>OZ024726.1:54443534-57112329 GCA_964016875.1 Fallopia convolvulus | reverse complement strand
TTGATCTCCTCGTCTTTCCTGGCATTTTGATCCCTCAGTTGATTCAACTCGTTCTTGTTTCCTGCTTCGTAGCTTTGTATGATCAGTTTCTCGCGTAAAGACTGAATCTCCTTGTCTTTTTTGGCATTTGAATCTCTTAATTGATTCAATTCTGTAAGGCTATCTTCACTCTTATCTTCTACCTCGCCAAGCTTCTTCTTGACCTCCTCATAGTTCTCAAGAACCGAACTGTAATTTTTCCGGAGATTTACCTTTTCGCGTAAGGACTTGATTTCCTCGTCTTTCTTGGCATTTGAATCTCTTAGTTGAGTTAATTCCGTAAGACTACCTTCACTCTTGCCTTCTACTTCGCCAAGCTTCTTCTTAACTTCCTCATAGTTCTCAAGAACCGAATTGTATTCCGTCCTAAGAGCCCTCTCCTTCTCCTTCTCTTCCTTAAACATTTGTTGCCAGTTCTGCTCATCTTTCTTCGTCTTCTCCGGCTTGGAACCTTGATAACTCGAAACATTTCTGGGCTTTGCTTCGGGTTCCTCAATCTCTTCATCAAGATTCAATTCAGGCAGCTTCTGTGAGATCAAATCAAGATTACTGCTCACTTCTGTGAAATCCGTTTCAAGATTGTTGTTCTTCTTATGCACACTACTCTCAAGATCCTGGAGAGCTTTCAACTTAATCTCCATCTCCTTAACCTTGTCGCTCAAAACGCTCTTCCCGTCACTCAAGCTTGCCTTATCGCCTTCCAGAACCCGAACACTCGCTTGCAGCTCATCGCTCTCCTCTCTCATCCTACGCATCTTGGCATCCTGAGACGAAACCGAAGACTCCAAGGTAATCACCTTATTCACAAGCTCATCAATCTTATCCACCATATCCGAAACACTCACACACGAACTCCCTTCAAAATGCTCCTTCATCTTATCCCTTAGCATCTCAATCTCTTTCGTACTCTTCGCCTCATCAACGTAACTCTTCTTTTCTCCTATAGAAACCTCATGGATTGGCTTGGTTTCACCAACCGGCTCGGTTTCACCAACCGCCTCTCCTTTAAAAATTTGAATCTTTTCTCTAGCAAACTTGATCTTACGCCTTTCTTCCTCAGCCTCAGCAACCGATCTCACCTGCTTCTCCTGCAACTCAGCCAGCTTCTGTTGACAAGAGCTCAAAGCCGCCTCAAGCATAACCGTCCTTGCCTCATTATCCTCAATCGCCTTCCCTACACCGAACCCATCTTGCAAATTCGAAACCGTCTCTTGCATCTGCGTGATCTCATTCTCAATCTCCCAATACTTAGCCACTCCTTTCTCATACGAGCTCTTCATAAACTCCTTCTCCGTCTGCTTCGTCAAGATCTTCTTCTGAAGCTTGTCAATCTCCTCAATAGCCTGTTTCTTATTAAACCCTGACCTCAATGCTTCAACAGCCTTGTTCCCTGGCCTAGCTCCAGGCCTCTTGTTAGCTTGGCCCGAATTACCCGTCTTTGAAGCAATCGCTATAATGGCTCTGATGTTCTTGGTTGGGAACTGCTTTGGGACGCTCGGAATTTTAGCTGTCTGGTTCGAGTACGCCATTCCTCGTCTTGAAGGGGGTTTTGCTGACCCGCAATCGTCGTCGTCATCCATGGCGAATTGGAATTGATCAGGGAAGGCGGAGGCCAGTGTGCTGTTTGCATTCTGAAGCTCCTTTGAAATGTGATCGAATCTCTCGGCTAAGGCCCGATAGGCGCGGTAGGACTCCTCAACGAAGCTGAGAAGCTCGGGTCTTTTCTTATAGTACATCTCGGCTCTCTTGGCGAATGAGTCGCCATCTTCTGAGAGGAGTTTTACTATGAATGATACCTTTTCCTCCATATCTGCATTTCATCAACACAATTCAAGATTTTGATGATCATAATAGAAAAAAGGAAATGCGAAATGGGCTAACCTTGGAGGCTTTGTTCAAGCCATTTGGACTGTTTGGTCCTGATATGGCTTGCCACCCACCATGAATATGCATTGCTAGCTGCTCTTTGCAACATTTTTTCCCCAAATTTTTGTACCTTGCTTTTCCCTTAATCCTTCAAAATTCTCTTATTAAACAAGGCATGGTCTAAGAGCTTGAACAGGGAAAAATACATCTTTGAAAGGCATTGATATGAGATCATTGGCAATGGGCAGAAAGTTTTGATAATAAGGGATTAGAAGGTTATTTAAGGAGGAAGTAAAATTCAGCACCAATGGAGAGGAGGAATGTTTTAATAGACAAATTTTGTTTTGTGGGATGGAGGAAATTGCGCTAGAAAGAGTTGTTTTTTCAGCAAATTTTCTGTTTATTTTTTTTTAAATGAAGAAAAAGGATGAACAACTTTACTATAAATACATTGTTTTTTTTTTCTTTTCAACTTAAGTTATTGTAAGTAAGCGCAATAGCTATTAGCTCTTCTGGTGTGATATAATTACATTAGTATCTTCTAAGGGTGATCCTCACCATGAATTGGGGTAAGATTCATACCGGATTATAAGTCTAAACATACTAGAAACTCATTTTCTAATGTAAATTTATGGTAACCAACCCATTTTCTATCCGTTTCCGTGTAACATAGCCAGAAACTACTCAAACTAGCCATGTTGATTGTTGACAAATGTCCAACCATAGAAAGTAAGGCTCTTGTTTTTGGGTGCTATATGAGCCTAAATCAAATCAGATAGGAGATTACTCCAGCAGGCTAGCTAGAAACCCAGAAAGATGTAAACCCAATAGGGCACTGCTTAAGATTTTGTTATCCCTACGATTGATCTGAGAAACCTCTCAATAACCTTGAATCTCATAACGCACCTTTTGGAGTTGAGTTCAACTTGTCAAAATAAAAAATGCATTATCATCAGCCACTACTTTTGACTAATTTGTAACGCAATAGGGCTTGCCATATATTAAATTACTCTTGATAACCAGAAAAGTCTAACTCACATAACATTGCAGAAGATTAAGATGTTCGGCTCAAACTTCAGAGGCCAAAAAACATTCCTAAGAATGAATCAATTCACCTACTGATGCAGCTAAAACTGGATGTAGCAAACATATTAGGATGTGATCACCTCCAATCCATCGTCTTATGCGCATATACACGTGTATACATCAGTCCAGAGATCCGAACTCACCAAGAGGCCATACCTGAACAGATGCAAGCGGTTGAGATTTTGATACACGGGTCACCTCAAAACAAAATGGAGCATATTATAGTAACAAAGAATGTGAAAGATTGTGCATACCCTGCAAAACACTTTCCCTTGGATAAGAGCATAAGGAACTGGACCGAAATTCCGTGAATCATATGATGCATAAATGTTGTCCCCTTGAATCCAAACATGCCCCTTTGGAACCTAGACTCACAATCAACCTGGGTGAGATGATTGAACCACAGACTATAATAGAATGAAGAATTAACAAACACAGCAGAAGAACCCATCCCAAATTCTAGAATTCGATTCAAGATGAACAACCAAAGATGACTGGAATAAATAGGACGTACGAGGACGGTTTCAAAGGCTTCTTCGCTCCGGGGATCAGCAGAAAAGCTCACACGATCGCCGTCCATGGCGACAATGCGCTTGGTGACAGTCTTCCTAGGGTTTTGAGGAGACTTGACTAAAACGACATCTCCAGGCCCCAATTTCCCCAGCCGATGAGAAATCCTCTCCGATAAGAGGACATCTCCCCTGAAATTTAAGGTAGGAAGCATGCTCGGACCGTACACCTGTTAAAAAAAACCACCATTAAAACTGCAAATTCTTTTCGAATCCTGCCGAAGTAAATGGGAAGCTCCAACTAAGGACAGAGAGGCATACGAGAGTAGGGGTACATAGGTAAGTGTTGGTAATGTGAAGTAAGGAGAGGAACTTGGCAACGATCATTGTTCGCTCTGCTGCTTCCTTCGCTATCGCCCGCCATTGTGGCAGGTTCGCCGCTCTCATCTCTCCACTCCCTTCTCTGTGCTGTAACAAGGAGGAGGAGATACTGCATTCATTAAAACATAACAAAGAAACTTTTAAAAGTGCAAATTAAGACTAAATAAATCCCATTTAAGCATTCAAACAGAATCAGATTTTAATGAATTTCTTTTAGGTAAATTCAAACACAATAAACCCTAGTGGGTTGACAGGCGTTTTGATTATTCAACTGGTTCTAACTACAATTACCTTTCTTTATTCTTTATCCATTACTTACAGCATTTCGTGAATTCATTTTTTAGGTAGACAAACATCGGCAATCAGGCACATAAAGTATCGACATTTAGAACTAAAAAAACCCTAAATTTACACTTTCCCCAAATTAAACCCTAAATTCAAAGTTTCTTCAAATTCAGACCCTAATATTGTAATGAATCAATTTCAAAACCCAAATCGAAACTAAAAAATACCAATATTAAGGATTTCGCACCTGATTTCCCAGATTGGATTCACAAGCAAAATGGGTCGGAGCGGATTCGCACCTGATTTCGGACCCTCCTCTCGCACCCTGCGACGGACTCGGACTCTGACCTCACCGGACTCCAACTTCGTGCTGTTCCTCTGTGTCGGCTTGGTCGCCTCTTCCTGAGTGTGTAGACCAAAAGAGCCGTCGAGATAGAATACATACACAGTCAGACTGTCGAGAAAGAAGATACAGTAATACGTGGATCTGAGAAAAAATTAAAAGAGGGCAAAAAAAAAATTCGGTATTTCTTTCTGTTTTAAATATTTGTAACAACACTAATTTATTAGAACATCAAAGGGGGTGTAGCTCATATGGTAGAGCGCTCGCTTCGCATGCGAGAGGCACGGGGTTCGATTCCCCGCACCTCCATTTCCTTTTTTTTTCCGGGTTGGGCCACGTCATCGAATAATTTAAACCTACCCAAATTTCAAATGGGCCTTGCAACTTTGTTTAGCAAACATGGGCTTATTATGAACGTCTGGTACCAAACTAAAACCCTATGATCTTTTTGGAAAGCAACCTTTTAGAAAGAAAACAAACCATATTAGTAGCATTAGCCATTAGACCACTTCAGAGCTTCTAAAACATATCCTAACCAACCTAATTTCCAATTTTTTATATATAGCTTTTGTATTTTTTAAAAATTATAATTAATGTTACCATCATCAACATAAGCTTTTTATCAATCAATCTCAAAAACCGGAAAAAAGGGAGGAAAATCAGAAACGCGGGCATAAAAGAAGGAAGTGGCCAAAGTAGGGGATGATATGGAAGATAACGGCATTGTCTTGTCTTCATCTATACATCGGATTCTCATTGTCATTGTCATTGTCTTCCTTAAAATTCATTTGTTAAAAAATTGCAAGTAGGATACCCTAATTAAAACAAAATTACAGATTTAATAAATATTTATTCTCTGACGTGAGACTGGAGAAGGAAATAAGTTGGTATAAATATGTCGGGAGATGCACGTGCAATCGCCGAAATAGGCGAAATATTTGAGTCAAAAGATGCCGCGCACGTGCCCTCCGGTCAAACCTCTTTTGCATGTTCACAATTATACTATACGCTTTCGAGTAGCATCACGTATGCTCATTATTATAGCTAAAATAAAGATCGATATCATTATATATTAAGATCGAGTTTAGTAATATTAATTTGATAGTGGTTTTGAATTTAGTTTTGTCTCTGCCAAAAAAGTGATGGTGTGCAATATGATGATCGATTTCTATTTAGATTTTGGACAATGTAACGTGCCCATTTAATAGGAATAGGAATAGTTATACATATATGAATGAATCTTATTATAGAGGGTCAAATGCCCTAATATCATCCTTTATCTTCCACTTATTTGCTGAAAATCATCCTTTATGCAGTAAAATATGCACAAATCCACTCCTCATTGTCACTTGGATACACAATATTATTTCTTACAAAAAAGGTTTCCATGAAATCTCCCTTTTTTGTGTTTTATTATTATGTTTTATAGTGCTTTCAATGATGTAAACAAAATAACACTAATCGAATTCTAACTAATTAAGTCTGATAGCAAAAATATTAAAGTAGACATGTTAATGTAGTTAAACTATTAATTAGTAACAACCAAATCAAACAAACCTCACTTAGAATAACATTAAGCAACATAAGTGTTGTGCTTCACACCCCAATTTTTCTACAGTTCACACTTTTCCACTTTTTTTACCATAAAGCCTATGATTTAATTTTGAAAAATTTAAACTTATACCTCATAAAATATTTGAAAAGGATAATTTTGCAAAAATATCTCACTAAAATATCCTAGCATAATCTACAATGAAACAAAATCTTCATTCTACCACAATCTTCACATAAAATATACTATGTATAATATTTTAATATATAATATAATACTCTATATAATTTAATGGAGTTTTTTCCTACTTAGTTCAATAATTTTAAAGTTTCATGATTATTGGTACGAAGTGTTTTTTTTTTGGGTTTAATGGTCAACATATTTTTCTAGGTTCATATTTGTCAATTCAATACTAGGTTTTTTTTTTTTTTTGCATTTTACCTCTCTTGTGTTAAAAGTATCTCATTGGTTACTGGTTAGCTTGGCTCAATTACAATTCTTAAAAAAAAATGCATACTGATTTAAATTGATTTTGTTAAATAATAATCAAAATAGTGTCGTTTTTTTTATTAATGTAAAAAAAAACCATATCTTGTGTAGAAGAAGATATATGGTTAAATGGTAGAGAATCTTTTTCAACCAAAATTAATGGTAGAGATTCTAACAAAATATCCTAATATATATTTTTAAAATTTTTGTTATTTCACTTTAAAAGAAGGGTATTCAAGTAATTTTATAGTGTGATATTCAGTAAAGAGTGTGAAGTATAGCATTTTCCTTAAGCAATTGCGTGTTCGATATGATATTTGAAATCTGGTTGGAAAGATTTCAATGAAAATTGGGTTTGGAATAACTAATCGACTTGTGTGATACTTTTCCATTTATACCGCACCATTTAAGTACTAAGTTTGGCATTAAACTATGAACTTCTTGTAATTTAATGCATTAAATTAGTGATTCAAATAAGTACTTTTGTTAAAGTTTGGTTGGTCGATATGCTAGGGATTGTGTAAAATGGGTCTAATATATATACAAGCTCAATATTGTTCTAACTCAAAACCATATAGTAATTGGTGGAATAACTTATGAGATTATATAATAGGCAATTTTAGTCTCAATTCTTTCATGTGGGAAACTCTCAACACGCCCTTCAAGTGGCAACTAGTTGTCACTTGAACACAATCCCTCAATCAAGGCTTGCGAACCGTTAAATTTGGATCGTTCGCTCTTTTATTGGGCGGGCTATTTAAATATGCTCTTAAGATCGAAAAATCCGTATAATCATTCAAGGATGGCAAATCGTCGTATCTTTATTAGGCGAACTGCTTGAACACGCCTTGAAAATGAAAACCTGAAGGCTCCATGAAATAAACCCACAATAAAATCTGCTCTAATACCATTTTGAAAGACCGATAAGCTAAAAGATCGTCTATGAAATGAACGTAGCTAATCATCGACACAGTACATATCAACAAAAAATCACTCCTAACAACTAGCTTAGTTAATACAGTAAGCTAACTATGACCAACCCTTTGAAAGAAAAGTTGAAGTATTACTGTAATTTGATAATCTTGATTGCATTTAATATCTGTACTGCCCTCAAAGTATGCGTTCAACTAGCTTAGTTAAATTCTGCTTTTTTACCGCCACTGGCCGGTTCTTCCGCGTCCCTGTTTACGATCGACAAGTTTCTCTCCTCGGCACTCCCAAAAGTCACCCCCACCCCCCTTCTCTTCACACTCACTCGCCGTTTACTTTACATTTTGTTCTCTGAAAGTAACCCCAATTTTAAAAATGACCCACTACAAGACAAAAACCCCATATCTAACTCCCTCCCTGTCTCAAGGACATGCAGTGCCTTAGGTTCGGTTCGGCAAATGAGTATTTATCGGTGTTGAAGCTTATAATATTAAAAGAGTTAAAATTTATTAATACTGATACTAAGAGTAGGTGTTGAAATTAGTGTTTATTTTTCAAATAAGTTTAGGGATGTTTAGTAGAAACATGCTTATGAGTATTTATTCTATTGGAAAATTAAGTTAAAAAAATAAACTAGGACCGAACATGGGTTGGTAAGTTGGTTCAAACTAAAATTCTAAAGTCGAACCGAACTAAAACCGATATTATTTAGTTCAGTTTAAAAAATTTCCAAAATTTGGTTTCATATAAATTTCAGTTCGGTTTAAATTTTTCAAACAATAACCTTCTATTGATCAATCGATAAAAATTAAAACCGAACTAATTTGGTTAGGTTTTTTGTTCAACTTAAATAAAATTTCGGTTTTTGTTTCGGTTTGATTTTAAATCGATGCTCAACCCTAAAAGAAACGATAAACTAGTTTGATAAGTCCGATAACATTATTGAGTTTGAGCTCCCTAAAAAAAACGATAAGCTAGTTTGGTAAATCCGAGTTTGAGCTCCAAATAAAGTCTAATAAAAAATAAAAAAAATAAACTTCCCAACCTGTCTCCACCGCTTAAAACCTCCATTTTCTGGAGTATTAATTATTCAACATCTTTGCTCAATTTCTCACTCGAACAACACTCTCTCTGTAGTTAGTTCGCTGCAACTTGAAAATCGAACGGAAAGTTTGTTATCATCCCTTTCATCACCTGACTCCATCGTACGGTTGAATAGTTGGTTTTTGGTTTCAGTTTCGGCGGTTTCAAATTCAAAACCTACTTTCTAGCTGTTTCTCTTTCTCCATTTTCATCTCTTGTTCATATTTTGGTGTTGCTTTTGAGTCGAGAAGATCGAAAATGGATCCATCGAATACCAACTGGCTCTCGTTTTCAATCACTCCCATGGAAATGTTTGCTGCTTCGCAGCCTAACTACTTGCTTTCTTCTGCCCCAACGCTTGCTCATCTTCATCACCATCAACCTCCGCCATTACAACACTTGCTCCTCGATAATTTCTATTACGCCAACGGTAAGCAGAAACTAGCTAATTGCAGCAGTGAAAATCAAATTAATCCGAACAGAATGAATAAATTGATGATCTCTGATTTTGATTTTGACCGAGTTTAGTGCTGCTAGTGCAAATCGAGTGTTTACCGAATCAATTCGATTTCTGCAGAAACTAGCTGATTGCAGTTGTGAAAATCAAATCAATCCGAACAAATCGAATGAATCTTGAGCTCTGAGTTTGATTTTTACAGTATCGAGATTAGATATTGTGCATATTGAGTGTTTACTGAGTCGGTTCGTTTTCTGCAGAATGGGAACGAGTTAACACGAAGCTGGACAACGATTATAGCGGATACATGGACACGCAACGACTCCAGATTCAGACGGTCCCCAAACTGGAGGATTTTCTAGGAGGCGAAACGACGTCGTCGCTCAACACTCAGGATTCGTCGACGCTAACTCACATATACGACACAGACGCAGCAGCGTCCACCTACTTCAGCAACGCCGCTCTGGAGATCGCACCGCCTGTGAACAGCGGCGGCGTGTTCCAGGCTTTTCCGACGAACTCGGGGTCGGAGATTGACGACTCGGCGTCGGTGGCCCGGGCTGAGTTCGCAGGTCGGTCGATTGAGTCGCACGGCGACTTAGGGTTTGCGAAGCAGTTTTCGCTCACTGTTGCCCAGGGCGGCGGAGAGAAGGCGATCGTCCCCGCCGGCGACGATTCTGAGGGTGTGAAGAAGTTGGCGGGCAGTTTTGGCCAGAGAACGTCGATTTACAGAGGTGTCACAAGGTATGTCAGTGACAGTTTTGTGTTTGTATTGATGTTTAATCAGGTTTTGCTCTAGGGATTTGGCCTAAAATTAAACGAGTATTGATTGATTAATTCATTGTTTTGCAGACATAGGTGGACTGGGAGATATGAAGCTCATCTGTGGGATAACAGTTGCAGAAGAGAGGGACAAGCTCGCAAAGGGCGTCAAGGTCATTGCACAAACCCTGTCAAATTGAAATCTAAATTTGTTGTATATTTGTATGTAGCAGTCAATTTGGTTGCAAGAACACAGTATAGTCAAATTTAGAGTTTGATCTTTTGGTGTTGACACTCTTTATCAACTTGAATATTCATATCCTTGTCTCCTATAATTCAGAGTTTTGACATATCTTTCTTTCTTAATGCCATGTTCAATGTGGGACGTTGTGTTGCAATTTGCTTGTCTCTTCGGATTTCAGTGTATCTGGGTGAGTAAAATTGACCATGCTTTTCATACAATTTTGTTGAGATATGCTATTTTTTTTTTTATAGAGATTGTATATATGTTCACATTATATATACTTAATAGATTTCTGCTTCACATATCAGGTGGTTATGACAAGGAGGAAAAGGCAGCAAGGGCTTATGATTTGGCCGCCCTAAAATACTGGGGTCCCAATGCCACCACAAATCTACCAGTATGATACTTGATCTTCTCAGATCATCCTTAATCTTTGCCTGCATTAGAAATGACAATGTCTAACTGCAAGTTTGTGTAAATCGTGTAGATCTCTAATTACTCAAAGGAAATGGAAGAAATGAAGAACATGACGAAGCAAGAATGTATCGCTTCACTCAAGAGGTACTGAATAGATATAACCCTCTTGTTCATGTTCAACTTTCAATTTTTTCAATTATGTATGACCCGTTATGGTTAACTGTATACAAATTTGCAGGAATAGTAGCGGCTTCTCAAGAGGTGCATCTAAATACCGTGGTGTTACAAGGTCTTAATACTGCTTTATTTTGGCATTTTTGGTAGAACCTGCCTACTCGAAGATGTTAATAAATCATTATGGTTTTGACATGGGTCGGTCTATATTGTTGCAGGCATCACCAACAAGGCCGTTGGCAAGCAAGAATTGGCCGTGTTGCTGGGAACAAAGACCTCTATCTTGGAACATTCGGTAAGTAACATTACATAGAAGAAAGCTTATAAGATTTTTTTAAATCTTACTCTTAAGATTTAATTACTTTCTGTGTTACAGCCACCGAGGAGGAAGCAGCAGAGGCATACGACATGGCAGCCATAAAATTTAGAGGGGCGAATGCGGTGACCAACTTTGAAATGAACCGTTACAATGTAGACGCCTTAATCAACAGCGCCCTGCCTCTTGAAGGCCCAACGAAGCGCCTCAAATTGTCATCACCGGAGAATCAAAAGCCAGCTCTGAGCTTGATGCCCCACCAAGGTCTGAGCTTTGACCACCAGCTGCAACTGGTGGGTCCGTCGAGCTTGATGCCAATGCAGCCTGCAGAATTCTACTTATGGCCCCACCAGACATATTGAGCTGATAAGAAGGATAGAGATTTTAACCCCTGACCTTGTTGGTAGGTAGGTTTTATAATAGCAGCTGATGAAATCTGATTTTGGTAACACTTTTAACAAAACTGTCTTTGATCTAAGATTACTAGATTAGTGCTGTATTCAAAAGTTTGTAGTTCTGACAAGAAAAACTTGTGACCAATTAAGCTTTATAGAGTAGAAGGCTGATAAGTGATAAGTAAAGAGGTGGTTGGTTTTGGGGATTTTGAAGCTTCTGAAGTTTGTGGGAAAATTTTGTAAGTAGAGCTTGAAGCTCTTCTGTCTCTTGGTGGTTAACAGTTGGGAAATGTTTGTAGGTGAGCTGAAGCTATGTAACTTGTTTTTGCTTGGAAACTGAAACAGAACTAAGAAATGCTTTCTGAGATTTCATTCACTTCATCATGTTTCGGGTTGGGCTTTAATTATTGGAAATTGCAATTGTTCATCGGCCAGAGGCCCAAAGAGAATCCAGAATTCAAAATCAGTTCTCATCCAAAAGCCTCCGAGGTCAAGCAAGGGATGCTATTTTTCTTTCTTCTTTCTCCCCTCTAAAAGACACTAGAAAAACCCTTAAAAGAAAACAATATTTTAGACGATTTGTAGTCCTTTTTATAGCAGTGCTTAACTGGTGATCTTAATTAGTAAACATCGCATTCTAACTCATGCAAATGGGACCAATGGGGGATTTAGTTATCCAATTTATTAATTATTTTGTGGGGGCCAAATTAACTTGGTCAACCTGGGTTGAATACCCAACAAAATAAAACACAGAATAAATAAACAAATGACTTTTTTGCGTTTGGTCGGAATAAACAAAGGACTTACAAGCTAAACAATCAGCATAATACGGAGTATCAATGATCAATCATCTAGTAATTAAAATCTTCTTTGTAGGAGTATAATAAAATCCTCATGGATAATTATACTGCGTATTAAATATTATATCTCACTAATTGACCTCCTTTTCGCTATACTATCTGTACTTTGAATAAACAATTAACTTTCGGGTTTGTTTTTGCTTAAGTTAATAACCTGTAAATTATTTCGACCAAAAAAAACCTGTAAATTGGCTTAAAAAATTGAAACCACGTTATCAGCTTCACTTAAAGCCTTCAAATTAAGATTGAATTAGTTACAACTTTTGTCCTTTAGATTTGCTCAAGGGATGACACATTAATTAATAATATTATGTACAACATACATCTTAGCTTGCATATGTATTCTTACTATGCCACTAGCAAATAAATCAATTCCTCTACTACAATTCACTCCAATGGGATTTCAGCTGCTATCAAATCGAATAAATCGACACAACATATATAATGTCACATTGTCACCTATCTATTAATTCTACTTTTCAATAACGAGATGTTACTTGGTCAATAAATGTAACCATTGATTAGCCTCTAGGGTTATTATATATCCATCTGTTTAGATTACTATTCTTTCGTAGATCGAGCTGTCAAATAAGGTACTATTTTTCATATAAGGGAGTGTACATAGAGTTGTCAAAAAGATGACCGAACCGAAAATCCGACCTAATCGACCCACACTTAAATCCGACCCGAGTACCCGACGGACATGAAATCCAATTCTGACCCGAAACCGATTTGAACTGGAAATATACGACCCGAACATATATGACCAACTCGTGACCCGATTTGATTGATTTGTAAATGTGACTTTTTATTAAAATTCCAATCTTTATCTTTTAAAGAAATTTTAATTTATTTACGTTTGCACATTTATTTTATCATTAAATAATTTTAAGATAATTTAATAGTGTAAATAATATTTCAAAAGGACGGTATTGACTCGATGATCAACCCAAAATCCATTCGATAACCCGGCCGATTTGACCCGTAACTCAATTAACTCAAACCCGCACTCAATCCAAACACGAAATGACTGAACCCAACCGACTCGATCCAATTGATTGGTCTATTGCACATATAATCCCTTGAACATTTCCTCAAAGGTATGTTTTTTTTGGTTTGGAAACGGAGCTAAAGGCTCATGCGGGTTATATTATTGCTTAATACGGAACTAGTTCTCCCTGAGCGGGAATACATCGGCAGCCAAAAGGCTGGCAAAACAATTGTGAACATAAAAGAATTCAACAAAGGGAACATTCAAAATTAAAGAATGATTTTTAATAGCATCAGCAACTTTATTCGCCTGTCTAGAGATCTTGATCAGCTGTAGGCTCCATGAGCCATCTTGGATAAGCTTCCGGCATTCAACAATCAATCGAAAATGCTTGTGAGGCTGTATCTTTTGTTGGGTGAGAAGTGTGATGGCTTGAATGGAATCGGACTGGATAATCACCCTTGGAAAACCCATTCTCCTAGCAATGACCAGGCCCTTATGAATTGCTCCCAATTCAGCTCCTAACGCATCCATTACACCATACTTGAATGAGTAGGCCTGAATAAACTGACCCATATGATCTCTAAATATTCCCCCTCCACCAGCCAAGCCCGGATTCCCCTTCGAAATTGCGTCAGTGTTTAAAGCAACCCAATTCATAGGTGGTGGCACCCATTGTAGCACTTGAGCAGGTGGATTAGTAGTTGATTGCAAGTTTTTACCATTGTTTTTAGCAGTACCGTAGGCCTCAACTGTGGCAACAACCTGCGAACTCAGACTATTAATCCCATCTTTTGCCTCAAACACCAGGGAATTTCTAGTCTTCCATGTGAACCAGCACATTGTGACAAAAATGGAGCTCCAATTATCCAGCTGTTGGATATTCGAGAACAACCATTCACGGCAATCCATTTCAGTGAAGAAATTGGGAGAAAAAGTGTTCCCTGCAAGTGCCATCCAGACTTGTTGAATCTGTTGACAATCTCTAAGTAGATGAAGCAACGATTCAGGCAAACCACACCTTGGACAAGCGTCTGATGTTGCGATGTGGCGCTTGACTCGATTCTCGTTACACATGATGGAGTTGTGTGCAGCGAGATAAATGAAGTGACGAGCTCTTTGTTGAGCATCAATCTTCCAAATTTTACACCAAATCGGGTGATCAATTTGGTGTTCGGAACTCCGAATAAGCTCATAGGCCGTCTTGGTGCTAAAGATCCCTGAATTTGACATCCTCCAGTAGATCGTATCAGCCTCAGCATAAATGGTGACATGGTTCAAGCTTTGCAGAATGTTTGGAGGTAAGAAATCAGATAACAAATGCCAAAGCCATCCAGTCGGACTATAATAATCAGCTATGACTTTGCTTTGCTCATGTAAAGAGATTTCTGCTGTAGCCACTTGGATTAGAGGCTTGTCCATAAGCCAGGGAACCAACCAGAAAGGTGTTGTTGTGCCATTTCCAATCGAAAAGCTAACCCCCTTTGTGGAAACAGATGCCCCATGTACAAGACCTTTCCACATATATGAAGATCGGGCCTGCGGTTGAACCATAGTGATATCCAATCTGTTATTACAATATTTACCCCTGATAATCCGGCTCCACAAAGCATCAGGTTCAGTGAATAAACACCAGTTCAACTTTGCTAACAGCACTGAATTGGACTCCCGCATTGATTTGATTCCTAAGCCACCCATGTGCTTTGGTTGAGCAATTTTTTCCCAACCAAGCAAATGCATTTTGCGCTTTTGGCTAGTCGAACCCCACACAAAGTTACGAATGAGCTGATCCAAAGCATCACAAACTCCTCTTGGAACTAAGGTAGATTGCATTGTGTACACTGGGATGCTCGAAAGTATAGAATTAGCTAGTGTGATTCTGCCTGCAGCCGACAGAAATTTGGACTGCCATGTATTTAGTCTAGCTGCAACTTTGTCTAATAGAAAAGAGTATCGATCATTAGTCATCTTGTCACATATCGTTGGGACTCCAAGATATGATTCAAAATCCTCCGTAATCGGCATAGAAAGACAAGTGCTAATAAATTCACGTTCAGCTGAGGTAACAGATCGTGAAAACAGAACACTGCTCTTGCTGAAATTCACTCTTTCCCTAGTAGCAGAAACGATCCAGACAAGATTTAACAACCGTAGCCTGGTGAGCCGTCGCCTCTACAAAGAAAATCAAGTCGTCCGCGAAAAATAGATGTGATAAACAAATCCCACCTTCATAAATTGGTCTCCAAAAACCCAGATTAACCAGCTCTTGAATCATATGAGACAAATATTCCATACATAAGACAAAGAGATAAGGGGAAAGCGGATCACCCTGCCTAATTCCCCGTGAAGGTTTGAAAGACCCCGACTCATTCCCATTCCAAAGAAGAGTCGTTGAACCTTGCGTCTGACATTGCATAATCACATCAACAAGATGAGGGGGCAGATTTGCTCGATTCAAAATCAGACGAAGAAAACTCCATCTAACCCGATCATAAGCCTTTGCAAGATCTACTTTAATCATCATCATTTTCGTTCTAGTTGAAGTAGAGCGGAAAGAGTGTAAGACTTCATGAACCACAACCACATTATCATTTATTTGTCTCCCGGGAATAAAGCTAGCTTGAGCTGGTGACACAAGAAGAGGCATAGCTAGTTTTAGTCTATTGACCACCATTTTTGTAGCAATTTTAAAAGTGACATTGAGGAGGGAGATTGGTCGGAAATGAGATGCTGATGAGGGAGGCGTCACTTTCGGGATTAAATGCATAAGCGCATTGCACATATCCTGGTGAAAATAGCCTTGGTTCAGCAGTTTCAGCACACATTCAGCAACTTGCGGGCCCACAATAGACCAATTCCGTTGATAAAAAAATTGCCGGATAACCATCTGGCCCTGGAGCTTTGAACGGGGCCATCATATTCACACTCTCCCAAACTTCATGAGCAGTGAAAGGTTTGCACAAATTGCTTTTGACTTTCTCCTTTCCTCAAAGGTATGTTTGATTTAAAAAAAACTCCACGTTTATTGGATGTATTCATAAACAATAGTGGGAAGATATTATATTATTAATTACCTCCTTATAATTGAGTTGATATGTGTTCCTCCAATATAATTCTCCTCGTCTTCTTCCTCCTTTGGATAATGAGAGGAATGTGGATCTCCGCCTACCTTTGGATGTTCGTCCTCATCATCATCTGGGTTTTCCTCGTTGTGTGGCGGTGGAAGAGGGTTCATTCCATGTCGGCTTCTGATCTGCCACCTGTGATCCACGTGGCCATTGAATCCCTCCCCGAATTCGCTTACGTGGAAGGGGAGGAGGAAGCTAGGGCCAAGTGCAAGGGTGCGGAGGAATGCTCAATCTGTTTGGGTATGTTCCTGAAAGGTGAAAAGCTGCGTTTGATGCCAAGTTGCTGCCACGTGTTCCATGCTGAATGTGTTGACAGGTGGCTGACCTGTAATCCTACGTGTCCGTGCTGTCGGAGCAAAATCCTTCCTCCGTCGGCCCAACCCGATCCGTTTCCGGATGTATAGTTGTTTTAATTTAATTCCCACATCGATCGATCCTTGTTCTTCTTATTTGCGTTTTGTTGAGTTAGGCATCAAATTAATATCAGTGTAGATATAAATAGAAGTTTTGAGTATATGTTAATTTGAAACATGAGTTCAGATCAAATGAATGTATGGTGCTTAGGGTGAAAACTGCGAATGGATATCAATCATTGGATTTTTTTTATTTTTATTTTTTTAAAAAAATATTGCGTTATTAAAGTTTTTTTTAACGCTTTTACATAAAAGGAATGATAAAGTATGAACATACCATAAAACATGAACCTTATGTGACTAATTTATAAACATATGCAACTTAGAAGACAAGAATCTTATAAATATCGTACATGAAGTCATGAACCATTAAAATTTGAACCTTATAGTACTAATTTATAAACATATGTACATTACATATAAACCTACATTGTATATCTACATCCGAACTTTCAGATTATTATATATGAATCTCACTTTATTATAATATAAACATGTGCACATCTTATAAAACATTATCATTTCGAATGTAACGACACAACTAAATATGGGCCATGATGCGCCCTAAATTTCGGCCTAGTATGTAAAAAAAAAATTTATAGGGTGACCACTGATAAGCTAGTAGTCGCCCTAGAGCATCCTGTCAGATGAGGGTAATCAAATCCGGGTCAACTACATGCAGGATAAAAAAAGCCTAGAATCTAACAATATCATGTCTCAAATTGAGCCTAATGCTAATTCACAGGTCAACATACAAATTAACGACAAATTTGAGCAATTACCCAAAAACTAAAATTTGGAATTAAACTCAATAGGGATAATAAAACTATCAACCCTCAAACACCCCCATGGGATGAAATCACCACAGTTTACATCAATTCAGCAGCTCAAAAACAAGCAAGCCAGTTAGTCAACATGGCAAGTAACTAATAACGTTAAAATTGAAATGGTATCAAATTTAAAACTACTATCCAGGACCTAAAGTTGAACTTAACCCAGAATTTTTTTTGAAGGAAAAGCCAAGTTCAAATCATCAGAAATCGTCATCTTCCTCCTCTGCAATATGCTTTGCAAGCTCTTGCTCCTGTTGCTGCCTCTCCCTCCTCTTCTCAGCACTTTCTTTTTCCTTGTGGGAATTTGGAGGGAACCTCAAGGCACGGACCGCTTCATTGTGCATGTTTAGACAGAAGGCGATTCTAGAGTTAAAGGCGGCCTGAGGCTCATTGGTGGAGTATATATCTCCAGTCTCCTTTGAGAGCATGTACCCATTTGCATGATCCAAGGTTGCATCGATTGCACCATCGCGAATGGCTTTTGCAACTATGCTTTCAGCATCAGCAATAGGGTTTGGAGAATCCAGTCTCAGCTTCTTAGCAACATCTGCAAGTGAGATGCGCGAATATGAAATGCTAATGTTTCTTAATCCAGTCCTGATAACATTGTGCCTCAGACGAACAATCAAATTGTGTGTCCCGTCTGTATTGAAAGTGCTTGCAAACTTCTCCGCGATACATCTGAACAGCTCAAGGTCACCAATTCGAACAGCCTTGAAAAAACCCAAAAATGAAAAGTGAGATTAAAAAAAATGTCTCTATACTGAGAGAAAAAGAACCGAAAAAACAACTCACATTTGTGAGTTCAAAGTAGGGTCGTAGGGCCTTTTCCATGCCTTTCTGCACAAATATTGTCCTCTCAGGAATTTCCCCGAGAAGTAAGCGGACTATAACAGCCCATTTGGTACACTGAATTCTGAATCCACGAGCAGCAACGGGGGCTTTCCTAGCAGCTTGAAGAAGACTTTCCTTTGCATCAGTGTACTCCAGCTGAATCGTTCGAATCTTTCCCAGGTAAAAAAGGTATCGACTAAACTGCAGCAAACATTGCGGTAGGAGTAACTATTTTATTCTCAACAATCTAACTTGCAAATTCCATGACAGGAAAGGAGAAAGTCAAAAGCAAGTAGCCAATATGCATTCATTCATTCAAGACTCTTAGTTAAGGTCAAAACCATGGAAATGCCGACACGTTACAAGTATTTCTGCATGCATGATAATAACATACACATAGCTGCCCTCAAGAAAGAAAGCCTGCAACTTAGAAACAGATATGAATATAAATAATCATGTCAGGAAAAACATAGCACTGAAGTAGACATATTCTTAACATACAACTCAAGAATTTAAGGTTGAACTTGTCAGAAAATAATCTCAAGTCAAATTGGCTGAAACAATACCTGCTGGTTTGAGTGGGCTTCAAATCTTGGAGCCTTTGACCTCAGCTTCTCAGCCTGATCAAACAAGTTGTAATGAAGGTAATTGCGGAGAAGCAAGTTGAGCAATGTTTCCTGTATCCAACATATCAACAAGCCATAAGGCCCAGAATCCCAAGGACATGATAATAAACAGGTCAGATGACACATAGGGAGAAAGAATTTTTTAACAGAAACTGTTTCCTGACATTCAAAAACCAACCTGACCAAGCTCATCATGATGCAGTGTCGCAAGTCGGTGCAGTGTGAGGAGCTCACTAGAAAAGAAAGCACAGGCAAACAGAATTAGAACAAGAACTTAACTTATTTGGCATGCCATTGTTCTACCACAATTATATATGAACAAGCAACTCTATGCTTTAAGATCAGATAAAAACTGAGATAAACTCACCCACGAATTTCAGATAGCTCCCCAGCAAGCTCATAACTCAATGAATAATAGAAGTACAATCTGGAAGCTATCACATCAAGGGTTCTCCTATTTAATGATTTCAAACGAACAATACTTGCAGAAGAACAAGCTTTAGCCTAATGTTAAAAAGTAAAAGCTCAAGTGTATAAGAAGATAGATAAATAGCAGCCTCAGATTTAGAGATAAACAACGGCATCACATAGGAAAAGAATACAAACCTCATTATATTTTTTCTGATTGATCAAATACATTAGCACAAGCAAGTAGCAGTAAATCTCTAATTCAGGTAAGACATGCTTTCCAGATGTTTGAGCAGAAGATGAAGCTGTATCAACTTCCATTTCATGTTCTCCTTCCTATAATTACATCTCAAATAGAAGGGCTTCAGCAAATCATAAAGAACAAGAATGTAACACATAAGTAGACTAGTAGGCAAATGAATCTTATTTGTTCAAGATCCAAACACAAGTGGTATAATAAAATCAAGAAAGGAAAGAGAAAAGCTAATCTAACACTGGAATAAATCAAAATTTCTTGCATTCCAGGCCACCAGCCAAATATTGAAAGCAAAATAGAAGAAAGACTCCTACCCACATCAAATGATATTAATGCATACACTTGCTAGTTTGTATCTAGCAGTTCAGTGTGAGTCCATCTCAAAGCACAATAACATCTGTCCAAATTTAAATTTAAGACTTTTAAAATTTAGAATTTTGCTAGTGCAATTATCCTTCTACATATCAGGCTCCATATCAAGTTCTCGGTCAGAAAGTTTCTATCTTGTGCTCTCTCAATCTTCACTGAGAAATCATCAAGAGCATGCTATTGTGGAAACTATTGCATAACATAAAATCCCATGCTTCTATACTCCACATACATGAAAATCAGAAAGCAGAAGCTAACTAAGAAAGGAAATTGCACAAATGTCTCGCTACAGCTCTATTCATCATTCATCAACTCTCTCTAGTCATGAACAATACAAACCACTAGGATCCAGTAAACTAAGAAACAAAAATCATCCAACCAGAAACATCATACCTTTGGAACAAAAGCAGATAATTTGATATGCGCATCAGAACCCGGAACAAGTGCAAAATCAATGAACGCTGACAGGACGGAAGGAGCAAGCTTTCTTCGCAAGGCATATGTGAGGCGAACTGCGCGAGCAATTGGGCGCACCTCCTTGGTGTACGATCCAGTATCGATCAACGAAGCAATGTCCTTCAAATCTATATACAGACAACCAAAATCTAAGAACCCTAAAATTGGAAAACTTGATCAAGAAAACTAAAAGCAAATAATAATCAGAATTTACGCTGTAAAGCAGTGGAAGGGACAACGGAGGAGATGGAATTGGAAGGACTGTCCTTCATATCCACATCTTGAGTCATCTTCGTTGCGTACTAGAACCCAATCAAAACACCAAAAAACAATAAAAACTAAGCAAAAATTGTAGATCTAAACAGAAAACGAGTTGAAATGTTGAATTGGTCAGTATAATGATTCATATCAGACTTTACGCAAAGAAAAATTAACCCAAATTGCATTTTGTCCTAGGTCAAACTTAACCCCAAATTGCATCCTAATATATCAATTTAAGCTAATTCGCGTACAGGATCATCAATTAATCATCACTCATCACCATAAAGTAACCAGGGGGCGGCCGCCTCCACCGGCGGCCGGAGTTCTCGGTCAGGCGCCAGTGGCAGAAAGCAAGTGAAATTTTGGAAATAAGAAACTCGGTTGACATAAAAACATTAGAAAAAAAAATCAATTGAGAATGACAAGTTCAAACCGATCAAATTAGGATCTCCAAGAATTACAAACAAGACGAACGAGAGGAAAACCCCACTTTTGAAGACTTTGGCGTGGCGGAGAAGGTATGCCGCCGCCGGTGAAGAATTTGTTATCCTTGGCAAACTCTCGAGTCCTGATTTTCGATCTCTGGTTTTACGGTTTCGCCTTTTAGACCTATCGACCGACCTCACTCCTCACAACTCAAGTCTATGTGATGATATTTCCAATTTCAATCTCAAACTCAATTAAAATTATCTTAACAAATACTGTATGATATAAATTTTAGTTTAATATATTTTTAAATATCTTACCAAGATAGTAAAATAAATAAAAATATTATAATTACAATTTTATTAATGTATGTGTGCATTTTATTTATAATTAAGAAATAGATTACATAGTAGGGTTTAAAATTTCGGTTTTACCTATCGTAAGCAGGTTCGTTAAATAAAACAAAATCTCCAATGAACTCCTTGCTCTTTCGAGCAATCCAATCAACTGCGTTATTTGCATTGCGTTTCACATGTTAAACTTTTGAACTTATTTTCTCAGGTCACTAATCATGTTCCTAAATTTGTTAAGCATAGCCATTTAACCATTCACTGGTTGGAGCGGTTGAATAAGAGCAGTCACTACCTCGCTCGCATCCAGCTCGATGATCAATTTCTTCACCTCGAGTTCCTTGCAATAGTAACTCACTACAGGAGTCCAAGAATTTCAGCCTGAATGTTGTTAGGCACATAAATATAATGTTAGGGAGAAAGGAAGGTCAGCTGCCAAACAAGCCTTAAAGTTGTTAGTAAGGGGCAAAATGGGTAAAGAATGTCAGGAAATGGGAGTCTGTTAGTGTTTAAGCATAAATAAGGGAATGTTTCCCATTAGAATTTATCCAGAAAGTACTGTGGGGATTAGGTCGTCCTTGGGCTCTTGGAGATTCTTCCTTCATGATCTCTGATGATTACACCAGTCCACGGCTTGTCCTGTCTTGATGTAAACACACCATCTGAATTAAGTTTCAGCCAACCTTCCCTCGGCTTTTTCCACAGCAACTGATCCCTTCCATTGTTGTTATCAATAGAATTGAGACGACGCATTTCCAACTTGTCCCAGTAATATACTCTTTAGCTTTCACTTGAACAAACTGGTCTTTCTCTTGAGGAATTGTGTTTGCATCCCAAAAAATTCTGATGTTTCTCCAACGCCATAGCCACCATACACATGATGCAAATATGGCGGGCCATGAACCTCGTTGGTTGAGATTCAACTCGATCCATTCCTGCAGCGTTCCCTGGTTGAATTCTCTTCGTAGACTTCCTTGAACCCAATTTGTTTCACAATGTCCCAGCCTTCGAGCAATCACTTACTACTACTGGAAACTGAAATTGAAAGAAGGTCGAGTGTCTAAATTAAAACCTGCAAATTTCTCATGATTTTGCCTCAAGATGAGGGGCAAACTTCTCATTAGTAGGAGGAAAAGGGAAGAAAAATTAATTTTGAAAATTCTTCCGGAATCTTCTGAATTGGAAATCTAGGTTTTGTTTTATAGAAGTGATCGGAGGTAGATATTTTGAAAATTCATTCCATTAATCCATCTATCTATCTATCTATCTATATAGTAACAAAGAAACCTTTTTCACACATGTCAATCCTTTGGTTGATTTTGCCTACGTGTCATCACCATAATCATTTCACATATATGGGCCACCTCATCAAACCTCTAAAAAATTAATTCAAAACTAATTTAAATAAAAAATATTTATAACTAATTAAATCTATTCATATCTAAGTTTGTTAAAAAAGAATAACTAAATCTAATATATCTATTCAATTTTTTTTTATTTCTCCTTTATTTTTTAGTTTTTACATATTTTCTTTTTAAATTATATATTAACATTGGTTTAATAAAACAATATTTAATATTAATCCTATTTATTAAGAAAATTTTAAAATTAAATAATATTTAATTATCTCCTTTAGCTAAACCCTTACAAGATACGGGTACTTGTACTAAAACTGTAGGTAGGAAATGCCTTCTTGATGAAATCTCATGCCTTCTCAGGCTCTCAGCAACGGCGGCCTTCTCGGCCTAAACCGCCCCTCCATCTCTCTAGAAAGTGTCCGTTATTTAGGTAATGATAGGACGTTGTTTTCACTATTTGTGATAATTTGATAACTTCACATTCTATTTGTGATACTTTGGTAGCTTCACATTTAAAGACAATGAATTATATGATTTTAGATTAAAAATTAGGTATTCATGTGATCAAAATTGTATTTATTTGAGTCCACAAAATAAGCTTAATTAGTAAAAGAGGCATTGAAACTGAGAAGAAATGCTATCTATATAGTGAATAATAATGAGTCTCAGCTGAATCATCAAGAAGAAAAGCATAGGTTGTGCATTTTTTTCCATTGGAATGATAATTCCTCATTTGTTCTTTTGATACTGTTAATGTTATGGTCATAAGAGGTTGATCAGAATCTTGATGAGGACTTGGTTTGTCATAATCATCAAAACATTTCCTGCCTTGTTTCTCCATGCTTCACAGATTACACAGCTTCAATGCTAGACTGTTGTTAATTCAGCCGGGCTTATCAATATTTCTGATGTCAATAACACCTTTAACCACAATAGACTAAGCATATAAATTCAAGAATTGTGAATTAAACTAGCGACTTTCATCACATGAGCATTAAGAAAATCAGAAACGTGCAATAATAGTAACATCAATATAGAACATTTGCTACAACAGTAAGAAAACCCAGATGTGTCATCTTCCACATTTCGGCCATTTCACAGTCTCACCAGTCACCACCTCTGAACAAAATTTTGTTTGGTCACTCTCAAAAGTTCAAACCTAAAGGTCAGAACTAGAGGACCAAAGTACACAAGGCCCTTTTCAAAGGGCATATAACCAGATACAAGCGTGCTTCAACGCATTAGTATGAACTCGAATCCAGTGAATATAGGGAATCCTAAATGCATTTTCTCTAAATAGTTCTGAATCCATGTTGTTGTCTCCCTCTCCACTGGGAATTGCTTGAGAAGAATCAACCCTGCTATAATAGTGGGCAAAGTAATCAAGCAATTATGATCCCAAAGATTCATGACAGGTGAAAGGACAAGATCAGAAGGCAACAGCATTTGATATTCTCCAGTGTTTTAGTAAATTGGAAACCAAAAGAAAAACGAAATCATGCCAATTCTATTCATCTATCCTTTGTAATTAACTAATTTGCAAGTTTGCAACCAACTCAAATTTCATGGTGTCCAGCAGTTGCTTCTAACAGATCATGGAATCCATTGCAATATAAAGAGCATGTATACATAATACTACTTCCGGAAAAGATTGTCATTTGAGCGCTCAAATTTTGTTAAGAAATGTTTGCCATTAAAAAAAGTAGATTTGTTATTGATTGACTACAATTAAGGTGACTAATGTTTGTCATAATACTACTTCCTCAAAATGTTGCCATTTTAAGGCATTTATCCTTTTATGAGAAATGTTTTTTTAATGCAAATTTTATTCATTCATTGACTAAAAATAAGGCGAGTAATTAATAATATGTAAACTTTAGAAAAACTAAATTTTAACTTAATCATAGAATTACTTAATAGTTGTCTCAAAGGCTAAAATGACAATCTTTAGTGCAAAGAGGGAGTACTTAATAAAGAACAAACCCTCAACTAATACTGTATTGTTCTTTTGGATTCTCATTATGTTACTTTTTCTTCTTCTTATAAAGAGCACATACTAAACAGAGTCTAAAACTCATTTCATCTGGTGTTGTCAAATACCAGTCAACCAAGCAGAGAACAATAGGCCTGCAATAAAAAATCAAGGAAATCTGATGTTTACTTGATAAAAGAAAAACTTACCATAAACAATGTAGTCAGTTAAAATCATTTCTTCATGCCTGTTGAGCATAAATATTTCAACATGTACTCATTGGATGAACATGTCTCTGCCAAATCTTGATGTAACCTAGTAATAGCCTTCTGCAACGACTTTAACGCGGGCATCATAGTTCTACAAGTCGTCTGAATAGACTGACCATGAACTTTGCAGATTTCCTGTCATAGCGAATATAAAACATAATTATCACAGCAAACAAACAGAACTGATTTCGCCAAACAAAAATGTCACGAGCTATACCTGACACCATTGAAGAATGAACTCCAAATACGGGGAGGTTTCCATGAGCTCTGCAAACATCTCAATCAACCTTTTCAAATATCTAGAAGGAATTGACGAAGCAACAGCTGGTATTTCCATGGGGTTAACACTAAGAATACACTTTTTGATCAGACTATCCTCATTTAATCTAAGGCTAAGAATGAGAGCCCTGCTTAGCTGCTTTTCGCTGAGAGCCACATCCACCGCCTGAAAAGCAAAGAAAACTATCATATATAACATGTTTAAAAATCATGTTTTTTTTCACAGAAGTACTTTGCTTGTTTTTTTCATCAAAAGCAATTTCATATATAGAAGATAAGTCATGTAATAGGTATACCTCAGGTGTAACATCAATATCAAGATCTGTAGGATCAAAAATAAAAGACTCGTCCATTGAATAAACTAGAACCCCTTCAGTGGTAGCTGCAGTGAAACTCCTGCCTGTGGGGGAAATTTTCAGGCACTTCGTACGAACAATAGGCCTTCCTCGATTAGGCAAAGATCCTGGCAAACCAAAACCAATATTTCCTTGTATTTGCTTGTCAATGCCTTCTTCAGTGTCACTATCATCATCATCAATCAAATTCAGTGGACCAGATTCTGTCATGTTCTTCGAATTTAAGATATCAAGCACTCCATCGAGAGAGAGATTGTGGGTAATCTGAAACCTGCGTAGTAAGACCTGCATCATAGCAGTGAAGTATTCATCCATTAGACTAAATCTTGAATATGCGCTCTCATTATATGAAAATTCAAGAGTTGTTTCTTGTATGCACATTTCAGCTGAAAGAAACAACATATTCAAATATAGACCAACAAGTAACACATGCAAATTAACAGAAAATTAATAAACAGATTATGGATACAGTTTAAGAGAAGTAGTATCTTGCAGAACTTGAATTTCAACAAGGTTAAAGAACAGCCATGTAAATGGCAGTGTAAAATATAAATTGAAGATGTGAACGAGAATAAAAGGAGAAAGAGGGGGGAGCTCAAACCTGCTCAGCAACATCATACATACAGATATACTTGCTCATCCCACCAGCCAGTATGTAACTCCCATCAGCAGAATAACACAAGGTTGTGAAGCACTTCCCATGAGTAGAGTTAGCCGCTGTTCGGCGATCAGTCATCAACCTACCCCCAGCTATATCTCTACGGCCTTCAATGGTATACATTAACACGCCCTCCACAGGATCCCAGAAATGTATTTGCCCATCTAGTGTGCTAGAAGCCAGTTGCTTTCCATCTGGCCGGTAAACAACTGTAAGAACATCATGGTTGTGCTGAAATGTTTCAACAGCCCCTTTTCCTTCAAAAACATCCCACAACCTTACAGTTTTGTCCCATGAAGATGAAGCTAAAACCGCCTACAATATAAAGAATATCCCATTAAGGGGAAAATGAATATCAGGAAATAGACAAAAGATGCGAGATCACAAAAATAAAGGTCAAGATTCTGGAATGACTATTTCATAAAATATCTTCTTAACCATCAAGAAAGGATCTCCTATTTTGAATTTTCCATCTCATTCTTTGTTCTGTTCATCATTAACCTATTCTACAAATGCAGCTAGTCAATGAGATATAACCGGCACTCACATTTGTTGGAGAAAACACTATCCCATGAACTGGGCCTTCATGACCACTAAGGATATCAAGCAAACGACCTGTCTTCATTGACCATACATATACCTAGAAAAGAAAGATGACAAATTTCTGTAAACCAAGGCCATAAGGAAAGTCAAATAATATTATTATTCAAGAGGCCGATAGGAGGAGATACACACCTCAAATGAATCCAACGTCCCAGCACATATAACTTCCCCACTTGAATCAGCTGTCAAAGAAACAAACTGCCTGGGAGAAGGAGATGTAAATGTCCTAAAGTTCCGGTAACGAAAAAGGTCCCAAGCACGAACTGTCCCATCCAAGGATGCACTCAGGAGACAATTATTATTAGACAGGAAATGGAGAGCTGTAACAGCATTAGTGTGCTCAGGGAATGTCACAAAACAAAATCCAGATGAGACATTCCAGACCTATAAAACCACAAAAACAAGACGCAAGATCAGCCCAAATCAAGGCATGTCAATAAATGTTGAAACTTCAGTTGACCCCAAATATCAAAACACACTAAAACTACAAATGCCAGATAGTCCAAACAATATATGACGAACTAAGACAATTCAAATAACAAAGTTATTTACTGCACCAAAAAAAAAAAATATCTCCAGCAGCTTGAAAACGAGATGGTATGGAAAACCACTCCATCCTAATAGGGAAAGTAAAAATAATAAAACTTTTGCAAGCCAAGAAATGCATAGATTTCAGCTTGAATGCAAGTAGTAACATGACACTATGACAGAGGGTAAAGAAATATCAAGTAACCTTAATCTTATTATCATCGGCCCCAGTGGCAAGAAGTTGAGAGTCGGTCGAATATGCAAGACAGTTAACATCAAAGTAATGTCCTTGCTGCTTTAAAACATAGCTCTCTGACTTCCATTCCCAGACTAGCAACTGCCCGAGCTTAGCACACCCAAATGTCAACCAATTACCAAGATCATTGAACACAACAGTGGTAATCTTCTGCCTAGAAATCGACAACAAGTGTACACAGATGAAATCAGGCATTTGATACAGTCCAAATGCCCCATTCGAGTACCCAATGACCAATAGATTGAGCTTCCTATGAAAGCTGCAGGCGGTCACCTTAGCCGGTGCCTGCATACAATAATTCTTCTTCAGCAACTCCCATTTCACCTTGTGCAGAAAAAGCTCATCTTCTTCATCATTCAAACCATCAACTTTTCCATCAAATTCCTTTCTTTTATTCGAATTACCATTTGCATCACCACCATCCACCTCCATCTTCTCCGGCGTCCCTGGAGAAGGTGGATCCAAATTATCATCATCCACTGGTTTCCGTCCTAATTCAGCCAACTTCTCATCAATCTCCTCACCACCCCAGCAGAGAATTGCCCCATCACGCGATACGGTATAAACCCGTGAAACCCGACCCGTTTTACTATCGACCCCAAAGAAACCGCCCACAACAACATCCCTATGACCCAGAAACAAAAAAGGTTTCTTGACCTTTAGAGTCTTCTTGATTCCCAGCAAACGAACAGTCAAATCCTTGGACCCAACAAGCAAGTACTCCGAATTAGGGCTCCAATCCAGTGAAGTAACCTTATCATTACAATCAGCCAAAGTCCGAACAAGCTCAAATGGAAAGAATTCCTTTCTGAAACCGGGAGACCTCCAAATCTGAACCAACTTACCTAGGCCGACTGCAATGAGCTGGCCATTGGGGCTAAACTCCAACGCTGAAACGGGGCCCTTGAAAGTGATCCTATGGAGCACGATACGACGCCTCAAGTTAATGAATTGAGCCCTGGAGTTCTCATCAACGGCGAGGAGGAATAGGCCATCAGGAGAGACGGCGACACGAATGATATTGGCGGATGATTGGCATGGAAGAGTGATGGTCTCGGATTTCACGAGGTCGGTGACGGAGATACGGTTGCCGACCGGTGAGATTAGAAGATTGTTGTTGGAGACAACAACGTTCCCACCTCTATAAGGCGCGCCAAGCAGGTTTTGGAATCGAAAGTTCATCCTTGCTTTTTCTGTGTATTAGACTCCGTCTCTGTATTGATAGAAACACAGAGTGAGTTCAAAAGAAGGGAAGAGAAAAGATAGGATTTTTGTGAGGCAGAGAAATATGCCGGCGGTGAAGAATTCGAATTCTTTCTCCGAGTCCGTCGTTCCGTCCTGATTCTCACTCTGGTCCTTCCTAGGGTTGTTTATCAGATGAATGAACTTTCCCTCAAAAAAAAACAAATCAGTTGAATGAACTTGGGCCTGTTTACAGACAGGCCCGCTAGATAAAAAAAAGAAGAAGAAGAAAACGACCGACTCGTAATCGGCCCGTTAGGGAAAAAAACAGTTGAATGTTTAGCCTGTTTACAGACACGCGAATAAACTTAGACCGGTATATTTTTAGGCCTTGTTTCGAAAAATGTAGAAAGTAGAGAGGGGTTTGATTTCAAGACTTCTAGACATACACTCAAAGGCTTCCGTCGCTCCGAAGGCTTCCCCTTCCCTCCTCCATGTCTCGTTCGACCAGGACTCCTGCCGCTACTGATCTCGGCTTCTGAATATACAATTGCCATATGTTCTGCGAGATCTTCCGCTGGGACTTTTCGATGCGGTGGTATCGATACCGACACTGTCGGCGTGACTCTTCCCACGTTTCAAAGGCGTTTCAAAGTTGGGACTAAATATGTACTATATAAGGACATGCTACTTCTATTGCCAATCATGAGCTTGTGTATGCACAACTCCCTGCTATGGCACAATATCGGTTAATAGGCTCAGATGAGATCGGGTTGTAGTGGTGCTCGAGCAAAAGGTTTGTGTGTATAATTCGACCAAAAAAAAGGTTTGTGTGTATAAATTTGCCGATTTGAAGTTGTTGCACAAGATTGAAACAATTGCAAACCCTAAGGGGCTTTGTGATCGAGCTAGGTTTCGCATTTGATTATATATTAGCACGATATCAATGGCCGAATACATACATAGACCCCCGAACTTGTAACTTTTATTCGCTCAGACCCCCCTACTTAAAAACTTATTATTAGACACCTATACTGCAAAGATTTTGTTCAACGAGACACTCCTCATTTTCGTGAAATTGACGCGCGCCACATAAGCACCACATAAGCGCCACATAAGTCAATTTATTAAAAATTTGCCAAATAAGCGCCACATAATAAATTTTAAAATAATTAAAAATTAACAAAATTATTAAATTATCCCAATCCATCTTCATCCTCTCTTTTTCCATTGAATGAACCAAAACAGGAAAAGGACGGAATGACGGAATCTGATTCTTCACCGTCGATCGAGCTGCGCTCAAAATTAGAGAACGTCGGTCTTCTTCCTCTCTTTTTTCCATTGAAGGAACCAAAACCAAAGAGGAAGAATTAAGTCAAGTCTACAGATTATCCCAAATTTCGACCAAAAAAACAGATTATCCCAAATTCATTCAGCAATAATCCCAAATTTAGTTCAACTGAGTGAACCTTCTGTTTCTCAGTTTCACAATTGATGCACACCATGAAGTAAAAATGCAATTTTCCCTTAATTTGATAATTTTGCTAGCTCCAATTTTGGCCATGGAATTCAAGCTATGTTGAATTTGTTCTTTCGTGGGGAATTTGAAAAACCCAAACTGTTATCAAGGCTGTAGGAATTAATTGAGATTCTCAAAAGAACCCCCTTCTTCAAGAACTCCATATCCCCTTCTTCAAGAACTCCATATCCTTCAAGCGTCGTTTGCCCATTCAACACCTCTATTAATCCCCTTCTTCAAGAACTCCACATCCTTCTTGACCGCCCCCGATTGGCGTCGTGGTCGCCTTCTTCAAGAACTCCACATCCTTCTTGACCGCCCCCGATTGGCGTCGTGGTCGGCTTCCTCGAAGGATGGAGCGGAAGACTCGAATTCACCACCACCACCGGCATATTTTCTCTGTCTCATCAAAGTCTACAGATCGTCGATGTTGGATTTAACAAAGGAGGAAGAATAATAAAATTACGAGAAATAGATTTTTTGAAAGTGAGAAACTAAATTCTTTCTTCTTGAAATAAAACAATGAAAGTTACACGGATTAAATAGGTTACAATAGATTAACTAATACCACTAATTAATTCTAACAACATGCCTAATAAATAGTGGTTTACATTAAATAATAGAAATCACCAATAAACAATAGTAAACATTCTTAAACAATGTTTCTCCTTAATTCTAGACAATATACTAAACATGATTAACATCACGTTTGAATCATATTTTAACACCTCCCCTTGATTCAAACTCGTTCATTCCAATCTTCTCCAAGAAAAACTGGTGTTTTGCTTGAGTTAGTGCCTTTGTGAACAAATCAGCATTTTGATCATTTGTTCCACAAAATTTCAGAACTATCTTCTCCTCAGACACCAACTTTCTTATGAAATGATGTTGCACTTCAATATGCTTAGTCCTTGCATGAAATGCTGGATTTCTTGTCATAGCTATTGTTGACCTGTTGTCACACCATAGCTCGGTTGCTCCATCTTGCTCACAACATAAATCCTTTAGCAACTTTCTTAGCCAAAGAGCTTGTCTTGCTGCTGATCCAGCGGCCACATACTCAGCTTCAGATGATGATAATGCCACTGTATCTTGTTTCTTTGAACTCCATGTGATTGCTTCTCGGCCAAGACTAAACACAGATCCTGAAGTGCTCTTTCTATCATCCAAACAACCTGCCCAATCACTGTCTGTGTAGCCAACCAACTGGAAACCATCAACACTTTCATACAGAATTCCAAGATTGATTGTGCCTGCTACATACTTGAGGATTCATTTTGCAGCTCTTAAGTGTTGCTTTGTTGGAGAGTGCATGTATCTTGACACTACACTCACACAATGAGCTATATCTGGCCTTGTGTGTGTGAGGTAGTTCAAGCCTCCAACTAGACTTCTGAACACCTTCTCATCAGCCTTCGTTGTTCCATCCTCTCTTTGCAACTTTTCATTAGTATTCATTGGTGTTCTTGCAACATCACACTTCTCCATTGAGAACTTCTTCAACAAATCATCTGCATACTTTCTTTGACACAGAAATATGCCATCATGTCCTTGCCTTACTTCTAGACCCAAGAAATACTGAAGTATTCCTAAGTCTGTCATTTCAAACTCTCCCATCATTGAGAATTTAAAATCATCCAATAGCTTTTGTGACGAGCTAACGTATATTATATCATCTACATACAAGCACACAACTATGAACTCATTCATACTTTGCTTCTTGACATACAGAGTCGGCTCATTTTCACTCCTTTCAAACTGATTCTTGAGAAAGAATGCATCAATTCTACTATACCAGGCTCGTGGAGCCTGTTTCAAACCATAGAGAGCTTTATGCAACTTGTAAACTTTGCTCTCTTCACCATCCTTGAAAAAACCTTGTGGTTGCTCAACAAATACTTCTTCCTGCAACTCTCCATTTAGGAAAGCTGACTTTACATCAAGCTGAAATACAGGCAGTTTCCACTGTGCAGCTAAAGCCAATACTATTCTCACTGTTTCAAATCTTGCAACAAGTGAGAAAGTCTCCTCAAAATCAATCCCCTCTTGTTGAGCATACCCTTTAGCCACCAGGCGAGCCTTATACTTCTGAATACTACCATCTGTGTTATATTTGGTCCTGAAAACCCATTTCAAGCCAATCACATTCTTTCCTTGAGGAAGCTCCATCAACTGCCAAGCCTGATTCTTCTGAATAGACTTCATTTCTTCCTCCATTGCTACTTTCCACTCAGTTGCATCCTTTCCTTCATCAAAGCTAGTTGGGTCTGTAGCAATCAGTGCAAAATCACAGTTTTCATAGATTTCAGTCAAGGACTTGAACCTTCTTGGTGTAGAGTCACTTGATGAGCTTGAAGATGGGGAGTTCTGACTTAATGGACTTGAGGACGAAGAGATACTATGATTTGTTGGTGTTGTAGGTGGACTAGGTGAGTCATGATTGTTTCCTATCATAGTTGGCTCCTCCCCTGAACCATCAAAGATGATTATTCTATGGCTACCTTCACCATTCTTCATTTGCTCCCAATTCCATCTCGCATCTTCATTAAACACCACATTTCTGCTAATAATAATCTTGCCACTAAGAGGATTATATAGTCTATATGCTTTGGATTGAACGGCATAACCAACAAACACACATTTCTCCGTTTTATCATCAAGCTTAGATCTTAAGTTAACCAAAACATAAGCTATACAACCAAAGACCCTTAAGTGACTTATAGATGGCTTCTTTTCTCTCCAAGCTTCAAATGGAGTCATATTCATGACAGCTTTTGTTGGAGAGATATTAAGGATGTATACTGCTGTTGCAACTGCCTCACACCAGAATTGATTTGGCATTCCCTTTGCTTTGAGCATGCTTCTTGCCATCTCCATAATTGTCCTATTCTTCCTTTCAGCCACACCATTCTGCTCTGGAGTGTATGGTGTTGTCAGCTCTCTTCTAATGCCTTGTTCTTCACAGAATTTCATGAATTCATGTGAAATAAATTCTCCTCCACGGTCTGTTCTCAATGCTTTTACATAGTTTCTTGACTGCTTCTCCACCATTGCTTTGAAATTCTTAAAATTCTCAAAGGCTTCTGACTTTGCCTTCAAGAAGTACACCCAACTCATTTTACTATAATCATCTGTTATAAGTAGAAAGTATTTGCTTCCTCCAAGTGACTCCGTTTGCATTGGTCCACACAAGTCAGCATGAAGGAGCTCTAGACAATGACTAGCTCTCCAAGCTTTGCCACTTGGAAATGACCCCTTTGATTGTTTTCCATACAAACAAACTTCATAGAGCTCGAGTTCACCAATCTTGGGTAGCCCTCGCACCATTTCTTTGGAGTTAAGTAGCCTCAAACCTTGCACATTTAGATGGCCATATCTCAAATGCCATAGTTTTGCATCATCATCTCCCTTGACTGTCAAAGCCCTATACATATTGCCAGACAGATCCAAAGGAAACATTTTGTTTTTTCCCATGGAGATTTTCACCACAATCTCCTTGGATTTCTTATCACATATCAAGCAAGATTCATTTTCAAACAATACAGAATATCCACAATTCAGCAATTGACCCACACTTAGTAGATTGTGAGCCAAGTTTGGTACATATTGCACATCACAAAGCAACTTAGTGTTACCCATGCTTAGTTTTGATTGCAATTGTACATTTGCCTTCAACTTCTAGTTGTTTTCCATCTCCAAGCCTGACTTTACTCTTCTTTGATTCATCCAGTTCCTTAAACATGGATCTCTCACTTGACATATGGTTAGAGCAACCACTGTCAACGTACCAAACTCCTCCTGCATCATTGCCAGATGCATTTTGTGCTAGGAACAACTTCTGTTCTTCCTCCACAAAATTTGATTTATGATCACCCTTTTGCTCATCCTCTTCTTTCTTCCAACAACTTGCTTCTTTATGACCAGGCTTCTTGCAATAATAACACTTGACTGGACCTTTGTAGGATTGGGAATTTTGCTCCCTTCCCTCACTACTTTGTCCTCTTCCACGACCTCTTCCTCTAGATCCACCTCTTCCTCTGCCTCTTCCACTGGATTGCCCGAATCTCTCCTTGTTGGAGGATTCTCCTTTGACCTGGAAAGCCTTTTCTTCCTTCTTCTCACTAGTTCTGTTAAGCCTCTCTTCATGGGCTTGTAATGACCCCATCAACTCATCAAAGGTATATTCTGTCATGTCCTTTGACTCTTCTATGGCAGCCACCACATGATCGAACTCGCTTGTGAGACTTCTCAAGACCTTCCCAACAACATGATCATTGCTCATGGTTTCTCCATAAGACCTCATCTGTTGCACCACACCGGATACACGTGACAAATAATCTTGGATAGATTCTTTGTCCTTCATGAGAGTTGTTTCAAACTCCCTTCTCAGTGACTGCAACCTCACTGTGATCACTTTCTTGTCTCCAAGATACTCTTGCTTTAAAGTATCCCATGCCGTCTTTGATGTAGTAGCCGATGCAATCCTTGGAAAGATCTCATCATCTAAGGCTTGTTGAATCATGAACAAGGCCTTAGAATCTTTCTTCCTCTTGTCTTTCAATTGTTGATCAGGCTCTGTCGGCTGTTTATCCTCAAAGCCACTTTCTACCAATTCCCACAACTCTTGAGACTTGAATAATGTTGTCATTTTCAAGCTCCAAAAGTGGTAATTTACTCCTTTGAAAATTGGCAATTGAGGAGAACCACTGTCGCCTGATCCATTGTTCTGCATTGTGAACAATTTTTCTCACTTAACCCGTGTTTTCCTTGTATTTAAACACTCACTCTTTTCTCTCAATTCCCTGGATATGAACCCGAAATAATTACGTTTGCTCTGATACTAAATGTTGGATTTAACAGAGGAAGAATAATAATAAAATTACGAGAAAGAGATTTTTTGAAAGTGAGAAACTAAATTCTTTCTTCTTGAAATAAAACAATGAAAGTTACACGGATTAAATAGGTTACAATAGATTAACTAATACCACTAATTAATTCTAACATCATGCCTAATAAATAGTGGTTTACATTAAATAATAGAAATCACCAATAAACAATAGTAAACATTCTTAAACAATGTTTCTCCTTAATTCTAGACAATATACTAAACATGATTAACATCACGTTTGAATCATATTTTAACAGTCGAGGCCGACTTCCCCGAAGGACGGAACAGGAGACTCGAATTCATCACCACCGGCATAATTTCTCTGCCTCGTCAAAGTCTACAGATTTGTCTACAAAATCGGTCGGCAAATCCATCCAGATCTAGATCTAAGATTAAAATAAAAAAAAAAGAAAAGTGAGATTTTAGGGGGAAAGAGGAGATATGCCCAAAAAATAAAAAGAAAAAAGAAAAGGTGGTAGATTTTAGAGGAAAAAAGAGAATTTAATGGAATTAAATGGAGTTTAACTCGCTAAAATATCATTTGATATACAGCGCGTTGCCAGGTCATCAAAAAGTGTTTAATGGAACAAAAGTGTAAAGTTTGGGGGTTAAAAAATAAGTTTTTTAGTTGAGGGGTCTGAGCGAACAAAAGTTGTAAGTTCAGGGGTCTGTCTATGTATTCGGCCCGATATCAATTATAGATTACTCAATTTTACAGATTATCATACATATACGTACACATTCGATTACAAATATAAGCCAATCTCAATTCTCATATATAGCAGCCTGAGGTCCAACTTCACGTACATGAAATTGTAATCCATGCCATAACTTGCAAGAAAATCGGAAACCCTAAAAATCAAACCTCAAACACCCAACCTTCCCAATCATCTATATTTTTTTTGATAAGGTAAGGATTAAGAGACCCTCTAAGGAGGGCGTCCTAGAGCATCCTTGCGGATGAGAACCTGAAGTTCTGAGTTGTCCAGTAGGAGGTTGGTAGGGATGTTGTGGCCCAGCTTAGCTATTTTATCGGCCACAGCATTGCATTCCCTACCCACATATCGGACTGGCATAAAGTTAAATTGTCTAAGTGATACCATAATATCCGCAATTAGTATTTCAATCTCCCAAGGACATTTTCCTATATTGTTAACAACATTTATAACTATGAGGTTATCTCCTTCAATCTCAATTTTTGTAATTCCGTTTCTTTGAGCTTCTTTGATTCCATCTTTGAGTGCAAGAGCTTCTGCCTTCACAATTGAGATTGGTCCTTGTTTCCTGGTTCCTAGACTAATAATTCTTGCCTTATGGTCTCGTATAACAAAACCCGAAGAAGCGTGGTTGGCATCGAGTTTGGATCCGTCAAAGTTCAGTTTGACAACATTATCAGAGGGTTTTTTCCATTTTTCTATTCGTTTCTTCCTTTTTTGTCTAATTTGGGGTTGAAGTTGTGTTCTTTCTTCATCTTCTTCCCATCTCTTTACTTTTCCCATTGTTCGATTTGGTTTTTCGTATATTGTTCAAGATTCTGGATAACGTCATTGGGAGTTTGCTGAAAAACTAACTTGTTCCTTTGGTGCCATATACACCACCAACATACCGCCAATTCCGCGAACTCAGTGCTCCCCAAGCCACTAAATAAGTCATTCAGAATGGTACTTGCTGATTTATTGGTCATGTTATAGTTTTTGATAGTGATTTCCAATTTTGTATTAATTTTCTGTACTAATTTTTTCGTGTGTGGACATTCTACAAGAATATGTCCTATATTTTCATGGGTGCAGTTGCACATTAAGCATCCCGGTAGGGTAGCTATACATTTTTGTAACAGTCTTTCTTTGGTTGGGAGTCCATTGCAGGCTATTTTCCATAGAAAATTTTTAACCTTAGGATGTGTATTAAGTTTCCATATCCAATTGTTGGGATGGGGTGTTTGGTTGTTCACGCCCGTGATAAGTTCGATAGCCGAAGCCGTCGAAAACCACCCATTTTTGCTTGGGGCCCAGTACAACCGATCCCTAATCTAGTTATCCGGAATTGGGATCAACATGATTTGGTTAACTATGTCATTCGGAAGTAAACAACGAAGGATATCTAGACGCCACGTCTTAGCACTGGTTATGAATTCATCAACCGTAGTTGATTCATTAATTGCTTCGTTGTTCAACGCAAATTTGTCTAGTGTTTCCTGAAATAACCATTTGTCTGTCCAAAATTTTATGGTTCTCCCATCCCCTACTTGCCAAATAAGTCCTCTGTTAAAATCTTCTCGTAAATTCATCAGTTTCGTCCATTGCCACGAGGTATTGTTCTGTTTTTTGTATGACAATATTGAAATGCCCTTCAGGTATTTTTCATTCATTAGTTTAACCCAGATATTCTCTGGTTCCGCTAGGAGTTTCCATAGGAGTTTCATTTGTAATGCCTTGTTTACATGTTCAGTTTTCCTAATTCCAAGACCTCCAAAAGGTTTAGGTTTACAAATCTTGTCCCAACCAATAAGTGGTTTGTGGTGAATATCCTTATTCCAAAGAAAAGTCCTATGAATTTGGTCCAATTCTTTATGAACAGAATTTGTAAGTATGAAGCTTTGCATCACATAGTTAGGTTTCGTAGCCAGGTTAGATTTTAAAAGGACAACCCGTCCTTCCGTAGAAAGGGCATTAGCTCTCCATTTAGTCAATTGTGCCTTTGTTTTTCCTATTGTATCATCAAATGTCTGTCGGTTTACTCGACCATTGATGATTGGACAACCAAGGTATGATTCAAGATTAGTCATTGCCGTAATCCCTAATGTTTGTTGAATTCTATTTTTCTGTTGATTGTCAACATTTCGTGACGTTTGAAAGGCCGATTTATGGTAGTTGACTCTTTGTTCTGAGATGGCGCAATAATCCTCGATTATCCTCTTTGTTCTAGTACATGCTGTTTGATTTGCTCTAGTAAAAATTATAACGTCATCTGCAAAGGCAAGAAAGGGGATCTTGGTTCCGCCGCGGGTAAGTGGGAACCCGATAGTGTTTTTCTCCAAATTGCTAGTTTCTTGAAGCTTCATAGCTAGTATTTCAGTTGCAAGAATAAACAGGAAGGGAGATAGCGGATCTCCTTGTCTCAGGCCTCGTTCTGGGAGAAATAGTTCTGTTGGACTATTGTTGACTAGGACCGAGAACGACACAGTTTGAACACATTGTTTAATCCATCCTACAAATCTGCTGTCAAATCCAAATTTTTCAAGAATTTCAAAGATAAACTCCCAATCTAATCTGTCATAGGCTTTTTCCATATCTAATTTTAACGCTATCCAACCATCCTTGTCGTTTCTCTTTTTAAAGGAATGAATTATTTCGTGAGCAATAAGAACATTATCTTGAATTGATCGTTTAGCAACAAAGGCTCCTTGCAGGGGGTGAATGATTTTGGGCATTATTATCTTAAGTCTTTCCGTAATGATTTTCGTGATAATTTTGTAAATGGTTGAACAGAGGCTGATCGGTCGATAATGGTTGGTGGAAGTAGGATTTTCTTTTTTTGGTATCAGGGTAATGAAGGTGTGATTGATTTGTTTTAGAATCTTTCCGGAATGGAAGAAACTTTTGACTGCTTTGATAACATCTGGTCCTACAATGTCCCAATATTTTTTGTAGAATCCTGCCGACATTCCATCTGGTCCAGGGGACTTATCAGAGTTGATTTGCATTAAGGCTTGTCGTACTTCTTCATTGGAGACGGGTTTTATGAGATTTATATTGTCTTCATCCGTTGTCTCTTTGTTGATTAAGTAGGAATATTCTCTAAGTGTATCGCGATTAGTCTGTTCTTTCATGTATCTTGTTTTAAAGTCCTTTCTAATCTCCTCTCTTATATTTTCCTCACCTATAATTTGTGTTCCTTCTGTCGACGTGATTTCCTTAATGATTTTCCTGTTCCGTCTTCCGCTAGCAATCTTATGAAAATATCCTACATTTGAGTCTACTAATTTGATGTGTTTCGTTTTTGCTCTCTGCTTCCAGTATGTCTTGTGAAAGTTTAAAAAAATTTCTTTCTTATTTAAAATTCTTGATTGTTTGTTAATGACTGTTTGATCAGGGGAAAGTAGGATTAATTGTTGTAATTCCAATAACTCTTTATCAATTTGTTTAAGTTGTTCAAATGTATTGCCAAAAGTTTTTTTATTCCATTGTTTAGCTTGGGCTTTCAGTATTTGTGTTTTCTTTACCAGTTTGAACATGTTAGAGCCGGCAAATGAGGCCCTCCATGCTTGCTTAACAATATTCCTAAAGTCTTTTCTTTGCATCCACATGTTTTCAAACTTGAAAGGTTGAGCTTTAGAGATTGTTCCATTATTTAGTTCAATCGCTATTTTACTATGGTCGGAAGAGGAGAAAGCAAAAAATTTTGTTGCTATGCTAGGGAACCACTAAAGGACTTGGGGACAAACTAGAGTTCTATCTAGCTTTTCATATATGTTATCTATTTCCGTCTTATTTTTCCTCCAGGTGAATTTACTGCCAATTACCGGAATATCAAAGAGATTACAACTATCTTTGAATCTAAGAAGTCTTTCAAATCTGTTATGGTCTGGATAAGCACCTCCCTTCTTTTCACTAGGTTCTTGTATTTCATTTAGGTCTCCCATGATGATAATGGGAAGGTTGGTTAATTGTATAGAATGAATTAGATGTTGCCAAAAGCTGTCTTTTTCATTTTCTTGAGGAGGAGCATAGACTAAAAAGATAGCTAGGGTGTATTTAGTTGCTAGATTGGTGTATCTTAGGGTTATGAATCGAGGTTCTTGAAGAAGAACCTCAATTCTTTCATTAGTAAACTGATGTTCTTTCCAAAGCACACAAATACCACCAGCTCTTCCATTAGCTGGAGACCAAATTATGTTATCAAATCCAGCTCGTCTCCAAACTTGATTAGATGGAAGTTGGTCGGTTTTAGTTTCAACTATAGCCATAATTTGTATACCCTCTATTTTACAAAACGAGTCAATTTCAGGCCAAAACGACTTACGTCCTATACCCCTACAATTCCAAAGGCGTACTTTCATTTAAACCTAATAGAGAAATGATTAGGGCATATCAACAAGCCCCAATCAACTTTCTGGCCAATATCCTGAATCGTGCTGAACATTTGCATATAAATTACACATTCATTTCCAACAAAGTGTCTACCTTTTCTTGCTATAGTAATCGTTTCTCCAGAGCGTAGGGAGATTAAGCACAGTCCATGATTTACATACAACAGTTTTGTAGCTACATACGTTCTGGTAAATGATAGCTTGTATTGTTCTCTAGTTTTATGGTGGGGAGTCTTAGCTTGTATAGTTCTCTGTATACCTCTATTTTCCTTGCCAAAGTGGAAACTCTTCCTAAATTTAAGCCTAATAGAACCAATAGGCCCATATGATCTAAACCAACAATTCAAGTTATTTGCATCCTTCAAATCGTGTAGAACAGTTTCTTTGGGTCCGTTCGGGTAAACTTTGCTTATACGTTACTTATAAGCAAACTGTGCTGATAAGTTACTTAAAGTTGATTGTGTTGTAAAGTTCTGTTGCTGAAAAGTTGCTAAAAAGTAAAAACTTATTTTTGTTGTAAGCAAGTGGTGTTCGGTTAGAGGGTTTGCTTATTTTTAAAAGGTAATAAATGAAAGGTCAAAATTGCCCTTACAAAAATTAAAATATTACCCCCTTATAAACCCTCTTTGGAAACCCTATCCCATCTTTTTCTCAATATTTCCCCATCAGCCTCCTCTTGTTGCTCCCACGTCCCAATTCTTGTGAGGCACACTCGCACGAGCACAGGAGGTCCGTTCGTCCCTGGCGGTCCGACTACTCGAATCCGGCGGTCCGGCGGGTCCGCGTGAGGGTGCGGTGGTCCGACTGTGGTCTGAGTTCGTCTGGCGAAGTGTGCGGTGGTCTGAGTTCGTCCCCTCCCCCTCTTGTTCGCAGGTTTGAATTTCTCCTCATGCTCTCCTTCCTCTAAAAATACCCCAATTGGGTAGACAAATTTTTGTTTCTTACAATTGTTGATACCTATTTGTTTTAGTGGCATTCCAATTGTTCATACCCATTTTTTTGTCAAATTAGGTTTTTTACAATTGGGGGAAAGTATCACTTCCAATTGCTCAACTAACTTGGGGGAAACTAACTTGACAACGATGCCGTCGGTAAGCTAATTTGTAGCAATATTGAGTTCATTATCATTGTTTGTATGAAAATTTGGTATTAGATGTATTTGTCTTGCACTTAGATTGTTTAATTCAATGCTTGTTTTGATTTTAAATGTATTGTTTGCTTCATTGTTATCCTTGGTGTGAATTATAGAAGGACAAAATTACTAAGAGGAATGTGTCATTCAAATGGGATGATGACTTGACCACTCTTTTGCTAAGGATTTGTCAAGATATGCAAAAAAATGGTTATGGTCAAGCATTCAATTGGACAGATATAGTGAAAGTGTTTAAGGAAAAAACAGGAAAAGTTTGCCTTGGAAGACTGCAAGGAACAAGTTTGACAATGTTAAGAAATTTTGGCGAACATGGGATTATTTGAAGAATAATGAGACTGGATGTGGATGGGATGAAAAGCTGAACACGGTTGAAGCTGATGCAGCTTGGTGGGATAAGAAAATCAAGGTTAGTTTTGAATGTGATCCTGGATTTTTTTTTATAGGAGAAGCCTGAGTTTGATTGTGATCCTGGATTTTTTTAAAGTCTTGTTACATTACATTCCCTTCTTGTTAAAGTCTTGTTACATTACATTCCCTTCTTGTTATTTGATTGTGATCCTGGATTTTTTTTATAGGATAAGCCTGAGTATAAGAAATTTCGTAAGGGAGTGGCCCATGAAACAACTGATTTGTGGACTGAGGTTTTTGGTGGGATTGTAGCAACGGGCAAGTATTGTGTTGCACCGAATATGGATCCAAATGCAATCCCTGTTGATGATGAAGATGACGGTGGTGACGATGATGAAGCTGATTGGGAAGAAGAGTTGGATGACATAGGAGTTACTCCGCTATCTACTCCTTTGAATGTGGATGCTACTCCAACTGGGTTTGACATGAGTGGCTTGAATGTGGATGGTACTCAAAGTGGGATTGACATGAGTGGATTCAATGTGAATGGTACTTGTGATGATGTCCTGAATTCGGCCCATGAATTTGTAATTAGTGGTGTCAATGTTAGTCAGGCAAACACAAAAAAGAAGCAAACAGTTGAGCATTCCCCTACATTCCCCGGCACTAAGCGGAAAGAAAAGAGGCATTCAAGTGAGAAAGGAGTAACATACAAAGACCACATGGAATTGATGGGCCATGCAAGTCTAAAGCTATGTTCCTGGATTGATGAAGATCAGGCCTCGTCGCAACCAAAGAAGGGGAGAAAGCACCATGATCTAGATGATGCTTTGCCTGTTATTGAGGAGATGGTCGAAAAGGGGGTTATAGCTGAGGGAGGAGATTTGTGGTGCATAGCCATGGAAGAAGTTTTGAATGTGGATAACCGTGAGCTGTTCATGAGGATGAAGTCTGACTTTGCTAGGACATCTTGGTTGGAATTCCGTCTTAAGGCCAAAAACAACGAGTCTAAATCTTCTTAGACCATCTTGTTTCTTCTTTTCAATTTCTGGATTGTTATGCTTGGATTTGGAGAATGGTCTCCATGTATTGTACTATGTCGGATTTGGGTTTGATGTGTGTGTGTTGGGATATTGTTGGATTTCGATTTCGGTTTCGGATTATGTCCTACACATTTGTTGGTTTGTTTATGTTGTTTGTGGATTGTTATATTTGTTTGCATATTGTTTAGGGTGTTTGGGAAAGGACTTGTTCCTTGGCACCTATGTTTTTTGTTCATTTTATTGTTTAGGGTGTTTGGGAAAGGACTTGTTCCTTGACACCTATGTTTTTTGTTTATTTTATTGTTTAGGGTGTTTGGGAAAGGACTTGTTCCTTGGCACCTATATTGTTTGTTCATTTTATTGTTTAGGGTGTTTGGGAAAGGACTTGTTCCTTGGCACCTATGTTTTTTGTTTATTTCTAAGTCAAGGGTGTTTGGGAAAGGACTTGTTCCTTGGCACCTATGTTTTTTGTTTATTTCTAAGTCAAGGGTGTTTGGGAAAGGACTTGTTCCTTGGCACCTATGTTTTTTGTTTATTTCTAAGTCAATTGGTTGTTGTTATGGTGCATGCAGTGTATAGGAAAATCAGCCCTTGAACTCGCCAAACACAAGAAGAGAAGAAAGATCGTCAAGGGTTTTGCCATGCTATTCAATTGCAGTGCCCACCTCATTGCACGACACTACTACAAGTATGTTCATAAGGTGTCTTGCTATGATTCTGACTTCACTGGATACATGTGGATGAAACAAATTCTATGTCATGAAAATACAAAAAGGTGTTCTAATGCTATGCGGATGGAACCTCATGTATTTGAGAAATTGTGCGACGACTTGGCGGCGAATCATGGATTGAAACGGTCTCGCAACATGTCCATATTGGAGAAGGTGGGCATCTTCGTGTACACTCTATCTTTGGGAGTATCTAATAGAGATGTATGTGAGAGGTTCCAACGTTCTGGGGATACAATTAGTCGGGCATTTCATGATGTTTTGACGGCTATCACCGGGCGTAAGCAAGTGTTTAGTGGGATGGCACGTCGACTATTGCAGCCTAGAGATCCCTCATTTTCAACAATTCCAGAGAAGATAAAATCATAGCCAAGATTTTCCTTGTTCAAGGTATGAGTCATTCTCTTCTTTTATCATTGTTATGAACTATAGTTATTTTGGCACTATTAAAGATATGATTCGTTTGCACCCTTGTTATGTATTGTGTAGGGAGCGATTGGAGCAATCGATGGGACACACATCCATGCTTGCATTCCGAAGAGTGAGCAATATCCATATAGGAGTCGCAAAGGAATGACGTCCTTTAACGTGATGGCAGTATGTGACTTTGACATGTACTTCACGTTCATTTCTGCCGGATGGGAAGGGAGTGCTCACGACGCTCGAATCCTTGACCACGCATTAACAACCCCGGGCATGAACTTTCCACGACCCCCAAAAGGTAAGTTCAATCTACCACGCTTTAATGACGCTCTAATCCTTGATGTTGTTTTTTAGATAGTTTTTTTTTGGTATATAGGAAAGTATTATCTACTTGACAAGGGATATGCGGATAGGACCGGGTACTTGGTTCCATATTCATGCGTAAAGTACCATCAATCGGAATTCCACAATCATACTCCCGAGAATGCTTATGAAGTCTTCAACAAGGTCCACTCATCTCTTAGAACTACGATTGAACGTTGCTTTGGCGTATTAAAGAAGAGATGGAAGATATTAGCGGCCATGCCAAGTAATAGTGTCCCAACCCAAATTGACATAATCATTGCTTGCTTTGCTCTTCATAACTTTATTTTGGAAAACAAGATCCATGATTTCATACTTGATGAAGACTTTGAGGAGTGCGTTTCACCCATGACCGGTGAACTTGGACTTGATGGAGGAGCCAGTGGAATGAGGACCGTTCGGGATGCTATTGCTGAAGAGTTATGGTCAAATAGGAGGTTCTACAAAGTATGATAGAAGTAGTTTCGGGTATAGAATGATTTCTTTTTGGTGAACAACTTGTAAGGGATTAATTCGTACTTAGTACTTGGTTCATATTTTTGCTTTGTTTTGGTCATCTCTTTTTGGTGAACAAGGGATAATAGAATTCCACTTACCTTGCACTTTGGTACTTGCTACTTGGTATGTATTTTTTCTTTTTATGAACAAGATCCATTAATGACTTTGCTAATTGCTACTTGGTATGTATTTTTCTCTTTTTGATGAACAAAATCGCCCTATATTTGTCCAAAATCGCCCTATATGTGTCTCAACCCATTTGGCCAACCAACGCCCTATACTTGGTTAAAAAATCAGCCCTTAACTTGGTCAAAAAATCATCACTACATTTGGTAAAGCACTCAAAAAATCATCCCTATATTTATCCAAAAACAGCCATCTACAAAGCACTCAAATGAAACATAAAACCCTGTACAACCGAAACAAAACACTATCCAATATGCCAAAACACAAACTAGAATCCAAAACACAATCCCTGCTCATAGCAAATAGTTTCAACAAACACAATCCAAACCACAATCCACACAACCTAACAATACAAACATCAAATTATCCAAACACCAATAACAACTCATAAAACCTAACAAATGATCCAAAACACCAACAACAGACAGAATAATCCAAAACATAAACAACAACCCAAACAAGAGATACACCAACTACATGTACGGATATGTCGGATCCATGTCACCATTGTCGTAGTATATTCCATCCAACTCGGGGAACTCACTTAGCTCATCATCTTCACCCTCTTTAGCTAGTGGAAAACTCAAGTTGTTCTCTTTTGGTGCCCACAACTCATCCATGGCGTCGCTCAACCTTGAATCCATGCCACGGGGTATAAAGCGCTGGAATTTTGCATTTTCCTACAACACAAGAATGGGTGAATTACTACTTAACATTAAGCACTCAAAACTAATCATGTAGTATACAATATTAAAAATCAATTCATATTCTTACCCTTGTCTTAGCCGCCCACCACCAATCGTCACCAATGACTCTTCCACTAGAACGATCCCAATTGATGTCACCTTCACTGCAACGAAATTTTGTCCAAAGCCTCCACACCCTTCTTGATAGCTCAAACCTAGCCTTTAGGGTGCCCACAAAAAACCAAATACCAGTGGCATGATGCATCCTTCGCCTTACCTCTGCGAAATCAGTAATCCCAGATTGCTCAAATTGAGGATCCAACTCTTTCATCACAGCCAAAAGAGCACAAGTACGCTCTGCATGCCAAGCCATTGGAGCTGCCATGTTCACCTAATATAACATATGATTGAAACAAGATATGATATATGATTTAAATCAACCAAGCACTTATTTTCCATTCCTTTGTACAACATTAAGCTAAACTAAAATATGATTGAAACTACATAATTGAAATCAAAGAATCACCAATTCACCTTGAAATCATTCCTTTTCCTTTCTAGCAAATCAATCCTTTCACGCAAGACATCTTCAGCGACATGGGCACTATATAACTCCACATTCATTCGATCTACCGTGTGGTGGAGACTCTCCCTTTCCTTTCTTAAGTCTTGTATAATTGCAACTAAGTGATCCACCGCTTTAGTAGGACTACAATTCTCCTTAATAAGGTCAAGTGTGATATCTAAGTCACTTTGGGTGCTAGAGCAATCTGATCCTGATGAGGACATCCTATTTACTAAGGCAAAATAATCAATTAGACAATTAAAAGAATGTTTACCAACATACAACAACAACAAGAGACATCAACAAGCACAACATATAGCAACCAAGTAGAGACAAGAACAAGCACAATATTGTTAATGTAAGGGCTTCTTTTGTGGTAAATTTGGGTTTCTAGCCTTTTCAATGCATAATTCTACACTTTTTCTAGCCTTTTCAAGCAATGTTTTTGATTTTTTTGGCTAAAAATTTCAATCTTTTACCTATATCCGAAATTAGGGATATGTGGGAGTAAATTCAAACTTAAAAATCAAGAGAAGAGCTTCTAGTCTTCTAGATCTACCAAATTCCAGATCTAAAAAAAAAAATTCAGATCCAAATTAGGGTTCATACATGAAACAATTGAAAACTCCAAATCTTGGGTACAAATTAATTGAAAACTCCATATCCAAATTCTTCACATACCTTCTCTTTAGATGTTGAAGAAAAAGAGGGAAAATCGGGCAGACCTCAGTCGGCCGTCGTCTTCTCCGTCCGTCGTCGTGGACTGTAAGCCGCCCGTCGTCTTCTCCGTCCGCCTACTGCCCTGGTCTCGGCGGCGGTGTCTTCTCCGTCCGCCGGTGCGTCCTCGTCCGAACAGACCCGAGCGCGCGAGAGAGAGGAGAGGGATGAGAGGATTTGAGGAGCTCGATCAGATACGGGAGAGAGAGAGGAGAGGGGTAGGTGAGAAAAATGGGTATATGAGGGTATATTGGTGGGGCCCACGTGCTTAGATTTTTTGTGGAATAAGCATGCTTAAAACGAAAAGCATGGGGGGGGGGTGCTTTCATTTTTTTGCTTATAAGCATGTGCTTACACGTTGCTTAAAATAACAGAGAAATGAGTGTTCGGAAATGCTTATGTGCTTATTTCTGCATAAAAGCACTTTTGTGCTTATAAGTAGTGCAAATAAGCATTCCCAAACGCAGCCTTTATAACCTACCTCGTGGTGTGACGTCCCCAGAGTTCCAACTCTTCCCGAGGGCCAATATTCCTCACAATGCTTCCTTTTGCATGTTATTTGTCTGTCAAACAGCATAACAATGAACTTGTAGTTAATTTCATTTCTGAAAAAATACCTCTCTTCCCTATACCATTCATAATCCTTCTTCATCCACTTATCAACTTTTTTGTGTCTAATCTTCCCCCTATCTTCATTAGTATCAATGGTAGTATTACTTTTTCTATTTTTAGAGCTAATTTCTGTTCCTAGGACAGGAAACTTGCTTATATGCCCATTATTTTTAATCATGCATGCCTCATTATTCCTCCCTTTCCCACTTCTATTGCCTTGTCTCCAAGAGATGGACTTACTTGACTTATTATCTTCCTTAGAAAGTTGTGTATAATCAACAAACTTAAGAGTAGAATCAATGAGTAATCTTTTTCCACTTAAATACCAGTGACAACATAGAATAATTTCTTGAAGGAGATTCCAGTAATTTTTCCAACCATTAAGATAGTAAAATTTAACATTGCAGAAATAGTTATAAACCATAATAATATTCATCATCCTAGGATTACATGTTCCAGCTTTCCAAATTCTTCTTAAGGTCATGAGAAAACCACCCGTTCTTAGCATACTATCCCCCCAACGATACATAGTAAGAACAAAAGGTGGTGTACTCATCACACCCATACTTCTTTCCCTATCAATCCAACTGATTAGACTAAGATAGAACATCCCAGAAGCCTGGTTTTTCCTAGAACAAATACTAGCCATCCAGATAGAAAATAGCAACATTAAATGGAGGCCATCATAAAGCCTACATAAGCAAAATGAGTAGTAGTTGTTCCAAAATCTTTTCTTAACTTTCTTTCTGTCATCAATCAAGCTACAGGTCAATGGAAAGTGAACCACATTTTTTCCCATATTCCAATTCAAACTACCAGTCTGATGTATGATTTCTTTAGTATTGTAGACTACCTCATTAGTGTTTCTATGGATGTGTTTGTAAACACCATCTGTGCAGCCCCATACATAATTAGTAATAGGCCAGGTTAATGAGAGACAACTATGATCCTGCCACAAGGCAAGGGAAGCAAACCAGGGAGCAGAGAGTTCAGTAGCTAAATCAGGTAAGAAGAATTGGCTATATAACAGATCAAGGTCGGCAATCTAGAGGTCATAATAGTCAGCAACAGAGTCCAGTGAGCTAATATTTTCATGTATCAGACCACAAAGCACATTCCAGACCATAATGGTTTCATATGTGTTCTTATCTTTGTTCAACCCATAATTTCTATTCAAATTTTCATCCAAAGTAGAAAAATTAATTCGTTTAGAGTAAAGGCAGTTCTTTAGGAGAAGATTATAAGAGTCTCCAGTTGGCATCAAAACACTTAAAACACTAGTGATCATATTTTTAGCAAACAGGTGCCTCACATTCCTATTGTTGTTCAAAGTACACAAAATGCAACTGGCACCATAAGATAAAGCTTTAGATTGATGACTGTGATTTCGGGAGAGATTATAAAGATCTCCATTTGGCCTCCATAAGGCTAAGTTACAGGTGGTCATGTCTTTAACAAGCAAGTGCCTCTTAAGGCTATTAATACCAACATTAACACAACTTTTCTCTTTGTTCTTCTTTGTGCCAGGCGACCTGACATTGATTTTGTTTATAAGACCACCACTACTTAAGGTTTCCTCAACCATAGTGGGGTTGGGTTTGTTCATAAGACTACCACCACTTAAGGTTTCCTCAGCCATAGTGGGGTTGGGATTGTTCATAAAACCACCACTACTTAAGGTTTCCTCAACCATAGTGGGGTCGGGTTTGGATTGTTCATGGGTTCTCCCATAGGAGACTGGTTCAGTAGAAGGGTTCTTATCAGTAGAGGTCGCACATTCAACATTTTCTTTACCACTCAGATTATTCTCAATAGTGGCATCCCAGGGACACCGCATATAATCAGTAAACTTTGTACATTGCAAAGAGAAATTATAGGTTATATGATTTAGAGTGTTTGTAATGGAAGGAGCGCAAATCCAACACATGCTCAAACACTGCCCTCTAGGGTTCAAATTAAATCCATCAAGCAAACAAGCAAAGAGCTGTTCCTGGGATTTAAAAATCGAAGTCAGAGATGAGGAAGTATTAAACCTGTTCATTCGAGATTTGAGAGAAAGAGATTTGTCTCCCAAATCTATGGTTCTTTCAAGGGACTTTATCACGCCGCTTCGTTCTCCATCATGGTGAACATTGCAGTAGACCCACCCTCCATATACTCCCCTCTCGCCAGGTCTCCCTTGCTTGGCCCTCCACATTCCTTGTCGCTGAATCGTTTGTCTCCACTTGTGAATGATTAGATTTCGTTTTCGATCCCATCTAGCCCTTTTGAGTGTCTCCGCTTGAGTTGTGCAATTGCGTCGTCTAGGCTTTAACCTCTGCCAAGTGATTCTCGATTCCGGGACGGAGACGAACCACATCGGCTCGCTAACTGATCGAGATAGTCTTCCATGAAGGATTTGGGGTTGGATTACACAGATAATTGCCAATATGAGGCCGAGACTGACCAATCTAGGGTTCTTTATTTTCAGGGATTTTGTACTTTTTGTTGGAAGAATGGAACCATACTCCATTGCACTAGTGATAAGAGATGCTTGAAAGCAAAAATCAACAAAAAAGCCATAGCTTTGATGGGTAGGGGTTCGATTTTCCGATCGATTTGGGGCAAAAGGACACTGTTCACAACGACGGGGTCGGGAGAAGGGGGGAAAGGGTTTCATTTCTATAACTTGCATTTTTCCAATTTCCCAATCATCTATATGATGCAACGTCACTCCACACCATCAAATTCATTCCTGCTACCAAAAATACGTACCTACATATATAGTACTCAAAACAATTGTGAAATACGGAGTACTAAGCTAGTATCATGGAGTATTTATTTAATTTGCTAGTCAACAAAATCCTGGAGAAACCCCGGGCTACGGTAAGGTACAACACCGTCAATACTAGAGAAAAAGACACTACTATCCCTCCTCTGGCAATGGCCCATAAGAAACAAGCAATATAAAACCCCACCGGCACAACAGTACCACTGTGCAGCGTACTGCGCGCGTTAAGCGGGACGGGCAGGAAAATATTGACAAGCGCGCGCTGCTGAAAGCAGGGTCGCCTCTTGCGTAAGCCCAAGCAACCGCGGGTAGCCTCACGGCAGCGTAAGACTCAAAGTAGGCGCGGAGAAAGCTGACCGCATCGCTTTGCCCCCGGGAGGCCGCCACGGACCTCTCGATGCAAACGAAGACGGGCGTACGATAGGCGGCCGTCAAGCCCGTGCGCCCTGCCAACGACAAGCCCTCCCTCACCAGTGATCCCGGGTTCTTATAGATTTGGTGCTGAAGGAATGTCGTGACGCTGCCGAATGCAAACCCCGCCAAGCTGTACTCAAAGTAGCTACCACGCCTTTTCAAGTCTACGGATCTCCTCCTCGTCGGCGCCGTCTTCTCCATCTCACGTATCAATCATCCACCCAACGTTCTTAATCTACTTGGAATAAATAAGACGCTATCTCTTAAAACCCTAACCCCCAATATAATTTGCTTGGGAAATAAGACACCCGACGGTGATCGATTGCAGGTAGGATCCCGAGTCAATTTTTTTTTTACTGGTCGAGTCAGATTTTACCCGTTAGACCGCCCTGATAAATTTACCTCGCGAAATTTTAACACGAGTTTACCTGTTCACCACCTCTCAAATAATTATGCGATTGATATATACAGATATGAATAATATTTTATATTATTTTTATTGGTGATATTCCTATAAAAATATAGTTATCTTTTAATTTTTGATCTTGTAGATAAATTTAATAAGACTAATATTGAATTTTAAAATTACTTTTAGTGATATTACTTGTGGGCTTGTGGCGAGTATTAATTCTTTTCATATAATATTTTATATTATATATATTGGTGGTATTATTATAAAAATATAAATTATTTTTCAATTTTTTCCTTGTAGATGAAATTGATAAGATTAATATTAAAATTTTAAAATAAATTAATTATTTAATTAAATTCCTTTAATATACTCGTGGCTAATATACTTGTCATTAAATAGAAAGATAGATATCAAAAGGTATTTTTGTCATTAATTACCAAATAGATTGATGGATATTAAAATATACTCCTATCTTTTATGATTTTTTTTTTATAAATTTACCTATAGAGGTTTAGCACAAATTTACCAAATTCCTCAACAACACACCTCTCAAATACCACTTTTTTCCCCTACTAAACATGCACTCAAACGCTTTCGCTCAGAATTCGGCCCCTTCCCTCGTCCATGTCTCCTTCAACCAGGACTCCGGCCGCTTCGCCGCCGCCACTGATCGCGGCTTCCGAATATACAATTGCGACCCCTTCCTCGAGATCCTCCGCCGGGACTTCAATCTTGGCGGCGGAATCGGCACCGTTGGGATGCTCTTCCGTAGCCGCATCCTCGCTCTCGTCGGCGGCGGTCCTGACCCGCAATTCCCGCTCAATAAAGTCATGTTCTGGGACGATAACCAGCGCAGTTATATAGGGGAGCTCTCTTACCGATCCGAGGTTCGAAGTGTCCGGCTCAGGCGAGATCGGGTTGTAGTGGCGCTTGAGCACAAGGTCTGTGTGTACAATTTCGTCGATTTGAAGCTTTTGCACCAGATTGAGACGATTGCAAACCCTAAGGGGCTTTGCGAGGTTTCGCAGACGGCTGCCAATTTCGTGTTGGCGTGTCTAGGGTCGCTGAAGGGGCAGGTTAGGGTTGAGCACTATGATTCTAAGATGGCAACGTTTATTACGGCCCATGATTCCGGGATTGCTTGCTTCGGATTGACCCGGGATGGGTCTTTGCTTGCAACTTCAAGCATAAAGGGCACTCTTGTTAGGGTTTTTAACACCCTGGACGGCACATTGTTACAGGAGGTACTGAGCACTCAGCCTACTTGAATTTTTGCTTGATTAGTTGCCTGTTATGGTTCTTGTTGAGTTAGTTTTTGGTATCTGTTAAGTGGTTACTGCTGTTTTTATGTGGATTGCATAGGAAAGATTGAAACTTTTCTCTTAATTGCTTTATATTGTGCTCTAAATTTAATTCATTAGTGTCATGTTTGAGTGTTAAGCTATTCCTTATGGGTTTCAATTGAATAATCTTGCACCTTCTCTATGCTTTTTGCTTGATTAGTTGCCTGTTGTAGTACTTGCTGAGTTAGTTTTTGGTATCTGGTTAGTGGTTACTGCTGTTTTTATGTGGATTGCATAGGAAAGATTAAAACTTTTCTCTTAATTGCTTTATATGTGTTCTAAATTTAATTCATACAAGGTTAATTATGAGTGTCATATTTGAGTGTTGAGTTATTCCTTATGGGTTTGAATTGAATAATCATGCTGTTTTTTAACTTTTAGATTGGAAGGCACCTTAGTAATTGACAAGTGGGTTAATTGTGATTAATATCTCAATTATTATAAGTTGGTTAATTGGGGGTGGTGGTGGCTTTGGAATTATCTAAGGGTCTTTACTAAAGTGCGTAGAATATTCACAAGCTATATAATGCTAGGTGGTTGAACTGCAATCGTCACAAGTTGGCATCTAAGCTTTTGATTGTAGTCAATTGAATAGTGATGTAATCAAATTGAGCTTGCCTGATTGTGGTAACCTCTGGAGAGAATAGGTCTAAGATTAGCCGATTAGGGATTCATTTAACATGCATCTGTATTCATTTATTCATGCACTACTATTCATGACGTTTGGCAATTGAGTGAAAAGATTGACAAATTTAGTGATTTTGACTTTGATGTTATCAAATACTTACTGGTGCAAGAACATAGTTGTCATTCAGATGTCAATGATCATGCAATTGAAAGTTCAGTTGGTTGTGATTGTAACTTACTAACTTCTCGGTAGTCTTGTTGTACTTAAACATCATCAGTTGGCTTCGAATTAAACTACACAAGCACAATGAATACTAGTGGATTATTTCGGCTCGTATTTGTGCAGATGTTCTGTCAAAACAAAGATTTGAGTAGATATTCTAGTTTTGTTATACAATTTGACTCTGTTAAACAAATAATGTGTTCCTTGTGACATTTATTTCAGGTAAGAAGAGGTGCAGATCGAGCTGAGGTCCACAGTCTGGCATTCTCTCCTACTGCTCCATGGCTGGCAATATCAAGTGATAAGGGGACTGTGCATATTTTCAGCCTAAATACTATGCCGTCGGAAGTCAAATCTCCGAATTCACAATCTAGGTCATCTCTTTCATTTATCAAAGGTAAATGCTATGCTTATGACATGCTTCTTTGCTATTATCAGTTGGTAATTGCTGGCATTTCTTAAGAGTCCCTATCTAAGTCATTTCTAAAATTTTAGAGGTTATCATTGATTAAAAGGATGTTCTTCGTCAACATTTTTTATTGTCTTCTTTTATCTGGAACTCTTGAATCCAAGGATTAATGGTTCTTGTGACTGAAAATGAAACTTGTTTTACGGATTCTTGGGTTTAGCCTTTCCCTTCACTTCCATAGTTCCATGCCTATGAAATTTGCTTTGTCTTGTAGGAGTCCTGCCAAAGTACTTCAGCTCTGAGTGGTCCGTGGCTCAGTTTCGTTTGATTGAAGGCTCCCAGTATATTGTTGCATTTGGCCATCAGAAAAATACGGTGATAATACTCGGCATGGATGGAAGGTGAGTATATAGAGAAGATTAAAAGTGATTTGAATGTTTGATTGGTGCTCTAATTTGCATGATCTTGCAAGCTTTAAGTGTCTGTTAATATTTCTGACTATACTATCTGGTTTACCTGACTAATATGATGCTTAATATTATTGTAGTTTCTACCGTTGTGAATTTGATCCAGTCAAGGGAGGAGAGATGATTCAACTGGAATATCACAACTTTCTGAAGCCAGAAGAACCGTTGTGTCAATTGGATTCATGACACTAGTATGTAATTAATTAGTTTTTAGGCCTAGATTAATTAAACTGTTATGTAATTGTTGTTTTAAAGGTCTGATTTGGGAAGTCAATTCAGTTTACACATGCATTATAGGCTCAAAATATAAGTCTTACTGAACTTTCATCTTATACAAGTGAAAATATAAGTCTTACTGAACTTTCATCTTATACAAGTGATAACAACAAGAGTAGAACATTAAACTCAGGTAGTTTAATTAGTTCGTCCAACTTTCTAATACCAGTCGAACAAAATACAGCACATATTATTTTATGAGATCATATCATATACATTATACAACCACTGCTGCTGATCGATTTATACATGCATGTCACATTAAAAATGATCTAATGGACGTACAATGTTTGAATGTACAATCCGATCTATATATACATAATCTCTCTTAATTAATTAATTTATTAATTGGGTAGTTTATGAAAATTACCAAAGTTAATGACATGTTAGATGGTGGATTTCCAGAATCTGGCTGGGAGACCCTCCTCAGGTACGGGAAATGGGCTGTACGTCACCCCACCACCATTACTTCCCAACACTAATTCCCATCTGCAACACCGCAAATTTTTTTATATTAATTTCACAAATATTACTATATTATTATTTTCATAATTATTTTTGTAATTTTTTAGTTTGGGGTATATTATAAAGGTCTGCGTTACAGTGAAGAATGAAAATAAATTTGAGGCGTTAATTGGGGATAAATCAAGAACATCGGATCACTTCACTTAAAAATGAAAAAATACTATAGATTTTTTGCGAATTATTCGCGTATTTTTCGTAAAAACGATTACATAGACGTGCGCATGATGTGCATCAAAAGAAGCTTTTGGTGCATTAAAACTAACCATATGTGTATCAAAAAAGCCAAAAGTGCATGTTATTTTACATGTGCACCGAAACTAACGACATGTGCATCTAACTAAATGTTAAAAATAGTTAAAAAATAATAAAAAAAGTTCAATACCAATGCACAATTATCATCAGAAATTGATGTACAAATAATTAGTTTTGATTCATATAGAGTTAGTTTTGATGCACATCCAAGGCGAAACATATGCACAAAAAGTGTCTTATTGTGTCATCAAAATAACCAAAAAGTGCATGTTATTTTACATTTGTATTGAAACGATATGTGCATCAAAAACTAGCTAATTATATTATCCATACACATAACTAATATTTTTTTAAAAAAAATCGAAATCAATGTAAATATGTATCTAAAAATCGACGCACAAACATCCAAGACGAAATCAATGCACAAGATGTGTGCATCCCCTAGAACGATTTTTTTAAAATACGTGAATAATTCGAGAAAAATACGCGCGTGTATCGTTTCTTACCCTTTTAAGGAAAGTCTAATCGTGAGTGTTGATTTTTTAAACAAACGGAGAAGATTTATTCCCATTTAGCAGTCTATATGTTAATCATTTTCACGTGATCTTTTTCCATTATAAATATGTTTATATTAAAAAATATATGAAAAACTAGATAGGTAGTCAATTTAATTATAAATAAAGCAATGTAGATTGGTAATTGTGTCACATACTAATCAAGTAGTCTATTCATGTGACACTTTCAAATTGCCTTGTTTGATCTGCAAATTAAACCCTACCCCTGAATTCATATGATGCTGCCTTCTTGCTCTCTCTTCACCACATCTTCATCCTGAATGATTGATACTTTCTTAATTAATAGTGGGGTTTGTTTTCTGTCTTTTTGGAATAATAATTCAAAGTTGATAAATTATATTTCACCCTATAAATTTCTGGGGTATCTAGCAAAATAGTACGTATTCATGATTTAATTATAAATTTGCTTAAATTGCAATGAATTAATTATAAATAATTTTGATTGATTAAAAAGATATATACACTAGGTATACCTGAATTTGTTGACCAGATGATGGATGAAAACGAAGATTTGTAACTTGGCAAATTCATTTCCAGGGCAAGAATGCACTCCCATGCCAAATGGCATAAATGTCTGAGATTTCATTCCATGCTGCACATATATAATTCATGTTTAAAGATTAATAATAGTACTTACAGAATTAATCACACATATAAATAAATGGTTTAATTACCTCGAATCTTGAAGGATTAAACCTTTCTGCGTCTTTATAAAAAATAGGGTTATGATGGATGTTGCGAAATAACGGTAACACTTTCCACCCTTTGGGAATCAAGTACCCTAATTCGAGAAAAAAAAAATCATTTACATTTACATTAAGTTAATATGATAGAAGTTATATTAAATCATTTGATGTTGTTTGATTAAAGTAGATGCAAACATAAGCTACACTCTACCATGGAAAGCGAAATGTAACTTTCACAAATCGACCAAAAAAATGTAACTTTCATAATTCAACAAAAACAAAATGTCACTTTCCGATAAGTGGAGGAGAAATGTATAAAGTACCATTGTAGTCAACATCTTCAGTAGCTTCCCGATAAGTGAAGGAGATGATGCTAGCCATCCTTTGGCTCTCTTGTATCACCTAATTAAATGGTCAATTTTTAACAATTGATTAAATGTTTAAGTAACTACTCAATTACACTTGGGATATGTAAGTAAACTAATTGGTTTCTCTATAGAGAATTCGATCGACTCAGTTTGTAATAACGATCTATTTGTTAGTCATGATTTGATCGATAAGCAAAGATCAAATCAGCAAAGATCAGCATAACACAATCTATTTGTTACGTACTAATACTATGGAAGAAAGAGATTATCATAGTGTCAATTAGTTTTAGAATAAAATTTCACTGAGTTTTATGTGATTCCGGGGCCAGGCAGTTGAACCCCACCGAGCTTAACACCGTACATATATAATATGGAGTACCTTATTTGTAAATGACATGGTTTTAATCTGAGCCCACGTTAACGGTTGCGATCCATTGCCATTTTCCTCGTATATGACCCGGTGTTCCTCCTGCACGTACGCGCGTAGTTACTAATAAGCATTCTAGAGTTCGCTTCATTGATCTAATTAAGTTTTATATATTGATCTAAGATTACTAATCGGCTTATTAATCGGCGCGCACCTTGATTGAGTGAAGTATATTGATGTCATCTGTGATGAATTTGAGGATCCATGTCAAGAGGCTAGCCGTGGTGTCCTGTGCCGCGAAAAGCACACCGATAACGTTGTCCATTACTTCCTTATCACTCATTAATTGGCCTTGTGCACCTCTGAAACTTAACATCAACTCTAACAGATTCTTCTGATGAAGCCTTTTCTCCTTCCTCTCCTTGATGATCTCACCAAGCAGGCGAGATAACACTTTCCTGGCCTACAAATTTACAACAAGTATGTATAAGTTTAATCTTATAACTTTTAAGAAGGATTGGTAAGTTTTATAGGCCCGGCGACTTTTAAACTTATAACTAGTTACGTACCATGAATGATCGATAGTATCTCGTTCCTGGTATTAGATAAGGGAAAGAGTTGTAGCCATTGTCCAAGATGTAGTAATTCTTCTTCAACTCTTCTTTGTAGCACTTGTCTAAATCTCCAAATATGGACAAAACAGCCACCTCAAAAGCAAGCTGTGGTACATATGAATTTACAAGTGATTAAGTAACATATAGACTATGGCCTTCGAGCATCTAGTCAAACGGTTAAACCTCTAAACGTAGTATCCAGAGGTTTCCGATTCGACTTTCATAGACAGTGCATGTCTTTGTTCAATAAAAAAATAGTAACATATTATGATGAAACTGACCTTTTTGAGCTCGCGAAAAGTATGAACAACATGGCCGCCAGACCACGAATCCAGCGCGGATGTGACAATGGATTCGACAGGGGAGATTAAGCCCTTGATCGTGTCTAACGAAAGGGAGGCTTGTACAAGTTTCCTGATTTGGGTGTGGTGGCCGCCTTGTTGGTAGAAGATGGCTGACGAGCCAATCAATCTCTCCTTACTCTTAGGGTAAGTGGGCTTGAACAAGCTAGCCTTTGTCACAAGCACAAACCGAGCCGCATCCGGGTTAGCCAACATGATGCAAGGGCACCCAAGGATGTGAGTTTTGAACACCTCTCCATACCTATATAATATATATGCAAGCTAAAGAATTATAATATTTTATGCTAATTAAGTTATTTTTAGACCTAGGTCCGATTTCACTAGAACCGGAGAACTGGCCTGGAACCGCCGGTTTGGTTCTGGGACGGTTATGGTCCCAGTTTCCACGGTATTCCACCGCCCCCGGAACTGTGAAACCGACAGTTCGGAACCCATTGGAACCGGTAGTTCCAACAATTAAAGGTGAAACCATGGTCGCGGTTTCGTAACTGTGGTTTCACCCAGAATGTCCAAGTTCTCGGCCGGAGAATTTTTATTATTATTATGGCCGAACCGGAACCAAGAGGAACCAACCAGGCTCAGTTATGGTTCCGGTTCCAGGTTTCGGAGGAACCGGACCCGGGCATGGTTATTTTATGTAAATATGCTAGGTTAATATAAATTAAAAATGACCTTGATTGCTTGGTGATGAAGAATTGATTTGGGTTTTGAGAGAAGAGTTGGAGAGTTTCTCCTAGGAAGGGCAGGCCCATGGAGCCAGGAGGGAGCCTGTTTCTAGCATGGAATGGCAATCCACCAAATTGTATAAACCTCATCCACACAAAGGAAAGTAGAGTGAGGAGAAAAAATATAAGCAAGGCAACAAGAAAAGAAATATCCATGCATATATATCTCGTACTCGATCTCAATTTGTTTGCGATTGCTGTGGAATTGGGGTCTTGAATTGATTATAGAGTGGCACAACGTAGGTTACTCTCCTATATATACAAGTGTGTGTGTGTAAATGAAATCATGCATCTGTCTATGGTCCCACATTTTTAAGGTTAGGGTAATTATTTTTTTTGCTTCACTTCATAGACTAAAATTATCTTGGCTTGCTTCTAAAGTGATTCTAACCTAGCCAAAATGGCAAGCCACAAGCATATGTTAAGTTGTTGGAATGCTTCTTTCTAATTTCTAATTTTTAACATAAATTTGCATACAAAATATTAATATATCTGATAAAGGTGTAATTTTTAGGTATAACTTTGAAACAGTGAATTTTGCTTATCATTTATTATACAACAACAACGTTAACCAATCAAAATTCCTAAGATTTTGGGGTCAAGATGGAGCACTCGTATCCTGAGCGTCTCATGATAGTGTGCCCGATAGATCCATGAAAATGTTACCGGCATACAGTGAACACATGTATGTCTTATCATCTATTTATCTACTACAATTTTTTAAGCTTGGCAGGATAACTAGCTAGTTTGTACATTCACCTATTTTATGCAAAGTACTCCCTCCGTTTTGTAAAAGATGTCCTTTTGGACAATTGCACGATTATTAAGGAAATTTTTGTATACCTAATATGTCCTCATTAAATGACTTTACTTTATTAATGTGACCAATTACATAGGAAAATGAAAAAAAGGAAACCCACTTTTTAGGGGTATAATCGGAAAAAATTGGAAAAAAATAGTAAAAGGACTACTTTTATGAAAAATGTTAAATGACCTGAAAAGACATCTTTTGAAAAACGGAGCGAGTATAAACTAAAACTTTCGTATATGCACATTGCACACAGCCTAAGCTAGCCTTCTAGTATTGGATCTTTTCTAGAACATATGTTGGACAAAAAGAAAAGGAACAATTTTTGCTGATTAATAATAAGCCGGCCCAAGTTATTCGAGGCCCACCAATATCCGTATGACAAGTCTCAGTCATACGAGACTTCTGGGGGCCCAATGGGCCGAAGAATGAACCGACCATATCTACTTGTGCATGATCCCCAGCCGTTGGATGTGTTGATTGTTTCAATTTTCATATCGTCCGCTATCAATGGGACGAATCGTCGGTGATGAATGACGTCGTCAGGAACAATCGAGAATCAGCCGCTTCGAGTTTCGAGTTTCGACCACGAATGTTGCTTGCACGTCCACTTCTCATCACGTGCAGGTCTCTGTGACGAAGATTTTCCCCACAGACAGGGGAGACTTTCAACTTGTAAGAGTGGGTCGATCTGTCGTTTTCGCACAGCTACAACATTAATGTCATGTGTACAATTAAGTTTTAATACCTTAGCTCTACTTTGTGAGTTTGTGTACTTTACTTGATCAAAAACCTATGAGAATAGTTGAGAGTCATCTCATATTTTAAATTAGAAACTACAATTATTAGGAGTTAATTGTCTATTAATTCAATAATTTTGGGTTGAAACTTCATTAGACTTGTATACTAGGTCTGTACACGATGTCCAGATTATCGGCTCTGCTCATCATCGAAATTTATCAAATATACATATGTTCGACCATGACAACCAAAACTTACATACTAAAAAATATCCTCTTAAATATAATATCAACATCAGTATCTATTAAAGTCCGGTGGGCCAATAATTTGGGGGTCTGGGCCGATAATCTGGGGGTCGTGTTTGGCTATGGGGGTCGTGTTTGGCTATGGGTGGAGTAGCTCATTGGGTTATATACTAAGCCAGTTGGTGGGCCGATAATCTGGGGGTCGTGCGTATAATGTGCTTATCATACAAACCTAATAACCTAATGACGTGCGTATAATGTGCTTAGCATACAAACCTAATGAGATTCCAACCCAAAACCATATTACTATGGGCGGTCAATGAGGTTCCAACCAAAAACCATATGACTTTGGGTGGAGTAATTCATTAGGCTATATACTAGTATTTTTAGTCTCAAGTTTCCCATGTGGGATAACTCAACAGTATCAATCAGAAATGGATCTTCTGTGTGTTCTTACTTCTCAACAACAGTCACTTAGTTAATGGGACAAATTCAAGAATCTGATTTGAGTAGTGACTTTACATATACACATTCGATCACATCGCACGAAAAGTGATCCCACATTATCAATTCTTACCTCATGAATAGTGTAGTAAGTGTACACATATAAACGTGTGCACTAATCGCTTCCCCGAAAGTTAATTACTTATCGCTTTCGGCCTATGCATGTGATGTGAGAATGTGTTGTTTTCTTAAACTCGACTTGAAAGCAAATTACAAGTCCTTTCCACTAGTTGATGAAGGAAGCAACCAAAACCCGATAAATCATTGTACTATGACCGATCGACCCAATCAAAGCGCTCAATTTGTGGCTAAGAAAATTTTATTTGTCAAGATAAATTAAAAGGCTATTTTTTTAGGAGAAAGACAAATTTAGTTGAAGATATGTAAATAATTGTCTTATATCGAAAGTAAGTTGGTAGTAACCGAGTTTAGTATACAAGATTGGTGAGTTACATATTGTAACATTTGATTAAATTATGTCTTAAGTCTAGTGACATTAGGTATAGCAAAGCTGCAAAGCACGTAGAATTATATTCTTTTTGAAAAAATAGGTTAAGTCACCAAAGGGAGTTGACTCGGGTGGTAAGCAACCTGCTCCACATCCACGAAGTTTAGGGTAAGTGGATGTAAAAAAAATTCTCTTTGGGAGACTCACCCGTCAAAGCTAGGTGTGCGATCCGGGTCGAACTGGATGTAACCAAGACGAAACTCTATTGAACCAGTGGGCAACCAAAAAAACGGTTATATTAAATCGGGAATCGGGTTCAATTTCTATATGTAAAGTTTATTAATCTTGATGGATCGGGCTATGTGGCTTCCCTGGTCAATCCGGTTAAGAGGTAATGCATTGGGTTTGATGGAGGAAATCTTAAAGAAAAGAATTGGGTTTAGTATCGGGCTTGTGCTTCGAATCGATGACGAGGCTAAATCTTGACGTGATCCATTAAGGTGATCGCTAAGAGCTTCCATTTTAATGAAACACTATGTTTAAGTCGATTTAAATTTTCTGTCCCATTATTATGTCTCAAAATTGGGTCCCACAAATTTGATTTGAGCACATAGTTATATAAGCCAAATTACCATCTTTTTTTCAATTTCAGAAAATTACCTAAAAGCCTAATTATTAGTTTTTGGTCCAATCAAATTTGTGGGACACAATAATGGGACATAGGATTTGAACCGTGTTTAAGGGCATGAGCTTGACCTTGCTAATTAAAGCTTCTTTTCAGCTTCGAGGGCTCATTCGAGAACCTTTCGCAAGAGAGGAGGAGAAGGAGGAGGAGGAGGAGGAGGAATGAGAGAGCTTCTTCGATGGCATTTGGCGGTGCAGCTAACAACGACAATTTATGGCGGTGTTTCTAGCTCGAGATGATCCGGTGTTGGCGCATTAAGCGAAGCTTCTTCTCGAAGCTTTGTCAGCCTGTTAAATGAAACCCTAACTACTATTCTATCTTTGTTCTTGTTATCTTCTCCATTCTTGTACCTCTCTCGATTCGGTCTGTTGTTCGCGAGTTTATGTGTGTGCTTGTAACCCTCTAAACTCTTGCTTGAAAGTAGTGGATTTGGAAAGAGTCTCCCAACTGAGACTCCGCAGATTAGGGATAAGCGACTACGTAAACAAACAATCATATGTATCACTTGTTCTTCGATTCTTACTTTTTGTTGTTTGGTTTTTGAATCGTTGCATGCGTGATCCCTTGAGTATTTTTGCGTTCTTTGGTTGATCTTTTAGAAAACGTTTTACACATGCATACTTTGTCCATTGTCAATTAATGTTGCAATAAAAACTAATTGAACTTATTTAATACGTGCACTCGTTCGGACACATCCTTTGGTTATTAACCCACTGAAATTTAATATGATATTCAAGCCAATTATGGTATGGGTTAATTTTTTCGATTTGTTTGAGCCCACCCACCACGAGGACGTGGTTTGAGCTAGGTCCTTTAATTGGTTTGCCGACCTCAAGACATTACTAGGCTTGTTGGCCGTTGATATATTTGGGTTTATCACCCTTAAGAAATGATGTCAGAGATCCCGCCCGTTATCACTCGAGGAGGCTCGTGAAAAAATGTCCCACATCGAAACTAAATCGAGAATAACTTAGCCTAATATACAACGTCAATAAATCATTCCTCTCATCGTCAATCGGGCTTATATATTGACCTTAGTGCATATATATTATGTGCTCATATGGACGTCCTCTAGGAATCACGATCAGGTGGAAAAGTCAGTTATGGTGTAATGTGCGAGCACACTCGGACCGTTCGATCAAGCATCTTCAATGGACAGGATCAAGACACATTTTTAATGATTTTATAAACGGAGGGGCATTATTGTCTTTTATGCGTCAAATTAGAAAACTAGTTACAAGAGTCTTCTTCAACCTCTTGGATGTGTATTTTTTCGACTTTTTCGATCGATTCTTCTCCATACTTGTTGCATCTTGCTCCTTCTGATTTGTTTGACTTTTTTTTGTTGATTCCGGCCCCAATTTATGTTCTTTCTTCATCGATTTTATTATAGATCTCTTTCCATGGTTTCAAGTTCATATTTGAGATTTTTTCAAATTTAGGACCTTGGTACTTAGATCTACATGTTTTTTGTGTGTTTTAGAGTGATTTTTTTATTTTAATCAAACCTATACAGATTTGTGTATGTTTTGCATTAAAATCTAAAGTTTTAGATCGAAAACAAAAGCAAATGGTCAATGCTCATCTAATCGTCCACCATGTGTTCGACAAAATGTCCAAATGACCAACTTGGAGCTTAGAGCATTTTTCACCAGTTGTTCTTATTATTTCATTTAGTTTTATGCCAATGTAGTTTGTTTCCATGTCTATATTTAAAAAGTCGTGGCTTTTGTCATCATATCTCACTTAGTTAGTGTTCAAAATTCATTAACCAACATTGTGATTTGAGGATAATTTTATGAACTTTATTGATAATATTTATGAACCAAACTATATAAATACATGAACCAACATAATACCATTTACAAATCATAACACATATTGTTGTGAGTTAACTTCCATGAACTATTTTGAGAATTGTTATGAACCTAACCGTATAAAGACATGAACCTATAGTCCAACTTTTATGAACTAAAAGTCGTAAGATGAAATGTTATAAGCTATATGGTTATAAAAACATGAACTAAGGGAGCAAATGTTATGAACCAAAAGAATTGAACCAAAATAACTAGTATGACTTAAAAGACATAAACTGCAAGATTAACTGTTAAGAATTAAAAGACATGAATCATAAGAATTATTATGAACCTAGCTTTCAAAGACATGAACCGAAAGAACAAGTACCATGAACTAAAATACATGAAAGAAAATAATAATTAGCATGAACAACTAAACGACATGAACCATAAAATGAAATTTGATGAACCTAAGGTTAACATGAACCAAAAGAACAATTGTTATTAACAAAAAGGCACTGAACAAAATTTATGAACCATAAGATTTATTATGAACCTAGATTACAAAAAATGAACCGAAAGAACAAGTACCATGACCCAAAAAATATAAAAGAAAATAATAACTACAATGAACTAAACGACATGAACCATAAGATAAAATTTGATGAACCTAAGGTTATTCAAACATGAATCAAAAGAACAATTGTTGTTAACAAAAAGTCATGGAACAAAATTTTATGAATCATAAGAAGAAATATTATGAACCTTACCTTAAAAAGCCATAAACCAAAAGAACAACTGATATGAACAAAAAGACGTGACAATATCAAGAATTAGCCTATATGGGATTTGAACCCACATCTATGTGCACGTGCACATTGCTCTACCATTTGAACTAATAGGCAACCAAATATGTTTCCAAATTATGCTTATAGACTACCAAATAACTTCGACATACAACTAGTGAACGTAGTACAAGTGTGAATTGTAAGAACACTGATGATGAACTTTAACATACACAGTTATGAACCTTAACATATCTACAAGAAGAACACAGTATAAAAAAAACAACCTAAATCACATGTCACATGAACCCACAAGTTGTCACTTCAGTTGGCTTCAAACAACCACCTAAATCAAGGAAAAAAAGAAGTAATTATACTAGCAGAAAAGAATCGTGCCCAAATAGCAACTAAAAATTAGGTTTGCTAAAATAGCAAATGGTGAAATAATTAAAGACCAGAAATCTAACATCTTTCATAATTTTTATGAAGTTCAACAAGCCAATTGCTGAGAATGAATATCTCTAATTAATCGAACAAAGGAAATAATTTAAGAAGAATGCAATAGAAACTTCATTTCTTTAGATTTCACCCAAAAGAGAGAAAATGTGGGAAGTAGAAAGATTTTCATCTTTAGATCTGGAGATTAAGAGGAGGTTGGAGAGAGAGAGAGGGGGAGAGGGAAAAGGAGAAGCCTGAGAAAAAAACGCGTGTAATTTTTTTGAGTTTTAGGATTTCTTTATCTAAAGGATAATTTTGTCTATGGATGAAAAAAGTAAACTATTTACCTACGTGTGTGCCATTGTAAATGAATCCGCCTTTTTTATTATTTTTTAATCAAATCAATTCTATTTAATCATATCTGTCCATTCGTTTAATCCAAAGGCTATACTTTGCTCGCACATTGCACTGTAGCAATATATTCCATCCGAGCATGACTTCGTACTCTAGGCTTTATTTATTAACCCACCGGATTGTTAGCACAAGGAAATTATGTACTATTGTATTATGTATAAAACTATAAATCTCCTTAGTACCTTACAATGAACTATAGGATCGTGTAACGTAATCAACTAATCATGTACTTATCATAGATGTCAGCCTTTTTATTCTCTTTCCATTCATTCCATTATGGGCCGGATGGGCTTGACCATTTAGCCTTTTTTATGAAATGGGCTTGGCCCATTGAAAGCGAGACCTACCTAAAGTAGTATTTTTTTTTTTCGAATTTCCGTCACCCTTATTATCTGGCTTTTAACTCGGCCCTGCGAAGCTACGATGGTAGAAAATTTTAATCCAACATTGTTTACTTTTGACCTACAAAGGATCTAGACATTAGAAGATTACTACCATCAAGAGGGGACAATGGAACAGTAATTTTTCTTCTCCTCGTGAGGTAATTATGGAGAGTGAAGACTAACTTCAATTATTGCTACGAGTGTTCGTGGGGCTTTTACTTTTCTAAGCAAAAAAAAATCATCTTTGTTCAATCATCTATGCTATATTTGCTATGTGCAATATTCTGAGTTGATATAATTTCAAACGGTAGGTAAATGTTTCACTTTTTTCACATGGACTAATGAAGAAAGAAAAACACAGAAAATGTAACCATCAAATGCAAGTCCACAACCAACCAAGACAAGAAAGAGAGATCGGCTAAAGTGGCTTTTGGTGCTTGATCTAGAATCCAATGGAAGTGAAAGCACTAAAATGAGGGTTGTTCCAATGAGATAATGAGCAAAATGTCCTTTTACTTTGTCTTCTTTCAAAAAAAAAATACTACTCCTTTGTCCCCGAAAGTTTGTCTTGTATTTCTTTTCGAGACACCCGGAAAATTTGTCCACCCTTTTAACTTTTCTTTTATATCAATTTTTCTTACAATATTACTCTTATTCTATTTCATCTTTTACCTCCATTATCTAATAAAAAAATCTACCCCTTTAAACATTTTAGTCTTTTCTTTTCTTTTTCTCTTGCTTCCCTATTATCCACCACAATCACAATCTCTCTCATTTCCCTAATGATTACTTTTTCTTCTCTATCAATTTCTTAATATATGTGAAAGTTGTTTTTAGGATAAACTACCCGGAACAGAGGGAGTACTAATTAGTAATTCAAAATTGATCTCCTTTTACTTACTTATTAATCCAGTGTAATTTCACTCAAAGCAGGATTTATGAGTCAAGATGTGCACACCCTTACCTTTTAGTGCATATATCAACTAGGTACTTTCCGACTACAAAGTACTTGCATCACAGAATGCAAAACCATGAACACTTTCCCACAAACCCCACCCACCTGCCCGGATTTCCGCCCTTTCCCCACCACAGATGTTTATGTTGAAAACTTGGAATATTTCTTCTGACATGGAAAGTTGGAAGATAAAGTAGACTAATGACAATAGGAAGAGTAACCCGTAAACATATATTTTTTATGACGGGTGTCAACTCTACACACAAGTCTTTATAATTAAAACCAAAGTGGAAATTTCTTGTATAATTTTCTCGACATCCATTCATTGTATGCATCTTTTGAATAAAAAAAATTGTAAATTTATCGGGCTTTTTAATCCTTAGAAAGTTGGGTCAAATTTGCTTCTCACCAAACACTGATCTTTAATGCTTCCACGCCATCGCACTTCACTTAATTGACAAAGTTCAGGTGTTGAAATGAAACCTCTCACTTAACGCCATTATCCTCTTCGTAATCATGATTATGCCATCATAATTTTATAATTGCGCGTGCGACCAATACAATATTTCCACCATACATAAATCTACACCAATTAGCTTTAATCATTAAGCTTAAGAAAAGCCATCAGTCTTGATTGAACTATCCATCTAACATCTTACATGGCAGACCCTAAATCCCCCAAATATTGCAATCAATTAATATTACTATTTAATAATACATTAACAAAACACAGCCAAGAAAGTCACCAGCACAAAGCAAACTTACTACAGTATCAATTTTGTAACAAACTATTTCATATGAGAGAAGAAAAAAACTGAAACCATATACATATAATGTAGCATTAATTCGTCATTTCATAACTCAGCAAATAACAAAACACTTTGAATTTAAAAGACGCTAATCCAACGGTCAAACGTTTTCGCTCAACACGATCGGATAACGTCAGTTGCAGACTTTACTAGTTTCCCCTCGTGTGGAAGGAATCTTCATCCAGGGCACATCAACACCAACCCCTCGAATAAATTTCCCCATATGGGCCCCGTCGCGGCCCAAGCCCAATCCCAGGCCCAACAATCCCGCGTTCTCCTCACGCGCCCTTTTCTTGTCGTTCCCGCGTTCTTCTCCTTTTCCCTCCTCTTGACTTTTCAACAAAACCCCAAACAATCTCAAGCCTTCCACATCCTGCCCTTCTTCTTCTTCTCCAGTCTCCTTTTCGTCGTCATCATCGTCATTGCTGCTGTCATGCTTACCATGACAGATGTCAGCATCTCCACCGTCCACCTCCGTGGCCCCACCACGAGTAATTTGGTTGCTCATTATTCGGCTGATCTGATCGGGTCCCACCTTGAAATTCTCCCTCAGGAAAGCAATTAGCTCGTCGCACTGTTTCTTGGTCACGGCGAGCTCCGAGCTGAGGATTTGGTTGTCTCGTTTCAGCTTCTCGTTCTCGTCCGATAAGTCGGCCAGGCTGGCGTTGTTGGAGGTCGCCGGTGATGAGGTCGATGTGGATCCTTTGTCCTCGCCGGAGACCGACGGAGATGGGTTGTTGCCTTGTTTGCCCGCGCCGGAGCCCGGAGACGGAGTTTGGTGAAGGCCTGATGTCTTCCGGCGCCGGATCTGGGTGAGGAGCTCCGGCTGTCCTTTTTTGAAGTTTTCGTTGGCGAATTCCCACTTGTCAGGCACTACTTTTCGGAAGCCCTGGATCAACAAATCATTTTTGTTAGTCTTGATTGCACAACACTTTAAATTCAACGAATTAAATGTGAGGAAACATATCACAAGGGAACGTGTTGTAGATCAAACAATGGGCTCTATCGATTACTTAACAGTTTCAACTCAGAATTTTCTTAACAGAAATTGAAAACATTCAGGGTTTTCATTCAACAAATCAAGCCTTCCCACCAAACACATTGACCTAACCTCAATTACATTAGTAGCATGCATGCTTTTGCAATGATCCTCAAAAGTAAAAGAATTTTCAGGCACATCAAAGTTCCAATTAAACGTACCTTCTTCTAATGAGAATGCAAATCCAGAAGTTTATATTAAACAAAAAACACTCTACCTAGAACAATCTTCACATATATTAACAATACTTTGAACAAGCTTTTACCAAATATTGTTTGAAGATTGACCAGATAAGTGAAAGAACTCGTATTAGTGTAGTTATTTTATAATCCCGCCGTTTCACAATACTTGATCTTAGAACAAATTTCACACATATTAAGAAAAAAAAAATTCCCCAAATTGCCCCTATTAAATACTCTTTTTTTTTTCTCAATTACCAAGAAATTTTGGGATATGGGTAATATGAGGGTATACACAAGGGTATAAATGGAAAAAAAAATTATATGACAACTATTTTGAAACAAAAAAAAATGGTTTTAAGAACAAGTACGGTAAAACGGAGGGAGTATCTAAAATAGTGACCGGTTACATGAAACAAGAAAGAGCAAAAAATTGAGCCTCTATATGACATACATTTGGAATTATATGCTCATTGATGTTGATTGTTGACTTTGAAGGAAAGATGACATTAGTTGATAGGCTACACGTTCCTTTGTTGAATATACACTTCACCTAATAATTTTACTTTTTTAGCTAAACCTCTAATTGATCAACTTCATTACTAGATTGGCGAAAACTTAGCTGGCTTATTACATTTTTGAGATCAAACTAATGATTTGGGTACTATTCAAATCAAAAGAAAAATTGAACTTGAGATCTAACTAATCATTTTTTTTGTTAAAAGGATCTAATTAATCATATGGTAGCAATTTTTGGGATTATAAAAGAGGTTTCATTTCCTAGAGTTATTCTCTTAGAAGAGTAGGCTACACAAAATTAATCATATGCTTTCTTCCAAATTGACACAAAATTATTTTTTTTTGGTCGAAATTGACCCAAAATTAATGAACATGCCTGTATCATCCTTTTTATGCCTACACCTTTTTTTAATCACTCTCAGCCATACCAACTTTAATTCCTATTTATTTTAAATCCTCAATCTAGCTATGAGGTAATTGATTATTCTTTCACAAGAAACATACAAGTTATTGCAATGGAAGAATAAATCGAAACCCGTGACTTACTACTAGTCATGTATAGTTTTTGGTATATTATAGTCACACAGAAGTTGCTTTTCTTAATTAAAAAGAAATGCACCAGTAAAACTTATAAAGTACACATAATAATTTATACGTTATAAATATTGATTTTGCATTATGCCCGAAACAAAGAAATTAAGGTCCTTATCAAAAAAAAAAAAAAAAAAAAGAAATTAAGGTCAAACATGTATTCAAGAAAGGTACAAAGCCTATCATCCTTTTGTCTACCACTCGAGGAATAAAGAAACACAGAAAATATTTCACCTCAACTTTTGGTTTAAAAAATTCCAGTACGACCAATCAAAAGTGAAATTATGAATGGAAGGCAGCGAAGCTTCCATTTTAAGCGAAATCGGGGACTCTCCTACTTTCTAGTTTCTTCTACCAATCTCGGATAGTCCAAATTAATACAGTAATCGTGAACACTGGATTGGGAATTTTTTATCTGCAGAATTCTCAGCATCAACATCCCTCTCAAGTCTCAATCCATCAAATTCAAACCACAAACAATCCAATTCCTGTTTCTAATATGCCACGCGTCACATAATTGATCGATTTTGAGATTCAATTGCAAATTCCGAAACACAGGCAGAGAGAAGGAGAGAGAGACGTACATAGGTGTTGAGCTGACGAACGAAGCTGGAGAAGTTGTTGTGCTTGAAGTACTTCGGAAGCAAGTCCTTGGCGAAATCGGCGGTTTTCCAGACGACGAACGTCTTCGCGTTCTCTCCCCAGGAGATCACGTCGTCGGTGGCTGGATCGTCGATCAGCTGGTACGTCTTCGTCAGGAACGGCGCCGGCGCGCTCCTCTGTGTCATCCTAAATTTAACCTAATTTCTCGAAAACAACAATCTGAAACCTAACACCAATAATTCACTGCTGAAATTGTTCGATCGCTTTGCTTGCTGCCTAGCCTAACTAAAAATGCTTCGATTGGAAGATGAATTGAGAGAAAAAGGAGGAAGAATTGACGATTTAGCAGGAACAACTAAACAGGAGAAGAGCCGTCAAGAATTCCCATCCCCAGCAGTAGAATCCAGAGAGGAAAGATCCGGAATACATGTCTTGTTTCTCAAATCTTTGCTCTTCCTCGCTTTGTTTTAGATCGATCTCTCTGTTTGATCGTGAGGTTGATTTGTGTTTGTACGAAGAATTGGATAAGAAGGCGGAGAAGAAGAAGGTGAAAGAAGATAGGTGTGCGTTTGGAGGTGTGTAGAATGGAGGAATTTTGGGGGAAAGTGGATTGGGAGTGCAAAATTCTCCTTATAAACAAAGTCATCGTATAGGACAAGTTTATAAATGGGATAGGAATAAAAAAATTGATGAAATAAAGCGGAACAGTCGAACAAGGTTCTTCTAGAAGCATGGAGAAACTCTCTGCCCAAAACGAAATTATAAATGGTGGAATTCAAACACATATACCAAAAAAATTTTGTTAATTAGACTTTTTTAATACGAAGTACTCCATCCGTCTCCTTTTGTTTGTCCAGTATTCTATTTCGGGTGTCCTGAAATATTTATCGTACTTTTTCTTCTTTTCTTTTTTATCCATATATTTCTTACAAAAATACCCTCAATCAATATCACTTTTTACCCACTTTTTAACTTTACATCCCATACATCCCATCAACTATTCATCTTCTCCTACCTAATATCATATTTTATTCATTTTTTCAATTACCAATACTACTTTATACTTTTTATCCTTATAAAATTACAAATGTACTTCCAATCAATTTCAACTTTTACCTACTTTCTCAATTACCAATACTACTTTATATCCTCCTTAATAATCGCAAAAATCGTCCTTTAGGACGAACAAAAAGAGACGGAGGGAGTATCTTCTTGGGGTTAGAGAAATTCTTCGTCAAATGTTGAAGTATGGTGTGATGTGTCGGCTCTTACTTTGATCCTCAGTAATCAATCACCTAACTACAAGTACAATTGGTTTAGAAAAAATCCTAATTATGTCAGAGAACGTGGCCGGGTTGATCACTTGATATAAGTTCAATATCTAACTATATTACACCCATCTATTTTGACGGTAGACTAATCGGCCAACTGTTCAATCTTATAATCAAGGTTATTATTTTTTAGAAGGAAATCTTTCAAACTAATTGTCGGGGCATTTCCCACATCTAAATCGAGGGTGGCAATCTGCATCTGGTCAATACCATTGATACGCTAGATAATTATATTAGGACAATTATATTAGGATTATATTAAGAATATTATTATTTATTTTAAGAGATTTGAGTTTATCTTATTAGAGTGTCTTTTTTAATATTTTAGCAATTAGGGTTTTATTATTATATATATCCATGTATTGTGTGATATGGGAAATCAATCAGATATCATAATTGCCCTAATCTCTTATCTTCTCCTCCTTAATCTCGTATGTTTCTTCCCCTTGGGCCGCCAGGCCTTTCACCATTCTATCGTCACTCTTCACCTCCGGCCGCCTGGCCATTCTACCCTTCTCATTCAATTTGGTTACGGAATTGTACATGCTAGGAATAGTCTGTATCAATTGGTGCTTTCATCCGGAACTCAACGGGGGAGAATTGCAATCCCCATGGCCAACGAGGAAGAACTAATACAAACGCTGTTATTGGAGTACCGTATGGCTCGCTGGGAGCGAGAAGAGCGAGAGGGTCAACGCCGAACTCTGTATGTCAAGATTCATTGGGAAATCTACCCAATTTCTTGCACTTTATTAGAGCAATTGTTTTCGGGGTTCGGAATTAGAGAGGGCGTGACAATGTTAAATCCGGACACAAGGTTCCATTCCAAAATTCGTTTCAAGAACAGAGACTCGGCCCTGGACGCCTTCTACTCCTTGAATGGACGAAACATCTATGATGGATGTTGTCAATTGGAGTTGTGCGTGGGAGAAGAGACGTTTGAGGAGGCTACCCCCTCCGCGCCCGCGACAGCGACTCCAACATCGGCGACTGCGGCTATCAGTCCTGCGACCGCGACCCCTCAGCCCGCGCCTGCGGCAACCCAGACCGCGCCCGCGACAATTCAGCCCGCGCCGGCGGCACCTCAGCCCGCGCTCGCGGCCAGCCTCCCGGCACCCGCCGTCAAGGTTCTGTCAATCGCGGACAGCGTGACCCGCGCCCGCGGTTCCGCGATCCTCGCCCGCGGCTCCGTGCCCGCGCCTGCGGCTTCCCCTGGCCTTCGTCTCCTCTTGTCCGGACCCTGCAGATTTCATTCCTAATGTTGGGTCAATTGTGAATCCCACATCGGGAATTCAAAGGATCCGAGCCTAGCATATAAGTAGATGGGCTACTCCTCCTATTGCCAATTGGTTTTAGGATGGAACCCCGTTGAGCTTATGTGTTGGGCTTGGTAGCTGGACTCATTCTGGCTTTCTCCTCCTAACAAGTGGTATCAGAGCCGATGGTTCGGCGTGGGGCCGATTCCGGTTGCATCAGGTTGAGACATAATTCCACGTTGTCTTCCAACGGGTTAGCCTTTGACCCGTTGCGTGGTGGTCTTTCTTCCAAGAGTGAGCACGCGACAATCGTGCAAGTCAAAGGCGATTCTTGGTGGGTTCGGGCTTGCGAGGAATTCACAAGTGAAGGTGGAGATTTGTTGGGTCAATTGTGAATCCCACATCGGGAATTCAAAGGATCCGAGCCTAGCATATAAGTAGATGGGCTACTCCTCCTATTGCCAATTGGTTTTAGGATGGAACCCCGTTGAGCTTATGTGTTGGGCTTGGTAGTTGGACTCATTCTGGCTTTCTCCTCCTAACACCTAAAATTCTTGACGTCAATTTGGCACGGCGGGAGACTGAAACTTCAATCGAAGTTGTGTCTGACACTCCACTTCAATAGATGTTGCGGACTTTACATTCCATGTTTCGTCTTCAACTAGGAGTGCCACATCTTATGTCGTATGATCGAGGAAAGACATTGATTCCGACTTCCCTGATTTCCGCCTCGAGGACGAGTCGATTCTCACCGGGGGAGTAATTGATACGCTAGATAATTATATTAGGATAATTATATTAGGATCATATTAAGAATATTATTATTTACTTTTAAGAGATTTGAGTTTATCTTATTAGAAAGAGTATCTTTTTTAATATTTTAGCAATTAGGGTTTTATTATTATATATATCCATGTATTGTGTGCTATGGGAAATCAATCAGATATCATAATTGCTCTAATCTCTTATCTTCTCCTCCTTAATCTCGTATGTTTCTTCCCCTCGGGCCGCCAGGCCTTTCACCATTCTATCGTCACTCTTCACCTCCGGCCGCCTGGCCATTCTACCCTTCTCATTTGGTTACGGAATTGTACAGGCTAGGAATAGTCTGTATCAACCATCCTTGGTGATCGGCATTGTCCACGGGAGATTGAGTTGACCAGGTCTGATATCCTTTGCTTCCTAACCCGCTTTTCGAGTTGGAGCATCGCTTACATACGTCTTCGGGAAGTACGACTTAGTGGTGGACTTCATTGTTGGATCGTTCCGTCGTGTTTCTGTAGTCTCTCTCGCAGTTGACTCATATTTTAGAAATCTCATCCGTAAGAATGCTCTATGACGATTTAATTTTTAAGAGACCCTCTAGTTTCTTGCCTCATAAAAAAAAACTAGCTATCTTAAAATCAAATAAAATTAGAAAGAATATTACATAAATTTATATAATCTCAATCTCTTTATAATAAGTTCAGATAATAATAATGATGTATCTTTGTCTCTTAACATCAACCCAAGTAATGAATAAGTAGTAACAATTCCTAAACTCAACCCTAAATAGCTAGGAAATATTCTTAGGTCTAGATTGTCGGCTCTAATATTATGTGAAAGTTTGTGGCTTATTGGATGATGCACGGGGGGTCGTTAACATATAAATCCAATATGATTTTATTATATATAAAACCAATTAACAATATAAAAATTAATTTATAAACTTATATACTAATTTATTTTATTTTTAATTTTTTCATATGGAAAGAATTTTTTCATATGGAAAGATATATATATGCATAATTTTTAATTTTTAATTTTTACTCATTTTATTTTTTAGTTCAAGTAAGAAGAGTTCTTAGAGTGTGAATGTGTGAACAATTTTTGTATTCATAATTTTGAGTTATATATGCATAATCTGTATGACTATATTCATGGTTTTGAGTTACATATTCATTATGTTGAGTTACTCACTTTTTATGAATATACAACTTAAAAATATGATTATGTAACTCTATAACCATGATAAAGAGATGGAATATGAAAAAAACTTCCAAAATACAACAATATAAAAATATGAATATGCGACTTATAAAAATGAATACAATGTAACATGGAAAGAACAAATATGAATGAATAAGCAACTCAAAAATATGAATACAACCATACAAAATCACGAATATACAACTCAAAATCATGAATACAAACTGTTCACACGTTCACACTCTAAGAATGTTTTTACTTGAACTCAGCTCTATTCTAACATACTAACCATCACTTTTATATATAATGTATTATTTCATATAATTACTAAAAAATGTGTTTATGTGGGAACATGTTTGGGTGTTGATAAAAAAGACAGAAGGTGAAATGATTTATAACTCGATTAGTAAATATGAATTATTGGACTTAATGTCGATGCTCAGAATACAAATTAACTTATTATAATCATGATATATTGGCAGTATTTTGAGTAACTCCTCAACTTGGAGTTCTGTCGGAAGAAGCTTGTGATAGCTCTCAAATCTTCTACTAATACATGGACAATTATGTGAACCAGTGGACTTACTAGCCTTGATCATTACAAAAGACAATGTTACGACATCGAGCTTGTTCATGGTGAAGAAAACTTGATGTTAAGTGTATAGCTGGGTCATTATATTTACTTTAGACATGTACATTCGAGTTAAATTTGTGCATCCCTAACTATTTAAAGATACAAACAATAATCCAATGTAATGTTCACTTTTTGTACGTAGACTTGTAAAGGACCCGACCTATTAATTTGAACTCACTCTTTGCTTGACCTAAAACTTGATGTTAAGCTCAACCTAATTAAATCTGATTTTCACATTTACCTAGTACTCAACCATGCATTTTAAATTGATAGATAGATAGATGTGAAAAGGCATTGGAAAGTTGAACAAGCAAAGCAATAAGATCACACGTTTTCAAGCTTCATTTTATCAAGTCTTTAGACTTTAGAGATCATTTGAATACGAAATGAATGAAACAGATAAATTTTATTTTTCTTTAGGGTGACTTTATATAGTCTGGTTTTATGTTTTTTTTAATTCACTTTGAGATTATATTTCCCTGAACTAACTACCCTTTCATTGAGATCAACTTTCTTGACCTATTTATTCTATAAAATAATTTAAAAAATAACGGGAAATATTCATTTTTGTGCAAGTATATGTCTTTAATGGGTATAAGTCTATTTTTTATATTTTTAATCTGCGTAATTATTTATCATTCTAGTCTTTTTATGTATACATTTTTTTATTACTTTTGCCTATCTTGGTCACTTAATTATTTCAAAGTTTATTATTGAGGAGTGACTTAAGAGAATATAGTTGTAGATCGAGTTTGGTTCAAATAAAACAACTCCTTATTCTATAAAATAAGAAGTATTTATAACCCTTAGATCTCCTTGATCCAAGGGCTGATATTCTCGGAAATTAGGGACGCGGTGACATTTTCGTAATTTCTCGGAAATTACAAAAGTGCATCGTTATGGTGAAAAAGTGCATTACTAAACCCAAATATGTTGGGCGATTGAGTTCAATCGGAATCGATTCAATTGCACGCCCATGATGATGCACTTTTTTGGTTTAGTAATGCACTTATCCACCATATATCAATATAATGATGCACTTTTACAATGAACCCAACATGGAGTGTGCCATGTTGGCTTCATTTTTGTTTGCACTTTTTCGGCTTACTAATGTACTTTTTGTATTTAACAATGCACTTTTTCATGATAGCGATGCACTTTTGTAATTTTTGAGAAATTACCAAAATGTCACCTTTTTCCTAAAGGAATAGAATATCAGCCTTTGGATCACCTTGATCCAAGGACTCTGTTCTCCTTATTTTATAGGATAAGGAGTTGTTTCATTTGAACCTTACTCCCTATATATATATTATTTGTCGACCCCTCCAAACTCTACAGCTTTCCAAATCCTTGTGTTACTTTCGGCATTTGAACATGATAACACAGGTTCCATCTTAGACCAAAAGCAAAAACAATCCACAACAACTACATTGTTTTCTTTTTCATCTCTATGTCTTGTTAGCTAGAGAGAGTTGGGGCTCATTTGATTCCAGTATTTAATTAATTAGAATATGAGCTAAGTGTCTGCCCGGCCACATCCTAGAAAGATAGGGCACAACCTATTTATGTTAATTTTTTATGTTTGTTATGCTCATTTAGATTTAATTTTATGTTAGACTAGTAGTGATGTCCGTGCATACGCACGGGTTAATTTTTTTTAAAGATATCTGCATGCATTTAAATATTTAAATTATATATTATTTTCATGCTCATGTATTTTTCTTACTTTATTTATAAATTGTCATATTACGTTTGAAGTGGCCTGGTTTATTTTCTTATGATTGTTTGGTTTCTCCAAGTGTATGAATTTATTTTGGAGTAAGATATCATTTCCATAAAATATTTAATGAAGAATTGACCTTCTCTATCGTATAATAGAGGTTGCGTTTATAGGCAAGCACTGCATCGTCTAATTATCTCCCCCCCCCCCCCCCCTCATGTAACACTAAATATTCTAGTCATCTTCTCTCTCTTCATATAAACACCATATATACACACAATTACTCATTAAGTATTTTTTATTTAACTAAAGCAATCCAATCAAGCCTTGCAAAAAGACTCATTTGTCAATCCAAACAACAATAGTGTTTCGAATGGATAAATAACATATAAATATAAAATTATTTGACATGAATTTATAATGCCATGGCATAAAAATATGTGAAAAGGATGGTTTCTTTTCGCAAACTATAATGAAAAAAATCCAAGTGATAATCATTTTGTGTTATATACTTAGAAATAGATTTTAACTATTTATAAAAACAATGATAAAAATACATTGATGATTTACCTTTGTTACAAAAGAAATCTCTATCATTCTTTCTTTAGTCTTCTACTCTCCTTCTATAGGCAAAAATATAACCATATCACCAACACGAAAACTAAACAAACAAATATTGAAAAATACAATTTGTCTAAAGATACGAATCAATATAATACATTTTTCAATTTATATAAAAGTAAATAAATAAAAATTAAAAAGTATTTAAATTTAAAATATAATAAGAATTTACCTCAATAATCTTGTTGTAGATTACATCGTAAACATGACTATATGAACATTTCTTCAAACTACAAACTTGATGCAAATAATTTTTTTATTTTCTATTTTTTCTCATCTTCTCTTTGCTCAACAATACCCTTCTTTTGTTGTATGTAAATCTCTTCATATTTTTTCTTATCAGGCTTCACTATAATTGGATTTATAGGGAAGATAAAATTTAGCTACTAAAAATTAAAGAAAACTTTTAACCTTCCCTACCTTACAATGTTAGAATTGATTTGTGGCTAATTAATAATTATAAAGGGACAAATAAATTGGCTCACATTTATTTTTCTAAAATTATTTCATATTTTTTCTTTTTGACCTTCCAACTCTCCTCTCAACCGTTTTAAAAAGGAAATTAGTGATAAATTACATTGAATTAGATTAAATTACATTGAATTAGATTAAATTGCATTAAATATGATTAAATTAGTGATAAATTCTATCTTATCCTATTAGTCAAATCCTATTAAACCACATTTATTGGTTCACATTTAGTAATTAATTGGAAAATGATCAAATAACTCCTTAAAAAGAAAATGACATAAAACATAAATATAAAATATTATTGATATATAAAAAAAAGTTAAATAGTGCTTTACAATTAGGATAATAAAATATTTCTCATTTTAACTAATATACATATATCTCTAATTTGCTCACATTTATATTTCTCAATCCATTTAAAAGTTAAATATTATAGATTCAAAAAGAAAACACAAAATGTGTAAAATATACTAATGGGTGATCATATTACGTTTTGGGTATTTTTTATTTATAAAGTAAGCTTAATTATGAGATATTTTTTTATTTATAAAATATACTAATGCGTGATCATATTACGTTTGAATTGGCCTAGTTTATTTTCTTATGACTGTTTGATTTTTCCAAGTGTATAAATTTAGTTTGGAGTGAGATATCATTTGGATTTAAATAAAATTTTGTGTTATAAAATATCATTTGGATTGAAATAAAACGAAGAATTAAATGCATTGACATTCATTACCAAAATGCTTGTCTTATAGTATTATAGATTCCACCGCCGAAATAAATAGGTGATGTGTCAAGAATTTTTATCATTTTTTTTTATAAAAAGTGTGTTTCCACATCGGGAATACATTAGATTAAACCACTAGCATATAAAGGAAGGGTGGAGCCCTACCCATTAGCCGACTTAAGCTTTTGGGTTAGAAGATGGATCCCAACGTACTTTATATACGAAATGGTTACTACAACCTTGACATGTCACCTGTTTAATTATTTCGGTTTCGGAATCTAACATTATCATTGTAGAGTGTGTTACAACTTTTTTAAAAAAAAATCTAATTTAACTTAAATACCTTTTTTTTTTTTTGAAACTTAAATACCCTTTTTAATTTAGTTACAAATCACAATCAAAATTTCGAACATCTCTGACATTTCCTTGCAGATTTATGCAATTATCCTACATAGCCATCATATACAACTTACAAGTCGCAAAGTCGAGCGCATGTTTTTTTGAATACAATAATAATTCGAAGATTCAACCTGGATTTTTTACCCACTCGCTAGCTAGAGTGTATACGTTGAAAATCTATCTTGTATAGTTGTATAACCCTAAAATCTGGTCTAAAATTGCTGATGATCGATCGAGCTAGAATTCTACTTGTTCGATTCATCCTCTCTCTTTATTAAACAGGCCGGCAACGTGAAATGGGAAAATGCACACTCACCCAGATGCCATAATTCGTCGATCAGTAAACGTGATGTTGTTATATTCATATCGTGTCAAATTCCGCCACCACCATGCATAATAATATTCCAATGTACGTACGTACAACTTATATAGTTATATATGTATGAATGAGTCAGCCTAACTAATTACGTGTGGATATTTGTTCCATTAAGCTTCTACTACTTTGAATATTATTTTGCTGTACGTGGAGTGTGGACGGAGTCATATACTCATATCTCCTCTCCATGGTGATCATTTGACATAATATTCAATCTATTATATATGTATTTAGTTTTGTAGGATTAAGGTTTAAATATTATTTAATCTATTATAGACGGAGTCATAGATATCTCTTCTTTACGGGAGTCGAAACAAGGACCTCATGATTTTTCACAAGAAATTGAAAAGTCAGATCGATTCACGATATGTCTCCATTTATTCTGCCTTGCATGCCTTTTACGTACGCTTGAGCAATTTTTGCGGGTGATTGATTTCCTGATAAACACATTTTTGTTTCCGAATTAAAATTATCGAACATTTCCCAGAATCGTCAAACACCACTCTTGGGTCTTTGAAGTTGTTCATGTCAATTTGTTTGGTTATACTTTGACTTATATGCTCTTGTTATTATCTTCTTATGTAAACTTACCCGTCTACTACGTCTCTCCTTTTCTTATCAAGTTTGTCTAACACATATTATTGATTCACATTACTTATCAACAAACTAAAGAGATTGCACATTCTTGGTTTGAAAGTGTAAGGTGGTGACATATAAATGGGCCATTGATCTGGGCTCCATATAGGATTGGCCCATTTAGACATTTGGGCCTATAAACCTGGCCTGCATATAGGGTAATGCTTTACAGCATGCACTGGTATTCCCGCTAATTTACAAAGCACAAAGGCGCCATCGTTGACGTTGTAGGCTTCCAAAGCTCAAAGAGCACACACACCACCTCACAGAACAAATCCGAATTCCTTTCCGGCGCCCTCCCCCGGCGCAATTTGGGTATTCACCGGTCTTAGGAGAGCAATTTGAACCGAGGATCTGCGCGATATCGCTTAGCAATATTTTCCGGCCACAGGGTATTGCTCGTTCGACTCTTCCTAAAAATCCAATCCCTCTGACCTAATCTGATCAATTTCCGTTTTCTGTATTCATATTAGAATATGGAGATAGGCCGATAGAAATATGGCGGTTCTTTTTCCTTGTCCTAGCTAGAAATTGTCCGTTTCTGATATTGCACACCAGGTGTTTGATATTTGTCCTCTGGGAACAATAGAACATTCCCTCTTTCAAAACAAGCAGTTTCCCCTGCTTAAGCTGTGGTTATGAGCTGAGCTGGAGTGTAGTTTATATCCAATGTTTCTTAGACGCATCTTGGCTACCCCTAGTTTATTCAAGGGTATAACCCATCAAGCACGCAGCTTTGCTCAGAATGCAAGCACAAATCGGGTTGCCCGTTACCTCGTTCGAGCGAAGCTCATTGATTCGATTCGTGTCCGTCTCAGGTCAGGCTCTACAGATTCATTGCTTCCAATTTTAAGTGATCCCAACATGGACTCTTTTGTGGTCACTAATGCCTTGCTTTCTGCTCCTTCCCCTGATTCTGCATTGTCTTTGATTCGGTCCCTCCAACAATTTCCACAATTCTCACATACCCAGCACACTCTCAATGCACTTGCCAAGACACTTGCTAAGGCCGGTAGAACTTCTGATCTCAAGAAGCTTATTGATGCTATCAATGGTGGTGAGTTTAAAAAGATTCCCCAGGTCAGTTTCATGGACCGAATGCGGTGGTTTGCTGCTGCCGGGGATCTTGAGTTAGTTATTTGTGTTTGGAATGAGTATCGGGCTCAAGGGAAACATCGCCCGTGTACTGAATCTTATAATATAGTGATGAATCTTTATGCTCAAAAGGGGAAAAACTTGGATGCTGTAAGGACTTTTTGTAGCTTGGTAGAAGAAGTCGGGATTCCAAATGGTAGAACATACACAGTTATGATAGAACACCTTGTGAATTGTGGGAAAATTGATATGGCTAAGGATGTTTTTGATGTGCTGCCGTTTATGAGGGTTAGCGTACTTTAAAACAGTTTTCACTTTTGATGGATGCTTTCTCAAAGCTTGAGAGATATGATACAATGAAGAGCATCCTTTTTGAGATGCAGGTGGAGGGAGCACTTCCTGGAAGATCAATGCTACCATCTCTGCAGAGAATGCATGAAGCAGGATTTTTGGAAGAAACTGATGAATTCATCCTGAGGATGCTACCAGATGCAAGAATTGAGAACGTTAGTGTATGTGAGGATGTCAGTGATGAGGAGGAGGAACAGGAGATGGAGGAAGGTTTTGGAGTTAAGGACGTTGTCGATTCCAACACGGACAAAGTTCAACTAAAGCCATGGTTGGACCCGAATGCCTTGGCAAGTGCTTTGAAAAATTGGAGGCCTAATGAGATATCATGTCTAGAGGAAGCTAAATTTGTGTGGACGAGCCGCTTGGTGTGCAAGATGATTCGACATTTCAAGTCAGCTGAAATAGCATGGGAATTTTTCTGCTGGGTTTCTTATCAGCCAGGGTTTACTCATGATGTGCACACTGTATCAAGGATGATTGTCAAACTGTCCCGCTCTGGGAACTTTGATCTTGTTGATAAGCTGATAGTAAAATTAAAGAATGAGGGAATGAAATTGGCGTTTAGCACAGTTAGACTTATTGTTGATTTCTCCGGCCTTTCAAAGAACGGTGATGCAGCTTTAAAAATCTTTCATGAAGTCAAAGTACTATCCGATTCAGTATCTAAACCTAACATGCTGCTTTTATACTCCTCTCTCTTGCGGACATTGACCAAGTGCAGGAGAGATTCAGATGCAATGAATTTAGTTGAAGAGATGTGCTCATGTGGGATTCATCCTGATATCCAAACATTTTCCGGGTTAATGCATTACTTTGCAGGAAGGGGGGATTTTAGAACAGTGCAGAGACTTTTTGGGCTGGTAAGGCAGATTGGATTGGAGCCAGATGCTTTTATGTACAAGGTCCTTATACAAGAATACTGCAAGAGTGGAAGGGCTGCGCTTGCGTTCAGACTGTTTGAAGATATGAGAAGCTCTGACTTAATTCCTGATGGCTACACTAAAACATTGCTAGTGAAAAGTCTATGGAAAGATGGCAAGCTAAGAGAAGCTGCCATTGTTGAAGAAAGCTGTGAAGATTTAAATTGCACCCTTCCACTTTCATTGCCTGGACATGTATTCTCTGTTAGCTCTGCAGATCTTATGAGAGTGTACAAGATCTATTCTTCTAGTTTTTCCATCTAGCACCGGTGGTTAATACTTTCAGTGGATATATAAACTGCCAAGCATTTTCAAGGTTTGTAGTTGATAGAAAACTTCTTGGCATGGATTAGCTAGGTTTCTCTTGGATGAAAGCATCTACCGTCCTTTTATCTTGTTGTCGTTTTTACTTAAAAAGATTATCGGAAGTGAAGTTTATGTTTTGGTATCAAAATTTTGTGGCAGGTCCATGAATGCTCACTTAGCTCAACAATCATTGTGATTCAGCATTCTATATCTCTAATGACTTTGTTGAGGTATTTCTACATCCTGAACTCAAATTACTTAATTAGATCAATCTTGTTTACTCTGTCCTCACTATCCTAGTACTTTGCTACTAGAAAGAGAACTGTTCACTCTAAAACTAATTACAGTTAAGATGATCATTAGAAAATGAGGGATTCAAAGTCATTCCTAAAGTATTTCTTTGCTTCTTTAACAGCCAAATGAATTGCAAAAATTACATTGTTTGTGTCTTTTCTAGTATTTAGGAAACAAAAACAATCCCATAGGAAGCTCTATATCTAGATGAACTACATGCAAATAGATTTCATGATAAAAAGCCTTTCATTTTGAGGGGTGAGGGTTTGGACCTCCAAATTAGAATAAGTACCAATTTGATGAGCTCCTTGCTTCTTCAAGCTCCAGATGATTCCCAGGAGAGAGATGCAGTCGAAACTTTTGAAAGAGAGCGCACATTCTCTTCCATTCCTGGGCGATTAGACGGCTCTTGCTTTAAGCAGTTGTCTATGAGTTCAACCATAATGATTGCCAGATCAGATGGATAATTCCCTCTCAAGGAAGGATCAATCAAGCTCTTCAACCTCTCTTTCCCATCTTCTTCCTTAAGAACTCCAACTAAAACCTCAGCTAGACTCATATGTATGCTCTGCTTCCCTGTTAACATTTCCAGCATAAGAACCCCAAAAGCATAGACATCTAGCTTCGGAGAAACCTGACCACTCCTTATAAACTCAGGACACAAATACCCTTTTTTACTGCCCTGTGATTCTTGATCACCTGTAGGTGACCTCACCAAACCAAAATTAGTAATCTTTCCCCTCAAGTCACTATCAAGCAGAACATTACTAATCTTGACTCCCATGTGAACAAGAGCAGGGCTGAAATAGCTATGTATGTGGTTAAGCCCTCTTGCAATATCCAATATGATCTGAATTCTTTGTGTCCAGCTCAAGAACTTCTCATCAGAATCTCCATGGTAAATCCAATCACTCAAGGGCCCTTTAGAAGCAAACTCATAGACAATGTAGCACTGCCCTTCATTAAAACAAACCCCTAGAACCCGAACAAGGTTGAAGTGATTAATTTTGGCCAGCAAGTTGATTTCCTTGGATACGTCTGCTTTCATTTTCTTGATGGCGGCTAAATCTCCGTTGATTTTACCTCTGTAGACAGAGCCTTTTATTAGGCAGCTGGGGCTGAAATCATCTGTTGCAGACTGTAAATCTATAAAACTAAACATTTTCAAAGCTGCTAGCCTCTCCAAAGGTGGCTCACCACGCTCGACGTCTGCTTTTTTCCATATAGGATTTTCGTATGCTTCATAGGTCTCTTCTGTAGGGATGAATATATCCGCCTTTTTCTTCTTTTTATTTGATAAGCCACAAAAAAATGCAACTCCTATTGCTAATAGAATGATAGCCCCAGCTATAGCTCCTATGACAACATATTTTGTCATTGTGTGAATGCAGCAGATTGTGGAAATGTTAGATGTCTTAAGATCTAATAAGATGTGTTACCTTTTTTGGAGAAGTCGTAGGGGTTGGATCATGGTTGATAAAATCTGGGAAAGAGATGGTGCACAGAATTATTTCTCTCACAGATGTTAATTAGAATCCCACCTGGAAAAGAAAGTGGTGGACCTTAAAACATTTTATGTTGATGATTGAAGGTTACACCTCTGTATAAAATAAACAAATAGCATGACAAGCCTACCACTTCTAATAAAATACTGGGAATTTAGCAATATTCATTTTGACTCTTTATTTCTATGTCAATATATCATAATCCGACACACCCAACTCAAAATGGTAGTTTGTCCAAGTATAGGTAGGCAATACTACCATTATGTAAGGCCTTCTACCCCTAAACATATTATCAAAATTATTTCAAAAAAAGCTGTTTCTGGTAAAACTGTTGGAAGAAAATTGTTCATAAGAAATGCCCAATGATTTCTAAATAATCTGATACCCTACAAATATAAGAATTGTTTTCTAGTATTTTGGGTTTGGATTCTGCAGGATATATATGACTTTGATTCTTGTCATGCATATGAAAACCGATTTTCAGTTTCTTTCTTTCCACATGTCCCCAAATATTATTGATTGATTTTACACTGACAATTTTGCGTTTTCCAACCATCAGAATTAAAGTCGTCATGTTTAACTTGCCAGCCTTCCTGAGTCGAACTTTACAGATTTGCTTAACAAGCAAGCTGGTGATTGCTAGATGACTGTTGCCTAATTAGTACATTGCCAGCTTGGCATGTTCTGTGAAAAGTTTCACTTGTATATTAAGACTTCCATCATCATCATCATCATCATTGACCTAGTGGTTCGCTACAGCGGAATCTGGGGTCAAGATGGGGTACCCCTGCCCAAGGGAAAGGGTTATGCCCGATATACCTAAGAAAAACTGAAATTCAGCTATGTGACAATAATAACTGAATTTAGTTAGAATGTACCAAAATTGATATAGGGACTAAATCCATCTCAAAGACAGTGTATATTAAGACTTCATTGTACTGTTTTACATCCACTCAGAAGTTGTAGAACAACTCTCTCCTTTCAAGGCTTTAGCTCTCAATTTCTGTACCTTCATTCTTCACTTTGATCTTCTTCCTCTGAACTACATCTAGAAACACACAAAGACACTCAATCGACATAACTAATGAATGCATAAAATGACAGGATCATAATGGTGTGCAACTATAGGAGGCAGCGGAGCTCAATGTGAAGTTTGTGTCATCACAGAAACGCCAGGCGGGTTCCAAAATGGAATTAGAAGGGTAGTTGAGGATACAAGGACACTTCCATCATAATCCTGACCATTAGCCTGGAGTAATTCTCCTACATCAACTTCAAAACTTTGGCTGATGCTCGAAATAGAATCTCCTGGCTGGACCACGCAAGTCATCAGATATTTGATACCCCGATCAGTTTGGTTCTTGGTGGGGCAACCGAGCAAGCGCACCTTAGAGGAATCACAATCTTCTCACAGGGAAAGAGATCTGCAACAACTCCATTACCTCTTTGACCGTGAAGGGTTGAGCAGGAGGTTAATCCTTGAAAGATGTAACCTATTGAAAAAGTGGTGTCGTTGGCTTGAACAATGTAGCTTGTGTTGGACTGGTAGTAACTACCTTGGCAGGAGCAGTTTATAGGAACGGTCACTTCCTGATGCGTCTTGAAAATATCTGAAGCTGATACATTGTTCAACTGGGCAATCTGAGAAGCTGTCGGAGCCCAAGAAGGCGGCAATAGAGGAGGCGTTCTTGTAAGAGGGTTGAGCTAGGAAAATGATGTATGCTTGGCACCTCTTGCTGGCACCATTGCAGATGTACCCAGGAGACGAAGTGGAGGCTTGACAGGTTGATGAGTCATAGGGTTGTTGGGAGGCTATGAAATTCAAATTAGCAGAGGATGTAAACAGGTCGAGGAAGAGGGTCTTGATCAGGAAAAGGGAATGCATCATGGTTAAGTAAGAGTGTTTTTTTTTTTTTTAAAATTTATGCTTGTATGGATAACTAAGGAGTTAGCATGCACCTTACATCGATTTTTTTTTTAAATGTAAAATTTGATTCACATTTTAACCCAAAAATTTAAACTTTTGGATATGAGAATTCACCTTCCTTGTGTAATTGTTAATTTTACACCTAGATTTTCCAACGTGGGAATTCTCCCAATCTCTCAACAGAGATGCTCAAACATTCATAATTAACCCAGAGTTGTTCAAATGCAATTACTGTATGGTGTTCTTCAAACATTCATAGGATCCGTGGAGGCACCCTTCAATCCAGTCCATCAGGGTCGCCATGAAAAAATCCGTATGGTGTTCGGGCTTAATGAGCGCTCTCCAGACCTCCGCCGCCTTTTGGCAGTCGCGGAAGAGGTGCATAATGGATTCATCTCCCGACCCACACACCCCACATAAAGCATTATCAGCAAGGCGCCTCCTATGCCTCTCCATGTTGGTCAAGATCGATCTTGCCTTTGAGCTCCAGCCATAAAAAACATCTGATCCATTCCGGCACACGCATTTTCCAGATGGTTCTGAAGATGCGCTGAAGATGGCCCTCCAGGGCGCGGGTCGTGGGCTCCCTGATCAGGTTGTAAGCTGAAGCAACAAGGAGAGGCAGCCCAACACATGGCGTCCTCAAGTCCCGACTCGTCTCCAATGGCGACCCCCGCAATTTGAAGGAGAGTGGATGATGGCGGCAGGAGGCCCGATAACTGAGCCCTAAATCCAGCCCCGATCCGGGTCCTAAAAATCATTGATTTTCCTGTCTCTGATGTTGGCAGGGATCGGGCCCGAGGTAGTATGGGAAAGGGGGCCGTTACCAACCCACCAATCATCCCAGAAACGAATTTTCTTGCCATCACCAACGTTCCAGGTCAGCCCCTTAGCCACCACTTAACCGAGTCCCCATTTAATCCCCTTCCACACGGCAGAGGGCCGGGCGCAGGTAGATTGTGACTTGTGAGATGGTAGAGACAGTTCTACAGAGGCCATACTTCGAGACTTCGAGTTCATAATCTCACCCTAACCAAAGTCCGCCATCCCATTCATGAGGCGCCATTCGAGCTTCCCGACAATAGCGAATTAAAAACAATGAAAAAAATAAAAAAATAAAAAAATTGGCCATGCACCACCACCCATAGAATCAAGAAAGAGCTCTCAGTGCTCTCAGTGAGAAACTCTCATCTCTCTCCTCCCCCTCCACCCAAAACCGATTGCTTTCTTCCTCCTTTCACCGGCGTTCTAGCGCCGGCAAGGGCGCGCCACTCGTGGCCCTTGCTCCCACACCCAACCCGCACACAACCACGCCACCACAAACACGTCCTCGGCCTAGCGCCGCCTCTACCGGCCGTTTTGGCCATGGGGAGAAAACACCCACCCACTCCCATGAAACCAAAGGAAATCGCAAGCTCTAATAAACAAAATGATCCAAAGGAGTTGTCAATAGTAGATGGAAAGCATGGAATCACCAAGAAAAATGGAAAGCAAGAGGAGATGAGCAAGGCCGAAGGAAAAAATTCCAAAGGAAAGTCGAAAGCCACCATGGATGAACTTGAAGCTTTGGTGGAAGAAACTCAAGAAATCATGAAGGAACTTCCTCCAATTGAAGAGGAAATGGAGATTATTGCCCATGTGAGAGATCCATTGTCCGAAAATGAAGAAGAAGAGGTGTTTCCGGCGAGTCTACCACCGCCGGCGCCGGCGTCCTTGGGGGCGCAACCACCGGAGCTCCTCTTGCTAGGGCCGGCTGAAGTTGACCAAGCTAAGAGTGGTCCCCAAGCAATGTCACATGTCAAAGATAGTGCCAAAAGTGCCTTGGAGAAAGGAGTTGGAAGCACACCAAATGAGGTAATTCTCAAACAAAACCTTTTGCCAAGTACCACCCTTGTCTCCCCCATTTTGGGTAAAAGCCTTCTAGAGAAGTCACATGATCTACCAACCCACACACCAACCCCATTTTCGGCCGCCACCCACCTAAAGCAAACCCTAATTTCCACCTTCTACCCATCCACCTCACCAAAGACCTTGGCCCCGCAAAAAAATTCAAAAAACCCCACAAACAACCCAACGGCTATAATCCCCTTTGGCGCGCCCCAACCCACCGCAAATCCCAGCCTTGGCGCGCCAAACGCGAGCGCGCCCTCGCCGCGTCCCTTGGCCATTCTCCAGGCGCGCCCACCACGCCCTAACCACACCCAACCTCGCCCCGCGCCAGCCTCGTGCCATGTTGGCACGAGTGCGTCCGCGCCGCGATCCTACGCCGCGGCGGCCAAGAGCGGCGCGCCGATGGGACGATCCGATCCTAACCCTCCGAAACCTAATGCTTGGGCCTCAAATTCAAAAAAGATCTTCATGAACTCGGGCTTGGGAGGAAAATTGAGCTACACCTCACCTACCTCGAACCGAGTAGCGATCAAGTGTTCCGAGGGATTGCCAAAACAAGCGGTGTGGGGATGGTCACTACTCGGGCAATACGTGGGCTATCATCCGGGCCACTTTTTGATTAATCAAATGATGAAATCTTGGGGAGTCAAAACAAAATATAGAGAGGAGGATGATTGGATGATATTCAAATTTGATAGTGAAGAGGATCAAGAGAGGGTCCTAAGAGGAGGCCCATACTTTATCCATGGCAAACCATTACTCCTCAAGCATGTCCCCGATAAATTTGCCTTCAACCGTAGGGACGTGGCTACAATTCCCTTATGGGTTCGCATCTTTGGCTTGGCAAGTGAATTTTGGGATCCCGAAGTGCTAGGCCGTGTGGCCTCGCAAGTTGGAAAGCCTCTCTATATGGACCCGGTGACCGATGGAAGAAAAAGAGGTTCGTATGCTCGTGTACTAGTTGAAATTAATTTTGCAAATGATATTGTGCGTGAGACCATGCTTGATTTTGATGATGGAGAATCGCTTCAATGCACCTTCTTAATTGAAAATGAGCCTATGTATTGCAAGTCTTGTTGCTCTTTCGGGCATGATGATGTAGGTTGTATGTTCAAGGAGAGAAGGGAAGCCGTAGGTGTTAATGCAAGGAGATCCTCCAAGGCCTCAAAGAGCGTTGCTCGGAGAGGGGAAAAGCCGGCCGGGGATGGCGGTTCCTTGGAGGCGAAAGGAAAGGCGAGTGCCCCATCGCATGATCCCGCCAAGAAGGATCCAATGCCCCCCACTCGTGCCACCTCCAAAACCGAAGCAAAAAAAGGAGAGGAGCCTTCAAAAAATGGGAAAACACATGGGAAACACTTTGAGCGAAAAACCACCAAGCCATTGAACCACAAAAAACCAAAAAATAAAAAGGGTGGGAAACAAGTTATGAGTGGAAACGAGTGCACTTCCCACACATCAAATGCAAGTGCCTCGAGTAGTGAGGATTTCTCCGAAAATGAGAGTACCACATCTTTGAGTGCAAGTGAGAGTGATAAGGAAACCGACCCAATCCCCGGAGAGGCTTCGGAAGAGGAGGTGGTTGCTAGTGAGGAGGGAGATGATGAAGCCTCGGTCAACTATGCCGAGGGTGGGAGAGATGGTGGCACCGGGGAAGAAGATCCATTTGTGGATGTAAGATCTAAGTCGGCCAAGAGGAAAGAAAAAAGGGCCGCCGAAAGGGAGACTTTATTAGCACTTCGAGCACATACCAAGTTTCCGAACCAAATGGTGGGGAGGACAACTCGGAGTACTATGAGAGCCGAGAGGGAGAAGGGCACAAAAGTGTCCCTATGACGGTCATTGCATGGAATATTCAGGGGCTTTGCCATCCCCGGAAACAAAATGGCCTCAAGAAGTTGATTCAAGATAATAAAGCAAAGGTATGTGGTGTCTTTGAAACCAAATGTCATGGTTATGATACTTTTGAGCTAGTTCGGCGTGTGGCCCCGGGTTGGGACCATGCCTCGAATTTTTCTCTTGATGACCGCGCGCGGATACTAGTCCTTTGGGACCCGGCGCTTGTTGAAGTTGAAGTGGTTTCCATCACCGTACAACACATCGGTTGTCTCGTCACTTGCAAGACAACCGGTGTGGTGTATGGATGTTGTTTTATTTACGGTTTGTTTAGTGTGGTGCATAGGAGGGCTATTTGGAGCGATATTGAGGAGATTTTTGAGGCTCATGTTCTCCCTTGGATGGTGTTGGGAGATTTTAATAATGTCATGAATGAAAATGAAAGGATGAATGGTAGACCGGTCACCATGTATGAATGCAAGCATATGATTGATGGGTGCCGGCGGTTAGGGCTTGTAGACGCCCACTCTACGAGCTCTAATGCATTTACTTGGACCAATCACACGGTGTGGAGCAAGCTCGACCGGGTCATGGTAAATCCTATTTGGTCCAATAGTGATTTCTTTTGTCATACTAACTACCCGGACATGTGGGAGCACTCCGACCACAAACCGGGAATTGTCTCCTTGTGTAGGACAAATCAAAGTGGCAAGAAATATTTCCAATTCTTCAACATGTGGGTAGGAGATCCAAGATTCCAAGAGATTGTTCGGGAAGGGTGGGTGTCCAACCTCCGAGGCACTTACCAATACCGACTTTCAAAACTTCTCCATGGAATGAAAATGCCACTAAAGAGACTTAACCAACAAGAGTTTAGCCATATCTCCTCGAGGAAAACCGAGGCCAACCTCGCTTTCTCTCAAGCCCTTGAGGAGGTACGGTTGAACCCCGAGTCTCTTGAAGCCAAGCAAGAAATGAAGAAGGCGAGAAAAAAGGCCAAAAAACTCAATGATGCCGAGGCTAGCTTCCTCCAACAACAAGCCAAGGCAAAGTATATCTTGAAGAGTGATAGATGCTCGAGCTACTTCCATGCTATGATGAGAGCAAATGGGAAGAGAAACCTCATTTCTTCCATCACCAAATCCAATGGCCTCTCCACAAAATCCATAGAGGAGGTGGTGGGGGAATTTGAGGATTTTTTCAAAGGGCTATTCGGCTCAAGAGTGGAGATAGACATGCCACAACCGGGAGAGTTTGCTAGAGGGCCGAGTATTACTCATGAAGAGGCGCAAATGTTAGTGGCGCCGGTGTCCAACAAAGACATCAAAGAGGCCGTGTGGTCAATGGGGGACGACAAAGCTCCCGGTCCCGATGGCTTCACCACGAAATTCTTCAAAGCCACTTGGGAAACTACCGGGCCCGAAGTATGTGCGGCGGTCAAGGAATTTTTTGCCAATGGAAAACTTCTTCGGCAATTCAACCACACCATCATCTCCCTCATTCCAAAAGTGGAAAAGCCAACAAGAGTAGAGCACTACCGGCCAATCTCATGTTGCAATGTGATTTACAAGATCATTTCTAAAGTGATGACCCTACGCCTAGCCAAGTGTCTTGGCGCCCTCATTGATCCGGCCCAAAGCGCTTTTGTGGAGGGTCGGTTAATGTCGGACAACATATTTCTTGTGCAAGAACTCTTGAGGAAATACAACTTCAAGAGAGAGACCCGAAGATGTTTTTTGAATGTGGATCTTGCAAAGGCGTATGACACCATCTCGTGGGACTTTCTAAGGTTTGTCCTCTCTAGCCTTGGATGTCCCCCGAGATTCATGGCTTGGATAATGGAGTGCGTGACCACACCAACGTACTCGATCAAGATAAACAAAGGCCTACATGGCTTCTTCCCCGGCAAGCGTGGTCTCCGACAAGGTGACCCACTCTCCCCACTTCTCTTCGTTATGCGCATGGAATTCCTTTCTCGTCTCCTTAGGAAAGAAACCGCTAGAGATGCATTTCACTACCACCAAAATTGTGAGAACCTCAAGTTGTCCCACCTCCTATTTGCCGATGATGTCGTATTATTTAGCCGAGGGGACTTGGGGTCGGTGAGGATACTCATGGATTGCCTTGAGAGATTCAAAACCATATCCGGCCTTGCCATTAATGTTGCAAAATCCTCTATCTTTTTTGGCTCGGTCCCGGAGAATGAAAGAGGGCCGATTAGAGACCTAACCGGGTTCGCACTAGGAAGCTTCCCATTCCGATATTTAGGAATCCCTATTTGTCCACATGGCCTCCAAGCCCTACACTACCAACCGCTCCTAGACAAAATGGGAAGGCTCCTAAACAATTGGGCAAAAAAGAGCTTATCTTTTGCGGGAAGGAGGGAGTTGATAGCTTCGGTTTTGCAAGGGGTAGAGGGTTTTTGGCTTTCCATTCTTCCCCTCACCACCGTTGTCCTAAACCGTTTGATTTCCCTATGCCGAGACTTTCTTTGGAGGAGACCGTCGGTTAAGTGGGTTGATATTTGTGCACCAAGAAGGGAGGGAGGGCTAGGGCTCCTAAACCTCAAAATTTGGAACAAAAGTTTCATGCTCAAACACTATTGGCACATTCATGATATGAGAGATAGCCTATGGGTTAGGTGGGTACACCATAGATATCTTGGGGTAGTTGAACCTCTAAATTGGGAACCACATCAAAAAGACTCCCCTTTGATCAAGGCCATAATTGGGGCAAAAAGAATGATAGTGAACCTCGAGGGAAGAGAAGTGGGTGTGGGAGACTTGCTTGAAAGTTGGTGTGAAGAAGGGCGGTTTCGGGTGTCACGAGCTTATGGTGCCTTGAGAGAGAAGAGACCGATTGTTAGTTGGCACAAGATGGTTTGGGCTAAACACAATACCCCTAAACACATGTTCATACTTTGGCTCGCCAACCTTGGGAGGCTATCCACATATGACCGACTCCATTTCCTAGACCTTGACCCGGGGTGCAAACTTTGTGGGGCTGAGCTTGAAACCCATGATCATCTATTCTTCCAATACCCATATTCTAAAGCCATCTGGGAGGAGATCCGAGCCCGCTTTAAAATCCCACCCGAGGCCTCAATTTTGAGGCGCGCCTTGAGATGGTTATGCCGGCGCGCCCGGGGGCGCGATTGCTTGGCTCGCGCGCGCGTGTTTGTGTTATCCACCACGGTTTATTACATTTGGCATGCGAGGAATGCACAAGTTTTTGATAGTAACCTCATTCCGAAGGAGGTAGTGACTCGCTTGATTTTGACGCATGTATTTAGACTACTTCATGATATTTATCCCCCTTGTAAGGTGGAGGCCTTGTAGTGGATGCATGTATGCGTAGTATGGAAGGCCTGCGTGCCTATCCATGTACGCCCCTTTTTGATTCATGGTTCGGGGGGCCTGCGTGCTTACTCGTTCATGATATATGTACATAAGACTATTATACCCTTTTAAAGGGCTTTACTACTTAATCGAATTAACCATTCAGCAAAAAGAAAGAGCTCTCAGTAGTAAGAAAGAGCTCTCAATGTAGTAAAACGCTCTCTTTTTTGGGCGATTCCTCCGGCGGCCTTCCTCCTCCTCCCGACGTCTCCTCCGACGTTGGTCTCCTCACGAGACCTTCGTTCATGTGCTCGTGGTGGTAGCCTCTCGCGCCACCACCGAGCCGGAGCCTCCCTTGGCCGTCGCTCTCGTCTCCCATCTTGTCGTCTCCAAGCTTTGCGGGTCTTTCAATGGGGAAGAAGAAGAAAGCTCTTGAGTTTGCGGAAATGGCTGGAAATGGTGCAAGCAAGTATCTCATTGACTCCTCCGAGGCTGAACATAACGCCGGCCACAAGTCCAAGCCACCAAAACCTCGGAAACCTAAGGTTTGCTCGTCGGCGGTGGTGGATAAAGGTGGCAAGTCCTTGGCCACCATGGAAATGGAAGAAGGGGAAGTAGCTGCTCTAACTCGAAATGACTTGTCGGATGAAGATGAAGAAGTTTCGCCGACAATTTGGCCCTTGAGGGCTTCCGATCTTTGGCCGTCATGCCGGCCGCCGCCGAATCCTCCGGCGTCGATGGTGGCGCCAATGGTGGCGTCCATGGATCCGAGATCTCACCTACCACCATGCTCATCCGTGCCAATGGAGAATTGAATGCGGGGCTCATTACCGAGTCAAACTTACCTACCGCATTTAATGCTATGCCGAGTCCCCATGCAGGCGCGCGCCCTTCCGCACTCAATGCGGAGCCGAGTTCCCACGCGGGCGCGCCTTCCCCCAAAGAGGGCGTGGATCCTCACCCACCTACCGCGCTGACCGTTGCCACCAACCATGGTGCCAGCCTTGGCGCGTTGCCCAGCCCCAACGCAAATGCTCATGCCATTGCCGAGCGCGCCCGTGCCAAGACTCATGCCAAAGGCGCGCCATCCGACCCCGTTGCGGGGCACATTGGCACTAGTGCCGATGGTGCTAATGCGGCACCCAAGTCCTTTGCCGATGCTACGAGGACTCGTCCGAATGCTTGGAGTAGAAACTCGAAGAAGATTTTCATGAATGCGGGTCTCGGAGGTAAATTGTCCTATAAGCCTCCTACTTCCGAACGGTTTTCAATCAAGATTTCCGATGGCCTTTCTCATCAAGCCGTGTGGGGGTGGTCCTTGCTCGGGCAATACGTCGGGTTCTACCCCGGCCATTTCATGATTCACGCGATGATTCGCTCATGGGGTGTCAAGGCTCGATATAAGGTGGAAGAGGATTGGTTAATTTTCCAATTCGAATCGGAAGAAGATCAAGCTAAGGTTTTGCGTGGCGGACCTTATTTCATTCATGGCAAACCGATGATTTTGAAGAATATCCCCGACAAGTTCGCCTTCAATAGGCGCGACATTGCTACAATTCCATTATGGGTTCGTGTGTACGGCCTTTCACAAAAGTTTTGGACCCCGGAAATTCTTGGTGATCTCGCTTCTTACATTGGCAAGCCGCTCTACTTGGATCCAATTACCGATGGGAGGAAGCGGGGCTCATATGCCCGAATCTTAACCGAGATCAACTTCGCGGAGGACGTCAAACGTGAAGTAAGTATTGATTTTGATGATGGAGATTCAATTGATGTTAATTTTCTTGTGGAGAATGAGCCCTTGTATTGCAAGGGGTGTTGTGCTTTTGGACATGGTTTTGTAGATTGTCCTTTCAAGGATAGAAAGAAGGCCGTTGGTGTTAAGGCGAGGAGAACTTCCAAGGACTCAAAGAGCCAAGCTCGGAGAGTCTCAAGGCCAGCCGGGGATGGTGGCAACTTGGAAACCAACGGCAAGGGGAATGGGGCGCCTCCGAATGACTCCGTCGTGAAGGATCCAATGCCCCCTAGAACCGGCGCGTCCTCTAACAACGAAGCGCCAAAGGACAAGGATACCTCAAAGAGTGAGAGTGAGGGTGGGAAACACAAGAAGGCTAGCCCTTCAAAACCGAACAAAAAGGGGAACAAACACGGTGAGTGTGGGGTTAAGAGTGCGCCACATAAAAAATCCGTGCATCAAACTCCGGCCAATGCTTCCAAAAATGGGGAACTTGACCATGAAAGTGAGGGGTCATCTTTGAGTGGGGAGGAGAGTGATTACTATGATGACGCGAGTGAAAATGAGAGCAACTATGAGAGTAATGTCGAGGTATCCGACGATCCCGGAGCGTCTTCGTCGGAAGAGGGCGAGGCTAGTGTGGAGGGAGACGATGAAGGCTCGGTCAAATCAGCCGAGGACGGAAGAGGAGGTGACCAAAGTGAGGAGGAAGTGCCTTTCGAGGAGGTCGTCTCGCGGTCTCAACAAAAGAAGGCTAAGGCTAAAGCTAAAGCCGAGGCTCTTGAATTGGCTAAGGCCAAGGAGAGAACTATTGTGACATGCCTCCCTTCCGAGAACAAGTGGCCTATGAACCAAAGATCCTTACGTAGCACTTCAAGGAACGGGAAAAACAAAGGCGGTCTCGCCAAATGAAGATTGTAGCATGGAACATACAAGGGCTTTGCCAAGCCCGGAAACAAAATGGCGTGCGTGGTTTGCTACAAGAATTTGAGGCAAAGGTATGTGGTATTTTTGAAACGAAATGTGGTGATTGGGATCAAATTGCTTTGGCTAGCCGTATTGCCCCGGGGTGGAGTTTTGCTTCGAACTTCCACCTACATGCTAGGGCTCGTATCTTGGTGCTTTGGGATGTCAATTTTGTTGAGTTAGATATCCTCACTATATCCTCTCAACATATTGGTTGCCTTGCTACTTGTAAGATTACTAAACAAAAGTTTGGAGTGTGTTTTGTCTACGGCTTGCATAGTGTCACGGCGCGCCGTCCACTTTGGGACCGTATTGAGGAGCTTCTTGAGGCTCATGTGCTTCCTTGGATCGTGCTCGGAGATTTCAATTGTGTTATGGCTGAGGACGAGAGGATCAATGGCGAGAGAGTTTCCATGTATGAGTGCAAGGACATGCTTGAGACTTGTAGGAAGCATGGGCTCGAAGATGCGCCGAGTACGAGTGCCAACAATTTCACTTGGACTAATGGCACGAAATGGAGCAAAATTGACCGAGTGTTGGTAAATCCATCTTGGTTTAATTCTGAATTTTATTGTCATTCTAACTTCCCGGACATGTGGCATCTCTCGGACCACAAGCCAGCCCTTGTTTCTATGCGTAGGGTATCCGGCAACGGCAAAAAGTATTTCAAGTTCTTCAACATGTGGGCGGACCATCCGGGGTTCAAGGAGATGATTCGGGAGAAGTGGGTGTCTAGCCACCGTGGCACCTACCAATTCCGTTTGTCCAAGCTCCTTCTCGGGTTGAAGGGCCCCTTGAAGAACCTCAACTCCACCGACTTTGGCCACATTTCTTCTAGAGCTCGCGAGGCCAACCTCGCGCTCTCCTCGGCTCTTGAAGAGTGTCGGCTTAATGTTGGTTCACCGGAAGCTAGAAGAAGGGTGGAGGATTTGAAGTGCCGTGCCAAGCGGCTCAACGACGCTGAGGCTAGCTTTCTCCGTCAACAAGCAAAGGCGAAGTACATTCTCAAGAGCGATCGGGGGTCCAAATATTTCCATGCTTTGATGCGCGCCAATGGACGTCGGAATCACATTGCTTTCATTACCAAAAATGATGGAAGTACCTCCGAGTCCATGGGCGAGGTGGTGGCGGAATTTGAAGGTTTCTACAAGACCCTCTTCGGCGCGCCGGCTACGGTCACCTTGCCCGCGCCGGGGGAGTTTTGGCATGGGGCGCGCCTCGCTGCCGAGGATGGGGCGCGCCTTGTCGCGCCGGTGTCCAATGCCGAGATCAAAGCGGCGCTTTGGTCCATGGGGGACGACAAGGCCCCGGGTCCCGATGGCTTCTCCGCAAAATTTTTCAAAGCTTCTTGGGATGTGACCGGTCCCGAGGTATGCGCGGCGGTGAAAGAATTCTTCACAAATGGCAAACTTCTTCGGCAACTTAATCACTCTATCATTTCACTCATCCCGAAGGTGGAGTCTCCGGTGCGTGTGGAACACTATAGACCAATCTCTTGTTGCAATGTGGTCTACAAGATTATCTCCAAAGTGATGACTACTCGGCTTGGTGAGTGCCTCGGTTCCATCATTGATCCGGCCCAAAGCGCATTTGTGGAGGGCCGATTAATGTCGGACAATATCTTTCTCGTTCAAGAGCTCCTTAGAAGATACAACAAGACGAGGGATACTAAGAGGTGTTTTCTCAACATTGACCTCGCCAAGGCTTACGACTCTATCTCATGGGAGTTCCTCCACTTCGCTCTCACCCACCTTGGCTTTCCTATGGAGTTCATTTCATGGGTGATGGAATGCGTTTCCACCGCCTCCTATTCCATCAAGATTAACAAGAGCATACATGGGTTCTTTCATGGCAAACGGGGGCTTCGACAAGGTGACCCCCTCTCCCCTTTCCTCTTTGTCATTTGTATGGAGCTCTTTTCTAGGTTGGTTAAAAAAGAAACTTCCAAACCCCCCTTCCAATTCCACCAAAATTGTGAGGCCCTTAAGCTCTCCCACTTGATTTTCGCCGATGACATTGTCCTATTTTGCCGGGGGGATCTCGAGTCGGTTAGGGTGCTTACGGGGTGTCTTGAGAGATTCAAAACCATGTCCGGGCTGAGTGTTAACGCTGCCAAGTCCTCCATCTTCTTAGGCTCGGTGCCGGCCCCCGAGAGGGAACCCCTTATTGCCGCCACCGGGTTTAAGGTGGGTGTCTTCCCGTTCCGGTACTTGGGCATTCCCATCTCTCCCGAGAAGCTTAGGGTTACTTATTTCAAGCCTCTTATTGACAAGATTGGGGGATTCTTAAGTGCATGGGCTAAGAAGAGCATCTCCTTTGCCGGGAGAAGGGAATTGATTATTTCGGTCATCCAAGGGTGTGAGGGGTTTTGGCTTTCTATCCTTCCGATTCCCGACTCGGTTATCAAGAGTCTTTTTTTTCCCTATGTCGCAACTTCCTTTGGCATAGGCCTCGGGTCAAATGGGATAATACTTGTGTGCCGAGGCGTGAAGGGGGGCTCGGGTTTTTACACCTTGAGAGTTGGAATGAGAGTTTTATGGTCAAACATTTTTGGCACATTTTTAATATGCGGGATTGCCTTTGGGTGAGGTGGATACATCATAGGTATCTCCTTGTGTCCGAACCTCTCACTTGGGTTCCTCACAAGCGTGATTCTCCGTTGATCAAGGCCATTTTACATGCTCGAGATAGGATTTTGGGGCTTGAGGGGAGAGAGCTTGCCGTGGGTGATTTACTTGAGTCATGGTGCTTGGATGGCCGGTTTAAAGTTACTAATGCTTATGAGGTCTTTCGGCCTCGGAAACCCGTGGTGGATTGGCATAGAGTGGTTTGGGCGAAGCATAACACGCCGAAGCATGCTTTTATTCTTTGGCTTGCCACTCATGGTAAGCTATCTACATATGATCGCCTACTATTCTTAGATGTGGAGCCGGGTTGTCGTCTTTGTGGGGCTGAGTTGGAGACTCATGATCACCTCTTCTTTGAGTGTCCATACTCGAAGAAGGTTTGGAGGGAGGTGCGGAATAGGTTCAAGATCTCGGGCGCCGCTTGCTCGGTGGGGCGCGCCTCGGAGTGGCTGCGTCGGCGCGCCAAGGGCCGTGGCTGCCTTGCTCGCGGAAGGACATATGCTTTGTCCGCCACGGTGTACTATCTGTGGCATGCTAGGAATGCGTGTATTTTTGATAGGAACCTTATTCCACACGAGGTGACTATTAGGTTGATCATTACTCATGTTTTTAGATTACTTTATGATGTTTATCCAATTTGTATGGTTGAGAGATTGTAGTTTCTATGTGGGCGTAGTTTGGATGGCTTGCATGCCTTTCCATTTGCGCTTGTTTTGGCATTGTTAGGAAGGCCTGCGTGCTTGTCCTTTAATGCTTGGTTTGTAATTGCTTCTTTACCCTCTCTATAGGGTCATATTAATACGAATTAACCATTCAGCAAAAAAAAAAAAGAAAGAGCTCTCAGTATAGCTAGTTAGCAGGCTGAGGTCTCGTTCGTTAACGGAATTAACCAGACAAATCGCTCCACCAACTAAGAACGGCCATGCACCACCACCCATAGAATCAAGAAAGAGCTCTCAGCCTTGGCGCGCCAAACGCGAGCGCGCCCTCGCCGCGTCCCTTGGCCATTCTCCAGGCGCGCCCACCACGCCCTAACCACACCCAACCTCGCCCCGCGCCAGCCTCGGGCCATGTTGGCACGAGTGCGTCCGCGCCGCGATCCTACGCCGCGGCGGCCAAGAGCGGCGCGCCGATGGGACGATCCGATCCTAACCCTCCGAAACCTAATGCTTGGGACTCAAATTCCAAAAAGATCTTCATGAACTCGGGCTTGGGAGGAAAATTGAGCTACACCCCACCTACCTCGAACCGAGTAGCGATCAAGTGTTCCGAGGGATTGCCAAAACAAGCGGTGTGGGGATGGTCACTACTCGGACAATACGTGGGCTATCATCCGGGCCACTTCTTGATTAATCAAATGATGAAATCTTGGGGAGTCAAAACAAAATATAGAGAGGAGGATGATTGGATGATATTCAAATTTGATAGTGAAGAGGATCAAGAGAGGGTCCTAAGAGGAGGTCCATACTTTATCCATGGCAAACCATTACTCCTCAAGCATGTCCCCGATAAATTTGCCTTCAACCGTAGGGACGTGGCTACAATTCCCCTATGGGTTCGCATCTTTGGCTTGGCAAGTGAATTTTGGGATCCCGAAGTGCTAGGCCGTGTGGCCTCGCAAGTTGGAAAGCCTCTCTATATGGACCCGGTGACCGATGGAAGATGAATTTGATGGAACATCCAAAGCAAAGGAGGGGAAACAAGATCCAAGCAAGGTCATAGCTCAAGGAGGCCAAAATCCTTTCAAAATCTCCATGGGAGATGTCTTGGAGCTCACCTTGGTACAAAAGCTTGAAGAAGGTTCCATGGATGCCAACCTTGAAGATGAAGATGAACTTGGAAAGAAAGGCAAAGAGGAGAGCAAGAAAGATGAAGCAAAGAAGAGGAAACAAGATATAAGCAAGGTCGAAGCTCAAGGTGCCCAAATTCCTTTCAAAAACTCCATTGGAGAAGTCTTGGAGCTCACCTTGGCAAAGGAACTTGAAGAAGGTTTCATGGAAGCCAAGGTTGAAGAAGATGAATATGGGAAGAATGGCAAAGAGGAGAGGAAGAAAGATGCAAATCCAAGGAAAGGGGAAAATTTGGGTTCGGTTGGAGGAGATGGGCGTTTCCACCACCACGCCACCACCGCCGGCAAGGGCGGCACCACCGCTGGTGCATGAGTTGGCCGACCACCATGTCTTTGCCAATGGGTCACATGTTAGTCAAAGGCACATGGAGGAGTCACATGTCTTGGATAAGGGAAAAGGTACTTTGGAAGATGGAAATGGATGCAAGCTTAAAGAGGAAAAGTCAAAGAAGAACCTTTGGAAGGGAAAGAGTTTGTCAACACCTTTTTGGGTAATGTTTCTCTAGCCCTTCACATGCTTCACTCTAGCCTTCTTTTGTCCTTTCAAGTTAAATTTTAAATCAAGATAAATCCTTTCTACCTTGTTTACTAACAAGAATGTGGTCCCATCCTTGCCACATAAGCCAACCCATGGCCACTTCACCACCGGCCCCACTTTGTGCCACCCTTGCCAAACCACAACTCCATCTCATCTTTGGCCCCACCCATTTAAACCAAAGGCGTGCCCCACTTGCCTTTTTCAAAGGCGCGCCACACCCCCTTGTTTTTGTCACTTGATCATGGGCTTGGCCCGGCCTCGGAGTTGCACCGGTACGTCTTTAGGAGGGCCCCGAACCTCCATTGCCGGCCGGTTCCAATTTCGCCGAGCCATACCCATGCCAAACCCTCGGCCAACACCCCATTTATCCAAAATGGCATGATCACCTCCGATTTTTCCCCCTTGAAGCCAAACCCCGATCATGGCCCGGAAATGGCACCGCTATGCCTTTAGGAGGGCCCCGAACCTCCAATGGTAGCCGGATCCATTTCCGTTGCGCCACACCCATGCCATGGGCGCGCCACACGCACTTGTCTTGCCAATCGATCATGGGCATGGCCCGATCCCGTGGTTGAACCGCCACACCTTTAGGAGGGCCCCGAACCTCCAATGGCGAACCGGTTTCAATCTTGATGTGCCACACCCATGCCAATCCCTTGCATGTATGCGTAGTATGGAAGGCCTGCGTGCCTATCCATGTACGCCCCCTTTTTGATTCATGGTTCGGGGGGCCTGCGTGCTTACTCGTTCATGATATATATACATAAGACTATTATACCCTTTTAAAGGGTTTTACTACTTAATCGAATTAACCATTCAGCAAAAAAAAGAAAGAGCTCTCAGTAACCATCTCCCCAATGGCGCAACGGTTAAACGCCTCAAGGTCTTCCAGAGGTCGTGTGTTCGATTCCGGGGGATGGCCACCAGGATAAAAGGCCAGTGTTGCCTCTTGGGGAATTATAGGCCACACCCAACCTCGGGCCATGTTGGCACGAGTGCGTCCGCGCCGCGATCCTACGCCGCGGCGGCCAAGAGCGGCGCGCCTATGGGACGATCCGATCCTAACCCTCCGAAACCTAATGCTTGGGCCTCAAATTCCAAAAAGATATTCATGAACTCGGGCTTGGGAGGAAAATTGAGCTACACCCCACCTACCTCGAACCGAGTAGCGATCAAGTGTTCCGAGGGATTGCCAAAACAAGCGGTGTGGGGATGGTCACTACTCGGGCAATACGTGGGCTATCATCCGGGCCACTTCTTGATTAATCAAATGATGAAATCTTGGGGAGTCAAAACGAAATATAGAGAGGATGATGATTGGATGATATTCAAATTTGATAGTGAAGAGGATCAAGAGAGGGTCCTAAGAGGAGGTCCATACTTTATCCATGGCAAACCATTACTCCTCAAGCATGTCCCCGATAAATTTGCCTTCAACCGTAGGGACGTGGCTGCAATTCCCCTATGGGTTCGCATCTTTGGCTTGGCAAGTGAATTTTGGGATCCCGAAGTGCTAGGTCGTGTGGCCTCGCAAGTTGGAAAGCCTCTCTATATGGACCCGGTGACCGATGGAAGAAAAAGAGGTTCGTATGCTCGTGTACTAGTTGAAATTAATTTTGCAAATGATATTGTGCGTGAGACCATGCTTGATTTTGATGATGGAGAATCGCTTCAATGCACCTTCTTAATTGAAAATGAGCCTATGTATTGCAAGTCTTGTTGCTCTTTCGGGCATGATGATGTAGGTTGTATGTTCAAGGAGAAAAGGGAAGCCGTAGGTGTTAATGCAAGGAGATCCTCCAAGGCCTCAAAGAGCGTTGCTCGGAGAGGGGAAAAGCCGGCCGGGGATGGCGGTTCCTTGGAGGCGAAAGGAAAGGCGAGTGCCCCATCGCATGATCCCGCCAAGAAGGATCCAATGCCCCCCACTCGTGCCACCTCCAAAACCGAAGCAAAAAAAGGAGAGGAGCCTTCAAAAAATGGGAAAACACATGGGAAACACTTTGAGCGAAAAACCACCAAGCCATTGAACCACAAAAAACCAAAAAATAAAAAGGGTGGGAAACAAGTTATGAGTGAAAACGAGTGCACTTCCCACACTTCAAATGCAAGTGCCTCAAGTAGTGAGGATTTCTCCGAAAATGAGAGTACCACATCTTTGAGTGAAAGTGAGAGTGATAAGGAAACCGACCCAATCCCCGGAGAGGCTTCGGAAGAGGAGGTGGTTGCTAGTGAGGAGGGAGATGATGAAGCCTCGGTCAACTATGCCGAGGGTGGGAGAGATGGTGGCACCGGGGAAGAAGATCCATTTGTGGATGTAAGATCTAAGTCGGCCAAGAGGAAAGAAAAAAGGGCCGCCGAAAGGGAGACTCTATTAGCACTTCGAGCACATAGCAAGTTTCCGAACCAAGTGGTGGGGAGGACAACTCGGAGTACTATGAGAGCCGAGAGGGAGAAGGGCACAAAAGTGTCCCTATGACGGTCATTGCATGGAATATTCAGGGGCTTTGCCATCCCCGGAAACAAAATGGCATCAAGAAGTTGATTCAAGATAATAAAGCAAAGGTATGTGGTGTCTTTGAAACCAAATGCCATGGTTATGATACTTTTGAGCTAGTTCGGCGTGTGGCCCCGGGTTGGGACCATGCCTCGAATTTTTCTCTTGATGACCGCGCGCGGATACTAGTCCTTTGGGACCCGGCGCTTGTTGAAGTTGAAGTGGTTTCCATCACCGTACAACACATCGGTTGTCTCGTCACTTGCAAGACAACCGGTGTGGTGTATGGATGTTGTTTTATTTACGGTTTGTTTAGTGTGGTGCATAGGAGGACTATTTGGAGCGACATTGAGGAGCTTTTTGAGGCTCATGTTCTCCCTTGGATGCTGTTGGGAGATTTTAATAATGTCATGAATGAAGATGAAAGGATGAATGGTAGACCGGTCACCATGTATGAATGCAAGCATATGATTGATGGGTGCCGGCGGTTAGGGCTTGTAGACGCCCCCTCTACGAGCTCTAATGCATTTACTTGGACCAATCACACGGTGTGGAGCAAGCTCGACCGGGTCATGGTAAATCCTATTTGGTCCAATAGTGATTTCTTTTGTCATACTAACTACCCGGACATGTGGGAGCACTCCGACCACAAACCGGGAATTGTCTCCTTGTGTAGGACAAATCAAAGTGGCAAGAAATATTTCCAATTCTTCAACATGTGGGTAGGAGATCCAAGATTCCAAGAGATTGTTCGGGAAGGGTGGGTGTCCAACCTCCGAGGCACTTACCAATACCGACTGTCAAAGCTTCTCCATGGAATGAAAATGCCACTAAAGAGACTCAACCAACAAGAGTTTAGCCATATCTCCTCGAGGAAAACCGAGGCCAACCTCGCTTTCTCTCAAGCCCTTGAGGAGGTACGGTTGAACCCCGAGTCTCTTAAAGCCAAGCAAGAAATGAAGAAGGCGAGAGAAAAGGCCAAAAAACTCAATGATGCCGAGGCTAGCTTCCTCCAACAACAAGCCAAGGCAAAGTATATTTTGAAGAGTGATAGATGCTCGAGCTACTTCCATGCTATGATGAGAGCAAATGGGAAGAGAAACCTCATTTCTTCCATCACCAAATCCAATGGCCTCTCCACTAAATCCATAGAGGAGGTGGTGGGGGAATTTGAGGATTTTTTCAAAGGGTTATTCGGCTCAAGAGTGGAGATTGACATGCCACAACCGGGAGAGTTTGCTAGAGGGCCGAGTATTACTCATGAAGAGGCGCAAATGTTAGTGGCGCCGGTGTCCAACAAAGACATCAAAGAGGTCGTGTGGTCAATGGGGGACGACAAAGCTCCCGGTCCCGATGGCTTCACCACGAAATTCTTCAAAGCCACTTGGGAAACAACCGGACCCGAAGTATGTGCGGCGGTCAAGGAATTTTTTGCCAATGGAAAACTTCTTCGGCAATTCAACCACACCATCATCTCCCTCATTCCAAAAGTTGAGAAGCCAACAAGAGTAGAGCACTACCGGCCAATCTCATGTTGCAATGTGATTTACAAGATCATTTCTAAAGTGATGACCCTACGCCTAGCCAAGTGTCTTGGCGCCCTCATTGATCCGGCCCAAAGCGCTTTTGTGGAGGGTCGGTTAATGTCGGACAACATATTCCTTGTGCAAGAACTCTTGAGGAAATACAACTTCAAGAGAGAGACCCGAAGATGTTTTTTGAATGTGGATCTTGCAAAGGCGTATGACACCATCTCGTGGGACTTTCTAAGGTTTGTCCTCTCTAGCCTTGGATGTCCTCCGAGATTCATGGCTTGGATAATGGAGTGCGTGACCACACCAACGTACTCGATCAAGATAAACAAAGGCCTACATGGCTTCTTCCCCGGCAAGCGTGGCCTCCGACAAGGTGACCCACTCTCCCCACTTCTCTTTGTTATGTGCATGGAATTCCTTTCTCGCCTCCTTAGGAAAGAAACCGCTAGAGATGCATTTCATTACCACCAAAATTGTGAGAACCTCAAGTTGTCCCACCTCCTATTTGCCGATGATGTCGTATTATTTAGTCGAGGGGACTTGGGGTCGGTGAGGATACTCATGGATTGCCTTGAGAGATTCAAAACCATATCCGGCCTTGCCATTAATGTTGCAAAATCCTCTATTTTTTTTGGCTCGGTCCCGGAGAATGAAAGAGGGCCGATTAGAGACCTAACCGGGTTCGCACTAGGAAGCTTCCCATTCCGATATCTAGGAATCCCTATTTGTCCACATGGCCTCCAAGCCCTACACTACCAACCGCTCCTAGATAAAATGGGAAGGCTCCTAAACAATTGGGCAAAAAAGAGCTTATCTCTTACGGGAAGGAGGGAGTTGATAGCTTCGGTTTTGCAAGGGGTAGAGGGTTTTTGGCTTTCCATTCTTCCCCTCACCACCGTTGTCCTAAACCGTTTGATTTCCCTATGCCGAGACTTTCTTTGGAGGAGACCGTCGGTTAAGTGGGTTGATATTTGTGCACCAAGAAGGGAGGGAGGGCTAGGGCTCCTAAACCTCAAAATTTGGAACAAAAGTTTCATGCTCAAACACTATTGGCACATTCATGATATGAGAGATAGCCTATGGGATAGGTGGGTACACCATAGATATCTTGGGGTAGTTGAACCTCTAAATTGGGAACCACATCAAAAAGACTCCCCTTTGATCAAGGCCATAATTGGGGCAAAAAGAATGATAGTGAACCTCGAGGGAAGAGAGGTGGGTGTGGGAGACTTGCTTGAAAGTTGGTGTGAAGAAGGGCGGTTTCGGGTGTCACGAGCTTATGTTGCCATGAGAGAGAAGAGACCGATTGTTAGTTGGCACAAGATGGTTTGGGCTAAACACAATACCCCTAAACACATGTTCATACTTTGGCTCGCCAACCTTGGGAGGCTATCCACATATGACCGACTTCATTTCCTAGACCTTGACCCGGGGTGCAAACTTTGTGGGGTCGAGCTTGAAACCCATGATCATCTATTCTTCCAATGCCCATATTCTAAAGCCATTTGGGAGGAGATCCGAGCCCGCTTTAAAATCCCAGCCGAGGCCTCAATTTTGAGGCGCGCCTTGAGATGGTTGTGCCGGCGCGCCCGGGGGCGCGATTGCTTTGCTCGCGCGCGCGTGTTTGTGTTATCCACCACGGTTTATTACATTTGGCATGCGAGGAATGCACAAGTTTTTGATAGGAACCTCATTCCGAAGGAGGTAGTGACTCGCTTGATTTTGACGCATGTATTTAGACTACTTCATGATATTTATCCCCCTTGTAAGGTGGAGGCCTTGTAGTGGATGCATGTATGCGTAGTATGGAAGGCCTGCGTGCCTATCCATGTACGCCCCTTTTTGATTCATGGTTCGGGGGGCCTGCGTGCTTACTCGTTCATGATATATGTACATAAGACTATTATACCCTTTTAAAGGGTTTTACTACTTAATCGAATTTACCATTCAGCAAAAAAAAAGAAAGAGCTCTCAGTAACCATCTCCCCGATGGCGCAACGGTTAAACGCCTCAAGGTAAAGCCCAGATGTCGTGTGTTCGATTCCGGGGGATGGCCACCAGGATAAAAGGCCAGTGTTGCTTCTTGGGGAATTATAGGTACTTTCTCCGAATTTACCGTGTACCCTACACTAGGTGGGGTACCTATAATTTTGGGAAAGCAAAAAAAAAAAAAAAAAAAGAAAGAGCTCTCAGTGCCTTCACTCTAGAGAGAGAATCTCTCCCCTCTCTCTAGAAACTCCCTTCGGCCTCCAAGTCCAATTCCTTCCCCGGTGAGCTCCGGTGGGGGTTCACCTCACGTGACCCTCACCACTGCCCATGGTTGGCCTCCTCACGAGCCACCTCGGGCCGGAGCTCACCGGAGGACTTGGATCCAAGTCGGCGCACTCTCAAGTTAGGCACCACTCGACTCTCTCTTCAAGCCTCCTTCTCCGCCGTCCTCACCTTCCAACCACCACCTTGCTCATGGTGGAACAGCGTCACTAGGCCACCGGCGGGTTTGGAAGCCTCCCCTTGGCCAACCTTAGTTGCATTGGGGAAGAAGAAGATGAAGTGCTCTCCCACACCATCTTTCAAGTTCAAGTTCGAAGGTCCAATCAATAAAGACATGTTCGTTGTTAGTGAAGCTCTCATGGAAGATGAATTTGATGGAACATCCAAAGCAAAGGAGGGGAAACAAGATCCAAGCAAGGTCATAGCTCAAGGAGGCCAAAATCCTTTCAAAATCTCCATGGGAGATGTCTTGGAGCTCACCTTGGTACAAAAGCTTGAAGAAGGTTCCATGGATGCCAACCTTGAAGATGAAGATGAACTTGGAAAGAAAGGCAAAGAGGAGAGCAAGAAAGATGAAGCAAAGAAGAGGAAACAAGATATAAGCAAGGTCGAAGCTCAAGGTGCCCAAATTCCTTTCAAAAACTCCATTGGAGAAGTCTTGGAGCTCACCTTGGCAAAGGAACTTGAAGAAGGTTTCATGGAAGCCAAGGTTGAAGATGAAGATGAATATGGGAAGAATGGCAAAGAGGAGAGGAAGAAAGATGCAAATCCAAGGAAAGGGGAAAATTTGGGTTCGGTTGGAGGAGATGGGCGTTTCCACCACCACGCCACCACCGCCGGCAAGGGCGGCACCACCGCTGGTGCATGAGTTGGCCGACCACCATGTCTTTGCCAATGGGTCACATGTTAGTCAAAGGCACATGGAGGAGTCACATGTCTTGGATAAGGGAAAAGGTACTTTGGAAGATGGAAATGGATGCAAGCTTAAAGAGGAAAAGTCAAAGAAGAACCTTTGGAAGGGAAAGAGTTTGTCAACACCTTTTTGGGTAATGTTTCTCTAGCCCTTCACATGCTTCACTCTAGCCTTCTTTTGTCCTTTCAAGTTAAATTTTAAATCAAGATAAATCCTTTCTACCTTGTTTACTAACAAGAATGTGGTCCCATCCTTGCCACATAAGCCAACCCATGGCCACTTCACCACCGGCCCCACTTTGTGCCACCCTTGCCAAACCACAACTCCATCTCATCTTTGGCCCCACCCATTTAAACCAAAGGCGTGCCCCACTTGCCTTTTTCAAAGGCGTGCCACACCCCCTTGTTTTTGTCACTTGATCATGGGCTTGGCCCGGCCTCGGAGTTGCACCGGTACGTCTTTAGGAGGGCCCCGAACCTCCATTGCCGGCCGGTTCCAATTTCGCCGAGCCATACCCATGCCAAACCCTCGGCCAACACCCCATTTATCCAAAATGGCATGATCACCTCCGATTTTTCCCCCTTGAAGCCAAACCCCGATCATGGCCCGGAAATGGCACCGCTATGCCTTTAGGAGGGCCCCGAACCTCCAATGGTAGCCGGATCCATTTCCGTTGCGCCACACCCATGCCATGGGCGCGCCACACGCACTTGTCTTGCCAATCGATCATGGGCATGGCCCGATCCCGTGGTTGAACCGCCACACCTTTAGGAGGGCCCCGAACCTCCAATGGCGAACCGGTTTCAATCTTGATGTGCCACACCCGTGCCAATCCCTTGCATGTATGCGTAGTATGGAAGGCCTGCGTGCCTATCCATGTACGCCCCCTTTTTGATTCATGGTTCGGGGGGCCTGCGTGCTTACTCGTTCATGATATATGTACATAAGACTATTATACCCTTTTAAAGGGTTTTACTACTTAATCGAATTAACCATTCAGCAAAAAAAAGAAAGAGCTCTCAGTAACCATCTCCCCAATGGCGCAACGGTTAAACGCCTCAAGGTCTTCCAGAGGTCGTGTGTTCGATTCCGGGGGATGGCCACCAGGATAAAAGGCCAGTGTTGCCTCTTGGGGAATTATAGGCCACACCCAACCTCGGGCCATGTTGGCACGAGTGCGTCCGCGCCGCGATCCTACGCCGCGGCGGCCAAGAGCGGCGCGCCTATGGGACGATCCGATCCTAACCCTCCGAAACCTAATGCTTGGGCCTCAAATTCCAAAAAGATATTCATGAACTCGGGCTTGGGAGGAAAATTGAGCTACACCCCACCTACCTCGAACCGAGTAGCGATCAAGTGTTCCGAGGGATTGCCAAAACAAGCGGTGTGGGGATGGTCACTACTCGGGCAATACGTGGGCTATCATCCGGGCCACTTCTTGATTAATCAAATGATGAAATCTTGGGGAGTCAAAACGAAATATAGAGAGGATGATGATTGGATGATATTCAAATTTGATAGTGAAGAGGATCAAGAGAGGGTCCTAAGAGGAGGTCCATACTTTATCCATGGCAAACCATTACTCCTCAAGCATGTCCCCGATAAATTTGCCTTCAACCGTAGGGACGTGGCTGCAATTCCCCTATGGGTTCGCATCTTTGGCTTGGCAAGTGAATTTTGGGATCCCGAAGTGCTAGGTCGTGTGGCCTCGCAAGGTTGGAAAGCCTCTCTATATGGACCCGGTGACCGATGGAAGAAAAAGAGGTTCGTATGCTCGTGTACTAGTTGAAATTAATTTTGCAAATGATATTGTGCGTGAGACCATGCTTGATTTTGATGATGGAGAATCGCTTCAATGCACCTTCTTAATTGAAAATGAGCCTATGTATTGCAAGTCTTGTTGCTCTTTCGGGCATGATGATGTAGGTTGTATGTTCAAGGAGAAAAGGGAAGCCGTAGGTGTTAATGCAAGGAGATCCTCCAAGGCCTCAAAGAGCGTTGCTCGGAGAGGGGAAAAGCCGGCCGGGGATGGCGGTTCCTTGGAGGCGAAAGGAAAGGCGAGTGCCCCATCGCATGATCCCGCCAAGAAGGATCCAATGCCCCCCACTCGTGCCACCTCCAAAACCGAAGCAAAAAAAGGAGAGGAGCCTTCAAAAAATGGGAAAACACATGGGAAACACTTTGAGCGAAAAACCACCAAGCCATTGAACCACAAAAAACCAAAAAATAAAAAGGGTGGGAAACAAGTTATGAGTGAAAACGAGTGCACTTCCCACACTTCAAATGCAAGTGCCTCAAGTAGTGAGGATTTCTCCGAAAATGAGAGTACCACATCTTTGAGTGAAAGTGAGAGTGATAAGGAAACCGACCCAATCCCCGGAGAGGCTTCGGAAGAGGAGGTGGTTGCTAGTGAGGAGGGAGATGATGAAGCCTCGGTCAACTATGCCAAGGGTGGGAGAGATGGTGGCACCGGGGAAGAAGATCCATTTGTGGATGTAAGATCTAAGTCGGCCAAGAGGAAAGAAAAAAGGGCCGCCGAAAGGGAGACTCTATTAGCACTTCGAGCACATAGCAAGTTTCCGAACCAAGTGGTGGGGAGGACAACTCGGAGTACTATGAGAGCCGAGAGGGAGAAGGGCACAAAAGTGTCCCTATGACGGTCATTGCATGGAATATTCAGGGGCTTTGCCATCCCCGGAAACAAAATGGCATCAAGAAGTTGATTCAAGATAATAAAGCAAAGGTATGTGGTGTCTTTGAAACCAAATGCCATGGTTATGATACTTTTGAGCTAGTTCGGCGTGTGGCCCCGGGTTGGGACCATGCCTCGAATTTTTCTCTTGATGACCGCGCGCGGATACTAGTCCTTTGGGACCCGGCGCTTGTTGAAGTTGAAGTGGTTTCCATCACCGTACAACACATCGGTTGTCTCGTCACTTGCAAGACAACCGGTGTGGTGTATGGATGTTGTTTTATTTACGGTTTGTTTAGTGTGGTGCATAGGAGGACTATTTGGAGCGACATTGAGGAGCTTTTTGAGGCTCATGTTCTCCCTTGGATGCTGTTGGGAGATTTTAATAATGTCATGAATGAAGATGAAAGGATGAATGGTAGACCGGTCACCATGTATGAATGCAAGCATATGATTGATGGGTGCCGGCGGTTAGGGCTTGTAGACGCCCCCTCTACGAGCTCTAATGCATTTACTTGGACCAATCACACAGTGTGGAGCAAGCTCGACCGGGTCATGGTAAATCCTATTTGGTCCAATAGTGATTTCTTTTGTCATACTAACTACCCGGACATGTGGGAGCACTCCGACCACAAACCGGGAATTGTCTCCTTGTGTAGGACAAATCAAAGTGGCAAGAAATATTTCCAATTCTTCAACATGTGGGTAGGAGATCCAAGATTCCAAGAGATTGTTCGGGAAGGGTGGGTGTCCAACCTCCGAGGCACTTACCAATACCGACTTTCAAAGCTTCTCTATGGAATGAAAATGCCACTAAAGAGACTCAAGCAACAAGAGTTTAGCCATATCTCCTCGAGGAAAACCGAGGCCAACCTCGCTTTCTCTCAAGCCCTTGAGGAGGTACGGTTGAACCCCGAGTCTCTTGAAGCCAAGCAAGAAATGAAGAAGGCGAGAGAAAAGGCCAAAAAACTCAATGATGCCGAGGCTAGCTTTCTCCAACAACAAGCCAAAGCAAAGTATATTTTGAAGAGTGATAGATGCTCGAGCTACTTCCATGCTATGATGAGAGCAAATGGGAAGAGAAACCTCATTTCTTCCATCACCAAATCCAATGGCCTCTCCACTAAATCCATAGAGGAGGTGGTGGGGGAATTTGAGGATTTTTTCAAAGGGTTATTCGGCTCAAGAGTGGAGATTGACATGCCACAACCGGGAGAGTTTGCTAGAGGGACGAGTATTACTCATGAAGAGGCGCAAATGTTAGTGGCGCCGGTGTCCAACAAAGACATCAAAGAGGCCGTGTGGTCAATGGGGGACGACAAAGCTCTCGGTCCCGATGGCTTCACCACGAAATTCTTCAAAGCCACTTGGGAAACAACCGGACCCGAAGTATGTGCGGCGGTCAAGGAATTTTTTGCCAATGGAAAACTTCTTCGGCAATTCAACCACACCATCATCTCCCTCATTCCAAAAGTTGAGAAGCCAACAAGAGTAGAGCACTACCGGCCAATCTCATGTTGCAATGTGATTTACATGATCATTTCTAAAGTGATGACCCTACGCCTAGCCAAGTGTCTTGGCGCCCTCATTGATCCGGCCCAAAGCGCTTTTGTGGAGGGTCGGTTAATGTCGGACAACATATTTCTTGTGCAAGAACTCTTGAGGAAATACAACTTCAAGAGAGAGACCCGAAGATGTTTTTTGAATGTGGATCTTGCAAAGGCGTATGACACCATCTCGTGGGACTTTCTAAGGTTTGTCCTCTCTAGCCTTGGATGTCCTCCGAGATTCATGGCTTGGATAATGGAGTGCGTGACCACACCAACGTACTCGATCAAGATAAACAAAGGCCTACATGGCTTCTTCCCCGGCAAGCGTGGCCTCCGACAAGGTGACCCACTCTCCCCACTTCTCTTTGTTATGTGCATGGAATTCCTTTCTCGCCTCCTTAGGAAAGAAACCGCTAGAGATGCATTTCATTACCACCAAAATTGTGAGAACCTCAAGTTGTCCCACCTCCTATTTGCCGATGATGTCGTATTATTTAGTCGAGGGGACTTGGGGTCGGTGAGGATACTCATGGATTGCCTTGAGAGATTCAAAACCATATCCGGCCTTGCCATTAATGTTGCAAAATCCTCTATTTTTTTTGGCTCGGTCCCGGAGAATGAAAGAGGGCCGATTAGAGACCTAACCGGGTTCGCACTAGGAAGCTTCCCATTCCGGTATCTAGGAATCCCTATTTGTCCACATGGCCTCCAAGCCCTACACTACCAACCGCTCCTAGATAAAATTGGAAGGCTCCTAAACAATTGGGCAAAAAAGAGCTTATCTTTTGCGGGAAGGAGGGAGTTGATAGCTTCGGTTTTGCAAGGGGTAGAGGGTTTTTAGCTTTCCATTCTTCCCCTCACCACCGTTGTCCTAAACCGTTTGATTTCCCTATGCCGAGACTTTCTTTGGAGGAGACCGTCGGTTAAGTGGGTTGATATTTGTGCACCAAGAAGGAAGGGAGGGCTAGGGCTCCTAAACCTCAAAATTTGGAACAAAAGTTTCATGCTCAAACACTATTGGCACATTAATGATATGAGAGATAGCCTATGGGTTAGGTGGGTACACCATAGATATCCTGGGGTAGTTGAACCTCTAAATTGGGAACCACATCAAAAAGACTCCCCTTTGATCAAGGCCATAATTGGGGCAAAAAGAATGATAGTGAACCTCGAGGGAAGAGAGGTGGGTGTGGGAGACTTGCTTGAAAGTTGGTGTGAAGAAGGCCGGTTTCGGGTGTCACGAGCTTATGGTGCCTTGAGAGAGAAGAGACCAATTGTTAGTTGGCACAAGATGGTTTGGGCTAAACACAATACCCCCAAACACATGTTCATACTTTGGCTCGCCAACCTTGGGAGACTATCCACATATGACCGACTCCATTTCCTAGACCTTGACCCGGGGTGCAAACTTTGTGGGGCCGAGCTTGAAACCCATGATCATCTATTCTTCCAATGCCCATATTCTAAAGCCATTTGGGAGGAGATCCGAGCCCGATTCAAAATCCCAGCCGAGGCCTCAATTTTGAGGCGCGCCTTGAGATGGTTGTGCCGGCGCGCCCGGGGGCGCGATTGCTTGGCTCGCGCGCGCGTGTTTGTGTTATCCACCACGGTTTATTACATTTGGCATGCGAGGAATGCACAAGTTTTTGATAGGAACCTCATTCCGAAGGAGGTAGTGACTCGCTTGATTTTGACACATGTATTTAGACTACTTCATGATATTTATCCCCCTTGTAAGGTGGAGGCCTTGTAGTGGATGCATGTATGCGTAGTATGGAAGGCCTGCGTGCCTATCCATGTACGCCCCCTTTTTGATTCATGGTTCGGGGGGCCTGCATGCTTACTCGTTCATGATATATGTACATAAGACTATTATACCCTTTTAAAGGGTTTTACTACTTAATCGAATTAACCATTCAGCAAAAAAAGAAAGAGCTCTCAGTAAAAAGGGGGGAAAGCAAAAAAAAGAAAAGAAAGAGCTCTTAGTAGCTCTCAATAGTGTAGTAGTGTGCCCCTAGAGAGAGAAGCTCTCCCCTCTCTCTACTTCCATCCCATCGGCGTTTTCCTCACATTTCACCGCCGGCCATTAGGCTCCGGCAAGGGACCTCCTCTCGAGGCCCTTGCACCACGCCCACGGTGGTATCCTCTCGAACCACCGCCGGGCTGGAGTAAACCGGTGGAAAAGGACGCCGGAAAACCTCAAGTTGCCGGAAAGTCGCACATTTTGCTTTGCTTTTTCCCCTTTTCCCCTTTCTCTTCACTCGCGCCCTCACCTCACCGCCTCTCGGCACCAACCACCCCTTTATTCTCGGTTTTCAAGCTCACTGGAGAAAGACCCTCTTTGGCCAAATTTAGCCATGGGGAAAAAAGGTTCAAATGCTCCCATGAAATCCAAAGAGGATGCAACATCAAGCAAGCAACATGAAGTGAAAGTCCTAAAGATGAAAGAAGGGAAAAATGCAAGTGGCGTAGAGCTTGCCAAGAAAAAAGAAAAAGATGCTCCAAGTCTCAAAACCACCATGGAAATGCAAGAGAGCATGCTAGAGATGGAGAAAAATGATGATTTGGAAACTTCAAATGACAAAGATGAAGGGAATGAGCTAGAAATGGTGACCAATGGAAGAAATGAGCTCTCCGACGAGGACGAGGAGATATCGGCGCTCAACTTGGCACCAAACCCACCGGCGCCGGCATCGGCACCGGAAAGTACAATCGGCGGCGTCCTTGGGCTAAGGTTGGCGGCGCAAGAAAAGTTTACCCAAAACCCTAGCTTGCTCTCCAAGGAGGAGCTACCAAACAAAAAGTCACATGGGATTGTCTCCAAAAATGGGGTAGGGACCAATTTTGGAAGAATACTCAAAAGGGTAAACTCTACCCCCTCCTTGTCATCTTGCCATACCCTTGTCTCCCCCTTTTTTGGCAAAAACTCTCAAATGGTCCCATTTGATCCACCAACATCCATTTCAGCCGCCACCCACACCATTCTTGCCTTAAACAACACCCACCCACCCACCCACCCACCCACCAACAAGGCCCCACCCCCCAGTTCAAAAAATCAAACGACATCCCTCCAAAAAATCCTAACGGCCACTCACCGAGGCGCGCCTTTGCCAGCCGCGATCACCGAGCCGAGAACTCTTGCCAAGCGCGCGCCCTTGCCCCCGCCACCACGGCCTAACGCCAGCCTCGCCCAGGCCCCCCCCCAAGGCCAACCTCGCGAACCACCGAAACCCACACCTCCCCCGGGCCACATTGGCACGAGCCGATCCACGCCCCGATCCTATGCCCAAGTAGCGGCGCGCCAAGGCGCGACTCCTCACCCCGGTTTTAACCAAAAGAAGAATTTCAAATTCGGGGCTAGGGGGTAAACTAGAATTCATCCCACCCACTACCTCTCGTGCCAAGATCAAAATTGCCGATGCTATGCCCAAACAACAAGTGTGGGGTTGGTCTCTACTTGGCCAATATGTTGGGTTTTACCCCGGGAATTTCTTGATCAACGAAATGAGGAAACAATGGGGTGTGAGATCAAGATTTAGAGAAGAAGAAGGTTGGACGATTTTTAACTTTGATAGTGAGGAAGATTGTGACAAAGTCCTCCAAGGGGGACCATATTTCATACATGGCAAGCCTCTCATACTCAAGCACATCCCGGACAAATTCGCTTTCAATAGAAAAGACATAGCAACCATCCCATTGTGGGTGCGCTTGTATGGGCTAGCCAAGGATTTTTGGACCACACCGGTGCTTAGCCTCGTAGCCTCCTATGTTGGAATACCACTATACATGGACCCGGTGACCTACTAAGGCAAGAGAGGATCCTATGCGCGAGTCCTCACGGAGATCAACTTTGCCTCGCCGATTGTGAGAGAGGTAGGTATAGACTTTGATGATGGCATTTCCCTTGATTGTGCTTGCTTAATTGAGAATGAGCCATTATATTGTGATGTTTGTTGCTCGTTTGTACATGAGAATAAGAAGTGCACTTTCAATGAAAAGAAAGATGCGGTAGGAGTTTTGGCTAGGCGATCCACCAAGGGCTCAAAGAGCATAGCTCGGAGAGTGGAAGAACCGGCCGGGGATGGCGGTGCCTTGGGGACCCTAGTCGACAAGAGTGCCCCATTGAATGACTCTACCGGGAAGGGCCCAATCTCCCCTAGAACCGAAACCATACCGGATACCGACGCACCGAAGGGGAAATCAACCTCGGAGAGTGAGGGAAAAAATGGGAAACACAATGTGTGGGAAACACAAACACAATATCCAAAACAAAAAAGGGGGAATCAAAAGGTGAGTGACAAAGGAAAGAACAAAGTGAGAGAGGAAGGTCAAACACAATCACCAAATGTGAGGACCTTGAGTGTACACTCTACATCCGAGAGTGAGAGTGAGAGTGAGGCAAGTTCAAGTGAGGCCGAAAGTGAGAGTGAGATCGAGGTTGAACCTTCCCCCGGAGTTGCTTCGCTTGAGGTGATGGCGGACGGTGTGGAGGAGGATGGCGAAGCCTCGGACAACTTAACCGAGGGTAGAAGAGATGGGGGCTCGAAGGAGGATGAAGATTTTGTGGTGGCTAAGTCCAAATCGGCGCAAAAGAGGGCCCGAAAAAAGGCTCGCAAGGCTGAAACCGAGAGCATCTTGGCACTCCAAGCCTCACCAAAATTTCCTAGGCCACTCCAACCGATAAGAACAAGAAGCTCGGTGCGCAACGAGCAAGGGAAGGGGGGCGTAGTTTCCCTATGATAGTCCTCTCATGGAACATAAAGGGGCTTTGCCATCCCCGGAAACAAATTGGCCTAAGGGAGACAATACAAGAAGTGCAAGCTAAGGTATGTGGCATTTATGAAACTAAGTGTCATGGTTATGATATGAATTTTGTAATCAATCGTGTGGCCCCGGGTTGGAGCCACACGACCAATTTTCATTTGGACGATCGTGCCCGTATTTTGGTTCTTTGGGACCCGGCACATGTTGATGTTGAGATTCTTTCTAGCTCCGTACAACATATCGGATGTAAAATCACTTGTAAAACATCCGGTTTGGTGTACGGGGCATGCTTCACTTATGGTTTGCATAGCATTGTTGCTAGGAGATCTATTTGGCTCTTTGTGGAGGAGCTCTTGGAATCCTATGACTTGCCATGGATGATCTTGGGGGACTTTAATATGGTGATGAGCGAGGAAAAAAGATGCAATGGCAAGCGAGTGACTATGTATGAGAGCCGAGACATGGTGGAGGCGTGTCGAAGGCTTGCTTTGATGGATACACCATACACGAGCAACAACATCTTCACATGGACAAATCAAATCGTGTGGAGCAAACTTGACCGTGTTTTGGTAAACCACTCTTGGAACAATTGTGAATTCAATTTGAGTACTAACTACCACGACAAGTGACCTCTCGGACCACAAGCCGGGGGTTGTTCATTTTGATAGACCGAATGTGAGAGCTAGGCCAAGTTTCAAGTTCTTCAATATGTGGGCCGAGCATCCAAGATTTCAAGACTTGATCCGGGAAAAATGGGAAACTCAAGTAAGAGGGACCTATCAATTCCGGTTGTGCCAACTCCTCAAGAAGCTAAAAGAACCATTGAGGAAGTTAAATCAAGCCGAGTTTAGTCATATTTCCAAGAGGGCGAGCGAGGCCAACCTTGCATACACCAAAGCCCTTGAGGAGTATAGATTAAATTCGAGCGCGGAGGAAAAAAGAATTGAGATGGAACGAGCGGGCCGAGACATGAAGAGGCTAGGAGACGCCGAGGCTAGCTTCCTTGGACAACAAGCCAAATCAAGACATCTCATCCATAGTGACCGGTGCACCAAGTACTTTCATGGTCTCATGCGTGCCAACACTAGGCGCGCCGCTATTACATCGGTGCACCGGGCACAAGGCGCGCCCACGACATCGATTGAACAAGTGGCGGCCGAGTTTGGGAGCTTCTTCAAAGGTTTATTCGGGTGTGAGCAAGCGGTGGGCGCGCCGGACCCGGGGGCGTTTGCGAGGGGTGCACGGGTCTCAACCCCGGATGTCATCTCGCTTACTCGTCCGGTGTCAATAAAAGAAATTAAAGAGGCGCTTTGGGCCATGGGAGATGAAAAAGCTCCGGGCCCCGATGGGTACAATGCAAAGTTCTTCAAAACAACATGGGAGATCACCGGGCCCGAAGTGTGTGCGGCCATCAAAGAATTCTTCACCAACACCAAGCTCCTCCGCCAAATGAACCACACCACCATCTCCCTCATTCCAAAAACTCCTAACCCCACCCGTGTTGAGCATTACCGACCAATTTCATGTTGCAATGTTGTCTACAAGTTGATCTCAAAAATTTTGACAACTCGACTAGCCACATGCCTTAGCCCCCTCATAGACCCGGCCCAAAGCGCATTTGTAGAAGGAAGATTGATGTCCGACAACATTCTCCTTGTCCAACAATTATTGAGGAAGTATGAGGTGAAGCGTGAAACTAGAAGATGCTTCCTCAACGTGGATCTTGCCAAGGCATATGATACAATTTCTTGGAAATTCCTCCAATTTGCTCTTGACAACATTGGAGTTCCTACAAAGTTCATTGATTGGGTCATGGAGTGTGTCACCACCGCTAGCTACTCCATCAAAATCAACAAAGGCATACATGATTTCTTCCCCGGCAAACGAGGGCTCCGACAAGGTGACCCCCTCTCTCCCCTACTCTTTGTCATTTGCATGGAGTATTTGTCTCGGTTGATCAAGAAAGAGACCGTGAGGGGGTTCAATTTTCACAAAGATTGTGCTAGCTTGAGGCTCACACACCTAATCTATGCCGATGATGTGGTTTTATTTTGTCGAGGGGACTTGAAGTCGGTCAAAATACTCATGGGGTGCTTGAAAAAATTTGAGGGCTTGAGTGGGTTAGCGGTGAATGTGAGCAAATCCTCCATCTTCCTTGCCTCCGTCCCGGAAAGTGAACGACCCGGCCTCATTAATGAAACCGGGTTTAAGCTTGGCTCCTTTCCATTCCGGTATTTAGGAATCCCCATAACCCCTTATGACCTAAAAGTAGCACAATATAAACCACTTCTTGATAGGATTGGGGGGTACTTAAACACTTGGGCAAAAAAACGACTTTCCTTCGCCGGGCGCCGGGAACTTATAGCCTCGGTCCTCCAAGGATGTGAGGGTTTTTGGCTCTCGATCCTCCCTACACCCACCACGGTTCTTGCTAGCCTAAATGCCCTTTGTCGGGAATTTCTTTGGGGCCACCCGAGGGTAAAATGGAGTGAGGTGTGTTCACCACAAAAAGAGGGGGGTCTAGGCCTTAGGAACCTCAAGTTATGGAACCTAAGTTTTATGACCAAGCACTTTTGGCACATAGCTAGTCGAAGGGAGAGTCTTTGGGTTAGATGGTTCCACCACACGCACCTTAATGTGGCCGAGGCATTGGATTGGAGGCCGGGTAAGAAAGAATCGGGGCTACTCAAGGCCATCGCTAGAGCTAGAGCCGGCGTAGAAAGGCTTGATCAAGGGGAAATCATGGACACGCTTGAAAGTTGGGTTCATAAAGGCAAATTCAAAGTGGCCCGAGCATATGAGGCCCTGAGAGTGAAGCAAGAAAATGTCATTTGGCATAAGCAAGTGTGGAGAAAGCATAATACGCCTAAGCACACTTTTATCCTATGGCTTGCGCTCAAAGGTAGACTCTCCACCTATGACCGCCTCTTTTTCATGGATATAGAGCCGGATTGTAGACTTTGTGGGGCGGAGTTGGAGACACACGAGCACATCTTTTTTACTTGCCCCTACACTAGGGACATATGGAAAGCGGTGCGAGCTAAATTTGGGATCCCCGGGGAATGTCACTCCATCGCTAGCACCATTGCATGGCTCGCTAGGCGCGCCCGTGGCCGTTCTTGCAGGGCCTCGGCGCGACACTTTGCACTCTCGGCGGCGGTATACTATGTATGGCACGCTCGGAATGCAAAGGCTTCGGACAACAACTTGATACCAAAAGATGTCATCGCTCGGCTAGTTATTACACATGTCTTTAGATTACTTTATGATATGTACCCCTCTTGTGAGGTGGAAATTTTGTGATATGTACCCCTCTTGTGAGGTGAAATTTTGTAGCCATGTTTTGATGATTGGCGTGTTTTGGCATAGCTAGGGAGGCTTGCATGCCTTCCCTTATGTGCCTAGTTTTTGGTTAGGTGGTTCACATGCCACCCTACGGTTTTGTATAGCCGGATTGTACCACCCTTCCAAGGGTTTTACACTCACACTTAATCGAATTAGCATTTCAGCAAAAAAAAAAAAGAAAGAGCTCTCAGTGAGCTCTCAGGAGATTTCCTTTCGGCCTCCCTCTCCCATCCACCACCGGTTTCAAGCTCCGGCGAGGGCACACCTCACGTGGCCCTCGCCTCCAAGCACTCGGCGGCATCCTCACGAGCCGCCGCCGTGCCGGAGCAACCGGTGGCCCTTGGGGTTAGACCGAGTCTTGCGCACCACCACCTTTTGGTTTTGAAACACCTCTCCATCACCGGCGGTTGGCCACCCTCCTTTGGCCACCTCGGCCATGGGAAAGAAGAAAAGGAACACCCCCCCCCCCCATCTAAAAAGGAGGAACAAAGGGAGACAAAGGGGAAGGAAGCCATGGAAGAGGATGGCCAAGCTAATCCAAAGCAAACCACCACCATGGGAGATCTCTTGGCTTTAGGCATGGAAACCGCCAATGATGGAGAGTCATCATCCGAAGAAGAAGAAGATGGACAAAGGAGATTTTGGAAAACACACCACCGGAGCAACTTGGAAGCCTCCATGGCCGCCCTTCAAGGAGTTAATGGAACTTCCATGGAGAACTTGAAGGAAAATGAGAATTTGATGAACAAGAAAGCAAGGGACGAAGATGAGGATGGAGACGAGTTTGAGGAGATGGTTGCACACACAAGATCAATCTTGGAGGATGAGGAGGACGACTATGATGATTTCCTCAAGCACCAACCGGTGCCACCGGGCAAAAGTCCAAACACCTCCCTAAAATTGGTCTTTCTTAAAGCTTTAGAGGAGGAAAAGGCAAGAAATGGTGCAAATCCAAAGAACAACACAAAGAAGAGCTCGAAAATGGGTGAAAAACACTCCACCACCGCCCCACCACCGCCGGACATGGAGGAGCCGCCGTCGGTGCTTGGTGTGGCCGGCCACCCTCCCTTGGCCATGGAGTCAAACCCTAGTCAAGGCTCTAAGAAGGAGTCACGTGTCTTGCCTAAGGAAAAAAGGTGCTTTGGTAGAAGGAAATGGAGCCAAGCCAAAAGAGGCAAAGTCAAAAGTTCAACTTTTGGAAAAGGAAAAGCTTGTCAACACCAAATCGGGTAATGTTTCCTTGCCCCCTTCACATGTGATTTCTAAGACTTCTTTTGACTCTTTTAACCAAAAGACAAACCATGACCCATCACTTTCAACCTTGTCTTCCAACAAGGAGATGGACCCCACTTTGCCACCCTTGCCTACCAACCTTGCCACCTCATCCAAGACCCCACTAGTGCCTATTGCTCACTACCCTCCCTTGCCAAGTAGGCGTACCACCTCACAACCGGCCCCACAATTTCAAAATGTTGCCAAACAAGCCATAGTACCAACCCCACCTGCCAAAAATCCCCCGATCATTCCTAGCACCTCGGCAAAGGGCGCGCCCCAACCCTTGCCCAAGCCGAGTGCCCCACCACCTACACCGGCCACGCCGGTGCCACACCCCGCAAAAAATGACCACCCCGGGCGCGCCAATACCCAACCCGAGAACCTCAAGTGGCGCCTGGTGGAGGCCAAGGCGCGCCCTACCCACCCCGAACCTTCCCATGGCGCGCCTAGTGCCCGTAAATCCTATGCGGCGGCCCTAGGTACCCGTGGCACCGATAATACCCGAGCCGGCCACCTTGCCCCCAAAATTTTTTTTATGAATGCCGGGCTTGGAGCAAAACTCACCTATACCCCTCCAACCTCCAACCGTGTGGCTATTAAGTGTTCCGAGGGGCTACCTAAACAAGCCGTTTGGGGTTGGTCTTTACTTGGCCAATTTGTTGGGAACCATCCCGGCCACTTCTTGATTCATGAAATGATTAAATCATGGGAAGTAAGAGCTAGATATAGGGAGGAAGAAAGTTGGTTTATTTTCAAATTCGAGTCCGAAGAAGATCAAGAAAAAGTGCTCAAGGGCGGCCCATATTTCATCCATGGGAGACCGTTCCTTCTCAAGAATATTCCGGACAAGTTTGCTTTCAACCAGAAGGAAAATGCAACAACTCCTCTATGGGTTCGAATCCATGGGCTAGCTAGTGAATTTTGGACCCCAGAGGTGTTAGGTCGAATGGCATCACAAGTTGGCAAGCCCTTGTATTTAGACCCCGTCACGGATGGGAGGAAGAGAGGTACGTATGCTCGGGTCCTAGTTGAAATCAATTTTGCTAATGAAGTGGTTAAATCATGTAGTGTTGACTTTGATGATGGGGTGACCGTTGAGTGTACCTATCTTGTGGAAAATGAACCGAAGTATTGCAAGATATGTTGCTCATTCGGTCATGATGGCCATGAGTCCTCTTTCAAAGACAAGAGAGAGCTCATGGGGCCGAGAACTAGGCAAAACCCCAAAGGCCCTAGCCGAGAGCAAGCAAAAGAGCAAGGAAAACCCGGGGAGGGAAACAAGGATAAGGAAGAATGTTCTACAAATGTGGCCAATGAAGAAACCTTGGTGCCATCACAAGTGATCTTGGCACCAAACAAAAAAGTGCCATCACAAACCAAACCGACACCAAACAAAAATGCACCAAAAGGCAACAAAGGTGACAAGAAGGAGGAAGAGGCTCAAGAAAGCTCGGAGAATGAATTCACTACCACGCAAGATAGTGAAGAGGAAAGTGAATCCACCACCATGGATTCGGCTAGCATAGAGGACACGAGTGAAGAAGATGAAAATGAAGAGGAGGAAACGAGCACCAACAATAACAACAAGGTCACCAAGGAGGGCGGCCATAGAGTTGAACCTCAAGATGAAGAAGGTTGGGAGCCGGCCAAGAACAATGGAAGGACAACACCAAAGAACGATGTGGTTCAAGGCCTTAGAGCACGGCCTAAATGGCCTGATCCACCTCCACCCGCAAGGACTACGCGCAAATTTACTAGGGCCGCAAATATGCCCCCTAGTCTTGATCCCTATTTTGAGTAAAACTTTGGTTTGATGTAAGGTTATGCTTGGATGTATGCTTCGCTTTGCTTGTTCACTTAGGTTTGGTTGTTAGCTTGTTCTATCTTATGGTTTGACTACTCGGGACATAGTATGGGAGGCCTGCGTGCCTTCCCATGTGTGCCCCGTCTAGAACTTATATGCTTGTACTAGCCCTTCGGGGCTCATATCTCACACTTTATCCGAATTAGCATTTCAGCAAAAAAAAAAAAGAAAGAGCTCTCAGTAAAAAAAGAGCTCTCAGTAAGCTAAAACGCTCTCTTTTCCCAGGCGATTTTTTGGGCGATTCTTGCGTCTTTCTCCGGCGACTTCCTTCCTTCCCCGACGCTTCTCCGCGTGGGTCTCCTCACGAGACCTACGCTCACTCGCTTGTGGTGGCAGCCTCTCGCACCACCACCGAGCAGGAGTTTCATCGTGACCCTTCGGAATCGCCATCTCTCGCGCCACTTCGCCTTCCCCTCGCAAACCCTAGTTTGTGCCGCCGCTTTGCTTACGCAGTTTCCTCCTCTGTTCTTCCCCTCCTTGCCATGGTGGCTTGATTCCTTTGTGTCACTATGGGCAAGAAGAAACGCAACTCCACTTCCCCTCCCTCAACATCCAAAAAAACCGATGATCCCAAGGGGCATGACATGTTCGCTGGTTTTGACGCCTTCATGGATGCAACCATGGAAGATTTCTCCATGAAAAACTCAAAGAAAAAGAAGTCTAGGTTTGTTGAATACAATGGCATGGGGACTCCTTCCAACACTACTCTTGGAGATGTCCTTAAACTCACGCTTGCCCCGGATTATGAAGAATCCTCCATGGACGAAGAGGACGAAGAAGTCGCGGTCAACGCTAGGGATATGCTTATTGACGAGGAGTCGGAGGATTTTGATGATTTTCTCCAACCGGAAAATTTCCCTTCTCTTGGTTCGTCTCGCCCCTCAACGGCGGGTCGCACCCCTGGGCAAAACTCCACCGCCAAACACCAGTCGAGAGGTCGCACCAGCACTGGTGCCATGGTCGTCGTTGACACAGTCGCGTCCCCGCCTGGGCTGATCCTCCCCAACCCCGATGATGTCCAGGTTCAGCGAACCTTGAGTTCGCAAGGACGCGTGCCCAGTCCCAAGGCCGACAACGCTGGAACCGAGACGTCGCAACTGCCCCCTTCGGTTACGCATGCCATCACTGCATTGAATGCAGCGCTGAGTCCCGAGATGAGCAACTCAAGAGTCGCCCCTGCTGATGGCACGCTTAGGCACCCTGTCGCTGATCCCGTGTCCGAATTTGGGACGCACCATGGCACGATGATAGTGCCTGATGCTAGGAACCCTGGCATCGCTCCTGCCGCAAACTCGCATGGGGATGCTAGGAACCCTGGCATCGCTCCTGCCGCGAACTCGCATGTGAATCCTGGCACGATGAACGGTCCCGTCCCTGTGCACCCTGGCACGCCTAGCACTAATGATTGCTCGAGCGCTACTAGCAACGCCTCGATTTCACATGCCAATAAGGCTCCGATTTCCGCTTCGGGCCATGACACGATTGACCCGGCATGGACTGGCCATATTGGGACGAGCAAGGCAGGGGCTCGTTCCTATGCTAATGTTGCAAGATCCCACGATTTGAACCCTCGGCGTAATGGTTGGGCTGAACGATCTTACGTGAGGGTTGCTCGTGTGAAGAAAGTTCTTATGAACTCGGAACTTGGTGGCAAGCTCTCCTACACCCCTCCTTCGTCCTCTCGTGTGTCGATCAAGGTCTCCGAAGGGCTGCCGAAACAAGATGTTTGGGGTTGGGCGTTGCTTGGCCAATATGTCGGCTTTTACCCCGGGAATTTTATGATCAAAGAACTTGCAAAAAATTGGGGTGTCAAGAGCCGGTTTAGGGAAGAAGAAGGCTGGATTATATTCCAATTCGAGACCGAGGATGATCGTGACCAAGTCCTTCGTGGAGGGCCTTACTTCATACATGGTAAGCCTTTGCTCCTACAACATATACCCGATAAATTTGCTTTCAACCTTAGGAATATTGCTACCATTCCTCTATGGGTCCGAATCTATGGTCTGTCTCAACTTTTTTGGACATATGATGTGATTGGTCGTGTGGCCTCGTACATTGGCAAACTGCTTTATGTGGATCCCGTCACCGATGGGAGAAAACGTGGCTCGTATGCACGAGCCCTTGTTGAAATAAACTTTGCTCAAGAGATAACTCGTGAGGTCGGAATTGATTTTTATGATGGCACCTCGGTTGATTGCTCGTGTTTAATTGAAAACGAGCCCCTATATTGCAAAGACTGTTGTACCTTTGGCCATGCCTCAGAAGATTGCTCTTTCCAAGGCAAGCGCTCGGATGTTGGAGTCCATGCTAGAAGACAACGAAAAGTGGCCAAAGTTGTTGAAGGCGATGTTGCTCGGCCTGCTCCTACGGTCGCGTCGCTGGGAAATGCCGTGTCGGGAAGCTATGGCATAGCCCCTTACGCGATGCCTCCGCGACAAGTTGTTGATGCGCCCTTGCACGAGGCCACGGACGCTGTTGTGGCTAAGGGCAAGGCTCCGATGGACAGGCCACCAGACGGGGCTGGCCATGATGATGAGAACCAGGCTTCCACTCCTAAAAACCCAAAGAAGAAGTCTAAAGACAAGAAAGGGAAAAAGAAGAAGCAAAATAAGAAGATATCGGTGGTTGAGCCTCGCTTGGAACATGGTGGAAAACCTCAACAAAATTTGACGCCCTCTTCTAGCTCGAAAACGGATGCCATGGACACTTCCGAAGGCAACTCGGTTGATAGCACAAGCAAGGATGGGAAGGTGTCCGAGGTTAGCATACCTAGCTCTGAATGCTCCGAATACTCTATGGAAGAAGGTGAGGTTGAAATGTAGATCAAGAAAACCAGCCTTTGGCAAAGGAAAAGAAGAAGAGATCCCCTTTGAAGAGATGCACCGTTCAAGCACTCAAGGCGCGCCCCAAGTGGCCCATGGTTCCCTCGGGCCGTGTCACTCGGAGCGTTGCCCGCGGCCAAGCCAAGCCCCCGGATCCTTAGTCTTGGTTTGGGTTTTTGTGTTTGTTTGTTTGGTGGTGATTTGATGTTTTGTTAATGGTGTTTTCTTGTATTTTGGTGCTTGTTTGGTTTGGTTTGTTTGCATGCTAGGAAGGCCTACGTGCCTTTCCTTAATGCTTTTATTTAGTTGGTTTCGGAAGCCTTCGCGCTTTCCTTGTTGCTCCGTGGACACTTGTGTGATTGTTACATCTCTCTTGAGGTGCATATTTACTTAGTCGAATTTACCGATCCCCTATTGGGGCATCAAAAAAAAGAAAGAGCTTTCAATAAGTCACCAAGAAACCTCAAGAGAGAGAAACTCTCCCCTCTCTCTTCCCCTTTCCTCTTGCTGATTGGGTTTTTCTTGGCTCCGGCGAATCTCAGGCGGCTGGGGTGGAGTTGGAGAGTGCAAGTGGGCGTGCGTATGTGAGCTTGAACCGGTGGGACCTTTGGGTGGCCGGAAAGAGGGAGTTTGAAGGTGAGCTGAGGGCAAACACGAGCTTCAATGGAGCCATGCTTTCATTTTGCTGGTTCCATTACTTGAGTTGAGGGTGACATTGGTGAGGTTTCAGCTTGAATCGCTCCCAATGGTTCGAGCTCGAGGGTGTTCCGAAGGAGTGAGACCACAAAAGTTAGCTTAGGTTGTGTCTTCTCGTGTGTTTCCATTAGGAGCTCAAGTTTTTGGCGGGGCTGTTCTTGGTGTTCTTGGCTTGTTCAACCTTTACTTGAAGCTGGAGGATTATTTTTGGGTGCCCAGATCCGTTTTCAGGTTGGTCTTAAAGCTTGGACTTGTTTTTGCCCAGATCTGTCTTTTTCAGCATGGTCCAGCGGTCTTTGCCCAGTTTTGGGGGTTTGTCCAGTTTGCACTCAACAGGCTGGTGCCTTAGCCTCTGCCTAGACTAGCCTTTTAGGGCAAATTTCTGGACACCTTTTCAGCAACTTTCTGCCCTCCTTTTCCCTTGTCCAACTTTCCCTCCTTTTGCCTCTTTTGGCTCTCTTTTTCAAACCCACAAAAAGCCTCCCTTTTGACTTTCCTCAATGGGGAAAACAAACAAAGTCCCAGCTAAAACCAACCCCAAAGATCCAAAGCAAGCTTTAGCTTCTTGTTCTTCAAGCTCCCGCTTCACCTTAATGAAGGGGCCAGCCATGGTCCAGCCAACGTCTGCCTCCGGCAAGTCAATCGAGCCACCAAACCAGTCACAAACACTTGAGTCGATTACCCTACCCACAAAAACCAACGTTGATGCGCACGTTGATGCACCAGATCCTGGCCAAAATGCGGACCCTCCGAGGCCTCCTTCTCCAGCTGGAAGCACGGGATCCAGGGTCGCCGAAGTTGCCCACCCAAAAACTTCTTGGGCCAACCTTTTCAAGAACAACAGAAATGGCTATAAACTGGGCACAAAACTCAGATTCATCCCCTCCGTGACGACTTTGTGAGGGTGGAGGACCAGCATGTCCTCTCGAAAGCTGAAGCTTGGGGCCATGCACTAATTGGCTACTTTGCGGGGAAATTCCCGGGGAAACAAGCACTCCTTCACATTTGCAAATCCTGGGGTGTCAACTACTCGTATATTCCCCACTCTTCGGGCTGGCTCATCTTCAAGTTTAACTCCGAAGAGGATCTCGAATCGGTCCTTTGTGGCGGACCTTATTTCGCATATGGCAGACCACTTGTGCTCAAAGAGGTACCCGACGACTTCGAATTTGGCAAGATCAATGGGAACATGGTCCCAATTTGGATCCGCTTTGACCAACTCCCGGCAAAGTATTGGCATCCTGAAATTCTGGGGGGTTTGGCTTCCAAATTTGGGACCCCAATGTACACCGACATGCTCACTCGAACCAAGCAAAAGTACGACTACGCCCGGTGCCTTGTTGAAGTTGACCTATCTCAGCCCCTTAGGAGGCATGTCTCCATTGTCCTTAGCAACAACATTAAGAAGAGCTACGAGGTTTTCTATGAACACCTCCCACCTTATTGCCCACGCTGTAAAAGCTTCAAACACTCGGAAGGGGCATGCAAAGCCAACAAGCAAGCCCTCGCCCATAAGGCTCACCAGTCCCAGGCACGAGAAAAAAGCCAACCAGTGCCGGCGCAACAACCTGCGCCTGAGACAGAGCAAACTGAGGCACCTAAGGTGCAGCCAACTGAGCAGTCTGGCACACAATCCTTGGCCGAAGACCAACATGCAACAGACCCAGCAACGGAGCATGCAAAAGCAAATGATCAGGCCAATTCGGACAACACGACACAGGTGCAGGCACCCAACAACGAACCTGCAGATTCAGGCCTGATTTCGATCGTGCCAGAATCGGACCTTCAGGCCGAGCACCCAGAGGACGATGAGTTTCAAAATGTCCTAAGAAAAAATCAAAGGCGCCAAGCCAAAGCCAGTGCCGAGCTTCGCATCTCATCTCCAAACCCCACCAGCGGGCGTCGGCACTCGGCACGAATCCAAGATACTTGGGCGGCTAAAGGGCAACACTCCCGTCAGACCAGAGGAAACTCCTTCAAACAAAACCATCAAAAGAGCGGGCTTAGCCCGCCTCTTCCATGATGATTGGATCCTGGAACTTAAGGGGTATCCATCCGCCCCACAAACGAGATGGCGTCCGGAGTTTTGTTAGAGATCACAACGTGTATCTAATGGCAATCTTCGAGACGAAAATCACCGCTGAAGCGGTCAGGCAAATGATGCGGAGACAATTCAGGGGCTGGGAGTTCTTCAACAACCATGTCCACGATCCAAACTCTCCAGGTAGGATCTTAACCTTATGGGACCCTTGTGTTGTTTCTATTGATATTGTGAGTTCTAGCTTGCAACATATTCATTGTAAAGTTATTCCCAAGGCAAGCCGAGACCCTTTTCATGTTACTTTTGTCTACGGGCTTCACTCAGTCACTGCCCGTCGCCCACTTTGGGACGAGCTCGTCAGCTTTAGCCAAGGTTGCACCACACCTTGGCTAGTTATGGGAGATTTCAACAGCATCCTAAGAGCCAGCGAGAGAGTCAATGGGACTGGTGAGATAAATCACCGTGAGATCAGAGATTTGTCGGAATGTGTTGGGGCCGCTGGTCTCTCGGACATACGCTCAACTGGAGCCCGGCTCACTTGGTCCAACGGCACAATTTGCACTAAGTTGGACCGAATAATGGGCAACAACGAGCTGCACTCTGGGAACACTATCTGGGAGGGCCTTTTCCTCAACCCGGGCTACCTATCTGACCACTCCGCATGCCTTGCCAAGCCTCTCATCACTCAATCCAACAGAGCCAAGCCTTTCAAATTTTTCAACATGTGGACCGAGCACTCCGACTTCCAAAGCCTTGTGCTCGAGTCGTGGAACCAGCCAGTTCGGGGTTTCAATCAATTCCAACTCTGCCAAAAACTCAAATCCCTAAAGCGGCCCCTCAAACAGCTCAAAAAAAAACACTTCTCCCACATTTCAAGCCGTGCCCTAGCAGCCAACAAAGACCTAAAAGAAACCCAAGCCCGGCACCTTGAAAACCCATCCTCAGATGAGCTCCGCGCCGAACTTTGTCGTAAGCGCATCGTTGCTAGCCAGCTTGCTGAGGCCGAGTGCCGCTTCTATGCACAACAGGCCAAAATGGAGCATTCCTTAAAAGGCGACAAATGCACAAAATTTTTCCATAGCCAGTTCAAGCGGAAATCTAAGCGCAACCACATAGCTTGCATTCAGCGACCTGATGGCTCCTTGACAAGGTCCGAAACAGAAGTTGCCGTTGAGTTTGTGTCCTTCTATAAGGGTCTACTTGGGACCAAATCTGATACCTCGGCTGTGGACATCAATGTGTTTCAACTAGGCAACAAGGTCAGCCCAGAACAGAGCGGAACGCTCATCGTGCCAATCTCGGACGCCGAGATTAAATCTGCACTATGGGACATCGGGGACGATAGATCCCCAGGGCCGGACGGCTACTCTGCCAGCTTCTTCAAAACCACCTGGGCCACAGTGGGCGGACTGGTATGTGCTAGCACACGTGAGTTCTTTGACTCGGGTGTACTCCTAAAACAAATAAACCACTCAGCCATACACTTAATCCGAAAAGCAGACAATGCCGACTCCGTGGGCGACTTTAGACCAATCTCTTGTTGCAACGTGTCCTACAAGATCATCTCCAAAGTCATTGCCGCTCGGCTCGGGACAGTTATGGATAATCTTGTTAACAAGGCCCAGGGTGCCTTCATAAGAGGTCGGAGCCTCGCTGACAATGTCCACCTTATTCAGGAGCTCCTTAGGAAATACAACCAGACGCGCTCAGCGTGCAAAGCTTCGCTCAAAGTTGATCTCCGAAAGTCCTTTGACACGGTCTCCTGGGACTTCATCCGACATGTTCTCATTGGGTTGGATTTTCCGACTAAGTTCGTTGGCTGGGTAATGGAGTTAGTCACCACACCTTCCTACTCTGTCATGATCAACGGTCAGTTACACGGGCTTTTCAAAGGCGAAAAAGGGCTGAGGCAAGGCGACCCTCTTTCACCACTACTCTTCGTCCTTTGCATTGAATACCTCTCAAGGCTGCTAGCCCGAGACACCACAGACTCGGACTACAACTTCCACCAGCAATGCGAGGCCCTTAGGATCACCCACTTAGCCTTTGCGGACGACATTGTGCTACTCTCACGCGGGGACATCAGGTCAATCCAGATTATTATGGGCACTCTTTCTGAATTCACAAGTTGCTCTGGATTGGCAATCAACCCAGCAAAGTCCAACATCTATGTTGCCGGGGTCTCCGACCCCAAACGCAGCCAAATATTCGAGGCAACAGGCTTCTAACAAGGCACCATGCCATTCCGCTACCTCGGCATCCCCCTTGCCGCCAGCAAACTCAAAGCCTTAGACTATGCTCCCCTCTTAGAGAAAATCAGTGGGAAAATTGCATCTTGGGCCGGGGCAACTCTCTCTTATGCCAGGCGAACCGAGCTCATTCGGGCTGTCATTCAAGGCATAGCTGGTTTCTGGCTTTCAATTGTTCCCGTTGAAAAGCGCGTGCTCGCTTCTATAACCAGGCTATGCAGGTCCTTTCTTTGGAAAAGCAACCGAGTTGCATGGGACGATCTCTGCCTCCCAAAAGCGGAGGGTGGTCTGGGACTTAAACAACTTGATAACTGGAACGATGGCTTCATGGCTAAGCTCCTTTGGGACATCCACAATGACAAGCAAACTCTATGGGTGATGTGGGTACAACAGCAACACTTTGAGGCAACAAGTTTGTGGCTTCGAAGAATTCACCCCCGGGACTCTCCGCTCATCAAAGAATTCACCCCCTTGGCCGGCGTGGCCATGGGAAAGAAGAAGAAAGAACCTCCCTTACCACCTAGGGAGGAGGCGATGAAGAAGATGAAAGGGAAATCTCCCATGGTGTTGACAAATGAAGAGGCACAAGATATCAAGTTCGTTGTTAGTAACATCACCTCTCTTGCCGATTTGGGTGAAGTTATGGACATGGTAACGGAGTATGAGTATGAGTACGAAGCTTGGAAGGAAAACATGAGTCATGGCAAGGAGGAAGATGAGTCTTGGAAGGTGGAGATGGAAACCGCCCATCTTTGCTATATGGAAATGCTCAAGGTTCTTAATATCAAAGAGAAAGAACTAATAGCCAAAGAAGTTGCAAGGAACAAAGAATCATGGCAAAATGAGGAAGATGACTTTGAAGATTTTGAAGTGGCCGCCCATGGGAATGACTTGTCCGATGAAGATGATGGTGAATTTGATGACTATTTCGAACTCCAACCGGCAAGTGTAGTGCCACCGGCTAAATCCATCAACACCCTCTTCAAAAAAGGTTTCTTGAATGATTTAGACTTGAAGGGAAGCAAGAAAGATGCTAGACTAAAGGAGAGCAAAATTTTAGGCCAAGAAAAAGAGGTCGGCGTCACCACCACCGCACCACCACCACCGGAGAAGGAGGCACCACCGTCGGCACCACCAAGCAAGGGTTCGGCCATGGAAGACAAGGTTGAAGGTGGTCCCAAGACAAAGTCACATGACTTGTCTAGCACAAAAGATGCTTTGGAAAGAGTTGTTGGAAGAGAGCCAAATAAGGTAAAGTCAAACAAACCACTTTTGCCTTGTCATACTCTTGTCCACTCTAGTTTGGGTAATTTGACTCTAGAAAAGTCACATGTCTTGCTTAACTCTCTAGAAGAGTCACATGACACCCCTAACACATCCATAGCCGCCTCTCCCCTTAAACAAACCCTCATTTCATCCTTTTTCTCTTCCAACACACATAAAACCCTAGCCCCACAAAAAAATGCCAACAAGGATGTGGTACCCCCTTTGGCAACTCAACGTGCCAACTCAACCTCGGCCCCACCCATTCAAATTGATGAACCAAAAAATCAAGACCCATTCCCACCCGCCAAAACATCCTTGATCACCCCATCCCTTGGCATTTCAACCCAAAACCCATCCTCCAAAAATGCACCACCCACCATTGCCCCGCCTAGTGGCCTTGCCTCGACACCGGAGAAGGTGCGCCCCACCACCAACACCCTCTCAAGGCGCGCCACCACCCAAACCCCGAAACAAGCTTGGCGCCCCATCCCACCACTTGCGTGCCATAACCAAGCCACCCCCCAGCCCGCGGCTCCTATAGCGCGCTTAGCCCATGCCGATCCCTCCGGAACCACGCCTAGTGTCCGCCCCACCCATAAGTCTTATGCGGCCGCACTCACTAGCCATGGCAAGCCTACGGCGCGCCCGAGCCCGATCAAGAAACATTTTATGAATTCGGATTTGGGTGCAAAACTAGCCTATACCCCTCCCACCTCAAACCGGGTTGCAATTAAATGCTCCGAGGCATTGCCACGAGAAGTAGTGTGGGGATGGACACTTATTGGCCAATACGTGGGTCGCCACCCGGGCCACTTCCTCATTAATGATATGATAAAGTCATGGGGAGTGAAAGCCAAGTACGGGAAGAAGAGGGATGGTTTGCATTCAAGTTTGGATCCGAGGAAGAAATGGACAAGGTTCTACAAGGTGGCCCCTACTTTATACACGGTAAGCCCTTCCTCCTAAAATACGTGCCCGACAAGTTTTGTTTCAATAGGAAAGATGTGGCTACTATCCCATTGTGGGTACGGTTTTATGGCATAGCCCAAGATTTTTGGACCCCCGGCACTCTTGGCCGAATTGCATCTCAAATGGGGAAGTCGCTCTACCTAGACCCGGTTACAAATGAAAGAAAAAGGGGCGTATATGCACGTGTGCTAGTCGAGATCAAATTTGCTAATGACATCCCAAGAGAGATAGGCCTTGATTTTGATGATGGGGTCTCTCTTGAGTGCCAATGTTTGATTGAAAATGAGCCACATTATTGCAAGAAATGTTGCACCTTTGGACATGATTATGAAGGATGCACATTCAAGGAGAAAAAAGAGGGCGTGGGAACCAACTAAGAGAACCTCGAATTCACAACCGAGGGTTGACATGGAGATGGGAGAACCGAGTACTAAGGAAACACAAGGAAGCTTGCGACTTGTGCCAACACAAGTCATGTTGGCACAAAGCAAAGACTCGGCCAAGGACAACCATGAGGCCAATGATGTGGAAATTGTTGTAGAAGAATCCGAAAGCCACACCACAAGTCATGCTTCTTCCTCGCATGAGAGTGGAAACATGGGCACCACATCTGAGTCTCCAAGGAATGAAGACATAAGTGAAAGACATGAACAAGAGCAAGAGGAGAACGATGCTAGTGAGGGCAAGTTGGCCGAAGAAGAAGAAGGCAACACCGAGGCACTACAAGGCCAAGGATGGATACCGGTCAAGACTAGAGCAAGAAGGCCACCAACCCCGAGTGCCCCGGTCCTAGCTCTCAAGGCGCAGCTCAAGTGGGCCGACAACCCACCCGGACGTACTACGAGGAGCTCGGCTAGGGTGGCCAAGATGCCCCCCTAGCGTGTGATCTTTCAAGGCGTAATCCAAGATAAATGATACTCTAGGTTCGATGTTAGTCCTTTGATATTGTGTGTCTTGACTTGATCTTCTTAGGATGGTCGTTATTATGTATGCTTGGTATGTGTTTTTCACTACCCGGGCCATAGTATGGGAGGTCTACGTGCCTTCCCATGTATGGTCCGTTTAGAACCCGCTTGTACTAGCCCTTCGGGGCTCATATTTTCTCACTTTATCCGAATTAGCATTTCAGCAAAAAAAAACAATGAAAATTATTTTATCTTTATTTTTTTTATCTATTTATGTAAAAGATTTATCTTAAATCAAAATTTAATAAATTAAAAATTAAAAATTAAATATCTAGATAATTATTTAACTAAATTAAATTTTGATAAAAAAAATTACATTATCTTTTCTTTAATTTTCTTTTTGGCTTATTCAGGTAAATATTGAAGATTTTTTTTATATTTAAAAAACTCAATCTTTATTCATATTTTTTCATCTCTTATAATTAATTAAAAAATTTTATTTAAAAGATTTTTAAAGAATTGAATTTGATTAAAAAATATAAAACTTTATATTATTTTTACCTTTTTATCTATTTTTGTAAAATATTTTTAAAATTGAATTGTTATAACTAAAATAATTTTTATTCATATTTTTAATAGATAAATTATCATTAAGCCATCAAAGTTATATTGGATTCACCTTAATAATTTTGGATTTGCTTCACATTATAACAAGTGTATAATGTTTATATAAATTTTTACTAATAAATAAGTTATTTTTATTTTTATTATTTTTTCTTCAGATTTATCATTTAATGCTTTAATAATAATACACTTACTATTTCTAATTATGTAAGGTTTACACAAAGTTGGATGGGAGCTTAGCAACTAACTAGGCTCCGACACCTTTATTCAAGGTAAAATACAAGCGTTGAAAAATAAAGGAACGAATATTAGCGTTAGCTGTGTTGCTATGAGCAGCCCGTGTGACCCGAGACAAAAACTCAAGGGCATTGCTCCCTAGCTCTCCAAAAGTAGAGATGGCAAAAGTAATAAAACCATATCCATTGTCTGTGCAGTTCAATTCATACTTCTTCTTCTTTCGGACAACAACGTTAGAAACAACAGCTCCATGAACAAAAGCATCAACATCAACCCCCGTGAAAGGAGAGACACATGTGACATCTAAGCAGACGTTTCTCCCTCTGTCCTAAGAGTAAACTAGAAGATCTGCATGTCGAAGATCTCTACCTTCCTCGGATAAAAATCCAAGAGGTACCTCCTTTTGCACAATGATACCAGCCTGAGTACAGATATCACCCAACACATCCCGGACTAGGTTATGACGAAACTTAAGACCGATATCATTCCCACGGTGGACAACATGATCGCCAAAACAATCTATGGTTTTAGAAGAGCAACAAGGGCAAGTAAAACCAACATGATACATAGGAATAGCAAGGCGATAACACAAAACACACCTGAATTGTTTTAGTTGCATTAAAATCTTATTAATCAAATGAATTCAATATTAAATTCATATAGTGGTGGCCTGGTGGGTATAACAAGTTCTCTATCAAAGCAAGAGCCACATAACAAAAATTTCATTGTTTTTTATCCCAAAAAAAAGGATCTTGAGCAACAACACGTCTTAGATCCTCTTCTTTATTGCAAAGTTAAAGATATAAACATAAACATAAATAATGCATACATCTTCACTAACAAAAATAAGTAAATAGTTCAATACTACACTCCAATTCATTCTGATTCTGCGTCGGCTTGACCATCCTAATGTTCTAAATTCTAACACTTATTTTATGTTCCATATTGACGATCTTCAATACCCTATAACTCATCAACAACATGACATCCAAATAGACCTTTACATGTTAAGAGTGTTGAGAAAAAGTGTGACATGTCTAGATGAAGTCTTGAAGTTTAGAAATTTCATTTTTATATTTTCTAGTTCCTATCAAAGTTAGCATAATAGCATAAAATTCATTGTCTTAGGTTATCTTCTTCATTGCAAAATCAAAGATAAAAAACAAGTACACCGTTTTCTTACGATCTCTCAAATTACTAAATCTGTTCAGTATTTCAAATTCTTACCTTATCCGGAAATAAAAACCCAAGTTTACGGGACTATGGGGAGTGGAATACTAATTGGTTGCCTAACCTTTAAGCGGGAACCCGAAATTTTTAGTGGGAAATCTGAATCAATCCGAAGTTTTTTTTATTATTTCCCCAGATTAATCCCAACTCATTTCTTCATTCTCTTCGGTTTCGGTTCTCTCCATGGCAGCCAAGCACAATTGTTAGTGTACAAAAACCCCGCCTTTAATGCACTAATTATGGACTCCTCCTCTTCCGCTCCGCCTTCAATCTCTTGACCTAAAACCTGCAAAACAATGGACACAAGGGGCGGGGACCCCCTAATCCACCTCCGATGCATAAGTCAAAAGAGCGAATTGTCGTTTCGAGCGTCGAGGTACAACGAGAGAACGGTGAATCCTTGAATAGTCGAGCTAAGCGAGTATTAGCCTGTTCAAGTTTTCTGAATATGCCAAGGTGCACATGTGGCTCTCCCTACACGCCTAGGGCGTGTATTTATAATGGGAGAAGGAGATCAGGGGGCCTAATTTTACTTATCTCCTAGGGTTGCTTAAAGCCCAAGCTAGGAATATTCCCACCTTCTCCAAATTTAATTCTATCATATTTGCATGATAGAATCTCCCATAAAGTTGCACAACTACCATATATTTAATAATATGAAAAATAATAAAAATAATAATAAATGCGTAATAATTTAAGAAATACCTTTTAATAGCGAAAATAACTATGGTAACTATGTTTGTTTTACCCGCTCACAAATGCCCCACCTACACTGCCTTACATGTTTTACCATGTTCGGCGGCGTAGGGTACAGAGGTTTACTAATCGAAGGGGCCAAGTGGATTGGTCGATGTCAAGTCCCCTAACGCTTTCGTATATTCGTATACAGATGAGCGGATTTCACGTGCTTCAATATTTATGAGCAAGTATCAAAAATTCTCTATATTCTTATGAGCGAATATCATAAACTCTTTTTCTCATACACGTGTATGAAAAAATCCAAGTGCAATTAACTAATGTTGCATTATTATTATTTTTTTTATGCAAGACTCAAGCTAATGCAAAAGGCTGACTTTTATTAATAAATAAACATGAATGTCATGAACTTACAAAGCTAAACAAAATGAATGCAAAAAACGAAAAATCTTAAGGGCCTCATCAAAACCACATGGGAAAAAGAGTGCCTTGTTTACATTAAATTCCTAGTCCCGAGATCCCTGCGCTGGGGAAGACGGGTGATCGCACTCACGATCATCATCTTGTGAGATTAAGCTCTTAGACACAGTACCGCGATCGCGGTTTCGCGACTTGTCTTCAAATTTTGACTCGTCTTCAATTTTTTGCATAAACTCTGACTTAGGACGATTTCCCTTAGAGCATAGACGAGCGTCTAATTGATTGGCCCAAACCCGAACTATGGTGTCTCCATCTCTGAATTGGACCATTTGGTGGAGGGTCGATGGTACCGCTCCAATCTCATGAATCCAAGGCCTCCCAAAATCAAGTTGTAGGGCGAAGGCACGTCAACAATCAAGAACTCAACGGTCACCACTTTTTTGGCTAAGCTGACTTGGGTTTTAAACATTCCAAGCGGATATGTTGGATAACCACCAAGTCCGGTTAATTGCATCTTGACCGGGATCAAATCTTCATTGCTTTTTCCAAGGAGTTTGAAGACCTCATAATACATGATATCAATTGAACTTCCTGGATCAACGAGGGAACGACACACCTTAAAACCTTCTAGCTCGACTGCTAGAGCCAAGGGGTCGTTGTGAGGAACTTGGACTGTCGCGAAGTCCTTGTCCCTAAAGACTAGCCCATCCACCGCATGCACGTGGGGAAGGGGTCGTCGTGGCTCGTCCTATTGAACTCTCATCACTTCAAGTTCATGGCAGGACTTCCTGAAGTTGCTCCTTGCTTCATCGTCTTCATGCCTGTAAGTTGACGAGATTGTTTGGATGACTTCAATCTGCTTCTGCCCCGGCTCACCACCTTTCTCAGGCTTGTCTTTCTTGATGAACTCATGCAAGTACCTTTCTCAACCAAGCTCTCCAAATACTGCTTAAATGACTCACATTGTTCAGTCATATGCCCCCGAACTCTATGGTACATGCAGTTCTTTCTACTTCGTGGATCATCTTCACGACATTCTCCTTTGGGAGGATATTGAAAAAAGTTCTCATGCTTAATTCAGGGTAGGATCCGATAGATTGGCACATTAAATATGGTGTGAACCGCCCTAAATTGACCCTTCCTCTTGAAGTTTTCAAAACGGCGGTGAGTTTTATGAGGAGGAGAGGACGATCTCCTCTTACTTTAGAATTAGCCTCCTCTAGCCACACGTACTGATGAACACGCTCTTAAAGCTCGGTTATTGTAGAAGGAAGACGTAATTTCAACTCCTCTCTCAGCTTGCTATCAACTGGGATTGCCCTCATGAAGGCTATAATAGCGGTTTTGTGATCACATCCCTCAACTTCTGAATAGCATTTCCATGAATCGATTCGAGAAGCGACGCAAGCTTTCTCCTCTTTCTTGTCTGAGGCCGAAGAGCGTGTCGAGTGATGCAGCATCTCGACTATTGGCTATGTACCGCTTCACAAACTTAGAAGCCAATCGTCCCCAATTCTGGATTGATCCTGACCTGAGGCTCTGAAACCACTTCAAAGGGCCTTTACCGAGGCTGCTCGGAAACATCTTGCACATAATGGCTTCTTCGGACACCCACAATGCCATTTTATGGGTGTATGAGGCTATGTGACTTACTGTGACACCCTTATACCCTATGACGTATACTTCATAAAACTTATCTCTCTTATATAAGCAGATAATTCACATATACCAACTATTCACATAAGCACAAAGCGGAATTAACAACCATAAAAGGTTGCACACACACATAAATAGGTAGTTACTTTTTATACTAATACATCTATTATTCTAACTTCTATTATAACCCATATGTCTAAGATGCAAAATGAGGAGGAGAAGGTTGCATTGAGCTTCAGCCGTCCGACCTGTATGAATGTGACCTCTAAAAGAGACACACATCAGCAAAAACTAGCTGAACCTGAAAAATTATTTTGCGATTTACGTGAGTCGCATACTCAGTGAATATAAACCATCATCAATTATTTCACACAGAGTCAAACATTTAATCCATGTGCATATACATACATATTATACATATGTCATATAGGAATTTACTATGCAAATGCAAATGCCGATGTTTCCGATTTATTATTCTGTGAACTGTTCAAGCCTGAATTTGCCCCGGGTTTCCATTACCGACTCTTTTCCATATACCAACTTTTCTTTTCTTTTTCCTTTCTTTTTTTCCCATTACCTCCATTACCGACTTTTAGGCATCTTAGGCCTCATTTGCTCAATTACCATCTCTTAGACATCTCAGGCCTCATGTATGACCCGTAGGTCTCTTTTGTATACAAATTCAGGACAAGACAGTCACAGATCCTTTTAATCTCATGCAATATGCTATGCAATCAAGTGCATCATGTAACCATATATCATATGCCATCTGTTAACATACCTTTTGTGCAAACAACTCTGGAAATTTCAGAGCTATCACATTTATCCATATAACACATATATCCATATAGCACATATATCCATATAGCTCATATAGAACATATATCCATATTGCACATATAGCACATAGGGTTGAATCTCCGGTCTATACTCACATGTTTAAGGCCGATACTATATTTACCCCCCTTGACTCTGACCACGGTCTATGACTGGTGCTCCTATATGTAACCCAATGCAAATTCGGCTATTTACTCTTACAAACTCTAACCCCAAATGCAATAAAATGCCAGAATGCATTATAACTTCTTATGCATAATTCCAAATCCTTTAAAACTTGACAACAATAAACTATATATATAGAAGAACATCTTTCTGGTTCAAACCTTTCTGAAAAACTTGATCAAAGGTCTCCCTAATATCCTTACAAAACGAAACCCTAAAAATACTCTGAAATCTTTTACCGAATATAAATCCGATATTGAAAACACCCTTTGAAACTATAGATCAACTGATTTCTCAAACAAAAGCAATTGTAGATCTAGATCTGAAAAAATTAGGAAAATCCAGATAAACCATTAACTAATTAAAAACTTACCAAACCACGCTTATACTTCAGGATTAAAACCCGATAGAAGAAATCTTGTATCAGATCCAACCAAAATCAAACTCTTTTAATTCTTTCTCACGAGCCTCCCCTCTTTTTTTTCTCTGTGATCTTCGCTTTTTTTTTATTATGTGAAAGCTTAATGCTTAAGTACAAAACTTACAAAAGCAAGATATATATCTCTCGGCAAAGTCGGCTAAAATATTTACAATATTGCGGTTTTCACCCTCAAATCTCTTTTACTACAAACTTTACTCTAAATTAATTAATAATTAACTTTTAGTTAAAAAATTTTAAAATATAATAAACTTAATTCGAAAATAAATATTACTTTTAAAAATTCACTATATATCATGTCAATATGCCATGTATATGCTTCTAATATTATATGAATGCAAAATGATGTATGCACTTTGGTCGGGGATGTTACACTTACAGGATCCGTATGCCCATCGTATAAGGTAAAAGACGGGGGAGAAAATTTTGACGGAGGTAGGGCTCGTTGGATGTCCACGTGGAAAGGCGTTGACGTCAACAAGGCCAACTTATGCTCTGCTTGATCTCGAGCCGATTGCAAGGTGTTGCCTCGCGCTCTCAAAAGCAATGTTATTAGGATCGGGATTCTAGGTTGGATCGTTGAGGGTCTTTTGGATCGGATCGGAAGATCGGATCGCTGAATCGTAAGATCCTACATTATAACTACAAGTATGCAGAGATAACCTAATAGATTGTATATTTTGTTATATATTAAGTAAGAAAATGATAAACCTTATTAATTTGATCATTAAAAATGTTGTAGGATGTACTAGTTAACTATTTTAATGGAAATGATATGTTAACCGTAAAATTATTAATAATCTATAGTTAAAATTGTCATTTTATAGGATCATTAGAATCGTTTGTAGGATCGTTAGAATCGTATGTAAAATCAGGATCGAATCGAGATTGTATTCTAAATCATTTAAGATCCTACTCCAATAAGATTCTACTTGGGATCGTGGATCGTTTTGTGTGTTATGGATTGTAGGATCGCTAAAATCATAGAATCGGATCGGAATTCTGATAACATTGCTCAAAAGATCAAGTAGCCTATTTTGAGTACGTTCAAGGGCTCGGGCCCTACCTTCAATCCTCTCAAGGCTAACACTCTGACGATGGCTACGTCGTTTCTTTTTCCTTCTCTTGCATTGATCATGTTTAGGCTCGAGATTTTCAAAAGGATCATAACGATCGTCTCACTCGCGCGAAAAATCGCGCCGATCGTCAAGTCCGCGATCGTGGTTTGACCTGCCACGATCGCGGCTTTTGTCATCGCAGTCGCGGCTTCGCCCGCTGCGATCGTCGCGGTTCTCGGCTTTACCCGAGTCATCCGAGGATGGGCCGCTGGACTGAGGGGGGTCCGTGGCTCGATACCTCTTACGGGGGGGTGACTCGTGGTGTAGGTCCCTTAGTCGGCTTCTTGGCGCTCTCCTGTCGCTATCATAATCAATCTGCATCTCGTCTAACTCGTCAGAACTGATCGACTGAGGACTACGTCGGTTATCGGCGAATTCGATAACACTTGCAAGTCGTCGAGTAGTCCTCTCAATTTTTGATTCATCAATGGGGCCCTTGCCTTGGATTTTATCCAATGAGTGCTTTAGCGTGGCGATTTCTTCTAGAGCATGCTCTAAATGGGATTCAACTTCTGCACACCTAGTTTAGTACTTCTCATTCTCTTTTAGAGTAGTAGCCAAAGCATTGGTGATTTCGTCTTCTTCTTCATCACTGGCGGTCGTAGATGCCCCATTCCCGCCGTTTGGAGCGGATGACAAGGTGATGCGATTGTCACCTCTCACGGGATTAGACCCGACACGACTAGATTGGCCTTGCTCTAGACGAGGGCTAACCAAATTAGGGTTTGGTTCGCGAATAGAGAGCGAAGGATCGGAAATACGTAGCCCGCGGTCGCGGTTCTCAAGACCGCGGGCGCGATTTGACTGGTCGTGATCGCGGCCCTCCTGGCCGCGGTTCTGTTCGGCGATTGCGGTCGCTTGGACCGCTTCGCCTTGCTCTTGAACCCTTCGGTTGTTTCATTCTCGGCAACACGCATTGCCGACTCCCATACATGATCAAATTCAGTTGATTCATGCCTTGAAGTACCACGACTGACGATTCTGTCGCTTGACTCGAACCCCGATTGGTCTGTGCGATGAACAGCCGTATCAGCGCGAGGGGTCGGGTCACGGTTCAAGACGTTTCCAGGTATAAAGGTCTGACCTTCCGAGCAAATATCGGAATTAACCTGAACCTGATCAACCTCCATTAGGGCTCGGTTTCCCTAAGCGATTTTCGGGATTCTTGGCTTCGATCGTCGATCCGTGATCGCGGTGTACAGTACCGCAGTTGCGGTCCATAGTGTCGCGGTCGCGGCCTTCAGTGTCGCGATCACGGTTTTGTTCGTCGAGCATATTTTGCGCGATTTCGCTTCGCGATGATGCCCCAGGATCTTCAAAGACGACTTCTTGATTTTCTGGGATCGATTCCAGCACCATAATCGCGTGGATCAAGTACTCGTTTCCCACATACTACGCCAATTGTTAGTGCACAAAAACTCCGCCTTTAATGCACTAATTATGGACTCCTCCTCTTCCGCTCCGCCTTCAATCTCTTGACCTAAAACCTGCAAAACAATGGACACAAGGGACGGGGACCCCCTAATCCCCCTCCGATGCCTAAGTCAAAAGAGCGAATTGTCGTTTTGAGCGTCGAGGTACAACGAGAGAACGATGAATCCTTGAACAGTCGAGCTAAGCGAGTATTAGCCTGTTCAAGTTTTCTGAATATGCCGAGGTGCACATGTGGCTCTCCCTACACGCCTAGGGCGTGTATTTATAATGGGAGAAAGAGATCAGGGGACCTAATTTTACTTATCTCCTAGGGTTACTTAAAGCCCAAGCTAAGAATAATCCGACCTTCTCCAAATTTAATTCTATCATATTTGCAGGATATAATCTACCATAAAGTTGCACAACTACCATATATTTAATAATATGAAAAGTAATAAAAATAATAATAAATGCATACTAATTTAAAAAATATCTTTTAATAGCGAAAATAACTATGATAACTTTGTTTGTTTTACCGCTCACAACAACCATCATCGTTCTCTTCTCCACTCGCTAGCATAGGTTATTTGGTCGTCTGCTCTCTCCCTCAACTGATTGCTTGCGTGCTCAATTGAACCCTAGTTCGTGTGACTGCTCGTTTCTTCAATTGAAGCCCTAGTTCGGGTCATCTTGTGCTAGTAAGGTGGGAATCCCTTCTCTCAAGCCACTCTCCTCTCCAATTTGTCTTTACTTTGTTGTCTTAGTTCCTGTCATCTTGTGCAATTAATTGCTTTGGAAATTTCACCAGTTATTTCTTTTCTTGTGTTTTGTTCTTGAATGCACATTCTTTCCTTCCTTGCCAAATGATTAATTGGATTTCTCATTAGAAAGGGTTGAGGAATTTGGTTTAAGCACATGCTTTCTGGATATTAATTACAACATTGTCAAAGGTCAGGGTTTGGGATGCTGAGAGTATGTTGCCCAAATTTTAGGCTTTCGTCAAGTTTGTTTGGGTAGTCCAAGCTAAGGGGAATAAGAACACAATTAAGATTGAGTCCTTCGACTTCTACTTTGATCCTTACACTTGGCGTGTATTTATTGTTCTACTTTGATCAATAAGTTTTTGCTACATCTTTTTAGATCTCGTTGTGTTTCATCATTGGTACTTAGTAGGTTCTTTATGTGTTCATGATTCATATTCTATTTTATTAGAACATAATTTATTTTTTCTTAATGATTGTTAATAAATCTTCTTCCACAAGATTCGAAACTCGAACTTGATTCTTTTCATGGACAAGCTGTTGTACTATCTGCTTTAGTATCAATTTCACCAAAGTTACTTCTTGGTTATCCAGCTAATTATGTCTATTCTGTACTTTTTCTTATGGATTGCTGTTATTGTCTCTCCGGTTGACTTAAGTTCATTGTTTTGAGCTTCTTGCTAGTCATGTAGTTATTTGATACATTACAGGTTTTTGATGTCTCTATAAATCCTGTTTACTATCTAAAGAAAAATTTATTAAAGTGCTTCGTGTATCATCATGACTTCATGTATCTAGGAGCCTGAAACAATATGTATTGAATTTTTTGGATGTGTTGTGTCATTGTGGTCTTTTCTATGCTATATAGGCTACCTGCTACATGTGTAAGAGGAACCTATGATCCGAAAATCTTACCAAATTCATCTCTTGAAAGAAATGAAATTTATTACAATCATCTAAAATTAATTGTATTTTTTGGACTTGAACCTAGGTCATGGATCGAACGTGGATGATCAATCGGTCAGCATTCGATAGAAGACAGCCCAAGTATATAAAAGGAGTTGATTCATTTTTGGAATTTGCGTTTAATGGTAAAGACCGGGGAGATGTGATGAGGTGTCCTTGTAAAAACTGCTTGTTCTGTTATTTTAAAGATCGAGATTCAATGTGGATACACTTGATGTACTACGGAATTAAGAATGATTATAATCCTTGGGACTTTCACGGTGAAGATCCTGCACAATCTAGTAGCGATAATGAGGACACTTCTTGTGAGGAGGAATCATTAGAACAAGTCACCCATGATAGCGAGGAAGGAACTCAAGCTTCCCAAGATACCGTTGTTGGATCGAATGAGGTGCCGTCTCAACCATCACTTGAGCCTGAGTACATGACATTGACAAAAAGGTATGGTTTAAAAAATGCATTCTTTTCATCTTATAAAAGAGAATCAATTGTAAGAAATGGATCATAGAATATGAACTGATTTATATAGGTATTTAATCATCAATATGTGATCTACTTGATTAATAGATATACTAATTTTTTTTAATATATATTTTATGATTATGGTGTGCTGTTGGCATTTTTAAAAATGAAAAATGCACATGATTTGAATTCTGAGTTAAGCTGTGTGCATTTTTGAGATTGTCTTTCCCCATTAGAAAGGATTCAGACTTAAGCTGGATAAAACTAGCTGGTGTAATAACAATTTTTTGGATATGCACATGCTTGTTTTTTAATATATGTCAAACAATGTGTGTAATATTTATTAAGCTGGATGACACTAGCTGGTTTAATAAGGAGCATATGCAGATTTCCTTTCATGAAGAACTTTTCACTGAGCAAACAAATGAGTTGTTGCATATGGATTTTTTTTTTGTTATTAGACCTTAGTCTAATTCTTCTATTAATTGCATATGCTGAAATTTGATTGTTGAGTTCAAGTAATCTTTACATTCTCTGGTATTAAGTTTTGATACATAAATCATTAGGCATAAGGATAACTCATGGGACAAGGCTGTTGAGCAGAGGTTGGAAGATTTTAAAGCACTCGATAAACAAGTGGAACTTAATGGAGTTGAGAATTTGACAGTGCAAGAAGGATACGTGAAGGCTTTGGGCACATCACCAGACTATATAAACGGTTTAGGATTTGGGCCAAAACCACCTGAACGCATTACAAAGGGGAGATCAGGTGGAGAAGGTATTGAAATTGCACACCAAATGGTTGAACTACCAGAGCAAATGGAAAGGCATTCAAGGGAAAGAGAAGCTCTTGAAAAAGTTTCAAGAGAAAGGGAAGCTGAATCGAAGGGAGAAATTCAAAGACTTAAAGAGGATAAAGTTGAAATGCTAAGAGAGATCGAGAAGTTAAGAAAAGAGGCTGAAGAGAGAGAGAAGCGAGAATGAATGCCAATTTTCATGCAATGCAAGAGAAACTCTCAGCCTTTTTTGCTGCAAATCCCCGAATATAAGGTATTATTCTGAGTACTAAGTTAGCTATGCACTAATGAATGCATTCTGATTAGATTTTATGCACTTATGCTTGATCTTCTTGAACTCCTAATCAAATTGTATTCACTTGTGCTCCTCTTGAATTCACTCACTAATGCTTGTATTTTTGTTCATGCTTTTACCCCTCTTAATTGTTCTTATTTCCTTGTATCAAAGTTCTTGTTCTTGGATGCCAACTTTTAATTTCTTTTTCTGATTGGTTTCTTTTTGGTTCCATCACGTCTGAATTATATGCATTATCATTGCTCTAAATCTTTGCCACTTTGTGAGTTGCATTGAGCTATTATATCAGAATTGGTTATTAGTTCATTGGACAACTCAAAGTTTTGAGTTAAAAATTTTTGAGATGACTTTTTGAGGAGATGTTAAAGCTTCCTGTGTGGTCTCTTTTTGTTCACAGTTTTGGTGGACTGTTGGATCTAATTGTTTCTATTTGCTGGATATTTTTGGCCCATACTTATTATTAGTGGTAGGGATTTCTATCTCTAAAGGCATCTTAAGTTTCCTATTACGCCCATTTTGCCTTTTAGGTAATAGGTAGTATTTGCTATCTCTATAGTTTTCTTTAGATTCCAACAAAATTTATAACCTTTAGAGTAAAATTTTTATTCTTTGTCATATTGTTATCAGTCTTTTGCTACAACTCTTTTTTTTTTTAAAACTTAAAAATATGCTAACAAGAAATACTACGATTAATGCACTTGGTTGGTGGTATATGATGGAGACTTTTGGAAAGTAAGTTTATATGAAAGCAAATGCTAAGGGGAACTATTTTGGTATAAAGTAGATGATGCCTTTTGAAATCGAAGTTGATTGTAATAACGTTTAGTATAAAGTACATAGTAGGTATAATATAGGCTTATATGATACTCCACTTGCTAGTGCATTGTGATAACTTTTGGCATTTTAGCCTATACATACAATTAATTTTTTGATATGTTGGTTCATTTCTAATTTTATCAAGGATGTCTACTATAGGTGTAATTGAAAACACAAAACACTTAAAAACTTCGTTCTTAGTGCAAGATCTACAGGGACAAATGCAATATTTTTGTTGCCCAAGCTCATGCACCATGAAATTTCATTTTTATCACAAAAGTTTAGATTGAGTGACAAATGTATTTTTTGACACCAAAATGAAGGGCGACTTGCCTACAACAACGACTTAGTGTTGAAAATGCTTTTGTCACCCTTGACCTTGGGTGATTTTCAACATCATTAGCACCGAGCTTGATTAAAATAGACCCAACTCTCAATAAATTAACTTCCATTGGATATTGAAACTTGACACGTCCAAAATCAAGATTTTTTATACGGAAGCTTGACTCATGTGGCAATTCTACTTAGATGTGTTTTGTGCGATGGCCTTTATGAATATATTACACATTTCTTTGTGAATTGCCATCATACCCGTTGTTTGATTGGAAAGATGAATCGGAACATTGTGCATAAAATTGACATTTATGATAAAATGAACAAGAGCCCTGAGATAATACTAATTGATTTGAGTACTATGTTGTCCAAGGATGAATTTATTGATCTAGCGATTATTTAGAAGTTTATATGGCACCGAAAGCATAAGACTTCTAGCAAAATCCTAAGAAATGTCATCACAAAGCTTGGAAGATTAAATTAGAGTGTAATTTATAAAAGAGGTAAATCTTATTCACTCTGTGATAATTGCAATACCTCTATTTTGAATGAAGTGTAATTCATGAAATTTAAATTCTTGTGCTTTTTTATTATATTTATATCATCAAATACATATACTAAAGGTTATTTTCTGGACTTTTCAAATTTATGTGACTCTTAAGTGGAGTATAATTAAACAAGTACTACTAGGTGTAAAGTGCAAAAATATTCGTAAGAGGACAAAGGACAATAAAGAGAATTCGCACGTGAGGCAAAGGGGAGATTGCTCAGTCTGTTCCCATTGCCACGTCCTACCACACGTGTGAATGGTGTCTTCATTCTTTATCACCCTAAAATAAAGTGAAAGACTGCTTTAAGTCTAATCATCGTCCTAACAAAAACCAAATAATAAACCGGGAATTTTTTCCCTACATATATTAAATAACCCGGTCCACCCGGTCCCCTTGCTCGCCCGGTCCCCCACATTTTCTAGCTGTATCCGCACGTGCCTTTGTACCCACATCCTTTGACCCGTGACAGCCAGTATCTCAATATCTTCCCATTTATTTATTTATTTATTTATTATTATTGTTAATTTTTTAACGGGGTCCCACATTTGGTAGTGAATTAGTCGTGTGTTCGGTTTCGAAACCGGCGGTTCCACGATTTTGGAACCATGGAACCGAGACATGGAATGGCTAACTCCTAGTTCCTCGGTTCAGTTTCCGGTTTTTACCGGTTCCGCGGCCACTTCGGTTCCGAGTCCGACCCTTCATTAAAAATAGACGTTGGAAATCCAAGATGGTGACCGCGGCCGCAGTTTTGGAACATAATGCATTATGTCTCAAACAGAATGCAAAACCGCAACCATGGTTTAGCCGCTTGATCGGTTCTAACCGTTGGGAACCGACAGTTCGGAATTAGGAACAAACGAACCCCGGCTCCGGTTCAATTCCTCTTGAACCGAACCCACATCTATAGTAAATATTAAGTCTGTGAACTAGCTAGTGAAGTGCATAAATTATTTAAAATGGTTTGCACTGGCCAACTTGACCTAATAATAGAAGAAATGATGAAACTTGATTTTTTATCAAATAAATGGACGAAATAAAAATCAAATATGGAACCTTTTAACATTTCTCTTATCCTCTACCACTATGACATTATTATTATTATTATTATTATTATTATTATTAGTTGGATTTCTTCTTGGAAATGGGTTGGAACTTGGAAGAATGCATCATCCATCAACCAAATTTGATTTGTGGGACAAAAGATGCTCACTTTAAACTAATAAATAAATTATGGATTGGAGCCTGGTACAATGCACGTCAGTTTATAAAATTAATTTATGAGATCTATTTTATGCTTAAAGGGCTATTGGATTGATGTTTGTGGGTGTTCCCACGTGCATGTTGTCGAGTCTATATGCAACTGTAATTTATCCACAAATTTTGTTAACTTGTGTGGTTTATGATTTTACACAATCCATCATACATACTAAAAAAAAGGCAGAATACACACACTTGTATTTGTGTAAAATAGTCACTTAGACACCTCCTTTTTGATTTTGTTCTATTAAACACTTGAATTTAGCCTTTTCTGTTCTATTAGATACCTTTTTGCTGATGTAACAATGTGCGTATAGTGCACTCTCAAATGGGAGTCAATATCCCATATTTTACATGACGTGGATATTTAATTTTTTAAAAAAAGTAAATGCATTATCCTCTTTTTTGAGTTTTTTTCTTTTCTTTATCTCTTCTTCCTGGTGCAAAACTTCATCGCCGGAACGAGGGACTCGGAGAAAGAAGACCCAAAAGCCCCGAAAACCAAGAACCCACGAGGGACTCATTCCGCCCTCAATCTCTGGTTCTTTTCACCGGCGGTGAAGATTTGAACGTGGGACTCGGTGAAAGAAGACCCGAAAGCCAAGCATCGTCGTTCCGCCCTCACTCTCTGTAATAACTGTGGTTTTTGAGGATATTTTTGAATTTTCTCGGATATCCTTTTAACCTCTTTGTTCGTTTTAACGCTTAATGCAATATTTTTTTTGGAGATTAAATCCTAGAAAATTATTGGTGATATCCTAAAATCACAAAGAAATGATTTTATGGATCGGTGTGAATTCTAGGATTTTTCAGTGGAAAAAGAATATTTATTGGATAAGTCGTCTTTTTAATTATGCACTGTAAAGGATTTAAAATACGAAACGGAAGCCTTAAAAATTGAAGGTAGCGTTATAAAATCATGGAAAATTGATTTTATTGGTCTACATAAATTACTGACGTTTTGTATTTAGTAAGTTTTTCCACCCGAGATACATAATTTTATCGCTTTAACGCGAGTCCCGTTCCGAGATGGGTTTTGATTTTTAAAAGCCACTTTCTTTGCCTTACTGATGAAGGAACTAGAGAGATAGACATTTGGAAAGGGGCTCGATTTTTGTGTGAAATAGAAATCAGAGGAGTTCGAGAGCGAGATTCAAGGCGGAATGACGACGAACCAGGGAGAAAGAATTCAGTCTTCACTGCCGGCTATTCTCTGCCCGTCCACCTCTTTATCTCCCCCACCTCTCATCTTCTTCCTCTAATTCATTTCTTTGGGTTCATGGTTGCTACAACACCGAACCAGTATGAGAACCAAGACGGAACGACGTACTCGGAAGGAAAGAACTCATCGTCGGCTGTCTTCCTTGCCTCGCGTGCGACGCCGCCGGCGACCACCATCCCATCCGACCACCACCCACCGCAAGGGCTGCCGCCGGGCAATACTCGGCCACCCTTGGGCTCGAGGATCGAGCCACTATCGAGCCAAACGAGCCATGAGCTCGAGTGAAGGTATTTACGATCGAAATTAATTAGCGGGTTGATTGCGGAGCCACCGTAAGGGCCTTTCGATTTTGCTTTGCTAATTAAATTTATGGTTTTTATAATCTTGACGTTGATACGGTCTCACAGGTTCAAACCGCTCGTGAAACGGACGTCCGGATCTTCAGTTATAGCGAATACAAGTTTTGACACCGATTGGTAGGTAAAGGACTTCGGATAATTACTCGGGATTCCTTGTTATCCGTTTGATCCGAGATTTGGTCACCTTTAAGAACTGTTGCTAATGAACAATTTTTATTTGAAAATTATTTCAAAAGTGAAGTGGATAATTAGTTATAATTCCGCCAAGATGACTCCTTAAAGCATAATAACTAAAGATTTATTATATATCGATATTCGGAAATTAAATCGTTTATCGATTAGGAAGTTGTAGAATTTGAGTATACAACTAATAAGTGTTTATGTGAGCTCGTTGTTGAGAAATCTTTTGTTATATTTGACAGAAGGGTGATAAAGATTATTGTTGAATTGCTAAGGACGTTTAACACGCCTTCTAATGCAAGTGGACGGTTCTCTCTTGCATTATGGTTATTAAATGAGGAATTGAATCCCATTTAATATTTGTGTTGGAAACAACTTGTGTGCTTATTAAAATATGATAGGTTGTTATATTTGTTAGAAATAATGACCATGTTGTTTATTCAGTTTTGCGGTAAAACTTAGGGCTGGGATATTTCGATTTTTGGTTTTTTTTAGCCTACCCGCAGGGTAATTTTTTTTTTTACGGTTCGGTTCCTAGATTTTTTAGTGAAGAACCTTAATAACCGAACCCGAACTTTGATTGGTTCCTAACTGCGGTTACCGAAATACAAAAATGGCCCATAAATTTCGGTTCTTCGGTTACTCGAAATATGGTTCGGTTACTATGTTTAATTCGGTTCCTGTTAAAAAATCGGGTTTTTATATATTTTTCGGTTCTTCGGTTAAAAAATCGCTTTTTAATATATTTTTCGGTTTTTCGGTTACCCGAAATTATATATTTTTATATATTATTAATATATAACGGTTATTCTGTTTTTTTTTTGGTAAAACCGAACCGAACCCGAAGTTTTTTTACAAGAACCGAACCGAAAAATTTAACCAAACAAATTATCATTAACCGAACCGAACCGAATAAGCGGTTCTGTTCGGTTCTTCGGTTCCACGGGTATAAAGTCCCAGCCCTAGTAAAACTGAATTTAGGTCCGTTATGGGTGACCTTGTATGTTGTCTCACGCTGAGACATTGTTGTTGATTAAGGTAGTTTCAGGGAGGGGAACGTGGTTCCATATCCTCTCTTTAAAAAGATTACATTAGGAGGGGCCTAATCCTAATGGTGGGTCATGACTCTTCCCCTGCTCTTCGTGTGAGAGGGGTGATGCGCACTCTAGCTAAGTGCAATTGGCACGGTGTAGTGTAGACGACAGGGTAATAGGCCTCTCTGATCTCTACCTCACCATATGCAAATGAAAGATCAAGGATAGCTTAAGTCCTGTGATCTTGGTACAGGGTAGATGACCATGGATGAAATACTCCGATGATCTCTACAATACCAAAATATTTCGGTAGTAGTTCGAGCAGATTATGAATCACCAACCTGTTTGTGAAAAGTTTTAAAAGTAATATAAGATAAGTGCGTTAGGCACATTAATATACCTGAATGGTTCGTCCAGTCGGAAGGCCATTCTTGCTCTCGGTTATGAATGATTCTTAATCAAACTTTGGTTAAGTCAATCTGATTAGTCGATGGAGGCTTTTCAAAATGTGATGTGATTAATATGAGTTCCCAACAATTGTTTATGCTTCTTAAAGAAACCACAAGCGGTGGTGTTCTCTCTCTTGATTATGCAAGTCTCCTTCTTTTTTTCTATAAGACTGCTAACTGTTGGATCATAATCCGAGTCTAATCGGATTTGGATGTCAATATGTTTAGTTACAACCATAAGAACCAAATTATATTCTCCGCTTGCTTAGTCTTTCATTAGACTAACCCGTCCATCTTCTTTTCTTTTATATGGTCGGCTGGTGTCCACCGTTGATTTACGATACATCAGGTTCTTCTTGGAAGTTGATTCAAGAGGCGGATTCAGATGTTTGAAGCTCCAGAAGTTGAAGAAAGGTTTCCAATGGCTATACTTGAGTGAAGATCAAAGCGAAGCTGAGTTTCAGAATTAAGAACTTAAGGAAGAGTTGATGAAGATTTTGTTTAAATAGAAGGTTGTACTATTTATTTACTAATTCTTTTTAAGTTAAGGCTTGTATAAGACCTTTTATTCTCTTTTCCGTTGTAAAGTTTTACTTAATTTTGTTAGGTTTTAAATGGTTATTTTACCTTGTTCTAGTGAGTCCTGTCAGGTTAAAGCCTTGGGTAACTTTGGTTTAGTTCTAATTGGGGTTATTGGCGGTAATACCTCCAGGGTAAATAAGGGGTGTTACACTCTCTCCGGTTCTTTTCGCTGGCGGTGAAGACTCGAACGAGATCTGAATGGGTTGAAAATGAGATTTGTAATTTGGATTGGGAAGGAGACCCGAAAACCAGATCTGGAATGGTGTTGAAAGCCAGATCTGAAATTTGGAAATGGGTTGAAAGCGGAAGCCAGATTCGGAATTTGAAAACAAGATCTAGAATTAATTATGAGTCCTGGAATAATTTTTGAGCGCCGTAATAGGTTGCTTAAGTTGATGGGGTTGTTTGCTGCTAATCGAACGAAGAGGGAAGAAGACCTTGCAACTAATTTAGAAGGTGTTGCTATTGAAATAGACATTGGTAAGGAGGGTAAATAGCCCCTGGCTATGGGGATTTTCTTCCGCCTGACGACTCCGGTGGGGATTGCTATTGGAATCGCAGTAGGGCAGGGGTACGACGAAGACAACCAGATTTCGTTGATCGTGCAAGGCGTCTTCAACTCAGCCCGACCGGAATTCTTATATACACGACCTTGGTGGGGCTGTTGGCTTCAGAATTCCTGAACGGAGCCATGTTCAACATCCCCTGGCTCTAGGCCGCTGCCAACGCCGCACTTCTCATGGGTGTCGGACTCATGTCCTTGCTCTTCTCATGGTCGCTGCCAACGCCTTGCACGATCAACGAAGTCGGCATGCCGAAGATCGAGATGGGCCGACGACGGCTATATGTCAAGAAGAAGGAGGGTAAATAAAGGAGGAGGTTAGATGAATTTAGGTGTAAGAAAATCTTTTTTCTAAATCGCAATTTAGTGCAAAAAAAATCTTTTTATTAAAAAGATCCCGTTCAAAAAATATATTATGTGGAAAATTTTCCTTTTTAAAAAAATAATAATTATTTTATGCAAATAAATTGGGGAAAACATATGCTTGTAAATAAATGATGTGGCATCTAAGTGGATATGAGATATCTATGTGGATTTTATGATAAAAAAATAAATTAACAGCTCAGCGCGCGTGGTTAACACTTAAAAAAAATTCGGTGGCCAAGTGTTTAATAGAACACAAATAGGTAAATTCAAGTGTTCAATAGAACAAATCCAAAGGTGAGGTGTCTAAGTGACTAATTGACACAAGTACATGTGTTTGTATATGTATTCTGCCAAAAAAAAAGTCTTTAGTCTATGTGCCAGTTTCATATTAATATTGTGTATGTGTCAACTCATGAATCATGTCATGTTATAAGAGAAATTCTTCTACTTTTGTAAGCTTTATTATTAGAAATCATGCTAGTTCAATTCTTGGATGTGATAGAACTCCTCTCCAAGCAATGACAGTCTTAAAGGCAGATTCACTTGCTCTCCTTGAAGGGTTAAAATTTACAGCAACTTGACAGATTGATAAATTAATTATTGAAGGAGATAATTTAATTCTTATTAATTTTTTAAAAAATATTTGGAAAGTGCCCTGGGAAATATACACAATTATCCAAGATATACGTAAGTTGGTGTCGGGTTTTCTTGATGTGGTTTTTTTCATTGTTTTAGGGAGGCTAATTTGGCCGCTGACTTCTTAGCTAGAAGACATGTCAGTATTCCTCGTATTCGTCATGCAATCGCTTCCTCGTGCCAAGATTTGTGTTTTGATGTTTATTCCTTAGAAAGGTTAAGACTGTTGTTTCGTCTTCAACCTTTAGCTTTTAATTTTTTTAAAGATCATCCACAATGATGATTTAGGCTAGCCTTGTAATGTAGAGGTAGTCTAATGTTTGCCTTGTAATGAGCTAGTAGCTCATTTTCAAAAAAAATAATTAAATATTAGACCTTGCCTAGTTGTTTTATATGGTAAGGATTTATGGTTGTCACAAGTACTATTTAGGCTCGTCTAGAGCATCCACAAGAGATGATAACTGGTTACTAACAAATTCTGAAAAGAAAGAGCAAATAATCGCTCGCGAGATTCGAAACGGTGACCTCGGGGTAGAGGCTTAACCGTCGAACCAAATGCCCGAAGACATTAGACCTTGCCTATTTATTTAACCTAAAACATTAATAAATTAAATTACCATTAGATCGATTTGATAAACGAAAAACTATTAATTTATCTACTAATTTTAATCAAATAAGAAGCATATAAACAATCATTCTAGCCTAGCTACTATTTACCTATTAGTTAACAAACATTATTTTATGTATAATTAATAGTAGATTGATTTTTCTAACATATGTCCTAAGATTATATGTTTAACATATTATTTAAGGAACTAAAATTCTAAAAGTAAATTAATAATTTTCTTAAAAAATACTTAATTCTAAATAAATAGAAACTAACAAAATATTTCTATCATCTTAATATCTTATTGATTTTACATAATTTTTTCCTTGATAAATTAAACACTAAATAGTAGTAGTATATTGTATTATTTACGTTTAATAATTTCGTGTATGACAAAAAAAACTTATGTTCATTAAATGGCCTAAATTTTCTAAAAAAGTAAACTTGTCTTAGATCCCATCAATCAAGTTGTGTGAATGAACAAGTGACCAAACAATTCATTTGATCAACCAAATTTATTTCATAGATCAAATTTATTTTCATGATCATACAATTTCAAGATCTAAACACGTGTCGCTGTGGGCCCCGTCCACCTTCTCGGGCCCCTCTTTCTCTCAAGGTCGTGCCGTGCCGGTGCATTCACCAGCCCCCCTTTTTCTCTCCTCCGCATAAAAAAATAAAATAAAAGAAGAGAATTCACGAATTTATCCAGCTGGGCCCTACCCTTATCCCACCTCGCACGTGTTGGAGGTGCGTCGCGCTTTCAGCTCGCTTTCCCATTCAAAGATCCCACGTCCCCACTTTAAGAAAACAAAATATATCCATTCAAAAAAAAATCATTCGGAGTACTGTATTATTATTTGCAATAATGATATTCATTCATAATAATAAAATCAATTTTTTAATCTATTACCTTTAAAATAGAAATAATTTATTAAATTGTATGATTTAAAAATATTTTTAAAAATAGAATTTATAATTTTTTAAAAATTTTCTATTTTTAAAACTAATATTCATAATCTAAATGAGAATAAAATAGATTAATAAAAAACTAACCATTTATAAATTAATTATCCATAATATGGACAAGAGAGAAAAATAAATAAGTGCATCTCCACTAATTTTTCTAAAAGTTTTTTCAAAACAGAGAATAAAAAATTATATTTTTTATTTTATTAAAGCTTACAATCCAATAATTTTTTCATTTTGAGAATCTGTATTTTATTTGGAGAATTTCTTATATTTAGAGAAAATCTTTTTTTTTCCTCCTCTTTTTCTATTTTAGATAATGAGATTGAGATGCGAAATTGTTAGATTAAAAAACACCTCAAATACCGTGAAAATCTAAATTATCTATTTTATTATTGTTGGAGATACTCTAAATCAGTCTTTTTTTACTCAGCATACAATGATTGTTGATTAGGAGTAAATTTTTTTATACTCTATATTTTTTAAGAATTTAATTTCTATACTAATTATTTTATAGGATATATTATACAAAAAATTTAAAAAAAAAACAATCAAGAGAATTGACTAATTATTTTCGATCAATTTTTTTTTATGGAAATTGCATTGGATGAAATTTGAGTCTTTTAGCTGGCAAAGAAACAAAAACAAAGAAGAGGCTGAAATTCCCAACTAACCCCAATAATTTGTCTTTCACCACTCGTGAGAGAACAACGAAGCGTGTGTGTTCCCAATTGCCAATAAAGGCACTCTGGGAGCGCGCTGTCCTCCGTGACCTCCTTGTCTCCTCTTTTCTTTCTTCCACGAGGGAAAGAGAAAACGAAAGAGCGAAAGCGAAAAGCTTCGGAGGTTCTAATGGCGGGATCGTCCGGGAGGCAACCTACCTGGAAGGAGAGGGAAAACAACAAGCGGAGAGAGCGCCGTCGCCGCGCTGTAGCCGCCAATATCTTCGCCGGACTCCGAGCTCAAGGCAACTTCAAGCTCCCCAAGCACTGCGATAACAATGAAGTGTTGAAAGCTCTCTGCTCTGAGGCCGGATGGATCGTCGAAGAAGACGGCACCACTTACCGCAAGGTAATCAATTGCTCTCTTTTGTAGCTTGGATTTACTGGATCTGGTTTTGTTGATGGAAAATTAATTGTGTGAGTTCTGTTCGTGCGATTCGTTGTTTAATTAGGCTGGATCTCTTCCTGATTTGGTTGTTTGGTTGCTAGTTTTGTTAGATGTTTGATCCGACTTGCTTGTGGAAATGGAACATATTAATGTTTCCAGTAGTTGACCTAGCGCTTGCTGGTTATGGTTCCGTGTCTAGATTTGATTGAGCTTCTGTTTTAACTGATCTTGCTGGTGATTGAAATCTAGATCTTAAATCCTAGCTCAGGAGATAGGGAAAAGGATAATGGAGAAAATCGAGCATTCCGCTCTTCTAATTGGAAGTATTCGGATCTTACTGTTAATTTGCTCCGGAAAAATCGGATCTGTGGTTGTGGTCCTTTGTGAACTGAAAGATGAGCCTTGGATATATACGAAAGAATCATTTGTGTGACAGAAAGAGAGAAATGAAAAATTTGTTTAGAGACGAAGCTGAAACTAATATTCCTCACTACTTATATCTGAATACATAGTAGGGCCAAAAGCTAAAATAGAAACTAATTGTACTACCAATTGTGAACTCAGAAAACCAGTAACAACCTACACCATGATTGTCTGTCTCTGGCAAACCTAGAAGCAGATTTACATAACTAATTATTGGATTTTGACGAGTCACCGTTGTGCTGAGTCTGCTGACTTACTTCAATATGGTCTTCAATGCTGTCAATTTTCTGTTACTATGACGGAGAAAAGAAATTCAAGTAGTTGAATGTTTCCATTCCATTGCTAACTCTTCCCATTATAATTGATGTCATTGCTAATTAACAGCTCATAGATAGATGGTTTTTCTTTTATATGATTGTAAGGCATGATAATAACATAGACTTCCAATCGCTTGTACAACTTATCTGATTGAAGTTCATTTTTACTAATTTAACAGGGATGTAAGCCTCCACCAGGTGAGATTACAGGCGCCTCAGCTAATGTGAGTTCGTGCTCCTCCCTTCAGCAGAGCCCGCTATCATCTGCCTTTCCAAGCCCGGCGCCTTCTTACCACGCCTCACCAACATCATCTTCCTTTCCTAGCCCATCTCGATACGACCCTCCTTCTCGATACGACCACCCTTCTTCTTACTTACTCCCATTCCTTCAAAATTTAACTTCCATTCCCCCAAACCTACCATCCATACGTGTCTCCAGCAGCGCCCCTGTAACACCTCCCTTATCTTCTCCAACTTCTAGAGGCTCAAAGCGTAAAGCCGATTGGGAGGCACTCACCAATATCTCACAAAAATTCGATCACCACCACCCTCTTTTCGCCGCTTCTGCCCCTAGTAGCCCGACTCGCCGTAACCACCATACTCCACCAACAATCCCAGAGTGTGACGAGTCTGATACCTCCACCATTGATTCCGGACGATGGGTTAGCTTTCAAATGGGGGCGTCTCAAACTACTCCGTCATCCCCTACTTTTAACCTTGTGAAGCCGTCAGCTGGCCAACAAAAAACTATGCAAGGTCCGTTTGATGGGCATGGTATGTTTGGCTGGGGTGCTGCTGCCGTGAGAGGCCATGGCCCGGAGTTTGAGTTTGAGAATAGCTCTGTTAATGCTTGGGAAGGTGAGAAAATACATGAAGTTGGTGTGGAAGATTTGGATTTGTCTCTGGGGATTGGTAAGGCTTAGCTACTTGTTGAACATTCCATTTCTCTTGTGTTCTTTGTGGGTTCATAGATTATTGGGTAACATTTTTATCAATATGGCCTTTGAACTCGGAAGCTCGGTTTGTTCACTCTTAAAGAGTCTGTACAGTTGTTTATCTCACTGAATTATGGAACAAATTCATACAGTGATCATCTGGGTCATGCTAACTCTTCTGACTAGCATGCTGTTGAGCAGTTTTGGGGGGAAATGCAACACAGCAGACTTGGATATTCAGAAACTGAAATTTTCGAAATGTGTATGTTCCAATGTTGGTTATAGTTTCGTTGATTAGGTAATGTTTGTTGATAATATTCAATGTACTAGGAGTAGGATGTGATCTGGAGGCGCCTTTGTGTGGTTTAGCAATGAACACTTCAAGATTTTCATTAGTGCAGACTTTGTTGGTTTCATATTACGAAGATTGTATTGATATGATAGCATTTTAGTTAGCAAGCTCATGAACTTTCATACGCAACCCCACTTCGTTTCCTATTTTATGTGAGTATGCGACCACTCATTTGATCTCGGAAATTTCTGCACATCAAACAATGAAGACCAAAGCAATTTCTTTAGACCTGCTTAGTTTGATATTTTCAATCCAAACTAAATACGCGTAACTTGGTAGTATATCTAAACAACCCATCAGGAAAGAAATTATAGTAGTTGACCAACTCAACGAAAGAAAATGGTTTTGCATTAAATTGACAATTTTCCCAAAAACAGTCATATTAAATTGAATGGTGGAGAATTAACAATGTAAATGTTATGTAACTAAATATTTTCCCTTAGCACATCAATATGTTTTTTGACATTGCTTAATTTAGAGGTGGTGTCCCGCTCTCCCATAATCTTCTAGGGGATGAAATTAAAGACTCCTATAAAAGTAGAGAATCAAATCAAAGCACACACTTTAGATATTTAATCTATTAAAGTCCATAATTTAGGGGTCGTGCGTGTACCAAGCCTAGCATACAAGTTCAATGAGGTTCCAACACAAAACCATATGACAATGAGTGGAGTAGTTTATTAGGACAACTCTCACCATAATCAAACATATAATTTATAAATATTCGTTTAATTGTGGAATTATTGGAAAGTATACAAGTTACTCTAACTATGAAAATAAAAAATGTTACTGTAGAGTAGTAGCAAAAAAGGCTTGTAACTTTCAAAGTTTTGGGTTTGTGCTTGTAATGTAATATTTGTAATTGTATGTAGGGGTGTAACCAGAAACTTTTAATTGTAGAGGCCAATAAATTTTTCCAACATAATTAATGTACATTTCGAGAAAGATGTAGAGATAAAAAAAATACAAATTTAGATAAAGAAGAGAACATATTTTATAGAGAAGAGACTAAAATATTTCAAAATATAATTACATTAAGAAAACAAGATTTTATAATGACAACTTATATAATTATGAATTCTTTTTCAGAATACATTTAGGTTAAGAAAACAAAAATGTTTCAGAATACAAATTAATTGAATCTATAAATATTAAAAGCTCGTAACTAAAAAATAAAACCCTAACTAAAGCCCTCGTGCTAATAATGAATTGTATGATTCGAGATATCCCAATAATAAGTTATTGTTTCAAAATTTCCGAGTTCAATCACATTATGAATAGGAAGTTTAGCAAAAGATAAAAGCATTCTAAGTAAGTAAATGACTTGTTAAAAGTAGTTTGTATACGTCAAATCTTCAAACGTTCATAAATTTTTGTTCAAATGTCAAAATAGAACTTATAATATATCAAATCGAAGCTATTGATAAGAACATATATGCGGAAAAAATTGGATTGTATGTTTGTGGATTTGGGCTTGAGCTTGCAAGAGCTGGCTCAATACCGGCACACTCAATTCTGTCCATTCTAGCAAGCATCCAATAACTAAAACGATATCGTGTGGTTCTAGAGTTGTGATGAGCCATATAAAATAGCTCCTCTTCCTTTTTGCGTTGCGTTGGGTTGAGTTTTTGAGCTTTCTAGGGTTTGTCTCGAGAGCATTTTGTGAGAGTTTCATTGAAGCTCCGACGCCGGCAAGTCTTTGAGGCATGAGCTCCCTTCCTCAATCCAAACTTGGGAGAGATTGAGAGAGCACCTTAAAGACCTTTGTGGTTTCGATCTGTGCTCATCTCACTATGGATCTCCTCCAATTGCTTGTCTTTGCTTTCTGTTCTCCTTGTTCTCTTGTGATTCTTGGTGTTCCACTTAAGGCTCCCATCAATTTCTAATAAAATCGTTTTTGTTTTTGTTGATTTTGTGTTCGAGTTTCTTTTCTGTTTCCTTTTAGGTTCCGCGTGTCAGTTATATATTAGCATTTGATTTGAAAACAATATAATTTTGATAGCCTTTTACCATCCAAACCAACTTAGTGCTTTTAATGAAAATCATATATTATGATTATTTTTATTTGGTTAACCGATCAACCATATCGAAAATACCGTTAACCAACGTATCATACTGTTGCAGTTTTACACAACTACTAATTGAAATTTCGGTAAACTGACGAATGACTAACCGAAACCCTGGTTAACAGACCGTGCACACCGTGTGTGTCCGGCTGTCCGCCAATGAAACCAACCAGAAAAACTATTGAGTAGCGGGAAGTACAAACATGTAGCTACACTTCATAAATTACTTTAGATGAGATTTTATTTTGTCACCTAAAGTTAATATACAAATCTTTGTAAAGTGACTTGAAACAAAATTCCAATTAGATTGAATCATACACTCATCTTCCACATAAAGGAAACTAAAAAAAAAATCGATTCAGATTGAATTACTGTATTCCTCTTTTATATCAAAATTCTCGGTGCAATGTTCAGCTCCATGCAGGCTTGCACTGTTGAATTACGAATGTTATGCTAAAGATTTAAGCAAAGTTGGATGGAAAATAAAAACAAGAATTGTGCGATATCAGTCACATGCATCGTGTACTAACCTGATCGGTTGTACAGTGCAATTGTAAAAATCGGAATAGTTACCCTACATGATGAAAACTTCGTACAAAAAAACAGTTCAGAATAAATGCATTGAAAAGCATACAGTTATAATATCCAACGTGATAAAAATTTCGTACAAAAACAGTTCAGAATAAATGCATTCAAAAGTCTATAGTTATATCTAGCGTGGTGAAATTTTCATACAAAAACAGTTCAGAATAAATGCATTAATTTTTTTATAGTACATTAATACGATGACAAATTATAGAGAATTAGTGAAACGTATACGAAACGAATCTATAGTCTAGAGAGCAGGGTAGAAAGAAATGATTTTATTATTTTAAAACCCACTTATATTTGGAGAACGATTAAAGAATCATAATATAATGAAAATGGGGTGTTGTAAAGTAAGATGATTTTTTTTACTAATGTATCAAGGTATTTAAGTAGTCGTTTTCTTTTACCACTACTCTCAATAGTCTCATAGTCTCATCCGGTGTATAAATGATCAAGTAAATGACTTGTTTTCGAATTTGTCTCACACTGAAACTAAATAAGAGACTCGTAAATTAAGCTCGAACTCGGGAAAGATTTAAACGAACCAAGCTCAAACAATATTTTAAGCTCGGACAAAGCTCAAGTTCGAGCTCCAGCTCGCCAATTTCTTACTGAACCGAGCTTGAACAACTCAAAGTTTAGCTTGGCTCAATTATAGCCCTGTCGTAGCTAATTATTGAATTTGTTGTTGATGCACGAAGCATAATCAACATGAGCAGGTACGGACAAGATGTCAAGGCCGAGTAAGCCTAGGTGCCTGGACCTGGCAGATCATGGATAAATGGCCAACATTTTGGGATCAAGCTCGTCTCATATCCAGCCCGGTCCGGGGATGCCCGGGTCTAGTTTTACCAAACTTCTTGATTTGAAAACACTCAGAATTCACTGGAAAAAAATTGATAATGTATGCACATCTAACATCAATGTTGTCATTATTTTATAAAGAAAAATATGTTAACAGCTTGTACAAATGATCCAAACTGGAAGACAAAAACGTAATCACTACACAAAAGAACAAATGACAATGGAAATCCAGATGAATGGCGGTATATTTTCATATAAATAAATGGACATAAGTGAAAATGTACTGAATGGATAAACAGAGAGAATTAACCAACTCCTGGGTCTACAAGACTTGGTTAGTAAGATGTCAAGCTTGGGCCAGCCTCTTCACAACAGTGGCCATGTACTTACCTTGGTGCTCTGCCAATGCCAGTTCTGTGTCACTTGGTTCCCTCGTGCCATCGCCTGCATAAACCCCGGCACCATATGGAGAGCCGCCTTTTGGTGAGTCCATCCTGAACATGCCGGCTCCAAATGTGTATCCAACAGGTACAAATAGCATTCCATGGTGAGCTAATTGTGTGATAGCGGTCCATCTGCACGATAGAAATGCTTGTAAAACTGATGGAGAGCATTCGCTGAATAGCTTAAAGATCTCCATACAAATGCAAGAAGGTGATGCAAATATGAGTGATAAAAAAATACTCTTTGGGGTGATAATTGCCCTCAATGACATTACCGAGACCGCTCATCAAGCAGAAAAGATGCATTCACTTCATAAGTAGGAAAAATACAAGTTGCCAATATAAAGGGATTGCCTAGTTACATTCACTTCATAAGGAAAGCAAATAGAAACTAAAATGTGGAAAAGTTTAAGATGAATGCAAAATGGTCATATAATCATTATAAATAATGTAACAGTCTACCAGATTTTAAGGACATACAAAGAGCAGCAAGTTAAATCAAATCCATAACTCAAAAGAGAAAACATCTCTTTAGAACCCAAGAAAAATAGCAATTAAATCTTTGTAATTTCACAAAATCAGATCCGTTAAAGGAAGCAGACTCCAATATTCAAGCTGATTACCAACGACTCCCTTCTTTATAATGCTCCACAACCAGTTCATTTCTCATCAATGCCAGCCAGATTGCTCCCATTGACTTCTTTTTTTCCGAAACACAAAAAGCTCTCTCATACTAAAATCTTACAGATGCATATCCCACACTTGTAAATTTAGCGATTTAAACTTGCAATCCTTTTCACCAAATAACAGATAACAAATAGAATACATGTCTACTAAGATAAAAGAACCACAAATTGAATTGGCTACATAAATTCCTCTTAACCATTTCCAATTTCCTTCATTCATTAAGAAGTTGTCAAGAAACTGAATCAAAGCATCATTTACGTCTACAGAACCTATTCCAAACTACCACACAAACCTTTGATTGTTCACAATTCAAAGGTTCAATCTTTACTGAAATTTATTTCAAAGGGAAACCTTTGATTGAGTGCTTCATTCTCACCAAAAACCACAAAGCTTCAAACAGCAACCATATCAGCCATTTCCCTTGAATGCAGACAAACAGTATCATTCAACAGAGTTACCAATGCAAGAACTATCCATTTTTCCACATTTCAACTGTTAAGCTTTATTAGCTCTACATATTCAAACTTCAGGAACCTAACAACTTAAATTTGTCAGGCAGCAACAATAAATGCTCAACACAAAATTGCACTTCAATTACTCAAATTGAAAAGAGAACAGAGATGGCGATGGCTTACGCAGTAGTCTCCTGTCCACCACCTTGTGTACCAGTGCTCACAAAGAACCCAGCCGGCTTCCCAGCGAGCTTCTGCTCCTTCCACAAGCTCCCTGTCGAATCGAAGAAAGCCTTCATCTGCGCCGCCATTCCCCCATACCTCGTCGGAAACCCAAACAACACTCCGTCCGCCTCCACGAGCTCCGACGCAGCGATCTCCGGCACCGAATCGTCCTTCGGCGGCGCCTTCATCTGCTGAAGGATATCGAAAGACAGCGTCTCCGGAACCCTATACAACACACCTTCAACGCCGTCAACGCTGTCCACTCCCTTCTTCATCCTCCTCGCCAAACCTTCGACGTGGCCGTACATCGAGTAGAACGCTATGTACACCTTCAGATTCGCGATCTCGCGAGTCTCCGACAAGACGGCGTCATCAGTAGTGGCAACATCCTCCTCCCAGACGGCGCTAACGCCGTCAGCGACAGGTGGAGTCGGCGGCGCTTCGCGCGGCCGGTCTTCGGCGGCGGCGCCGGCGGGGACTTTCTTCTTGCTGGGAACACAACCGCCTCCTTTCCCCATCGGAATCGAAGGAGAACCAGCGGAGTAATTGGAGTGCAATAATGGAGGAAACTTCTAGTGAGAGGATTGATTAGTTGCTAGATCGAACAATCGAGAGATGATTTGAAGCGATTTTCGGCTACTTTGACTATCGAATTCGGTTGTCTTTGTCAGAGTCGACTGATTTTTTCTTCTCTTTTAGAAGGTGCGCGTGGAGGTGGATACCACGACGATCTGAAGATGGGCCGGATCTAGATCCGGATTTTGATACCCGGATTTAATGTGGATTTTGGGCTGGGCTGTATCGGCCCAATAAACAATACAACTTTCTTCCGGAAGTTCATTTTTGGCCCATTAAGAGTTTGTCAATTCATTCATTTTCTTCTTTTGGTAAAGGAGGCGAGCCCTTCATTATTTAATTTTGGAAACTAAAAATGTGGCTCAAAGAGATTTTCAAAACCAACAATTATCCTAAATTCATTTGGGTGGTGTTTGATGATATTTGTTTGTAGGGAAATTAGGTTGAAAATGATGGATAATAACCAATGTTTGGTTTAGATTTAGGAGTGAGCCAATTCAAATGAATGAGGGAAACCTACCTCTCCTTAAACCAACTTTTACGGGTTTGTAGAAAAGGCAATAAAATGTCAAAATTTAAACCAAAACACTAAAATTGTGCTCCGTATTTTAATTTTGGTCAAAAGGGGGTTTTAATGAAAGAAAGTAAACCATTTAGTCAACGGTTAAACCTTCCGGAATAGTACCTAGAGGTTTCCGTTCCGTTTCGACTCTCATAGGCAGAAGAATCCTTCCCAAAAAAACAAGTTACGGGCAATTCAGTTTATAATAGATATGTACTCCCAAACAAATTACTAAAAAAATATTTATTGCTAAGCAATTTAGTTAATGAATTTTATAATCTGTATTTAAAAAAAACAGCACTCCATTTATAGTTTATCTCCTAGCTACTCTCTAGCTAGCTGAAAACTCATTAGTCCTCACTACCTAGTCAAAATTTATTGGATATAGAATCCGCATTCCAAATCCAATGGCCTATTTTTTTTACTCCAATACTACTTGTTTAATTCTGTTGAGAGTTGTCCTATATCTGAAATTGGGAACTATAAAGTCTAGTATATAATCTAATGAGCTACTCCACCTATCGCTATATGGTTTTGGGTTAGAACCTCATTGGGCTTGTATGCTAGACATGTTACACGCACGACCTTCAGATTATCGGCCCACCGGACTTTAATAAATTCACTCATGCATGTGTTTAAAGAAGAGAGAGTGTTTATATATACACACACAAAATTAAAGGTGAGGGTTGGATGAATTAAATTGAAAGAGGGAGATCAAAGGGGATCTTTCTAGCTAGCAAATCACCACATTCCAAATTCAATTAGTCGATTAATTGAGTGGGAGACATGTGCTAAGAGAGAGATGAATCACATTTTGTACATATTGAACAAGTCATTTAGCCTTTAATAGCACTATAACACCTGCTAAGCAAACCCACGTAGCCAACCAAAGATATCACTTATTACTATATTTTATTGTGTACCATATTTTGAAGTAACTATAATTAATTAGTAGTACTAGTTAACCATTTGGGTTCGACGTCGGTGAGAGAAGTAGCGATTGCAAGAGAAAGATCCTATATATATTTGCTGTCGATCTCTTGTTTTTTCTTATTGAATAAGTATGTGGTACATAATGAATTCAAAACAGAAGATCAAATCCTTGCTAAATCATCTCGCCCTATGAATTAGTTTAATATATATGTATTTTTTTGTTTTTGTTTTTGTAAACTTTATGGATAAAGTGATCATGAAGAAAAGACTCAAAGAGAGGGACCAAAAATGAAGTTGCCTTCCAATGCCAAACAACAATCCATTATATTTACAATTATTATAAAAATGAAAACGAAATACCTCTCATTTTCGGTTGCCTTTTCATTGAAAGTGATGTAAAATTCTCACAACTAAGTACATCTCTAACAAAGAAATTAATTTGAAGAAACATTTCAAATTTGACACCTTCTACATACATGTTTATATTTCACGTACTTAGAACATTCCCGATAAATTCTATATAATTTTCTTTAAAATACAGAAGCAAAATTTATAATCTCCAAAAAAATTTAATCCAACTCCAACAACTATTTTATTTTTAAAAAATCTTGTATTTATTATTTATATAAATAATATTTTCTAAAAATATTATAAATTTAATATAATTAATTATAAGTTTCCAAGTATATAGCACATATTATTAATTTATTTTTTAAATATTTTTGAAAAATTTCCTAAATTTAGGGAAGAGGATCCAATTCCCCCCCCCCCCCCCAACCCCCCACTATTATGGAGAATGATATATGCAGAAATTTTGGGATAAAAACTCATAAAGACCACTGATCCCAGACTGAGAATATCGTCGGTTCTAGGCCAAGACGACCACATGATTTCCCCTTGGCCCCAATTTGAGAAAGTCCCTTTTCTTTTGTGCTAATTTTGGCTATGACCTTATCGGTTTTGGATTTAGCTTGACTAACCTTTGTACAATCCTGAATTCTAGATCCAACGACTTAGTATATTATTTGTACCTTTGATCGGTTTCCCATTCTATTTCTTATGTTGTAGGTTGTGGACCTAGACCAAGATCGATCCCCTTTATGTTGATTTGATCCAAGTTTCAATTTGATGTTTTGAGGCTTTTAGTGAAATCTATGCTTTGACCTTGGTTCACTCCTTTTTGTGGAGCTATTTCCATTCCAAAGCGCCTGTGTTCATCACCGCAAGTGTTCTTCGACACCGATTGATTAATTCGTCGGGTGGTATGCGCTTCTTACCTCTCTGATTTTCGTCTTGTAGGATGGTTTCCGAGCTCGTCGCCCTTTTTGGGATTTTGCCCAGTAGGATGCAAACTTCTTATGTCTCGGTCTCGACTTTCCCAACGTTCTCGTTGAAATTCTGTTCCGATCGATATTGGTCTGATCTGCCTACGTGTATGATTGTCCTTCACGTGTTTGTGTAGTTGTTTCTTTGATGATGACGAGCATTCGTGGCTTTTTTTAGTTGATGGACCTTTGGTTTTCTTGGGCCTTTTTGTTTGTGGGCTTTGCTATTCCTCTTTGTTTTGTTTGTATTTAGGTGTGGTTCGTTTGTGATTGGCGCGGTTGTCTGGACGTTCTCGAGGTTGCTGAAGATTCTTCATCTCGGTGGAGGCGACGTCAATAGTCCACTTCATCATATTTGTCCGCTTTTGACCCGAATGTTAAAGACTTGATCTTTAGCCCCTCACTTCTCCCACTACTCATTTAGTTCTAGTGCTTTCTTCTCCAGTTGTACTTACTTATCGTGTTTTGCTTGTTTCAGTTTGCTCTTTTCGGTTTTTCGACTGCCGTTTTCTCGACCTCTCGATTTTGTCAGGCCTGTACGGTAAACTAAATTCTTACTTACTAAAAAAAAATATATATATTATAATGAAACAATTGAAGCGTAACCACAGACAACTTGATTATAAGACTCATGTCTCTCCACGTTATACATTTATCATGTACAACAAAAGAAGAACTAAGAATGTACTACTTGAGTTCCTCGAAAAAATCTACTACTCCTATTGATGTTTGTTGGGAGGCAATTTGTTCACTGTTTATTGGTTTATGGAGCTACAATCTTGGAGTCCACTCATATATAGGGTTAGTGGTTGCACTTTGAAAATTGGGCTAGTTTAAATTTTATGGCTTTATTAATTAATTAGTACTCCAACAATAAATAAATAAAATAATTGTAACACCCAAATGAAGCCCTAAAACTGGGCGTAAAATGGGGGAGAGGTAGGTAAAATACAAAGGGATATACTTTCTTGATTTACTAATCAAACTGTAGATGCTTTACTATTGGTTTAAATGTATGCATGCGTCTTCTAGAATGGCTAATTGTAAATTCAAAGTCAAGATTTAAAATTCGAGAGAATATGATCATATAAATCATTGAATGTTAATTAATTTGGTAGGACGAAGTTGAAGGGAAAGAGTATGCAAGGAGGGAAACATGGAAGGCAAAATGGGTGGCATATTCCTACAAATTAATTAATCTAAAGATCAAGGTACGTACGTTGGTAATTATTTTTTAAAAAATGTACTATAATAGTGTGAAAACTATAGGCAAAGAGACAAATTTGACTACGTAATGTAAATGCAAAAATATATAGCCTATAGGGTAGGTAGCATCGTTAAGATTGAGAGGAGTGCTATATATATAAGCTAGGTTAATTTAAACCCAAAAAAATACTCCATCCGTTCCAATAGATATAGGGTTTTAGTCTTGTGCACACGTATTAAGAAAATCTTTACTTTTACTTTAAAACAAATAATTATCTCTCTTTTACTTAAAAAGTAAATTTAAATTACTTGAACAGAGTGTCATCATCATTTCCATTGGATAGAATAGAATTGCTTAAAATGACAATTATCAAGAAGGACAAGTATAAATAAACTCAAAATCCCATATATTATGGGGCCCATATAATATGGGACGGAGGGAGTATAAGCTAGGTTAATTCAGGTTACTATAGTTTTTGTATGAAAGTATACTTTTTTCCATATAATAGTAAGGCTTAATTATTGGCTTAAAACATATACAGCCCCCTGTACTTTTACAAATTTGTCAGATAGACACCCCACATTTGGTTTGGACCTATTGAGCACTTAAACTTAACAATTTGAACCTATTAAACACCTAGTCACTGACGTGGCTGAGCGCGTACATGTAACGCTTTAAGGGGCGAGTGAAATACCATAAACCCATTGTAAAAGGCTGATTTAGAAAATAATATCAAAAAAAATAAAAAAATCCTCTTTTTTCTGCACTTCTTCCTCTTCCTCTCGCAGGCTCTACTCTTCCTCCATAGCCATTCTTCTCTGCCTTCTTCACACCCTCCCCTGGACTCATCCTCACATACTTTTGAACAAACTTCTCTGAGTCCGTCATTCCGTCCCGACTCTCTCTAGATCTGGTCCGAGTGCATTGTTCCGTCCCGACTCTCTCTAGATCTGGTTCGAGTCCGTTGTTCCATCCCGATTCTCTCTAGATCTGGTTCGAGTCCGTCGTTCCGTCCCGATTCTCTCTAGATCTGGTTTGATTCTGTCATTCCATCCCAATTATCTCTAGATCTGGTTTGTGTCCGTCGTTTTTCGTCCCGATTCCCTTTGGATTTGGTTCGATTCCGTCGTTTTTTGTCCCGCCTCTCTCTAGATCTAGTTCGAGTCAGCCGTTCAATTCCGACTTCAGAGCATTCAGCCATGGGAGACGAGATTTAGAGCACGCAATGGGAGACGAGCTTCAAAGCTTTAGAGCCTTCGGGCATGGAAGATAAGCTTCAGTCGGAGTCTATCGTTCCGCTCCAAATCTCTCTCTGATCTTTACTCTTTCTTTTTTCATTTTTGTTTTAATAATTTAATTAACCTTTAAATTCCAGCTTATGTGGAAAAATAAATCCCGGCTTATGTGGCAAAATATGCTTACATGGCACATATGTGGACAAAAAATTGGAATATGTCAGCGCACGTGTTATACACTCAACATGGTTGTCAGCGAACAAGTGTTTAATAGGTCCAAATTGTTAAGTTTAAGTGCTCAATAGGTCCAAACCAAAGGTGGAGTGTCTATCTGACAAATTTACAAAAGTACAGGGGGCTATATATGTTTTAGGGCTTAATTAGTATTAATCATTCAATGGTTGAAGGCTGATTAACATCATTGATCTCAATGGCCGACTAGCTATTGTAAATTAATTTCACCATCGACGTGTCACGTGTAGGTAGAATAACAATGAGAACACGATCTGTTTACTTAAAACTATGACTTTTTCCATAGAGCTCTAGAAAAGTTAGTCTTTTCTCTCTATTTTTATGTTAGACAGGCGAGGACTCAGGTAACAACTTGACTGAGTCCCCAACCAAGTTCTTCCAACAGACAAGAACTCGAGCTATCACTAGCTCGACCGAGTCATAGAACGAGGAGTTGCTCTAGTGGATATAACTCGGTCAGGAACTCAGTCGAGTTCATGCACAAATACTTGTTCCATCGAACAACTCGGTCAAGTATTTGGCCGAGTAGTTGTTCGTTCCAAGGACATTGAGTTGCATGTTGTCTTATCTTTTTAGGGTATTTTCAGATTTTTTTAAAATTATGGTTTAATATTTTTGGTCATTTTATTATTGTAATACATTTTATATACTTCCCAATACAAGCCCTAGAGTCAAATGAGTTTTACATGAAAAAAAAAATCATTTTATATGGTTTAGAGCGAGAAACTTTCAAATTAAAGATCGCGAGAAGCGACGTCAGGTTAATTGTAGGTTCATAAGATTAATCTACATTGGTTGAAGAGCGGTTTGTGAGACTCAAATCGTATCACAGTCAAAACGATCAAAGAAGAATCCGTGAGATTCGAGTTGTTCAGTAATTATCCTCTATACTCCAACCTTGAATAATCGGGCCAACCTTCTAATGAACTACTCCGTATTCATCGTCAACAAGGATCTTCTGCTTAATGAGCTAATGTAATTAATATTAATTGTAATTCATAATAACCCATTGAGTTAATCATAGTATATACCTCTCAATTTTGAACGTATGTGAGAACACTGAAACCTCCACATGGAAATTTGTAGCCATACCATCAACATTTAATTTGCTTGCACATGGTTTTACATCAATGAACAGTACTTGCCAACCCAAAAAGCCGATACACCTAGATGGATACATATCGATCGATCTCTGCATGCACTAGATGCTCAATTAGAGATGCAATCAAATTAATTAACAAACACATAAGTACAATAATAAATTAATTCCAATTCGATCATATCAATAAGATGTCACGGTGTCTAAATTATTGCCCCAACACCTGGGTTAGCGTCAAAATTAGAAAGTCGGAAGATTCGAAGCAAGGATGCCTTGTGTCGGGATAATTACAACAATCATATTATATTACTTTTTTTTGAAACTATATAGATATATAATGAAATTAAGCATATTTATTTAATAACGAACACTTGTATAAATTATATTAAGGTGCTAATTAAGCTAGCTAGGCTGGGCTTTATAGGGCTTAATAAAAAAAATTAAGAACCTTTAATCAAGGGAATCACCTTGTTGTCATCCCATGCGCACTCCTCTTTATGTGATTAAACAACTTTATTCATGACAAATAAGTAAATTGGAAGAAGTGTATGAGGATTAGGACTTAAATAGTTAATTAAGTAATGTACTAAAATGTAGTCGTTTGACTCGACATGTTGGAACGAATCATAGTTGCGTGTTGCGTGTGTTCTCTTCTCTATGGTCATCCTTATCCAATAACAACTAACTTCAATCCATCAATATATTTTGTTAAGAGTTTAAATCTTGTACTTGGAAGAAATGTTCTGTGTAAATATACTATAAGTTAAAGTGTAACGTAAAATTTTAAAAGTGTATTTCTAAATAGTACTATTCCAAGTTTAATTATTTCTTCTAACTATATATGGAGATATAAATTGGTATATTGTACGTCTACCCTTAAATTTAATTGATATGCCTGGCCCCAAAAAAGAAAAAATGCATGTATACATAGATTAGGTTTAATTATTTCTTTATTACACGCTATTTTTAGTTTTTTAATCTTCAATTAAAAATGCAGCGAAATACAATACTTGATGTGAATTGCAGAATTAAGTGAACCCTCGAGTCTGAACGTAAGTTGCACCCAAAGCCCTCGTGATCAAGACATGTTTGTCTGGGCGTCACACACCGCATCGCCCCTACCCTCTCCTGATCTTCGGGGAAGAGACTGCCCCCCTTCACTCCCGCGTGCGGCCAACCTAAACACAGACCCGACCACTGTCGCAAAACAACACAACAATTGGTGGTGAGTAGCTCTACACATCGCATCACATCCCGAATGGTCCCCGGGACCAAGGGGCACTTAGTCCATTCTAACGGGAAAGAGAAGATTCGAACTTACGACTGACTTCATTACCTACTAGTTAGAGTTGTGAGGTTTGAAGGCTATACGCTATTTTTAGTCGGTGAGACTTTAAATATATTCCTTCAAAATAATAAAAAATAAAGAAACTAATAAGATGACTGATTGTTGAGGAGAAAAATTGGATAGTATATATAAAGTGAATAATATTGTACGACGTCAAACATGCCGGTGATCAAAGGGAAACACTTAGCTAGATCATTACGAATCACAAAAAAATACACATATATATGTAATTTAAATTAATCTTTATTCAAAGATTCAAAAGAAACTTAGGTATATATATTTTCTCCTGACCCCATTCTTCTCTTAAATATAACACTTTCTGTGTAAAGATGGTCACTCCGATCTTTTGGTTTTTGGTGCATGCATGTATATATTGAATGAAAATGACAATTCCTAAAAATTTATTTGATACGTACCCTATGTTATTTGATCAATCAATGTACTATATATGAGCATGCAATTACATTACCCTCAAAAACAAAAGTTGCAATTATTAAGCCTAATCCATGTCTTATATATATCACGTACAGATAAGATTGAAAAAGTACAAACATATTCATTTGACTGATAAAGTTTTGATTAGAAGTCACGGAATTGTTATTTCTTAAGCAAATAAAACAAAACAATAAACTTTGATGGGAAAATGGAAACCAAAATAGTTTGCCCTTGTAGTTAAGTAAAATGGCAAAAAAAAAATTGAATAGTCAACATCTTTAAAAAGGTGTACACGTGGAAGAAGGGTAAAGGTCGGAAAGTGGGGGGTCAAAATATATGTATGTTGTGGTTACACAATATGAGAATTTAGTGGGCTTCCTACGCATCTAAAAATTTTGAAAATTATTTTTCGTATGAATGTTATTATTCAAGTTGATGTAAAAATTGAACAAAAAAAGAATTTGATAACGACCAAAAAAAGTTGATGTAAAATTGAACAAAATGCTAATTATAGATATATGAAGGAATAATTTTTTTATTGTGTATTTTTTTTATAAGAAAAGAATTTGATATATCAACCAAAAAATATAGCAAATGAACAATTTAGCATAAGAAATTATTGCATTTTTTTGTATTGTTTTTTTTTGTGTATGGATTCGATCGAAATACGTCCCATTATTCGTTATCGGTTTTTCTATATGTTTTAAGAATACATTATAAGGAATTTAATTTTGGAAACTAATTAAAACCCTAAAATAGAATTGATAAATTTTATGAGAAAAAAATAAAAATACCTCAAATTTATAAAAATTTTATAAATCATGCTTCTTAGTTCTTATCACGTGTCATTATAAAAAAAATTGTTGATTTATAGAGAAAAAAAATTCAACAAGAATGACTCTATTTGAAATTGAAGTATGCAATTAATATACATGATGCTATTGCTAAACATACACTAATATGTATATAAGGGAATTTATTACTTGTACATTATAATTTTCGAAGATGTTTTAAATAGTACTTGAGTATTTTTGGCATAGTTTAGTATATATTACCTCATTACTTGTAAATGAAAAAATGTGACTCAAGCTTGAAAGTGATTGACAGCAATTGTACATATGCAAGGCTTTTGCAATCACACGATGCCCCCTTTTTAAGCTATGGTGATTAGTTTAGTCAAATAATTTACCTAATTTTATGGCCTCTCATTAATTAATTAGTTCAAATGGATTGATATCTGAAGATAAAATATCCTTTCCCAATATTTATCGAGCCACGAGCTACATGCTTAAAAGGAAACTGTTTGGCTAATGACAATTGACTAGCTAGCTAGAGTCGTGTTAGAGGGGCCGATGAATTTCCATTTAACTAATCTTATTATTAAGATTTGTTTGATTAATTTAATCATGTTATAGAACAGGCTAGAAGGGATTAATTAGTACTTTGTGGAAATTAACCACTCAATTGGACAGCACAATTCTAGAGGCCAACCACCAAAGTATGATATATTATTTGTTTATCCAACCGGGCTGAACCGGCCGGCCTATATATGTGGTCAGGTTAATTTTGGATCAAGCCTAGCTTATAAATTAATCAAATTTATTAATTACCCCAAGATATGTATATATTGAATTAATTATAACCCAAAAGAGACCTTATCCTTTTATCATAATTACTGAATTGGGCAAGTTGGGGATAACATAAGGCGCATGATATCAATCAACCTAGGATTTCAACAGAGCTAGTCGTATGCAAAAATAGTTAGAGGGAAAGGATTAGGTTAGCGGACAACTAGTCATTAGGTCGATAAACAGTTTCACTAGACTTTTATGGTTTGAGCGTTTTTGTTTAATTTTTGTCTCTTGTTTGTTTTACTGTTTTGAGGTTTTGTGCTTTGTTTAGTGGTCCATTGGGTCCTTTCAGATTTTTTCGGGCACACCCCTTTGTTTTAAGTCAAGAATATTCTCATCTTGAACTCGAAATTTCGTTAAGACAGAGCTACACTGAACTAATATTATTATTGTTATACTGAATTGGGCAAGCTCTAGCTTGCTCATGTCTTATCTCCATGAATACTATATTCACATGTGAATTATTAAGTTCTTATGAATAATTAGTTTCATTGATTATTATGTGTCATGAAAACTTCAACTAGGGAAAAGACGTGCTAAAGCTAACAACATTTTGTGCACGCATTTTGCCAAAGAAGGCAAAAAAATAAGCCATGCATGCATGTGCTTATCCTATAGCTAGCTCGTTTTCTATACCTCCAAGTAAACTTCACCAAGAAAAGAAAAAATGTACGTTTGTTACATGGAAGACACATATTTATAACACATGCAAATAGATTTTGAATATGACTTCACATATGTGCCAATCTTAATTCCTCTTGTCAACCATTTTTACTTGAAACGTATAGTTAACAAGCCAATCAATACTCTTCCAACTTTTAGTTCCTAACTACACAAGGAAAGTCCCACATGTGGTGGCAAGGTTTGTAATTATCCTAAAATTTTATGGCTTAGAACTATATCCATCAATATCTTGAAAAGACAAATTTACCCTTGAGGTTCCTAGTCATCCAAATTCCTTATTGTATATAATAGTAAGTACTTCACTCTTCATCCTTTCACTTACTCTATACTCAACCTTAATAAATACCTCCATCCAATATATCCTAACCCACATATTGACCCACTCCTAAGGAGGAGGAAAGGCTCTAAAACCACAAACAACTAGTATTTCACCATGGGAGATCAAGCTCAAGAACACCCTTTCGCCTTGATTTCGGAAGTGTATCCGATTCTATACACTTCACAAGTCCAAGCGCAACCAGGTAGATACATACATACATATATACATAATACAGAAATAATCTTGAATATCTTATAGATTTTCTACCCTTTTGAATTAATTGGTTGGTCTTTATTAATCTTTTGAGTATAATAGGAGAGGCGAAGCCAAAGCGAAGGAGGAGAAGGAAGGCAAAGAAGGATTGCGACGAAGGAGGAGAAGGAAAGAAGAGGAAGTTGAGTGAGGAGCAAGTGACCATGCTTGAGAGGAGTTTCGGGTGCGAGCACAAGCTCGAGTCCAAGCGAAAGGACAGGCTGGCGTCTGAGCTGGGCCTGGATCCGAGACAGGTGGCAGTTTGGTTCCAGAACCGTAGGGCCCGATGGAAGAACAAGACGATCGAGGAAGAGTACTCGAAGCTCAAGGCTTCACATGATAATGCTTTGCTTGAGAAATGTGGCCTTGAATCTGAGGTACATATCACTGCTTTGATTATTGATCCAATTTTTGTTGAATTGTTTACCTTATTTTAGTATCGTACGTGTCGAATGCTCATAAGGTTGCTATACCATTAAACATTAGCTAATACTATATATTATTGTTCTTTATATTAAAAATTATATATTTGTTGTACAAAAGGTTATTAGAATAATAGTGAATCACATATAACTATGGAGGGAGCGGGGTTACGTGGAAATTTCATGAGAAGATTGACACCATATTTCACGACAAAAGCTACTGTTGATCCCAAAATAACGAAAAAATAAATTTTATTTAAATAAAAAAAAATCCGTACACAATTGTTTATGTTTAATGTTGTAGCCTTTTTTTTTGATCAAGAACAAGGGGAAGACCCCAACTAAATAAGAGGGCCCGAAATGTTGACAGAGCGCGGGGTGGCCCTCCCCGCGACGTCATCGGATAACAACTTGAGAACACTCGAAGGTGCCTCCTCCACAGAATGAAAACCAACAGGGAAATTAAAGGCAAGCTTTGTGAGGGAGTCGGCGACGAAGTTCGCTTCCCTAAAGACATGGAGGAGTCGGGCCTCCCAGGCCCGACTAAGGAGTTCCTGGCAATTAACAACCAGGTTGTGGAGCGGGTGGCATTGGCTAATGGAACCATGGATGAGGTCGACCGCAAGCTTCGAGTCGGATTCAAGAACCACCCTTCTAAAACCCTTCGCCCAAGCAAGCTTTAGGCCTCCCAAAATACCCCATAACTCTGCAGTTGGGACCGAACACTGACCGAGATTATGGGTGAAGCCACCCACCCAATCGCCGTTGTCGTCCCGGAGAACACCAGCCGCGGTTGCACGCCCATCGTCGTTCACAGCTCCATCCGTATTGATTTTCACGACCCCAACAGCCGGCTTCTCCCAACCGACCAGCACATCCCGCCGAGCATTCCCCGAGCTGCAGCCTCTTGTGATCCACGCTCTACGGTACTCCTTCACCCTATCCTTGACGAAGTCCACAGCTCCATGAACCACATTCCGATTGCCAAAAATCCTCTCGTTTCTCCACTTCCAAATCCACCAAAGACTAGTGGCGAAAGTCTCGGCCCAATCCAGCTCACCGTCTATCTTCTTCTTGGACAGGATATTGCACCTAACCCAACCTGCAAAAGGTAATTGAAAAAACTCAGTGCAGACTGACATCGGATTCAATTTAAACCATAAGTCATGTACTTCCCTGCAATCGCGAAAGAGATGAGTAAGCGACTCCACCCCTCCACCGCATATAGTGCAAGTATCATCGACAGCGATGTGGCGACGACACCTCTCCTGATTGGTGAGAACAGCCCCCCTCGCCACGAGCCAGATAAACACCCTAATCCTCTCCGGCGCCGCAAGCCTCCAAATGGATCTGAAGAAACCGCTATCATTACCGCTCTCCTCACCTCTTCCAGCCACAAGGTCATACCCCGAGCTAATCGAGTACTCCCCACAGGCCGACGGCATCCACGCAAGCCGATCCGAATCACCGCTGGCCTCGGTGAGATGAATAGCAGCAACACGCAGCAGAACATGAGCAGGGAGGACGAGCTCCAAGAGCTCCCAGCGCCACCCCACATACGGTTCCCAATAGTGGCGAACCTTGTTCGACAGCTCCTCAGGATGTAGGGCGGGGAGAGCCACATCAATCAGCCTCTCATTGCCCAACCACAAGTCCACCCAAAACCTGGTGGTAGTCCCGTTGCCCACATTCCAGCGACAGCCCGGAGTAATCACCGAGTTGATGCCCTTGACAATGCCTTGCCACACCACCGAAGAGTTTGCAACAAGAGCTCCGGACTTAATGTTGTAGCCTTTGATTGGTCAGAGTGAACCACTTAAGAGTTAGGACCATATTTATGAACATATGCACCGTATCCAACAGGCTTTTCTCACATGCATGTCAACTTTTCAAAATTATATTCTATACCTCTACTACTTTGTATCATGTACACATTAGCCTGCTTCGCAAAATTAATCTATAGCGTATTTTTTTCGGATGAGAATATTTAAATACTGAGTTGATGATATCTGGTTTAATCGTATGTTTTGTGTGATTGACAGATTTTAAAGTTGAAAGACAAGTTAGAAGAAGCGCAAAGAGAGATCCGACGATTGTCAGAGCGAGCTGAGATAACAAGTAGCAATAGCCCGAGCTCGTCGTTGACAATAGACGCCATTCATCATAACCCTTCAATGATGCAAATGGGAGAATACAACTTTGGAAGCTTCAACTGTGCTAGTCCATTTTATATGCATGGAGATAGTTGCATCCCTTCCTTGGAATGGACTCCTTACAACTTGTGATTATGGAGAGTTTTAAGTTTTTAATCTACTAGTATCGTTTCGTGTTATCGATCAATCGGTCAATCGTGTACTCGAATAGGAGTAATAGAATCGTTACGTACTCTTAGCTTGCTAGCTACTTAGGACCATAAATCTATATTTGTAAATTATTTTTATTATATAATGTTCAGTATAGTAGTTGTAACATTATGTTGGTGTTTGTTCGTATGTCCAAAGTGTAACTTTATTTCCAACAAGTGTGGACGTTTGGAAATCATTTTGCTTAACTAGAATTTCTCACTTTATGCATGAATGTTTGCTTTAGTGACTGAGCTTACATGATCATCATCAGAGATTGGGCCTGATCTGTACTAGCTAGTTGGGCCTGTTCAATATGGGCTCTTATTAGGGTAATCCGAAAGAGGAAAAGTTTCTTATTTGGGTTGCATAGATTTGAACTAGTTGGGCCATAGTTGGGCCGTATGTCCATAGTTGGGCCTCTTTAATATGGGCCTGTTCAAGTGTGGGCTGTTCAATAATAAATCTAGAATCAATGATAATGCACACTTGGTCGAAATCTATACAACCTGAAAAAGTTTCTTATTTGGGTTGTGTTGGATCGACGCATTGGTAACAAGTCAGGGAACTAATAATATTCCTTAGGCAGCGAAAATAAACAATAAGAACACAGAATTTAGAGAAGAAAACTTTCTGTCCGACCAACAAGTTGTAGAAAGAAAAACATCTACCTCTGAGACTTCTCAGAGGATTTTCAATAAAATACATTTATTAAGTTTCAACGATTACAAGGCAAGTCAAGTTCCTTAGTAATTAAGCACCAACCAAAGTTCAACCAACAAGACTTCTACAACCCTAAGCGTAAACCTAAGACAAAGTAATCTACTGACTTACTTGTGGATTCTTCATCGGAAAAAGCCACACACTCATACACTTGAAAAGCTCACTCTCCAAGTTCGTCGTCTACAACCTCTACTTAACCCTAGCTAAACCTAGCTATTTATAAGATATGTCAAGTCTGATCTCATACGTAATTCTTGCCTAATTACGCAGATATTCCACTTAACAAATCCCACACAATAAGGAGAAAGTATTGTTTGTGATTTTCGATCTTCAACCATGTTGATTCTTGCCAAAACCGAATGATCTCGGATCTCTTTAGATAAGATCGTGTGAAGTTGATCTTATCCTTCCTTTGATCTCCTCAAGCAACCGCCTACAGCTGTCATATCTTCGTAGAAGATTGCTCGAAGAAGATCTGGTAACTTGCCATTAATAGAAAGTCGCGTTCCGTTTGAGAAGCGCTTCCTAAATCTGTCACTCGTTCCCTCCATCGTTCCTCACAATGTTCCGTCACTCGTGACTATGTACCTGTTTTTCTGAAACACTTACATGTAGAAGCAAGTTATACCAATTAAGTTTGTTATCATCAAAAGTAAGAGAAACCATGAAACAACCATTGTTCCAACAGGTTGCATAGATTTCGAACAAGTGTGCATTATCATTGATTCTATTTTTATTATGTTGGAGCCTTAAATAGCATAAACACCGATCTATCATCCAATGCATTTTTTTGTGTCGAGTGAAGCCACTACATGCAATTGCATAAACCACACCAAGATCCGCTATATTAGGTCAAATGTTAGTGTAGATGGCAAAAAAGTTTAAAATTTCTATTGCTAAATTTGTTGTTTGCCATGAACTGGATTCCAAACAAAAAAGGTGGCAAGGTAGAGACTAATATTCTCAAGAGGGCTATGAACATAGAAAAGAAGTTTGAAGTTGCGCAAGCACGAAAAGCTCACCGTGATCAACTAAAATGGAGTGTTGATAATTTGCAAAATTAAGTGGGTCAAGCTCAAGAAGAGGAAGCTCGAAATAAAATCGAGGTCCGATGTTGAAGTTGGAACATAGAATGCAAATATTCCGACTAGTATGTTAGTTGAGCATCTTATTCATCGTCCAATGAGTATCAAGCTAGGCTATCAAAAGAGGAAATAACATGTGTCAACAAGCTATGAGGAAGATTTTGAGCTTATTTAATTTGTTAATATGCCCTGAATCTATTGTTGATCGGCACTTATCAGGGGTTTAGAGGCGGAGCCTCCGACTGTCTGACAGGGGTTTGGGGGCAGCTAGCGCCCCACGACGGTACGCTATGTTTTGTATTCACGGGTTTATTGTGATCTGTTTTGGGCTTACGCCCATAATCTGATTAGGGTTTCATGAGTTGCTATAAATATTCATGTAACGCCTTATTCTTGTAATTTGCTCTATTTCGCCTCCATAATAATAATCTGGTTATCTAACCATGGGTAGCTAACACACTGTTACCGAACTACCTAAATTTATGTGTCAATTTTTACTGTTTATCGTTCTCGTTACAACACTATTAAATAGAATGAGAAAGAAGCTACTAATTAAAAATGACAATGATGTGAAGAAGTGTATATGGCAAGGTAGGCGCGTAAGAGCATAAAGATAAGAGACATTTTAATTAACGAGAAAGATGTACATGCTTAAGAATTTGATGGTGCAAGGAGTCTTTCACTAGAAAGAGAAGATTATAAGCATTATTTGATAAAAGAGTCGACATGTTATCATATTTCATGTAATAGCTAGTGTTTGTTTTGTGAGTTTTGCTTACATATATGAATTAAGTTTATCCTAATTGCTTAGTTGGTTTGTTTGATAAATGATAATGCAATGCATATATTAAGTTGTACGTCTTTTATTGGTCAGTGTTTATTTCAATATTTGTTTTAATTTGATGTTTTTTATGGTTTTGAAGAGATTATTTTTTTTAGTTGGACGAATAGATGATGATCTTAAATAATGTAATGACTAGTCATTTCATTTTAAAAAAAGTGATGCTCTTAAGTCTTAAGCAATGAAATGAGTACTTTTTATCTGCAAAGAGATAAAGTGATGTCATTTTCCTATTAATATGCATAAGATACACCGGTTTATTGTGAACCGGTCAGAATTGTGGAGCGCCAAGGATTTAGCATAGCAGTAGGTTTTAACGCTAACTTTAAAAAAAAAAGAAATAAAAAATGGTAGCGATACCGGTGGCCGGAACCGGTATTTGTAAAATACCGAGGATCGAGACAAGCGTTTAAAAAATTTACTTTTGTTGGTACCGGTAGCGTGTACCGGTACCGCTATAGTAAAACCAGAAATCGGTTCCGGTTTCCGCTACCGGAATTTGTAACACAGGAGACGAACTTCGCAATTTAACTGTGGAAGACGCGGTGCCAAACGCGCAAAAAATTGAGCTCAAAATTTCACCGCAAGTAAAACCTTCGAGATGTGGCCATTTGGAAGGCATGGGCATTCTAGTCCTAATCCAATGAATCTAAACGAATAACACGAGGGTGAAGACGACGAAGAACACGTGGGTGAAGACGACGGTGCAGACGGAATACCATATGAAAATATGGTATGTAAATCCTGAATTTTAGTTACATTATTTAATAATAATTTTTTAGTTAAATATAGTTATTTAGAAATATTTAATAATAATTTTTTAGTTAAATATAGTTATTTAGAAATAATTAGGTTTTTTGTAGTTGTTATAATTGTTAAATTAGTTGGGTAGAAATTGTTAGTTATAATATTTTATAATTGTAAAATAAGTTGAGTTGAAAGGTTTAGGGTTCAAACTTTATAATCATTATAACTGAAAATTTGTTATATGCAAGTAATAATTAAACACTCTAAATTTGTCAATAAATTTTTTACAGTTTCCCGATTTTTCTACCCACTTTGAGTCTGATAATGAGTGGCCGGATCGGAACGTAATGTTAAAATGGGCTAGAGGAATAGGCAAGAATCTGAATATGGTGTTGACCATTAAAAATTCCTAAGAAACGAGGGTCCTTTTAGCATGTGTGTTGGCTGGTGAGTACAAGCCAAAAAAGAAGGGGAAATCTGGCATTATATGAAGATTGTTACAAGCTGGTGATAATCTAAGGGAAAAACCACGTAGTAGGAAGATTGGTTGTCCGTTTGAGTTGGTTGGACAACGGGACAGGAGGACCCATTCTTGGCGGCTAAGCGTGAAATTCAGTCGCCACAACCACGACCTTTCTACTAGTTTGGAGGGGTACCCTTTTGCCGGCCGCCTGACCGATGAGCAAAAGAAGGATGCAAGGCTATTAACCCTCGCACATGGTGAACCGAAATTTGTTATGACATACTTGCGGCAAAAGTGGTCGGACATGACAACATCGATGAGGCAGCAGTACACTTTTCGGCACGAGATACTGAAGAAAGAGATGAGCTCGATGACGGTAACTCAATTCTCGCTCCATTTCTTAAAGTCAAATGGGTACTATCTCGATTATCGATCCGAGGAGGGAAGCAACGAGATAATTGACTTTTTCTTTGCCCACCGCAAGTCGATGAATCTGCTGAAGCTGTTTCCGTATGTTGTGATTATGGATGCGACATACAAAACAAACATGTAAGTATTTATAATAAAAGCGTATTTACTTTGCACATTAAGTTTTGCACGTTAACTTATTCAAATTAATTATCACGTTAGGTACAACATGCCTTTGTGTGAGATGGTAGGGTTTACTTGCACCGGACACACTTTTTGCATTGGGTTTGCATTTATGGCAAGAGAGACCAAAGATCACTATGAATGGGTGTTATATCAATTGCGGCAGGTGTTCGAATTGGTTGGAAAAATGTGTAATATCAACTAAATTCCAAATAAAATAAAAATGAATATTTATCCCAATAAAAATTTTTTTCTCTAAAGTAGATGACTTATTAATCTTTATAATTTCATATTAAATTATAAAGAGATTATAGAAGTTTATTACAATGACAATTAAGAATTTCGTTAAATTTTAGGCAAGTCGGATAAGTATTTAAATAATTTTTTTTTCTTAAAAAGGGAATTTAGTTATTTTTACAAATTTCATTATAAATTATATAAATATGATAAAGGATTATTAAAGTATAAAAATCAACCAAATAAAATGGAGGGGTGTTAAATTCCGAAATTTTATTAATAGTGGAATATTACAAGGCTGAGAATAATTCAAGGCAAAACTAATAAAAAGGAGTTGAGAGCCAGGACTCGAACCCGAGACCTCTCGCTCCTCTCATCCTAAACACACACTCCAACCAGCTATGCTATTGTAATTTGACTACCCAATTCACCACTCTTTTAATAATAAGTCCTCTCTTTTCTTCTTCTTTCCCAATTGCCAAAACCATTGTCTATTGATTTGATGTAAATTCAAGCCATGGTTTCCACCCATGGTTTCCACCTCCATTATTCTCCAATGGCCATTGTTTGCTTGCCCTTCTCACCTCACATTGTGTCATCCTCCAAGAAGCACAAATTGGACCAATCACCATGGATCTCCTTCTCCATGAGAGGTCCATCCATGGAGGTGTGGATCCATGGAGGGTTCAATTTCTCCTATAAATAGGTCCGAAAATCCCATAGAAAATTCACACATCAACTCTCTCTCCCTCTTCTAGCAAATTGCTACCCAAATCACTCAAAAATCAGCCAAGAAGAAAAGCCCCATTAAATCTGAATTTTTTTCAAAAACCCTTCTTCACCTCCGTTGGGGCGCCGGACCACCACACCCCTCCGACCGGACCGCCGTCCGTCGAACGCACGCCACCCGCCGCCCAGAGAGCCGCCGGAGTAGCCACTGGTGCCCCGCCCAGGATCGTCCGTCGTTCGTCCTGCTCTCTGGCTTCTGTCGTGGATTGCTCTTGTGCGTGGAAGACAAAGAAGGATAGTGGGCCTAATTTTTGGGTAAATCTTAACTAAACTTGGGCTGAAATTTTAATTAAAATCAGATCTAACCCACCTCAATTTTCTAAACATTAAAAATCAGATTTTATTAGTATTATTATTTACTAGTGAATAAATGGATTATTTAACATGCTTGTAAACTTAAATAGAAGGAAATAAAATATGGCAAGAATTGGAATTTTTTTTATAAATTATGAGAGTATTGTTTTTATAATCAATTTTAATAAATTAAATAGATATCATAATATTTGTTAGCCTACAAGTTTTAAATTTTTATAAGAAATATTAATAGAAATCTTGTTAGTTGTAGAGAAGAAATAAATCAATTAGGAAAAAAGTATAATTACTTTGGTGAATTTTGATCCTACTAGAATATTTAATTTATATCATATTTTAATATTATAAGACATGATTATTTTAAATAGATTTGAAGAAGCTCTTATAAAAGTATTGTTATGAAATTTGTAGTATATGGATTATAGTTTTATATAGAATATTATTTTTATAAAGGGATAATATGATTTATATAAAGATAAGAACAAGGTGCTAGTAGATAAAAAAAAAAGGGAGTCATTGCATGTCCTAAACTATAGAAGATATCATATTTATGCGCTTGATCAAGATAAATAGATTCATAAAATAAATTCTTTACTCAATAAAAATATGAATTTAGCATACCTCTAGGTGTAGAAGTCATTACAAGACAAAATCTTTTATTATAACATGATAAATGTGACTATAAGGTAATATATGTTATTATATGGTTTTAGTTATAATATAAGGTAGTAATGATAAAATACTCATGACCTATTATAAGAATAACTATTTTGGATAATGATAGAGAATTCTTATAAAAGTATTGTCACAAAAGTTGTAGCCATGAACTATAGTTGGATATTAGATATTTGGTTATAAGAGAATAATGAATAATAGTCTTATAACTAAAGTCATCATTTAAAGAAAATAATAATTTAATATACCTTCAAGTGTAGAGATTTAATACAAGACATAAGTTCTAAGTTAGATATAGAGAATTATGATCTTATATTGATCTTATGATATTATATAGTCATGAGGATTACTTGCATGGAAAGAAATCATTTAGATATAGAAAAGATATTATTTTATAACCTAAGATATTATAATAATAGACTATAAGTATGAAGTAGATATTTATAAGCCATGATTATATTTTATAAGCCATGATCATATATTATCAACTATGAGCATAGATAATTTATGAGCCATATAATGTGAAAAGAACTATAGGAATAAAATAAATAGGATTAATTTAATTTATGATATTTTTAGTAAGTTACTTTATAAAGAAAAGAGAATTTTCTAATTTTGGAAACTTTCAAGAAAATAGATCATAAGTCTAGTAGCTTTTTGATGTGAAGAATATAATTAAAAGAAATTCATTTAAGGGGATATTATAAGTAAAATATGGGAAGTAACAAGGAAAATTTAAAAAGGATTATTTTAACATTAATAAATAGAATTTTTATGGAATAAAAAAGGATATTACAAAACCAAAATAATAATGAAGGAACATTATTATTTTAAATAATCTTCTAAATTATTACCATAATAATTTAGATTTCCGCTTCTCTTATGAAAGCGTTATAAGAGAGAATCCAAGTTAAGAAGTATCCATATTTATAAGCCGTTCGTAAATTCCGTGTCGATAGGTCGGAATCCTCGCTCGTAGTCGGGAATCACATAAGTTTCGTCAAAGCTCGTTTGTTAGAACTTGCTACGCTAAGGCAAGTGGAATTTCCCCTTGTGCCCTTTTATATCCGTCTACATGATATTTCTCGATGTTGGGAACGACTTGTATGCTTCAATAAAAAAAATGAACCTAGGAAATATCGAATGCTAGATATAACGACCCATTGTTAGCATAGTTGCTTTATATTCTCGTAATAGGATTATATATGCTAGTGTGGTTATTATCTTGATTGCTTGTGGTCTCGCTCAGAGATTTACTTTGAATAAACTAGAAAGGGGTGCGGGATAGCCGACGCCTCTATATAACCTTACTAAGTCGTACGTCCATACGACTTTCGGGATCATGATCTCCATCCACTCCGATTGCAAGGAGGGATTGTGTGCACTCTAGCTAAGTGCCGGGGAATTGAAGTTCTCCCTCGGGTGGCTCGGATTATCCGTGTCCCACCACTCTCCATAAAAAAAACATTAACAAAGTCGAATATCTTTCGTCACTATATAAGATAAGTGCGAATGCACATTTAAGATACCAAAACCGGACCGGTCTCAAATGATCAATCCGGCTCTCGGTCCGCTCAGGGCGCGAGAGGTTTTTTTTTTACTTGTATGAATTAATAAACGTTCCCAACATACTTTCGAAATCTTAAAGAAGTCTACAATCTAGTAGCTCTTCTATCGCTTATCGAGTTATCTTCACTTAAGATACACTCTCCTTCGAACCATTAAAGCTCCACATAAACAAGCCTTATTATATAGCCCCATCGTAAACACAACCTTGTTATCCATTTCGACAATAATTGAAATTACCAAAATACCCTCGGGAAGTTCCATTCCCGCTTGCTTAGTCTCTTAGACTAATTCTTCTTTTCCGCATGTTTGCCTGGCATTCTATCGCCCCTCGCGAATTATGTCAGAATCTAGGAATCTCAACCAGGCGTGAAGTGAAGACGAAGGAAGAACAAGGATTTTCAAGATGTACCTTTCATGTCATTTTGCTTTAGTTTCATTATGTTTCAAGGACAAGTGGTTTTGCATTTCAATTCCGAACAACCTTATGTTTGAAAAGCAATGTAAGATGTTTTGTACAAACAAAGTCTCCTTCGGGAGCACCCTTTCTATTTCATAAATTATGTTTATTTCCGCATTATTACTGTTCTATATCATTCTAAAAGCCTTGGGTGACTTTGGACGGTAAAGTCTGAGGTCACTGGCGGTAATACCCAGTGTTGTAAAATAGGGGTGTTACAAAATGCCAAAAGTTGTTGTCACTGATCGTGATGTTGTCGAGGTTAACGTTGTCGCGGTCTTGTTTCCCAACGCCAAGCACTTGTTGTGTTGGGTGCATATCAAGCGAAATTGCAAGGCATACGCTCTGGCGAACAGGTTTCCTGAGGGGACTGCGAAGTGGTTTGGAAACAAAGCATGGGAGCTATTTTTCTCGACGAGTGTATCAGAGTACGAGGCACGACTTCATCTACTGCGGGATGGTCAGATTGGAATACAACATCCACTCAATCCCTTGTTGTTGGCGTACCTCCAGAGGAACTGGCTTACTCCCTGGCGTGATCACATAGTTAGAGCATACACCGATCATCATCTCCATTTGCTTACAAGGACCACGAACAGGTAAGTAAATTAATTTTCCTTACGAGAAAACCCTAAACTGTTATTAACGCTATTGGTACTTATTTAACGAAATACTTTTCAGGGTTGAGTCCCAACACTCTTTGCTGAAGGATTATTTGAAGTCTTCTGTTGGTGGGTTCAGCACAGTTTTGATAATGATGTACGGCATGGTGAACATTCAAGTGCATACCATTAGGGGAGAGATGGAAAGGGACCGTACGAGCGAACCGTTGTCCATCAAACAATTGAGCGAGCCGCTCAAAACTGTCTTCTCTCGCCTTCCAATGAAGGTTTCCAACATGTGTATTGGAGAGTTGTTTGGCCATGTCAATGCTATATATGACCCGGGCAGTTCTTTCCGTCTGACATGCGACGATGCATGGTGGACAACGGCTCGTGGACTACCTTGCCCTCACCAAGTCCTTGCTTGAATGAATGAATGCAAACCTATTGAGCTTTCGATAATTCATGATTTTTGGAAACAATTGGTGTGGGAAGGCCAAAGGGGAGTAGATGAACAGGTGGCCCCCACAGCTCTCGATCCAAATGACTATATATGGACGAGGATGATACAAGACTTCTATGAAGGAAAGATTGATCCTATCGTCAAACATCAGGTTGGTCGAAAATACAAAAACTTCAAATATCCCGAAGAGGGGGATTTGATGGAGCCATCTCTCAAGAGAAAGAAGAAGGGTAGGCCAAGGAAGAACTCAAAGGTCCAACCAAGAAATTTGACTAGGCTGGAGCATCTTCAAAAATGCGGAATAGACCCTCGTTCTATGCCTGGGGTTGCACATAGCCATGTTCCAGAGGAAGAGGAAGAGGAAGAGGAAGAGGAAGGGGAAGGGGAAGGGGAAGATGAAGATGAAGAGGAAGAGGAAGAGGAAGGTGTATATCGTCTGACGTTTGAAGTAGAAGGGCACATTGAAGTTGATTTCGGTGTCCATGTACCCAACTTCATGAGGCAATTTATCGTCAGTGCTATTGATGTCGTAGGAGATGGTAATTGTGGGTACAGGGCACTCGCTTATCTGATTGGTTGGGGGTCGGATAATTGGAGGAGGATGCGAGAGGAGATGGCTTTGGAGTTGAGGAACCACTACGAGACGTATGCACTTATACATCCTTATTGGATACATATTGATGATTTGATCAATCAGGTCAATACAGATTACTTCTGGATGGAGACGCCAATTGTTGGATTGGCATTTGCTACTAGATTCCAGTGTGCACTTGTCGTATTATTCGAGCGTGGTCCTCATACATGCCTCCCGATGATTGCTTGTGAAGCTCCCGATAGTCTTGTGTGGAATAACGTCGTGGCGATTGCTCATCTAGGGAACCACTATGTCCCGGTAAGCGTCATGCATTTACATATTCTTGTTGTACTAAAACATTTATTCTACAATTTACGAATTTGTCATTGCAGGTTACGCTCGTAGATGGCGCACCCATTTCGACATCTGCGAAGATTTGGACCCAATTTCATCATCATTGTGTTCGTGGAGTGGATCTTCCCTTTCATGACCGCATGGCCCAATACGTCAGTTACCACAATGCAGATTGGTTGCCTCCTAGTCTCTTTTAGAATATGACTTGTATTTGTATTTGTAGGGGTATTTGTAGGATGTTTGTGAAAACGATATTTATGAAATGTTGTTGTTGTTGTTATTATTATTATTGTTATTATTGTTATTATTATTATTATTAGGATTAGGGTTAGGGTTTGGGGTTTAGGTTTAGGGTTTTTAGGGTTTAGGGTTTTTAGGGTTTAGGGTATTTAGGGTTTAGGGTTTTTAGGGTTTTTAGGGTTTAGGGTTTTTAGGGTTTAGGGTTTAGCTTGAATATCCCACCATAGTTAAAATGAATAATAAGAAATACTGCATTCAACAAACTGCACATCCATAACAGTTAATATCCCACCACAGTTACTAATATCCAACCACACATAAAATGAATAAAAACATTTGTTACACTGAACATCCATAACAAACTACTAAACCTCCCGTGGCTCTATCTATAAAATCCAGCATCACTGTGTCGTCCAGGTTGGTTATGCGAGGGGGGGTTAGGAGGTCGCCAGTTCGGTTGAGCTTGCGGGAGCTGTCCAACTACACCCGTCTCGAGGGCATCCAAAAGCTCCACTCCCCATCCGCCTAGTGCTCTGTATTGGCGAAAATGGCGAAGGACTCCTTCCAAATAAGATAGACGCTACAAATATGATTGTCATCACTGTGATTAGTAAATTATTAAGACCCAAAATAAACGAAATAAGTTGTTCACGTACCGCGATGGGGTCGATCTCGTGGGGTGCTACCGCTGGCCGGGGAGCTCGAGCGTTCAACAAATATGGATGAGATCGTGCCTGCAGCCACGGTACATAGTCTTCATCCATAGCATAAGGGAAAATAGCTATGTCCCCCTCAGGCACCAAGTGTTGGTGGAGTGAATTCCAATGGTCATCAGCATTGTTGAAGTGAACTTTATATTGGAACTGGTGCAGATTATCCTCCCTTTTCACCGCAAAAGGCCTAATCACGTCTAGAACAGGGATCCTCTGGTGGTACCCAAACTGCCTATAAAATCTATCAGGCATATAGGCCTCCCGATCTCCGAAGTACGTGAGCAAACCCCTATACCGCGACTCCTTTAGCTCATCCCTAGTAAAGTCGAGGCCTTGGCCCCACGGCATCCAACACACCTGGTTCATGTCCAGTGCATCTAATTGTTCCCGCAACCCCAACACCTGCTCCACTTCTATGTTCCGACTCGCTTCTGAATGAAAGTCGGTCTCACTCGCACCCGGTGCCCTGCTCATCCGACCCTTAAACTTCGGAAAATATTTCCATATCCATAACTACACAAAAGATAGACATATTACATAATTTAAAGCATAAAAAAAATAAATGCATGTTACATAAATAAACACGGGAATTTAAAACTTACAAGGAGGAGGTATGGACACCCACTCATTTGCTTGGCATGCGTGCGGGATGCACAACCCAGTTGCTTGTACAACCAGCACAAAGTAGCAGCCCCCCATGCATATGAAGAGGTCACTCTGTGGTCTAAAAGAAGGTGCATTAATTTGTATTGCACCGCAGAATCAGACTTGTCCAAAAATAGGGTTGACCCGAGCAACAACATCAAGTACAAGGATGCGATGGTGTGCTGATCAGCTCCCTCAGTATTGACCAACAAAGTTAGACGCTGCTTGAGCTTAGGGATGTTGATGCCGCCACTATTAATTTGCCTGTTCACATCCTTCATGGTGACGCCTAGCATATGAGCCAATACCTGACATATGCTGTTATCGTTATGACCGCTATGACCCAATCGCACCTTTATGCCACCCATTGGAAGTTTCATTATCTTCATGACATCGAGCAATATCAAAATCAGCACCCCCTCTAGACAGATAATTTGTTATTGATGAAATGTCGTCGAAATCTGCACTTATTTTATATTTATGATGTAAAATAATCGAAATAATTATAAATTATTATGTAAATATTTCGATAAAATTATGTAAATAATTCTAAAATATTAAAACTAATATTCTAAAAAATTTAAACTAATATTCTAAAAAATTCTAAACAATATTCTAAACTAATATTAAATAATTATAACCGAAATAATTATAAATAATTATGTAAATGTTTCTAAAACCTTGAAACTAATATTCTAAAAAATTACAACTAATATTCTAAAAAATTCTAAAAAATTCTAAAAAAAACCTTAAATATCACAACATAATTAAAACTAATAATATTATAATATTATGATATAAAATATCCTAAATAATTCTAAATAATTATGTAAATAATTCTAAAATATTAAAACTAATATTCTAAAAAATAAATAATATTCTACAATTTTCTAAAAAATTAAAAATAATATTCTAATATTAAAACTAATATGCTAAAAATTAATACTAATATTCTGCAAAATTCTAAAAAATTAAAAATAATGTTCTATAATATTCCCCTAAACCCTTATATTAAAAATAATATGCTAAAAATTCTTAAAAATTAATACTAATATTCTAAAAAATTCTAAAAAATTAAAAATAATATTTTAATAATATTCTAATATTAAAACTAATATGCTAAAAAATTAATACTAATATTATACAAAATTCTAAAAATTCTAAATAATATTCTATAATATTCCCCTAAACCCTAATATTAAAACTAATATGCTAAAAAATTCTAAAAAATTAATACTAATATTCTAAAAAATTAAAAATAATATTCTATAATATTCTATAAAATTCTAAACAATTACAACTAATATTCTAAAAAATTCTAAGATTTACAAATACGATAATTAACTAATAATCTAAATCTAAATTACGCAAAAAAAATTACGTACCTACACCTTGCAACGGGTTAACGTGCCGAGTGTATGGGGCTTGGACCGTCATTGCTTCTAGAGTTGTGGTTACAATCGCCTCACTAGCGTTGTGGCCACCTACATTGTCCCTTGTGGCCAACCCCTCATTCAAATTAATTGATGGAGGTGCATCCCGCCGTCTACGCGAACTAGAAGTAGGCTGAGGTGGCGTCTTCGATTTTCCTCGAAGGCGGTTCTTTACAAAAATTAACAAACCAAAATATAACTACTAAGCAATTAAAATTAAATTACAAAATATAAGAACCAAAAATGTGTAAAATTCTTACGATGAATTCCATTGTTGTGAAGCTTGATGGAGAAATGGAGGATTGAGGTGGAGGTTGAAGAAGATGGAAAATGGAGTTTTTTTTCGGTTGAAAGAATGGAGATGGAGTAAGTAGGTGGGTTTTATGTTGGTAGGTGGGGGATAAATGAGGTTGGTTGGTAGGAGGTAGACGGAGTATACGAGAGAGGAGCGCGACCGAGTGCAGACAAAGGCGTAAATAGCCCCTTGGTCAACGCGTAATCTGCAATTCTGCAGATTATGCAGTACCGGTAGCGTTTTTCGCTACCGGTACTGGTGCAGATTCCCACGCGAGGGAATCTGCACCGGTGACTTGACATTTAAAAAAAAAGTATATAGCGGTTCTGAGAACCGCTAACTTATATAGCGGTAGGCTTTTCCGCTTTCATTTCCTGGGCGCCATACAAATCTGACCTGGGCGCCATTCATTCGTCATAAGATAATGTAGAGATCTGATTTTTCCATTTTGTGTTTTTGCTTATATATATATATATATATTTTTAAAAGGAAAAAATTAGGCATAAACCAAGATCTTAAGCCTAGGATATCCTTTCGAATGAGAACATTCACTTCTGGATTAGTCGCAAGCTGATTTGGAGAAATCGAATGTTACAGATGGACAAATAATTAGCCGCTCTATTACACAACCGAAGCACATGGTTAAATTCAACGACTTAGACCCCGCCTAGACACTAGGCCCTATCTCACACTCCCTAGCCCCCACTTAGCGTTTTTTAGAACACTACTACTAGGTATTTTTATTTGTGTGAATCCACCTACTTGTCGAATGGGCCAGGTAAATCAGGTTCGGGACTGCGTCGGTGAAGTTCGGTCAAAAACAAGGGTCTTTTTTGGTCATTAAAATTAACGGTTCAATTGGGTCAAATCGCTGCGGATTTCTCGCTAGTATCAGGTCGGTTGACCTAACTTAGTTGAGTTTAGATCATTTTTGACCAATTGATTTTCTACTCAGGTTGGACGAATTTGATAATGTTTTAACAGGTCTAGTGAAAATGTTATAATGTTAACAAGACACATAATCCTTACAAGAGCATCTCCAAGAGATTTCCCATATACATTGATATTTGTATTTTCAGAGATTTTATGGTCCAACAGATTCTCTATCTCGTTCTCCAAAATAGAGAATTCTCCAAAAGATTGAAGTGTTTTCCCTATATTTAGATAATTCTCTAAATTTATTTGGAGAATGCATTAATTAATAGTGTATCATAAAAACTTGTGATTAACCATATGAAATTTTATTAAAAAAAATTTATATATAAATAGAATTAATAAAGAAGTTGTTGGGGTTAAAGTAAATTTTATTTGAAAAATATGACTTTTAGCTCTTTATTTTTTGAAAAACTTAACATGAGCTAGACATTTGGCCACAAATAGATCAAGTGGGACATTAACTGATTAACGTAATTCATTTAAATCCGAAAGGGAGGTTAACATAAGTCTCTTAGCCTCTGTTTAGATCCTCGAATTTAACGCAACTTATTGTATTAATTTGGCGATCCAAACAAGGACTTAATTTGTTACACAATTCACAGATCGACATTAATCTTTCAAGACGGAAAAATTAACCACTTCTGCTTTCGAAGATTTTCAATCACTTTATTTTGCACTGTACTATAACTTGGCAAAAAAGAGTTGAATCAAACATCTTTTTACAGCTTGTAATGAGTTCTTAGGTAATATACATTTGTTCACCTTTATCACAAACAAGGAGAAAAACCAAAGCAACACAAACACATAATCAAAGAGCCAGTTCCATCTTGTTGGAAAGCATGAAAATTCATAGCTATACACTATGGATTTCTACACTTCACCCTTGTTACACGTACACATTAATAATATATGATCCCCCATCATTAAACAAGGGGCCGACCGAACCCAAATTAACAAAAGTGCTAAACATAAAAACCCTTACAAACACAAGTTATAAGTACCATACATTAATTTTTAAAAAGCAAGGTTAAAAAAAGCAAGGTTAAAAAAAAAAGAAAAGCTAAATCAGGCGTCATATTTTCCCTTTCTTCTTATTTGGTGATAATTAATGCTTTCGGAAATCAATTAACACCTCCACGCTGACGTGGCGACAATTGGCCTATCGTGCCACAACAGCAACATCTCCCCCTGGCGTTTCGCCACGTGGAACCCCGCCACCTGTGCCCTCCTCAACAAGCACTCCGCTTGAAAATCCGCAAACTGACTAAACCCTACCGCCTTTATCCCCGCCCCCAAGAACACCTCCCTCCACGACGGCGCCACCGCCCCCCGCCTCCCCGCCGCCGCCTCCACCGCCTCCAGGATCCTCGGCCGGATCAGGTACATCTCGATCCTCCTCCCCCACTCCGATCCGCTCCCGCCGCCGCTGGCCATGGCGGCATCGAGCGACTCCAGCATCGCCGTGTAGAACTCCAGCCCGGCGACGAAGTTCAGGCTGAACGAAGAGATTCCGGTGTCCATCCCGACCTCCCTGTCCACCAGCACCACCACGTGCGCCGCCACGCTCCTCAGATCTCCGAGGAACCTCGAGACGTTGCTCCTGGATCCGAGGCGCTGGAACGTCGTCTGCGAGAGGTGGATCGCGATCTTCTCCCCCTGGATGAACTTCACCGCCTTGAACGACAGGATCTCGAAGCTCTGGATCAGGACGAACTCCAGGTGGAACGTGATGTTCAGTTCCCTGGCGAATTGCAACAGATTCTCCCTCACGAGCTTGCTCTCGACGCCGAACTCCTCCGGCACGATCGCCGTGATGCGGAGCACGATCGAATTGCCCGATTTCGCCGGATCTGAGGAGTTCGGCGACTTGTCGACGATCTCTCTCATCAGCGACGCCCAGTGGCCGCCGAATCCGATGTCGAAATCGATGATGTGGACGAAATTGGACCCGTCGATTGCCTCCAGGATCGCCTGATTGGCGGTGAAGGTGGAGAAGAGCGGGATCGGAGAGACGCCGGAGAACGCCTTGTACGCGCGGATCGTCTGGACGATCTCGTACGAGTTAAGCCGGACCGGCCGGTTCGCCGAACCGGTCAGGATCTGGTTCAGCGCCTCCTTGAAATAGAAGGCGGCTCGGTGGAGCGGCTTCCCGAGCGGAGATCTGAGCCGTTGGTTGAGCCGTGCCAATATCAGCTGCGCGTGGTGCGAGTCGTTGGATTCGAAGGCCTGGGCCGCCCTGATGAGGTCGTCGATGAAGTCGAGCCCGTAGCCCTTGATCTCATCGAGACTCTGATCGTGCGGTGGGAAATTGGTGGCGTACGGGAACGGGTCGGCGAAATCAGCGGTGATCAGGGCGGAAGCGTGATGATGCGGATTGTGATGATCGAACGGCTGAGAATTGGGGAAATCCGGGAGGTGGGGCGGATGCGGGTCGTTGAATTGGGAGACGAATTTGGGATTAGGGTTAGAATCGTCATTTAGACCCAGCTCGGATAGGATTGAATCCCAGCCCTCCAAGTTGTCCAGATCAACGGTCGGGTTAGCGGCGGCTGTTGTAGCGGAGAGGGCGTCGGGGATGGGCGAAATGGTGGTCGGCGGTGGGGCGGCGGCGGGGCTGGGGCTGCGTTGGAGGTCGAGGACGGAGGTGGGCTCGTAGCAGACGGTGCTGCTGGTGGTGTTAATGGTGTGAGGAGTTGTTGGGCTGCGGAGGAAGTTGGAGGTGTCGGTGGTGGTGGTGGAGGTGGCGCTGTTGAGGCAAGATTGCGGTTTTTGGTTGCCGGAGTTGTTGGTGTTGGTGTTGCTTTGGGCGGCGCCGGTGACGGAAACTCTCATTCCTGAGCCTCCCTCTCGCAATTGAGGTGTACAATTGTACGCTTTGAGAGGAAAAGGCGAGAGGATTTGGGTGGGGAGAAATTTTTGGTGGGGTGATGAATTGTGGGGTTTTATGGTGGAGAATTTATGATGATGATGATGATGATGATGATGATGATGATGGAAGTCCATGCATATATAATGAGAGAAATTTTTACATGGGGGACAAAGGTTTAAAAGGAGCTAGCTAAGGAGAAAATGGTTATGGTGGGTTTTTTTTTATAAAAAAAACGAGGTACCCTCCTTTGGTGGTAAATCACGAGTTCGTGAATGAGTCGGCAAAGCGCACGAACCAGGTAAACCGGCTTACATCGGCCGGCTCGATCTAGTAGTAGGAAGAATGGTGAGACTTGATTTTTCACCCAAGTGTAGGGGCGGAAGCAAAGATCGAACCTGAAACCTGGGTTTTTTTATTTAAAAAAATAATTGGAATTAAAAATGAAATTAATGTGAAGGGAAAGCTTGAGAGGGAAGGTTTAGGCTTTTAGATATTCCCCATGTTGATTCTACCACACGTTGCACGCGTCATTTTCTTTAATAATTTCGATCCATCTTGTTCATGGGGGTTAAAAGGCAATTGAATTAGGAGAGTGGAAGATGACAATTTGGACTCAAATTAAAAATACAATTGGTATACAAATATACTTATAAGGTAGACATTGTAGAATAACTAACCAAGATGATTCATATAGTAACTGAGACATGAATCATATCGTTATAATGAGTTGAGACCGATGTTTCATAATACAATACTCCACCTCATCGTCTTATTTTTCTCTATGGTCCATTAAGAGTATTTCATAGTACGAGCGGATCAAAGATGCCATATGCTAAGTTTTTAGGTGTGTATGAATTAACATACTAACTATGAAGTATTTTTTGTTTATAAAGGCTTCTTTTTTCATTAGGGGAAGAACTATTAAAGATTTCATTATATTCAAGATTCATCGATCTCGTCTACATCAAACAATGTTAGATGAGGAGCATGATACAAAGAGTTGTCTGATTGTGTCCCTGAGCCGGATCGAGCCATAGTTTATGAGAGTGTATATTGGCTTCGAAAATAAAAATTGATCTTAGGGAACAAGCGATGCTTCATAATACTGCCTCCGATTGTAATTAACTAACGTTTTAGGCATTTGCACATCAATCGGGTCTTGTTCCAAAGGCACTCGGGTACCGATGGGATCAGGTTAGGTACTTGGGGCAACTGTGAGGAGTTTTTAGGGTTTTGCTTAAAACGCTATTGTTCATAGAGTAGTTCCAGTATAGTGGTGCGTTGATTTTGCAAAGGCTATTGTGTTTGTTTATGGTTTGTCGACCAATTCCTCTTGCCATGGGGCGAGTAGGGCGATCATGGAGACTTCTTCGCTCTCGATGGTTTTGGGCGTCCAAAGTTTGCAAGCCAATCTCTCCTATCTTGTTGGGCTTTTATTGATATCATGTCTTTGATGTCGTCCTCTGTTTTTCCTCTTATGTTCATGCTAATAGATCGGGTAATGCAACTGCCCATTTTATCACATGATGCACAAGTTTTTTGTTTTAGACATTCCGCAAAATGGTCTTGATTTAGCGGAATTGTTAATATATATTTACATGGTTTTGCTCTAAAACTATACGGAGTATATATTTATTAACACTAAATTATCAATCACCTGAATAATGATAATAGTAAAATTAGGAATTAAAAGAAGATGGGAAAGAAATGATATAGAGAATATTATCGTATAATATTGTCAAAGTCTTATATTCAATTCCCTGTTAGCTTCATCAAATAGTCATTTATATATATGCCTTCCTTGATGATTGAATTCTAAAAAGCATATGATCGATTAACATGTAAATATATGCAACAAGGAATCCCACACAAATCAAGAAGGACCATTTCCCCTCCAAAATTCTTGGTTCAAAAAGTGATATCTAAAAGCATGTAAATTGTTTGATAGTGTTAATTATTGAAATTATTATTAGTACATAAATTAAAAAGAAATTAATTATTTAATTTCAAGGATTATATAACACCATTTGGAGTTTGAAGTTATGAATCAAAATCAGAAATTAGAAGTTAGAAAACCTCAAGTGTACACTTCTCTTCAACTGGGCCACGACACAGGATTTGAACATGATCAGCAATAGTACAACGAATCACTTCACTTTTGACATCAGACTGGGGCCCACCTGTGTCATGGGGGCCCCACAAATTTGACATGGGCAGAACAACTTGATTGGTCATAGTTGACCAATCATTAGCCCACTTGCCTGTTTTTGTCGGAATTCGATCTAGCTAATTGGATACTTAATTTGCTTAATTACTACTCTAATTAAACTGTGTTTACATTTAATTCTAAGCTTATTGAATGAAAAACGACGAGCCATATGGTTATTTTTGTTAAGTTTGGAAGTGTCCTCTTTCTCCTTAAAATTAATTACGGGGTATGTTTTTTTTATAGTCAATCCTGATTATGAACAATAAAGTTTAAATAATTATTAGTGTGTTTAGAGCATACCCAAAGTAAAAGTAATAAATATGTACTCACTTTCCCACATTTAGACGTGAGTCTAGTTCCACTAGAATTGAGAAAACCGGCTCAGAACCGGAATTGGAATTGACAGTTACAGTCCCGATTTCACCACCCCGAAACTGTGGAACCGATGGTTCGAAATTCATTGAAATTAGTGGTTGCAACGTTCAAAACTAAAATCACAATGGTAGTTTCATCCAGAATGGTCGAGTTTTCAGCTGGACAATTTTTTTTTGTGGTCTGCAACTGGAACCGAGAAGTATCGGGCTCGAAACCGACCAGAACCAAAATTTTTGGAACCGGTCGGCCTGGCTCCAATTCCAGGTTTCGGAAGAACCGGAACCCGACCCACGTCTGCCTGCATTAGTATTTCCAATTAAGGAGTATTCATATACTAAATTTAAAATAATTTTTTGATATACAAGGAAAATATTTAATATACAAGATAAATATTCCCATTCATTAAAAGGGAAATCTTGTTAAATTCCTTGAGGAACAAATGTCAGGTTATAAAGACTTAGTTCAAGTGGATTAAAAAAAGGACTTTTTATAATGCATATACGGTACATTATAGAAACTAATTTCGGAAAATATTTGTAAATCTTTTATTAAGATATAATTAAACTTTTCCCCTATAATTTTTTAGTTTTATTTTAGGGTTTTAGTTTTCAAATGAGGTTGTTTATAATGTTTCCTTAGAACACACTATAAAATGAAAGAAAAAAAATACTTTATTAATATAGGTGAAGAAATATTTCCCTTAATATTTTTAGGCATTTATAAGGGAAAAAATATTTGAATTTGGAAAAAAAATAGTTAATAATTGAATTAAATTAAGTTTTGATGGTTCCAAATAAGGTATAAATTCTAACTTTTTGAGTATCATTCTTCGAGAGAAGAATAGCTGAATTTAAAGCCTTACTAGGAATACTATTTATTCTATTTCTATCCGATTATTGTAGGAGATAATTTAATGAAAATTACTTCTTTAAAAATATGAAAAGTTTCTTGAGAAAGTTTTAATACTATTATTTTGGATATTTTTTAAAATTGCTTACAAAAAATATAACTTTACAACAAATATTTTATTTAGGCTCCGTTCGACAACTCGGTACTTATATAACAGTGAAATTAACTACATCATCAATCTCACAATCGTAGCTTATAAAACAGTGTATTGCAAGAATTTTTAGATCATAGTATTACGATGATGATTTAGGTTCATTTTATACTATTTTAATATTATGGTAATCTGGCTATGTATTGTTTTGATAAGAAGGGAATAAAAATAATTGGATTTATAATGTAATGTAATGTAATTACATATATGAAACGTGTGCGCGTAAGAGACACGTTGACGGTGTAGAGAAGAAGGAAAAAAATGGAAGGCTTTTTGGCGGCGACCCAAAGAGAATATATTCGACTTTGGACATTTGAGAAGATACAATCATATCATACCATTAGCCTAATGCATATCTCCTCTCTCTATACCTAAATAATTTCAACTTTAACCGAAAGTAAATACACTTATCATACAATAAAGTTTGTCCACTCGAGAAAAGATATGTCCCCTTCAATCTCCTTTTCTTTTCTATTTCTTCAATTTGGAAAAATGACCATAAGTTTTTGGTTATTTATAAGAAACATATCCAACTTTTGAAATTGCTCTCATTAGTTGCCAATATATTAGCTTATATATAATATATAGAGTGAGGTTCACGTGAGAATGGTTCCCCAAGAGAGAAATGAAAATGATTTTGAACCGCTTATTATACGTGTGCATTTTTTTACGTTGGTGGTGGGAATTTCGGAAAATGATTGCGCATAATGTTGTATGTGATTATGCGTCTCCATCTAACGTACGTGGCCGTGTATGCATTTTCACCTTGATGATGTGAATTTTGGAAATGACTGTGTATAATGTTGTATGTGACTGTGCGTTTTCATATAACATGATTGTGAATTTTCATCTAACATCAATGTGTTGGCATTTTCACCAAGTGTTCATTGTATTACATGTGAAAAAAGTCATACGTAATGAGATAAGAGCATGCACTGTCGCGTTAAGTGAAAATGCACAATCATATTAATTGAAAATGCATAGTAATATATAGTGAAAATACACAATCATTTTTCACATTTTACACACTCATTACACACCCGCATGGAAAAAATCACACATTGAGATAAGAGCATGCACAATCATGTTGAGTGAAAACACACAATCATGTTAAGTGAAAAGGCACATTCATTCGTCACATAATTGCAAACTCATTACACAACACATAAAAACAAACACAATGAGATAAGAGCATCCACAATCATGTTAATCGAAAATGCACAATCATGTTAAGTGATCGAAAAGGTGCAGTCATGTTAAGTGAAAAGGCACAGTTATTCTCGGATTTTGCAACCTCAAAGGTAAAAAGTTTGCATGTGCACACAATCTCAGCCGTAGATGTAGTCAGATCAAACGACTAAGATTTACTTTCATTTATCTCCTTAATTTTCATTCTCAAATGATCCATTCTCTAATAAATAATACCTTAAAAAGCTTAGGGGTCAATGATGACGGAAGGAGTGTTTGTCCTGTATATGTGTGCGATAAGCCTAGCTAGCACATAAGTTAAGTGGAGTTCATCCTAAAATAAATTAACGATAGGATGAGTAGCTCGTGAGATTTAGCCTTGGTTTCTTATAATTCCAATGTGGTATTCAATATCATAACATGCCCTCTCAGAGGCAACGAGCCTATCCCAGTTATCAATTGACATTATATATGTTTTATACTCGGCTAGCCAAGTAGTATCTTTTGGTTGACACTAGTCACAATGGTCTCCAGCTTAAAAAATAATCCTAATAAGCATTTTCACCTTAATTAATATCTAAAAATATATAACCTTTTTAGAAATATATATGTTAATAATTTAACATTTAGTAACTTGCCAGAGAGTTTTTTTGTCCCTATATGTACTTACCCATTGCTCATACTTCACGACAATATTGTTAGAATGTTCATCCCACATTTGAAAGTTAAGACTTAACTAGACTAGTATATAACTCAGTGGATTATTCCTCATATTGTCAATTGGTTTTAAGATGAAACCCCGCTGGACTAATATGATATCAGAGTTGTTTGCCTAACGACCTCTCACGATCCTTGGCCCGTCCCGTTAGTTTTCCAAGTGTCAACTGGGCGGGACTAATAAATGTTCGATCATTTCTTTTAAGTTCTCAATCGGATTAATTTCCTCATTTAAATAACAAATAACTAAGCATAAATGACACATTATTAGCCTATATTAGTTACTTCTTAACTTGTCCATCTCCTATTAGATTTGAAAGACGATTGATTTTCAATAATTTTTAATGACTCCTTGCTTGCTATTTACAAGTGAGGTACTAATTCTTTTTTTTTTGTCAATACATGAATTAATTAGTTTACCAATCTTATACTTCGTATATTATAAATCATCTAATCCGATCCACCCATGACCATTCATTTATCATCCAATTTATCTTTCAATATTTCACCCGTTCATAAGCCAGGTGAATATAATATCAATCGAAGTCTAGATAGAATTGTCATATCTTAATACACTAAATTATGTAATATATGGTATGCACCCACATACCACCACAATTCATTGATTATATATATAAAGGTTAAAAGGTATGAGGTATCAAACATATATACATTATTAGATGTATTATGTATACTTTAAAGTGACATGATCTATATGATGCATCTCTTTCTTATGTAACGTCGTAATCAATGATCATATGCTTTATATGAAATAATTGTATAATAATTAATCCCACATGTTCAAAGTCTTAGCGATTAAGATCCTTAATTTACAAACAAAAAAAGATCCTGGTTTAATTCTTAATTAGGAGGTTGTTACAAGATCATTCACCAAATTAAATATTGTCTACAATTTTATGAGGTGTGAACGCTTGCGTGGGTATATTATCCCAGTATGCCACTATTATAATAATTAATAATTCTCTAAGTGAATAATTAAGTTGAATTTTCATTTAGATGCCCTAGAAAAAGAATAACTTGGGGTGTTAGTATGTAAATTCTTACCCTCTTTTATACCTAGCTGTTTTTCTTTTTGTCATGGGCCTAGAAAGTGTAAGCTAGTGAGTGAACTGTATCTTCCGATTTTCCAAAGTAAAAGAGGAAAAGGGCTCTTTATGGATCATCAAATAAAGCTATTTTGTTAATAGAGCAACTTTGTGATGAAAGTAAAACAAGAGAATATGTTCAAATTAAATACATTAAACGTTGGGAGGAGGCATGATATACGTGATGATGTTGGGAGGTTTCAGGTTCAATTCTTATTTACATACTTGGATGAAAAATCAAGTCTCATCATCTTCTATCATTAGGTCGAGTCGGTCGACGCAAGTCGGTTTATCTGGTTCGTGCTCTTTGCCAGCTAGTTCACAAAGCCGAGCTTTACAACCAAAGGCAGGTCCCTCATTAAAAAATACATTAAAGGTTTTTATATGTACGTATAAATTTTTTTGATGAGGAAAGTAATTAGGGGGGCTCCTAAACAACAGGAGAACGCCCTAGAGCAAGCTTACGAATGAGGTTCCGAAAACCCGAGTCGGCTGCGACTCTGCGAGCGGGACAAAAGAAGCATGAAGGAATGATCCAGCAATGAAGTCCTCCACAAATTTGCACTCCCTGAAGACGTGCGCGATGCTCCAACTCTGAAAGCGAACCAAGAAGCAAAGGATGTCAGACCTGATCAACTCAATCTTCTGCGGACAACGTCAGTCACCAATGATGACATTAACCAGCAGCATATTATCCCCCTTGATCTGGATGTGGGAAATGCCACGTCGGGTGGCTTCGAGAATTCCATGTCGAAGAGCGATGGCCTCGGTAATAAGAACGGATTGTTTGGCCGATTAGTCCACCGCCGAAATGGATAGGTGAGCGAGAGTGATCCCAGAGGAATAGAGGATGAATCCGACGGAAAATACACCGTCTGAACCAACTACACCATTACAATTCAGCTCAATGAAATTATGTTTAGACTTTTTCCATTGTGCCAACAGTCGACCCAAAACTAATATGTACGTATAATTTTGTTACAACGAGAAAGGGGATTTCTTTATTTTCAAGGAGCTATAATCCTTTGGAGGCTTAAAAGTGTATCTTAATATGGACACATCTTTAATCTAGCTTTTAGGAATCAATAATTTGGATTCCTATACACATCTTAATTTCTTGGGATATATGCAAAATATAAACACAATCAAGAGTTAGAATCACATGAGATATCTTATGGTGTATTGACTTGAGCTTCGGATGTAACGGACTTAAGTTTTGAACAATCTGAGACTTCAGATTTGTGATGAATCCATGAATAGATTCAATCACGCTAAGCTGAGAAAATGAGAGAAGGAGAAGAAGAGTTTGTAACAGAATCAACTCTCTGAAAAGTTTGTTATTCAGCTTACCCGAATGAGGTTTACAAGCTTACTATTTAAAGCATTCTCAAGCTCTACTAAAACGATGCGTTTTACAATTACCAACTAACTACATAATATTCACATTCCCCCTCAAGCTTGACTGTATCAGAAGAAACCAGTCCAAGCGTGGCAGCTAGAAAAGAATGTTGATGAGTTCCTAAAGGCTTAGTAAACAAATCAGCTAACTGTAAACCAGAAGAAACATGCTGTGTGTAAAGAAAACCATCTTGAATAAGCTCCCTTATGAAATGACAATCAATGCGAATGTGATTGGTCCTCTCATGGAAAACGGGGTTGGCAGCCAATTGCTGAGCAGACTTATTGTCACATTTGAGAGGAATTGGTTTAGGAATCTGAATATGCAAATCTGTAAGCAATCCATCAAGCCAAATAAGCTCACTACAGACATAAGACATTGCTCGATATTCACTTTCTGTGGAAGATTTGGAGACAGTCTTCTGCTTTTTACTCTTCCATGAAACCAAGGAACTGTCCAGAAATACAAAATATCCAGATAAAGAGCGACATGTGAAAGAGCAATTTCCCCAATCAGCATCACTATAAGCTTCTAAGGATAAGCTGTTATGACTAGGATAAAACAGAGACATATTAAAAGTCCCTTTGAGATATCTGAGTAGATGAAGAGCAGCATCCATATGAGGTTGACGAGGAGAAACCAGAAATTGACTAAGATGCTGAACAGAATATGAAATATCTAGCCTGCTAAGTGTTAGATATAACAGCTTACCAATCAACCGTCTATAAGATTCTGGAGAAGATAAAACTGAACCTTCATCAGGAGAAAGTTTTAAATTCCTTTGCATTGGAAAGGCCGCTGGTTTGCAACCTGTTAGACCAGCATCATTTAAAATATCCAGAATATACTTTCTCTGATTCAAAAGAAGACCTGAAGAAGATCTAGCAATTTCCATACCAAGGAAATATCTAGCATAACCCATATCTTTGATAGTGAAAGCCTTGTCCAAAGCAGTTTTGACAGAAATAATATCACTGTCTGAATCTCCAGTAAGCAACATATCATCCACATAAACTAAAGTAATAGTCATGTGACCATCAACATGCTTCACAAACAAAGAATAGTCATGTTTGGATCTAACAAAACCAAGTTGAATCAACAACTTGCTCAATTCCACATTCCACTGTCTACTAGCCTGCTTGAGCCCATACAGAGATCTGAGAAGCCTACAAACTTTACCTTTTGGAGCTGGATAACCAGGTGGAGGTAACATGTAAACTTCCTCATCAAGATAACCATGCAAAAAAGCATTGTTAATATCCAATTGATGTAAAGGCCAATTCTTAGCAGTTGCAAGAGCAAGCAAAACTCTCACAGTTGTAAACTTAGCAACAGGAGAGAAAGTATGCTTGTAGTCTTTGTCTTTAACCTGAGTAAAACCTTTAGCTACCAATCGAGCTTTATATTTATCAACTTTACCATCCTGCTGATACTTCACTCGAAATACCCATTTACAACCCACTGCTTGTTTTCCTGGTGGTAAATCAGTAAGTTGCCAAGTAGCATTATCCTCAAGTGCTTGAAGCTCTTTATTCATAGCATCTTGCCATAGAGGATCATCTTTAGCCTTTGCATAACAACTAGGCTCAGGAATGGAGAAAACATTGAACAAAGAAATAATATAATCTTGAGAATAACAAGATATATCACTTTGAGTAATGATGGGAAAAGCATAAGACTGAGATTCTGAATCTTCTCTTCTAGGTAGAATTGGACAAATAAAGTCCTTGAATTTAGTTGGAGGTTTAACAGGTCGAGAAGAAAGTCTGGGAACAACAGGATTATGAAAGGACTGAGAAGAATCAGGTATGTGTGTAGAAAGAGGAAGTGAAGGTGCAGGGTGTAAATCTGTGTCTAAGACATGAGTGGGTAAAGAAGAAGAATCTGAATAGGTATCAGATAAAGGTGAAGAGAAGGATGGAGGAACAAGATCAACAGGATTAAAAATAACTGTCGCTAGATTGTTTTCAGAAGAAATAGAATTCTGGGAAGCTCTTGTAGTTTGAAAAGGAAATATTTGCTCTTGAAAAACAACATCTCGACTAACAAAGATATTGTGTCTTTCAAGATCATAAAGTTTGTAGCCTTTTTGACCAGAAGCATAACCAATAAAAACACATCTGCTTGCTGTAGCTTGAAATTTATCTCTATGCAACTGTGGTCGTAAGGCATATGCAAGACAACCAATGACTCGGAGCGTATCATATGAAGGAGAATGACCATGAAGAATTTGATAAGGAGTTTGCCAATTAACTACTGAAGAGGGCAAAAGATTGATAATAAAGGTTACAGCAAGAATACACTCACCCCAAAATTTGATGGGAAGATGAGCATGAAGCCGAAGAGCTCTAGCAGTTTCAACAAGGTGACGATGCTTTCTCTCAACTCTAGCATTTTGCTGTGGAATCCCAGGCACTGATCTCTGATGCAATATCCCCAGTTTTCCAAATAATTCTCGACACTGAGCTGAAACAAACTCTGTACCATTATCTGATCTGAATGTCTTAACTGAGGTCTGAAAATGATTTTGAACATAGGCAAAAAAATACTGCAGAATCTCATAAACTTGTGTTTTGTACTTGATCAAAAAAGTCCAGGTGCATCGACTATGATAATCAACCAAAGTAAGAAAATACTTTGCACCACATAAAGAAGGACTTTTATAAGGCCCCCATAAGTCAGCATGTAAGAGCTCAAATAAAGAAGTAGCATAAGAATCACTTCTATTAAAAGGTAAGTGATGATGTTTTGCCATTCGACATACATCACAATGATAACTGTCCAAATTTGAACACTTGCAAAAAGACAAATGTTTCATTTTGGACAAAGAAGTATGTCCTAGTCTTGCATGAAATAAATGCAAGTTATTACAAGTAACAGAATCTGAAACTGTGTTCTCAACTGAATCAACAACAGAGGAAACTAAATCTTTATTACAAGCATTGATACTTTTGACTTCATTCTTCTTTTCCCTTGCTTGTAATGTATATAAGCCACCATTTTCCTTTCCAGTAGCAATATGACCTTTAGTTAAAGGGTCCTGAATCAAGCAAGAGCACTAAGTAAAATTGACAAGCAAATGTCTGTCTTTCACCAACCGTGATACAGAAAGTAAATTGTGTCTGAATTCAGGCACATAAAGAACATTATTGAGAATAAATGAAGATGAAATCATAACAGTGCCTCGCTGCATCACTTTCTTTTTAGAGCCATCAGGAAGACCAATATAAATTGGTTTATCAAGAGAATTCAGATCAGAAAACAGGTTGAGATTGAAAGATATATGGTCTGTGGCGCCAGAATCAATAATCCAAATAGAAGATGTATGAGGTTGAATAGAAACATTATTAGTGAAGTTCATCATACCTGCAAAATTAACAGAATTTTGCATCATGGAAGTAGATGATCCTTCACCAGCAGTTCTTGCTTGTACTATCTTCAGAAAATCTTGAAACATGGCATTGATCATTCCTTGATCAAGACTGACATTACAATGACTATTCCCAGCAGAATTATGACCAGAAACCGGCACCTGATTTGCATCATCCAGAGGATTATCCATATTCTTGACATTCTCTACATTTGCAACCATATTCTTTTTCTCGTTTCCTTTTGGTCCCTTGTACCAATCAGGATATCCTATAAGCTTGAAACAAGACTCTTTAAGATGCCCTTTTTCACGACAGTAAGAGCACAGCTTTTCTCCTTTCTGCCTCTTGTGATCTTTTTTATCACCATTACTAGACTGTTTGTAGCTGTTGTTCCTATTTGCAGCTAGAGCAGTAATATCAGTTCCAGAATTCTCACCACTAGTAATTCCCTTCTGTCTTTCTATAGTTGTGACCATCTGATAAGCAATTGTCACTTTGGGAAGAGGATCTTGTGAGAGAATCGTGCTCCTCACATGATCATAAGCTTCATTAAGCCCCATAAGAAACTGCATAAGCTGATTTTTCTGCTCTCTTTCTAACATTTTCTTGATTAAATTGCAAGAACATCCTTCCATCACGCCACAAGAACAGACCGGTATGCCTTCAAGAACCTGAAGCTCATCCCAAATCCTTTTGAGCTTTCCATAATATTCTGTAACAGAACTATTCTCTTGCCTTAGAACACATAATTCCTTGTTGAGTTGATATATCAGAGGAGCATTCGACTCTTCAAAACGCTCTAGAATTTCATTCCATAGTTGCCTAGCCGAACTAACATACATGAAATTCTCAGCAATATTACCATTCATGGAATTCAGAATCCATGACATTACCATATAATCACAGCGCTCTCATAGATCAATCTTTTCTGGATCATCTCTAGGCTTAACACACGATCCAGTAATAAAACCTAACTTGAATTTTGCTCCAAGTGCAAATTTAATTCCCCTACTCCAGCTAGAGAAATTAACACCATTGAATTTCGTAGAAACAAGTTGCATACCAGGAAAATCTGAATTCGAGAGGAAGAGAGGATTATTGAAGCTTCCAAACGCAGATCTCCCAGTATCAACCTCTGAATTTTGACCTCGATTTCCAGAATTTCGATCTCCCATCCTTGAAGACCAAAACCTCCGAGCAGATTCAACGAACGGAGATGAGCACGGATCGGAATTATCCAGCTTGCTCTGATACCATTTGAACAATCTGAGACTTCAGATTTGTGATGAATCCATGAATAGATTCAATTACGCTAAGCTGAGAAAATGAGAGAAGGAGAAGAAGAGTTTGTAACAGAATCAACTCTCTGAAAAGTTTGTTATTCAGCTTACTCGAATGAGGTTTACAAGCTTACTATTTAAAGCATTCTCAAGCTCTACTAAAACGATGCGTTTTACAATTACCAACTAACTACATAATATTCACATAAGTACATTTCATTTTGCACATTTTCTGATTAGTCAACTCCACATAAGTATTAATTGGACCCCTCCCCAAGTCATGGGAACCAAAGCGGAAAAAATCAGTGGTTCTAAAACGAGGACCGGACCTAACCTGGGAACCGCTGATTTTTTGGGAACCGTCGGTATCAGAAATTTAAAAAAAATTATGGAATTGCACCCGCGGTTTTTGATTCCAACGACTATTTTTTTTTTGAAGGGCCGAAATCAGTTGGAATCGGGAATTGAACTAGGGAACCGATGGTCAGCCGGTCCCGATTCCGAAATCGAACCCATGACTACACTCCCCCTATTTAATCGAGAACACATGACTACCCTCCTACATCCCGATTTCTCTATGATTTATGTTATAGAATTTGTTACCCTAAATTAAAAATTGTAATATTAATTAGTACGAAAATAAACTTGCTTAGATGGTAAAGTATTCTATTTTGCATACATTAAACGCAAATTCAATTAGGTTTATTTTTTTATTCATATTTAATACTTCCTCTTCATTTTCTTCATCTTTCAAGTTATTAACCTTTTGTTAATTAATTAATGAATTTTCCAACTGGTTAATCAACAAAAGCACAACTTATAAATTCCATGTAGCTAGCTAAAGATGGACCACCTTACATGCACATATAAACAGACATGAACACATTTAAAGTCAACATTAATTAGCTGGAGCTTGAGTTAGCAAGGCCATGTGAGGTGGAGAAACAAAAGGAATTTAAATATGATCAAAGCTCAATCGATCCATGAAAATATGAAATTCGATCGATCATTCTCGATCGAAAACTTGATGTACGTAGTACTAAAGGTTGGAAGTAGTCTTGTCAATTAAGTGAATGATCCAAATGCTAAATTTAGGCTGGGCTTATGAGAATTAAAGTCTTTTTTTTTGTACGGGCTTGGAATATTAAACATATATAACAATAATGGAGAAGAAATGAATGAGATGGGGAATAATTTTTATTTATATAAAAAAAATTGGTGACATCAACTTATACTTAGGTGTTAAGGAATGCAATAGCAAGCTAAGGTGATGGAGATATATGTATATGTGTATACATAAATATGTGAGGAGGAGGAAACTTGTAGTTGACAAAAGGGCAAAGAAAGATGAGGAATTGTTGAGAATGTGATGGAAATCACTCAAAATAAAGGCAAAGAAAGGGGGAGGAGAAAAAAGGCAAAGGCAAAGGTGGTGTTGATCAAAAAGCAAAGCTTGGATATGGGTGGTGGGTGATGGTGGTGGGTACTGCTTGGCTAAGGCCTGAGTGGTGGAGACCTCATTTGCACCCATTTCTTCTCATATCTAATATCTAGCTCCTCCATTCATCAAATCTCATCCATCCATCCATCAATACCACTCTACATGAAACACTTCATACATAATGTCATGTCATACATATATGTATGTACGTATATGTCCATTAGATGGCCATCGAGGCCGATAGGTAGGTAGACTGGGAACGTGTTCGTACGAGCGTACATACGCGTTAGGCTTGGCACATAAGTGTAGTGAGGCTCCATCTTGAAACTAATTGATAATAAAAGAAGTAACCCAAGGATATGTATATTAGGTTGGTTTTATTTGAATTTCAAATATGGGATAGATTTTATTCTCAACACGTCCCTCAAATGCAACTAGTATGGCTAATTGACACTTTAACATCGGTAGGTTTAAGACTTTAAGTATAAGGTAGATAATGGGCCGGTAGCAACTCGACAAGCCAAACTCAATGTAGATAATGGGCCCGTGATCAAACCTACTCTGATAACGTGAAGAAAGTTTGTGGGCCAGTAGTTAGGTAGACTAGGGACGTGTCCGTATGAGCGCACATGCGTGTTATGTCCAGCACATAGATCTAGTGGGGTTTCATCCTAAAACCAATTGATAATATGAGGAGTAATCCAAAGGTATATATACTAGGTTGGTTTTCTTTGAATTTTAGATGTAGGATAGGATTTATTCTCAACAAAATCCAATAGTTACTGGGACCTTCCAGTGCCTAGGCAGGGTCTAGACGGAAAATGCCGCCTAGCATTTAGCTGGCCTAAATGGTTGCCTAAGCGGGCCTAGACGGGTGTACGTCTAAGTGGATTGGGACCTTTCAATGTCTAGGCAGGGTCTAAACGGAGCCTAGGCAAGATTTTTAAAGCAATGCACTCCTCCTATTCTCAGTTAATTTGAGGATATAACCTCATTAGGTTTGTATAACCGGGTTTGAAAGTTGGGTCCATCTTTCTGTAACAAGTGGCATCAGAAAACTAATAGTTCGACTTAGGAACCAGGTGGATCCACTATACAAATTTACGAGGAATTCACAAGTAAGGGAGTTGTTAGGGTTCAATTGTAAACCCTCACGTTAAAAAATTAAAAAATAATAACTGAATCTATAAAAACATATAACGAAATCTCAATAAAAGGCATCTCTCGTGTATGGGTGTACACAATTGACACATATTGATACACTTCATACTCCTAATTAAATTTTGACTTCAATCTTTGGGACTTAGCTAAAAATAGTGGCTATTAATTAGATGGTGTTTAATTTCATGTCTTTGCATGTGAATGATACAAGGGCTGTATCAAAATGCTTTATAAAGTGGGGATCGAGGGGTATCCATTAGGATATGTCATATGCAATATACCATACTCAAAGAGTGGCAAATCGGGTAAACACTTTGAAATTTGTATCATTAAGTTGAATTTTTTGTTTTTCAAATTCAGGCTCAAATCAATAAACTATTCATCTATTGAGTTCGGTTTAAGTCGAATATATTCACATAAAATTTCATTTGAGTATCCTATACTTTGGTTCAAATCATATGAAATGTTAGTAGATATAAGCACACTCTTATCATCATAGACATTTTTGAGATTGATTCACCTAATACTCTATCCTGTTGTCAACATTTCCTATTCTAATGTCTTAGCTACGATGATGTCGATCTTTTTCCATGCATATGTTTGTCGTTAATAAAAATAAAGATAGGAATGGTATCGCACAAACAATCAAGAGAGTGTTTTTAAGTCATAGAATAAAATTTAGATCTCATCAAAGGTGATATAGCTATGGACTAATTTCTCATATTAATAAAAGCTTCAATATAAATATTTATATGAGAAAACAGGTAGACTCATTGTTCATTGTTTGCTGCTTATTTACCTTATTCTTTTTTTGTTTGTTGGTTTGCTTTCTTTTTATTTTTCACATCTTGCCGGTTTATCCAGCGATTGAGTTTCGTCTTGATCTGTCGGTCTACAAGCTCCTTATCAAAAAAAATGTATGCTCTCAATTACGATAATGTATGTTGGTAAGAAGTGTTTTCGGGGAACTTTAATTGTTAAAAGCTTATTTTGGTTTTCCTAAAAGAGATTACTCATATTGTCAAACAAAGTCTATATGTTTCTTTTTTGTTAAAGACTTAAAGTAACTCTTTTGTACTAAAGTTTCACTTGTTTTTCCTTTACAAAAAGTTTCATATGTTTTCTCTTACGCAACTTTTGTTTCCATCGAGATGAAAAAGAAGGAAAGCATAGCTTTACTGAATGGAATACGCAACCTTTTTTTTTTTTTGAAACTAATAGTACAACGTAACATACTAACATTACTGAAAATGTACAAAAATAATGGGGAGTTCTTTTTCTTGGTGCCAATCTAACTATCTAAGTAACAAATATTTGAGTCGTAGTAGAATTTGGGCCCAACACAGAAGGATGTTTAAGGCCCAGGACCAATACCAAGCTCAAGCCCAAAACAAAACTCAGGCTAAGAAGAACAAAAGAATAACAAGTGGGTACATGTAGAATTTATTAGAAATTTTATGAGTGAATTTCAAAAAATCTGAACTCTAAGAAAAATAATGATAGTAAAATCTAATCTTAACGATTGATATTTTATTTAACGATTGAGATCCCTTTAACTTGGTTTGTTTTTACAACTCTGCCAGAACTAAATCTGGAGTCGTTGTGCTCAAATAAAGATATCATCAAATCTACTATATATATATATAAGCAATAAGGTTTGGAGCCACCACATTGCGCCACCTCATCATTTTCCACATGTCGTCCCCAGAATGTGCCACCTTGGATTTTGCCACGTGTCATCTTTTTATTAAGCCATGTCATATCATTTTTTACACGCCATATGCCACTTCATATTATTTAGGGTAATTACTATTAACTTTTTATTTTTTCCTTATTTATAGCTAATAAACATAATTATCCTAACTTTCACCTAATATATCCTACCAAATTATTTCCAAGATCTTTTTTATTGTGTATTTTAATAATATTAAGTTAAGCAAATTTATTAATAATCTTATTTTGTTAATGGTCTAATCTTATAAAATATTACCAGATCACTTCATGACCAAATTGAATACAAATCAAACATATAATATTTATTATTAATTTAATCGTATCAGATCACTTGACCAACATTGTGTCATTTCTTTATATTTAGTATTTTATTATTACATCGATATTATTATGTTCATCAATAAAAAATAATAAAAATGTTATTAATATCTTTTTGATAGTATATCTAAAAAATATCAATTTATAGTCGTGCAGGGCACGATGGGGACAACTAGTTATATTGAAAACTTTTGAGTTCTTGGTAGGTAGTATGAGATAACCTTATGGATAGCTTAAAATGATGAAAATATCAAAATGGGCAATTTTTTTTATATATAATATAACTTATACTATAAGACACACGCCCCACTTCTTGAAAGAAATAAAAAGAGACTCCCATGAGCTTCAAAAAATCTTGTTGCAATGTGTAAAACACAAAATATCCCAGTCCCACATGATGAGAAAATCTTGCTCCATTGAATGGCCAATTTGCAACCACAAAGTGATACAATATATCCATGCCAAGAGAATATAATATGTATATGTGTAGAGGGAGAAATCAATAATGAATTATTGATGTTCTTGAATCAAAATTCATAGCAACGGCCATATAAATAAATGAAGAATCGGATAGATTTTCCCCCTTAGGATAAGAAGCCTGGATTGTGTGGGTCAGCTATCCACCAATCATTTTCCAGGCCAGTGATAATGTATAATGGGGCTTGCTAAATGTCTTCAGAATAAAGTTTTCGAACATCTAATCAAACAGATAAGACTTTTAGATAGTATTACGAAGTCTTTATTTCGATTTGTATGGCAATGTTTTTGACAAAAAAATGTCTCCCGATTAAATAATCACCGATTAAGTTTTTCCAAAATAGCCTATGCAATATGATCCTTTTTTTTCCCTCTTGGACTGGTAGAAATCGACAATTTTGATCTTAGAATTTTGGAAGATTGCCTTGAAAAACAAGAGCACCATTGTTGCCCCCATCTACATATGCAAGATATTGTGTTGGTGTGAAATCGTTACATGGATGCTTGATTTGTTTTCTCACCGAAGAATGAAAGTTAATTTGAACGCACATTAGCAAATTTAACTTGACTGCTTACTTGTAAAGGAATGTTTCTACCTCTATGACAGCAATCTAATGGGGTGAGCCAATTTTTTATATGTTGATCGAAACAAGTGATAATAAAAGAGATTTGATGTATCAAACAGATCTTGTAGAACAAGAGGCCGAAATAGTTAGTAGTTGAACAAACCGACATAAGCACACAAATAGAAAAAAAAAAATCAAACAAGCAAGGAAAAAATCCTAACAAACAATCAAAAGCCTTAAAAAACATGGGAGAGAGTGAGCTAAGAACTGCAAAAAAGGGTATCGCCAAGATGCTAGTCAATGTGCCATTTTCATTTAGGGAGTGCATATAAACCACTACTTGAGTCTATCAAGCGTAACCCCTTTCTCTTAGGTAGGGATACCCCATCTTGACCCCCCAGATTTCACTGTAATAGAACCCCACTGGGTCAATGATTATGATGATGAATGGAACACAAACGGAGATGAAGTGGAAATTTCTAATAGGGGTATATTTGTCATGGAACACTAATGGATATGTGGTTGGAATTTCTGGTAATATTTAGCATTTATGAATATATTTGACTATGCAAAAAATTAAATGGAGTGGTAAGCTATAATTTCAACTCTCAGCCATCGAAACAAGGCAACTGAACACTGTGGAAGAAGAGTACGACAGAACACCAGACACTTCCCAATTGTAGTTATCTCATTCATAATGGATAACATTAATCGCTAAAAGCCACAAATAGAAAACAAAATCAATAAAATATAGGCATTACCCTAATATAGCAAATTACTCAAGTATATCGCTTCATCATTGTTTTTGGCATCATCTTGAAACTTGTCTTTAACCACAGTTTGCTACCAAAATTGAGTAATGTTTTTTTGTCTTCAAGCACAGAGAGTAAATTATGGTAGGCTGAAGGGTGGGGCTACCAAAACCTCACTGGCACACACGAGAAAGATATTAACACAAACAAGCATCTATTTATGAAGGCTGATGACAGAGAGAGCATGTGCACTTGTTGAGCCTCCTCTTGTCTATTTCAGTCTTTCACGAAATCCTATCCTGAATTTTTCACCTTCTTACCCTTTCTTCCCCCTTTTGTACTGTTTTTTTTACTTTCTGAAAAGTGAGAGCTGTAAAAACAAGAAACAACCTTCCTTTCTAGCTCCCGGTTCTGTGTTTTGGGCCTTTGGCATTGAATTGGGAAACACTAAAGAGAGTTTCATGCTCTTGGCACCTAAATTGAATGATTAAAGACCATTGAGTCAAGTGTCACTACTACACACTTGACACTAGTAACTAGTTTGTCCTTGTACTTTTCTAGGACAGCACTACTAGGAAACTTGAACAATTATTATGCCAACAAAGACAGCATAAACAAGATCACCCCAATCAAATTAACCATGTTGGCAAATGGGATTTCAGTCTAAAGGACCCAGAACAAGATGCTAGTAACAATTTCTCAGCTGTGCAAGAAAGAAGACAAGTAATGCTACAGTAAGAAAAAAGGAAGAAGGTAAATGCTTTGGATTCATAAATTTAAGGACTAAACATTCCCAGTTCACAGATTTTTAGAGACTTGGTCTTGTTTTTTTTCCATAAACTACAATAACTAATTGAAGTACAACATACATGCCATCAAAAAAAACGAGGCAAACTGCCTATATAGGAAGTGCTGCTTCACACCTCTCCTTCAGAGTACAACAATTATAGGCACAAAAGCAACAATTCATGTCTTGGAGATGATTTTTTTTGTTCTTTTTTAAAATTTATGCAAATCCAAAATGCGTAAGCCGTGACTTCTGTACAGTGAGAGTAGAAGCTAACCTGAAATGAAGAGGAATATCACATTCTTCTCCCCAATTTTTCAGCATCCTTGCTTCCATATTCTCCGCTTCCAAACGAACCGCCACTCATATCGATGCCACTGCCCATTGATGACACAAAGGCAGACAAACTACTACTAGGGCTTCCTCCAACAGCCATGCCCAATCCAAGAAAATCAAGAGTTGGGTGTTTTGGGCCATAACCAGGAGAACTTCCCATCATCAGTTCTTTCAAGCCAGAGCCTTCATCACATGGAATTGAAGGACGAAGCCCTGGTACAGAGGTGCTCTCCATGTCAACTTGCCGTGTACTCCAAGGCAAGTTCTCTGGTTGACCGGATGGCGATGATGAAGAAGAAACGAGTCCGAGCCCAAGGAGTAAAGAGCCTCCTATGCCTGTTGCACCCATTTGGGCTGCCTTCTGCAAAAGTGCTGTTGCTGACATTGCTGGCTGTTGTCTCTCTTGGGCTGGAACAGCTTTTTGAAGAAGCGCTGTTGCTGATATTGCAGGCTGTGATGGAGCTGGTGGTGCAAAGATGGAGGAGTGACTAGTGGACAGGCAGAGTGAAATCGGCTCTATACACGAAGGAGGAGTAACATCTGCAGGGGGTTTTGGTTGAGCGATTCCTTGAATGAAATTGGAGAAAACAGGAGTTTGAGATTGGAAGCTTCCCGATACAGTTGAGGAAGCAAATAGACTAGCAAATACACTACTTGTGGTGCAGCTACTGGAGCTATTGCTGTTGCTGGTGCTACAACTGCTGTTTAATCCAGGTGTGATTGCTGGTGATTCTTCTACAGCTGGAGTAGAGGTGTCCATAGCATTGGCGGAGAATTCTGGCAATTTTGGGTCTGAAATAAGGAGAAGAAAACATCAAAAGGTTGTTCCATTAGCTTGGTGGTCAAATGTGGAAAGTTAATGTCTTTCTCCTCATGACAAAAGGGAGAGGAATCAATAATCATGGTTTCCTTTCTCATCACAAAACGCTGCCTTTTACACACACATACTCACTCTACCTTTAAATCAATGAGAGATCTCCCTTTTCTATATAAAAATAATCTAAGACAAAAACTAAATGTTCCTTCCCTAATAAGGAAGGATCCAGGTTACCAAAGGCAGATGATTAAATAACTAAACACCAAACCAGGCGAGAAAATTGAACAGCACACAGACTGCAGAGAAGAGGCTAAAATCCAATGTACACAGAGAGAGACAAATTAGCAATACTAAATTATAGCTTGGCTCTGATTAACATAAACAATTTAACATATAAGGCAACTTTTCAACAACTTTTAACCAACTGATATGCTGTTTGAGCATTACCTGCATTATGGATAGGCAAAATAGATGTCACTACAGGAGTAGTTGGAGAAGCAGAAGCTGGAGGAGTAGATGGTGCTTGCAATGCTGGCGGAGAGGAAGCCGGTTCAACCTTCTCTTCTACTACTCTCTCTGTATTATCAGGAGGAGGTGGTGTCACTGGTGGCTGAGGCTGAGATTTGGTATTCTCTACAGCCAAAGCATCACAGAAGGCTCTATGAGTGATGAAACTATCCCTCCTGTGAGACAACCACCGAGAGAAACAAGTCAGACTCCAAATCCAATAAAGGGATGACCAAAAACATTATTTAAGGGGAGGATAAAAAGGGGGCAAAGGAAGAAGACCTTGCGAACATAGTCCCACAATCGCACTTGTACTCTTTTGTGCCACAGATTTTGCTATGAGCCTTCCAATCCGATTGAACAGCGTAATTTTTGGAGCACTTCTCGCACTTGTATTTCTTCTCGCCATGCTTTCTACAAAAGTGCTTCTTAATCCCCGTCAAATCCCCCAGTGCCCTGGACGGATCATGGTGAACACAGCTCGGCTCTGGGCATACATATACTTTCTTCCTCACTTCCTTGGTTGACCTTTGCCTCAGCTTCCATGGCAGATTGTGCCCCCGGCGATGGAGCTGGAGGTTTTGATCTCTCTGAAACCCTTTGTTGCAGATTTCGCAAATGAACCGGTTCGTCGCCATCAGCGTCTTTGGCGATAAAGCTATGACCTCTGCATCCGGATCTAGCACAACCAGAAAATGCACAAATTAAACTTCCCCTCTTTTTTTGCTACAAGAAGAAAAAAAAAATCAAAAAACACACATCTATCTAAAATCGATTTTATTACTCCTTTACCTGGCATTCCTGCCTGATTGCGCTTCTTTTTCGGCGGCGGATTCAGCGGCGGCGTTTGATCGCCGGTGGAAGACACACTGGCTTCGCCAGAAGCGGTGTAGGACATAGTTTTCGCAGAATTTTCCAAATCCAGTGTCATGATTGCCGATTCGGATTTCTTCTACTGGTGGACGGCTCAATAATAGAGGAAAGCTCTACTGTTCTAAAACTTCTAGGGTTTGTTTTTACTTCCTATAGTCCTTTTCTTTACCTCACATCTCTCTCACTAAAAAAGAATTATGCAGGACACTGTAACACTCCATCTCTCTCCACCTATCTACCAGTCAATCTGCTTTTTGTAAATTTCCCTGTCAACCACCACCTGGCCCCCTGTTCTGTCTGACCTTATGAGCACAGACGGTGATGGTAGAAATCGTAAAGCACAGCTACCTCATTAATTCATCCAACTCAGAACAAATCACCGCCATCGAAAGCAAGCTCTGGCTCAACAGCGAGAATCCAACTCACCGGAGAACCGATAAGCTAGGTCAAATTCGATTTTTGCAGAATCCAGCAGAGAGTGAAAATTTCCGGCAACGATTCAACCTCTTGCGCAGCACAGCTGGAGAAATCTTCGATTGAGAGGCGGGAGCCGCTACGCGGCGGCGGAGAAGTGGAAAGAGAGGGATTTTCGAGGCGGTGGATCGAAGAAGGTGAGATCGATTGGGGAGATTGCGAGCGAAGAAAGAGAGGAGACGATGGGATGAAAAGTCTTTGGGTTTTCGGGCTGCTCTCTCTTCAAGAGATGATAATCTCTTTCTTTATTTTTATTTTTTTATTTAATTTGGAAGGAGGAAAAAAAACAAAGCGAAAAGTGAGACGACTTCCATTTATCTAAAACTTAGTATATGGTTGAAATGAGGAAATTAAAATACAATTGTAACGCACACGTCATTTGACATGGAGTTGTATGTTGTTACTTTGCTAAGAAACTTTTAGTGACACGCATAGTTAACCTAATCTTTCAAAAAAAAATGCATTAAATAAGTATTTGTTCACTCGTGTATATGTGTATAGACTATAGACTAATCTGAAATAAATGCTATACATATATTTACAACCATTATTGTGTAAATCATGTTTAAAGTTAGATACATGGATTCATCGTTCGAACACATTAAACGTGACCAAAAGAATTACCATGTCCACTATTGCCTTCTGATTTGATCTAAAACTGGTGTATTTTTTAACAAATGTCCAGTTTGTATTATTATTATTTTTTAAAATTAGGATATGCTTTTAGAGAATAGTCATCTTATGAACTTGTCTATTTTTTCCAATCCTTATCTTATCATTAATGAAGAAACGATAATCAGAGTGATTGTTGTTTGGTCGTGAACCTCAGTACTCTCTATGTTATTGTCAAACTTTTATTTTTGTACCTTTATAAAAATAGAATATTCACATATATAGTCCGGGGTATATCTTTATTTTAAGTATGAGGAGGACAAAGCTTTCTAAAAAAACAAGTATGAGAACAAATCTAAATACTCTTTTTTTTTATAATCATTTTTTTCACATATGTCCCAAGGACATAGATTAAGACCCTTAAAATAGAAAAACGATTTTTTCTAACCTAGGCCTTAAAATGGAAGTATTTTGTTGAGTTTTATTAATTTGGGTTTAATTAATTTTTTCAATATGTTTTATTAATTTCTTTTTAGGATTTTAGTTTCTAACATTAGCAGGACATAGGTTAGAAAAATCGATAAAAAAAATTTATGTTAGGTTTTATTATTTAGAGTAATTTAAATTTTATTAATAGGATTTATTTATTTCCTTATAGAATTTTATTTTCTAAAATAAGAATACAATGGGTCAAAATCGTTAAAATTTTATTTATATTTAATTTTGGTAATATTTTTATATAATCTATTATTTTACTTTTATGATTTAGTTTCTAAATTAATATCGTGTGTCATTATATCATATTATAAAAAATCTGATATATTACCTCAATTAATGTGGTGTCCATTATTTTCAAAAGCAAACCAAACAGGCGTTAACACGAAAAAAAGATTAATTATTAAAGAATATTGTGTCATATCATGCTAAGAGTTAAGTACCACAAATCCGTCTTTCAAACATTAAAAAATGTTGACAATCACGGAAAAAACAGACTACAACAGATCCTTGGAATCACGACAATGTGTAACCTAGACACATACTTAGGATACCCGATCATTAATGGTCGCGTAAACCGAGAAACATTTAAAGACACTGTCGGAAAAACAAAGACACAATTAACCAAGTGGAAAGCTAATGAACTATCCCAAGAAGGTCGAGCAATGCTAATTAGATCAAACTTAGCCACGAAGCCTAACTACCTCATGCAAAACTTTATGCTCCCAAAATATGTTCACTTTGAACTTGACCAAATCAACCGTACATTCATTTGGAATAAGGACTCCCACTGTACCAAATCAACCGTACATTCCTTTGGAATAAGGACTCCCACTATAAACCACTTATTGGTTGGGATAAATATGCAAACTAAGATCTCCCGGGGTCTAGAAATCAGGAAAATTGAACATGTGAATAAAACAATGCAGATAAAACTCTTATGGAAATTATTAGCAGAACCAGATAATATTTGAGTCAAATTAATGAATGAAAAATACCTGAAAAACGATCCTCTACAGGTAGAGAGTCAGAAACGGACACAAAGGAGCATGATCAAAATGACTTTTTTTAAATTCTTTATTTTTTGATGATCTGACTTTTTTTAAATTCTTAATAAAATGTGATATCGTTTTAAGACCCTCTAACTTTCGATATAAGAACTCTACCATGCCGATCACCACGACAAGACTCTACTCGTGACTCTTGCACCAGACTATCTTAGTATTTTACCACTAACTTGTACCCTTGCTTCTAGTAAGTTTCGCATCAGACATCGGGCACATGATCAAATCGAGATATATGTTTCAACTATAGGCATTGCTTTAGAGTTCAAGCACATTCAAAATATTCGATTGAGTGAATTGTTATCATATTCGACTATCCGACGCATTGTGATCCCCACAACTTGTACGAACTTGGGAAATATTGTTCACTCAACTATCCGACGCATAGTGATCCCCACAAAGTTAGTAACACCTCCTAGTATAATCTCTAAACTCACAATCCGATTGAACCCTTAAAAGAAATTCGAAAAAAAGACATTTATTTTGCCCACTCAACGTGTTTGTAAGTAGCACCATGTATCATGCCTAATACAACTCAGTCCGATACGAATCACAACTCTAACTCTTCGACGCATAAGTATATAGTACAAGTATGCTCTATGACTTCTGAAAATCTTTCAATTCGGTGGAGGGAACGTCAGTTGTCCATTTTGCACACCCTAGGATGAGTTGACCCGCTGCTAGTATGTGCTTTACTCACCTCGATACCAATCACATTTTACCCTTTTTTTTTCGAGAATTTGTACTTCCCTTAGTCGTTTCTGCTAGTCATGTGTGACTTCTTTGTTGATCCCTTTTAACTGTTTACGATTATCGTTTTAACGACCTCTCAAACTACCAAGTATGTTTGTTACTTCGAATTCTTACCTGACACTATATATGTTAATGTTATAGCTTAACGTAAGCAAAAAAAAGACCTTATAACCATGATGACATCCATGTAGATAATTAGACTAATCTAATGCCTTTTGCCCACCATTCAACGTGTTTGTAAGTAGCACTATGTATGTTAATGTTATAGCTTAACGTAAGCCAATAAAGACCTTATAACTAGTTATAATTAACCAAGACTTCCATATAGATAATTAGACTAATCAAACGCAACATTAGTGAAGTAATTGTGTCATTTCAGCACACTAAATCGATTACCCACTTCAGTATCAACTTATATTATTTATTGAAAGTGTCCTATCAACATAATTGTGCTCAAAATAAAATATCTTTTGAATTTTTTTGAGAAAAATAGCCAACAATATTACCACATAATGGAAGAAGTGGTGTCCCGGGCACATGTGACATAGCAGTATATAGGAACAGTATTAGTCCCACAACTTCTCTCATCTACACGTGTCAGGGAAGAAGCTGAAATTGTGGTCCCCTCTGTGAGTATTATCCAAAAATGAATTTATAAAAAGTTAGATCTTAACAAGTGATAATGAATATATTCCTAATCTCAGTGAATATCTTTGACCGAAAAAGAAAATTCCGAATTAACTTTGCAAAAGGCCTCTCTTTTAATTAAGGTTTCAAGTTTCCACCATAGGAATGTGATGGAGGAGGAACATGGTACCCTAACCTTACAAGTTTCAAGCTATTGTTGTTATTGTATTAATAATTGTTTATTTTATCAAGGTAAAAACATATTTGATAAAATGAGAGGTCGTTAAAAAATGGGAGTCGAGAAATCAGTTAAAACATAACCCGAAACAATAAACAGAAAAGTATAAGTAAGAAAGAATACAACAACCGAGAAAGTACATGTAAGTATGTAACCTATGGATAACCCGAATCAATCTTAACCTCCTCCTCGACTATTTGAGATTGAAGAAGTAGAAAAAGAAGAGGTTATCTCATAATTTCCTTTTTCATTTGATACAAACAATCAAACTCTTAAAACGAGAGTTCATTAAGGCAATAGATTCCATCTTCACTTGGTCTTCAAATTCATGTATTGGAGGAGTAGATATTTGGGGATAAGAAATTGCATTAACAATGGATAATTAATATGTATCTCATATCGGGAATTCAAAATAAAATAAGTTTAGTATATAATTTTCTGGTTACTTCACATATTACTAATTAGTTTTAGACAAAATTTTACTAGGCTCGTAAACTAGACCTAAAGCACATATGCGCACATAATAAACACCTTTTCCATCAATATTAACCCATAAATCGACAATAACATTTATTAATACGAAAAACTATACAAACTAGCCAGAAACGTCAATATAAGTCTACATACCCTTTTCTCTTTGAATGGATTTTGAGATGACGATTGATTGAGCATATATATCATCATAATACGAAAAACTATATAAACTAGCCAAAAAATTGAGAGTCCTGTTCTATTGGGCTGTTTGGACCGTCCAATGAACGGGCCTGTCATCATTATTATTGGTTTTGCCATAATCTTCAATGAAATTAAGACAATGTAATTAAAACTGTACGTACCGTATTTGTTGCAAAACATGAGTTAGGTTTGTCTTTATCTATAGACTAAATTTCAGTCTTTCAAAGGATAAGGATTCGTCAATTTTGATCAGCTTCATTCTTTCACATGTGCGTTATGCTGTTTCTTGCTCCACGATGGTTTGTGTCTATAGGTGTTGTGCCATGAAACTAATTGTCAAAAAAAAAATGCTTTTTTTTTTGGCACTACAAGAATTTTTCTTTACAAGATTTGCCATGCTTAAGCCAACAACGTACACAACACGCCGACAGGTTCACCTGGTTAATCTATAAAGCAAATATTCCATGATGGCTTATGGGATTTGATTCTAGAAATGCACAAGTAGAAGCTAGTAGCAATTCCTCAGCTCTGAGCAAGAACCTATATTTGCATTATCAAGATTCATAAATTTTAAAATTTTGACCATCTACTCTTTACTGGCTTTAAAAAAAAAGACTTTGTATAGTTTCTCTTCTTAAACTACCATAATCAAATTACAGGATACACTCATACACTCCATATAGAGTTTCATATTCTTTTTTCTTGTGTTAACCTTCTGCAAACATAAAAAAAAAAACCTAAGTCATATCTCCTGTACAAGTAGAGCAAGATGTTACATTCTACTCCCATTGTCATAGCTTCCAAATTAGGCAGCTGGCCAGCTGCATTCAATGAGATCTCTAATATTTATTGTCTGTAAAATGGACAAGTAAACAGGGGCATCTTAGGGCATGTGTAAGGTGTGTACTTTATTGGTTCATGAACAAAAGAGATGACATAGTTTTCGGACATCTAGTCAAGCAGTCCAGGGTTCATGGTAGTACAATGAGGACTCCGATTCGACTCTTGTGGACAGTGCCCTTTTGGTGCTAAATGTTTGGTCGCAAAGAGTATTAGCATTCACGTGGACGCTAATATTCACCAAATGGCAGCATTTAGGTGGCTATCACTGCCAAAAGCCGTAGCTAACGTCGGAATTCACCAATTTGCAGCGTTCGCCGCCGTGTAGGTGGCGGTTGCTGCCAAAAAAACCGTAGCGACCACATGGTCGCTAAATTCGTCTTTTAGTTTTGTTTTTTTATTTTTTGTGATTATAATTTTATTTAAAATTTTAATTTAATTAAATTTATAAATAATAAAACACAAATATTAAATATAATAGTAATAATATTTACTAAATTATTTCCAAAAAGTTTTACAATAATAAAAATGTTATTAATAAACTAATCTGTCCGGTCCGCACCGTCGGGAGGAGGTGGCGGAAAGGACGAAGATGGTGGCGTTTGGTTGCGGCGCATATCCTCCATGAACTTCTGTAGAATCTCAATCTGTTCTCGCAGCTCGGCTACACTCACTTGAGTGGCTTGATGACTCTGCTTGAGTTCCATCACCTCTGTACGCAAGGATGCGTTCTCTTGTTGTATCACCAATATCCTATGAGGCTGTCTGCGGGGCCTTGACAGAACTTCGGGGTTGTAGTAGTCCGATGCGGTGTTGTCGAGACCGGGAACAGTTTCCCCCATCCGACCCCTCTAGCCGTCTCTAAAAACACCTCACACTCATCTTGAAAAGATGGTGGAGTCCCGAACTGGGAGGTCCTTTGCGCGAGAATCTCTTTGGACTGTGCCTACAAAAAATATTGTTAAAAATTAACCTCATCTAACAACGAAAGTAAAAATACGAATAAAAATATTGAGAAAACGACATAGTATAATACTTACATCGATATCAGGTACACGTTGGTCTATAAAATCTCGGTTTGGGCCCGCGTATGCGTCTCGATGTACAACTTAAGAGGCGTAGATTTTGATCTAGACTTTTCCTTCTTGCTATTTCCTTTGTCATTACTCCGTCCTCTCACAACCAAACCTTGTGCTTATTCATTGATCGCACTAGTCATACTATTGGTCGCTACCTTTCGTAGATCATCTGCTAGGAGCATCATTCTAGTTCATCCATAGTCATTGTCTCGCCAACAAGCATCAATGTTTGAACAAGATTCTCGTATGATTTCGGCAAAGAAAGCAACAACATAAGAGCTTGATCTTCATCTTCAACCTTCACATCAATATCCTTCAAATTTGAAATTATCCTATCAAATTTGTTGATATAATCACGGAGTGAAATTCCTTCCTCCATCTTGCAAGTATACAACTGAAAATGGTGGGACCTCGAACCGCTAGTGTGGAGGGCCGAATTTGCATTTCGGTTCGTCTTTTGTCGGTCACACTTCGCCTTGAACTTGGCATCGGCCTTCCAGCCCGCTACCCACAAGAAACATTGATGTGTTCCGCCTTTCGGGTGGATCGCACGGGTGCCCGATCTAGGCTCGGAAGGGCATCAGATCTTCTGCAACAAATTGTAATCGGGATAAGCGCGAACCATAGGGTGGCTCGTGAGGGAAGTAACCAAAGAAGGATCGGATTGAGTCTGAATCCTAGGGTCAGCAAGGGGGCTAGACCGAGAAAGGGCGTTTAGGGTTAGAAAGGTGTGACGCTTAGGCCTTAGGGAAGAGAAACTCGATTCACAAAAGGCAATCTGTATATAGCAAGGCGTAAATAAAACTGAATACAATGAAGGGTTTAAATAGAAAATGCAAAACCTAACCAGGTCTAACTAATGGGCCTAATCTAACTATTGGGCTAGTCTCTTAAGCATAAGTAGACACACGCCCAAAAATAGTAATAGCGGAAACATAAATAGAAACTAACTATAAATAGAAACATGCCAAAATAGGAAATATAATAATAAATATAATAGTAACGAGCTAGGTCGGAATCCAAGGCGGACGCCAAGGTCTCGATAGACTCGGGCTCGTCATGATCGATCTAGGTCTAGGATCGGATCACACCAAACATGGACATTTGTCTAGAGAAAATTTGTGTAAATTAGAAATCAATCGACTTACAAAGTTACAAGACGGTAGCTCCGATACCAATGATAGCACCCAACCCAGGATTTGTCTCGAAGGGTCGCAAGCAACATGAGACTTGGCGGAAGACGAGGTTGATGCATGGCTACGCCGATCGACATCGTTGTGCGTATGAGGATGTCGAGTGACGGGTGCAATGCTACACCAAGAACTCGTGATGCGAGTGGTGGAATTAGAGTTCTAGATCCACAAGCGGATCCATATAACTACTCCTAGATCGAGACAATACAAGGCTGAATCGACTAGGGGATATGATTCGACTTGTGGATCGAATCTAGGTGAGGGGAGATGAGAAAAATCATATTTATGAAGGGAGATGAGAAGAATTAGAGTTTGACGTCCTAATTTGCATGAGGAGGAGGAAAACACTCTCAATACTCAAATCATGCAATATCAAAACGTGAAGAATAAAAGTGGTCCGAGGGAGCTTATAAAGGGATGCTCAAACCCTAAAAATGGACTAATAAAGACATGCAAGTCCATACACACGTCCACTGTAGAACCAAATAACATAAATAAAAATAATACAATGTCATAATATAAAGTTATACAATAAATAATAATAATATAAATAATAAGGCTGATCCATCCAAGGGACACGGTCTTGATCGTCTCGGGTTTGATCCGTAGCTAGGTTGCATCATCGATTCCACTGGAAAATTGACTGAAAAAAGACTTCATATTTTTTTGGGTTAATATTACGATAGTTCTTATCTTTAGTGGTGGTTTTTAAAGTTGTATTATTTTGGTTCAAAATGAATAATTAAAATTATTGAGAGTTAAATTTCCTAAATTTTATTATGACTTTCGATCCAAACAGGCCCTAATTGGGGCGCACGGTAAATTTCATGGGGTTTGGGGACGCGGGGGTCTCTCTACTCTCAATTCCTAAACCTTCCTTCCCAAACCAAACAAAACCTCGAGCACCAACTGCCGTACCCAAGAGCGAGCGATGGACTTCGGCGACGCCGACGGACCAAGCGGTGGCGCCGCGCCAAAGCCCCCAAAATTCGTCCCCAAATCCAAATTTCAACCAAAACCGAGGCCTAAACCAGGAGCTCGTCCTCCAGCCGTCGCCGCAAAACCGAAGAAGGAGCCGAGCAACGATGTCGCTCCTCCTACAGCCCCTCCTACAGTCCCTGTCAAGAAAGAGCAAGACTCCGATCAGCCGATTGAAGCCCTAGAAATTGAACCTTCCCAAAACGGTGCGAAAACGGAAATTGCCGACGGCGTAGAGCTCATGGACGTCGACATTAACTCCGTCGTCACGGGAGAAGAGCCACCAATCCCGGAGCAAGAAGATTTCATTGTTCGTGAAATCGATGTTTACTTTCATCCTCCTCCTCCGCGTGAAGATGGAACTCAAGTATGTGCACTTTTTTTTTTTGATTGATATGCAATTTTTGAGTGGCGAATTTTAGTAATTAGTCTTGTTCTATATCCTGTGACTTTACAGCTCTTTGTTTTGCAATATCCTCTCCGACCTGCTTGGCGCCCCTATGAATTTGACGAGGACACGAAGGTATCATTATATGATTAACTTGCTACTTTCGATTTGCTTTGCTTATATTTAGTGGTTAAATATCAAGGTTTCTTTTTTTTCTTTGCAAATGTGTGGAATGCAGATTAGAGTGAAACGATCTACTACTGATGTGGAGATTGATTTGTCTGTGGATATGGATTCTCAAAATTTTGATAAAGATGCTCCTATTGCCAAAAGATTTGATAAATTGGTGAGTATTAATCCATGACTTTCTCCAAAATTTTCAAAATGCATCGTCTGGTGGACATTCAGTTTAAAAACTGGGATGCCCTTGATTTGTCCTGCTCACTCGCTCAGTCTTGTGGATTTTGTCTGACTTTTAGTAAGTGGAAGCACCTTCAAGCTGGTTCAAAAGAGTATTTCATGATTGGGTTTGGATGAAAATGTCAAGAGGAAATTGTGATCCATTCACATTTTGTGGTTTGGCAGATTATTGTTTAAGCCAAATAGCTAACACCTAAAACATGTATTGCCTTTGTATTTCTAAAATCTAATTTTTTGCTTGTTAGGATGAACTCTACATGATAGTTGTTGGGTCATGGAGATTATGTAACTTTTTTTTTTTTAATTTATTTTCCAGACTCTGTCATCTAAGTGGAGGCCATATGTGCAAAGAACTGCGTATGCCATTGGGGTTTTTACGGGCAGTGAGGTATTCTCTTATATTATTTTCATTTTAGATAGCCAGTAAAAAGTTATTTTTCTCACTCCTGTATTTATATTCTTATATATTTGCATGGTTTTCTATATTACTGATTTTTATTAACTTGCATCAAAAATCTGGTTGTAATGATGATTTTATTTTTTGGCTCTAATGTATCAGCGTCATTGTACTTATTGTTTTGCAATGGATGATGTATTTCCAAGCTAGTAACATTTATTGATAATGTGCCATAGTTAATCAAAATGGATAATCTTTTCACAGTTCGAATTACTCCATATTAGGATATTATGAATATATACTGTCTTCATTGCTTCATATCCATCTTGAGACATTCTTCTTTTTCCTTGTCTTGCAGCTGCACCTAAACCCAGTATATGCTGTTAGACAACTTAGACCTTCAATGGACTATCTTTATCCTTGTGAATCAAAGAAGAAAAATGTTTCAGAAGCTGCAACTAAAGCATCAAGCTCAAAAGCAGAGTCATCTGGAAATCCAAATAAGGCCATGGACCCGAAAGATGATGAACCTTTTATTCCCCTCAACTTTAATGATTCAAGTAGTCGTCTATCAGCTGAATACAGACGGAAGATGTCTGCTACAGAAACATCTTCACCATTAACATTCCCAATGAAACCGTATGCATCCCATTTTTCAATGATTTGAGTTTATTTGTTTTCAGGCCACTGATTCTGAATGTCTTAGTGCCAACAAAAATCTATTGACAGTGATGTTTATGTTCTTTCAGGATTGATTATCTCGATTCTTTGTGTCCTCAAGCTGTTATAGACAAAATGAAGCCTGTAGCACAGTCTAAAAGGTTAACTTATCTCATTTATGTACTTGTCTTTTTTTTTTTCTCCCCTTAATTGGTGTGTATGTTTGCACATGATCATGTTGCAAGCATTGTTAATAAAGGATTACCTCTTCCTGTGAAGAACTTGGTGCTACTTGCTCTTCGCAAAGTAAATTTTTTGATGAACATTTTGGCAGTGAATTGAGAAGTTTATTATCAATTGGTGCATGCTCTGATCGTCTCAATTTTGTAGGCGGTTATTGGACTATAAGTGCAACAATTTGCTCTTGCTGTTATTAAACTTGTGTGAACACTAATTCTGTTTGTTCCTGACATTTATTCATGATCTTGCTATTGGCTTTTCTCTTCTATGGTGTGATTTGAATTAATATCCTGGAATGCTTTTTAGAATGATCAATAGATTAATAGAAAAGAATAAAACTATTTTGCTACTGGTAATAACATTTGTCAGGGCTATAGAGTGTCGAGTAGTAGGAAAGGGTCGAAGAGATTGTTGATAACATTATGAGCTTAGAGATGCTTCATTATGAGATGTTATAAGGTGCTATCATTTTGATGGTCACATGAGGGAGAAAATGTGGACCATTCATTTATGGGAGAATATTGTTGTGAAATGTTCCAGGTGTAGCATTTACAAGAACACTAGTAGTCAATATGGAGAATGCTTCTGTGGCTCTTTCCTTTTCAGCTTTCTAGTATTCACTTTATTCTATAGACAACACCCATAACCCTAGTAAAAAATAACTTTAACACCTAGTATATAGACTGCTGAGTAAAAATAACGTCTACACTTCACCACCCTATAAAGCTGGATTCCTTTTTTTTTTTGGTAGAAAAGCTGGATTTCTAATGATCACCTTTTTTTGGTGAACTGGTTAACATAGACACCCCCAAGCGATTTGTAGACTGTCAATTATGTCTGATGGTTTAATGAGGAGTAAAAAGGGCATTTCATTGATTCATAACGGTGTTATACTAAAATTTTGACCATAGGTGTTGAATGGCCAATGAAGATGTTATAGAGGGTTAAGATGATGAAATCTGCTTTTTTAGTGGTGTTAAAGTGAAGTGTCAAATATAATAGGTGGTTGTTTTAGTTTTCATTAAACTTTTATGTGTTTTATATATAAAGGATGTTTCATGGTGGTTAAGATTAACCCCTTTCCTTATCGTCTACCTCATCCCCTCCCTCAAATTAAAAGCAAAAAAACTCCCTCTCTTCCCTGTCCTTTCTTAGTCGGTGCTTTATGATTTGATGGCGGAAATCTGTAGCTATAAGTCCTTATTTTAATGAGTGTTCTTATATCTTAAATGCCCCCTATCTATTCTATAATTTGCTCTCTGCTGAACTTTGCTCTAAATTGTTCTATTCTTGAGTGAGTGCAGATCCTTGCTTTTATTGCCTTTGGATCAACGTTTAAGGTTGTTGTTTACTGAGGTATGTGACAAGACCTATCATTCCAAGTAATTTTGATGTTGCTTTCTGGAATTTTGGTGACCTTTGATATCTCTCTATAATTATCACCACGACAAGGAAATTTCATACTATTTTTCTGTTATTATTGGATTTAAAATAAACCACTTGGTGAAGTTTTGTTTTACTCATTTCTGGTTTACATATTCCCAGGGGCCTCCTATTCATAAATTCAGTGCTCTTAAACATTATGCACTTGATCATCCTGAAGAAGAACTATTACGGGGTGTGGAGCAGTTTGCTGTATTAGTACAAGGACATTGGGTTGCAAAAACATCGATTCGTTGCACAAATAAAACTCCACAATTTTGCTTAGCGAGAGATTATGTACTATCTCTGTTCAGCCAAAGTACAACCGTTAAATCTTCAGAATTGGAAGCCATAAGGGCGCATAAGCTAGAGCCTAAAGACGTCCTCAAAGATATAGCTATTGAAAGGCCCAAGTGTAGTGATTGGAAGTTTAGAGAGCCTACAGACTCAATGTTTCTAAAACAGTATCCCGAAATTGTTGAACAGTTTGATCAGAAGTGGAAAACAATAGGGGAATCCTTGCGAGAGAAAGTGAGATCTAAGAAAAATTCTATTAGGGCTAATGCTTTTAGTAAACCTAATCCAGCACCGGTTTCTAATCAAGGTGCTATAAAATCTGCTAGTACATCAGGTATTCAAAGGGGGACCATGTCAAACGAAGCCCGTGAAGCTCTTCCTATAGCTCTAAGAAAACTTTTTCAAGCCCGTAAGGTTTGCAGGTGCGAATGTTATATTTCAATTTCCATTGCACACTATTATTGATACAAGACTGATAAATAATTAATGTTTGCATGGTTCAAGGTTGTTGGTTTGCACGAGTCATGGTTTATTGATTTTTTTACCTAAATACGATGATACAATATTGTAATGCAAGATAATGCATTATTTGATGCAATCCAAATGCACCCTAAATATTTGTGTCACTATGAAGCAGTGTTCAGTCAGAATTACATGTGTCTGCATACCTCAGTTTTGTTGCATTTACTGTAGAGGACTTCAAACAGATTTTTTTTTTCAAAAACATTATTGTATACCATCATGTATGAGCTCTAATTAGTAATTACAAAGTCAACTTCAGTTTATTTATTTTTTTTTTTCAATGTTTGGCAGCTTCCAGACAATATGTCATGGTTTGCGATCTATGGCGGTTAACATCAGTGCTCTCCCAAAGGCTGATGCTAGTGTAGTTAAGGCTGCTGCATTTGCTCTTAATGCCCCTCAGGAAGAGCTGTTATCAGTTATCAATGAAGTAGTTGTTAATATCCATGGTGCATTTGTTCTGAAATTTTCTTCAGAATACCCAGACCTCAATCCACTGAGGTTAATGCCTTATTCAATTTTTTTCTTACGCCTTCTTCTTGGACCTCAGTACCTCACATCATATGAAAGTCTGATATGTGCTTTATTAATTTTGCAGGAACGTCGTTATTGGCCTCTTTATTGGCAAGGGGCCTAATGCAAAGGTGAAGAAGTCTGAGATTGTTGAAGCTGCTAAAATGCAACTTCAAAAGGAGCCCAGTAACGATGAGTTCCGCAAGGTATAGACAGAAGAAGTTTATATCATAATCCATTATGTATTAGTATTACATTTGGCGATGTAAAAAGGTTCAATTTGGCGATGTTATATGCTAATGTTTTTCTTTCTTCTATTACAGGTAGTGAGTGAATTCTGTGAGTCCAGCGGTTCTGCTTGGATTTTGAAGAAGGGCGACGGACCACCAGATAATTTCTCTGGAAAGTAGTCTGTTTTTCTTCGTTATGATTTTGTTTAGTTCCATGGTACAGCATTTAGTGTTTGGTGAGCAAGGGTTAGTATGTTGATGTGAATTGATGTTTTTGTTACCCCCTTCAGTTTTAGGAGAAATACTTTCTTATTATTTGGTTTGTTTTAGGAGAAACGTCTTATATTGATGACATAGAAGAAGATCAAATCCGAAATCATCTATATTCTTTTTTTTGGTAGAAAAATTGTCCAGATTCTCGATTGAATTAGACATGGGTTACGGTTCAGCGGAACCGGCGAGAAACCGGTCGGAACCGGAACCGGCCACTACGATTCTGGTTCCTCCATCCTCGGAACCGGAGAACCGGCGGTTCCAATCCGGGTGGAACTGCCGGTTCCACCAATAAAAAAGAATAACAAATAGCGTAACCATGATCGCGGTTTAGCTAGCCGCTACCGCGGTTTTCATTCAGAGGTAAAAAAATAGACTTTTTTTAAATATTTCCGGAACCAGAATTGGGAGAAACCGGTTGGAACCGGAACTGGAGAACTGGCCCATTCCCGGTTTCGGTTCCGGTTTCATGGTTCGAGGAACCGGACCCATGTCTAGATTGAATGAGATAGAACTATATGATACTCTTGCAAGTGCATCAAAGACACTCAAGACTTCAACATGATATGTTTCAGCAATCGTACGAACTACAAGTATGGCTTTTGAGTTTTGATCTCATAAATCGTGACTTCTTTTTTTTTGTGAATATCATGTGTACATAAACTAGTTGAATTCTCGTAACTCACGGGTGATTTTACTAAAGATTATGCAATAATCTGATATTAATATAAAATTTAAAATACTTGTATATAATGTTGTAATAAAATTATGTTATTTAAAAAAACTTTAAGATCATTCCACATATTTTTATATTTAAAAATTATTTTCATTATTTGTTGAAATCTTTCCCCATATTTAGATTAAAACTAGTTGTACTCGTCATGCAATGCACGACTACGATTCAACATTTTTTAGATATATTATAAATATGATAATAATAAAGTAAATATATAAAAATATATAAAAAGCCAAAAATAATGTAAATTCTTAGAAAAATTAAATCAAATTCAATTCTTTAAAAATCTTTTCAATAAAAATTTAAAAGATAATTAATAAGAAAAGATTAAAAAAATATTACATAAAAAAATCCAAAAAGGAAATTAAGGAAAAGATAATATAATTTTTTATAAAAAATTAATTTAGGCAAGTAATTATATATATATATTTAAAATTTTATTTATTTTATCAAAATTTGATTTAAGATAAATATTTTTTTATAAATAGATAAAAAGATAAAGATAAAATAATTTTTTTTATTTTTAATTAATTTTTTAATTAATTTTTTCCACATAAATAAATAGAAAAGAATTTAATTGGAAAAAAATAATAAAAATAATTTTTTAAAATATAAAGTGGGGCGGGAATTAATGTGGTGCCTAGAAAAATTACAACTTTAACACATATTTATAGATTATAGACTAGTGTAAGGGCCCGGACCTTGTACGGGTTTTATTAAATATAAATAAAATAAATAAATAGTTCAAGATTAGAAATTTTTTTATTATGGATTTATTTATTTTTCTTAGAAAAACCTATATTCTAAAAATATGGATAAGAATTTATATTTATAAACTAAAAAAATAAAATAAATATTCTAGTATTTGTATGATAGCATAAAAAAATATCCTAATGATCTTCCTATCTATCATATCCAAAAATAAAAGATTGTTTAATAATGAGATTTTCTATCCTATATTCTAAAAACATAGATACGAATTTATATTTATAAAGTAAAATTAATGGTTATTTTGCCAAAGATTAGTTTAAAAAAAAAAGGTGGTGTGGTCCAATTTAAAAACGACATGTGTCGTTTAATAATTTTTTTTACCTCCGCTTTAGGTTATAGTTATGATAGATATGACTATTTTTATTTCAATGATATATATGGAATCACGTGTACATATTTTTTCTTATCTTTTTTTTTAATTTATCTTTTATAAATATAATGTCCTTTTTATGTGTATTGGTCAAATCTACGAATATTATTTTATCTTTATGTTTATCTGGGGATAAATTTTTAAAAATATTATTTTATCTTTATGTTTAGTTGGAGATAACTTTTTTTGCATACTTAACTATTTAAAATTATTATTTTAATAAAGGGGTAATGTGGCGCAATGTGGTGGCAGAAATATATCTTATATTATTAAAATATTAACGTTAATTTATTAAATTTTAGGTAGATATATCAATATTTATTAAAATATATCTTATATTCTATAAATAACTTATTATATTACAAAATATCAGCATATAGATAAAAAATTATATACTTGGAGTGCAAGATTTGTTAAAAGACCAAAGAAAATTTATTATCTATAAAATTAATATAAAAAATATTAGCAAATAGATCAAGTTTTGTTAAAAGATATGCATAAAATTAACATAGAAAGTAATATATAGAATTATAGATAGATGAAGTTATTATAATATAAAAAATTAGAGAATTTAATAGAAAAAAGTTATGATAATAGATATAAAAATTAATTTTATAGATATGAGGTGGGACCGTGGGACCAGAATCGTTCTGGTGACTCGAAAAGGTACAACTTTAATATATAATTATAGATTTCAATATATCTACTCCCTCCGTTCAAAAATACATGATGTTTTAGCTTGATTTTCTTGTTCAATAATACTTGATGTTTTACATAATTTACCATATTTTTTTTCCAATATTACCCTCATTAATTAAAAAGAATAATAAAAATAAAAATAGAAAAGGAAAGATCTTCATAAGATTTATGGGTATTTAAGTCAAATCACATACCTTCTTAATTTTAGAGACAAATCCTAAAACATCATGTATTTATGAATGAAGGGAGTATAAAATATTATATTACTTATATTATTTTTATACATTATAAATATTTATCATTAATTTTTTTATTACAAAAGAATATATATATATATATATATATATCTATAAATAAATTCGTGAAAAGATATCAGCTAAAAGATCAAAGATATTTATACTTAGAGTCCGTTTTTTTTTTTTTGGTCAACAAAATTTAGGGTGAGGGATGGTGCCCCAGTCCAAGGACAGGGAAGACCCAAGGGCTTAGAGAGCTCTTACAAGGGGATTTACATTTGCCTCACCTCAAGGAGACTAGTGGGGAATCGAACCTGCGACCTGTCAGACCCGATTCCTGTCTTGCTCCACTAGACCAACCCCTTGAGGTTTACTTAGAGTCCGTTTGGTAATGCTTATTTGTAGTACTTATAAGCACAAAAATGCTTTTATGTAGAAATAAGCACATAAGCATCGCCGAACACACATTTCTCCCTTATTTTAAGCAACTTGTAAGCACATGCTTATAAGTAAAAAAATGGAAGCACACCCCCCATGCTTTTCGGTTTAAGCATGCTTATCCCACAAAAATGTAAGCATGTGGGCCCCACTCTTTTATTTTTTTATTACCCCCAAATCACCTTTTTATTCTTCTCTCTCCTTCCTCTCTCCTTCTCTCTCCTTCCACAAATTAAATTAAAAAAAAGATTTAAATATTTTATTAAAAAAATGATTTTGTAAGGGTATTTTAGTCATTTCCTTAATTACCTTTTAAAAATCAGCAAACCCTCCAACCGAACACCACTTGCTTACAAGAGAAATAAGTTTTTGCTTATCAGCATCAGAACTTTACAGCACAATCCACTTTAAGTAACTTATCAACACAATTTACTTATAAGTAACTTATAAGCAAAGTTTACCCGAACGCACCCTTATTTTAAATTTATTATCTTTGATTTAAATATTTGTATAAGGAAGTTTCAAAAGATATTGTATCTTTAACATCAAAAAGTTAAAAGTTTAGGAATAAAAATTAATTTTGTAAATATGGGGTGGGGTTAGAATTGTTCTAGTAGCTCCAAAAGGTATAGCTTTAATATATAGTTATAGATTAGGGTAGATAAATACAAGATTTTTTATAATGGAGATATTTTTAGAGAATACTAGCCAAATCAAGCCCGTCCGTTGGACGGGAAAAAATTTATATTTTAATATTTAAAATACATATGTGTTTGTAAACATTTACAAAAATAATACAAATTACAATAAAAAGTCATTAATTTAATAAAAATCATTGAAATTTGAAATTTAAAAAAAATTGTTTTGTGCAAACCTAATTAGTATCCACATTGTCTTACATTTTCACATTCACTCTCCCCCATCTCAATTCGTGTTTCGATTCGATTAATATTTTTTTGCAATCTGAGGGTTGTCTTCTATTTTTCGCTTCATAGTGGATGAAATTGTGATGCGTTCATACAAAAATAAGACGTATATAGTGAGAAAAAAAGGTAGAAATTAAATTCTATATTATGTTTGGTTAGCTATAATGTCAACAGTTGTGTTAGATGTTGTGTTTTGTATCTAATATCAAAGGTTCATAATTTAATGTGTAATATCAAATGTTGATGTTTTATTATTGTTATTTGTAATATCAAATGTTGCAAAATCAACTATTTTAAATTAAGATATACAATTATTGTGCAAATCCTTCAACTTTAAATAAAAGGATTTTTATATTTTAAGACCAATAAAAAAAATATTTATTTGGTTTTGATGATATATAACTTCACATGTTGTAAGATTATAGTCTTAGTGATTTGGATTAGTCTAGTAATGCTTTCAAAATTTTACCATTAAGATTCATGATAGGGGTATAATAAATCTATTTAGTTTTTTTTTATGAATGATTTAGTCTATTTAATATAGCCTTATTGTATCATTTGACATTCTCTTAATATCCACCCATCTAAAATTGAATTTGATCCTTTAGCAAGTGTAGGCTAAATAAAAAGAGATTTATCTAAATTTTTTAATGCACTCTTGTATCTAATAACATTGTATTGAATATAAAAAATATAGCAAAGTCATTTTGATTGTTTGAAAGAATTTGGATAATCTTATAACAATATGTAATCAAATAGATTGGTGTATACTTAACAAAATCATATATTAGTTAACACATTAATTTATATTGCTCTGTGTGGTTTTTCAATACAACTTAGCTCCTATATATGTTTAGTATAAACTATAATTTTTTTTATAAATTAGTTAAAGCAAAACGTTTTTACTATTTGAAAAAATATGACTCACCTTATAACTAAATTAATCAAATGGATTGATGTATAATTAATTAATTATCAAAATCATATATCATTTTTCATACACTTATGTGCAATTATCAGCATAATAAAATTCTTATACATCATTCACATACTTTTAATATCAAATCTAAATTGAATTTAGTATTTTGTATGAGGTCTTTTGATTGTGGTAAAAAAGTTATCCAAAGTGATTATTTGAAAACTCGAACCTTAAACCTCCAATATAATTGTCAAAGTTTCAGCCATTGAGCCAAAATTTCATATTGACATATAATAAAATCAACATAATATGATTGAGATGTTTTTCATAAATTTAATACATACCATTTTAATGTTGTAAATTTAAAAAATAAAAAATTAATGTGAATCTAAAACAATTTATTTTATTATATAATAGTGTAATATTGTAATTGACTATACATAATTTTGCCTAAAATATAATATACTAAAGATTAAAATAGTAAAAGTATTTTAATTAAATAAAATATATGCAACAAAATAACAATTGCCAAGAAAGGATGATATATAATAGTATATACCAATTATAATTAAGCCTTAAAACTAAATGTGAATAAAAGGATCTACCTTATTATGTAATAATGTAATTGATAATGTATATGGTACATATGACATACTTTATTATCGGTTAAAAAACTAAGAGTGCATGTGTTATCTAGCAAAAAAATAATTTTCAAGATTTGGACCATGATCTATAGGTAGTTTTAAAAATTCTTTACCACTTAAACTATATAGAATTATTTTATTTATTTAAAATGATAAGTATTCATAAAAATAAATATTATGTGTAATAAATGTGGCAATGAATGTGGTTATGTACAAAAATTTATAGATTTTACAAATTATATTAAAGGTGAAAATAATAATTAAAAATTATCATTAAGTGCATTAAATATAGCATGTACACAAAATTATATATATATTATAGATGACATTTTTTGTCCCATTTTAAAGAAAAAATTTAGGAAAGTTGTTGGAGATAGCCTTGGTTAGTGTTTTTTTTAAATAAAAAAGAAGTGCTGTGTGAATCTCATATTAAATACAACGCAGGCCCTCGACCCTGAGTCACCAGACTTCCAAAGAGAACTCTCTAGAAGCATAGACGACGAGAAGAACGAAGCGAACAATGGCGGACTACGAAGAAAGGTATGAAGGCAATGGAAAAGACAATGGTGCGTCCCCAAGGCAACACAGTGGTAGCCACGGCGACGCGGACAATCAGAACGATTCGAAATCTAGGGTATAATTCTCCTGATCTAGGGTTCCAGTTCTAAGCTTCACTCTTGGCTTTCGTTTCTGGTCCCTCTTGTTGATTATATTGAAGCTTAATTCTTTATTTGACCTTGTAATCTAGGGTTTTCGGCTCCAAGCACCACTTTCGATAATTGTTTGTTTATTCTGTATGTTTTTGGAATAGTTGGCTATCTTGTTAATCTAGGGTTTATGTGAATTGTTAAAATTTCATATGTAACCTGGAATACAAAGCAGTGCTGCTTGTTTGTTTCCACCTCCATTGATGTAAATGTTTGTTCTTTTGTGATTTTCTGCGTATTGGCTGCATTCCATTACATTGGGCATTAGTTATAACTTTTTTTGATAGGGGGCATTAGTTATAACTTAACTTATGATGGTGGTTTTTTTCATCTGTTTTGCTCATCAAATAGGAAAATTGTGTATGTACCATGTTTGAGGACCGTGCCTCGCTAATTACTGATATGAAACTAATCCTTGATTGTTAAACATTGCTCACCACTCTTCTTTTGCAGGATTCCCATGATTATGATAGAGAGTCTACAAGAAGCAGGGATAAGGAGAAAGAAAGAAGTCGGGATAGAGATAGGAAGAAGGACAAGGAGAAAGATAGAGAAAGGGAGAAGGAAAGAGACAGGGGTAGGGATAAAGAAAAGGATAAGGAAAGAGATAGAGATAGAGACAGAGACGGTGAGAGGGACAAAGACAGGGAGAGGGACAGAGATCGCGAAAAGGATAGAGATAGAGACAGGGAGCGAGATCGTCATAGATATCGACACAGAGATCGAAGAGAGCGGAGTCGAGACCTAGTCGACGATGATGATCATCACTACAGAAGCAGGTAATACTGCCTAATAATATAAGAAAGATCCATATTTTTCAAAAACTTGAACAGAATAATTGCTGTTTAATCTATGTTTACAATGTGATTAATATATTTGTCTTTGCAACTCCTAGACGAAGAGATTATGAAAGGGACAGAGATGATAAGCACAGTCGCATCTCTCGATCTCATTCCCGGGCTAGATCTCATCATAGGTCGAGATCCCGATCTCGATCCCGTTCGCGCTCCCGTTCACGTTCGAAAAGGTATGGTATATTACTATTGTCTAATTGAGCTGACGGATAAAATAAAAAATAAAGACTATCCTAGGTGATTATGTTTTCTCCATTTGTTAGTTTTAGCCTTATTTTAAGGAAGGGACTATCTAAGAATGGCTGTACTTTTAAGCATTTCCCAAACCAAATTTTCAAGTATTGCCCTAATTGACAATTTTGGACTATATTAGACTGTACAGTTTTCACCAAAAAAATAAATGTTGCCTTAATTCAGTGTTGTCTAACCAACTGAAAATTCATGCTTGCAGTAAAAGAATTAGTGGGTTTGACATGGCACCCCCTGCTGCTGCTGCAATCTTGCCTGGTTCTGTTGCTGCGTCTGCTGTCACTGGTATGTGTTGCCCTGTGCACTAAATGATAGAACTGTATATTTATAACTGCCTTTTTTGCTTGATTTTAGTGTTCAAGTTCATACCGAATTCGGTTTCTTTTGGGTAAGCTTATTTATCTGTTGCTTCATACATAATTAAGATGTCAGAGTATAATGGATGATGGCCTGCAGATTTCTTTTGTTCTTTTAAATTGTTTACTTGGTAAAATAAAGGAACTGAGAGACCTTTCTCGTTTTTTTCTTGTGGTGGTGTTTGTTTGTTTCTTGTGTCTTCTGTTTTCTTGTAAGAAGGTAATATAGGGCTACTTGCCCCACTGTGCTGACACTGGGTGTGAGCTGACTACTGTAGCTTTATTGTACAAGGAAGAATCAATACTCAGGTTGGGTCTTGCTCATCTTAATTGGCACACCTAATGGCTGTTTCTGTAGTTCTACATTTAAGTTCAACGCTAAGATTGGATTTTCCTTCCCATGGTTTGTTAAATAAGTTTAATAGTTGAGAGTCATGCACACTCCTTAAGTAAAGCCGAATACGACGGAAGCATATAGTCTTTCAAGTTTCAACTTACAGTGTGGGTATGTTTATCTTGTAGTTGGACTCTACTTGACTTGCCAATTTCTTACAGGTCAAATTCCAGGGGTAACTGCTGCAATTCCTGGAATGCTTCCGAATATGTTTCCGTTAGCAGGACAGGTATTTTTTTTTGTTTCGATTGGCTAGTTTTAATATTCAGTTCATTTGCAAGTTCTTACATCACTTTCCTCCTCTCAGCTTGGAACTCTTCCTGTGATGCCTGTTCATGCAATGACTCAGCAGGTTTGCAGAACAGGATGCTTATTTTCCCTTATCTATCCTTCTTCCATCAGTTAGTAATTTTATTTTGAATTAACTTGCAGGCTACTAGACATGCTCGTCGGGTTTATGTTGGTGGTCTTCCTCCTACAGCTAATGAACAGGTATTCGTTGTATTCATCCTTCAGATAGGCTAAATAATGTTTTTGCATTCACTCAGCATCACTTTTCTAAAGTTTATTGTCTTTTCTGCTGGTTAAAGTTTCTTTCTGGACGAGCTTGCTGTATATGGTCTTAAATGTGAACTAATATTGGTCTTTGTTATTGTAAACTGCAGTCGGTTGCTATATTTTTCAGCCATGTTATGACTGCAATTGGAGGAAACACTGCTGGCCCAGGTATTTAAAAACTTAATTTGGGTTTATTTTCATTATTCTGACTTGGGAATATTTTCTTCATTTGTTTTGAGCTCTGACCTTTGGAGTATGTTCAGGTGATGCTGTTGTGAATGTCTATATAAACCATGAGAAAAAGTTTGCTTTTGTGGAGATGAGGTCTGTTGAGGAGGCCAGTAATGCAATGGCTTTGGATGGTATAATATTTGAGGTGAATATCCTTTCTTTTCTTTTCTTAGCCCGTTTCTCCCAACATTCTTGTCTCAGTATCTTCTATTGTCTTATGTTATTTCCCATTTGTGGACACAGTCTGTCAAATGCGGCCTCTGAATTACTTTTTATATACAAATGCTCTAAACGGAAGTTGATTTGAGTAATTGCTTTTAAACAAAGTGTGTCAATCATATAATTGTAACATGTTTGTACAAATTTGCTGCACTGATTTCTGTGACGACATTTCAAATGGAATGAGCTGGACTTGCTTATTCATTCCCATTTCCTTTATTTGACTTGAAATTTTGATTTCATGTCTTTGCCTTTACATGTGGTTATTTAGTTCTTGTTCCCTCTTGAACAAAGTGGACTCTGGCTAATATGATCTGCTTTGCTTACTTTATTTACAAATCTTTCTCTGGCTTCTTTTTCAGCAGTAATTCCAATCTTTCTTTCCTTTTTCTGCGTAATATTTTGTGGACACTACATTGCTACCAAAAAAAAATGTGTAATTCAAACATATCTTGAATCTGTACTCGCCTGATTTATGTAGTGATATTAGTCACCACTCATCATGCTTGTGTTCTATTTTAGTTGATGTCTGTTATTGCAGGGAACAACTGTAAAAGTGAGGAGACCCAGTGACTATAACCCATCACTCGCTGCTACTCTTGGGCCCAGTCAGCCCAGCCCAAATCTCAATCTTGCTGCTGTGGGTCTAAGCCCTGGAGCTACTGGTGGTCTCGAGGGACCCGATAGGATATTTGTTGGTGGGCTGCCTTATTACTTCACTGAAGCTCAAGTTCGAGAACTTTTGGAATCATTCGGTCCACTTAGGGGTTTTGATCTAGTCAAGGACAGAGACACCGGGAATTCAAAAGGATATGCTTTCTGTGTCTACAAAGACGTGTCGGTTACAGATATTGTTTGTCAAGCTCTGAATGGAATCAAAATGGGTGACAAAACTCTTACTGTGAGGCGGGCAAACCAGGGTTCTGCACAACCCAAGCCCGAGCAAGAGAGTGTCTTGTTGCATGCACAGCAGCAGATTGCACTGCAGGTAAATTTATTCAATACAAAATGTTCTTGTACTTTATTTATTTATTTATGTGTTCATGTATGGCCTTTCTTTTGAAGTATATATTAATTAATTAATCATATCCCTGCCTTTTGACACTTATTTTTCTTGTAGAAAATGATGTTGCAACCACCACCCACCAAAGTCGTATGCTTAACTCACTGTGTGGTTGAAGAAGATCTCAAGGACGATGGTGAGTATGAAGACATAGTTGAAGACATGAGGGACGAGGGTAGCAAATTTGGTAAGACTTGGCTTCATACATTTCCTTCTTCAAATCACTTTATAATTACTTTGGCTCATGTGATGGACTTGTCTTTGATTTCGTTTTTGGTCAGGTTCTTTGGTGAATGTCGTGATCCCACGCCCTAATCCTGATGGAGAACCAACACCTGGTCTTGGAAAGGTGTGCTTCACTCTTTTTTTTTTTTTTTATAAATGTTCATCTTGTTATTTACGGGCACATCCTCATGCTCATTGGCTTTTATACACTGCCTTTGAGATGGATTTAGTCCTTGTATCAAACTAAATTCAGTTATTATTGTCACATAGCTGAATTTCAGTTTTTCTTGGGTCTATCGGGCGTACCCCCCTTTCCATTGGGCAGGGGTACCCCCATCTTGACTCCCCCCCCCCCCCCCCCCCCCCCCCCCCCCCCCAGATTCCGCTGTAGCGGAGCCTCACTGGGTCAATGACGATTTTCATCTGTTATTTGAATTTTATTGGCGTGGTCAAGTTACATCTGCTAATTTCGAGTGTTTTCTTCTTCTTGCTGTTTGGCATGTTTGTAGGTGTTCTTGGAGTATGCAGATGTTGAAAGTGCTTCAAAAGCAAGGATGGGGATGAACGGAAGAAAGTTCGGTGGGAACCAAGTCATCGCTGTGTTCTATCCAGAGCACAAGTTTGCTCAGGGTGAATATGATGGGCTAGTGGCATGATATCGCACTTCATTGGAGTTGTCATGCATTACTAAGATAAAAAAGCGTAGTGAGGGTGATTTGGGATTTTGAGTTTGTGTTTTCTGTTTTAGTTGTAGGAAGAGATGTCAGTTTTTGAGAGTAGAAGTTTTTTAAGAGAGTTTTTAGTACTTAAAACGGAGTCAATAGCACCTTTGTTTCAGTTTGGTAGCATGTTGTTAAAACTTTATACAATTATACTATTTTAAAGACCTTTGTTACAACTTACAATCCAATGTGTTGGTGAATGGTTTTGATCAGTTTCCAAAAGGAATATTTGATTGAAATTTGCCGGTGCTTTTGATTAAATCTGTTTGTGAGATTCAAACATTTGTGCTACCATGATTAGGGGCGTTTCTATGAACTATGGTAATTTACTTCTTTAATTGAAGAATAAAAAATTGGTATTGACGGTGGGAAACATTTACATTCGGCTTAATTAACAGCTTCAGTGTTCACATGACGTGGAAGTTTAGAAGAGCCCCACGCAAGTGATGAAGTCAGACTGAACTAAATCGTGTGAAAGAATGGTGTTAAACATCTAAACACAAATAAATAGAAGAATAAAAACAATGCAACCACAAAATTTTACCCTAGTTATTTTGAAATTACAAACTTAGTTACCTATACCTATTAAGCCAATTATTTAATTAAATAAATTAAATGATAAGATCAATATTTTCATATATTAGGATAGAAGTGATTATTTAATTAAATTCAATTAATTCATTTTAATGTTTTTTAAATGAAAATATATGTTACATTAATAAGATAAATTAAATTAATTGACTATTTAAATATATAGGTAGAAATAAATAAGTGAAGAAACAACTCTGAATAAATCATTAAACCCCACCGGAATTTGGGTTCTTGAAGTTACGCTCTCTGTTACACACGGAAGGTTATATCTCCGAGCTCAACCGCCATTGCAGAAACCCCAAAGCTTCTAGGGCATAGCGGCTGATATTTGTTACAATGACGACACGAATCGCTCCTGGTGTCGGAGCGAACCTGCTTGGCCAACATTCTGCCGAGCGAAACCAGGACGCCACCGCCTATGTCGGTAATCTCGATCCCAAGGTATTCACTGCTTCTATCACTTCCCTAATTATCTTCTTCATTCTCAAAGCTGAGGATGTGAACACTTTACTTTTTAGCTATTGCAAGGCAATTTCCCCCTTTTTTCCTGTATTGAAACCCTAATGTTGTACTTAGGGCTCATATGACCTTGTTTTTGGAATTTCCGTTTACGAATTTTCGATTCATAATTTTTCATTAGGTGTCGTCAGTTAATCTTATATCCTAATTTGCTAGTGCGGTTTGATGTTTGCCTTCATGATTCTTGGTGGAAAGTATAGAAATTATATCCTAGGAGATAGTAGGAATGAAGAAATCTTGCTCTTTTCCTGTTTCTCAAATCGGGTTATATACTGCATATGTGTTAGTATCAGCTTCCCATTGGTTTGCTTGTATATGTATTGTTGAGACCAACTTTGTAAACTTGGAAGTGTTCTTATAATGAACGCTGTGTAATGAATAAGGGTGGAATGGACAGAAGAAGGAAATCAAGTTACTATAACTATTTCTCTATCAACACCTATGGGAGATTATCATAATCTATTTTATCTCTCTTTTAGGTCTCAGAGGAGCTTCTATGGGAGTTGTTTGTACAGGCTGGACCTGTTGGTATAATCACCCTACACTTGTTTCATTTTCATACTTGAGTTGAGTCCTTCAAAAGTGATTTTAGTAACTTCGTTTTGTGGTTTTTGCGCAGTTAATGTTTATGTCCCCAAAGATAGAGTGACAAACCTTCACCAAGGATATGGTTTTGTGGAGTTCAGAAGTGAAGAAGATGCTGATTATGTAAGTAGTTACAGCCCCTCCCAATGCTTTGGGTAATGAATTTTTATTTCTTTGAAAGTCCTTAACAATACTTAAATTGGAATTCCGATGTTATACAGGCAATTAAAGTTCTTAACATGATCAAACTTTATGGGAAGGCAATACGTGTGAACAAGGTAACAACTCAACCTTTCAGGCTATTTGTTAAGCTTTCTATTATGATGTCAATTTGAGAAGTGTGGGATTAATATATCTTCTTTCTCTTTGCCCTGTGATAGGCTTCTCAAGACAAGAAGAGCTTGGATGTAGGAGCAAATCTTTTTATAGGAAACCTTGATCCTGTACGTAATAATTCTTGTTTTTCTGTAATTTTTTTTCCTTGGAGATGCACTCTCCCTTCAAATAGTACAGATTTTAATTGTTTGTCTTTTATACAGGATGTGGACGAGAAGTTACTTCATGACACTTTCAGTGCCTTTGGAGTAATTGTTACAAATCCCAAGGTTATATATTCATCTATTGAGATCCAACTTTTTCTTGATCATTATATTACACAAGTGAACTATTTAGTAAATTCATAGAAAATAATTTTACTTTTGTTGCTGTCTGAAATTTCAATTGGTTTGCTTAAAGATATTTTGAGCAAATTTTATATTATGAGCTGAGTTTAAGCTTTCTATTTCGGTGAAGCAAAATTCACTTTCATGGTCTGTACTAAATATGTTAAGCTAAGAATTAAACTTCCATTGTGATAATTATATGAATTGTTAAGGTTAATGTGATAGACTGACTTAGTGTTAGCTTTTAAATAAGCTGAAATTAATTTCTTCTGAATATGAAGGATATATGAAATGCTTTCTTTTTGAAGGATGGCTTTCTTTTTGCAGATAATGAGAGATCCTGAGACTGGTAATTCTCGTGGGTTTGGGTTCATAAGCTATGATTCTTTCGAGGCATCTGATGCTGCTATTGAGGTAAGCCTAGGATTTTTCTTTTGTACATTATGATTTGATAACTGGTGTACCAGAGGTATGAGAATGCTTCATGATACTCTTGGTTTTTCTTCTACTAGGACAAAGATATTTGTTACCAAAACTAAGGTATGAGATGCGAGAATGACAGTTGCTCTGTAAGGCTTGAAGCCTTTAGTTGGATCTCAACTTGAAATCAAAACCCAAGCGTATTTTTTCAATAGATTTTAGTATATGTACATTAAAAAGCTACTTAATATGATGATCTCCTAGTAGTATGAAGGGATGTCGGGTTGAATGCTAAAGATCGGTTGTTACTTGTTAGATTCATGCTCTCTAAGAGTTATCAGTTGCCACTTTCATTTACGTGTTAGGTAAAGGTCTAACCTTGTAATAACTTGTTATGCTGCAGGCAATGAATGGTCAATATCTTTGCAATCGTCAAATTACAGTATCCTATGCATACAAGAAAGATACTAAAGGAGAAAGGCACGGCACTCCTGCAGGTTAGTAATACCTTTTACCTATACTCAGAACTTAAACAAATCATGGATGGTAAACATAACAGATAAAATGACAATATTTAAGGACATATACTTGCATGATTGTGCCAAATTTTCTTGACTAACAATGATTAACTTATGGTGTTTTTAACTGCAGAAAGAACGTTGGCTGCAAGCAACCCGAACGTTCAAAAGAGCAGGCCCCACACGCTTTTTGCAAGCGGCCCCCCTACACTGGGCTCTGGTGCCCAAGCTAACGGCGCTGTAGCCGCTCCCGTTCCTCCCCGTCCCTTTGCAAATGGCGGCGTACCACCGAGCCCAATGCCAACAATCCGGGCCCCACCACCTCCTCAAGTGGGAGGCTATCCACCTCAAATGCAGATGCAGATGGGTGGACCTCCCCCTAATTGGCCTGGTCAGCCACCTCAGCAGATGCAAGGGGGCCCACCTCAAATGCCACCACCTCAATTCCAGCAATATAGACCTATGAACTCAGGTATGCCCCCTCCTCCTCCAGCACAGGGAGCTCCCGGTCTAGCTCGGGCTCCTCCACCACCAATGGGTATGGGCGGTCCAATGCCGACATGGAGGCCGCCTCCGCCACCTCAGCAGTTGACAGGTAGACCGCCAATGCAGCATATGTCAATGCCGCCACCTCCACCTAATGTTTGAAAAGTTTATAAACTTGTATCATCTTCAGTGACACCTTAGGCAAATGTAACACTCATGAACATTTTGCATTTGAGTATGGAGTGTTGAAATCTTGTCAGGATTTTGCATGTAGCATTTTCAGTACTTGGAATATTTAAATCATTTTAGCACTGGTTATGAAAGCTGAGAAGATGGATTTTGCTTTTTTTCTTCTTCTTCTTTTATTTTTTTTTACATGTATGTAAGAGTTGAATTGATTTCAATTCTTCAAAGAGTGTTTTCTGGGTTGTAAGTGGCTTTTGCATATAGACTATTGCAGATTGCAGATGATGATGATCCCCTGGTAACTTAAACTGGTGGGGAGTGACGGGGGGTTTACAGACTGTCTAAATCTTACGGTTAAATGCATTTTCAAGATTTCAGAAGAGAAATCCAGAGAAAACTAACTGATCAAAGAACTGTAGTGTGTTGGTGTTTGTTTTGTAAAATGAAGTCCATCAGTTAAGCAGACATTTATGAAGCATCAGACCAGTACTAGTTTATAGATTGGGTATAGAGCCAACAATCCACCCATGAAAGAAGGGGTAGGAAACTGGGAAATATATAATGGAAAGTTAATAGGAAACTATACTATTATAAACTTTGGTACAAGTCACAAGTGATGTTTTTGTAATATTATAATATATAGGATGAAATAGGAGTAACGTTTTAAAGGAATCTCTGATGGCGTGTAATATGCTTATGCATGTGTGCAAACTGTGAATGTATGTTGCCAATTTTACTTGTTTTTGCAGGCTTTTATATCCTATTCATGTGTCAAAATATGGCAAAGATGATAAAAACCGCTGTTCATATTTCATATATCTAGCATGGGTGAAAAAAAACGTAGAAAGATAAGAACGGAGTAATGTTGAAGTTGAAATTTTAGAATGCTCTTGAAGGGTAGAATGCTCTTGAGGGTTTCAATGAGTTGTTGTGGTTTTGGCGTTTGTGTTTTTGTTGTCATTTTGCTTGTCTTACTGGGTTATTGTTTGGTAGTTTCTCTCGGGTTTTTCGGACTCACCCCCTAAGTTAAGTTAGGGGGGCCATCTTAACCCCTAGATACCCTGTAGCAGAATTATACTAGATCAATGTTGTTATTGTTGTTGTTGTTTTGCTGTCGAAAGGCAGAATAGAGATGGCCAACGGAAATCGAACTGGGTCAAAATCGGAGCTGGAACCGCCAAAAGCTCTTAAAGGGTAGGATAGAGATCGTCATTGGTTCGGTTATAGATGGCCATCACTTTGGTTCGAACCGAAAACCGAACTGGGTCAGAACCGGAACTTTTTTTATTTTTAGTCATATATATGAACCAATTGGTCATTTATTTTGTATTAAATTTTTATATGTGACATATATTTTCCATGAGGGGCTTCAAATTTCCTAAATCTCTCTCTTTTACTCCATTTTGCACAGCTTGTCTCTTTCCCTCTGCACCATGTCGCACGGTACAGTTTCTGCCCATTACGAAATGAAAAAATTTAAAAGATAGAAAATGAAGATTCACAAAGTACAAAGGAAGTAACAGTGAAAGATAGCGAGATCCGTGGATTTAGGCCTGTTTGTCAGTAGTGAGAAGAACTAATTAAAGTGTAAAAAAGTTGAAACAAATCTTATTTAGGATCGGTTTTTTTTTTTTGAGCCCATTTAGGATCGGTTTTGATAGTACTTGATAATACATTTATGATAATATAAGATAATGCATTATCTAGTGTGATTCAAAAAGACTCTAGGCATCATGGGTTTTGTAACTTTTGTTCACTTAAAATCGTAATATTAGTTTTGTCATTCTAGTAGTAAGCCATGTTAAAACTTAAAAAAATTATTCTAAAAAACGTTAGATGCATCTTTGGTGGATAGGGGCCACCTAGCGGCTAGACAGTCGGAATGGTTGCCTAAGCAGTCATAGACAGGCGCATAGATAAATTGAACGACTATGCGACCTTGACAAGATTTTTAGAACAGTGGCATATATTATGTAAAATATGTAAAAGTGTAATTTATAAGCTATATATATTGCTTATTTTTGGATTGCCTTTACTTATAATAATCAGTCGGATAAAGAATTGCCACTCACGTACCTTGTCTTCATTCGTATCCATATGTTAAAGAAGGGCCTCTTTCTTTTTTTCCTTTGACAAGCTAGGACTGAAAACATTACTATCATGTGTTTCTTTATGAAAGTTATGATGGTAGCTTAGCTAGTGTGCAGTCGATGTCAAATGTAAAGACTAGAAGCTATGAAATAATTTGATTACACAAGACAACACTTGGCGAAGAATGCGGAGGAAACATGATATATGATATCTCATCACCCCCCTATAGTCTCTCATACAAAAAAGAATTGCCAATCCATGCAATCTTGTTTTGTCTCTCCACTCATTTCATGTCTCCTAGGCCTTGGGCTTATTCTATGTGTATATGATGTCTTTTGTCTATTGCTACCAATCTATATAGGTAGACAAAACAACATTTGTAACTTGTAAGATTTGATTACTACGACCTCTTTTGAAGTCATTTCATGTAATTAGAAACTACACTTGTGCTTCAACTTGTGTATATATTCGTGTGTTGAAACAAATTAGTAATAAAATCGAGCATCACTTCTATTTCCAAATAATAGTTGTCAAAGAAAGTCCGGTGAACTAATATAACATGTAGAGTCCACATATTCGTTCGCGCGCATTAAGTTTTAAGTGCATGTTTATCGATCACTTTTAATTTATATGAGATGCTTGGGTGCCTTAATACATTTTATCCAGACCAATATAAAAATAAAAGAGCAACGATGCTCCAAGATAAAACCCAAGAGTCGATGTTTCTTGGCTATTATGGGTTTTGTTTGGATGGTTAACGAATATTTTTCTCCTCTTTGGAAATTAAACCTGTGTTTTCACACCCTAAACCAAACAACTCTTTTGCCTCGTTTCGAGAGCGTGGCACACTCGTGACCGTCGTTTTTCTTTTTGGTCAAAGGACACTGTCCATGGGAATTGAAATGAAAATCTAATAATACTACCATAAAATCTTAATCACTTAACTAAATGCCTGAAAGCTTATGTCACGAGCCGAAAGCTTCGAGATCCTGCGACGTCCTCTCTTTCATTGGGTCAGTCTATTCGCCTGGGACAATCATTTGATTTTGCTTGTCTTGGACTCATGGGAGGAACGATTCCAGTCTCCAATCAGTTTGGGTAAGATTGGTCTAAACCATGCCCTTCATCACCGTCAAGTCCAAGACTACGTCAAGCTCTTCACACTTAATCGGATCAACTTACCACAAAATCTAAAAAAAGGGGTTTTGATTCAACTACAAACTCCTAAAACTAAGTCCTTAATCTTTATACTCGATAAATAATTCTCCGAGAGTCATGCCCCAATATCGCGGGACGTGATACTTACACAAAAGGATTATTTAAAATCTAACTAGACAATTAAGAATGTTATATTAATAGCCAAATAATATAACAACAGAAAATTCTAAAACAAGTACACAGTAGTCCTTATACTATCATAATCTAAATTAACCCTAGTAATTAATTAATTAATTATTATACATTGAACAAATACGAAGCAACTCTAATAATCTCGGTTCTTCATCATCCTGCAACTAAGCACGAAGATTCGATTCAGAGAAGAACAGAGCACCACAGATATCATCGAAAGCTCTAACAATAATCCCATGGTGTTGCTCCGAGTTGAGCGACAAGAAGCATCGCAAAAGCTCCTGCAAATCCTTCTCCTCCACCATCTCCTTCTCCACTATCATCTCCCCCATCGACCTCTTGAAATCTTCATACGGCGCCTCCGATCTCTTCACCACCGCCATACTCTCCCTCACCTTCCCCTCCACTCCTCCCGCCGCCGCGCACGGCACCAGCTTCCTGAACACCGCCGAAAGCCTCGCCGCCGCGAACTCCTCGTCTTCCTCCGCCGATTCCGCCGGCCAGCGCCTCCCGCCGATCTTGACCTTCCGCCTGCTCTTCCTCTTCTTTTTAGGTTTAATCGCGGGGCCCTCGCGGATCGTCTCGAGGTGCGGGCTGAATTCGGTTGAAGAATCGGTGGAGAAGCTTCGAGAGGAGTTGGAATTGGAGACGAGCGTCTCGGTTTCCGCTCCGATTTCGATTTCCTCCTCGTCGTCGCTGAAGAGTCCGCTTTCGGTGGAGGAGATGCTCAATCGGACTCCGTACGATTTCATCCTCCTTCTGATCCTGCTCCGCCGCTTTGCCTTCGTCGGAGGAAGAGGCAGAGGGAGAGCCAGAGGCGTGACGACGTCAGCTTTAGCATCCTCGTCGGAGGCGGCGGAGTTGTAGATTTTGCGGCGAGGGAGGGCGGCGGCGATGGAGTTTTCGTCGGGATCGAAGTCGTTTTTGGTCCAATTGAAGTCGGAGGAGTGAGCGGCGGGACGGAGGCGGAGGCAGGGAGGGAGGGAGGAGAGGTGGTGGAGGAAGGAGAGGAAGGGATCAGAGGGGAGATCGGAAGAGTGTTTGGAGGGGCGGCAGAAGTGGAAGGTCGGAATGACGCCCGAGAATCGGAATTTGAAACGTTTCGGCATTGTTTTTTTCGAGTTTTCCCGTCTTTCTATTTAGATGGCATTTGATCTTGTGAAACAGGTAGACAACTGAAAGCCAGGCTTTATAACTGGATCGCAGGAATAATGACGTAGTATATGGCAATACTATAAAATTAATTTTGATTATATGTGGTAAACATGCAATGGCCTTTTTTTTTTATAAGATAAAAATTCTAAATACGAAACACTTGGTAAACCGAGAGACCGTAAGAAAATACGACAGCCGAGAATGGTTAAGTGATTCAAAAGAGTCACAAACAATACAAGTATGATAGGTTAGGGATAGTACAAATTCCCGAAAAGAAAGAGCAATAACGACGCGTTTGGGATCAGAGTGAGTAAAGCACTAAAAGTCATAGCGCCGTAGGCAACCGGTCAACCCATCCTGGGGTGTGCGAAAGGGCAGCTAACATTCCCTCCACCGAAATGAAGGATCTTCAGAAATCACGGAGCACCAAACGACCTGACCTAATACAACTCGGTCCAAAACCAAACACAAATCCAAATCCTCGGAAAAAATGTAGACAAAATAAGCTCGAGCCATTCCGCAAGAAGAGTTTTCAAGCTTGCACCGCAAGAAGAGATATCAAACTTGCGCCGCAAGTAAATGTGACAAACTTGCGCCACAAGAATGGTGACAAAATTGCGCCGCAAGAATGGTGACAAACTTGGCCTCAAGAGGCAAGGTGACATCGGGGTACACCGGAGATGAGCACCGACCAGATCCGAGAGAGTTAGACGGAGGAGCCTTAAGGGTGAAGCGGTGGTATGGCCATGGAGGTGATCAAAGTGGCGATGAGACCATGGAGTGAAGCGGTGGCGTTTTCCAACCAACACCAGAGGAATCCGACCAAAACCACCTAAAGAGCAGTGGTGGGTCTTTCTATTGGAATGTAGCGGCGGTGATGCCGTGGGGTAAAGCGTTAGAGAGGTCATGTTGGTACGATGGCAGTGAGGCCACGGGGTTGATTTGGCGGTGAGACAGTGGGGGTTAGAGGCGGTGGGGGGCCATTGAGGTGGGGCAGGTTATCCCCCTCGGGGGATAACCTGAAGAGAGCGTTTTTCTCTTAAATTAGTGTGTATAATTTTTTTTATAAGGAAAGTAATTAAGGAGCCCATATTAAAATGAAGTGGGTTGTTTTAAAGTATTCTTAACAATATGGTCTAGAGATTTAAATCAATTGCAAGTAGAAGCAAAGAGACGTGACCGAACGAGCCGATGATGAAGTACGCAACAGTGTTGACCAATAATAAATTGGAGGGGGGGAGGGGAATGAAAAAATTAATCTGAAAAAAAATGATGATTTTTTGGTTAATCAATCCAATAATAAATTGGTGTCTTCTACCCCCTTCCCCCAATTGTAACATCGACCAAAAAACCCTAGAACCCCAAATCTAGAACAAATTTCCCTCTTAATCACATCAATCCTTCACCAATTTCGAAACTCGATTTCGATTGGTTTGTATTTCGAGAATGAAGATTTAACTCAAGGCTGAGAAGCCATCTTTTTCCATCTTGAGGCTGAGAAAGCCATTGATTTTTACTAACATATGGTTGTGAAAGCTATGGTGTTTAACAATTTATGGCTGAGGAAGCTTGATATTCACTGTAATAGATCCCATTTTCTCCTCAAACAATGGATTTAACTATGAATTTGTACTTTGAAGCCATGAAAAATCGAATTTATCTCCAACACTCTTGAATCCCCGCCGGGATTACCATCGACTCATCTCCAACACTCAGATCAAAGACCGCTGCTCCAATTGTGAACAGGAGGAACACCGCTGATGAATCCCCGTTCCTTTTGTTGTACTGTACCAACATCACCAAAATTTCGGAAAAAATAATAAAGAAAAAAAATTAATTGGCTGGGATGGTGTACATCCATGAAGCCCAAGTTTACAATTCTTTAATTAAAAATCAATTTAACAAGTTTAAAGAAATTTTTATTTCGACCAAAAAAAGGAATTTTTTTTTTTAAAAATCATTTTACTTACTTGCACCGCAAGACCGAATTCTTTTGCGGGGCAAGATTTGATTTTACTTGTGCAGCAAGTTAGCTTTACTTGCAAGTATGGCTTATTTGCCTTGCAAGTGTGAGTTACTTGTGCGACAAGTATTTTTACTTGCGGTGCAAGATTGAAATTTCTTTTGCAGAATGACTCGTTCTTATTATATGTACTATTTTTCGAAGAGTTGTAGCGGTGGTCGGCTTGTATTGGATCGAGTCACACTAGGCCAGGTCACTTGGTGCTCTGTGATTTCTGAAGATCTTTCATTTCGGTGGAGGGAACGTCAGTTGTCCATTTCGTACACCCCATGATGGGTTGACCTGTTGCATGCGATGCTTTTTTTAGTGTTTTACTCACCCCGATTTCGATCTCATTTGCTCTTCTTTTCGAGATTTTGTACTATATGTAGTCGTTTTTGCTTGCCTTTGGTGTCTTTTTGTTGACTCTCTTAGCCGTTCGCGGCTGCCGTATTCTAAACGGCCTCTCGGATTACCATTCTTATTTGGTACTCCGAATTCTTACTTGTTTTAAAAAAAATAAAATAATAAATTGGTGTTCTTAATCAAGCGCGGTATAATGTGATCGAGGTTGCATTAAACAAGAGGAATAGTCATCTAATATTGGACTTAATCGGAGACTAGTCAACATAGAGCTTATAACCCTAGTCATAAACTGTGTTTAGTAGTAGTGTGTAATAGGGATCAAGAATAGTAAAATTACTGGTGTAAGTCAGTGAGTGTGAAAAAGAAGTTGAAGCAAGTGGGACATGAGTTGGTAAGCTTTACCGCATTTAGTCAATTTAGATGCCCAATATGGTTGATTAATGGGACCCTAATTAAAGTAAATATCCATTGAAAAAGTAAGATGACAAAACATTAACAAGATATTCGATGGAGTACATTTTTCCCCATTTTTTCAATTTTATTCTTAATAATTTTTTAAGAGGGGTTAAGAGTACACATTTTTTTAAATATAGAGATAATTTACGTAAAAAATTATTTTTTAATATGTGTTCATTGAGTTAAAAAACATGTTCATGTTTTAAGAAACGAGAGGAGTATCTAGCAATAGCATCGGGTTGAGAACCAATACTTCTCATTAAGATCATTTAAAAACTGGTCAAGTTATTTCTGTGAAAAAAATTATACAATTATTCGTAAGAATGATTTAAGTCCGTCTTATAAAAAAAACAAGTTACCTAATGTATACCTTATTTTTTTTAAGAAAGATTTAATGACAAAAACAAAACATTTGTCTAGTCTTTGTGTTGAATGATTGTCTTCCTACAACATTAACATATATGGCATTAATTGAAAAGGAACAAGAAGTAATTTGGAAGCATTAAGTTTGGAAGTCTTATCAAAGCTGTTGGTTCTGTAATTGATTAGAGGTGTATAAAGATGGGATAATTAAGGGCATAAATGATGGGTGGAATTTTACTTTAGTTGATGGCGCGTGGACCCACCAAGGGTAAATTAACAGGATAAAGGTTAATACTTGACAAACTCTGTTTTCACCCTATACTCCTACTTGCTATATTTCAATGCATGAAGGAGATGTATGGCTAGGGTTGATTGTTCAGAATTCAAATACATGACATCTACAAACATACCACACAATCACCGATCTTTTACTTGGAATTTTTGACATACAACTATGCATCAATATTTTAAGAATGCAAGGTGGATTTGGTCGAAGAGGGTCACCTAACACCACCAAGACGATTATAATGGTTACCTAGGCGATTCTAAACAGACTGAACGACTAGACGGGTTGGGACCTTCCAACGCTTAGGTGACCTAGACAGGATTTTTAGAACAGTGTTATACACAAGTCACAAAAGCGTTTGAAGTAGGAATTATTTATTTATCGTAATTATAGTCAAATACTCTCCCAATTTTATTATATAAGTCTTTTTAATCCAACGTACGCATATTAAAGAATTAGTTTTTTTACTCAAAACACCTTTAAAGTATCCAATGTACATATTGAAGAATGAGTTTTTTTTCCCAAAATACCTTTAAAGTTAGAAAAGTATGTCATAACCAATTGATAGAAAATTGTTAAGACCAATTATTACTCATATAAAAGAAGGACAAAAGTCGAAAAAATGCATAAAAACATGTTTTTGGAAACAGAAAAAATAGCTAAAAAGACATAATAAAACGAAGAGAGTATAAAATCAAATGGAAAATTATCGTTTGGGCTTTGAACGTATTGAGAAAGACAAAGCCCAATATGTTTTATTTTGTATCCGTCGTACGAGCATTCAAATGGGCTTCCACCTCTTTTTTTTTTTTTTTTGGGTCGAACAATTGCTTCTACCTTATCAGTTATCACATCTCCTTTGTGATTGGGCCTCAACAGAAAACAATGGTGATTATAAGTAAATGGAGTTCAATGTTTATATCAACCTTAATATTACTTTCTTTTTTATGACGAGAAACCCACTTTCGGTGGTAAATTTTGGGCTCATGATCCAGTCGGTTAGGATCACGAACCGGGTTAATTGGCTTTTGTTGATTGGATCGACCCAATAAAATGAAGTAATAGAGATGGTTAGACTTGAGTTTTCAACCAAGTGAAGGGGCGGAGGCAGAAATCGAACTCAGGACCTCCCAATATCCTTATACCTCCTACCATAAAATTCACGGAAGAGTTTGTTTTTATAGTATGGGGAAAATAATGGGGACAAGGACGAGGTGTCAAAGCTCGTGGGCCAATATTGATGGAGGGAGTGTCCGTTTATCTGCACAAGTGCGTTATGGGCCTAGCACATAAGCTCGACGGGATACATATTTTTCACACGCCCCTCAAGTGACAACTGACTTAGCAAACCACAACAACGGGCGAACCCAAACAACTTGGAACAAGGCCCATGACCAAACCCGCTTTGCTATCATGTCAAAGTTCGTGGCCAAATACTAACAAAAGGGGTGTCCGTCTATGCGCACACGTGTGAATATACTTAGCACATAAGCTCAGTGGGATTCCATTTTAAAACAAATTGTTAATATGAATAATCCAAATGTATATATACTAAACTTATTTTAGTTTTAAATCCTCATGTGAGATGCATACTTTTTCACACGAGGGACCAAATCAATTTCCCATGCTTGATGGGGATGTGATTGTTTGGTCATAGACCAACAATTAATTGAGATTAGGAACCCTAAACTTTTGTTGAATTTCCGGTCAAATTAGTGTTTAGGATACCAAATGTCCCAAATTATAACTATACATGAGCCACAATATTCGCATTTCCATCATAGTTTTGGTACAATCATAAATCAATCTTCATCACGCAACTCATTTTTTGGTTGATATGATTGATACATTTACAAGTACGTGTGGCCATCTTCTTTTACATATATATTTGTAGTTGGAACTTTTTTTTTTATGCCGAACTTATATGGTGGATTGGTGGGCATTAATGTTATTGGCGGTTTAATCAATTGAGGCTGAAATCAAATTCCAAATTCGACTCTTGCATTGCCTATGTTTGTAAGAGGTTAAAAAATGAGTACTAAATAAAACATAGTGTATTGGTTTGCTTTTTTCCTAATAATATATGAAAGCTTAAGCACGTACTTAAACCTATCAATTCAGGTAGGCTGATAACTTTTCACACAAACCACGCTCAATTATTTTACAATGTTATGTATCCACCAAAATGATGTAACAAAATTTTATTGGAGGCCAATGATATAAAAGAGGATATTAATTATTAACATGTACGTAAATGGGCCGGGACACGGTGACAGGTAAGATACATATATTTCATCATGGAATATATAAAATAGAATTGCCATTATGAAATATATAAAATTTTAATTATGATGTGAAACAGTGAAAGTGTATTGGATTGATAAGTTGGGATTGTGCGTATAACAAACCGATATTACTTAACCTGGATATCATGGGTTTGGGTTACCCTTGACCTATTGATTTTCAGGTCGGGTTTTAATCTACTAGATACGGTTTTAATTTTCAAAAATCCAAGTAATATATCAAAAATTCGTCCAAGTTTTTTTAACGGGTTATTAGCATTTTGTTCTCTTTTAGCTATGTTACTCATTTTTGTTTTTTATACCAGACAACAAACCCAAAACCGCGAACGAGGACCGAATCTACTCTTATATCATGCTAGATTTCGATGAGCCGATATTAAATAGGATGATGTATCGAAATCTTAATCAATTGACATATAAGATCGAAATCTACCTTCTAGCTATTCAAAAATTTAAATCAATGTCTACATTTTCGATTTAGGATGTCCACTTTCTCTAACAAACAATTAGGACCCGACTTTGATACGAAAAAGTACAGATATGCTATTGCAAGTCCAAATCACTCAAAATGACAGGCCAAGCATACGTTTACAAAAATAATAAATCCTTTAAAACATAAAAAGAAAAAAGATTTGGAGAGAGGTAGAATAAATCTAAACCATTTATTTATTAATTAATAATTAAAATTTCTTAAACTCTATCGAGAGTAACTCTACCTTAGTCAAATCCGTAAATAATTGACTCATTTTCAGTGTATTTATTTCAATCTTATCTTCCACGATTGATTAACAACCTTGATTTGAGAAATTTGGTGCATACAGTTAAGATTGACGAGGTGGCCTAATCACAATCTTAACTACCTCTAGCACTCTTTTGACCCACCTGCTTTTTACCTTATCTAGACGCCTTTAACTCCCCTATTTTAGGCAAAATACCTCCCTTTACACAATCTATATATATGAACATACACTAAACAACTAGTTAACGCATTAACACATCCACAAACACTTAGTGATCATATACACGTTCAAAACACAAAAATGAAAGAAAAGAGCCAGCTCGATCTAGCATCCATGGAGGACGGTGATACTGATCACCTCCATGACAAAAGCCTCAACAAATTTGCCTTGGCTTGCGCCATCGTTGCCTCCGTCGTTTCTCTTATTTTCGGCTATGGTAATTAATTACTATTTACTAATTATGTTCATTATTTTATGTACATTAAATGTTCTAAGAAATGCTAGGCGGATGTTGGGTGGATAGGGACCGCCTAGCACCTGGACAGTCTAAATGGTGGCCTAGGCAGTCCTAGACAGGTGGCTATGCAGTCTCGACGGCTAAGTGGGCGAGACCTTCCAACACCTAGACGGGGTCTAGAAGAGATTTTTAGAACAACATATTAAGTTTTTTGATTCGTTATTTGTAGATACGGGTGTGATGAGCGGAGCCCTAATGTTCATCAAAGAGGATTTGAGAATAACGGATACCCAAGAAGAGATCCTAGCGGGCATCCTAAACCTCTTCGCCCTAATCGGGTCGCTCTTAGCGGGTCGGATATCCGATTACGTGGGCCGGCGCTACACAATCGCCCTAGCCTCGTCCATCTTCTTATTGGGCTCAATCCTAATGGGCTACGGCCCAAACTACGGAGTGCTAATGTTGGGCCGGTGCACGGCGGGGATCGGAGTTGGGTTCGCGCTCATGATCGCGCCGGTTTACGCGGCGGAGATCTCGTCGGCAACGCACCGGGGGGTGCTGACGTCACTGCCGGAGCTGTGTATTAGCTTGGGGATATTGTTGGGGTACGTGTCGAATTTCGGGTTCGGGAAGCTGGAGCTGAGGCTGGGGTGGAGGTTGATGTTGGGGGTTGCGGCGGTGCCGTCGTTGGTGCTGGCCGTGGGGGTGCTAAGGATGCCGGAGTCTCCGCGGTGGCTCGTTATGATGGGCCGCCTTCGTGAGGCCCGTAAGGTCCTGCTTCAGGTAACATGTACAATTCATCGTCTATGTTAAGGGAAATTTTGTTCTAAAGATTAAACATTCTCATTTTGATTTTTGAGGTAATTTTTTTAATAAAAACTATAAAAAGTAGATTAAAATAAAAAAAAAATACCCATTTTTTTTTTTTGGTAGAAAGAGATAACGCTTTATCTCAAGGTGAATTTTCATTATTTTACCGAATAAACTATCAGTACCTACCAAGTACAATAGAAAATAAAGTTGATGATCACTAATGGTGGCGACATTTTTGTCAATTTTGTAACAAATTAGGTGGGTAGAGGAAGGTAACGTGAGTAAATAAATAACGGTTTTTTATATTACATGTCCTAATCCAAATGTGAAAACTAAAATCATTATGTATTTAGAAGCTATGAACCTATATGAAAAATAATTAAAAATATCTGAATATTTTCTAAAATTGAGATGGTTAACTTATGCGCATAGGTTAGAAAAGTCCAATAATAATACTCCATCTGATAAATGTTTCGGATTTTGACACGAATTTTAATAAACTTAATTTCTAAATTTTTGCTTAATCTAACAATTAATCAAATTTTCACTAGTGGTATAAAATATTTGGATTAATAAAAACAATAATTTTTCATAATTCACTCTTAATTAATTGCATAATTTTTTAAAAAAAATATAGAAATTTGATCAAAATCTACCCTAATACATTATAAAGCACAAATCAAGTCTGTGTAAAAATTTGAGTCACGTGGTAAAACCTGAATAAAATAATGGACAAACTTTTTTCAACATAAAAAAAAAAAAATTCTAGAAATCTTTATCTTAACCACTTCATAAAATAGATAATGATAAATACCTTATTATATGCGTAGATTTTTTCATATAGTACGTATCACATTAAAAATAAAAAAAATAATATACACATATTAAAAAAATTAAACAATAGCCATTACTAAATAAAAATATGAATTTATAAAGATTGAAGGTTTTTTAAGGTAAGATTTTAAATGTTATAAAATAGATAATATATATGTTTATTGATATTGATAATTAAGCAATATTATATATTCTATCTTAAAATTATGCTAAAATATTTTTATCGGATTATTGAAAAAAAATTACCGATATAAATTTCTATCTATATCTACGCTAATACATTATAAAAGAAAAACAAATAAATCATCAATATCTATAACTATATATTAAAGTTATACATTTACGAGCCACCAGAAGGATTCTGACCCCACCTCATTTTTAAAAAATTAATTTTTATTTCTATTATTTTAACTCTTTCTATTAAATTCCTTTTTAACTAAATAAATTTATCTCTAACATCAAACAAATATTTATTTAGTATAACAAGTATTTTTTTTTGAGAGGCCTTATACAAGTATTTAAAATTAAAGATAAAATATTTTAAAAATAAATATAAATCTTTTGACAAATTTATTTATAAATATATAGCGATTTTCTTTTATTAAAAAATTAATGATAAAAATTTATAATGTTTAAAATTAATAAAAAATAGATACTAAAATATTTAATAGATAGAATGAAATATTTGATAATCTCTAAATTTATATACATGGAAAGTTATAAAATATAAATAATATAATATTTGATTAAAAATTATACATTCTACAAGCAATAAATTACTTATATTAAAGTTTATATTATATTTTTATTTATTAATATCCTATTTATAATGTCTATAAAATAGCAAATCGTAGTCGTACATGGTACGACGGGTACAACTAGTTTAAATGTAAAAACAACTCTCAACAAGAGTTTAGACTTTAGACCCTTTAAGAATCTCGTGACACACAAATTGATAAATAATTTTCCTATGTTTAATTGAGTTAAAATTAAAGTGATGGGACTGTGCCTCGAGCTGACTTGGCCGGGTCTGTGGTGGCAATTGCTGGTCCGCCCTCTCCAAGTAGGGAGCTGAGCCGGGTCTCTTGGGCAGGGCACCCCGTGAGGCTGGTTTCACAGAGCAGCGACTACCTCCCGCTCTTGTTAGTGGAAGGATAACGGACCGGTGCCTCTCGTATCCATTAGTGCCAAGTTTCGGGCATGACCATCATTTTTCTTTTCTTTTCTTATTTTTTTCCTTCTCAAAAAAAAATTTGAGTTAAAATTAGATGAGATGATTTTTTTTAAATTAAGAGTCCAAGTTTTATAAATAAAATTGACAATGGGTTCTTAATGTCCACTTTTGTATGATGCACTGATTAACTTTCATATGGTGGTACATTAAATCTTACATTATACAGTATTATAATGTAACTGGTAATCCAAATAGCGTAATTAACTTTCCTCTCAATCGTTCAGGTTTCCAACTCCAAAGCAGAAGCCGATTCAAGATTCCAACAAATCAAACTCGCCGCCGGATTCGATCCCCTCGCCCCCGACAACGCCGACACGCTCAAACCCCCGAAACCCGGCGGCGAGCTAGCCCTCCTTAAAGAGCTCTTCGTCCGGCCCACCCCCGCCGTCCGCTGGGTCCTCCTCGCTGCCGTCGGCCTCCACTTCTTCCAACACGCCGTCGGAATCGAAGCCGTCATCCTCTACGGGCCCCGCATTTTCCGAAACGCCGGCATCACAACCAAAACCAACCTCCTCCTCGCCACCGTCGGCATCGGCGCCACCAAAACCGCCGCCATCTTCATCTCCACCACCCTCCTCATCCACCGCGTCGGCCGCCGCCCCCTCCTCCTCACAAGCGCCGCCGGGGCCGCCGTTGCCCTCGCCACCCTCGGCACCGCGCTCACGGTGGCCGATAAGTCGGGCGCCACGTGGCCGATGCCCGTGTCGGTTGCCGCCACGTACGCCTACGTGGCGGTGTTCTCTGTCGGGATCGCGCCGCTGACGTGGGTGTATAGCGCCGAGATTTGGCCCATGAGGCTTCGGGCGATTGGGGTCGGGGTCGGGGTTGCGGTGAACCGGCTTATGAACGCTGCCGTTTCGATGAGCTTTATTTCGATTTACGAGGCGATTACCATTGGCGGCGCGTTTTTTATGTTCGCGGCGGTGGCGGTGGTGGCGTGGATTTTTATTTATTTTTTCCTGCCGGAGACGAAAGGGAAGACCTTAGAAGAGATCGAGTTGATGTTCCAGATGAGGACGAGGAAGGAGATGGAGTTGCAACAATGTGATGAGAAGTAGATTAATTAGGTGTATTATGTACTACTTTATATGTAACTAGAAAATAGTCAATGTAATTGAGACGAAGTACGCGAGTCTTGGAGAATAAGGAATCGTAAGTATGAAACCCTAAACACAAGAAAACTAAAAGTCCATTAAATTAAATTAAAAGAGAAAAACTATGTGTTAAGATGTAACTAGAAAATGTTCAATGTAATTGATCGATATGAGTTTTTATGCAATGTATGTTTTTATTGAAAGTTTTGGTGGTTAATTTTTAGATACTTGTCTTAGAGTGACTAATCAATTTTCTAGTGACAAATTTTATGGTGGTCCTATATGCATATAGAGATTGATTTGTCTTGATCACTTTGTCATATACGAAAAAGACAATTGATTTTTGATGATATAGCACAAATTACTTGCAAATTTATTATACTCAACAAAATTTTGCCCTACACATAAGTGCTATGTCTAATGTGGGAATGGGATAGGACAACAAACTTTTCTGAGAAGACCGACAAGTCAATTGACTATTGAGTATTCCTTCCGTTCACAAAAATTTGTCATTAATCTTAACAAAAGATTGATGATATTTTAGTCAAATTACACAATTTTTTAATTTTGAAGACAAACTCTAAAACGGCTAGTTTATATGAACGGAGGGAGTATAGTATATGACAAGGCACATGTGATATGTAGAAATCAGGAGATTGTAACAAAATGTGTTGATTTGTCAAACATTAGGTAATGATGATATCCGTCATTACTAGGTTATGACTTTAGTTTCTTAGATGTTGTTGTAATGGTCTATGTACTTTCTATTAGACCTAAAAGTAATTCATTATAAGAAATTGACAAGGCTACAAAGGTAAATGGAAAGATAAAGAAGCAAACCATGAGTGTGATTAATCTTTCTTTGTGATAATCTCTAGATTATATATTTATAAAGATTAATTACCATAAAGTTTAATAGAATGCAAATATTTTATCAATCAAATATACTAAGATATACTAATCATATTAATATGGTATTAATCTTATCAATCTAAGATATCAACATTATCAATTTAAAATAATGATTTATCTTTAATTATCCATAAGATGTCCTTTTAAGGAGGACTTTCCAAGGAAAGTTCAAGCTTGGAATTCAAGTTTGAAATAAAGAGTCAGCATCAACATCATCACCTAGTATAGTCGCGAAATCTGAAGGTTAAGATGGGAGTATCTATAACTTAAACATGTCAAGAGGATGCCCCCGATATACCCATCGAAAACTGAAATTCAGTTATTTGACAATAATAACTTAATTTAGTTAGAATGCACCAAAATTGACATGTGTGTTTGTTAGGCCCCAAAAACTAGTTGGAGTTGCACCAACTAGTATAAACACCGTTTGTTTGACCTAAAAACATTAGCAACTAGTTGGAAAACTAGTTTTTTTTATAAAGCTACTTTTTAAAGATTTTTCACTAATTTTTGCTAGTTTTTATTAGTTTTTGAAATAACAAAAATAATTTTGTAGATAATAGTGACTTTCCAAATATTCAATTATTATTATTTTATATCAAGTGGAATTTTAAAATTATTATATATTATAATAAACTAGTTGAACATTACCAAGCGGTGTTTATATATTTTCTTAAAATCCCAACTATTCTTACAACTAGTGTTGCAACTTTTAGTTTTACAACTCCAACTAATTTTATTAATGACTTAAAGCCTATGGTTAAATGCATCTCAAAGGTGTATAAAAGCCAATGAACATAAGGATACATCTCGTATTGAAATAAAGAGTGTTATCTTTTATTCATTTTCTCTTCTTTTGCACGTTGATGGCTTCATCTGAAGAGATGTGCTAAAATCTCAATAACTATAAATCATTTGTTGTTAGGCCGGCCGTTGTTTGCTACTAAAGTTGGTCATGGTTTGCCTTTAAATTTGATTGTTACTTCATCCTTGGAATTGATTATCGTTTTGTCATTGTATTCTATCATTGTTTCGTCCTTGGAACCAATCTTTTTTCCAACCAATGAAATGACTATGAGTGAACAAAATTGTGGTGCTGGTAGCAGTTGGTAGTGGTGGTGTTTGTAGGAAGCGGAAGGTTTTTGTAATTGAGATTTAGTGTTGGGTTAAGAGGCAAGTCGAATACAAACTCATACAATCTAGCAATCTGTTGAAGCAAATCCAACATTAACGTGCAATGGATTTCACATGGGTATCCTACTGATTGGGAACGACGGGACGATGCGGAAATCAGGCATAGTTTTGCCCCGCATTTCCGTTTGTCGTTCTTGATAATTTAATTATGAAAATAAGGATGATATGCGCTAGACCTGTCAAATGGGTCGGGTTGTTTTGCTCAAAACGGATCACTGGTCGTTGGGTCGTAAAATTTTCGGGTTCATATGGACCGGGTAGTTACGGGTTTGGTACGGGTTCGGGTTGATCCAACGGGTCAAGATCGTCAATTTTTTCAACCATTATCTTTATATTTATTAAAATAATTAATATTATATTATATAAAATATTATTTTATAATAATAAAATATTAATTTTATACATAATTTATAATAAAATATTAAATTTTTAATTGAAATAATACTTTATCGGGTTGGCTGGGTCAACCCAACGGGTTGGGTCACCAACCCAGTTTTTTCCGGATCGACCGGGTTCGGGTTACACTTGAACCATTGATTTTCGGGTCGGGTTTAAACCCAAAAATTTTCGGACGAGTCGGGTCGATTTTTCCGATCGGGTCAAGTTTTGACAGGTCTAATGATTGCCCATTAGCCCCAGCCAATTTAATTGTGATAATGGTCCTACTTAATCATTAAACGTGCCAAACATCTGTCATCAATATCTACCAATTACCTAACCCACCTTTCTCCCCTACTTTTGTCCTATAAGGCTATAACCATCATGCATCCTATCATTGGCCTCATCGATCATGAAATTGAATCCTCTACATATCTCGACTACTCTGTACTATTGCTTTCAAATGTGGGGATATATATATATAAGTCCGTTAAGTACTATATGGGTTAATCAAATTTCGATAAATTATGCTGTAGATTAGTAGAATTGCTGAACTACAACCCCGACCGACGTTTGATACTTCTACAGTTCTACCTCCGTTCACAATATGTTATTTTAGGATGTCTCAAAAATTAACAACAATAAAAATATTAATTCAGTGTAGCTCCGCTTCAGCGGAATCCGGGGCTCAGGATGGGGCATCCCTGATCTAACACAGAGGTCGAGGGTGCACACGTAGAGACCCGAAAGGAAATACATATCCAACCACCAGACAACAACACATGAAGCCAAGGGCAACAACCCAAGCACACAAAACCACATACCAACACAAAGAAACACAAAAACGAAAAGGAAAAAGGAAAAAGGAAAAACGAAAGTGAAATCAAACCACAAAGGCCACAAAGTCTAGTGAACCGTTTGTCCTGACGACTAGTTGTCCGCTACCCAGATGTTCTCCCTCCAACTATCTTTGCATGTTGCTAGCTCTATTGAAATACCCAAAAGGTTGATGTCCTGCCTTATACTATCCTTCCAACATTTCTTCGACCGTCCCTTACCTCTACGAACGTCTCCCAAATCAAGGCTCTCACACATGCCCAAACCAACGAAGTCTCGATTCTCGCAACTTATCCCCCATGATGGCCACTCCCACCTTATTCTTGATCACTTCGTTTCTAATATTGTCCAAAATCGTGTGCCCGCACATCTACCTTAGCATCCTCATCTCCGTTATCATCAACCTATGCTCTTGTGCGCGCCTTTGTGATGGGCCAACACTTTGCACTGTAGAGGATGCATGGCGGGCCTAATGACAATTTTGTAGAAATTATTGTTGAGCTTGAGCGATACCTTCTTATTGCATAGAACTCCCGATGTTGTCCTCCACTTTTGCTAGCCTCTTTGAATCCGATGTGTGATATCCTCATCGATGCCCCCATCGCTCTAAATAACTGACCCCAAATACATAAAACTCCCGTTCCTCGTGACGATCTCCCCTCCTAACTGTACCTCATCTCTGGAATATGTATCTGACCCGAACTTGAACTCCACATATTCTATCCTAGTCCTGCTTAGTCTAAAACTCTTAGACTCCAGCTTCTCCCTCCAGACTTCAAGTCGACTACTAACTCCATTTATGAACCCATCATCCACCAAAAAAATATCATTTGCAAACAACATACACCCCGTAACGTCCCATGTATCTCTTTTGTTAAAACATCCAACACTATCGTGAAAAAAGGGGCTTAGGGATAAACCTTGGTGCAATCCTGGAAGAAAATACTCACAATTTTATGAAGATCTTCCACCATCTATTATATATTTATGCAAAAAAAATGATTATTAAGGACAATATCGAAAAAAATGTGGTAAAAATGATCAAGCTATAATGACAAGTATTTCTGAATGAAGAAAATATTATTTATAAGATGTATTAAAATTTAATATAATTTACATGATAATCCTGAAATTTATATGAGATTTTGTCTCTCACGCCCTAAAAAGGTGAAGTTAGTTTTAATTGTTAACTTTGATTTTTTTCAATAAAGTAGAATATTTTTTTACCCTTTTTCTTACTAATTCAAATGTTTTGTTTCTTCTACCAAAAAATATTAGTATTTTTTATTTTTCATTTAATCATAAATTTTTGGAATCATAAATATTTTTCATCCGACCCGACGAGACCTAAATTTTTAGAATTTTAAAGATTAAAACATGTCTCGATAATCAATAGGTTAAAGAGTGACCCCGTTGTGTTGAGCCGACTTGTTATTTATGCAAAAAAATCTCATTTATTTATATATTATGACCTATTTTATCATCAAAATATAGAAAAATAGTACTTTTATTATAAAATGATGCGATTAAGTTATTATATTATTTTAATAATGATAAAAGTTCACACTTTTTGTCTATTAGGTTACTTTGAACTCATACGAAACTCGCAATGACTTGATCATATTGACCTATAAACTTTAACTATCTGAATCCATATACATTCCGAATTTAAAGTGATTGAATCCAAACCCGACTAAATTGATCCAATCAACAAGTCTAGTAACTATTAGCGTTCGTTTGACACAAGCGGAATTACCAGTAGAATGGGGGAGTTGGAGCTTAATTCCACTACTTTTTGTATTTTTCTATTTTCAAAGGGAGAGCTTTTCCACTAGCTTGTTCCGGCCAGCTAGATGGAAAATGTCGAACGAAGGCTTAAGATAAAATATAAATCAAAGTGACATGGTATAAATTTTTTAAACCTGTTTTATAATAATTGAATAAAAGTCTGTCTAGCAGTCACCTGTCCAATTTGAATTGTGTGGGCCATTTGCCTATTGGGTTCTCTCTTTCCTACTAGAGACAGGCAAATAAAATTTGAAAAAGAAAAGACGAAATGCAAATATGCAATACAGGGGACCGATTTCTGTTATAAGAAATATTTGCCATAGAGCTAAACTTGGATACCTAACCATATATAGTATTCAAGTTTCTACATACTTGTATAGAAAATTGGTTATGCCCCGTTTTGACAAGCAAATTGTGGATAATGACGTTTCAAATGTGGGGGTATGTATTGTCGATTGGTTTGTAAGGGCATGGGATAGCAATGAGTGGAACGTCCCTCTAATTATAATTGGTACAAATACAATTGTGGATCCATGATCGATTGAACGAGGGTCGAACTTTAAACAAATATAATAGTAAAATAAATTTTTGATAAATTAAACTATTTTAAATATTAAAGTAGTATATATTTAAATTTACGATAGGGAAGTATTGAAACCTAGAATATACATATAACATATACATTTTTACCTATCATTTTTTTTTGTTGAATTTTACCTATCAATTTACATTGTCTTAAATGTGTCAAATTCAGATCGGTTCAAATCAATAATGTGTCAATTTACCTATATAGTTTAGGACCAAATCTACCGAATTCAAACCGTTTTCAGCATATAAAATATGGAACATAACTTACAGAACATATAATTAAGCACATGGATTACTTCTCGTATTATCAATTAGTTTTAAGATGAAACACAACTAGACTTATGTGTTAGCTAGGCCTAAGTCGCATTTGCACATGGACTGACGCGTGGACCTCTAAATCCTTGTATGTTGATCCACCGAATATTAACATGGTATATGAGTCGAGATCCCTAGTTTATTAATGAGCTAGCCAAGCTGAAAGCATGATGTCAATGCAATTGACATGTTACGGGGCCATCATTTGTACTCAGGGGCGGAGGGAGCTCATGTCCAGTGGGGGCTGCTGGGATTTTCAAAAAAAATATTTTTATAAAAAATATAGTAAAAAAATAGATTATTTCATAAAAACTGATTTATGTGGTCATAAAAAAGTAGATTAATTTTTTTTTATATATGTAAAATATATTGAAATGGTTTTTTATACATAAAAACAAAATTTTATTTAAAAATACAAAATTTTCTATATAATTTTTTAATATACAGAAAAATACAATTTTTTTCTATATTTTATTAAAAAAATACAAAAAAAAAAATCCTTGCTTCGCCAGGAACATTTCTTTAGCCAAAAAAATTACAAGAGGAATTTAGCCCCCACTGGCACAAATTCCTGGCTACGCCACTGTCTGTACTTGAGGGCAATGTTATTAAAATAGGGAATTTTGGATAGGATTGTAGAAGGGTCTCCAGATCAGATCGTAAAATCGGATAGTTAAATCGTAAGATCCTACATTATAACTAAAAGTATGTAAAAATAATCTTATATATTGTAGATTTTTTTTGGTCGATATATTGTAGATTTATTATATACAAAATGAAAACAGTATAAACGTTACGAATGCAATAAGTAAAAATGTTACTTAGAATAATTGGATAGAATTGAGAGGTAAACCTTGAACAAAGTAATAATATATAAATGAGAATACTCCTTTTGTAAAATCGTTTATACAATTGTATATAAAATCGGACCACATAAAAGATTTTGTAATTTTTTATTGTGACCAATTAATATTTTATTACAAATAAGATTCTACCTAGAATTAAGAAATTGTCATTTTGGATCTTAAAATTGTTTAAATCATTGAATCAATTCTGCAAATCGGAATTTTAATAACCATGCTTGAGGGGGCGTTTGGAGACAAAATATTTCCCGCGTCATTTATCTTGTAATTAAACAAGTAAGAAAACCCAAACATGACTTACGTGGTCAATAAATTAAGTTGTAACCAAGAAAATCCAATAATTCCACCAAGTAGTATCTCTCTAGTATTTTGATAAAAATATAAGTTAATTTTAAATTTTTAAATTTTTTTATCATATACCCTTAAAATATAAGTTAAAAAAAGGATATTAATAATATGTAAGGAGCCCATACAAAAATATCTAGCACTAGCAGTAGCTAGTAGCTACGGATAGGATGTCGATCATACAAATTCATATAGGTTAATTGCTAGTTGTGTTGCATACAATGGCCGATTGTGACTTTTACAATACATATTGTATATATATACTTAATACTCTGATCCGTATAGTGTATATAGAAAGATACAGAGATAGAAAATTCAAGATCGAAAATTAAGGGGAGAAAAAACAAGGTGATCGATCAAACATGGGGAAAACGTTGTTCTGTTTGAAGGATGAATTGAGAAAGGGAGCTTGGACGGATGATGAAGACCGAATTCTTACTCATTTCATTTCTCACAACGGCGTTGGTTGCTGGAATGACCTCCCTTTATGCGCAGGTATTTATTTTAAGGGAATTTTCATTTGATATTCCCGACGACTTGAAAAAAGTCAAAATTTCAAGGGTATCAAACGGAATTCTCCTAAATGTTTTAACCTATAAATTGTACACTACCTTATTCTTCGAATATATGTGTGTCTGGATTCTAAACTCTTGATCGACCAACACTATGAATTAAAAGGCTTGAAGAGGTGCGGCAAGAGTTGTCGTCTACGGTGGAGGAATTATCTGAGGCCTGATCTTAAGAGAGGCAACATCACTCCAGATGAGGAATCCCTCATCGTTCGACTTCATAAACTACTCGGCAACAGGTTAATTACTCTTTAATTTTTAATTTTAGGCAATACAAAACTTAGGGTTGCTCAATGAGTCGACCCATAAAAAATATTAAGTCGGCACGTGATCTGACCCGTAACTCGGTTTAAGAGTTACGAGTTTTACGATTCAGGTCATGGGTCGACCCGTTTGACTAGATCAAATGGGTCAATTTACCCATTGATCCGCTTGACCCTTTTGATCTGTTTGGTTTGAGTATGGACCATTTTAACCCATTTGTCCTATTTAAACAAAAATGACTACTTATAACTGGTCAAAGACTTTTGAGTATTAATATATTATTATAAATAGTAAATATTATTATACTATTATAAAAAAAATATTGCAGATTACGGGTCAACTAGTAACCCATAATTTGTAATTCCAAAAATTTTGACCCGTGATCCGGTCCGTAATTTACAGGTTAGGTCGGTTACGGGTCAGGCTCATTTAAACAACCCTAACAAAACTTGTACAATACATGTGCCAAATCTATATCATATGATTAGATTGTACTTATATATACATGAGGACCACTTACACAAATTTTCAAATCTTAACACATGTAGGTGGTCGTTGATAACCAAAAGGCTTCCAGGTCGATCAGATAATGAAATTAAAAACTACTGGAACACCAAGTTAAAGAGAAAAGTTGAAGGCGGAATGTACCAAGATATAGTGCATTCAAATCGTCGTCTTAGTGAGCAATCATCTAAACCCGACTCAAAACATGACCAAAACAAGGGAAAAGCGCGGAACTATGAGACCAAAAAAATAGTGCCTTGTACATTTCCAAAGGCGCAAGTCATTCGGCCTAAGGCATTCAAATGTACCAAGGTTTACATGGACCCTTCGTATATTTCTACGTCGATCCAGCAACAACAACAACAACAACAACAACAACAACAACAACTCACTCCTGTAATTAGCGCTACTAAATTACCATCAACATCAATGGCATGCGATAATTTAGTGAATGGATCTCAAGCAATATGGCAGGAAGATCCATGGGGTTTTGATTTTATTGTGGAGGATTTTGATTTAGCCCCTCTTCTTAATGACTTTTCGGACATTCGAGGTGGATCTTCAAACGAGAAACACACTGCATATCTTGTAGCTTGAGGAGCAAAAAGGAAGTCGCAACTGCTTAATTTAATTTGCAGTTCAAATCTTTTGCCTTAAACCCTGTATCAAATTCGTATTTCATAACATAAAGTACTAGTATGTTATAAGAAAACAATCATTTTCACCTTCATATTAGATTGTTTTTGGGTGAAGGATGCATCCTCATGTTCATTGGCTTTTATACAATCCCTTTGAAATGAATTTAGCTCATATATTAATTTTGGTGAATTTTAATTAAATTTAGTTATTATTATCACATAACTGAATTTAAGTTTTTCTTGGGTCCATCGGACGCATCCTCCTGACATGTTTAGGTTATGGGTGCTTCCATCTTGATTCTCTAGATCCCGCTTGAGCAGAACAGAAGTATACTCGACGATGATGTTAATGTTAGGTAATTTACACGATTTTTAGCTCAACTGATTAGTCCTAAAAGCTTGGCTAAATTGAGAGTTGAAAAAGAGACTCTGGATATTAACCCTTGAAATATTAACCGATTAACTAGATCTCCAAAACATTCATATTGGTTTCTTCTGTCCCTTTTTTATGATCAATTACTTGTACATAACACTGGTCCATGCATAATAATAACTCGGATTTTGGTGAGTGTTGATGAGTGAAAAACGTAAGTAAAACTAATAAATCAAACACTAGGCAATTCACACGATTTTCAGCTCAACTGATTAGTCCTAAAAACTTGGCTAAATTGAAAACATTTTGACAAATTTAGCATGTTTTTCATACTCCAATTAGTAAGACAATGCTTTCTTGTGAACTTTGCTTTCCCTAAACAAACGGCTTTTCTCACTTTTTTGCATCTTCCGCTCTTATCGTTCCATCTGTCCCTCCAAGCTTCGCTCTCTCTCTTTTTCTTCTCCACTTTCTTATCAAATTCTAAAACACAAAAGTTTAACTACTTACAAGTTGAGCCACATTTGAAAATCAGTTGTATAGTGATCGGCCTTTCTCATTATTTTTTGTTTTTTTAGTGTTAATTAAGTGAGCCCGGAAAATTATTTCAAGATCTCAGATTTAACTTTTAAGCCCTTCCAATTTAGTAATTGAAAACATTTTGAAGATCGAAAAATTAAATTAAAAATGGGGAGCAATAAGGCGTCGGCGCCGGACTCCTCTTCCGAATCAGACGTAGCATCGCCATCGCCGCCGGACTCCAAATCAGACAGCTCATCTCCGCCGCCGCCGGATTCCGATTCCTCCGCTTCTCCGCCACCCCCCAAACAAGATTCATCTCCACCTCCTCCGTCCAACCCATCCCCGCCGCCGCCGAAGAAGTCACCGTCATCGCCGCCACCGTATCCTCCCGCCAGCTCACCACCACCACCGGAAAATTCATCGCCGCCGCCATCCGATTTCTCCCCGCCGCCACCAAAAAAGAGTCCGCCCCCGCCGAGCATCCCTTCGCCGGCGAGCGGTGGCACAAAGAGTCCGCCGCCGCCGTCTGAGGTTGCCGCCGCCAGCCCGCCGCCGCCGGTCGAGGATTCGGTTAAATCGCCGCCGGGTAGCACGTTCGCGCCGCCTCCGCCTGTAGTTTCATCGAACCAAACGACGTCGGTGGCGAAATCATCGGGTGGATCGTCGAGCTCGGTGGCGTTGATAGCCGGGGCGGTGGTCGGCGGGGTGTTGCTCGCTACACTTCTTATTTGCTTGTGGATGCTTTGCCGGAGAAAAAAGAAGTCACAACAATGTAAGTTTTATAATTGAGTGTGGATCACACCAAACATATTCGTGACGTGTAATACGAGGCTTTATCCTGACCGTTGGATGAAATAAATAAACAACCTAGATTAAAACCAAGTGTGGATCATATGACCAACCTTAAATTTCATGTCATTACTAAGTAATTCGTAAGTGTAAATTAAATGTTATGTACATTTGCAGATTACAATCAAGTGTGGAATAGCCCTACTCCGGATTTCAAGCAACACATAATCAGCATTCCACCGGGTATGCCCTCGCCGGGAGCCAACGGGTGGTCAGCCGCCAATATACCACCAAGGCCGATAGGAGCCGAAGGCGGCTATAGCCCCTATAGGTTCCCCCCGAACCGGACCCCAAGCCATTCGAACCTGCCGCCCTTCTCCCCCGATGTGGGCGGGTTCAGCAACCAGAGCAGTCTCCCCTATGATGACGTGGTGGCTGCAACCGATGGGTTTGCCAAGACCAACATGCTGGGCCAAGGTGGGTTTGGGCTCGTTCATAAAGGCATCCTGCCCGGGGGCAAGCAAGTGGCTGTTAAGAGCTTGAAGTCGGGCAGTGGGCAGGGGGAGAGGGAGTTCCAGGCCGAGGTCGAGATCATTAGTCGGGTCCACCACCGCCACCTGGTGTCGTTGGTCGGGTATTGCATCGCCGCCGAGAAGAGGTTGTTGGTGTATGAGTTTGTTCCTAATAACACCTTGGAGTATCACCTTCATAGTAAGTTGAATCCATTCTTCAAACGCCATAATATAAATATTTAAGCTAGGGCTCTATGCAAACATAGATCGGACCCGAATATTACAGTTCGGTCTAAGACTAGGACCAACACGGTCCGATCCATGTTCTACTATATTTTAAAATTATAGGTTATAGTCCGATCCAGTCCAGAATCGTAAATTCAGTCCAATCCAAAGGTTATAAACATTTGTTGTTGAGAAATTTATTCGGTTTAAAATTAACTATTTGGGTACTTGCATGCAGAAAGTGGAAAATCTTTAAATTTTCCAACAAGGGTTCGTATTGCATTAGGATCCGCCAAAGGGCTCGCCTATCTTCACGAAGATTGTAAGACATTCATGTTTCATACCCCTCGTTACATTTAATTCTACTCAATGTTTATATGTCCAATTTACTTGAAAAAATTTCTCTATAGTAAGAACACATAATAAAAGTTCTTAGTTACGAAAAATTGATCACATGTTATTTTGAAAAAAAAATATTTATAAGGTTTATTATTTTTATTTTAAAATTTAGTTTCTAAAATTAACAATTTTTAAATTATAAAAAAAAAATCATTACCGAAGGAGTAATATCCCTAACACAAATTTTGAACAGGCCATCCACGCATCATCCACCGTGACATCAAAGCCGCCAACATTCTCCTCGACCAACACTTTGAAGCCCAGGTCACACACTATCATCAACATGATTTCGAATTTACACATTCCATATTACAAATCTAGCTTAATTCTTAGTAAATTAACCTAATTAATATATACAGGTTGCTGATTTTGGACTCGCCAGGCTATTTAACGATACTAACACGCACGTCTCCACTCGCGTCATGGGAACATTTGGGTAAGTATGTACAACAATCAATTCTAGCTATAATACACCTTTTTTTGGGTCTTAGGGCACTGTCTGTAAGAATCGAAACCGAAATCTCATAGTAATATCATAAAGTCTTAACCATTTGACTAGATGCCCGAAGACCAGCTATAATACATCTAATTAAACGAACTTATCCTCTAATTATATTTATGACAAATGATGGATTTAAAGGTACTTGGCTCCGGAGTACGCATCAAGCGGCAAACTGACGGACAAATCGGACGTGTTCTCATTCGGGGTGGTGCTCTTGGAACTAATAACAGGGCGTCGCCCTGTGGATCCAAACGACCGATCCATGGAAGATTGTAGTTTGGTTGATTGGGTATGTTGAATGACTAAGCCTATGTTCGGAGCGCAAGAATTAATGCATTAAGTTGCATTAAATTTAATGCTTTAAATTGGTGATCCAAACATATATGGGATAAATATTTCGCACCTCAATCACGATTAAGCTTATAGTTAGAACTATATGATGATCGCGTGTGGTGAATTTCAGGCTAGACCACTTCTTGCAAGAGCATTGGCAGATGGAAATTGCTATAACGAATTGGTGGACTCGCGTTTGGAGGGGGACTACAATCTACAAGACATGGCGAACATGGTGGCTTGTGCTGCCGCTAGTATCCGACACTCGGGTAAAAGGCGCCCTAGAATGAGCCAGGTACTTGTTGATAAGCGTAATCACGCATTGAACTTCTTAGGTTTTACATAGTCAAATATGGATTTGATAACTTTAGGCCGGTTTGCCAAAACTAGTTAGTGGTAGCGGGTAGCTGTAGCAGTTGACGGAGCGGTTAAAAGTAACGGTCTAATGGAAATAAAACGTTATTGTTTGGTTGAGATAGCCTGCTTATACTTGTAAAATATAATTTATAGAAGAAACTATGTTTTTTAGTTGAGGGCAGATACGGTAAAAAATTGCAGACGTTAGTTTAAATCTCAGCAAGCTTTTCTAGAGTTGTTGTCAAAAATTAAGCTTTTGAGCGTTGAAAATACATCTACCGTTGATTATACAAACACCCTAGTAGCATTTAAAATAGGATTCTAAAAGCTAAATGTTGGCGTTTTATGCTTGTCAATCCGATTTTGTTTAGTTAATTTAAAGAACACGCACAAAATGAGGAGTATTATTTATGCAGATTGTGAGAATGTTGGAAGGAGATATGTCTTTGGAAGCGTTAGACGGAACAAGAACAGGGCAAAGCACACCTAGTAGAGATTACGACACTGCGGCCTACAATGCCGATCTCAAGAAATTCAGAGAAATCGCGTTTGGAACGGGGACTATTACTACCACCAGCGAGTACGGTCTCAATCCTTCGTCGTCTTCCTCCGAGGCTGATCTTTCTCCGAGGGATACCGCCAACTCAAGCATGTTGTAAGGAAACTTTTGACGAAAGGCAGAGAAATTTGGTTCTTGTTTGCCTAGCAATGAGATTCTGATTATAATCGGCGTTTATTTTAAATAATTGAATGCTCGATTGGGGCGTCCATCGATTGAGAAAACGATGGACACAAGTTTGCCATGTAAGACTTTGAGTAATTTTGGAAGTATAGTGAAGTTGTGTCGTTACTATTTCTTATGTGGATAGTTGAGGTTAAGTTGAAAAAAATAACAAATTGTGGAATATTTATTCAACTCGAAATATAAAGGATCAACATTTTTGTTCATGTGGTATGTTTTGCTGGTTTATTTTTCAATAACAAATTGCTTCTCAGTTATCATTATAGTTGATGGGGAGCTTCGCTCACGTGTTTTCGTGTTTTGTTTGGGTGTGATGAAGTGTTTGGTTTTTTGGGTTGTCTCTTTAGTCTTTGGGTTTATATTTTTCTTCTTGTTTTGTCTTGATTGTTATTTTTGGACTTTTAGGAAACACTCTCTTAATTTATTTTTAGTAAGAATTATACTGGATTGTTGTTGTTATCACTATCATTGAGATTAATCGTGTAAAATTGAGGGTCGATGGGTGGAGGAAAAGCAGGAGCTTGAAAATTTAGCTGTGGAGTACTACAAAAATTTATTCAGAGCAGAACCTACTGATATTGCTAGAATGCCGCAGTTGAAATGCAATTTTCCTCATATTAATTCGGACAGGCTGGTGTGTCTCACTGATCCGATTTCTAATGATGAGATTTGGAAAGCGGTTAAGTCTATGAGCCCGTTTAAATCGCCGGGAGTTGATGGGTTCCAACCGGCCTTTTTCCAAAGATGTTGGGAGATGGTTAGAGGCTCAGCTTCGAGATTTATCAGAGAGTTCTTCAGCACTTCTGTTTTGCCGACGGGTATGAATGACACGCTCCTCGTTTTGTTAGCGAAAGTGGCTAAACCGGAGTTGATCAGTCAATTCCGTCCCATCAGCCTTTGTAACGTTTTATATAAGATGGTTACGAAGATCTTGGTGAATCGTATTCAACCCATCATGCCAGATATTATTGGGCCAACTCAGGGGAGCTTTATTCCGGGCCATATGATTACGGATAATATTATTGTTGCTCAAGAAGTTGTACACTCTATGAAAAAGAAAAGGGGTGCTAAAGGTTGGATGATCCTGAAACTGGACCTTGAAAAGGCTTATGACAGATTGAGCTGGGATTTTGTCGAGTCGTCTCTGCGTATTGTGGGCTTTCCGGATCAATTAGTTCAATGGGTGATGGCTTGTGTTACTTCCCCGAGATTTCATGTCCTTTGGAACGGTGAATTGACGGATCAATTTACGGCCTCGAGAGGGATCAGACAAGGCGATCCTATTTCGCCATATCTTTTCTTATTATGCATTGAACGTCTCAGTCATATCATTGATGATGCTGTGGATTCGAAGCGGTGGAAGCCGATTAAACTTACAAGGAATGGGCCCTCTCTTTCGCATATCTTCTTTGCCGACGATATCATGCTTTTCGCGGAGGCCTCGGTTGAACAGATTTGCCTGATTAAGAAATGTTTGGATGATTTCTGTGCTGCTTCGGGTCAAAAAGTTAGTGTTAGTAAATCTAGAATCTTTGTTTCTCCTAATGTCGGACGGCGCCAGATTCGTTTGCTGAAGGCTGCTAGCTGGTTTAAAGTTACGTCAGACTTAGGTAACTACCTTGGTATGCCTCTCTTACAAAAGCCAATCAACAAAAGAACTTTCACGCCTCTCTTGGATAAGTTCAAGTCCAAGTTGGCGGGTTGGAGATCGAGATCCCTGAGTTTTTCCGGACGGATTACGCTGGTCAAATCTGTCCTTACCTCGCTCCCGGTTTACACTATGTCGTCGGTTTTACTTCCGAATAGTATGTGTGCGCAAATTGATAAGATTAACCGCCAGTTTATTTGGAGTAATACTCCCAAGATAAAGCGGATGCACAAGGTAGCTTGGGAGGAAATCACCAAACCTCGGAATCAGGGTGGGCTTGGTATTCGTTCCATGAAAGAGTTGAATTTGGCTCTTGTTGGTAAGCTTGGTTGGAGATTTGTGATGGAGGATGGTGGTATTTGGGTGGACATTCTGAAGAAGAAATATGTCGATAGTGCTTTAGGGAATTCAAGGGCAGTCTCTAATGTTTGGAGGGGTATTAGAGCGGGTATTTCTGATGTGGTTATACATGGATCGAAATGGGTTGTTAGAGATGGTCGTTCTACGCGGTTTTGGGTTGATGTGTGGTTGATCGATGAGCCTCTTCGTAATGTTGCGATCACTATGATTGCGAATGTTCAACTTCTTAACACAGTTCGTGATTATTGGTCTGATGCTAGTGGTTGGGATTGGGGTACTCTATCGTTGTTGCTGCCTGTTTCTGCACTTCTTAAGCTTGCTGCAGTGATGCTTCAACAGGAAGCTGACGAGGAGAGTGACGAATTAAGCTGGAGATTTTCAGCAGATGGTTCTTACTCTGTCTCCACAGGCTACAATTTGATTAGTGGTAATTGTTCTAGGACTGAAATGGATAGTAAGTTCTATAATCAGCTATGGAAGTTGACAGTGCAAGAGAGAATCAGGAGCTTTGTTTGGCTTGCCAGCAGAGGTGGAGTTTTGACAAACCTGGAGAGATGTCGGCGTCACATCACGTCGAATGGGAGCTGTCCGTTTGGCTGCAACTCCGACGAGTCCTACGAACATGTGTTCCGAGATTGCCCACAAGTTAGACATATTTGGGCTAATTTGAATGTTACTAATTTTTACCCTTCTTTTTTTCAGGATCCTTTTGCCATATGGATTAGGATTAATGTGTTGGAAGGGAGAAAATTTGAGAATGAGGATTGGAATTCCCTTTTTGCAACTGTTTTGTGGTGGTGCTGGAAGTGGAGAAATACCAAGGTTTTTCAAGATGAAGTCCCGGTGATTGATAAACTATCTTTCGTGTTGGCCCAAACGAAAGAAGCTAGTATTGCTACAGGTAAGTTTTTTGGTTCTCGTACACTTTGTTCGAAATCTTTTCAGGATATCTCTTGGACGATGCCTGATGAAGGTTGGATCAAGATAAATACGGACGGGGCGGTTAGAGCGGATGGACTTGCGGCTGCTGGTGGTGTTTTGAGGAATGACAGAGGCGATTGGATCGGAGGTTTCGTTCATCATATTGGAATGTGCACGGTGCCTATGGCGGAACTTTGGGGCGTGCTCAACGGGCTCAAGATGGCTTGGGAGAAGGGTCATCGCAAGGTCTTATTAGAATCGGATTCACAATTAGTCATTCGCCTTTTGGGCACTAGGGTGACCCGTAGTCACCCGCTTTTTAGCCTGGTATCTAGATGCCAAGGCTTTCTTAGTAGGGATTGGACTATCCAATTCCGTCATATCTACCGCGAGGCCAACGCTGTTGCGGATTGCATCGCGTCCCTGGCGTTTTATTTTCCTGTTGGTTTACATGTATTGTCTGCCCCGCCTGAGGGGATTATTAACTCTTTGCTTGATGATGTTAGGGGTCGGGCTATCCCCCGTTTGCTGACTACTTAGCCCATTTTTTATTATATTAATAAAACGCCCCCTTGAGGGGCCGGAGAGTACCGCCTCTCCTTCAACCAAAAAAAAATCGTGTAAAATTGAATATTGAAGTACCGTAAAAAGGCAATCATATAGTTTACCATCGTTGATATGGGTAAATTGTGATGTGTCCAGTTTTATGGTCAGTACTAAATGGGACTGCTGATTATTGACTTAAAACATATACAGCCCCTGTACTTTTTGCAAATTTGTCATATAGACACCCCACCTTTGGTTTGGACCTATTAAACACTTAAACTTAATAATTTAGACCTATTAAGCACCTATTCAATGACGTGGATGTGCGCGTAGATGTAACTCTATAAGGTGCGAGTGAAATACCATAAACCCATTATAAAAGGCTGATTTGGAAACTAAAATAAAAAAATAAAAAAATCCTCTTTTTTATGTACTTCTTCCTCTTCCTTTCGCTACTCTTCCTCCATAGCCACCCCCTTCTCTGACTTCTTCAACCTCACATGCTTCGGTGGCTCTAAACTCGTCCTCACATGCTTTGAACAAACTTATTCGAGTCCGTCATTCCGTCCCGACTCTCTAGATATATCTCTGGTCCGAGTTCGTCGTTCCGTCCGACTCACTCTGGATCTGATCCGAGTCCGTCATTCCGTCCCAACTCTCCCTGGATCTGATACGAGTCCGTCGTTCCGTCCCAACTCTCCCTAGATCTGGTCGGAGTCCGTCGTTCCGTCCCGACTCTCCATGGATCTGGTCTGAGTCCGTCGTTCCGTCCCGACTCTCCCTGGATCTGGTTCTGGTTCGAGTCCGTCGTTCCGTCCCGACTCTCTTTGTATCTGATTCGAGTTTGTCGTTCCGTCCCAAATTGGTCGGGCAACAAAAATTACCAAAAATCCACACAAGTTTTGTTCACGATGCTGCTGACAAATCATCTGATCTTCTGAATTTGAAGCAAAAGAAAGGCCAATTGTCTTACCGGTTGTGAAATTCGTCTCTGTTTAGGAGGAGCGTGAAAGGGTAGAGCGGATTGCCATATGAACACAGCTATGCACATGGCTAATTCTGATTCTTGAGTGCTGTTAATTCTCTGTGAAAATGCTATGGTGAATCGGACTCCATGGCCCCAATCAATGACCTTAATCCTTTTTTTTTGTTTTTTGTTTTAATAATAAAAATTAATTTACCTTTTTATGGTAGAAAAAATTATGTGGCAAGTTTTGGGCTTATGTGGCACACATTAGACTTATGTGGCAAGTTTTAATCTTATGTGGCATACGGCTAAAAATGCGCGTATTGTACACTCAACGATGTTATCAGCGAACAGATGTTTAATAGGTCCAAATTATTAAGTTTAAGTGCTCAATAAGTCCAAACCAAAGGTGAAGTATCTATATGACAAATTTACACAAGTACATGAGGCTGTATATGTTTAAAGCCGCTGATTATTATTATATTCATTTTATAATTCATAATGCCACTAAATATGTCTCTAAGGTTTGTCTATTTGTATTATCATCTAAAATTGTACGAAGTGGTCAAAATGAAGGCAAATTTTTTGAACAATAACAACTAAGACTCGAGTGGTTGCAAAGTTGCATGATCTATTGAGAGAGGACAAAAAATCGAGTTGTTGCAAAGTTTGTAGGAGTGAAAGATATAAAAGACGTGGAGGGGCACATAGACTTAAGAGAGTTGCACAAAAGAATATTTTATTTCTCTCTTACTCTCAGATTGCAGCGATTGTATGCATCTATAATAATTGTTGAATCCATAAGATGACATGGTGAACACGAGATAAAAGATTGAGAGATGTGCCATTCCTATGTCAAAGGCATGGAATGATGGAAGACATTGAATGAAAACATCAACTCTTTACTTTTGAATCCAGAAATGTCAAGTTGGGATTTTATAACTTATAAAAGTCAGTATTACATATATAGCAACCAACTGACAAACTACAAAAATATATTTAAACTCAATCCAAAAGAGAACAATAACAAGGTGTGTCAAATTGTAAATAAATTAATTTTTGTCTAAAACTTACAAATTATATGTTTGAGGTGCATATCCAAGCTCAAAAGTAGACATGAACAAAGTCGAACTAACCCGCCCAACCCGTACCGCCCGCCCGGAAAAATGGGCAGACTTGGATAAGAATTCTAACCCGAAAGGGTAAATAAGTCCGCCCACCCGAATTCATGGGCGGGTCACGGACAATATTTTTGACCGAATATCCCGGATAACCCGTCCGAATACCCGAACATATTAAATATTTAAAATAAATATTTATATTTATAAATAAAGATATGTCTGCGAAAAATATCTTGAGGCTATTGATTGTAGAATTAGTACAAAAGAGAGTTAATTATTATAGTTCCTTCACCTTGTCACCTAAAAAGCTAGCATAAATACGATCTTAATTTTAAGTAAAGTTAGATAGTGTAATTATAATACTAGGATTTTCTAGTTTTTTAATGGACATGAAAAAATAATTATTTATAAATTTATATACTTGCCGGCCCGAATCACCCGCTTGACCCGAACCCGCTCGGACAAATGGGCATAATTTTTATTCAAAACCCGGCCCGGATCCGGCCCGAACCCGACTTTATACACGTCTACTCAAAAGTGTACGTATAAGCATAAAAAGTGCACATATGTCTATATAAATCAAAAGTAAAAGCGCACATTATTTCTAGATGTGTATGTTTATTTAAAAGTACACGATCATTATGCTAAATTGTATCGTTAGTATGTCATATAGTTAGCAACAAAACTTCTAAAAAATATTAAATTTACATTATTATTTATAATTTTACTACTCTTCTGCTAAATTCTAGTAAAACTTAGGGTGAATTTCAGGAAATCACCCGCCAATTATATATTTGTGCAAATAATCACCCATAAAAAACAAAATTCCGGTAAACCACTCGAAAAAAATTTCCGTTTTCGAAAAACCACCTAAACCTTACATCCGTTTAACTTCCGTTAGATAATACTCAAGTTACAACATTACCCCTTTCTTATGCTTCCAGTAGCTTGCCCCAATTCCATATCCAAACTCAACTCCTCTCCTGTTCAAGGTGAGTTTCGAATCCATCCCTTAGTTTGATCGGCTTTGTAGTGTGGGTTTAGATCCCTATCTCGATTTGCTAGTCTCCAATATACCGCCCCAAAACTCCTCCACCATGTCGGTCTTCAAAACCCCCTTCAATGGCTACTCCGTCAAGTTCAGCCCTTTCTAGGAGCACCGCCTCACCATCACCACCTCCCAAAACTTCGACATCCTTAGAAACGGTCGCGTCCACATCCTCGACCTCTCTCCGACCCCCCAAACCCCGACTCCCGTCACCGAGCTTGCCGCCTTTGACAGGACGCCGCTCTCGTGGTCCGAATCCCACGACTCCCTTCTCATGGCTGTCGTCGCCGACGGCTCCCTCAAGCTCTACGACCTCTCTCTCCCGCCCCAATCCAATCCTGTTTGATCCCTCCACGAGAACACTCGCGAGGCCCACTCCACCGATTGGAATCCGACTCGTCGGGACTCGTTCCTCTCCGCCTCCTGGGACAACTCCATCAAGCTCTGGACGGTCGACCTCCATTCGGACTTTCAAGGAGCACGCGTATTGCGTGTACAATCTTCTGGATAGATCCAATCGAAATCCAGAGGAGAGAGATACGAGAGGCAAGGGGAATTGAAGGAAAGAGATAAGTCATAAGAAAGGGGTAATTTTGTAATTTGAGTATTATCTAACGGGAGTTTAAACGGATATAAGGTTTGGGTGGTTTTTCGAAAACGGAAATATTTTTCGGGTGGTTTACCGGAATTTCGTTTTTTATGGGTGGTTATTTGCACAAATATATAATTGGCGGGTGGTTTCCTGAAATTCACCCTAAAACTTATTACATTTATGTCTAGAGTTTGGATCATCTAAACTCTAGACATACATATAATAAACTTTAGGCCAAATGGTGATAAATAAAACAAACTTTCACTTTGTGGCGTTTAATAGCACCAACTTAAAAAAAAACAAATATAATCATCAACTTTAAAGATAGTGGTGGTTAGTGGCACCAATTTTGAAAAAATAAAAAAATATTTACCAAAAAGTGGTTATTGGTCGGGTAGTTAAAGGGTGATTATTACGGGTCGGATCGGGTTGCGGGTCAAACAGGTTGTTAAAGGGTCAAACGGGTGACCCATTTGACTCAGTCAAACGGGTCACACGAGTTAACCCGTGACTCGGCCCGTAAACCCGTAACCCGACATTTTACGGTTACGGGTCAACATCATTTTAAATGTGGTGGTGTTTAGCGAGACTACTGGGACAATTTCTATACGGTAAGAAGAACATGATGAAAACATATTTGATCGGAGCGATAAAATATTTATAGAGAAAGACCAAGTTGGAACGAAAGGCAACAACTTTAGCACAATCAAGGCGACTAAGTTCGATATCGAGAGGAAACCCAAGGGCCAAGTAAAGTCGGCCAAGGGTGATTGACGTTGAAATGAGACAGGGACATGACCCGAGTCAAGTTTGAACCGAGTATAAGAATATTTTATACTGCTAAACGCCATCATTTTTTAAAATTGGTGAGTATCTTTTTTTTTTCAAATTTGATGACAATGTACACCACCACCCTTAAAGTTGGTGATTATATTTGATTTTTTTTTGAAGTTGGTGTTATTAGACACTATAAAGTGAAAATTTGTGTTATTTACCACCATTCGGCCGGTCATTCCAACTCTCCACTTTATACCCTAAAATATATTAGTATGATCCAAACTCTAGATATACGCTTATAAAGTGATAAAGAAATTTTGCTGATGATACTAGGAGTAGGGCAATGATTTAAGTTCAAGTATGACCATTATTACTATGATACTGCACATAGTTTGTATTCATGATTTTGAGTTGCATATGCATGATTTTGTATGACTATATTTATGTTTTTGAGTTGTAAATTCATTCTTTTGAGTTACTCACTTTGTAAATATGCAAATTAAAAATATGATTATGCAACGATCTATAAGCATGATAGCTTCATAATACGCAACTTATAAATATGAATACAATGTAATATGGAAAGGTGAATATACAATTTAAAACTATAAATACAGTCATATAAAATCATGAATAAAAACCGAATGCACGATTGCATGGTAATAGTTGTTTTATTTTTTTGGTAGGAAGGAGGGCTAGAGCCCGTTTTATTAAACATAAAGGAGATTACATATTGTTAACTAATAAATCCATATCACAAATCTCACCAAGATCTCCTGGGATCTCGTTAAATAAAGTAAAACTACCCAGCATGAATCTGCTTTGTTTCGCCAGCCAGTCAGCTGCTTTATTTTCTCCTCTGCTTATCGCCTTAAGCTGCACTTCCCAGTCTCCCTCATGAATCAGTTTTTGGCACTTAGCCACCATTGCAAACGAGTCGTTAGTAGGCTCAGATATGTGCAGGATGCAGTTAACCACGTCAATAGCATCAATTTCAACTTGCAGCTTCTTAATTCCGCTTTCCTTTGCAATGGTCAAGCCCTGAAGAACACCCAAAAGTTCTGCTCGAAAAGCTGAGCTTCCATGTCCAGAAGCTGTGTATGCTCTCATAAACTGTCCATCATGATCCCTAAGAATGCCACCAGCCCACACCTTCGATTCCCCTTCCTGATATGATCCATCTGAATTGAGTTTAGCCCACCCTAAAGGTGGATTCTTCCATGACACCCTGGGTTTCGCAGAGGTACTTGTGAGGCCATCCTTTATTTCAGGAACTCTTCTTGCCTTCATGTACTCCTTTTTCCTTTCCCATATGAAAGTATGTCTTTCCATCGGGATGGTCTCAATATCTCCAAATATCTGAACATTTCTCCACCTCCATAGCCACCAAACAACCGTTGCAAAAATAGACGACCAATCACCATGATGTTGAATATTGTTATGAATCCAGTTCTGAAGATCACCTTGGAAGAAAACATGTTTAGCGTGGGCGTTTATAAGGCGTTCCCACACTTCCTTAGCTCTCGGACAATCACGCACAATATGCAATCCTGTTTCAGAAATAGCACCACAGTCCTTGCACGAAGGGTTGTTTGTGAGGTGGCGTCTTTGTCTTTGTGCATTCGAGAGGATACAATCGTGGGAGAGCATCCAAAGGAACATTTTGATTCGTTCAGGAGCATCAACCTGCCAGATTTTCTTCCACACTCTCGATTCAGCTTCAGCCGGTTCCCTCCTGATTATTGCGAGAGCAGATTTGATGGTGAATTCACCATTTCTAGTATTCTTCCAGTAGAAATTGTCACCAATTTCCTCTTCCACAAGTTGCAGTTCAGCTATCCTATTCAAGGCCTGCTCTGGGAGCATAAAAGTAAACTCCTCCCACTTCCAACATCCATCTTGCCAGTACTCCGCCACAGTTCTTGCGAGATCTTCTTCTTGAATTACTCCTTCCACCAAGTCCTCAAGCGGAACATCAGTGGCCCATAAATGGGTCCAAAAGAAGGTGTTTTTCCCATTTCCAACAGCAGAACGTAGACCCTGATGGAGAATATTTTTCGCTTTGACCACACCTTGCCATAGGTTTGAGGCGCCCCTTTGCTGTTGGAACATGTCCTGGTCACATCTCCCCTGGCAGTACTTTCCACGCATAACTCGAGACCAAAGCGAGTCAGGCTCTTTCAGCATACGCCATCCCATTTTTGCCTTAAAAGCACAATTAGCTTGTCTCATGCTTCTCATACCTAGACCCCCCATGTCTTTTGGCTCTTTAACTTTCTCCCAACTGAGCAAGTGTATCTTTCTTTTCTCATCAGTCGACCCCCAAATAAATCCTCTGGTCTTTTGTTCCACTTTGTCACAGATGCTAAGTGGTATGTCAGCCGTTTGCATAGCGTAATAGGGTACGCTTTCAATAGCCGATTTAGCCAACACCACACGGCCAGCCATCGAGAGGTATTTCGCTCTCCATCCAGCAAGCTTGCTATTTATTCTTTCCACAATATGATTATACTGGTGCTTGCTCGTTCTTTTCTTGGAGAGATTGACACCCAGATATCTTCCTAGGTCCTCTGTTTTTGGTATTTCTCCAATAGCAGCATTTGTTCCGTCAATGCCTCGGCAAAGAAAACCAAGTCGTCAGCAAAGAACAGATGACTTAAATCAGGTCTAGTATCCCCAAGTTTGATCGGTTTCCAAGCCCCACAAGCAACAGCATCTTCGATGATGTGTCCAAGCCGTTCCATGCAAAGAACGAAGATATACGGGGAAAGCGGATCCCCCTGTCTAACCCCTCTAGAGGGAAGAAATTCGGGGCCAACTTCACCATTCCAGAGCACCTTCATTGAGCATGAGCTAATACAGTTCATTATAACCACAATCAAGTCAGACGGGAGTTTCATCTCATGTAGTGTATCTTCAATAAAGCTCCATCTAAGCCTATCATAGGCTTTTTCCAGATCGATCTTAACTGCCATAATTCTTGATCATCCTCTTGCTTTCATTGAATGCATCACTTCCTGAGCAATGACTATGTTGTCAGCGATCTGCCTGCCAGGAACAAAACTGGATTGTGTCGGGGCAACCATCTTCCTCATAATCAATTTCAATCTAGTAACAATGGCTTTTGTAACGATCTTAAAAGCCACGTTACAAAGACTGATTGGCCTTAGGTGATTAACCGTGATAGGATTTTCCACCTTTGGAATCAACGTGATAAGAGTCTCATTGAGCTCTGTAGGCACAACCCCCTGGTTTAGAATCCGATCCGCTTCCCTTAGGACTTCCTCCTTAACCGTGCTCCAATTTTTCTAATAGAAGATGGCATGGAATCCATCTAGACTCGGGGATTTCAGTGGATTCATGCTGTGAATGGCCTCTTCAACCTCTTTGTGTGTGAATTTTCTGTACAGCTCATCATAATCTGGGATTGAAATAATTGGGAACCTTCCACGAGGGATGTCAAAAGGGCCAGCATTCCTAATCTCCCCTGTGTACAGCCTCTCAAGTGTTCAGTAACCATCAATTGCAGGTCTTTAGCCTCCCAATACCAGTTTCCAAGATCATCTTGTAACGCATCTATTTTGTTCTTCTTTCTTCTTATCACAGCACATGCATGGAAATACCTGGTATTTCTATCTCCGTCGCGCATTGCATCTGTTCTCGCCTTTTGGACCCAGAACAAGTAAATTTGCTGCAGGACTTCTTCCAATTCAATCTTCAATTTACTCTCCAAGATGATGAAATTTCTCGTGGGTCTGCCACAAAGCCTTCTTTGGACTCCCTCAAGTCTTCTCCACAGTCTATCCCTTCTTCGAAACAGGTTACTAAAGACCTTTTTGTTCCATGTATTCAGATGAGTAGCAAGGCTAGTAAGAGCTTTAGGTAACTCCGCGCCCTTATCCCAGTTATCAGCTAAGAATTGTTGAAATTCATTATGGAGAAGCCAAGCCGCTTGAAATTTGAACGGTTTCTCTCCAAATCCTGAACCTGCAAATCCATCCGATTTCATGATAATTGGACTATGATCGGATTGTAGAGCAGCGAGATGTCGGACAGCAGCATCCTCAAATTGCTTCCTCCAACTAACATTGCATAACGCCCTGTCAAGTCTGGCCCCAGATCTTGTAGTCTCATCTTCACCTCTATTCCACGTGTAACACGGTCCCGAGTAACCAAGATCCAGCAAATCCATTTCATCAATCCATTCCCGAAACTTTCTACATCTTCTCTTCATCTCATTCGAGTCTCCAAATCTTTCTTCCAAGCAGCTTGTTTCATTAAAGTCACCCATGAGTAGCCATGGTTGAGACCCATCTGGTTTTGTATCCAACAACCTTTTCCAAAGTTCTTTTCTATCTTTCAGTTGTGGACTCGCATAGATGGCTGAGAAGAACCATGAAGCTTGCCCTGCTCTTGTCACTTTCATAGAGACCACTTGAGGGTGAATATCGAAGTCACTCAAGTTCACTCTATCTCTACGCCATAACACCTAGATCCCCCCTTTGAATCCTCGTGCTTCTGCTCGAACGATTCCATCAAAGCCTATTCTCTCGCACACTTTGTCTGCCTGCTCCCCACTGATTTTTGTTTCCAAAAGAACCAAGATTGTAGGGTCTTGTGCTCTTATGAGATCCTTGAGCACCCACATGAATTCCTTGCTTGCCGCCCCTTGGACGTTCCAAGAAATAATTTTGATTTTTGGAACTATCATAGATAACCAATTTGAGAGTTTAGTATCATCATACATCCAAGCAACCAGCTTGTCAATCATTGAGTTCATCCATGGTGATGTCTCCACCACTAGCATGGCTGAATTCAGTGTTTCCCTCTCCTGTAACTTCTTGATATCCATCCTCCATTCTGACATCAACTTCGGAATTCGACCCACTTTGGGCTTCTTCCGTTGAAGTGTCCATGACCATGGTGCCATCTCCTAAATCAGGCGGTTTGTTTGAATGTGGTAAAGATTTGTGATTGCTTTTATTATGATTTTCGCCTTCCACTGCCCTTCCTCCTTTAAAATCACTTTTTCCTGTAACTTTCTTGGGGTCTTCTGTAGCGATTATTCTGTTTGATATGCTTTCCTTTCTCAAGCTGCTCGATTTTCCTTTCCCATTCTCATTGATTTGAATTCCTGTTCTTGCCTTAATAATGTTGTCACTCTTTGCTACCATAGAAATTCCTTTTTTCATTCTTCTCGGATCATCTTTTTGATTTTCTTTTGGCATGTTTCCTTCTGGTTGCTTTGATTTATCTTTCAGCATATCTTTGATATTTCCTTCCTTATTTTTCAAGTTTCCACGATTTTCTATTTTTTCTTTTCGGATCTCAGGCTTTCCTTGCATGTTCCCTCCTATATTTTGCCCTCCTGATCTTTCGGAGTTGCGAATACTTTCTTGGCTTAATTCCTCTTCATCTGATTTATCCTCATCATCAGTCAGCATTTCAAATCTTGATCCATTCTCCGCCATAGTGTAATCCGACTTTCCTTTTGAGGTTGTACCCGGTTCTCTTCCTTTCTCAGTTGAACCGGGCGGCCTGGTTCCTTGTCTCAACCCGGTTCCCCCTTCTGTCACCCGGTTATTCCCACTGGGTTGATTTGCACCACCTCTGCTAAGACGCCGTGAATCTTCGCCGGTTTTTTGATCTGAGTTTCCGTTTTCTTTAGCAATGAACTGGTTCTTGTGATTCACATTGATCGCTGGTTTCTTCCTGTAATTTCTGCTTGCAATCATCCAAGGACCAAATTCCTCCTCTAGTTCCGGATGTTTTATCTTCTTCTGCATTTCCATGTTTTCATTGGCTGTGGCGTTCTCAACAGGCACCTTGCTTGGACATTGGTTCCCTACATGTCCAATTTTTCCACATTCAAAGCACACCATTCTGATGCCCTCATATTGTACCTTCCATGTTCTTCCATTCATAATGAATTTAGACAAAAGAGGTTTCCCAATATCAATTTCTATGCACAATCTCGTATATTTCCCTCTTTCACTCTTGGCTGTTGTTTTGTCCACTTTCAGCACCTTGCCGATATTCTTCCCAACTCGTGCCAATATCTCTTTGTCGAAGTATTCCATGGACAAGCTAGGGATTCTGATCCAGGCTGCTACATGGCGGATCTCTTCTTCTTCAGCAACAAAATTTGGGCGCCATCTTTGTATGGATAAGTAACTATCTCCTACAATCTATGGCCCGTTTATCATGACATGATGAAGGTCATCAACATTTTGGAACTTGACTACATAAAAATCATTCCCGACATCAATCATAAGCACTTCTCCTTTTGGTTTCCATTTGAGCAATAATGTTCTTCTCAGATGATTGTATCCAATTGATTGATCAAGCACTTTGATTATGATGGCATCCCTTCACGGTTTTCTGATTCTTTCTTTTTCTTTTGCTGTAAGAAGAACCACAGGACATTTGGGATCTTTGAATTCTGGTGGTTCATCATCCACTAGATCCTCATCTTTGGTTTCATCATCCCAGAAAGGATTGTCATATTGGGTAAAGCCCTCTCCACCTTCCTTACTTGTTAGCTTATCTCTATAAGATAACATCTTATTCGGATGCTTAGTACTTTTGTTCTCCTTTCCAAATGTTTGATTCATGGTGGGGAATTCTTCATCCATATTAGATAGTTTCATTATATTCCCATCCTCTATCTCTTCCATATCCTCACCTCTTGATCTCTTTAGTCCTCTGTCTTCCATTTCTTTTCTGCTTTGAGACAGATTGTCTTTCTGATCCGGCGGCCTTCCTCCGAGTATGTTCCTATTGGCTCCGACTACGTTTTCTTTCATTGAGAGCAATTTTCAATTTTAATAGTTGTTTTATTTAAACTTACCTCATTCCCCATATTATTTCAATTTAATAAAAGGCAAGGAAAAAAAATCCACATGGGCCGCTTGTAGTAATTTACAATGAAGACCCAAATATTACGGACCATGGACCATGTAGTAATTTACAATGAAGGCCCAATATTACAGACCATGAAGTTGCGGGTAAGGTTCTCGACACCGGAACCTAACCGGGCGATTCGGCTAATCGGCTTTGCCCTTCTGTTGCTTCGATTTTCACATTCTCCTCTTCCAGAGGAAGTACAAGCACACCACCGCCAATCGAAGCTTGAAATTCTCATTCCATCGTTGTTCGTCTTCTCTTTATCATAGCCATCTCATCTACTTTCTCTGATCTCAAGCACCGCCTGAAACCCTAGATACTTAGATCTTTTGTTTCGCTATGGGAGACCAAGACGATGCTTTCATGCGCAATCAGAACTCAGCCGTTCAGGCTCGCACCAAAGCTCAGAATCGCGCTAATGTTCTTCAGCTCAAACTGGTATTCTTCTCCTTACAATTTGCCTTTTATCCCTCTTTCTCTTTCGAAATTTTGATTTGGATTATCATTATATAATGCTTAGATGCTCGCATATTTTCGAAACCCTAGCACCAGTTAAATAATCTCATGCAATTCTGTAGATTCAAGTTTTTGTAGATTAATCGTAGCGATATGTTTATTCGGCCTAGTTTTTGTATCTCCGGCAGATTACTCTCTCGTTAATGGCACGAAAGTTATTTTTCTTGTTGGTGGAGTTTTATCTGATATGAAGTTTTATGCTGCTTTTGGATTGTTATATAATTGTATTCGTGCAGATTGGCCAGAGCCATCCTACTGGTCTGACGCCCAACCTATTGAAGCTCTTTGAGGCCCGTCCTCCTTTGGAATTCAAGCCTCCACCAGAGAAGAGGAAATGTCCGCCATATACCGGTAACAAATATGTATATTTCATAATTTCATGTGTAAGAACCTTAGATATTTTCACGCTTAATGGTGTTTTCTGATTCCAATCCCATTTTGGGACAGGTATGGCACAATTTGTGGCAAAATTTGCTGAGCCGACGGATCCTGAATATTCCCCTCCAGTCAAGGAAGTTGAAACTCCAGTATGGTTCCCCCCTTTTACATCTTCCTCATTTTTATGATTTTCTGAATTCTGTTTATTGCTTTGTACCAGTACTCTTTTTTACATAGCTTTGCAACTTTATGTCAATATTGCTGCCTCCTTTTATATTCTAAATATTTAGCTCTCACGTTGGTCTTTTGGACTTTTGCCCCGAGTCCATCTAGAAAAATCAAACTGGTATTGTTTTGCTGAATTAAGCTGGTCTACGTCCTTTGAATTTCGGGTTACTTACTAGCTCTGATGTTTATGTCCTAGCTAGAATATTTCGGACGTTGGCAAAAGCCTGAATGGAAGAAACAAGCCTTTATAAATCGTTACCTTTCAGTAGCAACCTGCTGCTGCTTTTAGATTTTAAATGTCAGTCATATTTTGAGTTTTCATATGATGAAATACATTGTTACTATTCTTCAACTGTATTTCTTTGAGGAAAATTAAAAAAGGTGTTTTAGCTTATGCTTCATGTTGCTCCAGATTGTAATATTCACATTAATCAATATTCTATAATGAAGTCATTGGTTTTCATGTGGCTCTAGCTTCAAGATGGCTTTTGTAAATGTTTATAGGATTTAAGTAACTTATGTAGGTAGTTTTTTTTGGGATGTGCTGATATTTTCAAACATTCCAGATTAGGTAAAACCATTCATTACTTCTAATGTACGTGCCCTGGTGGAAGATGAGATATGGCAGATTTTTTTTTCAACATGTAAATCTTTTTGTGTAATCTATGTTTTTTTTAAAATGTCAATGGATTTACTTTGAATAGGCACAAAAGAAGGCCAGAATACACCAGTTGCGTCTGGAGAAGGGTGCTGCAAAAGCAGCTGAGGAGCTAGAGAAATGTGAGAACTTTTTGGCCTTTAGTATTCTATGGATGTTGAGCATAAAGGGTTTTTGGCGATTCTAAATCTCATGTGATACTTTTTGTTTGCATTGCAGTTGATCCAACGAATGACCCTAATGCAACAGGGGATCCTTATAAAACACTCTTTGTAGCTAGGCTTGTAAGTGCTTTTTTGATTTATTCCTTTCTATTTTTAGTATTATGAACTTAGAAGTTAGAACTGTTGTTGACTTATATTTTACTTGCAGAGTTATGAGACCACAGAGAGCAGACTGAAAAGGGAGTTTGAAACTTATGGACCCATAAAGAGGGTAAGTGTTTATGAGTATCCCTTGAGGGGATCAGGTTATTATAACTTCGGTAAGATGTTTTGTTATATTGGAGCGTAGTACTTTATCTGTGCTTTTCCACACTTTAAATCAATTAAGGAATTCCAAAACACTACAAACTTTTTCTAAATTTTATAAATTGATAACTTCTTACCTCATTTTCAGCCAATGAATAAAGAAAATTTGCATCAAAAGGGTCAATGTGTGCATTTTCCAATGACAAACTTCGTAAATCACCAATAAATCATTACCTTAAACTCTAAAATGTCAAAGTTTTCTAACAAGATTTAAGGGTAAAATGATAACTGTTTTTTTGAATAGAGGTAGTATTTGTTTATCAAATTATCTTTCATGTGTATCAAACATTGTTTTTCCTCTTTGCCAAAAACCTGTTTTTATCATGTTTTAATAATTTCATAATCATTATAACATTTCTCTTTTGAGGCCTCCATGCTCATGTGAATTGTGGCTGTTTTTCAAGTCACCTCTGTGTATCGGATGCGAATGGTCTTGATGATATAAGATCATTGGTTTGCCAAAATTTCTTTTAATCTTCGTTTCACACCCTCTACTATTATGTTGTGCATTTTAACTTATAAGACGATTCTGTCTTGCAAACTTTACTTCCTGATGTTGTAAGTTATTGTTGAGAATCTACTATAGCATTTCACTTTGAAAGTTCAACATGATGGTAAATGTAGCATGGGTGTATTTTGATATTTCCTAAATAATCTAGAGCTTTATGCTGCTTGTATAATCTATGTTGAAAGTCCAAACATGTTAGAACTTCTAGCGCATGTATAATGGTATTCTGCTTCAAGAATTTTTGGTTGTCTTTCTAAAACATTGACCGTTATTCCAGCGTAAAGTACCCCTAGGGATGGGATAGCCTTAGATTTAGGTATCAATCTCATGTGTAGATAAATTTTTCTAGCAGTTTTAGGAAGGTAGTGTATTTTTTTCAGCTCTGTTGCAATGTTTTGTGTTTGTTGTACGAGTGCAAAACATGGCACTTTATCTTGCAAGACAATGCTGAAATAATAAGTTGAGCAGACGTGATGGATTTGGCCTATTGACAAAAGGAGACAGTTCTTTCTCTAACCTGCACTTAGGTAAAACTGCTGGGGGTATAAATCATCTCTATCCTTTCGATTTAATTAACTATTAGCTATCTCTTACTGAGCTCTTACTTTTCTTGTAAAGGCCATCAAAATCCTATCAGCTGTTGGTAAAGGACCCTGGTAGTTTCTATATATCTATGACTTTTTTTATTCTAAACTCCCTGGTAAGGGGAACAAAGTTTTCATACATAAAATTACCCTGGTAAGGGGTGATGGTAAAGGATCTTGGTAGTTTTGATATATCTAGACTTATATATAAATTCCCTGGTAAGGGGTATCTCATACATAAAATTACCCTGGTAAGGGGTGGTCTATTCAAGACTGGTAGTTTGCCACAATCATCAGTTCTTTCTGCGTCTCTGTCATTGGTGGTGGTGCATCTCACATGAGGAGCTTTATTCTTAAAAGGTGAGCGCGGCTAGTGAGGCATAGTGCCTGTCTGCCGTGCTATATAAGCATAAAATACTCTAGGATTTTCCTTAAACTTGTTTGCTTGGTGCAGGGCTAATGAAGTAAAAAAAATTGCTAACTGAAAAAAAAACCCTCAAGATTTCACCTGTAACTATAAGCATTTTATCTCTGGGCATTTCAGGTGAAATTGGTATATGATCCAAAGTCAAACAAGCCAAGAGGGTATGCTTTCATAGAGTATGCTCATACTCGGGATATGAAAGGTTTGCTTAATTTATTTCCAACTGTAGAACCTTTTCATAATCTTCTCTATCTTAATTGTTTTTCATCTTGAACCTTACCCTGTTTATATCTTGCAAACAGCTGCGTATAAGCAGGCCGATGGAAGGAAGATTGATGGGAGGAGGGTTCTTGTGGATGTGGAACGTGGACGAACTGTTCCAAACTGGCGACCTCGCAGACTGGGCGGTGGATTAGGAACCACACGGGCTGGAGGTGAAGATGCTAATCAGAAAAATGCTGTGAGGTCAGTGGGTGTTTTCCCTCTTTAACTTATTATTTCTTGAAAGCTTTTTGATATAATGTTCGCAGTACAAGTAGAAGGAAAACTCACTAATCAAATTAGAATTAGAACTTACCTACTTCAGGAGGTTGAGTTGTTCTTTGAGCTCATCAGTTGATTTGCTAATATTCTTTGTGATGTGACCGGCTTTCGTTGTCATAATCCCTAAACTATTATTCCTGCAAAAAAGAGCAATGGAAATTTATGATTAGGGATGGCTACTTGAATCCTTACATTTTTAGTCGTAAGGCATTTTAATTGCTTTGAGTTCATTCTATTTCTAAATCCGATTACAATATCTCACTTCTTTATTCTACAGGGAGGTACAACCAAGTGCTCCATCTCGATCTCAGGAGCCCAGAGCACGAGATGAAAGGTATTTTGAATTAATCTTAGCTAATGGTCCATTCCCTGATATTTGTTGCATGAATTTCTTTTTCATTTCAGTCCCATCCATGTGTGATATTTGTTTCTGAGTTCTCTGACTTTTATATTATCCTCTACAAGTTATAATGCATAAGGTTACCTGTTTTCATTAAAGTGATGTTAAAGCCTGCTGTGTCTGGTATTTGCTTCTGGCATTAGAGTTGGTTTCATAAAAGTGGAAATTTTTCCTAGTTCTTTGCCTTTTATATAAAACTTTCTACAAGTTTTAATGCATAAGGTTAACTGTTTTCATAAAAGTGATTTATCATGCCCCGTTTGTAATGAAAATCTTGTCAGAGAGAGGGAGAAGTCTCGAGAAAGGGTTGGCAGGGAAAGAGAGAGGGAGCGTGAGAAGTCCCGAGAGAGGTCCCATGACAGGCCAAGGGAGCGAGACCATAGGGAGGACAGGCACCATAGAGATCGTGACAGAACCCGCGACAAGGATAGGGAGCGGGATCATAGCTCCCGTGACCGGGACCGTGAGCATCGTGACCGTGACCGAACCCGTGACCGTGAGAGTCGCAGGGATCATGGACGTGAGCGGGATCGGGATCATCACCGTGACCACCGATCACGGGATCGGGAGAGGGAGTACGAGGTGGGAGAGGAAGACTATGATTACCGTGGCCATTCCCATGATAAAGAGTACGAGTATGATCACGTGGAGTCGAAACATGACCGGAGCAAGCACAGTGAAAGAAGGCGGGGTTATGAATTTGAAGATGATCAGGTAATGTATGATCAGTCTGAGCATGGCCACAGGCACGTTGATGGTGAGCTTGAGAGGAAGAATTATGTGGGCTATCAAAGTCGCAAACCGTACGATCAGCCAGATGTAGATGTTGAGAATGATCGATACAATCATTATCCAGATAGGTATGATCAGGCGGAGGACAATTATAATGGTGACGCCGCCGAGTAAACTCAAATCTCTGGACTTTTGAGTTTATGAGAGAGCTTCATGTGCAAGATCTCTCTGATGTTCTAGCTTTTGCTTTATATTGTCATCTTGGACTTCGATATTGTTCTTGTTTTTTTTATGTTCTCGTGTCTTGGCTTTGGCTTTCATAATGTTTAAGTGAAGAGACTTTGCTTGGACCTGGGCTTTGAGTAGAACAAATTGTAAGAGTCTGTCACATTTTTTGTATTACTCTGTTTATCATAGGCTCTATGCCTCTATTTTGAGCCCTCGGCTGACAATTTGCAATTTTCTTTCTTGATATTTTATTATGGCACTGTGGATAATATGAGCCATGAGGTACACAAAGAGACATTGCTATGTGCTGTACAGTAGTTCAATAGCACTGCACCAGCCTTAACATAGCTCTGTTATTGGCTCTGAGATTGGCTGATGCACCATATTCAAGTTGAAGGTGTAAGCAAAGATGCTTTTTTCGAAAGGGAAAATGTATAACCACTCTTTCAAGTCACGTTTGTACAAATCCACTCCAACTCTAAAAAAAGGTCTGCACACCTTTTTATTTTTTGAATTGCTTGTACAAAACCACCTCTTAGAATTGAAGGTTGCATAAAGTGACCCCTGACTTAACACTCGAAAAAAAAAATAACGACGAGTTTGGGATCGGGCAAGTAAGGTGCTGAAAGGATAGTTAGGGCTGTAATCGAACTGAGTCGAGTCGAACTTTGAGTTGTTCAAGCTCGGCTATGAGCTCGAACGCGAGCTTGGTTCGAGCTTAAAATCTTGTTTGAGCTTGATTCATTTAAATGTTCACCGAACTCGAGCTTGCTCGTGAACCTCTCATTTAGTTTCTTCGAGAGACAAATCCTTGAACAACTCGTTTACTTGATCAATTATACAAGTAAATAAAACTAAAATTTAAACTTATTGGTTTGAGAAACACCACCAAAGTTATGGGTGTGTTTGTTGGGTACGAAAAACTAGTTAGAGTTTTCCAACTAGTTGTGAAAACTCGTATAAAACACTGTTTGTTTGACACATTAAAACTAACAACTAGTCGTAAAACTATTTTTTTTGAAGAAACTAGTTCTTAAAGCAATTGCACTAGTTTTTAAAGCAATTGCACTAGTTTTTAGTAGTTTTTCGAATTAAAAAAATAATTATTTCCTAAATAAGAATAAACCCCATTATAAAATAGAATTTAAAATTATCAATTACTACAATAAACTAGTTACTACTTTTTTTTGAAACTTCAACTACTTTTAGAGCTAATTTTACAACTTCAATTTTTACTCCAACTAATTTTTTTGGTGACTTAACAAACATAGCTTATGTAATTTAACTTAAACTATATATAGTATATAATATATATAGTTTAGCTCATTCATGTACGTATAATCTAGTTTTTTTTATGAGTGTACAATCAAGCTTTCTTATGAGCCTATAATCGAGTTTGTTCATGAGCAGCCGAGTTATCTTGTGCTTAAGCTTAGTTCATTTATTTTTCGAGCCTTAAAATTGTGCTCAAGCTCAGTTTATTTACCAACTGAACCGAATAGGAACAAAATTTAACTCCCTAACTCCCTAATGATAGCGCCGTAGGTCAGAACTCAAACTTTTACACGTGTTATATTTTGATTGGAATTTGGGAGTGAAGCTCGGAATTAATTTACCTACCCTTCCAAACTCCTATCACCACCTGCCCTTTGTTGCATTCCCACAAAAATGGAGTCATCTTCATTAATTTTCTCCCTCTTCTCTTTCCTAATCATCTCCTCCGCTGCCTCCTCCACCCCCAATTCAATCCCCCGCTTCACCGGAAAATTCGCCGGCTCCAACAACCACAATCAGCAGAAGCAGGTCAGCAAGTACACCTATGAGACCCGCTACTTCACACAGCGTCTCGATCACTTCTCCTTCGCCGATGCTCCCACTTTCCAACAACGCTACCTCATCAACTCCGATCATTGGTCCGGCGCCGCTCGCCTCGGCCCGATCTTCATGTATTGCGGCAACGAAGGCGACATCGCCTGGTTTGCCGAAAACACCGGCTTCGTCTGGGAGATTGCTCCTCAATTCGGCGCTATGGTTCTCTTCCCGGAAGTAATTCGCTGACTTTTCTTTTTGTTTCTTTCTGTGTGTTTCTACGCCTCGATCGTTGATTTATTGAATCTGATTTGGTTGTTTTTAGCATCGGTACTATGGAGAATCGATGCCGTATGGGAGCGGAGAGGAGGCGTATAAGAACGCCACCACTTTGGCTTATCTGACGGCGGAGCAAGCTCTGGCGGATTATGCGGTGTTGATAAGGGAACTCAAGCGGAATCTGTCGGCAGTGGATTGCCCTGTCGTCTTGTTTGGTGGATCTTACGGTGGAAGTGAGTACTGATTACTCCAATTGCGTTTTACTGCTAAGCATTGCTCTTTCTTCATTTATTAGTCTATTTAGCAATGCTTGGAGATGTAGTTATTGGTGACGTAAAGGAACAGGCAAAGGAAGAAAAAGCAATGGAAATTGAAATTGCTGATTTAGGGAATGAGTCAGTCTTCTTGTAAATTGGACGCAAAAGTCACATTCATTCCTATCCATTTGGACTTGCTATTTTAGGCGCTTTTCGGTTAGGAAAATAGAGTAAAAACAGAATGATGGGAAAAGTGAGGCATATAGATCAAATTAATTTTCATATCAATTGAAGGAAACGATTGAATCAGTTCCATTGATATAATGTGATTTATAAGCAGAAGCATGCTAATATTGGGAAATTATTCTCTCTAACTAATGAAATATTGGATCTGATTTTATGACCATGTACAAGAGTTTTCCATAACTGACCTTGTTGTGCTGTATATATTCTGAGACTTGTTGGAAAAGGTGATATGTTGACATGAGACAATGACTTTAATAGTGCTGGCGGCATGGATGAGGCTCAAGTATCCTCATGTTGCAATTGGCGCGCTGGCTTCTTCTGCCCCGATTCTACAATTTGAGGACATTGTGCCTGTTGAGACTTTCTATGATATAGTCTCTTACAATTTCAAGGTTCAAAGCTCTACTTCTGTTTCTCTGTTCTTTTTATATACAGATCTTTTTCATGGAACTCAACTAAATACGCGTTTATATTCTTTCCATAGCGTGAAAGTGACAGTTGCTTCCACACAATAAAGAAGTCATGGGATGAGCTAGATGCCGTGGCTACTAAATCTAATGGTTTGATTGAGCTGACGAAAACATTTCGTCTATGTAGGTAAAGACTCTGATTCCAGTAATGTGGTTTTCCTTCTGTGCCCTGGGTGATTAATTTTGATGCCATTTTTATTTTTATCTTCTGTCTTCTACTTCTACAGTTCTACTCTTAACATATGGTTTAACATGACAGCACTTTGCAAGAGGTGTCAGATCTTTCTGGCTGGTTGGAATCTGCTTACAGTTACCTGGCTATGGTAAATTATCCTTACCCAGCAAGCTTCTTGGAGCCCTTACCCGGACATCCAGTGAAAGAGGTTAGCTACTTAAAAATGCACATGGAAAATATATTAAATCTCTTGATTAAAGCCTATGATAGTTTTTTCCCCCTAGCTTAATACAAATAATCCGGGGATCAGATGAGCTAGATATAAGAGAACATATGATGCTCTTCATACTATTTAGATGTCGTTAGATTTGGTGGAGGCAGTGTAACATTTATGAACTAAGGCATATGATGCACTCCAAAATTCTGGCATTTCTTCTGGGTTTATTGACAGTACTTTTGAGCTGCTAATGTGTAGTTTCTAATTCGGAACTCGTATTTTGTGTATTGTATATTCTCTTATTATAAATGCATTACCACTGCAAAATAGATTTCCATATAATTTTAATAACTAGTAATATCTATTGCATATAGATAGATACTTATTTGTACTACTGCATTTGACTTGTGTGAACATATTCAAAATTGACAGAACCTCTATAATCTATTAAACCTGGTGAATAAAATAGTCTGTATGCAAAGAACTCATGTTCATGTAAGAAGCCTGAAATCTGCTTTGACTCCAGGTCTGCCGAAATATTGATGCTGCTCCTGATGGAAATAGCACTCTACAGAGAATCTTCGCCGGAGCAAGTGTCTTTTACAACTATACTGGCGAAGTCAAATGTTTTGAGCTTGGTGATGATCCTCATGGGATGACTAGTGGCTGGGACTGGCAGGTATTTGATCCATTGCTAGCAATTTTAAAGCTTTACCCAAATCATGCAAGAGATAATCCTTGATGAAGCAGATTTCAATTTATATCCAATTGATTGACATAGTGCTCAACTGCTCATTCTATCTACTGAACATGTGCAGGCATGTACAGAAATGGTTATGCCAATGTCTAGCAGTGCAAATAACAGCATGTTCAGGACATATGATTACAATTTAACTTCTTTTGAAGAATCGTGCTGGGACTCTTTGAAAGTGCGGCCTAGGCCTAAATGGATAACCACGCAATTTGGTGGACATGTAAGATGCACTATATGCATAGTATAACTCAGTTGTGCTAGACTTGTTAATTTGACTTGCAGACATAATCCTCTCATGTAATTTTTTTTATTTAATTTGTGCATCACCTTTGGATTTGGACACTTAGTTCTTAGTAGGTATTGATCATAAGAACATGATTATTTTCTTTGATGTCATCTATGGTGTAATTACTGTTATTAACTGCCTCTGTTCATGCAAAATTAGATTTCATCAGGGGCATTACTAATGAAGTCACTCATTCATGCTATAGTTCCTTCCTATAGCTCTCATCTTTCAGAAAATAGATAATGCCTGAAATTCCTAACTTGTCTAGCATGCCAAAGTTGTATGTAGAATTATGTAGTAGCTAACACATACTTGAAATGAAAACAGAGGTTACATTTTTCAGCAAGCCTATTGTCTTTTATGCTAATGCTGACATTACTTTCTTATGTTAATGAAGGATTTTAAGACAACCATCAAGAAGTTTGGAAGCAATATAATTTTTGCCAACGGACTACTGGATCCATGGAGTGGTGGAAGGTGAGTAAAAGACATTTTAGCTTTCTTGAGCTAAATAGTTCATGGTTAATCAATCGTTTGTTCTAATGAATATCTGTCGCGATTTTTGTAACAGTGTTCTTCATGATGTTTCTGATACCGTTGTTGCCCTAGTCACAGAAGAAGGTATTTCCTTAGTTGAAACTAGTACTTTAATACCGTTGTTGCAATATTTCTCATTACTGAAAGACCAGTTATAGTAGTATTGGTTTTTTGTGTGCTTTAAGACAAAATACAAACTTCCATCATTGTCCTTTACTCCTTTGGTCTGTTATTCTGATAAATATGCAGCATTTGCCTGAGAAGCATGTTCTTACTACATCTTAATGAATTTTTCCAGGTGCTCATCACTTGGATTTGCGGGCTGCAACTGCAAATGACCCCGATTGGCTGATTGAGCAAAGGAAAGACGAGATCGAGATCATAGAAGAATGGATTAGTGATTACTATAAAGCTAAGAAGAAGGTGTCACGTTTCAGCATGTAGATTATCCAAATTCAAAGTCTTAATTGAAGGTCGATCCAATACCCGGATCATATCATTGTGATGCTCACTTCTTTATTGCCAGCCACGTCGATTAATAAATCATTTGTTCTCACCATTCCAAGTAAATATAAACGAATGTGTATGTTAAGTATCCCTGTACTGGACTTGTTCTTCTTATTTAAAGGTTCTTCTGTTGTCTTTCACTCTTTTGTCAGATCAATTCAGGGAGGCTGTGTGTGCACAAGTACCATATAGATATACTAATGAATGCTACTTAATTAAAATATATATTTCTGCATTGTGCTCATACATACATACATACATTTATAAGTTCCAAGCTAATTTTAGACTACAGATGCTGATGCATAGGCTTCAAAATGCATTGGTGGGATATTTACACAAGGCAATGGCGGCGGACTCGGACAGGTAGTCCCTTGGGGAAATCAACAAAAGGCAGAGCCAACGGATGGTCGGGCTCAGCGGCCTCCCAATGGAAGTTAAGTACGAGGTGGTGCAGGAAAACCGCCATCTCCATCTTGGCAAGCTCGGATCCGGTGCAGAGGCGAGGCCCTCCTCCAAATGGCATGAAGTTGTTGTTGTTCATTGAACAACCTGCACCACTCTGTTGAAATTACAAAGCTATTAGTCATATCCTCCAATAGGTTGAATATTAGAAAATTAGGGTCCACCTATAGAGTTTCCAAAGATTCATGCTTGGATAGGAACTTGTTTGGTGTTTTTGCAGCATACAATTTACATTATATCTCTACAAGACTTTTGTATCATCACATTATCATCTTATCTTATCTGATCTGATCATCATCTATACCAAACAGTCTCGTTCTCGTTATTAACACTACTCAAATCCGATCCGAGTTGACCTGTAACCCATAATGACTTGACCCAAACGGCCAAACCCATTACTCTGCTAGAGTCAATATATATGCAAATCAAAATGATCGACCTAACCTGAAGAACCCGAGTCGTCATAGTTGACATGTTACCCAAAATAATCCGACTTGATGGATCACTAGCCTAACTCGAAGTGACCTGAACTAGGCTTACTCGACCCAATATGAATTCATCCTCACTGACCATGGGAGTCGAAGCAAAGACTTCATGATACTATCCTGAATTCCTAGCCACTTGACTAGACCCAATACGAATCCATCCTCACTTCTAACCCGAACATAGAGTGATCTAACAGACCCAACCCGATTAACAAGTCTCATGGTAACATGTGACAAGCCAAGGTAGGCCAAGCCAAAGGTACGTTGCATGAGTTAATACATAGAAGGTTTTGCACGTGCATGGATATGACCCACACCCCACATGGGGGGGCGTGACGAGTCCTTGTAAGAGCATTAATGGTGAGATGAGATCTTCAATCATTCACCTACCATGCACGTACGCACTCTCTTTCATCTTTTCCCCTCCCTCCTTTTTTATTATATCGATCAGTACTAATGTACTACATCACTCACATATATGTTAAGGTTTCTAATTATTAAGAGGCAAGGATACGTCAGATTTTACTTTACGTGCGTACAATTCGCGGATTATTCGGCAACCCTAGCTATCTAGCTAGCCTCTCTTTGTTAATTCATTTGATTGATTAATTTGTAGGACACAATATAGCGAGGGTACGTACGTACATTGCCAGTACAATGTCGTCAACTTGTTGCTTTCGGGTATCTTTCAGTGTCCCCTTTCCATATATTTGTATGCCGATTAGTCAATTTATCAAAATTAAGTGCCCGGCCGTTTAATTGGTTAAAATTGATAGAAATGGAAAGAAAATTACATAAAAATAGTGTGTAGACTGAAGAGCTAAATGGGTTTGCTTGGAATTAGACTCGTAATTGGTGTGTCTATTTTTAAGTCGATTTGTGGATCGTTGTCACCCCAAGCCCGGTAGCTAAATGTCAAGGCTTGCTTAGAAGGACTGGTTTGTTAGTGTTTGACCCGTTGAGGGGCATTATTTCTTTGTTATTTGTTGATACAAAGGGTCGGACTATCCTCTTTTTTATTAATAAAATCTCCTCTTGAGGGACCGCCTCCTTCGAGAAAAAAAAGAGCTAATCGGTTGTCCAAATTAAATGTGATTTTTTTTGTGGGAGGATAACTATATGTAATGGAGTTTATTTTTCTCGTTTTGAAATTTATGCCCAATTTATATAAGGCATATATAATGGGAAAATGGAAAAGATAATAAATATATTAAAAGTGGGCTAAAATTATTTTCTCCTCATTTCTACCAAACGGGCCGTAATATTAAATACAAAATAATAATTGTAAAATTGATGAGAAGGATATATCTACGAACCTGCCATCTCCAAGGGTTGAAGTTATGAGGATGGTCATATTGAGCTTCATCCAAGTGTACTGCTGATATTACCGGCAGAACTTTCCATCCACTTGGAATATCATATCCTTAATTTCCACACATTTTTGTTACACAAAGTCAATTACTTTATATTTTCACAATTGCAAAAGCAATGACAAACTTTATGTATTTGTAAAAAATACCTTGATATTGGACATTTTTCAAAGCCTTCCTGTGTAGAAATCTCACCACATTCCCCAACCTCAACGTCTCACTTATTACCTACATTTGATTAATGAAAATTTCCCTCTCTTAGAAGATCTAATTAGATAAAAAAAACTTTAATCTATTTAAAATAAGGTGGAAGTCTACATCCGTATGTATATGCGTGTTTAGGCTTAACACATAAGTCTATGTGATTCCATTATGAAATGAATGCTTACACATTGAGTGAACTCCATCTTCTTGTAGTCCTCCCAAGTCAATTCATTCACTCCTTTCTGCTTCTTTTCTCTAGCAATCCTAATGTGCTCTTCCTGCAAGCTCATTATTACAAAGTAAAAAAATAAACAAACTTTTAACAGTTTCCATGCAGTTCAAAATCCATATTATAACTACCAAGTACCAACTTGCAGACACAATAATTTTTTACACAAACCATTTTTACTGCATACCTTCAATTGCTGAAGAGCAAGAGGAGAATCCAGCAAGAAGTAAATGGAAAGAGCTATGGCGACCGACGACGTCTCATGGCCGGCGAAAAGCAAGCTCAACACCAAATCCAGAATTTGTTCTGTTGAAAGATTTGAATGCTTCAAAGCCCACCCTAGGAGATCATCTTCTTCATCATGTTCATTTTTACTGTTCTTCACTCTGCTCTTCCTCTCCTTCATCTTCCCTTCTATGAATCTCAAAATAATTGCTCTTGACTGCATCAAAACAATAAATACCCTTTATTTCCTTCATCATAATCTATATCATTTTCTAAAAATCATACCTAGAATCTCAAATAAATAGTAGTGAATAATAAGATAAAAATTGTACCTTTAATGCTCTTCTGTAGCAAGTACCAGGGAAATTAATAGGAGCAGATACAACTCCTTTCATGAAAGTAATGTACTCCTTTTTCAGCTCCTCAGTTTCTGCATATCCTGGGTTCAAGCTCATTATATGCTTGGCCATCAAGTTGAATGTGAACTAAAAACAAAAAACAAAATCAGACCCAAGAAAGAAAAACTCAAAAGCAACAAAATCAATCAATCAATTTTTTTAAAATTTTGAAATATTAAGTATAAAGATTGTGGCTTGCCTTCTTAGCTTCATCTTGGGCAGAGAAAACAGAGTGCTCTGTCCATGAGTTGAGAACAAACAAAGTTTGAGCTTCAACCTCTTTAACAAGATGAGTCCTTAGCCTTCCATGACTTAGAAAATTCAGAGAAATGTTTCTCATATTTCTGTGCATTTCTCCAACTTGAACCAGCATAGACCATTTCCCAAGTATCCCTCCAATGCTCTTTGGATAGCTACACTCGAATAGTCTCCCTTCGTTCTGGAGTATGAATCGGTTTAGCCCTGGATCCGCTGATACGATCGTCGGATCCCCGAACAAATTGGACTTGTAAATCTTTCCAAACCTGTCAAACCAAAAAAACAATAACATTGACCCAGTGAGGTTCTGGTATAGCGGAGTCTGGGTATTTATGTTAATGTTGTGAAAAAAGATAAGAGAATGGTGAGTACTTAGAAATGTGGGTTTCCATGTATTGTCCAAGAGTAGTGGCAGAGTAAGGGTTTAAGTAGGAAATTGTTTCACCAATAAAAGGAAAACCCATGTTTCCTGGAGGGAGATTTAATCTGGGTTGGCTTCTTGTGGTAATGATGATTAGCAAGTAGTAATACAAGATTAAGAGTGGAGGAAGAAGGCAGAGAAAGAACTCCAAGTCTGACATTGGAGAAAGTTTTTTATGTTCTTAGAGAGAGTTGTTTCTTTCTTCTTCACTTTGTTTGTAATGGGAAAAGATGTTGTTGTCTTTTTTAGTGCTTCTTCAAGTTTGCTTTTGTGGAGTGTTGAAGAGAAACACTTTAATGATTTTTGGCAAGTGAAATTGATGTTGGATGGAGAGGAGGAAGAGATGTGGAAATTGGACACATCAAGGCAATTCATTCAAGTGGGTAGGTTTAGGTTTGGATTTAAGAGGAAACTTGAGCACTTTGAAGCCAATTAGGGAGGCTTTTTTATAGGCTTTCAAAAATTGACCATTGTCTATTAATTGAATTTTATAAAGGTGATTGGATTTGGACGTTTTAAATCTCAAAAATTAAGTAGTGGGTAGTATTATTCTAATTTAATAGGACTATTAAAATGTACATGAGAATTGAAGGGTACGGATTATAATTAAGTATTTTACATGAGAATTGGAGGAGACAAATAATGGATGATGTTGGTAAAAGAGTAAGGAAGATTGCTAGCTTGATGGCTTACACATCCATGACTTTTACTTCATTAAATCCATGGCACGAGTGACACACTGACACCCTAATTAATCATGAAGAGTTGGAATTGAAGTCAATCACTCAAATCATTTGGTTTTGTTCGGTGAGCGCACATATTATAATAAGATAAAAGGTCGGATGATAAAATAACTTTTTTCCCTTTGTTCTTAGTACTTCCTCCGTCCCCATTTGTTCGTCCTAAAGGACGGTTTTTGTAGTTATTAAGGAATGTGTAAAGTAGTATTGATAATTGGGAAAGTGAGTAAAAGGTGAGATTGATTGGGGGTATGTTTGTAATTTTATAGAGATAAAAGGTGTAAAGTAGTATTGGTAATTGAGAAAGTGGGTAAAAGTAGGGGTAATATTGTAAGAAAATTATAAATATAAAAGGAAAGTGGACAAACAAAAGGGGACGCCCGAAAAGGAAACTGGACAAACAAATAGGGACGGAGGGAGTATAACTCAATAGTGTTAGAACTTCCCGCGAAACAAAAATTGAGATTAAACAATCCTACTATATATAGTATTTAAGATTATTTTTTAATTATCAATTAGTTTTAAGATGAAACTTTATTAAATTTATGTATGTATGACGGACTTTCATATGATATTAGAGCAGATCTGATTTGGTCCTGGATCCATTATTGGCTTTGGTTAAACAATTTATGCTACTCACTTGTTATTTAAGTTTGGCTAAAAAAAACTGAAATATGTCATTGAAATTGATTTTAGCTTGGAACCCCACACCCACAGACTTTCACAGATAGATACCACATAACTCATTTAAAAATTAAAAAATAGACATTTTTAATTGAAAGTGACTCCATATTATCAAGAAGATGCGAACTTAAATCTCTTAACATGGTATAGAGTATCACAATTACTAGACTAATTTGTAATTGATATGATAAAAAAAAAAAGAGCTATATATAGTGTAATATTACAACTATATAAGATATTTGAATAGTTTTTTACCTTAATGGATCATTTTTTTGGTTGATTATAATAATATTGGAGGGGTAGGTGTAGTAGCCTACCATGTTACTTGGGATCCATGTATATGAGGGTTTGCTTTTTGGGCGGGGGAGGAAATGATAATAATGTAGCAGAGATTAGCATGTGAACACGTACGTGAATGAAATTTGAAAGATCTGGATTCCTATTTTGATGTAGAAAGATGCTTACAATTTTCAAATGACGCCAAAGGGTCTTAATTAATTAGCACATACTTCCAATTTGATGCAACTTATAGGCAAGTGTTGGATTGGACACCGGGCCGCCCAGGGCACGCCCTACGTGGGGAATTAGAAATGGAGCCATCTTATATTTTCATGTCTATCGTGTAAAACCGTTAGATTTCGATATCCCGTGATCAAATGGAATAAGATATCAAAATTTAACCATGATTAGATATAAAGTCGAAATTCACCTTCTAAAACAAAAACTTAAATGGAATACGGTATCAAAATTTAACCATGATTAAATGGAATAAGTTTTTTATATATAACATCTCTCATTATTTAATTTATACTAGTGGTTTAATTTTGTAACCTATACACTTATGTGGGAGAGACTCCTAATATTAATTGTAGGTTGTAAATAAGTTTACTAGCTAGGTCAAAAGAAGAGCTAATGATTCTATTGATTCGATATAAGTCAAGATTGGTTGCCAAAAGCTACTATCGAGAAGAGGGTGTTGATTCTCTTAACACATTATGTCTCGTTATTTGCCCTACAATTATCAGGTCATCTTATATTTTCATGTCTATCGTGTAAAACTCTTAGATTTCGGTAGACCGTAATTAAATGGGATGCGATCTCAGAATCTAATGCTGAAATGCATGTTATAATATAAAAACTTAACCTAATGTATATGCCTTTATTCTTTATTAATATAAGTGATTTTGTAACGGTGTAACCTATACACCGATGTGGGATGAATTACAAGTCCTCTCAAGTGGTAATTAATAGATGGAATATTATTTTATACATAATAATTTTGTGTAAGAGAGTTTTATTATATTGTATAGGATCGAATATGCTCTTCGCAGATGAAGTGTTTGATAGAGTTGTTTAGGGAAAAGAAGAACATGTATATGGTCTTCATGACTTAGAGAAAGCCTACGACATAGCGTCTAGAGAGTTGTTGTGGGGATATCTCGAGGAAAATGGGTGTTTGGAACGTACATCATACATCAGGATCCTAAGGGACATGTACGAAGGCTCGACAACCAGTGTATGCACCCTGGGCAAAGATACAAAGTACTTTAAAGTCCAAACAGGTTTACACCAAGGGTTGGCTTTAATTTCATTCCTTTTTGCGGTAGTGTTGCACATGTTGACAGGACCACTTCAAGGCGATGTCTCATGGTGTATGCTCTTTGTAGATGATATTGTGTTGGTGGATGAATTTGGAGTTGGGGTCGACAACAAGCTCGAGTAGTGGAGAAATGTGCTTGAGTCAAGAGGTTTTAGATTGAGCAGAACCAAGACAAAGTATGTAGAGTTTGTTTTCAAAGGGGCTTCAGAGGGTGGTGGAAGTGTGATGCTCGAAGAAGATTGTATCTTGAAGAAGGAGAGTTTCAAATACCTAGGCTCTTACATGTAGAGCGATGGAGCCATTGAGGCAAATATCAAGTACCCAATCCACGGACCACGTGGGTTGGCAGAAATGGAGAGCAATGTTCAAGATCTTGTGCAATAAGAAAGTACCTCTTATATTAAAGGAAAGCTCTACAAAGTAGTTGTTAGAGCGGTGATGTTATACAAAGCAGAGTGTTGGCTACCCATAAAGACCTAGGAGCAAAAGTTGATGGAGGCAAATATGAGGATGTTACGTTGTTTTGAAAACACATGAGACTAGACAAAGTCAAGAACAATGTCGTCTTTAGTAGGGACGTCGGTGTAGCCAACATTAATGATAAGATGTGTGAGGCAAGGCTCGTGTGTTTTAGGCATATGCAATAGAGACAACTATATGCCAAAATACATGTGTGAGAACTTTACACTAGAGGCCTTCTACCAAGGAAGAGGACGCCTTAAGAAGAGTTCGAAGGAGGCCATCAAATAACATCTGGCCTCCTTATCCCTCACAAAGGACACAACCTAGGATATGGCCTTATGAATGGACAATATTCAGGTTCATGAGGGGTAGGGCCGCAAGCAGGTATGTGGGTGGGTTATGCACTTTTCTTTGGGGATAGAATAAATATTGTGGGTTGGCCTTGTTGTTGTGCTCGTATGTTGTTCCTTGTTCGATTTTCTTCTATCCCTTCAATTCTTTCCATATGTTCTGTATGTGTTTGCCTTGTTCATCTGTGATGTCTTTCTGGTTTCTTTTGGCGTATGTTTTTATTTTGTTTTATTCTTTTACTTTCTACTTTCCATATGTGGGTCAATCGAAAACACCCCCTCAATTCGTTTAGGAGCGGTGTGTATATCCAAACTCCTAGACCTTATCAATTAGAGATATTCTGGATAATGGTTGTTTGTTTGTTTGTATAGAAAAATATTATCTCTCCTTACTTATGAAATAATCCTCTCTATTAATATAGACTCCTCTTTAGTTGTATAATCAACCGAGAGCTTACAGTTCTATTCTCAATCTTTCATTGTATTTGAGCCTTGATCCTCCACTAAAAATCCTTTTTTCCTTACAAGTTATTTTTTTAGCCACCATATTTGACCATCCTGACACCGACACCCCAAACAACAATACTCCAACACACAAAATCCCCATCTCTTTTGAGGGAAACCTGACCGGGCTCTCGCTCAAGCTTCAAACCACGCACTCTACCACCCAAAATCCCTTCTCCCTTAAGCGTCATCAATTGGGATCTCACCCGCATCTTGAACTAAGGACTTCATGTCTCTCCTACCTCACCCATTCCTCTAGTAGCTCATCCCCAACTGATGTGATCCGAGGCGGTTGGGTCATGATTTTTCCAAGGATCTGATCTAGAAGCCTTCAAATTAACGCCTTGTCATGAGGTTCAACTTGAGAGGACACGACAACGAGAGTCCTTGGCGGGAGTAGTGGTGCGACAGTGATGCAACGATGGCGCGATGGAGACTCGCACCTGGCAGTTGGTAGTGAAATGATGGCGAGGTGGTGATGCTCGGTAACTTGAGCTAATTACGCAGCCTTGGCACAGCGTAACCAAGGGTTAACTCAGATGAGTTAGGATATGACTCGATGTGATCGAGCTTGGTGAAGAGATGAGAACTAAAAGAGTAAAGATGAACAAGAAGGGTTTTTTGACGCCCAAGTCCCAAGGAGGAGGAACACATTCAAGCTTTAACTCAATTCATGATAAGGACGATCCGACCAAGGGGGGCGCCATAGTCTTGGTCGCCTCAGGTTCGTTTGTATCGGGTTTGGCTCGGGGCTAGGTCGCATCATTCTCCGCACTCGCCCTTTAGATTCGAAGCATCCTCACTTCAATCTAGATAGGGCTAGGAAGAGGAGTCAATGTGTCCTTGAGTCGTCCATAACCAAGTGCGTGTTTATATGAATATGAGAGGTCTGGTGCAAGGGCACTCAAAAGAATCAGATCCCAAATGGACTGAAATTTTGTGGAATATCATCTTTATTAGAATCATGATGACCCACAGATTTTGGATGTGAACGCATGATGGTAGCCTGGTGAACGCCAATGATGTCTACCGTTGCAAGGACACCCAAAGTATGTTGTAGGCACTTCGTGGGAAAACATTCCCCAAACTAGATGAAATTTTGCACAGGATCCTCAATAAAAAAATATCATAATTCTCCACAAAATCTGAGCACGAATGGCCAATTATAGCTTGTAGAACGTCGGTTTCTTTAGGCGCGACCAACGAAGGGAATGCGATTGATGTTGCGACACTTAATGGTGCTTGATGCTTGGCTTCAAAAATGGATAACATGGCCTTGAGATAAAAAATTATTCAAGACATTGGGCTTGGTTCTGGAGCTGAAGTAGCGCCACAATCCAGTGCAAGCGGGGCCGTCATAGAGGCCCGAGCTAGCACGACGCATGGCGTCTCGTGTCTTATCTAGCAGCCTCCTCCATAGGATCTAGGAGCATGGTTGCATAAGAGGGGGCAGTGATAACATGATTATTTGACATATCTTAACTCATATTTCCCCCCTTTTGTGCAAAAAGGACATAATCCTTAGCTATTTTGTGTAGGTTTTGTTGCTTTGTGCGGAACTTTGCCATCTTGTCGTGTTTATCTTGTACGAGCACTTTTGGAAGCATAACGGAATTGATTTGGACTTGGCTCAAGATTGGACAAGATTTGGAGGACATTAGTTTGATGAGTTGGTGAAGAAAAATCAATTTCAAGAGGATTGCAAGTCATCGGTGTTTAGGGCTGGGCAAAATCCGGTCCGGACCGGATTTTTGGACCGGACCGGGGTGGACCGGACCGGGTGGTATCCGGTCCGGTCCTCGATCCACAAAAAATTAGAAGCCGGTCCCCGGTCCGGTCCGGTCTAGGTCCGGACCGTCTTTTTGTATTAGTGATAAAAAAAATTATTTTGGGTAAAAAATATGCATATATATTATAAAATTTATGTTAAAAATATAAATTGAATTTTTTATGATATAATATATATACTTTTATTAAAAATAATATTTTTTATAAATAAATAAAAGTTTTTAGTAAAAATAATACATTTTATTGACAAAATAATAGCTCGGTCCAAACCCGGTCCAAACCCGGACCGGACCGGGACCGAGACCGGACCTCCTCGGTCCAATATTTTTAGGAATCCGGTCCCGGTCCGGTCCGGTCTTGGACCGTTGCCCAACCCTATCGGTGTTGGACAACACACCTACACTTCATTGTGTTTACCGCGGTGACAAACGTGGTCGCGATGCTTCAATATTAATGCTCTGATTTCACCGTGGGCAGGTAGCGGTAACCAACACGGCAACGGTGAAACTACCAAATTTCTAGAAAATAACTAAAACCCTACTTCTTTTTGGTGGCCTATATTAATAGCTTTTGTAAAGACATTTGCAAGATTCGTGTTTCATTTTGGCCTCTCTTTCTAGGGTTTTAGCTCTCTTTCATTTCATTTTTTAATTTTTGTAGATATAAATATCTAATTAGATTTTTTAGTTAGCTTAGGACTTAGATTTAGATTTGAGATTCCCACTTTGGGGTTGTTGAATTCTCTTGTGATTGAAGACTTGGTGGAAAAAATCAATCTCAACTTCATTCTCTTATTTCAATGGAAGTCAAGAATTTGGGTTGAATGATAAGTGTCTCTTATCTATTTTTCTTATTTCTTGCTTTGATCATAATATCTACTTGTGTATGATGATTGGATTGATCTTTCATGCTTTGTTCTTACAAATTATGAGTGAGTAGTTATTTGTTTAGGATTGTGGGTAGCCCAATAGTGATTGTGTGATGATTTGGTAAAAGTCTCTCTTCGGTTGAATGAGTTTTAGTTTTTACTCAATTCTTGCACACCAAGTGTGTGAAAATACCTACCTTGTATTTTCTCATATTTTGGATGTTAAGTATACATTGAAAGATGATATTTGACATTGAACTTTCAAGAGTTGAGCTAGGAATTTTAGGACCACGAAAGTAGGCCTAATTGCCTAGTGGTTATTTATGTCTATGTGTTTAATGTACCTAGTCTAAGATTAATTACCACAAAAATAGGAGTACGTTAAGATAAATTACACTAATTTTTCCTTTGCCTTGAAAGAGAATATATATGAGATATTTTAGGACAATTGACCATTGTAGACCATTGCTTGCTACCTTAGAGAGATATTTGCTTGATATTGTATATTTCCATTGTGGTGAGCCAATTCCTAGCCTTCCTTCATTCAAACAATAACCTAACCTCTTTTCTAGTCATTCTTAGTCTTTGATCATGTTTTTTGTTTGTTTTAACTATTAGAAAATTCAAATTTCAATCAATTATTTGTGGTATAGATTACCAATTTTTGTGAAATATCTGATCAACGAGACAACGAGTGTTCCCTTAGATTTGATATCTTTTATATTACTTTGATAGTATCGTGCCTTATGGGCCTATCAGGCAGCCCGTCTCCTAGTGGTGGTGTGGGGGTGTGAAGGTGGTAACGATTCAATGCCATAGTAGTCATGCCAATAGTAGTCGTCAAAGTAGGTGCTTTTGTACCGATCCCAAGGTCGGGAGCGGTACTCGGCTCGCCTATAGTCATGGTCATAGGACATGTGTGACTCATAGGTTGGGCTTTGCCACAGTGGAGAACATCTTCTGAGGGTAGGAGGCGGAATCCAATCCAAGTCTTAACAACTTGGGTGACTGGCGTTGAAACTCCATTCCCCTTTGTCATCTAATACTTTTCTTGAATGGAGATATGGGAAGTAAATGAAAACAAAAGAAAACAAAACATTCAATCTTGTTATTCACCCTCAAGATAACGAAACTCCATTCTCCTTTGCCATCTAATACTTTTCATTTACTTCCCATGTCATCTCGACGTTGTATATTGATCAGTATACGGTGAGATTGGTTCTCATTTTGTCAAAGGTTACCATCAAGAAGAGGATGTTGATTATTTTAATACATTCAATCTTGTTATTCACCCTATTACTATTAGGCTCGTATTATCTATTGTTGTCAGTAATATTTTGACCTCTTCTTCAACTTGATATCAATAACGCTTTCCTCAATGACGACCTTGATAAAATAGTCCATATGGAGCAACCTCTAGTTTTTATAGACCCTCAACATCCTAATCATGTCTATCGCCTACACAAGGCTCTATATGATCCAAAACATCCTACTCGTGTCTATCGCTTGCATAAGGCTCTATATGGTCTAAAACCTCATGTTTTGAGAATACACTTTTGTCATCTTATGTGGTTTGGACTTCTCAAATTGCCGAATTTAGTACCAAGGTAGAGTTATGAAAATCTAATAGACCGATAAACTGACAATGTATATAAAACATATCTATTAATAAAAATGAAAAACACAGAAACAAATAACACAAATTACCCAAGGAATTAAGTAGAAGTTTAACTCCAAATAAGTGAACATTGGAAAGTGACATCTTAACGACTTAACTCGTGCACCAATCTAAAACACTTTGTTCTTTTAGGTACGTGATTAATCAATTAATAAGTGGGGAAGGGAGAGCGGGCCAAAAATCACTAACCAAACAATCTATATATTTTGGATGGTGATTAAGATTAACACTTGAAGATTGTAAACAGTGGTGAGTGACTAGTATTCTTGTGTTTGTTTTATTAATCAACGACTAATATTCCACATATATTCGAATGATGATACCATATCACACTCGTGCGGGTGGGTGAATGTAGGCCCACTCAATTTTATTATAATGTTTCTAATTTAATTGAGTCCAATCTAATCATTTCCCCATACCCTGTCCATCACCTCGTGAGCTACCTTACTTTTAAAATAAAATAAAAAACTTATCTTATTAATTCGTTCACTTCTTTTCTTGGTCGATCGAATATTAATTTGGTCATTGATCCTATGGAGTTGACCTCGTCTGATCTCCACCGCACGAATGTTAAGCTACCTGACAATTAATTAGACTCTACGTATGCACCCTCTCCTCCAATTATTTATCTTTTTTTTTGTTTTGCATGGGTCAATTAATTAAAAATTAATTAATGCTAAGAAAATGACAATTAGATGAATCTTAATTTGATATCTAGATTCATATTCGGGAGATCTAGCTAAGAGAAATAAGGACAAAATTTAATCTATAATATTAATATATAGTTTCGCTAGGATTTATGTATATGGTGAAGCAAACTGACAAATGAAATTAATTGACAATCATCAAAATGATTTATGTAAAGTGATAAGCATTTATATACGTGCATGACCAGCTACCTAATTAATGTGATCTGTATAAAAACCAAAAAAAAAGAAGTATGGTTTTAAAATTTTAAGACTTTGTTTTCGCATATACAGTATGTAGGCGAAGTCTTGACAGTATACAGGAACACGTCATATATGTGTGTGTGTGTAATTTTCAAATCGATCGACTAATATTCAATAAGTATGGGCTAGCTCATGAAGAAGTTGTGTACGTACGTGTTAACATCAATTGTACATATATAGATAGATTAGGTTTAGGATGTGTGGTGTAAACATGCATTGTTGAAAAGATGATAATGCGCTATTACGTACAAATATATTTGTAAGTATGTAAAGTGTTGCTACTTAATGAGTTAAAAATGGTCAGTTAGAAGGCTTGTTAAATATTGCTTGGGTGGGAGCTACCGTTGAGAGCTCGGTTAAAATCAATATTGATGGATCGGTTAGACAAGACGGTACAACGGCAGCCGGATGAGTTATACGAGACTCTAATGGACAATGGCAGGTTGGATTTGTCCATTATATTGGTATGTGCACAATTCCTATGGCTGAACTTTGGGGGGCTTTACAAGGTCTTCTATTAGCTTGGGATCGGGGTTACAGGAGGGTTTATTTAGAATAAGATTCACAACTTGTGTGTCTACTTTTAAATAAATATGTGGATCGTTATCACCCCTTATTTAGCCTGGTTGCTCAGTGTCAAGGCTTACTTAGTAGGGACTTGACTATCCAGTTCCCTCATATTTATAGAGAGGCTAACTCTGTTCCAGACTTTCTTGCTAAGCTTTTTCTTTTAGATTAGGGTTTCATGTATTGTGTGACTCGCCGGAGGGTGTTTTTTGTTTGCTGTCTGATGATGTTAGGAGCCGAGCTACCCCGATTGCTGACTACGTAGCTCATTTCTTTTATTAATAAAATTCCCCCTTAGGGGACGGAGAGTGTCGCCTCTCCTTCGACAAAAAAAAATATTACTCGAGTGAAATTAAGTTGTTTGGAGACTTGAAGGACAAAATTATATAAAGAGAATTCCATTTTTAATTTGAGGCTAAATTCAATATATACGTATACTACTAGCTAACTAGGAAGATAAAGTTATGAAGCGTTACCTAATGAAAGATGTATAATGTTACACAATTCAATCATCTGCTTACATATGTCCTTTGTTTTTGGTGTTTGATTTTCATGTGCACAACACCTAGTCTATCTTCCGTAATGAACTTATATGTGCACAACTCCTAGTCTAATGACTCATAGACTTTAACATGTTATCAGAATCGATGGCCTAGTCTTGCGCCCGTTTTCTGATATTTTGGCTAGACTCGTTTGTCCAAGTGTTAAATGGATCAAGTAAGTTGCACTTACGCGAGCGTGTTAGAATATGGCTTTCTACATGGAAAGTTGAGTAATAACATAGATTGGGTTTAATTACATGTATGTGCAGAGCCAATGGTCTGATCTTGTATCCGTTTTCTGATTGTTTGGCTAGCTAGACTTGTTTGTCCAAGTGTCAACTAGACCAGACCAATTACGCTTACGCGAATGTGTTGAAAAATAACTTTCTCTATATGAAAAGTTGGGCGATAAAATAGATTCACTTTACATATACATACTATTGAGAATAATAACCTATCCCACATCTAAAATCCAAAGAGATCCAGTCTAGCATATATACCTTGGGTTAATCCTCCTATTGCCAATTAGTTGTAGGATGGAACCCCATGGGCTTATGTGCTAGGCCCATCCGCACTTGTGTGCGCTCAATCCAACACATCCCCGATCTCTCCACACGTACGTGCATGACTCTTAGTGCCCATGAACTTTAACAATAATCATAACTATAACCTAAAGCAGATGTTAAAAAAAATTATTAAATGACACATGCCACTTTTATATTGGACCACATCACCTCTTTTTTAAAATAATCTTTTATTTTTGGATATGATAAATTCTTATTCATGTTTTTAGAATATAAGATATATAAAAAATCTCATTATTAAAAAATCTTTATTTTTTGGATATAATAGATATGAAGATAATTAGGATATTTTTTAATGTCATACAAATTCTAGTATATTTATTTTATTTTTAGATAGAACCGTTTTTTAACTAAGATATTTTAATTGAATAGTTATCTTTGTAACCGTATATTACTAGCAATCTCCTTGCCAATTTGGTTATTATTATAATCCACTCATTTGTTACCTTATATGAAAAGATCTTGATTATTTACATGATAATTGACTTTATCTTTTTACGCAAATCATAAAAAAAATTTATATTCTGCGTTATGATAACAAAATTTTATATGATAATTGTCTTATCTTGATTAGTTATATTCTACGCAGATCATAACAAAATTTATATTTTCTCTCAAAAAAAAATTATATTTAAGCATTTACATGATTATTTTTCTCGAATAATAAATATATTTGAATATATTTTGTTATTAATATTTTATTTAAGAAAAATTCGTACAAGGTACGTGAATACATACTAGTATATATCATATAAGGCGCGTCTTATATGTTCCGATAACGATATCTGATAATGTAAGTTATGGGTTCACCAAACATACCCTTAACGACCTTAAGTGATAGATGGGCTTGCTAGCTGGCTAGGAGGTGGATGTGGGCGGGTCCCAGTGACCAGTCCATATGAATGTTACACGGGCGCGCCAATCTGCCATGCCATGCCAATTGCCAATTGCCAATTGCCAATCATCATTCTTTCTCATCAATTCATCATCATGCAACTTCAACAACAATCCTACCTATCCAGCTAATAAATGAGAAACAATGATCGGACAATATTCAAAAAAAAAAGAAAAAAAGATAAAAATAAAGCATCCATCGATCGATCGATTCGGTCGTCAATCCCAATCTCATTAGAGTTTGTGGGTCGTTAATGTGAGGGGTATATATGACCGTCCGTGCGTATATGTACACTAGGTTTCTAAATTAAATAGGGTTTCATCTTGTGAAAATATCTATTCCACATCGGAAAATTAAAAAATGAATTTATCGAATTACATAATATATATACTCTTGGATTATACCTCTTATTGTCAATTGGTTGTATGATAGAACCTCATGGACTTTTGTGATGGGTTTGTTTCGCACGTGGATGTACGCTGGGACGGTCCTCCCTCCATTTGTATTTTGGTTCATTGGACTTTGACATGGTATCAGAGCGGTTTGATCTCGGGTCTTTAGTTATTTTGGTCGAGACGGGATGCTCTTCGCCCATTATATTGGACTAGCCTGTCATAATGTCGTAATTTGGGCTAGTTATTTGGGCTCATCAACAATCCATCACCTCTAAGATCATTATGTAGTCAAGTGACAACTTGCTTGAATTGCTCATATATATACTCTTGTGTGACAAAAGAAGGAATAATCCATAAACTTTATTATTATAATAGTCTTATTTAGTCTCAACTTTAAAACGTATGAATGTATATATTTTTAACAAATCCAATCCAATATCATTTTTTTTAAAATTTCAAGTCAAATAGCAAATGAGAAAAAAAAAACTGTGACCTAGCTTATTATGCTCATCATCAACCCAACATTCTACCTACAAAGGTTGAAAATAACCCCTACAAAAAAAAAGGCAAACAAAGGGAGAAGAAAGTTTTTTTGGGCATGAAACAAAGAGAGAATTGAAGAAAGTTGAGAGTGCAAATGTATAATTATTGATAATAATATTGCACGTGCACTTTTGGTCTGCTTCGCTTTTAGCTTTAGGCGACACGCCCAACAAACGATCTGACCGATCAGGGATCAATTTGTTACACTGTATCTGTTACTAATATTTCCACATTTATATTCAATTCCATTCGTTTTCCAAGCTAAGTAAGTAGCGAGCTAGCTAGCTTTCTTTGTGCTTACATGATTATAAATTATTACTCTGTTGAATATCTCTTCATAATTAGTTGTTCTATTGTTGGATAAATATTAATTGATGAGGGTGAGGAGTCTAGCTAGTACGGTCCAACGGTTGGTTCGTAGGAAGAAAATTCTGATGTTGTCGTTTCGACATCCACCGACGACGAAATTTTAAAGTTTTTTTGTTGAAGGTGAATTTTTTTGAAGTTTAGGTTATTCTAAATCTTATTAGATTAAAAAAAAAATTAATTGATGAGAGTAATGAACTCGAGTTATACATATTGTTGAAATTTGGTTTGGTTCTCAACTTAAGTTAATAATATAATTACTAATATTATTGTTTTATTTTAATTAATAGTTTAATTTGAAAGGACTTGTTCTATGCGTATATATCAGTATCTTGTAAGTCTAAGTGTATAAATTTTATAATTACATAATGTAATATGGTTTCTGACCTAGGATAATCATTCTTGTTTTTGAAATTAAAATCCTATAAGAAAATAAATCAATTCTATTAAAAAAAATTAAATTACCATAAATAATAAAAACTAATAAAATCTTTTCATTTTAAGAGTCCAACTTATACCTTAAGCACATAGGTAATAGGTTAGAAAAATTAAATATAATAATTAATATTATGGTTTTTCTATAACTTATATATTTAGTGCATAGATTGAGATTCCTATGCTTTAATATTATTATCCTGATGAAAAATGTATAAATAATTTAAAAATATCCTAAAATAGTTAATATATTTATATATGATAATTTTTTAAATTATAGAGAAATATGCAATGAAGATCGATATATCTTATATTTGATTGGCTTGAAATAGATCAGACAAGAGATATTCCTACTTTGCATTATACAGAGTACATTATTATTTAAGATCTGACCATATATATATAAGTAGCATGCATTTGACCAAAAAATATAAGTAGCATACATTTTATAAATAATGCAATTTAAAAAGGCAAAAAATCAAGTAATTGACACCATCGACGTATATATGAACCGGCCACCTCACACTGCACCTAGCTAATAAAACGTACGATTAATTATGACTTAAATAGTCTTAATTAATTTAATTAAATTAATTATACACCTTTATTTTTGCACTTTCGGCCGCTCTTAATTAAACAGTTGGTCCCCCCCGCCCAATACAAACAACGGTCAGGATTTGGACGCTGCAACAAGTCTCTGTCTGACTTTTCCAAAATATACAAGTAATAATATTCAATTATCCATTACAACTATCTTACAAAAACTATACTAATGTATACCGGAGTAGTATAATATACTTAAAGCATAATTATGACATTGACCCATTAATTAATTCCATAAAATACACACACCCATAATGAAATCAACTCAACCCGGCAACCCCCACGCTCACACTCCCTCCATTTAATCATATTTAATTAATAATGCATTAATTGGGTTTAAAGAGTTGTTAAATGATTATAATCAAGTACTAATAGTGGGAAGAGTGTAATTATTGATGATTAATCCCGAAATTTTCGGCCTTATTGGAAAGAGTTGCCACTATAGGACAGAAAGAGGGTTTCTTGTGGAGATGGCGACCGGAAATGGAATAATCAACACAATTCAGCTCCTATTAATTAGCAATCATCATCTTTAATTTACTTGAATGATCGATCCATGTATGAGCACAAGTATGACTTGTTGTTTCTGATAAGTACGTAGCTAGTATTAATTGAACATGAACATGCTTGATCGGTCGATCTCATTGATGATATTAAGTGTATATGAAGCATCCAATTAATGTATCTCTAATCAATCATAACATAGAAGTAGGCATATTCCCTATTCCCCTAAGTACTCGTTGGTCGGTGACGGACCTAGAATAAATTGAAAGGGGCCGGGTACGACTTCTTCTATAAAGTCAATAGTTCAGAAACTGCCGACGAGTTGAACCAGTCAATACTCGTAAATACGAAAGAAATATACTTGTTCAATAATAAAATTTTATTTTATGGTGAAAAGCATTAAATGTTAATTGGAATATCAATAAATTTAATTTTAGAAAAGGAAACGTTATATAGGAATGAAAACAAAAACTAAATGGGACTATGATGAATTGAACCTTGATGAATTGCATACAAAGTTGAGTAATCAACCATCTAAAGTAGACTAGTTTAACTTGATATTCTTACTATAAATTATTTTAAATTTATTCATATTTTACCTAAAATTTAAAATACATACTAGTAAAAATCTCGACCAAAGAGAAGGGCACAAGCTCCCTCATGCACCCCTAGGTCCACCAATGTGTTTGGTTTAGGGTTAAAATCACACAAATTAAAAAATTCCACAAAGTATAACAAAATACATTCGTTTGGTTGACAAAGGTTAATACTACCTCCGTTTAGGTCTATTTGGCCTTTTATATTCAAATATTTATCTAATTCTATTTGACCTTTTAACTATTTTGTCCAAAACTTTCCAGATTTACCCTCAACTAAATAAATTGGAAAATGTAAAGTGTATTGCATGCAATAATTAGATTGGAAGTTGTAAAAAAAAGAGTTAATAAATAAGGGTATTTTAGTAAGAATAATATTTGTCTTAATATGTGTGTGTATTGCTCAAAAGCCAATTATATGTATAACGATTTTTCTAACCTATGCCCCAAGGGCATAGGTTAAGATCCTCAAAATAGAAACAATTTGTTAAATTGTATTTATTTAAGATTAATCATTTTTTACAAAGGGTTTATTAGTTTTCATATAGGGTTTTAGTTTCTTAAAATGGAAAACTTAACCTATGCCCTTAGGGCATAGGATAGAAAAACCGTACTTATAATTAGACGGAGGGAGTAAAAAATTATATGAATTGAACTTCCTAGAAATTTCAATTTTCAACATTTTGTAGGAAGTAGACTTAATTATTAATTTCTCCGTAGTAAAATATCAACTTTCTTCATTTGAAATTCTAAATTTAAAATTTACAAAACATATCTTTGTGTGTTTCTCGTTCCCAATTTCGTTTTGTAGCTCAATTCACAAGTTTCTTCATGATATCAGAGAGATTCCGTTCTGGATCTCGATTTTTGATTTATTAATGAGCTAGACAGCTCAAAGACATGACGTCAAGTGTAACTGGGCTATTGCGGAGCTATATAATTACACTTGAAGGAGATATATGAAAGAAAAGTTTCTCACATCGAAAATTTATGAGATAAAATATCTAACATATAAACATTTCTGTTACTTTTTATTTTAAGTGGACTTTAGGCCCAACGCACATATAAACCATTCACATTAATATTAATATTATTAGTCCACCGGATTTTAACCTACACTATAATTAAGATGTGGAACCTAACAACTTAAGTTGCACGATAACTTACTATATATGCATGTTCAATTTCAAGGTTAATTTGAAGATCTTTCTAGATCAAATATGAAAAAATAAAACAAAAGCAGGCTCTGTAGATGCCTTTTTAATAGAGAACTCAATCAAGAATCACATGCTGATCTTTTCAATTTACCCCCTTTTTAATTCATTAATTAGCAACAAAAGTTTTAAGATAATTGTAGTGCAAGTGCAATCCGTGTCAAAAGATAAAAATTTTATGAATTAATATCTGATTAATGGGCATCAAACAAACATGTAAACAGCAAACCTACCAAATAATTTTATTGCATGAAAAAGAGCGAATAAAAAGCAAAAAAAAAAGGCAGGAAGTGTTCGAACATAAACAATGAGTGATCTAATTTACGCATGATTCATGACCCGGGCCCAATATTGCACAAACACACAGAATTTCCTAATCTCAATTAATGGCCTTTGATTGTGATTTGCATTTGAGCTTTCGCAAACTTATCTATCTTTTAACTAAACTCATTTCAATTGTAGCAAAAATTACTTTTAGTACTCATACAGTCACACGTGTGGATTTATGGATAGATTAAGAAAAATCAAAGAAATCAACGGGACTATGCCATAATTTCAGAAAATGTAACCTGTTTTCGTTTTTTTTTAACGAGGGAACCAACTTTGGTGGTAAAATTCTGGGCCTGTGAACTAGCTTGCAAAAATCACAAACTAGGTAAACCGGTTTGCGCCGACCAATACATCCTAATATAGGGAAGGATGGTGAGACTTGTTTTTTCAAGTAAATGAAGGGCGAAGTTATATATAGATCGAACATGAGATCTTTCAACATCTCTTATGCCTCTTACCTCTAGGCTACTTATATGGGGCACCTTTTTTTCGTCTTTGATTAGAGTTCGAGTCTCGCGAGGCCTTTTTTGAGATATTAGACCGTGTGAGGAAAAATGGGCCGTTGTGATTGGGCCTACGGGCCTGTTTGAGATATCAGATGAGATTCACAATTCTTTTTTCTCATAATTTTCAGAAAATCTTCCCATTTAAAAGGAATACTTTTAACTTGTAACAGCCCACTTCATCCTGAAAAGCCCAAATAGGTCCATTACGTAAATAAAGCACTGCCTCATAACCCAAAGTATATTTTATTGGACCCAGCAAAAAAATGTTCAAATTTAAAGCTCTCTAACTCAAGATTCTACTTAATGGGGGCGAGTCTTTCGATTGAGAGTTGAATCAAATCTTCTTGACTTCCTGTATAAGGATGCTCTAGGACGGACTACTCCTTCTAAATCTTCAGTTTTTCTCGAACGTCGGAATCAATCATGTCTTTTGTGATGTGAATAGTATATAGCTAATAAAATAAAACACCTAAGTCGTTCACCCTCTATACCCGATGTTCTAAAAGACTTAAAAGTGTTTAGAGTTCTCATCCACATGGACTACATGAATGTGCTAGGTCGATTAATGAGATAGTATATTGAGTTTAGATCGAGTCTAAAAATTTCTACATGTGAAGTTGAAAATTAGGTCATAACCCATATTGCAGGTTTAACAGCTACTAATAATTAATTTTTATTTTATTTTACTTTTCGAAAGAAAGTTCGAGTAGGTTAAAGCCCATGAATAGGCTTGAACCTACTATTACATATCTCCGAAATAGAAGACCACTTCTAGAGGCATCTAAAGATTGCACACTAACATAGTCACCACATCACCAAGTACCTATTGATCTAGTGATAATTGGCACTAGGTCGCTTAAGCATTTGTCCAGAGATTTCGAGTTCGAGACTCTCTGGCGATGTGTATGCAGTAGAGAGGCTTAGGAGGAGCAACACCCCTAACGGGATCCAATCCAATTCCGGTCCGGACGTAGGCACAATGTACCGAACCGGGCGAGGCCCAGCCCATCAAAACAAAAAATAGTTACCACATCGACATCGAAAATTAATTCATAATCTTTTTCTTTTTAAATAATTTGTATGTTCTTACTAATTGAGTCAACTTTTTATTAGATAGTAACTTGAAATCTAGTAATGCCGATTATTTAGAAGCTTGTTTATAAGGCCGTATATGCATGGAATATTCATGATTCTTGACTATAGTGAGTAATACAGGTATCGTCCTTTTTGGTGGATTTCATAAATTAAAGCCAAAACTAGGAGGACTTTGAAAATTTCTGTTCCTTTTCATGTGCTATACACTTTTACTTTACTTTCACAAAACTAGGTTACTTGTCAAGTTGTGATTACAAAATAGTACCAAATATTTTGTCTGATGGGATCAAATCATTTAATTATTAATTTTGAGCAATCATGCCACATAATGTGTCACATATTTGCCGAATCAGCATTTTATATGCAAGGTTTTTCAATATTTTTCCATTTTATAAATATATTTCTTTAATTTGCTGAAATTATGTAATCATAGAATCATATCTTAACCCACCAAAAAAATAACTTTTTTTTTTGTAATTGATTGCGAACAAGCACACATCAAATATAAATTACCTCTTCCTTACCAAAAACACCAATGTCAAAAATTAACAAATTTCATCAAAAATATCATTTAAAAAAATGTTTGTAATTGGTACTCCATAATACTTATAGGTTCAGTTTTTGTGTGCCTCGAGATCGGTAGTTCGACCGTAATGGTTTGGTAAAATTCGAGAATATGTGATCGACACCTAAAGGCTCTCGATTAGAGTGAGTTCAAATATATGAGTTGTTCATATATACTGGTTCCCCATGACCTTGTCTTGTGCATTTTTTCCTAGTTGGCGTCTTCTTTGCTCTTCCCGTGACGCTCTGCACAACCTTCTCCTCATGTGCTTCTTCAGATCAAGTTCCAACTTTGATCAACAATCTTTAGATTTTTTTTGTTTTTTTTCTGTTTACTTGTTTGGTAGCATGTTTACTATCTCTTGTCGATTTTTCGGTCTCTTGATTTACCAGACATGTATAATTCATCGAATTCTTTTCTTCTTATATATTATATTTCTCTCTATTTAGCCATGATCTTCTTCTACCATTGCTAGAAAAAAAAAACTCATTAAAATTTATAATAATATTATTATGTATGGAATTTTTGTCTTTATTGGTTACCTATAAATAGTAGATTAGTGTCCGGCCGTGTGTGGCATGGACCTCGATCGACTAGCTATAATATATGTATAATCAACAAATCTTATTAGACGCATAATGTCGTTGAATTATTGTACGTACGTAGACAACTAATACCACTTACAATTAATTATACTAGTTAATCTAATGTACGGAGGCGATCTAATATCTCATGAACTACTACTTCGTACATTAATAAAATAAAATAGGACGTGGCGGAATAATTTAGGTATATCGTGTTTTATAGGTGACCTAACTTCTAATCTGCAATCCGGGGCATAATTGATACCATTATACTTACTATATTTTTTTTTAATTGAAAAGCTTATACTAAGTATTGAGAGGATTGGTACGTACGTGGTGGATATATATAGAAGAGTTAGTTTGTAATGTTTCTAAGTAAACAAATTAATTAATGTAGATGGAATTAGTGGAATTAATCCTTAGTGGATTGAGCATCTCCAAAGAAAAATTTGACCTTTTCTCATAGTTTTATATAAAAATATAAGTAAAAGTCACACAATGGATATGTTTATTGTTTTTTTATTAGAAACTCTTAATATATTAAGTATTTTCTTAATTCAAAATTATTAAAGTTCGTGAATTGATAAATTATAAGTTAAACGCATGCATATACAAATTTACCTATAAGACTAAAACCACTCAACAATATAGATTATATAAGATATCCACTAACTTCGTGAATAATGTATGATATATGTACTTCCTCGGTAATCAATTTATTAGTCTTTTTAATTACTACTTTTCACATTTTATAATTAAGGAGATATTAAATATTTTTTAATCACCATTGGTGGTAGAGTATAAATTAACAGAGTTGTTTGGAGCAACTCGGTGTTGGGCTCGATTAAGTTTTTTTCATGTTCGGTTCAATTTGTAAATGAGTTGAGCTTAAACACAATTTTAAAGTTCGAAAGATAAATGATCCAAGCTTGATCACAATAAAACTCGGCTTGTTTATTCATTAGCAAGCTTGATTATATGCTCATGAGCAAACTCGAGTATACGTTTATTAACAAATTAAATTATATGTTTATTAAAAATTAGTTTCACTATATATTACATAATATATTGCTTAAGTATAGTTTTGGTGGTCTCTCTCAAACTACATAGATTAATTTTAAGTTTTATTTGCTTGTAAAAATGATTAGGTAAATGAGTTGTTCACGAGCTTATCTCACGAAGAAACTAAATGAGAGGCTCGTGAGCTAAAGTTGAGCTCAATGACCATTTAAAAGAACGAAGTTTAAACAAGATTCTGAGCTTGAACAAAGCTCACGTTCGAGCTTGAGCTCACTTATATTTTTAACCAAGACGAGCTCACTTATTTGCCGCCCAATATCAACATTTAGCGGCAAAATATATTTTTTTCGTCAAAGATTTTGTTGAGGGGCAAATTATATTTTTGTTGTTAAAAGTAAACTTTGGGCGACAAAAAAAGATTCGACGCCTTCGTTCCGTTTTTTTGTCGCCGAAAACCCGTTTTCTTGTAGTGGCAATTCAATGCTTAACTCGGATCGATTCGATTATAGTCCTATTTGGTGGTAAACCTTGTGTTTGTGAACTATTAAATGTATTGTTATTTTCGATCTATTTATTACTCTCCTTTTGTACATTCTTAAAAAAACATTACTAATAAATTATCAATAAATATAAGAGTAATGTGCAAATTAAAGATCAACTAGTCTTCGGGCATCTAGTCAAGCGATTAAGCCTCCAAGAGTAGTACCCAGAGGTATTTGGTTCGAATCTCATGAACAGTGCCTTTCACCGAAAAGAAAAGACCAACTAATAAAAAAAACAACTATCTTGAGACAAAAAAAAAACTAAACCTACATAAACTAGTAATATGATACAAAGAGAGTACTAAATTTGATTTGCTCCTAACTTTCTTATATGAAAAGTTATACTTCCATAATAAACATATGGACCAAGAGTCGACAAGCCAAGGTCATGAGTCATGATGATTGGATACATTATATAAATAACGAGGGAGTGTACCAATTATTAATGCTTTCTTTTGAAATCGACCCATCAATTTCCAATTCCACAAATGAATTAATACACATCTCCCCCAATTGGTGCCTTTTACCTAATCTTTCTCTTGCCTTTTTCCCCGCCTGTTCCTTAGTCATTTTCAACACAATCCAACACACACACACATATAAAATCTTCAAAATATATATATCTTGTGTGTATGCATATGGGTTTATAGTAAAATAGCAATGGCATGAGAAACCATTGGTCAAAACATGGTGTGTCATCCAATCTAAAAGATAGTGGATTTCCATGTCTTTTCTTACCTTGATCTACACATTATTCATATTCTATTATTGTCCCATTTGCTAAAGCTGTTGATTTTCTTGCGTTTACTTTTTGGTTAGATGTGAATTTGCTTGCTTAAATGTAAATCTTGCCCCTTTTCCACCACCTCACACCCTCAACCCTCAATATGATCATATTGTCCACATTCATGCATGCACTTTTCCATCGCCCTCTATATTCATTGATTTTGTTTTTGGAGTTAATATATACTTTTGTACTAGCTCCACATACATAGACGTGTGTCGTGTGATAAGACAAATAATAAAAAGTTTAGCTCGAAAAATAAGAAGAGTAGCTCATGATCTTATGTACTGTCTAATTGACGGACCTACCAGCTGATCGATCTCTAAGATGAACTATCGATCAACTCTGATACTATTTATTACATAGAGAAAACAAGCTCAATAAAATTCTAATTCAAAATCAATTGGCAATAAAAGAAGTAACTCATGATCAAATATACTAATTAACTTGTTATCTCTGAATTTTCCGACGTGGGTCGACGCATATGTAATATCTAAATGGAACACGTATCTGGTTTTTAAGACGAACCATCAATTCCGATGCCACTTATTTCAGGGAGAAAAAAATCAACTATCAAACTCAGCATACAAGTTCAATAAAATTCTAACTCAAAATCAATTGACAATAAAAGAAATAAACTTGTTATCTCTCAATTTTTCGAAATGGGACACATATATCTTGCAAAGCTATGATTAGTACACCCATAGATAAAGGCAATATTAATTATTAAGAGTGGGATGTGGAGGCCAATTGTTGGAAGCTAGGGTGTTGCAATGCAACTACTTAATTAAATCATATGAATTATAAAGCATGGGAGGTGGGAGACACTTCATGCGGCATGTCACTTATGAAGTGGACATTAATTAGATTAGTGGCTACCTAGCTTCAATTCCTCTATAACTCTTAGCCACCTCCATCCAATCTTTATAATTATTGTATAACCTAAATGGATGGGCCATCCGATCCTCACCCTATAGCTTAATTACCAATGGGCCACGTGTTTTATCCATAACTCAACCAACGAGACCTCGATCTTGATTGGAAGTACGGTATAAACTTAATTAGTTAATTAGGAGCATCGTATTTATATAAAATAAGTTTAAGTACCCACTCAATAATTAAAAACTAGGGTCTTATCGTTATTTTTGTGTCAAATGACCCACCATGGATAAAAAGATCATTAACTGTGGGTGAAACATAGGGTTTGTGCTGTCAAAGTTAATCTTTATTTCGAGATATATAGTGTACATTTAAGTAAAAAAAACAAGTCTTATTCTTCTTCTTTCTATCACAACAAACTGATCGACATAAGTTAATTTATCTAGCTAGTTCATATTTTTGCTGATTAAGTTACGAATTTGGAGTTTGCTTTCAACTTGAGTGAAAAAACAAGTCTCATCCTTTTTTTTCATATCCAGACAAGTTGATCGACGTATATAATTAGTTGGTTTACTCGGTTCATGATCCTTGTTAATTAAGTTACGAGTTCGGAGTTTGCTCCTAACTTAAGTGGAAAAAAAAGTATCACTATTCTTCTTTCTATCAGGACGATTTGATCGGCATAAGTTGGTTGACCTGGTTTGTGATCCTTGCTGATTAAGTTACGAGTTTGGGGTTTGCTCTCAACTTGAATGAAAAAACAAGACTCATCAGTCTTGAACGAGTTGATCAACATAAGTCGATTTACTTGTATCATGATCCTTGCTGGTTAAGTTTTTAAGTCCAAAATCTATCACCGAAAGTGAATTTCTCGTCATGGAATTAAACAATTTAAAAAAAAACTAGATATATATAGTAGTAGTAGTATTATACTATAAGGTTGCTTTAATACTAGCTAGTAACAATAATTGAAGTGAAAAAAGGGTCGTGGGGGCTCCAATTAAATGTTATGTAGTGGAAAAGGAAGGCCACGAAAATCCTACTCAAAAGGAGGGTAGATAGATGTGGGACAAAAAGCTAGTCCTAAAAGAGAAAGTAATTAATATTTTAGGGGGGTGGCTGTAATTATTAGAAAGTTGATACAATTCTATTGGCAAAAAATGCACATTTTATACATTGATACATCACTCAACACAACTCATAATTGGAACTTAGAAACTTAATTTCATCACACAAAAAAGTATTGGTTAATAATACATTTGGTGTGCATGTGGTGCCAAACCTTAGCTTGATCTCTAGCTTAATGCAAATTGCAAACCCTAGCTAGATTATAGCTAGCTAATCCTATGCTTAATTAGCTTATGCTACCTAAATACATGGACACTATTACACTAATATGGCTTGTTTAATAAAGTTATAACGTACTATCATTTCATTATCTACTATCCCCTTGATTGATCTTCTCTTTGCATTTAATAATTATTATAAGTAACCAATCAATACTAGCTAGTTCCCTCTATCTAATTACTTAATATGTGTCGGTTTAAAATCAAATTAACCAACTATTTGTACAAAAAATAATCACAAAAATAGGAGCCGTACTAGGTACGATATATGGACTAGAAGAAACGAAAATTATTAAATCAACACTTATGAATTGACGTGTTTTTATTTCCACCGTCATGTACGTACCCAATATAGTTTCGCCATCCAGCTAAAATATGGATATATTAAGAGTTTGTTTGGATTAAATAATTTAATGTAATTTAATGCGTTAAATTGTGTGATTTAAATGGGTCCTAATTGGTATATTTCTCTCAATTTGTGTTTTTTTGTTCGTTAAAATAATTTATAAATGGATGGTTTATATATACTCGTACCATATGTTGTTGTTAGATATGCCAAGATAAAAATTAACACTTGTATAGTTGTTCATTAATGTGGTGTTTTTATTTACTCTGAGTTTGGCTGACCCCTATTAAAATTGTGTGTGGTTGGGCGTCATTTAAATGCTCTAATAGTTGTATGATACTTATGTGGTTGAAATATAAAATCAAAATAGGCATAGAAGTGACTTAAAGGGTCAAGAAGTCAACCCTAGATATGTAAACATAGATATGAAAAGATACACTAGCGATAATCCAAATTTTTTTGTCCCATTTATATTTTTCCTGTTTTATATGATGTCCTATTTTTTTAATCAATGGATAAATAATATTAAATTATCAAATAATATGATAATTTATTTAATAAAGAATTTTTAAAGTCAATCATGATAAGTGGGATATTAATTGTTTAGGACATCATAATGGGACATAGAATTTGCATCACTATAAATATACTTTAAATAAAACAAAATATGGAGAAGAATTGGCCTTTTATATTTCTCATCCATATATAATAAATATAATATGTGCTAGATTAAAAAAAACTTAGTTTTTAAGTGTCAATTACAATTGCATAATATCTAAATCAAACACTTTATTTTTTGATAAACAAATATAAGTAACTAATATGGTTTGTACGTAGTGGGACGAGATATTAGATTTCATTAAGCTATTGTTTGGGTTTTAATTTTCAAAATGCATGAAGAGATTGAATTGGAAGAGTTGTCCATATGACCATATTAAAGACCACTACATACAATATTCAGTTTGAATGTAGTATGGTTATGACCGATCTAAACGGGTGATTGAGAGAAAAAAAAAATAAAAAAATCTTTTATGGTCAATTAAAAATTCAAGACATGGAGATGATGAATTTGTAGTAAATTCAAAGATAGAAATTTCATACGATCCATGTAGTTTTCCAAATTCCTACTATATTTTATTGTGGAATTTATTGTTATGGCATTTAAAAGTCACGGTTTTACAATTTCCACAATAACACACAAGGGACAAGGATATTCTCTTTTCTCCAACTTTAATAAAAAAAAAAATATTTTCATTTTGTTTAACAAACCACCCACCTATATCTGCCCATAAAATCTTGAATTCACATCCCATTCCTCCCTTATTTATTTCCTTTCCCATCAATTCAACTTCTCTTCTCTTCTCCCCACTTGAAATTCCTTCTCAAACCAAGCTCAATTCCTTACAACAATTTGTATGGCCTCTTCAACCGATCCCGCCTTGTCTCTAAATCTAGGCTTACTCCCCACCAATCACAATCCGCCACGTCACCACCCCTCCCCTCCCGACTCCGATTTCAAGCTCTCCCTCACCCTCACCCTCTCCGCCGCCGCCGCGCCAATTCAAAATCAGGCGGCGGGGGCGGCGGCGGCCTCCCCGCGGAGCGGCGTCTCCTCCCTCTCCCTCTCCAACGGATCCGCCGCGGCCCCCACCGCGGTTGTACTCAAGCGCGAGAGGGACCCACCCCTCCCCGCCGCCTCTGGCACCGCCAGCGAGGAGGTGGACGATGAGGAACTGACCGCCGGAACTCACGGTAACGTCAGGAAGAAGCTTAGGCTTACTAAAGACCAATCCGCTTTGTTGGAAGAGAGCTTCAAATTACACAGCACTCTCAATCCGGTAATTCTTTTTTACTCACTTCTATTTAGTTTTACTTATTTTTCGGATCTTAAAATTTGTATTTATTATTAAAATGTTAAAAATTACTCTTATAGAATTTTTTTTCTATTTATTGACTCTAAATAATAGTTAATAATTAAATTTAGAAAATTTTGGATTTTTAATTATATTTTTTATATTTCAATGAATTTTTTAGTGTATATGTATAAAAATTAAAAAACTCTCTTTTTATAAAAAATTTAATTAATTAGTTTCTTTGAATAATTGATTATTAATTATTATTTATATATATAAATACAGAAACAAAAATTGGCGTTGGCGAACCGGTTGAATCTACGGCCCCGCCAAGTGGAAGTTTGGTTCCAGAACAGGCGCGCAAGGTAACGGAAATTATTATTATATAATTTTGATATTAGTATTTTATTTAGGCTCAAATTAATTGATTTTAATTTTAATTTATTATAAATAAATGTTTTGTTTTTAATTACAGGACAAAATTGAAGCAAACGGAGGTGGATTGCGAGTTTCTAAAGAAGTGGTGCGAGACGCTGACTAACGAGAATCGGCGGCTTCAGAAGGAGCTTCAAGAGCTACGCGCTCTCAAAGCGGCGCCGGCTCAGCCGTCTTTCTACATGCAGCTTCCAGCCGCCACTCTATCCATGTGTCCGTCCTGTGAGCGGATTAACGGCGCCGCCCCCGAACCACGCCGCCGTTAATTATTTAGGAGATCAGTCGTCCTGACGCCGTTCGTTTGCTCGCGAATTGAGCCAGATATATCGGCTCGGCTGGCTTTTAGAAGCTGCGTAGCTCGAGTTCTTCTTTCTTTTTTTTCTAATTAATTTACTCAGAAAGGTAAGAATTACAGAAGTTAAGGCATTTTTACTTCTTATGGATTTCGTGTAATTTGGTTCATATGGGTAGATTTATTAGTTGGTGATTTAGAAGTTTAATTAATGCACTTAATTACTTCTTTTTTTTTGGGTTGGTTTGTTGAGAGGTTTTCTTAATTTCTTTATTTGTAGGAAATAATTAAGGAAAACATAATTAATGCGTCTTATAGTAGTAGTACCAGCGTTAGTACATACTATAGCTTTATATTTATACTGATGGTGGAGGGTATACCTTGTGAATTTGTACGTATGGTGTTATAAATAAAAGTACTATATTGCTCACATATGTTATGTGATTCTTGTATTAATTAGCTTTCATAGGGTCATGCATGTTTTTTATGTATGAAAAATAAATGTATGCACGTTTGTTGTGAAGTTGATTTATGTATATAAGCATTCATAATTTAAAAGAGCTCAAAATATAATTTATGTAATTTTCATTCTACTTTTTTCAACACTCTCAACACATATAAATTAAGTAGGGTTTTCATCATAAAAGAAAAATTAGTTCACCAATTTTATATACTAGACCTATTTTTTTTTTGTCTCAAAATTATGATGTGAAATACTAATACTCTACAATGATCGATATGGTATCATATTTAAAATGATGTCTTATAAGTAGACCTATTAATTGGTTCAGGTCGGATTATTTCATGTTCAGGCTATTACATGTCACTAGTCAATCAGGTTTAGTCATTGCGATTTTCGGGCGGGTCTAGTCAACTCAGTTGCAAACAGAACAAATCGGGTCAATCCAACGGGTTTCGAATTTCAACCCAATTGAGTTCATGTCTTTCTTTAACCCATTGATTTTTCGAGTCATTTTTAACCGTAAAATTTCAGGCCAAGTTATCGGATCGGGTCAAGTTTGAACGACTCTACTTGTAGGCGATATCATTACTTTGATGCCAAGTTATCTCACATTAGACACATATTTTCCTTGCAAATCCAATAGTTAGTTGGAGTACTCAAAATCAAACTTTTATACCGATACCAAAACAGAAAAAACTTCATACCAATGTAATCAATTCTAACCACACAAATACACAATCGATTCTTAATTGGCTAGAATTGAACATACAAGGAAGGAATATGTAGTAGACACATGTGAGTTGTAAGTAGATTTCGACTTGTAATACATACGAGATTTGACTAAATTGTGGATAATTAATATGTGAACGAAAGACTAAGAAGTCAATCCACTTAAATGTTGAATAGCTAGATTAATTAGTCAGTCCACCCACCCGGCAGAGGGTGCACGAGAGAAGGCTACATTGCATGACTTTGAACTTTATTTGACAAATATTTTCAGAAATTATTGATGATAGAATTGACTCCATTCATTGATTATTTGACAAATTTATTCCCATCTACACGCAAGGTTTGTAATGTAAACCATCAATGTTGTTGATTCAAGAATAATTTACATTTAGTATTTTGGATTAATTTGACTTTGAAATAAGGAAACTTTTAAGGAAATTGTAGATAGCCTAATATGTGTATATAATGATGGACGATGGTCATCTATTTGAAGAAATCAAGAGTCAATTAAATTACGCCAAAGGACTTCGCTAGATATGCGTAACAAACAAGTTACAATTTTGTTTATTCTTTATAAATTATGGTTTAATGCAAACAACTACTACAAATTTAAGCATATCTAGTCAACGGTTAGGATTTTAGAGTAGTAATATGTGTTGGGTTCAATTGTGATCCCACATGGAAAGTTGGGAGTAAAAACAAGCTCGTATCACCCCTTCTATCACCAATTGGTTTTGGGATGGAACCTCATGGACTTGTATGCTAGGCTTGACAATTGGGTCTGTTTCGGACATTGTCCTTGATCAATTGTATTTTTAGTTTTTTTTTTGCTTGTTTAAGTTTTTTTTTTATATCGATTTTACCTTTATTTAGAAATATTAAAGTGTATTTTTATTGTTTAACATTTTTAAATTATTTTCTAAGGATTTATGTTTTCCTTCTTAAGATTTAATTTTCATATTCGTCAATCTTATTATATGAATAGGTTAGAAAAACCGTTTTTATATATTAATATATTTTTTTAAATTTATCTAATTATTGATCCTTTTAGTATCTCGATATCGAAATTCTTTTATTATAAAAAAATCCTATTATTTTACCAAAATTAATGTAATGAATGTCGCATCTCATTCAAAAAAAATGGCATTCATTCAAACAAAAAAAATCATTTAATGTGGGGAAGATTCATACATTAAAGTGTAAATGATCAAATGATAAGATTGAGGGAAGCTTCCTAGAAACTGACCACCAATCTCCCTTTCCTTGTGACTATAGTGCTTGCTATTGGTAATGATATCATTCTCCACCTTTGAGTATAAGAATTCATTATATTTAAAAAATGCCCCATAACAAAAAAGTTTGGACTAATAGAAACCTAGCTACAATAATTTGACTTGTGTTTATTCCATACAATTTGTCTCAAAATTCGAACACAAATTGTAAACAGCGTGATGATGAGACTTCCTAAGTCCAATCCCAAATCTTATTCGACCAAAATTTTAACATTTTTTTATTCTAATAGAATAAAATAAACAATACGGCTAATGTATGCCATGAATATACAGTAATCTTCTCCATATAAATCTACTTGTCTTTTTAAAGTTAAAAATATATATTAAAAAAAATTGAATTAGACAAAAATGATCTTAATTAAATGTTTACTTTATACATAAAAATAAAAATGGAGCAAATTTAGTTCACTTTTTCATTTAATGTAAGGATTAAATGCGGAAAGTTGGATTCAAAATATGTAAAAGGACAAGTTCTTTTGAACAAGATTTTAAGTATAAAAAAATAAGTACACTTATACTGAGGGAGTATATAAAAGTGTTTATTTTAGAAATTATTTCAAAATTATTTACTAAATTAAAATTACAAATTATTTAAAAAAATTAAAATTAATAAACAATTATTAAATTTATTAAAAATAATATTTTTATTATATATTCACGGACACGCATTTTAAAAATCGCTAAAACAACACCGCCTAGAAAACAGATTGAGATGGAGGATTTTGGCGGTAGTGATTTGAAAAGAAATGCAAAAAGGTAGAATACTTCGATTGATTTGCTCTTACTTTATGGATATTAATTAATGGAGTGATTAATTAAATGGTGATTGCGCACGTAATTACCTTTTTCATTGATTAAGGTGAAAGAAGACATTCTTCTTCCATATGGCTAAAATGCTGTCGGTTTGCTGGCGAATGGCGATACAACTACAACATCATGAGGCATGGCACCACATGGTTTTTCCCACTAGTCGTATGAACCGCATCTCCTTAATTGAGTGTGTTATTCTACCTAAATTTATTTGCATTGTTTAAATGAATAAACAAGTGTTAATTTATTAAATCATTGAAACTATAGTAAGAATTTCATCCATTATGAATCCACTCATCCCTTACGACTTGACCCGTATAACATTAATTCATTTATCTTTCGAGCCTTAAACCGTGCTCAAGCTCTGCCTAATTTGTAAATGAACCAAACACAAACAAGGCTTAACTGAACCGAAGACCGAGTTAGTCGCGAACGACTCTGTTTATTTACAACCCCGGTCTTTAAGCGGTTGGTTGAGAGTTCTTATTTAAAACACAATATTACTATATTTTATAGGATTTATAATATTCTATGATTTAATTTTTAAAAATAGAATTTTTAAGTTGTTGACGCCTATAAAATCTTATTTTTTTTCTAACTTGTATCGTTAGGGCAAGTTAAGACCTTTTGATCCAAGTGCATAGTTGCAGCTATTTCAATGACAAACAGCTGAGAGATCATGAATTGAACTTGTGGGCTTATCAATCAAATGAGAATAAATTACAAGTAGCATTTCACCTTAAATCTTACTGGCTCAACCAATTCAAACACCAAAGCATTGTCATCATCTAAGCAGGCTTCATACTCATCTCCATCTTCGTCCTTCAATACCATATCCAGCACTGTGTATTAGGAGAAGTCTTTCACAGAAAGCACTAGGCAAACCCTGAAAACAAATCCAAACAAGTGTGATACAACAATGCCTTCTTTAAATTGGAAATAGGCATATATTGAAATAATCATTCTTTCTTCCTATCATTAATGTACCTTACCAGCCAAAAACAGTTATACACGAGATAGAACCATTGATTTAACAAATGTGGGATAGTTTGATTGCAAGTTTTATTGGACATTTTCAGCATTTCAGATAGATTCAGGCCTCTCCTCTTCATAGGAAGCGGTTCGAACTTCTTTCCAATGGCCTCGCAGGATAGCTGAACTTCCAATAAGGATCACATCATCACAAAATAGAACATTCTGGGAAAAACACTGAATTCATGAACTATGAATCTAAATGAGCCTACTTAATACCTTGCTCATGTCCTCCTCTTCCGGAAAGAAGGAAAGTCAGCATAAACCTTCATTAAAAAGACCAATTTTAGTCTTTGTTCTTCAGTAAACGCGACAATATAGGTTGTTTGACATATCATTTAGAGAGTAACAATGACATGGATAATCAATCAACCTTCACATCAGAGACTTCCTCATACAGCTCTAATGAGCAAATCTATCACCCTTCACATCAGAGACTTCCTATTAGTTGGCATCATCCGTCAAAAAGCAAAAAGAGCAATTCTTGCACACAACTCATCTTTTTGTTGTACAGTCTTTCCCCCCAAAAAAATTATATACCTTAACCCCAAAAATCAAACCAAGTTCACAGCTTCCGCAAAGCTACATAAATCCCATAAAAAACATAACATATCTATCAAACACGTCCAGCAAATCTCAGATATGCAAAGTCACACAATGATATCTATGTAACATCACCTTCCATTTACCAATCAATCAACTACAAAATAATAGCATCATTCAATACTAATTTTAAATTCATTTCCGATTTACTCACCTGTGAGCATGGAGCAACGCAGCGGGGCCAAGATACCACTCCTCGGGGTTCCACCAGTAGCTAGGGCAAGAAGTGCTACAGCAAGTACAGAGAATACTCAAGAAGTTCCTGGAGCCTTAACAGAAATCATTTTGCTCAAAGATATTGCATTTGTTGGTTTCCATCATGGCCACATCTCAAAAACTCAACAAGTTCCTGTGCCTGTGGGAAACCCTTCATTCGAGTATTCGACCCTTCAATATTGCCTGGTGTATAACTTCAGCATGTATAATATTTGGTTCGCATCCATGGCTGGCCATATGTTTCAGCAATAATATGGCATCCCCAAACTTCCCTCTCCGAAGCATTGCGGCCAAGAAATTGTTGTAAATAGCAACATCAGGAGCTAAACCAGCCGCCTCAAACAACAACTTGACTCCTATAAAAGCATCTTATATCTCACCCATCTTGCATGGAGAATTATTCAATATCCTAGAAGTCACAATATCTGGTTTCACTCCCTGACTGTACATTTCCAGCACAAATCCTTTAGCAACAGCAACGGCTCCTTCTCTTAGGGCTGCCTGAATAAGGATATTATAAGTTGTTGAATCAGGCCAAGTTCCCATGGTTCTGAAACTTGTAAGAATCTTTTGAGCTTGATCAACTTTAAGCAGTCGCTTCTTGTAAACACCATGGGTAAAAACATTTAAAGTCCTTGTATTGGGAAAAATACCGTCATTCAGCATGTGTTGCAGCAAGTTGTAGCTCTCTGATATCTGGCCTATGGAACAGAAATACTGAATCAAACAATTAAAGCTTGCAACTTCGAGTTTGATACCCCGACACTGCATCTTTTTCAAGACCCGACTGATGGTTTTAGAGTGCCCTAGTTTGCATGCAGCAGACAGAATTGTTGTAAACGATACTATGTCTAGCAAATTTGACCCATCTTCAAACTTATCAAGAATCTCCATGGTTTCCAAAAGATGTCCTTCTAAACACAACCCTTTAAGCAAAGTGCCGTAGGTAACATTGTTGGGCACCAAACCAACTTTTCTCATCTTTTCCACAACAGACAATGCTTCAATTGATCTGTTGGTCAAACATAGAGTGTGGATATATAAATTATAAACAGCAACATCAATCTCACACCTTCTTGATATAGCATCAACCAACAGCTTATATGCACCATCCACATTTCCAACCTTCAACATTCCTCCAGCTAAGGCAGTATAAGTATACGGGTCTGGAGTTAGACCTTTCTTACCAATACAGGAAAGCATACCATCTATTCCAACCATATCATTCCGCTGAGAAAGTGCCCGAAGGATAGTGTTGTAAAGGAACATGTCTGTTTGACATCCATCCTTCTCCATCTTTTCAAGGATGTCAAGTGCCTCTTTGATCTTCCCATATTCACAAAGATGCTTAGCCATAACAGTATAAGTTATGAGATCTGGCTTGCACCCAAAACTATCCATTTCACTCAAAACCCTACCAACATCATCCAATTTGTCATTCTTACTGAAAACATAAACCAAAGCATTATAAGAGTAGACGTTATGTACAAAACCTTTCTTCTTCATAGAGCACATATAGGAGAGTGCTATGACACTGCGGTCACATTTACACAAAGCCCACAAAATTCGATTGTAAAAACATAAGGAGAACAAAAGTGACACTTGCAAAGCAACATGTTGAAAAACTGGCAAGCCTCATCTAACATAGAGGAATCAATTAGCTTTGAGATTAGCATATTCAACACAGTTTCAGCTGGGGAATAATCCATCAACAGCATAAATTCAACAATATAAACTGAATCCTTGAAATTACCCCGTTTCAATAACTTTTCCAACAGCTTCGACAGGCACTGGAAGGAGGGCAAATATCCATTCCTGTGCATTTCAACCACAACTATCAACGCGGCGTGCAACGAATCGATAAACATCAACCCTTCAAAAAGCACATTATATGTAATAGCATTCGGTAACAGACCCCTCCCCCTCAAACCGAAGTAGATGCAGAGTAGTTTATCCAATGTTAAATTGCGAGACTTCACATAGCAACTCAACAATCTGTTATAATCACTCGCCGAGGGTGTCCTATTTGAGAATGCCATCAAATTGAGCACCTTCAACACCTCTCTAACCCGGCCGGATACAGCAAGTTGACACATTTTGCGGTGTAATTGATCATATTCGGAGCAATAGCTACTACTGGCAACAGTGATGTCTCCAACTTTGGTTGATCTTCCCTGCACTATCATCTTTCGGAGATTATCTGGCACACAGGAGGAAGATATAGCAAAAGTCATATAATCAATCAATTGAAAGTGATACGAGGCATTACTTAAAGTCCAGACATGTGTAATTCATGTTGCCTCAGAAGTCAGAATTTCTCTTGAGAACTACAAACTGGGTGAGATTTTCTTATTACGTACAAAACTTTCTTCTCTAGATCAATTAATTGGTAAAACACAACATAACCTAACACGTGATCTTATAACTGATTACTGACCAGAAACACCCATCTCTACATGATCCACACCTCAAATATCAACAATTTAAATGCATATATAGTTGCTTATCAAGGTATCATGCAGAAGCTACACAAATTACACATGATAAAAGGATTTCAATCCTCAGTTTCATACACCTGCTTTCTTTGGTAACCAAGTTTGACCAAACTCCATATAGTCAGACATCAAGCAATTGCAAGCACAACAATTTTAGGGGGCAAAACATGTTGAATGGTTCTCAATTTTATTTAGCCTTGATTTAAGTCACATAGTTTTCATGCAGAAAGAATCTTCCTAGACAACACTACTGTATTTTCAAGCTTCCAAAAACCCTCAATTCCCTCAAAAGAGATTACTCTATTACGTTATTACCTCTTTCAGTGATAATTCCAGTAACTGATTTCTGCTCTCCTGGCTTGGACACCACTAAAGCACCTTCACCATTGTCTGCAATGGTGGTGCTCTCAAAACCATGCTCTTCCATGCCTGCACTCACTGTAGACTCGAACCTCGGGACCAAAGGATTGGCCACGCTCAAGTGTCGAACGACTGCATTTTTTATGCTGCTTCCGTGGATAAAAAACGATCCAATGACACCTTGCATCTTTGATCCTATTGTAAGAAAAGTCGATAGTCATCATCAGCAGCACCAACACAGCAGAAATTAAGAAATGAGGTTGACAGTTCATCAATTTCTTTCTACAATATCAAAGCAACACTTTGGCAATCTCTGTAAAACCAATTATCGCACGCATAAACATCATACAATAGTAACGCACAATAGCACACTGAACCTGATATGAATCTGGAGAATTCGATGGCTATAGAACAGATTGGTTCACATTGGGATGCGCCGGAGACGAACGAAGAGAATGAACCAACCGAAGGCGGCGAGACGAACAGGAGAGTGAGAGAGGTGACCAACGGTTGGGCTGGCCCGTTAACTACGGGCGCTCAAAAGGCCCATACGTTTATTTTTATTTTTTTATAATTAAAGGAAGAAATAAAGAACAGTTCCCTCCTTTGCCAGGATGAGAGGGAGCGACGCCGTTTCATCGTCTGTCGAGCGCGGCACGCGGGGGTTTGGTTCGCTCGGGTTAGTGCTACTCTGAAAATTGAAATCTCAGCCATGGATTTCTGCGTAGTAAGATTTCCCTTTGTTAATTTCCATTGTATTATGTTAACTAGGATTGTTTGTAATCGGAGATAACACCGGGAAGAGTGGAAGACGCATTTCTTCACACTGGTTTTAGAAATGCTTGTGGTTGTTCTAGAAATTGAAAATTCATGTGATTTGACTCGTGTTGGATGCAAATCTCCGTCTGGTTTTTGACCTTGTGTGTTGAATTTCTTCGTAATGCCAGCTCAGTTTAATTTTCCCTCCACTTTTTTTTGCCTATTTTGTACGTTTGATTATTAGCCTCTGATCAGAGTTCTCATCTGTATCTGTCGCAGGAAAGCACGCAATCTAGATGTAGAGAGCTAGCAGGAACGTCTTCCTTTTGTAGATTGGTTTACCCTGAGGTGTGAAAATATCCTTAATGCCTTGTTTATGGATTTTTTTCACATGTTTGATGTATAATTTTGTATTCCACACATGTTCAAACACATCAGCAGCTATTTACATCATGAATGTCTTATCTTCATTGCAGATATTATATGCATAAACTATTCTCAACAATACTAGAATTTGTTTTTTTTTGTTAAGCTCATGTTTTAGATGCCTTTTATCATCTGATTATCAGCTACTGTGAACTATTTAACCCATGTTTCTCTGAGCATCATCATCATCATCATTGACCCAGTGAGGTTCCGCTACAACGGAATCTGGGGGGTCAAGATGGGGGTACCCCTGCCCAAGGGAAAGGGGGTACACCCGACAAACCCAAGAAAAATCGAAATTCAACTATGTGACAATAATAACTGAATTTAGTTAGAATGCACCAAAATTGATATAGGGACTAAATCCATCTCAAAGGCAGTGTATAAAAGCCAATGACATGAATTCTCTGAGCCATGACATGAATTCTTCTTGGTTGCTAAGATACATTGCATTGATTAGTTTACTAATTTTAGCCATTTTATCCTTTCGTTGGGTGCTTGAAAATTTCAAACCTGTTGATTTCTTATAGAAGGGAAGGCAAGAGTTGAAGAATAGATGTGAAATTCTATTTTAACAACTTATGTTTGTATTCTGCTTAATATTGGCTTAATATCTCTGCTATGCAATGCTCTGTTGCTCATCTTTTGCAGATTGAAGAGATTGGATGGGAGCATCTTGTGAGATCGAATGACAACTTATCATTCCTTAGCTTTCGCGTCCTGTATGATTCTATTCTTAATAGATTTTTTTTGACTGAGTTATCCAGTCACACGAGGAGCCTTACACTCTTCCTTGATGTTTGCATTGCCTTCATTTAAGAAAACTAGTTAAAATTCTTAGAACAAGAAAATCAGGCTAACCTCCATATAGTTCTCTAGTTTTTTACTCTGGTAGATGAAGTGACAAGCATAACCTTATAGGACAGTTGTAGTATTCATCTTGTAGAGCATTTATCATGTAACAACTAAAAACAATCAATTTAGGAGCTTTTTGCACTTTTGAAATTTAACTCTTAGCTTATGCATGTCTTGGCACCTTATAGGAATCATTTGATTTCCCTGCATATTTTTTTGCTGCGTTCCACAATGAAGCAGCAACCAAATGCATGAAATATCGTTGATGTATCCTCTGATTTTTTGTTTGTTGCGGTGCCTCCCCAAAAAATCTCACTCGAGGTTTCTGTTTTGTTCACTCCAGGGATAAGAAGGAAAGAGTGCATATACTGGAAATTCAGCTGCAAAAATCATACCCCCAGTGCCCTCCTTCAATTGCAGCTGTTAGTTTCCATTACCTTTATGCTTGAATTGTTCCTTTCTTGGTTGGATTGTCATTTATTCTCTCTTTGCAGGAAGTTCCTTACATATGTGATTTAAAATGGTCAGCAATTTCGAGACTGAAAGATGTTATACAACAATTTCAGAAGGTATGTCCACTTCAATTTAAAAGCAGTTCCTCCTATCATATATGTCTATATTTTCCTCAGGTTATTTGTTACTAAAAATTATCTAATTGCTGAAGCCAGCATTTGGAGAAGCTCGAGGAACTTTGGGATATTTTGGAAACTGTTGACAAATTTCTTTGGGTTGTCGAGCCCCAACACAAGTCTCATGCAACAACATATCGCCAAATTGATTTAGGTTGAAGGAAATAATACTTGAAGTCTCTTAGTAGTTCTCTACACCCGGTAGTGGTACTAAAGCTTATGTTTACTTTTCAGGAAATGGTTGTTCTGTGATGTTGTACTTAGATCCCACTAATGCGAGATCTTCACCAGAGTAATGGTTTGTTTAACTTAAATTCATAAATTTCTGCGATTTCTTTCTATACTAATGCTGAAGTTTTTTCCCCCTGATTTCAGATGTCGAGTTATGGGTCCTGACCCACTTGTAAACTCATTGATGAAAACTTGGAGGAGAAACATCAAAAAATGGTATGCTACACTGTTTGATAGTCAACTGTGTTGTTTGTTGCCATTTTAATATTTTGGTTTGGCTCTTATAGATTAGCCTACCACTTGTTCAATGATAGCAGTCAGTGTCATTTCCGGGCGATGTCAAATGCAAGTAGGGGTGACTAGTTTATTAAGTTTTGTAAAGTTGGCCTGATGGCAATTATTTATGGAAAAAAATTACACATTATAAATTATAATGGATGCACACCAAATTTCTGTTAATCACTAAGAACATCAAACAAGTTTCTTTTAAGTTGTTCTGTTCAAGTTCAGTTCCTTCAAATTTGGTAGCCTAAATTGCTGTATCTGTAGGTTTTGTAATTTTATATTATGTATGAGATTCCCCCAATTTTTATTACTCCCTCCGATTCAAATTAATTGTCGTTTTAGCACTTCAAATTTGATCCATTTTATATGTCGTTTTAGGTTTTCTAGGCAATTGATTAGAAGTGAGTTATGAGAATTATTATTGGAATGTGTTTTTATTAATTAATGTTATTCATTCATTGGTTGAAAAAAGGTGATGAGTGGTAAAATTTATAAAAAAAATTACCTTTTTGAGTTTAGTTAATGATTTTCTTAATTCCTGTGTCAAAAACTAAAACGACAATTATTTTGGATCGGATGGAGTATTTTTTATATTGAGGAAAGCAGAATGAACTTATAAGAGAGTATGATAAAATGAAGTACTGTTTTACAACTATAATCATAATTTACCAACTGTCTCTTATGTAATGCACTAGCCCCTTTTACTTCTTAATTTCCTTATCCAAGTTTCCAACCATACGCCGTAAATACCTTTAACATTTTAACGTCCTGAATAGGTAGGGTAAAAGTCATGCTTCGTGTGATCTATGATTTCCAGCCATGGATTTCAACAGAAGTCTGTCAGTTTCTTAACATATAAAGGGAAAAAATATTTTCTATTATTCATGACTCATGAGTCATCATATGTTTATTTTCTCTTGCACGAGTATATTTGAAGCAATACTTTGATGAAAGTAGCCATACATGTTAAAACCATGATAAGATTTCAATAATTTTCCACACATAGTTTTCTAGTATAATTCATTATTTTTCTCTATATATTACCTCGAGTTGTTGATCCATCTTTATTATGTCATATATCAAAACATTAATAAATTACATCCTCGTGTTTAGGTCAATTGACAAAAATATGATTGAAAATCTTAAGAACGTGCTGGACATTCAAGTTCCAGGACCCCCAGATGCCCAAGTAGACCAGCTTACTGAATGTGGAATCTGTTATGCTCAATATCTTCCTACTGGTAACAACATCTCATGTGCCTTCCACAAACATGTCATGTAGAATTTCTATATTTCTCATTGTTTGGTCATTATAGATGAAGGATTTGGAGCTAAAAGTGGAAGCCGAACTGACTATACATGTGAGAATACCAACTGTAGTAGAGCTTTCCACAGCTTATGTCTTGGGGATTGGTTACAGTCTATTACAACAACAAGGCGGTATGTATTTGCAACTTTTCAAATATTTAGTTATTTTTTATTTTTATTTTGCCGTGAAAAATATTGAAGGGTCCCCCCTCTTTTAATGTTATATTGGCACAACTTGTTATTGATCTTCTTGCTGTAGTACCCTACTAGCTTAGTGTGATATATGTGATAAACTTTTAATAAGCGGCCAAACAAGAATGATTGTCAAGCTGAGCTGTAGTATGTAGATTTATGTAGGACATTTGATTTTGATGGCTCTATTTACGTGACGATTTATTGAAAAAAATTTCTCTCTAAAATGTAAGAACAAATTGTCAGTTCGAGTAAGTTTTACAGAATATAATTTTAACTGGTCTGACCTAGAACAATAGAGTTTATTTCATTGGCATATTGTTCAAAATACCTCCATTACTTTTTTCACTAAGCAGAAAAATCAAGTTCCAAATTGAGCATCAATGGGTTGATCATTATTGCTCTAAACTGTTCTTATTTTTGCAGGTCATATGACGTTCTCTTTGGAAATTGCCCTTATTGTTCCGAACCAGTTGCAGTCAAACTTAGTGGGGAGAAGTAAATTATAATGCAGAAGAAAAAACAAAACACTGTCATTCTTTCTTCAAAGTTCAACTTGCAAGAAGTAACATCTTAGAGGTAAAAAAAATCTATCTAGTAACCAAAGGACTAAGATAGGAAAATATCATGTACAATGCTCTACTGTTTAATGAATCTAGAACTTATAGTCTGCCGACAGATGCTTTTTTCTATCTTTTGCACAAACTATGATCACTACTTTTTTTGCCGAATCTGTTTGGTGATGGGTTGGAACATTTGCTGTTTGACATCTAATCAACTTTAGTATGGAATGAAAGGTCATCACAAGGTAAATAAGGAGGACATGCTTGATTGATCTATCCATAGAATCTTTGTGTAGGTATGTTTTCCTTGTCTGCACAACTTAGTGAATGGCTATGGAGCAGCTAACGTAACAAGCTTGTCGTCTGTTTTCTTTCTGATACATCCTTTCGGATGAGAATTTACAGTTCTGGGTTTGAAAGATGAATTATAATCACATAGAGGTTGTCATAATCATTTTAGTTGGCTTGACAAATCCATAGATTCTACATGTTTTTCTTCCTTTTGTTTTTCTTCTTGTTATTATATATCATGGGTTTCGTCGGTAGCATAAAATTGGGGTTGTTGTAGAGGAAAAGGGGCAAATGAAAATACCCACATATCAATCAAGCTTGTTGCTTTCCATTATTTGGCTATTGAGTTATAGCAAGCATGCCCAATACTCTCTCACTCTGCTGTGTGCTGAAAGATACATGTAATTACAACTCAAGCCTCACGTGTGAGTGCCCACCCACGTGTACTTGTCCACCTCTCATCCACCCATGCATGTTTATCCCTCTAAAAAGACAAAATTATATTTAATTTGGAGGCAAATTGATTTTTATAATTATTTTAAACTCTTTTATTGTTCGATTTTTCGGGTGACGATGATAATGATTGGGCCTTCCATATATACCCTCTTGATTTTATGCCGGGGCAAGGGTGTGTACATCTTGGCTCCCCAAACCCCGCCCGAGACGGGTTAACACTGGGTTCATGTTGTTGTTGTTATTGTTTGATTTATTTCGGGGTAAGGTGCGTACAACTTCACCCCCAAACCCTGCCTAGGACGGAATTACACTAGTTTTTTCCCTGTTGTGGTTGTTATATTGGATTGTTGTTTTGTTGTTCCTCTTGGGTCTATCGGTCTATCGGGCGCACCCTCTTGACGTGTGAGGGTAGGGTGCCTCCATTTTGACCCTCCGGATTCGGCTGTATCGAAACTATACTGGGTCAATGTTGTTGCCATCGTCGCCTTATATTGCTTGATTTATCATTTAGTTCATATTACCTTTGTCCTTGTAGTAAATTGATGAAAAAATATGAGTACATTGGTTGTCAAGTGTGAAAATGATGATTTTCTTGTATAGTAATATTTGATCTTATCTATGTATATGGTAATGTAGGGGACCATTCGTGAATTCCGTAGTTTCTGAAACAAATATTAAAGATTGAAGACTTGAAGTTATCAGCTGATGCCCCCAAAGTCACAACTTCCATTTTAGTACAATCTGATTCGTTTTTCACATTTTCCCCCCCTTAGGCATCAACGTAATTGATCATTGTCATTATCCATCCCATTTACACTTTAGGGTATAAATAGGCAGAATTATTGCACACACTGTGAACACAAGAATTTCTGACCTTGACTCCATCCAACAACAGTAATCAGGCGTACAACAAAACATATGCATCTTTATTTCTCCAATAATTCTTACAAGTAGCTTGTATCTTTCATTTGTCACACAACACTTAGCCACACTTAACATAAACCCACTCAATCACATTTTGTATTACATTGTACTATGAAATGACCCATTATAAACAACTCAATTGTATGTTGAATCATCTAAAGCCAATCAAGCCTTATATTCCATCGGTACACTCGGGTGGAGGAACAGCGAACCGAGGCTTATCGGTGCAATAATCATAGATCATATGATTCATTCGAACCCATCGGTACCTCCTAGCTTCAATGGCACTGAGTTCTCGGTACATCGGGCCTTCCCACCAGTTGTTAGGGTTCGAGGCGCATGCTTTTGTTGCAGCTGGAACTGGACCTGGAGCTGTAGGTGCAGGGCACCCTTCTATGTCAAACTCCTTGTAGTATGCATAGAATGGGGCTTTGCTCCAATCAATCTTCTCCAACCCGCCACGTGTCGCCCAATTATCGGCCTCCCAAAGTGTCGAAAATACCCCCATTGCTTGTGAGTTTGGGTATGCAACTCCCTTTGCTTGATTGTTCTTGTACACCCTTATAGGCACTTCATCCACATAGAATCTGTAAATCAATCCAAAGAACACAAACAAGATAGCTATTAGTTAACTTTCATGGGACCAGGCTATGTTAGGCCTCGTTCGGTATTGATATCAGGTTTGGATATTAATATAGGTCGTACCCAAACCTGGATATTAGATATTGATATCGGTTTGATATCAATGTGTTATTTTAATAACTCACGAAAAATAAAGCTATCAAAGACATCACTCATATCCATATATTAATACTCGTACCGATACCAATACCAGATATTCCATATCTTTGGTATCGATACCAAACGAGCTCTCAAAGCACATGATAGGCACGTGACACTTACACAACGTTGTAATGGCTCCATCTTATGGAGTAGGTGTGATAATCAGCAGAAGGGTCAAACCAAAGGTTGACTCTCTGCTCCCTGTTACCCTTGCCATTGGCATAGATGTTAGTCTGAACGGTGTACGGCTGCCCACTTCTGTTGCCCAAGAACTCGAAATCGAGCTCGTCCCGAATCGCCCCAGTATCAGAATTCATCTGCAGATTTAACCATTCATTAAACAAAGTCTTACAGTCTGTAACATGTTTTAACTTGCATATATGAATGAAGACTTACATAAAAGGCAGTGACGGTTCCGGCAGAGTCGCCGGCGACGAGCTTGATCTTCATGCTCACACGCCCATACATGTACTTGTATTTGGAGGCAAACCCACATCCTAAAATTCATTAAAAATCAGTTAAAAGTTAAGGCAAGTGTGATATAAATTTGTGAGGTGAATAAAAAGTTACCATTTACCTGAGTTTCTGTCAAGAATGAGTTGGATAGCTTTGCCACCTTCAACAGGCTTGAGATGGGAATCAGCCCACGTCACCTTAAAGTCTTGTTGAAAGGTGGCTGGCTTGCCTGAAACACACACCAAATGGATGCAGAGTAGTACTGAAAATAGGGCAAGTCCCACATTTCTCATTCCACAAGAAACAGCATGATAGGAAGAAGATGATGAAGAACTATAGTACAAAGTATTGGCCATGCTAATGATTGAGATATCTCAACAAAAAAAATATATATATTAAAAAAAAAGCTTATGTTATAACATGGTTTTACTGGATATATATGTATATAATATATGGTTTGTGAGTAAGGAGAGGAGTATAGTTTATGGGTATTTATATAGAAGGAGAGTACTAAGACTAGTGTATGAGTTGTGATTGGTGAGAGTGCATTTAAGTGGAAAGATCCAATTAAAGGCATTTACCTTTCCGTCCAGCTAATTGCAAGCCCAGATGGACCCTCTCTTTTCAATTCCTACACAGCCAAGCTCTCAATTCAATTTATAGTAATGTATGGCCATTTGATTAGTTATAGTACGTTGATTAAAGTTTAAAACATCACATTATCCTTCCATCAAAATGAAGAAAAAATATGTGGTAGTGGTATTTTCTTCCATCACCTTATGTAGTACCAATAATGTAGGTATTTTTTATGAGCAAGTACTTAGTTTGTTGTGGAGATAATTATCTTGGCATCTAAAATTGGATGAAACTAAGTCTAGCATGAAAGATTGATGGACTATTTCTCTTATTGTCAATTAGTTTTAAGATTGGTAAATGCGCATAAACAAATATGGCCTTAATTAGTATGACTGAATCATTGGATTTTATCATGATATTAGAGTGTTCGATCTTTGTTTAAGTCTCTTTCCCAGTTGGTTAGTGGGTTTAATCCCTTTTCTAGTTGGTTGGAAGACTATTCTCCCTATTATCAATTAATTTTAAGATAGATTTTCTACTAAAGTTAAGTATGTGGAGTGTGGACGTACTTGTGCGCACGAATGACCCACGTCCCTGGTATGATTGGCCCATCGGACTTTAATATTTTTTTAAAGTTGTTGTTCACTTTATATTAGATATGTCTTTAAGATGGTAAAATAAGAGAGATGGTAAAATACGTGTTTTTGACTAGAAATTGTATACCATCGGTATAAAGAAACAAGTTTGGAATCACCTAAACCCATACCAATGTTTATTTTGACCAAGGAGATGGGGAATGGGTGATTCCCATACCAGCCAAATATACTTGAATTCATATCCAATTCAAAACTAAGATATCAACGATTCCTATTCCAATCCGATTATTGATTCCACCCCGATTCCTGGTATTGAAACAAACGGACCCTAACAGTGTTTTTGGTTAAGAGGAGAAGATGGAATGATTTTTATGGAGGGGATGTAAAGGAAATCAATTACTTTGTTGGGATAGATGAAATACGGAGTATAAGAGAAATAGGCAGAGAGTGAGGTAAATAAAGAAAAAATAATAAGAAGAAAAAGAAAGAAATTTGATTCTGCAAAATTGGTGGAATTTGTAAAGAAGGTGTGACCAAAGAGGGTCTTTTATTTAAAAAAATTATAAAAAGTCTTACACTTAATTAAATGCATTTTTTCTCTTATTTCCTTCCGACCAAATATAATTTCTAGTTTTTCTAGAATCTTATTTTCTAACCAAACAATATAAATGTAAAATTTTCCCTACAATTTTCTCTCCCTTTTTTAATCTTCTCATGTTTGTTTCTAGTAAAAAACACAATGGTGTTTTGGCGGTCCTGTACCCATGGAGTTTGTGGTGAAATTACTAAAACCCTATAGTAAATTAGTGAACCCGTCGGAAAAAAAGAAAAAAGAAAAAATAATAACTTGATATGAAGAGAGAAAAATCAAATCTCAGCCGTTCAATTTGTATCTAATGGTCAGGATTTATTCAACTCTATCTATGGAGTTTTTTAACAACTCCACTAGAACTAATTCCCTCAGTGTTCATGGACTAGGAAAAAATAGAGGATTTCTCAGTAATTAATTTCATCTTTATGAGTAAAAAACTAATAATATAGTTATATAGAGATTTTAATTCCTTAGAAACTGTATACGTTCACTACTAGAAGGGAAAATAGCTGGTAGAAAAGGACCAAATAGATGGTTGACTAAATAACTAGGCCAATTTAGTTAGATAAAACTTTGCCATCACCATTGGGGTTGTCACACCGACAAATTTACCATTGCGGAAATGTTAAAACACCTACTCGATCGATCAAACTATTTTTTTTGTGGAATTCAATTTATGTGTTCATTCCATTTTAATGGCCTTCAACATTAAGAGAGAGTTAGGCACGAATGCACGATCAATGATCTATTGAGAAAATTGTATACAAGTAGACATATACGCATGAACAAATGATTGCTCAACTTCTTGTGGAGATGAAGGTAGGCTACACGTACCAATGCAGCATGACTTTGACAAAGTTATGCCTACAAGTCAAATTCACATGTGCAGTTTAAAATATACTGTAATATTTATAAAATAAAGCAAAAGACTTGGAATAAGTCCTTTTCGGTAAAATTTTATGAATCGTTATCACCTCTTTTCAGACTACTAAATTCGTTGTTAATCGGCTTAATGCAAGAAAAAACGTATGTTTTTCACATTTTATGGTGCTTGTGTTTGGACTACGCGTCGGTCAAGATGAAAGAATTAAGAGATTTGTCCCCGCACTCGACTGCTTTATTCTAAGTTAGCTTGGCTAGTGGTTACTTGTGGATGGAACTATGACTCCAAATTGACAGGCTTATTTAAAAGAAATTGGATTGTTTTTTTTCGACGTGTTTTTAGGGAGCAAAATGTGTTACAAATTTTCTTTCTTCTTATGCTTTTTCATTTAGTGTAGGAGTTCACATATTTCTTGATCCGTTAAAGGGTGATATTTGTTTACTTTTAGCGGATGTTAGGGGACGATCTATTCTGCTCGATTACTTCTTCTTAGCCTTTTTTAAATATTATCAATAAAATCAATATCGAGGGATAAGAAGGAAAGAGTGCATATACTAGTGCCCCCTCCTTCAATTGCAGTTGTTAGTTTCTGTTTGCTTCATCCTTGAATTGTTCTTTCCTTGGTTAGATTGTCGAATACACTGCCTTTGAGATGGATTTAGTTTCTGTATCAATTTTGGTGCATTCTAACTAAATTCAGTTATCATTGTCACATAACTGAAAATCAGTTTTTTCTGGGTCTATCGGGCGTAGCCCTTTTCCTTGGAAGGGGTACCCCTATCTTAACCCTCCAGATTCCGCTATAACGGAGCCTCACTGGGTTAATGATGATGATGAAAATCTATATTAAGGGACGGAAGAGTATTGCATCTACTTCTAAAAAAACCTAAACAAGTCCAAGTTATCCCCACTAGTAAAAAAGAGCAAGTTTTAAAATATATAAAATTGCAAAGACTTGACCTGCTAACTTGCCACTAGTTCGTGTTTATGATCTAAAATTTTGCGTCAAGCTCGACCCAAACCCTGCCCGAATCCGCATTACTAGATCTCTAGTAAATATGATAATAAAGCAGATTACAAGGCAAGATCCACAAGAGAGAAAAAAATTTTGGATCAGATCAAGAGATAGAGATTGTTTAGTCGATAATAAAAAAACGAATTTAAAGAAACACACACACACAAATTATTTAACAGCTATTAACAGAAGAAGCTTCCATGCTAAATAATCTAATAAATTGACCCAACTTAAGTACTTATCCCCAGCCTGGCGAGTGGGGTGCTCGATCTTGGCTCAGCTGCCTGAAACTACTATTAAATAATAATAATAAATATTAATAAATAATACAGTAACAATTGCAATTTGCAAGCAAACTGGGAAAAAAATTCACAGTTGCAAGATGCCCAAAATCCCAGATCCAATCTGAGAGCGAAATTTGACCCAAAAACTCCACAAATTAAATATTTTGATGATACACAGTATATATAAAAATAAAATCCATTTGTGTTTCCCCCCAACCCTCACCCAACCAGATCTGCTCCCATTCCACTTTCAGGCTTTACGCCGTCTTCAATCTCTCTGCATTGTCGTCTCTATATTTTCGCAATTCAACTGATAGAGCTCTCAAAGATCTGTGTGTTTGGAGTAACCGAACTCATTTGTAACTGCTTGTCTTCCTTCAAGCTCTCAATTTCACAGGTTTGTACTCCTCTTGATCTATTTCGATTGCGATTTTGTTTCAGTTTTCGAAATTTGGAAAGTGGAGATCTTAGATTTTGCTGTTATTCCACTCCGGTGTTGCTCGTTTACCGTTTCCGGTTCGCTTGATGAACCGCACTGTGCTATAATGTCATCTGATCTCTTTCGATTACATCATTGGTAAAGTTTTCGCTGAGTTTCTGTTCTCAATTTCTGTGTTGTGTAAGCCTTTAATGCTACCGTTGATTACTAGTCGAGATCAGATCTGTTCCTACTTGTAGAGAATTTTAGGTTAGATAAATGCAAAGCTCTTCAGTTTTACCTTTCCCTTACTACTGAAATAGCATTTGAAACGCTGTGCAATTTTGTGTTTTTTTTTAAACGTAGGATTGATTTTGGAGAAGAAGAGAGGTCTTAGTGCATAGATCGGAGCCATGTTTAAGCAATCGCCTCGGAGGAACCCGAGGTCCAAGGGCTTTAAGGTGAAGCATTTTCTTCAGTTGCTTGTGCTGCTTGGAGTTGGTGTTTGGCTTGTCTATCAAATCCAGCATTCTCGCAACAAAGGATCACAAGATGAGGTCGGTGCTGGTGCTGAGAAGGTTGAGAGTGGAGCTGACCGTGTGAAGTTGGGAAGAAGGGATATCCAGCCTCGAATTGAGGAGGTAACGACCAAGGACGAGACGGAAGATGAAGGCGATAGCGGTGCCCATGAAATGAAGCTCAGGGAAGATAATGGTGATAGGGGAACAGAAAATGTGAATTATAGTAATGAGAAGACTGAGGAGGATGAGCACAAAGAAGAAGAGGTAGAAAGTGAGAAGAATGAGAAGAGTGAAGAGGAGAATGGGGAGAGAGAAGATGTTGCAGAGGAGAAGAGTGATGATAAAGATGATCAGAACGGTGAAAATGGAAGCACTGAAGATGGTACAGAGAAAGAAGAGGAGGTGGAGAGTACTGAGTCCAAGGAAGATGGAAATGGAGAAGGAGAGGATGCGGGAAGTAAAAGTGAGGCGGAACAAGAACAAGGGAACAGTAATGGTGATGATAGTGAAGAAATTAAAGAGAAGACGAGCACAGAGGATGCTGAAGTGAGCTCAGATGAGGATAAAGTGAATGAAGAGAACAAGGAAGAGGCAGGTGAAGGGAAGGAGTCTGATGAGAAAGAGAGTGAAGAAGGCAAAGAGGTTCAAGGGGAGGAATCTGAGAATAAAGAGAGTGAAGAAAGTAAAGAGGAGGAATCAGAGAAGAGTAAAGAGGAGAAATCCGAGAAGCAAGAGAGTGAAGAAAGTAAAGAGGAGAAATCCGAGAAGCAAGAGACTGAGGAAAGTAAAGAGGAGAAATCCGAGAAGCAAGATAGTGAAGGGAGTAAGGATGTTCAAGCTGAAGAATCTGACAAGAAAGAGAATGAAGAGAGTAAGGAAGTTCAATCTGAGGAAACTGAGAAGAAAGAGGGTGAGGAAGAAAAAGAGGTTCAGAGGAAGGATACTGAAATAATTGACGAGGAAAATAAGAAGACCAATGATACAGTGGTAAAGGAAAATGAGAAGGCCAATAATTCTTCTTCCAGTGGAGAGACCCAAGAGAGTCACGATACAACAGCCGAAACAGGAGAAAAGCAAACAGAAAACTCAAACAAGGATCAGCAAACAGCAGGTTCAGAAACCACCAAGATGGTTGAGGAGGAGAAGAGTTCTAACAGTTCATTGAACACAAGTGAGAAGATTCAGGAAGTCACTCAGCAAGAATCTGGGCATGATTCTGGTTCTACTGAAGAGAAGCAGGCAGAAAAAACTGAGACTAGTGTTCCCGATACTAAGCAGTCAGATTCCGTGGAAACTTCTCAATCTCATGAAACGAATACCCCTGAAAATTACACTTCCTTCTCAGATACGTCTGGTGGTGGTGACAACAAGACCGAGTCAATTCAAAGTGAAGAGTCCAAAACTAGTGGCGATGCTGAAGAAGGAAACACAAAGACAGATGAATTCAAACCCAAGGATGGAGAAGCTTCTTACAATTCTACCACTAAGGAAGAAGAGACCGCATCAAATGCAGAAACACAAGGTGAGCAGAAGGGTCAATCTGAATCTTCGGTTACAGAGGAAGAGAAGGCCTCTAAACTTGATTTGAACACTTTGCCAGATGCCCAAGGTAATAGTAATGGCAGCAAAGATGCAGCTGCTTAGGAAATATGATCCTCGTGGAAAGGTTGAAGCCAGCTTTGATTCATGAAAGCCGCTGTTTAGAAGCTAAACTGTTAAATTTTCCCATCTCTCTCTTTTTGTTGTTGTGGGAGCGAAAATTTGCTGAGAACTTACTACGTGAAATTTGGTGTTTCTATATGTCGGTATACGAGCAGATCAGATGTATAAAACCCTGTTATTTATGGTCAGTATGAAGCTAAAAGCTTTTAGGTTATTATTGGTTACAGATTATGCAATGTCATTTCCACGTTTACCATTTTCTCTTACTGAATTCTTCTGTTATGCAGTTCGATTAGTAAATGTGGCAATATCTCTAGAATCATATATTCACAAGCTGAGGGTCTGGTGTAAAAGAATGTAGAGTTAGTGATCAACACTTCATTATGTTAATTGTGTAGGCGCCTGATTTCTAAGTTGGCTCACAAGTGAGTGTACCAAACTACCAATTATGAGACGCAACTCGAATTTCTTATGCAATTCCCTTCCAAATTCGGACTTGTAAAAGTTACATTTGACACCTACCATAGTTTTATTATACTCATGTCCATCAGCGCAAACACGCCTGACAATAAGAACATTAGGCGAAAATATATGCATCTTATTGAAAGTAGTAGAAGATGTTCAGCAGCAGTTCTGTAGGACAGACCCCATGCAATTTGTCTCTTGTGAAAAAACAATCCACCTCTTGCATCAATTCTCAAATAATAAAAATGCATGGTTTTAAACCACTTTTGTTATTACACTGGAAATTTGGAATCTCAAAAACAACCAGGACTACCAAATTCATAAAGAACAACAGCATTCAGCTGCAATCATTCTCATAAACAAACTTTGCAGAGCAACAAGCTATAATAGGAGATTGTATAAGCAAATAGTCTTCATCAATGGTGCTCGTTCTTCACCTCAAAAAGCCCATCTGGACCTGCAAATCAGATGATATGCATAAGTTGATGAGCAAAACATTTCTCATACAGAAAACACATTGCCCAGTACATGCTAGAATGAGGGCATCCCATAATATAGTAAAATCAGTTTCTGATTTTGTTAAAGCAATTATCTTCATCCCATAATATAGTAAAAGAAGATAACTTTTTAACTATCAATCTCACTATATATCATTTGTTTGATGTGTCTATAATTTGAACTTGAAAGCTTTTAGAACAGGGAGGAAATAAAAGAAGACAGGTGGATCGAACTATCAGAAAATTTAACTAGTGTGATGAACTTGATAGAACATATAATGAGCCTACAATATTAAAATTAGATTTATACAAAATACCCTGCACATAACGGTCCAACGAAAGAATAATTGCTTCATTGCATGAAGATCAAAATGCAAAAGCCAATACCGAACGATATTAGATTTCAAAGCCATGATTATAAGACAAAATGATGCACACAGCAGAAGGGCCCAAAATGCAAACAGTTAAAATGAGAGGGAAGAGTGATGAAGTGACAACAATAGAATGCTTTATATTGTAAATGGAAGACTAGCTCTCTGATTTAGTTCCACTTGGAACTACCGATTGCCCTCAACAAGAGAACTGTTGCTCAGCCCGAAGATTTAGTGAATTTGGGTCTGTGATTTCTTTTAAGTTCCCTAGGGTTCCCTAAACCAGAAAAACAACCATGTATCCTACATACAAATTAATGAATGAAAGAATATAGGTGTAAACATACCCCATGGGAATTCCTTGTTGCGAATGTGCAAATATGGGTAGGCCTGCAAATGCATAATCATCAATATAAACATCAATGTATCAAAACTCAAAAGGTAATCTAGATCAGCAAGACAATTCACCGACACAATAATCCAGATGGGGGTGATAAGAAGCATGACAGTGAATCAGTGATCAAGGATTAAGTCATAAAATGATTCAAATGAGAAAAGGTGCATAATTTCTACTTCACTCCAATTTTGCAACATTTAGACGTAGCACTAAACAAGCAATCTTTGGGAATATAAGACAATTTCACAACTGAATGAGGGAAAGAACTTACAGGGGGCTCGTCATAATGAGGATGACCCTTGGAGAGGTTGTAGATTGCGAAGGCAGTGCATCCTACAATCCCAGCGTAAGTTATCTTCTCCCATTTAGCAGTCTCATCTGCGACCATACAAGATCAATTTAATCCTTCTTCCCAAATCAATTTACATAAACTCATAAGCTACACATATGATCCGAACACGAAACCCTAGAAATTCTCTAGACAAAATTGGAGGAAATCAAAGTCCAAAACGAGGTCCTTTTGGCACCATTGATTATTTAAAACCCTAGAAATCGAGGATCGGGAACCAAAACGGATCCGAAGAGATTCAGAATGATAGAAAAAGTGAGAGAGATTGAGAGGTAGGAGTTACGCTCGTCATCGTGTCCGGCAGAGGAAGACAAGCTTCGCTTAATAATGTTGGATCGATCGGCGCTGCGAAGGGCCGTTTGAATGCCAGATCTAAGTTTCGCCAAAGTCATCGCCATTGCTGGTTCTCCTTGTTCTCGTTTCTCCTAGCTCTGTAATTTCCTCTCTCGTTCTAGTATATGGTATCTCTTGGTAAGTGGTGGTGAACCAAAGTGCAAATTCGGAAAACCTACATTTGGTTGTGGATTGGACTATCAAGCTGCAGGCCCAGCCCATTAAAGGTATTTTTCAGCCCAAAAAATGTTGGCTGCGTTTTGGATAGTTAACACCGGTCTATTATTGATTTATTGTTAACATACTCAAAATATCAGTTCCTCCGTACATGCCACGAAAATGGGAGGGTCTCCCCCAAAATAGGTCACGAAATATCCGGTCCCGATGTAGAACGGTGTCCGACCGATCGAACGGGGCGAGCTAAAAGACAAGCCCAAAAAAAAATATACTCAAGATATCAATCAATAAAGATTAAAGACAAGGAGAGGAGCTTTTAAAGTTTTTTCATTAGACGGAAGAAAGTAGTTTTCATTTAGTTAACTAGTTGATTGACAAGTGTTCCACTATACATCAACGGCTCCAACAAGTCTTTCCTATATTTTGTTTCCGCTGCATATCTCAAGTATCGGACTTTACCAAAGTCTATGACTTAAGTTATACCGAACCTTATCTTTAATTTATAACCTGTATAAAAAATATAAAGCGTAATAATATTTTGTATACAAACCTTATCTTTAATTTATAACTTAGGACACACTCCAAGATCTTAAAAAAAAAAAAAACTTGAAGAAATCCTAACTCAAATAATTAGAATATACGGAGTATATAAAATAACGATTTTTCTAACCTATGCCCTTAGGGCATAGGTTAAGAGTTTCAAAATGGTAATATATTTTGAAATTGTATTTATTTAGTTTTAATTATTTTTTCAATAGGGTTTATTAGTTTCCTATTAGGGTTTTAGTTCCTAAAATTAGTACTCTTAATCTATGCCCTAAGGACATAGGATAGAAAAACCGAATAAAATAATACTCTCGCCAAGGAAGTTTTCTTTCCTTTTTTCGTTTTGGTTGCGAATTAATATTTACTTGTAATCAAAACAATGAGAATAGGGCAATTTTGGGCCGATGTTTTTGCCTTCTTGCCACATCTATTTGGTGGATTTCATGCTCCTGAAATCAAAAGCATCATATCACTGAATCCTTCTCTTCAAACATGTAATTGAAATTGTAGCTAAAATGGTAAAAATGTTATTTCCAGGAGAAAACAAAATAAGTGAAGAGACATGATGGGATGTAGGTTCGATCCTTGCCTTCGCCCCTAAACTTGAGTGAAAAATCAAGTCTCACCATTCTTCCTACAACTAGGTTGAGCCGGTCGGTGCAAGCCGGTTTACCTGGTTCGTGCGCTTTGCCAACTAGTTCATGGACTCGAAATTTGCCACCAAAGATAGGTCCCTTCTTTACAAAAATAAAATAAGTGAATCTACCAAATAAAATACTCGTAGCAAACACACACAAACACAACACAACCCATATATTGGCGTTATCCAAATTCTGACCCAACAATAGTGACAAAAATGATTCGGTTCCAACCTGTTCAACCATCCCGATTGCGACTTTCGTCCCTTCCTGACTCCAATTGTAAATAGTTGAGAAGCTTGCAAGGAAAGATTTAAACAAATAAACATCCTCCCGGTCTCGTCTCCGAGCTCGATCTTCTCTGCGTCAGCGCCTCACAGCAATCAAGATGCAATCTCAATCGGATGCCGCTCAACGGATCGCCAGAATCTCAGCTCATCTTCATCCTCCCAATCTTCAGGTTTCTCTCCCTCCTTCCCTCTCTTCCTCGCCTTTTGAATTAATTTTTCAGCTTCGGATTTCTTGCTGTTCTTTGTTAAACTCGGACGCCAATTTCACTCAGATGGAGGCCAATTCAGATCTCAACACAGAGAATTGTCGGGCTAAGGGAGGCTCCTCTGGATTCCGAGTGGCGATTTTGGGAGCAGCTGGTGGAATTGGTCAACCTCTGGCTTTGCTCATGAAGATGAATCCTCTAGTGTCTCTTCTCCACCTTTACGACGTCGTTAACACTCCTGGTGTCACCGCCGACGTTAGCCACATGGACACTGGCGCTGTTGTAATCACCTTTTCTCAACTCAAGTAGTTCAAATTTGTGGCTTTTTACAATCTCAGAGTTGCTGAAATAAATCAAACCGGATTATGGATATGGATTTTGCTAGATATCTGTTTCTTGGAGATTAATTAGAGCATGCCTCCTTATCGGCAATCAATTACAGACCGTAACACTTGTTGCTTATCATTTAGCTTATTATGCCTTCACATTTATTACTTAACTTATCAGGCTTTGCCATTTACTACATGCTAGTTAGGTTATGACTTATGAGGCTTTAACAGTTATAAGAAGTAGCTTATCATCTTAACATTTATTGGTTTGCTTATCAAGCCTTATGAGATACTAATTAGTTTATCAGGCATGATCACCTACAAAGGAGTTATGACCAAACATACTTTAATTGTTTTATTTATTATATGGATTTGGGGCAATGTTGTTGATGGATTTCGGAAATCCAGGTACGGGGCTTTATGGGACAGCAACAGCTCGAGAATGCCCTAACAGGGATGGACTTGGTCATCATTCCAGCTGGGGTTCCAAGGAAGCCTGGGATGACGAGGGACGATCTGTTCAACATCAATGCCGGAATTGTTAAGACTATCTGTGAGGGAATTGCAAAGTTCTGCCCCCAAGCCATTGTGAATTTGATCAGTAATCCTGTTAACTCAACAGTCCCCATTGCTGCTGAAGTTTTCAAGAAGGCTGGCACCTATGATCCCAAGCGCCTCATGGGTGTTACCATGCTTGATGTTGTCAGGGCTAACACTTTTGTGGTATGTGCTGTGGTTGTTGCATATGTTTATCCTTGCCAATTGCCATGCTCCACCTATTCTGCATTTTATTGTTTGAGAATTGGGATGTTTGTTTCTGTGCAATCTATAAAAATTGTTTGCCCTCCAAGTGCTAATTATCAGTTATCGCTGGATCAGTTTGCAGCTAGTGCTTCTTTCTCTCTAGTTTCATATCTAAGCATGAATCTGGAGTCTATCACCATATTCCTGGACACGGAAATTGATTGGATTTATTCATAAATGGTGGTTGCGTGTAAAGAGGGCTACTTTATCTATGGTGTTCAAATTGAGTGTATCTTGGATTAATAGCAAAGTGTTTGTAACCATAAAATTTTGAAAATTGTTTCTTATCTCTTATCTGGAGTGACATTTCAATAGCTCAATATGATAACATCATCCATGCAAAAGAGGTTATCTTCGATAGTGTTCACTCTGGGTGATATTTAATGGTCGTATCCAGCTGTAATAAGAAAACAGCAAACTAGATATAGCATTTTTCTCCCATAATTGTTGTCTCCATTTTTTTTCAGGCTGAAGTTTGGGGGCTTGATCCGAGGAACGTGAATGTCCCAGTGGTAGGAGGTCATGCCGGGGTTACAATTTTACCTCTTCTGTCTCAGGTTTGAAAGCAAAGCTCTGAATGAGCATCTATGTTGAAGTTAACAACATACGCTCCTGTTTAACCAATGTGTTGCACAGGTCAATCCTCCATGCAGTTTTACCTCTGAAGAGAGAGATAACTTGACAAACCGAATCCAAAATGGTGGAACTGAAGTTGTTGAGGTAGCTTAAATTTGTATTATTACCTACCTTTTGTGAATTTGATACTGTGTTTAAAGTATCTTCCTGATGATTTGGATAGATGAGCCTTTGGATCAACATAATGCGTGCTAATAAGATGGTTGTGTGGTCTTATCAATCTCAACTATTTGAGAATATTTTGTATCGTTTAGATTGCATTCAGAAACCAGGATTAGCATCTGGCAATGATTAATTAACTAATCATTTGTCTTAGAACTTGTGGGTTTCCTGTGATGCTGTTGATAGTGTTAGCTTAACTCCAGGACATTACTTATCATTGACCTAGCAGAAATGGTTGATGTTTATAGCTTTCTAATTGTCTTGTTTGGTAATTGCTATTGAGGTTCTGAGTTCTCCCTCTGAAACTATGCATCTGTTGCGTACTATTGTTAACAAAAATAACATCTTACTCTTCCTTGATAAATTTTCATATTCATACTAGTCCATTACTGTTTCATCTGCTGAATACTTGTTGATTCTGAATTTCAAAATAAATATATTTTTGCAGGCCAAAGCTGGCGCTGGATCAGCAACACTATCAATGGTTTGTAGCTCTTTCCTCAACTTATGTTCACCACGAATATAAATCCTGCAAAAGCTTTGGCAGCCATGGTATTTTAAATTCTTAAGCACAGGGAACTATACAAATTGTTTGTTGAATATGCAGGCATATGCTGCAGTTAAATTTGCAGACGCTTGCCTGCATGGTTTGAGAGGAGAAGCGGACATTGTTGAATGTGCCTTTGTGGCTTCTCAGGCTAGTTATCTTCTTCATTCACTATGTTTCAAACATAAAAACTCATCTATTTCCTGTACTCTCTAAATTGAGGGGTGTGGAAATGACTTGTTAAATCTGCTTACATAACTTACCTTTGCAGGTAACTGAACTTCCTTTCTTTGCATCCAAGGTAAGACTTGGACGCAACGGTGTTGAGGAGATTTTTCCACTTGGCCCTTTGAATGAATATGAGAGGTATGCAGAAAGAAACATCTACCTAGAATTATTGTTAGTTTGTTAAAAACTGTGTTGAAGTTATTGCATATGTGATGTTCATTAACAGGGTTGGATTAGAGAAGGCGAAAAAAGAACTAGCTGGAAGCATTCAGAAAGGAATTTCCTTCACAAGGAAGTAAAAAAAAAAATCAACAAAAATCTGTGAGTGAAACATGTTTGTTCATTAAACTTGTCAAAATAAAATGGTGGAAAATCCTTGAAATGGGAAGAATAACATCTTGTGTTTTGTATTAGTTATGTAAGTTATCTTCCTTTGTGAATCAAATGCACAAATAAAGAAACATGTAGAGAATTCAACATATACAATGCAACAGGTGTTACACCGTTCTCTGGTCTGTTGAACAAGATTAGTGGTCAACTAGTCAACATTGGGTACCTTATAATAAACAGAAAACAATAAATAAAGAAGAAACCACTTAAGTGCATTTCTTTTGTAAGATTTTAGACTCCAAAGTTCCAATATTCAATAGTAAAAGTTTATGTCCTCTTTTAAAAAGGAGAGAAGACTGATTACGTGACTACGATTTGTTTTTGTTTTTTGGAAATGGATTCTGTGACTATGTTGGGCTTGTTGGCAAACAATACAAATGCCAAACATGGCCTACAATGCAAATATACAAATGCATATGTTTTTTTCTAATGAGTTATTTCTGCATGCTAGACATGTAGGGTATCTTTCATTGTGAATTGTTACTGAAATATTACAAATAAAGAAACAAGTAGAATGCTATTTATACAATGCAACAATGTTGAAACCCTCCAAGCCTTTAGAATAAGATGAGTGGTCAATGTTGGGAACCTTATAGTAAATAGAAGATGAATAAAAAGAAAGAAAGACCACCTTTCGTTCCTTTTATAAGATTTAGACTTAAAGTTCCAATCTACAATAGTAAAAAATTATAGGTAGACTAAAAAAGTAACAAGTCATCAAGGTTGTATTTGAATAGCAAGTTTAAATCTTTTTATGTTCTAAGTTACAATGCTTAAACCAACTTGAATTAAGATTGATCATCACAGAGTCCCAAGTATTATTTTTTCGGTGATATTTGTACATACGAATGAGACAATCTCTTGCTAGGCCTTAACAGACGCTTGTCTGAATTAAACTTGATCATTGACCAATTGATGACTGATAGACGATCTCGAATCACCTAGAGCCTTGGCAGTTTACTAGCAAGGAAAAGCTTATGGCAAAGGGAGAAATGATCACTAATAAGTGTGTTGCTTTTGTAAGATTTATACTCAAAAGTTCCAATCTACAATAGTGAAAATTTATGTCTTATTCTACAAAGGAGAGAGAAAAAACTATGATTGATTAACACAGAGCTTCAAGTATTGTTCCTTCAGTGATATTTGTACATACAATGATATGAATGAGAGAATCTCTTGCTAGACTTTAACAGATGATTATCTGAATTAAACTTGATCACCGGCCAATAGATGACCGATAGACGACCTCGAATTACCTAGAGCCTTGGCAGTTTACTAGCCAAGAAAAGCTTATGGCAAAGCATGAAATGACCACTTTTATGTGTTGCTTTTGTAAGATTTAGACTATAAAGTTCCAATCTACAATAGTGAAAACTTATGTCCTATTCTACAAAGGAGAAAAAACAATTGTGATAATGTGACTATATGTTGGCAAACACCACAAATGCCAAACATGGCCTACAATTGCAAATATACAATTACAATACATAGCTTTTAACATGTTTGCTACATGGGTATGGGCCGAAGATAGCAAAAGGAGGTGGAGAAATGACATTGACAGAGGCAACAATGCAAATGGATTGCAATCAACATGAATTCAGCGGACCCCCCTGATTCTTAACTTTATCCTGCAATTTTTGATAAAAATGATAGAAAGGACAACACCTTTTATTTCTTTATTTCTCTCTTTTATCTGTAAATAAATACATACTTTCTCTCATAACTTTTCAAATTTTCAAAATTTGTCCAATTTTTAGTCCAAATGCAATGGAAAATAAAAGAAAATCTTTTGGCCCCACTTCCATGGTTACAGGCTTTAACAGAGGAAATCCAAATTGCTGTGTTCTTTCACACTTTCTGCATTCCAGAAGAAAAAAAAATAGTAATGCACAAAGCACACTCAACCTTTTAATTGGTGTATAAAGTACTTACATAAGAACTTTAAAAATGCTGTCCCAAAAAATCTTGTTGTACAAAAGAGAAATTGCATGTCAAACATAATAACTAAAAAACTTGACAAATGGCCAATTATGCTAGTTTTTCTAGCAATAAAATTTCAAATTTGCTATGTATACAAAAGGTAGGCATATGCATAAAGGAATGGTGGATCTTGGTTTGAGGGTCAGACTCAAGTATACCCAACTTTTAGTGCACTAAGCAATAGGCATGCAATGGCTGTAATTTGAGTATTAACAAAAATAATCCTCAATCAAAGTGTCACAAATTAGGTTCAACAAATTAATTTGACTGTACCTAATTTATTCCCATGCAATGAATATTTTTTTCTAATGTGCTGGAGTTTTCTTTTTTACTTCACTAGAAGACAAAATCCAAGAAATCCTGCTTTGGGTCATATGAAATCCAATTATAAGGTGTTTGATTGGCTAAAAACTAACCCTACAAACAATAATTTTACAAAAATAAACGTTTAGTTCAAGGTAACATGCCATTTCCTTTCATTAAAGATTACTTTGACACTAAGGAATTCGATGATTAAGATAAATTATTATGAATATTTGAATAAATTATTAAGTATTCACCTTATTTGTAATTTTAATAAATAAAGGCAAAATTTACATAAAAAGATTAACATATGAGATTTAATAATAAATCTCATAACTCATCAATAAATCATTAATTAATTCTTAATAAAAATTGAAGACTAAAATAATTTGTTTTTCCAAAGGGAAGTAGTAGTATTTGTCAAAAATAGAAAGAGAGTGCTTTAAGCGACAAAAGAACTGACTGAAGCAAAGGAAGAATGCGAGGGTGAGTGACGTAGGCAAACTCACAATTCGAGGTAATAGTATAACATGGTCTCCAAAAAGTGTGCACCCATAAAAAACTTATGAAGACGGACACTCCCTGCTAGATTGATGGAATTGCACGATGTCACGCATGCTCGACCGAGCAATATTTTTTCACCATCAAGTGGTATGTGGACATCGCGCTAAATAAAAGGCCCAAGGATCCTAAGGCGAGTGAATGACTCCCGCAAAAACTCAAGAGCAAACTGCGCGCTCATCTTACCTGATGTCCGACTGCTCACTCCGCCAATCTACACCTCAAAGGTTCAACAAATCTTTCTCACATCAGACGATCCCGAAATTTCAATTGGAGCCACACCATCAACCCTAATAACAACAAAAGCATGTCGCTCGCTCCACCAATCTACATCTCAAAGGTTCAACAAATCTCTCTCACATCAAAGGATCCCGAAATTTCAATTGGAGCCCCACTTTGAACCCTAATAACAACAAAAGCATGTCGCTCACTCCATCAATCAACAATCAACACCTTGAAAGTCTAACAAATCTCGAAAGTCTAACAAATCTCTCCCACATCGGAGGATCCCAAAATTCCAACTGGAGTCGCACCTTCAACCAATAACAAAGCAATACATCGCATACCTACATACTTCACAAATCGGCAAGTGATACATCGAAGATCAATAAGGTTCTCTCACATTGAGAATCCTCAACTTTCGGCCTCCCCATGTCTATAAATAGCAAACGAAAGTTGTAAAGGTCGGAAAAACATATCTAGCTTAGAATCTTTTCTTATTAACAAAGATTCGACGTGCCCCTTTCAACTCATCATGAGTTCTATGATCACAATTATTTACTCTTTGTAAACGTCTCTTAAATGGGTCAAGGAAATGAGCTGTTTGTATTAGTGTTTGCTTCATTCAAGGGTAAGTCAAGACATTGTAATTTGTTAGTGTTTGCTTCATTCAAGGGTAAGTCAAGACTCAAGACATTGTAATTTGTAAAAAAAAATACAGAGAAGAGTTGAGTTTTCAAGATTGGCAGAAAGCACAAGGAGCTTTCAAATCTCTTTGAAGTTGAACTTGAGAACAATTAGGGCAAAGCAAAACAAGCAACCCACTATCTCGGTAATTGAGGCCCACTGTCACCCTCTTTTGCCTATTCAAAGCTCCCTCGAGTCACTCAAAACCATTAACAACTTCCCACTTACTAATCCAACCATTTATGACTTAATTAAACAAATACTAAAACAAAATCAAATGCACATTTTTCTAAAAATCTCTCCACTACCCTTTCTGATAAAAATCTCTTTACCCAGGAGCTGTGTGGAGCAGGAATCCAATAATAATCTTGCAGCAACATCCTGATTCATGCATCAAATAATGAAGACAGCTCTACTGTACTATAACGACAGTGGGGAAAAACAGCAGGAGAAGTGAAAGCTTCAAAGACAAAATGAACACCTTCAAAGTTAGGGAAATCAAACAGCACGCCACTAATGCCCCCACCAAACCATAATAATTAAACCAGAAAAAGAAAAAAAAAGGACATACAATTCAAGACACTGATGAAAATCCAAGTTTTACCCAAAGAAAGCTGCTAAAAATCCTATTTATACATGCACAAAGCATTCAAGAAAGTTGTTGCTTAAATGCTGAGGAGATCTGGTGGTGGAGTTTGAGACTCGTCTTTCGGGTCTTTAGCGGAAGGCGACTCGGTTTCTGCAGTAGATGTGGTGGTGGTTGCTGGAGGTGGTGACTCAATTGCATTTGAATCTTCATCTTTGGAGTTTGGTGGCTTTGGCAGCTCCAAAAGCATTTGAACAACTTCTCTCATCGTGGGTCGCTCTACCGCTTGCTCTTCAACACAAAGCATTGCGACGTAGAACATGTGCATCACCTCATGGAGAGGAACAGATGGGAGTCTTGGATCAAGTACCTTGAGAGCTCCTTCTTTGTTTGAGTCTGTCATTTTTCTAACCCATTGGACTATATCGACGCCGTCGCCGAATTCTCCGACGGGTTTTCGACCCGTTATGAGTTCCAGCAGGACTACGCCGAAACTGTAGACGTCGCTCTTTTCATCCACCTTCAATGTGTATGCATATTCTGTTGAAGTATACAAAATTTAATGTTATTCATTTAGTTATGTATTTTTAACGGCATGATGATTGCTAATTCGTTGTCAAAGGTTGGTAGAGATAATGGCCAATTCCAGCCAAATTAGATGAACTATTAGTCAAAAGTTTAAAACACTAAAAAGACATATTATCAATTATACTGTGATGTCTCTTAACGTGTTATATACTTATATTATCAATTGACCAAAGTACTAAATCAACATCTCTAAACAGAACTGTTAGCAATCAATCTTTCCAGGAAAAAGGCAAGGGTAAAGGTGACCAGTTGATAATGATATGGACTTCCATTTGCTGTAAATTGCATAGAAAGATGACAGGCCTTTTTCATATGGGATCCTAAGTCCAAAAAAGTTCACAGTGACCATTCATGCAAGCAAAACCTAACACCTATCCTATTACATGATCAGTCACATAGGTATGCAGAGGTTCAAATAATGTGAAGGATTAATGGTATAAACATAATGAGAAAATGATAGGACTAATCTTACAAGATGATTTAATAACAGTATTAAAATAGTGTTGCCTTTGTTTGAATCAGAAACATTAAAGCAATCATCCACACGAGGGCAACATAAAACATCACATAAGATGCACAAACTATAATTTCAATTTGAGATCCATGCGTACCTGGTGCGATGTACCCATATGAGCCAGCAATGGCGGACATGCACTCTGAAGCACCCGAATCTTGCAAGAATTTTGCAAGACCAAAATCAGCAACATGAGCTTCAAAGTTGGAATCCAAGAGGATATTGTTAGACTTAACATCCCTATGAACAATCAGTGGAGAGCAGTCATGGTGAAGATAGCAAAGCCCCTTGGCAGCCTCCACAGCAATCTTATACCTAGTATCCCAATGCAAATGGCCACCTTTCTTTCCATGAAGAACCTCACCTAAACTTCCATTCGGCATATACTCGTACACCAACAGATTGGTTTCGTGGTTTGAACAGAATCCCAATAACCTAACAATATGCCTGTGCCTGATCCTCCCCAGGGTCTGGATCTCAGCATTGAATCCATGATCATGGGATGAGCCTCTGCTCATGGCTGGAAGCCTTTTCACAGCAATCACAAATCCATTAGTCATAGCACCTTTGTAAACTATACCAGCACCACCTTTCCCAATTATATTGTCCACCTTTAAACAATCTAGAATATCATCCACAGAGAAGTCTAATCTCTGGAAGGCAGTGAGCTTCCAAGCTCGAGCCTCGTGCGATTTTCTAAGAGATTTGGCCTTGATAATGGCAGCAATAGCAAATGCAATGGAACAGACAAGCAACCCAATGACCAGAAGGAGTTTTAGTAAAGGAGAGAACCCCTTTGAATGAGAAGAGTGACCTCCATTAGCCAGGTCAGTTTTGCAAGGACCCAAATAAGGACCACAAAGATCCTGATTACCGATAAAGGAAGTTGAATTGAAGTAGCTAAACTGGCCAGTAGCCGGGACTAAACCAGAGAGATTGTTGTAAGAGAAATCAACAGATGTTAAACTCTGCATACTTGAGATAGAAGCCGGAATACTACCTCCGAGATGGTTTCTAGATAAGTTCAGGTAATTAAGGATTCTCATACCAGTTAGCTCCGTTGGAATCTTGCCGGAGAGTTGGTTCCTGCTGAGATCGACGAACGTCAGAAGCTTGCATTTGCTGATCTCCGGAGCGATCCCTCCTGAAATCTGGTTGTTGCTGAAATCAATCTTGGAAAGTTGCTGCAGCTTCCCGATCTCCGGCGGAATGCTGCCGGAGAACCGGTTTCCGTCAAGGAGGAGCTTCTGTAAGCCGGAGAATTTACCGATGCTCGCCGGTAATGTGCCGGAGAGTTGGTTGTTCGACAGGCTGATCTCGCCGACGTTGACCGCGGCAGGACCGTCAGTCTCCGGGAAACCTCCGGTAAGGAGATTATTTTGAAGCTCAACCTGTGTGAGGTGTGGAAGCTCGAACAAACCCTTGGGGATGGAACCGTTGAGATAGTTCTCTCCCATTCTGATCCTAGAGAGCGATTTGCAGCTGCCAAGCGACTCCGGGATCGGACCGAACAGGAAGTTTTCAAGCGTGATGAGCGTCCCAAGCATGCCCCCGGAGCAGAGATCCGGCGGTAGGTTTCCGGTGAGCTTGTTGGAAGAAAGATCTACAAGATGGAGGCGGCCGTTTCTTCCTAAGGCAACCGGGACGCTTCCAGTGAAATTGTTCTCCCAAAGCTGCAAAACCTCCAACGACGGCAAATCTCCGACGAACGCAGGTATAGAGCCGTGTAGGTTGTTCCGAAACAGGTTCAAAAGAGTCATGTTCTTCAGCTCGGAGAAGGTCTCCGGGATCTCGCCGCTGAGCGCATTGTTGGACAGATCCATGGATTTCAAGCTCTTGAGGCTGCCAAGCTCCGGAGTGAGAGAGCCAGAGAGTCCATTGACCTGGAGGAACAAAGTATCGAGGTTCTGAAGCTTTCCGACCTCCGGCGGAATCTCGCCAGTTAGAGCGCAATTTGCGGCATCGAGCCGAACCAGGGACGATAAATTCCCAATCTCCGCCGGAAGGCCTCCGGTAAACTGGTTGAAATATCCAATGTAGAGCTCTCTGAGCGTGGAGAGGTTGCCTAGCTCTCGCGGAATGTCTCCGACGAGCTCGTTGCCGGAAACGGCAAGGTACTCGATTTTCTTCCATCCGCCGTACTCCGGCGGGATCTTACCGCCGAAGAAATTTCCGCCGAGGTGGAGATGACGAAGGCTCGGCATCTCGGCGACGGTGAGCGGCAAGTCGCCGGTCATGTTGTTGTTGTACAGATCCAGGACCTCTAGGCTCTTGAGAGCGGCGAGCTGAGAGGGGAAAGTGCCATTGAAGATATTGTTAGAAAGGTTGAGAACACGGAGGCCGGAGAGGAGGTGTAGAGTCGGCGGTAAAGGTCCGATGAACTGGTTCGCGGCGACAGTGAAGTTGACAAGGTTGCGGAGGTAGCCGACGTCAGGGGAGAGGGTGCCGGTGAGGTTGAGGCCGGAGATATCGAGGGAGATGACGACGCGGCGGTGGGAGGCGGAGGAGCAGACGACGCCGGACCAGGAGCAATGGTCGGTGGAGGCGGTCCAGGAGGAGAGAGAAACCTTGGAGTCGTCGGTAATGGCGGATTTAATGCTGAGAAGAGCTTCGTACTCCGGCAAGGGCTTGGAAGTGGAGAATGCGAAGTGGAGAATGAAGAGGAGGGTGAATCGGAGAAGGATTCGCATGGTTCTGATTCCGGCAAGGGATTGCCGGTGCCGGAAGTTTGTGAGTGAGAGGAGGAGTGAGGAGAAGAAGGGGGTGACTGGTGAGGATTAGGTTTTCTTTTGGTTGAGGAGTAGGTTTTTAAGTAATTTTATTTGGGGAAAAAATAATAATTTTTTCAGTTTGTCATAGAACTTTAGGTAAATAGCATTTAACCCCCTCCATATAGAATAATTTACATAAAAACATACTTGGTTTTTTAATTTATGTAACCATTTCAATTTAAATTTATTTACAAGTCATTGACTTAAGTATGAAATGGATATAATCCTTATATCAATTTTGATATATTTTAACTAGATTCAATTATTATTGTCACATAGTTGAATTTCGGTTTTACTTTGGTCTTTCGAGCAATGATGATAATATTCTGGTCTTCTGCATACACCCTTTCGATTATATATCGAGTAAGAGTGTGTACATCTTTACCCTCTAGATCTCGGCTAGAGCGGGATAACGCTGGGTTAGTGTTGTTATTTGTTGTTGTCTTAAGCATGAAAGTAGTAAACATTGTCTTACCCACATTATTATGGGGATATTTTTATTCGTTTTGTGATGAATTGTTGTTCATCCAAAACTTTAATATAGTTAGACCAACCAGTCTTGACCATAAAACAATTTGAGCACTAGTTTAAGAGGTTCAATATTGGCATCGATAGTCTTAAATTTGTAATGGATATTAGGTCTTGTTTGTCTATACCTATGGTATAAGAAACGAGTCAAACTCATACTAATGTTTACTTTAACTAAGAGGACGAGAATGAGTGGTTATCATACCAACAAAATACACTATAATTCATACCCATTCCAAATTTAAGGTATGAGTGATACATATTCCAACTCGATACCTCGTTCCAACCCGATTCGTGGTATAGAAACAAACGGGGTCTAACTAAGGGTACATCTTTGCAATATCATGGATTCATATTGCATTTTCATGTGTTGGTCTAGGAATGCAAACCCCATTTGTAACGTTTGGTTAAATGTTTGAAATTTATGAAACTGATTTGCCAAATCCCCATGAAGTCAGATTTAAAAACTCATTTCTTATTCCGGGATCATCATTAAAAAAAAGCCATAGCTATCCATTTAATTACTCTTAGTTATAGCTCAAATTTAATGACTATATTAATCAGTAATTATGAATCAAAATTCATATTGGATTCTAGATATTAACGCTACAAACACTAACAAAATACCCTATGTGTTTTGTCTTTTTTGGGGTGAAAATGATTTTGATTTTATTGTTATTTGAATTTCGAAACAAGTAGAGACCTATGGAATCAGGCGAGAAGGAAGGCCCACATGACCACACCCACATGCCCCCAAACCTAACGAGTGGGCTCAAATATGAATTATCAACCAACGCATTGTCATCTTTTGAACGCTGTAAAAAGTGAACTGCCCAGGAAACTACTGTTGTCCATATCCTTAGGCTCTGTTTGGCATGGCCTTTTCACAAGGCTTTTGTTGTCAAATCGACCTAAACCGTGATCAGTGTTCTGAAAAATGTTAGTTGGTCCCTGGGCGGAGGAGAGGGATTGCCTAGCGCATAGACGGATAGAGTTGGGTTGAGGAGGGTGCCCATTCCGTTTGTATTAAGATCAATGGCCAAGATCCAACCAAATAATTAGGGATGTCCAACGAGCAAATTGACCCGTAACTCGGCCCATTCGTGAATTTACTGGTCGGGACCTGCAATTTAAAGGTCGGGTTACGAGTTCAATTTTTTGACTTTACGTGTTACGGGTTGATCTGTAACCCCGTAATTCTTTAAAAAAAACGTACATATAACATTATTTTTTTATTATTAATTAAAACAAAAAATACTCGTAAGATTAGTCAACTATGAGTCAGTTGACAAGAACTTTCGCGCATTATTAATTTCTATTTTTTTTAATTAAATACGAGTTACATCTTTCATTAATGAAATTTTTTTTATGTAGTGGCCGGTTCATCGAATAGGGGTCAAGTTTATCATTTTTATGGGTGTCGGGTTAACCCATTGGACACCCCTACAAATAATCAAGTTAATAGACCTTTGGATCTCAAAAAATCGAATCTTATAGGCGCTCAACACACACTGCCAAACGGAGCCTTGATAAGGTGAGAGCATCAAATAAACTGTAAACAAGTAATTGAACTTATGTGGGTTTGGAGGTGGTGGTGTACAGGGCCAGCTATTGATGCAGACGTATGAAGCAGTTGGGGTTAAACATGTCCGGCCCAACATCTCTCTTTGAATGACAAAACAGCTTTGGTTTCAATGACCATTTTGGATTCATCCTACACAATTTGCCTCTTTTGACTAATCTGATTCTTTAATGCCCATGTAGCCATGAGGAAAATTGCCCTGCAAATCAAAGGGGCCACCTACCTAACCTACCTCCACTCTTTTGATTGCTCTAACTTCACCTCCAGATTCTTCAATAACCTGCAGAGAATGAATGATATCATGGAAACTCCTGTTAGGAATTTCATCGAGCACGTTGTCTGCATACATCTTCATTGAAGCTCAGCTACCTTACCTGAATTTAGGCTCTGGTAAACTTTGCCCAGTCTGTTTGGCTGGCCAAAAGAACACATTTTGGCCACCATTTTAACTTATTTAACCTTATCATCAACAAAAAAAAATCATATTAAAAGTAAAAGAATTTCATTTGAGGGACAATACAGAGCAGACTTTGATTACAAACAAGATACAGAAAAGAATGTCTATGTACATTACTTAAGCAGAGTAGAGGAGATAACCACCTGGTCCAAACTCCCACTCTTATACATGACCATAAAAAAAAGAGCACATGACACATTCAGCTGAAAATATAGAAAGGAAGGGGATACAAAGTTCATCCACAGTAGTTTACTAGTTTCTGTGTGGCACAGGGGAAGTAACAGCAAATTAAACATATAAGCCCATAACCCATCATTATGCTTTCTTAAGCATCAAAAGTAGAGTTGTTTACACTGTGAAGCATCAATCTCAGAAGGGCAGTAAGGGCACTTAAAAGACTTAGTGCTACTCTTTGAAAGCTTCATGATTGACTGCTTACACAGCACATGCCCACAATTCATCAGCATTGGAGGGTTTTCCTCGGTCGCCTGATCCCTGCTTACTGGACACACAAAGATGCTATGAAACTGAAACTCTTTACCCAAGTCTAATGGCACAGGCAACTGCTTCACTGTTTGCCATTCTTGCTTCTTCCCTGTCATAACGTTAACATTCATCAGCTTCAGAAGAGTAGGCAGCCCTTGAACTCCAGCTGCCACCGTCACACTCAATGGGCTTTCAAAAGATTGTCCCAGAAGATCACAGAAATGTCGAGTCAGCTCTTCTGCAACTTTTTCCCAGTTATTTGCAGAAAGGAGTTCGGAATAAGGGGAGGACTCGAGTTTTCTTGCATATGCAAGACATGCCATGAGTTTGTTGAACTCAGCTGAATGGCTGTGATAAAAGGGAGGGAAATAGGTTTGGGCATAATTTAAAGCCTCTTTAAATTCCTTTTTCTGTAAGATTTCCAAGTACTGTAAACTGTGAAGTTGAAGTTCGAGTTCAGATCCCCTGAGTTGCTCGCGGTTTTTTACTACCCAATTCAGAGCTGGCTCCAGATTTCTTGACTTGATAGCTTCAAGAATTTGGTACATCTCAGTGAATTGTGATTTCAAAGCTGCAGCTTCTTGCTCCTCAGCCTCATCTTTGAAGCAGTCACCAACTTCAAATAAGCCTTGCCTATAAAGATGACCAGCTATGATATGATTCACTGTTTCACTATCAAAATCAACATTTCTATAAGCCTTTGATATGTCGGTGTGGAAAAACTTGTCAAGTTGCTTTGCATATTTGCTCAATGCTACATTTAGATCCTTTTGGGTTCCCTCTACCTGGCTTAGTGGAGCTATCTCCTTAAGTTTTGTTTTCAGTTCAGTAAGCATAGTCTTGTGATCACACTGGGAGGAAGTAGCATCTGCTGTCTGTAATTTCATCAAGACTTGTTCGATTTCCTGGCCTATTTTATCTATTGCTTCATCGCTTCTTGAAGATTGAAGTTTCTGCTTTTTAGTAACGTGATCAAATGCATCTTTGATGTTCTTCAGCTCCATTATGCAATAGCCCACAGAGACTTCTCTAATTAGCACTGAAATGGAAAAGAAACAAACTGCCCTGAGGAAATATACAAGGAATAGCTGCTCTGACACACCATGGACTAAATTCTAAAACTATTCAGAAGAATTTAGACTCACATGCACCTTCCATTTCTTATCCGAATATATACATAAAAAAATGTTAAGAGCATAAGTGCATGATGAGTATTTCCAAAGCAGAACCCCACACGTTTAATAAACAAAACGGATTCACTTAGAAAAGCTGCAAATCATTTTATTTCTATAAATGACACTGGAGCGTAACTCCATTGCTTGTTTCAGCAGCATAAGTAACAACCAGACTAAGACAAAGGTTCATAAGATTATACAAATGCTACAATCTTTGCTGGTTCTCAATTTAAAGCAGTACATGCACAGAAAGAAGCTTAAGGTTCAAGAGTGGAACAAATTGAATTCCCTAGACATTAAAGACAATCTAAACAGCAGAAATGAACTTATTCAAGCAGCTATTTCAAACTCCAAAAATTCAAGCAGAAAAAACACATATAAACTGCAAAAACCATGCACCTAAACTAATGGAAGGACTACAATACTGTTTCTTATACATGCCATTCTTTGAAACAATGAAGATATTCCTGTGTATAGAGTAGCTTCAATGTCTTCTCTTATGAAAAACCACTCAAGTGAGATTTGATACAACTAAGGGCAAATCAGGCAAGAAGATAGAAGGATGTAGTCAATGTGGGAACCAGAAGTTGAAGCACAAGATGTTAAGCTGTGATTAGAAAATTCTTCGAGTTTTTGGCAGTGGCTAGGCTTTTTTAAGTCACACTCCGTAACTTAAGCAAGGGAGACTAGTATAAGTTATGGTATTTTAAACCAGTTTTTACGGCATCCAGAAATATTTTACGAGAAGGCGGTAGCCTTGGTCAGGAAGTGTTCTCTCTTGGTAAATAATATTTTCCTAAGCCAATTTTCTCAGATATAGATCTAACAAAATTGGCTTAAGTATAAGGTGTTCAATGAAGTCAGCATACAATGCAAGGAAAACATAATGAAAGCACAGAACATATGATTCAGAATATCAGCTAAGTGCAAACATAATGAAGTCAGCAATCTTCCTCATGTTCCTTCACTGGTTTTCATGTAATTCTCCATCAAAAAAAAATCAATTTCTGTATGTAAAGCAGGTAAAAAAAATATCTCAGGGCTGGGTCAATCTAAAGTGATTTTAAACTTGCTTACCTAGAAAAACAAAGGTGAGCATTTGCATAATTCTTATTGGGCATGATGAAGCGTTTGAAACAATATGTCAAATTAGAAGACGATTCCAACTTTTGAAAGTAACAAACTAATGTTATACTAATTTTTATTACAACAGAATATCAACTCCACAATTGAATCTCAGTATTTTACTTGAACCACTAGTGATTGTGTTTTTCCACTGTAGATACTCATGATTGTGATTGTATTTTTCATCATAGATACTCAGCAGTCAGCACACTCGTCATCTATTCTTGGTGTGACAAACACAGCATGCGAATAAAGTACGCAACATGCTATATTTGAAAAAGATCAGGTTATATTGTAAAATTAAATCAATATAGTTTTAGAAAGACGTTAATTTGAAAAGAAGATGGGATACAAGGATAAACTGGATGCATCTCATTGGATGGCACTATAAATCAGGAACTATACTTGAGAAATCCAATTCTTGCCTGATTTGCAACCCTGAATGTATCCGGTTCCCATACTACCCAAGCCATTGTGATTTCACCAAATTCTACTTTGATTGGTAACTAAACATTATTAAATCAAATCAACAATCGACACACAAACAGTGGGGGAGACAGGTGGGGCGCGGAGGGACGGCCGCCCCACCGGCGTCCGAGAGTTCTCAGCCAGGCGCCAGCGGCACAAAAAAAAATGAAAATTTGGATCTTTCTCAATTGAGAAATAAGAACCACAGTTGACATAAAGACATTAGAAACAAAATTCAATAGAGAAGGACAAGTTCAAACCGATCAATTTTGGAGACGAATTTGTAGACTTTGACGAGGCAGAGAAGATTGCCGGCGGTGATGGATTCTTTCTCCCGAGTCCGTCGTTCCGTCCTGATTCTCTCTCTGTTCCTTCCTAGGGTTGTTTATCAGATGATTGAACTTTCCTCAAAAAAAAAGGGGGAAATTACATTTAGTGCCCTAGACTTTTTTGTTTTTCTGGATGATAAACTGAAAAAACAAAATTAGAAAGTTCCCCTGAACTTTTACAAAATTTCGGAAAATACCTTATTTGTGAATTGTCGTTATAAACAAAATTCGTTTATTTTCGATTTAAAATAAATTATTTTTATATTTATTAAACTATATACAATTCTAATTTATAAATAACTAATATAATTCTAAAAAAGAACTATATAAAAATATTAAAATAAATATATGTAGGATCGATGGAAGCATTAGTTCTGACACACAAGCGGAAATTGTTCTAATAACAGCTCACTTACGTAGCGGAATTAAAAGCAAATACTCGATAGGGACATTCTAACAGAAGATAAGGTTTTTGCATCCTTTCTACTTTCAGGGCACTAATGAGCTCGGTAACTCGAGTCGATGAGTCCTATTCTTGCCCGAAATCAAAGTAGAGCAAGCAAGCACACAATTTATTTATAGATATTCCTTTATAGAAGAACATCACTTCAATCAACGAGTTGAATGGGTAAATCTATATCTCCCTTAGGGATTTTGAATAATAGCTTTATTGATTGATTAGGTCCTTAGTTACACATTACAAATCCAAACTTCTCCATTACTAACGATCACCAAATCCTAACAATACTACTCGATCTAGGTACCAAGTTCATAAGTTCACTAACTCAATCAAGCAAAGAGATCAAACCTTACGATTTCGGATGTAGTTCCCTTTAGCACCGGAAATGTCTTGCATGTCGTCGTTGAGATCGAACACTCAACTCCGACTTCCTATGGTTCTTCTTCTTCGTAGATTGGTTCTTGGTTGCTCTTGGATCACTCTCAAGCTCTCGTTGCTCTTGGGTTGCTCTATTTTTCATTTGGGTGAGTGATCCTTGTGACCTAGCTTCATCGTTTTTCTTTTATACATGAGCCTTCTTTCAAGAGACTCTTCTACTCTTTTTCATTTGGGGCGAAGGGCTTGGTTCCTAAGTTTAAATGTATACTATGAGTGAAATGTCAAATGACTCGCAAATCTCACCCAAATATTTTAACATTTTTACTCATAAAAAAATGAATTTAGGAATTCTTTTGTTTGTAAATTTCTACAAAGTTTGGAAACTACTTATGAATATTACGCAATTTATTTATAGTCTTAAAACTTGGGGGAATTATAAATGTGTAGCAAACTTTTCCTATACTATGAGATAGTTAACAAATAATCGAGACTTTCAATATTGAAAAACTATAATTAATCAATTTTTTAAAAAAAATTGATTATGATTTTCCCCAAAGCTGTATGCATATAAAAATACCGTTTCCACCATTTTTAGGCATTTAACAAGAACCTTAGCTAATTATAAGTAGATATTCACAATTAATTTGTTTGGATGGGGACCTGTCCCGTTAGGGGCACAAATTCTCTAACTCGACAGGGATGGGATCAGGTTCTTAATCCTGAATTGGGGACATGAGAGGTACTATCTCTCATTCTCTTGTGATCTGTATTAATATAATACATTTTATATCATTTATAATGAAAATATATGATATATAAAAAATAATAATTTTAAAATTTTAAAATATTATATTATTAGTTTATTGGATTTTTAAATTAAATGGGGTCTTGTTAATGTGCTTGTTCTCGACGAGTATTCGTTGCTCCACTCCTCGTTGGATATTAGATAGTGACAATTGACAAGGCAAGGATGAGGAGAATAATAGAGGGTGGGATGTCGGTGTTTGACTCCCTCATCATGGAGGAATTAGCAAAGAAAAACGCAATTATCCTTCAATGCCTTTGACAACGACGATTAGAAACTGCAATTAGGAAACATTAAATTGCAAAACATTCATTCACTTGTGCAATTCAACATGGAAATTGGAAAAAAGGAAACGAGACCTTCATCATCTTCCTCATTCTCCAATTGGTTCTCTAATCGTAACCTTAGGCCTAGTTCTACATTGTCCTTCATATCAGAAATAAAAAGTCTTTTATGTTTATATTTTTTTATTTTTTTTTATGTTTTTAAAGTTTATTTTATCTAGATAAGAAATAAGAATGACAAAAACATAAACAAAAAAATATGATAAGAGTTTGGTAGTAGTTCAATTAAATTGGACATTGTCTTAATTTATTTTGATATAGATGCAAATTAGAAAGAAAAAAACTAAAATAAATTTTTTTCATTAGCAACTATGAACACTTTTTTTTAAAATTCAACAAGCAAATTTAACTCAAATCCAAGTACAACATAGTTCATGCACACATGCACCTAAAAGCAAAGTTTCAAAAGAGAATACAACACATAAACACATGCACCTAAAAGCAAAGTTTCAAAAGAGAATACAACACATAAACACACGCATATACTATAAAACCCCAAAAAGGCAAATCCACCAACACACTACCTCCAAACATGAAAACCAAAAAAGACTGCATTTCTGATCTTCACTTGATTAGCATGATTCAGGTGTAACGATCCAGTCTTCTACATCAAAGCACTCGTTCAATTCTGATGAATTTGAACTAGGCGACTCGGATCCTGAAGTAGTAGTAGCATTAACATTGGCTTTTGAAAACGAAGGAAATTCGAGTTTCTGGTCCAAGTAGTAGTGAATTTTATAGCTTGATACTGAATTTTCGCTCTCCGGTTCTAGATGTAACTCTGGAGAGTAGTCATCAAAATTGAAGTTGTTGAGCAAGCTCGATAGTTCGTCGTTGATGGACTCCATTTCATCTTCCATTGAATGCTTCTTAGGTGTTACCTCTTTTCAGAATTGTTGTACATGGAAATTTTTATATAAGTTTAAATAATGAATTGACAAATTGAAATAGGAAAATGGAAGAGATCTTAGTTTACCCATTGTGGAGAGTCCATCATGGTAGTCGTTGCTACCATTCAAAAAGTTTACTTGATCCTGCTTGTATGACAATGGCTCATTCCACACTTTACCGTCTAAATCATAACCAATAGGGTTCGTTTGTGTCATAATTTTCTCGCCCAAGATTGGAGGCAACATAATCGAGCAACCGACACATGGAAATGGGTTAGGATTGTAATAAGTAGATCCGGTTGCAAATTCAAGAACATGGGTTCCTAACAATGGGTTTGCGTTTGGATTATTGAACACATTGGACATTGAAGGCTTATTAGGATCCCCTTCTTTGGTCATGAAGTTGATTTGGTAAGTGGAGTCTTTGGTGAAGGAAATCATTGAGTCTTCATGCATTGATTCGTTTGAATTGGTTATGGAAAATGTGGGTGGGTTCATGGAAGAATTTGAAGAGTTTGAGCTCATCTGGGAATTTTGTAGTGAGAATAATGGTATTGGAGAGTTCATGGTTGGTGACATTGATGATGTTTCATTTAGTACTTCACTCTTTTGTGTTGATGATGAGAAGTTTTCTTCGATGGTTTCGGATGAATTTCTCATCATTCTTTTCTTGATTTTTGTGTTCCAAAAGTTTTTCACCTCATTATCGGTCCTTCCCGGTAGCTGAAAGGAAAGAAAAAAACAAATTCAATACATAAGAAATTGCGAATTTCAATTAGATAAAATTGACAGAGCACACAATGAAAATTGGTGAATTTCAATTAGAATGAGAACAAGTAAAGCATGATAGTAATTTTTTTTTAAAATGTGTTACTACAGTCAAGCAAAACATCACATGACAACTCAATTGACAATACCAATGTATTAGTATTACCAAAAGATACTAAATTCGAGCCCTCTCATTAGTGGTCAACTTTACACTAATATGTAAAGGGACATTTTGTGCTATGAAGATAGCATTAATTTATAAAAAGAGAAATGAAGAGAAACAAATTTGCAATCACATACTTCAAACCCTGTGAAATTATAGAATCTAAATGAATACACATTTAGAAAAATAATTAAAAATAAAGCTTACTAAATATATATTTATCCCTAAAACAATAATTTTTTCACATGATTTATAATGCCCTCAGGATACCAAAATTTTTACTTATTCTACAAGAGTAGATTTTTACATGGTCACCATCACACTTACGGTGATAAAATTTCTTGAAGAGGCATTTGAGTAAGAAATATTTGGGTAGCACACCACTCGTCTTTGAACTCATATCGAAAAAGAATTTATGATTTTTTAGAACAATTGCAAAAAAATAACTCAACCTTTAGGATTGATTGCGAAAATTTATATATGAACTTTTAAAGTTGCCACGAATGTAAAAAAAATCTTAACAAATCATAAATAAGAATATTATGTGCCTGTTAATTGTAAAATAAAATCTCAAAATTTAGCTAGTGTTTAAACTATATCCCATAATTGATGTTAATTAGTGTAACTTTGAATGTTTATGTTGTTTTCCCAACCACCTCAAAGATTGAGTTGTTTTTTACAATTTTACAATTTATTTTTCAACAACAAGATGGAAAAAGAGAGAAAGGGTGGGAGACAATTGGGAAATGAGAAACCTTTGATGCTATCTTAGACCATCTATTGCCGACTCTCTGATGCATTTGAATCACTATTCTCTCCTCCTCGAAAGAAAAGAACCCTTTTTTGAGATCCGGATGAAGATGGTTCGTCCACCTGAGTCTGCAACTCTTCCCGCACCTCATGAGCCCCGTCTTTTGAACATTTTTCCAATTTCTTTCGCCTTCCTTCTTCACATACTTAATCAACAAAGCATCCTCTTGCGGCGACCAAGGCCCTTTCTTTAACACACTTGCACCGTCTTTGACGCCACTCATGATGCTACTTCCACTTGCGATTTTGGGGCTTATCTTATTTCTAGAGGCTACATGATTCTTGCTTGCCATTTTTACTTGTTAGTAACAAAGCTAAATTTTAGAAGAGGAAAAAAAAAACTCTTTTTTCAAAAGTTAATTTGAGGGAAGGAAATGAAGCGAAACATGAGTCTCATGCTTACTTTGTTCTTGTAGTGGGAGAGTGAGAAAACAACCAAGCTTACTATTCCGTTTAACTTTGTCTCTCCTTTTTCTTTTATAGAGAAAAAAGATATTAATTTTTTCCATGCCTTGTTTTATCATTCTTCTTTCTTTCTGAAACCGTCTCTCTTTTTTTAAAAATTTCTTGTTTTGTTTGAATATGTTGTTTTGGATTTTTTCGCGTGGAAGGAAGGAAGAAGAGCAGAGAGGGTGTTCACGTTGTTCATCCTTCTTCCTCATTAATTCTGCCATTTTTTTCATTTTTTTATTTTATTTATGGGTTTGGTTGTTGTTTGAAATGCCTTACAAAAAAGGAAAGAAAATTTACTTATATGTTTTTCAACAATGTACACATTTTGTAGCCCAATTATAAATATAATCATTTATATATACTAATTCATAATGTCTAAAAACTTTTGCTTCACAAAAAGATCACAAAAATAATCTCCTACCAATGCCAACAAATACTTAAAATCAATCATTTTTGTATACATAGATATTGAAGATAAATGAAATTTTAGAATTAGAAAAGCAATTAACTTCTTGGATTGTCGGGGATCCATAGTTTAATAACATTTTAGCTAATTTTGTGCACATGTATCATAGGTTTTTGTCTATTTACACACATTGGGTCACACATTTCATTAATATATGGGTCTTTCAATTCTATGTCCCAAGGACGCAAAATATGAATCTAAACTTAGAACTAAAATTATAATTTAGATAGACTACTTCTATACATGAATTTGGATCCTATGAGTTGAAAATGCATAAATGTATTCACATCTGTTCTTCCATACAACCTTTGTTTCTTAAGATTATAATAATCCTTTTTTGGAATATGATAATCAATTTCTTTTGGTAAATAATGATAGGTGGTTATTAGTCTATCAAAATTTTGTGAAATTGTAATAATTTGGTTCTTTTGTGAAACTACGCATGAGTCAATAGACTCTAAGGTCGTGGGCACACATAAGCCCGTTATACAAGCACAATGAATGTTCTATATTATAATTATTTGATTGAAACCTATCAACCTTATATGTTACACTTTCTTAGTTCTAAACTTTCGATGTGGGAATCTATCTTTCTATGTATGATAAAAATAATCTTGCAGTAACAAACATATTAGAATAGTTTTTAGTGTTGATTGTGAAAGCAATAACTACTATCTAATACATAGTATATAAAACTATTAGGTGGAGAGGTCCGTGCGTACGCACATGTATGTATTTTACATGTGCTTATTTTCATAGTATTTTTTAATATTCTCTACAATGTATTTTCGTGGGTTGAGTTTGTAAAAATTAACAAATGAGGACATCTAATCTATCTATCTATCTATCTTCTATCTATCTATATCTATACAACTTAAAAAGTTATCCTCAAGGCCATATAAATGTCATAGCATTTATTACAAATTTATATATAATATAAATTTAGGTGATAAAAATTTCAAAAAAATCTATAGCATAGTGATAAATGGTAATAGTGCTTCTTAATAACTCATAGGTTCTTAAGTTCAATTTTCTTTGGAACATTTTGTTTTACCAAATTATTTCTTTACTTCTAGAAAATTTATTATATTATATACTACCTTTTTTCAAAGTAATTGTCATTTTAACCTTATAACAAAAGATATGATAAGGTGTTTATTGATAATCATCTTTATAACATCTAAAGTTATCATCATTGTCAAAATAAATACCTAATATTATGCATTCATCATCATCATCATCATCATCATCATCATCATCATCATCATAATAATAATAATAATAAATCTTAAACTATTGTTAAGTTTTCTTAATCTATTGTAAAATTTTCATAATCTATTATAAAGTTAAAAGGTTTTGCTCAATAATGGTATATTTTGATTTTGTAACTTTTGGTGTTACACACAAAATATGACATCATCTGGTATTTTTTTTTTGGTTGCCCACTGGTTCGCCAAAGCTTCGTCTTGGCTACATCCAGTTCGACCCGGGTCGCGCACCTGGCTTTGGCGGGTAAGTCTCCCAAAGGGAATTTTTTACATCCATTGGAGTTGAACCCGACCTAGACCTCGTGGATGTGGAGTATGCCGCTTACCACCTAAGCCAACTCCTTTTGGTAGACCTCGGGGATCATAATTTGGTATTATACACAAAGCATAACATCAACCTTTGACATTACACCATTAATTTAGCAACCATTGATATTAAACATAAAGATAACATCACACTTTTGATATTACATAAGTATTTTAAAATCATTAAATTACAACTTTTGAGACTACAAATAAAAGTAAAAAAACATAAGACCATTAACATTACAAATAAAGGATAAGTTCTAATTCAATGTATAATTTATTAGCTATTGAAAAACTCATGAATTTTAATTTCTATGAATTTTCCATTTCATACATTTCAAAGTAATATAATTACTTAAAAAAAGAAGCAACAATTTTGCCTGCTAATATTAGATTAATTCTCAAAAACCCCTTCATCTTTGATTTATCTTGGAGACCAAATTATTGATAAAATATAAGTAAAAAACTCCAGAAGTTGACAAGTAGATGAGAGATGAATAGACAAATGTAATTAATTATTTAATTTTTAAAAAAAGATTTATTTACTTATTGTAATTTAATATTGGGAGAAATTATTATAAGAGATTAAATATTTATTAAATATATTTGTTAGTCCTTTTGTATTTCACAAAAAAATTCATTTATTTATTTTAATAATATTGAATATAAAAAATAGATTATTTATTTGACTTGAGATAGACAACTTTTATAGTTTTTAAGATTAAGATACAAAAGATCTTTATGATAATTCATTCATTAATTAAATTAGCTGAAAATCTAAATTAAAATTATGGGCTTTTTGTTAAAAGCCCTTGTAAAATGAATAATTTTTAAGAAATCATCTTTTAATTTTTTTAATGTAAAAACACATTTTATAATATAAAAACTCACTATCAACAACCTTGAGTTATTTTTCAGTGATATTTTACCATTGTTGGATCGAAATAGTCTTTTACGTCTATTTAGTTTATTCTTCTAAAATTAAATTATTTATATAAAATTGTGAAATAATTTGACACATGTTTGTATTTTTATATATAAGGTGGTTTAAATAAAATCTAGTTTAAAAAATCTTAAATTATATAAAACTAGTAAGTAAAATATTTTTATTTACATATATTTTCTTCTTAGCTAGTTTAAAAAAATAAAAACTATCTATTATATTATATTTGTACTAATGCAGATGAGAATTTTTACACAACAACAAACATATGAACATTTTTTTACTATCTCGAATCTCGATGAATGTTTATTTTTTTTGATAAGGAAAGAAATTAGGGTGCCCACTAACAAGTTAGTGGTCGCCCTAGGGCATCCTGCAGGATGAGGGTATGTAAACCCGGATCAACTGTAAATGAGATAGAGGAGACACGTCTGAAGAATCCAGCGATGAAGTCCGCCACAGAATTGCACACCCGACCGACATGAGAGATACTCCAATCCTAGAACCGGGCAAGCAAGCAGTGGATGTCCGAACGCAACAACTCAATCTCCCACAGCAGCGCCAGTCACCGAGCACGGCCTTGACCAACTGAAAGTTATCGCCTTCAATCTGGATTCGGGGAATGCCACATTTGGTGGCCTAGAGAATTCCCTGGCGCAAGGCGATGGTCTCGGAGATCAAAACAGACTGTCGACCATTCAGTCATCCGTCAAAATGGATGGGGGAGCCACCAGAGTCCCTGAGGATGAACCCGAAAGAAGCCACACCATCTGCATTCACTAAACCATCAAAATTTAGTTTAATGTAATCCCTCTTGGGTTTTACCCACTTCACACGTTTTCTTCCTACTCCACCCCCACCAAGTGAGTGCGGGGGTCGGAGGGGTCGGAGACTCATGCAAGTCTCCGATCTTTAATCTGGTTTTGGGTAAATTCGAAAATGTTATCGGCATTGGTCAGGTTTGTTGGGTTGTTACTATCAAATACTCTCTTGTTTCTAGCGAACCATAAGCTCCACTAGGTGGTGATGAGTAGTTCCAATTCTTCTTTTGTTGTCATTTTCTTAATTTCTTCCAAGATCTGATGTGGTTTTTTGTCGTCCGGGGATACTTGGTCAGTAATCCAACGGAGTTTTGGGTTTATGGAACTAAGGGGGGCTCTTGTAAGGGGGCATGGGATTAAGACGTGGTTTGTGTCTTCAAACTCGTTGTTGCACGCTTCACAGCCTTGTGGTACCGGAATATGGTTGGCCGCAAGCCTTGTTTTAGTCGGTAGGCCGTTTCGAGCCACTTTTCATAGGAAGTTCTTCATTTTGGGAGAGATGTTTAGCTGGTTAATCCACTCTAAGTTAATCTTGGGTTCACCTTTGGATTGGTGGAGCCACTGCATGGTCGAGTGGGTGGAGTACCACCCATTTTTACTTGGCTGCCAATATAATCTATTCGGTATTTTATTGAGGGGGTTGATAATTTTGGAGATTCTTTCGAGGTCATCATGGTTAACGACTTCACTCAGCTTCCATGAGTTGTCCTCATCGAGGTATGCCTCAACAGGTTCCTCCCAATTAATGAGGGTTCCAACCTCATGTTTTGGGTTAAGGGGACTATTATCGGTTCAATTGTCTATCCAGAACCAGATGGTTTTGTCGTCCCCCACTTGCCAAATGAGCCCCTTAATGAACAGGTCTCGTAGGCCAAATAGCTTGGACCACTGTCATGATGTGTTCTGTTTTTTCTTATAGCTCATGATGTTTTCCGTTTTGAGGTATTTTTCAGTTATTATTTTGACCCAGAGATTGTTTGGTTCTGCTAGGATTTTCCAAAGAAGCTTCATTTGGAGTGCTTTGTTCATTTCGGCCGCCTTGGCGATTCCCAACCCCCCGTGAGCAGGGGTCGACAGATGGAATTCCATGCCAACTTATGAGTGGTTTGTAGTTGTTTTCCTTATTCCAAAAGAAATTCTTGTTAATATTGTCTAGTTCTTTCAGGGTTGACTGTGGTAGCAAAAACGATTGCATAATATAATTTAGTTGTGCTGAGAGGTTTGCTTTGATAAGGGTTTTCCGCCCTTCCTGAGACAGGGCATTAGCTTTCCATTTTGATAATTGAGATCTGGTTCGTAGAACTAGGGGTTTGAAGGCGTTTTGTGTTACTCTCTCGTTAACTATCGGACATCCTAGATATTTGTCCAGAGCAACTGTGTTTACTATTTGGAGAATTTGTTTTAGCTGATCCTTTGTGTTGTTGTTTGTGTTTTTGGTGACTTGGAAGGCGGATTTGTGGAAGTTAACTTTCTGGCCAGAGATTTGACATATTCGTCTATAGTATCCTTAATATTTTTGCTGGCATGGCCATTGGCTTTTGCGAAGATGATGATATCATCTGTGAAGGCCAGGAAAGGGATTTTTTTTTTTCATTTCTCGAGATTTGGATCCCGATGTCACTCTTTGGATTGGTGCTCTAAAGGTGGAGCTGTCTTGCCAGGTTCTTGGCGGCTAAAATAAATAAGTATGGAGATAGGGGGTCCCCCTGCATAAGGCCCCCTCGATAAATCTTACAACTATAAAAGTTATCCTCAAAAGCCAAATAAATAACATTGCTTAATGCATTCACTTCAATTTTGCTAATGAGCCATGTTAGACAATATCGTTAATGAGCACATGTTTTAGATTTGATGTTAGACTTCATGAAACAATATATTATTATCAAAATTAACTTTTTGTATTCTTGTTAATTTTTACAATCAACCTTTCAAATTCCTTCTTTAATGTATTAAGATAAGATACATAATTTTTATTGACAACTTTTTTCGTATTCCTATTAATTTTTACAATCAGTATTTCAAATTCCTTCTTTAGTAAGATAAAATACATATTCTTCATTGACAACTTATTGTATTCTTGTTAATTTTTACAATCAACATTTCATATTCATTCTTTAATTTATTAAGATAAGATATATATTATTTGGATTATAACATTATAAGAAGCAATAAATTTTTACAATCACCGTTTCAAATTCCTTCTATAATGCATTAATAAATAGTCATGCACTACCCTTTGAAGTCCCACTTTTAATGTATATATAAGGTCTCAACATGTACAAATTAGCCATTGTCTTCATATATCACTTGCACGACCATCTGAATAGGTACTATTTTTCTCTCATACTAACAACTTTTGTTGTCATTTTGTTACCATGATAATATCCTGCATGTATATAAATAGTCATTACATTTTGTATTTCACAAGAACATGCAAAATGGATTGCAACAAACCCAACTAAGAGGTCACATTTTGCACTCGTGATGAATTGTATAATGGTGTTCAACATCAACTTGAAGTAATGTTATGTAGGAAGTGGGATGAAACGAATGTATATAAAAAATATCTCAGTACTGAATTTCTTGTAGAAATAAAATTTGCACCGTCCAACGGACGGGTTAAACATTCTAGTATTTATGAAAAGGCACATGAAAATGATCATCATTAATAAAAAGAGAGCAATAAGAGATTTGTTTTAATTAGCTAAGAAAGAATATATATATATATATATATATTTCACTTTAAATTTTTATATAATTTAAGAAGATATATGAGTTTTTTAAACTAACTTGTATATTAAAATAAATATACATGTCAAATTATTTTACTATTGCATATAAATATATAAATAAAATTTTAAATATATGCTAAATAAGCTTAATAGGATATTTCGGTCCAATTAGGATAAAAAGTCACCAAAAAATTTATAAACGGGTTAAAATTGAATGTATATATTATAAAAAAATATTTTTATTATTTATAAAACAATTTCTTAAAAATTACTTATTTTAGAAGGTGATTTTTGGTAAAAATAAATCATTAAAATTATAGTTGCTCTATTCTGGGCCTTTTGAGTGCCTTAACGGGCCAGCCCAACCGTTTAAGTGCTTCTCTCCACTCTCCTCCGGCCGCCGTCGTCGGCCTCGTCAAAGTGTGCTACCTCGCCAGTCGTCACACGCCAACTCCAGTCGATGCCGCTCAGCGTGTAGTTCTTCACTTCTTCTAATTCTCGCAATTTACTTCATAACTCTTAACTTCATCTTCAGTAATTTGAATACTTGTGTGCTTAATTTTTGTGGGCGAACTAATGAATTAGTGAATAGTCGGAGGATTAGGTTTATTTCATTATTTGTTCAGTTTTAATAATATCCGATTGGTTTGCAGCTGAGGATGAATTGATGACCTATCAAATTTTATTAATCTGCATTTGCTTGTGTAGGATAAAAGATGCAATGCAACATTGGATCAATTTTGTTGCACCGAAGCAGCATAAAAAATGCAATCCTTCGACACTTGAGCATGGCCAGTCCTTTGGTGAGGCCTGCTTTGTTCCCAAGGTTCGAGCCTACAACGAGTGCACACATAGAAGAGCATGGTTTTGAGAGCACCGCCATTGCAGACATCTTGAAGGGAGATGGTGAAGGTGCAGGTATTTCCTTGCTCTGTTGCACTACAGATACTGTATATAATGCCAGTAATAGCTATTGCTCCGAATTTGATCAATTACACTGCAAAATGTGTCAACTTGCCGAGTCTGGCCAGGTTAGTGAGGCGTTGAAGGTGCTCAATTCAATGGAATTCTCGAATAGGAGACCCTCGGTGGGAGATTATAACAGATTGTTGAGTTGCTATGTCAAGTCTGGCAATTTAGCATTGGATAAACTACTCTGCATCTACTTTGGTTTCAGGGAGAGGGGTCTGTTGCCGAATGCTATTACTTATAATGAGCTTTTCAAAGGGTTGATTTCTATGGATTCGTTGCGCGATGCGTTGATAGTTGTGGTTGAAATGCACAGGAATGGATATCCGCCATCCTTTCAGTGCCTGTCGAAGCTGCTGGAAAAGTTATTGAAAGGGGGTAATTTCAAGGATTCAGTTTATATTGTTGAATTTATGCTGTTGTTGGGTTATTCTCCGACTGAAACTGTGTTGATTATGCTAATCTCCAAGCTAATTGGTTCCTCTATGTTAGATGAGGCTTGCCGGTTTTTCAATATGTTGCTTTGCAAGGGTCGCTTTTGTTCTCCTTATGTTTACACTCCAATTTTGTGGGCTTTGTGTAAATGTAACCATGGTGCTGTAGCACTCTCCTATATGTGCTCTATGAAGAAGAGAGGTTTTGTACATAACATCTACACTTATACTGCTTTGGTTTATGTCTTCAGTAAGAATGGCAAATGGGATGATGTTGGTAGGGTTTTGAGTGAAATGGATAGTTTTGGGTGCAAGCCAAATGTCATAACTTATACTGTTATGGCTCAGCATCTTTTCGAAAATGGGAAGATCAAAGAGGCACTTAGCATCCTTGAAAAGATGGAGAAGGATGGATGTCAACCAAACATGGTCCTTTACAACATTATCCTTCATGCACTTTCCCAGCGGAATGATGTGGTTGGAGTAGGTAGTGTACTTTCCTGTCTTGGTAAGAAAGGTCTAACTCCAAACTCGTATACTTATACTGCCTTAGCTGGAGGCATGTTGAAGGCTGGAGATGTGGATGGTGCATATAAGCTGTTGGTTGACGCTAGATCAAGGTGTGAGATTAATATTGTTGTTTATAATATATATATCCACACTCTATGCTTGACCAACAGATCAATTGAAGCATTGTCTGTTGTGGAAAAGATGAGCGAAGTTGGTTTGGTGCCAAACAATATTACCTACAACACTCTGCTTAAAGGGTTGTGTTTGGAAGGACGTCTAGAAGAAACCTTGGAGATTCTTGATAAGTTTGGAGATGGGTCAAATTATCCAGACATAGTGTCGTTTACTACAATTCTGTCTGCTGCATGCAAACAAGGGCACTCTTCAATCATCAGTCGGGTCTTGGAAAAGATAGAGTGCCAGGGTATCAAACTCGATGTTGTGAGCTTTACGTGTTTAATTCAGTATTTATGTTCCATAGGCCGGATATCAGAGAGCTACAAATTGCTGCAACACATGTTGAATGATGGTATTTTTCCCAATACAAGGACTTTAAATGTTTTTATCCATGGTGTTTACAAGAAGCGACTGCTTAGAGTTGATCAAGCTCAAAAGATTCTTACAAGTTTCAGAAACATGGGAACTTGGCCTGATTCAACAACTTATAATGTCCTTATTCAGGCAGCCCTAAGAGAAGGAGCCGTTGCTGTTGCTAAAGGATTTGTGCTGGAAATGTACAGTCAGGGAGTGAAACCAGATATTGTGACTTTTAGGATATTGAATAATTCTCTAATGCAAGATGGGTGAGATATAAGATGCTTTTATAAGACTCAAGTTGTTGTTTAAGGCTGGTTGGTTTAGCTCCAGATGTTGCTATTTACAACAATTTCTTGGCCGCAATCCTTCGGAGAGGGAAGTTCGGGGATGCCATATTATTGCTGAAACATATGGCCAGCCATGAATGTGAACCAAAATACCAAATATTACACATGCTGAAGTTATACACCAGGCAACAATGTCCTGTAGAACAACCTCCAAAAAAAAGGAAGGGAAAAAGACTAAATTTGGGCTTTTCTATGAAGATTGATGTTGTCTTTCCTTTTTTCCGGAAGAGAAGAACATTGACAAGGTATTATTTAAGCTCATTTAGATTCTTAGTTCATGAATTCAGTATTTTTTTCTAAAATGTTATATTTTATGATGATGTGATCCTTATTGGAAGTTCGATTTTCTTTTTAGGCCATTGGAAAGAAGTTCGAACCGCTTCTTATGAATAGAGGGCTGGAGCTATCTGAAATGCTGAAAAACTCAAGGAAAACTTACAATCAAGCTATCCAGCATTTGTTAAATCAATGGTTCAATCTATGTATATAGCTGTTTCTGGCTGGTAAGGCACAGTGGTTATAGGAAGAAAGAATAATTATTTCAATATATACCTATTTCCAATATAAAGAAGGCATTGTTGTATCACTTGTATGGATATGTTTTCAGGGTTTGCCTAATGTTTTCTGTGAAAGACATCTCCCTAATACAGTGTTGGATATGGTATTGGAGAACAAAGATGGAGATGAGTATGAAGCTACTTTTGTAGGAAAGAGAAGTGGGCTAAGTGGTGGATGGAGAGGCTTTGCATTATCACACAAATTAGATGACGTCGATGCTTTGGTGTTTGAATTGGTTGAGCCAACAAAATTTAAGGTGAAATGCTACTTGTAATTTCTTCTCATTTGATTGGTAAACCCACAAGTTCAATAATTAATTCTCAAACAAAAAAAATCTGATGCTCAATTTCCTTGCATATTGACCTTTGCAAGAGACTAATTGATACATTGATGATCATCAAGGTAAGCAGAAAACAATACACAAAAAAAGAGTAAAAAAAACAACTATGGTATCAAAAGAAACAACAATTTGGACTGCCAATATTAGATTAATCCTCAAAAAAAAACCTTGATCTTTGATTTTTCTTGCAGACCGACATTTGCAAGAGAGTGACATACATTGATGCTCACTCATCTCAAGCATCCAAGGTAAGCCATGAAACAGGGGGTAAAAAACAAACAATTCACCGAGTTATGGTGAATTGATGCATGATCAAAGGTAAAAAAGAAACTGTCAAAGCTTGCCTCTTCCCTCTTGTTTCCCTACAAGATGAGAGACTTCTTTCTTCTTGTGCATTCTTACACATATATAGCTATTTACCTAATTATAATATCTTCCCTTGTCGCGTGCGTCATAGTTGCTCTGGACATGCTGCAAAATACGCCAGCACACCAACAAACGGCGCATTGATATAAGTCGTGGGCTCGGACTTCTTATAATCGGCCCGCTCGTCCCCATACAAATCATCCTCGCCAGGCCCGCCCACCACCGCCCCGACCAGCTCATTCAAGTTGGGCCCGGACGAGTTAAAGTACTCGGACCCTTCCTTACAGGCGATGAAGCCCGGATGGGCCTTAAGGGACGGCAAAGACGAGGCCCGGTGGTGGATCCGTTGCGGGTACTTGGAGCTGTACCCGACCATGTACGACAGGCCCAACGGGTTCTCGCCCAGTATGTAGTTGGCCTGCCTTTGGGCCAGCCTGCGGAGGGCGGCGGGGCCCACGACGACGTTGCCGCAGTCGCACGTGGCGGAGCTCTTCTCGAGGTAGTCGGCGTAGACCAGGAGGAGGAAGGAGATGGAGGTGGCGTGCTGGAGGTTGCTCCCGCCTGGCCTGTAGATGAGCCCACCTGGCGTGATCTCGATGTGGGACGAGGAGGATTCGGGGATCAATGTGCACATGAATCCGTCGGCTAAGGATTTGTAGGATTGGAGTGAGTATGTTGTGCTTCCTTCTAGCACTTCCTGTAACAACGAACTTAGGAAATTAATGTTACAATTGTAAAAAAATGTAACGCAGTTGTGAAATCGAGTTAATTTTAATTTTACCTTTGAGACGAGGACGTTTAAGCCAGCATGTTTGTTGTCCCAACCGAATTCGTTGGTGTTCTCACTGGCGCCAAGAATTTGACCGTTGCTCTGTATGTAATTGAGGTAATTATCATCTTGGGTTGCCCTTCTTAGCCACGCTGCTCCCCATAATAATTCATCCTGCACATTTACAGAAATTTAACGTGTTTTTATCAATAATGTGTTAGCTATGTTCATGGTAAGTGAAGCAGAATTCTTATTATCTCGGCTGACAAAACTGATTACAATTATGAGTCATTTTCTGAAATCCTAATTCGGTTTATGGGCCCTATGCACAAACAGATCACAGTTAGCACCCCAGTGCTGTGACCCTTGAACCTATATTGAGTAAGTAGGTTAACAACAGATTCAAGTCACATTAAGCGAAGTATTATTTCATAAAGAAAACTGTGAAATCAATCACAAGAAACAAAAAGGCCCATTGGGCCCACTTATTTAATTGCAACAAAAAAAAACCCAAATTATTCTCAGCCTTTAAAAAGCAGAGTAATGTAATGGCCGACGCATTTGTCCATGTATTCAATCCACACAACTACTCACATTGTGTATCACTTGGATGTTATGAAATCAATCACAAGAAGAATAAGAAGGAGAAAAGGGCCCATTGATCACACTTCTTTAATTGAAGCATAAAAATGTTCACATGAAGGGCTACTAAAAAGGCCCATTGGGCCCAATCATTTTTAATTGCAACACAAAAACGAGCCCAACTACTTTCAGCCTTTTAAAAGCAAAGCAATGTAATGGCCGACGCATTTGTACACGTACGTATTCAATCTACACAACTATACACATTGTGTGTAACACTTGGATGTCATGTTATGAAAAGAAAAGACAAAAATAAATGCTCAAAAGAGTGGTTAGATGAGTGATGAAAACTTGCCTGGTAGCCATCAAAGTCACAATAATAAGGGCAAGCACCATCTCTAACATCAGAGTTATCGCTATAAGCCCCTCTATACGAATCTGCATATTGAAAAGTGGCCACCGCATTCCTCAGCAGCGTCTGGGAATATTCCGGGTCGGCTGACCGGAACGCTATTGAGGCAGCCGCTAACGCTGCCGCCGTCTCGCCGGCGACGTCGGAGGCCGGGTTGGGTGCGTCGACGGAGTAGGTTTTCCGGGATGTGTCCATGTCCTCTGGTCTTTCCCAACAATTGTGATCGCTCATTGGATCTCCCACCTTACAAATTACAATACAAGATGAGAAAGTGTGTTTTGGGCAAATTAAGGTTCTAGGTATATTGAAAATTTATATAATAAATTACTAAATACTCTTTCCGATTGAAAATATGCGTTGTCTTATCACTTTATAGAATTTTTTAAAAAATATTAGTTAAATTCAAAAATTTAAATTATTTCTGAATCTAGTCACTTCTTAAATACTTATCACTTTTTTTGGTCCAATAAATAAAGAGTATTGGCAGCGACGGACCTAGGACCGGACTGGGATCCATTCCATCCCGCCCTAAAAAATAAAATTAATGTAAATTTAATAATAGTAAAAATTAAGATAAATTTAAAAGTAAATTAGATACATTAATATAATTTAGCCGGTCAAACAAAATTTTGAAAGTCCGTCTCTGTGTATTGGTCAAATAAAATAAATTTAAATAATAATTCTCATATTTTACTTTTAATAGTTTATAAATTTTAAAACGATATATAAAATTGATCAAAATTCAAGTGTTAAATGACACTTATTTCCAAAAGAGAATATTTTTTCATAAATATTAAAATTGAGGCTTTTTAGTGACAAAAGGGATATATTCTTAATTTATGTATTTTGTGTCAAAACATTAGTAATTGCTTATTTTGAAGATGAGAAGATGTATAAATGCTTCTCAACCTGCCACAACTGTGCGGAGTGGCGAGCCTTAAATTCCGTGTCCATTTTTCAGTTCCTCTGAGTTAGCGACGCTGAACGCCGTCGGGAATAGTGATTAGCGTCCGTGACTTCACAGTTTTAGATTTTTTTTATATATTTTATTTATTTATATACCACAATTGCACTTCTGAAATTCAGATTCTACATTTCTCCGTATAATAATTAATCTAAACAAATCCAAAAATTGAAGTTTTGATTTCAACGTAACAAGAAGAAACTAGAAAGTTTGTAGGCAAGTACTATCTTGGGTGGGTCCAAAAATAAGTTAAGTAGGGTATCTAGATTCTATCGAGGAAACAGTTCGAGCCCACAAAGGTACTTGCGTACATTATTTCATCCAATAAAATATAATATTTTCGTTTAATTTTATTTATCTTTTAGTCCCAAAATCATGTTTAAAAAATAAATTTATCTCATTTTTATTTTTAATATGAAAAGCAAATATTTAACTAATAATATTTTAATATAATTTTAAATTTTCTTAATATATATGTCAAAATATAAAAGGACAAATAATATCAAACGGAGGAGATAGTATTAGAAATTTAGAATCTACAAGAATTTGTACCAAACAAAATATTACCTATTGAGAGGTGTTAATGACATGAAAAAATATTTTTATCAATCAAATTTAACTAATAGTCCGTTTGAATTCTCAAAATAATTCATTAAATTTGCATTATTACACATTAAATGTTAGATTTAATGTAAAATTATGCAATTTAATGCATTATTTTAGGGACCCAAACGGACGCACTATTTATATGATTCATATAAATCTTTAATTAATACTCCCTCCGTTCTATTATACTTGACACTTTTGAGCTAAGACATTGTTCATTAAAACTTGTCATTTTTTAGCCTTTATTTAATTAATGTATTGAAAAGTGTTTATATTGACTTTTTCTCTCCATCTATTGGTTTTAAGAATGTATTAATAATTAATTTTTTATTACATTTAGAAAAATTTAAAATTTCAATAATATTTCTTATATTTTTAATGAATTTCTTAATATGTGTGAATTTTTTTAAAATGTCAAGTAGAATAGAACGGAGGGAGTAATATTTATTAGTATAAAATATTTGCATTAATCAAATTTAACTAATTAATACAGTAGTCCATTTAGGTCCCAAAATAATGTATTTTAATAAATTATTTTGAGAATTCAAACGGACCCATTATTTATATGATTCTTATAAATCCTTAATTAATAACAACATTTATTACTATAAAATATGCTGACATAACGTTATGCACACAATCACGCAGTAAAACCAATCGTCAATTATTCCTCAAAATTACCCCAACAGGTAAATCAATTAAATACTGTATTTTTTTACCTGCACAAAGATTCGGTTCGGGAGTTGGGACACCGTCTTGAGGAGATAATCGGTGGCCCACTTAACAGCAACGAGGCTTCCCCGGAGCTCCGATTCCGGCATGACGTGGCCGAATTCAATCACACTCCACGCCAACATTGTCGTCGTAAACGCCATCGGAAAATTGAACTTGACATTATCGCCGGCGTCGTAGTAGCCCCCCACCAGGTCAATCCCGCGGTCGGCGCCGTCGGCCAGGCCCGAATGGGCCCGCCAATTGGCCCGTTGCTCGTTGGGCAAGAAGCCCGAGCGTTGCCCCTCGAAGAATAGGATTGATTTCGACAGCGCCTCGCCGTAGTCATGGTAGCCCATGACTAATTGTACAAGAGGAAGAATAAGAAGAAGGACAAGCCATGAATTTAGGAGCAAGAAATTGGCCCTCATTTCTTTGAGGTTTGAGTGAGGGTGTGTTTAGTTTGTTGGGGGTTTTGGGTGGGTGATGGGTGTTTAATAGGTGGGATTTTGGAGGGTTTAATTTTTATTGCAAATAAAAATTTTGTATTTTTTTTGGAATTTTGATATGGGGGTGATTGCGTGTAGCTTTTTGTAGGTGGTATTGAATGTAAGTTACAAAAAATGTAAGTAGAAGTGTTCACGAGAAAGAGAGGCAGTAGCCGACAGATGATGGGTGGAGCAAAGTGGATCTGTGAGTTAAAATGAGTTGCAAGCTATTCCAAGTGTGACTCTCACCAAAGACAATTCATATGTCACATTGTGACTTTTTCCTCTCTTTCTATGACTTTGATACGCTACGACTATATTAGGATAATAAATTATTTTTGTTATCTTTTCAATATTGTCCTTCCTTTTATTTAGTATTTTGATTTTATTTTTTAAGTAAGGTTATCTTTTAATATTATTGAGCAATTAGGATCTTGTTAGCTAGATATTAGGGTATTATAAATACTAGAACAATTTGAGTGAAAAATGTGGTCTCAGCTGATGTTCATAGCTGAGAGAACACAAGAATTCGAGAGAGGATAAAAAAACTCATTCATTCAAGTTTTCAGAATTAAAGAAAAGGGGTCTTTGTAGTGCTCTGCACTATGGTTTGATTCTAACGGCTAGCCTTAGTTAATGCTACACCATGGCTAACAGCTAACTCTAGCTAAACTATGGTTAACATTACACCATGATTCTAACTGCCTGTACTAGCTGAATATTAACAAAACTAGAGAATTTAAATGATTTCTTTTATCTCAATAATACTAGTTTAAGTTGTTATCAAATCAATCAATAAATCAATGAATTAAGAAATTATCATTTGCTCTTCTTCACGTGGCAACCAACCACGTTTATCGAGTCAATCCCACCTCGGGTGCGTCTCAATCCCTTGACCAACAAGGGTATCGATACGAATCCACATCGGGCTCGTATCAGGTTTCCTACACGAAAAGGTTAACTCGATCTTATCACCATTTTTTAAAAGAACAGAAATTAGGGTAATTCACATTAAACATATACAAATTGCCTTCAAGTATTTTTACGGATAAGGTACCTAAAGACCGGATCGGACGCGATTGGGAAGGTTGAGAAACGTCGAAATGAACAATCCAGCGATGTAGTTCGTAGCGGTGTTGGCTTCTCGGAAAACGTGAGACACACTACAACCTTGTAAGTGACCTAGCAGACTCTAAATATCCATTTGAACAAAGCTCAATCTCCCAAGGACAGCTCCGGTCTCTTTTTCCCGAATTGTTGATCCCGGTGGTGGGTTTCTCGGGTTTATAGTATTCGCATTTTTCCAATCATCCATTTATTTTCGAATGAACTCGCAGATGTTATTCGGGCTAACTTGGGTTTGATTGTCATTAGGGTTAAATATTTTTTTGTTCCTAAAACACCAGAGACACCACTAGGAGTATGATAGCCACTCGAAATCATACTTGAAGATCTTGTGCAAAATCTCATCTACGAATTGGAGCAGCAAATTATTTGTGGAGTTGGTCTAGTTGATAATGCAGGCTAGATTTGGATTAATGGTTTTTCGAGTTTGGATTGTATAATAAAGAGCTCCACTAAACGTCTAAACGAATACATTTATATATGCATGTCTCTCTCTCTCTCTATTGAGTCACGATTTTCGCAAAATATTAGAGTAGGTTTGGTCCTAGGCTCATACCGTCGGACTTACATATACACAATATCTTGTTTATTAGTTTACGAACTTTCATATAATTTAGAAGATTCATATATGACAATGAATTGCCTAATTTGCATGTAACTCTATATATCATTCATTCCCCAAATCACTCATATATTCACGCCGTATATTGGGCTGCCTTAATTAACTTAACCCCTAGGATAAGTTGATACGGACCCGATGTGGACCGCGTATCGAACCCTTGTTGGTCAAGGGGATTGAGCCTATTCCGATGTGGAATCCGACTCGAGATAAGCTAACGCAGGAAAATAAGAGCTAAAGAGAAATTAGGGCAAACTATTTTCTTGGATAAATTATGAAGAGAGTTTCCAAGAGTATTTATACCTAAGCCCTAACGGTTCAAAAAAAGCGCCCCGGGAAAGAACCGTAAAGAAAACCCGAGAAGAGAGCAATGCTCTAGTTTATAAAAAATTACATAAATTACCTAAAATACTGAAATTATAAATCAATGTTCTAAAACTTATAAAAATACTAATATAAATAAATAAAATTAATCTTCGTATCGTTTTGGACGACGCCGAACACGAGATGGCCTAGCCGAGGATAATTCTTCCATATCAATCTCTCCCCCGATGAGAATAGGCTTGTCCTCAAGCCGTAAATCCGGAAATGAGCGTCGGAGGATGTCAACTGGTTCCCACGAAAATTCAGAAGGCCTGCCATCCGCCCACTCAACGTGCCACTCGCGACGCGGCGTGCCATCCACCAGAATTTCGCGTTCCGCCGTGGCGCGAATTGGGTGTGAAATCGGCCTGTCATACAAGAATTCCGAAGGCAGTGTGGCAGGCTGAATGTGCGACCCGTCCGTCTTGAAAGGACGAAGCAATGAAACATGGAACACGTTGTGGATACGGGTTGAAACGGGTAATTCCAAACGATAGGCCACCGGGCCGATCCGCTCAATGATAGTGAACGGACCGTAAAAACGGCGAGCGAGCTTGGCGGAGAGGGGGCGGCTGACCGAGTGCTGACGGTAAGGCTGTAGCTTCAATAAAACGCGATCGCCGACGCTGAATTCGATGTCTTTGCGATGCTTGTTCGCCTGAGATGACATGCGCTGTTGCATCTTAATCAGATTGGCCCGGATCAGGTCAAGAATTTGATCCCGGTCACGTATAGCTTCGGAAGCCAGCGTTGGCGGACCAGTCGACACTGTTGCCCGGGCAATAGGCGGCGCGTCTCGGCCATAAAGGACTTTAAATGGGGACATGCCGAGGCCTTCATGAAACATGGAATTTAAGGCCAATTCGGCCCAAGGCAGAAAATCGAACCATCGACGAGGACGGCCTTGAGTGAAAGCGCGCAGATACTGCTCAAGACTACGATTCTTAACTTCCGTTTGGCCGTCAGTCTGTGGATGATAAGCAGTACTGTGGTGGAGTTTGGTCCCGCTTAATCGATGTAACTCGGACCAAAATGCGCTGCGAAACACGGGATCTCTGTCAAACAAAATGATGGCCGGAATACCGTGTAGTTTCACAACCAAATCAACGAATAAATTGGCAACGCGAGGAGCATCAAAAGACGGGCCCAGGGCACCAAAATGTGCATATTTGGAAAGCCGATCGACAACCACCAGAATTGTGGTGTGGCCACGAGACGGGGGCAATCCGGTAATAAAATCCATGGACACCTCGTCCCACACCTGGCGTGGAACGGGAAGAGGCTGAATTAACCCTGCCGGCTTACTTGTACTGTATTTCGTCGATTGACAAATGAGGCAAGCATCTACAAATCGTTTAACGTCAGCGCGCATACCTCTCCAAAAAAATACCGCAGCGACGCGACGGAAAGTGCGTTCAACGCCCGGGTGTCCTGCGCTCGGCGATGCATGGAACTCATTAAGATTCTCGGCCTTAATAGGTGAGGCCGCCGAGATCACCATTCGGTGACCATAATATAAAACACCATCGTGTAGACGGAACGGAGGTGGTAGCGTTCCTGTCTCCGCCACGGCGTGCCATTGACGCAAATCCTCAAGCACCGAGTTTTCGGCCTTGAGCCGTGTTAAGAGGTCTGGCAGTGGTGCCGCAAATGAGAGAAAGTGGCGCAGTTTCGCGTCCTCGTCGCTCATGCAACGCGACAATGCATCTGCCACCCGATTACTTGCGCCGGATTTGTATTCAATACGGAATTTGTAACCCATAAGCTTGCGCATGAAGAATTGTTGATCAGGGGTCTGTATTACCTGTGTCAGAAGTTCCTTCAAACTCTTCTGATCACTACGAATTAAGAACTCCCGGCCGAGCAAATATTGACGCCATTTCTGAACAGCGGAGACAATGGCGAAAAGCTCGCGATGATATGCGGAAGACCCGCGGCGACGGACGCCCAGTTTCTTGCTGAAGAACGAGAGGGGGCGTTCTGCTTGTAATAACACGGCCCCAACTCCATCATCGGAAGCGTCCGTCTCAATCACAAATTGCTGTGTAAAATCGGGAAGCTGAAGAATTGGTGGGGACATCATCGCTTCTTTCAAACGTTGAAAGGTCGAAGTCGCCGAATCAGACCAAGTGAATTTTTCTTTCTGTAATAGGTCAGTTAAAGGAGCTGCTAACAAAGCATAATTGCGGATAAACTTTCGGTAGTAGCCTGTCAGACCCAAAAAACCCCGCAATTGCTTAACTGATTTTGGTAGAGGCCAATCAGACATTGCCGACAATTTTGCCGGATCGGCTAGAAGTTGCCCTGCAGAGACAATATGACCCAGATATTCCACTGTGGATGTGCCGAATGAACACTTCGACCCCTTAACATAGAAGTGATTGGCCTGTAGAATTTGTAACACTGTATCAAGATGGTCAGCATGCTCTGTAAGAGAAGGACTGTATACCAAGATATCATCAAAAAAAACAATAACGAAGCGGCGCAGATATTGAGCAAATATAGTATTCATCGCTGCCTGAAATGTCGATGGTGCATTAGTAAGGCCGAAAGGCATAACTAAGAATTCATAATGGCCATCGTGCGTACGGAACGCTGTTTTGTAGATATCGGAAGAGTGCATCCGTATCTGATGATATCCTGAGCGCAAATCAAGTTTAGTAAAAATCATAGCATTCCCTAATTCATCAAATAATTCATCAGCAGTGGGAATCGGAAACTTATCTGCGACGGTGATATTGTTGAGAGCGCGGTAATCGATACAGAAACGAAAGCTGCCGTCTTTCTTTTTGACCAACAGAGCAGGAGAGGAGAAAGGACTAGTACTGTGCTGAATAATTCCCTGCTCGAGCATGGTACGAACCTGGCGTTCGATTTCTGATTTCTGAAAGTACGGGTATCTGTAAGGGCACACATTAACCGGTTTCGATCCCGGCTGCAAGTGAATATTGTGATCCCACGGTCGGGGCGGTGGAAGACCCGTTGGCATATTGAAAACCGAACGGCGGTTCTCGAGTACAGTGCGCAATTCCGGCGCCAATTGTGGAGGCCAGTCGTGCGCCTCAGGTTGCGGTTCAGGAGACAAGCTGAGGACTTCAAAGCATTCGAGAATCTGATCAGAAGCACACAGTGAAAGCAGAACCGACATAGAAATCGGTCGGGGTGTCTGACGGTCTCCTGTTAAGAACACTGATTTGCCCTCCCAAGAGAATTGCATAGTCAGCTTAGCGTAATCGTGGGACACAGTGCCCAAAGTCTGTAACCATTGAACGCCGAGAACAACTTGCGGTCCATGTACCGCCAGGACATAGAGATCAATAGCAAAATCATGACCCTGCAGATCAATACGAGTTGCCGGACATTGATGTGAGCATAACAGATAAGCTCCGTTGCCCACGAAAACACGAAAGGGGTCGATTTTAAGCAATGGCAGGTGTAATTTTTCCGCCACCTCCGGATGTATGAAATTATGAGTACTACCACCATCAATAAGAACTTGAATTTCAGTGCTCATAATCGAACCTGACAACCGCAAAGCGCGCGGATTTGGCAGTCCATCCATCGAGTTCAAGCTAGATATATCGCCTGTCACCGCTAGCTCGTCCGAATGCTCATTATCGTCGTTGTCGTCGCTGTCGTCGCAACTCAATAAAGCCAAAAAGCGAGGCGTGCAGCGATGTCCTCGAACGAATTTCTCGTCACAATTAAAACACAACCCTTTTTTAGTACGTTCATCACGCTCAGCAATAGTAAGACGACGAATTGGGAGCGAAGTATACGTACCGTTAGGAGGGGGCGGTGCTGGCGCAGCCGGTGTATCGCCTGAAAGAGGCGCCGAGGCGGGTTTTGCCGGTGAAGAACGATTGCTATTGGGTACCCACTGTCGCTTATTCGTCAGCCACGGCGTGGACACCTCACTGAAGGATGCCGCTAGTTCGCGTGCAAGGGCAAAAGTTTGGGCTAACGTAGTCGGGTTTCGTAAATTCAACTCCCGACGTACCGGTTGTTTCAATCCAGCCTTAAATAGAGAAATCAGGGTTGCCTCAGAAAGTCCGGTAACTTTGTTCAACAAGGACTCGAATTCAGTCTGATAATCAAGGACGGATCCCTTTTGTTTCAGATTGGCCAACAGACCTGTATAATCTTCATAATAAGTGGGATCAAAGCGTTGCTGGACGGATTGTAGAAAAGCTGTCCAATTCTCGCCACAATTATTCCGACGTTGATATCGGAACCAATCAGAAGCGGGGTGATCAATCAACATCCCCACCAATCTCAAACGATCATAATCAGGTGTCCGGAAATAAGCGAAATACTCCTGGACGCGAAAAATCCATCCGTTCGGATCGGATCCATTGAATCGAGGTGGATCAACCCGGATTTTTGGAGATGTGTCGGGTCCTGACGACGCTCGGCCCATGGCTAGATAGCCGTGTGATGCGGTCGGCACGGCTTGGTAATCAATCGCGCTCGGGCTGGGCATCGCGAAGGGCGCGGGACTCGGCGAGAATTCTGGTGGTGTCCAGCCCAGGAAAGGGGCCGATGTTGGTGCCGCTACGCTGTTTGCGGGACCCACGCTAGGTGGAGGCCAACCCGTGGTCGACGAAGGCGGCCCGAACGAGAATCGGTGGGGCGGCACATTAGGGTTTGGAAACGTGCGGCCGGATGTCCAATCAAAAGGCTGCTGGGGAGCGCTGCTAGGGCCGGCGCTCGGTGGAAGCCAAACCTGGCTGAGCGAGGGCTGAACCGCGACGGGTGTTGCCGTGGTGTGGGCGACCGACGCTGCCGAGACGAGTTCCGTCGGAGAACGAGCCGATTGTAGCATATCGTACATCGTATTTTGGCGTGATTGTTGAGCGTCCACACGACCCGAAAGTCGTTGGGAATCTTCGGATAATTGCATAAGCAAGTCGCGGAGATCGGGCTGATCGCCGGTGGTGTTCGCGGTATCGTCGGTGGGGGATTTCGACATGGTGTTCAAGATGAAAGCACCAGTTGATACGGACCCGATGTGGACCGCGTATCGAACCCTTGTTGGTCAAGGGGATTGAGCCTATTCCGATGTGGAATCCGACTCGAGATAAGCTAACACAGGAAAATAAGAGCTAAAGAGAAATTAGGGCAAACTATTTTCTTGGATAAATTATGAAGAGAGTTTCCAAGAGTGTTTATACCTAAGCACTAACGGTTCAAAAAAAGCACCCCGGGAAAGAACCGTAAAGAAAACCCGAGAAGAGAGCAATGCTCTAGTTTATAAAAAATTACATAAATTGCCTAAAATACTGAAATTATAAATCAATGTTCTAAAACTTATAAAAATACTAATATAAATAAATAAAATTAATCTTCGTATCGTTTTGGACGATGCCGAACACTAGATGACCTAGCCGAAGATAATTCTTCCGTATCATAAGTTCATAAGGTGTTATTGAGTTAAATTAGATGGGACATTTGAGATTGAAGGGGACATAAGTGCATAACTCAATTAATACGCAAGTGTACGACAAATTTTTGTGGGGAAGCTTTTTGATCGATCGGGATCGAATGCCTATTCTTTGTTTCAGCTCGCGTGGATCATCTATGACCAATTGACATTGTAATTAATTACCAACGTATTTAAAGTTTCAACTTAGATTATTTTATACTTTTAGGGGACTTTAAAATAATACCATAATTAAGGTTATGAACAATAATATCCTTGATAAAAAAAATCAACTTAGATTTATTTAATTTTTAATTAGCAAGAATTTGTCTACGTCAATGTGATAGAGAGTTGGAGTTTGTTCTCTGAATTCTGATAATTAATATAAAGTCTACTTATTTTATTATACACTAGCTTTTCTATGTAATTGTTTTAACGGTTTTTATGTGTTGAGATTAATCATTTCTAGTACTCCTTTCGTACCATATACAGTACATTAGACAGACTTGATTACTTGAACATATTGTTTAATAAAATTAAAAAAATAGATTTAAATATTTTTATTTAATTGATTAAAATTTTAACTATAATCTTATCAGAAAACAATGAAATAAATGCACTAATTAATCTAACAAAACATGTAATATGGGATGAAGAGAGTATAATTTTGTTAATTTGTATATTCGGGATTAAACGTGAAAATAGTTTTATTTTAAATACATCACCTTGGCGACTTGGCGTGTTGGAAACTAGGAATGGATTATTTTAAATGCGTCACTTTACCTTATCTAAGAAGTATGAGTTTGCATTTTTAACAAATCACTTTCTATATATTATAAGTATAATTAATAAAAAATACTAAATTGAACCATTTGATTCTATTTTTAACAAAATTTTGATTTATTTTCAAGTTTTTAACCTAAACATCCGGCCTTGATCTAGCCATGGGTCCGGTTCGGGAGCAAGAACCGGACCGGTTAACCCCTGGCTCTTCGGTTTCGGTTCCGGGGCCGATCCAATTCGGTTCCGAACCTTTAAAAATAAAAAATAAACGTAAAAATGTAAAACCGCTATCGTAGTTCACTACACCATTCTGCAGATTTAGCGACCATATTTTAGCGACCACGCAATATGGTCGCTAAATAGCGACCATATGGTGGCCAATGGTCGCAAATCTGGACGTCAAAACGGGGGGAAAAATAAAACCAAATTCGCGACCACGTGGTCGCTAAAATGGGCGACCACGTGGTCGCTAGGCCTTTATGGTCGCAACAAGTGCGCGGGCCAATTTCCCGCCAGAATGTAGCGACCATATGGTCGCTGAAATTAGCGACCATATGGTCGCAACTAGTACAACACATCTGAGCGACCATATGGTCGCAAACGTCAGCGACCATATGGTCGCGAACGTACTAGCGATCATATGGTCGCAACTTTAGCGACCGTATGGTCGCTGACGTTTTGACGTTTTGGTCAGATGTTTTGGCGAGGCACATCTATTTTGGCAGGTAATATCCCGCGTTTTTGGCGACCACTTGGTCGCTAAAAACAGTAATTCGTAAAATTCCCGCCATTTCAACATATATTGCATTCTCATTCCGCTAAAAAAATGCATTTTCATTCCGCTTCAACACAACTTCACTCTCATTCCGCTCTCTTCCAAAATATTCACAAAAGAGAGAAAAAATCAACCACAATTGTGAATTGATTCTAGGAAGAAATTCCCTCAAATTTTACCGACATCCTCACTAAAGGTATGTATTTAAATCTTATTCCCAATTTATCATTCCGTCATTATATTGTTTTAGGGTAATATTGACGGTAGAAAGCTTTCGTTTATATATTTATAAGAGATTGTGTTACAGAATTTTACCGCAAATAGCAATTGGTCATGTTGTAAATGTCTGTTCTACTGTTTTGAAGTTGGAGACCATATGGACGCTAATTAGCGTCCATATGGTCGCTAATTTCAGTTGAATTAATTTAATTGTACTCTTATTTTGAAATGCAGGAAGGAAAAAATGCGTGAGTGGATGTATGTGCGTAATATAGATGGTTTTTTGAACAACGAGTTTTTAGCTGGCGTAGAGCAATTTCTGAAATTCTGCAAATCTATGCCGTCCTATAACCCATCCGAATTAAGGTGTCCGTGTCGGAGGTGCAAGAATAAGAAAATGAAATCTGTGGATGATGTGCATTATCACCTTGTTAAGGAAGGTTTTGTTCCGAACTATTACCATTGGGTTTCGCACGGAGAGACAGATGAAAGGTTCGCTGCATTGTTGGCCGAGTCTAGACAACATGAAGGTTGTAGCAGTTCCGATCCAACACCACCATTAAATGGTGGGAATGATAATCGAATGGAACAGATGGTGTATGATGCTTTTAATTATGGTCGAAGTGATTACACTGCTGAGGATCCCGTGCAGAATGCGGATATAAGGCATGAGCAAGGGGAGCAATATTATAATGAAGCGCCCAATCCCGATGCACAGCGTATGTACGACATGTTGTCGGCCGCAAATAGGCCTTTGTGGTCTGGATGTGATATGACGCAGTTGGAGGCTGCGACTGAGCTACTGAGCCTAAATTCTAAGCTGAGGATGACGGAGCGCGGATATGACATGATCTCGGATTTTTGCGGACGCGTTTCTCATCCGGAGACGACATTACCAGCCACGTTTTACGACACGAAAAAACTGGTTGAGGGTCTCGGTCTTCCTTACGAGATGATTGATTGTAGTCCAAACTCTTGCATGATATATTGGGGTGCCGATGCAGAATACGCGACATGCAAGATATGTGACTATCCTAGATGGAAGCAAGGCAAGACAAAGCTCATTCCCTATTCTCATATGTTTTACTTGCCAATAACTCCACGGTTGCAGAGGTTGTACGCATCTGTGGTGACTGCCGAACACATGAGATGGCATGCAGAGCACGCACAAGATGGGGTGATGAGACATCCTTCTGATGCAGAGGCTTGGAGGCACTTCAATGCTGTGTGGCTAGATTTTGCATCAGAAACACGAAATGTGAGACTGGGCTTGTGCACAGACGGTTTCAATCCGTTCGGGGCGTCCGGGCGCCAGTACTCATGCTGGCCTGTGATTCTGACACCCTACAACCTTCCGTCGTCGATGTGTATGCGAGAAGAGGTTATGTTTTTGACGGTTATTGTACCTGGACCGAAGAGCCCGAAGCAGAAGTTGGATGTCTACTTGCAGCCGTTGGTAGCCGAGCTGAAGGATTTGTGGCTTAATGGGGTGTGCACATATTATTCTTGGAGGAAGCAGAATTTTGTGTTGCGTGCAGCTGTAATATGGACTATTAGTGACTTCCCCGCATATTCGATGTTGTCTGGTATGTTGTTAATTTTACATATGCTAATCAATTTGAAACTATTATATATAATAATAATGCATATATATGATTTGTGAAATTTAATTATTGTGTGATACAAAGCAACGAATGTTTGTGTGTAGGCTGGAGCACTTCTGGGAAATACGCGTGTCCTTATTGCATGGAGGACACCGATGCATTTTATCTAACACATGGACACAAAATGTGCTGGTTCGATTATCACAGGAGGTTTACAGAACCTGATCATCGCTTCCGAAACAACAAGAATGATTTCAAGAAAGGTAGACGGGAGCGTCGTGGTCCCCCGGTACTTCGTGATGGATACGAGATATTAGACCAGATAAACAATATGGGCTTGATGAAGATAACTGAAGTGGGAGCTGAGGAGCACAATGTCGCGGTCAGTAGAGGTTCGGGTTGAAAGAAGAAAAGCATTTTCTGGGACCTACCTTACTGGCCTAGTCTGCTGGTAAGACATAATTTAGATGTCATGCACATTGAGAAAAATGTCTTTGATAATATTTTCTTCACCATTCTCGATGTTCCGGGGAAGTCGAAAGACAAGTGGTCGGCCAGAAAGGATATAAAGGAATTGTGCAAGCGTCCGGAGTTGGAACCTGATGAGGAGGACAACATGTACCCAAAGGCTTGCTATGCACTAGATCGTCATGAAAAACAAGTGCTTCTAGATTGGTTGAGATCCGTAAAATTCCCGGATGGCTACGTCTCCAACTTGAGCCGATGCATTGACTTGCACAAGCTTAGGCTCTTTGGGATGAAGAGCCATGATTGTCATGTGTTCATGCAAAGGTTGATGCCTGTTGCTTTTCGTCCATTTCTTGATGACAAAGTATGGGAGCCCATAGCTCAGCTAAGTGCGTTCTTAAGAGACTTGACGTGTTACGAGCTGAAGCCTGAGGTGGTTATGCAATTGCACAAGGAAATACCAATAATTTTGTGCAAGCTGGAGCGCATCTTTCCCCCTGCGTTATTTGATTCAATGGAGCACTTGCCTATTCATCTGCCACGGGAAGCTTCACTTTGTGGCCCTGTCAATTATAGATGGATGTATCCAGAAGAAAGGTACGTACAGTTGTATGCAGTTGTTCAGTTTTGGATTCATATAATTAACTTGTATAATAAATAATAATGATTTTCAATGTATATCATGTAGGCTCTTAAAAAGGCTGAAGGCCTCAATTGGCAACAAAGCCCATGTTGAGGGGTCAATTTGTAGTGCCTATCTCGTTAAGGAGACGTCCACATTCTGCTCGTATTATTTTAGCTCACATGTGGCGAGTACTCATATGGATCACGCCCGCAACGTCAGTTGCACACTTCCAGTTGGGGTTGATCCGGGCGATTTGTCTATTTTCACAACAACTGGTCGAATCTTGGGTAGCAGATCAACTGGTCGTTTCCTCACAGATGATGAATTCCATGTGATCCAAACTTACATTCTCATGAACTGCGTCGAAGTGGAACCCTATATTGAGTACGTTTCTATAATCTCAACTAAAGTTGGTTCGATATATATAAAGTATGTACTTCATTCAATTACTCTGTCGTAGGTACTATTTGACAAACTTCGTGCGATCGTCAAATCCAACAATAACCGATGCTCAAGAGCAAAACATTTTGGAAAGACACTTTCGCCTCTGGTTTTACTCTCATGTAAGGATTTCTTATATTAATTTCTATTTAGTTTCAAAATGTACATTTTTATGTTGAATCCGAAATTGTATATACATGCTGATTTAAAATTGCAGGCCGACAGTCCGGAAGTTACAGATCCTAACATTGCAACACTTGCTCGTGGACCCTCTAAAAAAGTGAGGACATATCCTGGTTACTTTGTCAATGGTTACCGATTCCACATGAGGGCACACACATCAACCAGGGCCACTCACAGTAGTGGAGTTTGTGTTCTAGGACAAATTTTCGGCACCGACGAGGAGGACTTCTATGGTGTGCTAGATGAAATCATTGAGCTGCATTACCTATCTCCAACCGTTAAGCGTCCTATTGTCTTTAATTGTTCGTGGTTTGCACTAGAAGTCGTGGAGGAACACGCATTCACCCTCACCTAAAGCTTGTCGATGTTCATCGACATAAAATGTTGAGAACAAAAGATCGTTACATATTAGTACATCAAGCCATTCAAGTTTATTTCCTCGATTACCCAAAGGCGAGGCGTGCAGATGCTGAATGGAGAGCGGTCTGTAAAGTGAAGTCACGAGTGTGGCCCGATGAAGGTACGTGCGTACACCCTCATGAGAGTGGGTCCAGGGGCGTTGCCGTTGAGGAGGCATTTCAACATGATTCTTCCCTTCCACGAGTTATAGACGACAATACACAAGATAATTATCCACTTGGTCCGTTAAACGACCCAAACGGAGAGGATCATGTCGTTGAGGATCAAGAAGAGACGTCTACTGAAACGTCTGAGGGTGAGTTTGAGAGTGAGACGGATACAGATGATGAAGACTTGTAATCAGAATACTACTATTGTTTTAATTTGTCATTCACTTTTATGATAACACTATTGTTTTAATTTGTCATTCACTTTTCTGATAACACTATTGTTTTAATTTGTCATTCACTTTTCTGATAACACTATTGTTTTGCCATTCACTTTTCTGATAACACTATTGTTTTGCCATTCACTTTTCTGATAACACTATTGTTTTGCCATCCTTTCCAACCATAAAAGGAGATAACCATCTCCAATGCTGAAATACATTCCAAGTGAAAACTCCCCATCTTCACCTGAAGCTCATCCTCACCTCAAATCCGACCTAAAACTTCCTTCCTCAAATGGCTCAGAGCAGGAGAGCGTGTAGCAGGCGAACGACCGCCTTAGCTCCTGCATTCATCAATTTCTCCATTGTGCGTGTGCGTGGGGATAGGGAGACAAGAACCGAATGGAGAGCCGCACCAAATCTCCAATTAAGAGAAGTCATCGATGATTGGACAGTATCTCCCGGGGGAGCACCACCAGGTTTTAGTCGTTTTTTCTTGAACGGCGACGACATCACTGATCGTATTGCAGCTAGGGAAATGGTTGCGCAGCTTCGCGTGATCCAAGGTGCTGAGATCCGGGCGGTTTATATTCCACGTACAACATGAGAGTCCGTTAATTGTAGTTGTTTGTTTATGTTTCCCTCAACTTTGTGTTGTTTGATTTAGTTGTTTGTCACTTCGTTTAATGTACTTAGGTCGCAAGCTAGTGTTTGTAACTTGGTTTCGTTTGGAATCAATGAAATTATTATCATTTACCATATATTCCGATGTACTAAGACGGATTGTAGTTGGATGTGCCAAATATTGTTGGTAGATATATCGACCATATGGTCGCTAATTTACAACATGATCGTGCACCTTTGTGCACGATCGTGCGCCTTGAACCAGAGAAAGGCGTCCCCCGTGCGTTTTTTGGTGCTTTTAGCGACCATATGGTCGCCAATTGTCGCCAGCTTTTGGCCACAATTACAACCATATGGTCGCTATATCTAAAATTTTAGCTCGAAATTTGGTTTTTATGGCGCCACGTGGGGGGAAAATTTTAGCTTTTGGCCACAATTAGCGACCATATGGTCGCCAAAAACGAAATTTATGGCGCCACGTGGGGGGAAAATCTGAAAATTCGATTTTTCGCGAAATATTTCGACTTGCGACCATATGGTCGCTAGGTACAATTAGCGACCATATGGTCGCTAAATTGCGACCATATGGTCGCCAACATGTCCACCTGGTCCCACCCCTTATTCACTTACAAGTAGCGACCATATGGTCGCTAACCCTAAATAAGAAGGAGAACGAAGGATTCTCCTTCTTCATTTCCGCCTTCGTCATTTCCGCCTCTCTCTCTTCGTTCCCGAGCACGGCACCGCCTCCGACCCATTTCTCCGCCTCTCTCAGCCCGCCGTCGGCACCGACGACCCCGGCCTCTCCGCGCCTCCACCCGCCTCCGACCCATTTCTTCGCCGCCTCCTCTGCGCCTCCACCCGCCGTCGCCGTCGCCCTCCACCTCCTCCCCTCCCCGGATTTGCATGTAAGTGGGTTGTTTATGTTGTTGATTTTTGTAATTGTTGTTGATTTTTTGGTGTTATTTGGGAAATTGTTTGTTGAATTTGAGTGATTGAGGAAATTGACATTGTGTAGTTGTTGTTGTTTGAGATATTGATTGAAAAAATTTGTTAGAGAAAATTTGATAAATTGAATGAGAAATTATCTAGTTGTTGTTGTTTAGGGGTTAGGGTTTAGTTGTTGTTGTTGTTGAATTTGAGAAATTGATTAGTTGTTGTTGTTTAGGGGTTAGGGTTTAGTTGGTGTTGTTGTTGAATTTGAGAAATTTTGAGAAATTGATTAGTTGTTGTTGTTTAGGGGTTATGGTTTAGGGTTGTTGTTGTTAAATTTGAGAAAATTTGATTGAGAAGTTGTTGTTCTAGCTTGTTGTTGTTAATGGTTAGTTGTTGTTGTTGTTGTTGTTTTAGAAATTGATTGAGCAAAATTTGATTGATTGAGATAGAGTTTGATTTGGAAAAAAATTGGATTAAATTGATTGTTGTTGTTGATAGAGTTTGAATGAATTAGAACAAGTTGATTGTTGAGAAAAATTGATAGAGTTTGAATGAAATTGATAGAGTTTGAATGAATTAGAACAAGTTGATTGTTGAGAAAAATTGATAGAAATTGAATGTTGATTGTTCATTTGTCAAAGTTTGAATGAAATTGAATGTTGTTGTGCAAATGTTGTGAAAAATGAATTTGTATTGAATTATTTGTTTTTTAGTTGTGTTATTATGGCCGGAGGATCACGTCGACGTGGACGAGGTCCTCGTCCGGACGAGCCGAACGATCACTCGTCCGAGGAAACAACCACGGACACACCACATTTGTCCGAGGAGGCGGGCACACAAGCGGAGGAGTCTCGGGACACTACGTCCGCGTCCTCATCGGGATCGAGTCGAGGAGTGCTCGATCCCAATCGCATTTGGGATCTTTCTATTGTCGGCGGGTTGTACGTACAATTTCTTCTTAGACAAAATTATTATTTAAAGTCTTTTCTTACTTTTAAATATGTTATAATATGTGTTTTCAAATCTCGCAGCTTGGAGCCGTCGGGAGTTGTGTCGCGGTGGTCGACAAGCATCATACAAAGTCAACCCGACGATAGGGCGTCACTGTTCGACTTTGCCTCTGCCGCGTCGAAGCAACGTTGGTTTGATGCTTGGAAGGAAAATTTTATTTTTTTTGTATTTCTTTTTACAATTTCCGCGTTAATTAATTAATTAATTGTTTGTTTGGTTTTAATTAGATGCACTTTAGATGGGATGACTCCCAGCCGGGTATGGACGTCGAGTCCGTCCGGTTGCTGTGGGAGAAGAGAGCGAAGAAGAGATACAATGACTTGATCGGGAAGCATCGAAATTCCGGGAAGAAGCCGAAATTCATCCAATCCGCCACTTGGGAGAAGTGGCAGACGACGGATTGGGCCACAGATGACTTCAAAGCCAAGTGGGCCCGCCAGAAGGCAATCCGAAATGCCAATCCGGCGAACCACAGTAGTGGTTCGAGGTCCCACCTCGACACCATGCGTCGCTTGATAAATATTTTATCTTAATTTGATTAAAATTAAATTAAGTTAATTTTTTTTAATAGTTCGTAACACCCTTAATGAATTTCGTAGGAGCAACACCTGCAACGCCCCATCACGCCTCTCGAGCTTCTCATCGAGACGCACACGCAGGGCGCAGATCGGTATTTTATAGACGAGCGGTCGTCCTTAATCGCTGTAAGTTTTGATTATTTTTCCTCATTTTCCTCAATTTGAAAAGGAGTTGGTGTTGTGTTGGTGTTGGTGTTGGTGTTGTTGTTGTTGTTTGATTTGATTGGGAAGTTGTTGTTGTTGTTGTTGTTTGTTGATGTTGATGTTGTTGTTTGTTGTCGTTGTTGTTGATGTTGATGTTGATGTTGTTGTTGTTTGTTGTTGATGTTGATGTTGTTGTTGTTGTTGTTTGTTGTTCATGTTGATGTTGTGGTTGTTTGATGTTGTTGTTGTTTGTTGTTGTTGTTGTTGTTGTTTGTGCTTGTTGCTTGTTGTCGCTGAATGGTGTTGTTGTTGTTGATTTTTGTTGTTGTTGTTGTTGATTTGTTGTTGATGTTTTAAATGATTTAGTTGTTGTTTGTTGTTCTTGTTGTTGATTGATATTGTTTTTGATTTGTTGTTGTTGTTGTTTTATTTTAATTATTTGCGTGATTAGGCTCGGACCCAGGAGATCCTCACCCAGAGGTCGGCGGAAACGGGCACCCCACCGTCATTTCAGGACCAGTGTGATGCCTTTCTTACGGCCGCTGGGGGGGTGGGCCCGGGAGGTGCCGTCTTCGGCCTTGGCAACGCCGCCCATGAGTTTTACGGCGACCGATTGACGGCGCCGCGTCGTCCACCTCCTCGTGTGGCGGAATTATCGCAGGAAAACATCAGCCTTAGGCAAGATGTGGATGAGCTCAAGAGTAAGTTCTCGATGTTCGAGGAGTGGATGCGTCGGTCCCAAGGGGGTGAGGGAACGTCCCGCCCATCCGGTCCCGACGGCTCCGGCGAAGTCGTATAGATTAGCGTAGTTTTATTATATTATTGTAAATTATTTGAATTTATGTAAATTAATGAATTTATGTATGTAAATTATTTGAATTTATGTAAATTAATGAATTTATGTATGTAAATTATTGAAATTTATGACAATTAATGAATTTCTAATAATTAATGAATCATTAAATATTAACTATTTATATTAATTAGTAATTATTTATAATATTTCGTAATTATTTTTTTAAAAATAAACAAAATTAGCGACCATATGGTCGCTAATTTACAACATGATCGTGCACGATCGTGCGCCTTTGAACCAGAGAAAGGCGTCCCCTGTGCGTTTTTTTGGTGCTTTTAGCGACTAAGTGGTCGCTGTGGTCGCCAGATTGGTCGTTGCATGGGTAGTGACCAACGGCGACCATGGTCGCTAAATAGCGAACATATGGTCGCTGATTGTAGCGACCATATGGTCGCAATGGTCGCTAATTTTAGCGACCATATGGTCGCCAAGTGGTTAGCGACCGGCCTTTTAGAGACCATTTTTAGCGACCACGATATGGTCGCTAAATGCATTTAGCGACCATATTTTACATTTAGCGACCATAAATATGGTCGCTAAATCCGCTTTTTTTTTAGTGGTTTTGCGTTTCCATCGGTATTTTTTTAAGGGATGGAACCGGCGGTTTCATAACGGTGAAACCGTCGATTCTCCGATTCCAAGGAACATGTATCTGGCACCTGAACTAGCCGACCCCGATTCCGCAACCGCCTTTTTCGGTTCAGTTCCTCGGTTTTGTTGGAACCGAACACATGACTACGTTGATCCATATATCTATATTAATTATTCATTTACTTTTCTATAAATAAAGAGCTCATTTAATTACTTACTTTAAACCATTTAACGTTTATCTATCCTCCTTTGACCTAGCTAGTTAGAAATTCCAATTGTCTCCCAAATAAATGACCTATTCAACAAATTGTATAGTGACATACTGACATGTGAACTAATCCCAGCATATATTGTTTTGCAAATTTGTATATAAAAATGGTCAACAAAAATAACAACTTTTGTAAATATTTCATTCTTGAGATGTAAGCTCGTAGTTTCTGATTTCTTTATTTTTTATTATCTCTCGTCCGAGAGCCAATCATTTGCCGAGGCTCATCATTATTAAGGGTAATCCTTCTAATTCCGTTTTTTTTCATACATTTTATTAAGGAGATTTGAACTTCAAATTTTATGAACAAATGCTTAAAAAATTAGTACAACACTTCATCCTATTAGATCAATTGATTATTTACTGATTTAAAAGTGTGATTGTACATGCCATTTCAGCGGATTTTATAAATTTGTACGCCATCCTTGCAGAATTTGCTATTTCAACTATCTGTACTATTGTTAGTGGTTATACGTTATATTCTCAAATATACAATTCATTTATGCAAGTTTAACAAACTTCGCTAAAGCGATTTGGAAACAGGTAGAAATAGACTTCGACAAATTTCCAAGTGTTCGGCAAGGATTAGGTAATAATTAATGACTTTTTTCTTCTTTTTTTTTGGGTAAAAAATTTAGGTCAGAGAACAATTATGTATTTATATAAGAGCATAAAATACACAATAATATTCAAGATGATCCAGTAGCTAGATAATAAATAATTCGATGATGTTTCTTTTCGTAATGTTTGGCCCGCGCGCCCTTTCTCGAATATTTTTTAAAATTTAGATCATTTGTTTAATTTATCTTATTTATTTGAATTTTTCATATTTATTTGTATCGTTTTTTTTCTTCAAAATCTCGATCTACAAGAAATGTCTAGTATATTAAATATCTTTCCTTATAAATCAAGTAATTATAATTTGACTGATCGTTATAATCGTCTCCAATACGTACCTTCTAGAAATAATCAACGTATACTACTCTTAGCTAATTGCACTAACATATAATATCCCTTATCAACCACTCTTAAGACCTGTCAAAACTTGACCCAACCCGAAAAACCGACCCGAACTGTCCGAAGTTTTTTGGGTTTAAACCCGTCCCGAAAATCAATGGGTCAAGACTAACCTGAACCCGGTCGACCCGGAAAAAACTGGGTTGGGTCACCAACCCACTAAAGTATTATTTCAATTAAAAATTCAATATTTTATTATAAATTTTGTTTAAAAAATATTATTTTATTATTATTAAATAATATTTTATATTGTATAATATTAATTATTTCAAAAAATATAAAGATAAAGGTTAACAAAATTGACGATCATGACCCGTTGGGTCAACCCGAACCCGTACCAAACCCGTAACAACCCGGTCCATATGAACTCGGAAATTTTATGACCCGATGACCCGTGACCCGAACCCGATTGATCCGAACCCGACCCGCCCGACCCATTTAACAGGTCTAACCACTCTCATCATCATCCAAATGTGGATATGAGTATATGACTTCATATATACATGTGACGCCTAACACTAATGATAATATATATTATCATCAGCATTTAGCTAGCTAGCATTTATGCTAATTACTTCCAATGAACGACGATCAACCAAATTGAATGATAATTAGCATACATAGGTAGTACGTATATGCTAACGTAGCTTGTTTGAAAATATACGAAACATGATAGCCGGTATTAATGATAATTGCTTTTGAACTAATTTGTGATTACATAGAAACATATATATATGCATAGTGTTAAAAAAAAATCTTGGCATTTTTTTTACTGTTATTATATAATGCATTGCTACTTTTTTGGTCATTGCCACCCCATGTCGGTTCAGCGGAGAAATTTTGCTCCATCAAACGTTTACATCTGGAGTTCGAGTCTCGCGGGAGCCCCTTAATTTTTTGGGTGGGATCTGCTCTCCCAACAAGTTCATTTCTCCTCCATTGAGAGTCGAACACTCGACCTCAGCGAAGGAAACGTAGCCCCTTCCACTACGGTCCATAATTGTCATAATTTATAATTTATAATGCATCGCTACTGATCGAGCGGGATAACATCCAACTATACGATATCATCAACAACTCTAACTGAATCACATGGTATATGTATAATTTGAAAACGGATCTTCTAAGATATTTCTATATATAGTAACTTTATTCAATTAGTTTTTATTAAATACGAATAGTTATTTATTATATTTTCTCAGCTATAATGTTAATTAATTGTATATGATCGACTACGTAGTACGTATGAGTCTGAAGAAATGAGTCACGCGCCGAAGTATATATACGTACTATATAGACACAATCATCAGAATTACCATCATAGTTAAAGGACCGTAATCAATAAATTAATTAGTGGCTTTACCAATATCAATATGGCGTCGTCACAAAGTATATTAAACCGTTATTTGGAAGGTTCATGGCTTGTGTTTGAGTGATCAAAATTATTAGTTTTCGATCTTGTGCAAAAATATCATGAAATTTATTATCTAGTGACCATGTTGTGTGTCATGATTTATAAATTATGCGGGTTTTGAGAATTCTAAAATTAGAATGTACGTTTATGTTTGAGCATTGATGTCTTTTTTTTTAACTCTTGAGGGCGCTTGTTGGATGAGATTCGAAACAAAAATCTAATAATAGTACTACGAGATCATACTTATGGTAACGAAAATGATAAAAGTGTAAAGAAAGACACATAGATTTACGTGGTTCAATAGCGTTGTATTTGCTACGTCCACGGGCAGAAAAATCAAGTTCTTTATTATGGAGGTTGAACAAAACATAGCAACTCATATAACCCTAATTAGATTTATTATGGGTAGTAAGGTCAAAACAGATCATGATAATTAGTCCGTTAATGGAAAATACAACTTATTGTTTTAGGGGGGTGACGCTGTCCCCGAGCCCCTAGAGGGCCTAGACTCCGACTTGCTGACCAATCAGCAAGACTACCGTTGTGAGACACTGCCCCCGAATACCCTGCCAACGGCTTCGCCCTCTGAAACCTTTGTCATTATTGGGGGTTATGCCTCCGAATATATATCCCTAACAAGTACTAATCAATAATAGATTCAAGGTATATTAATACTAACCGCTTAATTAGTCTAAAGACTGTCTTTTTAAGTTATCTATGAATCACTTAATTAATTAGTACTTCCTAGTTATTTGAAGGTGATCAACTAAAAAGATGTACTCTCTATCTCTCTCATAAAGATGGCGGAGCTACTATACTTGATAAACAAGACAACTCTACAAGCCACCTGAATTTGTGTGAAATTGTTCCTGAACTATATGATAAAGAATAATCCTTGAGCAGGATAAAATAAACAAATCTTTTTTAAAATTGAATTGAATATGCTAATATTATTGGAGACGCCATATACGTTGTTGATATCATGACATGTAAAATTCTCTTCGTCATTGCACACCATTTGGTAAATTTCCAACGTAGTAGAATATATTGCGCGCATCTCACCTTTCTTTTTTCCTCTCTTGACAAGTAAAAAAAAATTGTGCAGCTGAATGATATTGGGGGTGCACGTGAGAGCCATTAATCTTGTCTTGATGGAACTGGAAGATGCGGCTGCTGATGACTGGTACACTTCTCTCAACTGGCCCACTTTCATATGTCATTTTCCCGCTTTCTCTCTTTCCTTCTTCTTTTTTTCTTCTTCTGGATTTTAGGATGACGAAGAATTCATACGAGTAATATATACGACCTTGTTCTAGTTTGGGTAGAATTAAGTACTTATGAGTAAAATTGTACTTATGAGTAAAATTCTAGTTTAGCCCCTGATCAGGAGTGACGGAACAGATGTATTAGTAATAGGTCTAGCATATAAATCCAATGAGGTTCCAACCCAAAACCATATGGAAATGGGTGGGGTCAGGAGTGGATTCAGGATTGTTTGTAAGTAGGGACAAAATTTGAATAGATAATTAGTTTAATATACGAAGCCTCCGCTAGTTAGTAGCCTTGTCGAGCTCTTGCAGTCTTGCTTGCTCCTGCCTCTCAATTCTCAAAGACAATTTGAGTACGAATGGTTGAATCTAAAACACCTAATATTTGGGCAAAAGTCAGTTTTTCTTAAAAAAAATTAGTGTCAAAACGTTGTTTTGTTATTTTCGCCCCCAATATTTACATGGTTCGTCTTCCTCCTCCAATCCTCCTCGCCTTCCTCCGCTTGCCTCCACCCAGGCCGACTTGTGGGGCAAAATTCCAAAATTTCCTTCATTCCTGAACCTACCTATGTAAACTTATCGCTCATCTGACTAGATGTGAGGGTGGCCGCCCCCACCTAAATCTGCCCATAAATGGAATAACCCATTAAATTATATACTAAGCAATTTTAATCTCAAGTTTATAGACTGAGCTAACTCTCAACATTGTTGTGAGATATCCCACATTGAAACTTTGGGAGTAAATTTGCCTAATATATAACCTAATGAGCTACTCCATCCATTGTCATATGGTTTTGGGTTGGAACCTCATTGGGTTTGTATGCTAGGCCCACTAGAGCATTGTCAATGGTTGGTCATTTTTTTGGTCATCATATTAAAAAAATACATTTCTTTTTTTTTCTCTTTTTCTTTCTTCTTTCTCATGTGACACATGACACTATGCCATTCAATGACCAACTCCCATTTTGGTCATGGGTATGACCGGTCATCAATTTTTTTCCTACCCTCTCTCCACTTTTAATATTTTTATATTGTCTCTCTCCTTCTATGACCATTAAAATGGCCAACCATTCAGCATACTCTTACACACACGACCCCCAGATTATCAGCCCACCGGACTTTAATAAACATATAATTCTTATTAGTTTGGTCACTCTAATTATCAATTATAGAGTTGTTCAAAGTGACATAGATGCACATACAATGCTCTAATCTACTCAAATTTAATCAATTAGTGGCCGGGTCATTCTCCATCAATAATGTGCAAGCGTCTACCTACCCTTTCTAGGCTTTATGCCCCAATTCCAATTCACCAGTCATTTTCTTGTGAACATATATGAGTTGTCAAATTACATGGCCTCAATGCTAAAGTCCGATCCATCTGTACAAGATAACTAAAACTATAACAATAGGATTTGGTTTACACTTGCACGCCATTTACTTAATTTCTGAGCCCATAAGAACTGGTCTTCTTGCATGTCTCTTTTGCTTCCAAAAAAGGCAGTCTGAGGCACGTGAAATGTAACAGGAAGTGTTTCAGAGCACTGACAGAGGAAGTTACCAGTTGGAGAAGCAATGCTAATTTGAGGTGGGCGGCTGCCTTTTAAGCTGGCTTAAGTACACCTTTACATTCCTTTTTGTTCCATTCAATTAGTAATATAAATTCTTCCTCATTGGGGCTCACTCTCTTTTAACTTTGTAATGAATAGTTGTTCAAGATTACAAAGATTAAGGATTTTCAAGTTAGATTTGTAGAGTTAGTTTTATGGGGTTTCAAGTTTCTAAGTGATATGAAGAACTTATTAGAGATATAGGATAGAAAAATCGGATTACTAATCAAAAAATGTTTATACTTATAGATTTCGTATGTAAGAAGATTAAGAATTGCAATTGGATTGTGATATTTCTTTCAATTAATCTTTTTCGTTCAAAATCTATTTTCTATCAACAAGTGAAATACACCGACCTTGTCACCTTGAGATTCTAAGACGGTCAGCAGCGTTGACCGCTACGTTTCTCAAACCCAACAAAAATAAATGCATTACTCCTACGATTAGCTTGCTGTGGGCCAATTTCGAGTACTCCAAATAACCTTTCGAGTACTTGTTTTACCATCTTCAGGGACTTGTTTTGAGCCATTCTACAATAAGACCATCTTCCATAATCATTGGGCCTTAATTTGACAGCTCAATGTCTCCTTACTTGAGCTTTTTTTTTTCTTCTTATTTTAGCTTCAATGATCTCCTACTCTTAATAATATGCAGTTGTCAATGTACATAGAATAAGAAAACTTGTTTTGTTTACAAGCTATAAGAATCTTAATATATGCAAAAATAGTTGCATCAACATTCTAAAATGCATGTATATATATTGAAATATCAATCCAGCTTCTAAATGGTTTTCCCAGAACCTTTGAGAGCCAACAAAGCTGCACCATATGCAGCTTCAGTTTGAGAAGCACAACTCACAGGCAGACCCAGAACTCGAGCTCGTATTTTCGTCCAAGCTTCATTCTTTGCGCCACCTCCAGCTGTCAACACTTCCTCCACCTGGGTCGCTCCCAATTCCTTAAGCAACCCATAACCTTTTGCCTTCAACAATTGCAATGCCAATGAATTAACGTAAGTGCCGTAAGAATCAGCAGGGCGCATTAAAAGCAAGATTGGCGAATTAACCAATTCAATGTAGTTGCAACAATCAAGAACTCTTACCTCTATGCGCGCAATAGACTCTAAAACTCCATGCAAGTACTCAACGTCATTGTCAGGTCGGGGGTGTAATCTGCAAAAAATATCAAAGGATGGTCAGTCAATAATCTGCTTCTTGATAATGCATTATAATAATATTTGGCTTACCCAAGATAATTCATTATCATTATTGCAAATGTCCTTTATTACAAAAGCGGGGAAAACAAGGAAATTAAAGAAACTCAAATCCAATAGTTATCCCCTTGAAATCAATGAAGGGAGAAGAGTGATATTCACCTTGGTTCCATGTTGGGATCTGCTACAGGAAATCTTTCTCCAGGCGACAAAAGAGGATAATAATCTAGTGGAGAAGGTTCCATGTGATTGATTTGAGCACTTAGTTTCTGCAATTGCTCGTCTGTGAAAAGTTGTCTAAGAACAGCACCTCCAGTATTTGAGGCTCCACCAACAAGCCACTTATCATCAAGCCGATGACTATACACCCCATATCGCGCATCCTCCACCCTACTGGTACTAAGTAGTTTGATTGCAAGAGTTGACCCTAAAGATGTGACCTGCCACAATACATTAAAACTTAGCACATCAATATTCTGTGAATTACTAAAACCATTCGATATGGAAAATAAGAAAAACAAAACTAGGTTTGGAATTAGTAGTCTCACAGCTTTTCCAGGTTTCTTAGCTCGTGCAGCAAAAAATGCCGCTATACTATCTGTAGTTCCAGTGCAGATAATGCAATCCTCAGGAAAACCTGTAAAAAACAATAGCATTTTAGCAATGAAATCAATATATTACATTTTTTTTTCCATTCCATTATACACCGAGTCCCCAAACAGTACACTTGATTTATATATACCATATTGTTTCATGACATCATGTTTGATAGTCCCAATTACAGATCCTGGTGCCAGAATAGTGGGTAGAAGTTGTGCATATGGTTGTGAGAGCAGCCAAGATGGGTACGAGTCGTTCTCAGGGTCATATCCAACCTATACATAGATTCAACATAAAAAACATTATACACCACAAAAATTGAAACTCCAAAAAGCAAAGACAGCATTAGAAGTAAGTGACATACGAAATACCTTCAAAGCATTGTTATAGTCAGAAATGCCCAACTTCCCATGGAGAAGCCAGAGCAGCCAATCAGCTTGGTGCATTAGCAATGCAGATTCCTTATTTGGAGTATCAAGATTCCACCATGATACTAGCTTGCATAAAGTGGAGGTGCCGGTACAGACCGTATGAGTTGGAGGAGCAATTGACTTAACAAATGGTAAAGCATCAGGGCAACTCTCATTGTAAAGAAGAGGCCTGCACAATGGCTCCCCTGTAGAACTGGAAGACGTATATCGTTGTCAAGTTAAGCACGAGGGCACGACAATTAAAACAACAAATGACTAAGAAACTTGTATGTATTCACCTGTTGATGATCATAGTGGTAGCAGAGGTCCCATCTAGTGATATGGAAGTGATGTAATGGCGTAGGTGAAGTGGGATGTCTTCAAGTAAAGAGAAAAGCGTCTCTTTCCATGAGCGTGCCCAATCCATTGATTCTTCATTCTGTCTAGACATTGATAAGAAATTGTTTTAATTTAAGGGGTGTAAATATTACAAGTGTGCAACTCAAAAATAACCAACCAAACAGATACGAGAGCCTGTGAATTGGTTATTCCCATAAGAACAGTAGACAGAGTTCAAGTGAAGAATGCATAGTTACATATGCATCATCAAGGAGATAAATATAACAGGAAAATGTGTATTAGAAAATGGTCACATAAGAAAGCATTGCAAAATGTGTATTCAGCATGGATGCCAACTTGCTTTAAAAACTAAAAACTAAAAACCTTGGATGTCACTTTGTTGAAATTCAACTAGATATAAATTATTTCAGATGCAAACGTATATGAGAAAAGCATTCAATGTGCACATTATGCGTAACAATAAAGTAAGTCAATTGGACAGTAATTGACAACTAGAATTCTGCTTCTACTAGCGCTCAATTATGTGTTTTTAAACCATTTTATGCAAACACTGTACAATTGATAGAAACTTTAGTAATCATAACATTGAACATAACAATTTGTTCACAAGTCATCATCACTACCTAAACCATAGAGTGTTAGAATCTTAGGCTATGTCACAGTTACATTACCCATCATAGCTATTACGTTGCTTAATTATACTTCATTTGACTTTACACATCAGTTTTTATAACCAGTGAAAGCTATATCACAGTGAAACTAATATCCAATTCTGATGTCACCTGAATCACATTTGTTTAAACGAAGATCCAATTTTGAGTTCTCTGGTTTTCAAAAATAAAATTTGCACCTAAACTTGCATCAATAACTAATCGATTTTGAAAGAGATGGAGAACGAATACCATATAAGGCGGATAATCTCTTTTGGCCTCAGCGACAATGGCGCCGAGTTCGTCAATAACAGTAAACCTAGCTCCAGAAGTGCCAAAATCCACCCCAAGGTAAAGTTTTTCTCTCTGCTTCGTTGCAGCTTCCGCCATAGCCATAGCTCCAGGGATTGCTTTTCTTCGCGATCTGCTTATTGTTGCCCTTCGATTTTCTGTAATTTCGAGTTCGAAACGATTAGTGCCTACTGGCTACTGTATAAGTAATCATAACTTCAATTTGTATAATCATGAACCTGGTTGTTGGTTCAAAATTCAGAGAGATTTACCGTGTCGACTGGAGCGATATGGCCAGCTAAAGGGAGGAGGAGGAAGAATAGTTGCTTGCATTTTTTATCTTTCGTCCAAGATAAGATTTTTTTTTTTTTTGAGCTCTTTCGACCATAAAAATCTTTAAAAATCCACAATTATATGGTACATTTTCTTTAAAATAAATTGCACTTAATACACCGTTTATTTTATATTTTTTAATGCCTCTTTATTTTCATATTCATCGATTTTTTTTTCTTTGGTAAATACACTTTTCGCCTTTCCGGTCCCCAACATTTCCTTTTATTGTCATTTGGATCCTTATTCTTTGAATTGTTGTACAATTTGTCACTAGCCTTTTCATATTTGTTTCATTTTTATTCCTTCAACAATATAAAAGAGTAAAATCACATACAATCACCCATAAATTAAGATATTCCTTCACAGAGTCTTCCATAAAATTAACAGTGAAAGAATTTCTTTAAGGCATTGTTCGGCACTAGCTTCTTTGCTAGCGTTTTCCGCTAGATGGAGCGGAATATCAGGCGGATTGAAGAAGCTCCTCCTCACGAGCTTCTTCAATTTCCGCTAGATAAAGCGGAAAAAAAGCTCCCTCTACATCCAGCCGAACGGAGCCTAAAACAAACACTCATTACCACTTTTTATACGTAGTATTTCAAAAGTTCATTTTTAAATGTTGATTTATTACTACAATATCATATATTTTGTCATTAATTTATAATAAGGTTGACTTTCTCGCTCTCAGTCACAGACTCAAAGGTTAGATTTGGATAGTTGGATCTTCAATCTTTTCATTATCAAATCGTCATTTAGTTCCGCCACAAACGAATTTCGGTCCGATTTTTCGGTTTTATCCTTTCACTTTCCCCTCAGATTTCGATTCAATCATGATAGCGAGTGCCGAGTGAGATAGTTCAAGAGTACTGCGCTAGTTTCTTGAATTACTACCAAATAGAAAGAACACAACTCGATCTGAAAATGAAGGTGAAGATTAACACCAAGCTGAGGATCCCTTTACTATGCTTGCTGTTTTTGACTATGGTGTCCCCTCTTCTTCTCTACACCGACACTCTTACTACCTTCTCTTCTTCATCTTCGTCTTCTTCTTCTTCATCTGCGAGTGAGTATCTATCTTTTCATCTTCTTTTTTCTGTTTTTAATTCTATGTTGATTATCATTCTCTAAAAAAATTGAGGAATTGCTTTTTGTTTTTTCTTGTGTGGATTCTGTTTTATCTACAACCAGAGACCAATTCCTCGAGGAAATTTCCACATTGGTGAGCAATTTTTTACTTTTCGTAATCAGTAGTACTTGCTTCAATCTTTTCAATAAATAATACCTAAGAAAAGGGATTAATCTGCTTTGATTCAACTGGAATTCTCCATTTTTTTAATCCCTGCATACTTGCCAGGCTTTCAATCGCGATACCAAGCAATTGAATCTGCTCCCCAAGGTATGGTGATGAAGCAACGGCTAATGTCTTGTTAATTTTGAGAATCACAGGCTTGCAATTTGGTTTCCGTGGAACTATCGAAGTAAAAGTATGTGCTACTTGGTTTTACAGGAAACTACCACTGCCCTAAAAGAACCAGTCGGGGTTGTTTATTCAGACAGCTCCTACAAGTTATCTTTATCTGGTGAAAAGGATGCTCACAATTCTAGACAGCTACAACAAGGTTGTTAATTTTGGTTTTATTTCCATGAGAAGTTGAAATTTGTTGAGTAGTTGTACTATTTATGCTTATAATCGTCTTTGAGATGAATCATATAACTATTATGTTTGCTGAAATCAGATTCGGAGTCAGTGGAGCGCAAGAGCAGAGTGTTATCCACTACTAAGAGCAGTGCTAATCAATCTAAGATTGAAAACCCCATTCGACTTGTCACTGATCAAGGGCAAACAGAGAGCCAAAATAATGTCTTGCAGACACGGGAAACCAAAACTGATCAAGGTCATCATCCTGAAGACTTGCACAAGAAAGAGAAAACAGTTGCCTCCAGTCAGATTTCCCATGTGAGTTTTCTTGTTCCATAGATTACCTAAGTTTTCCTTCTATCAATATTCAGTTTGAGACCACTTACTTATGACAAGGTAAACCTGGAAAGAAGGTTCAAAATTCATGATTTTTGTTCTTTCAGATTACATCTATCTATCTATCTTCCTAATGGAGTGTGCTAGTATGTTTATTTTAAAGTCTTCTTCTGAGATTGCTTACAAGACAAACATTCTTTAGTTGATTGGAGAAAGTCAGAAGCATATAAATCCTTTTCTTTATAAAGCATTAACTTTGCTTTTAGCTCGTAGTATTCAAGATTTCCGATCATAACTTAGCAACATTGTTTGCTGCACATAAACAAGTGGACAGACTACTTTGATTTCATTGAGATTTATTGTAGCACTATTTATACTTCTTATATGTGTAAGTAATGAGGAAACTAATATGGATCCAGAAGTTAATAGTATCATAAAGAATTGTCTTCCAATTAATGGATACTGATTGTTCATCTACAAAATGTTTTGCCTTTGCTTATATGGCGATATGTGCGTCTGGCCTCAGGAACCGGAGCAAAAGCAACCTTCTCGTCTGATTGCTGATAGGAAAACTCTGGTAACTAGAAGTGACAGAAGTAGTCGCCAAACAGATGTGCGGGTCCTGTATCTCAAAGATCAACTCGTCAGGGCAAGGGTCTATCTTTCCCTTTCTGCTACAAAGAATAATGCTCATTTTGTTCGGGAGCTCCGACAAAGAGTGAAAGAAATTCAAAAGGTACTTGGTGATGCATTGAAAGACACAGATCTGGCACAGAAGTAAGTTATCCCTCTACATCACTCCTACACCTTCAAACAAGATAAATATTAATATGAGAAAAAGGTGATAATGGGAAATCTCTCCCACCTTAGTTATTTACAATTTGTTATACATTCTTTACTAATGTAGTGCCTATGAAAAACAAAAGGCAATGGATCAAACATTGGCCAAGGAAAAGCAAATACAAGATGATTGTGCTACTATGGTAAAAAAGCTTCATGCTATCCTTCATTCTACAGAGGAGCAGCTTAGGGTGCATAGAAAGCAGACTATGTTCTTGACTCAGTTAATAGCAAAAACATTGCCTAAAGGTCTCCACTGTCTCCCTTTGCGCCTCTCTGTTGAGTACTATTCTATGAATAATTCTCAGCAGCAATTTCCTAATCAAGAGAAGCTGGACGATCCACTGCTCAACCATTATGCATTGTTTTCTGATAACATATTGGCTGCAACAGTTGTGGTAAACTCAACTGTTTCCCATGCAAAGGTTAGTATAATACAAATCTGGATTTGCCTACTTCTCTTTTCTCACCTCCTTTATAGAACAGAATAAAGAATAAGAAATGTTGTTTGAAGATCGCTGCTGACTAGTCAAAGTGCTATTGATGTTGCAATAAAGATGGGTTTTTAAATGATTCATAACTCATTAGTCACTGATGACTTGCGAAAGTGATCCATAAGGATGTGTTTTGTATGCCGTTATTTAAAAAGCTGCATTTATGCTGAAGCCATGCCTAGGATTTTGATATTAACCTGGCCATAACAATGGACCAAGAACATCCAGGCTATATGATGGACCAAAGATGCTATAAGCTGTATGCTGAAGTAGGAAGTAATGGCATGTTGGTCATGCCATTGCCATGAATGACTACAAGTGACTTTGTCCAAGGACATGACCACTTTTATGTGATGGAGAGTATGTGATTTTTAAGACATTGCAAAACTCGCAAGTAATTGGTGATTACCAAATTTGTTTCAAACCTTTTCTTTATGTGAGCAACACTGCATACAGTCACTTCATTGATGTGCAACTTCACAACAACAACATTAGTGGACCTTCCCTTACGGAAATCTGGGGGGGTCAAGATGGAGGCACCCCGGGCTTAAAGCAACGGGGGAGCGACCAAATTATATCTATAAACCATATAGAACCAGTGGCCAACTAAATGACATGTTTTCATTAACCCAATTTTAAATGTTATTTGCTTTTGTTTTTTGGGTTTTATGAATTCCATTATAGTTATGTTTTAACGTAGTTTTATGGCTGTTGTCAGGATCCATCAAGGCATGTTTTCCACATTGTTACTGACAGACTCAACTATGCTGCTATGAGGATGTGGTTCTTGGCTAATCCACCAAGTAAAGCTACTGTCCAAGTCCTGAATGTTGAGGAGTTTACGTGGTTAAATTCAAGTTACAGTATGTACTTCAGCAATTGGGTTCCCAGTCTATGATAGATTACTACTTCAAAGCACACCTTGCTAGTTCTGATTCGAACTTGAAATTCAGGAACCCAAAGTATCTATCTATCCTGAACCACCTCCGCTTTTACCTGCCAGAAATGTACCCAAAGTTGAAGAAAATTCTGTTTTTAGATGATGATATAGTAGTACAAAAAGATCTCTCCGGTCTTTGGGCTATTGATATGAAGGGAAATGTGAATGGTGCAGTTGAAACTTGTGGGGAGAACTTTCATCGATTTGACCGTTACCTTAACTTCTCAAACCCTCTCATTGCCAAGGATTTTGATCCCCATGCTTGTGGATGGGCTTACGGCATGACTGTCTTTGATTTGGATGAATGGAAAAGACAAAATATCACTGAAGTATATCACAAGTGGCAAAAACGGGTAAGTTACACAAGTGGCCATCTTACTAATTGCTACTTGAGTTTTTTCTATGTAGTTTTTATTCTGTGAGCGTGTTAAGGCAATGCTGATCCGTGAATAAAAACATTCCTGGTGCTGCTGGCATATGATATTGTTTATCTGTTTGCCGTCTATTCTTGATTGCTCACAATTAGTCACAGTTGGACACCTCATGCCACTGCTTACATTTGTTTCCATGATTGATTTGCCTTTATTGCATTTTATCCTTAATATTATTGTTTTCTTGGATTGTATGAAATGTTGAATGACAAATTTTCATATTCCAATGCAGAATCATGACAGGCAATTATGGAAGCTGGGAACTCTGCCACCTGGTCTAATTACGTTCTGGAAACGCACCCACCCGCTTGATAGATCATGGCATGTCCTTGGCCTTGGTTACAATCCCAATGTCAACCAGAGGGAGATTGAAAGAGCAACCGTCATCCACTACAATGGTAATATGAAGCCTTGGCTCGAGATAGGGATGCCCAAGTACCGAAATTACTAGAGCAAGTATATTGATTATGACCAGGTGCACCTAAGAGAGTGCAATATCAATCCTTAAGCAGCTTAGGAATTAGAAACGTGTTTCAGTTTTGCGTAAAATGTGTAGCAGATTTAGAGGCTTGGTCATAGGAATGTTTCACGTGTTGTGGCCTTCTCTCATTCTCTCAGATTTCTCGGTGTCTATGCTGTATTAGCCTTCCTACTTCCGGGGTTCTGGATACTGGATATTCATTCTGTTGCTGGGCTTGAGAAGTGAACAAGCCACCGTATAGATACTCTTTGTGACACTATCTTGAACTTCAGATGTACTTGTATTTCAATATTTTGTATATGATGATTAGTTGTGAAACTTTTGTCATGTTATCCTGTATACAAATTGGTCAAAACTCTTAAGTGTGATCATTGTAGAGTTAGATTTGGGTTGATTTGGTCATTGTTTGAGCTTTTCAAAGTTCCCCTTTTTTCTCAAATTAGTGGCTTCATGTGAGTTCAATAAATTGGCAACTGCCATTCTGTCTGTCCATTAGTTTGCTTAACATTAGTTGTGAAACTTGCTAAATGCTACGGAGTATCATTATCATACCAGGCACCGTGTGTGGATTAAAACTGGTCAAATGTGTATCAAACTGACATCTTAAATATGTGATGGTGCATCAAAATTAGTTGTGTATACATCAAAACTACCCATCAAAACTAACCATCCTACTTGCATTAAAACGAATCGTGTTTACATCAAAACTAAAAAGTGCATTTTGGTTGTGTGTGCATCAAACTGGTTGTATTTACATAAAAACTAACCGTCCTTTGTGCATCAAAACGAGTCATGTGTGTATCAAAACAACTAAAAAGTGCATCTTATTTGTTTGTGCATCAAAATTAGTTGAATGTGCATCAAAACCATGTGCATAGATATGCTTGTACATCGAAACCAATTGTATGTGCAACAAAACAACCCTAGAAAAATGCGTCTTATTTATGTATGTCGATCAAAACTAACTGCATGTACATCAAAACAACCAAAAAGTACTATTATTTATGCGTGTATATCAAAACTAATAGTATGAGCATCAAAACTAGCTAGACTATAGGCGAAAACCTTATTCATGTACATAAATAAACTAAAAAATAAAAATGTTCAAAATTGGTGCACATTTATAGGGTAAAAAAAATGTTCAAAATTAATGCACAATGTGCATAAAAATATCAGTGTACATTTATCTTATCTTGATGCACATGAAGTGTTTTTTTTGCACATTCAAGGCAAAATCATTGTACAAGATACTTGTGTCCCCATAAACATTTTTTTTATAAAAAAAACGCTAAGAATCCGAGAAAAATACGTAGATGTCGTTTCTTACCTCTTATAATGAAAGTCTAATACAAGACGTCCATTTTTTCAAGAAACAAACAATTCTTTCTTATTTTACATGTAAACGACTGTTCTCACACGATCCTTCTTCTTATAATATATATGTTACCCAATAATCAAAAACTTACCTTTAGAATCATAACTATAACCTAAAGCGCAGGTTAAAAAAATTATTAAACGACATATGTCACTTTTAGATTGGACCACACCACCCCTTTTTTTAAATAATTTTTTTATTTTGGATATGATAAATTCTTATCCATATTTTTAGAATATAGGATAAAAATTCCATTATTAAACAATCTTTTATTTTTGGATATGATAGATAGGAAGATCATTAGAACATTTTTTATGCTATCATACAAATTCTAAAATATTTTTTTATTTTTAGATAGAATCATTTTTTAACTAAGATATCTTAATTGAATAGTTATCTTTGCAACCGTGTATTACTAGCAATCTTCTTGCCAATTAGGTTATTATTATAAATGCCCCTTGTGATATCTTAGCAATCTCCTTGCCAAATAGTTATCTTTGCAACCGTGTATTACTAACTTAGATATCTTAATTGAATAGTTATCTTTAGAAATGCCCCTTGTGAACATGTGCAACTCACGTGGCCTCCTATTTCCCCAATTTGTAATTGCAATCCAATTTGTAGATCGAGCAGCTCCAGCTTCGACCTCCTCTCGAGCAGCTCAATCTTCGACCTCCTCTCGAGCAGCTCCAGCTTCGACCTCCTCTCGAGCAGCTCCAGCTTTGACCTCCTCTCGAGCCAATCTTTGAACTCCAGCTCCAGGTTCGACCTCCGCTCGAGCTCCTTAGGGTCGGCATTCATCAACCAAGTGAGGCGTCCTCGGAAGCTGCTGCATGAGGCTCCTAGAAGCTACGGTACACGGTTAGTGATGGGTTTCCGTCTTGTTTGAACTAGCTAGGTTAGTGATGACCAGCTTGTGTCCTAGTGTTAGCAATTTTAGGTTGTTGTTTGACGGAAATTTACGATGTTGATTTTTAGCTAGGTTATAGATATTGAGATGCATTTGATGATTGTTCGATTCATTTGTGACATTGATTAAACGATTACAGTCGAGCTTGTGTGAAATTGAGAATTGATATGTAGTGACATTGAATTAATTAGGTCGAGGATGTGCCTAAGCTTGTGTGAAATTAGTGAATGATATACAAAAATGAGGCTTTTTTGAATGTTGTTGTGTGTTGTTAATTGGTAATTATAATGAAATTTGTTTTGGAGTATAAGATTTTGTGTGTGTGTGTTTTATGTAATATTTGTGAATCGAGGGTATTGAGGATAAATGGCCGAGACAAGTGCGAAATCGAAGGGAAAGGGGGTTGATGGGAAGGGCGTTGCTTGGACCGATGAAGAGGCGAAAACCCTAATGAAAATTTGTCTACAATATCACAAGCAAAATGGGAAGGATACTCACTTTCAATGGGTTGAGATTGCGGAGAAGTTTAGCCATGAGGATACCCGGAAGATTGATAAGGATACGACGAAGAACAAATTTGATTACATGAAAAAGATTTGGAAGCTTTGGGTTGGTTTTCGGTACAAGGAAACGGGCGTAGGATGGAACCCGACCGATGGAACAATTACAGCGGATCCTGAATGGTGGGAGCGAAAGATAAGGGTAAGTTTGTTACGGTGATTTTTAGGGAAAGTTTTGGATTTCATTTTATGGGAAGCTTGCGTTGGTGTTAATGTTACACGTGAATAATTGGCAGGAAAAGGCGGAGTACAAAAGGTTCCAGCATAAGCGTCCCGACCCGTAGTTGAGTGATCTTTGGGATTGCGTGTTCGGAAACATATGTGCGTCAGGCCAACATGCTGCCGCGACCACAATGGACCCCCCGGTTGTAGGAATAGATGAGTCCCAAACACCGAATTTCCAATCTGGTGTTTCTGGGTCAAGAGGTTTTGATCTTTTTGTTGTAAGAATTGTGACAAAACATTTGTCAAGCCCAAAACTAACTTCATAAAGTGAGCAACAAAAACAAATTCAAAATTTTCCATTTTTTCACCCAAACTAACGGCAAGGGCTCGAGTTTTCGGATCGGTGGCATCATCAAATATAGCTTCAAGCACTTTTATTGTTGAAGACCACAAAGATAAAATACGAGCAATGGTAGTAAAATTGGAACCCCAACGTATAGCTCCCGGCCGAACTAAGTTCCTTTCTTGATTCAATCCTCTCCCGGTAGAAATTTCACCATTTACTAAGCTCTCCACCATGTCTTCATGTTGCTTTTGTCGGAATTGATCTTTTCTTTTGCAAGAAGCTCCAACAATGTTTGCAATCATAGACAAATACTCAAAAAAATCCATCACAAATTGATTATTTTGTGAAACCGCCACAACAACCAATTGCAATTGGTGAGCAAAACAATGAATATACTTTGCACATGGATTTTCATTCAATATAAGAGTCTTCAATCCATTAAGCTCGCCCCGCATATTAAAAGCCCCATCGTATCCTTGACCTCTTAGTTTAGACATTGATAATCCATGTCTAGCAAAAAACTCATCAACACCACTTTTCAAGGAGAGTGCGGTGGTGTCAACAACATGAACAACTCCAAGAAACCGTTCCTTGACTACTCCCCGGTCGTCTACAAATCTCAAAACAATAGCCATTTGCTCCTTTATCGAACTTTCACGAGCCTCATCAGTCAATATAGAAAAGAATTTGTCTCCAATATCACGAATAATGGCTCTTGTTGTCTCCGATGCACAAGCACTTATAATTTCCTTTTGAATGCGAGGAGAACTAAGTTGATGATTTGCCGGTGCATTTCTTTTCACAACCTTTCCAATATCAACATTGCGTGAGCTGTACCAATCAAGAACTTCAAGAAAATTACCTCTATTAAGTGAGTTTGCCGATTCGTCATCCCCCCGAAAAGCCAATCCTTGGCAAAGTAGCAATCTAACAACATCCACACTTGCAGTCAAACGAATACGATATGCATCACCCAATTCTTTCTTTCCCGAAGCCACCTTTCTTGTCAAACTTTGCCTTTGGTTTTTGAAATCAAAAAATGATGTTCGAGCATGATTGTGTGCACTACCAACCGCTCCCATATGATCTCTAAATCTTTCACAAGCCTTTTTCCAATTACGAAATCCCGTTTTCACAAACGCATCTTCTCTAAATCTCTTTCCCTCCCCTCTAAAAAGATAACACCAAAAACAAAACGCGACATCTTTAGAAACGCTATATTCCAACCATTCCCAATTCTTGAACCATCCGACTTGAAAACACCTCGATTTTTTACCAAATTCGCTTCTTTGAAAATCATGAGAAGATGGTTGACAAGGACCTTTGAGCACATATTCTCTTCTAATATCATCTCTAATTCGAGGATCATAATCATTAATTGGTATTCTCAATGCGGGATCACTAATAAGTTCATCCTCAATGATAGTCTCCATCCGAGGTCTTTTATTGCTCGATCCACCAACATCAGGATCTATATTTTGACGCTCGCTTGAATTGTTTGGAGGTTCAATACTTGTCGTCGGAATTGACGGATTTTTCTCCAGGATAACAAATTTGTCCATTTTCCTAAACATAAATAAATCAAACAAAACCATTTAAACCAATTGAATCAATAACATTCCCTACAAATCTACAATCTAACAAGTTTACACCCAAAAAATCAGTTTTTAGTTTCAAATTTACACAAGCCAAACAATTAATTTAACAAATAAGTAAATTTTACACAATTATAAACAAATAATAAAACATTAAAACCAAAACCCTAGAATTTCAAGTCAAATTACAATTTAAATTAAGAATCAGTAAAGAGGAGTAGAGGAAGAGGACGAACAGGAGGAATGAATGAGTAAGCAATCGCCGGCGGCCCGGCGAGGAGGGCGGTCCGGTCGGAGCAGCGGGCGGGCGGCGGAGGTGGACAGTGTGCAGGGGGCGAATCCGGCGAACTTCAAACACGCAGATCGAGGGAAAATAGAGCGAGATTAAGTCTCGTTAAAAGGCAAAACTGCTTTAACCAATGGCCTTTTTTTCTGTTAAAAATAAATGCTTAAAAACATTTATAATCGGAAGATAAAATTTTTTAACAAACGACGTCGTTTTGCCCAAAACGACGTCGTTTTGATGCAATTTTTTTTTTTTATAAAAAAAACCTAAGCTGAGATTTCCATAGCAATGCAAGTGATGCCCTGGATAAGCTGAGATTTCTCAGTGTCACACAGCCTGAACTGTTGGGAGATGCATTTGATCTTGATATTCGTATCCAGGCTGACAAAGATAACGGAATTATCACAATCACGTAAGACATACCTCACCCAATTTTTACTTTTTTTTCCCCCTTCCCCTATGTTCTTGAATTCTGACTCAAGTGTTAGGCTTGTACAGGGATTCAGGTATTGGTATGACCCGTGAAGAACTAGTTGATTGTCTTGGAACCATTGCCCAGAGTGGAACTGCGAAGTTCTTGAAGGCATTGAAGGTCCACATCTTACATGATATAACTGAATAAAATTAGCATATTTGTTGGAGTAATAATTATTGTTTACTAAACTTACTACATTTTGTACTTTTTAGGATAGCAAGGATGCTGGAACAGATAACAACTTGATTGGTCAATTTGGTGTTGGATTTTATTCTGCATTCCTTGTATCTGATAAGGTAGGAATACCTACTCTTTCAGTTTAAAGGATGACTTTTGTATCTTCATTTATTAGGTCACCCAAGAGAGCTTCTTATAAGTAAAGGTGATATTATTTGGTTCTTCAAGGGCATCTCTTATTGTGATTGCTCACTGTGCTATTCTTGTCTCATTAGAGGTATCTGTGGCAACAAAGAGTCCAAAATCAGATAAACAGTATGTGTGGGAGGGGGAAGCTAATGCGAGTACATATACAGTCAGAGAAGAGACAGAACCAGAAAAGCTTTTGCCAAGAGGAACCTGTATTACCCTGTACTTGAAGGTATCTTGAAAGAGTGCATTTGTCTTTGTTGCTGCATGTTTTGGATAACTGTTGTTTTGCTGACTGGCTCATTAAAATTTTTAGCGTGATGACAAAGATTATGCACATCCAGAGAGGATTCAGAAGCTTGTGAAGAACTACTCACAATTTGTTTCATTTCCAATATATACCTGGCAAGAAAAGGGACACACTAAAGAGGTAGTTGTCCTTCTATCTTTTTTCTCTACTAATTCTGTGGCTGCTGCATTTACAAAAACCCCAGTCCTGGGTGTATATTATTGTGTGATTGTTGCCATTTTAATTCCTATATCCGAGAATATCTCATTTTATACGTAATTATGCCTAATTGGCTGTAATAATCTTGTTTCTTTACCTACAGGTTGAGGTGGATGAAGATCCTGCTGAAGCTCAAAAGGACGGGGAAGATGACAAAACTGAGGTAGCATTACTCTCTATGCTAGAGGAATTTCCATGTGTTGTAAAATGTTTTTTGTTTACTTGATGGAAGTAAATCTAATACACTGCTTCTTTTGTAAATAGAAGAAGAAGAAAACCAAGACAGTTGTTGAGAGGTACTGGGACTGGGAACTTACAAATGAGACCCAACCAATATGGGTAAGTAGGTTGCTTCAATTGCATTATAAGTTTTTTTATTAGAATTTCAACACTAACTTCTTAGGTTGATGCAGCTCCGCAATCCTAAGGAAGTGACGACTGAGGAATACAACGAGTTTTACAAGAAAACCTTCAATGAATACTTGGAGCCTCTTGCGTCATCACATTTCACAACAGAGGTGAAATTGAATGTCTTTCCTGTTTTTTTTTTTTTTTTTTTAATTATGGTTGCTTATAGAGCTAATGTTTCTGTTGTAAGGTTTCTTGAATAGCTAGTTGTGATTGCAGGGGGAGGTTGAATTCAGGTCAATCCTGTATGTGCCAGCTGTTGCTCCCCAGGGAAAAGATGATATTACGAATTTCAAGACTAAGAATATAAGGCTTTTTGTCAAGCGAGTTTTCATATCAGATGACTTCGATGGAGAGCTGGTGAGAATTGTACTTGTCTCACAAGTTTAATTTCAAAATTGTGCTCAAGTCTTTTATTTGATGATTTCATTGTTGTTTATTTTGATGCATAGTTCCCTCGTTATTTGAGCTTCATCAAAGGTGTGGTGGATTCAAATGATCTTCCTCTCAATGTCTCGCGTGAGATTCTTCAAGAAAGTCGTATTGTAAGTACCATCACCCATAGAGATCATGTTAGACGAGGAGTTTACAATTTCAGGCAACCCATTTACCTTGTGTTCATTATGTTTTGTTATATCTCCCAGGTGAGAATTATGAGAAAAAGATTGGTAAGAAAAGCCTTTGACATGATCCTTGGAATATCTATGAGTGAGAATAGAGAGGTAAGTAGTACCATTTGTCTCCTTTCTTCCATTTTTATTCTTTTCCTAAAATTTTGTGCCTTGTTGCTTGTATATATTTGTTTGCATACTGATGCTTTGTCAGCTGGGAACTTTAAAACTTCTCCCACCTCAGGCCTAAAAAAATTAATGGTTCTATGTCATTCAGCTTTTCTACATGAAATGATGGTTACTCTTTCAAGAGTCCACTGTTAATAATTGATGCAAATCTTCTTCCCAATTCTGTTCAGGATTATGAAAAAGATTCTGGGAGAACTTTGGCAAGCACATCAAATTAGGTTGTCTTGAAGACCGTGAAAACCACAAACGTCTTGCTCCATTGCTTCGATTTTTCTCTTCGCAAAGTGAGCAAGAGTTCATCAGCCTGGACGAATATGTAGAGAACATGAAGCCTGAACAAAAGGATATCTATTACATCGCAGCAGACAGTGTGACTAGTGCAAAAAATACACCTTTCTTGGAGGGACTATTGGAGAAAGACCTCGAAGTATGATCTGTATTCAGTTATTCCTTCTGCCGTTATTCTTCTTTTATGCTCTCTAAAGGATTTTTTTGGTGTATACATTGATTTGCTTTGTAGGTACTCTACTTGGTTGATCCTATTGACGAGATTGCAGTTCAGAATTTGAAATCATACAAGGAAAAGAATTTCGTGGATATAAGCAAGGAAGACTTGGACTTAGGTATGCTTATTTGAAGCCCTTTTTTGAGTGACTATTATTCACTCCCTGGTTCTGTGTATTGACCATCATATAAGTTGCAATTTGATTCCACTTCATTTCTGAAAATCTCAATTTTTTTTCTTATATTTAAATAATAGGTTGGACTCACCTTAATTGCTGTTTTCTAAGCAGAGCATACTGCCTAAGTGCCTAGTTTGCCTTATTGGGTGATGATGTATTGGATTTTATTTCCCCCTTCCCTGATTTTCTTACTTAATAAGCCTAATCAACTTACAAAAAGATTTTGGTAAACTTCCAATGGGAAGTGAGATATGGATGGATGTAATCCTATGAAAATCTTTACAAATTTGAAGAACCACCGGTGTGTTAGGTCTACTTCTCTTAGTTACAAAAAAAATGTTTTGAACTATATTTCCCAGTATATATCCAGTCATCTGATACTTGAGGAGAAAAAGTCTGAAACTAGTGTGAATATACAGGTGACAAAAATGAGGATAAGGAAAAGGAGATGAAGCAAGAATTTGGGCAAACTTGCGACTGGATAAAGAAAAGGTTGGGTGACAAGGTTGCAAGCGTTCAGATTTCACATCGTCTGAGTGCCTCGCCTTGTGTTCTTGTGTCGGGGAAATTTGGTTGGTCTGCCAACATGGAGAGGTATTTCTTCATCATCATCTATGCAAATAGTCTATTGCTTGTGACATCTGTTATCAGCGTATTCAAAGTCAATTCTTGTGCAGGTTGATGAAGGCACAACAGATGGGAGATCCATCTAGTCTTGAGTTCATGAAGGGCAGGAGGGTGTTTGAAGTCAACCCTGACCACCCAATAATCAAGACTCTGCATGTAAGTTTTATCATTTGGAGGAAAAAACCAAGAAAGAAGGAAAGGTTTTATAGAATGAGCTTTGGTTTGACGTGTCGAGTGTGATGTGAATGCAGGCTGCAAGTAGTAGCAGCCCTGAGGACGAGGAAGCCCTGAGAGCAGTTGATCTTCTTTATGACACAGCCTTAATGTCCAGTGGCTATACTGTGAGTTCTCCTTCCTCTGAACAACAAAGTTAACTGAGAGGCTACATTTGAAATTACACACTAACACTATAGATTGAGGCATAGGATAAAAATCTAAATCGGAAACTGTTACCGAAATCTCCAATCTGGAAACTTTAGCACTCTCTTCCGTACTTATATTTTTATACTTTGGTGCAGCCGGATAATCCGTCACAGCTTGGTGGGAAGATATACGAAATGATGGGGCTGGCTCTTTCGAACAAATGGGGCGGCGTGCAACAGAACCCAGATACCATGGAGGCTGAAGTTGTGGAGCCTGTTGAAGCTGGTGGTCACAAGTAGACAGACAACACACGGTGGTTTTTACAATACAATCGTCTCTCTTCTATTCTCAACTTTTTCAAGTAGATGGTGCCATTTTTGTCGACTACCTACCATATGATGTAATTTAAACCTAATAACTTTATTTGCATTGTGTTATCATAGTAGTTACTAGCTATTACTCAGAATCTAATTAAGAAGTACGGAGTACTTGATTGAAGATGGACGTTTTTATCATAAAACTGTATCAACTTCTTGTTCTGACAAATTTCTCTGAAGCATAAATGCTCATCTTCCCACGTCGGTGGAGATAAAAAGACGTTCATATCATCACCAGAGGTGAATATGTTCTCACCAAGTACAGAGCGAAGGGGAGGGGAGTTCATTATGGAATAGTAATGTCTCTTTGGGCTTTCAGGTTCAGACTTCTATACATGCTTCCTTAATTTCACAAACTGGTAACTCAAAGCAAGATTTTAATGTGTGTGAATTTGCCTGTTGAGAAAATTAACCACTTTAACCCAAGTGTGCAAGATTTTAAGTAGGTTTCACTCTAATAAAGATTTCAAGTAGACGATTCTCTAATAAAGATTTTAAGTAGATGATTGCGGACTTAACAAAAACATATCAGCTATGCAGCAACGCCCCATATTTTAGTATGCAATTATTATCTTACAAAATATTACAAAATAAGACCAAAAATCCTCTTCTTCTATTCTTCTACTCTCCCGATTGTAAACAACTCAGGCCGGCGACGATTCTTCTCCTTGTCCTTCCTCTTCACTTTCGTCCACACCACGCCCCATTGTCTCGCCGTGCCGCCTCCAACTACCCTTGAAGGCCTACCTAAATTTTACGGGTACATCCACACCACACTCCATCGTCTCACGTCCAGTCTTTTGAAATCATCCACAAGTCGACAACAATGAACGATTAATCCGGCCAGTTTCTCTCTTCAATTGAGTGCTTTGCATTAGTTCATTTGATTTCGTGAACCCTAGGTTGCAACACGTCAGGTCTGATATTGCACACAAGTATTTAGTGTGCGGTTCTAATATCCACACAATAATATCGTGTGCGCTACTTCTTTGCACACAAAAGCTTTGCATGCACCTGTTTTATGCACGCAAGTGCTCGACGTGCAAGGCTTTTTTGCACATGTCTTAATTGCGTGCATAGTTGCAATATTAATGACAAAACCTACTTACAATCTAAGTCTTCCACAACTTATCCTTAGCTGGTATAGGCATATAGCTTGTATAGTATCATTACATCCTTCCTGAAAACTCGACTTGTCCTTACGGAAAATTGTTGTTTCAGCAAGTTATATCCACAAATGGGTGACTTTGAGCAAACTTATATATTTACTGGTGTTTTTTTTTTCAAAAATTAATTTAACAGGTGATATTGTGCACATTATATGTTTAGCGGATATTATTCTTTATTTATAATTTTGAAGGGTGGTTTTGTGCAAATTCAAAAATTTAAAGAGTGATGTTTCTGGATTTTAGCCGAAATTATATTTCTGGCAAACGAAAAAGAAATAGAGAGGGGCAAACGGTCAACGAATAAGAAAACGCCAGGAAGCCCTCCTACCCAGTTTTTAAATTCACGCGTTTACTTTTTGCGCACCGGAAAAAAGCGTTCTCCGATCCCTTCGTCTGATTCTTCCTTCTCATTTTCGCCATTTCTGAAGTCTTTGTCCTTCACCTTCGTCTGCTTCCTCCTCGACTATAGTCCAGCATATTCTTGAGGTATTTTTCCTTGCTTAGATTTTTACCGTTTTCATGGTGTTGCGATTGACATAGTTACAGCTTGACCCGCAATAAATTCTGCTCGAATCAATCTGGATTCTGGATGCTTTGTTTCAACTCTGCTACTTTTTTCCACTCTTGCTTTTTTTTTCCAGCTAGATTGGGATGATTTGAACAGTTGGTGTTGTTACTTCTATATTTGTTACAAGTTCATGATGAAATTTGCGTAGCAAGTGAGCTTGGAAGATATTATAGTGATTTGATCACTTTCAGTCCTCACTGTGTACGAGCTTAGTTTGTGAAATTGGTTCTATTCATTATTCTGCTTTCATTAGGTTTTTGTAGATCCCCAAAGTAAACCCTTCTAAAATTGATTACCCTTTTCTAGGGCAGCTTTCCTATTTCTCGAATTTGTCTTTATGAGCTCGCTGGTCAGATTTGGATATTTTTGGTTTATCATCCTTTTTTTAAAATAAAATTATTAGACGCTTACCATTTTCGGAGATCCCATTATGTTTCTACTTCCATGTGATTGTTGAACGAGACACCTCCCACGAGTTTACTTTCAAGTCCAACCCTTTCCCTTGTTTTTGGCTTTCTTATGTTGGTTTTTATCTGTATATAGAGCTTATCCTGGCACTGAAATTCGTTGTTTTTGCTGTATATTATTAGAAATGTCAAATGAGTCAGTTGAGTTGATATCATCTCAATTGTTACTCCATATTGATCTTTGGCTCATCTTATCTCTACTTGAAGGAGCGAGTTTGTACCTGATTTTCGGCAGTAAACCCTTTGGATCATGGATCCTAGACTAGCTGCTCATCAGGGTCAAGATTCCCCAACAGAAAGTGCTAATTCCCATTATACCTCGCCCAATGCAAATGCAGCCATGGTAAAGAAGCCAGATAATGTGAAGACAGAGAATGATTGTTTTGAACAATCAGTAGTTCGTAAGATTTTTACTGGAGAAAAGATAACTCTTCGTAATATAGCAGAAGAAAGAATTGATATCATCTCTGAGAAAATGCAAGTTCTTCCTGATGATTATATTGAAGAGCTAAAGAACGGACTTCGAGCAATCTTAGAAGGAACCCAACACAGAGAGGAGTTTATGACTTTACAAAAACTTATCCAGAACCGGTCGGATTTAAATGCGAAAAATTTGGTCAGAGCCCACCGTGTACAGTTAGAAGTCCTGGTAGCCATTAAAATAGGAATCCAAGCTTTCTTGCATCCTAATGTTAACCTTTCTCAGGCTTCTCTTATTGAGGTTTTTCTGTACAAGAGATGCAGAAACATAGCCTGCCAAAACCGAATCCCTGTGGATGATTGTACCTGTGAAGTTTGCTCCAAGAATGGCTTTTGCAACATTTGCATGTGTGTTATCTGCAATAAATTTGATTTTGAAGTGAGTACTTGCCGTTGGATTGGTTGTGATCTGTGTAGTCATTGGACTCATACAGATTGTGCAATCCATGATGGACTGGTTTGTATGGGCACGCACTTCTACTAGAAATGGTAGTGGAATTTCAGAGATGCTTTCTAGATGTAGAGCTTGCAACCAGACTTCTGAATTGCTGGGTTGGGTTAAGGATGTATTTCAACATTGTGCACCGTCATGGAACCACGCCTCTCTTCTAAATGAACTAGATATAGTTGGAAGGATTTTTCGTGGTAGTGAAGATGTTAAAGGGAGGAAACTCTTTTGGAAATGTGACGAGCTGAAAGAAAAAATGAAGAGTGGACTGCCGGAGTCAACTGCATGCAGAATGATTCTTATGTTCTTCCAAGGTAACTATGCTACTCCAAAAACATATATATTATTTGTTGCTTCTTCTGATAACTTAGTGCCCGTTTGCATGCAATATATAGAATGTTTTATGCATTTTAAAGCCAAAAAAAAAGTTTTTTTGGTAATCTAAAAAATATGATGCTTTATATCTATGTCAGATATGAGGTATTTTTTAGTCATAAAACTTAATGCATATAAATCAAATAATGCAATAAAGTGCATTTTAAATTTCAGTGTCCTTTAATGTCTAAGTATTTTTATGCTGCATCCATCCAAACAAACCCTTATTCTTATTCGAACATCCTTATAAAGAAGTGCTATATAGGTCTCTAAACAACCTGTGCTGCTTAAGACTGAACTTTGAGTTTCTCATGCATGTAGTCTGGCATAAAGAAAGCAACTGCTTTTGTCTCCATTTTTCTCGTATTTCTTTTTAACTTTTTTGTATAATTGTTGTTTCAATTCAAAAAGATGAGAATGTGATCGGTTTGATCACACACATACAACTTATCTCTGTGTCTTTGAATTTCAGAGCTTGAAGCAGATGCATCAAGAACCCTAGAACTTGGTGAGAATGGCAGGCTTGTAGCTCCACAGGAGGCCTGCAAACAGATAGCAGATGTAGTACAAGAGGCAATAAGGAAGATGGAAATGGTGGCTGATGAAAAATTGATGATGCTTAAAAAAGTCCGGATGGCCGTGGTATCGTGTGACCGTGAGCTTGAAGAGAAAGCCCGAGAAGTGCAAGAGCTGAAACTGGAGAGGCAGAGGAAAAAACAGCAAATAGACGAGCTTGAGAGCATAGTTAAGCTGAAACAGGCAGAAGCTGAAATGTTCCAGCTCAAGGCTGATGAGGCAAAAAGGGAGGCTGAGATGCTTAAAAAAATTGTTGTTGCTAAAGCTGAGAAATCAGAAGAAGAATATGCCAGTAGATACTTGAAACTTAGGATGAGTGAGGCAGAGGCTGAGAAACAATACCTGTTTCAGAAGATTAAACTTCAGGAAAGTGGGAGTGAGTCTTCCCAGATGTACTCCAAGATTCAAGACTTGCTCAAAAATGTATATGGTGCTTCTTCAAATGCTGACAAGCCACCCAAATAAGAGGAAACTTTTGGAGACATACTTGAACTGGTAATTTCTTTTCAATGGCCATGTCACTAGATTTTTTAACGGCGAAGAACCCTCGGCCAATAACCTTTGTGTGCGCCTAACCAGGTTATGCTACTAAAAAAACATTGTTGTCACTGAAGAATCTGCAAATTATGTGATAATATTTTTCATAACTACTTTGGTTGATTTAGTGGCCACTTATGGTTTTTACTTGGGCAAGGGATTGCTGGTTTTGTTCTTTGTGATACATGTGTCAGCTTTATATGATGTATATGGTGCTTCTTCAAATGCTGACAAGCATGTTTATTTCCTTGGTTTTCTCCTTAATAGACTGTTTCTCGATGTAGAGCGTTAATTATGTGAGATTCATTATGAAAATGGATTATATTGGAGGAGGCTCCAGAGAGTTTAGAAAGGAAGAATACAATATGGTACTGATAAGGTAATATTAGGCTTCCGTACCAAACAAAATGCAAGTGGCCTCCAACCTGCACGTAACACCCTTTGGCAAGTAATTAGTCAATTAATAAACCAACTAACCAAACCAATATCAATAGGAAAAGGAAGAAGGATTGATGAGGGAGGGAAGAATTGGTAGAGAGACTCAGAGAATTGATTTTCATTCCTTCCTCATTAACAAGATACAAAATATATATAGCTAAATTATAAACTCTAACCCTAATCCTAATCGTAACGGTTCAACAAATACGTCATGAGAAAGAACCGTAAAGAAAATCTGAGACGAGGTAATTAAACCCAACTAAAAATTACAATTAATTAACGAATATAAAAATATATAATATTAACGTATCAATTACTCCCCCGATGAGAATCGACTAGTCCTCGAAGCGGAAATTAGGAGAAGAAGTCGGAATCAATGTCTTTCCTCGATCATACGGCATAAGATGTGACACTCCTTGTCGAAGACGAAACTTGTAATGTAAAGCCCGCAATGTGGACGCTCAAGAAGGACACTCTCCATATTGGCGTTTGCCAACAATAGTTGCCTCACTAGTCACTAGTAGGGATTAGAGTTGTGCAAATTTAGGCGCGGACCGGAATTTTGGACCGGACCGGACTGAGGGTTAACCGGTCCGGTCCTCGGTCCATGAATTTAGAAATTCCGGTCCCGGTCTGGACCGACTTTTTTAAAATATATATAAAATTATAAATTTATATATATAAATAATATTTCTTATGTTATAAAATTTATTTTTTATTATTTAAGTTTCACTTTTATGTATATACTTCGTAACATTATAATTTTCATAAATAATACGTAATTTTTTTATTAAAAATATAATTTTTTCATTGAAAAATATTAATTTTTAAAAAAAAATAATATTCAGGTCCAAACCGGTCCAAAACTGGACCGGACCTAGACCGAGACTGGACCGGATCGAGAAATTTAGGTCCGGTCCTAGGTCCAAAGATTTGGAGGATTTCGGTCCCGGTCCGGTCCGGTTTTGGACCTATGCCCAACCCTAGTAGGGATGCCAAAGGAACCCAACCCAAAGTTGACCTCGGTAACGTCGGTGTGTTTCACATCAAGTGGAGTGTCGGGCACAACTTCGATTGAATTTTCAGTCTCCTGCCTTTCCAAATTGACGCCAAGAATTTTAGGGCTTGAATCTGCAGGCGTCAGACGTGGGTACACGGTGGGCACGGGTTTCTTCACCGTGGTCGCAGGGCTGGTTGCCGCAGGCGCGGGTCCGGTGGACGAGGGCGCGGTGGTGGCGATGGGTGTGGCGGCGACCGTTGCTGGCTTGCAGACAATTGAAGTTGATGTCGACAGCGACCAGAACACTTCCAGTTGACAACAACCGTCGTAGATGCATCTCCCGTAGAGAGATTTAATCGCCTTGAGAGCGGAATCATGAGTCTGAAATTGGATTTACCAATAAAATTGAGACCCATAACCCACTCTTTGAATGCTTTCCAAGTCTCCGATTTGTGAAAATACTTGATTCAACACTTGATCGGAGATTAGGTAGTATTCACGATTAATTATGACGAGCAGCGTTCGATCATCCGCATTGTTAGCCATGGAAACGCGCAGAGTCCAAGGATAAAAGCACCAATTGATACGGTAATATTAGGCTTCTGTACCAAACACATGCAAGTGGCCTCCAACCTGCACGTAACACCCTTTGGCAAGTAATTACTCCCTCCGTCCCATAATGTTTGTCCACTTTCCTTTTTCGTTGTCCCAAAATGTTTGTCCACTTTCATTTCATATCCATACTTTTCTTACAATTTTACCCCATTCAATATCACCTTTATCCAATTAAAAATCTACTCAAATACCCTTTTTAGTCATTTCCTTTTATCTTCTCTTTCTTCTCAACTTTATCCATCAACATCACAATCTCTCTCCTACTCCTATTGGTTACTTTTTCATCTCTTTATTTTCTTAAAACTTGTGCAATTCCGCTTTATGGACAAATATTATGGGACGGAGGGAATAGCTAATTAATAAACCAAGTAATCAAACCAATATCAATAGGACAAGGAAGAAGGATTGATGAGGGAGGGAAGAATTGGTAGAGAGACTCAAAGACGTGAGTGAAAGAAAGAAGCAGACGTAGAAGGAGGTAGATAGGGGGGAGAGGGAGGCCAGAGATAATTAGGGTAGAATTGATTTTCATTCATTCCTTCCTCATTAACAAGATATAATATATATAGTTAAATTATAAATCCTAACCCAAATCCTAATTCTAGCGGTTTAACAAATGCGCTCCGAGAAAGAAACGTAAAAAAAACCCAAGAAAAAGTAATTAAACCAAACTAAAAATTACAATTAATTAACAAATATAAAAATATATAACATTAACGTATCAGCTACCCACCAAAATCTTTTTAAAGGCCTATTTAATTTATACCTGCTAACTAACCAACTTAATTGCTCAACACATGAGCTCATTATGCTCTACTAGACGCCTAAACCTAAACACATATCTCATACCAAGAATTGATTACTTTAAACGACAAAAAATCATTGTAAAAAAAATCATTTTGTGTTCGAATGGGGTTTGGCAGGAAAAAAGATATACAAATTAAAACATTACATAAAAATGTAAGGCTGGGCTCTTAATAAGCTAATAGAAATAAGTGAACTCTAAATGATAAACTGAAATTTTTAGGTGGAATCATATATGATCAATAAATATAAGCGATCATAGTATATTTTCAAGAAATGTCATCGCCAATATGCATGAGAGTACATATTGATGTGATGTGATCATGTGAACCCTAGCCAGCTAGTAGGAAGTAGCCATAGCTAAGCCCCATATGAGCTTCTGTCTCTGACTACTACTCTTTTTAAACTATACACTGATACATAATGCAGTGCTTTACATAAACTACACTACACACGTCCTTTTCTTCTCCATTTATCATAGAATATAGTACTCCCTCCTTCCCCAAAGAGTTTGTCCGCCTTTCCTTTTTGGTCGTCCCAAAAAATTTGTCCAACACTATTTTTTTTCCATTTATATCACACAACATTTACATTTTTACCCTTACAAAACCACGCAATTACAAACACTTTCTTCCCCAATTATCTCTCTCCATCACTTTAACACAATAAAATCACTACACTTAAACAATCCATACCCAAAAAAAAACACAAATTTACAAAAAAAAATTCATTACCAACATTTTTATTTTTATTTTTTGAACAAAATGAGATCCATTTTTATGGGTTTTTGGACCATATTTTTCGGGCTTATTTTGGACCTCCATTGATGGATCACATGGAAGCTCCATTTTTGGGCCCAATCCATGAAAGCTTCCCCATATATAGCCGTCTCTCTCACAAACCCTAACTCTCTTCATTTCAGACCGCCGCTCTCCATTTTCGACCTCCATTGTTCTAGAATCCTCTCTCGCTCTCTCACAAACCCTACCTCTATTTATCTGGTGCGCCGCTTCTCTTACAGTCCTCTCTTGCTCTCTCACAAACCCTAGCTCTCTTCATTTGTTGCGCCTCTCTCTGGATCTCATTCAACCCTTTATCAATCTCACACAAAACTCTCGAATTCCTGAATCGGTTCAGCCTCCCCTGTTGTTGGTTTGATCGATTCATCTTGGTGAATTCTTGGCTGGTTCTTCGATCCTTCATCATATCTGGTTGTGGTGAGTGTGCTCTTGCTTGGTTCTTCGATCGATTCATCTTGTGTTGATCCCTTTCTCACCCTTTGCTCTTTTGAATCTGTCACCTCTGGTTGGTGCATTTTGGATTGTTGGTTCGATTGATTCATCTCCGTGCATGCTTGGCTGGTTTTTCGATCCATTAATCATATCCGCGTGTGGTGAGTGTGTTCTTGCTTGGTTATTCGATCCATTCATCTGGTGTTGATCCCTTTTTCTTACCATTTTCTCTTTTCATGTCTCCTCTGGTTGGTGCAGGTTGGTGCAGGTTGGCTTGTTGGTTCGATCGAGCCATCTTCGATCTCCTCTGGTGAGTTTTCTCCCTTGAACGTGGTTCATTTGTTCTTTGATTGATCTTCTTGGATCGTTTTCTCACTTTTGCATGTTCTGTATGCAACTGGGCCTACATCTATATCCTCTGTTTTGTGCATGCTTGCTGGCTACTTGGTTCGATCCATCTTCTACCCCCTCTGGTGAGTTCTTGCTTGGTGCGTGTTTGATCCATAGTTAATATGAGCTTCAAAATGTCTTGTACACATGTCCTCACTCTTCCTCGTTTTTTATTTATGGTGTATTGCAGAGTGGTAGTCCCCTAAGCAGATGGATCTTGATGCGTTCTTTGGTGGTGATGAAAGTCCCCGATCATCGAATTCATCGGAACCTGCATGTTCTGATGAACCCAACTGTGAGTGGGGGCCTGATTGCAAAGGGCTCCACTCCTACAGTCCCAGAAGATTTGAGGTGGAGACAAATGATGAGGTGGACGACCCTAATGAGTCCCCTGTATTTGAAGAGGTCCCTGATAGTCAAGATAATGAAGGTAATAATGAAGATAATGAAGAGAGCTATGGTTTCGCTAAGATTGATGGTGAATTTGCCCCTGATTCCGAAGAGGATCATTAGCTAAGTCCCTTGATCTATCTAGTTTCTTTTGAATTTTGTTGTTGTTGTTGCAGTTTTCTGTGTTGTTGCTTAGTTTATCCCTGCTTGTTGTTGAATATGCTTGTGTGAGTTTGTTTCTCCTTGCTTCTGTGTTGTGTAATTCAGTTGTGATTGCATCTTTTATCCTCTATTTTTTGTTGATTGAGATCCTTGATAGGACGGGTACCATCTTGTGGTGGCAATCCTACTGTCGGATCTGATACATTGCATGCTTGCTTTGTGTTTATCTCATTACTTCTGTGTTGATTTTCCTGGCTTCTATGTTGATTCTGTTGTGATTGATTCTCCTGGCTTTTGTGTTGTGTAATTCAGTTGTGATTGATTCTCCTTGCTTCTGTGCTTACACTTGTGATTTGAATGCATGGGGATTTTTTTGACCTTTTTCCTTTTTACCAATGATGAGACCAACAACCCTGAGGGGCAATTCCTCTACATTCCCACCACTGTGGCATACATAAGGAAGCTAGCCTGTTATGCAGGCTATGGCACGCCAGTGTATGCCAAGGTGATGTGGGTGGGTTGCTCCAATGATGGAATGGAGACACTTGAGGTTAATTTTTCCCTTTATTTTTTTTTATCAATGATGATACTTATCTGAGATGCATTTCCTCTACATTCCCATTTGAACTTGATATGCAATTGGAAGCCAATCTCTTTATGGACTTTGGCATGCCATTGTACATCATGTTTGAGTGGGTGGATTGCATCAATGAAGGATTGGGGATATCTGAGGGTTTTTTTCCTTTTTTTCTTCAACCTTTATAAAAACTGAAATGCACTGTGTCTTTTAGCTTGATGCTATTCATTCATACCCAAAAGTGTGGATACATGCCACTAGTTTAGTTACAATTTACAATTTCATACATACAAAAGTACATTGTTTCTGCATTCAAAAAATATGCTTGTACTTGCATCATTCCATTAGAGATAGTGATTGTCTTCAAATGCTTCTGTCTGAGTGTCTTCTGCATTGCTTTCTTGTGTCTCTTGAGTTGGTTGACTTCCTTGCATTGTTGGTTGTTGAGTTGCATGTTGTGCTGGCTGTCCATACACTATCTCCCATGCTTGTTGCACAGCCCACATAGGGGCTTCTACCTGGATTGGTAGTGTGCCTAAGAGCTGTAGTCTATTCTTATTTACATGTGGCAAGTCATAGTCATTTGCCCCTTTACACTTGAGTATTTCATTCATTATATATTGCAAAGACATCCACACATTGCCTAGTGTCTTAGGATCAAGCTCATAAAATGCTTGATTTACTGCTTCCATCATTGCATCAACATTCTTTGGCATCTTTTTGTGCATTAATGATTGAATGCTTCTGAAAAATCCTAAGTCTAAGATGTTGAGGTCAGGACTGTTTGGTGGTTGTTGTATTAGGATGAAAGTAAAACCATCTTGTTGATATACCTGTTGCCACTCTGCATCTTCTTGTGATATGTGTGGTTTTGCATTATCCTGCTGAATGAATATCACTTGATGTGCTCCTTGTTGTGTAGGCCATTTGGCCTTGATCGCTGGCACAATCTGATTTATGAGCATTTCCCTTGTCACTCTCTTATTGACTGATTCAATTAACTTTGTAATCATTGTCCCCTTTTCTCTGTTCTTGGATTTCCTCTTTGTTGCTTCTTGATAAGTAAATGGAAATATTCCTATTTTACCATCAAATGTGCATTCTCCTTGTGCATCATACCTTGGTCTTGCTACTGTTGTTGTAAACATGACTTTGGGTATGAATTTGCTTGAAGCAGCAGCTCTGTATTGTCCCCTTTCATGTTGTGCTAGATAACATCTTTGAGTCTTTCTGCTTAGTTGGAACCATTTCTCATCAATGTGAACAAAGTCATACATTACATAATATTGCTTCTTTGTCTCTGGTGTGCCCCCTTGTAGTAGCCTTAGAATCCATTCTAGCCTTGTTTTTTTGTTTGCTTCTGTTAATCCTGACTTCAGTGCATTTGTGTGAGGTCTGATCTGTCCCCTTTTAATGAGTCTATGTGCTGCACTCTTTGACACTCCTAGTTTGGCTGCTAAATCTCTTATGCATGTCCTGTCTCCCATGGAAATTGCTGTGATTGCTTCCTGACTCACCTCTTGCCTCTTTCTTCCACTGTTGTGATATTTGTGGCTTACATTTGGCCTCTGCCCTGCATCCATTTGTGCCTTGACTGTGTTCCATATCCTTGATGTTGTCCTTGCTGAAACACCATACTCTGATGCTACTCCTTGCATATGTCTCCTATACAGTTGACATGTTGCTGTGTGCACTTGCATAAGCCTCAACAGAATGTGAAACCGTTTCTCAAAGCTGAGCTTTGACTTTGATGGCTGGGGATGTGAAGATGATGGCATGAGATTCCTTGTCCCTGGTGTGTGTTGCCCTGCCACCTCTGCTATGTCCACTGCTGGCTCATTTAAATCAAAGAGAAAAGGTTGATGGTGAGGTGGGGCTTCACCAGCAGGTGGAGGGTCTTCATTAAGATCAAATGCTGAAGCCATCAATGAGAAGCAATGATGCAGAGAATATTTCAGTAGCTTTGTGTAAATTCTGTATTTTTAACAGTAGCTTAGTAAATGCTGGCTTCTTATCTCTTTTAAAGAAGAAATGTGCCAAGTCAGCAATCCTTGTAAAAATGTTTACTGAGTTGTGATTGGTTCTAGAAAATTGAAAAGTGTTTCTATTGGTTGTAATTAAAGCACAAGGATTTATCCCCTTTTCCTTATTTGTAAATAGTTGTCCAACTCCAATGTGAAACAATTGATTAGATGTGTCTTAAATATTGTGTATTTTTGCTTTATGGACAAATTCTTGGGGACAGAGGGAGTACTAGTTTATGAGATGTTGAAAAGCAAAATTCAGTGGTTTCATTGAAGTGGAAAGGAAAGTACTAGACTAGGTATGCATGCAAGCAATTCTTTAATCTTCTATTTTTGATTTTAAATGGTTTAAATTACTTAAGGTGGATTAGTTGAACTTGATGGCTAGGCTCCGTTTGGAACACCTAGCTGAAGCTGGCAACTGGAGCTGGAATCTAGCTGAAGCTGGAGCTGGTAGCTGGATTTTTGGGAGAAGCTGAAACTGAATTTATCAGCGGAATGGATAAAAAAGTGTTTGGCAAGTAGTAGCGGAAATCCAAAAAAGCTAGATGAATTGACAAAATTACCCTTATAAAAAATTTAGAAATGCCCCTTGTGAACATGTGCAACTCACGTGGCCTCCTATTTCCCCCAATTTGTAATTGCAATCCAATTTGTAGATCGAGCAGCTCCAGCTTCGACCTCCTCTCGAGCAGCTCCAGCTTCGACCTCCTCTCGAGCAGCTCAATCTTCGACCTCCTCTCGAGCAGCTCCAGCTTCGACCTCCTCTCGAGCAACTCCAACTTTGACCTCCTCTCGAGCCAATCTTTGAACTCCACTTCCAGGTTCGACCTCCGCTCGAGCTCCTTAGGGTCGGCATTCATCAACCAAGTGAGGCGTCCTCGGAAGTTGCTGCCTGAGGCTCCTAGAAGCTACGGTACAAGGTTAGTGATGGGTTTCCGTCTTGTTTGAACTAGCTAGGTTAGTGATGACCAGCTTGTGTCCTAGTGTTAGCAATTTTAGGTTGTTGTTTGACGGAAATTTACGATGTTGATTTTTAGCTAGGTTATAGATATTGAGATACATTTGATGATTGTTCGATTCATTTGTGACATTGATTAAACGATTACAGTCGAGCTTGTGTGAAATTGAGAATTGATATGTAGTGACATTGAATTAATTAGGTCGAGGATGTGCCTAAGCTTGTGTGAAATTAGTGAATGATATACAAAAATGAGGCTTTTTTGAATGTTGTTGTGTGTTGTTAATTGGTAATTATAATGAAATTTGCTTTGGAGTATAAGATTTTTTTTGTGTGTGTTTTATGTAATGTTTGTGAATCGAGGGTATTGAGGATAAATGGTGGAGACAAGTGCGAAATCGAAGGGAAAAGGGGTTGATGGGAAGGGCGTTGCTTGGACCGATGAAGAGGCGAAAGCCCTAATGACAATTTGTCTACAATATCACAAGCAAAATGGGAAGGATACTCACTTTCAATGGGTTGAGATTGCGGAGAAGTTTAGCCATGAGAACACCCGGAAGATTGATAAGGATACGGAGAAGAACAAATTTGATTACATGAAAAAGATTTGGAAGCTTTGGGTTGGTTTACGGTACAAGGAAACGGGCGTAGGATGGAACCCGATCAATGGAACAATTACAGCGGATCCTGAATGGTGGGAGCGAAAGATAAGGGTTAGTTTGTTATGGTGATTTTTAGGGAAAAGTTTTGGATTTCATTTTATGGGAAGCTTGCGTTGGTGTTAATGCTACACGTGAATAATTGGCATGAAAAGGCGGAGTACAAAAGGTTCCGGCATAAGCGTTCCGACCTGGAGTTGAGTGATCTTTGGGATTGCGTGTTCGGAAACATATGTGTGTCGGGCCAACATGCTGTCGCGGCCACAATGGACCCCCCGGTTGTAGGAATAGATGAGTCCCAAACGCCGGTTTCCCAATCTGGTGTTTCTGGGTCAAGAGGTTTTGAGGACCTGCTTGGAATGGATGACGACTTGGATGAGGATGATCTGCTTTGAGACTTTACCGACACACCAGGTCAATCCCGAGCTTCTCAGCAAGAAACCAACTCTCCATCGTTGCAGCAACCGAGTGGTACTAGTCAACGAGTGCCTAAGCGACGCAAGAAACAATCGGGGACTGCGTTCTTCCAGGAGCAATTGCTAATTAGTGCACAACAAGGCGAGTGGTTTGTGACGCTGTTGGAAGGGCAGTCACAGGGTACGGTGAACAACCAAGGCAAAAACAGGGTTTTCGAGCTTGATGAAGCAATGGAGGTTCTTGAAGGGATGGTGACGGCCGGAATGGTAGAGGAGTACGGTGGTCTATGGTGTTACACCGTGGATCAGTTGAACAATGAGAACATCCGCCGCCTGTTTCTGACATTGAAGAATGATGATGCAAGGATTGCTTGGCTACGGTACAAGTTTGAAGAGAAGGAGGCGTTGAAGAAGACCGGTTAAGTGTTGTTTGTATCTGCTGACTTTTATGTGTGTGGATTGTTATGTTGGATTCTTGTTTATGTCAATTTCTGTCTTGTGTCATGACTTGATGATTTTTAGTTCCAGATTGTGTGTGGATTGTTATCATGGTTGTGATTGCCTTAGCCTTTAGGGTTGGATGTTAATTGTAGGGATTCAATATGCTTACGTTATGCAGTAATTTTTATATGCTGGCTGCGTTGTTTAGTATGTTTTTTGTTTGTCAATTTAGCTCATTTACAGGCCAAGAAGAATGCCTCATGCACCGTCAAGGCAGCTTAGTCAGCGTGAGAAGATAATGACGGCGTGGTGGTTGTTTAGGCAACGATGTCGTTGGCTTTTAATGGGGTACTACCTCAAATATATGCACAAGACACCTTGCTACACGTCGCCTTTGACGGGATACTTATGGATGCGAGAGATAATGGAATCCGAGTCCGAGGTTAGATGCATTAATGCTTTTCGAATGGAGAAGCATGTGTTTCGGAAGTTGTGTGACGAGCTAGAATCCAAGCATGGGCTCCGAGCATCAAATCATATATGTGTCATGGAAAAGGTTGGCATTCTACTATACACAATTTCATTGGGGGTGTCGAACCGAGCCTTGTGTGAGAGGTTCCAGCGATCCGGGGACACAATTAGTCGTACATTGCATGATGTCATTGACACCATCAGTGGTAGGAGGCAAGGGTTCGAGGGTCTGGCTAGGCGTCTACTACGGCCCCGTGATCCGGAATTCAAAGAAATTCCAGATAGGGTGTTGAACGACAATCGTTACACTCTTTTTAAGGGAGCGATTGGGTGCATTGATGGGACCCATGTTACAGCATGCATACCCCGAGCTGACTAAATACCGTATAGGAATCGGAAACAAGTGTGCTCATGGAACATCATGGCGTGCTGCGACTTCGACATGTTCTTCACATTTGTATCTGCTGGCTGGGAAGGTAGTACTCATGATGCCCGAGTATTTGAACACGCTCTTTCGACCCCCGCAATGAACTTCCCTCATCCGCCACCCGGTATGTCATGTTATTCCTTAAATATTACTTCAACATTTCCTTAAATATTACTTGAATATTACTTGAATATTATTCTAATATATGCTTGTTAATGTAGGACGGTATTATCTTGTCGATAAAGGTTACCCGGACAAGCTCGGATACATGGTACCGTATGGCAAAGTCAAGTACCACTTGTCCCTATTTCAAAATGCGCTTCTGAAAGATGCACCGCAAGCATTCAATAAAGTTCACTCGTCGCTTAGGAGTGTTATTGAACGTGTTTTGGTGTGTTGAAAAAATGGTTCAGGATCTTGACGTACATGCCGAGCTTTCAAATCGAGACGCAAATTGATTTGATCCTCGTTTGTTTTGCCATGCACAACTTGATTTTGGAAAATCGGATTGTGGATGAATATCTTGAAGAAGATTACGATGATCCCGATCTTCCTCCTCCCCGGGTTCCAGAACAAGGCCAAGACAATGCTCCGACGGGAATGAAACACATAAGGGATGCAATTGCAACTCAAATATGGGAATCTCGAAGTTATTGGTGATTGATGAATGGTTGTGATGTACTAGTGAATCATTTGACTTGTTACATGGGAGGAGAATACTTGGAAAATTAAGGTTTTAAATTGCCTACATTTGCATGACTTGAGTGATTGTGAAGTTTACAAGACTTGAGTGATTGGGTTCATTTGCATGACTTGAGTGATTGTGAAGTTATTCATAAGTAAGTGTGAAGTTTACAAGGCTTGAGTGATTTTTGGAACCCAACATTATATTCATAAGTAAGTATGAGACTTTACAAGACTTTACATGGCAAAAGATATGTGCTACAAAAATGGCTTACGAGGGCATTACAAAACTACGGCTAACTTTTTTATGTGTACACTACATGTTCTTCACATGGCATAAAAACATCACAAACACTTAAAAAAATCAAGCCTAACATTAGACATGCTACACGTGGCCTCCATTGCTTTCCAAACACGTCCTACAACCTGCAAGAAAAGCATCAAACCTGCAAAAGAAGAGAACGCAAACCTGCCAAAAATTCGATTCAATGCAAACAAAACCATAATCAAAGCATTCATACACACCATAACAACACATTACGATGATTATCCATACAAACCATTCGCAATCCTTACAACCATTCATACACAAACATCAATACATCCATAGTCCATGAGTTGTTCAGCAAACCGAAAAAAAACAACAAAGATAGAGTCCTTCAAAGCAACACATCAGCCACCCGGCTAGACTTCCAACCTGCATTTTAAGACAATGAAATTAATGTTTTTATGCCTTGAATTATAATTCCCAACTTTAGATAAAAAATTTTAAGTCACTATAATAGGATATATGCATGGTTAGGTAGGGAAAAAAGTCTCCAAATGCATGATTTGTAACCCCCATAAAAAGCAAAGGCGTAGGGAATCAATACTATTTCCCTTGCTTTTTTTCAGCCTATGCAGCAGGGGTAATGGACTGAGCATCGCAACAGCCTATGCGCAGGGAATCAATACAATGCATGATTGTTCCCCCCATAATTCAATGCCACTGCAGGCTCCGAACAGTCCAAAAATGGATTGTTCCCAACACTTAAAAAGCCAGTGCAGGCCAGTCAAGGCCAGGCTAGTGAAAGCCACTGCAGGCTCCGAACAGTCCAAAAATGGACTTAAAAAATTACCATTACACAGGCAGTGCATGCCGAGCTTGGAGTTCAAAATTTTAAGTCCAAAATTGGACTTAAAAAATTCATACAAACAAACACATGTATGAACCAGCAATAAGAGATAGAATTCAGCTTAAAAAATCAATTTATGAACAAGCTCACTTGAGCTCCAACTTTAAAAGTAGCTAGCAAGTCAAGATTTTAAGAATGAATGGGAGCTGACTCAAATAATTATCAAATTACATGAAAGGTATCGAAAGTAAACTTGTTGGTGAACAACAGCCTAAACTTATATTTGCACATTACATCAGAATTGAAAGTTAAGCAACTATAATAGGCATCAAGCAACACCATCATCATTCACATATTGGAACAAGCAGGCTAATTGAATATGAATGCTCATTGATATCAGATTAGATTGGCACCAGACAAACAAGTTCCAAACTTTGATTCTAATAAATCACAGAAACCTACCTCAACATATCTAGCCTCACACATCGATCAACTTTCAAATATGACATCCTACCACCAGTTTCAAGAGGATAAGTTATCTTAAAGAGGTAAAATATTCATCTTCCATGATTATATGAATAAAGTTATCATCTCATGAAAATAAAGCATTAAAGAGGTAAAAAAGTACATATTAAACAATACCTAAGCTGAGGAATCCCCACGACGCACGCTGGGTCCAGCCCCCGACGCCACGCTCTCTAGAGGCGCTTGATCGTCGTTGTCATCATCGCTGTCCGGAGCTTCATCGTCGCTGTCCACCTCACCTGGGTCGTTGTCTTGCACCCCGAAGCATTGCTCCCAGAGTAGGCTTAGCTCCGGGTCAACCCCCTTAGTCCGGAACCGCCTGACGCGAGGGCATTGCTGCAATCCACACAAATGTAGAGTTAAAAGTTATTTAAGTATAAAATTATGTACATAGCGGATATGAAAACAAACCTCGATCATGGACTTCCACCAAGCTGCATCATCGACGATCTTCCCCGTCGTCAAATCTCAGTGAGCATGACCACCAAGTTCCTTGAACCGGATCCATGCACGCCACTGGGTTCGATGGAAATCAAGCCTAAACTTCAAATCGATGTTGGGCCTTCTATGCCCGGTTGCATTCTCGAACAGATTCACCAACTCCCAGAAGTGAATCATTTGATGCGGTTGCATTCTCTCCCTCCTTATGGCAGGGAGGGCGATCTGGAGGAAGATCTTGTCGTAATCCACGGTCCAAACAAAGTTATCCGCCATCTATTCAAGACATTTGGACAAGAAATTCAATGACCCTACTAACACAAACAACATGAAAAACCTAGCTTATATGTCCAAAAATGGAAAAAAACACATCTCAACCGAGCTATAAACCTCAACTTATACAAGAACATCCTAGCTTATATGCATCATGGAAAAAAGAAGAGCATTAGAGTTATGAAGAGCATACCTTGGATAATGTGAGAATAAGATCCAAGGAGAGTGTATTGCTTGAGGCTTAGCTCGAGTGATGAAGAATTGGGTCATTGAGAGGTTGTATTTAAAGAGGAAAAATATTAATATAATAATCAAAAGGTCACATATTATAATTGAATATATGTTACCATACGAGAAATGAATATAATATACCTTATAAGTATTATACAACCATTGAATAATTTTACCAATTATGTAAAAGATATGATCTTCAATAAATTCGAGCCATTGATTCTAGTAAAGTATTATAGAACCGAGTGACATAAGTAGGAAATCCTTGGCTACCATATAAACCTAGACACTACAACAATATTGTCCAACCACCAGAGGCACCTCTCAACAATAGAATGTTTCAAGTATATAATCATTCAGAAAGTTAATTAGGAGAAGGCAGAATGCAAGAATTACAGAACCTAGACACTAAACTTGTTATTGTACCAATGCCTCAATCATGTCTCATTAGTTTAAACTTCAAACACGGGTTCTATGAAACCAAATCCACTATAGGTTATCCCAAGTTCCCAACTGAAGCTCCAAATACCATATAAGCTGTCCATTGTGATATTGCAGAAATCAGCATAACAAACAGGCAATCACTACATAGTTTATTTTAGTTCATAGATGTAGTATACTCAAAATGTCATACTAGTATGCAAGCCTTCTGTCTGGTCATAGCTTGCGGGACTGTTTTACTTATTCTGGATGTGCATTGTTACTTTTTGCTTTATGTTTGCCTAATTTACAAAAATATGCATTCTTTTGTCAGAAAATGTTAATAATTACCCCATGACTGGATAAGCCAAGGTTTCCATTAGTTGCAATATTCATTACAACTTCCAAAAGGATAAAAAATTCATAACCACTGAGTCTTCAATCCTAAACAACAATTAATCAATCACACCTAAAATCCAAAGAAACTTAACATGATACATACAACTAATGGAAAGGGATTGTATGGATAAACGAGAAACACCAGGCACATGAACGTGAGGGCAATGCTGCACATTTTCCAGCGGTTAACAGCTTCGATTGCCTTGTCACGCTCCAAGGCACGCTCGACTGTACAGGTTGACAACTCTTCAATGAGTTCAACTTGCTCCTCAGTCTTGTGATCCTGTGCCTGGAGGCTCCTTTCCATCAATGCCACATACCTCTCTGCGGCATCAGCTCGCTCCTTATGACGTTGTGCAAGTTCTTGCAGCCCTTTGCAGCATGGTTGCTCACTTAAATCCCGGTGCAGTAGTTGTTCCTCCTCATCATCAGAATTGAACTGCATAGTACAAAAACAAAGAATTGCACTTCAACATCAATTGATTAGCAACACAAATTGGAATCATGAAATATTTGCTCAAAATGTGGTTCACAACTATACATGAAGATTTTACCTCTTCATTATAGAATTGGTCATCAGCAAACGCCACACTATCACCTTCTTCACTCCATGAATCCTGGGACACCATGGTTGTGCACAATCCCTATGCAATCCAGACAAGAATCATTTTTTATGATGACAAGTTTTCAAACAAGAACCATTTTTTATGATGACAAGTATTCAAAATGAATGGAAAGAGCATTTATAAGGAGTTACAAGGCTAATTACATATAGTGAAAGATAAACAGTAATTTGCTTTTGATTTAAACTGTTGACTGTTGTTCTTGTGCTCATCCATGATCATAATAATATCTGTATGGGAGATATAAGTATATCTTTTCATTTGAAGAACAATTATAAGTATATCTTTTCATTTCAAGAACAATTTTTTTCTACTCTCATCTTTTTTCTTACTGGTTTTTACTCTCAAAATAAGAAACCAAAAGAAGATATAAAAACAAAAAGGTAGTTTCAGAACATGGAATTTGCTCCCAAATCTCATCTCTTCCTCACTCACATATGCCATTTGATCAACTTCTACCCAACTTCAACCTTTAGCCACTCTTACTCCCCCTATATCTCTCACTCTGTACAAACATGTGCCCTGTTCTTCTATTTATTTTAATGCCCCCAAATGATATTTCAAACTTCATCATGAGTTTAAAGTCAATTCTAAGGACATTCTAGGACAAAAAGAATTATCTACACTTCTGTGGTGAGTTATTAATCGACTTGATAAATTACAAATTTACTCAAAAGTGAAGATGCATAAACAAAACACGCAAGGATGTCAATCAGGTCTAGGTATTATCAAATTGTTGATCTATCAACATATAATGCTAATTCTTAACCAAGTGTACTTGCATAACTTTGTTTCTTGTATGTAGTTTTATGCAGACTGAAGAACCTTGAAGAGCTGGATCTCAGTGGGAATGGGTTTGAAGGCAACCTTCCTTCATGTTTATCAAAGCTAACATCTCTCCGCGTGCTTGATCTCCATGAGAACAATTTCAAAGGAAGCATCAACATTTTAGTAGTCTAAACTCTATTGAGTATGTCTCCCTTTCTTCAAATATCTTTGAGGGGTCATTTTCATTTAGCTCATTTTCTAACAACCCTAATCTTGAGGTATTTGAACTCATGAATGGCATCAACATTTTAGAGGTTGCCACAGAGAGCCCTCCTGGATGGATTCCTCTATTCCAGTTGAAGATCCTTAGGCTCTCTAATTGTGTACTTAATAAGCCAAATGGAGGTATTGCACCATCCTTCCTACTAACACAATACTTAAACTCCTTAGCCTAGACAATACCGGCATCAAAGGAGATGTCCTAAGCTGGTTGTTAGGAAACAACACAAGCTTAGAGCGCGTTAGTCTTTCTAATAACTCACTCCAAGGAACCCTTGATCTAGTGTGCAAACCTAAATCCTTAATTATTGTACGACCCTTGTCAAATTTCTACACCCGATTTCATATTTCAAATTTCTACCCTCGATGATGAAATGCAACAGGGGGTTGATGCTAAAATTATAGCCATTAACAACATCAGATTTCAGAATCGAGCAAAGCATATGCACAAAGCACAACGGAATTCCAAAGCTCATGGCTATAATCTGATGCACAAAGCTCATGGATTCGTACCTGGAGTGAGCTTGGAGAGATGAAGATTACACGATTTCTCCGGAATGAAGAAATGGAGTGAGCTTGAGAGACGATGGAGAGAGCCCGCAGTCGCCAAATCGCCGCTAGAGAAGGATAGCTTCGAGCTAGGTTTTTTTGGGGAGACGAATGAGGGCAAATTTTGGGGATATTGGAGGGTATCGAGGGAAGAGGGGTAGCGTCTCGGGGAAGAAGCTGGGGGGGAGGAGGGGGCGAAAACTAGTGTCCTCCCGCTAGCTTTCCCCGCTCCCGCTAGTTCGCTCATCTACACCCAAACACTGCCCGACCACGCTCCCGCTCTGTCCCGCTCCCCCTCACGCTGGAAGACGCGGGTTTCCGAATGGAGCCTTAACAATTTAAAGGACATAACGAGAATTATAGCGGCTCTTTGAACGAGAAAAAAATACTACGAAGTATATTCATTTTTGGGGCACATATTTCTCTACACTAACTTAAGAAAAAATATGTAATTTATCACTATAAAAAAAGGTGAAGATCAATATGTTACATAGAAAAATAAATTTAGCTAATTATATTTTAATCATTCTCATTTATTGTTTATTACACAATCTAGAATTAATTTATGGCCGAGTCAAAAAAAGGTTTGTAAAAATACAACCTATTCTACCAAATTGCAATTCATGCTTTTTTGACATTTTTGCAATTAATTTTCTCTACTTTATGTTCTAATAATTTAAATTTTAAATTATTATTGATATTTATAAATGAATTTTTAAATTGAAATAATTAAAATAAAAAAACGAAATTTGATAAAGAAAAAGATAAAAGAAACGTAAAAGATATTGTAAAATATTTAATTGGTTACGATTTTAAGATATGAAACGAAAAACCAGAAGTGATAAAAAAAAAGATAAAAGGAAAGTATAAGATATTGTTAAGATTTTCGTCATCTATCAAGGCTAAGGCTCTCTAGAACATAGCCCTTGTCCAACAGCTCTTGGACTTAGCGTTGGAGTTCTTGAGTTTCCTTGGGAGACGCCCTATATGCAGCACGGTTCGGCAATGAAGCACAAAGAATAAAGTCGATGTTGCATGTGCTCGGTCCCTCAGATAGGCGGCATGCCATCGGGAAGCTCGCCGAACATCAAATCCTTGAATTACTACAAGACATACAAAATATTTGCAGGTAAAACACGATCTATAGTAGGTTGAGACATAAGTAAGGGACATAAAACAATGCAAGGAAAACATTCTTAAAGTGATGACGTCGTGTCGAGGCACCGGGCTAGCTAAAGCCAATCCTCACATGCACCGAGAAGGGGTGGCTTGTAATCTTCATGCAATCCGAGTTTTCCAGAGGCGTCCTATCCAGTATCTACCGCTCGGAGTCCTCTGGATTTTAGGTTGATTCGCTTCTATTGCACCGTTGGGATCGTCCAGATTTGACGTCCATGGCATCGTGAACTCGTTGTCGCGCCTCACTATTAGTTGGGTTCTTTGGCTTCTGTTGGCGACGGTGGACCTTTGTTGGGCATTATGTGTTTGTTTCGGGATAAAATCCAAAATATAGAGGTTTGGGACAAGAAACGTCGAAAAACTCGTCATGGGCCAATTTCAAACCCATAGGAGTCGATATGGCCTTTTGCGCGTGATGGAGGTCTCGCTAGCTTTTTGGCGTTGTCGTTCGCTTCGTCTTGTAGAGCTTCACAAGGAGACATGAGTAAGAGTAATGTTCTAAATAACTCTAGGAGGAACCTATATGGAGAGGGATCGCCTAACACTTGGGCGGTCTACACGGGTGCCTAGACGAACTAGACGGTCTCCTAGACGGGTTGGAAGGCTAGGCGGGCTAGCACCTTTCTGCATCTGGGCAGGGCCTAGAGAGAGCTATGCGGGGATTTTTAGAACAGTGGGTAAGAGTGTCAAACGCTTACCATTGTAATTGAACATGTATGTGTTCAAAGAACCATCGTAAAGCACACAACGATCAAATACGTATCAAAGGCCCTCCTAAAAAAATCGCTAAGGGGAAATAATCCCATTGGAACCAGAAAGATCTCAAACTCCGTCCGATAGGAACCTCGAATCTAGGAAAAGAGATATCGAGCCGCTCAACGGCTAAAGACCTCGCATCTCGCCAGTGGGAAATGGAGGCAAATCTCGAAAGAAGGTGGCTAAAGCCGCACAAGCGCGCACATATGCCTTGCAACCCTCGAGTCGTGGACCACGTACAAGCCATGGGGTTGTGATGATGCGCAAAATAGTGATGTGTGAGCAATAAGAGTAGGAGGCGAGGTAAAATCGATGGGAACAACATTCGAGGTCATTCCCCGGGTTCTTCCCACACCCATCTAAAAAGCGAGGTATCCAAAGTCGGAGAAGAGTTGAAGACCAAACATTGCGCGCTCCCCACTAGAGCGAGGTAAAACGTCGTACATCTCCTCTTGTATAAAGATGTCGGTTAAACGATATGTCTTTAGAGGCAAAGGGAGAGAGCCGTGCATACTCAAAAGTTGAAACAACCACCCTGCCCAACCAATCAAAGGCCACCTTTTCCTTGACCAATGATCAACCACCCCTCTCTCGACCAATAAGATAGCCGCAACTCGAATATCCCACATCGGATATTGGTGGAAACCTTGCTCCTCAAATGTCTATAAATAGAGGATAAGCTTGAAGGCCTTGAAAAACATCTCTAACTCAATAACTATCTTGCTTGTTGAAGATTGATGTGTTGAAACCATCGTAAAGACCTCGCTACAATCAAGAGAAGGTCACTAAAAAGACCTCAAGTCGCTCAAGAGTAACTACTCCCGCACCTGTAAGAAGGTTGCAGACAAGCAGCAAACCGCCCTAAAAGATCTCGAATCTCAAATAGACAGCTACTCTCAACTTGTAATAAAAGATCTCGAACGTAGTTCATTAATTATAATCTCGCTGTAATAGAAAGAAGTCTCGAATCTCGTAAGATAGAGATCTTGAATCTCGTAAAGGGGATCTCGGATATTTCACAATTGTAACCTCGTGTTTCCAGATTGAATAAAAAGTAAGGGTCCGTTTCATCGAATTTAATAATCTTGTTCCTCGTTTTTAGCGTTGATTTACTTCCAATTTACGGAGTATCAGATTAATCTCTTTTCTCTTTCAAAACAAGATATACTTTATAAAAGGAGAGTGTAAAGAAAATGTCAAATCTTCGTTATTGTACTTCTCCAATGGATAACTATACCAATATATGAAGGTATGTCTAAATGAGAAAAAATGATTTATTTGCAAGGTGAAAACAAGGGCCATTTACATAAAATACCCGAAAATAAGGGTAGAGCAATGGATAAATTACCCAATCTTCAAATTTGCCTCAACCGGCGCGGTCCAGTAAAATTTCCCGCTCATCGAGTATTACTTGCTTGTTTTTCAAAAGTCTATATATTTACATTGGGCCCCACATACCTCACTGTAACTTCTCATCTTGTCCCGATGTCGCCCTCCCTTCCACCTCCCCAAATCACCCTCCACGTCGCCTCTTTCTTTTTTCAAATTTCCCAATTATTTTTTCCACCAAGTTTAACCACTTTTCCAATCACTACAAAACCCCAAATTATTCAAATTCCAACCGTAATTTTCCTGGTCAAAATCCACATTAAAATACTAATTCAACAGTAATTAAAACTCGAACGAAATACAGTGGATCCCTTCTCTACTCTCCTGGTCCCTGTTGCTCCCTCTTTCTCTGTCTTCGTCGAGACTGCAACTTCTCTCTCTTCATCGACATCCTTCAAGAGCAAGAAATACTCCATTCATCTCCACAAGCTAAAAGAACCATTTTTTAAACCCCAAATTCCCACCGCCATGTGGATTCTCTGACAATTTCTACCTCTCTCTCGATTCACATTTATCCAAAAACAAAAACAAACCAGCTAGCAAGGAGAACAACCACGCAACTAATCGTCTAATCCGTCCAATCCGAGTCGAAAACGACGTCGTACTTAAATGTCATCTCGAGGGCGGAGCAGCTCGCCCTTCAGCTATCACCGGGCTTCTAGCCCTTTCTCCTCTTCCTCTACGTCGTCGTTTTTGAACACCAGCGGCCGATTCGTCCCGCGCTCTTCCTCCGGCTCCTCCACCAGATCTACCACCCCGCTCCGCACCCGCGGCGGCGATCCGATGTACTCCTCGTCGCACTCTTACGGCGGTCCTTCGCGGTCCTCCCCCGCCGATGACGTCCTTGCTGATCCCGTCGTCGACTCGCCTGAATCGGCCAGGGATAGTATCTCCGTCACCGTCCGGTTTCGGCCGATGAAGTGAGTTCTTGTTTGATACAGATCTGCATTCAATGCGGTTAGATCTGGCGTTTGCATTGATCGGATTTTGAAATTGAATGAGGATTTTGATTGGTTGGATCTGTGTTTGTTTAGTGAGAGGGAGTACCAGCGTGGAGACGAGGATGCGTGGTATCCCGATGGTGATAAGATCGTTCGGAGCGAGTATAATCAGGCCACGGCTTATGCATTTGGTACACTGAATTTTTGAAGTTTGTGTGATTGACTCACCTCGATTGAATGCGGTTTACTTCAGTAACTGATGAGCTGTTTGGTTTCTAATTTAAGATTGGAGGGGGCTGATAGAGTAATGGAGTTTTTTTTATTTTAATGCCAAATCAGCATTTTCGATCACTAACCCATTTAAATTGGTTGGGCAGACAAGGTTTTTGGTCCGAATGCTACAACTGAAGAGGTATATGAAGTGGCAGCTAGGCCGGTAGTTAAAGCTGCGATGGAAGGCATCAATGGTATGCTACTCGCAATGCAATTTGGAGATCAGATGTACCATCTGTTATTGCAGTTGTGAATTTTTATTCTGATTTTGCTAACACAATAAGATGGGATTGTTGTAGGTACTGTTTTTGCTTATGGTGTGACCAGTAGTGGAAAGACGCACACAATGCATGTAAGTTTCAACTTTTTTGTACATTTGTCATTGGGATCGCACTACTTGATTTTGTAAGTTGTAACTTTGTTTGTTTGTTTTGATCATGATTTTATTTTACTTTTATGTATTATTAAAAATATTACAATGATGCTCTTGGATATATAGGTATCTCTTATAAGTACCACCTGCATAATGCTCTATGTTTCACAACTAAATAGGAATCTCTGAAATGACTTTATTGGAATACATAGCTCAGTTTCACAGAATTGCAAAACATTAGCACCATATTTACCAATGGCCTCACTATTTGGCAGAGCTGCTTGCTAAGTGCTTGGTGTTGTTCTAGATAACAATGAGGTGTTGAGGAAAACATAATTTGGGTTTTACAGTTCAAATTAGCTTCTGAAGAATGATGAAGGCCTTTTATTTGATATGTTGGATTGCCATTCAAAGCTACTCTTAAGCATAAGATCTTTCTATTTTCTATGCCAGTTTTCTGTTGGCATTACTTGTAAGTTTAAGAATCAGCACCTTCTAATATACATCCATACTGCCTATGCAGGGAGATCAAAGTTTTCCTGGTATTATACCATTGGCAATCAAGGATGTTTTTACCATGATCCAAGATGTAAGTATGCTCGACATGTAGTGTGGTTTGACATTAAAAAGCCTTTCTGCTTAGCTTTATAGTAAAGATGCATTGTCTTTATCTCTCCTAACACATTATGGTTATAGGAATCACATCAATGAGTAATGGTGATTTTCAGTGATATATATGCTTGTGAATCATTTACTTCGTGTCTTCTTTTCCAAATGATTTATTTCTGTCATTTGCAACAGACACCTGGACGGGAATTTTTGCTTCGTGTATCATATCTTGAGATATATAATGAGGTCAGTATCTCTGACATGAACTTTACTTTGCATTGTTTGCAAATATAAAGAGGATAATTGCTATTTCCATGAGTAACATATGTATAAATATATGTTTCCACTATATTATAGGCTTCGTGTAATTTAGACATTAGTGTATCAGTATAAAGTATTACATATCTTATACCTAGATTCTGCAGGATGAAAAGCACATGCATCAATGTAGCCCGAAGCCATCTTGGTTGAAAATTTGAAATATTCATGTCATATGTCACTCACCTTTTATTGTCTTATATTCTAAATAATTTTATGTCACATCAATTCCTGGTTACTGCTCTTTTTATAACTACTGGATGCACTTCTATATCTTGCGGTCCTTTGTAGTATTTCTTTTTAATTGCCTTTCTGTAGACACTAATGGAGATTTGCACTTTTTTGTAGGTGATAAATGACCTGCTTGATCCAACTGGTCAGAATTTGCGTGTTAGAGAAGATGTGCAGGTTCGTTATCAGCTGCAATTCTGCTGTCATATCTCAGTATACTAAGGAAATTTATTAAAAGTGAAAGATGCAATTTTCTAGGGTACGTATGTTGAAGGTATGAAAGAAGAAGTTGTTCTCTCACCTGGTCACGCATTGTCTTTCATTGCAGCTGGAGAAGGTACGTTAGTGTATGTTAGCCTTGTTTCATTCTTCGACTTGCTGAATATCATTATGGTGATTAATGCTCCTAATTTTCTGTATGGATGTAGAGCATCGTCATGTGGGATCAAATAATTTTAATCTAATGAGTAGCCGAAGTCACACCATATTTACACTGGTAAATTCTTACGTATGATATGATGGATTTTCCTATCAGCTCGTGTTTGAAAATTAATTTATTGAATTATTCTTTCACTGTTATCCCCCCACAGGTGATTGAAAGCAGTGCACGTGGGGATGATGAATATGATGGTGTCATTTTCTCCCAGCTTGTATGTCAAAACTCAAAACATTAGTCTTAACATGAGACTACTGTATTTTTCTTGTGAAATTCTTTTGTATCGCATCTAATCAATTCTATGCTTCCCTAGAATTTAATTGACTTAGCAGGATCAGAGAGCTCTAAAACTGAGACAACGGGGTTGAGGAGAAAGGAAGGATCTTACATCAACAAAAGTCTTTTAACTCTTGGAACTGTAGGTGCCTTAGTAACCTGTCTTCTCTTGCCAAGTAAAAATTGTTTACAGTGAACTGTTACAGTGCCTTATTGTTTCCTTCTTTTCTTCAATGTTATAACTCTTCTTTTATTCTTATTGTGCATAAAGGTAATCGGGAAGCTCAGTGAGGGAAAGGCATCTCATGTACCGTTCCGAGACTCTAAGCTCACACGACTACTTCAATCTTCTCTTAGTGGTCGTGGACATGTTTCAGTGAGTCTTTCAGAAAATTGCTGCTAACAATGATATTTGCTTGCGACCAAGAGTCCTTTCATTTTCTCCCCAGCCTCATCAAAATCTGATGAGTTTTGTGGCTACTATTTATTTTCTTAACATAGACTTATCTCCTGGATTTTGTGTTTTATATGTATTTGTGGTTTACTAATGGCTAATGCTCCTTGTGTTTGCACTGTAAACTGGTATCTCAATTTTTTTTAACTTGGTTGCCAAATTGCATATTCTTAATACTCCATGTGTATATTTACAGCTTATATGCACGGTCACTCCAGCATCCAGTAGCAATGAGGAGACTCATAATACTCTGAAATTTGCTAGCAGGGCCAAGCGAGTGGAAATATATGCTTCCCGTAATATGGTATGCAATAAACTTCTTATGTGAAGAAAGCTTAACTAGATAATATAATGTGCAAAGTCTGGAATTAATTGTTTCCTCAAATCTAACTGTGAGCAAATGGCTTGCTGACAAACACATGTTCTTTCAGATTATTGATGAGAAGTCCTTAATTAAGAAGTATCAACGGGAAATTTCGTATCTTAAGGATGAACTTGACCAGTTTAGGAGAGGAATGTTGGTCGGTGTTAGCCATGAGGAGATAATAAGCTTGAGACAACAGGTTTTAGCATTTGATCTGAAATCTTTTTGAATTCAGTTAGCTGCTACATCTATCATTTTTTGAATTGATTTTCATACTATGACTGAAGCTTCATATGTGTAATATTTTTTTTTTGTCTTTGTTACTAACTCTCTAGCTTGAAGAAGGGCAAGTCAAAATGCAATCCAGATTAGAAGAGGAAGAGGAAGCGAAGGCAGCTCTTATGAGCAGAATACAAAGGCTTACTAAATTGATACTTGTTTCCACAAAGAGTGCTGTTCCTGGAATATTGAGTGATGCAGCGGGGCACCAAAGGAGCCATTCTTATGGAGATGATAATGTAAGTCTGTTGTAATGCTCTAGCTAGTATAGTTTTATTTCTTTTCATCATTGATGCTCCTGTCCTTGATCGTAGGTGATTGTTGAATGCCAGACCATTTTACCGATTTTCTTCTTGTCCATGTATTCTTATTACCACATTTTCTATTTTTTTCTTTGCAACTTAAATGTGGAACATATGCAATATAAAGATGTAAACTTATTTTCCAAATTTTGATTATTAAAATGTTGATTTCAATTCCACTTTTATCAGAAACCAGATGTTTCTTTGCTTGGGGAAACTGAGATCAACAAGGATTCCCCATCCTCTGCTTTGATTGATGCTTCTGGAGATTTTAAGCACAGAAGATCATCCAGTAAATGGAATGATGATCTATCTATAAGTGGCAGTACAGTAACAGAATCAATCAGTGGTGTGAAACTATCAATGGTATGTGCTTTCTTATTTCCCCCTTCTTTTATTGTCAGTGAATGCTCAAGATTTATGCATAGTATCGAATTGAAATACTTATTGAAAAATTAAAAATACAGTCAAAGTATGAAACGTACTTCCTTGATTGATCTGAAGTTCTTAAACATCTGGAATCTGAAGCAAACCAACCTGAAATATACTGAACTAAAAAATAAAATAAAATTATATACACTAATTTGGCTTCAAATTATAACTTATAACCTCACACGAATTGTCTTGAAACTCAAAAGGGCTGAAACCAGATCGAACCTAGCCCAAATGGACCCAAAACGAGTTGTGAGCTTTATAGATCTGAATTGATTCTTTGATGAGTGTGATTTCGTGTGGAATATTATTTGATCTCTCTATCTGCACATGTACTTCCAAGAATATCATATATTTTTCCACGGGTTGTACATGATGTCTACCTTCTTAAATATGTGGTTTGCTTTTCTAGGTGATGTTTGTATTAAAGTTGAATGTTAATGCTGTCTCAGGATGATTTGACATTATCCGATGAGATGGACCTTTTGGGGGAGCAGGTCAAGATGCTTGCTGGAGAAATTGCATTTAATTCAAGCACACTAAAGCGCTTGGTTGAACATTCTACAAATGATCCTGATGCATATAAGATACAGGTACTGCTTTTACCTCCTTTATTGACTTGATTTTCTGACATTTTCCTTTTTGTTAATTTCTTTTTCGTTTTTCTAACAGAAGTTATTTTGGTAGAATTGCTATTGTATTGTGTGGTTTTATTCTGCTTTCGCATTGTCATAGGGTAGAGACTATGAGCTTAATACATGAAGAGTCAATCATGGTAAAATAAATGCTGGAACATTGTGCTTGAATTTGAAGCCCACTTCCTAGCAGCTTGAAAGAGGCTAAATGAGATATCATCTAAAGGCTGCATGTTTTTGTTAAAAAGTTTTTAGTAGACATCTTGGGCTGAAAACATGCTTCTTTCATAAGAACTTCCTGAAGGGAGTGTATTTCGATTAGAGCTAAAATTGGGGCATTACAGATTATTTGGATGACAACTTTACCTCGACCTCTTATTTTGTAAAGATTGTCTCTTACTACCCCGAACAAAAGTTTGCTTTGCACATTTTGTTTCTGTTTAATACACAGCATCAAATACAACTAATAGTTTGATATTCTTAATGTACTTGGTTCTGGTGTAACCATGTTGCTATTTAATTAATTTCTTTTGGCCATGGAAAGCATGTCGTTGTGTATTATTCTCACACTCAGTATCATCTACTTTCATATGATTTCAATCTAGATTGAAAATCTGGAACGGGAAATCCAAGAAAAAAGGAAGCAAATGAGGGTTCTAGAGCAGCGAATTGTTCAGAGTGGCGAGGCTTCGGTTGCTAATGCATCCTTTGTTGAAATGCAGCAGGTTTTCTTTCTTACATGATTCCATGCTTTATATTAATCTATCATCAAGTTGGTGTATACTGTATTTCTATGTTTCATTGTCTAGTTTACCATTCCGAAGGATAAGTCAACTTTTATTTTGTTATGTAACAGACTGTGACGAGATTGACGAGTCAGTGCAATGAGAAGGATTTTGAATTAGAGGTGTGTGCTGCTTGATGCTAGTTGTATTGCTAATTGCTATTGATTTTAGAGTGTGCTATCTATAATGACTAATGAGCTAATGCTTTACTAGAGCGAAAAATTCCTATAAAATAGGAAAATTAATACCTAGTAATCCTGTATGCCATATTAAATATCAGGGAAGTGCAGAAATTATTAGATTTACATCTAACATGAAGGATTGTTTGTTTTGGGCAGTTAAAAGCAGCAGATAACCGTATTCTTCAGGAGCAACTTCAGAATAAGGTATATAAGCTGCCAATATTCTCTTATTTATCGTCTTTCGTTTGTCTTGTCTATATGAAGTTTTTCTTTGATTGTTTGTTCAAATCATTAGTGGTATGCATTCTGGTTTGGCAGTGTGCCGAAAATCAAGAAATGCAGGAGAGAATACAGGCGTTGGAGCAACAAGTAGTTGCTTTATCATCTGGCAATAAATCATCATTATATGCTGGACAACATGAATCTGACGTGTATGTTGAGGAGTTGAAGAAAAAGGTCCAATCACAGGTGAATACTAAGATCTTTATGGGGTCATATATAATAGATATGCTCTTGAGCTTGCATACATTCTATTTTTGTGATCCTATTATGAATGTGGCAAATGTTGCTTTTCAGGAGATAGAGAATGAAAAACTTAAGTTGGAACATGTACAACTCCAAGAGGAAAATAGCGGATTGAGGGTGCAAAATCAAAAGCTATCTGAGGAAGCGTCTTATGCAAAAGAACTTGCCTCTGCTGCTGCTGTTGAGCTGAAGAGCTTGGCTGGTGAAGTAACTAAACTCTCTATGCATAATGCAAAATTGGAGAAGGAGCTGCATGCTGCTCATGCCAGAAATGCTAGTTTACAAGGTGGCAACCGTAAATACAATGATGGCAATAAACATGGAAGAAGGGGAAGGTTTTCTGGCAGAATGAATGAAAATTCTGGCAATTCATATGATGATTTTGATTCATATAGCTTAGAACCAGATGACCTAAAAATGGAACTGCAAGCAAGAAAGCAACGAGAGGAAGTTTTGGTGGCTGCTTTAGCAGAAAAGGAAGTCTTAGAAGAAGAATATAGGAAGATAGCTGAAGATGCAAAGAGAAGGGAGGCAGTGTTAGAAAATGATTTGGCTAACATGTGGGTGCTTGTTGCAAAATTGAAGAAAGATGCTTCAGCTGTTCCTGAGTCAAAAATAGACGAAAGGCATGATAATGGAGAAATTTTGAGTGAGCGAAAAACAAATGATGCTACACTCAAAGAGGCGCCAATTTTGGAGAGCGCAAAAACTCATAAAGAAGAGCCCTTGGTTGCTAGGCTCAAGGTAAAGTTTTAGTATGCTGAATTGCTTTTCTTCATCTAAGACACCATGTTTCTCATATTATGAACCTTGTGAATCGACAGGCTTGGAAGAAAGAATCAATTCGATTGGAACTTAAGAATTGTCTCATAATAATTTAGGGTTTTAAAATCGAATAATTACTTCTTTTTTTTAACTCATTAGATTTAACCATTTTGCTTCAGAATAATATGATCAAACCATCTTACCTATGCAAGTATGCAGTGGTGAGGAATACATTTTTTTTTGCAAATTCTTTCTTTGTTGGGGAAAAACATTGGCAAATGCAATTCCTGGTAATGATTAGCATTTGAACTTGTGCATTATTATTTCAAAAAATAAAAGTTGAACAGTTTATGATGTCAGATCATTAGACATGTTTACTTTTCTTTGTTCATTGCCATCATATAAACTAGTCAAATTCAATATGCTCATGCCTTGTTCATAATGAAAATCTACCCTAATGTCTGAAATTACTAACCGATGCTGTCATTTGAATTTTCTGTGACTATCTTGTTCTAGCCTTCAAGTTTTCTTGACTTGCAAGTTTACAATATTGGGTTTTACTTCACTTCTGATGATATAAATAGTTTACGTAATTAGTTCACTTTTTTTATGCACAGGCTCGTATGCAGGAGATGAGGGAGAAGGAGCTCAAGCATAAGGCCAATGGAGACTTGAATTCCCATCTTTGTAAAGTATGTTTCGAGTCACAAACTGCTGCCATTCTTCTTCCTTGCCGGCATTTTTGTTGTAAGTCCTCTCTTCTGAATTCCCTTCCTGTTTTTCAAACCTCATGCCATTCCTCTGTCAAATTATTATTGATTTGTGCCATTAATTTTGCAGTGTGTAAACCATGCTCCCTTGCTTGTTCGGAGTGTCCAATTTGTCGTACAAATATAGCAGACAGAATTTTTGCTTTCACCTCATGATTTTAGGCTTTATCCTCCTGGAAATGAAGGTATACAAACTTCTCTGTACTTCTTGCACCAAATTCTGTCATGTGCAAAATGACCAAAATGTCAGGTTGTAAAAAACTATTCTATAAGCATGAAACAAACAAAAGTTAATAGAAACAACATACCTTGCTGGTGTGATTCTGATTGTTTATCTATTGTGTGCAGGGTTTTGATGCCATTTCCATGGGTTTCCCATGAACTTGCTGGTGTGATTCTTTTATTAGTTTTAAGCTTGTACGTATGTTTGAAGATGTATTGATATCGTTCACACCCCCGTGAAGCGTCATGTAAAAAATATGAAACCGTAAAAAAAAGGAAATGGACTTCTACGGGGAAAGGGTAATTCTTTCCAAGATATTTATGTTTGAATTGATGCAGCAAAATTGCAAAATTGCTTCTTGTTTAAGAAGAGCAATTTGTTGGGTATATCATTGATGGTGACATCTTATTCACAGGGAACAAAATGTTCCTTCTTATTACTCCTTGTGTTAATCATCGCATGTGGACTTGTGGATAGGCTCGAGCTGGTGTAATTTGCTCGTTTACCAGATTTGTTTTTGTTGGTGCCAATACCTTACATATGATTCTTAACGATCCTACAAACCATTCTACAAAATGACGATTATGATTATATATTATTTTAAAGTTTGAGGTATACATCTTATTTATATTAAATTAGTTATCTTGTTAATCTTGTAACATTTTTGCTTATCAAAAATAATGTTTAGAATGTTATTATTTCATATACAAGAAAACATACAATAAATTATGTTATTTTTAAATACGTTTAGTTCTATTGTAAGATATTTTGATTTAGCAATTGGATCTGAAAGATTTTTTATGCTTCGATCCTAGGATCCCCAATCCTTGAGAGGTCATGTGTGACCTAAATGACCTAAGATAAGAATTTTTGACCACGTTAACAAACCCATCAGTGTTGATTATCTCAATTTTTCCAAGACACGTCCATAAGCATTGATAATGCATAAATTATCAACCTTAATCTCTGATACAATTTGGAATTTGAGAAATAGAGACGAAAGAGAGAATGGAGAGGACAAGACTGTTTCGTGTTTCTCTCAATCGTAATCAGTACAGAGTTTGTTACATGCCTTTTATATGAAGGCTCAGAAAACAGAATGAGAGAATCCCAAGTAGGGAGTACAAACAAAACGCATCGTTTAGTGATATCTGTTAACAACATATTAATTAACAGACATATACAACTAGACCTCTATAATATTGTTTAGTATAGTCTAATAGCCCCCCTCAAACTGGAGGATGGGATCGATCAGTGAGCATACCCAGTTTGAAGAGTAGCTCATGATGTTGATGGGAAGGAAGGATTTTAGTCAGCACATCCGCAAGCTGATTTGAAGTGGGAAGATAAGATAATTGCAGGAGACCGTCCATTACCTTCTCCCTGGTGATGTGGCAATCAATTTCAAGGTGTTTTGTTCTCTCGTGGAAGACGGGATTGTGAGCAATATGCAAGGCAGATTTATTGTCACAATACAGCGTAACTGGTTGCAGATTTGTTTCTCCAAATTCTTGCAATAAATTGACTAACCAAGTTACTTCAGCGGCAGCCTGGGACATGGCTCTATACTCTGCTTCGGAAGAGCTGCGAGACACAGTAGCTTGTTTCTTTGATCGCCAAGAAATGGGATTAGTACCATGGAGAATTACATAGCCAGTGACAGATCGTCTGCTGATTGGACAACTTGCCCAATCTGAGTCTGTAAAGGCTTCAAGTCTGATCTGATCTCCTGGTTTAAAGAGAAGGCCAAAATGACTGGTGCCTTTGATATAGCAAAGAAGATGAGTGAGGGCAGCCATGTGAGAAATTCCAGGTTTCTGAAGAAATTGACTGAGTAATTGCACAACAAAAGATATATCTGGTCTGGTATTAATGAGATAGTTGAGCTTGCCAACAAGGCTTATGTATGGGGAAGGATCATGTAAGAGATCATCTTTAGAGGAATCTTCAAGTTTGTAATGAAGGGGGAGTGGAGTGGCTCTGGAACGAAGATCCACAACTTGAGCTTCCTGAATCAGTTCAGAAGCAAACTTAGACTGATTAAGCACTAGATTTTCTCCTTGCTTGACAACTTCAATACCAAGAAAATAGTGTAGCTCTCCTAAATCCTTGATACTGAACATAGTATCTAGTGCTCGTTTAAGATTTGAAATGAGTGCAGGATCTGAACCAGTAATGAGGATGTCATCAACATATATAGCAACCAATGTCATTGCTTTGTCAGTATGTTGGATGAACAAGGAGGAGTCATACTTAGATTGCACAAAATTCAGTGTTGTCAACGTCAGAGTCAACTTGTGAAACCATTGCCGGGATGCTTGCTTGAGTCCATACAAGCTCTTATTTAGAAGACAAACTTGGTGAGAAGGATTTGGAATCCCTTCAGGAATTTGCATGTAAAATTCTTCCAACAAATCTCCATGCAAAAAGGCATTGTTAACATCAAGTTGATGTATTTTCCAATTCCTCTGTAAAGCTACTGAAATAAGCACTCTCACAGTTGTCATGCGTACTACAGGTGAGAATGTTTCTTCAAAATCAAGACCATATTGTTGAGTGTATCCCTTTGCAACCAATCTTGCCTTGTATCTCTCGATTGAACCATCAGATTTGAGCTTGATTTTGAATATCCATTTGCATCCAATGGCCCTTTTTCCTGCAGGTAAGTCTACAACAATCCATGTTTTGTTAGTAGATAAAGCCTCTAGTTCCTTATTCATGGCATTTACCCAATTTGGATCCCTAGAAGCTTGAAGTTATGTTTTAGGTTCAAAAAGAGGAGATGAAGTAGTGGAGCAAACTAAAGGAGTGTAGAAAGATCCAACAAAACCATCAAAGAGGGGAAATTGAGTTGTTGCGTCAGAAAAATTACAGATGTAATCCTGTAAATATGAGGGAGGAAGATGTGTTCTGGTAGACCTTCTTTGAAGTGGGGGAGAAGATGGTGGTTGGTCAGGTGAAGGGATATTGGGAGATTCAGTAGAGGGGGGAGAACATGGAGGAAATTCAGGGGAAGAACTGTCTGTTGGAGATGTTCCCAAAGGGGAAGACAAAACATCATCAAGTGTAGATGGAAAATAATGAAGAGGGTCGGGTGATGCAGGTGTTGGTGAGTGTGGCTCAGTAAAAAGAGTATGACTAGGAAAGAAAATTGGATGAGAATTGAGATCTGGATTGGGTAAGGGTGAAAAATCAGAAGTAAGCTTTATGTGTGGAAGGTGGAGAGGGAAGGTTTGTTCATGAAAGTGTACATCCCTGGATATGAAGACTCTTTTTGTGGAAATATCAAGAACTTTGTATCCTTTAACTCCATTAGGGTATCCTAAGAATACATAAGCTGAGCTTCTTGGGTCCAATTTGGATCGGTCTCTTTTGAGAGTGGCCACAAAGCAAAGACACCCAAAGGGTCTCAAATGATCATAACTGGGTGGTTTGCCATATAGTTTTTCAAAGGGTGTCAAAAAATTCAAGCTACTGAGGGGAAATCGATTGATTGGGTAACAAGCTGTCAAAATGCATTCTCCCAATATTGATTAGGTAAGTTGGATTGAAAAATAAGGGCCCTAGCAGTTTCAAGTAAGTGTTTGTGTTTACGCTCCACAACACCATTTTGTTGTGGAGTCTCTACACATGAAGTCTGGTGTAGAATGCCTTGAGTATGGAAAAACTGCTTTGCATCAATACTACAAAATTCACTCCCATTGTCAGACCTTATGGTTTTGACAGTTTGGCCAAATTGGTTGGATACAAAGGCAATGAAATTTTTGAGAATGGGGAAGGCATTTGATTTATGTGAGAGTAAATGAACCCAAGTGATGCGTGTGAAATCATCAACAACACTCAGAAAATAACTAAAACCATTATAAGTCTTGACTTTATATGGCCCCCAAATATCTATATGAAGCTTTTGAAATGGGGATGAACTGTGTATTTGACTTATAGGAAATGACGTTCTGTGTTGCCTTGCTTTAGGACAAATAGTGCAGATTGGATGTTGTTTAGTAGATGCAACAGAATTCATTCCAGGAAATTTTGACAAAGTTTCAAAGGGTACATGCCCTAAACGTAAATGCAGCAACTCAGGAGTCAAAACACTAAAACATTCAGCAGAATAACTGTGGTCTATGCCATTATTACAACTTGGAAAAGAAGAACTAGAAGGATGATTTGAAGAGGCTGTATTTTCTGGAGGTTGCTGGTTGGTCTGGAAATTTGATGTGTTGGTTAAGTACAGGCCTCTGGAAGCACTACCAAGCACTTGAGGAGTGTTCATTGAACGGTCCTGGAGGAGGCAATGAGAAGGAGTAAACAGAACATTAGTTTGAAGATCAATAGTAAGCTTTTGGACAGACAAGAGATTGAAAGAAAATTCTGGTACATGAAGAACTTCCTTCAAGAGAATATTGGGTGTGAGCTGGATTGTACCCGTGTGAGTAATACGAGCTTGTTTGTTGTTAGGCATGGTGATCAAATTAGGTTGAGAAAGAGGTTTATAGCTATTGAACAGGTTTAGATTAGGACAAATATGATGAGTTGCTCCACTATCTATGACCCAAATTTGAGAAGTACCACAAATAGAGAAACAAAGAGACTTACCAGCCAGCATACATGACTTGTTGACATCTGTGGAGGACCTCCCTGGTTGTTGCTGGTCAAGTAAAGCAATCAACCTATCAAACTGACTCTTGGTGAAAGTTTGTTTCCCTTCAGAGTTCTCTTTGTTGTCAGTTTCCACTGAAGTATTTCCAGCAAACTTCTTGCCCCAGTCTTTAGGATAGCCTATTATCTTGAAACACCGGTTGGTAGAATGGCCAGTAATTTTGCAATTGTCACAGTAATAGGTTGGCTTTCCCTTTGATCCAGAACTGGTGTTGCCATTGTTGCTTTGATTTGTTCCTGTATTCTGATTCCCTGAAGTCTTTGAACCTTGTTTTGGATTGAAATTCCCACCAGCATGTTGTTGAGAATTGTTAGAGCTCGGCGTGTTCTTAGGGAACACATTTAGTGCAGTAGAATCAGCAGTAAGATTGGAATTGTTGGTCGACAATGAGCGTTGCTTCTCCTCATGTAAGACAAGCTGAAAGACCTCCTCTATAGCAGGAGTGGGTTTCATCATCAAGACATTTGCACGCACAACACTGTAAGACTCATTCAACCCAACTAAGAACTGCAAAATCTGCTGATTCATCACTATTTTGGGAATCGGATTAAGAATTCCACAGGATTTACACTTCGGCAATTCAGACAGCATAAGATACTCTTCCCAGATTTTCTTAAACTTCGTGTAATAAGAGGAAATAGAGAGATTACCCTGTGAAATATTGAACAACTCCTTCTGAATCTGGTAGGTTCTGGCCAGATTTGCTTGTCCGAAGCGAAGCCGGAGATCAGTCCAGATAGTCGCTGCACTGTTGCGATAGAGAAGGGTCTCCGCAATTTCTTTCTCCACAGAATGCAATAACCAGGCGATGACCATGCTGTCACACCGTTTCCACTGCATCTCTAATGGCGAATCTGGATCTGGTCGCTCAGTTTCTCCAGTCACGAACACCATCTTGTTTTTCGCTGTGAGTGAAAACTCCACCGATCGTCTCCATTGATGATAGTTTGAATCACTTAGCAGCTGTGTTGCAAGGGAATAATTCGGATGATCTGAATGATGAAGGTATAAGAAGTGATTTGGATCTGAAATCACTGAACTCGGATTTCCACCATCGTCGAGAATCTTCTTCTTCAGCTTATCGTCACCATCGATTTTCGTCATCGTAGCGGAAGCGATCTAACTAGGGTTTGGTTTACTAGATTACGAGCTCTGATACCATGATACAATTTGGAATTTGAGAAATAGAGACGAAAGAGAGAATGGAGAGGCCAAGACTGTTTCGTGTTTCTCTCAATCGTAATCAGTACAGAGTTTGTTACATGCCTTTTATATGAAGGCTCAGAAAACAGAATGAGAGAATCCCAAGTAGGGAGTACAAACAAAACGCATCGTTTAGTGATATCTGTTAACAACATATTAATTAACAGACATATACAACTTGACCTCTATAATATTGTTTAGTATAGTCTAATAATCTCTCTAGCTCAATTCTATATTGTTCCGCCGCTGACTTCGTGCATTTGGTTAAGCAGTTAAGCCTTTGGGATAGTGCCCCGAGGTCACTGTTTCGAACTCCACGGGCGGGCTCTAGGTGAGCCCTAATAGTACTTATGGCGAGTCTAATCCTTACCTTATAAAAAAAATTGTTCATCCGCTAGTAATCCTTTTTTAAGCCGATTGTGGAGAACATTCCCAAAAGTGCATTCATTCTAGACCTGGGTCCAGTTTCGGTTCCTCAGAACCATGGAACCGGAACTGGGAAGAGGCCGGTTCCCCGGTTCCGGAAATATTAAAAAAAGTATTTTTTTTCACCTCTGAATGAAAACCGCGATCGCAGTCCAATGGGTTGCGACCGCGGTTTTTATTCAGCGGTCGCGGTTAGCCAAACCGCCACCGCGGTTACACTATTTTAATTTTTTTTATTAGTGGAACCGGCGGTTTCACCCGGTTTGGAACCGCCGGTTCACCAGTTCCGGAGGTGGACGAACCGAAACCGGAACCACCGATTCTGTTTTTTGCTGGTTTCCCGCCGGTTCCAGAACCGCCGGTTCGCAGGTTCATTCGGAACCGGACCCAGGTCTAATTCATTCCCCACTGCTTAAATGCTTTAATTTTACTAGCGGAAAAAATGTACCCCAATCTGACTAATCCTCAGCCCTCACACACCACTAGTGGGTTGGAGATTAGGCGGGCTCAAATTCCAAATTGGGCCGAATAATTATGATGAGGCCCACGTTCATCAGAAAGTCAACCAACGAAAAAACAATCCACCACCAAAATTACGTCATTACCACATCTTTTTATGAACACATGAGAGGATGAAATCTCTCTCCTAGAGCTGAAACGGCCTGTGTTCGTCGATCTCCCGCCATGGCCGCATCTTTCGCCATCTCCTCCTCCCTTCACTCTCCTGCGCGTCTTCTTCCCCGCCATTTCCAGGTTCTTTCATTCTCTCTCTAAATATCTTTCCAATTTCAGTACACCAGAAGCATTTTTCGTTTTTTTTTCACCTTTTTTATTGGAGTTAATTAGAAAGTCAGTTAATTGTTTGAGTGCAGGGTTTGTGGCGAGAAACATGGAATATCGGAGGTGTTACGATTGGGAATCCAAGGCCACTTTATCTATCCAAGTTCAAGATAAGGTACCAATCCAAAGGAATCACACGAAAATTGAGCAAAATTACAGAAATGCCTTCCAATAAAATCTAGCCCTTGACACGTGGCTTCTTACTTTCCAGTTATCTCTGCATTTCTCTTTGAAATTGAAAGCTGTAGCTAGCTCAAAAGGCCTTGGTATCTCCGCAATATTAGCTTTTGAGTGCTTAGCAGCAACTATGCTGAGTGGATTTGCACAGTAACTATAGGAATTTTGATAGATTGTACAACTGATGCCTAGCTTAACTAGTATATTATGAACAAGTTGAAATTTGAGCTGCAGAATATAGTTTGGATGCACCAGTTCTTTTTTGGTCCAACTGTAAGCTTTAGGTCAATTCTTTGGAATCACACTATCTTAGTTTTTTTTGCTTTCATCACCATCCAATCAAATGCATTGTGATATTACATTTGTTGAGTTATATGGCAGTATGACCTTTTAGCCTTTAGCAGTCAAAGGGCTTTGTATTTCATCGTAAAATGGTGTGCTTGGTTTAATAAACAGGAGAAATTTGGTGTGTGCAGTCAACAAAAAAGCAGAGGAAGCATTCAAGAAAACAGTTGAAGTGGATAGACTGATTGATTTGTTAAGAGATGCAAACCCAAACGAGGTATAGTTGCCCCTTTTCTGCTTCTATCAATGGTCAATTAACCGATTAGTGATCCTGTTATGTTCTCTCCTTGGGATGGACTGTGGGATTTCTTGTTACAATGCATTGTTTTTTTAAGGCCTACTACTATAATTGTCTGTATGTTTAGCAGATTCATCAGCTTGTGGTGGAAAATATTCTTTCTTTCAATGAAGGATTTTGGGTTCGCCTTGCTGCAAGATCTGATACCTGCAAGTCCGAGGATGATAAAGTATGGTTCATGATGCTGGATGTTTTTCTCCATCTGTAATGATGCATTTGGAGATATTCTTTTGTGAGAAAATGCTTTAGCTTGTTGCTGTTTCTTGTGTTTTTTGGGCAGAAAGATTATGAAGAATTAGCTGCAACATTGATGAGCATTGTGGATTGTCTTGTCCATAAGACCAATGTACAGTGTTCTTTATCCGTCTTTGGTTGGTGTATGTGACTTGCTATCGTCTAATAAAACGATCTGCTAATAGCCTCTATTATTTCTTTTGCTGCAGGAGAAAATTGATTCAGCAACGGATATTCTAAAATCTATTCTAAAGCCCGTTGTTGATGAAGATGAAGAGATTCACTGGCCTCCGAGAGATTCCAATGCTCTTGCGTTAATGGAGAAAGTAAGATTTCTTTCATGTCACAAAGCTTAATTCCTTGATGTAAATTAGTTCATAAACATGTGAACATTCCCACACATTTCATGGATTAACCCTGTATTATATTTCATGTTTCTTGTTTGCCATTGGTTTTTTTCCCGAATAATGTTTTCACTCAAAAGTCTAAACTACAATACAAAGAGTAGTTCATCTTGACATCTAACCATACACTTGACCCTAATACAAGCTGGAAGGTGTTTTTTTTCCCTCTGAAGCTGGTGCAGTTTTTCCCCTTTTTTGCTAACAGTTACTGCATTGAAGCTGCTAAATAACCATATTAACTATTAAGCTCATTACATTTATTGACTTATGATAAGTTTTCCATTTTTGTATCTTATCTTCAGGAATTATTCCAAAGGGAACAAGAAGGATATCTAGATGAAAGCTTCCTTTCTGAAGTGAATGCACAGTTACGGCAAGTAAGTGACTTATTCTGTGCACCTTTAGTTTCTTTTCCCTTCCTGATACATGAATCAAAAAGACTAAAATAGCATAAATTTCTGGCATCCAAGTTGATATTGGGAGGTGGAGAACCTAGAATATCATTAAATTTTATCATGAAAGTTCATATTATTAGCGGCCAAGACCTCAATTTAAAATTTTGTCATGTGGACCCGGAAATAATATATGCATGGTATTCTTTTTTTTTGTTGTATAATGTTGTTATGTATATTGGATGATCTTATATGTCATTTCTTATTGATGGATATCTCATGCTTGATTAGGCAACAGAAGACGAGGACAAACCTGGACTTGTGGCTATGTTACAAAAGGTGTTGCAGCTATATGCTTCTAGAATTCTTTCTAAACGTACCTATGCAAAGAAAGGTAATTTGCAGAAACTAAGACTTGTAATATGCTTGTACATCATCTTCATGAACCTACAAATCTACAATTTTCAGTCTTTATACTCTTAGGGTCATCTTGTCTTTTAAGATTGTAATGTTTATGCGGTCACTCTATCCTTCTAGAAAGAATTGAAAAAAATTTAACTCCATATGCAAAACTCTAACTGGAAGGAAATAAAATGGAACTGGGTGCACATTGGTGCAATATAATGTTTCCTTGTCTTATCAATTATGTCAGGAGTCTAAGTGTCTAACTGTTGCGCCTTTCTTCTATGTTAATGCTGCAGGAAATGAGATCTTACAGGCTGAACAATTTCTTGAGACAATAATTAAAGGTATGTTCATCTTTATCAGCTCAGAAAGGTCTATATCAACATTGAAATAGAATTTTCTATCACCGACTTCTAAGAAATTAGTCAACAATGATGCAAGGCACACAGAACTGTTACTAAAATAATGGAGATGCTACAATTAAACTTCTTCCGAAGCCACTAGCATTGTTAAGTAAGCCATTTATGTTGACTAAGATATTGTGAAGTGATTTAAATCGATTTTGAGCAAATTGAGTAGGAAGGAATTACAGTCTAGATTTATTAAGAGATTAGTTCTCTTTATTTAATTGTCAAAATCTGTAGGACTCCTTTATAATTCTCCAGTCGCTAACATTGTTAATGTGGCTGGATGCAGCACCAGCAACTGAATGGAACAAACTGTTGCTTGATGGCTTAACAGTTGCCAAGGGAGACATTACGCCTGAGGAGTTCTACTCAGTCATTAGAAAGCGTATTGAAAGAACTCTAATTCGTACAGTAAGACATGTCAAATTCCCTTATACAATTTAGCCTTATTTAATTCAATTGAAATGATTTCCATGTTGAGAATTGTTTCAATTTTGACTATTAGGAAGGAGGATCTTATGAGCAACGCGTTCTTGTTGAATATCTGAAAGGAATCCAATCAAGAGCAGAAGAAATAGTCCGAGTACTCCAGAAAAATCCACAATGAGCTTCGTTGGCGCTATCAGAAACAAAGTTATAAGAGCACAAGGTCGGCAAAACTAAAGAGCCAGGTTAATTTAAGTAAAATAGTTTTGGCCCTTCAAGCAAGTATAGTATTCATCTTTTGACAGTTGAGATCCACCATTATTTTTTTTCCAAAGATCTGCAGGTGTATAGAAGCATCCATAAACTCAATGCAGTATTTGCTATGTAACAACAACACATTCTTTATTTCTACAACGGCTAGCTTGTTTTTTGAATTCAACACCCCTACATTTTTCTCATTTGCTCTACAAGGAGCAGGTTACAAAGCCACATAATTTCCAGTCTATCAAAAAAAATCATAAAAATCCAATGCAAACCCGGATCAGTTCTTGCTTGTTTCGACGGTTTGCCTTGCTCCAAGACCAAAGAACTCGGTTATTACTTCAAGCTGCATTCCTTTGGTTTCTGGTACCTTCAAGTAAACAAACACCCAAGCAACAACACAAAAAACAGCATACATAGAAAAGACGCCTGTGAATCCCACTGTTCTTAGCAGGACAGGAAGCGAGTAGGTGACTATGATGTTGCTTATCCAGAAGCTCAAGGAACACAAGGCAATGCAGATTCCTCGGACCCTGGTTGGGAAAATCTCAGAACATAGGATATTTGGGACGGGCCCATATCCCATGCCAAAGACGCATAAATAGGTTATCATGCTGGTTGTTGAGATCACGGAGTGCAGGATAGGGTCCGTTTGGATTACGTTTACTAGGATGAAGATTACGAGGGAGGCTATTAGGACAGGGCTTGTGCTCAGTAGCAAAGACCTGAAATGAATCAAAGAATTAAATTGCAGTAAGGATCTGGTGGAGTTACTCTATGTATAGAGTTACTAATTATTCTAACAAAAATGGGTAAATCATAACAAGATAAATAAAGATTGATAAGAAAAAAATGAGAGGGAAAAAAAAAAGATATACCTTCTACCACAATTGTCCATGAGTCTCATGGCAACAGCAATACAAGGGAGCATCAGAAGTGTGGTGAAAGCACATGTAAGAAAAGATGCAGAATTAGGGCTAATGCCTAAGTTTGACAGAAGAACGTCAACACCAGCCTGCTTGAGTATTTGTGGCATGTAGTATAAAACTCCATTTATCCCTGAAAACTGCAAAAACAAAGAAAAAAGATTATTATTGGAGAAAAACACACTAAAATTTGTCCATGATCATCAATGCAATGCAAAAAACATACCTGTTGAAGTAGTTGAATTCCCATTCCGACTACAAGTGCACGCTTAACACCAGGGTCCATAAGTTGAGACCAAGCTGGCCCTTTGGCAGCAGCTTCAGAAGGATGAACCATAGCTGGGCCCACAGGATTCTGATCCATGAGCACCTTTGAACATAAACCTGGATGGCTAACTAATGCAAAAGCCTTGAATTCGTTCTCCCCGGTTATAGAAACAATAGATGCTGCTCTCTTTGATTCCATTTCGCTCTCCTGATGCAAATAAATCCTTTTGAAGCTGCCTTTTCTCGTTCCATTGGAAACTTCCTCCTCGTCGCTCCACTTCCAAGCCAATTGCCAACCACCACCAATTCCCAATTTAGCAGCAGTGTTTCTACTCATGAAACCGCTCGGTCTGATGTTCCATAGAGTACCGTGTGCAGCAGGGGCAATCATGTCTTTTTCCATAGTGGTTGTTTGGCGAGAGATCAATGGACTCTGCAGATTGTCATCAGAAAAAGCCGCTGATTCACCATAATCAGAATCATAGTCATCTTCACTAGTGTGTGCAACATTCTCCTCGTCCCATTCGTCATTTTTAGGTTGGTTGTTGTTTCCTACACTAAACATACTACCCAAGCTCGGGAAAATAGTGCTTCCCATACATTCCGAGCCTATGACCTTATCGTGTACACTTCCAAAAAGCGTAACAAGAGGATCCATGAGAGAAGCATTTTGACTTTGCATGCTTCCCTGGGTGCTTTGTCCGGTCAATGGTCTGGCAACCCATGAGAGACCTTCAGGCCTGTATAGCTTGATTTGACCTTGTAAAGAAGACGGGTTTTGATCTTCAGTTAGTTCAGTTTCTGGGCTAATTATGTATTCTTCTATGGTTGTTTCACGTCCAACATCAAGACCTTCAACTAGGAATGCCATTTCACCTGTGGACATCGGGAAATTTGATGACTAAGGCAATTTCAATTTGTTCAAATACTAAGTACAGAACGAACTATTCACATGTAATATTCGAAATGTGTATATATAAAATCATTGGTATATAGTAGTAACCTATCCGGAAAAAATGGAAGTATGTAACTCGATTGGTCCATCGGCTAGACCTCATTATTACAGAGTTCTTAAATGTTCAATTGATTACCATCTATGGGGGGAAACAATACCTTATGCAGATTGTTAAGGATAAAAAAAATATGCCAAAAGAAGAGCAAATAAAAACAAAACTACTTTGCATGTCTTTCAGAACCACTACAGTTCTGCTTTACAATTTCACAATCTCCATCTGTTAGTCAATAGAGGCGGTTTTTGTAAAGCAGCGTCCAGTTACAGAAAATGTTAAGGTTGCATCTTAAATAGATACCTCAAACCATGGAGGTCTTTAGTCATATAAAGCATTAAGCACATAAATAATTGATATTACATAGTTGCAGTCTTGTAACCCTAACAAAAACAACCATGCACTTCAAGTTGTTTAAGCAGGCAACACTGAATTAATTTTCTGCTGAGAAGTTAAGGCAAACAAACGTCCGTCTTGGAGACTTGAACAATTGATTAACATTATTGTGTTGTAACAGCATCATGATCTCAGATTTGGTAATTTTCTCAAGCTAAAGTAAAATTTATTCACATACTAAAGGTTCCTAGCCAAAAACGATTTATGGCACGTGAAAATACGAAAAAGACATGATTATAACGATATATTGAGCAATAATTACCAATTGAGAAACAACTGTAAATAGATATTAAACCACAATGAACTTGGACAAGGAAACCAATATCAAAGATATAGAAAATGCAAACTCTATATCAGGAAAGAACTTACCGGAAACATCTTCCCTTCCCCTTAAGCGTTGAAGAACCTTTTTTGCCTCAGCTATTCGCCCTTTACTCACAAGCCACCGTGGAGATTCAGGCAAGAAAAGCAATACCAATGCAAAATAAATTAAGGAAGGAATTCCAACAGCCCCAAGCATCAATCTCCAGCTTAGATTGTGCATTAAAGACATCCCGAAAACCATACAATACGAGATGAGCATTCCACCAGAACCAGTAAACTGTGGGAATGTGTTCAACAAACCCCTTGTTTCAGAAGGAGCAGTTTCTGATATGTAAAGGGGAACGAGAGTGACTGTCAAACCGACTCCAGAACCGATTAGTAAGCGAGCTAGGAGTAGCACATAAATATTGGGAGACCATAACATTATTAGACTGCTAAAGAAATAACAGAGCGATGAGGTTATGAGGAGTGGTCGCCGACCAAATGCATCTGATATTGGTCCACAGAAGGTAGTAACTAATGTAGATGCAATAGGTGATGTCGCGAGAATTAGGCCCTCTAATTTGGGATCAGTTTGGAAGTTGAATTCCTTCTGTAAATATGAAAGAGCCCCTGTGACAACAACACAAAGACATAATAATTATTTAGTTGCTATGATGCAAAAAGCCACACTATCCAATCAATCAACTTCAAATTTAGAGAAAAATAAGAAGCCAAAATCTATTTTTTGTATGCCTATTTCCCTCCTCTTTTCTGCTTTTCTAAAAGTATTTTCAAATATGACAGCTTCAAAAAAAGTGATCAAAGCAGTTGCCAATTGCCATAGGTCCCATAGGAAAATTACACAGTAAAACAAGCCAAGCTTAACACTATATCAATAATCCTTTTGTTATAAGAGACACATTTTTGTTGAGGATGACATGTTTTTTTTAATTAAGTATGATACACACTATGTTACCCGGAACCTAACTCGGAACCTAACTCGGACCGTGGGCAAACGTTTTATAGCGTAAACGACAGTAACTATACGTTTCCCTGTGTCTCGTATCGTTTCAATGTAACATAGGACAAATACAATCACCTACTTTTATAAATGGCTTTATAAGTTGGCCTACATCTCACTTTTACATATCGCTCTTACATTTATATGGAGCATCACACTATACATGCCATATCATACAAACAATTGCTTCTGAGCATCCTATAGCATGAGTCTAGGAACCAAGTGAGCCACTGTTTAACTGTTATAAATTCTAAACATGCAAGGAAATCAAGCAAACCCAAAAAGATAAGTTTTTAAAATAAGATCCCGCACTTGGAATCCTCATAGAAAATCTAGAAACCCTAGAGAGACATGAAAAGCATACCAGACAGAGTTGCATTGTCCCATCCTTGGAGCAGGTTTCCCACAGCCGCTACAATTGCCAAAACCACCGCTCCGCTCATTCTCAGCAGCTTTGAATTCTTACTACTACTTACAAGCAAAATTGTATCAGAGCAACCCTGAGGTATCACACAAGCGGAAAAAACCCTATTAGCACTAATTCATCATGAAATTGAGTTTAAAGATTCGATTTTTTTTGTCTTTACAATTTTTAAAAAAAAAAAGTAAAAACTAAACGATGGTGAATATTGATTGTAGCTGTTAAGGTAAGAAAGAAAGTTCACCTCCCAGTGTCACAGCTATGGAGGATGATTCAAAGATGGAGAGGAAGACGAATGGCGGAGGCCACAAAAGGACTGAACGATGAGACTATTTATAAAGGCAGAGTCTTTGATCCGGGTCGCTTGTTCTTTAGTCTCGCTGACCTGGGTTTGAAGTGGAATTTTGGCGACGACAACTTTCTTTTATTCTCTTGATTCTGTTGTGGACCTTGCCTGGGCCTATGGGCCTCAAAACGTTTATATAATTAAAATAAAATTTATCTATTCTATCTTATATCTATTACACAAAATGATAGGAAGAAGATAATAAAAATATATTAAAAATATTTATTTAAAAATAATGATAATAAAAATATGATAAGATTATTTTTATTTTTATTTATGATGACTTAAGTAATATATATATAGCAAGAAGAATAAAAATATTAAAATATATTTTTATGGCTATAATTTTATCTTATTATGTATAAAGTAAATATAGATAAGATTTTTTTTTATCTTATTATACATACCAATAATAAGGAAACACTTTTTTATTTTTTATTCATCTTCTTTTCCAAGATAACACAATAAAATATATTTTAATTTTAATTTTTTTATATATTTTTTTAAAGATAAGACTATAAAAGTATTATTTTTTAATTATTTTTTCGTATTTTAAAAAAATTATTTATCTTCTTTCTTAAAAATATAAAAATTATTATTTTAAATTATTATTTTTTCCAACTAGAGATTTTTAATTATAGAAATTATAATATAGTAGTCTTTTATATTTCTTAAATAATTAGATCTATCATGAAATTTTAAGATATCTCAAATAATAATTTTATATTCGATAAAAAAATTGGAGTAATTTTTATAGATGAAGATGCATGACATTTTCTCAATTACTTTATTAAATATTTTGAATTTACTTAATTCGATCATTTTATTTTTGTAATACAAAGAACTAAAGTTTATAATTGAATTAAAGCTAATTTAAATAATTGTCCGGTTTAAGTTCGAATGGGCGCCCAAATACGAATTAAGAAAGAACAAGAGTCGTTGGATGAAGAAAAATCAAAGGCGCTGATCATTTCACTTAAAAAGGGGAAAAACGACACGGGCGAATTTTTGGCAAATTATTCGCGTATTTTTGAAGAAAAAAACGGAAATAGGACGCGCGCCCAGATTGTTCATCAACAATGTGGATTTGTTCATCAACAATGTGGATTTGTTCATCAACACTGTAGATTTGTTCATCAACACTGTGGTTTTGTGCATAAATAAATTATTGCTTGTGCATAAAAAATCTATTGTTTGTACATAAAAAATGGATAAATGTGCATCGAAATTGTATGCAATAGGTTCATCAACACCGTGATTTTGTTCACAAAAAACGGAAATAGGAAGCGTGTCCATATAGTTCATCAACACTGTGATTTTGTTCATCAACACTATAATTTTGTGCATATATAAAGTATTGTTTGTGCGTCAAAAATCTATTGTTTGTATATAAAAAATGGACGAATGTGTATCGAAATTGTATGCATTAATATATGTGTGTGCATCATAATTAGCCGTATGTTTGACAAAACTAATTGTTTTGATGTCGGTCTCGGTATTGTCTTGTTTGACTCCTTTGGATTTGTTATTGTTGCTAATGTGAAACATGTGGCTACTTCTTGGGCTCTGAACATAGCTAAATAAGGCACAAGCACTCCTTTTCGATTTGTAGCTGGCTCGTTCACTTATCATACATCGTATAACAACTAGATAAATATATGTGTGCATTGAAACTAATTATATGATTATGTGAGTGAACTAATTATATGTGTAAGGAAAAAAAGATAGCCTTAAAGCACAAAATAAATGCAAAAATGCACAAATAGATAGTCCTAAATGTACAAACAAGGTTATATTAATGAACAAATAACAGTATATTCATGAACAAATAGGATATATCAATGAACAAACAACGGGCAAACAATGTTATATCAATGAACAAAAAAGGTTATATCAATGAACAAATAAGGGTATATCCATGAACAAATATGATATATCAATGAACAAATAATAGTCAAACAAGGTTATATCAATGAACATAAAGAGGTTTTATCAATGAACAAATAAGAGTATATCCATGAACAAATAGGATATATCAATGAACAAACAAGGTTATATCAATGAACAAATATGGGTAAATCAATGAACAAATAATGGTATACCAATGAACAAACAAGGTTATATCGATGAACAAATAGAAGTATATCAATGAACAAATATGGGCATTAAGACCTCTTGATCCAGGCTCGGGTTTGTCTAAACTTGATGTCTAAGCATGGTAATCCATGGAGGTTGCGAAGCTTGATCCGTCATGGCTCCTAAATGATCTAGAAGAGCATGCGTTGCATCTTGTATCTTCTTGGTTCGAGTTCTTGTGATTGGTCCGTCAAATGACACTTTTAGCTTTTCCTCGACGTCGTCAGAAGTCATAGACGGATGTTTGACATCAATTATTGAACTTGAAAAAAGAAGACCTTTGGGGTTCAACTTTTGCTTATATATTGTAAACAACTTGGAAGTATCGTAATGACCTTATCTTTAACAATCAGAACACCATTTCTGGTTTGAAAATAATTATATGTGCATCAAAAATTAGATAATATTGTATTCATACACATAGATAAGGCTAAAAAATTAAATTAAAAATTAAAAAAGTTCGAAATCGATGAAAAATGTTATTAAAAAGTTCGATGAATAATTAGTTAGTATTGATGAACAATTGTGGAATATTGATGAACAAATCGCTAGTTTTGATGAACAAACTGGGCGCGTCTCATAAAAACGTATTTTTTGAAAAATACGTTAATAAAACGGGAAAAATTCGTCCGTGTCGTATTTTATTAAAAAATACACGAAAATACGGGAAAAATTCGCCCGTGCCATATTTTATCCTTTTTAATGAATTTTTAATCAGGGGCGATGATTTTTTGGAAGGAACGAGCGAAATTTATTCTTAATTTTCACCTTGACGACCATTCTCACACGACTCTTTCTCATATATAAAATAATAAACAAATTTAAAGAACGTAACTAGTAATCTTGATTCGATAGAGTAATTAAGCATGTAAATAATTATCCTTTCATACTTCTTTGCTAAGTTTGTTGCTAGTTTGACTTGTTGTTTGTTTACTTTGTCAAAGTTTATTGCTAGTTTAACTTGTTGTTTGTTTGCTTTTTTTTTTTTTTCTTTTTATTACTTTTTTGTCGACTTGTCCGTTTACAAAGTCTCATCTCTGTCTCGATCTAAAAAAGTTAGAATTGCTTTGTATATTCGAAGTTTCGACATTTTAATTACATGTTGTTTGTTTGCTTATTTTTTTTTCTTTTTATTACTTTTTTGTCGACTTATCCGTTTACCAAGTCTCATCTCGGTCTCGATCTAAAAAAGTTCGAATTACTTTGTATATTCGAAGTTTTGACATTTTAATTACATGTTGTTTGTTTGCTCTTTTTTTCTTCTTTTTATTACTTTTTTGTCGACTTGTCCGTTTACCAAGTCTCATCTCGGACTCGATCTAAAAAAGTTCGAATTGCTTTGTATATTCGACGTTTCGACATTTTAATTACATGTTGTGCAAGACACCATGAAAGCCTTCTCAAAGCTGCAACGCAGCAAGCCAATCTCACTCTTCTTATCACATCCATATACAGGAACTTCTCTTCATCCTTCACCACCTTCTCCTCCTCATCTCATATCAGAATTCAGCAGACACTGCTATGAAAATAACCTGCCCAGAGCTCTGAAAGCTATGAACTTTATGCATAAACAAGGTTTACACGCCGATTGCATTACATACGCCGAGCTCATCAAAACCTGCACGGCCCAGAACGCAGTCGAGGAAGGCAAGCTTGTTCATAAGCACTTATTCTCAAATGGGTACGAGCCCAAAACATTTTTGCTTAATATATTGCTGAACATGTATGTGAAATTCAGGCTGTTGAATGATGCCCAGCAAGTGTTCGATGAAATGTCTGAGAGAAATGTTATTGCTTGGACCACAATGATATCAGCGTACAGTAAAGCTAAAATTGGTAGCAGGGCTCTGAAGCTTCTGGTTTTGATGCTTAGAGAAGGAGTGAAACCAAATATGTACACATTCTCCTCGGTTTTGAGAGCTTGTGATAAGTTGGTGAATCTCAGGCAGCTTCATTGTTGTATATTCAAGTGCGGATTAGAGTCAGATGTGTTTGTTAGGAGTGCTTTGGTTGATGCGTATGCAAAATGGGGCGAATTGGAGAACGCACTTGGTGTTTTCAATGAGATGGTGACAAAGGATTTGGTTGTTTGGAATTCGGTTATCGGTGCTTTTGCACAAAATGGTAATGGAGATGAGGCCCTTAACCTTTTCAAGAGGATGAAAAGGGCTGGCTTTCTTGCTGATCAAGGCACCTTGACAAGCACCCTAAGAGCTTGTACCGGCTTAGCATTATTGGAATTGGGAAAACAAGTCCATGTTCATGTCCTGAAATATGACAAGGATTTAATCCTAAACAATGCACTTGTTGACATGTATTGCAAATGTGGCAATTTGGAAGACGCCAACAGAGTTTTCATGAGAATGGAGGAGAAAGATGTCATTTCTTGGAGCACCATGATTTCAGGACTAGCTCAAAACGGTTTCAGCAGAGAAGCTCTTCAGCTATTTGAGCGGATGAAAAAATTCGGTCCAAATCCTAATTACATCACAATTCTTGGGGTTTTATTTGCTTGTAGCCATGCTGGTTTAGTGGAAGATGGATGGTACTATTTCAGGTCAGTGAAGAGACTCTTTGGAATTGAAAAAAGGCGGGAACATTACGGATGCATGATTGATCTTCTTGGAAGAGCCGGTAAATTGGAAGATGCAGTTAATCTGATTCACCAAATGGGTGATGAAGCTGATTCAGTTACTTGGAGAACGCTTCTTGGAGCTTGCAGGGTTCATAAGAACACAGATACTGCTATTTATGCAGCCAAACAGATCCTAAAACTTGAGCCTGATGATGCGGGAACGTATGTGCTTTTATCCAACATCTATTCAAATTCACAGAGATGGGAAGAAGCCATGGAATTAAGGAGAATAATGAAAAACATGGGAATCAAGAAAGAACCAGGCTGCAGCTGGATAGAAGTAAACAAAAAGATCCATACTTTTATTTTTCGAGATCTTTCGCATCCTCAGATAGATGAAATCTGTAGAGAGCTGAGTCAGCTGATTTGGAGATTGAGGGAAATGGGTTATATTCCTGATACAAGCTTTGTGTTGCAGGATCTTGAGGGTGAGCAGAAAGAGGATTTGCTCCAATACCATAGTGAGAAGTTGGCGATTGCATTTGGTTTATTACACTTGCCAAGTGGCAGTCCTATTAGGATAAGGAAGAATCTTAGGATTTGTGGAGATTGTCATGTTTTTGCAAAGATGGTGGCGAAAATGGAAGGCAGGGAGATTGTGATTAGGGATCCAATACGTTACCACCATTTGAAGGACGGTATCTGCTCCTGTGGTGATTATTGGTAGAAGAGGATGAGAATACGCCCGAAAACAGTCAGTGTGTTGGATCTTGTTTAAGTGTTTATCAACATTCATTCAATTTTGGCACATAAGAATTGTAAGCATATGAAGAAGCAAAAATGGATACATAGGAGATAAGTGATAAACTGCTAGTGTAGCGCAGAAGGATGATACTGAATCTGATCAAGATAAAAGTATTTGGATTATGGTGGCTCATTTACTGAGCCACAGATTTCCCCAACTTTGTATTAGAATGCACTCATGTTAATAACAACTGATTTTTCTTATACAAGTAGATTGTAGGATTTTCAAGTCAAAATCATGTCTAACATCATGAAGTTAAACAGGGTAGAATATCAGTTGATGTTTCCATCAAGCTTTATTAGCTGAATTGTTGGAAATTTTAATGGTCCAAGCAGTTGCAGTTTAAAATATCAGTGAGCAAAGCAATTAAGATATGGAAGGCAACTTCTGATATATTTATACAAATTTTGCTTTCTAAGGAGTAAGTACACTTGTATCTTCTTAAGTCAGTTTTACATACATCTCATTCTTCTTTCTCTGTACTTCTTGCTGGTATCTTTCATCAACGAAAATTGCCCTGTGACTAGATTAATAAGGTTGACATGTGCAAAAAATGGATCTACCTGACTACCTCATTATTCAAACAAACCGCACTCCTGAAATAACAAGATTATAGAAGAGTCACTAGTGCAAAAATCAAGTATAAAACCTGACAAAGATCTGATCCACACAGTTTATGACTCAAAATGATGTTGATCATATAGAAGATCTCATACCCTTCCTATTCAAATGCACTCTTGACAGATTTCTCATCCAGAAAGAAACCTGTTTGCTTCAACGCGTCAATCGCCTTCTACACTTCTCCTTCTACACTTCTTCAACACCCTTTTCCATACAAAACACATCAACTAGTTCAGTAAATGACTCATTTGGTGTATGATCAGCTACACTTGTTCTTCCCAAAGCACCAAAGCTTAGTAACTTTGAGGAATAAAGAGAGTGGATCAGTTGAAAGTTGTCTCCAGAAGGTAATATTCTATTTTCTTCTTGTAGGAAAATATAGATATTTAGTTTTTCATAAACTTGTAGGCTTGTAGCAAAATCTCTGAATCGCATCGCTTATTAACCTTAGGTTTCTTAATGGGCCTGGGCTAAAATTTGCATTTACCTGGTTTCTCCAATTAATGTCCTGATCCGGCCCAATATTTTTTTCATTAATTGTCAGAAGCTCCTTCTTCCCACATCGCTTGTCAGAAGCTTCAGAGAGGAGTTTATATAGCGGAGCAAAGCAGGCATGATTGTCTCTTCGGAGACATCTGATAAAATTGGAACGATACAGAGAAGATTAGCATGGCCCCTGCGCAAGGATGACACGCACAAATCGAGAAATGGTCCAAATTTTTTTTTTACTTTTTTCCCTAGAAAATTTCTGCTTGTTCATAATTTGAGTTTTTTGAGATTTTTTTGCATAATTTTAATGATTTTTGGCTTAATCTTCCCTGGAAAATCACTCTGCTTCTTACTCGTGGCTAGATATAGAACCACTATTGGTAGAAGAAGATGTGAATATGCCCGCCTACGTTCAGTGTGCTTCTTGGATCTTGTTTATGTGTTTATCTAACATTCATTCAATTTGGGCACATAAGAATTGTAAGCATATGAACAAGCATATATGGAAACATAGGAGATAAGTGATAAACTGCTAATGTAGTGCAGAAGGATGATATTGAATCTGATCAAGATAAAAGCTTTTGGATTACAATGGCTCATTTACTCGCCACAGATTTCTCCTACTCTGTATTTGAATCCACACATGTTAAAGTGTTAATAACAACTGGTTTTTCTTATACAAGTACATTGTAGATTTTAGTAGTTCAAGCAGTTGCAGTTTAAATATTCTTCAATGAGCAGAGCAGATAGGATGGACGGCCCCTTCTGATACAAATTTTGGCTTTCTAAGGAGTACACTTGTATTTTCTTAAATCAGTTTTGCATAAATCTCATTCTTCGTTCTATCTACTTCTTGTTGGTATCTTTCATCAATGAAAGTCTTACTATTTCAACATGTTGCTTGTTTTGATAAGATACATCTGCAAAATGAATCCACCTCATTATTCAAACAAACCGCACTGCTGAAATAACAAGGTTATGGAATCACTAGACCAAAAATCCTCTAATTGCTCAAAAGGTAAACATAATCTTACAAAGACCTTATAACTCAAAATGAAATTGATCCACTTTTCTTCAATCCAAAGATTGCTTCCCAAACCATAGTCGATCTCGTACCCTTCTTATTCAAATGCTCTCTTATAGATTTCTCATCCAGAAAGAAACCCTTTTGCTTCAACGCATCGATAACCTTACGTGCTTCTTCAACACCCTTCTCTTTACAGAACACTTCAACTAGTTCAGTAAATGTCGCCGCATTTGGTGTATGGCCCGCCTCCAGCATCTCCATACAGAATTCAACTGACTCCTCCAAACTCCCACACTTGTTCAGTCCTTTAATTAAGACACCATAAGTGTATGCATTAGGCGTGATTCCGTTTGATTGCATTTTCCTGAAAATCCTCTTGGCATCATCAGACTTGCCCGCCTGGAAAAACCCATCAACCACAGCTGTGTAAATGACAACTTCAGGCATAGAGCCTTTCTCACGCATCAATCCAAAGAGTTTCATGGCTTCGTGCACTAAACCATCTTTGCAAAGCCCGTCAAGCATATCAACTGCGTTTGGAATTAACCCAGTTTCTTTCATTTTCTTGAAAATAATCTCTGCATCTTTAGGTGGCTCCTCTTTCTCTTCTTCCGGTGGGGCAGACGCTACATTCTCTGCATTGCTGCTTTCTTTCTTTCCCACGTCCGAAAATTTGAATTTGTCAAGGAAATCACTCTGCTCCTGAGCATTGCCAAGCGGATCCTTTTGTGATCTGTTGAAAAGGTCGGTAATTGAAGCCCGGGAACCCTTTTTATTTACACTGTTTCCGCCAACACCTAAATCTCCTTTATTCTCATTTCCATAGCCAAATTTATCAACTGAGGAAAAACCCGGCTGTTTCCTTACCTCACCGCCATCTCTCCCTTGAGGCTGAAAATCCCTACCCCGAGAAACATTTTGGTGTTGGTTGAGCCGAGGCATTTGACCCCCTCCTCTTAAAGGCCTACCAGGAATTGGCTGTGGAGGACTATTTTGATCATCTGATCGTCCCGCATCTTTAGCAAGAAATTTATCATCATCATCATCCTTCTTGAAATCATTACCACTAAATCCTTCCTTTCTTGGGTAATCTCTGGGGCTGTTGCCATTTATCGAGCTTAAACTGCGAAGCCCCAAGTTGTTCACAGGACCAAGCTGGCCATTTCCCATCTGGGTCTCACACAAATTCGAAACCCAATTGAAAAGCTTCGGAATCATGGTGAGATTTGAGCGTGTAGAAGCCTTACCTCGTACCCACATAGTTGATAAACTAAAAAAATGAAGTACAAGGAGCAGGCAGCAAGTTTAGTAGCAACAGCGGGATTCAATTGAGCTTCCAAAGGTTGTCTTCTTGTCTCCTACAGGACAAAAGCAGAATCAGGAATTACAAATTTCAAAAACTTTGCAAAATCTGCAGTGGTACAAATCAACAGTCAGATGGCTTAGATGTCTAGATGCAATTCATCAAAACCTAAAACGAACTTGAGTTCTCTAAAAAGGTCTCATCTTTGCAAAAAAATTCCCAACATTTTTACAGTTCTTTCGATATATATACAGTAGAAACTGGATATATGCCCCTATGAGCCTCGTATAAATTCAGCAAATGGATAAATGTCAAATTCAACATCGTCAAAGCTATCTATCGGTATCCTCAACCTAAAATAAATAAAACCAAGCTCAGCGGAGGTCCATGAAATCGTGATTCATAAGAACATGAGAGCGCATCACGAAAGCAACATAACACAAATAAAAATTGAACTTACAAAACCTGCTACTACGTCCGATAACGGTGTGACGGCGGTTGGCGGCCGGAATAAAGTCAGGGCAGCCGGAGGAAGAATTGGGGAGAAAACACAGAAGTGGAGGTTTAGGGCTTGCCGGTTCCGATATGACCCCCAATTTTTCCCTTATCGAACAAAAAAAAATCTCTCTTATTGGATCAGGGCCCAATAATCAAAGATCCTCCTTGGCCCATTAGTAGCAGGCCCAACAAACTCGCCCACAGAAAAAGCATGCGTCGCTTTTACTCGTGGGATCTTTAATTGGACCTCCCTCTAACAGTGTACAGAAGAGTCTTCTAATCCGAGATCACTCTTTTTCCGTTCACTCTCTCAGCTAAAATGCAAACGCTACTTCTGCCGGCGTCTCGCCCCGGCATTTCCCCGCCGCTAGCGACAGCGGCCGGAGCTTATCTGCCTAAACTCGCTTCCGATTTCCGCATTCGACGCCCGTGCTTCGAACTTTCTCTCTCTCCTCGGAATTCTCTCTCGTGTCCTTCCCCGACGAATTTTTCTTTGTTTTCTTCCTCTTTGTCAAGGGGAGAGAGTCAAAGGATTGCATTTCCGCTATTCGCTTCGGCTCCCTCTTCTACCCCGTTACCCTCTGATGTCACCGAGCAGGCCAAGCTCGCTCAGGTAATCATCCCTCTTTCAGGCAGTTTTGGCTATCAGTTTAGGTTTTCGGATTTTCTGTGGTGCTCGATCTCTTGAACTGTTTCTGCAAGCGTCATTGATATTTCCTAGGGATTTTGCTGAACTTTCGTGAGTTATCGTCCAACTGGCTTTGGCCAGCGAAATTTCGGGTTTGATTCTGACTCGTTGTACTTGGGAAGAAAGTGACAAAATAAGTCTCAATTCAATATATAGGAATAATTACGGTGAACTGCCCGTAATTAGAGGTATTGCTTAATATTAACCATAAATATCACTAAATGCTCAAATTTGAGGCTTCAACAAATCAAGACTTGATGTGTAACCTGTTACTTCAAGTGTAGGGTCAAAGTTGAGGTGGTTATAAGAAATCAAAGTGGGTTAATGATATGTTTTCAATTGATAAGGGGGAGTTCTATGAGTGCTCATGTTCCAATGTACAGTAATTGAGGTGGTTTTTATAGGAAAAAATAAAAATTGAGGTGGTTATAAGAAAGGTTCCCTATATTACGGTCATTGATCATAATCATCTCTGGTATCTAAAGCATTTTGCCTACGCTAGTGCTGTTGTAGGGTCAATGTTTTCCCTCTTAATGTCAAATGAGAGATGAATTTGGAGTCTATATTGTAATTGCCGAAGCAATTTGACATTTGTGCAAATTATTCTGGAATCCTGGTGTGTAGGTGGCAAAAAGATTAGAGATCACTGGGAGGTATTTCAAGAGGTTTGGCAGCTTTGGCTTTTGGGCACAACTCATCTGCACTATCGTCTCTGCTGTGATTCTTTCGTTTTCCATAATCGTCACAGGGAGGATCACATCCCCTATCACATTTTACTCCACTGCAGCTGGTATTGCAGCTGCATTCATATCTGTCTTTTGGTCGTTTGGTTACATTCGTTTATCAGAGAGGCTTCGGAAAACTGCATATGATCCTTCCAAGGTATAAAAATTGAGTTCAAGCATTTGGGTGATAAGATTTATACTTTCTGCAAAGCTTGATTTCAAATCCACATATATAGAAAGCTTTAGTTGTTTTAGTATTTCAAAACTTCAAACATTTTCACTTTTTTAGACAGTTGTTTTTGCTGCATGATATGTATGGATATGTTTTGAGGTTTATGAGGAAGTTAAAATATATAATGAAATTGCAAGATATGTATGGATATGTTTTACTTTTAAGATTTATGAGAAAGTTATAATATACAATGACATTATTTTGGTCAGCGTATTTTTAAACTGTAAGATTCAAAGATTAATTTTAATTTAACAATAGGGATTAACTCTTGGCTCTTCCATGAGTGGGTAAAGCTAAACTTGTTTCCCCTCTATTTGGATATGACCTGTTTTTCTTGTAATGGGATTTTTCCTTTCTTATCTTGTTTGTGTGATAGAAGTCCAAGTTTACATCTTTAAGTGCATGGTTGGGATGTTAAATTTTAAGGCCAACTTTTCATTGAACAATCTTATATTGTGCTAAGTGGTAATTGGATTGCTTATGAAGTATTTTATATCCATTTAGGAATCATGAGACAAGATATAACCTAAGATCCTGACTTGCAGGCTCCTCCTCGCGCTGATGTTGTGAAAAGTCTGAAAAACGGAATAGCGGTAAATCTTTTAGGGATGGGTGCTGCTATCCTTGGCTTGCAAGCAACAGTGGGGCTACTAGTTGCAAAGGCCCTCACGACTTCTGCTACTCCTTACTATCAGGGTGTTTCTCCTGGATCTAGCCCTGTTCTTGCCTTGGATGTATTCTTAGTGCAGGTAATATTCTCTTTAAAGACTCAGAAAGTTCAGTATGTATTGTTGTCTCTTATGCAAATTTGGATTTTTTTTTTTTGCTGACAACTATGTCTGTATTGAAAATTTTGGTTTTTATGCATTTGTTATTCAAGATCCTCTCATCTTCTTGTTTCTTTGTTGTTGATGATGAAAATTCATCATTTGGGCATTTGGTGCTTCCATCCCTAGCTAAGGTGCATTGAAGGGGAAAAAAGTGTTGTTTCTAGGTTGTTTGGATCTTAGATAATGCATTCATATATGAAATCTGTGAAAATATGAAGTTTGGAAGTGCTATGCTGGTAGTTGGAGAATTATCATATTCTGAAAGGGCTAAGAACCAAAGAAAACTTGTTTCTGGGGTTTAAGAACACTCTTGTATTCTTATTTGCAGGCATCAGCTAATACCATCCTCTCACACTTTCTGGGGCTTGTTTCTTCCTTGGAATTGTTGCGTTCTGTGACGGTATCCCCTTCACAACCTGCTCCCGTGCCTAAGATTGCTTGATCTTCTCCGTGCATCATGAAAGAGAATCTCTAGTGTTCAAAATGAAGAGATTCCATGGAGCACAAGGCTCTACATGATGAGTTGTCTGTTGGCATGGGGTGCTTATTCTCATGCATTTCGGATATGTATGTCAATAAATTCACTGAAAAGGAAGTCAGTTGTTCAATATCTCAGTTAATTCATCTGTAGTCAGCAATAGGAAGATCTTTATAGATTTTGCTTGCTAGTGAACTGTTCTTGCAGGTATGTTCAGTAATCCCTGTTGCTTTTGAGAAGCTTGTCCTTCAATTACAAAAATAATCATGTATTATTTGTAATTTTATGCATCAATTTTATCGAGTTCCTTTCTTTTAACCAAATAAGAGTTCCAAATTTAGGTAAAAAGCAATGGTAAAAAAAGTAACAAATTTTGATATTGAAACTCTTTCCATTACTCGGTGTATCATATGTTCATTCTATTTGCTCAGTTTGATACTAATTAGACAGAATTGTTTACTCTCTTACATTGCAAAGCTTTACATAGTAGAAAATTGAATAGCTTCTTCGAAATTGTTAGTAGCTAGTTCATTTGCCCTTCAGATGACCTGGAAACACTTTTTCCCTTTCTATCGAGCTGAGACTTCTCTAACTCCCCATCCTTCTTGTCGACAAACGACAAGAAGTGTTGGATCCGAACTCCACGAGAGCTTCCTTCAATTGGAGGATTGTACACCTCAAGGAGGTGACGTTTGTATTTGGATGTAATCTTATAGAAGTAAATTGAGAGAGCAATCACAATAACAACCCCACACATTAGGAAAAGTCCTATGAAGCTGGTGAGATGGAGTTTCTCATTATCTTCCCCGAGATCTTGAGAAATACAAGTTGTCTTGACCTTCATTTCCCATGTCCTGGTGATGTTTTGAAGGGTTCCATCCTCGGATAGTCGTAGGAGGGCGGTTGACATGTCAACTGCTAGTGGAGAATCTTTAGGAAATGCCTGAAGGATACATAAGAGAAGATTTTAAGAAAAAGAGGGCCTATAGCATTTTCCCATTACAATGCCCTATCTAAGATGATCTGATTTAGGGATGGCGTTGTGAAGTTTACCAAGTAAAATAGATTTTATGTACTTGTGTTGAGAGATACTTACAAAGCCCCAACCGGCTCTTGTGAACTCGTCGCCTACAACAACAAATTGGCAATGCCGCTGAAGAAAGAGATCAATGTAGGGCTTTTCATCAACGACAGCGGCAACAGTTCCATTCAGAAGAGCCGAGGCATATTCGTCAGGTGAATTCAGAGCCTTGAGTCTAGACTTTGAGATTCCAAGCTCCTCAATCAAGTAGTTTTGTGCAAAGGAGCCTACTTGGAATCCTATAGGCTCATTGCTTGTCATTAAGGAATCGATCCCTTGTATTGGCGAGGATAGCTGTTGAATGGTCAGGATTGAAGTTAGACTTGCTGTGTAGCTGGATTGGATGATCAATACCACAAACAGCCATATGAACATCACCATCTTCCCAAGAGTGCTTAATGTGTTTTCTCCTATAAAATATCAAGAGAGTTGAAGTTTATTCACCTAGTAATATTATAAACTATAAGGGTGCGTTTGGATTACCCAACAAACCCTTAAATGAGTGGATATGTAGTCTATACTTACTGTGGGCAAAAAACATGGTTGAGAAACTGAACCTACAAGTCATAAAAACAAAGTTCAGCATTAGATCACAGAGAACAACAACAATAAGGGCATGCTATAGTCATGAAGAGGTTTATATTCGTATATAACGCGATAGGATCAAGATGATTCAAATGCCTGAACTAACCACAAAACCGTCAGAACTTGCGTCCTTAGCGGTCCAGAAAATTCGTCGTTTATCCTATGTTCAAGGATCCAGATTACAGCTCCAACGATTAGGACGAATGAAGCTGTAACAAACCACAACCATGGAGTAAATGGCTTCAAGAACGCCCAAGCACTACTGCTCATCTTCTTAGCCGGGGCTACAATAACTAGCCCGGATTCTGCGTAAGGTTGGGTGAAATCGGCTTTCTTTATCCTGCTCGTCACGATAGCTATGTCACCAACGGCAGCATCAAATTCCTGCAAGATAGAAATATGTAAGCTTGTCTGGTTTACTATTATCTTCTTCAAAAGTACAAAAATCTAGGAAGTAAGCCCAGTGACTCTGAACTGTGTTTATTGGTTCAACTTAAAAAAACAGAGCTATAAAGTTGGACAAAAAGTAAACAAATAGCTGATGTTGGCACTTACATTTGTTGTAATCTTGTTTATAAGGTCATCATAGTTGGGATTTTGGTGCCTATCTCCAAGAAGTTCAAACTCAAAAGGGACTGGATATGGAAGCAACTTCAATGCAGCAAGAAACACATCAATGCAAAACCCACCATGAACATGAGAATGATTGTCAACTATAACAAACCCTTTAAAGCTAACTCGATACGGGACTCCAATCCTCAGCTTCCTTCCATTATGAGGGAAGATCCAGCCACGGGGCTTCTCGGTCTTCCCTCCAGGCCAAACCACATCAGACAACTCTTGACTCGTTATGGAGTGGTTAGCGGGTTTGTTGTAAAGAGCCTCCGGAGGCACAACCGAGAGACCGGAGTGATTGGACCAATATCCAACTAGCTTCATTTGATCCTCTACCACATTGAGGATATCAAAAGAGGTATGAAGTAAGGATCTATCTTGATCAACGATACGATGTTGACCCGTTATGCCAAAGAAGCTTGTGTTCAGAATCAGAGCGAGTAGTTCCGGACCTCCATTAAAAGTACTCAATTCACTCAAGTTTAAAGTTCCTTTTCCAATGGAGGACAAAACCGGATCGTCAGAAAACGATATGTTGTTGTCTTGGAGCAAGAATGACCTAAGAGCGTGAGCAAGCAACCAAATGGTATCATATGCATATAATCCAGACACCGGTAATCCAATTGAATCATTGCTTAATGCCTTCCACCTCGAGACGAATTCTCTCTTCTTATCAGAGTCAGGAGTGTGAATCCGGAGTGTCAAAACTCCTCGATAGGACTCATTCATTTTCGAATGATGGATAGATTTTGCGTCTAAGACGGTGGATAGCCAAGAAGTGGCGATCCAAACATAGCCTTGTTTGATCATGCCAAGCTCATTGGCTATTTTGAGGAGCTGTGGACCGAAAACGGTTGTTGTGTGTGCAACAATTACCCTTGACTCCATCATCTTGACCTGGTTTAGTGTGGCCCTTACGCCTGCTTCGTCGGTGTGTAGATCAGGCGGGAGAGTTGCTTTGTATGAGATTCTACATCGCCGATCAGCCAACTTGGAATTCAAAACCGAGATTCCGTTTCTGCTTTGATCATCATCGGTGTAAATAACTGTTACCTGTGTATATATGCCCATAATTTCAAATTAAACTGAAAATGATAGCAAACATTCAACTAACAAGGGAATATTAGGTAACAGTTGATTCCATCTTAAAACCAATTGGTAATAAGAGAAGTTTTTCTTGGATTCTAACATTAGACGACGTACCTGTGACCAGCCATAGAAGCTGACGAGGTCAGCAATAGCGGCCATCTGAAACAAGTCGTTGGGGGAAGTTTGGAGGAAATAAGGATACTGAATGGGAGAGAGGGTAGGATCCAGTGCAGTGAAGGACAGTAAAGGAACATGGAGCTGATTCGCGATATTCGACAGCACTCGTGCCATCACCGATGATTGTGGCCCGATTATCGCAACCGTGTCCATCTTCATGAATTGCAATGCTGCATCCAAATCTTACTCATTTAACCAACCAATTAACTAACTCATAATAAGTTTTTAAATACAAAGACAGTGTGTATATATTTTCACCTCCCATGATGCCGAGGAATCCGCTGTAATTGGAATCATGTATCTGCAGGGACAATTTTCGACCTCCAAGAAAACTTGCATTCGAGTTCACATCACTCACGGCGGCTTCCATGGCGATCTTGGCAACTTTCCCGTTGATTGTACCGAGTGAGAAGATCGCCCCAACGTTCAATACTCGATCTATCTTTGAGTGTTCTTCCGAGTAAACGCAGCTTACACCAATGCTCAACACAACTCCAACCCACCAAAACATCAAAATCGCCTTCATTTTCATAGATTGATTTCTAGTAGCTATCACGACATAAAACATATAATTCTTTAGCTTATGAAGCTGTGTGTGTTATATTCTTGGAGTGGCTAGAGAGACCTGAGACCAATTTGTGATGTATGGTAATATAAGATATAGAGAGAGAGATTTGATTCTGTCATGATCAATACAAGGAAGCATGTGGTGGAACATTTGATTATGATTTGAGTTAGGAGAGTTATAGTTATTGTTTCTTAACTAAGTATCAAGTTAAGCATATGAAGGCAAAAGAAACCATGTTAGAAGATTAGAAAAGAGAAAAGAAATGCACAAACCCAAGACTGGATATTATATATAGATTAAGTTATTTTATGGGTCTGATAAGAAAGATTGGAATTTGTTATTGTGATGATATAAACTAAGATGAAAGAAGTAATTTCTTATAGAGGGACAGAATGAAGGTGGATGGATGACTTGATTAAAACTAATTTTTGTATAAACAAGTCTCTAAAAGAAGATTAGACAAGAATGGAAAATAAACTAATTAAGAACATGAATAACTTGTCTCTGAGTTACAGAGATTTCTCTAATCAAAAGTTTAGTCCTTTTTTAATCTAAAATGGATGCAGCTGAAGAACAAAGAAAAAGCAAGAAAGAGGGTATGAATTAGGAAGTGATGAACAGTGAAAACTCACATAAAAGAATGCCTGCAAAAAGGAGTATGTTTGATAGAAAGGAGAAGCACCCATTTGCAAATCTGCAAGCTTTAGATTGAGGCAAAGGCTTAATAACAACATCACCTTTTTTGCCAGAAAATGGAACATTTGGCCTGTTTCTCATACACTGTTGTCAAGTCATATGGTGGAAGCAATGCACAATGGAGCAATTTTTAAGGTTGCTTTATTGGTGGGAAAAGAGACAGAGAGCAATAAATTAGTTCATGGGGGTGCAAGATAGTGTGGTAGTGGGGCTGAGTGAGTATTGGGAAGAAAAAGGATCAAACCTTAGGTAAAAATTCACATGAAGAGGATGATGAAATATCTGCTTTTTTATTTAATTTAAGTGAAGATAACGTCATTGGTTATATGACTCCCATTACATTTCAATCCACAGGACCACAGCTTGTGTTTGAGTTGGCCGCCACTTGTTCAGGTGTCGTCTTCCATTTCTTTCTTTCCAATGGAATTGAGACAAGCAAGGGTAACTTAAACCTGAACCGTCAGTTTTGGGCCGGGCCTGTTTAGAATTTGACCAGCTTTGATCCGGTTCCAGTTTGGTTTACAGTTTACACAATGGGGAAATCTAGTGCAGATACTAAAAATATTCAACAATAAACGGATATATGTCCTTAAAAATGTTATTTTTGGGAATTATTACTCTAAAAAGAAAAGGATAAGCCATAACAACTAAAAAAATTCCTAAGTAAATAAAATCCAGTTCTTAACTTCTGAACACATGATTGCGGCTTGGGTTTGCAATGTCGATGTGACATTCTCCAACTTAACAGTGTTGCATAGTTGCATCCTTCTTTAAATCTAAAAAGAGGTTTCAATTAATCTAAACTACTAGCTTGTAAATTCTCCAACTTAACAGTATTATTGCCCAGAGCACTAGTTAAGGAATAACAGTATTATTGCTACATGTTGTATATTAAACCTTCGCTTACATTGCACTCAACCTTAACCCATAAATTCTTTTGCCCATCTGTCAAATTAAAAGTCGTGAATTTGGACAGTTTTGCACTTAAATTATAAGGCCATTAGAGAATGTAGGTAGTTTCAAACCCACATCTTAAGATCAAATACGTCTAACTTTCGAGTTGGATTAACTTTGGTAAGGTTCAATTCCAAATACATCAAATCCTGACTCCTGATTGATACAAAATCAATGAATCCTCAACTCTAAAACATGCACTGCTAGTCTTACGCCATTCCTAGCAGCTTATAACTAAATTATCTTTATCTCCCACCCAAAAATCCAAATCATACATGGATGAACTCGAATTCTGCATACACATTCGATTCCGACTCAAGATTAATGGTATACAAAGAACAGAGAAACCCTAACCTCAGTCAAAAATCCTTTCGCCCGTGGAGAAAATCAGGAACACAAAAGAACTCAGAATGCAGAGCAAGCCAGGAATGACAAACACCGCCCTCCAACTCTCAGGGCTAGTAATATCCAAATCAGCGCCCTTAGCAGCCTCGAGAAGCTGCCCAGTAAGCTTAACACCAACAATACCAGCTAAAGTACCAGCAGTGTTAGAAACTCCCATTACAATCCCAGCATATCTAGGAGCTATATCCATATGGTTAACTGCAAACCCGGCTCTTCCAAGTGCCAAGAAACCGAGAGCCACAGATGAGCAAAACACAGCGCCACCTGGCGTTCTGAACTCTGGAAGAGCCATTAATGCAAGAGATGATACAATGAACCCTATTGTGTTTAGGAACTTTCTTGTTCTGGTGACAGACATGATTTTTCTAGTAATGAGGTGATCTGCCAAAACTCCACCAATGTTTGAGAATATAAACATGTTGAAATATGGCAACATTTTAGATGAGCCCATATCTTGAAGGCTAAGCTGCAGGCCTTGTTCGAAGTATGTAGGGAGCCAATTCATGAGCACGTATAAAGCGTAATGGAACGTGAAGTTGTTGACTACAATAGCCCAGACGGGTAAGCTGAAGAAGATTCTCTTCCAAGGAATCTGGTTGGTTTTTGCCAAATGCGGCCCGTTCTCTACTTTCATCTTATTGTTACTTTTAACAGGCAATAATACCGCATCCCCAAAACCGGCAGCGGCGGCTTTAGGATGCTCAGAACGAGGAGGGTCAGAAGCGTAACTATACCACAAAATTGACCACAAGCCACCCAATGCAGCTTCAACAAGAAAAACAAACTGGGGCCCTTTTAAATGCACTAGGGCCGGGATCAAAAGCATCCCAGCAGCTGCTCCAAGGTACATCCCTGATGTCGTTAAGGAAACAGACCTAGACCGTTCGTGTGGTGGGACCCACTGAGCAAGTACAGTGTGAATTGAAGGGAATATGAATCCCTGTGCTACACCAACAAGAAGGCGAGCAATGACTAGAACCACAACCCTGTTTGGATCAAGTGGAACTAAAGCACAAGTTGCAGACCAGAGAACAAATGAGAGGAGGAGAACACGTCTTCCACCAATTTTTTGAGCTGTCCATCCTCCTGGTATTTGAGAGCATGCGTATCCATAGTAAAATGTGGAGAGTATTGTACCTTTGCTTGATTGGTCCACACCAACAGAATCAGCAGCAATTGTGTAGGCAATTGAAAAGCCAACACGCTCAATGTAGCAAACTGATGTGCATATGAAGGTTAAAAGAACAATCACATAACGCTTAGGAAACTTCTTTTCTTGCATATTTTCAGGAATTCAGAAACACGCTCCCTCAATACTTGATCCAGTTTGTTATCCCACTCCTTCCCAATAACAGAGGATTCAACAGCTTGAAACTTTCACTTGTTTATAAATCATTGGATAAGCACAACAACTATTTTGTTGCCTCAGAGATCATACACACTGTACCTGAGTAAAGATATATAGATTATAATATTTTTTAGATTAAATATACTTAAGAACAACACAATGTTCTAAATAATGCTCATGTTCTCTCAAATTCATTTAACAATCTCTGGAAGAAACCCTAGACACTTCTGGACTGATCAAGTTCACATAGAAAAAGAAAATCTTGAATTCAACTTCCTATAATTGCTCATTCAAATAAAGGATCCAAAAGAAGTTCAGTTACAAAGAGCCTCAACCCAATTTGATTGTCTATGGCAAATAAAACTGTAATTGGAAATACACCTAGAATGGGATGGGGGTTGGTTAGTAGTCAACTCCAGCTTTCCAGAGGCAATCGTGAGAATTGAGTGAGTTATACACATCAAGCACAAATTAACTAAAGAATAGCCCCAGAATTACTATAATTGGACAATGGATCGAAAAATTAAAAGACAATAACAAATTCCCCAAAACCTTACACAACCCCTAATTTTAAATTACCCGACTCAATCACCCTGGAACAAAAAGCTACTACAATGAAGAAAAGCATATGGCACAATCAAACACAATCAGATTCTCAACAACGAACATTGAAGGAAGAGCTAACATTTCAACCGAAATAAACCGAGCACATTGCGAAGATTTGGACATAGTCAACTGATGCACACCGGACCGATCACGATGAACAAAAGCAATCAAAGAATTACCTCCGTATGGATCCTGAAAATCCTCGTTTGCCTGAAGAACGCTTTGAAGCTCCCAAAAAGCTTGACTTCACAATTTCGAAATCGACGAAAATCCAGACGATAAAAGATCAGATAAAGGAGGAGGAGGAGAAGTGACGATCTCCGGAGATGAATAACCGTAATTGGGAGAGAAGTCAACAGGAGAGACGGAGTCGTGGAGTGATGGAGGAGACCTCTCTCTCCTCACGAACAGGCCTGATTAATGGCGGTGGCACTAGTGGTGAACGGGGTTTCTCAACTTCAGATGCTGAACGTCAAGGAAGAAATATATCTCTCTCTTTCATCAATAAAAGGAAAATTATTTCTTTTCTTTTTCCGATCGAAAACAAAATATTTTTATTTTTAAAAGTATTTGTATTAAAAAAGTCTGTTGTCGATGTGACAAAAATGTTTGTGAAAACTAGTGGCTTATATGTATCATATGTTCCCGTCACATGGCATTTATTTTGTGAGACACAGACATACGATAGATTATTGATTTAAATGATAGATTATGTTTGGTGAATCGACATTATTATTTGTTGATGGGATTTGTTTTATATATGTGGAGATAACATCGGTTAATTTATAAATTAAAAACTACTTGATGAAAGTTTTTATTGAATAATTCAGACCTTCACTAAATTGGTATGAATAACATGTTATATTATTATTTTTTGGGTCGAATAATAACATCTTATATTGTGATGATTTTTCACCACTTACAGGTCACAATTTATTTAAAACATACTGGATTAAATTTACTGTTTTTTTGGTCTGAACATACTTAAATAGTTAAATTTTCTTGACGAGACTGAGGTAGATTATGTCATTAACGAGTGCATGTGATTGTTTTGTTCGAAAGCACATGATTATCATCTACTGCATGGTTGGTTGGTAGTTGGTGCTAAGTTACCAACTCGTGTTAACATGCCTACAAATTAACAAGTACAGTGTAGCCAAATGTCATGTGTGATTTGGTTGGGTCTTTTATAGATTGCTTTAAAATTGCTCATTCATCCATCCAGATCATTTTTTTTTTTTTTTGATTCGGTAAGATTTAGGATAGCTCAAGTACGACTTGGACTAGCTTAGAACATCCATGAATGGGTGAGAACGGTGAACAGTTCTTGATAAATTAATATTGTTGTTTCGTGGCCGGTGGGTGTCGAAACGGTGACCTTGAGGTTGGTCCTTAGGGGAGATCATTTTGGGTTGTTTTTTCAATATTGGAATTGTTTACAATACGTTTCTATATCTGAAAGTTAGAACTAAACAAGAAATAAATTAAAGTATTGTTATATATGGATTATTTTTACTATCATTAATTAACCGATTTTAGATGGAATCCTACTAGACTTATGGACTAGGTCTAATATGCATATGTGCATGGGTGGTCATGTGCACTCCATAAGTTAACGACCTACAAATCCTTTTTTTTTTTTGAGTCCGGAACCTAAAACCACCCGTAAAATAGGCCATATTCCGCTAAACCACCCTGAATATAACTATTTATTTTGAACCACCCGTAAAACACCCTCCGTTATCTCTATACCACCTACCGTTAGATGCCGCGTTAAAAAAAATAAAAAACCCGGAAATACCCTCGTCTCTTTCCTCATTAAAATGTAATGTTTTCTCAACCATGCCTTTGTCACCTTCTTCATGGTGCTTGATTGATACGTGCGTGGCCAAGAATGGCGCCACCAGCATCACGTCGACGTCACAGTACCGTCACCGCCATGCCATCTTGCTTAGGCTACTTGTAGCCACGCTGAGTCGACATCTCCCCTCCATGTCACCTCCGTCATTCACCTTGCACGTTAGTGTGCGTTGGCATGAAGAAATCAAGTTGAATGGAGGCGTCTCTAGTGCATCTTGGGGAAGGGAGAGAGGTAGGAGGTAGGGGTGATATTAATGGGTGTGATTTGCTCAGATTCGAGCTGGGTTGTTTTTGTTGATTTCACTCCCGATTCAATTGCCTTGTTTTGACCAAGAACACATAATCTTTACCGAACAATTTCTCCCTCATTTCTCAACCAAAATTAATGATTCAAGTTGCTAATTTTCAATCATGAAGTTCTCTACAAAACCCCTCAAATAATTTTGGAAAAATCATTGAAGAATCAGGCCAAAATTAACAAAGCCAAATGAGTTCTTGATTTTTGCCCAGATTTTTGAGTTGGTGACGAGCCAAATTCGTCGCCTCAGTGCATCAAGGTCTCACCACCTTTCTCAGAATCATTGCCAACAGTAGGAAGGAGGCAACGCGAGATTTTAGATATCGGCATTCACGGCGCCACCGAGGCATTGGTGTCGTCGCCACATCCAGCAAAACTGACTCGGCATTGCTGCCTCCGCCAAGCTCTGGGAGAAGCGGAAGGGATACACATCAAGCTCTAGTACAAGACGGAGTCCGAAATGCGCAACATCGTCTAGCTCGATAGACCGATCCGCTCGACTCCTCTTGACGCAAAGCACCTCCCGCGGTCCAGATCTCCGGCAAAACCTCAAAATTCTCATACCGGTGGCCATCAATCGAGAACGAGGAGTTCACAATGATCAATTTTGCAGACGAACTAGACTTCGACGAGGCAGAGAAGATATGCCGGTTTGGTTATCAAGAGAGGAAGAATGAGATGATTTTTGGGAAGAGTCATTCTCTCAGTTAGGGTTTAGTCGAGTAAAAGGAAAGAGACAACTAGACAAGGGTATTTTTGGGTTTTTTAATTTTTTTAACGGGAAAACTAACGGCAGGTGGTATAGAGATAACGGAGGGTGTTTTACAGGTGGTTCAAAATAAATAGTTATATTCGGGGTGGTTTAGCAGAATATGACCTATTTTACGGGTGGTTTTAGGTTCCAGACTCTTTTTTTTTGGTAAAGAAAATTTAGGGTGAGGGATGGCGCCCCAATCCAAGGACACATGGAAGACCCAAGGGCTCAGAGAGCTCTTACAAGGGGATTTACATTTGCCTCACCTCAAGGAGACTAGTGGGGAATCGAACCTGCGACCTGTCAGACTCGACTCTTGTCTTGCTCCACGGCCTACAAATCCTTAATATATATGGTATCATAGTAATTAGTAAGGTCTGATTTGTAATATCCGCAATATTCCAAGCTTTTTATAATATAATATTTATTATCAGTTTTTTTCCTCTCTAATTAAAAGGGAGAATTTCTAAATATCAAATTAACTTCTATTATTTTCTTTTGAAAGAGATTAGCGAGAAAATTAAAATAGATAAAAATTCAATAAAATAACTTGAGGAGCATAGATTAATAAAGTGAGGTAATTTAATAAGAAGAGCATTAGACAAAAATAAGGTCTTTTAGAAATTGAATTTATTCCATAAATAAATTACACAAAGGCCTAAAAATACAATTTTCAAGCTTTGTAAAAAGAATGCAAGAGCCGGGATTTGAACCCGAGATCTCTTGCAACTCATTCCACACGCCCCCCTCTCCATTCCGCTAGACCAAGTGAACTTCCTTGCCATCTACCCCACCCTTTTTAATTTTATAACAATATTAGCCTTCTTCTTCTTCAAACAAGTCAAAGAAGTGTGATTGATGTGACACTCTTCCAATGCATGGCCATGGAAGCTTCTCTTCCTTCTCCTTGGCTTGCAAGACACCCTTGATTACATCACTCTCCATCACCCTTGAAGAAGCACACATTTGACCAATGGAAGAACACTCCCTTCACCTCCATTGGTGCACCCTCCATGGCTAGGATCCATGGCTTCCTCCAACTTGCCTATATAAAGGGGCTCAACCTCTCTTTCAAGCTCACACTTCAAACATCTTCTCCTCCTTCTTGCTAAGTACTCTCTAGTGCCCAAAAATCAGCCCATTCAAGCCTTAGTTCCCCATTCAAAACACCACCAAAATCCCATTTTTTCCCCTTGGAGCAGCCGGCCGCCACCCAGCCCCCACCGGAGCACCACCATCGACCGCCGCCTGCCTCGCCGGAGTCCGGGTCGCGCCGCCCCTGTCCATCGGTCCTCTCCCCCGCCCTTCTCATGTGTTCCGTAATACAAACTAAGAAAAGTATAATTCTACACCCTTATTTTTATTAAATTGATTTATGTATTTTAATGAGTAGAATAAATAAGTTAGTGTAAAATTAAATCTATTAAATTTATTAAGTAGATCTTGTTAGTTGTAGAGAAGGAGTAAATAATTTTAGAAAATATATTAGTTACTATAGTAAATATAACCCTACTAGATTACTTAAATCATATCATGAGTTTAATATTATGCTAGACATGTGTTTTTCTTATAAAGATATTTTTATAAAATAACTAGCATATGGAATAGAGTTTGTAATATTAAAAATATCATCTTTATAAAAGAAATAAGACTTCTAGAAGATATAAAGTGATGCATGTCTTAAACTATAGATGATATCGTATTATATGAATGTAGTCATAATAATGATGGGCATATTAAATAAATTCATTAGTTGATAAAATATAAAGTTAGCATATCTTTAAGTGTGAAAACTACTACAAGATATAAACTTTTATTATTATATGTTAAATGTGACTATAAAGTGAACTAGGTTATTATATGATATTAGTTATATTATATGATAATGATGTTAGAATATCTAAGACATAGTATAAGAATAAAATGGTAGAGAAATCTTATAAAAGTATTATTGTTTCAAAATTTGTAGCACATGGACTATAGTTTAACATGAAATATTGTTTTTATAAAGAGATAACATTAATTATATCACACATTAGGGCACCTATTTCTAATTGTAGAGAATGACCAATATATGAATACCACTATATTAATGATAGTTATACTACTAGAGTTATCATTTAATAAAATACTAGGTTAAGCTACCTCTAGGAATAGTGATTTCCTACAAGACCTAAGTTCTAATATGAATATAACATTTGTAATCTTAAATTGATATAATATGATATTATATAGTTATGGGAATGACTTGCATGGAAAGAAACCATTTAGATATAGAAAAGATATTATTTTATTACCTAAGATATTATAATAATAGACTATAAGTTTGAAGTGGATATTTATAAGCCATGATCATATATTATCAACTATGAGCATAGATATTTTATAAGTCATAGATATGAAAAGAATTATTGGAATAAAATAAATAAGAATAGTTGAATATATGTTAAATGTAGGAAGTACCTATTAAAGAAAAATAGAAAGTCATATTTATGGAAACTTTCAAGAAAAGTAGATTATAAGTTTATGAGCCTTATTTTTAGGTGAACTATAGAATTAAATAAAAGTCTACTAAAGGTATATATCGCTTCAAAATCCTTAAGGAATTTAAAAGTAGTATTTTTAAACTAAGACTAGTACATAGAAAGGTTAAAGTGAATTTCTTATAATTCAAGGAAAACTTATAGTTTATAAGAAAAATACTTCTAGGCAAAGTATAGTATTTTATGAAATTTTACTTGCTTACTTATATTAAAGAAATAGAGAATAAAGTTAAAAGAGATTATTTTAAGTAAGGGTTTATGGAATAATAAAGATATTACAAAACCAAAATAATAATGAAGGAACATTATTATTTTAAATCATCTTCTAAATTATTACCATAATAATTTAGATTTCCGCTTCTCTTATAAAAGTATTATAAGAGAAAATCCAAGTTAAGAGGAACCCATATTTATAAGCCGTTCGTAAATCCCGTGTCTTTAGGTAGGGATCCGCGTTCGAAGTTGCAATCCGCATCATCCGTCAAGAATCAATAGTATACGTTGTAAGCCAAGGCAAGTGGAATTTCCCCTTGTGCCCTTTTATATCCGTCTACATGATATTTCTCGATGTTGGGAACAATTTGTATGCTTAAATAAAAATGAACCTAGGAAATATTGATTGCTAGAAATAACGACAATTGTTAGCGTAGTATACGTTATATTCCTTTGTTAGGATTATATATGCTAGTATGTTGTTATCTTGATTGATTACAATCTCGTTCAGAGATTTACCCTTGAATAAACTAGAAAGGGGTGCGGGTTAGTCGACACCTCTATACAACCTTACTAAGTCGTACGTCCATACGACTTTCGGGATCATGATCTCCATCCACTCCGATTGCAAGGAGGGATTGTGCGGCACTCTAGCTAAGTGCCGGAGAATTGAAATTCTCCTTCGGGTGGCTCGGGTTATCCGTGTCCCACCACTATCCATAAAAAAATCATTAATAAGATTGAATATCTTTCGTCACTATATAAGATAAGTGCGTATGCACATTTAAGATACCAAAACCGGACCGGTCTCAAATGATTGATCCGGCTCTCGGTCCGTTCAGGGCGCGAGAGGTTTTTACTTCTATGACTTAATAAACGTTCCCAACATACTTTCGAAATCCTTAAGAAGTCTACAATCTAGTAGCTCTTCTATCGCTTTTCGAGTTATCTTTATCAAAGATATACTCTCCTTTGAATCACAAAAGCTCCACATAAACAAGTCCTATCGTATAGCCCATCGTAAACACAACCTTATTATCTCTTTCGACAATAATTGAAAATTTCCGAAATACCCTCGGGAAGTTCCATTCCCGCTTGCTTAGTTTCTTAGACTAATTCTTCTTTTCCGCATGTTTGCCTGACATTCTCTTGCCCCTCGCGAATTATGTCAGAATCTAGGAATCCCAACAAGGCGTGAAGTGAAGTGAAGACGAAGGAAGAACAATGCTTTTCAAGATGTGCCTTTCTATTATTTTGCTTTAGTTTCATTACGTTGCAAGGACAAGCAGGTTTTTCCTTTCAATTTCGTACAACTTTATATTTGAAAACAATGTAAGATGTTTTGTAAGAACCAAGTCTCCCTCGGGAGCACCTTTTCTCATTATGTATTATGTCTTATTCCACATTTTAATTGTTCTATATCATTCTAAAAGCCTTGGGTGACTTTGGACGGTAAAGTCTGAGGTCACTGGCGGTAACACCCTATGTTGTAAAATAGGGGTGTTACATGATCCTAGTTCCATTTCCAAGTGTCAGCTGGTACATGTCGGTTATACTACTCAATAATTGTCAATTGGTTGGATGAAACTCCACTAAGCTTATATACTAGGCCCAATACGCATATGTGCACGGATTATGGATAAATAATTTAGAGTTTTGGATCCAAAACAACTAGCCCCTTACTCGAACCCTACATTTCATGTGCATATAAACATATAACAAGAAGCATATTCTCTAACTAAGGGCTTGTTTGGATTACATGCATTATAATGCCATTTTGAATTATTTTGCATTAATTTGAAAATTACATTATAGTACATATTAATGAACTTTTGCATTATCTTTTATTATTTTGGATTACGTACTATTTTGGATAGTCTGTTGAGACTTAGTACTTAAATAGCAGTATATAACATATATCAATGAATTTAGTGAAAATAATAATGATAATACATTATAATGTAATTTTGCGTTATGATATATGCGATCTAAACAGGCCCTAATAACACATCTTTCTCAACACAATCTACAAGTCCTCCATAGCCCATATACAATACAAAACTATCATAGATAAAGTTAGAGATGTAATCAATTGTTCACTTCAAACTCCATTCTTGCTTGACTCAAATGAATAATTAATCAAAAGGCAACAAAACTACAACAATGTCAAAACCTTGAAAGAATGAAAAAAGGACAAAGGTGATGAAATCTATTCACAACTACCAACTTAAGGGCTATAACCTACAATTAGAATTCAGAAAGTTTTTATACTTTGTTCCCTTGAGTGTCTTCTTAACATCATTCTAGTTTGCAATTTTGTCATATAAGGAAGCTTTATGTATCTTCACCTGTTTATTAGTCAAATTCATTCTTGAAACCTTGAGAAAATGTTGGACTTCTAGGGCATGTTTGGATCGCGCATTATAATGTAAAAGTCTGCATTATAATGCGAAATTTGATCCAATATTGCATTAAATCTGGCATTATAATGCAAACTTTTGCATTATAATGCACGATCCAAACATGCCCATAGTAATTTCTGCACAACGCATTAGAGTGCGTTTCGAGAGTTCAATGCAAATAAAGTAAAGTCATCCTAAAGGGCATAGATCTACACTTCTATTTTTGACAACATCTTTGTCGTAAAGTAATATATGTATGGTTTTATTGTAGTGCATTAGAGCTTTGAGTCCCATCTCTCTAACTTTATTTAGGCTAGGAATGACCAACTTTACATTGACAATGCGTTTATAATTAGCTAGTATATTGTTGAAGGGTTTCTTGAACAAATAAATTTATATTCAAGACCCCGCTGAGTATAGCGGAGTCAGGTTCGTCCACGGGAATGAGAGTAATGCACAAGATTAGTTGATAAACTACGAAAAGCAAGAAAACACGAACAAAACAAGGTCAGGATCGAGCTGATCAGGGTCGTGCACAATCCTGGACACAAAAAAAAAAAAAAGAACACAAACAGACTACGGGGCTCGAGCACGAACTTAAGTGAGTCGAGATCAATGCAATTTAACGAGTTTTAATCAAAATAGAAAAAGGCAATCCTAGGGCTAGGGCTACCACAACATCAACCATACATGCTTTCAACGAGAATTCACAACTAGCATGCAATCTAGATCATTGAAAAGTCAACTGTCGGAAACAATTCAAGTTATTCAATCAACTGTCGCAAATTAAATAACTTTCTATCTATCCTTCAACCTAGGAATATCAACTTTCGGAAATAATCCTATTAGAACTAGTCAAAGCAATCAACTTTACACTTTCGCTTTTAGGTTAATTGCAAAACATGCCTCAACTTTCGCAAAGGAATTTAGCACAAGATAGATAGATATGATCTTCAAGCATTCAAATCATGAATTCAAGTTTAGACATGCATGATTGTGTTGGGTTTTCACCCAACCCTAGAATCTAAGAGAACTACTCACTCATTAAAAAGAAAGAAGAAGACATGATCATCATAAACAAAACCGAAAATTCAAATTAAAATAAAAGAGGTCTTACAAATTTCTCCAACTTGTTCTCCAAGTCTTCCTCTTAATCTCCCAAAAAAACGTACAATAAAGCTAGAGCGAGAGAGATTAAATCAGCATCTTCAATAGTCCATACACATTGTGGGAGATTAAATAAGCATCTTCAATAGTGTAATTGCATTCCACTAGACTATCAACAAAGGAGCGCTTTTCATATTTTCATCGACATAGTCAATGATGAAAAGCGAACCTTTTTGAAGCGACTGAATTTGGTGGCGGAAATGCATCTGACGAGCTTGCGTTGAGCGTGAAACATCCGCTCAAGGATGGCCCATGCTTGAGAAGTCGAGGTTGCCCGAGTCACGTAGCCAAGAAGAGAGGTAGCCATTGTTGCTCGTAGCCAAAGTAGTATGAGTTGATCCTTGCGGTATCATTCCTCGTAAGCAGGATTGGGAATCACCTTGTTTGGATCCGGATCAGCCGAAGCAACCGGAATTGTAGGCATAGGAGCGGACGCCAGATTGAGAAACGATGCCATGCCATATGCACTGATGTGAACCCCGTTGAAGGATTCACGAAGGATCGATCGTTGGACTCGTAAATGGTCTTCTCACGTGTGTAACCGATAGATTTGAGACGAATTAACGCCTAGACGGGGCTTGAGTGAGAATTGAAAGTATTGAGAAGGTGATCTCTTTTGAGGGAGATCGGAAGAGAATGGGATGAGATGAGAAATTGGGTGACGCCTTTTAGAAGTAGTTCTGGAGTAATCTCGACAGCATAACGATAGTTCATTCAAAGCGTAAGAAACAATGAAGGGGGCGTGCCTCTTTTATAGAGAAAAAGGCACGCAAACCCTAGTTTTAACCTAGTGGCAAGGGCGACTCATGGGAGATGCACGCACGCGACCCAATACGCAAGCCCAAGCCCAAAACTCATAAAAATAGAAATGACATAATGGGAAATGTTTCGGAAAGGAAATAATGCTAAAAATAGTAAGAAACATAGATAGGTCACGGTGGCCTAGTCGCGAGTGTCGCGACAAGGTCGTGACAAGGCGTCGGCGCGCCAAGGGCATGTCGCGACACGAGGCGCGGCATGACTTCGGCGTCGACGGGACTGGTGCGCACTCGAACCTCGAGTGTCGAGGCCGAGGCGCACCAGAACCTCAAGTTCCCATGCCGGGGTGGCCCGGCATGGCATGGTGCTCGGCGGTCGCGACTGGCACGGTACCGAGGACGAGGTTCTCGGTACCGCGGTGCGGAGCGTCGGGCTGGGGCCTCGGCGCGCCTTCGACGGTGACGAGGCATGTGACTGTGGGCGTGCCGGTGGATGCGCCGTAGCTTGCGAAGGCTCGCGTGACGATGGATGTCGTTGCTCGAGTAATGGCGTGGGTCCTGGCTCGAGTGATGGGTCCGTCGGAGCGCACGGACATGTCTTCCTCTTCTTGGCTTGCCGACAATGTGGGGCTCACATCACCCTCCCCCCCTTGGGTGGGAAACGTCCCCGTTTCCTCGTCATGATACTCGGGATCTATATATGGAGAGAGATCTGAGACATTGAAGGAAGCGGAAACGTTGTATGTACCCGGGAGGTCGATGATGTAAGAGTTGTCATTGATGCACCGGAGGACCTTGAAAGGACCGTCCCCTCGTGGGTGTAGCTTCGTCTTCCGAGCAGCGGGAAAACGTTCCTTCCGAAGATGGACCCACACCAAATCTCCGGGCTCAAAGATCAAAGCATGGCGTCCCTTGTTGCGTTGGGCCGCGTATTGATCCGAGCGTTTCAGCAGCTGGGCCTTGGTGCGCTCATGTAGGCGTCGGATATGTTAGGCGCGGTTGGCCGCGTCGACATGCTCCTCGGGCTTGAAAGGCAAAGGCACCAAGTCCATCGGCGTGTGAGGGTTACGCCCATAGACCACCTCGAAGGGGGTCATCTTCGACGCAGAGTGGTAGGACATGTTATACGCAAACTCAACATGGCAAAGTAAGTCCTCCCACCGACGTGGGTTTGCCTTGAGCATCGTCCGAAGAAGAGTGCCCAAGGTCCGATTGGTCACCTCAGTCTGACCATCGGTCTGGGGGTGATAAGCAGTAGAAAACAGGAGTCGTGTTCCTAACTTCTCCCAAAGCGTTCTCCAAAAATGGCTGTAAAACTTGGTGTCCCTATCATTAACGATAGTGCGAGGAATACCATGTAGCTTCACCACATGTTCAAAGAACAAATTAGCGATTTCCACCGCATTATTAGTTCCTTTACATGCAATGAAGTGGGCCATTTTGGAAAACCGGTCCACGACTAGAAATATGGAATCCTTTCCACGCCTCGACATTGGGAGTCCCGTGATAAAATCCATGGAAAGATCTTCCCACGGGGCGTCGGGAATAGGTAGGGGCGTGTAAAGGCCATGTGGTTCTGACCGAGACTTGGCAGTATGACACGGCACACAACTTTGACAGTACTTGTTTACATCTCAAGCTATGTGAGGCCAGAAAAAATGCTCACGTAGTGCTGCCAACGTTTTGGCTATGCCAAAGTGGCCTCGGCCATCATGAGCCTCTTGGAGCAATAAGTGTCTCACCGATGAGGCCGGAATGCAAAGCTTTCCAGCTCGGTAAAGATAACCATTGTCCAAGAAGAAGGACTCATGGATGCGAGAGTGCTCGAGATCTTTAATGATTGAGGAAAAATACGGATCTGAGGCGTATAATTCCTTGATCATTGCGAATCCGAGCAACTTAGAATGAAGTTGGGTCAACAGAATTTACCTTCTTGAGAGGGCGTCGGCAACGACGTTCTCTTTACCCTTTTTATGCGCGATGACGTATGGAAACGTCTCCATGTACTCAACCCAACGTGCGTGGCGCCTATTCAGAGTCGTTTGACTCTTGAGATAAGCCAAGGCCGCGTGATCCGTATGAATTACGAACTCGCTTGGCCATAGATAGTGTTGCCACGTCTTAAGGACCCGAATAAGAGCGTAAAGCTCTTTATCATAGGTCGGATAATTAAGGGTAGCCCCTGCTAGCTTCTCGCTAAAGTAAGCGATAGGTCGTTGCTCTTGAAGGAGTACGCCGCCAATACCATATTCGGAAGCGTCGCACTCGATCTCGAAGCGCTTAGAGAAGTCCGGCGATTGCAGGACCGGGGCTCGGCATAAAGCATCTTTCAAGGCCTCGAAGGCGGCCTCGTGATGCGGCATCCACTTTATTGTGGCTGCCTTCTTGGTCAAAGAATGGAGTGGCCCGACGATAGAACTAAAGTCCTTGATAAATCGCCGATAGAAACCAGCTAGCCCCAGAAAAGAACGAACCATGGTCGGGGTTGTTGGGGTTGGCCACTCACGGATGGCCCGAATTTTGTCAGAATCCACTCGTAGGACATCCTTGGATACGACGAAGCCAAGAAAATTCGTCGTATCCGAGCAAAACACACATTTGTCCAAATTTACATACAAAGAGTGTTCGCGGAGGCATTCTAACACCTGCCTAAGGTGCCCCGCGTGAGAGTCCAAAGTTCTACTATAAACGAAAATGTCGTCAAAATACACGACGACGAAAAGTCCCAAAAATTTACGCAAAACAAGGTTCATCAATCTCATAAAAGTAGAAGGAGCGTTAGTGAGGCCGAAGGGCATCACCAACCACTCATAAAGACCATGTTTGGTCTTAAAAGCCGTCTTCCACTCGTCCCCTTCTTGCATCCGAATTTGGTGGTAGCCGCTCCTCAAATCAATCTTTGTAAACATCACGGCACCATGCAACTCGTCTAGCATGTCATCCAAGCGGGGAATCGGGTGGCGGTATTTGATGGTGATTTGGTTGATGGCACGGCAGTCCACGCACATCCTCCAAGAACCATCCTTCTTCGGCACCAAAATAACCGGGACCGCACACGGGCTAAGGGACTCTCGAACATAACCCTTGTCCAAAAGAGATTGGACTTGGCGTTGTAGTTCTTGAGTTTCCTTAGGCGACGCCCTATATGCAGCCCGGTTCGGCAATGAAGCACCGGGAATGAGATCGATCCAATGCTCGATCCCCCGAATAGGTGGTAACCCGTCGGGGAGCTCGGCAGGCATAATATCCGAGAACTCCTGAAGCAAGGCAGAAATGGAGGGAGGTAATACATGTGTCTTATCAATAGTAATATTAAGTAAAGGACACAATAAAAAACAAGTAATACTCCCCTCGATGTTTTTGACCACGTCGCGCCGACGGCATAGGAAGAGTCGATCTTGCACCGAGCCGAGAAGTGGGGGCTCGGCGTCCTCGCTCGTCCGCGGTGCGCCATGGGCACCATGTGGCTGGCCAACAGGCCCCTGCCAGTGAGGAAGATTGGGACCAGGCGCGCCGTTGGAACTAAGCTGGTTCTAGCCAGCGCCGCCAGGCAACGTCGCTGGCGCGGTGTGGCGCGCAACCGAGGACGCGTTCAGCATCTGAGGCTCGTCCTTCACTTTTGATCGGCGTTTCTGGTTCGAATCCTCATGTCCACAAGAATGTTGGGTTTTGGAACCAGGAACGCCGCCAGAATGTGTGCCATGGCCAGGAGCGCCGTTTGTGGTGGAATTCGGCATAGGCGCGGTCGTGGCTTTGTCCCGAGCGTTTGCTTGTTGCCTTTCGGCTTCATCCTGTAACGCTTCACTCGGAGACATAGGTAAGATGGTCACGCGTTTACCATGGTAATTGAACATGTAAGTGTTCACCCGGCCATCGTAAATCACGTGACGGTCAAACTGCCATGGACGTCCAAGAAGGAGATGTGTGGCGTCCATGTCAGTGACATCAAACAAAACCGAATCTGAATAGACACCAATGGAAAAGGAAAGGCTAACCTGTTTCGTGGTCCAATGGTCTCCATCGTTGGAAATCCATGCAAGCTTGTACGGTTTTGGATGATCCGATTGAGGCAACTTGAAGTGGTTTACGACTTTTTTGGACAAAAAATTGTCGTAGCTGCCCGAATCAATGATGACGCTAAGGGAGACGTTTGCACCAAACACCGAGTACGGAAAATGTTTTCTCGTTGATCGGTGGGCACAGACTCCCTTAAGCTAAGCGCTCGGCGCGTCACTAGCAAAAGTTTGTCAACGTCGACGCCGATATCCGAGGGTGCGCAGTATGCACCGTCTTCAATTGGCTCGGCGTTGTCATCTTCCGACTCAACCTCGTCTACGCTTTCGTAGGCCGCGGTTTGAGCCGAAAACAAGACGCGCTTCGTGTTGGGGCAATCCCGTTTCAAGTGCCCTCGGCCACCACATAAATAGCACTCGATGTCTCGAGTCCTTTGTGGGGGAGGTGCGACCTTGTCACGATTTTGGCCAACCGAAGTGCCCTTGGAGTCCGTCGCTGGGGTACCTACCTTGGGTTTAGAAGATCCATACCTTTGATAAGGGGACGTCTTCGGCCTCTTGAATTGCGTGTAAAGCTCCATGGCCGTGTGTATCAACCGTCCCAAATCCTTAATCGGCAAGACCACCAAACGATCTCGGATCCATTGGTGGAGTCCCGCCACAAAGCGAGACCGCAACGCCCCCGGTGAAGCGCTTATGCCCGCCTTGAAGAATAAATCTTCGAGGTAAGCGAAGAACTCCTCCGGAGTCATGGACCCTTGACGTGCGTCTTAGATCAAGATCCGAACCTTCTCCTTGTAGTCGGGTGGGATAAATTTCCTCTTCATGATGAAGACAAGTTGATGCCACTCGGTTATGGGGGCTTTACCCTTTCGGGCTCGATCCGATTCGAATCGATTCCACCACATACGAGCGGCACCCTTGAAATGAAGGGTCACCACCTCGACTTTCTCGTGCTCCTCGTAATGAAAATGCTTGAGCACGTGTTCGGTTCCCTGCAGCTAAGAAATAAATTCATCAGGGTTGTAATTACCAAAGAAATCCTCAAATTTTACCTTTACGTCTCGGCGTGATACATGCGCCGGAAGTTCATTATCGGCGCGCCGGTTGGCACGCGGAGGCGGTGTGCGTCGGCGTCGGGGGCCTCGGCCATGGCCTCGGTCAGGCCCGTCGCCATCATCGCTAGGCTCGTCTCCTCCATCACGCCGAGGGCGCCGCTGGTCCTCGCGGTCTCGGTTTTGGCGACGCTGAACCCCGTCGCGCCGAGGCCTTTCGCGGTTGTCACGGCGTTCGAGCCGATCATAGACCGCGCGGTTCTCGGGCAACCTGGGTCTCGGAATCCAATCCCGATCCCGATCTATCCACTCCTCCGAATCATGGACCGGAGGGTGGTCAAATTCCTCCTCGGAATCCTCCTCGTACTCCGTTATAGAGAACTCGGAATCCGAAATTGGAGTTGTGGGACTTTGATAACCTCGATAATCATTGACATCGAAGTCATCGCGGTCTTTGTAGTGCTTTATCTTAGGCGTCGGAGTGACCGCCTTTTTCTTTTTGTTGGCTTGTTGACGTCGCCACTCCTCGGAGTCATACTCCTCATCGGAATGAACGTCAACAACCTCCTCCAAATGTTGAGCCTGATTAGTCGGGCGACTTTCCTTCATGGATTCCAACCTTTGGACTCCAATTGGGTTAGCCGCTTCAACCATCGGACCCTTAGCCTTCTCTTGCGTCGTAGCCCACGGAACCGAGACGCCATGTGGCGTTACGCTCGGATTAGCGGGCTGCGTGTGGATCGTCACGGCAAGGGGCGCTTGTTGCTGCGCAAGGAACCTCGTAAGGACGCTTTCCAAGTTGGAGAAGCGCACCTCAAGTGCCGCCAGGCCATCGGATGGAACGGCATTGGTTAGCGTCGCGTCGGGCGTCCCGAGGAGGCCCGGTTGGAGCCCCGGCACGACCGGTGGGTTGTTGTGTTGTTGTTGGGTTGTGAGGCCTTGCTGGCTCAAATTCTCGTCTCCTTCCATGCTAGGGTCTCCTATCTCAACCATAGACATCAAACAAGTCAAAAGTTCCAAAACAACAAAACAAAAGAAGCGTCAAGATTTTGTAAGACTCACCACGCAAGTACCCTTAGTTTGCACGAAAAGTACCCGAAAGGTATGGGAGGCTAAGGATCTTGACGTTGCACAAGTATGGAACAACACAAAAGCACAAACAAGCAAGACAATCAAGCATGCAAGTAAGAAAGGAAAGAGATGGCGTCGGCTTTGGAAAGCCTTGGCACGTAAGAGAGGGAGAGAGAGAAGGAAGGGATCTCGGCCTAAGAGGGAAGGCGAGATTATGTCTTAACAAATTAGAAACAAAAAGATTATGCAATCAAAGAAGATATGCAAGATAAGGCAAGAATAGATCACGATAAGAGAGAGAGAGGATATCCGAAAATTAGGTGAGATACTTGCCTTATTTTGGCTTGTGTATCTCACAAGATCTTGGAAGATCTTTTTTTTTTTTTAAATTAACTTGGATAAAGATTGCCTTATTTTGGCTATGCTTTTCCAATAATATCTTTTTGATTTTTTTTATGGGAACTACGAGATCTTTGGAGATTTGATCTCGCAAGATTCTTGCTCAAACTAACAACCACGAGATCGGCCAAGATCGGACCAAATCTCGCACAAACAGAAACAATGGACGACGTGCACAAATCAATCAATTCAAACAAACATGAAGAATGCAAGCAAGCTTGAAATCTTAAGAGGATGAACCAAAAACAAGTGCAAGTCGGCGAGGATATGGTTATTTTTTGTGATTTTTGAGAATTTTTTTTTTCCGAAAAAACGATGGATCTAATGAGTGATGGTAGAGATGGCGGAAGCTAATGAAAACAAAGGTGGAAAAGAAAAATTTTCCTGCAAAAAACGAGTAAAAGAGTGAGAGAGACTTACGCAATCCGAGGCTCTGATGCCAGTTGATGTGAACCCCGTTGAAGGATTCACGAAGGATCGATCGTTGGACTCGTAAATGGTCTTCTCACGTGTGTAACCGATAGATTTGAGACGAATTAACGCCTAGACGGGGCTTGAGTGAGAATTGAAAGGATTGAGAAGGTGATCTCTTTTGAGGGAGATCGAAAGAGTATGGGATGAGATGAGAAATTGGGTGGTGCCTTTTAGAAGTAGTTGTGGAGTAATCTCGACAGCATAACGATAACTCATTCAAAGCGTAAGAAACAATGAAGGGGGCGTGCCTCTTTTATAGAGAAAAAGGCACGCAAACCCTAGTTTTAACCTAGTGGCAAGGGTGGCTCATGGGAGATGCACGCACGCGGCCCAATGCGCAAGCCCAAGCCCAAAACTCATAAAAAAATAGAAATGAAATAATGGGAAATGTTTCGGAAAGGAAATAATGCTAAAAATAGTAAGAAACATAGATAGGTCACGGTGGCCTAGTCGCGAGTGTCGCGACAAGGTCGTGACAAGGCGTCGGCGCGCCAAGGGCATGTCGCGACACGAGGCGCGGCATGATTTCGGCATCGACGGGGCTGGTGTGCACTCGAACCTCGAGTGTCGAGGCCAAGGCGCACCAGAACCTCAAGTTCCCATGCCGGGGTGGCCCGGCATGGCATGGTGCTCGGTGGTCGCGACTGGTACGGTACCGAGGACGAGGTTCTCGGTACCGCGGTGCGGAGCGTCGGGCTGGGGCCTCGGCGCGCCTTCGACGGTGACGAGGCATGTGACTGTGGGGGCGCCGGTGGATGCGCCGTAGCTTGCGAAGGCTCGCGTGACGATGGACGTCGTTGCTCGAGTAATGGCGCGGGTCCTGGCTCGAGTGATGGGTCCGTCAGAGCGCACGGACATGTCTTCCTCTTCTTGGCTCGCCGTCAATGTGGGGCTCACATCATGCACCGAGGGCCGAACGAACCGTACTACGCCAGAGGGAGTGAGTAGTTATTGCACTCAAAACGGATCGAGATTTGAGGGAAGTGAAACCGGTTGGCGGTGCCACTGGCGGCGCCGAGAAGATGACTAGTGAGTGAGGTGGGGGTGATTGAGAGATCTTGGCCAAACATATTGTTGAAAGGATCGTGTTTAGGCTGATACTATATGAACAATATAATTTGTGGGCAAAAGATAATTCTCATTGATGATTTACATGTTATATATAACAATCCATTATAGAACTAACAAAACCCTAGATACTTGTTTGACAAGTATTTTTACAAGATCAAAGATAATAATAAAATCGGTTACAAATATATACTAGGATAATATCATATCATAAGAGAAGATTTTATGAGATTCTATCCTAATAGTGAGCAAATGTAGGAGAAGACACACAAAAGAGTTTTTAATGGTAACAACTTTGTTACACAAACACGCTCCGGAACTATGCGTGTCACGTGTCGACACGCTCGGACACGTGACACGCGTCAGACACGACGCCGACATGCTCAGTCAACGTGTCAGACACGTTGATGTGTCGTTGACCAACATTTGCAGAAACGCTTAGTGTAAAATCGTTTGGAAACGCTCTTGGACATGTAGATCTGGGCGCCGACGGCTGACAGAGGAGGCAACTTTGGTGACGTTGGGGGTCGATATGCCAAGTTGTGAATATGGGGAAGAATGGGTTTGGGGGAAAAGACAAGGAAGAGTGAGAGAGAGGTGGGCAGATTGAGAGGAAAAGGAGGATATGAGAGAAAAATAAAAGGTTATTTATATATAATAACCCTAGTTTGGCCCAAATGATAATAGTCCTAATCTGGCCCAAAGCTAATTTGATATGCTTGGACTAAAACTCAATATATTGTGAGTGTTATTTATAAAATTTTGATAAAACTTTCACTAGACCTTTATAATAATGTATAATTATATTCACGTTTTCCTAACGTGTCGTGTCATATGAAATTTGGAAAATAGCGTGTTCACGTGTCCGTGTCCGTGTCCGTGTAACATAGCATAACAGAAGGGTGGATTAACAAAAGGATTTCTTTGTTGGACAATAGAATGGTGAATGGATAACAGAAGGGTCGAGAAATGGTGAATGGAGCTCACTATTTGATATGCATGGTTCTTTGGTGATTGTGAAAGTGGAGATATGCAAGGGTTTTTAATGACATAATCATCCTTTTATCTTGGAAGGAGCAAGAGAAGCTAGTGAAGTTGTAGGTATCCATTAGAAATATATAGGATGCTTCGTGGTACAAGCCGGGTAAAGCGTGGATTAAGGTGAATATTGATGACGCATTTAAGGACGAAAGCTTGGCTACCGAGATGTTTCGAGAGATAGCAACATGCATTGGATTGGAGGTTTCGTGCATAATATTGGATCATGCTCGGTACTGATGGCAGAGCTTTGAGGCATTCTTAATTGATCAGGTTTCTCTAAGACAAGGGTTCCGCCAAGTAATCCTCGAGTTGGATGTCTTTATAATAAAAACCTACTTTTATATTAACACTTTTTTTTTGATTAGGTAATGATTAGGAAACCCTCACCTCAGGGAGGGCGTCCTAGACCATCCTGACGGATGAGAACTTGAAGTTCTGGATGACTCGAAATAGAGATGACCGGGAGACTGTGGCTCAGTCTAGCAATTTTATCAGCCACAGCATTGGTCCTCCTGGTCACATGAGAGAGTCTAACTGAATGGAAATCCTCGAGAGAGATAAGTATGTCAGACACAATCATTTCGATCTCCCACGGGCAATTTAAGTGTCCTTGAGCCGCTTTAATTACTTGGAGGTTATCACCTTCAAATTCTAGATTTTTATAGCCTCCTTGTTTTGCTATTCTAACACAATCTCGTAGTGCAAGAGCTTCTGCCTTTAAGGCTGACATTGACCCATATCTATTTGCCATTATATGTACAACATTTCCATTATGGTCTCGCAGAATACTACCTCCTGATGCCTGGCCATTATCTAGTCTCGATCCATCAAAGTTGCCTTTAATCACTCTTGTTCCTGGTTTTTTCCAAGTCTTGCTTGTTGTCTTGTTTTTCCTTGTTTTCCTCTTTGTGCTATCAATTTTTTCCTCATCTTCATTCCAATATTTCGCTCTTTCCCACTGTTCTAATTGTGTTTTTATGTATTGAGGTAAGTCTTGTATGAGGTCACTTTCAGTTTGCTGAAAAACTATTTTATTCCTTTGATGCCAGATGCTCCACCATGAAGTAGCTAAAATGCAAAATTCCCTTTCTCCAATTTGATTTAGGAGGTTGGTTAAGGCTACTTTTATTGAACTTCCATTGGTGTTGTAGTTCCGAAGTGTTTGTTCAATTTTTGTATCTATTTTTCTTAAGGTGTTTAGTGTGTGTTGGCATTCAAAAAACAAATGATTAGTATCCTCATACGTACAATTGCAGAAAAGACAGCCTCCCGATATTGTTACATGTTTTTCTTTGAGTCTCTCTTTCGTAGGGAGTCCATTCATGCTTATCTTCCAAAGAAAGTTTTTAACTTTCGGGATTGTGTCCAATTTCCATATCCACTTAGTTAGGCTTGGTTCTTGATTCTCCAAATTTGTCACCAGGTTCATTGTCGAGTGAGTTGAAAACCACCCATTTTTGCTTAGTGCCCAGTAAAGTCGATCTTGTATGTTGTTATCCGGGATAGGGATTGCTTGGATTATATCTACTTGTTCCTTGGGAAGGATTTGCATCAGTTCATCTGTCTTCCATTCTTTTCCTTGTGTTATGAATTCCGCCACTTTGAGTTCTATGTTTATTGCTTGGGGTTGTTTTGCATATATCTTTAACGGTTGTCTTAAGGCCCAGTTGTCTTCCCAAAACTTGATTGTTTTCCCATCTCCTATTTGCCATATAAGTCCTTTTTCAAATTCCGGTCGTAAGTTTATGAGCTTTTTCCATTGCCATGAAGAGTTGGCTTTGAGCTTATATGAGAAAAACGTGTCATTTCTAAGGTACTTCTGTTTGATCAATTCAACCCATATGTTATCAGGTTCCGCAAGTATTTTCCACAGTAGTTTCAATTGTAATGCTTTGTTCATGTGTTCAGTTTTTCTTATGCCTAAGCCTCCAAGCTCTTTTGACTTACATATTCTATCCCATCCAATAAGGGGTTTATGGTTTGGATCTTTATTCCAGAAGAAATATCTATTTAGTTTATCCATATCATCATGTATCTTCTTTGGTAACATAAAGCTTTGCATTACATAATTTGGCTTCATTGCAAGGTTCGATCTTATTAGCGTCGCTCTTCCTTCTTGGGACAGGGTATTAGCCTTCCATTTAGAAAGTTGGCTTTGTGTTTTTTCTACTGAGCTTATGAACGTGTCTCTATTAACTTTCCCATTAATAATTGGATATCCAAGATATTTTTCTAGGTTAGTCATTGATGTGATACCAAGCGCTTGTTGGATTTGTTGTTTTTGCTGATTGTTTGTGTTTTTGGACGGTTGAAATGCTGATTTGTGATAGTTAACCTTTTGGCTTGAAATTGCACAAAATTCTTCCACAATTCTTTTAACTTTGGAACATGCACTTTGGGTAGCTTTTGAAAATATGATTATGTCATCTGCAAAGGCAAGAATGGGATTTTGAGACCTCCGCGTGCAATAGGGAAGCCAATCGTGTAACGATTACTCGAGCATTCCTTTTGTAGCTTTCTTGCAAGAATTTCTGCTCCAATAACAAAAAGGAATGGTGATAAGGGGTCTCCTTGTCTAAGCCCTCGTTCAGGGAAAAAGGGGTCTGTAGGTCCATTGTTTACTAATACTGAAAAGGAAACGGAGCAGACACATTCCTTAATCCATCCAATAAATTTATGATTAAAGCCAAAATTCTCTAGCACAAGGAAGAGATAGTTCCAGTCTAGTCGGCCGTACGCTTTTTCCATGTCTAATTTAACTGCTACCCATCCGTCTTTTTCTTTGCTTCCTCTGAAGGAATGGAATACTTCATGTGCAATCAGTACATTGTCTTGAATCGCTCTATTATTTACAAAGGCTCCTTGGAGTGGATGAATAATTTTGTTCATTAGTTTTTTCATTCGTTCTGTGATAATTTTTTATATTACTTTATAGATTGTTGAGCATAAACTTATCGGTCTATAGTGGTTTGTTGATGATGGATTTTCCACTTTTGGGATGAGTGAAATGAAGGTGTGGTTGATTTGTTTCAACATTCTTCCAGAGTGGAAGAAACTTTTGACTGCTTTTATAACTGAAGGTCCTACAATGTCCCAATATTTCTTATAAAATTTTGATGTCATACCATCTGGTCCAGGCGATTTATAGGAACCAATCTGCATAAGAGCTGCTTTAATTTCTTCATTAGTAACAAACTTAGTGAGATTGTAATTGTCCTCATCCGTTATTTCTGTTGTGATTAGTTCTAGGTATTCTTGTGTTAGGCTCTGATTCATTGGTTCTTTTATATACCTATTTCTGAAATCCTTTCTTATTTCTTCTCTGATATTCTCCATTCCTACAATATGGGTTCCATCACTAGTATGTATTTCCTTTATGTTTTTTCTGTTTCTTCTCCCATTTGCTATTTTGTGAAAGTAGCCTGAATTAGTGTCAGACAATTTTATGTGTTTTGTTTTGGCTCTTTGCTTCCAATAAATCTTGTGGAAATTCAATATACTTTCTTTTTGTTTTATTAGGCGAAGTTGCTTTTGGACAATTTCTGGTTGTGGTGAGATAAGAATTTGTTGTTGGAGGTGTACAAGTTTGTGTTCAATATCTTTTAGTTGTTCAAACACGTTTCCAAATGTTCGTTTATTCCAATTTTTTGCACTTGTTTTAAATAATTGGGGTTTTTTCACTAGTTTGAACATATTTGAGCCTGACACATCCAAGCGCCAAGCTTGTTTAACCACATTTCTAAAATCTTTTATGTACATCCACATTTTTTCCACTTTAAAAGAAAGTCCCTTTTCTATTAGATCGTTACTAAGGTCCACTGAGATTTTGCAGTGGTCCGAAGTTGTGAATGCATGATTTGTCACTTTGATGCTAGGGAACCATTGTAAAATGCAGTTACTCACTAGGACTCTATCCAATTTTTCATATATATTGTTTTCCTCTGTCTTGTTTTTTCTCCATGTGAATTGATTTCCTCCAGAAGGGATATCAACCACTTCACATTCGTTTTTGAATTTATGCAATCGTTCAAATCGGTGTGGTTCCAGATAGGCACCTCCTTGTTTTTCACTTGAATCTTGCATTTCGTTCAGATCACCAATTATTAAAATTGGTAGATTCAGGTTGAGCAATATGCTTGTCAAGCTTTGCCAGAATTCCGCTTTCAAAACGGCATTTGGAGGGGCATAGACAAAACATAATGCTATCGATCTTTTAGTTGACATATGGTTGTATTTTAGGATGATATATCTAGGTTGGTGTATTAAAACAGTGATTTCTTCCTGAGGCATTTGGTGTTCCTTCCACATCACCCCAAGTCCTCCAACTGTCCCCAGAGCAGGCGACCAAACGAAGTTATCAAAACCTGCCCTCCTCCACGCCCGCTCACTTGGTGTTTTGTCAGTTTTTGTTTCTGCTATAGCCATTATTTGTATTCTGTTAATCTTACAAAAGGAATCGATTTCCGGCCAAAAAGATTTTCGACCCATTCCCCTACAATTCCACGATCCTATTTTCATATTAATTTATATTTATGAGTTTTGTTTCTGCAACCCTGTCTTAGTGGCCTAAAATGTGTATAATGCTGTTTTTGTTTACCACTACATATTATCCTGTATGTTAAGAGTTGTCCTGTTCTTTCATTTCTTTCTTGGTTGATTTTCTGTTCACTCATGATTTCAGCTTTATTTTGTTTCGTATCATTTTTAGTTACACTGCTGCCTTTGAAGGTAGCTTTGCTTTTTGTCATTGTTTCTTTCATTAACCTCGTTCTTAGCTTCCATATTTTCCTTCTACTAATTAAGAAAATTTTTCCATGACCTTGTTGTAATCTGATTCTTTTAACAATTTTCCTGTACAAATTGTTCAAAACTACCTGGGGATGTGTTTTGTTTCCCTGTAGACAGTAAGTATAATGACTTTGCCATTCATTTCCTGTGATACAGCCTATATGCCAACAATAATCACCCTGTCTCAAGTCTAATTTACATAAAAATTTCTTATGTTTCCTATAATAATCTTTTACATGCAATGGTCCTTTAGGGAGCCATATTTTTTGTATAAACTTCATCTGTCTTGTTCTCTCCTGCCCTTCTCTTCTTTCTCTATTTCTGTTTACAGTCTTTCTGTTTTCCTTTCCTTGTGATTTTCCTTCATTGGGTGTTGCTGATGTACCTGGTCTGTTGCAACTCCCTTTCTCTACATTTTGTTCCTTGCATTTGCTTTTCTGAATAGCACAAAGGAAGAGCCACTTAGTGCATCCTCCTCTCTTGTTCCGTTTTGTGCCTAAACTATTTGTGCAATACCACAAAATGCATAGGTAGTTAATAGTTCTCAAAACACTATTTCTTATATTCTTAGATATAACAAGATAGCACAACAGTACATAATTTAGATTATCCTCAACATTGATTTTCCTATAGCCTAGACAATCAATCTTTCCATTATTAATTTCTGTCATAAGGGTGTCATTCCACCAGGGAATACAACTTATGTAGCTCATGAGTTTATTGAAATTGCCTCTCTTCCTGTTGTTCCTAGAATTAGTTTTACATATTTTTCTCAGAAATATTAAAGGTATAAACCTCAACTTTTCATCACTGAAATTAGGATTTTTAATATGGTTTTCATCATAGTAGCCAGTCTTAGTATCTATCCTCCTATCAATGTCAGAATTTGGCCAACTCACAGATCTTTCATAATGCAAAATAAGAACTAGATTCATTACAATCATCATAACAGAGTACATACTTCATTCTTAGCATTCATATAAATGATGTTATGATTCATAGTTGTAAGATTCCTTTTGCTTTCTTTAATTGAGATAAAGTTTATATTGTGGTTCAGAGATTTCTCAACATCATAACCAGCATAGGAATAAGCATCATCATGGTCACACTCAATATTCATCCTTCTCAATAAATCAAAATTTCCTTTTGTTTCACCTTTGTTTTTCAAAGACCCTAAAAGGCCAGCCTCAAAAGGCATCTTATAGCCAATGCCCTTAAAGGTCTCAGTGACCATGGCAGGCTGAATGTTCAACTGATCATGTGGAACCACATGCTCAGATTGTTCTTTAGAGAAATTTTCATCAGAATATAAGACCTTCTTGAAAGACTTCTTGTTTTTCTTCATTATGGTACTTTGTTTCTTTATTAAGGCGCCTAAGCTTTGCTGTTTCCGGGTAAACAATTTGCAATTTTCAGAGTGAATAAGAGAATAGTAACGAAGAGCTATCAAGACTTGTATGAGGAGGTTGACATCCCAACGATTCAAATTATAGGCAGCAGAAACCCATTCAGAGATTATAAAATGTAAGTCTAGTTGAGAGGAAAGAAACAACCTAATCGATCTGTCTTTACTATGCCCATCATGGCTAATCCAGAGAAGGAAGCAAGTTCCTTCCCAAAGAACTTCCACCTGTCTTCTCTCCCTGAAACGCCGCGCCGTTTGAAGCCTCGTTGCTGCCTCGAACAAAACCATGAAGAACTGGAATGCACAGTACCAGAGTTTAAAAAACCCTAGACTCCAAATCACTTTGGGTTCCAAGAGATAGAGCCCCCTAAGCCTCTTTCGACGCCTTCTTTTGGATGGTATATGGTTGTTTGTAGCCTTGCTGAACTCAAGGCTGTCGGCATGTGTCGGGGCTGATATATCGCCGCCGTCAGAACTAGGAGCGGTTTCATGATTTTGGGGTAACAATGTGCCAAAAGCACACCACAAATGGAGTTTCTCTTCATTACTCTGAATTTGAGCAAGGACTAGAACGATTATTGCAGCAATTTGGGCTAGGTTTCGAGATCTAGGGTTTCGATTGAAATGTCGTGGGTACTGTTCAGAGGTTTGGGAACGAGGGGCTGGGAGCGAGGGAGTCATTTATTTAGGCTATAATTGACTTGAGAACATTTAATTTCGGTAAAATATCAGTAATAAAAGCTGAAACTCTGGCATTTCGAGAAGCAATTAGGGAAATAAAAAATCGAAACCTAAGAAAGGTTGAAATTGAAGGTGACAATTTGCAAGTCATTAACGCGGTTAAAGGGCTATCTAAATGTCCGTGGGAGATTGAACTTATAATCTCCGACATCCTTGTCTCCATATCTGGAGTCCAGGATATTTCTATCAACCACATCTCTAGGGAGTGTAATGTTGTGGCCGATAAAATTGCTAAATTGGGCCACAATCTCCTCGCCGAGTTTATTATGACTCATCCAGAACTTTTAGTTCTAATCCGAAAGATACTCTAGGACAACTTTCGTAAAGGAGTGCCTCCTAATTTTTATCTAATTAAAAAAAAAAAATTACAGCACACCTTCTCCAATTCATTATGCTTCATTCGATCGCCCCATTATAGCACACCTTCTTCATTATGCTCCTCTCTTCTCATTTGACCGTCATTTTCTCTGTCATTCTATCTTCTTCTTCGCCTTGCTCTTTTTCCTCTCTCGTTTATCTTTCCTTCAATTGGTGAGCTAGGGTCTCACTTTCCGCTGCCGCCGTCTGCTTGTTCTTCCCCTCGAGGCCCTTTAGATATGCTCTCTCCTTCTCGTTTATCTCCGTCTGTCGCTTCCTTAATATGAAGCCTTCAATTTGTTCGATTCTTGGGAGCACCAGGCGGATTTCGTTTGAGTTCGATGGTAAATAGATGTCGCTGGATTAGGTCGATCAGAAGCGCGCACCGAAATCGGTGGTGCTCGGCAAAGAGTTGGAGGAGGGAGTGGCGGGCAACGAGATAGTCAGCGTTTTTCCAAACCTTGGGTTATGGAATTGCTATTTCACCATTTGTCCTTAGCAGATGTGAGGTCCTTCATGGGTGTGCTAATTTGCTTGTTGATTTCTTCTCGTCTTCAACAGGTACAATCTCCTCCTCCTTCTTGTTCGTGCTCTTAATTTCTCTTAATTTGCAGATTCCTACCCTTGAGCTCTCATAAGTAAGCTCCTCTATCTTCCATGTGCCCGAATTGAGCGAATTAGTGGTGTTTGATCATGCTCAAAATTTTTGTTTGCATTGTGTGCCTTTTGAATCTCTGTATTTTTTCCACTTTTCTTATCTCAACACCGTGGTTGACTTCAGAATTCCATCTTCGATGTAGTCTACAAGGTTTTTAACTGGATTCATGGAAGCATGGAATCTTAAGAGGATGGAATGAAGTATTCTCTGTTTGGGATGGGGGTGAGGGAATTGTAAGTGGTACTTGTTCAGTTTGTATGCTGAGGGTTAAAAAGATTTTTTAATGGAAATTTTTGTGTTCTTGCCATGATCATCTTTACACTGGGAGCATTTTATAAGATGAGGGGTAGACCAGAATTCTCAATGTCTTCATCTTCGTTCATATTTGCTGACACGAAAAAGCGAGTGCCATTTGAGTTCTCAGGTAAGCCTGGAAACCTAGATATTTGGGTTCTCTTTCTAATGTAATATTTGCATTTTCCACTCAGATTACATTTGAGCTGTGTGTTTTAATTTTCTTTTTTTTTCCACTTTCAAACCAAGGCGGTTAGTTCACGCTAAAGAATGGTTTTTCTGCTTTATGTTTGTGTCCGGATAAAATTTGCAGGATGTGAACAATTTTCTTCAGCCCCTGTTGCAACCGTGAAAGCAGATAGGTGGCTTTATAGTAGACCTCTATGCCCTGATTTCGGCTTCGATTCATGCACTTTTAACTAGTCAGCCGTTTCCATATACATATAATTATGCTAGAATTCTTTGTTTTGTTGTATGTTATAAACTATTCCTCTTCTTTTGACACTACACCTGATTTCAGTTGGTTGGACATGGGTTGGTTTAGGTTTTGTTTTCACGGTCATGTGTGGATCTGGGGCCTAGGTCTTATGGGCTTTCACAACAGGCCCCATCCTCATCTCTGTGTTTCTTCTTCTCTCTTTTTTTCTATGTCCTTCTCGATTGGTGGATTTTCTTTTCTGTTTTCTTTGCGATCTTTGCTCTCTCTTCCTTCAACTTTATTTGAATTTATGCTAATTAGTTTCATTTGTTTTCTTATTGAATCCATTGCTTGCTTTTATGACCGTTCTTTTCTATTTGTTTGACAAATGTATAGAAAATAATGTTTTGGGGAGCGATATGCTTGGGTTCGTACTTGAAGATTGATAATTGGTGGGCTTTGGGGTATTAATTATTGTTTCTTTTCTCCACTAATTATTTATTTAGAAAGCAGCCAGTAGTTACTAATTAGTTGGGTAGTGTGTGAAGCTAATTACTTCAACTAGAATAAGTTTGCGTTCGTGTTCCTAAGTATGCATGCTTATCAACTTTTTGATCAATGTCAGCACCTAATCTAAAAAGATGCTTAAAAGTTGTGTTGTCAGTCAAATCCCATATATGCATCTTTCAGTTACTCTTACCAATGTTTATATGAGTTATTGTTGATCCTGAAATTATACTGCGCTTAATTTATGAAATAAGGGTATGTTAGTGATGCATTCTGGGGTTGTTCCCTTTCTTTCAACTGATATCTGCAATCATCGTCCATATAGTCATTAACCTCCAAGATTTTAGGAGAATACTGAATTTTTTTTATTATAATCTCTCTTCTTTTTCACTTAATACTTCCCTGTGATATTGCCTCCAAGATTTTAGGAGAATACTGAATTTTTTTTAATTATAATCTCTCTTCTTTTTCACTTAATACTTCCCTGTGATATTGTACTCCTGGTTATATACAAGATAAAGTTTGTGAATTTTGCAATAGAGTCTATACATAAGAGTTGTGCTTGCATCTCACATTTTGTGTCCTCTCACGGTCATAATGAAATAATTTGCTCTGGATTGCTTTAAAATTTTGTTGTTTAATGTTTAGGGGAATGCACAACTTTGAAAACACAAAGGTTTGAGTATCAAATGAATATCAAGGTCCAAGATAGGACTTTCTTTGGATAGCTTGTTAATGTTAGTTTTTATTGAAACGAATGATGATAAGAGACATGCTATATGAATTGTTTGCACTACTTATGATGTTTTTGAGTATGCCTAATGTTAGAGTTTTAGTTCTATCTACTTATTATACCATCACTAATATTCATAAAACTGTTGCAAATTTTTCTTGGATGTGCCTTGAAGTACTACTATAATAGCATAGGGTCTTTTATGATGGTATTCATTTGTTTTACCCTTTCTTATTGCTCGAGTGCTCGGTGTAATTAATGATGTCTATTTTAATGGTCCGGGACTTGACTGACCGTTGGAAGTATTGCGAGGAGAATGTTTCATGCAAAATTGTTTTCTACTAAAAGATATGGAGATTATGGTGCGGAGCGTGAATGGAGTATATATACAGCTGGGAAAAGCTAGATATATGGACTTTATTGCGTTTTTAGAGCCATTCATTATTCCTTCATGATTGTGCAATTGATGACTTATTCATACCTCATGTCATATGCAGCTTTTGGAATGGTTATTAACCATCTGGTTAGCAATCGTGCAGTGAATTAAATGAACTTTGCTGTTATCTCGTAGCAACTTGCTATTGATAATTCGTACAGGTTTAGAGACCATACTAAAAGTTTGAATGCTAAAGCTCACCATTGTATTTTTCTAAACTATCCAATAATGTGTATGTTTGCTTGTTAGCGTTTGTGACGAAATTGTTTGTTCTTGCTGAGTTGTTTCTCATCTCTTCTATGAATTTGTTTCCTTTGTTTCTAGGCAATTACCTCGTCGGCTGCCAAAAAAGGAGAGCTACTCTTTGCTGATGTGAGCACTAAGTTGGTGAGCAAAAATGAGTTTGTTGCCATGGATATCAATCGTAGTGTCTAATAGTCTATAGTTGTGGTTGGGAAATGAACATCATTTTTATTGAGTGTGGTATCGAATTAGTTATCTTTCATGAAGATTTATTGCAGTGTCCTTACGATTAGGAGAAAATGTGAAATGCAACATGGTTTTAAATCTTATTTTGTGCAACTCTGTTTGTGATTACTAGACTTCTGATTGTTTTCTTACTTTTTTTTTCAATGATTTGGATGGGTGCATAGGCTTTAACGACATTCAAGGTTAATGAACCTTTCCCCGGGCTGAAACTAATATTCAGCTTTTACTGACCAGAAATCCGGCAAGGTATGAAAGAAACTTCCAATTTCTTTTTGATTTTATCAGTCTCTACATTCCCTAAACCAATATTTTTGTTTTGACTGCAATAACGAAATGCTGAGCATTCCGTTCTTGATTCTTTTATCCGAGTTTCTTACAAAAGTCTGTAGTAGCTCAAGCTAAGATATACTAAAATTGATAAATATGTTTTCAGGGGGATAGAGCTGGAGAAGCTTATACCAATCTAGCTAATTGTCATATGGAGGTAAACGATCTTGCAAGAGCCAAAAGGGTCCTTTTGCTATTAATTGTAGACAAACTAATATGTTGTTTCTGCACAACTTGATAGCAAACGTGAAGCAGCCAATGCTTATGCTGAGGCAACACATGCCTATAAGAAGACGTCAACTATTGGTATGTAATGTTTAGCAATCATGACTTGTGCAATAGTATCTTGTTCATTAGTATTAAGATTTGCATTGCACTAAAGGTGTTTCATAAAATGCTCAACATGGTTTGTGATTGTGGAATTGTTTGTTTTTTGGGGTTTGGGATTTAGGATTCAAGGTTGTGTGATTGGTAATTTAAGATTGGTTCGGTTTAGTCCTAACCTCAAGGGTTAGTTCCTGGGCATCGTACCATTAGCTATAGTTAGTAGTTAGCAGTGAGTTAACATGTCATAACTTTATGCTATTGGGTCCTTTATTAGGGTTCTGGTTATGTGTGGCTATTTTATTTGCATTTCTCTTAGCTTTTTGGATGAATTTGTGCATTTTTTGGGTGATTTTGAGTTGGGTGTTTAATTGAGCTTGGAAAATTTGTGTTTTGAAAGTGAGGACGCTAGTTGTGTTCAAGTGTGTTCGAGTAACGACGGTTGAAGACGGGGAAGACAAGTACGCTTACCAAGCGGTTGTGAATATAGGAGGCCGCGTTTTCAAGGCCGGGTTTCTTGTATTATCAAGGTGCTGAATCCAGAGACGGGTTTCCGAATCTCTCAGAGTTGCATTTGGGTGGTGGTGGTGGGATAAATGGGGCGTCTTCATCTCCTGAGATTAATATTTTCACAATGAAGATCCTGATGCATCCATTTTGTCATGAAAGTGAATCGTTTATTGCTCTTTCTTTCTTTCTTTATTTTGTGGTAAAATATTTGCTTTATTGCTACTGTAATAAGTCTTTCTCCCTCCCTAGATGCCTGCCTTTGTATTTTGACCTCTTATTGGTAGAGTAGTAAGAAGATTGCCATATTTACAATTTAACATATAAACAATTCGGGGCGTCCAACTAGTATGTAACAAAACAAACAAGTGGAATTAAAACTCACAAGCCAAGTCTTCTATCTTACAAAGGTAGCCACAACCTAATGTGAAAAAAGAAAAAGAAAAACCTTAATGAGAAACTTAAAGACACAGCAGAAAGGATACTGAAATATGTACATCTTGAACTTATTCCTCTCCACTAGAGTATTAGACTACTTACTCCAAAATTTATAACACTACATCTTGAACTTATTCCTCTCCACTAGAGTATTAGACTACTCACACCAAAATTTATAATACTGAAAAAAAACACCAAGCTAAACCTCCACAGAAGCCATACATCTTACTCTACTAGAGTTATCTTCATTACTAAAACAAAAAGTCTTGTTCGATCACCATATTTTCCCGATCAACGCTTTTTTTTCTTGCCTACACCACCACCACCTTCATGATTTGTAGTCTCTGCTTGACCGGAAACATTAGTGGTCACTTGATCAGATGATGGCACTCTTGGATTCGGAGGAAGGGCGATTTTGGGGGCGGCGGCCATAGAAGAAGAAGAGGCACCATAAGGAGAGAAAAGATGAGGAGATTGGCGCATATAATGCATCATTTGCATATGCATCTGCATCTGTAGATGTAAATGCAAATGCAAATGATGCAATATATGCGTCACTTGATATTGTAGCATGGCGGGACAAAGCATCATCATTCCAGCTATTGCATTTGCCTCATCAGAATTCAGATAATAACCCGATTAATTATAGGAGACATGATTTTCAAAAAGACTACTACCATACTACGAAGAGAAATAATAACATGCATACACCAACTTAGCTTAGGGAATTACTTACTTGAGCTTGATACTTGAGCAACCCGATTTGTTTGATGGTCTCATCCAAGATAGAAACTGTGTCCTTCTGTAAAATTCATGGCAATCATCAAACCTAGGTGAAATTAAGTTTATTGTTTACTTAAGACAAAAAACAACAGGTTGGATTGATGGATCAACCTTTTTGATTTCGGGAAGTAACCCTTGCAAGATTTTTATCCTCTTGTTGAACCTCTCTCTTTGCCTCTGCTACATCAAACATGTATAGAGATTTGTCAAGATGAAAGCAAATTGACATGTTAATTAAAATTGAACTTAGTTCGGGATGGTAAAACTACCTTCTCAGATACATTATGTGCTTTAGTATGAGCAGTTTGTTGACGCTTACTCTGTTCCCCGCTATCTCTGTTGTCGTCTGTTTTACTAGTCCTACCTATTGAGATGTCTCCACTATTCACCTATTTACATCAAACAAAAGTAAATTTTCCACTTTAAAATTACACCAAATACTAAAAGTAAAATTCCGAATGATTTCACCAATAAATAGAACCAGTGGTGGAGCCAGAAAAAATTGGAGGGGGGGGGGGGCGAGATTGATTTTGTCAACAGGACAATAAATTATTATTATTTTATTATTTAAATAATTAATATTTAAGATACATGCTACTATATATAACGATATGGTAGTAAACCTATAATTAACAATATAGTTATATATAATATGTATAAATATAAATTTAATTATGTAAAAGAAAATTAATTTCTTATCTCTATTTGTATAGAAAAAAATTTAATTAAACAATTAAGAATTTACTAATAAATAAACTAATTAAATAAAGATTAGATACATTTAAAAAAAATCTATTTTTAACCTTACCAACATAGTAATTATATTTTAATATGAACCACAATTAATATCATTTTAAACTTACCTATCAAGCTAAGTAGAAATGTAATTGCTTTCATAAACATATGAAAAAAAAACTAAACTAAATGCTTGTAGGAATTAAAGTTTAAAAAAGAAAAGAAATAGGGAAGGCAAATCTCCCAGGATTTGAACAAGGGACCAACTGGGCCCAATAATGGGCAAAAACACCACCAAAACGCCATTTTGCCTTCCCCTTCTCAACAGTATACCACATCATCCATCTCTATCTCTCCCTTTGTTCCCAATTCCAGCATCCTTGCACAAGAACTTCACATGCGAATTTTTGTCTGGTGCAATTTTTCTCCTCCGGCCTCCGGCCTAACAGCAGCTGACGCCTCCGGCCTCCAGTTGGACCATCTCGGCCCGTCCCCAACAGCAGCCGCGCCCGAAATTCCAGCTCCTCAGCCCGATTTCAAACCCAATTAAGTAAATTCCTCTAATTTGTGTTGTTGATATCTTCAATAACTGCACCGCCCTTGCCCGACGGTGCCACCAAGAGCCGGTGAAGGCGGGCATGTAGCTCGACTTTCAGGTCGTTGGAATAACTCAACCAAAATTTCAAAAATCGATTGCGGGTTCGTTTCTCAGCCAAATTTGTTGATTCAAAGCTTGAAATAACGAGGAGAACATCCTCTACAATAAATCTCAAAATATTGGACTTGATTTGATCAAGAATCGAGCTGAAACGATGATTTTTGGATTCCGAACTGATTTTCCAGATTTTATTTGAAATGGTGATGAGCTGTTTTCGGGGGCTTCGTGCGGCGTTGTCCGGCATTCTCTCCGTCCTAAACCACAAACAGTAGAGAGAGGGTGCTTCCTAGGATTAGCTGTAGCATGTTCAGTTTCCACCCCAACCCTGGTGTAGCCGCCCGAAATCAATGAACAAGCGTTCCCGACCAACTTCGCTGTTGGTTTCTTATCCCCAGAAATTCAGCTTCGACAATTGATTTTCATCGCCTCCGTTCTCCGTCGTCCCTCAACTACTTATAGATCCGTTGCCAACAGTAGATAGAGGGCGATGAGGAATTCCAAGTGTCGCTTGAATCACCTAAAACGGATATCAAACGAAATCTCTAGCCATCGACGAAGTTGGCTCATCGCTCAATGGTTTCCAGATGGTTTTGGTTCAAAAAAATAAGGGGAGGGTGTTTTTTTTATCATCAACACTCTAATGTTACAGTTACTCACCAATTGTTTACAGGCTCGGCTGTAAGGGCTTTCCCTTGATGTAAGATTATTGGAATAACATTTCAATTTGGCACATGCGTGGAGCTAATACAGGCTGCGACTTGTATTACTAATGTGTTTAGCTTATCAAAGCCGCCTTCTTTTTAGCCAATATTTCTTGGAGATGATAAAGAGCTTAACTTGCTGTCAATGTAAACTCTCCTTTGATATTATTCGCTATGTAAATATGTATTATAGCAAATAATGATGAACCCTTATAAATATATAGATTGGAGAGCCAAGAATTGGTTCACTAAGGTTAGTTTAGCTGCATGAATTTATATGTGAGCAGCACAGTAAGGCTTTCTTGATGTTCTTAGTTTTTGTGAGGTAATACAATTGTCCAATTCATATATTCAAGTTTACAGAATACAAGGGCCACTTAGTGACATTTCATTGCTTTTAAAGAACAAGGTAACCAGTAGTTGAAGCTTATGGTGGATGGGCTTTTCATATAGAGATTGTGCCAATAGAACTGCATACCCTCGATATGATGAAATTGTGGTAAGTATTAAATCTATTGATATCTACCGTTTACTTTATTCTCAATAAATTGTTGGCCTTTGACACTTTTCTTAAATACCCTTAATTTTTTATACATTTTTGGAAATGTGTTAAAGAGTCAACATAACACATCAATTCATGCAAGTTATGAAAGCTCAATATACACAGAAGAAGAGCACCTTCACTGTACCAAAAAGGAACTATATTTCTCTGGTTGATTTTTAATCACATTTGAAGAGTTATAGAGCATAGCTAGCTTTACTTCATATAGGACAACCTAATAATTAATTGCACAAATATAGATTTTTTTGAGGTATAGGCTCATCCTGAATATTTTGAGAATACGACTGATTGGTGCTTCTTGTATTTGGATTCTGATATCACATTATATGATATACTTATTTGCGTTTAATTGGTGAAGATACTTTTCATAAGGTAAATCTCTTGGAACAAATGAATCAGTTTGGTTTGATCTAATATTTGTAAAAAGATGGTTATATCTTAGTTGAGTTTTAAGTGATGAGCTATATCCAGCTTAGTTGGGCTTGCTTTTACTACTTAATTTCACATGAATGTGGATTCTCATGTGATTCGAACAATATAAAGCTGAATGTGTGAATTTTTTATTTGTAAATCTCTACTAATTCATTTCAAAGTGGATTTTTTTTTCTATGCATATTAATACTCTACTTTATAATTAAGGGCCAATTTGATTGGTCGCGCATCGCTCGACCCCGATTATTAGTAGGTAAAAAAATTAGATAATTTTTCAAATAGTTATATCAAAAGCTTGGTTTATTTTTATATTTTCCTTCATGTTTTAGGTTTGAAGCCATTTTTGTGTTCCAAAAGTTATCAATGTAAATATTGAATAGTCAAAAGACAAACCCTACTAATTAATTTAGTTTTTAAAAAACTACTAATTAAATAGTAAAAACATAAAAAACTCAAAAACCCTACTAATTTGTTTAATTTTTAAAACTATTAATAAAAAATTGAAAATAAAAATAAAAATTTCTTCTAGGTTATGGGAAAAAAAATTGAATATTGTTGCATCAGATAAACTCTAATACTATGAAACCAGCTAACAAATTATTAAAGGAGAATCAAATTAAAATTTTATTTTATGAGAAAAAAACCTAAAAAACTCAATGATGTATCAAATAAATCCAAAAAAAAAATGAAAAATTCAATTCAAGGTTATCGGAATAAAAAAAAAACCGAACTCGTATTAAATAAAGGCTAGAAAAAATAAAAACAACATGCAAATTTTTTAAAGGAGAATTGGGAATTAACCTGGTGTTTTTGAGAAGGAGTTTGCCTCTTAAAGTTGAACTGCTGGTTTGTCTGAGAAAGAGCCTGCTGGTGTGTGAAGAGCTGGTGTTTCTGATGTTTCTAATGACTTAAAATTGAACTGTTGGTGTGTTTGATGAAGATTGAACTGCTGGTTTCTCTGAGAAGGAGGTTGACTATCAAACTCAAACTTCACCTGAACAATAGTAGGTTGTACATCAGTAAGATTGAACTGTTGGTTTGTCTGAGAAGTAGCTTGACTATCAAACTCAAACTTTACCTGAGCAATAGTAGGTTGTACATTAGTAAGATTGTTTGTATGAGAAGGAGGTTGACTATCAAACTCAAACTTCACCTGAGTAATAGTAGGTTGTACATCAGTAAGATTGAACTGCTGGTTTGTCTGAGAATGAGCTTGACTATCAAACTCAAACTTCACCTGAGCAATAGTAGGTTGTACATCAGTAAGATTTGGTGTATTGTACTCTTGTTGTAGTATTTGTTGCACCTGGTCAGTATTTGTATTCTTTGATATCTACTTGAAATCCAAATCTTCCTTCATCTTGAAACTGTCTTTGGAGTGTTTTTTTTTTACTAATACTAGCTATGTATACATATATAGCACAATCAAGTATTAGAAGCAAATCAGACTTATTTGGATCTCAACGGAGGAAGTTGGATCTCTATGAGAAGTGAATGAAATGGACACATAGAGGCTGACCTCAAAAATTGGCCGTTCCAATTGAGAGCAATAAGCAAGTCGCCAGGTGTGCACGGTAGTTTCCAAGGTCCGAGTGGTAAAAATTGAGAGTTAACTAGCCGCCAATAGATATTATAGATGGATGAAACGACGAGGAGAGACTGAGAGAGGTCACGTGATTAAACTTGAACCGCAAAACAAAACAAAACAAAACATCGAACCTGGAGCTTCATCCTCCTCATACGTGTACTGTGTACACAAGGCCAGGGAACAGCAATATACACAAACGGTGGAACGTACATATCTCTGAGCGTGATTATTAAAGAATAATTTTGAATTATTTTTTAATAGTAATGAGAGATATCGAGGTTTAACAAACTAAATCTCTAAATCAAAGCAATCTGATAATATAATTGACAAAAAGGTTTTCCTAAGAAAATATCTAAATTTTATCTATTATTATCCGTTGGAGTATTAATTTAAAGCTTTAACTTCTTCCCGAAATTAGTGGTAAAAGTAGTTATTTTGGAGCTCAAACAATTGGATTCTATATTAACGCAATCTCTTTAATTAGTTAGGATATAATCTTGTGGTTAGGACTGATAGAATACTAGTGTAGTGTTAATATAGAATCCAATTGTTATTTTGTATAATTTTATTCATTATTTCAATTAAATGATTTTATATGATGTCATATTTTTATATATAATAAATGGTAATTTTATAAATTGTATTAATTTTTATCATGTGAATTTGATATTATTTCAATGTTATTTGGCAATAAATTTTAAATTATTAGTGATAGTACTTTGGTGTTAGTCATATAAATACAATTTATTAATATATTACAGTATATATCTCGACATATTATATAATAATATTAGATATTAACATATAATCTATTATTATATAAAAGCTGCGGGAATATTCGATCGCCGCCGTTAATTTTACAAAATCTCTAAAACGTATTATCTCGTTATCATAACCGTCCGTTTGGTTTTTCTCTCCTACTATTCCTTTCTCTCTCCCAGAACGCCTCTCTCTCGTGACGTTCATCTGTGAGTCCACATCTCATGCTTCTCAGAAGTTAATCTCCACCTCTTGCATATTCAAGACAAAACCAAGGGGGACGCCTCTTCTTTTCATCCCGGCGCCGACTACTCTGGAATCGTCGAATCTGTTGGCCCTTTTGTATGTAATCCCCCGAATTTGCTTACGTTTTTTCAAGGAGAGTGTTGTCTACAAAAGCCCTAAATCGCTTTGGGCAAAAAGATCACAAAATCGCGCAAGTTTTGTGGAAAACCGGTGGACGACTTCGGTTTTAATTTTCGATATCTGCAAGGAGCCGACTTTAGCGTCATCGTGAGCCGCCATTACGCCGCCTCTCATGACGATTCTGCCGACAGTGGGAAGGTGGCACTACGAAAATTATGCTGTCGTACTTTTTGCACCACCCCATCTGATGTCGCCGGCGCGAAACGCCACCAGAGATCGCCGAAATCCAGCCTCGTTGTTGACGCTTTGTCCAGAAACATGAATGGTGACTAGCAACATTTTACGGTTGTCAACGTCATCGTTTTGCCACCATGGAGGGCGAAATTGCCGACAGTATTGAGAGGGAATCGTGGTGGTTCTACTGTCGCACGAGGTAGCACCGCTCGTTATGTGTCATCGCCGCCAAGGTCCGGCGAATGTAGCTCGTTGATTGGGTTTTGCTGACTTCAGAGTATGGCTTGCGATGAACAATCTTAGAGGCCGTCGTACGCCGCCTATCCGCCACCAATTATGCCACCACTGCCGACAGTTAGTAGAGGGTGACTCGGATCTTCGACTGTTGCAAATCCCGACTATGTTCCCTGCCTGGTGTTGCCACTAAGTGCTTGTTAAGTCAGGTTCAGGAACAACTGTTACGCTGAAGAGAAGAAGCAATAAGAGTGGATTATTTAACTTTGATTGAGGGATGGATTCAAGATTTGGCAATGCATACAACTTTTTTGATGAAATGCCTTCAAGAAATGAGTGAAATTATTAACTTGATCATTACGAAGGGTGGTTACTCAATTGATTGCAGTACTTAGAAATATATTCACTGGTGCAATACTTTGGTTTTCAGAAGTTTAGATGAGTTGTAATTGAAATCAATTTAAAAATGTATCAACTAATGGATATGTTGTTAAATAATGATGCATCAACTATAGAAGTTAGTTGTGAGCATCCTTCTCTTCTTTGTTCTCATTGTTGCTCCTTTTTCCTGTACTTATACTTGCATTTAATATCTCTGGAAAGATTCATTATCTTTTATGATTTCCCAGCATCATTCTAACAGATTACAGTTCTTTACCTTTTGGAATAAAACAGGGTGTTGGCAATACACTAAAGAGGCACTATGAGACATACCTTTTAGAGTATTTCATTTCCTGTCTTTTTGTGATCTTGGATGTTTTCTTGCCTGAAGTACATGTTGTGCATTTTGAAAACAACAAAGGCGCTGCTACGATGTAGATTATTTAGAGAATGTGTTTTTTTTTGGCTTTCCAGGTTGGTCAGTCTACGAGTTCTTGGCTAGGGTTTTGATTTGGCCTCTTCTAACTTGAATTAGGTAATTTGGTTTCCGTCTTCCCTTTATTAACGAATGAAAGTTTTCGAATGTCCTAATATGAGGGTTGTGGGACATAAGTTTGAGAGGATTAACGAGCATCCAGTTGAGTTATATATATTATTGCAACCATTGGAAGTCCTAAAGTAAATCACTGTAAATGCTCATTCTTTGCAAATGTCTGCAGAATGTATGAACTTATCGAGTACCATGTTCTTGGTGTTGTTCCTTCTTATCGAGTACATGTTGGTGATACTCTAAATGAGTTATGCTTGGCCCTGCAACCATATCAAGTTGCCTCTGTAAGTCAAATGCTTTTTACAATTGTTTGGTAAAATGTATTATGGTGTACTTCATATTTTGTTTCTTCTTATGCAACCTTTTCTGCATCATAGGCACTTTTGGGGTGTATGCTAACGATCTTCATGTGAGCAGTTGGCATAGTGGACTGTTGAACTCATTTGCACTTTGTGTTGTCTAAATTTATCAGGTTTTTCCTTTTGGATATTCTTGGTTGATCCTAACGCAGATGTATGCTAACAATCTGCTTTTCATTTTGGGTTGGTTTGTTTGAGAATCTGCTGTTAAAATGCTTATTGAATTTGCATTTGTTTACAGTGATTCTATGGCGAGTACTTGCAACAAGGATGGGCCTTAAATTGCATGTTTTAGTGGTGCTTAGAGGTGTTAGTTGTCACTCATACACATGATCAAATGTATAGAGTTGCCATTTTCTTTACTGGTTTGACTTATATTTGTTTGCTATCAGTTTTGCTTTACATTTTGGAGTGCTTTAACTAATTTAAGTTTCAACTTATGATTATATGGAAATTGGTGGGCAAAATTCTTTCACCAAAGGGGACAAACAAAGTATCAACATGATCGAGGGCAGTGGACATGAGCTATGTAGAAATTGGTGGACTCCCGATACGATAGCGCATTGAGGTCTTAGGTGAGGAGTGTTCAGACTTTGCTCGTCTCTTTGTTGGGTTTATTTTTGTGTATATATTTTGTCTTTCTATTTGATTCTACCATTTTGTGTTCTGATTTCTAATATTCGTTTAGTTTTATTTTAGGAAGGGGAAAGTAGGATGGCCGAAAAGGGCATCAGAGAAAAGCGTCGTTCGTGGCGGTGGCCGATGAGAGGTGACAAGGAGTGGTAGAAGTTCAGCCTAGATCTCCTACCGGACTTAGAAACTAAGACTACTATGGCAAATAATTCAGTTGTGTGGCATAGCAAATTAATTTGAATACTTAGTTAGTTTGCTAGGTTTAGGTTAGAATTCGGAAGGGTCACAAGATTACGATTTTCCCTATATTGTTTTAGATGTGCTTATACTATAACTGCATATTACACTTGTTAATTTCATGCTCTTTGAGGAGCAAGCTACAATTGAGAGAGCAAGAAAGTTGTTATCGACTCACATTCTTGCCTCTCACCAATAGTTGAAGGTTTAGCTTTATCATATGCCTCCCTTTTCTTATGGTAATTTCTGCCCGCTTTTTAAAAAGCTTTACGGTAGTAATCTGATTGATCACTTATTCAAAATAAGGTCACTATGACTACACTGTTGTTGTAGAATGCATCCTTATTTCTGGATTGGTTAATGTTAATCAATAACTTTATACCTAATTTTCCAATGCACAGGGCATTGAAAAAGTGATATGGAAAAAGTGGATGCGGGTGTTGCTCAAATCAATATAATGTGTAGATGGTGACATGGTGTGCTCCCTTAAATGCCATCAACAACAAAGTTTATTTCATACAAAGAAGAATAACATGATTTTTTCTATCTTAAATGCTCATATGTTGCTCATTTTATATAAGATTTGGTCATTTCCCTTTGTCAAGGGTTTGCTCTGGCTATGCTTTTTTCTGGGATGCTATATAAGATTTGGTCATTCCCATTCACTTGAAATTTTGTATGACACCTTTTAATGTGTTGATTAACTTTTGGAGTTCTCTCTGAATCTCTGATCCTATATCAATATAACCCGTCTAATTGCCTATTAACGATTTATTAAATCCAAATTACTGATATATTATATCTAACATAAATTCACCCCATGCGAAGCATGGGGCTTCCAACTAGTATATATAAAAAAACAAAAAAACATAGATTTCATATAATTTGATTAGCAATGAGCCGATGAACTAATCTATGTATATATATAAAAGACGCAAGGAATAAAGTCACCACGTTGCGCCACCTAGGATTTTCCTACGTGTCGTTCCCACGTTAAGCCACCTAGGATTTCGCCACATAGAATTTTTAATTTTGAGAATTTATATATGTTGATATTATTTTAGGATAATATAGAAATAAGATAAATTAATTCATGAAAGATTCTATCTAAAATAAAGATGTTATCTATTATAAATTAGGAATTAGGATAGATCTAAATTTTTTTTATCTTAAAATTAAAATAAATTATGGATCTAAAAGATTTTTTCCAATTAAATTTCTATCTATTTATATGAAAAAATTAAATTCGAATTTTATTTAAAATTATAGAAAATTATTTTATCTTTATTTTCTTATCTATTTATGTAAAAGATTTATCTTAAATAAATTTTTGATAAAAATAGAACTTTCAATCTATATAATTACTTGATTAAAAAATTACGTTATTTTTTTCCTTAATTTCTTGAATTATTTATGTAAATATAAATGATTTTCTTCTCATTAAAAAACCCATTATTTATTTAACAAAAGATTGAAGATATTTTAGTGAAATCAACTATTTCTTAATTTTTAAAACAAACTCTAAATTGACAAGTTTATCTTAACGGATGAAGTATATATTATTACATTATTTAAATCCATCAATTTCATAAAATTTTTGAATGGAAAGCAATACTAACTTATAATGAATTATTTTTAAATTTTTTATTATCTATTCAAGAAAAGAATTTATGGTAGTGACACATGGGAGACGAGAGTCACCTCGTCAAATATCTATTTATTACTAATAACTAAAGTCGAAGCAATTTCTGCCACCATGTTGCGCCACATCACCCCTTTATTGAAATAATAATTTTAAATAGTTAATTATGTAAAAAAAGTTATCTCCAACTAAACATAAAGTTTATCCCTAAATAAACATAAAGATAAAATGATATTAGTAGATTTGACCAAAATAGATAAAAAAGTATGTTATATTTATTATATTTGTAAGAGATACATTAAAAAAAGATAAGAAAAAATATATACACGTGATCAAATACATATCTTTGAAATAAAAACAACCATATCTATCTATCTATAACTATATTTTAAAGTTGTAACTTTTCTACCCACCACATTAATTCTGGCCCCACCTTATATTAAAAAAATTAGTAATATTATTTTTTTCAATTAAATTCCTTTCTATTATACCCACCACATTAATTTTGGCCCCACCATATATTAAAAAAATTATTTATATTATTTGTTTCCATTTAAATTTCTTTCCATTTATTCACGTGGAAAAAAAACAATTCGGATTTTAATTAAAAATAACTAAAATTATTTTATAATTATCTTTTTATATATTTAAATAAAATATTTATCTTAAATAAAATTTTGATAAAAAGGTAATAATTTCAAATATCTAAATAATTATTTGCCTAAACTAAATTTTTATAAAACATTATATTAATTTTCCTTAATTTCCTTTTTGGATTTTTATGCAAATATAGAAGATTTTTTATATTTAAAAAATATATATTTTTTATCTTTAAAAAATCTATATTTTTTTTTATCTTTTCTTATTAACTATCTTTTTTAACTTTTTATTGAAAAGATTTTTGAAGAATTATATTTGATTAATTTTTGAAGAATTTACATTATTTTTGGCTTTTTATTTAGTTTTGTATATTTACTTTGAAATTATCATATTTATAATATATCTAAAAAATTTATGAGTACCCGTCGTGCCATTTTTATATATCTAAAAATCAGTTTTATAAAATATTTAGTAAGGTTATGTATTTGAGTTCTTATATTTTACTTTTTAATTAATATAATAATTTTTTTAAATATTTATTAAGGTTATGTATTTGAGTTCTTATATTTTACTTTTTAATCAATATAATAATATTTTTAAATATGGAGAATATCTAGTCAATACATATATATCTATTACTAATAACTAAAGTCGAAGCAATTTCTGCCACCATGTTGCGTCACATTACCCCTTTATTAAAATAGTAATTTAAAATAGTTAATTATACAAAAAAGTTATCTCTAAATAAACATACAGATAAAATAATATTTGTAAATATTTATCCCCAAATAAACTTAAAGATAAAATAATATTGTAGATTTGACCAATATAGATAAAAACGGACATTATATTTATTATATTTCTAAAAGATAAATTAAAAAAAGATAAGAAAAAATATATACACGTGATCACATATCTACCCTAATACATAATAAAGCAGAACCCAAGTCTGTTGTAAAATTTGCGCCACGTGGCATTTTTGAATAAATTAATGTGAAATTATATTTAATAAATTTTGTAACAACTTATAGTATTCTTGCTATATATACTAAATAGATAACATGTTTATATTATTTTTTATGTATATAATTTTCTATCTATTGATTATGTATTAGTTTATTACAATAGATAACATAATTATATAATATTTATATACATAAATTCATATGAGATGATATTTTCCATATTAATTTAATATTTTTATCTCTTAACAAGATTTAGGGTCTTGATATATTTTTATTTTGAGAAAAAAAATATAATTTTATGTTGATGACTAAGATTATATGTGAATTTTGTAGATTTTCATATACATTCTTTTCCTTTATATTTTATTTCGTCGTTATGTAAATTTAGCATGGAAAACAACTTTATAGATGGATTGAATTTTGCAAAATAATACATAGATAATTTTTTCTATATTTTATCTCTTACAACAAGGACAATGTTCTCTTCTATACTAATCTTTATATTGTATTTTTCACATTTACAAACATTCTTATTATTATAGAGTAAAAGAAAAGAACCCTAATATATAATTTTTATAAATTAACTTTAAAAAAATATTTTAATAAATCATATTATGCTTTATAGATAACATATCCTAATTATTATTATCTTTATAAAAAAACCAAGTATTTTGTACATATTAATGCCTAAAAAAATAAGAAAATATAATTTAAAAATATTCAATAAAAAGTAAAATCAATATTTTAATAATTTCAATCTAAATTTGGACAAGATATCCACAAATAATGGAAAAATATTTATAAATATATTCAATTAAAGTATGGAGTACAATCTAAAAAAATAATTTGTCTATTACATAATTTATTGTGATATTATATAAATATATTTAGTATTTTAAATTAATATCGTAGAATTGTATAGTTTTTTAGTAAAATTATCCCGTGAATATCACGGGACTTCAACTAGTATATCTTTGAAATAAAAATAGCCATAACTATCTATAACAATAAGTTAAAGTTGTAACTTTTCTAGCCACCACATTAATTCTGGCCCCAATTTATATTTAAAAAAATTATTTTTATTATTTTTTGAATTAAATTCCCTCCTATTTATTAATGTGGAAAAAAAAATCAAATTTGAATTAAAAAACGGAAATTATTTTATCTTTATGTTATTATCTATTTATAAAAAATATTTATCTTAAATCAAACTTTGATAAAAAAATTAAGAAATTTAAAATATCTATATAATTACTTGCCTAAATTAAACTTTTATAATAAATTATATTATCTTTTCATTAATTTTCTTTATGGATTGTTTATGTAAATATAGAAGTTTTTTCGTATTAATTATCTTTTTAATTTTTTATTGAAAAGATTTTTAAAGAATTGAATTTGGTGAAATTTTTCTAAAAATTTACATTATTTTTGGCTTTTTATTTATTTTTGTATATTACACGATTTCCAAATATCTTCAACTTCAAAATTTAATTCTTTTTAAATTAAATCAAAGTATAAATTGTTGCGATTTTAAATACTCTGATGTAGCCTTTATCTATCTTCCGCTCAAAGACAGAAGAAGAAGTCTTTCTCCATCCAATTATTATTACATACTAAAGCAGAGATTAAAATAATATATATATATATATATATAACAACCTCATATTAAAAAATATTATCCATATTTTTTAAAATTTAAAAACCTAATTTAAAAAAAAAACTAATTTTAAAAATTAAAAACCTCATATTAAGGCAGGCATGTGCTTGCATCTCACATTTTGTGTCCTCTATAATAAAAAACCTAATTTTAAAAATTAAAACTTAGTAAAATGCATAAATCCTAATAAAAAAATTTTAAATAGAGGAAAAATTATTTAAAATAATCCCAACTTTTACTCATATATTCAAAATAATACCAACTTTCACTAGTTTTGGTACCAACTCTTATTATATTTATCGATATTGATATGAGATTATTTCCGACGGAAAAATCCGATAAAGTTGCTGATATGGTAGTCGGATAAGTGACATTGCAGGGATATAACGATAGCATTTAGTAGATGATGATTCAGAAATCCCTCTTCTCCATGAATTGGAAGAGCTAAATGACGTTCCGGAACACCTCCCTTCCATCTATGTCACCTCTTGATGTTCCCCCTTCAAAAACCCTCCTCGTTATCGCTCTTCATGTTCACCGATAGACCTGGGCAAATGCTGACCGACCTGCCCAGCCCAGCCCGCTCGCCCAAGAAAATGGGAGGATATGGACAAAATTGCTAGCCTTAAAGGGTCGTTAAAGCCCGATCCGGGTACACCTCTGGGCCGGATGTGGACTAGGAGTTCAGCCCTATAGGGCCAATAAGCCCGACCCGACTCATATATATGTTTTGAAAAATATATATATAAATTTTAAATCTATCAACTATTACATTTACAAACCAAGACACATGATACCTAATATTGGAAAAGGTCCAAGTCTAATTAAAGCTTCCAATTTATACGATTCTCTTTCAAGTTCCTTCCTAACCCTAACTGCTCTTTTGAAAATCTCAAACCCTCCGTTCCTCTCTTCCTTATTTCTTCATTCGACCTCCTGTAATCACACCCCACCAACGGGTCTTTTATGAACCTATTTCATTCTTTTGGTATTGACTTTTTTTTTAATGAGAAACAAGTCAAATAACTAATGGTTCTACTATTAACTAGTATTAAAACCTACCGACCACAAAATATATATGGGTCCCGCGGGCTACCCGGGTCCGCCAAAATGGGCAGACGTGGACAATGCTCCCAGCCCACAACTATGTATCGGCCCGGGTCCGTATAAATGGAAAAAATCTTAGGGTCAAGCCCGTCCCATATTCGACCCAGGTTCGTGTTTGCCCAGGTCTATTCACCGATGTCGGCTCAATAACAGATTTGGAGTCTAGGGTTTGGAATTTATTCACAGTTGAACTAGAATTTTTTTTTTAATTTAAATCGTAGTCAACATTAAATTAATTAATTGTCACCCTATTTCATTAATCTATTAAGCTTATCCGACTGCTATATCAGTAACTTTATCGGATTTTTCCACGGGAACAATCTCGTATCAATATTATTTTGAATAAACGAAAAAAATTAGTAAAATTTTTACCAAAACTAGGTTCTTATTTTATGCCGAAGTAAGATCCAATTAAGAATTCGTTAATGATATTATTAAGTAGTCTTTTCCCCAAGAAAGTGTGGCTACTGGTTTTGCACGAAACCGAGACAATTCACGACCTCTCCGTCTCTACATTTCCTAGAGATATTTTTCTTTCCCTCCCATACAACCCCAATCCAAACACTTCTTCATCTACTTCTCGCAAAAGCCTCCACAGACTGATTGATACCACAGCATCAATGGAGGGAGCGGCGCTACTCCGCCCAATCTCCTCCACCTCTCGCTTCGCCGGCCGGCTTCTCTTCCACTCTTCTCCACGCGCGCGGCGCTTCACGTCTTCCGCCGCCTTCAGCAGACTCCGCGCACGCCGCCTCCTCATCCCTAACCCTAGCTCCAAGCGCTACGCCTCTCTTCTTCGCCCCCATTTGAGGCCTATATCTACCTTCGCTTCTCCTTTCCACTTGCCCCGCTCGCTTTCTTCTTCTTTTTCCCTTCCTCGAGCTATCTCCACTTCGCCTGCGGAATCAGGTATTCGTTGAATTTGTCTCGTGTTATTTTGTTACTGTTTTGACTTTTTAGTTTTAGCCGATTTTTTATGCTGATTTTCGGTTCTGCTTGTTGTTTGATTGTAGATGTTGAAAATCAATTTGCTGTTGCCGAGAAGCTTGGATTTGAGGTGGTATCAGAAGAATTTCTTGAAGAGTGTAAGTCGAGAGCTGTGCTCTACAGGCACAAGAAAACTGGAGCGGAGGTGATGTCCGTGTCCAATGATGATGAGAACAAGGTTTTTGGTATCGTTTTCCGTACGCCACCGTAAGTCTATTTTAAACAAGAATTTATCATATTTTTTCGTATCTGTAAGAAAGAATTACGGACCAGCTCTCCACTTGTCTCATTTCGTTCGATGTCTTCATGTTAATTTCTAAGGATATCATGATGTTATCATATTAATGCATGCTTTTGATGTATGAGCAAGAACAGAGTTGATGTTGAAGTTTGATGCTAGTCTAAACTCAAATTTATTTATATTCATGGCTTGTCAATCAAGAAATTTATTGTCCTCTCTCTTTTTAATTTGTTTGTAATGCTGACATTCTTGTTTTCTACTTGGCCCATTGCTTCCTTTGAGTGTATGTGTGATAAAGTGAATCATGTAGTACTTAGATTGTAGATGATTGGAGTCTCTCTTTTCTCTATACCTGTATCTAGGCCTGTCTTGTAGATTGTACCTTGCCTTGCCCCCCTCTTTGCAGGAGAGAGAGTCATAGAACAACTACTGAATAGGATTGAGAAGCTTGCTTTTGTGACACATTTTAAGGATGATTTTTTTTGAAAAGGTTTTATGGATCTCCCAAAGCCAATGTTATCTTTATATATACTAATTGGTAATTGCAAACAATAATCATTCACTATGTCTGCTTTTAAAATTATAATTGGGATATACACCACTTCTGTGATTCTGCATTGAGTTATTTTCTTCTTCTTTCTTCTTGAATGAAAAATATTCTGTGTTATCCCTTGAAACTTTAGTGAGGAAGATGCATAATCTTATTTATTTTACTCTTGATATTTTTTTGAAAGAAAATTCTAGTCTTTGGGTTTTGCCAAATACCAGAAATGGACCGAATATTGATTTCTGCAACTATAAAGTGTGCAATGGCCAATGTGCTACAGATTTCCTCTCGGTCTCACTTAATTGGGCGTTTGGTTGATGTTTCCAGAAGTTCCTTATTTAATGTTGGCAATGTTAATTATAGTCCATAATTTGTCAACATGTATGGATTTGGATGCTGACACTAATTTACTGGACAGAAATAGCTTTAGAACGAGAAGTATGGCAGCATTTAGTTCTATCTGCCCTCTTATGGCTATGCTTTACTATGGCCTGGCTGATAAGAAAGAAATGTTTACTTGACCTGCAATTACAATTGTTGTTTCATTTCTGTTGCAGGAAGGATTCAACAGGTATTCCTCACATTCTAGAGCACAGCGTACTGTGTGGCTCCAGAAAGTATCCATTGAAAGAACCATTTGTTGAGCTGTTAAAGGGGAGCTTGCATACTTTCTTGAATGCATTCACTTACCCTGATAGGACTTGTTATCCCGTTGCTTCCACTAACACAAAGGTTAACAAATGACCAATCACATGTCTTTCTTCAATTAGGTGCTCTATCATGAATGCAATGTTGATAACCATTTTATTACATCACTAAAATATGAATCTTTACCAGGACTTCTACAATTTGGTTGATGTATACTTGGATGCGGTGTTCTTCCCCAAATGTGTGGAGGATTTGAAGACTTTCCAGCAAGAGGGCTGGCATTATGAACTTAATGACCCTTCAGAAGATATATCTTTTAAAGGCAAGGACTTTAATCAAAGTTGTATCGTTTTGTTAATTATATCGATATTTCCTTCTTTCTAATTTTATCTAGCTTGCTTAATTTATTTTGGCAGCCTAATTGATCTTTAATTGCTTGTAAGTTACAACACTAGAGGTACAACATGCCAATTTTTTGATTCAAGTTGCCTGATCTGTTCAGGTGTTGTTTTCAATGAGATGAAGGGCGTCTACTCACAGCCTGATAGTGTATTAGGTCGAGCTACACAGCAGGTGTGTAGCCTGGCAATTATTTCTCTTTTGCAAATCTATTTCTGCTTCTTTTTCTCTATCCATCAAATCCTAACCTTATACTCTCTTATAAGCTGGTCAGAAAAAATAGCATATTAATACTAAGTTTATTTTGCTAAATTGCTAGTGTTTCTGTTTCTTGTTGAGAATCTTGTTTCAATTAGGACTATATCCTTTCAGTTTCTAGTTGTTCTTCCTTTTCATGAATTCAATATTATTTGTGTCCATTTGTCTGTTTAGATCCCTTCAAGGCTTTCTAGCTGAATCTTGACTCTTGAATCATGAATGGTTGTCTTTGATGAACTTGATTTTTACATTAGTCCATCCGTGTATAATTCTTCCTTTTATTTTACTTGTTTCACTCACCATTGAAGTCATAACATGTGGAGTTCACCTAGACATTAATGATTGGATGCATGTAACATTTCATTCTGTTGCAGGCTCTTTTCCCTGACAATGCCTATGGTGTGGATAGTGGAGGTGACCCAAAAGTTATTCCAAATCTTACATTTGAGGAATTCAGGGTACTGTGCACGCTTCTTATGTTTATTTATGGCTGTCATTTCTAACAACGCTTGAGCTTCATCAATTCTTAGTCATCTTCTTTACAAAGCATGTAACAAATTTATATCTTTGTTGGTTGAGGAGAATTGATTGCCTGTTGATATAGTAATCAAGCCATCAAATCAGCAGTAGTTGACTAACATTTCACAACCTGTTGTGTGAAATTTGCTCATTTCTTTTTCTATTAGTGAGCTGGTATACTTTTTTTTCTCAACTATCTAGTTGGTAAAAGATGATGGAAGAGAAGTGATGATTGACTAGGACTTAAAATGCTATTAAAGTAATGGCAACTTTATGCTACCTCATATTATGCACCTTTTATACATAGTCTTTTTGCTTGCTTAGCACATTTTACATGGAAAGACATGAGGACGAGGATGTTTACCAGTTCAGATTTAGGAAAATGACAACCAAAACCGTACATCTTGGGAGAGTGCTTATTGCTTAAGGCTGTTTGCTTGCAAAATAATTATGAACTTGAATAGGAGGTTCTAATCTGCCATTGCATAGATTTTGGATGATTTTGTTATAATTTTTCTTCCTCTGAATGAGAATACTAAGTACTAATGCCTTTTTTATTTTAGGTTTTTTTCCCTGCTTTGTATTTTGTTAGAGAACATTGTCTTGTGTTCTTTAGTGTAAAATCAATACATATCTAGAAGCAATGATTTTTTCTAGCTTCCTCCTTCATTTGTTTGTAGTTAGAAAACTCTTAACAAGATTAAGTTATGCTTTAGTGGACGCTTTTTAAAACTCAATCTCAATATGCTTGAGCCTTCAATTTGCTTTTCCTTTTCTGGGATTTGCTAAACATTCTTGTATGCTTTTTTACTTTTTGATGATATCTTACATCTTACATAGTTAAATGCTTACAATTTTCTTATCAGGAGTTCCACCAAAAATATTACCACCCTAGCAATGCGAGGATTTGGTTTTATGGAGACGATGATCCAAGTGAGCGCTTAAGGCTTTTGAGCGGTATGTTGATCATAATATTACACTATCTAAATGTAGTAGGGATTCAATTATTTTGGTCTGCTACTTTCTCCATGCTTAATTGCTTATAGCCAATAAATATGACATTTTTTGGCAACTCCACATGAAAATGTTTACCTTCCTTTTTTGTGTATGTGCTTATGTTGGCTTAAAGGAATTTAGATCTAATCTCTTTCAGCCCCAAAATTAAATTGGTTATTTAATATTTTTTTAAAATTATTTTCAGCACATAATCTACCGCTTTTGATTTCTTTAGTTCCAGTTCTGTATAATGTTGATTTTATTATAGTTTATATCAACAGGCAGCTCAATTGTAGTAAATGATCCTTAGTAGTCCACAGGACTAAGGACCATCTCTTCTCTGCATTGTTAGGGATCTTTAACAACTCCAAAAAAATAATGCTGATGGTTAAACCCTTGACATTGAAAACCTTTTGAATTAGGCTTTGGCATCATCATGCAGGAGATGCTGCTTCTTAAATTTTTTCAACCAAATTACCCAATACTGCAACCTATGTATTTATAATGCTGATGGTTAAACCTTTGACGTTGAAAACCTTTTTTGAATTAGGCTTTGGCATCATCATGCAGGAGATGCTGCTTATTAAGTTCTTTCACACAAATTACCCAATACTGCAACCTTTGTATTTTATATTATATATTAAGAAAAGATGCAATATTTTACTTCTTTTTTTTGGGGGGGTGGGGTCTTCTCATGTGGAAAATATTTCATTTAGTTGAAAATAAATACCTTACCTGGCTAACTGAAGCTTGTCTTTGTGAAAACAATGATTTGTTAAGAAACCAAAAGTTTATGAGTTAGTTTGATGACGTAATTGGTTACTCGACTTAGGCTATGACTATTGATTGGCATGTAAGCTGAAATGGTTGCTGAAGTTGAAATGTTCATTTGTTCCCCTCTCCAGAAGACAAAATAAACTCTTGAAAAAGCTGATACTACCAAACAATCTCAAATAAGTTGAAATGCTTTCTTTAACTTAATATCTTATGCTTCCTTTTCGATATGCAGAATACCTTGATATGTTTGATGCCAGCTCTTCTCCAGATGAGTCTAAGGTTTTTCCACAAAAACTATTCTCAGAGCCTCTGAGGGTTGTGGAAAAGTATCCTGCTGGTGATGGTGAAGATTTGAAGAAGAAGCACATGGTCTGTCTCAATTGGTTATTATCTGAGAAGCCATTGGATCTGGAGACTGAACTGATGCTTGGTTTTCTGGATCATCTTCTGCTGGGAACCCCTGCTTCTCCTTTGAGGAAAACTTTGCTGGAAAGTGGGTTAGGGGAAGCTATTATAGGAGGTGGTATTGAAGATGAGCTTCTGCAGCCTCAGTTTAGTATCGGACTTAAAGGGGTTTCTGAAGAAAATCTTGGTAAAGTAGAACAATTGGTCATGAGTACACTGAAGAATCTTGCTGAGACAGGTTTTGATTCTGATGCTGTCGAGGCTTCCATGAATACCATAGAATTCTCACTCAGAGAGAACAATACTGGTTCATTTCCAAGGGGCCTTTCTTTGATGCTTCGCTCCATTGTATGAAAAAACGTTCTTCTTACCTCTTAACTCTTGCCTTTAATGTGGTCTACATCTACTCTGCTTTTTTTCTGTTCCTTTCGATACATACTCAGCCACATTTGATATGTTTTGCAGGGTAAATGGATATATGACATGGATCCATTTCAGCCTTTAAAATATGAAAAACCTTTGATGAAACTCAAGGAAAAGATTGCTGATGAAGGCTCCAGAGCTGTTTTTTCTCCCCTGATAGAACAATATATTCTGAACAATCCTCATCTTGTTACTGTTGAAATGCTGGTAACTTCTTTTAAATTCCTTTTCTTAGTCATACTTTTCTGTACCTTAATAGCAACCATGAGGTGTGATGTTATTTAATTGTATTATTGTCAGCCTGATCCAGAGAAGGCTTCTCGCGAGGAGGCAGAAGAACAACAAATTTTAGAGAAAGTGAAAGCTAGCATGACCCAAGAAGACTTGGCTGAGTTGGCTCGAGCTACACAAGAGTTAAGGCTTAAGCAAGAAACTCCCGATCCCCCAGAAGCTTTACGCAGTGTTCCAAGTCTATCTTTGAGTGACATTCCAACAAAGCCTATCCATGTTCCAATAGAGGTGGTTATGTTTTGATTTGTGCTGGTTCTGTACTTCTGTCAGTCCTTTTTGTATTATGCTTATTGATGGTGTTTTATTTATTCAGGTTGGAGAGATCAATGGCGTAAAGGTTCTGCAGCACGACCTTTTCACAAATGATATTGTTTACACTGAAGCCGTCTTTGATATGAGCTCAGTAAAACAAGAGCTACTTCCTTTGATGCCACTCTTTTGGTAAGCATGATTGTTGTAGCTGTTACAACCTAAGAAGCAATGCTTTTCCCTCATTTTCAGTCTATAGAGACACATGTGACTGTCTTAAATTTATAATAGTGGTATTTATATAATATACATCCTCCTGACAGGTGTCAGTTTTTTTTTTCTTTCTTCACTTTGTCTTCTATGTTTTCAAATTATGAATCAGGATCTTATTCATGTCACCTATGGAGATCTTCAGACAAGTGAATCAGTGATTTATTTAAAAGTGATTACGCAATTATTTTCTAATTCGTTTTATAAAATTTTCCACAGTCAATCCTTGTTGGAGATGGGTACTAAAGACATGGATTTTGTACAACTTAATCAATTAATTGGAAGGAAAACTGGAGGCATTTCAGTTTACCCTTTTACATCTTCTGTGCGGGGAAAGAAGGACCCATGTAGCCATGTGATTGTACGTGGCAAGGCCATGGGTGCACGTACTGAGGACCTATTTAATTTGGTAAACATTTCTCTTAAACCCTAGCCTTTTATCATTCCATGAGGAATGAGTTAGAATTGCACTTTTCTATTGGTTAAATTCTTTATTGCTGATTTGTGTCGACTCATCTAATAACTGTTGGTATTTTATAGATGAACTCTGTTCTTCAAGAGGTTCGGTTTACGGATCAACAACGTTTTAAGCAGTTTGTTTCCCAGAGCAAAGCAAGGATGGAGGTATGTTAGTTGTGGCTACAGTTTCAATCCTACATTTTTCTGTGTCGATTTAGATAAAATTCGATCAATTGTGTTTTTTTTTTCCATTCCAGAACCGCATAAGGGGTGGTGGTCATGGCATTGCAGCAGCAAGAATGGATGCAAAGTTGAATGTTCCTGGATGGGTATCTGAGCAAATGGGTGGCATCAGGTTTGTGGTCATCTCTCTTTATAGTTTTCTAAATTGAAGCCATATTTCTGATAATACTTGTCAATGTAGAAGTTCTTGTTTAATTGCTACAACATTGTTGAAGGGAACTTAGATTATGTGGTCAAACTTTGAACCAATATTTTGCACATTTTTCTCTTGTTCAGTGGACCTATCATTGGCTCCTATCTTGCTCGATGCAATCTGACCAATAGACCTTCTCCAGTTCTCCCCCATTGTTTTTTATATGTTTTTTTTTTTTCATTACATTCTGAAAATCACATGGGAGAGAATTTAAAATGTTCTTTCATGGTTCTACAGTTACCTGGAGTATCTACGAGCACTTGAAGAGAGAGTTGACAAGGATTGGGATGGAATTTCCTCATCTCTTGAGGAAATTCGTAAATCTCTGTTTTCAAGAAATCAATGCTTAGTCAATTTGACTGCAGATGGGAAAAACATTAGCAACACTGAAAAATATATCAGTAAATTTCTTGATATGCTACCCAGCCAGTCCTCTGCTGTACGGAATTCTTGGAATGGTCAACTATCGCCAGAAAATGAAGCCATTGTGATACCTACTCAAGTAAAAAGGACATCGTGCTCTTCTATTTTTTCTTTTCCCTTTTTTCCCTTGCTTCTTTCATCTCATCCTACTTAAATATATTATGTAGGTCAATTATGTTGGCAAAGCTGCTAATCTCTATGAAACTGGCTATGAGCTTCATGGGAGTGCATATGTCATTTCACGATACATTAGTAATACATGGTTATGGGATCGTGTAAGGGTTAGTGGTGGAGCTTATGGAGGCTTTTGTGATTTTGACACTCACTCTGGTACGTGTTACTGTTATATACCTGCTCTTGTGTGGTTTAATATTTCTTCAATTTCTTACCTAGATCCATCATTCTAGGTGTATTCACTTATCTGTCATATCGGGATCCCAATTTGCTGAAGACACTCGATATATATGATGGAACGGCTGATTTCCTCCGCGAATTGGAAATGGATAATGATACCCTCGCAAAAGCAATCATTGGAACAATTGGTGATATTGATTCATATCAATTGCCTGATGCTAAGGGTTACAGCAGGTTAAGCATTGTCCTTGCTCATTTCTTTATTAAAGTATGAAGTTAACTTGTATGGGAAAATCTTTGGTATTAATTCCTCCAATAGTAATGATTGAATAGTTCTCTTTTGTCTACTAAAGGATGACTCATATGAAGGATAGAGGAAATAGGTTTTTTTTTATGCTTCCACTCTTGTGAAGAATAGTATAAAATCCAATATGGTATCATAACAAATAGGGTAAAGTTTGGAGAAGATAAAGTGACACACGAGTCTTTGGCTTTGAGCCATTTTATTCTATTGTTGCATCATTCTGAATTACGATTTGCTTTTCCAGTTTACTGCGGCATTTGCTGGGTATCACAGAAGAGGAACGGGAGAGAAGGCGTGAGGAGATATTATCAACCAGGTGAAATTTGTTTTAGCATTTATTTGCTGGATCGTCATAGATTTGGTTGAAAAATGTGCTATGAATTATGGATGGAGTAGAGATGCATGGATTATAGAACTTCTTTGTTAATTTTAATTTTTGTTCATAAAATCTGCAGCTTGAAGAACTTCAAGGAGTTTGCAGATGTGATTGATGCTGTGAAAGGGAAAGGTATTTCAGTTGCTGTTGCGTCTCCAGACGATGTGAATTCTGCACACAAAGAGCGGCCAAACTATTTTCAGGTGAACAAGATTCTTTAGGTGTTATTTGCCAAGCCAAAGGAGCTACATGTATTACTTAGCTTGTACTTGGTGGAATTATCTCGCCCCAAACTATATATTGTGGCATGAGATAGATGCCACAAAATTATTCCACCACCTCGCCAATTAACGGTGAATATTTATTAATGCTACCAAATTAGGCCGTTTGCCTACATACCACCTTTTACAATAGAATATTTTGATATATTCGCTTTACCAAGTATAATAATTCATTTGCATGAAAGTTACATAAAAAGTTACACTACTACTGCCATTCATATAACAGGTTTGGAGCCAAGAAAGTTAACTTCACCCATTGAAGCTAAATTTTTATCAGATGTCTCCGAAGAGACCATTGAAGCTAAATTTTCTGTTCTCTTGATATGCTCTATTTCTGTTCTCTTAAAAGAGAGCAATTTACCCTAATCAAAAAAAAAAAAAAGAGAGCAATTTAGAGAGTAGAGAATTTGAATTGCTCTTTTGGCATGATCCACATTCAACAGTCTTCAAAGCGCATGGCATATAAGCCAGCTCTTATCAGACAAAATGAATTTGTTTCCTAGTAGATCAGAATTTTTTCATGTTTCTTCCTATTAAATAACTTTGCTGATCTTGAACCATGGTTGGGTTTTCTTTCTAGCTTGCTTGTGCATGTGTGCCTATATGGAACATTTCTTGCCACGTATATTTGTTCCTATTATTTATAGTATACTGTGGACAGCTTATGACAAGTTTGCTTCAAAGACGATTTATTTTATTTGAATTTATTTGTATATATATAAGATGGCTGTCGTATAGTATTAATTGTACGTTGTGAGCTTATCTTGAATTGTAGAAAGTGGGTTGGTTTTGTTGGCTTGCTTGTGTCTGCGGCCAACATTTCTTCACATACTTGCTAACAAAATATAAGAGTCCGGAGGTGAGAAATAACAAAGAACTAGTTGCAGACCCGTACAATGTACGGGTAACCGTTGTTTTTTTTATTCTGAAATCTTTCATGTTGTCATTTGACTTGAACTATGTATTCAAACAGGTGAACAAACTTGTTATTGACATTGGGTTGTGAGGGAGAGAATTTATATCTATTATAATGTAAAACAATAATATGAAACGAACTTCTTGGTTACAAGAATACCAGCAGAAGAGTAAATTTAAAGTAATGTTATTTATAAATGGTTAAGAATGTAGTTAAATGTGAAAAAAAATTTAATCTAAATAATCAGTTTACATACATAAAAAGTGAGATCAAATATTTTGTAGCACTTCTTTGTAGACAACATTAGTTGTCTCACATATTGGCTTTCCTTTCTTATCTAGAATCAATACCTTCAATCCTTCAATACTTGTAACTCGAGATAAGCCGACATAGAGCTGACCATGGGTGAACACAGGCTTAGGAAGATACAAGCCTACTTGAGACAATGATTGGCCTTGACTCTTATTAATTGTCATTGCGAAGCAAACAATGATAGGGAATTGGCGACGCTCAAACTTGAAAGGCAATGTAGTATCTGAAGGACATAAGAGCATTTGAGGAATTGGAACTATTTGACCAATATTGCGACCACTAATAATCTTTCCTTCAATGATTTGGTTGCCCAATTTAGTAATTACCAGTCTGGTACCATTGCATAGACCATTTGCTTGGTCTATATTACGTAACAGCATCACAGGCACACCCACTTTGAGCTTAAGTACATGATTTGGAACACCGGAACATCTGATGCTATGTAGCATATCAGACGAATAAATTAGTGCATCATTTGGGTCCGCCTTTGAAAAGCTATCTGCACTATAAATCTATAATAGACTCTCTCTTCTCCTGGTACTATAGAGAGTAAATAGTCATTAACCTCGTCTACTACATCATGTGTAGGTGACAAAATTGCTCTTTCTTGAAAATATTGAGGGTCGGCAAAGCGTTGAAGGAAGGAAGGATATGTAGCCTCAACAATAGACGCAATTGGATTAATTGTATCTGTAATCAATACCTCTTTTGGAAATTGTATTGTCGTTTCTCCATCATTGGGCGCACCAATAGTACCATCACCAACTTGAAGAATCCACTCCGCAAATTTTTGGAGGTTATGAGAATCAGAGGAATGAGATCCTTGTTGTAATCGCATATTTTTTGTGAGTTTTAGAACCTGTTGATATGTAAATAAAAACAGATTTATGCATAATATAGCAATAAAAGTTATTATATTGTGCTCCATATTATGAACAAAGATTATGTATACAAACAACGCCTTAGGTTAAATAGTTAATCCTCCATTCACTTTGAAATGTTTATTTTTCGTTTAGTACAAATAGAGATGTGAATTTAATATTTGAAACTATTAAGTGAATCCTCCATTTCTTTTTAAATGTTGATGTTCGTTGAGTACAAATAGATGTGACTTTACAACATTAATGATAATGCCCCATCTAGCGTTGATTTCATTTTCCTAGTCTTATATTTAACGTCCTATTTGCTAAATATAAACGTTAATGTCATATCAAATATTCTTTTCACAAGATCTAGATAGAAATATTTTAGTCTATTACAGTTTAGTACATTATTATTATAATCTTATAAATTGTGAATTCTTAACGTTATTAACCCGTGGGTCTCTTACAGGGTCTTCTCCTTGCTAAACAAATAGGAATCAAGATGCTGGAGGTGGATTTGGATGCTTTAGGGGTGGTCCAATCGGTTCTGTGTGAAGAGGCGCGTCATGCTCACTGCTGGGACATTATTTCGAGATGCCGTGAACTGATGCGGAGTGAGGATTGGATTGTGAAGCTCAAACACGTTCCGAGACAAGCGAATCGGGCAGCCGACTGGTGTGCTCATGCGAGCAGTGGAAACACTGGAGAGTTACTCTTATTTGAGTATCCTCCTGCTGAACTTGATGTTATAATTGAGAAAGACAAGCTTATTAGCTTTGATATGTAATAAGTTTTATGATTACTAAATAAAGGGAATACCCATCCTTACGTACCAAAAAAAAAAACGTTATTAACCCGTCAACGGGAGGACTGGAGGGAGAATATTGAATTAATGCCGTGAAAGGCTACGGCGTTTCAACTTTCCCACGATCACAAGTACTTCACCTAAACATATCACCGATTGACATAGTAAACTCTAATAGTAAATATTTTTAAATTAAGTATTTTAAGTGGTTGTGATTTTTTCATACTTGAATGATCACGCATATATAGAAAAATCATGTGAGGTGCAAAATTCACTATAATAGATTAATAAAATTAAGCACAATAAATTTTTAAAAATCATGCATGGTTATATGACATTTTTATATGTATAGTTTAAATTAGGAAGTTATTTACCTCACAATACTGCCATAGATATGAAGAATTTATTGTTGCTTGTATTATATCTTGTCTGCTCCCCCGAGTTACAACTGGTAAGATTTGTCTAAAGTCACCACCAAAGACGACATCTTTCCCTCCAATAGGTTGGTCCATACTGTTTGGATTGGAGAATCTTAAAACATCTCTTAAACTGCGATCTAGTGCTTCAAAGCAAAATCTCTTTGTCATTGGAGCTTCATCCCAAATAATAAGCTTTGCACTTGCAAATAATTCAACCAGTGGACTCCCAGCTGTAATATGACAACTTGAATCTTCATTTATGTCGACTGGAATTGCAAATCTAGAATGTGCAGTTCGCCCTCCAGGAATCAATAAAGATGCGATGCCACTTGAAGCAACTGTTAGGACAATATCTCCTCTGCTCCTGAGTGCGGATGACAATGCTCTCCATACGAAGGTTTTACCTGTTCCTCCATGTCCGTAGAGAAAGAAAACACTTCCTGAATTACTGTCAACAACAACCATGATCCTTTTATATGCAGTCATTTGCTCATCTGTCATGGTTGATAGGAGTGTTGTATGTTCATTTCTTAGCTGGTCTTTGTCGTATCGGAGTTCCTCTTGTATAAACTTGTTGTTTCCTCCAATCAAAACGGATTCATCGGGTAGTGGCATGGATGGATATCGTGTAAGGCTACTTCCATTACGTTCCAACAATAGCTGAAGCTCTGCCAATGCATAATTTTTTAGTTGTTCGTCATTGAGCTCCAAATCTGCAAAAGTAGTACGATTTAAGTTATATATATTTTGATTAGATTAAAGAGAAAAATATATTTGTAAAAAGATGAATATAATAAATACATTATGATAGTGAAATATTTTAATGGGAATTTATGTAGACACTCATCATTTATTTATAAGAAGAAATATAATATAAGTAAACATACCATTTATTTGTAGAAGTCTTCTTTGTCTAAAAAGAATATCATCGGCTAAGAGATGCCATGTCTGTTCCCAAACATATTCCGGCCTAGTTAAAGTATTAGACAACAACAACATCACAAACAAATGTCTCAAATAATGGGCAGATCCCCAAACACTACATTCAACAATCCCATCTATGTATTCCTTCTCATCATCTAGCAATCCTAGATGGTAGCAAGCTTCTTTGAAAGTGTCATATGTTTTTCCATTTACCGTTCGTAGGTCTGGATAGTTTTTTGGGCCTTTCACTTCATTAAGCATTAGACGAAGATAATACAACTCTCCACTGCCCGGTGTGCAATGAAAGATGCGTCCAAGAGACATTCGTTTGTCTGTTCGCCTTGTCCACTCCTTTTCTTGAGAATGCCAAACATATTCTTTAGGAAACTCACAGTATTTTAATTCTCTAGCCTGTGGATCATGTCTATTGCACTCCATCCACTTAACAAACATAGAGGTATCTATCCCGTCTCTATTTATAGCATCATCTATTTTATCTTCGTCTTCAAAGATAATGTTCTGTTCTCCAGGCAAATGAAAGAATAGTCTCTGAATCGAAGGACATCTAAAATGGATGTCAAAAGAAAATAGTCTCCACATAGCTTCACATGAGGAAACATATCTGCAATCATAATATCTCTTGATTTCATCAACTTCCTCTCCTTGTTTCGTAGATGCAGTTAGTGAAGCAGTGATACGATCATGGCCTTTGCTTATATATTTCAACAAATATTTGATAGTTTTGCTTTGATTGCATGCCTCAACATTAATGTGCGCCCTATATTTTAATAATAACTTCCGATTGTAAGGCACAACATGTCTACTATCAAAATCAACTCCATTCTTTTCTACCTTAATCCCAGTATCTCGTCTTCTGTAAATTGGGAATCCATCTGGGTCAAAATGTGTGGATTCAGTGTAATGCTTTGGATAATGCTTTGTACACTTCCCGTTATCCGTACATGTGGCTTTATTGTTAAATGATCCACAAGGTCCATGCAACATGCAATCTTTCACAACTTGATGCAATTCGAAATCAATTGATGGATCAGGAAGTTCAGCACTAATAACGTTGTCAATATCCTCAGCAGTACGTAATTTAGAATCAGAATGTAGAAACAACACTATATGAGCATGGGGCAGGCCACGTTTCTGAAACTCTATTGTGTAAATTACTACAACAATTACAGAAGAATATGTATCACAATATAGAAAGTATAATAATAAATCATTATAGCTTAAACTAATATTATAAAGTTAATATATAATAGTGAAGAGAAAAAGCATATATAATTATGACGTATCACTGTATTGATCATAGCATCAGTTTAATATGAAGTGTTCTTTTTATAAATATGACATATTATATAATAAGAAGTAATAATTTATTAGTAAACTTACTTGCTTTTACTTCCCCAAACAGCTCTTTCTTTATTAAATCTTCAATCAGTGCATCAAGCTTCATTTTAAACACTCGGCTGACAATAACTGGTCGATCTTGAGCAGTAACTCCACGAGATTTTACAAATCTTGTAATTTCAGGCCAGTTGGAATTGCAAGTGAATGTAATGAAAAGATCTGGATGACCATAAAACTTGCAAATAGTCATTACATCCTGAAAATTCTGAACCATATATCTTGCACCACCAGTAAATGATGAAGGCAAACGAATACGCTTTCCCATTGAAGACGGTTCTGTATTTCCATGAGAAGCAGCAGTGAACAAATTCTTAAATGTGTCAGATCTATACTTCTTTTGATTAGCTCGATGATAGCGAATTCGACTTATTCAACCATAGTATATACATCGACCTATTTCAAAGAGGAAAAAAAATTGAGTAAGATGGTCGAAAAGAGTGTAATAAAATATAGTTCATATGTAATTAAAATACTTACCCACTATATAGTTTATATCGAAAGTCTTCTCCTTTATGAGATTGAAAGAAACAAACTTGAATCCATATTGACAAATCTCAATTTCATCTGTTGGTGTAACTGTGGTGAGGAAGCTAAACTTGATCGTATAGGCATGATGAGAATATCGATAAGGACCACTGTTTTTAAGGACAGTAAAATTTCGCACAACACAGACTAATCCTTCACGCACCAAGTTAGAAAAATTAGATATTAGATTTTTGGGTATTTTTGCTTCAATTCTTTCACCCTGAAAATTAAAATATATTCACTCATTAGAAAAATATAAGAATATATTTATATACATATATATAAACATAGCAAATTGAGAAAATATACATTTTCATCCATCAACACCATTTGGATTTCATCTATCCCAGCGGAGTAATATGATACGCTCCATTGACGAATAATTCGACATCGAATTTTCCATGTTTGTTTGCTTCCATCGATGTTGACAATATCATCATATACGGACTCCATCTTCAATGCAAAATAAGGCTACAACAAATAATAATAAATGCACAAACAATTAAAATAAATACCCACAGAATTGAATAGTAACACATAATTAAAATAAAGAGCCAACGAATTGAATAGTACTCCTAAACACCCACCAAATTGAATAGTACTCCTAAATACCAAAAATCAATTCCTAATTGAATTCTACCGATTATTAAAAAATTTGTTCCTTCGTTCTTTTGATTGCATAATATCCAGACCCTAATTTGACGGACCAAAATCAGTACTTCCAATATTTTGCTCATATGTTCCAATTTATACGTAAATTGTTCGTTCATATCCAAAAACCATAAGAATAATCAAATAAAAAAAACGATTTTTTTCAATTTATACGTAAATTGTTCGTTCATATCCAAAAACCATAAGAATAATCAAATAAAAAATTTTTTTTTTCTAACCAAAGTCCTCAGCACATATAGAGAAGATCCTAGTATATAGTATGAATAAATACCAAGAATAAATACCAAATTGAATAACAATGCTTGACTAACCTCACTTGAAAGCAAAAACACACGTTCTTTTGAAGACCACGATTAATAACGATGAAATTTTTTTAGGGTATATATAGAATAAATTACACAAAAAATTATATCTTTTATCCAAAATAAAAATATATCAACATAAAAATATTTTTATCCTAAATTATATTACATAGATGAAAATTTTATACTTGGAGTCCAATCTTATTAAAAGATAAAAAAATATATTAAAATAATGTGACATTAATTTATTCAAAAATGCCACGTGGCGCAAATTTTTCAACAGACTTGGGTTCTGCTTTATAATGTATTATAGTAGATAAGAGTTGTTGGATAAGGATGAATTAAAGACGCAAATCATTTCACTTAAAATGGAAAAAAAAACATAATTGAATTTTTGAAGAATCATCCGCGTATTTAAAAAAAAAATGCAAGAGACGTGCATGTTATGCATCAAAACAATGTTTGTTTGTGAATCAATATTGTTTATTTATGCATCAAAATTGTTTGTTTGTTTGATTGTGCATCATTACTGTTTGTTTGTGTACAAAAATTGTTCGTTTGTGCATAAAAAATGGTCAAATGTGTATCAAAATTTATCGCCTTATTGCATTAAAAGGAGTCGTATGTGCATCAAAATAGCTAAAAAATGTATCTTGTACGAGTGTGTATAAAAACTGATTGTTTGTGCATCAAAATAGGTCGAATGTGCTTCAAAACTATATATATATTTGCATTAAAATGAACCTTATGCGCATAAAAAAACTAAAATGCATCTTGTTTGTGAGCACATCAAAATCGGCTAAATGTGCATCAAGAAATGAAGAATTTTGAAATCGATGCATAATGTGTATTAAAAAATCAATGCACAAAAGTGTCTTATTTATATATGTGTATTAAAACTAATTGTTTGTGCATCAAAATAAGACTAAAATGCATCTTATTTTAGTGCATCGAAACTAACTTTGTGTTCATAAAAAATTAGCTAACTATAGTATTCATACATATAAATAAGATTAAAAATAAAAATAAAAAAGTTTAAAATTGTTGAACAACGTGCATCAAAATTCGTACACAAACAACTAGTTTTCATGAACAATTGGTCGATTTGGATGCACAATTGGTCAGTTTTGATGCAATGGCTATGCTGCATGCGCGCATCCTTAAGAAACAGATTTTTCGAAAAATACGCGAAAATACTTGAAAAATATACCCGTGCCCTTTATTTTACCTCTTTTAATGAAAGTCTAATGTATGACGTTGATTTTTTGGAAGAAAAGGCTAAAATTTATTCATATTTCTCACATGAGCTCCCATTCTCTCACACACACATCATAAATACATTATATATTTTAGTACATAAACCATTGCATGTATGTAGATGCATATGCATGCATCTTATTCATACGTTATAATATTTTAATTGCATAATTTTAACCTTAGCCAATAGCCGGGAACACACACATATATTTATTATATCTTTTATTAGTTTTCAGGCTCATAATCCATCCAAAGATTTTTCTCTTTGGCGGGATGAATGGTCTTCAAAGCACGCCACACAAGACTATTACACTTAAACCCTGACCCCAACGCGATTTGCCAAGTCCTATCACCTTTCTTGACTCTCCCTTTGGCCTCAATATAAGACAACTCATACCACACCGAGCTACTAGACACATTTCCAAACCTATAGAGTGTCATCCTTGAGGCCTCCAAATGCCACTTAGTTAGGTTTAGATTCTTCTCCACCCCATCTAGCACCGCTCTACCACCAGCATGAACACAAAAATGTTCAAAGGCCATCTTAAAATTCGGAACATAACTTTTCATCTTTACACGAAATACCCTCCTCGCGACCATATTAAACAAGAATCGGAGCTTTTCGGATATGGGAAGGACAAGCGGCCCTAGGGCTATGATGTTGCTTTTTAGGGCTTCTCCAGCTACAACCATAAGGTCTTTGGAGAGCGAGATACCGATTTTTCCAATGTCGTCTTCCCTTTGTGTGACGCAACCATAGCTTGTATCATCCGAACCATTGTGGGTCCGGACGATGTGGAGAAGCTCGTACTTTGAGCGTCCAAGATCACGTGGCTTGTTCGAGAGTAGGATGGCAGCTCCTCCCATCCGGAAGAGACAATTGGATACGAGCATGGATCGATCGTTGCCCGAGTACCAATTGAGGGTCATGTTTTCTATGCTAACCACCAGGGCATACGAGTTGTTGTGTACCTATACACCAATTAGCAGATTTATAGTTTAGGGCTTGCTACACATGTTTCAAAAAACAAGCATGCTACACATGTACACATGAGTGGCTAGCACACCAAACTTTAAGGTTGTTTGAACCTAAGATTTAAGGTTGTTGGCTACTTGCCTACTTCTTTTATTGTCAATTGATTTTAAGTTAAAATTCAACTGGGCTTATATACTGAGCCAATTGCACATGTATACATGAGTGGCTAGTCCACCAAACTTTAGCAGTCTCATATTAGTATATCGGTTTTTCTAACCTATGTCCTTAAGATCATTAAAATGGAAATAATTAGTTGATTTGTTTTTATTTAGGATTAATTAATTTTTTAAAAAGGGTTTATTAGTTTACTTTAAGGATTTTAGTTCCTTGAATTAGTATGCTTATCCTATGCCCTTTAGAAAAACCATTAGTATATTTAAGTGATTAAGTTGGCTAATGAATTGAATTGTTAACCTGCAAGAGACTTTGAGCAAGATCAATAGAAATGGGGCTAGCACTACAACCCATGCCACCCAAGTTGAAGCTCAAGATGTCTTCCCTGAGATTGTAGTGGTTCACTATCATGGATGATAAAGAAGGGGCTGGGTTGAACACGCTGCAATTCACTACCAGTATTCTTATATCCTTAGCCTTCACTCTTGTCTTCTCCAAAACCTCATCAATGGCTCCAAATACTACCATCTCTGCCTCCTTTATCGCCTCTTCCATGCATATGTTTGCGGGTTTACGAAGCAAGGCTTGTGGGATGAACGAGTCCTCAGGACCTAACCCAGATCTCTCGATCACTTTGCGTTGGAACTCAATGCTTTCTTCCGTAAATTTACCTGAAATTACAATATTAGTTACAACCAAAAAGAATGTTTCTGAAAGACTCAAGAAAAACAAAAGCGAACAAATAATAAAAACACAAAAAGCAATAAAAAAGATAAACAACCCAAAAAGTCCATACACAAACAAGAAAACTAAACTTCCACGACTCTCATTCTATCCCTCCATAAGGTCTTGCTATAGTTTGCTAATTTGAAAGCAATTTTTAGTAAAAAGTATGCTTTTCACATTTTCCAATACAAAAATACAACTATTCTTCACATATTTCAAGATAAAAAAGCATACTTATTTCCAAAAAATACTTTCTAATAAGCAAGTATAACAAGGCCTAAGTTCCTATCCGAGCCATAACCTTGGCCATATCTTTTGCCTTCACCCTTTTCGAGCCAAATTGAGTTTTTATAGAAAATTGATCATTTAAAAAGTAATGGTGAGACTCTCACAATATTATTGATTATAATAATTCAACAATCTCATAAATTGAGACATCATTTGAATGAATAAATAGTTTAGCTGAAATTACATCATTATCATCATTGACCTAGTGAGGCTCCGCTACAACGGAATCTGGAGATCAAAATGGGGGTACCCCTCCGAAGGAAAAGGGGTACGCCTATATTTGGCATGATATTTTGAATTAGTGATATTGCGTAATAAGTTGGTTGAGATCATTGATATGATGTAAAGATGCATCCGTACGTTGTACTATTTTTATGAATAGGGGGTATGTAAATGAGTCAAAAGTTACGCAAAATAAGAGCTTTTTTTTTTGAAATGTAATTACCTGAAGTGATAATTCTATCCATGAAAATTTCTCTTGTCAACGTGTAAGAAGGTTTTGGTTTGTAACAAGCAAAGTCTACCAAGTAAACCTTTCTTCTCCAGCTTCTGTTGTGGTAAAGGAGAGCTAGTAGAACAACAGAACAACACAACGCCACCCATGAAGACTTGAGGCGAAACCCTAGAATGTGTAACTCATACTCGAATTCGAGATGGGCTCGAATGATGGCCAGAAGAATCAGGACAGAGGCTAGATTCATTTTCATACTTGTGCAAAAGTTACACATGTAACTAAAGTTAAGTATAGAGAGAGAGAGAGTGATCAGAAAATTGAGAAGACGTGTCTTTGCTCAAGAGATGAGGCGCCTCTATATACACACACATGTAGGTAGCTAGCAAGGTGATCTGTACATATTTATGTTAGATACCAAAAGACAAACTATATAAAACAAATATATAAGTATTTATATAATTTTTTTTGCGATGAGAATATGTTCCTTAATTTGAATATTGAAACTATTATTATCTAGTATATAATTTTATGAGTTATTTTATATTTATTATTATATGTTTTGTGTTGAAACCTTAAATTTCGGCGGGCCAATATGGTTTATGGGTACATACGTTTATTCATGTGCATGTACGCTTTAGGCCCAACACACAAACTCATGGGGTTCCATCCTAAAACCAATTGGCAATAGGAGAAGTAGCACAAGGATATATATATATATATGTTGGACAAGTTATATCAGAATTTCCGATGTGGGATAACATTCTTTCCACGCCCCTCAAATGCAACTGCTTGGCCCCGCAATATGCCAGTTACAACTTGACGTCATGCCTTAAGGCCGACCAGGAGGGTCTGTCATAAGGGTATATATGTTGGGCAAGTTATAACAGAATTCCCGATGTGGGATAACATTCGTTCACACGCCTCCTCAAGTGCAACTGTCTGACCCCGCAATATGCCAGTTGCAACTTGACGTCATGCCTTAAGGCCGGCTAGCCCATCAATAGACCATGAGTGTCTGGCAAACAAGTTATATCAGAATTCCCGATGTGGGATAACATTCTTTCACACGCCCCCTCAAGTGCAACTGTCTAGCCCCGCAATATGCCAATTGCAACTTGACGTCATGACCCAGACTGAACAAGCTCTGATACCATGTTAAATTTCGGCGGGCCAATATGACGTGGGGGGTACAAACGTCCATTCATGCGCATATGTGCGTTAGGCCCAACATACAAACCCATGAGGTTCCATCCCAAAACCAATTGGCAATAGGAGTAGTATAAGGGTATATATGTTGGGCAAGTTATATCAGAATTCCCGTTGTGGGATAATATTCTTTCACATTTTGTTACATGAACAATCCCCAACTTATTGGTCCTCACTTTAATCAGATGGTCTTGGACTTGTTTCCTAACTGTTTGGGTTTGACCAACGATCCACATGCTATCTGGGTTCAGCTGGTTAAAGGGAGATTGAGATGTCACCACCCATCGTTGGGCTAACTATAAAGAGGTTGAGATGCTAGATCCGGTTGTTCAAGTATCAACAAGGCTAGACTAATTGCACTTGCGAGGATGTGTTGAGAATATGTTTCTACATGAATATTGGGTCTAAAATTATCTAGTGTATAATCTTATGAGTTACTTCACTCATTGTCATATGATTATGTTGGAACTTCATTTGACTTGTATACTATACTAGTTATACGCGCAACCTCAACTTACCCATCCATTGTCATATGGTTGAGTTAAAACCTCATTTGACTTGTATGATATGTTAGTTGTCATACTACTTCAATAGTTTTGAAATCTAAAAATAATACGTGCTAAAATACGAAATTTTATTCTATCATAAAATAGTAATTCTCGAGTTCTTGCAACAATAACGCGATCTGTCTTACAGATTAAACACATAAAATCTCATTCAACAGGTCTACTTCAATCTAAAAATATTATTCGACCATTTATTTTATTTATTTACCTTCCTTCTCCTATTTATAGCTCTTTATTTGTTGTTAGATACAAGATTGTTTGGTCGATGTTGGGATATCATTAATTTTTTATTTTCAGGCAATGGATGGCCACCTCATGCTTGTTTCATCTTTAAATATATATATATATCAAGGTGATGTTCATGTGGCTTCATGTTATTGAACCGAAGTGAAGGTGTCACGTACGTAGAGAGTGGATTGAGTTTGCTTATGTACGTAGTTTAAAAAGCAAGGATGGTGGCTAGATACAAACGAGCTTTTGTATGAGTCATGAGCAGCTTTGTATCTAGTGTAGATATATACATACATAGACTATTAAGGGGTCGGTACATAATGCCATCCATGTCAACATATTAATGTTGGGCCTCCCCGGAATTAGCCCAAAATCGAGAATTCGATAGCACGAGTTAGTAAGGCCCATTATCTTGATCGTGCAACATGCGCCTAACAACGGTATAACTGCGAAGATATCGGTAACGTTTAAGGCATTAATATTGGTGGCAAGATCTGCGGGATTGATCGACGCTCCATAACTACGTCAACGGTCATAAGGATGGGTGTGGAAGCCTTGGACACGAGTCGTTAATTGACTTAAATGTTGCACAACATATGAAACATTAGGTCTAAACATGTTAAGGTATAACCATCTTCTAATCAGTCCTTAAAAGGTTTCAGGATTAAGCAAAGTTTCAGGATTCAAGTAGTATAATCTACCTAACTTTTTCCCGTCATTATAATCCGCCTAACTTTTGATAAATCTCAATTTGGGTCAAGCATGCAGGTTAGATGATTGACAAAGACAAATAGGTTGAACCAAAACGCTCACTTACATCATCTAAATGCTACCAAATAATCTGTAACCCTTTTTACTTTTTTTATTGTATGGAATTATTGATTTAACAAAAAAAAATATTGATACCTAATATCTTAGTATCTTACAACTATAAAAATTATCCTTAAAAATAAAATAAATGTCAAAGTTTAATGCATTCACTTCAATTTTGCTAATTTCAAATTCATTTTTAAATATATTAATAACAAGAAATTGATTTAGAAGATATAGAGAATTCCTAATTAAATGAAGGTATTCCTTACCTAACCATTTGTATAGTTATCCACCTTATTGTATTAACAAGAATTAATTTTTACAATCAACCTTTTAAATTTCTTCTTTAATGTATTAAGCTAAGATACATTTTTCCTTCATACTAACAACTTTTGTTGCCATTGTGTTACCATGATAATATCTTGCACGTATATAAATAATCATTACATTTTGTATTTCACATGAACATGCAAAAATTGATTGCAATAAACCCGACCAAGAGGCAACATTTTGCACTCTTAATGAATTGTGTGATAGTGTTCAATATCAACTTGAAGTAATGTTATGCAAAAAGTGAGGTGCAACGAATGCATATGATAATATTTCAATATCGAGTTCCTTATATAATATAAAATCCGCGCCGTCCAACGGACAGGTTAGGCATTCTAGTAGCAAATTAAAAGTTAACTCCTTTCAAACTATTAAACACCTCTTATATAAGAATGGATAACTCGATTAAAGAAAAAACAAAATTTACAGGTAGTTCGGTCAACGAAACGGTTGCACATCTGCACATGTTTCATGCTATTATTATAATTCAAATGACAAAATTTAAAAAAACAAAATCAACCTCTCGTGTATTTTCATTAATGAACACCTAATTGATCATTTAGAAAGATGGAGGGAAGACATGAAATAAAAAAATAGTATTATTTTATAAGAGATTATTTTTTATGAGAAGAAATTAAGATGTCTCCTAAATATCAAGAAAATGCCATGGAACATCCAAATGAATGAGGTTTTTAAAACTCAAGTCAACTGCCAGCGGGACAAAAGAAACCCGACGAAACGATCCAGCATTAAAGTCCGCCACAGAGTTGCACTCCCTGAAGACGTGCACAATGCTCCAACTCTGAAAGCGGTCCAAGAAACAGAGGATGTTAGACCTGATCAATTCAATCTTTCGCGGGCAGCACCGGTCACCAAGGATAGGCGAGCCAAATTGGTCAAGTAGGATGAATCCGACCAATGAGAAACCATCTGAGCTAACTGCACATCAAAATTAAGGTTAATAAAGTTAAGTTTAGGCCTTTCCTATTGTGCCTTTGATCTTTTTTTCCTCCCTTTAGGGGCACCCGAACCACGAGAAGGCTCGCCAAGTTCATTGGCGATTTTCCAATCATTAATCTGGGAGCGGATAAGCTCGCAAATCTTACTATGTGTATGTGGGTTTTGCCTGTTGTTGTTGTCGAAAAATTTCTTATTCCTGAAGTACCTAATGCATCACCACATGTTGATGAGCATTTCAATTTCAACTTTAGTAACCATAGAAGGATTTCCTCTAACAATTGGTGTGGGTTTTTGTTGTCTAGGTTAATCTGGTCAATTATCCAAGAATCATTGGGCTAATTGAGTTTAGTGTTGTTTTCTTAAGAGGGCATTTTATTAAGATATGTGTGATATCTTCACAGGCAACACATCCTTGTAGAATAAGGATGTGGTTTGCGCGAGTCTGATTTTGGTTGGGAGATCGTTTCTAGCAACTTTCCACAAGAAGTTTTTCATTTTTAGGGGTATGTTCAGTTTTCTGATCCACTCCAGATTAATCTAGGGCTCACCTTTGTTATTATGAATCCAAAGCATTGCGGAATGCGTAGAGTATCATCCATTTTTACTTGGTTGCCAATACAGCCTATCCGGAATTTTGTTAATTGGGTGTAATGATTTGGGAGATACCTTGAACATCTTCAGGGTTTAACACGGATTATTTTTCGATATTCCAAGAGTTATCCTCATGAGGGTAATTAACAACACATTCCTCCTAGTTGATGTTGTTAGCCATATTTGTCTTCAGCTTTAGAACGTCTTTATTAGTCCAATTGTCTTTCCAAAAGCGGATTTTTTGGACATCCTCGACTTGTCAAAGTAAACCATTGAAGAAGAGATCACAAAAGCTTATCAACTTTGACCACTGTCATGATGTGTTTTGTTTTTTGGTATAGTTGAAGAGACCAGTTGTTTTAAGGTATTTTTCATTAATGATTTTAACTCATATATATATATATATATATATATATATATATATATATATATATATATATATATATTATATGGATCCGCAAGGATTTTTCATAAAAGTTCTATTTGGAGAGTTTGGTTCATCTCTTCGGCCTTTACAATCCCTAGACCCCATGGGATATGGGCCTACAGATTGAATTCTAGTTAATAAACGGTTGTAGTTATCTTCCTTATTCTAGAAATTTTTTTTGTTAATTTTGTCCAGCTCTTTTAGGGTTGATTTGGGTAGCAGAAATGATTGCATGAGATAGTTTGGTTGTACTGAAAGATTGGCTTGAATTAGAGTTTTCTGACCTTCTTGGGATAAGGTATTAGCTTTCCATTTTGAGAGTTGTGCCCTAGCTCTTAGGGCAAGGGGTTTAAAGGTATTTTTTGTGACTCTGCCATTGATTATAGGGCACCCGAGTTATTAATCCAGTGCGGTTGTGTTTGTAACTTGGAGAATTTGTTTGATCTGATTTTTAGTATTATTACCGGTATTCTTTGTTACTTGAAATGCGAATTTATGGAAATTAACTTGTCTCGAGATTTTCCTACCAAAAAAAAAAAAACTTGTCCCGAGATTTGACAATAGTCATCAATTATACTTTTAATCTTGGTGCAAGTATGGTTGCTTACTTTTGCAAAAATGATGATATCATCTACAAAAGTAAGGAAAGGAATTCATGTCCCGCTTCTTGAAATTTGAATTCCAATTCCGTTTTTTATATCGCGGCTACTTAGGTCGAGTTGTCTTACAAGCACTTTCGACAACAAGGATGAACAGGTGGTATCCTATCCAGATATTGTCGAAACATCTCCATCCCTAGAGACAAACAAATAGATGATATCATGTAATTTCTCAAGGTTTTTTTTTTTTGAAAAAAAATTGGAATGGATTTCGGTTAATTTGAGACTGACCGGGTGAATTATCCTAAAGCAACCAAATTAGGATGGCTAAAACAATATCCACTCCAAACCGTCCCATTCCGTTATTCTTCTACGGCTCAAAAGAAAATGGATGATCACTGTAAATAACTAAATATGAGAGGGTCAAAGAAAGCACCGTTATATGCCCCAAACAGCAGTGTTGTTAAAGGAAAAACTTGTTGAACAGCAAAATCCAGGCCGCACGCCCACACAATTCGAGCACAGGCCTTCGGGCGTGTTCAAGCAGATTACCCTATTGACCAACCTTAGAACTGTGAAAGTTCAGAGTAGACAGACAGCACACAGCAGAGAACAATTAAAAACACAGCAACTATGGCAATTTAAAACAGTAAACATAATAGTATTCAAAGATCAGGAATGTCTTCTAAACAATCTTGAGGAACCAAGCAGAGTGAAGCATTACAGTTTTAACCCACTCGCCCAACGGAAACCCGATACACGCACGTATGGAAGCCTCGGTATAATCCTCTAAAGGTTGCTTTTGGCAAGCAACCGACTCAGTAAAAACAGCCTCCTATTTACTAATGGTACTGGGCAAAGATGCTCGGGGTAGAAAAAAACTATGTAAAAAATGCCACAAGTACCTTGCAAAGCATATCTGATCTATGTATCGAACTAGAAAATTTGAAAAGCGGGAAATTCAGTTCATAAAGATGTAGTCTCGTCTCATGTGGTTAGTGAAGGGGCATGCGGGGAGATCTTGGTCGAACCGGCGTCTTTGATGGGCTCACCCTGAAAAGGTAGAAATGCATGTTCAGAAATGATCAATTAGTTAAAACCAAGTCAAGTGACAATAAAAATGGGAATGGAATTTGTTAGTACCTTATTGGCAATGAGCCCAGCACAGCACCACTACAGTTCAGAGCAGCAATAGCAGACTCAGCCTGTGCACAGGAGAAATAAAAATCAATTTCCTTAAAATGAACAAATGACACAGGGATTAAGCCCAATCAAGCTTCAGGTTGATGTAAAATCACATTTAAGATGATAAATGCAACCACATAAACGAGGAATACCCATTTAGGCATTTAGCTAATATACGTAAAATCAACAACAACATCAGCAAAACATCTTTTAAATCCTTCATCCACCAAATGGCACATGTACTGATGCGACAATAGCCTATTGAGTGTTGTGTGAAACTGACTTGATTAATTTACTATAGATTTTTAACTGCATTGTGTAACAGATCTGCAGTTGAGAAAGGGGCTGACAAAGTGGGGCGGGAGAGGATATATCTATTTACTTAAAAATGAATGATGATTCTTTCAATCTTTCTAGTCATGCTCTATAAAGTCCACTAACAACTAATAAGATTCATTTTGGTTTGCTACCATTGGAAGCTATCTTGGAGTCTGCATAACCTATAGCGGAAAGGCAGACATGTGATAACAGCCTAAACCGATGCACTAAATGCAAGCAAGCTGTGCTTCAACTTAACCAAAATAAGATGTTTAACTCCAAAAGCAAAAGCCTAAGCATGAAAAAACAGATCTAGAAAAATCAGTGAAGGAGAGTGAAATAAAGTTGTGGCCACCACAGTCAGCAATTTTTGGAGGATTTAACACTGACACAGCTCACAGTCCAAACCATGTTGATCCAACTCAAACTATAATAGATAACTCTCTCCCTTGAAAAAGTTCACCGATGAATTTTCTTGTAAATACTTAGTGAAAAGGCCAATAATAGAATAAATGAGAAACTCCTATTTTGAAACAGAATACTTTCCTATTGCCTTAAACATCTCATCCAAGTGTAAACACAAAACAGCGTAATAACAGCTATAAGAACGACACATGCTAGAGCAAACTGATATTTAATTGGTCATATTTCCCTTGGTGGATTTCGGGGTAAATTTCCAATCGCAAATAATAATCAGTCAGCTTATCTAGTTGCATGCCGTGTCAAGTTTAACATGTGGGAATTAGGTGTGCTAGATGAAGTAACTAATTTCTAAAATAATGCAAGCGCAGTGAACAAGGCTTTTAAAAAAAAGCCTTGACCAGATAAATATCAGTCTTTTCCCTGTAACCTCTACATAAAGTCAACCTATACAATACGTAAAGAGAGCCCAAAAATTATATCGACATCAACATCAAAGCCCAAAAATTATATGAATGGAGAAAATATATCATAGTTGCTCAACAAATGCCTACAAGTTCCAACTTGCACTATGCTAGTTTCATAAGAGGCTTTCAGAAAATTCATCGTAATAAAGAATCCACAAAGAGTAGTATCATATCCTTTTGTCCAGATAGGATTCTTTCTGACAAAGCAAAATTGTCCAGATAGGATTCTCATTCTTAGTGAACAAGTCTGTACCGACTTTACAATAATCTTATCATGATTTTAAGTATATGTTCATCCAAATGCAGGAATACTGCTTTTGGATTGGTACTCTGACAACTGCCTGTTAGTAGAATTTTTTTTCCAAAAAAGACTTAAAGAGGCCTACAGCCTGATTATATAATAAAGATTCCAGAAATAATTTTTTTGATATCAACTACATTTTTTATTCAATCCAATTGACCTTTCACATTTTTGTATGCTCTATTGAAAAAAAAAATTACATGCTGAGGATGTGATTACATATAAACAAATACAAATAATTATTGATTCTTATCTGATTCCTACTGCAGATACAAAAAAAAAATTTAGCCCTCAACGAGGGAGTGAGAATCAATCTACATAAAGAATAGCATCAGAATTCGGTGCTAAATTCCCTTTTGATCTTTATTAGTCCACTACAAAGATACACATGTATAAGTTAGAGTCAAGCAAATTACCATCACAAATTCAACAAAAGCAATGCGTGTTGAATGATGGTAGTCCCCAAGCAACCTCAGGCGCAGAACCTGTATTGCAAGCACTTCCTCTCATGTACGCAACAAAATTAAACAGAATAAAAGGTATTTGGTTGTCAGTCACATAAGGAAATACATACCTCTCCACAAAGTGTTTCAAAGAACAACTTCACCTCTGCCTGTGTGACCTGTTTATATTTCACAAGAAAACCCACATGAGAAATATTAGCAGAAGAAGTCAGAATTAGTATATAAATCAATAGCGATACTGATAAAATAACAAGTGGCAAGTTATATCAAGATGTAACCTTCTTGTCAATGTTTGCACAATAAACAGTTCTTGCACACATCTCTCTTTCATCTTCAGACTGCAATATCAATCACAAATTGGTAAACAATTGAATATATGTTTGCCGAGAACGCATAGCATGTAATGCAACCAAAATTTACTTTGAACGCTAAATATAGCTGAAACTCAAATTGCTAGATATTGCTTTTTATGCCAAATTAGATGAACTCACTCTAGGCAGAAATGTTGGGTTGACAGGTGCAATAGCTGTTTTTGAAGGCAGAACTCGAACTGGGTAAAATCCAAGCATGGTGCCTGACAGGGCTAATGCATTCCTTGCACCCACTGCCAACATAAGAGAGTTAATTTACTAAACATCATAACCATAACAGTATAACACAAGGAATGCCCTAGGAAAGGGCATAAATGAGCAATTAAATATCACTTAGATTACCATCAGGGTTCTCATGCCAAATGATCACAGCACTAACAATTACAGTGTTATGTAGAGTCAGCTATTAAACTATTTCTCAAATGTCGAATGTAGTGGTACCTAAATGGAAAAAACTGAAAGCATGAACCACCTAGAAGAAAATATGCTAAACCTCACGTTACCTACAAGAATTTTTTATCAAAAAGAAAGATCACCTTCATCAGTGAACTCTATGAAAGCGAAGCGAAGCACGGAATTTGGATCACCACAAACACGGCAGTCAACAACCTTCAGACCAAGATGAAGAATCAGTCAAATGATCATCAGGAAATCGGCTTACATAACAAACCAAAATTGATAATGAAATTGAAACATTCTTAATAGCTAAAAACCTGTCCACAGTTGATAAATAGAGCAGCCAGTTGTTCTTCAGTAACCTAAACCCATAATCCACACATAATAACCAATTAGTTTGAAGAACTAAAAGCAAGACGTGAAAAATGACCAGAGAGACACTACAATTACCACAAAAAAAAAAGCATCAAGCCCTCAAACCAAAAGGAAAACGGAAGTGTACCTGCTGATCAATATCAGAGACATATACAGTTCTCCTTATCACATCGTCCCTCTGAGCCATTCTAGTCCTACTGTTCATCCTCCTCTTGCCTTGGCCGGAATTATTCTTCTTCTATGCAAAATCATCAAATCCCACATTACACTGATTAGCCAATGCACAACATCAAACAGTAGCAAACAATTTTTAAAGAAATAAAATACTCTGAAGTCAGAAGATAAAACCATACCCTTCGAACAGGATAGCCATTTTCACTGCCAGAATTACTCTGCATTCCGTGATTGTTCCCATGATCAAAACCGTTACCATATAAAGATTGAAAATTCACCTTTGAGGACGGCACAAATTCCTTAGCCATAGGATTTAATTTCGTCAGCATTTCCTCCAATTCCCTAATATCCTTCTTAAGCCCGTCCGTGTCCTCGTCATTTATCCCATAATCGACCCCTGTGCGTTCCTCATCGGCGCCATAGCTATCAGAGTTCTTCAGCAAAGGATAGTTCTCTGCACTGGCATCTCTCCCGTCGGCATCACCATTGCTGCTGTGGTCATTCTTGATATCGGCGCTGTTGATTCCGTTGACACCAACATGACTCGTAGCGTCAGTGACATTCAATTGAGCCTCGGTTTGCGATTGGGACACGTAATCGTAGCCTTGATCTTTCACCTTAGGGTTACATTTCTCGCTATCGCTCTCGTCATTAAACTGATTGGGATTCAGCTCTCCGAGATCGCCATCAACGTGCGAATCCGTAAAGTTCTGGGCCTCAGATTGTCCGATACTGGGACAGCCGTTCTCAGCCACAGCCATGTTCTCTCAACCAATAATCACAATAAATACAAATACTTTCGAGAAGATTCTCCCTCAAAATCCTACTGAAACGAACGATCACATTTTTCTCATCAATCAAATAGAAACGAACGATTCCATAAACAGGCTGAAGATCAAAAAAAACTGAAACCGCGATGAAAATCGAAGCGTACCTGATCGAATTACAAGGCACTGCGCATTATACAACGAAAACAGCTCAGGGATCAATTGAAGAACATAAATATGAAAGTCTAGATGAGAAGAAAATGCAAACTTTCTTCTTGTTTCGCGTTTTTATATGAATTGCGAAGAGCTCCGATGAAGACCTGTTCAGAGTGGAGAGAGAGAGAAAGGAAAGGTACGCGGGGGTTCTTCGGAGAGTCCGTTTTCGCTACTCAAGGCGAAGGGAAGCCGTATTTGACAACTTACCCGACTCGGCACTCTTTTTTTATTTCAATTATTTTTTTAATGTCAAATAAAACAACTCAACCAATAAAAAAAATATAAATTTTATTTTACAAGCTGAGCAAACATGTGCAACGATCGAGCAGTGTAATAATAAATTCTTGATTTAATATAATAATAAATTCTTATATCTTAAATATATTAATTTATGATTATTTTCTATTTTGGGTTTATTTTATTTGATTTTTTTATTGGAGTTTAAATTATCCTCTTTTGGATATTTTAGAACCTGTAATTAATATTGGATTGGATATTATAACTTAAGAAAGATTTTCTTTCTTATTATGCCTTGGCAACATCAAGATACAAATATGTAAAATTCTATGTCCGAATCTACCCAATTAAATGACCAAAAACTTGGAGCTACCCGACCCGACCCGATTGATCAGAAATTAGATATACGTATCATTGAACTATTTCGTGGAAGGCTAAAAAGAACAAAAGTCAATTAGCTAAAGTAGTAGCTATAGCTTAGCTAGGCTCCTTAAACTTGGCTTCTTCTTCAAGCTGTTTGAAGGCATCAACAAGATTTTGAAGCCTGGCAACAAACTCTATCAACATAGTCGTGAAAGTAGCGAAAGACAAAGCGCTAGCACTCTCAAACGTCCTCGCTTCGCGCTCGTTCATCATTTGTTCTCCCTCAACTGACAATCTTGAAGGCCAAGATGTCAGTCTTCTGAAAATGTCACCAGACGAATCTCTTACTGAGAGCGAAGGAGGCGTGCTTACATTAGGACTCGGCTGATCATATCTTGGAAGAATTGGGACGGATCTTCGTGGTTGAGCGAAGTCAGCTGGAGTTTCCATTATGGGTCTTCTGTATTTACTCTCCTTGGCATCAGCAAAGCTTTCTGGGTCTTTGAATACCTTGGATTGCCATGGCTTGGAGTTTATGAAAAGGTAGGATTTTTTGTCGACTAACATTTGCAAGTCCTCTGCTGCTTTGTGAACGTCGAATAGAATGCCTTCATTGCTTAGTTTCTCCATTTTTCCTACTTTTTCACCTATTTCTCTTAGAACCTTAGCCCCTTCAATGCTTACCCTCTTTATCTCTTTGCTGAACATTTGCCTTAGTTCTGCTGGTGCCTGTGATGGACAAATTGAATTAACAATTCAATCCCTGAACCTAATTTACCCAGCACCACTCATAGATACTAGATATGTATGAATGAGGACATTTGAACATTTGCCTTAAAGTTTTACTTGCTAGTGAAATTTTTGGTTTTGTGCAAACTAAATGTAATATTATGGTTGGTTTTTTGACCATATTTCCTTTAGTAGCTATTGAAGATTAATTTTCAGCAAACAGAGGATCAGATTACCTGGATTTCAGAAAGCATACAGCCATGCATCGCCATAACCATGAAGGCGCAGTGTCTCAGCGCACCACTGACTTTGAGATAGAGACTCCAAGGGTATTTGCACGTTCTGTAAGGCCCGTGTGGTGGTTCCCACATTGCAAATGTCATCTGAGAAACAAGAAATAATTGTGTAAAAAAGAGCTAGCATAAGTGAACTGATAAACAAGTTTGTAGAGCATGAGAAAGATTAAGATGATGAGATCAACATATTGGCTAATATACAAATATATGGGGAGGAGTTGTATGAGATTGAAAGCTCACACTATGTTCTGGATTGGAGATTGTTTTAATTGAATGACAACCAGAACGGGTATCAGCGGAATCCATATTTATGCAGAAGCTTTACAGAAATTGATCTCTACAATTACAGTTATATACTCTAACTAGAAGTATATGCCCGTGCATTTGCACGGGTTAATAATTTTATTTAAATTCTTTTTAACATGTTTATGTATTTAGTTTTTTCAAATATTATATTACATCAATGAAGTTTTTGAAATTGTATATCTTTTTTACATGTAGGTTATCACATGCATTTACAATTGAAATTCAATTATTTAGAAACCCTATAAAAATGAAGGTTTTCTAAATAATTAATTTATGATTGATGTATAATATTAAGTAAATATTATGTGTGGAAGGTCAAGAAGTTAAGGTAAAGTATATAAAATATGTATAGTATTAAGTCTTTAGGAGGCCATTGAATGCTTTAAATTCAAAACATTGAATGTAAAAAAATACAAATTTACATGTAGGTTAGATATAGGCTTTGATCATACAAATACATTTTATAATATAGTCATGTTATGCCATTATGTGCAACTATCTCCTCTATAAAAAGACAAGGGATGCACAGGATCATCCATGTAAGTGAATGAAGCTTCTCTCCATATCATACTTTATATAACAAAAGCATATAGCATATCTACACATACCAAACTCTCTTCTTGGCTGGCAGATTGAACTGCTGATCTGTATCCGCTGTACACTGGATCATCTAAAGCCTGGTAGGTAAGAATTTTCGAAGGTACTCTTTCGTATTCAACACACTGCAGATAACTGTTGATACATTCTGGTCACAAGTTCCAGCAGATTACTAAGTATCAGATGACATGCACATAATTTTTAATTTCCAATAGCATTAAGAGAGACAGAGAAAAAATTAAGCATAAATAAGAGCCTAACCTTCTAAGGAAGTAGCCACACCATTGAAGTTTTTAACCACCAATTTGTGCAAATCCTCACCAGCCCAAATGGGGTATATGAATGTATTGATAACAACACATACACCAGCACCAATTGCAATTAGCACAAGTCGACTTAAAGCAGTTTCAATGAAGTCTGAGCTATCAGATACAAGCACAATACAGTAAGTCAACAAGAAAACCCTGAAGCCATATTCATACTCCTTTAACGTCGGGTGCTGTTTCACATAGCTTGCACTAAATCCTTCAATCAGAGAAGATAAATATATTGATTTAGAAAGCTGATGGAAAATTGTAAAATATTACGAAGAAGTTCGTTTAGAAACTTGTTATGGATATTAGTACCTGCAATGAATATACTGATAACGATAAAGGGTTCTTCCATTACTCCTGCCAATGAAGATAATTCCCCAATACCTACAGAAAGTGCTCCAGCTGAGAATGTTCCTAGAGCACGATTAAATCCTTTGTTGAATGTTGCACCTGAAATTATATATCAAAAATCAAGACCAACTTATAACTTGATCCTCAGAGAGCAACAACTCTGCTCTACTTAATTTGGACAACTCCCTTGCCATCACACCAGTTTCATACCTATTCAGTCAATAACAACAAATCTAGCAGTTCACTTGTATATGCAGCAATAAAGCACTTGCAAATGACTATACAATGCAACATTTATATTCACTGAGACTTCAAAATCAGGAATCACTTCCTATTTATTCACCAAAATTGCCGTTGAAACCATCAAAAGGTCAAGTAAAAGAGAAAAATAGTGATAGCAATACTGACTCTCCTAAAGTTAAACAACCAGTTTTTAGAATCCTCACAAGATATTTCCTTACCCAACAGATGCTGATCCTAAATCAAGGAACCAGAACCCCAAAGCAATTGAGCGAGTAAATTATACCACAGAAACTTCATTATCAAAGCTGGGGATGAGAGCTATGCTACCTAGATGCATGATCAATAAGATTCACTAATTCCCAAGAAAAAACTGAGTTAAGAAGCCTAATTAACCAAACAAACATATTCACAAACAGTTGGTGTGCAATCACAAATCAAACCAGCGAAGACCAAGAAAAATCAATCCGCCCACCATTTACAATGATTCCATCATCAAAGACACTAGCCTGAGCATACCTATGCTGAACTCGAAGACGACAACAACGGTCATGACAGCCCAGACAGAGTAAGAGCTAATAGTTTCCGGCTCCTTGAACAAGATGAGCAAGGATATAAGAGCCATAGCAAGGCCAACTTTCGCTGCAAACACCACCTTCCGAGGATCCGTGCGGCCCATCTCGTAGGCCTTGATAGAAGTCTCTCGAACCTGAAGCCATAGCCGGTGGATCTTATCGCATGTGGACCTCCACAAACTCGGTTTGGTAGACTCGTCTTCTCCGCCATTCGATCTGCCTAGTCCGAGTTCGGAGTACTCTTTTCTCGAGAGTAGCCTCTCCTTGCTCCGCCAAATGGAGCTCTGCCTCTGCACGGAAGCCATTTTTCTGTTGGTGGTTTCAGACTTCTAGTTGTGTGTTGTTCTCCGAATTCGTTGCGGAATTGAGACCATGGAGATGGAAGAGATGTTGGTCAAGACTTGTGAAGTTGTTGTGATGATCATGTGTAAGCTTTAATTGATGGTCAATTTCTTTGTTGTGGATCGAAGAAACTGATTAAATTCAGATATTCGGAATATGAGTGAGAGTGAGAGTTCATGAACTAGACGTGGAAAAGAATCCATTGAATCCAGATTGAGTGCTGAAGCCATCTCCGACGAGAATTTAAATCTCAAATAGCAAAAAAATATTGGAATTTTAAATCTCAAATACGACAAGCCAAGTACGTGGTTTGTGCGTCTTCGGATCTAGTCAATCGATTAATAGTACCAAGAGGTTATCGATTCTACAGTCACGATCTTCTGCATCTCACGGTAAAATTTATTTTATTTAATTATTTAAATTATTAAATAATGATAAAAAAAATTTGAAAAAATATATTTATATTTTAAATAATTATTCTCATATATTTATAGAGTTTTATCATACAAATTTTTAACCTATTTTTTTAAAGTTAAAAAAATCGTTTATTTAATAATTTTTAATATAGAAAATAAAGATAGTGACTTTTTTATCACAAAATTCTATAAATATATAAGAATAAGCATTTAGAATATAAATATATATATTTAATTTTTTTATTATTATTTAATAATTTAAATAATTAAATAGAGTATAGGGGAGCATAATAGTTTGTATCGTGAGATGTTGAAGATCCGGACTACGATTCCATTCACATGCGCTTAAAACTAGTGTTATTCCCGTACATTGTACGGGTATATTTCAAAATTATTTTATTTCTAACTTTTTATTTAAATATTTATTCGAAATAAACTTTTACAATTAAATCTTATTTTCTTAAGTAGTAAAAATTATAAAAATTTTAATTTGTTTAGAAAAAAAGAGTGGATGGTAGTTTTTGAGATAGTGGGGAAGTGGATAAGGTAAAAGTGGATTAAAAATGACAAACAAAAAATATTTCAAATTTGCCACATGGCTTAATATTCTACAAAGACTTGGTTTTTGCTTTATATTTGTACTAGGGTAGATTACGTTGCTTGTGGTAGGTTTAAAATTACTCGAGTCAAAAGTTAATCATAAAATAATCCAACTTTTGTTTTCGTAATAGTTTTACCTTTAATTAAGGAATTTTAAATAACTTGAGGGATTGGCCTAACAAAGCTGAATTAATATCATCTATCTATATCTATAACAACTTAAAAGTTATCCTCAAAGGCCACATAAATGCATAGAATTTATTACAAATCTATGTATAATATAAATTTACGTGATAAAAATTCAAAAACCATCTATAGCATAGTGGTAATGGTGTTTCTTAATAACCCATAGGTCCTAAGTTCAAATCTTTTTGAGAGCATTTTATTTTGCCAAATTATTTTTAAATAATAATAATAATAATAATAATAATAATAATAAATCTTAAGCTATTGTAAATCTATTATAAAGTTAAAAGGTTTTGCTCAATAATAGTCAAACTTAATTTTGCAACTTTTGGTATTACACACAAAATATGGCATCAACGTTTGGTATTATACACATAGCATAATATCAACCTTTGACATTACACCATTAATTTTGAAACCATTAATATTAAACACAATGATAACATCAAACATTTGGTATTACCTAAGTTATTTAAAATCATTAATTATAACTTTTGATATTACAAATAAAAGTACGAAAAGATAAATCAATCATTCACATTACAAACAAAAGATAAGTTCTAATTTAATGTATAATTTTTTATATTCTACTATTTTCTCATTATAAGTCTTTCACTTTTTGCATATGTATTTCATTCACTATTAAGCCAAAAAAAAGATAACTCAATTTGCAAGAAAAGAATAAACAAGATAAGATTTTGCTCGAGATGATATTGTAGAAAAATAGTAGAAGTTAAATAGAAACATATTACATAGCAATATACCATACACAAAATAATATTATTCCGTTCGAGTTAAAATTTTCACGGTTTAATTTTATTCAATCTTTTTATATGATAATATTTAGATTTTAGTCAATACATGTTATAATTACCTTATGATAACCAAAAATATATTTATTTTTTAAATAATAAATATAGTACATAAATTTGCCCCGTCCAACGGATGAGTTAAATATTCTAGTTGTACAAAATTTCTAGGTTGATTTATTAATTACATATAAGATAAATAGAGAGAATTTATTGTTCACAAAATGAAAAATAAAAGAACCTCGGATCAAAATTTATGTATTCATTTGGAATCAAGAGGCCTATATAAAATATAAGACCATGTTAGAAAGAATATACTTAAGGATCAATTGCATCTATACAATATCATGTATATTTATTTAATAATATTTATATGACATAATCTATGTATATAGGTTAGAGTATTATTTAATTATCTTAGGCAAGTACATATGTGTATCAATTAAGTATATAATTAAGAAGCTGGGAGACTAGCTACTAATCTCCAATGCTCGTAAATCACGATCTCTGTACCAAAATATTGAATTCATCATTTTTAATCATGTCCAATTTGTAGTACGAATTCCAGCATTTTCATTGTTGCTAATCTATACTCTAATATTTCTCTATTTTAATAATATCAAATGTCGGAGTCGACACGTGTATATACTTTAGTGGAAGATTAAGACTAATCAAACCAATTTTTTTATGTGTTGAATGGTTGTTAAGAGTTTGAAAGTTAGTTTGATGAATAGAAAGACCCTCTTCGTGAGTCTCCATGCCTTCTTAAATCTCAGATTTTGGACTTCATAAAAACAAATCTTCTACATAACTACCATTCTCGCTCCTTCTCAAATGTCTAACTCGGTTTTGGAACTGTTCTTAAATACAAATCGTAGTACATTTTGTATCCTTTGCAGATCATGACTTCTCAAAATGTACTACTGGTTGTTTCCTAAAAAACAAATGTCTTAACTTGATTTTAATCTTCCACTAAAGTATATACACGTGAACTGAATAATCAATGTTTGCATCTAAAGACCATCTCCTAGCAATTAAAGAACAAAGGGCTGATTTCTTCAGTTAGCTCTGTAATTATGTTAAAAGAGTTTATTTTATATTTTCAATTACCTAAAATGGGCTTTCTACATACATTGGTTCTGTGGTAATGGGCTGCCTGGTTTATTTATGATATGGATTTGAAGAGTTTGAGCCCAGAACTAAAGAATAGGTTAAAACAAGTATCTACAATAGGAAGAAGCTCCTAGTTGAATTTTAAATGGACCTAGAATGTTGTACAAATTGGAGGATTCAATTGACGATTTTCCAAGGGCATATAAGAACACAAATCACTAGAGTTTATGTTAGATTATAAGGTTTTTCGTGCCACAATATTTTTTATTAGATTTTAATTATTTAATAAATTTTAAATTTTTAAATGATTCAATTAACGTCTTTCTAATTTATGTTCACATAAATTGGAAAGATGTTTTAGCTGAAGTGAGGATGAGAGTCGAGTATATATGCGAGTATGCTGAGTAATTTCAAGAGTGTTAAGTTACCCATAAGGCCATAACATATCTCTTGCATATTTTAATATATATTACAAAATCGATTTTATTAAATTATATTTTTGTATTAATGGGATATTTTATAAACATATATGTTTTAGAAAGGGTCGATCTCTCAATATAATTGACAGATTTTACTCATCTATATAGTGAGATTTGTTATCAAGTAGCTTTGAGCCAACTTACTCTTTTTCAACAGTTCAATAATGCATCTTGTCGATACTTGACGTTCTTCTAAGATCGCATCTAATACATTCGAGGGCCAAAGCCACCTCTCATAGAATATTAATCACAATTTGAAGAAAAGTAGAAAAGGATGGCAAAATATGAGAAAGATATAAATATCAGGTTACTTTCAGTAATTTTAACAATAAGGGTGATCAAGAAAAAATTAAACATACATAAGGGGTGTCAAATGTAAGCGTATCCGATATTCTGAACCAGCTTAAAACTTCCACCTGTGATTGGATATCACCGCCGAGCGACACCGTACCGTACAACGACCACTCCCGCCCAAGCCCCCGTCCATCTCACCCGCGCGCCGCCGCCCGCCGATTCCCCTATCTTCTCCGCCGGATTCCGGTGCGTAGAAATGCTTCTGAGTATCGGAGATAAAGCAATTTCTTCTTTGTCTCTCATCCCCTCCGTCAACTTAAATGGACCCCTCATTCTATCTCCTCGCCCCTCCCACCTCCGCCCTTTCCTGCTAAATTCTTCCACTCCTCGTCAAATCTCGATATTCCAACGCCGCCGACCTCCTTTTACCACTACTCTTTGCGCTTCTCCTGCTGGGACTTCCGTCGAACACTTGGCGGGCAATGACAGTAACACTCGATTGGATGAAAATTGGGGATATTTGGCTGATGGAGAACCGGAGAGGTTCGATTTCGACAAGGAATTTGAGTCCACTGATCTCAGAAAGCTGACTTTTTCTTCTCCGTCGTTGGAGGTTAAGGAGCTACAGGAGCTGCCGGAGAACTGGCGACGCTCAAAGCTTGCTTGGTTGTGCAAGGAGTTGCCGGCGCACAAGCGGCCGACGATGACCCGTTTGCTTAATGCGCATAAGAAATGGATGAGGCAGGAGGATGCTACGTATGTTGCCGTTCACTGTATGCGGATTCGCGAGAACGAGGCCGGCTTCTGGGTGAGATTTTATTCCCTTCTTAATCGTCTTTTCTCTTACAAATTAAAACATTATCTATTTTATGTATTGATGATTGTTTAATTGTTCAATTGGTGAGTTCAAATAATTCACATCGGCTTTGCTAATCAGGCTCTAGTGGTGTAGTGTTAGAGGCAGTGTGGAAACTGACCCCAAGTCAAAGGTCACTAGCTGTTCTCAGTTTTGAAGCTCTTGTTTTAGTATAACTAACATAATACAAGCTCTAGGGGGAAACAGCTTATCTAGTGTCAACTAGTGACCTTAAAGGACTTCTCTAAAGATGGAGTTTCATACACAAGATAGTGACCTTATAGTGATCTATTTGGTCTGACATACTGTATATGTGTATAATAACATAGGTTAAGGGAAGAAAAGATAATGTTATTTCAGCTAGTTAAACTGTAAACTAGTCAATTGGAGGTCGGACCCAGCTTTATAGAACATCTCTGAGGATGGAGTTTCAAATGTAGTAATTTTTCCGGGTTTGCATCTATGATTGTATATAATGATGCTGTTTCAGCTCAGTGCTGTGGTGGAAACGGGATTTCAAGCTTTCTTTTTGGTGATTCTTGCTCATTCTGCCAAAGATTAAATGATGCTGATCCTTATTGCTAAATTTCATCTTCAGTGTTTACATGTTTCTATTTTTTTTTCTCAAACCGTGCAATTTTTGGTTGCAGGTTTACAAGTGGATGATCCAACAACATTGGTTTCGATTTGATTTTGCTCTGGCTACAAAGCTGGCAGATTACATGGGCAGAGAGAGAAAATATGCAAAATGCCGCGAGATATTTGATGACATCATCAATCAAGGAAGAGTGCCAAGTGAATCTACTTTCCATTTACTGATAATTGCATATCTCAGCGCCGACAGTGATGATTGCTTGATAGAAGCATGTGATATTTACAACCGCATGATTCAGCTAGGAGGATACAGGCCTCGACTTACCCTCCACAATTCTGTGTTCAAAGCACTTGTTAGCAAACCAGGTAGCTTTGCAAAGAAATATCTTAAACAAGCAGAATTTATCTTCCATAATCTGGTAACTTCTGAATTTGATATCCACAAGGACATCTATGGTGGTCTTATCTGGCTTCACAGTTATCAGGACACTGTAGATAGAGAAAGAATATCATTCTTGAGAAAAGAAATGAAGTCAGCAGGATTTGAAGAAAGTCGAGATGTGCTCATGTCCATTTTAAGGTCTTGTTCAAAAGACGGGGATGTGGAAGAGGCTGAGGAGACTTGGCTCAAGCTTCGTAGGTGTGATAAAGGCATTCTTTCTCAATGCTACATTTATAGAATGGAAGTATATGGAAATGCAAAGAAGCCCATGAAGTCTTTTGAGATTTTCAAGGAGATGGAGGAGAATTTAATATCAATCAATACTGCAGCATACCATAGGATCATAAAAGTGCTGTGTGATGCTAAAGAAATGGAGTTGGCAGAGTCTGTCATGAAAGACTTCATTAGGAGTAACCTGAAGCCACTCACCCCTTCTTACGTAAATTTAATGAGCTTGTACTTTAGAATGAGCTTTCATGACAAGGTGGAGTCTGCCTTTACAGACTGTCTTCAGAGATGTCAGGCTAATCGGACAATATACAGTATCTACCTAGATTCATTAGTACATACTAACAATATCGAAAAGGCTGAAAGAGTTTTTAACCAAATGCTTGAGAATGGAGATATTGGTGTGACTTCCAGATCTTGCAATACTATGATGAAAGGGTATTTATACCTGGAAGATAATTTGAAGGCTGAGAAGTTATACCAGTATATGCGCCAGAAGAAATACGAGATTGAATCTACTTTGACTGAAAAGATAGATTCAGTTGTAGCCTCATGGAGGAAAACGGTTGATAAGCCATTGGTATTAAAGCTAAGCCAAGACCAAAGAGAGATACTAGTGGGTTTGTTTCTGGGCGGTTTGAGAACCGAGGCAGATGATGGTAAGAAACAACAGCACTATGTCCAATTCGAGTTCAAAGACGGTTCTTCAACACATAGTGTACTGAAAAGGCATATACATGATCAATTTCGTGAATGGCTTCACTCTTCCAGTTTACAGGTAGATGACAATGATGATATTGCTGAGGAGAATAATCTTCCAAGAAGATTCTTTACCGTCCCTCACGCTCACTTCAGTTTCTATGCTGATCATTTTTGGTCAGAAGGGCAGCCCTCAATTCCCAAACTGGTTCACAGATGGCTGTCTCCCCGTGCTCTTGCATACTGGTATATGTATGGTGGGTATAGAACGTCGTCTGGGGACATTGTGTTGAAGCTAAAGGGTAGTGCTGATGGTGTTGAGAGGGTGATTAGAGCATTGCGAGCAAAGGGGTTGGATTTGAAGGTTAAGCGGAAAGGGAAAGTGTTTTGGCTTGGGTTTGTAGGAAGAAATTCTGGAGGCTTCTGGAATATTGTCGAGCCTTTTGTATTGGATGGGTTGAAGGACTTGCTAAAAGCTGATGGACAGGGTTTAGAGAATGGTAGTGAGTCTGATTATGATGAGAGTTGTGAGGAAGGCAGTTCGACTTGCTCGGACAGTGATGAATCTTAGGGTTCATAAGTGTCATAATGCAAGGTCAGATCTTTTATAGAATTTGCATTCTTTTGCAGTTAGTGTGGCGCTTGAACTTTATGATGAGGAGTTCAGCAAGCTGATGTTTTGAGGTGTATATATTGTGAAGGAGGGGCGTTTGAATCTGAACTGTGGTTTCAAGTTTAGACCGGTAGAGCCCTGTTTCAGGGCCGGTCTTGTATTTGAATTGATGGGAAGTATTTGTAACACAAGTACATAGCCTTCACTAGCTTAAATCGAAAATGAAGACCCATCCGGGTGCTTTTTATTCTAATGCATTGCTAAATAAGTATTTTGGGACTTCTCGTTCTGAAAGGCAAAGGCACCCCAATTTTCAATAAAAGACCTCAATTTGCAAAATTTAACAAATGAAGACCCATTTGCAGTCTCCCGTTAAAGGGTCCATTAAATTACTCGGTAAGGACTATGTTTGCTTCCAATCAATTCATCAAAAACAAAACTTTGTCAAACCGTCAGCCCGGCCGGTGTCTCTTCATTCGGCTTTATTCTTCGTGATCATCTGGGCAAAACAATTCACTTTAATGGAGGTCTTTTTGGCCGACACTCAGTGTTGATGGTCGAGGCTATTGCTCTTCAACAGGAGATCCTTGAGGCTACCCAATGTGGCATCGCCTGCATTCAGATCGAGGGAGACAACCTACATTTGATCAAACTCGTTCAAGGTGATTGAAGTTGTCCATGAGAGATTGAGTTGATTCAGTCGGACATCATGTACATGCTGGCCTAGTTTTAGTGTTTGTGCATTCCCACGTCTTTCGTGAGGTCAACACTATTGTTGACTTCATCGCCATCTCGGTCCACCGCTTCTCTTCTCTTTCGCTTGCTGCTGATCAAAGTCTTTGAAACCTCATCCCATGTAAAGAGTAGAAGTTTTACCTAGATAGCTAAAATAATAATAAAAAATACCATTTTATGTAATTTCTGTTAAAAACGGGTGGTTTCTTAAAGAAACCCTCTGAAAGGCAGTTATTTTTGTGCCAGTGTAAAACACCTTAATTTATTCTAACTAACGCCACAAGAAACTCGTTTAGCCTCAGAAACTCCCCCACTCTATAACACATCAATCCCTACACTCACATCTCTAATCCTTACACACCCAATTCCCCTCTTTCCACAAATCATAACAATTCCATCTTAAATTCTCTCGAACAAAAGAAACATAAATCCATGAGTTATCCTCCACAAGGTTTTTCTCCCTAATCCGCTTGATCTAAATGCAATTTCCCCATAATTTCTTTTAATTTTTTCTTAATGCTCTACAATTTTCGATCTTGTAATTTTATGCCCAATTTGATCGAAAACAGGCTATCCTTCGCCGCCGCCGGAGGGCTACACTCAACAGCCGAAGGATGCCTATCCTCCACCGGGTTACCCGCCGCAGGGCTACCCTCCGCCGGGGTACCCACCGCCGCAAGGCTACCCTCCACCTGGGTACCCGCCGCAGGGCTACCCGCCGCCCTACGGTGCGCCGCAGTACGTCATGCCTCCGCCACCACCCCCGCCGCCTCCTCGGCAGGACAGCAGCTCCGGCTGTCTACAAGGATGGTAAGTTTCTCAGTGGATCTATTGGTTGATTTCTTTTCATTCTTTATTTTTAACTAGAGATCCACTTTTGGTGATAAATTTCGAGTCCGTAAATTAGTTGACAAAGACACTAAGTGCACGAAGAATAATGGGGAGACTTGATTTTTCATCAAATAATGAGACGGAAATAAAAACCGAATATGAGACACATTCACATGCCTCTATTAGTTGTTGATTTGGTTCTCTTTCAATTTAATGTTTTCAAAAAATGTATAATGGATGAATTGAAATCTAAAAAATCCATATCAAGCAAATGCTCAATCAATTGATTAGCTTTTTTTTCTTCATTGTGAGTTGTATGATGATTCCTATTGGAGGTGATGAGTGAATGAAAATAGATAGTGGATCCATTTTTTACGTTTTCTAGTGTGATCTCAAAGTTTTCCCCTTTTAGAGACTAAAAATCTAAAATGAGGATGATAAATCCTTTTTAGAAACTAAAAATCTAAAAATCTATTTTTTTTACGGTTTTTTCTATCCTATGTCGGACATAGGTTAAGAGTACTTAATTTTAGGAACTAAAACCCTAATATAAAACTAATAAATCCTATTAAAAATAATTAAATCTAAATAAATATAATTTTAAAATATATTATGATTTTAGGGTCTTAACATATGCCCTAGAAAAATCGAATTATTAAAATCTTAGCTTTGGATAGAATAAGTCAGATTTTAATTGTTATTTTAGCCATAATAAACTTGAAACTAGCTTAAGATGGTTTTCATTCTTTTCCAAAAAATGAGAAATGCATATTATGTGTGTATTAATTTTTAATTTCAGGCTTTAAAGATTACAATACTGTATCAAATTAAACAAAAAATGATTGTGTGTTTCAGATTATAGATGATTTATTTTCAAGTCCTAATTTAAGATGTTTATGTTTCTAATCCTATATATGCAAGCTTGGCTGCCTTGTGTTGTTGCTGCCTTCTGGATGCTTGCTTCTGATGAAGAACCGGCTACTTCAATAAGTGTCATTGAAGATTGGCAATTGGTGCAAATCAACACATGAATGCCAAGTTCAATTTTGGAGCCTTCGATGTGGTTTTTTTAATTATTGTTCTTAAATTCTTAATGATGCTTTCCACATTAAGTGCATGTGTTAGTAAATAAACTGGATCTGGATTAAGAGCTTAGAGTTGATCATGAAGATTTGTTTCATGGTCCATGTTATTTTGTTTCCTTTCATTACTATGGAAAGTGTGATTATTGAAGATGAAAGACTCAAATTTATTTACCAAAAAAACAATCGTAAAAATGAAAATCAAGCAAATTCGCCCATAAAATTTTAATTTTCAGAATATCACCCGCAAAATAGAGGAGTCATACAAAGTCACTAGAAGAAAAAATGGCCATAAACATGTCTCCTAAACGATCCCTTTTTAACCTTTAGTGGTGATTTTAGGATGACTTTCCCATTCACACTTCCATTAAACCATGGAAATCATATTGAACCGGACTCAAACGGTAAAAATTATCCATGCATAAAATATTTCAAGGTACAAAAATAATTCAAATTTATTTAAACACCCCACATTTTGGAATCTCCTATCTTCAAACAATAATTAACACTATTTTGTATTATATTTCAAGGTACAAAAATAATTCAAATTTATTTAAACATCGCACATTTTGGAATCTCGTATCTTCAAACAATAATTAACACTATTTTGTATTGTAGAATAGCTTAGGAGCTTTAGATGGTACCTTTATTAATTAATGTTCATGTGACTAATGAACATCGAGCAAGATATCGAACAAGAAAAGGCAACCTTTGTATGAATGTGTTAGGTGTGTGTAATCCTAACATGGAATTCATATATATTTTGCCTGCTTGGGAAGGTTCTTCTGCACACGATGGTTGTGTCCTTCGAGATGCACTTTCTATACCTAATGGTTTAAAAGTACCCCAAGGTATAAATAAAATTATAATATGTAAACTGGGTAGGTTGTATTAATAATAAAATCAAGTAACTACTGTTTGTTATATGTTTAGGTTGTTATTACTTGGTAGATGCTGGGTACACTAATTGTGAGGGGTTCTTAGCTCCTTATAGAGGCCATCGATATCATCTCAAAGAATGGGGGGATGAACAACTGTGGTATTGGTGTGATTGGGCGAAATATTGAGGAGGAAGTTGTGTTTGTAGCTACTCGACAAAATATGTTTTTATCATTAACCTAGTCATATCGGCTGAATTACCATATGCGTATTAAAAAAAGGTGTTTTGACATATGGGTATTTAAAAAAACTTCATTGACATATGGATATTTGAAAAAGCGCCAATTTCAATCTTTGATCTCTACTGTACATCTTCTCCATCCATCACCGGGCACTGTCACCAGCTCACCCCCACTTTCCTTTTCGCTTTTCCTCTCTATTGCCCCCAAAATAGCCGGATTCTAACAAAACTTATTAAAATTTCCACCAAAATCCAAGTTACCAATCAATCTCAGCTTGAAAAAAAATGGATTTAAGCATTGAAATCATACTTTGTCGGTGTTCATAATCTGTTTGAATAGAACCTAATCAATTTGGGATCTAGGTTTTTTGTACTACAAAGAGTTTGGTGTATAATTACTTATTAATAAATACGAAATCATGTATTGGGATGGTTTATTTATATATGTTTGGAAGAAATTTTTAGAATATCTGCAAAGCTAACTATGTCACCATGGCATGCTTGAAATTGATGAGATAGAATTTGTTATTCAAATATTTCTTTCCTTCTATTGGCAAGAGATTTTTTGAATCTCACTCTAAGTACAAAGAAAATAAATAACAAAAAAATAAATAAAATGTTGAGGAGAGAAGGAAGATGATGAATATATAAAGATTGGTAAAAGAAGGATAGTTTTTAAAAAAATATATAAAATAGAGGTAATGTTTTGTAATTTTTCTACTTTATGTGTATGGCTAGTTCAAATTCCGCATTAAACTATAAAGGTTAGGTTATTTTTTGCATTTTTTAAAAGTCAGGCTATTAAGTGCAACCACTTACAAAGGTGGGGCTATTTAGAGCAATTTACCCTATTTTATAAATAATACTTATCATTTTACCGGAGATATAGTCTCGCTCAAAGAAAATTTGAGGAGTCAAGATGAGAGCACCTATAACTTAAATACTTTATATAAGTAGGAAGTATATAGCCACTGATTTATATACTCTCTCCGTTAAGCAATTAGACTGATTTTTCTTCTTCTAAATAATACTTATCATTTTACATATTTTGACAAGACTTTTCCGATTTTATCCTTACAAAAAATGGCTAGAAAGGGAATATTTTTTTCCCATTTTTCAAAAGTAAAATCAAACAAATTAATTATAGAGGATGTTTAGGTAAATTAAGTGAATTCTTAAATATTTTGGGTCAGCCTAGTGGGTTTCAGGGTTCAACCCAATCAAGTTCAAATTAGTTGTGCTTGGATCTTTCTATACCCATTGATTTTTATGTCAGTTTTAATCTTAAAAATTCCGGGTTGTTTGGATTGGCTTGTCGGGTTGGATTGAGTTTTAACGACTATACTATACGTACATAAAAATATAAATATTTGAAACTTAAAAATTGACAAAATAAATCAAATTTGACGAATAAATCAAATTTGATAGCCTTCGTATTTAAATGTCCAACTTACAAGGTTCTTATAAAGAAATTGGACAAACTTTATAAAACGGAGGAAATATAATATAAATTATACATATTTTTTTGCTTATACATTTATATTTTTTCTCCATTTAGATAACATCGTAAAGGATAAGTGTAACAATTTATTTTTAAAATACTGCATAAGATTATCAGTAAAATAAATCTATAAAAAATTATAATGTAAAAATATTGATCAACAACATATTAAAGTTTATTAATCAACGAATTTTACCAATAATCGAAATGAAAACATAAAGGAAACTGTACACGAACTGCAAAATAAGGTTGGGAAAAATAAATTGGCTACTATACTAACTGGGTGGTGGTTTATATGGTATATTAGAAACAAGACAATTTTTGATAATCAGAATGTTATCAAAGATTTGTATCAATTTAATATAAAACAACTGAAAAAATGGGAAAATGCCAAGCAAGAAGGAAAAGAAAATGAACATAAATGCGGGACGCCTAAAATCACGACAGGATGTAGACAACAGGTGGGATGGAGGAAGCCTCGTGAGGAGTGGTTCAAATTAAATGTCGATGCATCCAAAAATAGGACAGTAAATGCGTCGATTGGCTTTATCATTAGAAACAGTAAAGGAGCAATGGTAAGGATGGGATGCGAAAAAATTGGAGAACGATCGATTTTACAAGCTGAAACATTAGCCTTATACAAAGGCCTTCAAATGGCTCTTCAACTAGGAATACGCAAACTGGAAATAGAGAGTGACAACCAAATCTTAACCAAAGCCATACGTTGTGAGAAAAATTGTCCGTGAAAAATTGAAATGTTAGTAACGGATTTCCAGATGATGTGTTCCTCCCTAGAGGACAAGATCATCACTCATATCTACAGAACCGCTAATTCCGTTGATGACAAAATTGCACATCTAGCCTATGATATCCCCACCATGATGGTTTCTTATTGCTCTCATCCGGAAGGATGCTATTGGTATTGAGTAATTTTGGCTTTATACCAAATTCTTACCTTATCAAAAAAAATCAACAAATTTTACCCTTAAAAACTTAAAATTTAGAAGAATTTATATATATTAGTGACAACATAATCATTTATGTACAAAATATAATTATATGGATAGATAAGTAAATTTAAACAATAAAATAAAATAGTAATAAGATTAAAGTTGGACTATTATAGATTAATATTTAAAGTGATTTTATTATGCCTCTTGAGTCCCGCTTAAAATCCAATCCTAAAAAATTAAGAAACCAAACCTACATCCAAACCAAATACGGAGTAAAGTAAATTTACTTTTTAACCTCTCTCATTTATACAGTATAAATTAAATATTAAATGGGTCAGGTATCCAAACAAATTCTTTTGCAGAGATCAGGAACTCGAGAGCGTTCGAGAGCGTTCTTCAGGGGATTGGGCGATTTAGTTGCGCACTCATAATTTTGTGTTTCGCACTCCGATATGGGTGGGTTTCAAACCCGCACAAAAAAATGACATAAAATATGGGCGGATTTCAAACCCGCACAAGAAAAACACCCAAAATCATGGCCGGATTTCAAACCCGCACAAAAAAGCAACCAAGATTATGGGCGGATCCTAAATCCACATAGACCGGAGTGCGCATCCGAAAAAAACGGAGTTCGTAAAATCTTACCGGGGGATTGACGCCGTTGCCGCTTTCTTTCCTATGGCGGTGGTAAGGTTGATGATACTCGGCGATCCTGGCGTCGGGAAGTCCATTTTGGTGAAGGAATGTACAGAGACGATGACTGTGATTTCAAACGGTTCGACGACGACGATCGAGGCCGTGGAGGTCGCCGATGTGGTGAGTGACTCTTTAACCGTGAGAGAAAGGCCGGAGAGAAGGCCACAAAGAAACAAGAGAAGGATGAAAAGACAGCCGAGGCGAAAGCAAAGGTGGCGGCTATGAGAGCTGATAGCTTGCATTTAGGTATAACTTAGGATGCATATTTATGTTTATTTTGCATGGTTTTAGCTTAGTTTAGTCTAGTTCTTAGGTTTTTAGGTTTTCTAGGAAATTCGGGTTTTGCGCTTATTTTGCTCGGTTTTGCAGATCTTTAGGTAAACAAGCGTGGACGGAATGGATCTTAGTGGACTATGGTGGAGTTTGAGGAAGCTTAGAGTGATACAAGTGAATATTGGAAGAACCAAGACCCAAGAGCTTGTGTGAAAAGAACGCTTAAATCCGGGCTATGCATTGGAGTTGTTGTTTCGACACCTCTATCTTGCAATGCTTGGTTTGGGAGCTATAGTGGTCGGATGAAGCTGAATTTGTTATCACTGGAAAGCTAACTCAAAGAGCTACAATTCATATTTTTACTCCGAGTCCAAATTCTAACTCTAAGGGGGTCAAAATAGCCTCTGAAGTGTCAGCTGAATGCTGAACCGAGGCAATTGCGCAGGATGGGTAAGAATTGCGCGGCCCCGCATTTGGAGGTCAACCCGAGCAATTTGGTTTTGCACGCGGACAACATGGGCTGACTATTGGGCTTGACTTTTGGGCCTAGGGTTATATCATATCCGAGTATAGCTTAAAGATAGATCTTTTGAGGATTATTTGGAAGACATATATATACCTTATGTTAGTTTATTTTTAGAAAAAAACTTTTGATCAACTTTTGGAGGCTAGGGTTTTCTCTCAAGGAAGAACCTTTGAACCTTTGTAAGTTTGATTTTAATTCAATTATGCATTGCTAATTTCTCTTGTGTTTGACTAGTTATTGAAATCATAGATTGCATAATATTGTGAGGTTTGATTGATTCTCATCAACTTGAATAGGTTTTATTCCCTGTGCTTAATTGAATCAGAATTTATCTAGGGTTTTGTTAGATTAGCTACCTAATAGAATTTCTAGGTTAATTTACAACTAATCTGATTGATGCCCGTTCGGGGTTGATTAGATAAAGTAGCATTTATAATTGTTTGGACCCGTTTGGACTATTCAATTGTAGAGGGGAATAAATCCACAAATAACTTAGATGTCTGTTTGCTCTAAGTGTTTGTTTCTATTGATAACTTGATTCGTAAAGCTGTTGTTTAATTGAATCTAGACGTTGTTTTAGGTTGTTAAATGATTAGGGTTGTTTAGACTGTTAGCTCTTTCAACTATTTATGAAGTTTGGGTCATAATTCTTAGTAGGAGTATAATCCACAATAGATTATTCAAGGGAATTGAGAATCAAGATAATCAATGATCAATAAGCATATCTATGATGGATGTAACTAGTTGAACATATTTCTCTCATATATATTTACAATCAGCTTTGCATTCATATTTAGTTTTCTAATTTTGCATAGTAGTTTAAATTTCCATTCAATAAAACCCCCCTTATTAGTTACTTGACACATAAGTAATAACATTAATACACGAGTCTCCGTGGGATCGACCCTTGCTTACCATTCTACTCAGATTGGTTAAGTTAGGATTCTTTGATAGGTAAACGACTGAAAAATACCTCATCAAGAGCCACTGAGGAGCTACATGGAATCCCGTCGTCGTCTAAGCCTAAGCCTAAGAAGTCTGACAAGCCCAAGAAAAAAAGGGTAATAAAATGCAGGACATGATCTAATCAGCAGAGACAGCAGTAAAGAGATTACCTAACCTTACCTACCTTCATTTTTCCTTCGTCTCATTGGTCTATGACTATAGTATGTTTGGTTTCTCGTCTCGTTGGTCTATGACTATAGTATGTTTGGTTTCTCGTCTCGTTGGTCTATGACTATAGTATGTTTGGTTTCTGATCATGTCGATCCAAATCAACTGTCATTTTGACGTGTCTTGCAGTTATGTGTATAAAGTCTAACTAGTAATGTTGTTGATGCAATGGAGACACTTGGTATTCAAAATTGTGGGGAATTGAGCGAGTCAAAACCCCTTTTAATCACAGCTTTTGAAGTAGAATATTCATGGCTTGTGTTATTGGCTTCTGCATTGTTCTTTCTTTTTTATTATTTTGTTGCTGTTGAATCTACAATCTACCTAGACCAATCGAAGCTTCTAACTTTTCACATCTTATTGTAGCTGATTCAACTTATTTTGCTTCCTGTGTTTTAACTTGCTATGATCTTCTGAAAACAAACACTTGCATTTTTTTTACCCGCTGCTGCCTTGACACTTCTGTCTCTAATGATGGAAGATGTTAATCAGGGCACGCTTGTGAAATTCAATCTTGACTCTTCTGTCTCTAATGATGAACTTCATCAGATTTTTGGTCTATGTGGAGAGATCGAAGGGATCCGTGAAACTTCCTATAAAAGTAATCACAAATTCATAGAATTCTATGAGATCAGAGCTGCAGAAGGTGCTCTTCGTGCATTAGATGGAAGTGAAATTGCAGGAAAGAGGATAAAACTTGAACTAAGTCGTCCTGCATGCCTGAGAGTCTGAGACAACGCCTGGTATACATCTGCAGTGGAGTAGTTGTATCAGTAGTTAGATGAGTCCCTAGGCCAATTTATTCTATTGTAATTATTAGCTGCTATTGTATTTACTCTTAGTGGGTTCCTAGGGTCTATTGGAGTTTCTAGGAGACATTTAATGAGTCTCTTCCACTTCTCTAGTGTAATTATATATTGAGGCTTTTGCCTATCAATAGAATACGTATTCTTGTTCTCATTCTCTCTCATGGTATCAGAGAAATTGAGAGAACTGAGATTCTAAATAAAATTTATGGCCACCACCTTTGTCGCCAACCCTAGTCTTCACCACCACCAGTTTGGCCGCCACCTTTGCCGCCAGACTCTATCTTTCACTTCTCTCCTTTTTTTTTCCTCCTCCATTATACTCTTGCATCTATTCTAAATGGACGGATTTCACAATATTAGCCTGGGTCTTCCAGAAACTATTGATCCCACTGAAACTGGAAACATTAGTTTCAGCCGTTCATCTCTCCCTCTTATTCAGCCTGCTTATCGGCTCAACGGAAAAAATTACCGTATTTGGGCTGAAGTTATCAAGGCCTCCCTCACCGGTAGTGACAAAGCTGAACATCTCTTTGATCACCCCCCCTTCAACTAGAGATCCCACCTTTAAGCTATGGACACGTGAAGACTCTATCATCAAGTCATGGTTGGGGGCTTCCATGGATTCCAATATTGGATCCAATTGCATCTTTCTTCCAACTGTCAAAGACATTTGGAGTTTTCTGAGGCGCTCTTATGACAAGGCTCAAGATGAGGCCTCACTCTTTGAACTCTTTGTGAAAGTCTACTCCACCAAGCAGGGCTCGATGTCTGTTTCTGATTACGCTACTGTTCTGCAGAAAATATGGCAGGAAATTGATCTATCTCAATCTCTTGTGCTAAAGGATCCCGAGGAGCAAGAGTTGCTGCGTACCTCAATTGATCGGAATCGCTCCTATATTTTCCTTGCTGGCTTAAATCCGGAGTTTGATCAAGTCCGGGTTCAAGTTCTGGGCACCAAACCTCTTCCCTCTCTTGAAGAAAATATTTCCACTATTCGAATGGAGGAAACTCGCCGCGGCATCATGCTCCATCCCGCATCTGCCCCTCCAGAGAATATGGTCTTCTCTAAACCCGGGAAAAAGGATATCAATGATCTATGGTGCACTCATTGTAGGAAGCCTCGACACACTAAGGAGAGATGCTGGGATCTTATTGGCAGGCCTCCTAATCGAGATTTGGGAAAGAAAATTCTTCCAACTCCATGGTTGAAAACCATCTCAGTCAACCCTCTATTCCGCTGCAACCATCTCAACCGAAGGCCAACACTGCCACCACCAAAAGGATCTCTTCATCTCCTGCTGAAATTACAGCTGAAATCAAGCACCTGCAGAATATGTTGCTGGACCTTCAAGCTCCCTCAGGTTCGGTGAAATCTGAGTCTTTGGCTCTCACAGGTACACAAAATTAGTTTTTTGGCCAACAATGGATTCTCGACAGTGGTGCAACAGACCATATGACTAATGATCATTCTCTGTTTTCTTCATATCATCCTTTTACATATGAGAAACATCTTGTTACAGCCAATGGGGCGTCAACACCTATCTTAGGGAGTGGCACCATTTCTAGCTCTTCCTCCTTTTTTCTATCTAATGTTCTATATATCCCTACTCTCTCATCTAACCTTATCTCAGTTAAGAAACTGGTTCATGACCTTATGTGTGAAGTTAAGTTTTCTCGTTCTGGTTATGTAATACAGGAAGAGGACTCGAGGATGACGATTGGAGTTGGTAAAGAGAGCGGGGGCTTTTATTTCTTGGAGAAACCTCATGCTGCTTGTTGAACAAGAAATTTCATGGAAAAATTATAATCAATATTATATATGTACGTACGTATGTATATATCTATTATGAGAAAGGCCCACTAATTAATTAAGGTGATAGCATTAATTTTTCACTTCTCACGCCTGAGTGTGTTGGATTTAAATCAAGCCCATTGTGAGATTTTATTGTATACGTACATGAATATATATATTTATGTATGTATCACCATGATCTTAGACCTAGGTAATATTAGGTCAAATATGGATTGGGCTTTTCTTGAATGGGCTAAATTATATGGGAATGCCCATTAAAAAAAAAAAAGATCAAGGAGGCGGTGGAATGCTGAAGTTGTGAATGCCCATATCACATTCAATTCTATGGATAAATTCATCATCAGTATGCATGTAACGTCTCAAATGAATGCCTTCAATTGACTCTTGTATTGATTACATGAAAACGTCTCCTCTAGTTCAGCTTCCGTGAAGACGTTACAATTTTGAATCACTATATAAGAGGCTTATGAATCTGGCGTTTGGGGGCACACAAAATATTACATAGGAGTTGCAGGATACAAAGTATAGAAGAAGAGTGATCAAAGTGATCGTGAACCAATTGTGGTAAAACTCTCCTCTCCTTAACTTATTATGTACTAATTAATTTTGTGTGTTGTATACTCGTTCAAAAAAACAGAATGAGATATGCTGCAAAGCCCCGTTCTTCGATCGAAATCGGTCGGTTCGATGCCCCTCTAAGGCTTGTGATCGGCTAGTTTCGATACCGTTCCGAGGGCTTATTTCATGACTACCCTCGGAGGCCACTGGAGATGATCGGAAGGCATTCGTTTGAGGAGAAACATTCCGTTTCGAGCCTCTTACGGGTGATCGTGTCCACAATGCGTTTACTACAACGATGGCTCATTCTATGTTCGTGACGGATCGTGTTGTAAAAGACAGATATCATGGCTGTTTTGGAGGACTATAGGTGGCCCGAAGCGGAGTGTTTTACCACTACAAATCTAAAGTACGGGCCATTGTCGTCCACGCCGATTTGTTCCGGTGAAGAAAGCATCAAAGGAACGATGAAGACTTAAACAAGCCGAAACCGTCGGATCGAGATTGATAGGGAGAAGAAGAAGAGATGAAGAATCACAAACCATAAAAGGCCAAGGATGCTCTTCTCAACAAGAATTTTGATCCCCAAAGTCAGAGAAGAAATCTAGATCGAATCAAAGAAGATCATTGGTGCCATCAACACTCACCCAAGGAGGATCACCATTCGTTCAAGATGTCGTTTCTTAGCTCCGACCGGGACGACGAGGATGTCTCCATCACACAGGCTTATGCCCGCCAGAGGAGATGCCACCATCATGCAATCCCATGTTCACCATTCAATCCGGATAAGGACTTAAGAGACTCGATGAGTAGCGTTTTCTTCTCGAATGGCCGGATTGATCGCGTCTACAAACAACGGATTATGGGTGGCCCAAAATGAAGTATTTTGCCACTACGATCCAAATTGCAGGTCTTTGTCGTCCATGCCGAGTGGCTCTAGTAATGAAGGCATCTATAGCCCGGTGAAGACAAATAAAAAAAAAACCATGAAAGAGCAAGTTAAAGGAGCAAAATTAAGGGTAAAAGTTACCTACTGTTATTTAGCATAAAAATGCAATGGATGTGCAGGCAAGCTATGGTTAGGTTGGAATGAAGATGTTAGTATGCTAAAAGTAGGCTGCTGATTTTTATTTCAAAAAAACGTATACAAGAAAGGCAATAAGCCAGTGTACAAAAACCAACAATGCAATATAGTCTCAACATAAAATTACTTTGAGATTGCTTAATTTTGAGCAACGTACAGTAGTTGAACAAGCACCAAAACTTTAACCAATCAAAAATTTCTATCACATGGAGGAAGAAAATTGATTGAAATAATCCATGGGAGCAAGGAGTCAAGTGTAGAGGAGGTGAATATCAAAGAGCAAGCTCCGATCGAACTCATCTTGTCACACACAAATCAGTGGCATAACATACTCTTTCAAAACTCAATATATAAGTATTCACAAATTCAAAACAAAAGGTACCATAAAAGGCTAGGAGAAAGAAGATCACCGAAGCCTAGTCGGTCCTTCATTGGAGTTTGAACTACGTCGAGACTCTCCGCTTAAGTACCACATTACAAGTCCGGTTACTTCTTATTTTGGCACTTATTAATTAGTGACCTGGTGAAACATATTCTGCCACTAGTTAAATTGGTGGCCTAGCTAGTGAGGTGCATACTTGGGCTAGTTAATTAAGTGCTAGAGACAAAGGAATCAGTGATTGCAAAAATGAAACAAAGTTTGGTTTAATTGGCTTCTTGTCAACATATGTCAAGCACACGATGAAGAGCCAAGAAATTGCTCCATGACACAAATATTGCACACTATTCGATATGTGGTACAAAAAGCATATATATTATTTGGCATAAAGCACAAATAAAATGTCTCACAAGTACAAGATGGAAAGCGAGAGATACCTGGAAAATTTGAAACTAGCTCCATATATGAGACATGGGGAAATTGAAATTATTCCTATATGGTTGGACTAAAATATGGAGCTGGATCTTTTGGGTGCTAAAAACTATGGATCAAAATGTGATCTCATATAATATAAAAAAGGCTTTGATGGGCTAGTCCATGGCTTAAATAGCTTCTCAAAATCATGGTGTGCATGCATATACGTAACGTACATGCAAAGAAGTTTTAGTGCAAATTACAAATCAACCCACTTATTGGCCTAATTTTATAAAATGGGCACTCATTTTATTGGGTCATCCAAAAAACGGTGGAAGAAGTTCCGAACTACGTTGATTTGATCCCAAGAAGGGTACGTAGGAAACTCGACATATAGCGCAAATGCTCGTCGGGTTCAATCAAAACCTGAAATTAAAATATGTTCTTTCAGAACTACGTTATGACTTGATGTCCTTCCATGGACTGCGTAGGAAACTTGGTAAAAAAATCAAATACATACCATGTTCAGTCGCACATATAAAAAATCAAATAAAAAAATAACTTAAAGAACTACGTGTGATTTGATCCCTTTTAAAAGGGTACGTAGGATGCTTGGCAAAAATCAAATGATCGCCGAGTTCAATCGCATGACCAAAATTAAACCAAAAATTATTGGAGAAGTTGAACAACCCTTCCTAGAAGGTGGGTCTAATTTTCTCCACGCCATGCAAATGATAGTTGAACCGAGCTTAGGCAACCCTTCCTAGAAGGTGGGTTTAGGCTCGTTTCTCTGATGCATGAAAATCCTACCAAAAATTAAAACTTCTGAACTACTTAAGGCTTGATTCTCGTTAAAGAGATACGTAGGCAACCCGTTATAACTCGGGTGCAGCTCAAATTAAAAATTAACTCCAAAAGTTTCCAACGTTTCTATATTATTAATAGAGTTGTAAAGATGCGCAGATAAGGATCGAACTTGAAAAATTAAATTAGATGTGTTTGTACAAAGTTGTTTTCCTTTAACAAATTTTGTCTAACACTGCTACCCACCTAAGAACCACCACTAGAGCTAATATTTGGCTTCAACATCGTCGCCATGGCCATCCATCCCTTTCTCTTATGAAGCATTTGTTTCCGAATCTGTTTGTTGGTTTAGAGTCAGAAAGTCTTGTTTGTTCTACTTGTGAGAAGGCTAAACAAAAACGTGTTTCATTTCCCACTCGCAATAAAAGATGTCTTATTCCTTTTGAATTAGTTCATAGTGACATTTGGGGTCCTGCACCAGTAAAAAATATCAATGGGGCCTCCTGGTTTCTAACCTTAATTGATGATTGCACAAGGGTGACTTGGTTATTCCTTCTTAAAAACAAATCTGAAGCTAGCATTGTTATTCCAGCTTTTTATACCATGATTTTAAATCAGTTTGGTAAATCCATTCAGCGAATTCGATCTGACAATGCTAAATATTACTTTAATCACACCTTGTCATCCTTCTTCATCTCAAAAGGTATCATTCATGAGTCTTCCTGTGTGTATACACCCCAACAGAACGGTCTCGCTGAGCGTAAAAATGGGCATATTCTTAATGTCACTAGAGTTGTCATGTTCCAATCTCATGTCCCGAAATTCTATTGGGGAGAAGCAGCTCTCACATCTGTCTTCTTAATCAATCGAACTCCTTCTAAAGCACTCCAATATCAAAGTCCAATTAGCTATCTTCAAACCTTCTTCCCCAACATCTCAATTGACCATGGGCTCGAGCCTAGGATTTTTGGGTGTACTGCTTATGTGCATATTCATACTCCATGTAGGGGCAAGCTAGATCCCAAGGCTCAAAAATGCATTTTTATTGGGTATTCTCACACACAAAAGGGTTACAAGTGTTATTGTCCTTTCTCCAAACACACTTATGTTAGTGTTGACATTACATTTGATGAAAATTGCTCATATTACAACCCTTCATCTGATTCTGTACAAAACCTCACCCTTCTTGAATCTGCGGATGTGATTTCAGCAGACCTTCCTGACTCCATCCATTTACCTGTAGCTCCAATCCTCCCTACGCCATCATCACTTCCTGGCTGTATTCCTACCCGAGTCGAGCAGCCCCCTTTGGCTTTTGTTAGTTCGAAACCTTCCCCGGGTCAGCTGCCTTTAGCCTCAATTGAACAGCCCTCTGATGTACATGCATCACTACCATTTTCATCATCAACTGAACCACAACCACAAAGTCCACAGAATTTGTCGATTACCTCTCCCAGGTTTGGCAAGACATACTTCCGAAAGGGCCCCTCTTCCTCTCAACAACTAGCTCCTCTTGCTAATCCGAGTCTTCTAACTGATGCACTTCCTGATCACACTTCTCCACCATCACCTGATTTGTCGGTTGCTCTAAGGAAAGGTTCACGGGCTTGTACTAAGAGGCCTCTCTACCCACTCTCTCATTATGCTTCTTTTTCCAGATTTTCAGATCAACATAAACAATTCCTTACTAACCTTGATCAGATCAAAATTCCTAAGAATGCCCAGGAAGCCTTCCACTCTCATGAGTGGCGGCAGGCTATGATTGAGGAGATGACAGCATTTGAGGCTAACCACACATGGGATCTTGTGGATAGACCAGTTGGCCACAATATTGTAAGTTATAAATGGGTCTTTGCTCTCAAGTATCATGCCGATGGCTCTTTGGCCAGATACAAAGCTCGCCTATTTGCTCGTGGCTTTACTCAAACCTATGGCTTGGATTATCAAGAGACGTTTGCCCCCGTTGCCAAAATGCTACAGGTCGTTTGCTCTTGTCCATTGTTGTTCATCTAGACTGGAAATTGCTCCAATTTGATGTGAAGAATGCTTTCCTTAACGGGAATTTGAATGAGGACATCTACATGAGCTTACCTCCAGGTTTTTCATCCACCTCCCCTACCCATGTTTGCAAATTGCGGAAGGCTTTGTATGGTTTGAAGCAGTCACCTCGTGCATGGTTTGGACGCTTTCGGGGTGTTATGAGATCTGCCGGGTATACTCAGAGTCAGGGTGATCATACTTTGTTTGTCAAACACTCTGACTCCGGGGGGGTAAGTATCCTCCTCGTCTATGTGGACGATATAATTCTGACCGGAAGTGATCTTGCTGAGCAAGCTCGCTTGAAGCTCACATTGACTCAAGAATTTGAGGTTAAGGAACTTGGTCAGCTGAAATACTTCTTGGGGATTGAAGTAGCTCGCTCCAAAAATGGTATATTCATCTCCCCACAGAAGTATACCAAGGATGTCCTCCAGGAAGCTGAAATGGAAGATTGTAAACCTGCACCTACTCCTATTGATTACAATCAAAAAATTGGTAAAGCCGAGAGTGAACCAGTAGTTGATAAACAATTGTACTAGAAACTATGTGGGAAGCTTATTTATCTTGCACACACCAGACCTGATATTGCCTTTTCTGTAAGTGTTATAAGTCAGTTTATGCAAGATCCCAGGGTGCCACATCTTAAGGCTGCTTATAGGATCCTCAGATATCTTAAAGGCACCTCGGGAAAGGGCATCTTATTCACTAAGACCAGCAAACTCCAACTAGAAGCCTACTCAGATGCAGACTATGCTGGTGACATTGTAACCAGACGTTCAACAACTAGTTACTGTGTCTATATTGGTGGAAATCTGATTGCTTGGAGAAGTAAGAAGCAAGGAGTTGTTGCACGGTCAAGTGCCGAGGCTGAATTTCGTGCTGCAGCACATGGTATGTGTGAATTATTGTGGATAAGAATCATATTAAATGATTTGAGAATTCGGTGGGAAGATCCAATGAAGCTGTATTGTGATAACAAATCTGCTATTAGTATAGCCCATGATCCAGTTCAACATGACAAGACAAAGCATGTTGAGATAGACAGACATTCATTATTCAAATCTCCCATGTTCCTTCAGAATACCAACTGGCTGATCTTCTGACCAAAGGACTTCATCCTGGACGATTTGAATGGCTCACATCCAAGCTTGGCATGATTGATTTGTATAGCCAAGCTTGCGGGGGGGGGGGGGGGGGGGGGGGGGGGGGGGGTCAGCTAATACAGTTGTTAGATGAGTCCCTAGGCCAATTTATTCTATTGTAATTATTAGCTGCTATTGTATTTACTCTTAGGGGGCGTTTGGTATAAAATCGGGTTTGAGTTTGGAATGAGGTATGGGGTTAAGAAGGTATGGGGTTGGAATTTGATTCCTAAAAACAATTGTTTGGTTACTATTTGGGAATGAATTTCAACCCTCACCTAGTGTTTAGTATCGTTAAATATGGAATCTGAAATCAAATTATAATATTATTTTAAAAACATAAACTTGTAAATAAAATTATAAGATTGGATCATAACTGATTTTATCCTTAATAAATAATCTTATCACACCATATATACACATGTTACTTAAATATTATCACATCATATGTGTACACACGTTACTGAAATTAGATCATAATTGATGTAAAGACTCGAATTATGAAATTTAGCTGAACCAAAGGGCACATAAAAGGGATAAATGCAATGTAAAAGTTAATAAGATTATGCATATATTCTAAAATAATTATGATACTCAACTTTTTTTTATTTACTTTACTAGAACATGATATCATACATTGTTAGCGTTTTAAAAAAAAACTATGAAATTAAATTGAATTGCTGGAAGAGACTCCTAGCATAACCATAAATCTGATAGCGAGATTAATTAACGAGATACAATGAGAAATTGTCTCAAACTACGATCGTTAGCAGAACAAGCACAGTAGAACGAGATGAGAGAATAGGAGTCTGATCAGCAACCGGTTGGTACTGGTCAGCCTTTTGAAGATGGTGAGAAGATAAATGAATTAGGAACCTAGAGGTTAGGTTTTAATTTCATTCCATGTGGGAATGAAACCTCATACCCAGGGGAGGGGTAGAGTTTGAGAACCACATACCTATTGGGTGTAGGGTATGGGTTTGAAAATGCAAAAATAACATACCAAACACTAGGTATGGGGTTTCTATTCCCGAACCCGATACCTTCATTCCCCAAACCCAATTAACAAACGCCCCCTTAGTGGGTTCCTAGGGTCTGTTGGAGTTTCTAGGAGACATTTAATGAGTCTCTTCCACTTCTCTGGTGTAATTATATATTGAGGCTTTTGCCTATCAATAGAATACGTATTCTTGTTCTCATTCTCTTAGTAGTGTTGCAACAGGATTTTTTGGGCCATTTTCACATGGATCCAGCTCTTACGAGGGGGGGGGGGGGGGGAATGGAATAGGTATTCATGGTGGAATGCAAAACCCAGCTGGTCCATTTGGGGTAAATATGCTCAATTGTGAGATCTCCTCTCAAGTACCCCCAGTGGCTTACCATCTCTTTTGCAAGTTCAGTCAACTGGCAATCAAACTGGTCTTTTTTCTGTCTTGTAATTCTTTTGGCCAGACTAAATGTAAGTTTGGTGGCATGTCACCCCTTCATCCACATTCACTTCCTGATTATTATGATGGTTTGGCTAATGGTGCTTCTTGCACCTCTCCTGCTAATATGCTTGGAGCACTTACATCTTTGCCACTTGAAAGAATTGAGAACGCCCACTTTCCTGAAATGGTTGTTTTTTACTTGTTTATATGCATTTTCAATTTGTTTATGATTCTATATTACCCGAGATGGATCAACTGCATTTCTCTTGATTTCATGTTTTCATATTTAAAAAACCAACTCTTTCTAATGCTTTCTTCTTTTCTCCTTCAAATTTGCATAACTTGCTCCCAAATGACCTGATTTGAAACGTTAAACTTTATGTAAAATTTGGCCAGTATTCTATAAGCTACTTGAACTCGGGATTTTTTGATCTCATTAAATGAAAATGCTTTTGATTCAGTATTTGGGCGCACCCTCACGCTCATTGACTTTTATACGTACACTGTATTTAAGATGGATTTTATTAGTCCTTGTATCAATTTTGGTGCATTCTAACTAAATTCAGTCATTATTTTCACATACCGTACTTGAATTTAGTTTTTCTTAGATCTATCGGACTTACCCCCTTTTCCTTGGGCAAGGGTACCCCATCTTGACCCCTCAGATTCCGATGTAGTCCGTTATCTCACCGGGTGTCTGGGCCAATGTTGTTGTTGCTGCCGCCGCCGCCTTGACACTATTTTCCACGAAATTACCCTAGACCATATAGAAGTTGCTTCTTGAAGGGTTCTCCAACTCAATTTGGTTAATAAAGCATTATTTGTTTGCCTCATCATATGACTTTGGCACATCATCCCATGAAAGCAAACGCTCATCACACACGGATCTCGAAAGACGAGAGGATTGCATAACATAAACCGCGCATGCCACTTTGAACCGTTTCGCTAGAGTGACTCTTCCGGCAAAACACAATGTCTTCGATTGTCATCCTCTCTAAGGAGATTGGTCACGCTATCAAGCAAGTATTGGTAGTTTTCTTGGATCATATGTGATATGACATAAGGATATAGGACGGGCAAATGAAGGATTCTCACTTTTTGGCAACAAGACATCAACGAGTCCTCCCATCATTATTCCCTCAGGCATCTCACCAAAATTTAGCATTTCCAGAACGGTTGCAAATAAATAAATGCTTGCCAACGTGTGGCCAATTCTTTTGATAAAAAATTGTCGGATAGCCATCCGACTTTGAACACTTATGGATACATGTTACTCAAGATTATAGCCCAACACCAACTACTCTTTCAAGTTTCAACCCTTCAACTCAATATCCATAAGGTATACTCTACTTGTTATGAAAAATACTTTAAGACGATTAAAAATTACTCCCTTCGTTCAAAAATACATGCTTGTTTTAGAATTTGTCTTAAAAATTAAAAATATGTGTGATTTGACTTAAATAGTCCCAATCTTGTTGAGATCTTTTCCTTTCTATTATAGGATTTGAATCGGATAGAAACGGAGATTAACATGAAAACTGAAAATCATTTATGTCCGTTAGATTGTGTATGTTGTATGGCTCGGATCAACGCGTGTATTTTTTCAATTTTTAAGAATAAAGGGCAAACTTGTCATTTGGCCTCTTGTATCATCTTCTCCAAATTGCCTAGAGCACACTAACGTACACTATTTCTCTTCTCTACTACAGGGTACAAATTCAATCGGTTCTTCTTTCTCCTATCTCCAATTTCTCCATTCGATCGATTCTTCTTTGTTTTTCTTTCTTAATGGTTTCAAATTAAGGTATGTGTTTTGCTCTTTTCGAGTTTTATTTTATTTTTTTAAACTTTGTGTTGATTTCAAGTTTAAAATCAAAATTGACAATATGAGATTGAATCGGTAGAAAATTTCAAGAATTTAGTGTATTCATGTTGTTTTTCCATAGTCCATTGTCCAATACTTTGTTTTTTTGATTTATTTGATCTTGTAGTTTGAGATGCATATAACATGTTCGATGAAAGTCCTAAGAGATGAGAGTTTTCTTCTGTGCTGAATTGGATTTTACCTGAACGTATTATGCTGTTACGTGAACTTTATATATTTATGCGTGAACCTTACAACAAAATGTGTGTTCTTTTATTTAATTTTTTGTACATTTGTCCTTTATTGTAGGTTGTCCATCAACTTCTATTGATTTGAGTGGTGAAATGTCCTATGCTTATAGTGTGGATAATGTTGATGGCACGATGATTTAGAATACAGATTTAATTGGTTCTCAGTAAGTTCATGAACCTACATTATCTTGGTTATTTACTTGTTGTCACTAGTAATAATCATGAATTATGACTCCATTTTACTACCTTTCGCCTCGCTTATTAAGTATGAAAGTTTTGAGCTTATATTTGCATATATGCAAGATCATTGGTGTCATGATAAAATTTTTCATGAGAGTACAATCTATTGTTCTTGTACAATCCTTATAAATCTCTAGAATTTCATTTGACGCTATACTTGTTGCAGGTTGTCCAACTATAATTAGTGTCAATACATTGCAAGTAACTTGAAGATGACGGAGCCTTGTTCTAGCTTCGAGGAGTCTGAAAAGTCGGAGATGAAGATCTTTGTGAAGGTTGCAGACAATTTCATGGCCCTTGAGTTGGAAAGCTCTTACACAGTTTGAAGATGTGATGACGATAATTCAAGCCAAAGAGGGCATACCAAGTGATCACCATGTGCTAATTTTTTTTCCATACATGGTTGTCAAGTTGAGTATGTTGGCAACTATAACATCAAGAATAAATCAACCCTCGAATTACCCAATCACTTTAAGAGCCATATACAGATCTTTGTGAATATCTTCATGGAACTAGGATATACCATGACACACGATGTAACAATTTCTAACACAATTCGAGACGTCATTTCAACTCTTGAATTTTCGAAACTGATTTTACCTTTTTTATCCATTTTATTTCAACGATATAATGAACGATACAACTTCATTTGAGTTCAAGTTGAGTTTTTTTTATGCTTCATGTGTTTGATATAAGGCACTTGTGCTTATAGCCTCTTTTGTTATGGTTAGTAGTTTTATTTTTCATTTCATACTATATGTGAACACAAATCTTAAATATTTGAATACAAATACTAAATATGTGAACCTACGACTACTATATATGAACATTCACAACATATGGTTCAATTTCATTTGTTTTTAACTATCATGTATCAAGTTCAGCTACAACTTTTGCTAGCATAGTTAACCAACAAAAATATAAATCATAAGACCAAGCCTGTTATATTTATGTGCATGAAATACAATAAAATAAACATGAACATACATAATAAATGTGTGAACATGGACATAATAAACACGAACCTAACCAAACTAGGTGTCGAACTTCATTTGTGAAACAGTTTTGTACCTTCTTACAAATGTCATTCCACGTCTTTCTATTTTTATACTACCCCACCGTCATAACTTCATCTTTAGTTTCTAAGCTTAACATCAACCATCTAGATTCTAAATCATCGGAACTGGCTAGTTATTTTCAAAATAATTGCTTTATTCAATGTTTTCCATTCAAAACAGAAGTAGTCCATTTGCATCCTCCAACTTTCTTTGGCTTTTTTGTTGGTTGAGTTGCAGGATCATTCAAAATTTCACCATCTTCTTCCAAACTTTGGTTTCTATCATCTCTAATATCTTCACCACCAACTTGTTCAATTGGATTGTAATTCTGGTCTTGACTATATGATGCACCACTTTTGCTTTCTATATTTATAAAAAAACAAGAAGATATAAGATATTAGCTTTTTCACACAATACAAACATGTTAACAAAATACATAAACCTCTTAGTGTTATACATGAACCTTTAAATGAAATACGTGAACACCTACCTTTTCTATAAATTATATGAACCTTGTTGACATTTGAACATTCGAACTATGTTTATGAGCATGTGAACAAAATAAATGAACCTTTAAATGAAATATGTGAACATCTATAGTAAACGCATTCAGACCAACCATACAAGTATTGAAAGCTTGGAAACAACTTACATATGAGTCTGAATAAGCTAGAATAACACATTCTCTCCATGTTTGTAGTCTAAATAAGATTCCAATAAGTCTGAACTTTCTAGGTTCCTCTTAATGTGTAGTTTCCTCTCAAATCATTTTGTATAATCATTAATCAGATCTCCACCCCAATAGTCTAAAAATTCAGCACCCCCACAAATCTCCACCCCATATTCATTTAATTAGTTTACTAATCATCACCAAAATATCAATTTAATTGCAAAACAATGCACCCAAAACACTTTCTACGTTCCTTTCAATTTCTAGAATCAAAATCCCATATGGATATGAACCCTAAAAATCAAAAAATTCGAAAAAGAGAGGGTTTCTTACCTTGTTTGGATCGGATTTCAACAATAGTTGCTCCAAATCTATCATAGACGGGATTCAGATCTTCAATTAAGTCTCAAACGAAAGGGGGGTTGGGAGATTTTGAGGCGATTTTATTCAATTTTGGGAGAGAATTGAGGAGAGTTGATAGTCGATTAATTTTGCAGTTGGTTTGTGAAGATAGAAGGGTATTAATGACAATTTTAGAGTGCCTTTTAATGATATTTACAAAAATGCCATTAAAATTCAGAAAAAGAAGCGCGTGTCCCTCTTTTTCTTATTTCCCCCACATTAATCCCAGGCTTTCATTTATTCTATCCAACGAACCATATTCATTTTCAGTTTTTAGGATAAGCCCCATTTCCACTAGAATCAACCTCTCTATTATATATTTATGTAATTATTTTTAAATATTGAGGATAATATTAAAAAAAGTGTGATAAAATATGTCAAATGACAATTAATCAAGTATTGTTGAACAACAAATTCAGGTACTTTCGAACCAAGGGGTATTAACTTGTTCGAGTTATGATAATTTTGAAACAAAATATATCTTGATTATTCCTACCAAAAAAATATCTATAACTATATATTAAAGCTATATCTTTTTGAGCCACCAATGCGATTCTGGCCCCACCTCATATTTACAAAATTAATTTTTATTTCTAATATTTTATTTTTTATCTATTAAATTCTTCTTTAACTATTTAAATCTATCTTTAATATCAAACAAATATCTATTTAGTATAACAATATCTTTTGAAAACTTCCTTATATAAGTATTTAAAATTAAAGATAAAATATTTTAAAATAAATATAAATCTTTTAGCATATATCTTTTGATGAATTTATGTATAGATAGATAGTGATTTTTTTTATAGATAAGTATTTATAATTTTTAAAATTAATAAAATTAGATAATAAAATATTTAATATATATATTGAAATGTTTGATAATCTCTAAATTTACATACATGAAAAGTAATAAAATATGAAGAATATAATATTTGATTAAAAAATTATACATTCTATGAGCAACAAATTACTTATATTAAACTTTATATTATATTTTTTATTTATTTATTAATATCTTATTCATAATGTCTATAAAATATCGAATCGTAGTCGTACACGGTACGACGGGTATAACTAGTATATTGATTATTTTTGAACGATTTTGTTAAGCTTAGATTATTTGTAGATTATTTTACGATAATAATCGTAGTTTCCCCCTATCGGGCCGAGTTGGAATTTTGGACCAAAAAATTATGTCTTATAGTCGGTTAAAAAGGATGTACTAGTAAGATATACTCGTAGACGGTGAAACAAAAATATCTTTTTATTCAAGTATACGAAAATACATATATGCCCCTGCAAATCCATTGACTCTGACCAAATATCAGGGGTATTTTAGGAAGGCACATATACTACTTTCTCCCCTTTAAAGAGCACCCGGCACGCCAACCACAACCTCTCAGATTCTCGCAACCCTCTCCCTCCTCGCTTCCCACTTTTCTCCTCTCTTCTCCGCTCTTATATAGATCGCTCTCTTTCAAATCTCCCCTATAAAATTCCCATCTTTTCAAATTCTTCCGCGCTCTTAACGATCCACGAGCCCCAACCTCGAACGATCCTTCCTGTTCACAATCGGCTCCTGATTGGATCGATACCAGAAACCCTAGGTTTCGGTTTTCTAGGTCCGATCTGCTCGCCCTTGTTCTCTTGGTTGTATATCTTCCATTTTAAATAGGCCCGTGGTGTCGTGGATTGAATTTTGATTTGGAATTACTATTTCAAGAGTCTTGGCTAGCGATTACGATATTGGGTTCGAGGGATTTTGGGTTTCGGTTTTGAGTTAGGGTTGTGTTTTAGTGATTTGTTTTAAAGCTGTTGAATGTTGAATTACTGTTGGGAAACATATTGGCTTTACGATTATGACGAACGTTTTCAGGGATTTCAAGTTTGTTTTGAGTTAGGGTTTTCTGAATTGTTTACGGATAGCGCTGTTGTCTGATTTCTTCATGCCCTTATTAGGTAAAATCCACCAATACCAGATAGCGAATGGCCGAACAGGATTTGGAAGCGAGCCAACCAGTAGATCTTGATGCGCACCCATCTGGGATTGTTCCTACTCTTCAGTAAGTTGCCTCTATCCCCTTATGACCTTATCGGCATCTTTTTTTCTTTTTTCCTAATATATTAGTTTTGATAGGGAAGAACTGGATTATGCTTTCTTTTTCCTTATCTAGAGTATAGGTTTTGCAGCCTGTTAGATAGTTTCTTAAAGCATTACCCCGGTTAGGGAACTAGAACACCATTTACATCATTTGATTTGTGCTAGGTCTGTACTAATGATTTTGTTGCTTTTTACAGGAACATTGTATCAACTGTAAACTTGGACTGCAAATTAGATCTCAAAGCTATTGCGCTCCATGCTCGTAATGCAGAATACAACCCAAAGGTGCACAATATTCTTGTTACATGTCTTGTTCATCCAAGAGGATGATCATATCGCAATTGATGCTCTTGTGATATCAAGGTTTCATAATTGCTGATTTTGTGGATTGTTGCTAATACTTTTTCATCTTCTTAACAGCGTTTTGCTGCTGTCATTATGAGGATAAGAGAGCCAAAGACCACAGCTCTGATTTTTGCTTCTGGTAAAATGGTGAGGCTCAAATCTCCTGTTGTGCATAGCTTCTTTGCAGCTATTTGGATTTCACTAACTTGTACTTTCCTTAATTAAACCTATTTTAATTACTAGGTGTATACATTAAGTTCAATTTAAATTGTACAAGTTCATCTCTCAGAATAAAGATTTATTTTTGAACGAGGTTTGACTTACCTTGGATTGCTGTAAACTAGATTTGACTTTCAGCTAGCTGCCTGGATTTGTAGTTTGTTATGATGTGGTGTGCTGTCGTATCATGGGTCCATTACCTATTGCTGTTTTTTTTTCTGCCACTACCAGTACTTCTAGTTTAGGCTTCACTTGTTATGTGTTCGACAACTGATATTTGTTTTCTTTGTACTTCAGGTGTGTACAGGAGCAAAGAGTGAGCAACAGTCAAGATTAGCAGCTCGGAAGGTATATAGTATGTTTGCTTATTTAGCTTGAAATTTGGTGATGCTTCTGTCATTTTTTCAGATGCCTTGCATACTATTTAATGTGGCAATTTCTCACTGTATGCTGCTGCATTATAGTATGCCAGGATTATTCAAAAGCTCGGGTTCCCAGCTAAATTTAAGGTATTTTTCCTTGCGTAAAATTTAGCCTTTGCTTTTGAAATGGAACTCCATTTCATCTACAAGTTCACTAAACATTGTCTGATTTTCTTGCTCTCCAGGATTTCAAGATACAAAACATTGTTGGTTCCTGTGACGTTAAATTCCCTATTAGACTCGAAGGGCTTGCATATGCTCATGGTGCTTTCTCCAGTGTAAGTTTGACCTAGTTGATATGTTCCTTTCATATAATGAGGTCTGTTTGATTAGGACCTTTGTTATATGTAACACTTTTTTCACCATACATAGGTCATGATTGAAAGAAACCAATGAAAGATAAAGTTATGCTTGATGATTTTGTATTTATCTTTTAATAGTTAAAAACTTTCCAGGTTAGACATGTTGTTACATTCTCTGCTGTGATGGCTAGATAACAAGTATGATATTTATGTCTTGTTTCCTTTTTGGTTTGACAGTATGAACCGGAGCTGTTTCCTGGCTTAATTTATCGGATGAAACAGCCTAAGATTGTGCTGCTCATATTTGTGTCAGGGAAGATTGTTCTTACAGGAGCAAAGGTGAGTTCAATTGATATCACAGGATTTTGGTTCGTTTGTTCTTTATTTTCTCGTGATCTTTTGCTTGTGATTGACCTTAACATGAGAAATTTGCTTTTGATTTTGTCTCCCTCAGGTGAGAGAAGAGACTTATAAGGCCTTTGAGCAGATATATCCTGTGCTCACTGAGTATAGGAAAACCCAACAATGGTATTATGACTGAACTGGCTTTTTTTATCCATTTAAGCATTTGTTCCTCCATTTGCAGTTCTTAGAATATTTTTTTTTTTTGACATACAAACAATTCCTTTGGACAGATTTGACGGTCCGAACGCGTGCCACATCCTTCGTTTGCTGCTGCTCGGTGGAACAGATGATATCATGATATGGAAAATAGGCATGGAGGAATCTGAGTTTCACTTTGTTTTCCAAATTGTCCTATAAACGGTTTAATGTATGGACAATAACTTGCAAAGCGTTATATTTTTAGTGGGGTTGATGTGAAACCATTAACTTTCTACTAGAAAATAGCATCCAGACTTTTGTGTGCAATTGTTTGTTCCGACGATGGTAAGTTTCCTTTGTATGGTAGATTTTGTTCTTCGGACATCTTACAACCATGAAGAAAAAGCCCTTGTCGGGAATTATTTAATGGGTATCCAGTATAAAACCCGATGTAAAAATACAAATCTGGCCTGAACTTATTACTTCAGCTAAGTGATCAATCCATTTACTACGGAGTACTACTTAATTATAAAGAATAAGTTGTGGGTTTTATTCAACTTTTGTGATGTGATGATGTTGCAAATCACTAAAATAAAAACCCCTAAAAGGCTAAAACTAAATGTTTACCTGTATCGACTTCATTTTTTTTTAAGAAACTTGGTTATAGTAAATCCTGTAACGTTTAATCCCTGAATAACATTATAAAAATAACACAAAATAATACTACAATATAGAAACTTGCACTCAAAACTTTCCTTGCATCATTCTTACACTACAATATATGGTACATTGGTACATATAACATATTCTGCAAACATCAATTACATTACAACTTTGAGGCTCTTCAAAAAGCTACTGCTTACAAATACAATACAACATTCACAACAATATTACACAGACACACAATCAGCTGACAATTATCCTTGTCAAAGAGAATCAAATAAACCCATGCCTAGCTCTAGTGCTCTAGTCTCTACCATATATTTCCATCACATAATAATAAATCAATGGCTAACAAGGGGAGTGTGTGAATTATGTACATACCTTGATATTGTTGTTTCACCCTCAACCTTTTGATGTTGTAAACATAACAACTAAGAAGCACTGGCTTCAATACTCTCACTAGAAATCTCATTTAGGGCGTAACTCAAGCGCAGGCTTACTTTCTCTTCCTCCCACCTTAAAATCTCCTTTGCATAATTCAAGGCTCCATCCACTGTATGCTGCTCCAAGGCAGTTGTCTTATAAACATATAAATTTCTTTCCGTCATCGTCTTGAAAAGACGCTTAAACTTCACCGCCATATAGTGGAAGGCGCGGTCAGCCACTGAAGAGGTGTTGTTTGTACTGCTTCGGCTATTCGAGTGGCGGCTCAGTACCGGGTTGAAGTCACTGAACCACTCGCATTGGGAAAGTGGGGCTTGTTCAATCTTCTCCTCAAGGAGATCGAATTTGTTGAGGATTAGTAGGAAGATTGTGTTGGAGAAGGTGGGATGAGAAATGAGGCTTTCAAAGAGTTTTTTGTTTGACATCATTTTGTTCACAGGAGTTCCATTGCTGGTGTCAACCTCGTACTCGTTGTAGTCACTCAGAGAAACGCAGAATAAGACGATGCTGACGTCTTCAAACATCTCAACCCACTTGCATTGTTTGCCAAGGCTGTTTGTGTTTACTCTAATGAGTTGGCATCTGGAGATAGCAAAAGGAAATAGGATTTCTGAATGATCAATGGTTTATTTAAATAACTGTTAAAACCCTAAAACTCAGGATAAAAAGATAGATTAATTTCTATTCACGTATAGATACAATAAGGAGCAGATCCTCTTTTTATGTTGAAAAACCAAAAACTAATTCCCAAAACGATAAAAGAAACAAACCAACAAATTAGCAATTAACAAATAATGGAAACATGGAGAAAGTGGGGAAACTAAATCCTAAGCAGCTAGTGAGAATATGTAAGACATCAGAATTGAATTAAATGGAAGGAAAATCTAAAAAAAAAACTAAATTGGAAATTGCGGAAATTGAGTCGAATATCATATTCTGACATTTGATATTTGATACTACACTAAAAAGGAGTTATTTGCATGAATTATGAGACTCACCTTTTTACGGAATAAGGTTGTTCATCAAGATCTTTGATGATATTTTCTTCTGCTGATTCGGGAAATGAGAATTCAAAGTGTGCAAGGCCGTTAGAAGAATTAATGCCTTCGGTGCACAAGATATCAGTTTCTGAAGGTTCATAGTCCACCTTTGCAATCTCAACTGCCTACAGGATAAAGGATATAGCATTCTTAGTATCATTCAACAGCCAGACAAGAAGGAATATATAACTGACCAGGAGCATCTATTAACATTATCAATCAGATAATGCAAGTGATATTACATCCAAGCATTTGATACCCTAACCAATCGTAGAACATTAAACATTATAACTAGTGTATACACACACAAAAAACATACTTCAATGTAGGTTTTTCTTTTTTCTTTTCTTCTTTGTTTATTGGGCTAGTGAGGCATCAAAATTCACTTGTTTATACAACTCCTATTACCCTTTCTGTAAGAGCTTGAGGGGAGAAAGTGTGATGACAATATTACATATGATCTAACACTAAATTATTTGATAAGCATGACCGCATATGGAACATGAATCTAATTAGAAAGACACGACATTTGTACATACTACAGCAAATGACACAGTTAAATTCCACTAAATATGGGTCAGAATATTAAGTATTAACATACTTAGTGTCATACATATATATTAACAAGAGCAGTACTTCATTGGCTGCGTCAATAGGATTAATTTCTTGGTTTTTACAGAAAATTCTGGTATTTGAAAATTACGACAGAATTATCATCTTTCATGCAACTCAAAATCCCAATTGCTTTTATATGAAAAGATAAATATGATGAGAAGTATACGAAGCTAACACCCAACTTTCTGGATCAAGAAAAATAATTATCACTAACGGACTCTAGCCACTTTATTGACATATTTATTGGGTGATTATGCTTATTGTCACCTAATTATCACATTTAAACTTCATCAATTATTTATACACCGGAAGATTTGTCACAAGTTTCAAGTGAAAAAAAAAAACTTATTGCTTCACTCATAACAGCAGTGCATGAGCTTTTTTTTTTCAGCACCTACTTGAAGAGACTGTTAAATTTAGCCCAGATGAGAGAGAATAATTGCATAGATCTATGACAAAACTGAATTCAAGTTAGCAATAATCTACCTAACTATTGTTACCTTATTTAAGATGTAATTCGCTACCCTTGGTAGTCCTAACTCATCAAGTCGGCTATATGTGGCTTGAATGGCTGGATCCTTCCATAATTCTTCAACATATGGAGCATACTCTCGAGTGGCAGCAGGGAAAATGACATCTAAATTGCCTGACACCATTATATTGACAAGCCAATCCGAAAAGTTTCTCAGCTTAGAGCCAATAGAGTACACAGTCTTACCAAGTTCCTTGTGCATGTAATCTGCAGTGAGTCAAATAATCATACAGCATAAATAAACAAAATAGTACTTCGACTAAAATATAATAGTTGCTTGACACTACAATTCAACCTCAGGAATTTGAACTAACAGTAAAACATCCACATAGCCTCACTTCAATGAAAAAAAGGCATTCCAACATGAATAGCAGAGGAAAAAATAGAGTTATATAAACCACAAATGACTAAGAGATAGATCAATACCATGGCAAGACTGAGTCTCTTGACTATAGCTACTCATAATCATGAATGGTTATAAATGGAAAATTTGGTAATTAGCATTTTAAATAATTTTATTTTCTGGTAAAAATTTGGATGGTATATTTTGGTTTCAAGTTAAGTTTGTTACTTTGTTATGGTCCTTATGGATCAGTTTATTTTCACATCTGAAATTATCCAGCCATATAATTATACGGTCAAATTACAATTAGAAAAGAAAGTTTGAGAAACGAATGCTGTACTTGTAATACTAAAGTTGTGCTTAAGCATAAATAGCTAAGCTATACAGAATGCGGATGAGTAATTAGTCATTGTACTAGGTCAAAATTCAAGTAGCACACAGAAGCTAACCGGAGGAGGTTAAGATACTAGAATCGTCTCATACCTGAAGGACCAGGTTCCTCAGCAGCTTGCCTTCTCATTTCTGCCAAACATTCTTCTTCAAAAAGTTCACGCCCTTCAAGCAAAACAGCAAGATAACCATACATCTTGCTCTGAATCATCGATTTTAAACTATCCTGTTCTTCTTCGGACAATAGAACATTATATGCAACTCTGGCCTGCACAAGTTAGAGCCCTATGTTGGACACGAGTTACTGAGTAACAAAGTAGGAAAATATAGCTAACTAGAAAAGACATGTGCAACAACTTTTAGGCAGAGTGATTATGCATATCATGCTTTTTCACCATAATTTAGAAATACATCTCAAGCAAATCACAGTAACAATGCAGTAGAAATGAGAATTGCAGAGGATAACAGATACTAAATCAAAATAAAATGGTTAAACATGGTGAATCAAAACAGTTACTGGATCAATCAACACCAAATTTTCATAGTATCCTCCTTAAATTCTATATCCAATAAAAGAAGACAACATTAATTACTCCCTATTTTCTTTATACCTGCTTAAATATGGTAGATGTCCCAGATTGATTATTGCCCAGCAATAGGAGCTTATGCAGTGAGCTTTGATCAAAGTTAGATACTGCTCCTTCCCCAATATGGTTTGGCATTGTTCCATTGAAACGTGAAGAATCAGGAGTTGGCAAAGACAATAAAGTGCACAGAACCTTTGTTCTTTTCTGAAAATGGAATCAGCATTGTTACCAGATTAGAGATAAAACATGGTGAATGAACATAAAACAACACTACAAGTTGGAGGCAAACCTTGCTCCATATGCTGTCCTTCACATTCCTCATTCCTTCTTCTTGGTACGTACCGTTTGCCTCGAGCCAAAGAGAAGAGATTCCAGTAACTTGAACACCAGCTGACTGCAGAATGTCAACTAAATCATTGATATGCTTATAGCATAAACAATAAATGTAGTAGTAAAAGAACCATTAATCATCATCATCATCACTGACCCAGATGATGATGATTAATGGTTCTTTTACTACATTTATTGTTTATGTTATAAAAGAACCATTAATATATTATAAAAAACTGAACCTTTAGCATCCACCGTTCTGCCCTGGTGATTTCTCTACCATTAATCAATAGATCAGTATTTCCGTTGCTAGCATCTGGCTTGATGCGGTCCCCAACATTCAGATCGTTACTAATTATCTCACAAGGCTTATGTCCTTCCTGTTATAATAAGACACAGTCCTTAAGAGCATATAACAGTGAAACAAAGAAACTCTAGATTCTTTCATCCATTGAAACAAAAGTGAAGAGATCACACTTACCTTTCCCCAAAATCCAGATACTTTGTCATACCAATAACGTCCAGGCTTCAACTTTCTAGGTGGAACCGGGCAATTCAGCAACAGAGTCAGCTCTTCTTCTGATAGAGGACTTCCATTGACAGTAATAAGCTCTGCTGGAATCTGATTTACAGCACAGTAAACTTCAGAACGCATTATCAGCTTAACCCCATCTTCACTGAGAAGTCGCCTGAGCATCCTAGAACACCGCCCCAGATCCTTCCTCTTTGACTCATCAATAGGATATCCGAGGCAAATAAGACATTTTCTCCCTTCTGGCATCGACCCCATAGCCCTAAGAACACAACTTCTACAGTACTTTGCATCACATACAATGCATACTTCTTTCTCAGTTAACCGGTTGCCCTTATGACAACGGAAGCAAAGACCTTTCTTCACAACCCTCTCAGGCAATTGCCTCCTCGCCCGAATAGCTTGGTGCACATCAGACATTGAATCCTCATTTTCATCTTCTTCCCCATCCTCATAGATCATTTCACTGGAATCAGGCTCCACAAAGGTAACATTAGCTCTCCTAGCTGTCCTTCTAAGACCTTCGTCATCCGAAACTTCCTCGCAAGAGGAAGAAACTTCCACCGAAAAGGCCTGCGGAGTCGATCTTGATTCTGTGAAATTCCAGTTAGCTGTATCCATATACCTCTTCAAACCCTTGACATCAGTTTCCTCCATATCTGAACTCCCAGACAGCTCATTGGAATGATCCCTGCTATCAGAAAACCCTAGGGTTCCAGAGCTCTCAGTAGCATCAAGTGCTCGCCCTAAGAGCTCACCTGAAACCCTAGAAGAATAGATCATCTCTCCACTCCCCTCCCTATCACCATTTACCTTCGATTGATCGCGCAATACAGAACTCTCATCTACATCCACATCTCCATCTTTAGAACTGAATCCTATGTTCGAATCCTTACTCTGCATCTTACTACTCCTCGAAATCGGCTGTACAACCGGCCATGCTAAATCGGCCACGCCGGCAGCCGGAGTAGCTACCTTAGCCGTTGGAATCTGATCGAAAACGAGCGGCAACACCTGAGGAATAGACTGCTCAAGCAGCGGACCCTTGTACTCCAACGCAATGGAGTATTCAACATTCATCTCGCCACACTCGCTGCTACTCGATTTCGATCGCGAGATCGGCATGATCTTCTTCACCATTCCAGCCAGAGACATGGAACCGGACATTAGAATTCCCGAATAATCAGAGCAAAGCAGAACAGCAAAAGCATAAATGAAACTCGCGGGCTTCTGATCAAATCATTCCCTTCTTCAACTTCAAAATTTCAAATTAAAGGCGCAAAGATAAAAGCGAGGAATATATGGAGACGGTGAACAATCCATTAAAGTGAACCCTCAGAAACGGAAAGAGATAAACCCTATCGAACTAATCTAGCACAGAGGAGTCAAAAGCAGAGACTTTTGAAGTTCAAACGGGAAAAAGAGGGAGAGAAAAAAACGAATAAACAAAGAAATAAAGGAGTGTAGTAGTATCGTGGAAGGAGAAGCGAAAGTGGATTTGTTCTAGGTGGTCTCCTTCTTGAGCTAACACTGAGAGCGAAGAAAGAGTAAGAAGAGAGCGAGAGAGAATATCAATGGCGGATTTGTTCTTGAAACGCGCTTTGCCTGAAAACGCGAACCTCCGTGGAAGGAGGGGAGGAGAAAATTTGGCATTTGGGGGACATTTTTTTTTCTTTTCTGTGATTTTTCCGCTGCTTGACCGGGGACTTTGACTCTCGAGCAAGGTGCACGTGACCGGCACGTGGTGAATGTTGAACACGTCCAGTTTCCGTTAACCCATTTGCCACGTTATGGTACCCACGGGCCCGCCCGTAAAAATTTATAAATTGTAAAAAAAAATACGGAGTATTCACTTAGACACTCTTTCTACAATAAACTAGTTTTACCCGTCATATCAAAATCGATATTTTATAAACATTATAAATAAAATATTAATAAACAAATAAAAATATAATATAAACTTCAATATACGTAATTTATTGCTCATAAAATGTATATAATTTTTAATCAAATATTATATTCTTCATATTTTATTACTTCTCATGTACATAAATTTAGTGTTTATCAAATATTTCAATATATCTATTAAATACTTTCTTATCTATTTTTAGTAATTTTAAAAATTATAAATATTTATCATTAGTTTTTTATAAAAGAAAATCACTATTATATAAATTCATCAAAGATATATGCTAAAGTATTTATATTTATTTTAAGGTATTTTAAATATTTTATCTTTAATTTTAAATACTTGTATAAGGAAGCTTTCAAAGAATATTAGTATACTAAATAGATATTTGTTTGATGTTTGAGATAAATTTAAATAGTTAAAAAGAATTTAATAGAAAGAAGTTATAATATTAAAAATAAAAATTAATTTTTTACATATGAGGTGGGGACAAAATCATTCAGGTGGCTCGAAAAGGTACATCTTTAATATATAGTTATAGATATTACCTATTTTAATTATTTTTAAACATTATAAGTATTTATCATTAATTTTTTTATTACAAAAGAAAAATATATCTATAAATAAATTCGTGAAAAGACATCATGCTAAAAGATAAAAGATATTTATACTTATTTAAAGATATTTTAAATTTATTATCTTTAATTTTAAATAATTGTATAATGAAGTTTTCAAAAGATATTATTATACTAAATAGATATTTGTTTGATGTTAAAGATAGATTCAAATAGTTAAAGAAAATTTTAAAAGGAAAAAGTTAAAATATTAAGAAAAAAAATTAATTTTATAAATATGAGGTGGGGTCAGAATCATTCTGGTGGCTCGAAAAGGGACAACTTTAATATATAGTTATAGATTTTAGGATAAAATACAAAAATTATCCCTTATCTTGGGACATTTGCAAAAAAAAATATTCTTTATTTTACTTTTTACAGAAAATCACAACTTATTTCTAGTTCATTTTCGTTAAACCACCTCCATCCCATTTTCCATCCGTTAATATATCCTCAAATTAGGGTTAATATAAATAATCCCCCCTATCTCAAAGTACGAAATTGATAAACTCTGATAATTATCCTTGTTCGATTGTTGATGCTCGAGAAAGATGAAGGGTTTATTCAAGAGTGCTTCGTGATCGACAATCTTATTGGCTGCCTATGAAAGACTCGATTCAGTGTAACGAGTGTCTGCTAGGGCTCAAGAGAGGACCGAGAAAAAAAAAGGGCAATTGATAAACAATTAAACGCCCTCAAACCAACCCCAAAATAAGAGGTTATTTTTTGTACTTTACCCTAAATTTTATTAATGATCAAGCAAGTTACCAACCATTTGAATATCACATACTACTTTGGTCCGATATACGGGCGGACTGGCTGGCTAGATCAATTAGATCAGACAAATGCACTACATTTTTAGTGTGAAATATGTCCCACATCCGGCCCAGATCTGGAGATACCCATGTCTACTTACGAGCTAAGAGTGGATCAAACACGCCATAAGAATCAATATCAACGAGATCATAAGCAAACATTGGATGGACGAATTTTGATTTCTTTGTCTAAACAACGACGTATCTCTAAACTATCTTGTTGCAGAACTTGTCAAACCCAAAATTCAACTAAATTTAATCCAAAAATATCGATTTCTTGTGCAATGAGTGTCAAGTGTCAACACAAACGTAGATGACTCTAAATAAGATTGACCAACAACTTTTAGATTGATCGGGTTGCAATGAGTGTCAAAGTTTTTTGAAGAAGCTATTTTTTAAAGCTTTTACACTAATTTTTAGTAGTTTTTCGAATTAAAAAAATAATTATTTACTAAATAAGAATAATTCTATTATAAAATAGAATTTAAAATCATCAATTACTACAATAAACTAGTTGAACATTATCAAACAGTGTTTATATATTTTTTCGAAACTTCACCTACTTTTACAGCTAGTTTTACAACTTCAACTAGTTTTACAACTCCAACTAGTTTTTTCGGTGACTTAACAAACATAGCCTTAATCAGATTATTTAACAAATTTTGATCTACACATTCGATTGCACAAATCTTGATCGCCTTCGCTAATCAATTTGAATATAACTATTTTAGCAATTCATCGAGTAGTCTACTTATACGGCCACCTCCCATTCTCAAAACCTACCTGATGTTGTCGATGTACGTCCCGCGATTTATCACATTCACGTGGCCCAAGGCACTAGGGCAGGGTGACTGAAGGCACAAGACTAATATAGAGAGTTTGTAATTTGTGTGAAAAGAGTTGTGATATTATTAAGAGAAGATGAACCTTTAAATAGGTGATTACATAGGATATTCTAAGGAGGCAATCAATGATGCTATCATAGAATAGCTACATAATTGATATCATTAATCCTAGAATATAAATTGACAAATACTATCCATATAAGATAAATTAAACCCTAATACAATATAGAATAATATTAGGCTTTATTATTAATATCCCCCTGCAAGATTAACGGTCTTCTTGATAAGCCAAGCTTGGAGAGAATATAGTTGAATCTTGGTTTGTGAAGTGCACATCACCAACTTGTTCTTCAGTAGAGACTCTTGGAGACGATTGTTTGAAGCCGGACAGGCTAATCTCGTGTTGTTGGATGACACACCCGAAGGCAATGTGGATTTTGTATGAGATGCCCGAAGGCGATCCCGGTTTTGTACGAGACGCCCCGAAGGCGATCCCGATTTTGTATGAGACGCCTGAAGGCGATCCCGATTTTGTGGGAGACGCCCGAAGGCGATCCCGGTTCTGTATGAGTCGCCCGGAGGCGATCTCGACTTTTTGTGAGTAGCCCGGAGGCGATCTTGGCTTTTTGTGAGTTGCCCCGAGGCGATCTCAGCTTTTGTGAGTCGCCCGGAGGCGATCTTGGTTTTGTCGTAGACGGAATTGATGGTGCTTTGTCTAGTGGCAAAACGAAGTGGATTGGATTCATTTTGAACGAAAGAGTTTTGCGGAAGCGAAGTTTTCGATTTGGTGGTAGTTAATGGAAACTGATCATATACATCAGAAGCCATGGAAAAAAAAATGGAGGATCAAAAGCCGTTAGGCAAATTGCTCCGATACCATATAGAGAGTTTGTAATTTGTGTGAAAAGAGTTGTAATATTATTAAGAGAATATGAGCCTTTAAATAGGTGATTACATAGGATATTCTAAGGAGGCAATCAAGGGATGCTATCCTAGAATAGCTACATAATTGATATCATTATAGAATATAAATTGACAAATACTATCCATATAAGATAAATTAAACCCTAATACAATATAGACTAATATATTAGGCTTTATTATTAATATCCCCCGCAAGATTAACGGTCTTCTTGATAAGCCAAGCTTGGAGAGAATATAGTTGAATCTTGGTTTGTGAAGTGCACATCACCAACTTGTTCTTCAGTAGAGACTCTTGGAGACGATTGTTTGAAGCCGGGCAGGCTAATCTCGTGTTGTTGGATGAGACACCCGAAGGCAATGTTGATTTTGTATGAGATGCCCGAAGGCGATCTCGGTTTTGTAGGAGACGCCCGAAGGCGATCCCGGTTTTGTATGAGTCGCCCGGAGGCGATCTCGACTTTTTGTGAGTCGCTCGGAGGCGATCTCGGCTTTTTGTGAGTCGCCTGGAGGCGATCTTGGTTTTGTCAGATACGGAAGTGATGGTGCTTTGTCTAGTGGCAAAACGAAGTGGATTGGATTCATTTTGAACGAAAGAGTTTTGCGGAAGCGAATTTTTCGATTTGGTGGTAGTTAATGGAAACTGATCATATACATCAGAAGCCATGGAAAAAAAAATGGAGGATCAAAAGCCGTTAGGCAAATTGCTCCGATACCATATAGAGAGTTTGTATTTGTGTGAAAAGAGTTGTGATATTATTAAGAGAAGATGAGCCTTTAAATAGGTGATTACATAGGATATTCTAAGGAGGCAATCAATGATGCTATCATAGAATAGCTACATAATTGATATCATTAATCCTAGAATATAAATTGACAAATACGATCCATATAAGATAAATTAAACCCTAATATAATATAGAATAATATTAGGCTTTATTATTAATAATTAATTGGGATCGCTCCCTGCTTGCATATTCGAGCTCTGAAAACCCACGAACCGTAAAGAAATGTGTTCAAAGGCAATTTTTATGTCGGATGTGAGGGTGTACATCTTTCCAACCAGACCCCACATAAGACGGAATAACACATGTTGGTGTAGTAAGTTAATCTTATCCCTTTATTTATAACTTTACTGACAATATTTTACCAAAGCGACCTAAAGTTACTCGAGCATGAATTGAATACTAATCCCTATTCGGATACTGCTCGCGACCTTCCCAATTTGTTTTTTCTATACACATCGTTGGGGAAATTCAAACTCCGGACCGTGTAAACAAACGCTTAAACAATCTAGCACTTTATCCCATTCAATTATTGATGGATTTTCCTAAGTGCCTAACAACATATAATTTAGCTAGGTATGATAAGATGTCATAACAAATATGTTACTTATTTACAAAGCGTAACTTGCACTTTTTATATATCACGAAGAAAGAAAAAAGAACAACATACCAAATATTTGGGTAGAAGAAACTAAGAATACATTAAAAAAAAAAAACCTTAGCACGTTTAATCTTTGATTTTCTCTTCATATTTTCTTTCTATATTACGTTTATATCATAAATAATACGGAGTAGGTAAAACTGTTGCTTATGAAAGTGATTGTTTTTTTTAAGTCTTAAACACTGTTCGTAGAAGTCGAAACGGAAAACTCATATATTACCACAAAATTTTAACCGCTTGATTAGATTGTCCGAATACTTATCAAAGTGATTGTTAGAGACGCAAATCACAAACCACTAATTACATGCCATGACAACGCGTTGTTCAGCCACACTCGATCGCAGGATGACAAGGCGTTCAACTTCGGAAGGGGCCCTACAATGGGGGCAGTTGGCTTGCGCCTAACCCCACGTTGAAAGAAGGCCCACCGATCAAGTCTTGAGTCTTCCCTTATTTCGAGCCACAATAAAATTCATGTTCAACGTTTTTTTAACGCAATAAATATATTTTGGTGAACACAATTGACAAATGAAAACATATATTCGTCGTGTACACGAAACCTTATACGGAGTATATATTGTTTTTATTAAATGACTTTATTAATTGGTTTCCAATATCCATGGACACATATTACCATACTTAAATTGGACACACATTAACAGTATTAAAATTAAAAATAATGATTATTACCAAAAAAAATTTAAAAATAATGATATTTGTTTCTGTTTTTTTTTAGGATCCGTCTATTTTATTCTAATAAATAATTTTAAAATAACTTATTAATGTCTACCCATTGATACACATTATAAGAACTATTTATAACTAGGCAAGAATGGATGTTGACTGTTGAGTGAATTTGATAATTTACCTGACTTTGTATTAGTCAAATCTAATTTATAATTTGTGAATTGGATTGAATCCACTTCATCACCAAACAAATGAGGAGTGTTTCCCTTTCTACCAAAAAAAAAATGACGAGTGTTTCCCACCGGGTGGCTATACTTTTTTCTAGTAATTCTTCGAGTGCCAAATTGAGATTATGATGGAGGGGTTAATAACGTCCATAATATATCTTCTTTGTCCAAACTATTCCTTTAAAAACATATTTATATATAAAAATAAAAATAAAAATAAAAATAAAAATAATACACTAATTTATTTCCTTTTAAATGCTGTATAATCTATATAATTAAACAACTTTTCCCCTCCAACTAAATTCTTATAGAATGAAAAAAAAATCAATGACATTTTAAGGGTGTAGATGGTTACACACTTACACATTGATAATTATTATTATTTCATGCTTAGCAAGATATTAATTATTATTTAAATAAATATTTTTCTTAAATTTTATTATTCCAATTTTAGAATTTAGTTTAAAAATATTTTTTGATTTTAACTTTTAAACGAGTATTTTTTGATAAAAAAAGAGATATATCGGACACGCCTGAAAAATTTAAAAGTAAAAAAAAATCAGCATCCAACTGAAAAAAGATACTACAAGTACAAAAAATTTGAAACAAGTAAATATAGCCTCTTGATAAAAAGCATAATTAGCCAAACAATCCGCCACATTATTATTAATCCTCCAAGGAATGAACTGAACACGAACATGCCAATCCACGGAAAGAATGAGTTGTCGACATCTATCAATTATATGGAAGTCAGGATGATTGTGCAACTCAGTGGCATTGATCAACTTACAAGCTACGCCCGAATCCGATTCAAGAATTAAGTGCCTAAGTTGCAAATCCAAACCTTGACGAAGGCCATAGAATATAGCCCATAACTCAGTCGTGAGTGCCACTGTCGAGCCACATCGGAAAGTGTAAGCACCTAAGCAAGCTCCCGTATGATCACGAAACACACCTCCCCCACCTGATGGACCCGGGTTTCCCTTGGAGGCGCAATCGACATTCAATTTGACCCACCCAACACACGGCGGCGTCCAAACAGATGGATATGCAATAGGTATAACATCATGTCTCACTGTTCTGTTCAACACCTCAGCAGCCGAGCTCATGAAAGTTGTTGCCGAGCATGTAGAAACCAGAGGAACACTCTCCAACTGATCAGTAGCTCTAAAGACCAAATTGTTACGAGCCTTCCAAATATACCAAACAATATAAGCAAATAAGGAACTCTGGTGATTCCGGGCTCTGATGTTCGAACGTATCCAATCTTTGATGTCCAAAACCTCGAAGAATTCAACATTGTTAACCGACAAAGGAAAGCAAACTTCCCATATTTTAACGACAGCCGAGCAGTCCCGTAACATGTGGAGAGCTGTTTCCGAGGATTGACAGCGAGGACAAGCATCTGAGGAAGCGAGCCCCCGATGCATTCGAGTGGCATTGCAAAGGAAAACATCATGGCAGGCAAGGTAAAGAAATTGGTGAACCCTCTGCTGAGCCGATCACCGCCAAATATCAGACCAAACCAAATGCGATGGGGTTGTGGCAGGGGATTGCAGAAGAGCAAGAGCAGAACCTGTGGAAAAGAGGCCCGATGGTGATGGACCCCAAAAATACCTATCATGAGCATTTTCCCCAGATCGAATCACAATAGCCGCGAGTTCAGCCCGAATTTGTCCTGGTAAAAGAGAAGCTAAACGTGCCCAATCCCAGGAGTTCCCATTCCAGTGCTCTGCAACAGTGCTGCCAAGATGCTCCTCAGAAAGCGGTTGTAGAGCAAAATCAGAAAGCGGACGATCTCTAAGCCAGTGATGAACCCAAAAAAGTGTGTGGCTCCCATCTCCAACAGTCGTCCGAACACCTTTAGCCAGTAATTGACTCCCATGAATCGGCCCCTTCCAATTGTAAGATTGGTGAGGACGGCGTTGAAAAATATCCATTTTGAGAACCCCAAATAAAACCTCGAACCTTTTTTATCTATTTCATCATATACGGAACGAGGGATTAAAGTTGATTGTATCATATACACAGGCAAACTTGTTAATACTGAATTTGCAAGAGTGACCCGGCCCGCCAAAGACAATGACCTTGCTTGCCAGCCCCGGAGTTTTGTAGTGATCTTATCCAGAAGAGATTGGAACTTAGCATTCACAATACAACCATGGAGAGTAGGAGCACCCAGATACGTCCCCAAATCAGTGGTCAGAGGAATATTCAGCTGATTGCTAATCGCCGCTGCAGATGAGTGAATCACAACCCGGGAAAACAAAATTGAACTCTTATCATGATTGACACGTTCCCCCGACTGCCAACAGAATTTGTCAAGACAAGCTTGGATAATTGAAGCTTGAGAAGAAATAGCTTCGGCAAATAATAACAGATCGTCGGCAAAGAAAAGGTGGGACAAGGGAACGCCCCCGATTAACATTGGGGACCAAAAACCCGTCTCCACTGCGGATTGAATAATATGCGAGAGTCGTTCCATGCATAACACAAACAAATACGGGGAAAGCGGATCCCCTTGACGGACCCCACGAGAGGGATTAAAAGAGCCAACTAATTCACCATTCCAAAGTACATTTGTTTTCCCATGAGTTTGACAAGCCACGATAGAGTCAATCAACTTTTACGGGAAACCAGCCTCAGAAAGAATTTCTTGCAAGAAGGACCACCGAACCCAATCGTAAGCTTTGGCCAAATCAACCTTAATAATCATCCATTTCCCGGTATTGTTTCGATTATGAAAAGAGTGAAGCACTTCTTGAACTACGACAATATTATCCACAATTTGCCTATCCGGGATAAAGCTAGATTGCATAGGTGAAACGAGATCATCAATGAAAGGCTTCAATCTTCGAACTATCATTTTCGTGCAGATTTTAAACACGACATTTAGCAGCGAAATGGGACGAAGTTGAGCAAGGCTGGCTGGGTTTTCCACCTTTGGCAAAAGAACCAGCAGAGCATCACATAAATTCGACTCTAAGATGTTATGGTTGAAGAAATTAAGAACCGTAGCAATAATGTTCTCCTTGACCGTGGCCAACTTTTCTGGTAGAACACTGCTGGAAACCCATCCGGACCGGGCGATTTAAACGGATCCATCACTCTAAGTGCTTCCCATACCTCAGTAGCTTCAAAAGGTCATGAGAAAGAGTTTGCAAGTCCCGCAGAAATAGGGAAGTTGTGATTGATCTGAAACGGCAAAACAGGCTCCGGAGCACGTTGCAACTCTTCAGTATAAAGGTCGGCAAAAAAACAGATAACAAGATTATGTAGGGCTATCTTATTATCCACCCAAGCACCAATCGAGTCTTGGAGCCTTTCAATCTTGTTTGCCCGACGCCGAATAACGGTCGAAAGGTGATAAAATCTTGTATTCCGATCTCCCTCAAGTAAAAAAGAAGCTCTTAACTTTTGAAACCACAATATTTGCTCTTGTTCAAGAACAATCTCAAGATCCTTTGTGAGTTGGGCCTCGAGATTAATAAGGTTTTGAGACACATATCGTGCCCTTGCCCTTTTGATGCCTGCCAAATGCGCCCAAAGATGCCTTTTGCGATGGAAGATATTGCCAAAAACCTCTCTATTCCAATCTTGAAGTTTAATGGAGAGAGATTGAAGAGATTCCATGCAAGGTAAGGAATTATCCCAACTAGAAGTAACAAAATCTTGGTATTGGTCATGCGAAGCCCAAGCCGCTTGGAAGCGAAAGGGGCGTTTACTACGCGCCTGCTCATGATTATTATGCAATTGGAGAATCAATGGGCAGTGATAAGAATGAGGAGCGCTATAGTGCAAAACCCAAGCCTCAGGGAAATTAATGCGCCAAAGTTCGTTGCATAGAACCCTATCCAATCTTGCCGCCTTATGAGTATGAACTGAGTTTACCGTATGCCAAGTAAAAGGAGTACTAGAAAAACCAAGATCAATCAATTCCAGTTCATCCACAAACTCTCGAAACTGTCTCGAATTAGTTGTAGAGCCCACTGAGGAAGTAGTACGTTCATTCGCATTGAGTGTGGCGTTGAAATCGCCCGCAAGGACCCAAGGTCGATTATGCGATCGAGCAAAAGTTTCAAGCTCCTGCCATAAAGCCATGCGAGTAATAGCATTCGGGGAAGCATAAACAGCAGAGAATAACCAAGGGTCCTCATCAACTCTTGAGACCTCAACCGTAATATGCTGAGGTTGAAGAGAGATCGGGTCAACCCTTACCTCAAACAAGTAAGCTAGTAGAGACGGACAATCATGAGCAATTGGACATATATTAAAAATAATATTTTTTTCATATAAGAAATAATTATATTAACGTAATAGGATTGTGGGGTAAAATAAATTTCTTTAATTCTAAATATTTATGAAAATAAGCACAATACCAATCGCATTACATTAATGGCCATGAATTTTTCTTCTAAATAAAATGGGAAATTTATGTAAAAACAAAAAAGGAAAGAAAAAGACAAACTTCAGCGATTAGCGAGAGAGGATTGGAGTGGGAATGGAAGGGATAAAATCCGCCAAACACTTGTTCGGTAGCACTTCCAAGCTCCAATCACACTACACCTATTCTCTCTCCATAATCATCGAAGATCTGCCATGGCGATCGCTCCCCAACTCTGCAGACTTTCCGCTTACAAAGACGTCTCTCTGCCGGAAACCTACGGCCGAATTAGCGCTTTCCGGAGCCGGAAGCAGGTTTCCGTAGTCCGTTGCGCCGATGGCGAGTCTTCTGCTTCGTCCGTCGCCGCCTCCTCCGCCGATTCGGAGTTCGACGCCAAGGTGTTCCGTCACAACCTTACGAGGAGCAAGAATTACAACCGTAAGGGTTTTGGTCTCAAGGAGGAGACACAGAAGCTCATGAATCGCGAGTATACTAGTGAGTCTCTTGCACTCGAGGCTTTTGTATTCTAGATAATTCACCAATTGAAGTTCAATTTTGAGAGAGGAATTAATCGATTGTCTGATTTAGCTGCTGTTCTTTTTGCTGATCACGCGGCTGTTATAGTCTCCAATACCAGAAATTTCATTTTTGTTCTTCATCGATGTTGCTTGAAGTTATAAACGCAGATGAGTTTCTTCATGCTTAAATGTGCTAAAGGCACTACAAACACGATTGTCCATCCAGAAAAAAAAGTTTTGGTTTCGTTACGTGACATGTGATATTTGGTAGAAGTATTTCTGATGAGTAATTTGGAGTTTGATTCTGAGTCGTCAAACTATATTTAAACACAATACTAGTCATTTGTTGGAAACTTTTGCTTGTTAAGAACTTGTCTGGGAAATAACATTGTCAATTGAACGATATTTATCTTCAGAGTATAATTTTTTTAAAATCCTGACTTTTGATAAATTAATGTACAGGTGATGTGATAAAGACTTTGAAGGAAAACGGGAATGAGTATACATGGGGAAATGTTACCGTGAAATTGGCAGAAGCCTATGGGTTTTGTTGGGGTGTGGACAGGGCAGTTCAAATTGCATATGAAGCTAGACAACAGTTCCCCACCGAGAGGCTCTGGATAACCAATGAGATTATTCACAATCCCACTGTTAATAAGGTTGACAAATTGTGCTTCTGACATTTTACATTCTAGGATATGCTCAACCATGACCTGCTTATACGTGAAGCTACCAATAGTATTCAGTCTTACAGTGATGTTTTTGAAATGATATAAATTTGATTTTTGCCGAGTTCAACTTAGAGCAGCAGTATCTGATAATCAGTTGTTACATGGTGAAATTTCTCTACAATTGAAAGAAAGGTAGAACATAGTCTATAGCCATCCTCAAGCAAGGAGTGAAGATGAGTTAAATACCAAGATAAATTTAATAAGTTTTATAACTGGAGGAGGTATTCTATGACTCTTATTTTGATCTGTAGTGCTTCGTCTTGTCATTTTGCCTTACACCATATTGGGCTTTTGCTAGTTTATTTCTTGGAGTTTGTCATACAGCCTAATAAATGTGTAGCTGTTTGTGTCATTGTGATCAATTTTGGTTTGTGAGAGGTTTTTCATCATGCCACTCACATCCATTTGATATAATCTGTATGTAATTTCATTTTACTGAATGCTCAAAATTCTTTTGTTCCAGAGGTTGGAAGAGATGGGAGTCCAGAATGTACCACTTCAGGAAGGACAGAAGCAATTTGATGACATTGACAAAGGTGATGTTGTAATTTTGCCTGCTTTTGGCGCTTCAGTTGACGAGATGTTGACATTGAGTAACAAGAACGTACAGATAGTGGATACAACTTGCCCTTGGGTGGTCAAAGTCAGTCAGAAAGTTTCTTTTACCACTATATTGTTTTTTCTATATCCTCATCTCTTCTTAGCCTAAAATATTACATCTCTTTATTCATTAACCTTATTATATGGCCATGAATTTTATGCTTAGGTGTGGAACGTTGTTGAGAAGCACAAGAAAGGGGAATACACTTCAATAATCCATGGAAAATATGCTCACGAGGAGACTGTTGCCACTGCATCCTTTGCTGGGACGTATATCATTGTAAAGGACATGAAAGAGGTACATTTGTAGTCTCTACTAATGTTTTGGAAACCTTCTTCTATGATCATATCATCTCAATCACAGACAAAAGTATCAATCTATTTTTCTTTGGTCGAAACAAAAGTATCAATCTATTAAATGTGTGTAAATCATTTTTAGGCAAATTATGTGTGTGACTACATCCTTGGGGGAACACTAGATGGATCTAGCTCAACTAGAGAGGCCTTTATGGAGGTAACCACTATTGTTTGTTTGACATCTTAATAGGTTTTATAGTTTTAACTTTTAAGCAGTGACAATTTTTTTTGACAAATACTACTTTGTTTCAGAAATTTAAAAATGCTGTTTCAAATGGGTTTGACCCTGACAAAGATCTAGAAAAACTTGGAATAGCAAATCAAACTACTATGCTCAAAGGCGAGACAGAGGAGATAGGTTCGTTATTCTGCAGAATGTCTTCGTATGAACTTACTTCCTTATGAATTTGCTTTTGTTAACAGTTGCATGGTTTTCTTTCTCTGAATGTTGACAGGGAAATTAGTGGAGAGAACTTTGATGCGCAAATACGGTGTTCAGAACATCAATAAACACTTCATTAGCTTCAACACGATTTGTGACGCCACTCAAGTATTATACTTTTCTATACAGCCACTTGTTTATATGATCATAATTCCTTATGTGGGCGTAGCTTTTTTCTCGGTTTATGGTTATAACCTGCAATATTCTCTTGAGCTTAAACTGTTTTTCCCCCTTACACAGGAGCGCCAAGATGCGATGTATAAGTTGGTAGACGAGAAACTGGATCTTATGTTGGTTGTTGGAGGTTGGAATTCTAGCAACACCTCTCACTTACAAGAGATTGCAGAGGAGCGTGGCATTCCTTCTTATTGGATTGACAGTGAGAAGAGAATAGGTCCTGGAAACAGAATAGCTTACAAATTGCTGGTAAGCACCATTTTTTAAGTGAAGTCCTATCTTACTTAAATTATATCCGCTTTTTTTTTTTTTTTCTAATATATATATGTTGTTTCTCATATGTTGCTGATGTGTACCTGGATCCTGGTTTGATTCAATTGCAGCATGGAGAGCTTGTTGAGAAAGAAAATTGGTTGCCTGAGGGCCCCATCACCATAGGAGTCACATCTGGTGCTTCTACTCCTGATAAGGTAATAACCTTTACCATATCACCTCTCTTTCTACCAAAAATAAACAAACTTTTCTTCTAACATTCCCTATAGAGATTTCTAATGATCTTTAGTAGGATTGGATCAGCCAGGACAAAATATATACCTTGTTTGATTTGGCCATCGCTAATCTCTTTTGTAATATCTGTCTAGGTTGTCGAAGATGCCCTCATAAAAGTATTCGATATCAAGCGAGAAGAAGCTTTGCAGCTTGCTTAAGAGCTTAAGCCATAATCTGAATCCCAGATGTGTCAAATAACCAATCCTTGTGTAGTAGTACTAGAGAACAAAATCCTTTGTAAAAGCAAAATGACTGTGTTTATGGAGATTTGCTTGTACGCTACATAGGCAAGTCTCAGCACTCCAAAGATTTCTTATAGTTGCCAAATTGGTGAGATGTCTTGGCCATTGTGTGGTTACCATTGTAGCATCTAAAGTTGCATTGTGGGAAGCTTAATCTTGACCATGCTGAGATCTATATATACTTAAAACATCTTATTACTTTCAACTCTAAAAAGTTCAAAATCCTAACTTTTAGAATAATCTTGACTTAAAACATCTTTTTTTTTTGGTCGAAAAAACATCTTATTATATTGTATCAGTGTATCACTATAATCTCAGGAATCAGGATGTATTTTGTATGGAGGTGGAGGTTTGCCGAGTAATTTATTATGTGTTATGTGTCCTAGACCTTTCAATCGGGTCATTTCGTGTTCGGGTTGAGTCGGGTTTGGGTCGTGATGGGTTGGGTCGTTGCGGGCTTTCGGGTCTGTCGGGTCGGGTCATTTCGGGTTCGGGTTGAGTCGGGTTTGGGTCGTGATGGGTTGGGTCATTGCGGGTTTTCGACAAAAAAATCGAATTTTTTACAATTATTAAAATACTCTTTTATTTAAATAATAATATTTAATAACAATCCAGTATTTGTATATATTTTAATAATAAAATATACTGTATTAAAATTTTCAAAATAAATTATATATATTTTGAAAATATAACAAATCGTGTTAACCCAACGGTAATAAGGGCAAAATTGTCTTTGTCTTACTTTATTTTTAATTTTTTTTTTCAAAGTATCCATTAGGGATGAGACGGGACATTAAGCAATTCTAAATAGGAAAGAACAAACCGCCACTTGAGAGATTCAAAACGGTGATTGAGGTACTATCTCAAAGACCCAACCGTCGAACCAAATGCCGGAAGACGTGATATCTTAATTATTAGACTATATTAATTTTTTACCTTTTCAAAAAATACTCCGTAAGATTTTTTTATAAGGCCACTTGATTTATAGGTCAAAAGATATCCTAATAAATCTTATGCTTTATCAAATTTAAATTATCCATCATATCAAAAGCCTTCATAAATCTTATGCTTTATCAATTTTATATACAAAATAAACATGCTTAACGCTATGAAGCTTGATGATATAATAAAAAAACAAGTATTATACTAAGATAAGAATCTATATATAGAAATTAATATCGTAAATACGAAAAGATAATTCTATAAATTAATTATAAAATAAATAGAGATATTAGGATGTGACCGACTTTTCTTGTAGGTTTTATACGAAACTCCAATTAAAAAAAAGTTTATACGTCAAGGTATCCTGTCTTCCTTAATACGACGACGCTCGGACGCTGTTAGCTTTCTCTCGGTTTCTCCTCTTCCCTTCTCTCTCTTTGCCTTTCTTTCAAATCCATAGCCCGTTGAAATATCAGGTAAAAGGTTCTAGCTCGTTCGCCATATAAGCAATTGCGTTACCCCTATTAGTTTCCGATCTTCAAGTTTGTATCTTTTTTAAGGGTATTGATTGATCTGCTTGAATTCAGCTTCATGGCTTCGTTTATCGCTCTTTTTAGGGATTTCTGTGGGTTTTCTGGTTGATATGTTATTTGTGTGACTTGGGTCGAATTCGTCGGTGACTTAATAAGAAATTGAGATTTTTACCCCTTTCTAATCTATGGGTTGGCTTCGTTTTGGAATTCTGAAATTTGTGCTGTAATTGATGTTTGCATGATCAGCTCTTGTTTGCCTTAGATAATTATAGAACTTCGTTTTTGGTTTGTAGATCCTGTCTAGCTAGGGTTTAGCTGTAAAGTCTTCATGTTTTGATGTTTTCTATTGAGAATGGCAGAGAAATCAGGAAATTGAATTGAAGATGTGTTACCAATTGCTCTGAACGTTTTTGAATCCTCTTTATCTTTCACGGTTTCATGTTTCACTCTCTACTGGGTGATTATTTTTGCAATATTTGTGATTAATGGTTTGTATAGTCTTTAATGGTTATGGAAATTATGCTGCAATTATTGACATGCTACTTTGCATTTGTGCTGGGCTCTGAATTTTGCCTGCCTTTCTTTTTTACTGGCCATCTTTCTATTTGAATTTTTGTGAAAAAATTGATGGTGGATAAACAGCTAGATCTGTCAAAGATAATGAAAGTAACTGGTCTGCATTAAGCTGATTAAGTGGAGCCTTCTTGATGTTTGAATTGGTACTTTGTTGATATTGGTCAAACAGAAGTCTTTGGCTAGTTTCTACTCTGAGAGCGGTTTTTTTTTTTTTTTTTTCATGCTGCTGTGATGGATCATAAATCATGATATTTTGTTGTAATGTTTCTGTGTCCAACTCTTTCAAGATTATTCCCTGTTATGAGATCCTTTTTTTAGCTAGGATTATGAAGCTTTCTGCACATTGGCATCTCGGTCACTATCCTTTGCAGATGATGATTTTTATAAGTTAATGAGAATTGAGCACTTCCTTACGCTGGATAACACCTCCCCTTTTCTTTTAGGCTGTTTGAATAGTTGAATGTACCTTTGATTGCCTATGTATGCTCATGTGAGGTTCCACTTCTTTACCTTTTTTTGTTTTTTTGAACTACAGGGAAAAAATGATCAGGCTATTCAAAGTGAAGGAGAAGCAGAGGGAACTTGCAGAGAGTAACAATGGGAAGACACCAACAAAAAAGCAATGTGCCGGGGAATTACGTATTCATAAAGGTCTTATTAACTTCTTTTTAAAGTATTATTTCAAAACAAGCTTTTCATGTTTATGTTTATGGGTTACCTCCCTAACAGAATCAAATGCTTGATATTGTTTGCTTCTGATGCTGACTGGGTTTGAAGTACTTAACTGATAAACAAGATCATTATTCTCTTCTAGGGAAAGTGTTAAAAAATTATATAAAGTCTAACAATGTGCCTTTTGTTTAACCTAAGTGAAATACAATGATATATCGCAGTCATCAACAAGAGATTGTTATTATACTTCTTTGTTATGATACGTCTCTATAACTTTTCACCATTTTGCCTTGTATATATCTTTCTTGTACTTCCCAACTTTATATTTTGTATCATTGTAGAATATATCCAGTTCCGTTTCCTTTTTAACTAGTTTGGTAGAGATTTAGGTCAGACATGCTGGTCCTTGTTCTTCTTGATAAACATATTCTTGTTATCCCATGTGTTAAAAGTATTTGACTTATTTCTATCTACTTGACATCTTTGTCTCTTTTTTTTTTGGTCGGATGACATCTTTGTCTCTGAACTTGTAGATATGAGTGAATTAAACCTGCCCAAATCTTGCAAAATATCTTTCACCAACGGCAAAGATGATCTGATGAACTTTGAAGTCACCATTCGCCCCGATGAAGGATACTACCAGTATGCCCATCTTATCCTCAGCATCTCTTAAGTTCTATTCAATATGTGTATAGTTTTGTGCTCACATGTCATATGGTCTTACGTTGCAGGGGCGGCACTTTTGTGTTCACTTTCAATGTTCCTTCGGTCTACCCTCATGAGGCACCTAAAGTGAAATGCAAGACTAAGGTACTTAAAAATCCTTTTAATAAACAGACCAGGACTTTTGGTGCATCTTCACAATTTTGTCATATTTAGGTAGGCTAATTTTGTATTGAATGTACAGGTTTACCATCCTAACATTGATTTGGAAGGAAACGTCTGCCTCAACATTTTGAGAGAAGACTGGAAGCCTGTTCTCAACATCAACACTGTCATATATGGACTATATCATCTCTTCACGGTATGACATCTTCTGATCTTCCCTAAATTTGAGAAATCAGACTTTCTTGAAGCTATTTCATTCTATGCTTTGTTCTTCGTTGTGATTCTCAGTTTTCATACCATGGGTTTAGGGAATGGGTTTAGGAATCAGTCAAACCTATACCAATGTTTGCTTTAACCAACCAGATACACTTGAGTTCATATGAGTGACACCTATAACCTGATTCCTGATTCCTACCCGATTCTTGGTATAGAAACAAATGGGCTGGTCTGTCTTGAATTCTCCACACTATTCTTTGTTTCTTTATTTTTCACTTCTTGCTTGCATGTATTTTTTTTTTGACAGCAACCAAACCATGAAGATCCACTGAATGAAGAAGCTGCAAAAGTGTTGAGGGACAACCCACAGCTGTTTGGATCCCATGTTAAAAGGGCCATGGCGGGTGGCTATGTGGGTCAGACAATGTTCCCCAGGTGTTTATGATATTGGGTTGGGTTCAAACGAGCTATGTACAATTTTTTAGTGTTATTCACTCGTCCTTGCTTTCTCATTTTCGACACATTTGCGAAAAACCTTGTGTTGATAGCTTTATAGATCTTCATATTTATTGAACTTGTGTCTGGAGTGTGAGACATTTTGTTTTGTACATAATACTTGGGGGAAAAGCATAAAACCACGCTTAATCCCTTAATACACCGCTGTTTACCTAAAACCACCCCTCCATGAAATCACCCATAATCTATAATGAAATCACCCATAATCTATAACAACAATAAATGTTAAATTATACCCATGTGAAATATTTGTAGACCCCACATATAATAAAATTATTATTTATATCTATGTGAAATATTCTATCAGATTTAGATTTGGCAATTTTTGGCAAAATAACGATTAAATAAAAAAATTTCCAATTAATTTATAGGGAAATTCTGGTGGGTACCCTCGCGTTTTTGGCTTTTTCGAGTGGTGCCCTAAAAAAAACTTATTCCGAGTGATACCCCTGAACTTTTGCAAAAGTACGGCTGATGCCCTTACTTGTAAATTTTCGTTAGTTTATAACTAAATTAGTATGTTTTCTAATGAAAAAATATATTTTTTAGTTAATTAAATTAAAACACAATTTTAATTTAATAACTATGAAAATAAAGCATATAGAAATATTAAAATAAAATTTATATTATATATATATATATTTGTTAAGTAGATTTTATGCTGTATAATTCAAAAATTTTAAGTTAAATCCAAAAATATTATAATATTTATATTAAAATAAATATATTGCAAGATTAACATTTTCCATGTAGATTTTATATAGTAATTTTGACAAATTTTGAAAAATTTATAAGAATCAAAAATTTAATGTAACTTAAGAGTAGCATAATGAAAGTTCTATTATTTTTGTAAAAAAAATTCAAAAATATTACATAAAACTTACATGACAAATTTTAATTATGTAATATATTTATTTTAATGTAAATATTGTAATATTTTTTAAACTTAAATTTTTTAAATTATACAACATACAATCTAATTGACAAATATATATAAAATATTTTTAATTTGATATTTTATATGATTTATTTTAATTGTTGTTAAACTAATTTTTTTTAATTTAATTAAATACAAAAATATAACTTTTTCATTAGAAAACATAATAATTTAGTTGTAAACTAGCGAAAATTTACGAGTAAGGGCACCAGCTGGACTTTTATAAAAGTTCAAGGGTACCACTCAGAATAAGTTTTTTTCAGGGCACCACTCAGAAAAGCCAAAAACTCGAGGGTACCAACCGGAATTTCCCTAATTTATATTATGTCTTACAAAATTGACAATGATCTATACATCATTTTTTAAAAATTTGTAAAAAAAAACAGCTTCTAAAACCTTTTTAGCAAAACTACGTCATTTTGAATGTATTTTTTAAAACAAAAAAAAACCCTCAATTTTTCTTATCTGTTCGACGTTTCCAATTTTTTTTTGTCATTGTTAACCTGTGCTACTACCTTCAATCTACTAGTGCCCGCACAAAAAAATTTCAAGAGTGAAGGGAGGGCACTGGCCCACCCATGCCCTCGCCCAAGTCCGTCTCGAGTTTGAAGTATGATGTTTAGACATACACTATGTAAAATGTCACAAATTCTTTGATGAATGGAGAACAATGTTGGTCATAGCTCACTGGCCCTCAACGGTTAAAAGTACAAACACCGTTGCATTTGTTCCTGATGGTTTAGTGGTCGAAATGAGTACTCATAAAGAGATCCTAAACAATGATGCCATATAAACTACTTTCTTTTTTTCGAAGAGCATTGCCTATGAGAGTCGAACCGGAAAACTCTTAGTACTATCCTTGGAGGCTTAACCGCTTGACTAGATGTCCGAAGACTCATACTGTATAAACTACACTAGTGAGAAGACGGTTATTAAGGAAGCAAAGATAAAAGATCGTAGCAAAATCATGGATAAGGAATCAAATCCAGCTAAAGGTTCAGAAACATGGTTTTTTATTGTCCCTTTTTGTCATGCATTTATATATTACTTATTTGTATGATGGAATATATATAGGATCTACTATAGTGCTTCATTGACATATGTGGAGCTAGACATGATATCCACTCCTATAGGGAGCTTTTCTTTCGTGATAGGTGTTGTTGCCTCCGGTGCCTTGTGGCATTATATTGGAAGAAAAAAAAGGCGAATGGTACAATGTCTATCTCCATGACAATGATTTTCATGGACTTCAAGGTTATAAGGTAATTTAAATTTAGTTAACCCTTAGGGTATTTAAATTTAGTTAACCCTTAAAAATGTATATTCTTAAATTTTAAGAAATCATTAATTTTATAGGTTTGCCTCTCCATTGCTATTCTACTTGGTGACATGGCTTATAAGTTGGTGGTAGTAATTCTCCATTGCTCAAACCGGCAAGTGAAGAACCAACCTTCTAGAGAAATTCTTCGAAGAAGAGCACATCATCGTGGATTGGCATATGACGAGGAGCAGCGCAATTTATACTTTGAAAAGAATCTAATTCCTAATTGGTTGGCATTCATGGTTTATGTGGTCTCTTTCATCATTTCTTTTTTCGTCCTCCCAGCCATATACAAGCGCTTCAGGTGGTACTAAACCTTCATCCTCTATGTTATCGCATTCTTCTTTGGGTTTATCAATGCATATGGGTGTGGTGAGACTGACTGGTTATTGGCGGCTTCATATGGTCGCGTCATCATATTCCTCATGGCCTATTGGATTTGTTCCAAAGAGAGAGGAATAGTGGTCAGCTTGGTAGCTTGTGAGGTGGTAACCAGTGTACTCTCAGCTTCAGTTGATGCAATGTAGGACATCAAGGCTGCTTATCTAACATTGATGTCTCCCAGATCATTATTCATCGGCCAGTTAGTAGGCAAATTCAATGGGATCCTCACCACCTCATTCAGCTTTTTGGATATTGTTGAGTGCCTTTCGAGATATTGGAGAGGCGGTATCATATTTCCTAGACCCGAGTGCAACCATTTTTTAGAAACATGGAACAATTGAGAGTTGAGGCCTCACAAAGCATTGTCTCCTCCTCTTATTGTGTTCCTTCTCCATGGGTATCCATCTCAATTTAGCTAGAGATATTGGGAAGCTTTAGTGACAAGATTGGGCTGAGTACGTTCCTCTTCCAACACCGATCACCATCTCAATTTGTTTCCTCCTTTACTGTAATTATTGCCACAACTCCGTATCTTAAAGACGTTTTTTTCAATTGCTGAATCTTGAAATCAATTTGGATCCCAAAAAAATAATGAGAAATTAATCTCAAATTTTAAGGTTGGATCCAAAATTTTCAAGTTAAATAGCGTAAGAAAATTAACATACATGGGTTAATTAATTTGCATCTCTTATAAAACAATGTCAATAGCTTATTCTAAGAATACATTTGATATGAATTCGGGTGAAATAAATTTTGGAGAAGGTGAAGATACAGATGATTGTCTCCTCTTCTCATTGTGTTCCTTCTCCATGGGTATCCTTCTCAATTTAGCTAGAGATATTGGGAAGCTATATCGACAAGATTGGGCTGAGTACGTACCTCTTCCGACACCGATTGCCATCCCATTCTATGTTGCAGGCTCCTTTACTATCGACATGGCTATTGGGAGCGGTTTGCTATACTATTAAGTAAGTATCTTTCTTTTAAGGACAAGATTGGGCAGAGTACATATATTTCTTTTTCTATGTCAAATAATAGGATATATTAGGAAACTCTTCACCTTCTTTTATTGATCGATCTCTATACAAATATTTTTATTGGTTAAAATAATTGTAGACCTCACATATAATAAAATTATTATTTATATCCATGTGAAATATTTTATCAAATTTGGATTTGATAATTTTTGGCAAAATAACCATTAAATAAAAAATATTCAATTAATTTACATTATGTCTTACAAAAATTGACAATGATCTATCTATTTATGTAAAATTTCTTTTAAAAATTGAAATTTGATTTAAAAAAGATAGAAATTTACACCATATTTTAAGAGATTGAAAATTATCTATTAATGTAAAATTTCTTCTAAAAACGAATTATGATTAAAAAAAATTGATAAAAACTTTGCTTAAATCAAATTTTGGTAAAATATTTTTTTTAAGTCTAATTTTTATAAAAAATGATACGAATCTAAATTACTCTTAGAATTAAGTAAATATTTACATTATCTTTGCATTTTATCTATTTATGGAAAATATTTTATTAAAATAGACTTTTGATAAAAAAGATAGAAATTTACATTATGTCTTACAAGATTGACAATTAAATGATTAAATTATATTTCAAAAAAATAATTACACTATGACTCTCCAAAACCAATTTTGTCTTGAAAAGTTATAAATTTTTTCAATTAAAACATAAAAGTTAAAGAATATTTGTTTTGACTCTATATTTTTCTAAGAAAAAAAATCCATAATACAAAAAGTTCTACTCTTTAACCATTTATTTATTTTTTTATATTTAATAAAACTCGTACAAGGTACGGGCCATTAAACTATTTGTAGAAAAACCTATGTTATAGTTGAAAAAATTGTGTCACATGTCAATTAGTGAATTTTTTTTTATTAATTATAAAAAAGTGTAGTCATTAAAAAAAGTAAATATAGTAATTTAGGCCCTATTTTTGAGCCATGATCTCAACAAAAGTTTTGCACTATTCCACGATTCTAACCTATTATTTGTTGTATTTTTTAAAAAAGAATTTAATGAATAAAAAAAGTTGAAGTTTTTCACATTTCTTAACCTTTTATTTGTTATAATTTATATAGCCTAATGAAAAAATGATTACTTTATATTTCTCCACTTATCTCCTCCACTTCTCCCACTCAATGTGAAAATTTTAATCTATAATCTTATATACATATAAGTTTGGGTTTGGCCACCATTTATTGCTTTCATTAACTATGCTCATAATAATCCCTATATAATTACTACTGGTAAAAACAAGTTAAAAAAGTTATGTGTAGCTTAGTGGTGAGAGTGCTTTCCCATCAACCCATAGGTCATTGGTTCAAATCTTCTTAGTCTACTATTTTTTAGTTCATTTTTATTTTTCAATGACATTATCTATCTACTTATTAGTTTCTCTATTTGTAAGTTTATTTCCCCACATGTATATCCTATCTTATTATCATCATAAAAAATTTAGCAATCAAAGCCTTATCATAATTAAGAAATATTTTGTGTATATTTTTCATTTCATATAAGCAAAGGTTTTTTTCTAACTCGATGGTTATGGTGATTGTGTACAAATCAAAAAATTACTATTCAAATCGATATGGTACCAGTTATAGACATTTTTTCATATAAACATTTTCTACCATAATTTTAAAGTTAAGTATAATTTTCCCATTTGCAAAATAAGTCCATTTTATTATATACGATAAGAAGCTTAAAATGAAGAAAAATCCATGACAATTGAGAAAAAAATTGTATATATTATGTTTTCATTCATATTAAATCAAAAATATTTCTTTAACTCAATGTTTATGATGTTTGCATTTCATAATAAATCAAAGAAAGTTAAGATTTGAATAATTAAAATTTCGTACAACACCTACACTCAAATCTAACGCCTATTTTTAAAATCCTATAAAAATTTTTAATTCATTCCCCCTCAAACCCTCTTTATGTAGTGAAATTAAAAAAATAGGGATCTTGGAGGATCCTTAGAACAAAGAAAAAACTCTAAGTAGCATCATAATTTGAAGTACACAAGATGAACAACAACTCAAAACTCAAACATGTACTACATCCTCTACAATGTCCAACCTCTTTTTCATACTATTCCTAAATGGAATTGATGATCATATTTAGTTTGAACCAGTATTTTTGTTGGCCAACACAATCAGGATAATAACCATATGTATGTTTTATTGCATAAGGTGTGAATTACTTTATCACATATATTGTCCATATATTTGTTGGAAAATGTTTTAAGCTCCATCCTTGATCGTACGTAATTCATGCGCTATTTTTAGTAATTTGTAAATGGTTGTAGCTTCTAAAATATAATAAAAGAATAAGGAAGCAATGTGAAAGATAACCAAGTGAAACATAAGATTAGGTTGAAGGTTTTATAAACCAAAGGATATATGTTGCAAATGTTTATATTAGGTAACTAATGACGATAGCAATTCAAACTTAAGGAAACAATAAGAAAAATGTTACACATTTTCAAATTTATAAAATTCAGGGTAAATTATATTTGTGAAAAGGAGAAAGTACTTATTTTGGTTTAATTAGTTTGTTGTATAATTTTCTCACCGATAAGAAGATATATTATGAGAAATTTTCAGCGTACAAAATGCAATGCTACTCTATTGACAAATAAGAACCAAAATATATTAATGGGATTATGTTACTCTATTTATCCAAATGAAAAAGGAAAAAACCTTGAAAGTAAAAGAAAAAAAACCTAAACTATTTAGAATTTGTTTTTTTTATATATTTATGTATGTTAGTTGCAATTACATGCTTTATAGTACTTGGGAAGAATTATAAGTGAGATAATTTAATTATTACATGGGACAATAGTTTCAAAATTACATTAAGCACATATTATAAAAATAGCCATATATTCAAACATTAACAATGGAACCATATAATCTCGGTTTACATTATTAATTTTAATCTAAGAAGAATGTAAGATGGTCAAATGCTTACTTTTTAAATATTTTTGCATCATTAAATGTATTTAAAATTTTCATAAATAAATTAAGATAGAGCATGAAAATGGTATATAATTAAAAATATAAAATATCTTAATATATCTGTACAAAATAATAGTCCCGTGCGTATGCACGGGCATCATCACTAGTTATATATTAAAGTTGTACCTTTTCGAGTCACCATAATGATTTTGGCCCCACCTCAAATTTAATAGATTAATTTTTATTTCTATAATTATTAATTCTTTCGATTAATTTTTTTTAACTATTTAAATTTATCTCTAACATCAAACAAATATCTATTTAGCATCCTTATACAAGTATTTAAAATTAAAGATAAAATAGTTTAAATATTTTAAAATAAATATAAATCTTTTAGCATATATTTTTAACGAATTTATTTATAGATATATATATTGATTTTATTTGTAATAAAAAATTAATGCTAAATATGTATAATGTTTAAAATTAATAAAAATAGATAATAAAATATCTAATAGATATATTGAAATATTTGTAATCTCTAAATTTACGTACATGGGAAGTAATAAAATATGAATAATATAATATTTAATCTTATCTAATCCTTACTTTATCGAACAAAAAATGAATTTGGTCCCATCTTAAATTAAATTAATTAAATTTTAAATATTTATATAATTCAATTATATTTAGCTTTAATATTTTATTATATCTTATTTATTAAGTTAACCATTATTTTTTCAAATTCTTATCACTTCCATATTTTAATATATAATTTTTTAAATTCATATTTTATCTTCTTTTTTTAATTGCATATCTATGAAATATCATCAAGGTAAAAGAAAAATGTAATTATTTTATCTTAATAATATATCTTCATTCACAACATTAAATTTAACCATTTATATTGATTAAAAAAATTATACATTCTACTAGCAATAAAATTGCTTATATTAAACTTTATATTATATTTTAGGCGATTTTGCAGTAATACACCAACTAAAAGTGTTTATTGCAAAAATGACCATGTTATACTTAAATATCATTTGAATACCCACGTGGGCATCTTTGCTATAAAATGAACATTAATAAATCTTTTTTTAAATAAATAAAAATTCTTTTTTTGATTTATAAGTTTTAAAAGAAATATGAAAAACATATTGAAAATAGTAAAAACGAGATTTACCCCCCTACCATCGTGGTAACAATTGGCGGGAAATATTCCATAATTATGGAAGTTGTGATTTTCGATCATTATATTTTCACGTGGGAAATATTCCACGTGGGCATCTTTGGCGCTAACCTACCTACAATCTTGGTGAAGATCACGTTAATATGGAAGTTGTGATTTTCATTATATTTTCTAAGAAATATTCCATAATTATTCTTCTTATTTATGGTCTTTCATAACTACCCGATCATGTAATAGTTAACTGATGTCACCATGAAAATTCCATATTGTCTTTCTATATAGTACATCTTGTCATTATGTATGCTTTATCCTATCAACATAATATCTTATATTTACATCTTTTTTGATTTATGAGGTCGAGGGCTTTATCAGATTTGGCGGCATATGATGAAATTTTGGCGCTAACAATTCCCTCCCATAATTAGTTACGTGGTGAAGATCACAAATATATGGAAGTTATGATTTGGATAATGTTTGCTGAACAATCTTCCTTTATTATTCTTCTTCTTTAACCGTCGCGTCTTCCATTAACATACCTCCTCCCACACTAAACCGTACTTTGAAATTCTGCCATTAAACTCATCCCGCTGATACATCGGTCTTGATTCGGCCTATAATTTGCTCGATGGGTAAGTTATGTATAATTAGGTTTCATGTTATTATATGCGTGAACTATGTCGAACACTGATTATTTCAAGTAAAAACACTTTTTTTTCATGCGTTTTCAACATTCTTTACTATGTAGTATCACCAAACTTTTATGGTCTTTCATTGCAATGAAATTTGTTCGATTTCATAACAACCCTATCATGAAATAGTTAACATGACGTCACCATGAAAATACCATCCTGTCTTTCTATATCGTACATCCTGTCAATATGTATGGGTTATCCTGCCAACATAATATCTTATATTTACTATTGGTTTATTTGTATATTGTAGGGCGATCAGAGTATTTGATGAAAGTGATAGTTGGTGGGGTATGGAGAAATAATGGAGATAAGTGGTATTACGAAGGAGATAGGAAAGCAAAAGCCATGATGGTTGCGGATGATATCGGTTTTGCCAATTTAAAGAACAAAGTTGCTGAAAAGATAGGGGTTGATGTTCAAACGTGTGAATTGGAATTGAAGTATCTATCCCAAAAGGATGGAAATAATTTTCCACCATTTGATGTGTGTGATGATGACGACTTCAATGCCTACATATTTCTTAACCTAAAGTTTGCTAGGGATGGTGTTTGGAGTATAGAACTTTAAGCAAGTCTGATCCCTAAAGCGAGTTCATTTTCACATAAAGGCTGTGAGATAAATCTCGAAGCTACTGATGGGAAACATAGAGAAGATGAAGTAGATGTGAATGCAAGTGCACCGTTGTTTCAGAATGATAGGACCCTAGATGAAATCCTGGACGAGGATTGTAAAGATTTTACAATAATGGATGAAAAGATCTCTGATGAAGTAGACAGAAAACGAAAGAGGGAATCTGTAGAAACAAATGTGGTATCGCTAATCAGTGATGACGAAGATGAGATTGTGATATCTGCTACGAAGCGGCAATGGCTCGATGTTGTCGTATTGGGTGATGATGATGAAGGGAATGGTATTGGTTGTTCTAAATTAAATACTGATTATGTCTATGAATCAATTTCTCGGGATGGATCAATGGACTATGATTCCAAATTTTTGGATGCTGTAAATGAGGTCGAATCTAAACTTTTCAAAAGTGAACCCAAAAAAGCGGAATGGGATAAATTGGCGGTTGATGTTGTTAAGGAGAAGTCGCGCGCTAGAACTGTTATAGTTACGGGAGATTGTTTCGAGTCAAAACAGGAGCTCAAAGATGCAATGATGGGACTTTCAATGCGTGAGTATTTTCAAGTGGAAACCGTCAGGTCTGACAAGAGAACATATGTTGTGCGTTGTGCCATCGACAAGAACTGCACTTTTTTTTGTCGTGGGTCAGTCCTACCAAATTGTAGTTTGTGGTGTGTGCGAAAATTTGTAGGGACTCATAGTTGTGGTTTAAAGTTTAGACACGACCATAGCAAAGGGGCAACTGCCAATATGATTGCTGAGAAAATTTTGCCAAGGTATTGTGTTTAATCATAATGATATATTATATGAAAATTTTTTATAAGAAAAATACGTATCATATTTTTTCATCTTTGCAAGGTTTTCTGATCGTAGTCAAGCCCCTAGAGCACGAGAGATACAAGCAACCATGCAAGAAATGGGGATTGAAACAAGCTACTATAAGGCAAATAGAGCTCGCTTGTTGGCTGAAGACAAGATACGAGGTAGCCCTGAGGAAAGTTATGCTCGATTTTTTGGTTGGATGGAAATGCTAAAGCAAAGAAATCCAAGATCCCATACTGTGATTGTTAGAGAATCCAACCAAAGCTTCAAATACGCATTCTGATCTTTAGGGGCTTGGATCAGGGCAGTCCCTCATTTGAAACAGGTAACTTCATATATATAACTGTTTTGGTATGAAAACATAAATGTATTATGGACAGGATAAATGTTATTGTATGACCGGATAAATGATCTTGTATGACAGGATACTTGTTATTGTCTGACAGGATTATTTGTTATTGTGCTAAAGGAAAAAATGTTATTGTATGACAAGATTAATATAAATTCTTGACAAGATGCATGTTATTCACATCTACTTGTTGTCTATGTAATTGTTTCAGGTTATATCAGTTGATGGGGCTCATTTGTCTTCAAAGTACAGGGGACATCTCCTCCAAGCCTCGACACAAGATGCAAATATAGGGATTTATCCTATTGCATTTGCTGTGGTCGATAGTGAGAACGATGCATCTTGGTCATTCTTCTTCAAAGAGCTGCTGAATGTCGTTCTAGACAACCCTGAAGTAGTCATAATCTATGACAGGCACGCAAGCATTGGTAAGGGTTTAAGAAGGAACTACACAGCCGCAATCCATGGACACTGCATCTTTCACATCTACCAAAACTTCAAGGCCAAATTCGGTAGGGGAGACCTCTTAGATTTGTGGAATAGGGTTGCCAAGGCATATACAATCCAAGAATTCAACCATCAGTATGCACAACTTTGCGAAGCATCTCCTAAGATGGGTAAGTATGTGAAGGATGCAGGATTTGAGAAGTGGTCAAGGGCACATTTCCCTAGAAACCGATTCAACGTTATGACCACCAACAATGCTGAGACTCTAAATGGCCTTTGGAAAGAGGAACGTGGATGGCCTATTATTTCATTGTTTGATGAAATTTTATCGACCTTCTCTAAGTGGTCGTGTGAAAGGAGGCAATCAGCGGCAAACTAGAACGAGGTGGTCACATCTGAGATATTGGCTAAGATTGATTCAAGGTATCTCAAGTCTGTAAGTATGACAGTGCACAAGGTCAATCAATTTGAGGCAGAGGTAAGTGATGGTGCTGACAGGTACGAGGTCAATCTACAAAGCAAGACATGTGAGTGGAGGGTCTTTCAAATTGACAAAATCCCATGCACCCGTGCTCTTGCTTTTGCGAAAAAAATTGGGGTTGATGTTGGCGACCTTGTGAGTCCTGTGTACAAGAATGCCCAAATGAAAGAAGTATACAAGGGAAGTTTGCATCTCGTCCCACCGTTTCATCTTTGGACTGTACCTCTCTCTGTTCTAGGAACAAAATGTCTACCACCAAATGTAAAGAGAGCACCAAGAAGACTGAGGATAAATCGGTTTAAAGCACATTGGGAGAGAAATTACGCTAAGGCTAAACGATGTGGAAAGTGCGGAAGGCTGGGACGTACACACCGTACTTGTGCAAGTCGTGCACCCATACCTTCAGCATCGACCTCATTGCCTTAAGTTAATATTCTCATATTGGAAACTATTTACTTAGGATATTTCTTAATTTTCGTAGTGGATATTTGTTTCTATTTTGTTTGAATTGAACACTTTTGGTTGTGTTTCCTATGACATTTGGTTGAATGAATTTAGTTTGGTTTAATGGATTTAGATTGGTTATAAGCCTTTGCTTAGTTTGCTGCTGTGTTTTGCTAAAAATCAGCATTGTTTTGGCTAAAAATTATATCGATTTATATGTTGCATGACAGGATGTAAAATAAGTGATTCATGATTTAAAATGTTGCATGACATGATTTATATCGTGCATTACAGGATTTATATGTTGCATGACAGAATGTAGGATGAGTGATTCATGATTTAAAATGTTGCGTGACAGGATTTATATGTTGCATGACAGGATTTATATGTTGCATGACAGGATGTAAAATGAGTGATTCATGATTTAAAATGTTGCACGACATGATTTATATCTTGCATGACAGGATGTAGGATGAGTGATTCATGATTTAAATTAATGCGTGACAGGATTTATATGTTGCATGACAGGATTTAAAATGAGTGATTCATGATTTAAAATGTTGCATGACTGGATTTAAAATGAGTGATTATGTGGCATCATGACAAGAGAATTTTTAATTTTCCAAATATATCTAGAAATATTCATCCAAGTGTATCAATTGCCAAAAACAATGAGACCCCTGTTATACTTTTTAAGATATCGCTTAAACAACACAAATCCACCTACAATCATAAATTAGAATAAGGCAATCAAGCAGACAGTTTGCTGAAACACAAATCCACCTACAATCATAACTTAGAACAACACAAGTCCAATACGTTGACTGGCATCTTTTAGTTTGCTGAAACAACACAAATCCACCTAAAAATAAGGTACATAGAACCTAACATAAATTCAGCGACTAATCAAGCAGACAGTCCACAATAACAGATTCATAACTTAGAATAACATTCCCAAGCATCCTGCGGATCAAATACCAGTATATAAGAAACGGGTGAAAAGAAAAACTCAAAGATGCCAAAAACAATAGTGAAATCTAACAATATAACAAAATAACTAGTGTAAACAAGAACGAGGCTATATTTGCATATGTAACATACCTTAAGAAGATCAAATACTTTTTCACATTTATATATTTGTTGAATGGTTGCACCTCGCTGTTGTAGTTTGTCAAGATGCACGCAAAGAGTAGCCTTTCGGTATGCTTTCTTTACAGCATCAGAAGTTATGAGTTCTGTTATTGGAATTGGTTGTCATCCACTATCAGATCCAATGATCTGTCATCAAAGAAAACTTAATTTAAACTTCAAAGCCATTCTACATCATTAAGCATGACAAATACAGTTGTACATGTGCCAAGAGGCAAAAAAAAAATTGTTAGGAGAAATCCATATGTATATATCATTTCCTTCCACTTTCCTGATTGATGCCTTCATATGCAATTTATTTGGTGTTGTAATGGTAGAAAAAAGACACAAAGTACACTTTTCAAGAAAATCAGACGTACATATTCTAATGTTGAGAGCAATGAAGGCAGGTTTCCTTCTTTTCCATTAGACCACCTCTTGATATCGGCTTCCAGTGTTTCAGAAAATCTCTGCAAATACAATCACATGTCATGTAATCCGGGAAATAGAAAAATTTTCTATTATTAGAATAATATTTCTCAGAAAATGGATATCATACATTCCTCTCTTCTTGCTCCCTTTGAGCAATAAGATCTCGCATATTTTTTTCTGCAAGAGCCTTTGCGTGTACATAAAACACAACAAGGTCAACAAATTGAAGTAGATGCAAAACTAAGGAAAAACCACTAGACCCCAAAAAATAAATTACCAAACATACCACATGTTCATCCGTCCTCAACTGGGCTTTCTCCATAGCCCGTTCCCTAGCTTCTGCAGTAGCTCGTTCTACAGCAGCACGTTCTGCCCTCAACTGGGCTTCCTTAGATAGAATACCAATTGTGGATTCCTTCATATCCAGGTTCTCAATGTTGGCAACCTCTTCACTCTTTTCCTTTACACAATCAAGATCCACTTCCTGCATCAAAAATCATTTTTATAATTTACACAATATATTGGATATAAAAAAAATATTTAACAAGTGCTTATTTTCGAGCGATAGAATAATCATTATGGGTGACAAAATATCATACCATATGTGCAGATTCTTTGACATTCTCTTCATCCCCACCCTGATCATCCCCTCCTTCCTCATCTTCATTTGATTCATCATTAATTTCTTCCCCTCCATCATTTCTTCTTCCTCATGATCATCTTTCTTACTCTCTTCATCCCCACCCTGATCATCCCCTCCTTCCTCATCTTCATTTGCTTCATCATTAATTTCTTCCCCTCCATCATCATCATCTTCTTCTTCCTCACTCTCAACTTCATTACTCTCTTCTTCCTCACTCTCTTCTTCCACTCCTTCATCATCATCTTCTTCTTCCCCTTCTTCATTGTCCTCTTCTTCTTCATCTTCCTCACTATCTTCTTCTTCACTCGAGATATTTGATACATGTACTCTCTTCTTCTTTGTATTCCTCTCTTCTTCTTCATCTTCCTCACTATCTTCTTCTAATGCCGAGTCCTTCCCAGCATTTTCAAGCTTTCTGAGTCTTTTCTCAAGACTGTGCATCTTTTGCATAATCCCCTCCTCCAAACTCTGTAGCATACTCTTCACATCTCTCAAACCAGACAACACCTTTGTTGAATCATTAGAAGAAGTACTCGAGCAAGCATCTAGATCAGCTGGCTTCTTTCCTTTTACATTTGGAATGGATTTATTGACAATATTGTCAAAATGACCATCATCATCTTCATTAGCATAATAAGCATCCATCACAAGCATCTCCTCATAATGGTCTTCTGGATGCAATATTTGGTTAACTTTATTGGTTGTATCAGCTAAAGTAATGTCCAATATAATATGCTCTGGAGCATCCTCTGAAAACCAACGCATACCTCGCGACCTTGCAGATGGTCTCAACAAATTGGAATATTGTAAACCAAATGTTGGCACAGCCTCATACACACATATCTGTATTATTAAAAAAATTATGAAAAAATAGGTATTACAAAATAAAGTTATGATAAAAAATATTATATTGAGCCACATTCAGTCATCAAACATTGTACATCCTGTCATCACACATTGTACATCCTGTCATCGAACCTTATACCTCCTGCACATCCTGACAGGATGACTACTTGCAATGACAAGATTGTCCATATATCATGACATGATATTATTGATCTTTCCTATTCTAAACCCAAATTAATAATTGATATGTTGTAAGGACTTAAAGTTTTTTGAACACTAAGAAGAAAAGAAATAAAAGACAATCAATCCTGTCATCACACATTTCACATCCTGTTTTACCCATGACAGGATGATTGATTGCAATGACAGGATTGATTGTCATCACACATTTCACATACTGTATTGCCCATCACATCAAACAACTTAGGAAAGTTGATTTACCTGAAAAATTAGAGGCATTCTTTGTAGAGAGTATGGAATTCTGGGTACGGTGGACTTAAGTTTTGCCTTTTCCAAGGTCTTCATCCTAGATGACAATGCAGTTGTAAGACTCTTATGCAACTCCTCATAACCAGCCCTACCCCAAGGATAATCATAGAAGTTATCCATGTTATCAAACAACTTAACATGTTCAGCCTTCATAAAACGCTTCTTATCACCTCCAAGAATTACACCTTCCACTATCAACAGGAGTGCCATCTTCAATTTGTAGTTATCTAGATGTTTGTACTCTATGAACATATCAAACAGATTTTGGACTGTGATTTTAGGAACACCAAAAAATCTTTTCATCACAGTATTGTCCCCATTGGTGCGCACATCATGGATTTCTCCACATCCTAAACCAGATATAAGAGCATACTCCTTTAGTGAAAACCTTAGCTCTTTGCCTCCAATTTCATACCAAGATTCCCACTTCTTTTGTGTCTCCAATGGTTTGTATATCACAACATGTAGAGTTTGGCAAGAGTAGGAAACTTGTTGAGCCATTTTCACAATTCTACCAAAAGGCCCATCTAAAATTCTTTTCCAACTTGTAGGTGTGAGACTGTTCTCAATCTCTCGAAGATATGTAGTCCTTGAATTGATATTTATCCTCCCATACAAAGTCTGACCATTATAATACTTGTATCGTATCTGCAACCATTAAAATCAGGCCATTTGAGAGAATATCATGTCATTACTATAAGCTAAAACGTTATAACAAATAAATTCAGATTAGAAAAAAAAAACAAATGATAAAGTCATGAAACTTGATTCATCATGTCACGAAGATGAATATATCTTGTCACATAAAATTATTATCTTGCATAATGACAACTTTATATCAAGTCATTATGTCTATCATATCTTGTCATTGTGTATTCATTCATTGAAATAACATATCCTGTCATTGTTCAATCCATTTCCTGTCATATACTAACTTACATCTTGACACAAATGTTTTCAACTTTGTCCTATTCAGTACAACAAACTGTTATTCTATCAAATCACACATAGGAGCAAAGCAAATCTGATAACTACAAACTAATAATCGTAGTGACATAATACTCGAACTACTTACATTCTCTTTGAAGAAAATAGGTTCGGCATGGGACGATTTGTTCGATTTTTTTTCAGACTTCAACTCAGAGGATTTAGAATTCTTCACATTCCTTTTAGGTTTTGCTTTTGTATCCACTTCTGAAACCTCGGTCTTATGCAATTTCGCCTCTTTAGCTTTCACTTTGCCATCTTTGCTTGAATTTGCTTTCCCCTTTGAAGTCGGTTGCAATGGCGACTTCCCTTTTTTAGTGGACGAATTCGACTTACTAGACTCTGTTTTTTGGCTTTTCCCCACTTTCGTCTCTTTATCATGCTCTTCTCGCTTCCTTTTTTGAGAAGACCCCTTCAACGCCTTCGATTCCTTATCTCTAGTTATCACCATCGTTGCTAGGGTTTGGGTTTTTGAAATTGGAAATGAGTTTGGGATAAGAGCTTGGTGGAGAACTAATGTGGTGGAGAACGCCGAGAAATCGAGCATAAAGGTTTTTCAATGGCTTCAATGGCTTTTCCCCAATTTCCAACAGTCGGCTTGCAAAGCTTCAACGATGACGAAAAAGGTTCTTCAATGGCTTCAATGGCTTCTTAATTGCCAAATTTATGTTTTTTTCCAACAGACGGTTTTCAAACGAGGTCTTCCATATCCCGATTTCTAAACTTTTTTAACCCTAAAAAATTTAATTTTCGAAAAGACGGTTTAAAATTCAAAATTTTGTTTAAACGAAATTAAACAAAAATCTTTAATTTACCTTTTTTCTTTTATTCAAAAAAAATTGCATTTGGGGGATGAGTGGGTATTTTTGCAATAAAAATGGGTACCCACTTAATTAATTTTGGTAAAGTTGTAATTTTGAAAAAAGGTATACCTTTTTCGCAATATTGAATTTTTTTTTGGTATATTTACTACTAATTTGTCTATATTTTAATGTATTAATATCCTATTTATAATGTCTATAAAATATCGAATCGTAGTCGTACATGGTACAACGGGTACAACTAGTTACTTTAATAAATTGTATCCAAATTATCCACTTATCTTCCCACTTTCCCACTACATGTAAAATCGTCACACCTCTTCATATCCATCAAAATATATAAATCGTCACACCTCTTCACATCCATCAAAATATATAAAAGAGAGAACAACGATAAGTGGCTATTCAATTTGACTTTAGAGTTTAGACAAAGATGCTACCTAATCACACATATGTCAACCTCTTGGATTCTTAGGTTTCTATACGCCAACCAAAAACAATGTAATATTGTTTTTGGCGTTTTTAACCCTAACATCTAAAGTTTTTATCTTCTTCTCATTTGGCTTTTCTTCCCTTTTCCTTGCTTTTCTTACTTCCCTAGGAGTTAATTTCAGTTTACCCTTCATGTGTGGTTCATCCAGCTCCATTTGGGCTTGGGCTTGGGCTGCTGATTGCCTCCATCGTTCTCTCGACTACTTTTCTAATAGGATCTTTCACCACAACACCTTTACTTGTTTCAGTGCACACATAGTAGCTTCTTGCACTGCTGATTGTTATCTTTCACCACATCACCTTTACTTGTTTCAGTCTTTACTTGTTTCAGTGCACACATACATGCTTCTTGCACTGCTGATTGCTATCTTTCACCACTTGTTTCAGTCTTTACTTGTTTCAGTGCACACATACATACTAGCTTCTTGCACTACTGATTGCTATCTTTCACCACATCACCACTTCTTGCAATGCTGCAGCACCACTTCTTGCAATGCTGATTGCTTCCCTCTTTGTACTATCGACTACTTCTTGCAATGATGATTGCTTCCCACTTCTTGCAATGCTGCAGCACCACTTCTTGCAATACTGATTGCTTCCCTCTTTGTACTATCGACTACTTCTTGCAATGCTGATTGCTTCCCTCTTTGTACTATCGCTACTTCCCTCGTGAGATCGTGAGCTACTTCCCTCGTGAGATTCACAAAGAACCCCAAGAACCCAATAATTTCCCCCATATGAGATTCACAAAGAACAAATTTCCCCATATCCCCATATGAGATTCACAAAGAACATCGGCTATCGACTTGGCTCTAATATCTCTTGTTAGAGAGAAACCATAATTGGCCTAGTCAATAAACCTAAAATATAAGCCCTATTCTAAAATCAATTGAAAATAGAATGACTAACCCATCAATTATATATTATAGGATTGGTAGGCTTGAATCCTCTGAGTTTTCGATGTGGGATTTCCAACAAATCAGAAGATAGCCAAAGCTTAATAATACTCTATTAAAAAGAAAATCCATCCCATATGTTTGACTTGTGGACTTTTATGTTGAGTGAATCAATTCAAAGAATCAATTTTGTTTGGTGGGAGTGAAACCCGAAATTAAACCATGTATTGATTTCATTTGTTTTCCTATTATCTATGTTTTGATTTCCAAAACAAGGTAATTTGAGCTCCCAAGAGCTTACGTGAAGGGGAAAGAGGTTTAGGATTGTGTAGTCTAAAATTTCTTTGGTAATCTTGAATTGTTTTACTCATAAAAAAATTTAAAATTTATAAATATAAAGTTCAAGTCATGTAGACAAAATTATAATTTTATTGTACTCATAAATGTAATAATTTCTTAAATCTCATACTGAAATTATATTAAAAAATTATATTTTGTATATATTTTTATACTGCGGATAAAACATGGTGGAAATTACCACCCTCGTCCCTACCCGCACTCCCCATCAAGTCGGGACTCAGGAGGAATCCCCCACCTCTCCCTGCAAGGTTTCCATCCCCACGAGATTTTTGTTTAGTGTGAATTTAAAGAGTTAAAAAAAATTTAAAAGTTCAATCAAATAAAGAAAAGATATTTATATAATTAAATGAAATAAAAAAAAAATGACTGAGGCCTAAAACTATTTTAATTGTTTTCATATGAGAAAAAATACAACAACAACATTGACCCTAGCCTAACGCACGGGGTGTGCTCCAAAGACCCTAGCCTAACCCATTTTATTAGACTCTCTAACAAGGTTGACGCGGATAAACAAAAGCCCCAATTACTACTGCTCGAATTCAATAGGAAACCTGGATCATCGACTGATATTGCCGCGGGAAATCTGCCATATGAAAGATATTAATTCTGCCATATAAAAGATATTAAGTTTAAATTCATGTATTCTCACCACAGTAATGGAAGACATTAAATATTTTTACAAAAGCTGTACCCAAGATGACTCCAGTAAGAGGGCCTGCTGATCAAAGGAACCGAAAGTGACATTTGGTAATATTTATAGAACTGGTTCCTGGATTGTGCTGCTCCCAACAGTTGGAGACTAGAGCCATTTCATACTCTTCAGCTTCGTTATCACAGGCAACCTATGATAAAATTGTGTCCTAATGTCTTCTGAACTTTCATACTTTTCAGCTTCTTTATCACAGGCAACCTATGATAGAACTGAATTATATTGCGCTCTTTTCTTCACATACAAGATACAACTCATCCTAAGCTGCAAGGTAACATAAAACTAGAGAGATCAAATCCAATCCATAACAGGAAACTAAAAGATACTAACATACATACAACTAGAAAGATCATATCCAATAAAATCAGAATAGAATAGGATTACAACACATGCATGTATGCCAACACTTTAACCCAAGATAATACCAATAAAAAAACAAAAGGCTGGCTTTTTATTCAATACAGATAACAGTAGCATTTGTTTGCACACTCTCAAGGACAAAATACCAAAGGTGGTAAAAACTAAAAATGGAACAACAACAATAAATAGTTGCAATATGTTATATAGTATATACTCCCTCCGATTCAAATTAATTGTCGTTTTAGCACTTCAAATTTGATCACACTTTCTGGTTCTCTGGAGCCACACAGATCGACGTGGTTTGGTGAAACCCACAGCAACCCTAACACATTGAAAGCAAGGCCATGAGCAGGAGCGCGATTCATCATCAAGACCAAGTAATAAAGCCCTTGAAACAGGAAAGTTGCACAGCATATGTGCAATGAAAACTTGACCAGGCAGATCTTGGTCCGCTTCAACCCACTTCCCAAGCCGCCAACTGAGCTTATACAACTTGGGAATACCAGGTGGGACAACCTTCTTTATTCTTTTATATCCATGGACGAACAGATACAGGTCTCCCGACACCACAGCCAAATGCATCATCTTCCATTTAGCAGATTGCCGGACAGACAAAGCCGCAAAATCATAGTTGGACAAAGCAGGTGCAACTTGGGTCATGTGTAGAGAGTCATAATCCATGACAAAAGCTCTTCCAGAGCTTTGGACGCCATAAAGCTGACCCCTGTAATTAACAATGTCATCAAAAGCGAGTCGGCCACAGATGCCGGTTTCCCAGGTGTTGTTCATTGCGCCTCCGCCAAGGCTCAACACAGCTAGCTTCCTGTCAGCGGCCAGATGGGCGACCACTTTGAGGTGTCCCAATTTCTGGTAGTTTGGATTGATGTTTGCTGAGCCATCCGAGCAGATGGGTCTTCATTTTCAATTTAAGAGCATACACGGTCTAAACTTGAAACCACAATTCAGATTCAAACGCCCCTCCTTCACTATATACAGCTCAAAACATCAGCTTGCTGAACTCCTCATCATACAGTTCAAGCAAACACTAACTGCAAAAGAATGCAAATTCTATAAAAGATCTGACCTTGTATTATGACACTTATGAACCCTAAGATTCATCATTGTCCGAGCAAGTCGAACTGCCTTCCTCACAACTCTCATCATAATCAGACTCACTACCATTCTCTAAACCCTTTTCATCAGCTTTTAGCAAGTCCTTCAATCCATCCAATACAAACGGCTCGACAATATTCCAGAACTTAACAGAAATTCCTCCTACAAACCCAAGCCAAAACATTTTCCCTTTCCGCTTCACCTTCAAACCCAACCCCTTTGCTCTTAATGCTCTGATCACCCTCTCAACACCATCAGCACTGCCTTTAGCTTCAACACAATGTCCCCAGATGACGTTCTATACCTCTGAACATCTGTGTACCAGTTTGGGAATTGAGGGCCGCCCTTCTGACCAAAAATGATCAGCATAGAAACTGAAGTGAGCATGAGGGACGGTACAGAATCTTCTTGGAAGATTATCCTCAACAATGTCATCATCGTCATCTACCTGTAAACTGGAAGAGTGAAGCCATTCATGAAATTGATCATGTATATGCCTTTTCAGTATACTATGTGTTAAAGAAGCATCTTTGAACTCGAATTGGACATAGTGCTGTTGTTTCTTACCATCATCTGCCTCGGTTCTCAAACCGCCCAGACATAAACCCACTAGTATCTCTCTTTGGTCTTGGCTTAGCTTTACTATCAATGACTTATCAACCGTTTTCCTCCTAGAAACTAAAACTGAATCTATCTTTTCAATCAAAGTAGATTCAATCTCGTATTTCTTCTGGCGCATATACTGGTATAATTTCTTAGCCTTCAAATTATCTTTCATGTATAGATACCCTTTCATCATAGTATTGCAAGATCTGGAAGTCACACCAATATCCCCATTCTCAAGCATTTGTACATGTCCCTCGTGCAAAATCATTTCCCTTAAAAAGTGAAATTTGACATAATTTATCGAGGTACTCATGTCATTTTTATTTGGTCAGTGAGAAGGTAACTTCATCTGCTGGCCATTAGCTCCAGCATACTTTTGACACCATCAGGCAACATTAGAAAACACAACACAATGGCATCATGAAGATTAGCACTACAGAATAGCATTTTAGTCAGGCCAAAAAGATCATAATTTTGAGATATAAAACAAGTCTGACTGGAAAAAATATTTTACGTTCAAACAAAACAGATGGCACACTCCCAGGTTCAGCTGTCTTGTTAGCTTCCATCAAAAAAAATGTCATTCTTGTATGCTCCTATGTTATAAATACACAAGGAAAGCAATATCTTTTTTTTATCAGATTACTTATTAGGATTCAATACATTAGTCCATGGTGCCTATAGAGCTCATGTAGTCTTTTGGTACACATATAAGCGCACAGTTTCTAGCGCCCATTCATACTCCTACTCATTCATTGACTCGGTTCTACACCATAGCCTTATGCCTAGGAAATATTCGCCCTTCTAGCGAGTAGCTGAAGAACCTGACACCACCAGAACTCACCAATCAAGCTAGTTGCATTCTAAAGCCAAAAAATTTATGTGCCACATCCAGATATGTATTTTGGGTCATTAAACTTAATGCAAGTTATAATCATATACTACATTCTGAATTTTGAAACCCAAATCTATGTAGCAAAAGGGCACCCAAAGTGTCCTAATTTGAACAGTAAGAGTTACAATTCAAGTACATTATGATAACCAACGTTGAGTGTTGACTTACCTTGGAAATTCAATCAGATCTTGAAGAGGAAGAACCATGGTTTTTCTCAAGTAACGGTACTTGGGACGAAGAAGGTCAACATTATATCTCAGAAGCAATTGAAAATCAGCAATCATTTCTCCCAATTGTTTAAGGGTAATGCCTAGAGATAGAAAATACTTCACATGCCCATCTAGCTTCCTTGCTATGCTGCATCCCAGTAGCTCAGGTACTAATGATATCACCTTTGAGCAAAACCAAACTTAGAGCAAAATATGCACAAACTGTATTAGCCTATTAGGTACCTATGATCTGAAACTTAGAGCAAAACCAAACTTGGATACAAAAAGATAGCCCCAAGCATATTGTTAGCTAGCCAATGCTTCTTTAAAGCATACCAAGCACAAAAGAGGGTCCCAAGAATTGCAGCCACAACCTGTGATCTGTTCAATTTAATTTCCAATGAGGCTAGAGGATGTAATCCAACAAAAATGAAGCAAGCAAAGTACACACAGCGAGCCAGATTTATATGTATATTAAATGAGATGATTTAAACAAATATAGAGAGACGGCTTTCAGTAAAATACAGATATGACAGCACAAGATGCTTGACACGTATCCATTAAGATAATACAACCTTATCAGTTGAGCTTAGAATGGGAATTATAAAAGCAAATAGATCATTAAGGAGTAAATGATTCCAGGATAGAAATAATTCTCAATAACATAAGATTATTAACCAAAGGAAATATGATCAAGTCCAACAAACAATTTTCATGAGGATACAAAGAAAGAAGGTCATCATAGGCTAAACTCGTGTACTTATGGCCCCCTTCAGTAAATAACACAGAGAAATAGAATGAGTAAAAGAGATGAGAGCATATGATTGTACATTTGATTAGGATAATAAAAGATGCATTCTCAACGAGTTCACATGCTCAACAAATTAATTCATCACTAATGCCAAAGGGGAAGAAATCCAAATTAAAAGCCATAAAAATATATTCCAAACAAAGAGGCAAAGTCTAGGCTTGCTTGATTCAGCAATTAAGTGAATTCAAGCAATTCATGATGGTATCTTATGAACAATAGATATTGTAAAGCCTTATCAAATAACAACAGATGAAAAAGGGGAAATTTAAACCTAAAATGGGATTTAATACTGTTTAAAACGAAATCAATAATCAGATTCAATCAGACCACAACCAAAACCCCTAGAGAGCAATGATGAGATAGATAACATTCACAATCGGAAAAAACGGAATTAAACCCTCATCCTATCTAATTCCAATCGATTGCATCCAGTGTTTAAAAAGGCGAGGCGACGCCCGAGGCGATGGCCCCCCTAGATTGCCTAGGCGCGCCTCAGAGGCGAAGGCGATCGCCTTATACACAACAGTTTGGTAATTCACAAATATAACTATATAATGTTAAATAAGATCATTTAATAAAATTTTAGGATATAAAAACTTATTTATAAAGCACAAAACCCAAGTTTTATTAGTAATAAAACCAAATTTAAAGATAATGTAATAAACTAGTATGAAATTTTGAAAAGTTGAACACTTGGAACTCGAAAGCAGCCAGAGGAAGAGAGACAGAGAACGAGAGAATGAAGTTTGATCCTGTATTTGGGTATTTGCATAGCTTAAGGATATAGATATATAGATATAGAGGAAAATATAGGATAAAAAAGATATCTTGATGATATAAATTGCAAATATAAATTGTATTAAAAGATTTCTTGATAAAAAGGATAGAAAGAAATCTTAACCTTAAGGAAAGTATATTTAAAAGATAAGAAAAGTGAAAAGAAAGATCATTAATTCAAATATTAAAAAAAATCAGCATAAGGCAACCTAGGCGAGCCAAGGCGAGATGCAGCTCGCCCGGGCGCCCAGATCGCCTAGGCATTGCCTCTTCCAGGTTGCCTCGCATTGCCTAATGCAGGCGACAGGCATGGCTGGCGCGCCTTCGCCTCGCCTTTTCAAACACTGATTGCATCTGAGTTTAAAAGCCTTAATAAAGATCCAGACTAGAACATATCAAATGAAAAAGGGAATTAAACCCTAATTCGATCATAATGTCTGCTGAACATTAACAGTAGAAGGACTGATCTAATTTCGGTTATCAAATCAACTTAGATCTGGTTGATTTCTTTTTCTTGTGATTAAGTGATGGATTCAATTATATTGTGCTCTTTTCTTCACCTTTAACTCATTCTAAGCTGCAAGATAACATAAAACCAGAGAGATCAAATCCAATACCAAAGATACTAACATACAACTAGAAAGACCATATCCAATCAGAATAGGATTACAGAATTTACAGCACATGCATGTATGCAAACACTTTAACCCAAATGCACCCTAAAGATAATAATAAAAAAAAAAAGGCTGGCTTTTTATTCAATACAGATAATAGAGTAGGATTTGTCACACTCATAGGGACAAAATACCAAAAGCTGGCGAATAAGAATTAAAATCCATATCCATTTTAATCAATAGGGACAATAAATAGGTGTAATATGTTATAGTAAGGAGTGTCTAGATGATCACAATGTGAGATTGATACGCATTGTTGAAACCTGAACGAGTTCCAAGTCCGGCCAACTTCAGGGGTCATAATAGCAAGGAAGGCATAAAGGATCACACTTTCTGCTTCTGTAGCTCCACAGAATATCACATGGTCTGCTTCCGTGGCACCACAAAGATCGATGTGATTTGAAACCAACAGCAGCCCGGACATATTCAAAGCAAGGCCAGGAGCAGGAGCGCGCTTCATCAGCAATACCACGGAATAAAGCCCGTGGAACAGGAAAGTTGCACAGCATGTTTGCAATAAAAACTTGACCAGGCAGATCTTGGTCCGCTTCAACCCACTTCCCAAGCCGCAAACTGAGCTTATACAGCTTGGGAATACCAGGTGGGACAACTATTTTTATGCTTTTATATTCATGGACAAACATATACAAGTCTCCCGACACCACAACCAGATGCATCAACTTCCATTTAGCAGATCGCCAGACAGACAAAGCCGCAAAATCATAGTTGGACAAAGCAGGTGCAACTTGGGTCATGTGTAGAGAGTCATAATCCATGACAAAAGCTCTTCCAGAGCTTTGGACGCCGTAAAGCCGACCTCTGTAATTAACAATGTCATCAAAAGCGATTCCGCCGCAGAACCCGGTTTCCCAGCTGTTGTTCATTGCGCCTCCACCGAGGCTCAGCACAGCCAGCTTCCTGTCAGCGGCCAGATGGGCGACCACTTTGAGATGGCGCAATTTCAGGTAATTTGGATTGATGTTGGCTGAGCCATCCGAACAGACAATTGCAATCTTGAGCACGTCTTTAATGGCATCAAAGTCGCACTTATCAGCCACCCTCTCCCCCTTCTTAATAAAGCGTGGGGAAGCACGGTGGACATGGTAGGCGTTACAAAGGAAGGAAAGATTGGAACTTTGTTGTGTAACCGGGGGGAGCTCAATGAAGTCCCAATTGGGCGGGATCTGGCTCCCGTGGATCAAGGCGGAGGCGGAGAATCCGCCGCCTCGATACTCCTCCTCGAACAGGACGATCGTGTCATCATTCGCCGCATAAAAGGTGACTTCGGTGATGAAGTAGGAGGCATTTTCATCGGAATTGATGTGACCGGGAGGACGTGGCACCCTCATCGGGAACCGGAACGGAGGAGGCAGAACTGATCGCCATGTCCGGCAAACTGCTCGGAATCGTGACACGTCCAATCGACTGTCAAGCCGTTTTCCGATCAAAAACCAGATTTCCCGCGGCAATATCAGTCCATCAATCCGATCTCCCGTGGAATTGGGGCTTTTGATCGCTTTCTCTTGCCGTTGGTTGCAAACAATTGCGGAATTGGGGCTTTTGATCTCTTCCTCTTGCCGTTGGTTGCAAACAATTGCGGAATTGGGGCTTTTGATCTCTTCCTCTTGCCGTTGGTTGCAAACAATTATGGAATTAGGGCTTTTGATCTCCTCCTCTCGCCGTTGGTTGCAAACAATTGTGGAATTGGGGCTTCTGTTTATCCGTATCAACAATGTTTGAGAGATTAAAGTCGACATGGGAACCGTGTCAAATTGATTGTTGAACATTTGAGAGCTTGAGACGGCCGCCGGCATGGACATTGGAAGAAGCCGCAGACTTTATATAGACTATTGTGTATTGTAGAGAGAAACCTATGAGAAACCTATCTCTCTATCTCTATGTATCAATCAATGAATCACCGAGGGTAGAGAGATTTGAGAATTCTACCAAAAAATGAATCAGAAAGAAGTTGAGAGAGATAGAGTTTGAGTTTAAAGGATTGGAGAAAGTGTTCGATTCATTTGATAGTTTACAAGGATTTACATTAGGGCTTATATAGCTATGAAAAAGGACTGAAAATGCGTAAACTAAGCTAGACCGACCGGGTTTACAATTAAAATTCAAATAGCCCAATATTGCTTTGTAACAATTTCGAGCGTCACTTTTAAATTGCTTTGATCAGTAGCTCGCTCCGGTGGGATTTCCGGGTGAAATCGACCCGGCAAACTGTGGGGCTCGCTCCGGTGGGAGGCTCCCCGCCGCCGGGAAATAATGGAGCGGGGTGGACGCGTTTTGGACTAAGTCGAATATCAACGAGCTCTGTCAAACAACAATGGCGAAGAGCAGAATTCTTCTGATAGTGGGAGCAACGGGCAACTTAGGCAAGTATCTAACAACTTCGAGCCTCGAGTCCTCGCATCCTACATTCGCTCTCGTCAGAGACTCCTCTTTCTCCGACCCCCTCAAATCCAGTGTCCTCTAATCTCTCTCCGATCTCGGCGCCATTCTTCTCAAGGTTCATCTGTCGTTCAATTTGACGTCAATTTCGAGCCAAATTGTTTTCAATTTGGAGAATTTTGATGCGAACTAGGGTTCGCTTGAAGATGAGGAGAGCCTATTTGAAGCTGTGAAACAAGTGGATGTCGTGTTTTTTGCTGTCTCTTCTAAGCAATTTCTTCTCCTGAAGACTCTCATTCGAGCTAGAAAGCGAACTGGCTCTATCAAGGTCTCTCAAATCTCCATGAATTCTATACACTAAATATTAGCAAATTAGGAAAAGGACAAACTCTTCTGTTTCTTGGAACTTTTGGCTATTGCCTTGGTTTTGCTTCAAAAATGTCAGTTAACAGCGAATTCGTGTTTATAATGTGAATTGATGCAGAGATTCTTTCCAGCAGAGTTTGGGGCTGATCCTTACAAAACCCAAATATCTGTACTGGATTCTGAATGTGGCATATATTCGAGAAGGATTGAAATTCGATGTTTAATAGAATCTGAAGGAATTCCTTACACCTATATCTGTTGCAACTATTGCATGAGCTATTTTCTTACATCACTTGTTCAACCTGGGCTAAAAGCAAATCCAAGAGACGAAGTCACGATATTTGGTGATGGAAATGCCAGAGTTTTGTCTAATAACACTATCTGATAGACTGATAGTGTGTAATTTGTCAAGTGAAAGTTAGATTTACAATTTAATGTTCTTTACAGGGGTTTTTTATTAAGGAAATTGATGTTGCTTCCTTCATGATCAGTGTTGCTGATGATCCACATACCTTGAATAAGGTGATGTATTTGAGACCACCAGGAAATGGTTACTCCATAAATGAATTGGTTGAGCTTTGGGAGAAAAAGATTGGGAAGAAGCTGGAGAAATCATATATGCCAGAAGAAGAGATCCTTAGGAAAAATAATAGGTTTGTGTCTCAATTTTACTTCTCCATTGTTATTTTTGATGATCTTAGATCATAATTGGTTTCAATTTTGTTCTCTGTCCCTTTGAAATTTTGTTTGTCCTGTTGAAATTGAATAATCAGCTTATTTCATCAAGTTTTAATATATGAGAGAGTGGTTGAAGGCACAATAGTTTCAAATGTTAACAAAGTGTAATAAAGTTAGTGGTTGTCATTTAGTGATGCAAGCTTAAAACATTAACCTAAAATGAAATTTCAAAATGACAAGATACACACCTGTAATTATGTATAAATGTCAGGGCACTGGGCACCTAATTGGGATTTTCTGTATTGGTTCTTTGTGCGTATAAACTTTATATCTAATTGTTATGGAAATCATTGGAGGATTTGGGTTGTTACCATCTATTTCTTCCTTTGTTATTGCTTGTGGTTAGCACCAAAACAAATGTCAAAAAAATTTCGGTTTTCGTGCAGAGACCCCATATCCAGGCAACTTTGAGTTCATCTTCATATACGCTGCATTTGTTAAAGGAGATCACGCATACTTTGACTTTGATTCTTCCGGTGGGGTGGAAGGAACACACCTCTATCCTCAAATAAATTATACTACAATAAGTGAATTCCTAGACACCCTCTTATGACAATATCTGTAAGTGAATTTCTAGCATCCGGTGGGGTGGAAGGAACACACCTCTATATCTTTGCAGAGAGTGACTTGGAAAGTTAAACTTGCAGCATTGCTTTTTTTGTTTGTTCAACTAGCATCAATGAGCATTGCTGTATTAGGATTTGATTCGTTTACAAATATATATTATCTAGTCTTACTGTCTATGAGGAAAGACTAGAAAGAACACATTGCATGTCCTTTTATCCATAACAATGTGTTTCAAATACACATACTACATTCCTCCTCAGGCTGTCTTTATTCATTACTTAGATGCATTGTTCAAACTTCTGCACAATTGCTAGGCATCGCTCTATAGTTCAAACCTTTAACCAAATTTCTTCTTTGATCATATAATTGTGCCATCTGGGATTGTCGCCTTCTCCATTATGATGACAATGCCTGAGCTGTGTAGTAACCCTCACTTGGCTTATCAGCCTCTTGGACTCCCTAAAAAATGAAATGGACTTGTCAAAAGTTATATATAATTTCTTGTTGATGATAGCATACTTTATATATTATCGACAATATGCCAAATGAAAGTAGAGGAAGAACTTACATCCCTGTTCTTTATGATCACATTTTTTCCGATCCTTGCATTCTTGTCAATTATGCACTTTGTGATTTTTGAGTTCTGCCCAATGCCACTTGGCACCTTTGCAGCAGCTAGGAGAGTTGCTAAATTTGCTTCATAGAAAGCTTTCAGGGTGCCTATGTCTTCCCAATAGTCATCAAACAAATATGTCTACCAGTACAAAGTGCTCATGTCAAAATACCAACCAATTGAAGAAAATAACACATTACAAATGAATATGAAGTGTATACATCTGTTTCTAACTTGCTTTTACCTGAACATTAAGCTCTTTTACAGCAGCTGGGATGATCTCAGACCCAAAGTCGTTCGCTGTAGGGTAACAACGCTTGAGTAGGTCGAGCAAAGTCTCCTTCTTAAAGACGTAAACTCCCATAGACGACGCAATGCATGCTTTCTCTAAGGTAATGTCACCAAATGATCCCAACATTGAGGTGATTTCTTGCCATGGATGACCAAGTACAGATTTGATCAATACATTTTGAAGTGAAGCCAATTTGTTTACAGACTGAAAAAGCAAGAATAAAAGCATGAGCTAAGACATGTTCTCCTTTTGTTTGCCAAACATGATCTTTACAACAACAAGAAGAAGACGGCGAAAAATACACGGAGAATGATTTAAGCTCACCATGGATAGCAATTCGCGCCCCTTTTGCTATTATTGGAGGAGCGGAAAGACAGGCAGAAAGTGACATTTGAAGATGCATGATTTCTCTACAGGTCTGTCTGTTTCTGTGTGGTGTACTGGTGTTGTATCGGATATGTTCCATGTTCATGCATAAGCTACTGCAGAATGTTGATTACAAAGCTTCCTTGAGAGCATAATTGTTGCAGATGCATATGTGTGTTGTTGTATTAGCTACTAAAGTGCCATGTTCATGCCTATACTACTACAGAATGCTGATTATGAAGCTGCCTTGAGAACTTTCAATCGCCAATAAAGTATTTTCTCTTGAGAAAGATTTAATAATCAAGTCCAACTTCTGTCATAACTTATTATCGGAGAATAAGGTTTGCTACATATACTTTATTAAGTATTCTTGGTTTTCTTCTCATTCTTATATTTTCTTTCTAGCATGATCATTTAACTTGTTTCTTTGAGATGAATGACTGAAACCTTATGCAACATGTGCTTCTTGCTAGATTCCTTCGGCGCCTCAAATCATAGGCAGTGGCAGGGTTGTTTTTCTAAGTTGCCAAAGGGAAATGTAAGTCATTCAACTCTTTATTGTCTTGTACTCATTAAATTTTATTGTAGTGTGTACAGCCTGACATTCCATTGAGCTGATAATTAGGACAGCACTCTATGCATGCTTTCACCTTGACAAACTCGCCTCAAAAGAATGCATTCACTATGCATACCTTTAGGCTTTTAGTTAACTATTGGATTTGTGTGCACTATTCCCATAAATATGTAAAGGAGATACAGTATTTGTTTTTGTATGGACTTTGACACATGAAGAGCTTTCTTTGTGCCAAGTCCAAAAGTTTCCCAAAAAATTATCCATAATGTGAACCTTCTGTTTTGATAATGGGTCTTCAATCAAAGATGATCAGCGTTACTAGCACAAAACCCCATCGAGTAATCTTTCATATTCTTTATTTAATATTGTACTCCAATTTTTAGAAATTTGGATTTCTATAATCTTGCACTCGAAGATCTCTTAACCGCATTGGATGGTGCTTGAAATTATTTTATTATTGCATGTAAAATAATTGGAAGGATGTTATTGGCCAATGCATAATGGTCAGTTACTGAAAGTTGGTGGCGAAATGACCCTTTTTTAGGCAAACGTATGTGTGTAAGAATTCTCTCTTTTGATTTCAGATAACTTCTTTTGCTTTTTCTATGTGTACAAGAACCCCCAAAACTTCTTGTATAATGCTTGTGTTCATGGTGGTGATATTCATATATGATGCTTTGAGTGTTTTGATGTATTTTGCCATGTCACAACTCATAACCATTTTGGGCATACAGAGTTGGTAGTAGTATGTGGTTAACTTTCAAGTCTTTTATTTTTCTGACCTAAACGACTAAAATTTAAACCTTTTACAATGACAGAAAGAGAGATACATACTGACTTGTAATTTTGTCAAGAGAAAGGTGTAGGCTCTGCTAAAGGATCAAGCAATGTCTAGTGATATATTGGAAGCAGTGTTCCATGTAAGGAAATTGGGTATCTTTTCTTTTTCTTTGGCTGATAATGCTAGCTAGATTTATGTGATGCATGCTCAGGTACTCCTTCATTCTATCTTATCTTTCACTAAGAATCAGGCCTTGCTTGAAGATAAAGGTAGAAAATGATGGTCTTATGTTTCACGGGGACACCTATGGATATTGAAGCTCAAGTAGCCAAGTCTTGTTAGTTACAACAAAATATGAGGCTTGCAATGAAGTAATGGAACTCAAGGAAGAAGCTGAGAATGAGAGAGGCGAGAGGTGATAAAGCAGCTGAGTTTAGCAATGGAAATGCCAAGGAGTGAAAATCTGGAGTTGTTTGCCAAATGCCAATGAGAGAGTGAAGAACTGGAAGCCTTTAGAGTTTCAAGGGTTGAAGGGATTCAAAAAACTGTTTAAATGTTAAAAGCAGAACACATGTGTGAATATTATCATTTGTTTAAATAGCTATGATCTTGATAGTTTCAAGATGACTTTACAAAGTTCTCAAAAGTAAGGACTGGTGATGCCCAAAATAGCCACTATACCTATACCCCAATTTCCCAAAGACAATGTACCCAACTATAACCTTGCAACTAACCCATGGTTAAAAAAGGAGGATAATGTACACCTATAATTGATTGAACCTTGCTAGAGAAAACAGACACAACCTTGTTAATTCCACCAAGTGGGAATAATAGAATATTCAAAACATTCATGTATGTGAACTTTTATACAGTAGATAAATCTTTCCTACCTAATCAGACTTGATGCTTGATATGTTTGATCATTTTACAACTTACAAGCAGGAGGATAATGGATTTCATATGTAGAAATTAAATACAAGCAGAGTAATGGAGAATAAACCCTTTGATACTGATGTAACAGAAAGCAGGCTTGCAACAACAAAATGAGAGAGCTACCAAAAGTGAAAATCTTCGATCAATCTTATCCATACTAACAATAATTGTTACCCTTCCAACTTCAATAGAAAGAAAATATACTTAAAGGAAAATGTAGGAGACTTTAAATGGTGAAATTCCCATCAGTTGCCTCAAAAGTGAAGATTTAACAATAACACTTTGCTTGAATTATACCAAATGGGGCATGAATCAAAAGGAAAGATATTTGCTTTGCCTTCTCAGATAGAAAAGAACCATATCAACACTACATGCCAAACAAACCTGATGCAAAGATTTGTTAAATTCGTTCACTTCTAACTTGTGTTTTTCAAGCTAGCATGCATATAAGCAAGCTGTCTACCTCAATCAGTGTGAAAAAGACTTCAAAGAGATGACTATCAACAAAGAAACTGAAATCTTAAAACTTGGTCTTAGGCAAAACTATTGTCAGAATATATCCTCAGAGGTTTCCATGCAACAGACAACTTCAGAGAGATGACTTTTCAAGGACAAATCACATGATATCCTGCTGACTTCAGAGAGATGACTTTTGAAGCACTAATCAGATAATATCTTGTTTTGTGACGCGCTGTTTGGGAGGCTTGGGATGCTTTGCCTTGTTAGGTTTGGTAGAACTTATGCCAAGTAATTCCTCCTGGGCCTTGATAGCTGCAGTTCTGTTTCGTGCCTGAGCAGTCTTTTCCTCCTTCACTCTTTTCTTTTCTTCCCTAGCCGAAGCCTTCCTCTCACGGGCAGTCAGGACACGTTCTGGAAGAGCCGGCTCTTCCTGCGCAGCCACCTCTTCTGCAGCTCCTTCCTGCTCTTTTCCTTCAGGTTTCAATATTTTGTGAAGTGCATCATTCACCGAGTTTAAGAACACCTGAAAAATAAAGTTCACATTTTAAATTATTATACAATAAAATAATTTAGAATTCATTTTGTATCAAACTTTTATTTATTATTACCTCATATAGGTTTTGGGAATTTGTTGAGCAAACCTCTGAAAATAAAAGATTGTTCTGTGCAGCAAATTCTGCTCCTACTGCTTTGCTAACAGCCCTATCTTCTTCCATATCACACTTGGTTCCAATCAACATAAAAGTCTTAGTATCCTTTGGAAGATTAGGAATAATATCCAGCCACTTGGTCAATTTGTACAATGTCTCAATTCTTGTTGTGTCATACACAAAAAATGTTCCTTCAACATATGGCAAAGTCTCTAGCCAAACAACCTGCACACAATCAAGGCAATCAAGGCAATATGAGCACCCATCATTAACATTAACACTACCATCCTACTACATGCTTCTTGGCATGCAAAACTGACATAAATGAAAATTTTAGAGACATGATATACATAAAAGTTGTCCTCAGTTTCGACCAAAAAAAAGTTGTCCTCAGTCAACAGGAAAAGCAGAGAGATGTTTCTAAATTCTGATATGAGCAGATGCAATGGTGGTTGTGGCTATGGTGACATGTTTCTATAGATTGTAGACATGGGCTCACTACTGATCCAGCAAAAGACAGAAATAAGAGGATCCAATGATTTGAAATTGGCACCAAATCGATCAGGAGGATGTGAAGTCATCCATTAATATCTCAGTGAAAGACTAGAAGGCAAAAAAGTTGTAAACTATTCTATCAGTCATTAGATCAAGGACAAAACTAATAATAATTACTAAGCGCATGACACAATTTCAGTATCGATCATGGATGGTTGCTTCTAAGCATCATGAATCTTTTAATTCAATTTCAAATCAGGTCCTAAATTCAAAATCCTTTACTTAGCAACAAGGGATTCTCCCAGCTCTTTATCAAGAAAATCACAAGGGATCAAGAATTCAAGACATGTGAAAATACAAAGCAACGTTTCTTCATGCTGTGGATATTAATTGAATGTAGTAAATCACGTAGCCCTAACCGACAAAACTTAGGGAGATAAAGGGAGAAATTCAAATGTGACATACCGTATCGGTAATCTCCACCATCTCAATTGTGACAATAGGACCACCACCGCTCGGCAGTTCGAACTTCATGTCTTTGATCTTCTGCATAAAAGATGATTTCCCCACACTTACAAAGGCAAACAAAACAAAACGATCAATCAACCAAACGTTCGGTGAGTGAAATGTCGACCAAAGAGCGAGAGAGTTCAGCACGAAGAAATTGAGCACCTGGATCTCCTACGACTAAAAAATTGAGTGCGCGATGACCTTCCTCCATGATCAAGAAACTCTGCAAGAGCTCGAGAAGCAAGAACTTTTTGGATTATCGGGGTTCGGGAAGAAGAGGGAAGAGAGAGAAGAGAGTGCGGTAATGAAAGGGTATCTGTAAATGAAAAGGAAGCTTCAGGATTTGCAAACGGATGTCAAAAGAATTGCATTAATTAATTTCTTGTAAGTTAGTTAGAATAAATTAGGTGGATTACATAACCGCGGGTTTTCTTACGAAACCGCCCCCTTTTTAACAGAAATTACATAAAATGGCACCTTTTTTTTCCTTTTAGTAATAACTTCTACTTTTTTTTTCGCCAATGATAACTTCTACTTTCTACATGCTAACAATTGATGATTTTTTGACAAGGAAAGAAATTAGGAGGGCCTTGGGCCGCCCAATAGCAAACTTACGAATGAGGTTCTAAAAATTTGCATCAGTTGTAAGTGGAAGAAAAGAGACGAATGATACGATGATGAAGTCAACAATAGTATTGACCTCACAAAAGACATAAGAGATGCACCAACTCTGAAACCGGGCCAACACGCATATGATGTCCGATTGAATCATCTTAATCTCCTATGAATAACTCCAATCACCTTGAGTGACTTTGATCAAACAAAGGTTGTCTTTCTCGGTCCAAATGTGGGTGATGCCACGTCGGGTAGCCTCAATAACTCCCTGTCGAAAAGCAATAATCTCAGCCATCAACACAAAGTGTCTGCTAGAAAGATCACCATTAAAGTGAATTGCTTTGCCCAGATGATCTAGAAGAATAAAGCCGAAAGAAGAGACACCGGTCGGGTTGACGATTTGACAAAGTTTTGTTTGATGGATTGATTGGAAGCAAACATCACTCTTCCTTGCGGAGTAATTTAATGGAGCCTTTAACGGGAGACTACATATGGGCTATGTAACGTTGCTTATTTATATGCTTTTCTTTTTTGGTATATGCTGCTCTTGAGAAGTCTTATCTATGTTAACGGGTCTTATCTATGTTAACGGGTTGTGATTGCCAGACTATATATGTGCACAAAACATTTTAGGATGTGTATATTTTGGCTTCCTAGACACATCCGAAATAGGTTACACTGAGTTGTGTTGATGTTTTTGTATATCTAACTAATTATATCATGGTTCATTTTTCGTCATACTATAAAGGGAAAGACATATCAACAACGGTGGGCAAGGACATGGAAGAAACTTCAATGAATCAAGACGGTGTCTCGGATAAAATCCTTCCTTTGTCGGGTGTGTTGCCAAGTAAGGAGCGGCTCCTTAATTAAGAGATGTGTTGTGACTGACCCTTGTTGTAATCAATGCATTCAAGCTTAATTAAACTTTAATGTATTGAAATTAAGCAAAGTAGTCACGCTCCAAAGGAGCAACAATATCCTTCTCTAAGGTAGTTACTAAGAAATTAGGACAAGAAGTAAAAGTAAACAGAGAACAAGTGGAATGCCAAGAATGATTAGCTAAAACATCAGTAGCTTGGTTAGCTAGCCTTCCGACGGACATGCATGTTTGAGCCAAAAAAAATGCTATAAGAGTCTTATTATTTTATATACAATACTTGTTATGGATACGGTAGCACATTGATTTGGAAGGAAATGTCTGCCTCACCCTTTTGAGAGAAGATCTAGAGAGGAGGTACACTTTACATATTTTTTAACTATTTTTTGAACCAAGTGTTAAATACATTCTATGAACAATAGGAGAGTGCTTGATCTTGATCATCAATTACAGAACGAAACTGAGCCTTCCCAATCACTGAACTTTCTGATACATGCGACTCGAAATAGTCATCTTCATCTTCACCTTCACCTTCATCAGTCTCAGAATCTGTATCAACATCTTCCAAACCTTCATAATCTGTGAAGTTATCTCCAGTAGCTTCCTCTTCAGCTTCAGTATTTTCTGATGCAAATATGGAAACCATGCCCGCTTCGAATCTCTCCCGCCTTTGAACAGCATCTTTAACCCTCTGCAGGAACTCCTCATCGCTCCAAGTCAACATGTAACGGAGCTTGAAATTGACTCGGTTCTCCACCATAACCTTATGCCTTGGAACTATTCGCCCTTCTAGCGAGTAGCTGAAAAACCTGACACCACCAGAACTCACCTTTCAAGCTAATTGCATTCTAAAGCCAAAAACTTTATGTGCTACATCCAGATATGTATTTTGGGTCATTAAACTTAATGCATATTATAATCATATACTACATTATGAATTTTGAAACCCAAATCTATGTAGCAAAAGGGCAATTAACGTGCCCTAATTTGAACAGTATAATTTACAATTCAAGTACATTATCATAGTCAATGTTGAATGTTTACCTTGGAAATTCAATCAGATCTTGAAGAGGACGAACCATGATTCTTCTCAAGTAACGGTACTTGGGACGAAGAAGGTCAACATTATATCTCAAAAGCATTGGAAAATCAGCAATCATTTCTCCCAATTGTTTAAGGGTAATGCCTAGAGATAGAAAATACTTCACATGCCCATCTAGCTTCCTTGCTATGCTGCATCCCAGTAGCTCAGGTGCCAATGATATCACCTTTGCTATGTTTTTCTGTGTGACTCCCGCTTTCGTCAGTAAGAACACAACCTGAATTAAGTAGCTTCTTTAGGCTAAATCCAAGAAAAATAAAATAGCCCCATCTTTTGTTAACTTGTTGCAGATTAAAGTAGGAAAAGGGTCATGGACAGTGAACTAACCACTGGGCGGATTTTCTTGTAAAGGCTGTAAGTCAGTACTGGAGGAAACTTGACAAGCATACGACCAATGGCATCATTCTTTATGCCTATATCTTGTAAAAACCGTACCTTCACACCAAACACCAAACACTCTCAGCATAAGGAGCTTCTTTCAATGATTGACCATTGAGAGCCAAAAAAAAATCATACCTTGGGTGCTATGGTGGCTTCCAAATCCACACAGAAAATCATCGGCTTGATGATGAGCATCCTCTTCAAACCTTCTCTATCAATGCCAAGATAGTAGAAGTACTTGATCGTAGGTTTCCACTTTTCTTCAATGCTACATACCATTAGTTGAGGTTTAAATGCCAAAAGTCTACCAACATCTTCATTGTTAAGCCCAAACTCCTTCAGGTAATCTACCTGGAATCAGAAGCAGTAAATCACTATGTTCTTCCACAGAGCATGTCAAGTATTCAGACAAGAAATATTGGGCAAGTAGAGCTTCAATTAGGGTTTGTCTGTAGTACACCACATAATGCATTATCTTGCTTAATGAATTGCACCACATAATGCATTGTCTTGCATTAATTATGTCTTATGTGGTGCAATTTAAACGCATTCAGTCAATGCACTTGTGTTTCTACTTAACTAAACTAACCTGTTATTGCAGTGTTGCTTCATTGATTGCACTCTCAAAGTACCACTCAGCTATTCTTGGATGAGGGTTATCAAAAAGCTTCCGAATTTAGCTCTTATCTCAGTCAATATTTTATGTTGATTCTTTACATTATGGAAATCATATATAAGACAAGCTTAACCAGCTTTTCAGAAGAACATAGAGGTATCATACCTTCTCCTTCATTTCTTCTAAGCTGAAAAATCCCAGCACTTTGGGACAGTCAAAAACCATGGTGCCAAAATCATTCTCACTCATACCCAAGTCCATGAAAAACCCGACACGAGTTTCCACTTCTTCCATGGTAAATGCCAACACCTCAGGGCATCTGCTCACAATAAAACCCATCCAGTCTATCCTGATACCACAGTTCACAAGGTATTCAACAATGGTGTCCAATTCCTCCTCCCTACGCCATATTATGGTGTCTCCTACTCGTGTAAGCACAACTCCGATAAATCTTCCTTTTACATGGATTGATTTCAACCACTGAGCAACTGATCTTAGGGACTCTAAATTCCCCCTTGACATGCATATCAATCTTCCTATCTGATGGTAGGACAATGAATTATGCTTCAACCACCTACAAAAATTCTAATTGAACTCTTAACTCTACCAATGTGAGCAAAATACATGATTACAGAAAACTAAATCCCTCAAAACAAGTAGTGAAAGCACAAATCTTTAAAACTGAAAGCCAAAATCCACAAATTAAGACATACCTTACAAGAGGCACCACATTAGAGTCCTCAATGAACCTTCGAGCCCTAAAATTAAACGAAGATTCAGCAAACTCAGAGTTTTTCTTCATAGCAGCAGCTTCAATCATCACCAAATCCAAAAAGCCGCCCAATTCGGAAGCCAAATTGGTAGAATAAGTGATGCCAAACTTCCCCTTCTTTCTCATCTGCTCAAGGAAGATTTCGAGCGTCACTTTTCTCCTAATCTCAATTGCTTTGATCAGCAGCTCCTCATCCTCTTCATCCTGTTTCAAGAGGGCGGCGAGAGGAGGGAGAGAGGGCTCACTCCGGTGGGGTTTCCGGGCGTAAATCGACCCCGGAAACTGTGGGGCTCGGTTTCGGACGAGGGAGAGTTCCAGAAGCTCCGCCCTCTCTTTGTCTGATAAAACGACGCCGTCCTGGGGCCGTTTTTTCCGATGCTCCGCGTCTTGTGGGAAGTGGAGGAGCGAGTTGTGGCGCCGGAAAATTCGGGGATTTTGTTGTGTTTCGGTGGGTTCAGGGTTTTGGCGGGAGGAGTGACAAAAGGGGGTGAATGTGAATGTGTTCGGTTTCGGGTGGCCGGAGGAGAGGCGAGGGATAGGTGGGGTAGAGGTGGAGCCGGCGCCGGCACCGGCGACGGAGGGGTTGTGGAGAGCGCAAAGCATTTTGGACTGAGTTTGTTTTATCCAAAATATAGTGATAAAAAGACATTTTTATTTTCTTTCCAAATAAAAAATTGAAAAAAAAATAGTCGAATATCAACCGTCCATCGACTATTATTAGCCACTGATCAACGAGCAAAGATATGGCTGAACACAACAATGGCGAAGAGCAGAATTCTGATAGTGGGAGCAACGGGCAACTTAGGCAAGCATCTAACAATGGCGAGCCTTGAGTCCTCGCACCCTACATTCGCTCTCGTCAGAGACTCCGCTTTCTCCGACCCTGTAAAATCCAGCGTCCTCCAATCTCTCTCCGATCTCGGCGCCATTCTTCTTAAGGTTCATCTCTAATGCCCAATTTGACGTCAATTTTGAGCCAATTTGTTTTCAATTTGAAGAATTTTGATGCGAACTAGGGTTCGCTTGAAGATGAGGAGAGCCTATTTGAAGCTGTGAAACAAGTGGATGTAGTGATTTCTGCTGTCTCTTCAAAGCAAGTTCTTCTCCAGAAGACTCTCATTCGCGCTATAAAGCGAGCTGGCTCTATCAAGGTCTCTCAAATCTCCATGAATTATCTACATTATTCTCAAGTTGATTAAATAGCACATTATTCTGAGGAAAAAGACAAATTTTTCCGTTTCTTGGAACTTTAGCCTTGGTTTTGCTTCAAAACTGTCAATTAAGAACGAATTCGTGTTTATAATGTGAATTGATGCAGAGATTCTTTCCAGCAGAGTTTGGGGCTGATCCTGACAAAACCCAAATATCTGAACTGGATTCTGAGTATGGCATATATTCAAGAAGGATTGAAATTCGACGTCTAATAGAATCTGAAGGAATTCCTTACACCTATATCTGTTGCAACTATTACATGAGCTATTTTCTTCCATCACTTGTTCAACCAGGGCTAAAAGAGCCTCCAAGGGACAAATTCACAATATTTGGTGATGGAAATGCCAGAGGTTTGTCTAATAATAATATTTGATAGTGTGTAATTTGTCCAAGTGAAAGTTAGCTTTACAATTTAATGTTCTTTTCAGGGGTTTTTGTTAAGGAAATAGATGTTGCTTCATTCACAATTAGTGCTGTTGATGATCCACGTACCTTGAATAAGGCGGTGTATTTGAGACCGCCAGGAAATGTTTACTCCATGAATGAATTGGTTGAGCTTTGGGAGAATAAGATTGGGAAGAAGCTGGAGAAAACATATGTGCCAGAAGAAGAGATTCTTAGGAAAATAAGAGGTTTATGTCTCAATTTTACTTCACCATTGTTATTTTTTATCATCTTAGATCATACTTGGTTTCAGATTTGTTCCAAATCCCTTTGAAATTTTGTTTGTCCAGTTGAAATAGAATAATTAGGTTATTTCATCAAGTCTTAATATATGGGAGAGTGGTTGAAGGCACAATAGTTTCAAATGTTAACAAAGTGTAATAAAGTTAGTGGTTGTCATTTAATGATGCAAGCTTAAAACATTATGGTACCTAAAACAAATTTTCGAAAACGACAAGATGCACACCTGTAATTATGTCAAATGTCTGGGAACCTAATTGTGATTTTCTGTATTAATTCATTGTGCATGTAAATTTTATATTAGATTGTTATGGAAATCCTTGCATGATTTCAGTTGTTACCATCTATATCTTCCTGTGTTATTGTTTATGGTTAACAACAAAACAAATGTCATTTTTTCGGTTTTCGTGCAGAGACCCCATATCCAGGCAACTTTGAGTTCATCTTCATATATGCTGCATTTGTGAAGGGAGATCACACATACTTTGACATTGATTCGTCCGGTGGGGTGGAAGGCACACACCTCTATCCTCAAATAAAGTATACAACAATAAGTGAATTCCTAGACACCCTCTTATGACAATATCTGTAAGTTGAATTCTAGACACCCTTATATGCTTGTATAGTGTGAGTTGGCAAGTTAAACTTGCAACATTGCTTTTTATATTTGTTCAACTAGCATCATGTATTAGGATTTGATTTGCTTGCAATTTTATATTATCTGCTGTCTACGAGGAAAGACTAGAAAGAACACATTGCATGGGCTTTTATTCATATTATGAAACAACTACAACAAACTAACCTCTTTATGTTTTTTTATCCACATAACAATGTGTTTCAAATACACGTACTACATTCTCCCTCAAACCGTCTTTATTCATTATTTAGATATATTGTTCAAACTTCTGCACACAATTGCTAGTCATCACTCCATAGTTCAAACCCTTAACCAAATTTCTTTCTTTATCATATAATTGTGCCATCTGGGATTGTCGCCTTCTCCATTATGATGACGATGCCTGACCTTATGTAGTAACCCTCACTTGGCTTATCAGCCTCTTGAACTCCCTAAAAAAATTGAAACAGACATGTCAACAGTTATATATAATTTGTAAATTATCAACAATAAGCCAAATGAAAGTAGAGGAAGAACTTACATCCTTGTTCTTTATGATAACATTTTTTCCGATCCTTGCATTCTTGTCAATTATGCACTTTGTGATTTTTGTGTTCTGTCCAATCCCAATTGGAACCTTTGCAGCAGCTAAGAGAGTTGCTATCTCAGATTCGGTCTGGTAAGTGTCTGCTCCCATCATCAGTGTGTCCTACAAAACAATTAAATTACTCAGTTTCTATCCATCCATAACTCCATAAGCATGAAAAACACTCTCATATTCTTCTTTAGATTATACCTTAAGCTCAACACCAGAGTCCAGTCGTGACCGTTCTCCAACAATAGAATGCTCAATAGCACACTCTTTGAGAAAACAACCATGGGAGATTATTGCATCCTTAATCTAGATAGAACTCAACAAATTGTTAGGATAAAGTCAATTTCAATTGAAAATCAAGGATTTGAGTCGGTATATGTATTCTGTTTTTACCTTGCAATTGTCCATCTTTGTTGGTGGCAAGAACCGGGGTGATGTGTAGAAAGGTGTTTTTGGGTCATAGAACTCAAAGTTTGGTTTCTTAAACAAAGAAAAGAAAAAAAGAATATCACTAGTTGTCTAAGAAGCTATAAACCAACTCTACCTAGAGTAACTCTATTGAACACGAATCCCATATTTAGTAAGGAGACTGACTACCTCTTTAGTAAGGGCTAAATTTGCCTCATAGAAAGCTTTAAGGGTTCCAATGTCTTCCCAATAGTCATCAAACAGATATGCCTATCAATACAAAGCTCACATGTCAAAATACTAACCAATTGAAGAAATAACACATCACAAATGAATATGAAATGTATACATTTGAGTGTAACTTTGCTTTTACCTGAACATTAAGCTCTTTTACAGCAGCTGGGATGATCTCAGACCCAAAGTCGTTCGCTGTAGGGTAACGACACTTGAGTAGGTCGAGCAAAGTCTCCTTTTTAAAGACATAAACTCCCATAGACGCTATGTATGGTTTATCTAAGGTAATGTCACCAAATGATCCCAACATTTTGATCAATGCATTTTGAAGTGAAGCCAATTTGTTTACAGACTGAAAAAAGCATGAATAAAAACATGAGGTAAGACTTGTTCTCCTTGTTTATCAAACATGATACTGAAGACGGCGAAAAATACATGGAGAATGATTTAAGCTCACCATGGATAGCAATTCGCGCCCCTTTGGCTTTTCACAGAACTCAACAACGCGGCCGCTTCTGTCTAGCTTCATCAATCCATATTGTGAAGCGCGGCTGTAAATAGAATCACAAAGACAAACATAAGAACCATATATCTTAGTTCTTAGTTCAAACAAAGGTGTATTTGGATTACACCGAATAATGCATTAGCTTGCATTAAATCTTTGTATCTTGATGGCCATAAGGAGATGCTGAAGCAAGAAAATATTGAAAAATACAAAATGAGATTAAGAATCTACACACCTCTCATCCACAGGTACACAGGAAACAGTAATATCAGCCTTTGTATCAATGTGATGCTGCATGTTTTTTTAAATCATAAACAATGTAAAGTTACCACATTTAAAAGGCAGAAGAAATTTGTTCATCATCAAAAATCACATTACTTGCACAATGTCCATGTAATCCATTCGGTAGAGCTGATCACCAGACAACACGACGATGTTCTCAACATCTTTGTTCCTAACATCCTTCAACATGTAACATTCAAATCTAGTGTCACATTCATTTCAAGAATGAGCACGAATCGATCAACACTTCAAATGAATCTCACCTCAAATTGCCACAAGAACTGTCGAACAGCGTCTGCTGTCCCTTGGAACCATCTCATCCCAGCTTCTCCTGGAGTTTGAGTAGCTGCCAAAACCTGTTTTTTTTCTTGCACATTTTTCACATGCCCCTTAGGAGGATTAAAAAAAAATTAACCATTGTTACCTCAACAAAGCCATCCATGAAATTGATGTCACGTGCGGAGTACGTGCGGTGGATATGGCGATTAAGGGAGGCAGAGTTGAATTGGGTCAAGACGAAAATCTTGTTGATTCCACTGTTGATACAATTGCTCATTGGAATATCAATCAATTTGTAGCACCCTCCAACAGACACCTAAAACAATATTTATGAAATTGTTTTTTTGGGTGATTGGTGAATTTATTAGGAATTTGAGGTGAAATTAGGCTTACAGCAGGAGTTGCAGTTCGAGTGGTAAGAGGGAAGAGCTCAGCTCCAACGCCACCTCCCAATATTATTGATACCGCTTTCCTTGGATCGCCTACATTTTGTTCATATAGTGGTGTTTGGTTGCTCTGTCATATTTATTGATCACATAAACGAATTAGATTCATATGGTTCCAATTAGATTTGATAAATCCTTCGAAGTTCAAACAACCTAACACGAAAATACAAAACATTTGAAAGATATAGCTATATAGATAGATAGTTAGTGCATATCGGTCCAAATTCAGTCCTCATCTTCTACAACCAAGATGCAACCTACTACCATACTCCACTTAATCATTTGTCACATCAAATAATAATAAATTTTTAAATATATATATTTATATTTAAATGATTATTCTTATATAGTGTTAGAATTTTATGATACTTTCAACCAAAAAAAAAAGAATTTTATGATACCAATTTTCTAGTGAATATTTTTTAAAAGCCAAAAAGTAGATTATTTAACAATTTTAATGTAATTAAACAATAACGAATAAGTATTTAAAATATAAATATATTTTTAAAAAGAAAATTACTATTACTTAATAAGATAAATAATTAAGTGGAGTATGATAGATTGTATCATGAATTGGAGAGAATCTGGACATGTATGTGTAAAGCATTTTGTTTTATGTTTTGGTTAAAAAAATGACAATTCTGTTAGTGCTAAATTACACCAAGTTACGTCAATAAAAAATATAGTAATATTCAAAGAACAAAGCATGTACACACAATGTTCATGATTGGTCCACGTGTCATGCATGCGTTACAGATGGAATATTTCTTACCAACAAATCATACGCAGCTGAATCATCATCTGACACCAATGCATTCATGGCAAAACCAGGCTGAATCTTTGTAGTGATCCCCTTCTCAATCTTCAAACCATGTGAACAATGATTATTAAGAAGTAACCCATATTTGTTGATATGAAATCCTCTAACTCTCTCTTTACAAAACCCTAAATCTGTTGTGAGGTGGGCATTGGATCTAAATGTAGCCATCCTCACAAACCGGGGGTATTTCAGTAAATTTACCTGCATACATTTGAATTAAGCATGATCATTGTCTCTTAATTAAAGAGAGTTAGCAAAAATGTATAAACCCGTGTAGTCTAAACTCAAATCGGATAATATTTATCCAAAATCGAGCCGAACCCAGAAAAGAAAAACACAAAAAACATTCAAGTAGAACCTAAACCAAAGCTGATTCAAGTTGATTTTCCAATTTAAACCCGAAATATGATTGCTAAACAAACATATTAAGAAATGTGCTCAAATATGAAGTTTTAGAGTACCAAGAAGGGAAAGATAATTATGAGAGAGTTTTTTGAGGATTTAATCTTCTCTCTTCTTCTTTCTCTTTCTCTATTTGGAGCAAGAATTCAAACATATAAAGAGAAATTAGAGTTGTATGATAATTGAGTGTCAGTGATGTGTAAGCTTTGCCGGTTTGTTATTCTCATACACTCTCACACGAGAAACACTCTCTTCTTTGAATAAAAATAGATATTTATTTTATTTTATGTATTATTAAAACCATATTGCGTAAACAAACTAAGGTTCAATTTTCTGTTTGTTATTATTCTTCTCATATACCCTCATAGAAAATGCACTCAATCTTTTTAATATCTAGGGGTTGTAAATCGCTGGTTTTTGCATAAAACTATTTGTTGCAAACTGAAAAACTTGACTGGTTTGTCACAATATATGTGGTGGGATTTTTCTCTTTCTTTTTTTTAGTATATTTTGTAGCATTTTATGTCTTAGTACATATTGTGTAGAATAAGCAAATAAGTGGAAAATTCAAAAAAGTAATAAGAGTTTATTTTTCAGACGAAATGTTAAGAGAAAGAAATGAAAGTGTCACAAACGTACGCCAAGACTGCCGAGTAGATACAATGTCATAAAAGACATTGGCAAAATGATTTTAGGATTTTGTATAAAATCAATTTATCGTACATACTTGTACATAAAATATAAGTCAAAATTGTAAGTACAAAATGTAGCATTGGGTGTGTGGTTATGCTGGAATAAGGTTGGGTTCAATAAAAATTTGATGTGAATCATGATCCACTATTTACTAAATGTTATATCGGTTTTTCTAACCTATGCCCTAAGGGCATAGGTTAAGCATACTATACAAAGAAACTAAAACCCTATTAGGAAACTAATGAACCCTTTTAAAAAAATAATTAATCTTGAATAAATAAAAGTTTACAAAAAATTGTCATTTTAAAAAGCTTAAAGGACATATGTTAGAAAAATCGATGTTATATTCTAATGTTGTTGACTTAATGATACTAATCGTGAAGAATTGAGCTCCAAAAGAGTTACTATACCTTAAAAAATCTCGTTCATCCAATAAAAATTTAATCACTGAGATTTTTAACTCTTTTTCATTTTAATTTATTTTTTCTAGAGTTTATTAATTGCTATACGTACGAAAATAGTAGGTAATTCCATCCAGAGTAACTTTATAAGAGTTGACCGATGAATGAAGGCTCCATTGTGATTCTGAAACACGCCACCCCTGCCCTGGCCCAAGTTTCCCTTCCCTAATCCATCTGAAAACTTGCAGAGGTATCGCATCCAAACTTTCCAGCAACCAGTCTTTCCTTGCTCTATTAGATTTGCCTTTAATGTCAAAGTGTGTGGTCTCTCAGACTCCATAGTTCACGTGTGTCCATTTTTCGTAGAAACCACGTTTTAGATGAGAGTAAGAAACTCTGGATTGTCTCACCGGCAACTGTATTAAATTTACGAGCCACGTTTTTTATTTTAAAGTCTTCAAAGAGTTCTAAACTCACGCAAGTATTTGTATTAAATTTACTAAGGCACGTGCTTAATTTTAATGTCTTCAAAGAGTTGTAAACTCACGCGAGTATTTGTGATATTTATCTTGGTTTGTAAAGGAAAAGATCTACCTCCTACAACAACCTTTATTAAGGTGATGTTGTCTCCTTCATTTTCAATTTAAGATCTACTCCCTCCGTCTAAGTCATTTGGTCTTTTAGATTCAAATATTTGTCTAATTCTATTTGTCCTTTTAGCTATTTTGTCCAAAACTTTCCAAATTTACCCTCAATTAAATGAATTGAAAAATGTAAAATGTATTACATGCAATAATAAGATTAGAAGTTGTGGAAGTTGTAAAAAAAAAGGTTAATAAATAAGGGTGTTTTGATAAGAATAATATTTGTCTTAATATGCGTGTATATTGCTCAAAAGCCAATTAGACACGGAGGAGTATTATTTTAGGATTCAATCAAGCTAATTAATGACCAAGTTCCAACACTCAAATGTACGATACTCAAACATTGCATTAAATGTGTAGAAACAATGCCCAACATAGCACGATAAAAACAAAAACACAACTTTCACAATATTAGCAATTGGTATCATATTGTTGTAATATATGGAGGTTAGGAAGATATTGTTAGTCTAAACCTTGTTAAACTAAAAATGCCAATTCAAGATTAAGTACTCTTATCAATTAGTTGCCAAGCAAAGACACTGTCACACTGGGGCATGCTCAAGGATTCAAAGCCCAAGTATCAAAGCAATCACGAGTGAGAGTTGCTATAAAGCTACAATTTGTTATCCATCCACCAAGCAACTTGACCTAAACCCAAAATCTACAATTCAAAGCCAAAGCATAAAATCTGCTCAAAATGCAGTGGCATTTTAAAGTAAGCCATTCTGTTAAGAATGATGAAGGATGGCTTTTTTTTAAGAGAATGTTGCATAACACATTCAATAGGCCAACAAAACTGGAAAAACACTAACCCATAAGATCAATCTGATTTAAGAAAAAGGAGTACAGGTTCGACCAAATGCTGACCAACAGAAATAATAATAACTAAGATAGCCCGGTAAGAGCAGTCAAAACTTCAACATAATGATAAACTGAAACATTTAGAAACTCTGAAACAAGAACATGGCTTAAGTAGTGTTGGTGGCCCTGGTGTAGATCTGCTGGCTTGAGTGGTGAGACACCATCCTAATCAGACCTCTTGCCATCAATTCCTTGATCATCCTCCTTGCCACAGATCCATTCACCTACAAAGTTCATAACAAGGAAAAAGAAATATACACTAGCATAAGTAACTAGGGCAAGATAAGATAAGCAAGTTGAAACAATGGATGGAATTCAGTTAGTTCCAACATTTCAAATTGTTGGAATTCAGCTTGTTCCAAAATACATAAAATTCATCAGCCAGCATCTCTCCAGCCATTTCAATCACAAAGTAACACACAAATGATGAAGTTCGCAAACCAATAACCTGTTAACCCTACCAATAATGGATATCTTAATTCTTATACGACATACATAAGAACCTAGCTAACTCAAATTGTTAACGATAATAACCCCTTGATCTTCCACATACAATTCAGAACATATATGAAATTATGAACTATGTTTGAGAATGCATATTAAATCAGTGTAACCTTCTTAACAATGTTCTTTAAAAAGATCAGTTTCCATCAAAATTTCGAGTAATTACTTCAACTGGTGATTAATTATGCAGTAGAGAAATCACAAATGAAATCAGGAGATTAAAAATCTCGCAGGAAAGGGGAAAAGAGATCGTTTACCCTCATACGATCGGAGAGAACGGAAGGTGTGGTGAGCTTGTATTTAGCGGCTTCAACAAGGATCTTATCGTAGGTCGCCTGATCCAGCACGACCATGTTGTTCACCTTCTCCTTTTGCTTTCCCTTGCTCCACTTCTGCAAAACCAAATGAAAGCCATTAATAAATCAACGATGACAACGAATCTCACATAAAATTGTTTATAATAAGAGAGATCGAGAGACTTGCCTTCTTCTTCTGCTTGCCACCGCCGGACTTGGCGGGCTTCGAGGAGGGAGGAGGAGCCTTATCCTTCTTGGGAGCCTGTAATGAAAAAACACAAAAAACAGAAAATTGAGATTAGACATAGAGGATGAAGATGAAGGGGAGAAAGAGAGGGCGAAGGATAGGTCGCCATTGTTTACCATCAGTGACGGTTTGCAGAAAGAGACGACGACGGCGGTGCTAGGAGAGGGTTTGGAGAGAGCTTTGGCAGAAAATAAGAGTGAGCAAGGGGAGACGGACTATCAGGTTTTAGGGTTTTTACGTGCCATATTATGCGACGGCGTCGTATGGTATCATCAACCTATTGGGCTTGGGCTTGGGCTTGGGCTTGGGCTTGGGCTTGTGACTGGGATCTTATAATGGGTCCAGCCCATCACTATAACTCTGGCACTCGTGACTTGTGAGAATTGAAAAGCTCGCATTATTTCTATATTGTTATTAGTTCAAAAAAATATATAAAAAAAGAGCAGTTTGATGGAGAAAAATAAAAAACCTTGATGCTTTTGTATAAAAAAAATGACACGGATAAATTTTTCGCAAATTATTCACGTATTTTAAGAAAAAACGGATATAAGAGATGTGTGAGTTGTGCATCAAAACTATTAGTTTGTGCGCCAAAAGTGTTCATTTGTGCATAAAAAATAGTCACATATACATCAAAATTGAGTTTATAAATACATGTTTGTTTGTCAAAATTATTCTTATGTGCACCAAAACTAATTGTCTTGTGTTCATTAAAAGGGATCGTATCTCGTATGTGCATCAAAATAACTAAAAATGTATCTTGTATGATTGTGCATTAAAACAGGTCGGATGTGTATCAAAACTATGTAAATGGATATACATTTGTGCATCAAAATGAACCTTATGAGCATCAAAGCAACAAAAAAAAATGCATCTTGATTATAAGTGCATCAAATTCGGCTAAATGTACATTAAAATTGATTAAAATGTGCATCTAAAAATGAAGAAGTCTGAAATCGATAAATAATGTGCATCAAACAATCAAAGCATAATATGCTAGTTTTGATACACAAAAAGGTGAAAATGATGTACAAAAGTGTGTCTTATTTATACATGTACCTCAAAACTAATCATATGTGTATCAAAACAACATAAAAGTGCATCTTATTTTATAAGTACATCGAAATTAACTTCATAAAAACTAGCAAACAATTGTATTCACTAATATAAATAAGATTTAAAAAAATAAGAAAGCAATTGCAAAGTTTGTTGCTCTTTTTGTATACCAGTGTAATGTAATTATTCATGGGACTTGACACTAAATGAAACCTTAAAGTCTAATGTACTGATTCTATATATATATTGGCTCAATATTTTGCTCAAGTATTGTCTAGTTAGAAAGATCTTCATTCCCAATAGAAAAATCTACTATATATATAAAAGCAATAAGGTTTGGAGCCACCATATTGCGTCACATTATTTTTTGTCACATGTCATTCATAAAATGCGCCACATCAGATTTTGACACATGTCATCCCCCTCATTAATTCATATAAATTATACAAATAAATTGGTAGTTTTGGAAACAAATCTTATGAATTCAAATATTAGATTTGTAAGTTTTAATATCATCCAATATTTTAGAAAGAATCCAAATTTTAATTTTGGAAGTTTCTAGCATATTTAATTAAACATTAATTTCTATAAAAACAAATATAAAAAAATCATGGTTGCTTTTTTTACAACTAGATTAATCTACTATATAAAAACCAACTAGATTCCTTAAATATTCCTAGAAGATTATATTTAAAGATTATTCATTCCTTAAATATTTCATAAAGATTTTATTCATAATTTTTGATAAACACATCATATACAATTTTTTTGATTTTTTTATATATTCCTTAAAGATTATCAATTTCTTAGAGTTTTCCAGTATTAGGATTTGATATTTTGGTTCCTATTATTTTAATTTTTGTTATAAAGTAGATAGCTTCAATAACATATTTTTTATTTAAAATATGTAAAAGATTTTAGTGAAGATAATACCAAAGTAAACTAAAAAAGATAATACCAAACTAAAATCGTGGATTTTCAAACTACAAAATCGTGTTTTATATAAAAATATAAAACAAAAATATATAAAAAAGATATACCAAAATGGAGAACATATTATCAAACTAAAATATAGAAAATAGTCTTTTTATATAACATCTTACAAATAATGGAGATTCTTGGTTAATATTTAAACAAAGTATAATCATCCAATATGATATTGACAATTAATTTTATTTTAAATGAAAGATGATATATAAGTTATAATTATTTTTTTAATTTGTAAAATCATTAATTACACTATTTTAAATTACCACTGTTTTGATTACAAGTTTAAAATTATGATCAAATCGATAAAAATTGAAATAATTTACAATATCAAGCTTGAGATTATAATTGCAAGTTCTCTCTTCAAACCTACACATATTCATATATACTTTATTTCATTTTGTACCAAGTTCTCAACCGTTAATTTTTTCATTACTTCGTTACACAAAAATTCACATTATTTTTTGTAATTTACTAGCCTTTGTTCATGTTAATATATGAATATGTGTAGGTTACCATTACTCGGTTCAAGCAAGTATATCACGTGAAGAACTATTACAACATCAATAGAGTTGTGGTGTGGATCCTACAGTTACCTTTGGTTGTCGAATTTAGTGGTTATGTTGGAAGAGGATGAGGCCAAGGTGGTAGAGCGGGGTTCGAATATAATGAAAGAATGATATTAGAAAGAGGAGGAAGAGAAGTTATATGCAAATTTTTATTAATTAATGTATGAAAATTATTTGCAATTATATATATATGTAAATATGACAAAATATTTTAAAATTGTGGATGTAATTTGTATATGACATGGACAAATTTATATGACAGGTGTAACAATTAATGTCGATCCATTTTAATCAACTATGTAATATATAATATTAAAGTTGTAATATATTTTGCCACATGGTGAATTCACATTCCACCTCATTTATAACATGTCACGTCATCTAGCGATATTTTATTTAAAACCAAATATTAGAACAAAAAATTATAAAATAAGAAAATGCTATATAATTTTCCATTTATTACGCAAGATATATATATATATATATCCATTTGCTCCGTGTAATATTTGGAAAGATAATTGGCTATATTAATATACTTTTATTATTTTTTCAACTATTTTTTAAATTATATGGAGTATTAGTTAAGTGTGATTTTTTATTGGATATTTGCAACAAAAAATGTGACAAACATAAATGTCAATAACTAAGAGGTAAGAAATAGCAATCAAAATAACAACATATATTATATATAAATTTGACTACTACTATAAGAGATATTACACGTATAGAGACCCATAATTAATGGTTGAATTTCTTATGTCATATATAACTTTTGTTATATGTATAAGAGATATGTAATCCAATTAAGCTAGATGTTGATTGTTTGTATAAATAAAAAATATAATTTTTATTATCACGTTGCATTAAAATCACGCGTCTTTTTAATATATTCAAATATATGTATGAATAAGCCACTATGTCTTCATCACATGTTTTGGGTAGGAAATAAAGCCGTCAAATTAAGTCGCCTCATTTTCATCACATGTCATTCCCACGTTAATCCACTTAATTTTTGTCACATATCACAGGTAAGAGATAAGGACACCATATTAAGTCGCCTCATTTTTGTCATATATCTTTGTCATGTTAATTCACCTCATTTTTGTCACATGTATCGGGTAAGAAATAAGGTCACCGCATTAAGTCATCTCATTTTTCCTGTCGCTTCTCCGTAAGCCACCTCATTTAAAATATTGGAGCTTGCGTTACTTATAAAATTGATAAAAAAAAATATTTTAATAAAATAAAATTTACGTTCAAATATTTTATCAAATTTTGTTAAATGTTGGTTGATCATCATATTCAATTTGTAGGTCATACTTAATTCATTTTTGTATTTAATATTAGTATAGTATACGTATAGGGACATTTTTTTTTTATATTTAGTCTATTAATATGACTATGCATTGAATCAATATGCAAATTAAATGATATATTTTCGATATAAAATTCAAGTAAAACTTTAACTAGATCCGCGCATGCGCGCGGGTACTCACGCTAGTTATTCACTTATTTTTTATTAGTGCGTCTTATTTTATAAGTGCATCGAAACTAACTTTATGTTCACAAAAACTAGCTAACTATAGTATTTATACATATAAATAAGATTACAAAAATAAAAAAGTTCAAAATCATTGAACAACCCGCATAAAAAAACTCATGCACAAACAATTAGTTTCGATGAACAATTGGTCACTTTAGATGTATAATTGTTCAAATTTAATGCACGGCTGCGTGCATCCCCCATGAACGTATTTCTCGAAAAATACGTGAAAATACAAAAAATATATGCATGTGTTGTTTTTTCATCCCTTTTAATGAAAGTCTAATTTAAAATGCTGATTTTTTTAAAAGAAACAACTAAAATTTATGGGAAATTCCGCGTGGTGACTTCGAAGTTTTGCAAATTCCGCGTGGTACACAAGGTTCTTCGGAATTCCGCGTGGTGACCTCGAGGTTTTGTAAGTTTCGTGTCGTAGCCTCGAATTATTATAAAAGCTAAAAGTATTTAAATTGTAGCCCTATTTTATTACTTAATTGCACAAAATCACCTTTATTTTTTTATATAAAAACTACTTAATTTTATTACTTATAGAAAAAAAAATTGAAAAAAAAATTTACAAATAAATAATGACACTACATATTATTATTTTAAAAAATCACCCCATTTTCATTTTTTTTAAATCAACCTTTTAGAATTTCTATCACCATTTTTGTATTATCAAAAGCCCATGCAATTTTATAAAAAAAAACCAACCTTTTCAAACATGGCTAGGACTTAAATTTGATTTTTTTTATTATACATAGGATATTCATAAATATATTTTTTTTAGAAAAATGAGATTGTTTTTGAGATTAGAAATACCACAATAATAATTAGAAGATATAAATATACACTCAAAAGTAAATTAATGGATATAAAAAAAAGAATAAATAGATAAATTAGAAAAAAATATTATATAAAAATATTTAATTGTAAATTTGATAAATAGTATGTATGAAAATTAAATAGATAAAGAGGAATTTAATTGAAGAGAAATTAAATAGTATGTATGAAAATTAAATGAATTAGATAAATAGGAATTAGACAGAAAAATAATTTTATAAATCTTCAATATTAAATTGGATGAGATAAATAATAAATATAAAAATGGTGATAGAAATTTTATAAGGTTGATTTAAAAAAATGAAAACGGGGTATTTTTAAAATAATAATATGTAGTGTCATTATTTATTTGTAAATTTTAAGTTTTTTATTTTTTTCTAAAAGTAATAAAATTAGGTAGTTTTTATAAAAAAAATAAAATAAAGGTGATTTTATGCAATTAAGTAAGAAAATAGGGATAAATTTTAAATAATTTTAACTTTTATAATAATTCGAGGCTACCTCACGGAATTTGCAAAACCTCGAGGTCACCACGCGGAATTCCGAAAACTTTGTGTACCACGCGGAATTTGCAAAATCTCAAGATCACCACATGAAAAAAATCAATAATACTGATTGAATTAATTGTAATATGACAAGAAAAAATATCACATGAAAATGGACATTCGGTTATAATATTCTTATTTATCACGTGAATGCCCATTCTCTTGTGATATTTTTTCTTGTCATATTACAATTAATTCAATCATAGTGTTATTGATTTTTTTGACCTACATTTGTTGTACATTATTATAACCGAAATTGGGATATTTGAAAGTATGTTTAAATTGTTTTTTTACAAACATGTGGAATTCGATGGGCAAAAAACATATTAAATTATCCATCCAAAATAAACGTGTTAATCGGATTAGTTTGGTTGGATTCCATCATTTTGGATTCAGGTTAAGTACGAGTTCGGACCAATCGAGTTATTGGTTAAATCGGATCAGGACGTCGAGTTATAACAGCTTAGCATGCGGGTTGGAGTTCACTAACAAGTCAATAACACCATTTTAAAAATATTTTTACTATTAAAATTTTAAAATATTAAATAATAATATAAATATGTATAAATAAATAAAAATTTAAAATTTAAATTATATTAATATTTAAAAATAAATAAATTTACAACCCAATCGGGTACTGGGTTGGTTGAATTTGAATCGTATATTCTCAGGTTAAAATTAGATTTCTAATCAATCAAGTCAGATTTAAAAATGAGTCGATCGTGTTGGTTTTTCACGTTCATTCAACTGTTTTATTTAGTAGGAATGAATTCGATTGATCAAACAAGTTTGGAACAATCGAGAACGAGGGAACCCGGTGACTAGATAGGCCGATGCAAGACAAAACTAGACAGTCTAAACACTAATTGGCGATGTCAGAAAGAGCTCCACGTCTCCACGAACGAGGTATGGGGTTAGAGTGGTATGGGGTTGGAATTTGATTCTTGAAAACATATGTTTGGTTACAATTTTGAAATGAGACTCAACCTCATACCCGGTGTTTGATTTATTAAACATGAAATCTGGTAGAAATTAGTATAAAAAAAGATCTAACAATTTCTTGTTTAATGTTACTTTTGAATTTCTACTTTTTTGGTAGAAATTAGTTTTGAATTTCTATAATATATATAAATATCTATGTTTTGCCATTGCAAATGAGTCAACGATAATAGCACATATCTGGATTGAAAATCACATGTATTTAAAAAAAACATGAAATTCGAACAATAATACCAAAAATCTGGATTGATAAGTAATATGAACAATCCGATTTCAAAACAAATTCGAACTTGACTATTGTGCTGCTATTGAATAATGATTCAAACAATCTGGATTGAAATAAAATATTCGAACAAGAATCTCGAAATTATACCCAACAATTTGAAGCAATAGTAGTACTTAACAATGGAGAAGCATGTTTCGAACAAAGGAGAGGCGATAGATCATAGATGTGGAGAGTAGTATAAAGAGGCTAGGTTTTAATTTCATTTCCAATTGGAATGAAAATCTCATACCCAAGGGAGGGGTAGAGTATGAGAATCTCATACCTATCGGGTTTAGGGTATCGGTTTGAAAATTAAAAATTATCATACCAAACACTGGGCATGGGGTTTCCATTCCCGAACCCGATACCTTCATTTCCGATACCCAGTTACCAAACGCCGCCTAAGAGGGTTGAAAAGATGAACCCAAAATACTCCACACATAAAGATGTACGAGCACCAAACTAGCGAGCTTGGACCAAAAACTACCAACAAAAAAATGAGATGAGACTAAGCCCAACAATAATCAACGAGCCACAAGGCTCAAACAAGACAAAGCCAAGAATGCCCAAAAAGGACAAGTGGTCCAACGGCCCAACTGAACCTCAAAGAAACCACCTCAAACGAACAACACCGAAGAAGAAAACAAAGTGCAAATTTGGCCATGCCAATGGACATCGACGAGATCCGTTAATAACCGTCGTCAAAACATTATAGGAGAACTTGCACGAGCTCCAGGTCTGTCGGAGATCACAATCGAAGTCGTTCGACCCGACAAAGGGTGCAACCGATTGAGAGGTCTGGGAAGGAGACGAAGAATATAGCAGATGGAGAGAACTTCTCGCTAAGAGGACAAAATTAACACATCTAATATCAGGAGATACGAGTAGAGACTCTAAATTGCCGGTCAGAGATGGAAAAAGCCCATTGAGAGGTCGTTTGTATGTGTGCTCGCCACCGCGCACACGCACGAACAATCAAAGGCAGATATGGAATAGGGAAAGATCAAATCCAAAAAAACATAGGGACTAAATCTTGAAAGGTAAAATCGAAAGTGAACTATAAAGGGGTCAAAGATTGATACAACCATTAGAGTGAAAAACACAATAAAAATAAAGCCAAATGTCTTATAAGTCGTCATTCGTATCTAAATTCGAAAAACAAACATTCAGGATTCAAATAAGTTTTTACATGCATAAAACGTTTCTCAAGAACTTAAAGAACGTAAATTATAAAGGTAGACTTAAAATTCAATAAAAGGTCCTAAAATTTTCCAACAAAAGTGAGACTTAACTCACAAACTTAACTAGCTTCGGCATCAATAAGTTGAGAGTCTAACAAATCAATGTCGACCTCAGCTTTCTCAGCCTAAGAGGTAGACAAAATTAGTATGTGAATGTTTTCCAATTCCTTAGCTATGATGGGATTGAAGAAGGAAAGCTTCTAAGCAAACAGTATAAGCCTAGAAGAGACATAAACTTTTTTCTCTCATATTGGAGAGTTTCTCACTCTAGCTTCTCTTCTTTTTCTTTGACTTTTATTCGACTTTTGTTGTCAAAGTCGAAAGGTCGAATTGTCTGTTTTTTCCGGCTATTGTGTTCGATTGTCGGAGAAGCTAGCTCATTCCCCCAAAGGCAAACTTTTAGGTTCATTCCTATTGACACCTCTCTAGTTCAAACTGACTCTTAATACAAATGTCATGTTAATGTTGAATCAAAATCCATGACTATATACTAATTGTTGCCATAAAGAAAAAAATAAAAAGGAAAAAAAACAAGGGTTTACCATATATATATGGCGGGAGTCAAGCTCTCAGAGTTCCTTCAGTCTTCCCTCCCCACCCCCAAAAACATCTCTCTGCCCCTTCACTTCTATCATTGATTTTTCTCTCGCCATCGTCAAAACCCAAAACCCACTAATCTCCGCCTTCCATTTCGCTTTTCCCTCCCTTATTTCCATCTCTTTCTCGTTGCTTCACCTGCATTCCCCCCTTCCCGATCACTCCGATTTCTAGGGTTTTTCTGAAATTTTCAGAAAATCGTAGTTTTATCTAGAAACGGGGAGCGAAGTTGGAGAGTCGGTAGCTCGCGGATTTCCTTCTCCCTCCAATCTCTAAATGGAGGACGCAGCTGCGGCTGCGCGTGGTGCTTCGCTTTCGATGCCGTCTTCTCAGGCGTCAACGGCACGGAAGGAGTGGCGTGCTGTCTCTGAACACTCTGCCCGTAGCGCCGGAAATGAGGTAGTAGTTTCTTATAATTTCGACTTACTTCGTTGTGCTGCATTTCTAATTTTAGGGTTCAATTGTTAGTGGCGTTGTTAGGGTTTATAGATTAGTGATTGATCTGCATTATATATCCTTTTTTTATGGCCAAGGAATTTGATCGGTCAAAATTAGGGCATTTTAATGAGCGAATTATATATGAGGCAATCCATGTGGTTTTAAATTGTAAGCTCCTCATAGATGTGCTTCACTAGTAAGTTTGCTTTGCTGGTTTCCGGTGTAAATGAATTTTATGTTGTTTGGTATCGTTTAGGTACAGCAGGGGCACGAATTGCATGATGCAATGAGTTTCTTTTCAATACAAATTGATGGAATTGGAGGCCTTGATGATGATTCTGAGCAAACGCTTCAGAATTTGGCCAAAGAGAGGGATGAATTGCAACAAAAGGAGATTCAGCTAAGGTCTCATATGATAGCAAGGTCAGCCATTGTGGAAATGAAGAAAGGCTTTGACTCCAAAATCAAAGAACAAGCTGAGCTGATAGTAGAACTTCAGGTATTAAATTGATATTGATGCCACTTAGTAATAGTATGAGGAAAGGGTATGGGAATAGTTAGCAGAATTGTAGTTTAAATGTAGTTCATAACAATGTTTGATACCTATATGGGTGTTAGGGAATGAATGGAAGGGATTGATAAATCAAAACAAACGGCCAAATTAACAAGAGCAAATTTATGTGATTCAAACTTTCTTTCTTTAATTCCAGAGTATATTGCATGTGATTTCCTTACTGGGTTAATACAATGCTCTAACTCTTAAGTAACATATGGATGTATTTTGTCAGGAACAAGTTGATGAGAGAGAGCAAAGAATTATGGAGCTGGAGAGTAACATGGAGGACAAAGAAAGAGAGCTGCATGCCATTAGATTGGACAATGAGGCTGTTAGTTTATAAGTTTCCTACTTCTCCCCTGGTTTGATGCCTTTTTAAGAGAAAGTTGTATGCCTTTAGCTTGTAAGTTCCTTAAATTCTTTCTTTTGACAGGCATGGGCTAAGGAAGACCTTCTTAGAGAACAAAACAAGGAAATAGCAAGCTTCCGGTTAGTGATTCGTTCCTTGAAACAGTTTCTATGAATCTAAAAGTTGGAGTTGGTTTGACATGGTTACACGATACATTTTAGAATTGCTTTCACGTTTCTACTTTTTAAAATTTCTATACTAGATTTCTTCTTTCATTGTGGCTGTTTGTTCGCTCGTCGCTAGACGAAGGAATGAAGCATAAAGTAGTTGGAATTTCGAGCTGATTTATAATGTTTGGTTGTGCTTTTCCATTAACTTTGACCTTGTGTCTACAGAATTAGAATGCAAGAGAGAAAACTTTGATTCTTGAATCGGTTGAGTGCTCATAATTTCCTCTTTTGCAGGAGGGAACGTGACAATGTTGAAGCTGAGAGGGCCCATCGTATGAAGCAGATTCAAGATTTTCAAGAGCATATTCAAGAAAAGGACAGGCAGGTGATGGAGTTGCAGGAACAGGTCTGTTTATTAGCGACAATTTGTTATATTATTTATCATTTCTCAATGAGAGCTGAACAGTGATTGGGTTTTAAATAATTGGTACTTACTTTTCTTTTCCAAGTAGTGTTTATCTTTTGGCAAATGTTCTGCTTCTTAGAATGACAAACCAATAATAGGACCACCCTATTACTTGATTTTTCTTAGTCCTAGCCTTATAGCAACTAAATGTCTTAAGAATCTTGGTTTTGCAGCATAGAATTGCTCAAGAAACCCTTTTGTACAAGGAAGACCAACTGAGGGAGGCTCAGACGTGGATTACCCGAGTTCAAGAAATGGATGCTTTGCAATCCAGCACAAATCATTCTTTACAAGCTGAGTTACGTGAACGCACTGAGCAATATAATCAGTTGTGGCTTGGCTGTCAAAGACAGGTTGTTATTTGTTAGTTTGTTGGGTTCTTTGATTTGCTTTTAAAATGAAAAGTATCCTTTTCCTGTTATTGTGGCTATGGGTGCATGACAAATTGCAAGCTTTTATTTCTGTAAAAATGGTAAGAAATTGAATTTGGAGTAGCAGGTAGGAGGTTTAACTTTTAAGCTAGCTAAATATATTTGATTACCAATTTACCATACCCTGACTTGAAATACTAAAGTTATTTGCAAAACATCTGATTACTGCCAGCTTATTTTGTTTCTCAAGATACTTCTTTTCATTTGCAATGTCTTGTAGCATTTATGTGTCTCTTGTTCTGTTGTTTTTTCATGCTTTTTATTCTGAATCAGTTTTGCAGTGTGGTTCATTATCTTATTATCTCTTACATCATACAATTTCATTTGGTTGATTTGGCTCTCTTGTTTTGATTTAATTAGTTTATGGAGATGGAAAGGCTACATATGCAGACAATCCAACAACTTCAGCTCGAGCTTTCTGAAGCACGTGGAAAAAGTGGAACTTATAATGACGAGTCTCACATTTTAAAAGCCAAGTCAAATGACATGCATCAGCATGAGCAAAATGATGAGAACCATCTTGAAGCAAATGGAAGCTATACATCAAGTGAAAATCCTGCAAATTCTTCAAATGGACATCCTGAAAATTCTCATTCAATTGCGTTATCTGGAAATGCTTCTGCTCAGGTATGACTTGCTAGCTCTATCAACTATTTTGCACTAATACCAGTTTTTGTATTCCAGTAGTAAAGTTACTTGACAGATGGTGACTATAATTATAGGTTTTTTTGTTTGTGCCAATGAGTCATGGTGAGATTTGGTTGTGTGTATTAAAAAATTTGATATATGCAGGTCCCTTCTTAAACTTCTATTGGGGGGCTAATCTGGCAAAAAATAGATTAATAGACTGTCTACTTACTTGGATTCAAAACTGAAGTGAATACTTGTTGGCTTAGTTGTGGATGATCCTATCTATTTGATCACATTATCATCCTGACTAATGTACCAAATTTCATGAGAAGAATCTTATTTGCATGGTAGAGAAGAATATCCGAAAGCCCATATTTCACGCACATTTGGAAAAATATCCCCTATCTTAGCTCAATCTTGTGATTAATGATGAGAAGCTCTTGCTCCTTCCAAGAATGTTCTAAATGTGTTACAATTCTCTGGCCCTTGAATTGATGGTAGTGACTTGTGGAACATGAATTTTATTGACCTGTAAATGAACACTCTTAATGGATTCAATTGACTAGGAATATAGGTTCAGAAAAATAGAAAATTACGTGTGAATTCATAGCCTAGGGATTCATTTTGAAGACTATAAATGATTTGCAATTGAATGTAAAATATAAAAATCTTGTATGAGGCCTATGAAACTATTTGAAGTATTAATTATTATTGTGATGAATATACTTGCGGTAGAAGAAATGTTGAAGAGGATACAAATTTTGTGCAAGCTGTAAAAATACTTTTTCTCTTGCCAATTTCTTTCACTGACGTGAATCACACTGAGGCAATTAGGTATTAGAGCTTAGAAAAAAAAAATGTTTGCTAGGTGCCTATGGTTATTTACTATATCTAATCTGTATAGAGGAATTCGTGTCTTTGGTGACGTGCCTTTAACCTAGTGCATAGGTGATAGACTGTTCATTTTTTGTTTTTTGTGCTTGCCAGTTTTTCTTCACTGGTAAGGCCTTCCCCAGGCCAAACAAAGTGTTTGGGTTCAGTCACAGGCGCCTTGGATCCCAGGCGTACTTCTTTTGAATATCCTACGGACTTAGATATGTAGGATCAAGGTCTTCCTCATTAGGATAATTAACAACCCATGTGTTTAGATTGGATAACCTCTGAACCTAAGCAAAAGCAGTGCGCTCTGTGTTAGGGATTGATGGGAGATGGTTAAAATCTTCAAGAGTCCGTTGCCACCTTTTAGGTCTCAATCTCTTTAGAATGTGATTTTGAAAACCTTCTGTTGGAGGCCATGCAGCTATTGAGTGGATATCTGCTGGCACTGAGTAGAGGTGAGGTTGCTGGCAACATAGGCTGGATAGCAAATGGCAGTGAAAGGTTGAAAATGACATTGGTGTTTTTTCTCGGTTGTCTCCCCTAAATAAATTTTATAAATCAGTCAAATGCTGACAAGTCGCAAGCAGACCCAAATTTGGGTCTATTGTGATAGATTTTCAATGCTAATGGAAATGCAGTGGCTCTATGTCTATACATTCACATTTATGTTAGTTATGAACTTGTCAAACTGTGAACATTAATGACTGGAAGCCTAGAAGGTATCTATAACAAAAACCTATTGACATGTGGAAATCACGTGATAATGGAAATGCAGTGGCTCTATGTCTATACATTCACATTTATGTTAGTTATGAACTTGTCAAACTGTGAACATTAATGACTAAAAGCCTAGAAGGTATCTATAACAAAAACCTACTGACATGTGGAAATCACATGATGCATCAGAGAGGTTGTGGTGATGTTGATTTGCAAAAAGTGCTATGCCAAAGATCTGATGTCGGATGAGTTCTTTTATATCTCTTGTTCACTGTTCTTTTTTGCTTCTTCAGCTAATGCATGTTGGAGATGTACAACATCTAATTTGGGAGTGATGCTTAGCAAAATGCATTTTGAGTGGACAAATAATTTTCGAAAAATAAAGTTTTTAATAAATACTGAAATTACTTCTTTTTAACATATAGTCAAAGTATGTAAGCTGCGGCAGACTATTGTTATTTGGAAATGACTAGGCGGTGTAGTCTTTGTCAAGCTAGTCTGAAACATAAACATGATAGCTGTGTAGTAAATGAGTTAATACTAAATTATTATTGTGATGTGATCCTTCCATAGGCCAACCTTGTCCCTGGTGTTCCAATAGCTCCTCAATCGTTAGTTGGGGTGGCCTCCTACCTTCCACCTGGACAGGTCACTGTACATCCATATGTCATGCATCAACAAGGGGCTAACCACTCCAATCCGGCATCAGTTTCCCAATCTTATGTTGGGCATTTTCCTACAACATCAGCAATATCGTCCTATCAACATTGGCAGGGCCAACAGGTATACAAATGATTTCCTTGTTGTTTGATGGTAGTTACAAGTCAACTGATAGTCTTCTGTTCTTATTCAGGCTGTAAATGATGTTTACCAAGGGTCAGTATCACCATCTGAGGCTGAGAATAATCTTGCTGGATCTGGTTCTAGTTATTCTCACGAGACATCTATCAATGGACATGACCTTCACCCAGACCATCTTAATAATCATTCAAGCCAAGGGATTGAAGCTAATTCTACAGTATCATCCACAGAGGTGGTTCAGGTCTAGAATAGTTAATGCTATTGTTTGTCCATGCTAAACTTTCTTTGGTCTTTTGGTCTTATGACAAATCCTTTTCCTAACATAGGTGTATGAGTCGGTTGATAAAGATTATTTGATCAGTCAAGGTCAGGCAAACTTGCAAAACATTTCTTCACAGTTTCATGAGGTACTGGGACTGACTTCAGCGGGACAAAGTGCCGAAATCAAGGTCTGAACATTTTTCTGTTCACATTATACTGTTTTGCTCGAGTAGTTTGTAAATGGTGATGAGTTTGAACTGGATTATTGATTCAGGAATTTGATAATGCGCAGGACAATGATGTCATTGGTTTAACTAGTGACAAATTAGAAAGCAGGGCCGTGAGAACAGAACCGATAGATTCTAGCGAAAGTCAGTTACCATCTGAGAAACTCACGAATCTAGTGAGTTCTGCTGAAACCAAAACTGACAATGCTACTGATGGTGCTCCAGCTGAAGTACCTGATTCTGTTGGACAAATAAATACTGCTCCCCCTAAGGGAATACCAGGGATTACCCTTCTTGACGAAAGGTCGTTATTGGCCTGCATTGTTCGTACTATCCCTGCTGGTGGTAAAATTCGCATTAGTTCAACGGTTAGTTACATGTGCATTAAGTATTTAGCTTTATGTTTGTGTGATATTAAATACTCCATTGGGGAAGGTCATTTGATATGTGTGTTCTTGCAGCTTCCAAATAGGCTGGGAAAGATGCTTGCTCCGTTGCATTGGCATGATTACAAAAAGAAGTATGGAAAGCTTGATGATTTTGTTGCTAGTCATCCTGAAGTAAGTTATGCCCAATCATGTCTTTAGATATTGTTTTCAGGCGTTTTAAAGGCATCATTTACTATTTTACCCAGAATTTCTCCATTTCTTCCTTCAATTTTTTTTTAAAAAGAAGAAAATAATAATTCCAAAATTGCAGATTTTCAGCACAAGCCTCCCACTCTAAAAGCTAATCCTAGGAATTGAGAAACTTGCATCTGCAATTATCCGAGTTTTTGTTCTTTTTAAGTTTTAAAGGAAAGAAACTCATAATTTCTGGGATAAAGACACTCAAAAGAGCTGACTCGTGATTATTTTTGGCAGCTGTTTTTGATCGAAGGGGACTCTATTCAACTTAGAGAAGGAGCTCAAGGAATCATAGCAGCAACAGCTGCAGTTGCAAAAGTTGCTGCAGCAGCCGCTGCAACTTCTTCTTACATGACATCCGCTTTCTCATCTGTGGCTGTCACACCCATGGCTCAAGCTAACAGATTAAAGAAGACCCCGTCTGTTGAGTTCAACCCTGTTGGTAATGGTGGTAATGCTTCTTTGCATTCATGATCTTTCACCAATTGCTGTCTTTATTCATTGCTACCTCTAATGTTGCCTGTGGTCTTTCAGATGTAGAGAGGAAGCTTAATGCAAGATCTGGTGCTAACGTTTCCAGCAAGCAGCAAGGACGGTAAATATCTAAGAATCTCATTCATGTTAAATTTTATGGTACATCTGATAATCTAACTTGTTTCTTTGTTGCCTGAATTATTGCAGGACGGTTGCAACACAAATGGCTTCTAGAAGATAGTTGTAACTTGTAAGTATCCCTTGGTGTTTATGGTGGAAATGGTTTGTCCAAATGTTTTGTTCTTTTATTACATTTTGTAAACTTTGCTTTAACTTTAACTCATGATTCTTGGGTTTGTTGTCCTTGCAGGATGAAGAATTTGGATGAAAATTGCAAATTTTCTAAAGAATGTTTGTGCACAACATAATTTCAAGGAAGGGTCTGCGCAGACCAGGGGAACACATCAGCATTCAGCCAAAGAGAAGCTGTTGGATTTTGATTTCTCATATGATTTGATATTCACAACATTCGGCTATATATCTAAACCTGAAACGGATCGCTTGTAAACTGCTTAAGACTGATCATTTATCTATGCGTAAGGTTCTTTTGAATGCTACTTCTCAAAAAATGAGATTTGTATGAGTCTATGACTAGCTTTTCTAGCAGGCACATGTGTTGATATAACGAAAAATCTGCAGGATTACCCTTGTGGTGTAGTTTTACCATTCTTTCTCTGCCTTGTTAATCTCCATAACCATAGATTAAGACAATGGAATTGAGTTTTGGGTACAAATATCAGCTGACCATTGTCAATATTTGTGGTTTTTTTTAACTCCAAACCAATTTTACACTATCATCAAATCTGTTTTTTTTTTTAAATTTTAATTGAAGTGGTAATTAAATTAAGATACATAAGTTTTTTTTCCATCCTGAATTTCCTGTTTCGAGCTTTGAGATACCAAGTGTTAGATGTTTCGAGCTTTGAGATACCAAGTAGTTTTACCAACTGCTTCAAAACAATCAAGTTGCAAATTTCCCTCAGGGTTGTTTTGCATTTTAGCAAAAAACTGAATCATTGGCATCTTTGAAGGCCCCTAGAAGAAGTTTAGATGTTCATAAGTTGGCAATGGTTTTTTTTTCTCACATCCTTTCAATCAAAATGTACAAAGATTCAGCGACTTCTTCGGATGTAACAAGAACAACAATATCATTAAACAGTTGGTGAAGAAGATATGTGCAACAGGGCAAAACACAGACTGATAACATCAGTAAATGTCATTTTGAATTGATGATCTAAGAACTCACAAACGTCAACTCTCCGCTCTTCTGCTCTCTCATATTTCTCAGCTCTTAAACTGCAATCACACAGATTCCACAGGATTATGATACAGACACTAAGAAATCAAATTCAATTAAATTTGAAACAATAGTCAATCATTACCGATTTCACTTCTTAGCCACAAAACAACTTAGGAGACCTTTTCGTCCTATCGACTTCATCTTCTGCTTTTCAACATACGCAGCGAGCTCCTTCTGCTGGTGGAGGGATTCATCTAGAGCCTGTAATAGAATGCAATTTCTCAAAAACTTGGAAGTAAACCAAAAAGAAAAAGTCTGGATGTATACCTTTCTAGTTGCTATAAGCTCAAGTTGAAGAACATCTACTCGACTCAAAGCGAAATTCAATAGCTCCTCCTTCTCAGGCGGCATGACGGGTTGCTTTGCACATAGATCAATCATTTTCCCTTCCAATTCAGATACCCTTTTCATCATGGCGAAATACTCAGCCTCGGAAATGGATGCTGGTGATATTTCCTCATGGTTGCACTCGCATTTAACTTCGGTTTTGGTTTCCTTGAAGTAATTCAGCCTCTTTGGTGTTATTATGGTGAGAGGGATCATGGCAACAATGTTCATGATCAAAGTCATCAATCTGGCGAAAAACTGCCACGTCATCAAGCTGATCTGGCCACCCTTGGATGCAGAATAATCTGATGAAAGAATGCATTCATTTATCAGAAATTGTAATCTGGCTTCAATGATAAACATGATAAATTCCAATTTGTATAGAGCTTAGTAATGTCTTTTATTAACTCAGTTCATTTGTTTACTTCATAATCACGTTTTTATTTATTAAGGGCTTGTTTGGCACTGCACATTATAATCACATTTTTATTTATAAGTACTTATTTGCAAAGAGTATGGTTTGGCATATCAATTACTTTATAAAATTTCCAATGTTCTATCAACGACCCGTGAAATTCAATGTTCTAAACTATATTTTACCATAAAACCACATCATAACTGAAAATGGCATTATAAAATGGTCTGTCAAACAAAATCCAAGTATCTTTGATGATACCTCTTGTTTTGGGTGCATCTTGTAGCAAGGATGTTAGTGTCACCTTGTCCACAGGTTTGTCGACTATTGGAACTGAACTGTCGAATTGTTCAGTCACTGGTGAAACATTGGTTATAAATGCCTGCACAAGTAACCCCCCAACAATTGTTCAAATTTCGCCTTTTATTCTGTTTAGGTCTCAAATGATTAAAAAAAGGTTATATTTTGTCCAAGTACTTACATCTTGATCAAGATCCTTGTCTTCTGTTTGAGGATGAGATTGTTCATCGTCAATTGACTCGCAATCCTATTTGGAGGGTAATTTGTAAAAACAGGAGAAAACAAGTTAATCATTCCATATAAGCAAAAAAATAGCAAAGACTCGGTCAGAAGTTAATAACTAGTAAATGCAATCTAAAAAGGTGACATTTTGTGTACCTCATCTTCTCCGATTATCTTCTCTTTGATGGAACTGATCAGGTTAGTTGTCATCCACTTGTGCTCACCGTTATAAGCCATCTGACCAATCAAACACTATTACTCTAGCAAAAAAATGTGATTGTAACAAAAAAAATGTCCTAGCAAGAAAGTATGATTTGAGTGAGCACTTTTCTTTCTCACCTTCAGTATATCAGGGTCATTCCATGGGCCTTTGTCTGAATTTATACATCCGCCTTTTCCCTCACAAGTACACGAACCGCCCAAAAATTCTGGCAGTTCACTGCACACAAGATGCCATAAAGGGAAATTCGGGATCGCTTCATGAAAAGGTCCTTATCGAAGGATTTTCATTTAAGTCAAGAAAAAAGTAGTGTGAAAGAGATCTTAAAATCGATATCTTTCTCACCTGGCATCTATAATTTCAAGCAATTTGCTCTGGTACTTGTAACCTAGAACCTGTGGCAAGTTAGAAGTGAGCATGCCTTAAAAAATTTCAGAGTTGCAAATTTAGTATCAAATAACACTAGAAGTCATGAACATGGGTTTTACATGGATCTTTGCAGCTGTCTTGGGATCAATGAAAGACTTAAGGGTGTTCCACAACAACCTAAACCCGGATCCTGCATTGATGATGTACATTCTATAGAGAGTCTGAAAATGATCAAATGGGAAAATAAGAGCCTTAAAAATGCTCAAGAGTGGTGATCAATTGATCATAGTCCTAGACAATGACAAAAGAGATGGAACCTCTGGATAGTTGTCGCCGTCAATCTTCTGAAGGCTCTGAATTAGTTCCCTTGCAGCTTTGTTGAAGTTTTTAAGCCCCTGTAGCAAAAAAATTGCAGAAAATGTAAAAACATAAAATAGGGAATCATGAATAGGGTGCAAAAACCATTTTTTATATTAATCTCACCACTCCTTGAACATCCAAGATTGTGGTGCTCTGATCAATGTGCTTCTTGGCTGCAATAGAGCAGGCTGGAAACTTATACGTAAACGTTCTCTCAAACTCCTGGACATGGAATTTTAGGTATCGCTCCATGGTGGTGGCTTGCATTAACTTGGTGGGTTCAACTTGGCCTAGTCTCTCTACATAGACAGGTCGTCCTTCTTTGTCAACTCCATGGTGCCCTTGTGGATAGTACTTTTTGACCTCATCAATCTCCTTGAACTCAAAATCCTTTATAAAAAAAACACAACAAAAACATTCCTTCCATTTAGCTACATTCCATTTCGTGTGTGTAAAATTATATTTGTACAATGTCTATATGTACCTCCATGATGGTATCGGAGCCAAAATCCTTTCTCCACTGAAGCATTTCAATCCACATTTGCTTTGTTTTATCAATGTCAAGTTTTCTGGCCTTCAAAAACCTGTCAACCCAAATAACACCTCAGTAAGCCAATCTTAATTGCCAAGGCCTTCATATCACCTTTTCACTATATAGCATTTGTATGAGGCTTTTATAATTTGTAAGGGTCCATGATGTGATTTATGTCCTACACCATAAAGACACAAGCCTAGTAGGCTACTCCATCTACTACCAATTGGTTTTCACTATATATCATCAGTAAGAAACTTTAGTATCATCCGCCAAAACCTTAAACAGCAAACCACTTCAACAAAAAGGGGCCAAGAAGCAACAGAAAGAAGAACCTTAAGAGGACGTGGTAATCATCGTGTCTGGCAGGGAGCAAGTCCTCAGATATGAGGAGCTGACGAAATTCATCAACGACCTTGACTTCATCCGCGTCATACTCATTCTCATTCTCAAAATCCGCGAAAACAATCCTGCCATTCTTCCTCTTTTTCGTCAAGGAATTCTTGAACTTGTTTGAGACGTTAACTGCCTTCTTCTTGAGAAAACCAAGCCTCACCCTCCTCTCCTCATCATGACCCTCCAGCACCATTTCGCCTTTCTCTAGGCCTTTGAAGGAAATAATACAGATAATTTGTCTGAGACTTGTTTATACGATGCATAAACACATTTGTTTGTGTATTAAGGAAATCATCAACTAACCGGGTTTGAGAATTTGATCAGCAGGTGCTGATATAGTATCTGCCATGTCTGCGTGATCCGGGAACTCCAACTCCAGCTGATTGTGTTTCACAGAATGCCCATTTTTGGGCTCTGAACAAGGCTTATAGCCTTAAACACCTATTTGACATATAGATGGACAAATTTGGAGAAACAAATCAGATTAATAGTAAAACCAAATGTTTCTGCATTCATTTTCTAACAGATGACTCTAGAGGAAAGATATGATTAATCGTCACACGAGAGAGCAACATCATCTCTTCTGCATAAGAAGTTAAAAACCCTAATCTCATTGCAAAGAAACTCGCCAAAAACCAAATATGATTCAAGATTTATCAATTTTACACGCAATTTGAAATCCATCTCAATTTGAACATCCAATAACTTTTCATGACATTAGGTGAACAGCGATTCATTCCACAATGACCCAAAACGGGGTAAATTTGAGGGCTTTCCTTAATTTCATGAATCAAATTCCAAAACCCAGAAAAAAAAAAATTGAATTAGATTAGCATGAGTCACAAATTTGAAGCACCAAAATCCTATGAACACGCATATGTACATATAATCATCAAGATCAGTAGTACCAAAATACGCACAGAATAAAGGCGAAATCAATAACTGAATGTATCTGAACAAAGAACAACAATGGAAGGGGGGAAATTATTATTATTACCTTGGGGGTGGACAAAAGGGATTGAAGAGGCGGAGCATTAAAAGCGAAGAAATTGAGAGGCTGAATATAGAGAGGAGGGCAACCCATTTGTTCTCCTCCTCTTTTGGGGGTGAAAAAACAGCTGAGAAAAGAAGATTTCAGAGTGACAGAGTGAGAGACATTTTGATTTCGTTGGCATTTTCTAAAAAAAAAGTTGAATTTCTGTCCTTCTAAGCGGGAAGGGAGGAGGTGTAGCGAAAAGCAAGCCACGCCCTTCAATTTGTGAATGTTGACTCATGATTTGCAGCTTTTCTTCTGAATTTTCCCGGCAAAAAATATATTCTTTTAACGGTAATTTAGAGAAGGAAAAGGTACTTTGGGTACTTGTATAACGTATGTTGAATTTGACTAGCATAAGTTGGTGAGTAAAAAGGGAAAAATTACTCAAGATAATACTAACTTTTATCGATTAACTCAAAATAATACGAATTTTTAAATTGACCAAAAATAATACTACCAATTTTTATTGTATTAATCAAAAATAGTACAAAGACATTTTTGGTGGAGATTTCGGCAAAACATATGACGTGTCTATTAAAATTTGTTCACTACACATTAAAAAATATTGATGGCTAAGATTTTGAGGTGATTATTACTCATTATCATCATACAAATTACCATTTCGTATATAAATAATATCGATTACATTATATAAATTATCATTTCAGCTTGTGGCATTAATAAAAGTTGGTATTATTAATGACCAATCAACATATTTCAATGGCCAAATTACATATTTTGTCAACATTTTCACAAAAAATACAGTTGTACTATTTTTAGTTGATGCAATGAAAGTTAGTTAGTACGATGAAAGTTGATATTATTTTTAGCAATTTAAAAGTTGGTATTATTTTGGGTTAATAGGTAAAAGTTGGTATTATTTTGAGTAATTTTCCCAATAAAAAAATGTTGAGATTTTAATTAAAATAAGCTTATTATGAAATTTTGATGGTTTTGGATTATAAGTTAACAAGGAATTTCATAAAATAAGCTCAGTTTTTTTATATTGGAATTATACACCCGAATTTTTTTCCCCCAATTTGGCTACATGTTGAGCTTATGCTGTTATTTGAGTGAATCGTTTTTTTATTTGTATTAGAATTTTTTTTCACCTTAATTTTGTCCACAATCTATTATCCGGGTACCAACTGAGCATAGCTCATAGAGTCATAGAGCTTTTATTTTTCACCTTAATTTGATACTTTAGTTGGAGGGGTTGATAGGCACTTGTCAATCTGGTTAGTTTAGGTTTGATCATTTCGAATTTGAATTGAGTATATGTTTGGATTGTTAAACTTTGAAGGATAATTGAGCTCACTCATTTTGGGTTTTGTGCAGGTTTGGATCGACCAAATGAGTCAAAAACGTTAAAAATTTAATGATTACTTAAATAATACGGAGTATTATTTAATAACAAATATTATTTACATATTTTAAGATTATAATATTTAAAATAAATGTGGTAATTTTGCAAAACACGAGTCGTCAATCCAATAGGTTCTAGTTTTTAACCGAATCAGGTTCTTATTACTCATTGATCCATTGATTTTCGAATCGGGTTTCAATCGTAAAAAAATTCGGACGATTTGGGTCGGCTTGTCGGGTTGAGCTGGGTCAAGTTTTTTGTAATAGCTGCGGTTTTTAAGGATATTTTCGAATTTTTCTCGGATATCTTTTTAACCTTTTTGTCCGTTTTAACGCTTAATCCAATATTTTTGTTGGAGATTAAATCCTAGAAAATTCTTGGTGATATCCTAAAATCACAAAGAAATGATTTTATGGATCGGTGTGAATTCTAGGATTTTTCAGTGGAAAAAGAATATTTGTTGAATAAGCCGTCTTTTTAATTATGTACCGGAAGGAATGTAAAATACGAAACGGAAGCCTTAAAAATTGAGGGTAGCAAGATAAAATCATGGAAAATTGGTTTTATTGGTCTACATAATTTACGAGACGTTTTTCGTTTAGTGAGTTTTTCCACCTGAGGTACATAATTTTACCGCTTTAACCCGAGCCCCGTTTCGGGACGGAAAATTACACGGGACGTAATTGCTTAACACCGAAGGACTTGGGGAGATAGAATTTAGAGCCATCATTCTTGACTTTCAACACTCATCATCTCTTCCATTTCATTCTCCAAAGTGAAAGCCGAGAGAGAGAGCGGACGGAACGACGCTGAATTGTTCGGACCTTCACCGCCGGTTTTGCTCGCCACCGCCTTGCCACCACCTTTCTAGCCAACCACCCTAGCTCCACCCTCATCTCCTCCTCCTCCTCCTCTTGTGTGTGTGCAGCCAGCAGCTGAACCAGGGAGAAGAATCAGGACGGAACGGATTCGGGAGAAGGGACGCCCTTCGTCTTCGGCTTCTTCTTCGCCTAGTTTGGGACGCCGCCGGCGTTCAGCAGCTCGCCAACCACTACCACCACCAGGGGTTGCCACCGGACACCACACCGCCACCTCGGGTCCTTGGGTCGAACCACCATCAAGCCGAACAAGCTCGAAGTTCGAGTGAAGGTATTAACGCTCGAAATTAATTAGCGGGGTGGTTACGGAGCCATCGAAAGGACCTTTCGGGTCCGCTTTACTAAGTAAATTTATGGTTTTTATAATCTTGACGTTGATACGGTTCCACAGGTTCAAACCGCTCGAGAAACGGACGTCTGGATTATTACTTATAGCGAAGACAAGTTTAAACATCGATTGTCAGGTAAAGGACTTCAGATAATTACTCAGGATTCGTTGTTAATCCGTTTGATCTGAGATTTTGTAATCTTGTAGAACTGCTACTAATGAACAATTTTTATTTAGAAAATTGTTTCAAAAGTGAAGCGGATAATTAGTTATAATTCCGCCAAGATGGCTCCTTGAAGCATGAAAACTAAGGATTTATATATATATATATATCGATATTCGGAAATCAAATCGTTTATCAATTAGGAAGTTGTAGAATTGGATTATACAACTAAGAATTGTATCCATGAGCTTGTGGTTGAAGAATCTGTTGTTATAATTGGCAGAAGGCAGATAAAGATTTCTGTTGGACTCGCTGAGAGCGTAAAGCACACCTTATAAGGCAAGTGGACGGTTCTCTCTTTCATTATTGCTATTAAATGAGGAATTGAATCCCATTTAATATTTGTGTTGGGAACAACTTGTTTGCTTAACAAAATAAGATAGGATGTTATAATTGTTAGAATTAATGACCATGTTATTTATTCAGTTTTGCACTAGAACTGAATTTAGGTTCGTTGTTTGTGACCTTCTGTGTTAGTCGTCTCATGCTGAGACATGATTGTGAAGTAGAATAGTTCAAGGATAAATGATCATGGATGAAATAGGCCCCCTGATCTCGGTTGTTGGCCGTATCTCAGTTTTTAGCCGAGCACATACATTTAAAGAACCGTGAATGAAATGGACTTCTGATCTCGGTTGTTGACCGAATCTCGGTTGTTGGCCGAGCATAAATAAATGATCATGGATGAAATAGACCCTCTGATCTCGGTTGTTGGCCGATTTATGTAAAAACTACTAAATGATGCAAATGCACAGTTTGAAAGTAATGAAAGATAAGTGCGTTAGGCACATTAATGCACCTGAATGGTTAGTCTATTCGATAACCATTCATACTCCCGGTTATGAATGATTCTTAATCAAACTCTGATTAAGTCAATCTGATTAGTCGATGAAGGCTTTTAAAAATATTGTGTGATTAATATAAGTTCCCAACAATTGTTCATGTTTCATAATGGGACCGCAAGTTGTGGTGTCCTATCTTTTGATTATGCATGCCTCATTTCTTATCCTCTATGGGACTGCTAACTGTTGGATCATCGACCGGTTGTCATTCGGATTTCGATGCCAATATGTTTAGTCACTACCATAGGAACCAGTCATTTTCTCCACTTGCTTAGTCTTTCATTAGACTAATCCGACCACCTTATTCAATTGCATGGCCGGCTGGTGCCCATCGTCTGTGTACGACGCATCAGCTACTAAAGAGGTTAATCCGCGAAGAGAAGGCTAGCCAAGGAGTTTAGAATGTAAAAAGGTTTTGAAAGTGGTCGCTTGAAGAAGAATAAGTCTGTTGTAAATATTTTACTTTTGCCCAAGTTGTGGTTAGGATTTTGTGTATGGAAGGAAGTCATACTATGGTTTGTAATAAAGTGTTGTAATACTTGTTGTGATTATAAGTTTAAAGCCTTGGGTAACCTTGAATTAGGACTAATTAGGGTTACTGGCGGTAACACCTCAAGTACAATAGGGAGGGGGTGTTACATTTTTACCGGTGTGTAAGTATTTGAAAAATCTAAATTTACTTAAAATGCTGAATATTTTTATATGGTATTATAAGCTGAAATGTCAATTATGCAGGAAACTTAATTATGTCTAGTAAAATGCCAATCAAATATTTGTTTTCAATTCAAGTGGATCGATATTAAACAGGATGACGAGTCAGATTTTAACCATCTACAAATAAAACCGGGATCTAACTTCTAACATAAAAACTTGAACTAATATGTAGGGATTCATCTTCGGGTTTTTTTACCGGATCGGGACTAAATTCCCCAAAAAATTGGACCGTGGACCGAATCGGATATTCTCGGTCCAGTCCAGATCCGGTTTTGGACCGAAATATTCTTTTATCAATAAAATATATATTATTTTAAATAAAAAAGTTTTTATTTATTTATAAAAAACATGATTTTTTTTATAGAAATTATATATTATATCATATACAAATTAAGTTTATATTTTTTACATAAATTTTATAATATAACTATACATATTTTTTTATATAAAATGAATTTTTTACCACTAATAAAAAAACCGGTTCGAACTAGGGTTGGACGTGGACCGACTTTTAACTTTTGTGGACTGAGGACCGGACCGGATATCTCTCAGTCGGATCCACCCCGGTCCGGTCCAAAAATCTGGTCCGAACTGGATTTTGCCCACCCCTATGTGGGACACATCCAAAAGGATGACATTCTATGACTAGAACTATAGACTATAGTTCAATTCCAATCTTTTGAATTTTGATCGTAATTCTATATGCCCCAATAAAACTCATTTATGATTGCAAAACTTTTAAGAAGCGCTTTGCCGTATTATTGAAAGAAACCTAATAAAAAGTAGTGTTCTCTTTTTGTTTGAGATTTATGTTGACATACGAAATTTCGTGAATATAATCTAGAGTAGAATTAGGCCAAGCTACACCAAGCTATAATTGAGCTCGGCCCACGCTACCACATTCTATGCATATGGCCAAGCCCAAACATACGTAGCATAATACTAGGATGAATACCCACATACTCATTAAATCATATTTCCTTACAAAAGAAATAAGTTGTAGGATAAACATCGTTTTTTGTTTTTGTTTTTTTAACAATGGACCTCACCTCACCCACATTTGGTAGTAAATTCCGGGTTTGTGTACTAGCTGGCAAATCATACGAACGAGGTCAACCGGCTTGCACCGACCGACTCGATCATTAGAGATGGTGAGACTTGGTTTTTTCACTCAAATAAAGGGGCGGATGCTAGGATCGAACTTCGGTTAATAAAACTTAGCAAACATATGTCACATAATGAATATGTTGCTTCCCGTTTAGAAGAAAAATTATAAAATGGCAATTATTTATCCTAAACTCTTCATACATACAATTAATTCTTATAGAAATTCCCTTTCATAGTGATTGATCAACAAAATCACCTGGATGTAATTTCATGTAAAATATAATAAAACGAATGAGGGCATTTCTGTCATTTATTAATAGCTTAACAAACTTTTTGTGTTTGAAAAGGTTTAGATGCAAGAGAGATAAATCACACAAAGAGACACACTCTATCTAATAGGTGAGATTTGACATAGGCCCTTAAATAATTTGATAAGATAAAAGAATACTAATTTCTTGGACCCCCCAAACCAAAAGAGAAAATAAGAAAATATGTTCTCAGAGTTGGCCTTGCAGATGAGGAGCATGGATTATTTTGGATGCTTATTTCTGAAAAAAAAAAAAAAATAATCAACACCCATGCATATTTCAAATAATCAAAATTATTTGACAGTAGAGCCTACATGCTTATCTCACTTGATTGAAGAGCATGTGGGCCCTATTGAATTCGCTTTTTACAATCAGTTTTTAGAAAATAAGCAAACTCTTAGACCGAACACCTACATGTTTATTTCAGAAATAAGTTTTTATTTTCAGCATCGGAAACAAGCACCTAATATCACTCGGTCGTAGAACGGAGCCCAAGTAAAATATGCTATTTATACATGCATTATGCAATTCTACTAAGCTAAATATTTATGGTTCAAAAAGAAGCCCCCCACCTAACTGCTATACACCTCTCTTATGGGTACTTAGTGGGCCCGGTTGGGTTGTTCCCTTTTCACAAAGGCCACACAATATTAATGGGCCCAATTTATGGGCCATGAACATGGTCAAGACTTATTCGTCCATATCACACCGACAAATGGTGTTGCCACTTGCAGGAGAAGAAGAGTAGTATAATATTGCCAAGGAAATTGCCACCAATAGGTAATAGCCACGTGCCAACACCTCTCTATGTATGATATTAAAAAATTAATTAATTTTCCGACTACTACACAAAATTATTGATCTCCATTACTACCATGTCTTCCTTTGTCCGTTACTTGCATATTTCATGTCAATCCTAGTTACCTAGAAAAGAATTGTTAATGCCTATGATCAAGTTATATAGCTTTACTTTTTAACGAAAGACCTACGTTTGTTGATAAACTCTGAATCCGTAAATTAGTCGACAAAGCGCACAAATCAAGTAAACTAGCTTGCACCGACTGACTTCACCTAGTGATGGTAGAAAGAATGATGAGACTTAATTTTTCACCAAGTGAGGAGACAGGGGTAAAAATTAAACTTGAAACCTCCTAACATCCCCATACTTTTTCGCCCTAAGTTATGTAGCTTTTTTTTGTAATATTTGTTAATACTCGTATGTTATAACTCATCACAATTCACAACACTTCAATTTTGAGTTGGATTTTCTTTCAACATATAAATATTAAATGAAATTCTTTATCAAGCGTGCATTACTATTCATCAGAATAAAGCTCGATTTGAATATCAAAATGTTTGATTATCCTCAAAACATATCCCAAAATAACACATTGACGAATTCATATATGAAACTTAGGAGAACAAAAAGTAAAGTAAAATTATAAGGAATTGTAAAGAAAAAATAACTACTCCTAGCAAGCTAGCTAGGGTTAATTCATTATTGTAGCTAGCTAGCTAGCTAGAAGGGCAAATCTTCAACCTTCCGAAGGATCGATCATATCCTTCTATATAAGATCCTTTAGTTTAAATTCTTTTCCCCTCACCGTCAACTAAAGAATTCTATACCCACTATATAATTACAATCAACGTATAATTAAGTAATAATTAATTAAAAAAACAACAATCAAGCCGATAATCCGGCTTGGAACGCCACCCCGGTCTGAGTCACCCAAGCCGAGCCATATATAAACTGAGCCACGGTAAACTGGCTCGCCTCACTCTTGCTCATATTAACATGAACACCGGGCCACTTGACCCGGCCGCTCGTGTCGGCCCGAGGACCGGTGTTCATGAACTCGCCATAATACAACGTGTTCACGGGCGAGGTGGCGTTCCACTCGAGCCACCCTCTCGGGTCGACATGGTCCCCGATGTACGACATCATGTACACGACCCGAGAGAAGACCTTCCAGGGCCGGCCCAGGAAGGTCGGGTACGAGCCCTTGACGGGCTCTAGGTCCGCGGTGGCCTTGATCTGGCAGGCGTGGATCGACATGCCCGTGTTCTGGTTCGGGTCCTTGCGGTTCTGGGCCGTGACCGTGACCTTCTGCTGGGCCATGGGCTTCCGGGCCCACATGTCGCAGTGCTGGAAGACCACGGCCGCGTTCCCGAAGATGAAGTCGACGGTTCCGTAGATGTCGCACTCGCGGTAGAACTGGCGTTGCGAGTGCGTGTAGAGGGTGTCTTGGTAGCCCTTGATCTCGCACCGGTAGATCACCGCGTGGTCCGCCCCGACCCGCAGGGCCACCGCCTGGTGGTTCCCGGGACCCGCCTCGTTCGTGAAGGTTATGTCCTTGGCTACGAACCCGGTCCCGGTTGCAGCTGTATATACATAACAATATGGTAAACTCTGTTCAGAATATTCTTTTAATAGAAGGAGAGCCAATACTTTCCGTCTCCTATAGTCCTATGCAATACATGCACACTTGAGATGATTACATAGAGTTATCACTAGTAATTGTTCAAGGTGGGTGTATGAAAAAAGAATGTTCAAGGGATTGATGATTACATTTTTTTAAGTGTTAGGTGAAGATAATCACATTGGATAAAGTTTAACTAACTCATGTTGTTATGGTTTTCCACTAGAAGCGTACGGAAATGTTGACTTTATAGTGAAGAAAAAGAATTGGTCTTGTGTGTAATTATAGAGAGTTGAATAGTATGCAAAAGTTACAATAATGGGCAATTTTTCCAAAAGCTAGAAAGTAGAAACTAAGAAATATAACTCGACTCGATGAATAAATATGTTTAAATCTAAAGGTGTCAATATAAGACATTAAGACTTGTCAACACCGAATAATAAGTGGGATAAAGATGGGTCACATGCATATAAATATTTATATGACAAGGTGGATTTTAGATAAGAAACATATAAAACATAACAGTACAAGGCCCCCTTTGGTTTCTTACCAAAGCCACATACCACGTGCTAACTATTTCTTCGAGTGATAATATGAAGCCTATCTAGCAAATCAAACTCGAATGATTAATACATTATTATACTTGTAAGCGTTACACATGGTAGCTAGATGCCATTTATAGCACTTCTATGTTTTGATTTCAATGAACTAATCATTCTCTAGGGTAACTTACTAACTATTCATTTACTTCAACTAGAATCAACTCGAGTGTGTGTGTTACAAAGTTGATAGTGACTTGACTCCTAAGTGCTAACAAATTAGTTAGGTCATTTCATATCCAAGTTATCGCTAATGAGGATTAAAGTTTGGAATAATTACCAAAAGTAGCCGTGTGAAAGGTGGTAATTTTGTCGAGGGCCACGTTCTTGGATCCGGTAATTACGGTTTTGCCCCTTCCATCTCCGATTATCCACACGTTTGTCTTCTTCCTTCCTACCTTCAACTCTGGCTCCTCGTACCTACCCAAGGTTAATTCCACGATTAATTACAGTTCGATCAGTAAAAACCGCTCTAGTCTGTGTAACTTTTAAACACAATTACATATGAGAATGAGAAAATGTATGTCCTTAAGCATTAAGATTTGTGTGGATACTTGTAGAGGTAAAAAAAAACGTACATAGATAACCGGCTCAAATGGTTATGTGGCTTAAATTTGACGTATCATAGAGAATATTTGAATTCATAAGTTGAAGTTACTTTCTTATAAACGATACAAGCACAACCGACCAAAAGTAGAGAGATGCCGAGACCAGTAAAACCAGCTTTAATGACGTGGGCAGAGGAATTTCTCAGATGTCATTTTTTGTAATAAAAGTTTTCAGCCTCTATATTTGGTGTACATACATGACAATCATATTATTCTCGTCGATATCACTATCATATCATATGTAATGTACATAATAAAACAGAATATGAAAAGAATTTTGTAAAAAACATTATAAGATATGAATAGGCTGATTACTCAATTTTAATACCATTTTTTTACAGTCTCTAGACTAGCATTAAGTCATCTTGACAACTTAAAAAAGCCTACCTATAAATATAATAGTTCAATTATACATTATGATGAAGTTCTCAGTTATCGGATAATTAATCAGAAATTTATCTCTATATATATATACGTGTAATGAAAATAATAATTTGGCCCGAGTAGGCAAATAATTTAGTCAAGTTCATAATTAATTAATAAGTGACTAATGAGTAAGGTGCGAGAAATAATGGCCCAATTTTGAGCTGTCTTAATTAATTCCAATGTCCCTTTTAACTCAAGAGTCAAGACATGAAGCCGGAATTGACTACAAAATCCAATTTATTCGATTTCAAAATATTATAAGATGAGATTGGGATTGGGATTGAGATTGAGCTTAGTTCGATAATATCAAACATTGTCCATAGACTTGGGTTCAGTTCCGATTTCAAGACCGGTTCAAACCTATAATATTTAAAAAATTATAATTGACTTTCACTTTGGCAAGAGAACGAAAATCACGGTCGGCACATTAGACCATGATCATAGTTTTCGTTCTATTGCCAACAGAAATTTCTGTTGACAAACCGTAGTTGCAATTTGGCGGTTTTTCAGTTCCAATGTATTTTTATTTGTTTAGTACTCATGGAACCGCTACCAATTATTGGGTAGTGGAACCAGAACCGGAACTACCCCGAACTGAACCAATGATTCCGGTTATTGGTACCGGTTGTGGCTTATTTCGAACCGGACGGTTTTCCGGTTCTAGTAAATAAAGAATGTAAAGTTTACCTCCCGGCTTTGACGTGGATAATGAAGCGTTTATCGCTCTTCTCGGGGGCCATCTTGATCGCCTCCGCAATCTTCTTCACCGTCCCGGCTTCGCCTCCCGTCGACACCACCACGTCCGCCTGTATCGTCGGAGTCGGAGTAGTCGGAGTCGACACCAACAACTCCCTGTCGCTCCTCGACATCCACGCCGGGAACCCCTCCGACGACGACATCAGCCGCCGGTTGTGGATCGGCACTCCGGCGAAGTCGCCGCCGCCACCGCCGCCGTACACGGAGGCGCAGAGGGCCAGGGCGTTGCTCACCAGCTCCGAGAGGTCCCTGAGCCGGTCAGACATGTGGGTCCTCACCACCCCGTTCGATAAGGCCAATCCCGCCGTACACGTGTCCTGGTTCGTTAGCGCCGCGCTGAGCCACGTCATCACGTCCTCCGTGGACCCCTTTAAAAAAGTTTGATTTGATTTACCGACGTGCATAAATTAGAGAAAGTTGTCTCTTTATGATAAAGACTAATTAAACTTTCCGTGATAGAATCATAGTAATTAATTATGGTTTTAAAATTTGCCTACTTATTGGGTCGTAAATAATTAAATTTTATTTTAACAAAAAAAAACTTGCATTAATAAATGAAAAGGAGTGATAAGCTAATAATAACATGCCCAACACAATAGTGAAAACATTCCATATTTATGTAAAGAAAATGCAATGGTACATAGTATTGCAAAACAATGTGTTATAAGTGGCAAGTTGAATTTTCAGAATCCAGACAAACTAAAGTAACTTTGACGATCACATGCAACATTACTATTTGGACTACCGTCAATTAGTAACCAAAAAATTCCATTAAATAGTTCAACAAAGCTAGCTGGCGAGCAACAAAATAATTCCATATACCTCTTTACCCTACTAAATTAACTCATTGTCAACAACATTGCCCATCTTTTCATTGCTATTAATTGTGCATACATTTTAGAATAATTAAATCAAGCAAATTATTATCTGCGGTAAAAAAAGCTACATTCAAGGTAAGAACATCTTCAATTGTGAGTTTGAGAATTCCTTAAAACTCTAAAATAAAAAAAATTCTCAGATTTTAAATTTTTTGTATCAATCTACATTTTATTTATTTTTCTTTCTTTTACAATAAAATATTAATATAGCTAGTAAACGCGGCAAAGAATCTTTCATCATTTAAGGTGAGGACCAAATTTCTGGTTCGGGAAGTAAATTTTAGTTGGAACCATTTATTAAAAAAGATATAACTAAAATCAACTTTATTTTTATATAGAATATCAACTTTCCTTTAATTTTTCCTTCTAAAATATTTTTTGGTTATAAAATTCACGTGAAAATCCTTTCAAAATATCTTAATTTTGCCATGATATTACCTTTCCTCAAATTTTAGAAAAATATAAATTATTTTTATTTATAAATAAAGATCTACATTAAATATAAACCCTTAATTATGTACAACTTTTATCCGATTCGGATGACAGTTGACAATACAGTGCACTACACGGAATCAAGTGGTGGAGAAGAGATCAAAAAATGTGTTGATAAAAAGTGGTACTTTTACTTTTTCCGTTTGCATGAAAAAAATAAAATAAAAAAAAAACTATTTCTTTGATATTTTTTTTTGAGCTGGTCCACCTTAAACGCGGTGAAGCCTCACGTACCTTATTACTCCCACCGCCACCGTCAGCGTCAGGGGAGACGGAGACCAGCGAGCGTGCGAGCAGGTCCACCGAATCATCCAACAGCTCGATACAATCCAGGTACGCGGACCGTCCGATCGAGTCCATCTCCAAGTTCCCGAAATCCGACGTCAGCGAGAGCGCCTGCCCGAACCGCTTTAACGTCAAGTTGACGGAGATCGGGACCAAGTCCTCGTCACCGCCAGCTGTCAACGCCCCGGGGAACGCGACAAGGGACTCCATGCACAGGGCCGGGTACAGGGTCCGCCCGCAGGCCTGGGTGATCGCCTTAGTGGGCCGGGCCATCGGGCTTCGGTGGTCGGAGGCTTTTGCCTTCAGAATGGTGACCGTGAGGACCGAGGAGGCCGCCACTAGGAAGACCGCCGCTGTGAGGAGGAAGATCCACCAGCGTCGGGTCGGTTTTCGGGTCGGATTCGGGCCTGGGAGGCCCGTGGAGGATGTGGGCTCAAGCCGGCCGTAGTTCATAGGGGAGGAATAAGAGGACATTTTTTGGGCTTGGGGTTTTTGTGGGGTTGTGTGGCGTGAATGAAGTGAGATTGGTGTGAGAGGGAGGAGAATATATAAGTGAGTTTTTTTTGAATACTTTTATTTATTTTATTGAAAAATGAGTGCCGGTATTTTGGCAAAATTATAGTTTAAAATTACAGTTTGGGTACCTTAATCTGAAGTGAAGACTCGTTAATTTATGTCAAGTTCATTTTACTTGAGGTATACGTAGTGACATTGATTAAGCTTTGTTACATTTGTCCAATAACAAAGCCGAACAAATTTACATTATCCAAAAAAATAATACTAATGTGGGCAAATTTACTTGAGGTATACGGAGTATACATTAATATTTAATATTATTATTACATATTATATTATTAGATACAATCCTTACATTTTAGGTAAACTTTCAAAAAAAATTCTATATTTATATTTAATATCATTATTATGTATTAATTATAGTTTTGATTTTTTTTTATCTTATGCCCTGAGGGTATAGAATAATTATACATTACTAATTAGAAAAACGATTTTTTCTAACATAGGTGTATGTCCTAAGGGCATAGGTTAAGATACTTAAAATAGAAATAATTAGTTGATTTGTATTTATTTAGGATTAATTAAATGTTTAAAAGGATTTATGAATTTTTTTTTAGCGTTTTAGTTCCTTAAATTATTATGTTTATCCTATGCCCTAAGGGCATAAAAACCGTTATAAAAATTATAACTTTAAAGAAAATTTAATAAACTGTATTGAAAAATAATTAAATCAAAATAAATATAATTTTTAATACATTACAATTTCCGTATCTCTCTAGCATCTAGATACAATTTTTTGATTGGAATATGCTCCACTAGAGTTATAAAAATGCTCTATAAATAGAGCTTGAAAAATCTCAATCGCTAACTAAAATATCAATGGTTGAGATGACCTCTTAAAAATATCTTATACTTTCCATATATTGTAACGTACAAGTTGTCAATTAATGAATTAAGTATTACATTCAATTGTTTATTAATTTGGTAATAAATTTGGTAAATTTAATAATTGTTTATTAATTTTATTTTATTTTAAAAGGGTTTATCAAATTCATTTTAGGGAATAGTTTAAAAATATTTTCTAAAATTAGTATTTTTATTGTGTGTTTATAGATACACATTAGTCAAACCCATTTTTTAGCCAAACCCATTTTTTATTATTTTAGTTTTGTTTTAGATAAAAAAATTATAATTCATAGGCTAAGCAATATGTATAAGCATTTAAGGGGTGCAGTTGACTAATAAATGAACACTATACTCCGTAGTAAATATTGTACCAGTATATATAAAAGGGCGAATTAGATGAAAGATAATCAGTTTTACTAGTGATTTTATAAAATAAATTTAACAATTAAATTTGCAGACAAATTGGCATCAATGTTATTAGGATCGGGATTCTTGGATCGGATCGTAAGGGGTAGTAGGATCGGATCGTAGAATCGGATCGTTAGGATCGTAAGATCCTACCGCATTAATAAAATAATGAAAGAACTAATAGTAATATGTTATATATCACTCAAATATGAAATTTAATCATTAAAAAACATATACATTATTCATAAAATATCCCAAAGGCAACAAATCCATATATAAGGTGAAGTATTTTTTTAATACTCCAATACGTTTCTTTTAAGAAGAGATAGAAAGAATGCAATTTTCATCTTTTTGAATTTTATGTAAATTTTAAGTAAGCAATGAGTCATTTATGAATAGTTTAATGTATTAAGTTAATGAATTATTAACCAAAGTGGACAAAAATATCAAAAATGATGATTTGTAACTTAATTTTTGTGATTTAGTAGGATCTTACGATCCCACTTACGATCCTACGATCATATACGATCCTGTACGATCCTACTATGATCCTGTACGATCCTACTACGATCCTACTTATTACGATTCATTAGGCACGATCCGAGTCGTTTTGTAAAATCCGGATCGTAGGATCGTACGACCCGGATCGCGATTTTGATAACATTGATTGACATTACATGTTTAAATATCATTTTATTCGCTCTAATTGAATTCATGCATATCCAGTTATCCATAAACGTGGATAATAAATCATACACTAAAATTATTATTATAAAAAAGTACTCCGTATATATTAAAATTTATATACTTATATTAGTATTAATTTAAAAAATACGAAGAAGAATATGAAGCTATATCAATTAATTGCCAATTTTACCACCTACCACCAGAGCCGAGGTAGCCGAGCCCACTATATTCCAAAAATTAATATAAAATTAGGTAAATGACGTGTCAATTAAAATAGATGAAGTGGAGCTGCTTATTAGCTGTCTTCTACTGCATGACACGTACTCCCACTGTTTCATGCACGGCCCAAAAAAGATTGCAAACCGGGCGCCATTCATTTTGTCCACGTACAATTGATCAATGTTCGTGTAACTTTTTTGTATAATTACCAAGTCATTTGATCTGTGTGAAGAAGTCAGATTAATCTAGTTAAGCAATTGATATGGAGATTCAATGGAATAGTTACACTCTTCATTAGGAAGTTTTATATTCATACCTAGCTAGGAGGACAAGGACTACAAGAGAAATAAAGGAGTATGGAGGCATGTAAAGCAAAATATGAGAATTGGAACCATGCCCCTTTATTTAGCTAAACTTAGACGAAAGACATTGAAGGTTCAATAAGTCCAAGCTTGGAGATGAGGAAGTGATAATGGGGGTTGGTTAACACATTTGTTAAGGCTTGAGCTAACATGTGAGGTGTAATTGGAGCCTTTTTAGACCTTGTATCGGATGAAGTGCAGTCAATTTTGATGTGTTCCGTCCTCTCGTGAAATACTAGATTAGCATATACTCCGGAGTACATATTTTGTTGCTTTGTTGTCATGGCAGAGAGGAATGAGACAAGGAAAGAATATCAACTTGGAGATCTCCAAAAGCAAACTATGGCCATACTAGCTTACTTGTTGTTGCATATATAGCTCTATATTCAAACTCATGAATTGAAGATTTTGAGATGGTTTTCTGTTTCTTGGTCTTCGAGGACACTAAATTAAGAAGATTCAAGATAAGCATAGTATCCTATGAGAGAACGAGCAATGAATGTATAAGGGATTGTTTGGATCACACTTGTTGATAATGCATTATAATACAAGATAATGTATTATCTGGTGTGATCCAAACATGCCCTAAATCCCCCAGTCAACATCATTGAAGACACTGAGATTGAGATCATACTTGGTTGAGTAGTAGAGGCCTAAACTGATTGTTCTTTTGAGATACCGAGTGACACAAAGAACTGCATCCATGTCTAGCTATCTGGAATCTGACATAAATTGACTTATATGTTGAATTGCATAAGATATATTTGGTCTAGTGAGGTTTGAAAATACAAGTCTCCTCACACATCTAGATTCTCTATCACTCTAGATCAAACACCGAAATTCCTTGATGATCATTTGAGAGCTTCAATCCTCTAGGCAAGGGAAAGGAACTTGGCTTGTAATCCTGCATTTGACAATCTTGAAAAATGTCTTAACAGTTAACACATATTTTCATTAATTAGTGGAGCGCCAAGATGAGTTCGAACAATTTCCAAGACCCAAATCCTTGGTTAAAAATCTTGTACAAGGATGCCTAAAAATTATATATTTTACAGAAAAATATATTTTGTATGAAAATAAAATTATCAAATGTATTATATAAAAATTAAATTTATATATTACAAAATGTATTTTAATAAATACATTATTATTATTATTATTTAAAATAAAAAAAGTCCATCCGGACTATATCATGGACCGATTTCTAGATTAATATGGACCCAAGATCAAATTGAAATTTCTTATTTTGGCTCTAACTTACTTCGAGCTGCTCCAAATTAATTGATTAGAACCGATATTTGTTCAACCCTAGATTCAAGATAGGACCGAATCATAATAAGATCAAAATTATTATGAATTTAAGATCCAGACTCAATAAGACCTGTTTAATATATAATTACGTCCATCGGATTAGATAAGACCATATATAATTACTCCGGTGTACTTACTTCCTCGCTTGAGCTTGTTTGCATGCTATACGATCGAGCTTCTACGTCCATTAATTTTAAGCAGTCCAAATTCTGTGTGTCACTTGATATAAATCGGACAATACAACAACAACAACAACAACAACAATGTCCCAGTGTAGCTTCCCTTTCGGAAAATTTGGGGGGTCAGGATGGGAGCATCCCTGGCTTAACGCAATAGGGAGCGACCAAAAGACCCGACAAGATCACCGACACAAGAACCAACAGATTAACCAAAAAAAGTCGAGATCAAAACAAAACCAGAAGAAGGAAAAAGCATAAAACAAAACAAAGCAAAGCATAAAATAAAATGACGCCTCGGATCTTCAAGGCCCTGTGGGCCGGTCTGTTCAAGTGATTAGCAATCCACTACTCAAATCTTCTCCCTCCAACTATCCCTGCACACTACCAACTCTGTCGAAATCCTTAATTGACTGATATCCTGTCTTATACTATTCTTCCAGCATTTCTTCGACCGTCCCTTCCCTCTGCGTACGTCTTCCAAGGCCAAGGCTAGGCCATACGTTAATTAAAATTAATATTATTCAAAGTCTGACAAAAATTACACACATTCAATTCAAATTATTTTATCCCCGTGAAATTAAGTTTAAATAATTGTACGTACCTACCTCGTTAGCTAATATATGAGATTACCCTGGTTAATTTGTGTAGTTTGTTTTGGGCTATCTGATCGATCCAGCTAGCACACATATATGATATATGCATGTCCCAAGTTTAAGAGTACTATCTGTTATTATATGAAGAAGGAAAGTGGGATTGGATTCCCTCGTGAGAAAGCCAAACTTGATTGCCGCACCCAATTTAGGGGTTGATGATGTACGTATGACGTCGTCTCTATGACTAGCCTGTGATCACTAACATGTTGAGTATATGTCCAGTCGATTATAACTTTGTCAAAATACACCAGTCTAGTTGATATGTAATGTTATTCGTGACTATTAGGTAGTAAATTCGAATCTTTATCTTTGTAATAATTTAATTAATTAAGAGTCTCTTATGAAATAAAAAAAAGGCTTAAATACCCTTTCGATTCAATTAAAATATAGTGTTAGTCTAGTAAACTTCGTTTATTAATATATGTAGGATCGATAAAAAAGCGTTAGTTCAACACATAAATGACAACTGTTCTAGTAACAGTTCTTTTATGTAACGAAATTAAAAGCAAACACAAGCAAAAATTCAAAGCAGAGTAAATAAGCATACAATTTTTTTTTATAGAGGAACCCCACTTCAACAAACAAGTTGAATGAGTAAATCTTTACCTCCCTTGGAAGATATTGAATGAAAACTTTATTAATCGATAGTTCCTTAGATACAAAATACATTTATGCCCTTGGGTGATTCTTTTGGTCTCAAACATTTATATATGCCCTTTTTACATTGTCGTCTAAAATAGTTTTGTAAAGACTCTTTTGCCCTAACTTCTTCATTTGCCAAATAATACACACATGGATATGAGCGATATTTCTTTATTTCCTGAATACTCAGGTATATATGCACATTAATTCCTAATAACATTGTTATCATCAAAACTTATAGAGAGAAATATTATTTCAGTATTTGAAACTAACAGTTTCAATTCTAATACGTACTATTCCAACAATATACTTAAAAAAATGATAGAAAATTTGTGCAATATAGAATAATCAATCAAAATCGGTTGAGAAATTAAAATCCAAATTTAAAGCTTGAAAATCTATATCCTAACTCCAAAGTTTAACCAACTCTATAATTTAAAAATTATTTACTAAAATGTTTTTAAAGCTCCCAAGCTTAATAAAAGTGTGTCTTAAATCCTAGATTAAATTCTATATTATAATGTATGATCATGGGAATTGGCCTCACCAATTAACAAGTCTTGATTATATATAATCCAAACAAGAAAAAAAATTGAAATTAAAATATATGATCATGGGATTTTTTTTGGTCTTGTCCTTTGGCTCGTCTGGTTTGATCGGTCAGACACCATTCTATATTCAGACCGGATATTTTGTGGCTCCATTTTGGGGAAAATTCTCCCAATATCAGTTTTTTATACACGCCGTCAGTGAGATTCGAACTGCACAATACTTAAAGAATTTAACACCACTTTATCACTAGACCAATTAAGTATATATTGGCGTATGATCATGGGAATTGACCTCACCAATTAACAAGTCTTGACTATAATCCAAACAAGAAAAAAATTGAAATAGGAAAAGAAAACTTGGACGGTGTTTACTAGTGTCATACTCACACAAAAACTGAGAAAAATTGAAATCAAATGTTGTGACGAAAGACGATCATGAGTCATGACACAAACGTTTATGCATGCCAATTGTCAACTCAAAAGCTGATGTAGTCGTGGTAGTAACTTATTGGTATACAATTAATGTAGTCTCATGAGTGACACAAACCTTTTTTTTTCTTGTACTAGTGGTGATGCCCCTGCATATGTACGGGGCAAGTTTTTCGTAAAAATATATTAATGATTTTTTACATTTTTAGTTATGTCATTTTTCATTGCTTATTTGGTCATATTACATTCTTTTTAGTTAAAAATCGACGTACAAAATAATTACATGGTCCAAATATTAACATTTTGAAGTATATTTCTTTTTTCTTAAACAATTTACTTAATGTCTTTTTTAAACCGCTCATGTAACTAATTAAAGTATCTCACTTAAAAAATTTACCAAAAATACTATAATCTGTGTAATTATAATTAACAATCATAACTATATAAAAAGTTCGTGACTAAATAGTTTATATTTTTAGGTTTTTTACTTTAATACTTTCAAAAGTTTTTTTTAATTTTTAATTTGGATAAATAGAGTAGTATAATACTTTAACCATCACAATATATTGTGTTTCTTTTCCATGAATAGATTAGCATGATTGTTTTATACTTATCATTTCTCATGATATATATATTTAGTTATCGATGAGAAATAGTATACAATAAATTAATTAAACCAAAATAATCATTTTACATCTTTCACAAATATAATATCCGAAATTTTACCAATCTTAAAATATATAATATTTTTTATTGTCTCCTTAAGTTTAAATTTTTATAATTATTTTTTACCTAATTAAAATATTTGCAACTTAGATCTTTTGGTTCACAAAATCTTCAACTTAATTTTATTTTTCACTTGATCATCGAAAACATTGCTTCTTTCTTATTTTATTATATATTTTTAAGTATTTGAACAATTAATTTGATCTTGAAAATTAAATAAGAATTTTATTTATAATTTAGATTTAGATACCTAATTAAAAATATTTAAAATTAAATATTGAGTGCAATTTGCAAAGTATAGGGCTACTTAAAATCACTTCATATTTAGATGCTGAAAATATTTATAAATTACTCGGCCAAGTGAATGACTTACACGACCAAGTACTATGCTTAAAACACGGCCAAGTGCGGAAACATGTACAATTGATAAAGTTATTTGGTCCTTATATAAGCAACAAAGTAAACATATGTATAATTATTATCTTGGTATATTACATTGGTCCAAAATAATTATGGTCATCGATAACATTTAGGAATAGTATGGAAAGAGATGTTGAAAGGTCTAAAAGAAGTAGTATCTGATTTGAGTTTTGGGTTGTTTGCGTCTTGTGTACCTTAAATTGTTTTACTCTTTAGAGTTTTTTCTTTGTGCTTCTAAGGATCCTTCTTGATCCTTTTTTTAATTATCACTATATAAAGAAGGTTTAGGGGTCAATAAAAGTAATGATAGGATTTAAAGATATGCGTTAGGTTAGTGTGTATGTGTTGTACAAAATTTGAATGAGTGTTGTTAATTTCTGTTTCACCTTTAAATTGCATTTATATTCTTAATTAATTCTTTTGAATGAGATGCAAATTTTAGAATGTTATGGTCTACAAAAAAAATAATTTCAATTAACATATACGGGATATTAATCAATGATAATTAGCAAACATTAGTATATAAGGTCATTTGAGCAATTTTGTTATGCGTGTTTTAACATTTTATTTTGGGTTCTTGGTGTTGGGTGTTTATACACGATTCAAATTTTAACAATAGTTTTGATTATGTTGAGGGATAAAAAAGTTCATAAATATAATGATCCATAATAATTGATTATGCACATAACAAATTATTTTAAACTTTCAACCATCAAGAAAAATATCAATTCTTATCACATATTTTTTTAGTTTTATTCAAAAGTGTAATTATATATTTTATATAATCATATATGTTTATGTCTATATAATCATAATACAATGGATTTACATTGCAAATGAGATTTAAAAAAAAAGGTTACAAATGTTTATTTGAAAAAAAAATCTATAAACTTATATAATATAGATTAAATCTTAACCTTTTGGTTTATATACAATCACCATAACCTAAAGAAATATTTTTGATTTGATATGAAATAAAAATCAAATATACACACAAAAATATTTCTCGATCAATAGTGATGGGCTTTGATTGTCAAAAATGTTTATGGTGATACTTAGATAAAATATAAGTATAGGAAAATTAATAAAACGTTTCTTCTTATTTTAATTCTTTTCAATTTAAATTCTCAATAACGATGGGCGTTAATTATCAATTTTTTATGATGATAGTTAGATAAATTATAAGTGTGGGGGAAATTAAAAAAATATTTTTTTTTGGTGAGGCGGAAATGTTTCTTCTTATATAAGTATAGGAAAATTACTAAAATGTTTCTTCTTATTTTAATTCGTATCAATTTAATTTCTCAATAATGATGGGCTTTGATTGCCAAATATTTTTGTGATGATAATTAGATAAAATATATTAGGTTATAAGCGTCGACTTGGGCTCATTTTATTAAACTAATGAGTAGATAATGCATAAAAATATTTGAACTCATGAAATATGGGTTCGGGAAATTAATGAGTAGATAGATCATAGATGTCATAGAAGGAAAAAATGAACTAAAATGTTGCATCTAAGATATTGGAACCCATGATCAAATGAGTTCGGAAAATAACAAATGGGTTCGGGAAATAAATGAGTAGATGGATATCATAAAAGGAAAAAATGAATGAAAATAGTGTATCTAAGAGATTTGAACCCATGATTTATAGGTTATTGGGAAAGTGCTGTCACCACTATGCTACATAATTCTTTTTAATTTATTATTGTCAATAATAATTATATAGGTGTTATTGTGAATATAGTTAATGAGAGCAATAAATGGTGGTAAAATCCAATCTTATATGTATATAAGATTTTAGAAGTTCATGTATTGTTTGATCCGAACGAAGGTATCAAATATTTCTTATATGCTGATTTTAAAAATCGGGCTATCTTCATTTGATTTCTAGTACTAATTTCATTCTTAATTATAGTTTTTTTTAAGCAGGAGAGAAACATTTCATTCAACTAAAAAAAAATACAAAAAGGCTAATCTTACGTAGAAAATAATGCTCCTGTGAATGTTCAAAAAAATAATAATTCAAACTCGCAATATATTTTGGATTGGGACGGTGCACCGTGACACGTGACAAATGATCCGGATTTGAAAGTTGACAATGTACATATGTAGTTGGATATCTATGTCCCATTAAATTAAAACAATGAGATTGATATATATATATATATAAACTAAATAAGAATAGAAATTCTTCGATTTGATGAAAATAATTAATCTTTCGTATTAGAAGCATTAATATGTCAAATTTAGAATAAAACGCATCAATATAGCTATATTAATTATTTTTTTTTGGTCTATATATAAGAGATTCAAACTATCCTGAGTTCCTGACTAATCTATCTGATATAGCCATTGTTTTTGAAATGTTTGTCATCATATATAGTATATTCGACTATGCCGACATCGAGGTTCTAAGGACATATCCGACGGTTTTTCTAAAGCTTTTTCCAAAATATATAGAAAGCAAAATTAAATACATATTTTTCAGTATATTTAAAGTTTAATTTTAATAATTTTCCATTTTAGAGAATGTTTTATTTTTTAAACCCTTTTCTATTTTGGGATTTTTGGAGTATTAGATAATGAATTTGTTAGATTAAAAAGTAGTCTCAAATATAAAAAATTTCAAAAAAGAAATTGTTTTGGAGATGCTATAAAACAATGTGGTAAGTTAATGCATATATATAGATGTGTCAAAAGGGAGAGAGAGAGAGGTACACGCAAGTGTTATGTATGTTCATACACAAAATGTTGAATGAAAACAAAATTGCCCAAAAAAGCGAGCATTACATGCATGTTAAAAGAACGATACCAATTTTGTACAAGATGCATGCTGTCATGTTTGATGGGAAAAAAGAAATGAATTATTGCTTCTCTATTAAGAAAGCTAGAGTACTGAGATTCTTCTATAGTCACTTTGGTTCCATTTCCATATAAAGGAGTAAACTTTCTACTCAAAAAATAATAATTAAAATTCAGCTTTTTCATTGTCAAACACTAATTAACATGGCATGGGTGGTTAATCTTGGTAATTTCGATCACGATCCATCTCGACACTTCGTTTTCTTACGTACAGGATGATGACTTATCGAAAATAAATTTTTCAGAAAGTGACAAAATTCGAAACAATAAAGTTCATATTGCTGATTTCTCATTGTTAACTGATATATTTTACTTTCATTTTTTTTTAAATGATCTTATAGAAAAGAATTTAGATTTGGGATGCAAGTAAAATGTTATTGTGCCTCATATGTTAAATTTGCATTTTTCCCCTTAGGCGAAAGTTCACTTTGTTTAGACCTATAAAAAAAAGAAACAAAGTGTTTGTTTGGATCACCAATTTAATACATTAAGTTATACTGTATTAAATTATACTCCCTCCATTTTACAATTATTATTATAGATAATTTTACTATTTTTTAAAAAAGTAGTAAAAGTACATATATATGTCTCTATTTTTATTTTATTTTATTTTTAACACCAACACTAATAATTCCTCTTATTAATTAAAAATAATAATATAAATATTAAGTGGCGGTAAAAAGTCTAAAATAATAATATTTTGAAAATAGAAATAATATGACAATAATTTTAAAACAATTAAATCATAAATTTTAATACTCATGAATTTATCCTTTTCAAGGAAATTGCCTAGCCTTTTCAACGAAAAGATCGAAATGAAGGGTGGAATCAGTACGAGAATATAACCTACCAAAAAATAGTGCAAATCATTTAAAATATTATGGATAAAGGTAAGTTTCAGAAGAGAATATAATACAACTTTGAAGAAATGGCGAAAATTTGAAATAAAGTTCAATTGATGATATACAACTAAAATCATACTAAATCTATACATTAAAGGAGGGTTTTAAAAACTTGTCATTGCCAGCACTTTGATTTAACGTTTTAGCAAAAATTAGTAAGAGAATTAACAACTAAATTTACTTCCCTAAAAATGCGAATTAACAACTAAATTTACTTCCCTAAAAATGCTAAAAATTGGAAAAACGAATTCCGTTTTAAAAACTTGTGATATTAAGAGATCAAACTTAAAAGAGGGTGAATATTTTCATCTTCGGTAGGGCAAAATTCAAAACTAAAAAAATAAGTTTCAAATTCCAAAATTACGTACTACGTCCCAGGCCAAGACCTACATTTTGGATGTTATAGCTAAATCCAAATAATTGATGATGACTAAAATGACTAGCATCTATAAGCAAATAAAAGTCGAATTTCTATAAACTAGTCATTGCCAGCACTTTGATTTAACGTTTTACCATGCAATAATGAAGCGTAAGCATGAATCTTTAACCAATTAGTTATTTATCTAATTATAATAAACTTACTTTTTTTTTTCTTTTTCATGGATTCTTTGTCTTCAAATTAACCTTATCTATACCAACAAAATATATCCTTTTGCTTATAAACGATTGAGGAGATGTTTAATGGAGCTATGCCACATACTTAAATCATCTATGTTACGGGGAAGACGGGCCCAATTGTTCATGCAAACCCATAGAGTTCCATCTCAAAATCAATTGGTGATAGGAGGAGTGATCCATGACCTTATATACTAGCTTGTTTTTAAGCCCAACTTCTCATGTGGGATTCACAATTGAACCCCAACAATCCCCCTCGCTTGTGAATCCCTCACAAGCCCGAATGGCGGACCCTCCCGGTCCCTAAGCCGAACCATCGATTCTAATACCACTTGTTATGGGGGAGACAGGCTCAATTGCCAAGCCTAGTATACAAGCCCATAAGGTTCCATCCCAAAACCAATTGGTGATAGGAAGAGTGACCCATGACCTTATATACTAGCTTGTTTTCACTCTCATCTTCGCATATAGAATTCACAATTGAACCCCAACAATCTAAACTAATCAATGCACGTCACTAGACCAAAATGACATATGTATACACTAGCTAGAAAAAAAGTTTTTAAAAGTGATCAACGGTGCAACAACAATGATCAATCAAATAGAATTGAGATGTCAATTGTTATTGCACAAAAAAAATCACTTTTTAAAACATTAATTGAATTAATGCTCCTCTGACTTTCCTCTTTACTTTTCATTTCAAGTTGCTCTTTAATCTAGAACCTGTAAAACAATGGACATAGGGGACGAGGACCCCTAATCCACTTCCAATGCCTAATTCAAAAGAGCAATTTTTGGATCGAACGTCAAAGTAATGGATAAGACGTGCTAACGAGCTCAGTGAATATGATCGAGTATGCTCATCATACATGGTGAAGACATGTATTTATAATGGAGGAGAGGGAGAGAGAAGATCGAAAACTCCATCTCTTAGGGCTGACAGATAATGCTCAAAGCCGAACAAACGATTTCTTGTTCCCCAATCCACGCGGAAATTCTATCTTTCGACTAAGATAAAATTCTCCATTATAACGAATAACTACCATATTTAATTTTATGACAAAATATATAAAAATCTTATTAAAAATATAATAAATGGAAATACATTTACGACGGATAATAGCGAAAATAATAAGGTAGTTAATTTTACCCGCTCATACCCATTTTTTTTGCCAATTCCAAACGATGAAAAGTATCCATAAGTCCATAACTCAGCTAAAAGTGTTTAACATGGAAAATTACACAGTATTGAGTAATTTTAACTACCGACTCTTACATGTGTTTGGAACGAATTTGGATACGAGGATGAAATGAGGTATCGAATTGGACGGGTATAGAGTTGAAAACCCAAACTTAAAAAATAGTGTTTGAAATAACAATAAAGCAGAGTGAGAATGATATGGAAACCCACCTAGACATAGGGTACGAGTTTCAATTTTGAAAACCAACAAATCAAATACTAAGTATTAAGTTCTCATTCCTCAAACTCATGCCTGCATGAGTCAAAGCGAAGACCTCATAGTACTACCATAAAGTTCTAACTATTTGACTAGATGTCCCAAAATTTTGACCAATTACATGGGTTCTATACCAGATATTGATGGTGGCAGATATGAAAATTGCTCCAATGAATTTGTGAAAGGTGATCAAAGGCAAGGTTGAGGAATGTTTTACCCTAATTTAAAAATGACTGTAATAACTTATTTCATTCTAAGTTATAGGTCTACATTATGTTCTATATATTGTCGCTTTTTTTTTGGTTCATAAGGAGGCACTTAGATCATTACAACGGAGAAAGGGGATTCGAACACGTGACTATTAGGTCACGAACGTCATCACCTACCATCTAGATTGGAGAAGCTTGGCTATATATTGTCGCTTTAATAAGAAGTTTTAATATATAATCTAATATATGTTTTTATGTTACGTGGATTATGAATTACGGTTAGATGAGTTTCCGGGTTCTTGGTTCTTACTAATTGCATAATATAACTCATCTTCATGCATAATGTTTACCACCAATAATCGTTAATCAATTATATATAGAATGATTGCCGACAAACTCACACACTAGATGATGTGATTTAATGGATAACGAAGTTTGTAAAAATGCACATACAAGTATTTCTAAAGAGACATAATTAATTAGCGTACCCACATGATGATAGACGTCACCGCACCAGCTCATCTATTGAAATAAGGTTATGAAGATAGTCAACAATACTGTATGTAATTAATCAGTGTTTAATTTGAATACAGTCATTTGAAAATGAGAAAATCCAAACCAGCTAAATTGAGTTATTTCTCTTTGAGTGTGTAATACTAGATCGGCCTAAATTTACTAGGCAGTACAATTTCGTGTGTCGATCTAATTTGTGATCGAGGGTATTGCATTTTTTTTTCGTGATATTTATATTTAATATTTTATAGACCAAGATTGAGAAATTATTGCCAGCAATCTAAATTCTATAAAAAAAAAAGTTTTAAATTTTTTTAAATTAATAAATTTAGAATTTCTTTACAAGTATGGATTGTATGCTATGAAAAAATTGATGATACATTGTGTTTTTGGAGGTGCTTCGTAATGATTACTCGGGGATTGAGATTGAGGGGGACAATTATAAAGGAGGTTAAGATGATCGTGGTGGACATTCTGGTTTCTCTTCAAAAGTTTGAGTCTTGTCGACTGTCTCATATCTTTCGGGAGATCAACTGTGTGGCGAACTACATTGCGGGCATGTCTTTTCTTATCCACCGCCGTCTCATACAATGCAACAAGATCCAGATGATCTCATCCTTTTAATGCTCTAGGGCGGCCACAAATAGCTATGTTGACCTCCATAATATCTTTCCATTTAAAAAAAAAATAATAGTAGAATGAGTGTGAGTAGATCCATAATTAATTTGGTCATTATTTTAGATTATCGGTTGAAATACAATCAATCTAACCACAAATTTTAGGGTTGATTCCTTTTCTGTCAACTCTTTAATCTCAAGAATGCTGATTTTAAAAATAACAACAACAATAATAACATTGACCTAGTGTAGTTTTGCTTCAGTAAAATCTAGGAGGCAAAGATGGATCGCGGAGCACCATGACTTAACACAAAGGGTACACCCAAAAGACCCGAAGGAACAACAAAACAACAAAGCAAGGCACAAACTTCAAAACAAAGTAAAAATAGAAACAAAAAATCCAAACCACAAAGACCCACTAAAACCGTCTGTCTTGGTGTCTAGTCCACCACACAGATCTTCTCCCTCCAACTATCTCTGCATTCTGTTAGATTTATTGAAATCCTCAACTAGTTGATATCATGCCTTATACTATCCTTCCAACATTTCTTTGGTCGTCCCCTCCCTCTACGAAAGTCTCCATTGAGCAAGTTCTCACACCTACGATCTGGCTCCCCGGCCCCCGAGACTCCATCTCTGTACATGTCCAAACCAATGCAGTCTCGATTCTAGCAGCTTGTCCCCTATACTGGCCACCCCCACCTTGCTTTTGATCACTTCATTTCCGATCTTGTCTAATAATGTGTGTCTGCACATCCATCTTAGCATCCTCATCTCAATATATTACCATCAACCTCTGCTCATGTGTCCTCGTGGCGGGCCATCACTCTGCACCATAAAGGATGTGTGGGTCTAATAATTGTTTTATAGAACTTACCCTTGAGCTTGAGCGGTACCTTTTTGTCACAATGCACCCCCGACGCCGCCCTCCACTTTCTTCAAGCTCTCTGAATCCGATGCATGATGTCCTCATCGGTGCCCCATCACTCTACAAGACTGAACCCAAATACCTGAAACTCTCATTCCTCATGACGATTTCCCCTCCTAAACGCACTTCATCGTTGGAATCTGCACCTTGCCCGAACATGAACTCCACATATTCCGTCTTTGTCCTACTTAGTCTAAAACCCTTAGACTCCTACTCCTCCCTGCAAGTTTCAAGTTATAACATCCCCGACCAAAGTGCATACGTCATTCTGCATTCATATAAGAGTAATAGCATATGCATAGCATATTGACATGATATATAGTGAGTTTTTAAAAGTAATATTTATTTTCGAATTAAGTTTATTATATTTTTAAAAAAATTTAAGTAAAAATTAATTATTAATTATTTTAGGGTAAAATTTATAGTAAAGAAGATTTGAGGGTGGAAATCATAATTTCCGAAAAATATTTGTCGACCTTGGTTGATATATATATATATACGTGTTCTACGCATCTTCAAAGTGAAGAAATCAAAAACAAAAAAAAGGGGGGACGAGAGAAAGAAAAAATGGGAGAGAAAGAAAAGATTTTTTTTGTTGTTTCAATTGGTTTTGGTACAAGATCTTTTCTATCGGGTTTTAATTTTGAAGTACAAGCTTGATTTGGTAAGTTTTAATTAGTTAATAGTTTATCTGGATTTTCCTAATTTTTCCAGATCTAGATCTACAGTTGCTTTTGATTGAGAAATCAGTCGATTTATAGTTCTCAGAGGGTGTTTTCGATATCAGATTTATATTCGGTAAAAGATTTCAGAGTATTTTTAGGATTTTGTTTTGTAAGGATATTAGGGAGCCGTTTGATCAAGTTTTTCAAAAAGGTTTGAACTAGAAAAATGTTCTTCTATATATATAGTTTATTGTTGTCAAGTTTTAAAGGATTTGGAAAGATGCACAAGAAGTTATAATGCATTCTAGCATTTCATTGCATTTGGGGTTAGAGTTTGTAAGAGTAAATAGCCTAATTTGCATTGCGTTACATATAGGAGCACCAATCATAGACCGTGGTCAGAGTCAATGGGGGAGAAATATAGTATCTGCCTTAAACAGGTGAGTATAGACCGGAGATTCAACCCTATTTGCTATATGTGCAATTTGGATATGTGTTCTATACGAGCTATATGGATATATGTGCTTTATGGATATGTGTGTTATATGAGTTATATGGATATGTATGATAGCTTTGAAATTTCCAGAGTTGTTTGCACAGAAAGTATGTTAGCAGATAGCATATTGTTGAGACGATGTTGGGACCTCTGGTCCTAACCATCGTAACAACGATATCATTCTCCAGTTTTGATAATGACAAACACCATATGGGAACATATGTGCTTTGTCCAAGTATTTCTAAGGAACACAAGTTCAGCAAAGACAGTTCCCATAAGCATGGGAACTCCCATAAATGGCTAAGGAACACAAGCATACACGCTGAAGAGTTTCTCTCAAAGGAAATCTGAAGAAGACAGTTCCCATCACATAGGAACTCACATGTGAAGACAAAGACCGTTCAGCGCAAATCGCGGGATCCTGTCTTGAACAGAACGAAGGAACAGTCTGATGAGCAGACTGTCACAAGTGATTCAACGTTCCGATTGATTCAAGAAGTTGACCCAGTTCAAATCGAAGTCACATGTGAAGATTGTACACTTGGGCTGCAAGCAAAGGGCATTTCGGACAACATGAAAGATGCGATTGAAGCCCAAGTACAAACGAGTATAAAGCTAAATGAATAGTGCTAGGTTCAAGTACTTCTCCTAGAACTCACATACACTCTCAAAGAAAGAAAGAAAGAAGAAGAGAAGTCCCCGGCGGCGAGTGTTCGATCTCGACGACGGTGAAAGCTAAAGTTCCCAAGAGCAAGGGAACTGAATTGTCAAGGTGTAAGGTTTGACTTTCCTGTTTTAGTTGAGTTGTTCGCTTAGGAACTCAGTTGAGAAGATTCATTAGTATTGCTAGAGTTAGGTAGAACTCGTAGGAACAGAGAAGTTTGAATCTGGTTGTTTGTAACTAAGGAACAAGCAATAAAATAAGTAAGTCATTCAAAATCCTCCAAGCGGAGGTAGAGGTTTACCCACACAACTAGTTGGTTGTCGTGGGGTTCCTCTATAAGGGAACTGTGTTCTTTCTGCTTTTCAATACTTGCGATATTGTTTCTTCCGCTGCCTTGGGAACAGCTTAACAACCAGTTCCCAAGCTCTCGCTAACAAATTACGATCCAACAATTGGTATTAGAGCAAGGTTGCTCTAGATTTGTGTTAGCATCGCAGGTTTCAAAATGGCTCACGAACTCACCCAAGTCGGTCACAACAACAGCAAGCCACCAAGGCTCATCACTGGTAGATTCGAAGTCTGGCAACGCGACATGAAAAATTGGATGCACAGTCAGGACTACCAGGCTTGGTGCGTTATAGAGAAAGGGAACTTCAAAATTGATCCAGCTATTGAGAATGACCTCTCCAAATGGGGACCAAATGAGTATAAGTGCATGGAGGCCAACTTCAAGGCCATATAGTACCTCAAGAATGCTATGACGGTGCAAGACTGTGACAGGGTGGCAAACCTAGACACAGCTAAGGAAGTGTGGGAAGCCATCCAACAAATGCACATTGGGAACTCAGACCTCCGAGAAGATCTTCAGATGAATGCGAGGAGGGAGTTCTTCAACTTCCAAATGGAAATGGGAGAATCCGTCGATAGTTACCAATCCCGTTTCGAGGGACTTTGCACTAAGATGGTTGGTCTTGAGAGAACGATGGTTCAACAACTCTTCAACGGACTGACTGGAGAGTGGGCAAATGAGAGAACGATGTTCAAGGAGAACCCCGAAAACTTAACTCTTATGCTTCACCAGGTCTTTGGAAAACTGGTGGGACATGAGAAAAGAAAGATAGATGACAAGGAGCAAAAGAGGGCACACCAAGGGATTGCCCTCAAACTTGAAAAGGTGCTCAAGTCTGTTCAAGAGCAACATGAAGAATCTAAAGAAGAAGAGGATGAGGAACTAGTCCTCGTAACAAGGCCCTTCGATCCTTCTACAAGGGAAAGTTCAAAAAGGGAAATGGGAACTCACAGAAAGGACAGAGTTCCCAAAGAAAACCTGCTGAGAAGGATCTTTCGGACGTCACATGCTACAAGTACTACAAAAAGGGACACTTCGCGAAGGAGTGCCCACTGGGAACTGACGACCGTAAGCAAGGGAAGAAGGCCTACATCACCACCTGGGACGATGACGAAGACGAAGATCCCGAATCTTAGGCATCCCCCGACATGTGCGCAATGTCCATAGGAGACACCACTGGGGAACAACCCAGTGAGGTAACTACTGAATCCGTTCTTGCTTCCTTGAATAATTAATAAAAGCCTGAGTTGCTAAAAATTCTTTCAAGCCTTGTTAAAGACAACATTAAATTGCAAAAGAAGTTGGAAAAATCGGAACACACCAATGCTGAACTAGTTGGCCTTGAGCCATGTCCCAACTGTGTGTACCTTCTAGAAAAACTTCAGTCCTATTTGTCTCACATCGTAGAACTCGAAGATGAGCTTAAAACTCTAGAAAGTGATGAGAACACCCTTCTACAAAACCTGAGTAAAACAAAAGGGAACTCTGAAGCCTCTAGTTCCCAAACCAAGTTTGTCCCTGCCAGACACGGAATAGGGTATGAGTCAGAGAGCCCTAGAAAAGGAAAGTCCCCTTTGAGTGAAAAAGAGATCAATGAGTGTAGGGCCCTAGAGCTTCAGTGTGAGAAACAGAAAAATGCACACTTAAAAGAGAAAATCCGTGTTCTGGAGAGTGGAGTGAATGGAGAAGTAGATTATTACACTGGGAACACTGGACATAAGTTGTATGTTCAAATAGCTAAGGGAAATAGGTCTAGAGTATACAACAAGGAAACTATGGATAGGAACAAGATACAGAGACCCCATCCCAAGTACTACCTAGGAGAATACTATAAGACCTGCTGGAACTGTGGTGCTCATGGGGACTACAAGGAAAGCTGTCCCAAAGCTAAGGCCCAAGCCCAGAGAAACCACGAGTACTGGAACATGCAGAATCAACAAACCAACAAGCCTGCTAGAGTTCCCACAAAAAGGAACAACCACAGGAACTTTGCCTATAACAAGTACTCTCGTGACATTAACATAGCTGATTATGTGCTATTTGAGATTGTCTTCCCTTGCAAGGGACCATGCAAGAGTCATCTTGCCTAGGTCCTCAAAAACTAACTTTTCTTGTAGGTGGCAGTGAGGGGGAACAACACATGGGTCATTGACAGTGGATGTTCTAACCACATGACTGTAAACAAAGACATCCTCACCTCACTCCACCCAAAGGCCGAAGGAGGTCATGTGTCCTTTGGCAACAAAAATAAAGGGAAAATCATAGGCACAGGGGAAGTACTACTCAACAAATCAATCAAAATCAGCAACGTTAACTTGGTAAAGGACCTGGGATTCAATCTCTTGAGCGTCTCTCAGATATGTGATCAAGGGAACAACATCGTCACTTTTGACTCAAGGGAGTGTTTAGTGATCAACAAGAAGACTAACAAAATCATCCTGAAGGGAAGAAGGTCCAACAACATCTATGTGGTGGATACAGACATTGAGCCACCAAGGAAACTGTGCTTGGCAAGTTCCCTTGACGAAACGGAACTCTGGCACAAGAGATTGGGCCATGCAGGCATAAGTCAGATCCTAAAGCTCTATCTACAAGATCTAGTCATTGGCCTCCCTCGAATAAACATCGAGAGTGCCAAGATGTGTGAAGCTTGTGTTCGTGGCAAACAAACCAGAAGTTCCTTCAAACCAAAAAGGGTAGTCAGCACAACAAGGCCCTTGGAGCTAATCCACATGGATCTTTGTGGTCTCATGGACACCGAAAGCTTTGGAGGAAAAAGGTACATGTATGTTTTGATTGATGATTTTTCAAGATTTACATGGGTTCTTTTCCTGAGATCAAAATCAGATACCTTCAAAGAGTTTGAGACTCTAATCAAGAGGATGGAACTTAGCATGAGAATCAAGCTCAAGGCACTCGGATCTGACCATGGAACTGAATTCAAAAACTCAGAGTTCCTAAGATACTGTGCCAACAATGGTGTATCCCACAAATTTTCTGCCCCTCGCACTCCTCAACAAAATGCCGTGGTGGAAAGGAAAAACAGAACCTTGGAAGACATGGCAAGGACCATGATGCTAGAGAGCGGAGTTCCTCCAAGTTTCTGGGCTGAAGCCATCTCAACAGCTACTTACATTCTGAATCGAGCTATGACAAGGCCCATGATAAAAAAGACATCCTACGAGCTGATCAAAGGAAGAAAGCCCAACATCTCTCATCTAAGGACCTTTGGATACAAATGCTTCGTCCACAACAATGGGAAGGACAAACTCGACAAATTTGACCCCAGGAGCGATGAAGGGATATTCCTGGGATATTCTTCCCAAAGCAAGGCGTACAGGGTCTACAACAAGAGGACCAAGAAGATAGAGGAAAGCGTTCACGTCATCTTCGACGAAAAATCTGTAAAGATGGGAACAGAGGCCCAAGAAAAGGGAACTCTGTTCAAGCTGGTCAGACAAGAAGAAGATGACGACGAGGATGAACCAAGAAAGAGAGATGAAGACTATCCAAGTGGGAACAATGCCCCACAATCAGGGAACAACGAAGGAGATCAAAACTCCATAGATCAAAGTTCCTTTGAAGTTCCCTCCTCAACAGAAGAACCGCAAGATGCATCGAACTCTCTTGTTCCCCAAAATGAAAGTGTGCCAGAATCCAGTGTTCAGGGGGAACAACGAGAGAACTCCAAAGAGAATTCTGACGAAAGTCCCAGCGAAGAAGCTAAGCATAACTGTTCTCCTGAGGAAGAGGAGGCTCAAGACACAGATGAAGAAGAGTCAAGGGAACAGGTTGATGTCTCACACATCCGAACAAGAAACTACCACCAAAAGAGAGATCACCCCCATTGACAACATCATCACTCCATATGACAAAGGTGTTCTGACTCGCTCCTCTCTCAATAATTTTTGTGCTTTTAATTCCTTTGTCTCGCTGGTGGAACCAAAAAGCATCAAAGAAGCCCTAAAGGACCCAGACTGGATCCAAGCCATATGCGGCCTTTCAAATCGCCAGGGATCGACGGGTTTCAGCCCGCCTTCTTTCAACGATGTTGGGATCAGATTAAGGGATCGGTTGCTAATTTTGTGCGTAACTTTTTCGACACGGATGAGCTTCCTACCGGAATCAAAGACACTTTGATTGTGCTGCTTGCAAAAGTGTCTAAACCCGAGCTTGTTAGCCAATTCCGGCCGATAAGTCTTTGTAACGTCCTTTAAAAAAGTGATTACGCAGATTCTGACTAATCGTATTCAACCCTTCATGACGGATATCATTGGGCCGACTCAAGGCAGCTTCATTCCGAGCCGATTAATCACGGATAACATTGTCATTGTTCAGTAGGTAGTGCATTCTATGAAAAGAAAGAAGGGCTCTCAAGGGTGGATGATTGTGAAGCTTGACCTCGAGAAAGCTTACGATAGATTAAGTTGGGATTTTATTGAGTCATCGCTTAAGGCTGCTGGATTTCCCAATCGTTTCGTCTCTTGGGTGATGGCCTGCGTTGCTACACCTAGACTTCAACTTCTTTGGAATGGAGAGCTAACAAATCAATTCGCGGCTTCACGGGGGGTCAGACAGGGCGATCCGATTTCGCCATATTTGTTTCTGTTATGTATTGAGCGGCTTAGCCATATTATTAACGACGCGGTATTCAACAAGAGATGGAAATCGATTAAGTCAACGAGAAATGGCCCTGAGTTATCCCATATTTTTTTTGCGGACGATATCATTCTATTTGCCGAGGCCTCAGTTGACCAGGTCAGATTAATAAGAAGATGTCTCGACGACTTCTGTGCGGCGTCGGGTCAATGTGTGAGCGTTGAGAAATCAAATTTTTTTGTCTCCCCTAATGTTGATCGACGTACGATCCGTCGCCTCATGAGAGAGAGTGGTTTCGCGACAACGACTGATTTGGGCAAATACTTGGGCATGCCAGTCTTGCATCAACCGGTAAATAAGGATACTTTCAATGGGCTCTTGGACAAATTTACGTCGAAGCTTGCTGGCTGGCGTGCGAATTCTTTAAGCTTTTCCGGGCGTGTGACATTGGTAAAATCTGTGCTTTCCTCTCTCCCGATTTTTACTATGTCATCAGTTATGCTACCGAAAAGTGTTTGCGATAAAATCGACATGATTAACCGAGGTTTCATCTGGGGCAGTACTCACGAACACAAGAAGTTGCATAAGGTGGCGTGGGATGATGTGATCAGGCGAGAAGTCAGGGAGGTTTAGGAATCCGTTCTATGAGGGAGTTGAATTTGGCGCTGATCGGTAAATTGGGCTGGAGGTTCGTCTTGGAAGATGGTAATATATGGGTCTCGGTTCTCAGACACAAATATGATGAGAGTGCGCTAGGGAGATCTAGTGGTTGCTCCCACATCTGGCGGGGCATTAGAACAGGCATCTCAGAGGTCATTATTCCGGGGTCGAGATGGCTAATTAGAGACGGCAGGGCTACGAGATTCTGGTCTGATGTTTGGTTAATGGATGCTCCTCTGTTAAGCGTTGCAACTGGTAGCATCATGGCACAACAACTTCGTATGGTTGTTAGAGATTACTGGGATGATCTGAGTGGGTGGAAATGGGAAGAAATCGCCCACTTTTTACCGACGTCTATTGTCATGAAGTTGGCGGTAATTGCGATCCTCCTGGTTGAAGCTGAAGAGGAAGATGAACTCAGTTGGCGGTTCTCAGCTGATGGGCAGTATTCAGTCTCGACAGGCTATAGTATGATCCAGGGCAATGCTGTTAGAACTGAGATCGATATGGATTTTTACAAGAAGATGTGGCACTTGATGACGCCGGAGAGAGTTCGCGGATTTGTTTGGATGGCTAGCAGAGGCGGGGTTCTGTCCAATAGTGAACGATGTCGCCGGCACATTGCTTCAAATGCGGAATGTCCTCACGACTGTGGGGTGGAAGAATCTTACGAACACTTGTTTCGCGACTGCTCTCAAGTGAGTTATGTGTGGAGAAGTTTAAACGTTACTGATTTTTACCCCACCTTTTTTCAAGATCCCTTCGCCCTCTGGATTCGGCGCAATATAATGGATACAAGGCTGGTGGAAAGTGTGGAATGGAACTCGTTGTTTGCAATTGTTGTTTGGTGGTGCTGGAAGTGGAGAAACAGCCGAGTTTTCAAGGACGTTGCTGCTGCGGTGGATAAGCGGACGTTTGTTATCAACTAGGCTAAAGAGGCCCGGGAAGCTGCATGTAAACTTAGTTTCTTAAAGAAATCTAGTAATAAAGTTATGCAGGCTATTGCTTGGGAGAAGTCGGAAGAAGGATGGGTGAAGGTGAATACTGACGGAGCGGTTAGAGAAGACAGCGTGGCAACTGCGGGTGGCGTGCTCAGGAATGCAAATGGCGAATGGATTGGGGGCTTTGCTCATCGAATTGGGGCTTGCACTGTACCTATGGCGGAGTTGTGGGGCATCCTCAACGGACTCAAGCTTGCTTGGGAGAAGGGCTTCCGAAAAGTCATCCTGGAATCGGATTCCCAATTAGCTATTCGCCTTATTGGCACTAGGGTGAGTAGATGTCACCCGCTTTATAGCCTGGTGTTGCAATGCCAAAGCTTTTTAAGTAGGGATTGGACTATCCAATCCCGACTTGTTTTTCGCGAGGCCAACGTTGTTGCCGACCGCATCACGTCCCTCGCTTTTATGTTTCTTGTTGGTTTGCATGTATTGTCTGCCCCGCCGGAGGGGATTATAAACCTTTTGCATGACGATGTTAGGGGTTGGGCTATCCCCCGTTTGCTGACTACTTAGCCCATTTCTTTTTATATTAATAAAACGCCTCCTTAAAAATGTCAAAAAAATTCATTTAATTAGCTATACAATTCACTAAGTGTGGACAACACGACTGATGTAGTAACATTGTTAAGAAAAACAAATACATATGTAATTCTTAACTAATAATGGATTTTCCAATACCCATTTAGCCCTTGTTTGAATCACATAATTTAATACATTAAGTTATAGTATTGGATTATATTTAATACAAATTAATGTATTAAATGTGTACTCTAAACAAAGGGTTAGTTGAAGTACTATATATAGAGGTTTTACAGCTTTACATGCACCGAATTAGAAGGTTGAAACTTACTAATGAATTAATGATTATTGACTTTGAAACGAAATTTGATTGGCTTTGTACCTCCAAATCTTGTGTTGTAATGGAAGAGTTATTGGACTTATTCACGCACTTGTAAAAGTGGTAATTAGTTGTTAAGCAACGACAGAATCAAGCACTAAATGCTCAATCTCATACTTGACATCTCCACATGTAAAAGTTCCCCCTCTCTCGGCTGAAAATGACATGAGTTTGCTTATCATAAAACAGAGGGTAGAAGTTGACAAATTCTTTCATTTTCAATTACAATTGGCAATTTAATGCTGTTTATTAGGTATAAAGATGTCAATGGAGCACAATCCTGTTGAAACATGACATAGCAAACTCAGCCCAACCCAAAAAGTACTATTTTCTTAAAATGGATTTTCTAAAGCATCATCGTATTTTAAAAAGACTTCTTATTTTTATTAATTTAGAGATTTAAATCTTTTTTCCGACGGATTTTATTTTTAGGATTTTAGCTTCTAAAATCGGGAAACTTATTAGAAAGACCGTTCTAAAAAGCTAATAAAATCCAACTCTCCAGGATTCTTTTGATGGGGATCACATTCATTTTATTTGGAGACAAGTTGTTAACCATGGACAAGGAATCCACAATTCTACAGCGTGATACTAAGAAAGAAGAGCACATGGTTCAACACTTCAACGAAAGAGACCTATGGACGGATGGATCACCCCGAATACTGATCGCTCGGTCAAGAGTGATGGGCTTGTTGTTGTGGCGGGGTGATTCGAGATAGCGATGACAGATGGCAAGGTGGAGTTGTTCACACCATTGGAGTTTGTGCTGTTCCTATGGCGGAGTTATGGGGAGTCAATTAGAACTTACAACTCGCTTGTGACTAGGGATACATGAGGGTTTTGTTGGAAGTAGATTCCCAGTTAGTGGTGTCTTTTCTACAAAAATCCATAGATTGTTATCACCCCTTTATAAGCCTAATAGCTCGTTGTCAAGGCTTACTCAAAAGGATTTTGATTGTCCATTTCCGTCATGTTTTTAGGGATGCAAATTATGTTGATGACTTTCTTGCTTCTTTTGCATTTTTGTTTAGTTTAGGAGTTCATGTATATTTTGACCCACCCGAGGGTGTTATTCCTTTACTTTCCGCTGATGTTAGGGGTTAGGTTATCTTCCGCTTGATTACTACTTAGCCCGTTTCCTCTCATTATTAATAAAATTTTCCTTAAGAGACCGGAAAGTACTGTCACTAATTCTACCCAAAAAAAAGTGTTGATTTTTATAAAGTTCTCTTATTAAGAAAACAACTACTTAATTTCTACCCACTTGGTCCATGATAGAGTTGTTTTATTTCGGGGGAAAAGAGGGAATTCGAGTTTGGGCCAAAATAAGGGCCCAATACAATCGCGCCGGTCCATTATTTTTATGTCGGCTCGGCCCATTACTATCTCTTCGATGAGCTCCTCTTTAAATATCATCATGACAGGAACAGCATTGAAGTTGCCGAAGACTAAAACCCTCCCTCTCAAATCTTCCAGACTCTCCGACTCCCCTCTCTCAAATTCCTTGCGCTCCAAGCCAAGCAAAACAATGGCGATTCTCTCCGACTACGAAGAACCACCGCAGCCGCAGCCGAAGAAAAACTTCGCGGCTGTGCTAGATCCCTCCAATCCTCTCAAGTTTCTCGAATCGGCCTTCGATTTTGTTTCCAAGGAGACCGATTTCTTCAAGAGCGACACCGCCGAAAAGGATGTAGTTTCTCTAGTTCGCGGATTGAAGGAGAAGATGCGATTGGAGCTCGAGAGCAAGAAAAAGCGCGTGATTGAGGAGCAGGCGGCAGCTTCGACTTCCGCGAAGAAGGTGGAGAAGAAGAAGGATGTTTCTCCCCCGGAGCCGGAGGAGGCTAAGAAGGATGAGAAATCAAAATACATTGGTAGCTCTTTCTTTCGGTCTTTTCTTTTTGTTTCTGGTAGCATAATTTCGTCCTTTCCTTTTGGTTCTGGTAGCATGACTTCTAGGTTTTGTTTAGTTGAAGCTATTTGAATAAGTAATTTGAATCGTAGAAAGGGGCGTAATCGGCTTACAAATCACTAAAGTTTCAATTTTTACTGCTTACTAATCACAAAGTTTCAATTTTTATTGCTTAATAATCAAACTTTCAATCTGTATTTCTTAGTAATCACCAAGTTTTAGTATTTTTTTTTTTAAATTTGGCACTTCTCCTAGGATATATCTGTTTAATAGGGAAGATTTGATTGTTCTCTTACTCTATATGACTCATCCCAAAGTCCCTAGTTTTTGGCCACAGATATGTCAATTGGACCGTGACCTAACCTAACCCAAGTCCTTTTTTAAACAACCTTAGATTAACCATGGCCGGAATCTGAACAAAACCACTGAAGAATGTATTTGTTACCAAAGAAACCAATAGAATAGATACCAGTCTGGTATTAATTGATGTCTTGAATAGAAAAGTTTGCAGTAGTTCGTGTCCATTGCATCTCTGAGTTATAAAGTATGTCCATTGTACCATCATCCAGCCCAACTTTCTTGATTTTGAAGTATAATTCGACGAACAAAACCAATCTTGCCAAAGAAACCAATACAATGTATGCCTGAAAAAGTTCACAAAAGAACTGACTTGGTGCAAAGAAATATGTAGTATGGGAGTAATCCATCTTTTGACGAGAAAAGTATTCATTACAGTAGTTCATGTCTATTGTGTGTCTGATTTAAACTTCAGGTCAATTAAAGGACTTGTCTCATGTTGTTTTTAATTTTGGGACCTGCACTATCCAGCCTCTCACTTTGGGGCCAAAATACATGGTTAAACATATGTTCTGTTTGAAGCACAAGACCTGTAGAGGGAAGCATTGTAATAGCACATGTCTGTAGGACATACAAGGTGTCAAGCTTTATTCACCATATAGTGAGATTGGATGGGCATGCTCTATTTTCCACTCACTGTCTGCATTAAGCATTGCCTAGTGTTACTATTCCTTTATATAATTTTTGTGAAGAATGATATTTTATTATTCTCTCTCTTTACATACTGCATATCATAAATGTTGGATTTGTGAGTGAATATGATCGTGTTGTCGGAGTTGTAAAAGGATATGTTATGGCTTGTGAGTGAAACACTTTTTTGGTTGTTGGTTTGCTCTGACCAGTTTGGCTTAAGATATGAATGTATTGAATGTGCAGAAATAAATTGACCGTAAGTTATGGGATGCAGTAGTACCGAAATTAACTGAGATTTCTTCTCTTTTATATGTGCATAAATGAAATTTGCCTTAATAATCCTCTTTACCCCTTTTATGCGCTGGCTGAAATTGTCTGTGATTTCTACTTTGCCTATGTATATTTTTATGTTCTTTGTCTGATGGTATTAGTTTGTTCACCTTGTATTACCATTGATTTGTGAATGCTTATGCAGCTCCTAACAGTGGCAATGGCCTTGATCTGGAGAAGTATTCATGGACCCAGTCCTTGCAAGAGGTCAATGTGAACATTCCAGTTCCCCCAGGAACAAAATCGAGGTTTATTGTATGCGAAATCAAGAAAAACCATTTGAAAGTCGGGATCAAGGGTCAACCCCTAATTATTGACGTATGGACAATCTGTGGTTTTCCTGCTAACTTATTCGACTACTTTTTTCACGTGACTGCCGTTTCTCTTATTCTACCTTTCTCACCTTATTATATTGTCTTGCAGGGTGAATTACACAAATCTGTTAAGCCTGATGATTGCTTTTGGAGCTTAGGTATGCCTTCTATTCCTTTTACAATGCCAACTCACTTTCCTTTGGATGACAAAAGTACTTATGTATGATCAAACGCCAAACTAATTTGATCATTATTGATTGTTGATTTATAATAATCAAATAGCATAATGCATGTCAACTTAATCATTTGTTTATTTTCAGAGGATCAGAAATCCGTCTCTGTTTTGCTAACGAAACACAACCAGCTGGAGTGGTGGAGAAGTTTGGTGAAAGGTGAACCCGAAATTGACACTCAGAAGGTTGAACCTGAGAACAGCAAGCTCTCTGAACTGGACCCTGAAACCAGATCAACTGTTGAAAAGATGATGGTAATTTCTTGATCGCAAGGCTTCTCAATTAGTTCTTCCATGTGTCTTAAGTTCACATCACTTGTAGTGATGTCCTGTTTTATTCATTGAGTTGTCTATTTATATTGCTTCAATGTGTTTCTGGTTCTTTCAGTTTGATCAAAGGCAGAAACAGATGGGCCTTCCAACTAGTGATGAGATGCAAAAGCAGGACATGCTCAAAATGTTCATGGCTCAGGTTAGTTCTCATCTTTGTATTTAATTTGTCAGCTATAGGGTAATTAATTGTAGGGATTTGTAAATCTTCAATTGGGAAAACACCTGTAGTGCTCTTTTGAAAATTACATTGTGATAATGTGTGCTTTCTTTTTGCAATTTTTTCTTGCAGCATCCGGAGATGGACTTTTCAGGGGCAAAGATTGGTTAAGCAAAAGAAATGTAAGCCGGTGGTCTACTTTTGGTCGGATTTATTCGGAGTAGTATTATTATCTAATTTCGATTTGGGGACTTGATCTAATGCTTTTTATTCTCAAGGCTGTTTTTGAGTTTGAACAATGGAGGGCCTGTTATTAAAGTTTAGGACATGAAACTCTGCTGTTGGCCTGTTTTCTGTTGATAACTATATAAATATAAATATTCTCTTTATGAATTCTGCTATGTTTTGCTTGACTAGCTATGGATGCATTATGTGTTCTGCCCAAACTCTTGGGGATTTTGGGCATAAAATTTTGATTGAGCTTGTTGACAAGTGATTTTTCAACCTCAATAGCATTCTTCTTCCATAATTTTCCACACTAAATGATTCCCTCCCAGAAATACAGCGATGTGAAACCATCAAAGTTATTGAAAATGAAATGCTTGTTTGTTTGGGGGTTTTCTCACTTGTGGTGTAAATTGATGCAAAGGAATTCTTTTGATTGTTTCCTAGGCGTCTTCTCTCTTTCCCTTCTTTCTGTTCATGAAGCACTTGTATTACTAGAAGACAACACATGAGTGTTACTATCACATGAGTTACATACATATGGGCCATGATTTGTTTTTCTGAGTGTTATTCTAGGGAAAAAAATAAAGGAGTTGTGGGTTGTGGGTCTTAATGTTTTTTCTTCTTTTTTTTCAATATAAAGGTGGGTATTTAGACGTTATTTATTTGGGAATTTTACTGTAAATTATGATATGATGATGTTATTTATTACATATGCACTTGTTGGGACAAAATATCAACCTCAATGATATCTCTTTCCTTATCAAAAATAAAATAAAGGATCAACCTCAATGATGTTGAGGATGAATGGTCAAATCCAAACTCTACTATCATTGCAAGGTGTACAAAGTAACAACATGTACAAGTTACAATACAGAAACATTTATGGCCTTGCACGAGTTGTCACTGCACACTACTACATACACCATTGATTGATCATCACTTTCACAACAAGCTCTTGAGCTCTTCACCAGCGGGGTTCCTTTGCATGTACACTTGTGAATTGTACTAGCTAAGCTATTTAGTTAAGACGGTAGTACAATTTGCAGAGTTGTCACACTACTCGACATAAACAAATGAAGGAAAACTGAAAGGGGGGAAAAAACAAAGAGAAATGAAATGGTCCATTATGAATAAAAAGCTATAGAAAGGGCCTCCCCAAACACAAACAAAAATCATAAGGAGCATCTATCTCTATGCATATCAGCACCCGAAAGAGATTCTTGGGGAGGTCCCTCCATGTATAAATACCTATGCCTGCTTGTCTGAATCCAATCATGTACCTCTTAGACCTATTTACCGGTTCTTACCTTGTTCACTAAAGAGTGTTATTTTAGGATTTAATCTAATTATTAAGAAATTTACAAATTATTAACTAACTACTTTTTAGCCAACGAATGAAAAAAAAAATTGCACCAAAAGAGTCGATATAAACATTTTTTAATAACAAAATTTGTAACTCACTATCTATAACTCTATTATTTTATGATTGTTATTTTGTATAATTGTAATAATCATAAGGGCACATTAATTATAAGATCATCAAATGGAAAGATTTTATTAGATTTGTATTTTTTAGATTTTCAATAGGGTATTATTTTCCCTTTAGGGTTTAGTTTCTAATTCAAGTATGTTTACATGCCCTTAGGACACATTATAGAAAAACCGATAATATATTCATGAGCATGAGCGTATAATCTAGTTCGTTATGAAAATACGATGAAGCTTGCTAATGAGCACATAACCAAGCTTGCTCATGAATAAACGAGCCGAGTTTTCTTGTGGTCAAGCTCAATTTATTTATCTTTTGATCCTTAAAACTATGCTCAAGCTTGGCTCGTTTACAAATCAAGTCAAACATGAACAATATTTAATCGGCCGAACATCGATCGAGTTGCTCACGAATGACTCTATTCATTTGCACCCCTGTTCCGAGGCGATTATTTTCTCAATGAACTAGCTCCCTTAAATACATTTCTTATAAAAAAAAAAAATGAAATAAAATTAGGTCAAATTCTCAAATCGGGTGACAATTGAGATTAATTGAGATGTGTCAACTATGATGCCATTGCAAGAAGGAAAAGAAAAGGATGAAAAGTCCAGAGTATGATGATCGAGAAGGGGTCTCTAGCAGACAATATTTCTCCAGCTGTTTTAATAATTCTTTTGTCTGCCTTTGTTTTCTTCTCATCTTTTCTTCTTCTTTTCCCCCTAAATTTTGTTGTGCCATTTGAATATTCCATTTGTTAAAAATATTCCATGCAAAATTAGGTCAGGCAGATCACTTATTCCTCCACTATGGTTTAGTCATATTGGAATCTTACCACTTACTAACAATCGCATGAAATTACCAACACTTCCAAATTCAACCAGGGGATACGTCAAAATACGTACATTTTTAAATGATGTATGCTTTTTTTTCTCTCATAAAACTCTGATATATAAAATCCAAATGGCATAACTTGGTGGTAGAAGGTTGTATCATGTATAGATTCAACAAAGGAAAATAATTTATTTGATATAAAAACCCATATTCGATTTGTGTGCAATTTTTTTTGGGATCAAATTAATGACAACCACTAACGTATTGTGAGTAGAAAATTAGTCCCCAATTAATATATGTTAAATTTTGGTGTCCAATTATAACGTGGGATTCAAGCGTACGTCCGTGTGCATTAGCGTGTTATGAGCCTATTTATCCTAGTACATACGTTAATGGGTTTCATTCTAAAATCGTCCTCTCAACATGCCCCTCAAGTGTAGATAGGTTTGCTATGGATTTAAGATGTGAGACATGTTCAGTCTCAACACGTCCCTCAAATGCAACTGGGTTGACCAGTTGACACTTGGACAACGATAGGCAAGTAGGGTAGATAACGGGTGGTAGCAGTAACTCACTAAGCCCGTCGATATGGGACCAGGACAGACCCGCTCCGATACCCTGTTAAATTTCAGTGGACCAATTATGACGTGGAGGATTCATACGTCTATTTGTGTGCATAAGCGTATTATAAACCTAGCACATAAGCTCATGATGTTTCATCCTAAAATAAATTGACAATAAAAAGAGTAACTCAAAATATATATACTATATAGATTTTCTATAGTAAAATGTGAGATATGTTCATTCTCAACCATATAGAGCGGAGAAGATACCATGTCATCTTTGATGCGACAACAATGATATCATATCAACAAAAATTCTGTTATTCTCCACAATAAAGTTGTTCAATTCGTTACTACTTTAATTTTATTGTAGATTAAGAGATCGGCTTACAAATACGTACACACTATAGAAGAAGGAAGATGAATAGATGATTCATTGATTTGTTTGGTGCAAAACGTTTTGTACATTATAATTCATGTTAGACCCATCTTTTCAACTATTCGAGTTCTAAAACACAACTTTCTATGTCATTTTGCTTATATATTGAATGTGAGTTTGTGATATACATTTTGGTATAACTAATCAACTTCTTGAGCTCTTTAAAGTGTTCGTCTATACAACAAACTTTATATTACAATTTGCTTATTCAATGTGATTTGCCCGATTGCCAAGAAATTTCACGTGGTCCATATGAAGTTCCCACGTACTCTTCTTGCAAGTGCTATGTATTATTTATGCATTTTGATACTACTATTAGGAATATTGATTTTTCCTTTTCTGGAAAGAATTTTTTTTATATTCATCGGTCCCATCACACATCCTAAAGTGTACAACAATTCTTAGGGAGTTAGGGGAAAAAAGCCTCATTGAGGCCATGAATCGACTCTAATTAATATTGGTTTATACTATATATAGAGGGAAAAAATCGAATCTTAGATTACGAAAGCCACTTTTAGATGTCTTAATTTGGCATCTCGCGCACAAGAGACCTAAACTTTTTTTGAGGTATTGTACATTAGAGTTGAATTGGAAACCTCTAAATATGATATTATAATTAGAAGTAGGGTTGTAAATGAACTTTAACGTTCATGAGAAATACATTGTTTGATTCGGTTAAATACTTAAATCATGTTTATGTTCAGCTCGATTGGTAAACAAGTCTGAGCTTGAGTACAATTTTAAGACTCGGAAATTAAATGAACTGAGCTTGAGCACAAGATAACTCGGCTCGTTTGTTCATGAACAAGCTCGTTTATACACTCGTAAAAAAATAGATTATACGTTCTAACGTTCATGAATAAGCTCTACTATATATATTGTATATAATATAAAGTTTATGTTAAATTACATAGTTTTGGTGGTCCCTCTCAAACTACCTAGTTTAAATTATAGTTTCATTTACTTGTATAAATAATTTATTAAGTAAATCGGTTGTTCACTGATTTGTATCACGAAGAAACTAAATGAGAGGCTCGTAAACTAAGTTCAAGCTCAGTGAGGATTTAAATGAACCAATTCCAAACAAGATTTTGAGCTTGAACCAAGCTCGTGTTCGAGCTCAATCTCGCCTACTTTTAATCGAGCTGAGTTGTTGCTCAAGCTCAGCTCGGTTCAATTACAACCCTGGCTAATTGAAGGCTTAACCACTTGACTAAAAATAAGTTAGGCCTACCACTTGGTGCTTGGAGGCAATGTTGGCTCTTCTAATAAGAGAGTTTGGAACAAGCTGTGGAAGAGTGGGGTTTTCAATCAAAGTTTGGATGGTATTTTGTGGTTGATTTGGTCGATTTGGTTGAGCATGCATTTTATATACTGATTCTATATATTAAGTTGATGCAAGGTGATGTTGGATGCTAAAAAATGAAATAGGATGAAGATGAGAAGGCGTCTTATTGACATTCATATATGTAAAACTGCATAAGATGCATATTATAAACTGATTGGATTTTTTAAATATTTTTGTGTATAGGAATATGATTTGAATTACAAATTAAAAAAAATTCATTCATCTTATGATTATAGAATATTGATATTGGAAGCTCCAAGTGGAAATCATGTAGTGAAATTTACTATTAGCTCTATAAGTCGCCCGCACCTTTCACAAACTATGGGAGACAATCTTCTTCCAGACATATTATAATTTACTTTTTCTTCGTTGGTTAACTTCTTCTTTTTTTTCTTGTAATTTAGGATTATTTAATTTTTTGATAAATTTTAAGGGTGTATTTTTTGAGTGTTTTAATACAATTTTGTTATTATAAACTTTTTAAGATATGTGAAAAGTATATTTCTCTAAAATTAATGTAATAGTTTTTAAATTTGAGTTCTTATTATGTTATTAGGGTCAACATAGAAGAAAGTATGTTTAGTAATTTGTATATTTAGATAACAAAAAAATTATGGTTCAGTTTTCCTTCATTATTAAATATGTTTGAAAGTGTTGAATTATCTGCCAATTAGATAAAATAAAAAATATATTTTGCATCCAAAAAATTACTAAATATACTTTATATGTAAACTCTGATATGTAAATCCACTTGTAAGAGCTTTCTGAGCTCTTGCGTCTTCCCTGTTCTTGAACTGGGGTACCATCCTCTCTCCCTAAATTTTTATTATAAAAAAAAAACTATGAGAGTATGATTATAGGTTTTTTTTTATGGTTTAGAGCTTTTTAAAAGATTCTTTGGTTCCATTTACGGTTATTGTAAAATTAGTGTAAAGTCACCATTCCGATCGATTCATTGCATGTGACTTTGTTGTACATACATGTTGAATACTTTACACCAAAGGGAGTTAAAGCTATATAATTTGATTTTTTATGGAAAAAGGAGCTGATTATAGATAGTTTTATTTTACAACTTTTAGCCCAATTGCAATGAATTAATTTTACTTTTATATCTTGATGATCTTTAATTGTTTAGATTTCTAGCTATTATCGGTCATGTTTTACTAAAGTGGGTGATGTATGTTCTAAAACCCACAACTCCACAAGTCATGTTTCATTAGAGTGGATGATGTTCTAAGACGCTATAATAAAAAAAAATATTAGGTTGATATAAATATAGAAGAACGTAATTTCAATTGTTGAATTTTATTCAAATAATTATGATTTCTTTAACCTTATATATAGTTTTTTTCTTGTTTCAACTCCATTCGAACTAGGGCTGGATGGGTCGGGTTATGGATGGGTGGAGAACTTCCACAACCCGACCCGTGAGGCCACTAATAAAAATGGATCACCCAACCCACTCATGCTCGGCTTATCATCTTTGTTATAACTTATAAGGACCTTTTAAGTGTACAAATAAGTTGTTTAACATGAATAAACTAATACCTCTTTCATCAAATTGATTTAATTTTAGAGTTATATATCAAAAGCTTAATTAGCTACACCTTTTTTGTGAATAAAAAGAGTTATTATAGCGACAATGTGGCAAATAGATTATCTTTCACATGCTAGTCATATGCTATCTAGCAATTAATATCGCTTTCACTAAACTGCTTAGCATTCAAGAGATATAATAATTAGAAGCCCCATTAACCTAATTGTTTCTACCTATCTTGCGAAATCTCTCGAGCTGTGCAATTTGATAGTGAAAGGCTTTTTTGTTTCTTTAACAGGTGGAAGCGGTCTAATATTGGGTGTACGGATATTATATCAACAATGTCAGCTTATGAAAATATCTAATGAAACTTGCATGAATTTAAAGCAGCACTATAACACAGAGATAAGAGTTTGTTTGCACCCAAAGGAATGTCAAACTCGACCTTATCGCCCTCTTTTTAACCCGGTATTTTAGTGTCAAGGTTTTTTGAGAAGGAATTGAATTGTTCCTTTTTGACATATTTTTCACGAAGTTAATATTATTTTAGATTTTTTTACTTCTTTTATTTTTTTCATTTAGTTAGGTTTTTATGTATTGATTGGTCCGCATGAGAGTGTGCTTAGTTTGTTAGTGGATGATGTTAGAGGCAGAGTTATTCCCTATTTGACTATTGATGAGGTATTTTTACAATCATTTACTACCTACCAAAAAAACCTTAACAAACCAAACTCAGTGGAGCGGCAAGGGTCGATCCCACATAGCTTCTAGGAGGTCATCCATCCTGATACGTACTACACTTGTCCTAGCACACTTAACTTTAGAGTTCTTTGTCCTCACTCGAACCTTGAAAAGGAAGAGCTCTTGTTGATGTGGGTAACACCTCAATCCTTTATAAACCATCGAGATGTTACATCACCCCTCAACTGGCCGACGAGGTCATCCATCCTACACGCTTAACTTCAGAATTCTTTGTCCTTACTCGAACCCTAAAAAAGAAAGAGATCTTGTTGACATGGGGAGCACCTCAACCCCTTATAAACCACCAAGGTGTTACAATCTCCCGCACTTAAACACTTGACGTCCTCATCACGGCTCACGGACCGTCCTTTGGGTCGAGTGACCACCCTTTTGGGCCAAGCCAACCCCTAACCCAGAGTCGGCTCTAATACCATTTGTAAGGCTTGAGACCTTAGAAGTGCTATCCCGTGCCAATTTGAAGACTTCCCAATAGGTCACTCATCCAGATACTACGTACACTTGTCCCAGCACGCTTAATTTTAAAGTTCTTTGTCCTTACTCGAACCTTAAAAAGGAATAGGTATTGTTGACATGAGTAACACCTCAATCCTTTATAAACCATCGAGATGTTACATCACCCCTCACATAGCCCGTCCATCACTCAATTTTGTTTGACTTTCACCTGTATATTAACTTTGAGTTATTTAGGTGGGTTGATTAGCCACTAGTAATTTGACTAATTTCCAGCCTACTCCGCTTTAAAAACTTTTTAGAGAGTAGGGGATGACAATGAGGTGAGTTTGGGACGGTCAATAAAATCCCAATTGAGTTAAAGATTATGAATTTTTTAATGAAAGAATATATTAAATCTGATGTAAAAAGAAACATATATGTGAATTTTAATAGTTATGGCGTATATTGCTAAAAACATATTTAAAATTGCTTTATGAAAGAATGTTGTTTTGATAATGAACTAGTTGTACTCGTCGTACCATGTAGGACTACGATTCTGTATTTTATAGACATTATAAATAAGATATTAATGAATAAAAATTTAACAAAAATTTAATATATGTAATTTATTGCCCATAGAATGTATAATTTTTTAATCAATATATATGATTAAATTTAATGTTGAGAATGAAGATAATTTAAGATGAGACCAAACTTATTTTGTGGTTCGATAAAATAAAGATTAAATAAGATTAAATATTATATTATTCATATTTTATTACTTTCCATGTACGTAAATTTAGAGATTATCAAATATTTCAATATATCTATCAAATATTTTATTATCTATTCTTATTAATTTTAAACATTATAAATATTTATTATTAAGTTTTTATTATAAAAGAAAATCAATATATATCTATAAATAAATTCGTCAAAAGATATATGCTAAAAGATTTATATTTATTTTTAAATATTTTAAATATTTTATCTTTACGTTTAAATACTTGTATAAGGGAGCTTTTAAAAGATATTGTTATACTAAATAGATATTTGTTTGATGTTAGAAATAAATTTAAATAGTTAAAAAAGAATTTAATAGAAAGAAGTTATAATAATAGATATAAAAATTAAATTTTTAAATATGAGGTGGGACTAGAATCGTTCTGGTAGCTCGAAAAGGTACAACTTTAATATATAGTTTTAGATACGTATAAGACTATAAGACATTAACCATATGATGGCTCGTCTATCTAATAATATACTCCCTCCGTTTAGAAATACATGATGTCTTAGTTTGATTTTCTTGTTCAATAATACTTGACGATTTACATAATTTATCATATTTTTTCCAATATTACCCTCATTTATTAAAAAGAATAATAAAAATTGAAAGTAGAAAAGAAAAGATTTTCACAAGATTATGAGTTTTTAAGTCAAATCACATATCTTCTTAATTTTAAAGACAAATTCTAAAACAAGTTATGTATTTCTGAACGGAGGGAGTATTATATAAAACACATATAATTATATATTCTAATCATGGTCAAATTTTATAAATCATACCAAATCTAGTATGCTTAAGGTATACTATACAAAACACATACTCCCTCCGTTCAGAAATACATGATGTCTTAGCTTAATTTTCTTGTTCAATAATACTTGATGTTTGACATAATTTATCATAGTTTTTCCAATATTGTCCTCATTAATTAAAAAGAATAATAAACCTATAAAATAGGAAAGGAAAGATTTTCACAAGATTATGGGGTATTTAAGTCAAGTCAAATCACATGATTTCTTAATTTTAGAGATAAATCTTAAAATATCATGTATTTATGAACGGAGGGAGTATAATTTATATATTCTACATCATAGTCAAATTTTACAAATCATACCAAATCTAGTATGCTTAAGGTATATACCATACAAAACACAAAACACATATAGCTATATACTACTCTAAATCATAGTCAAGTTTTATAAATCATGCCAAATCTAGTATGCTAAAGGTATTAATCATATGATGTCTCATACTACTCTCATCTAAACATTTTCATGGGCAATTCGTTAAAATAATAATTTATATGATATCCACGTAGATAATTTAAATTAATCTGAAATCGTTAAAAATAATAACCCACGTAATACATACAGAAAAATGAAATGACAAAATACTGTATTATAGTATGGAGTATATGATATCCACGTAGATAAATCATAATTCACAAAGTATTTTTTTGGATTTCAATTCACAAAGTATATGAGTGAGTATCATTCAAATTTGGGGAAAAATAATAATTACATCATACACCAATGCCATGTACTAAAAAAAGGTAAATAACAAGCATTCAGTATCAGGACATTATCTCACATTATTATATGGGTATAATTTACAGTGTAAGTATGTCTCCAAAAATTTCCAAAAAATCACAAACCCTCTGCTAAAAAACAGGCAGGAAAAGAACAAGAAAAAAGAGGAAAAACAAGAAACAATTTGGGTGGAGATTCTCTCTTTTGCCCATAACGTCTGCTATTCAGCTGGTGCCCCCTTCACTTGGAATTGGCAGGCTCTGCCGCTATAATAAACGCTCTTTCACCCACTCCTTCCTTTTCCTCTCCATCAATCTCTTCTCCTCCTCTTCATTCTGTCCAATTAAAAGAGGGTTTAGAAATGTACACTGAAACTGGGCTTTTGCATCCCTTTTTCCAGGATTTCTGTCAAGAAATTCAGCTGCTCGAGCTTGAAGATCTTTGCCATTCTCAGAAATCGCGCTCTCCAATGGTTCCTTCTCCCTCTTTGAATATTTGGGTGCTTGGATTCTTGTGGGCATTTTATAAAGTTCAAATCTTTAGGCTTGGAATTGGAGAACAAGTTACTGTGTGTCGTCTGATATTGGTCAATCTTTTAGTTTCAATCGTGGATGTATTGATACTGTGCTCAATTTTCATGTTTTTCCTACTAGGAGTATTGATCTCTTTGTGGATTTGCTGAGTTTCGTGGTTTACTGGTTAAATTAAGCTCAAATTTATGCTTATTTTATTTGTTAATTTGTTGATAGTACTATAATTCTGGATTTCATGCTTCCTTTTTTGGGCTTAATAATTTTTTCCTAATTTTAGTTATTAATGGATGCTGATGAGACTTGGAAGAATGGCTGAAAAGTATACTAAAGTTAAACCCTTTCTTATAATATTTGATAAGAGTAGTCCTTTGCTACAAATGTGACAAACTTGAAGTTGCAACTGAGTTTTAGAGTCACAGACTATATGTGTGTTTTGTTACTATTTCAGTAATCAATAAGCAAAGAAAGTACTAGTTTTTGTGTAATGAAGAAAGCTCTTTGTAAAAAAGATTGAGGAAAACCTTTCTACATTTCACAAGAGATATTTTGTATAAATGGACACTGAAAATGCTTCCAAACCCAATCCCGAGTAGATGGTTGTTTTGCTTTGTTGCAATTTGAGGCTAGTTGCATCCATCTGCTTTACTTAGCACTTCTTCTATAATGTGAATTTGTGGAATTTGGGAATAATTGGCTTTGGCCATGCAGAAAGATATTGGTTAATATGCTACTTTTGATATTGAGTGTACGCCGAATCTCCAATTCATCAAAAGCTGTATGGAAAGCCTTTCGTATGAAATGGGTTGATCTGTGCCCGCACTTTATCTTCTCATGATTCATTTCTTGGTATTGTTTCATGGCCTTGTGTTATGAATTCAAAGATTGATCTGATGGTTATACTAAATGACTAACTAATGGTTTGATTATTATAAAATTCAAAGGCTTTGTTGATGATCATTCACTTTTTCGTAACTGGAACTGGAAAAGTTGGATTTATGTCAATCTTGATTTTGGTTTATATACAGCTAAAGTTATTTTATTTCTTACATGGAATATGTTTCAGAGCTCATCCATTTCAGAATATGACATGGGAGGAGAAGGAGATCTCTTCAAAGCTCCTGAGCCCATAATTGAAGAACAAGCCGTGAGTTTCAACCCAATCCTTGATGCCATGGAAGCTTCAATGGTGTCGTGTGTGGATGATGTCATGCAAACTCAAGGCCTCAGACTTGGAGAAGTCGATTCACTCCAAGACGAGCAGCTTCTTAACGAGTTTTTATATGAACCCAAGAAAGATTTTTCAGGGAACATTTCAGAAGAAATGCCAATCATTGAGATCTTGGATATCAAACTTGCTTCTACAACAACCAATGAGATCCAGACCGAAGAGAAGAATTTGATTGATGAGTCGGCTTTTCAGAAGAGTGTTAGCTCAGGGTGTTTGAGTTCAATGGATTGGACTTTGTTGAAGCACAATTTCTTGGATTTCTCTGGGCTGGATTTTGGAGCTGATTATGGTATGAGAAGGGCGTTTAGCGAAGGCGATATAAAGGTCAGACCTTTAGTAAATCCTTTTCCATACTGCAAAGTGCAAAATACTTGCAAATATCATATATGTTGTGAAGTGAAATCTTATCTAGATTCGAGAACCAAAACATTTAAAAAACATCAAGGTTCCATTTCGATGCATCCCTTAATGCATTTTTTTGCTTTAAAACTTAAGATTTAGTGGAAGATAATGAATTATGGGCTGTGATCCAAACGGTCCCTTACTCGCTTGCATTTTTATTCTTCTAACGTACAATTTCTAATATGGATTGATATAGTTGGTTTTTAGGTTTGTGGGTATAAAGAATCCGGGATCAGGTTGGGGATTGGGATGGTCAAGGAATGAGATTCTTGGTATTTCATATTTGGTTATGCTTTTTGAGACATTTCACATCCATAAATTGATTTCTAAAAGGTAACTATATACCCTAAACCATCTATTGATGTCATTCCCCATACCTTCAAATCCCAATTCCCTAATTCCCAAGCTTCAGCTAAATGCAACCTAGAAGTTAGCCAAACTAACAAGGTTATGTTTATATTGTCACTTCTGTCTGTACCTAATATGCTGATGGATCGATCATTGATATCTTAGGAATTTGTTTATGAATACAGGCTCTTGGCAATGGCAATATAAACCTTATCCATTCCCCTGCTCATCGGCCTCTAGGAATTGTCAGCTGCACTGCTGAAGATCGCCAGCAAAAGCTTTGCAGATACAGACAAAAGAAGTCAAGAAGAAACTTTGGGAGGAAAATCAAGGTAACTTTCTAACCTGTTCTGTTCATTTGAATGTTTTATCATAAAACTTGTCACCTGAATAATACAAACTATATAACATATATACCAAAAATAACATCAGTCCATTTTTCAGTATAAAACACACCATTTTTACCGGATTTTAACACCACTTGAACTAAAATTTAATTGAAAAATTGGCTCATAGAATTTTTGATCTATAAGCTAATAGTTTGTATTATATTAGTGGTTTCTAAAGTTTGAATTATTTTGTCATTTTTCCATTGATCAATGATGAAGTATGGCTAATTATATGGTATTGGATTTCAGTACGCCTGCCGGAAGGCGCTAGCTGACAGTCAGCCAAGGATCCGAGGGAGGTTTGCAAAAACCGAAGAATCTGATCACCCGAAAAGGTACTAACTCCAACAAGTACGGAAGAAGTTGTGCTGTGGAAGGATTTGCATGATGCATCAAAATGTGAAATAGTGAAGCAAAAATTAGGTAATGGTTTAGATATAGCAATGAGCATCAGCTTAAAATGGGAGTTTAGCTTAATAAAGTCTCAGACAAATCCTATCCCTTTTATGTGCTTGACATCTTAGTAGATGATTTCTTGTTTGTTGTAATAAAACCCTTATGTAGATTAGTAATGACCAGATAAGAAGCTTAAAGCCAGCAAAGCAAGAGTTTGTACATAATGGCATCATCAATAAATGACAGAATGTGAGATATGTGAATGCTATCCATCTGTTTGTTGGCTCAGAATTTGCTCTCAAATCTTGGATGGGTTCAGTTTTGTTTAGCCTTAAGGGATCAGCCTCATATTCTTCTGTTCACATCTTTATGAAAATTTGGTTTTGACAGCTAGTCACCTGAACAGACCGATCCACGGGGGCCTTGAGTCTGCGGCGCTACGCTTTGGTTTTACATTTTTATTTTATGTTTTTTTAATGTTTTGGTTTTGTTTACTTTTCGGCATTGCTTTTGGTTGCCTTGTTTTCTTCCTTGGTTTGTGTTCTCGTCAGATCTTTTGGTTGCTCTCCTTCTGCGTTAAGTCAGGGGTGTCTCCATCTTGACCCTACAGATTTCCCGTAAGGGGAGCCTCACTGGGCCAATGTTGTTGTTGTTGTAATCATCGTTGTTGTAATCATCGTTGTTGTAATCATCTGAAATAGTTCAAGATGCATTTAACAAGAGGTTGAAAGAGTAAGCCACCTTTTGTTTTGGTGTTTTGTGGGGAAGAATTTTGTCTATTCACATTATTGTGATTGCAAAGACCTAACCAAACCCAAGTGAAGTGGACCAACAGCTGCTTTTGATTTTACAAGAGAATTAAAGAAGCTGACAAGAATGCTTTGAAACTATGATTGATGGCGGAATTTGATTTGATGGGCTTGTTATATGTTTCTCAATTTTTGTTTGTTACTCTTTCCTTTGAAGGACTGACATGGATGCATGGTAATTTTTGGACATTTTTCTAGGACGCTCTTGTATTTACTCGACAGCTCAAATTGTACCACAAATACATCTAAGTACTAATGCATGTGCAACAATATTCACTACTTTGAATGTGTCTGTACAAGCAATTCTTTTTAGTTAAGCTTTTGACAAATGGTATATAAGTCTGATTTAACCTAACAAATGGTATTAGAGAGCATAGAAATGTAGAAAGTTAGACAAATATGACCTCAAATGATTAAAATTAGGATAATGAAAAATACTTTATTGAAAATTTGGCATAAGTAAATAATTTAAGTGATAGGGGTATGTCTATCTACTGTTGTCTTTCTTGTATGAGACAAGGTAAGGTGGTGGGTCATTTGACATGAAAGATGATAAGCATCATCCTTCAAGTTGATATATGTGGTATGATCATGATTTTTATTTGAAGAAATTAAATTATTATTTGTGTTCTCTCTTCAAGCAGCCTGAAGCACGGCTTACATACATGACTTTCTTCAGGTGCATTATACTAAAATTAAATTACAACAAGCGCTGTAAAGTACAGACTAATGAGACTAGAAATGGGAAAGGAAGGAAACTGGAATTTTGTAGGACTGTTCAAATGGCCCGACAACCCGTAATCAGGCCCGACCTGTAAATTACGTGTCCGATTATGGGTTAAAATTTTTGAGATTAAAGGTTATGGGTCGGTTAGGGGCGACCTGTAATCCGTAATATTATTTTTTAAATATTTTTTTATAATAGTGTAATAATATTTAAGTTTTTTAATAATATATCACCACCCTAAAATCTTTGAACTAGTTATAATTATTCTTTGTTTTTTAATAAGATAAACGGGTTAGAATGACTCATAATCAAGCCAAATGAATCAAAAGGGTCAAGCGGGTCAAATGGATCATTTTGACCTAGTCAAATGGGTTGACCCGTGACCGACCCATAAAATATGTAACCTATAAATTAGGTTGTGGGTCGGATCACGAGTCGACTGATTTTTTTACAAGTCAACGGGTCGACTCGTAACCCATAAACCAGATTACGAGTTGAGTTGACCCGTTGAACAACCGTAGAATTTGGGAGAAAATTCAATATAAAGGAACGATCATGAATACTTTTTTTAAAATACTCCGTAGAATTTATTATTTTCTAAACAGTATTCTTAAATGTAACTTTAGGACAGAAAAATTGATAAATAAAAGTAGTTGCTGAGCTTTTCCGTAGTTCGAGTTATAGGGGATACTCCTGCCCTCAGGAGGAGTCTCAGTGAAAGTTTTGAATTGGTAAAAAAATTGGAAAACATGGTAAAATCTTTTCAAATAAGGGATCTTAAACCATTGAACATACAGTCATGAAGATAAATGGCAAAGTTGATTGAATGCAGATAATTATGATGCTTCGGGTCTTATTTCTAAGCTGAAGCTTCCTCCGAAGGTTATGTTGTTTGCTTGACACTTTTGTTCAAATTCCCTAAGTGTTAAGTTTACATTATTTCATCGTCATGTATTGGTTTCCCTTTTTTGTGATAGATGTGGAAATGAGGATGAGCCTTTACTCCATGTTATTTTAAGTTGCTCTTCGAATTTTCAGGCGTGGAATTTCCTGGATGATCGGTTTTGACATCTTTTGCATTTATCTCCAGCTCATTTTATTTGTCAAGTTTATACTTTAGATGGGATGGTTGTTGTAAAGGATTTTTTTGTGTCGTCATGGATTGCGTAGAAATGTTGAAATGAAACTCTTTTCAATGATTCGCCATTGAATATCCCGTTGATTTGTAAAGGCTATCATCGCTTGGTTGACGATTTTCAAGAGTTGTGTTCCCAACAGTTGCATAATGTTTTTTCAAGGCTGATTGTTTCTTCTCCTAGCCCTTTTTGGTTGGCACCTCCACATAGAATTGTCAAGGTAAATAGTGATGCTTCTACTGTTGATAATGGAATAGGGGTTGGGGTTGTTTTGAGGGATCATGAAGGCCTTGTTTTAGGGGCTAAGGTGAAACATTTTGCTTTTGGTTGTGATGAAGGATCTTGATGTTGCAAGAGGTGCAAGGCAATCCGAGGAAGACCCAAGCAATCTTGATTGAAGAACTTCTATTCTGGCTTCACGAGGGCAAATCTCTCTCGTCCGGACTCAGAATTGTGTGATGAGTATGACCTTTCAAGGTCTTCTTCTTCAACCTCAAGACATCAATGGAGGCTGAAAAATTTCAGAGAAGCACGACACACACAAACACACACACACAAAACAACGCAAAACTATGCAAGGACAACACAATCTCGGCAAGTTTAAGGCAAAGGCGGATCGAAGAGCACTTGCAACCCTAATTGCTCAATCAAAGGTCTAAGGAGTACCTTGCGTCACTTTGATAGCATGTGATGAACGATCTTGATGTAGCAACGGTGCAAGGCAATCCGAGGAAGACCCGAACAATCTTGATGGAGGAACTTTTGCTCTGACTTCACAAGGGTAGATCTCCCTCTTCCGGACTCGGAATTGGGTGATTCAAAAGCCCAGAGTGAGATATACGATTCTTCTTTAATCCCTCAAAATTTGAGGTCAAAATACTTTGTGGTTCGAAAGTTAGAACTGTTTTACTGATGTGTCTTAGAATCCACCGGGATGGGATTTCGACCTGTGTTGATGGTGTTTTTGAAGGGGATTATGGATCCGATTTTGATGGGGGATGAGATGGTGATTTTGAGGGTGAAAGGTGATGGAAATGGACAATGAAAATCGAGGGAATGTGCTTGATATGGATGAATCTTCAAGAGGATGTGACTCGCCTCTCGGAAACACGAACTAGGAGGTTCGTTCTAGGATATGACGCACCTAGATGAATCTCCGAGTTTGGAATCGATATGAATCATGAATCCAAGGATCTAATTTGAAAATTGAAAGGCAAAAACAATGGCGATTCAAATCAAATGAGATAAGGGTTTGAAGGTTTTCTTGTTCAATCTTGTCTAACTAGCAAAGGCTCCTCCTAACCCTTTTTAACCTACATGGACATCTAACCCCAACCTCCCACAAATAAGGAGTTATTTCAAAAATGAACTAAGGTATCCAAATGTTTATAATATACCCTTACAACTCATAAAACAACCCCCCCCACACACATGGCCTTCAAAATAAGCATAAACCGAGCATCACGACGTCGACGCAGCCGCATCAAAAGGAGGCTCTCGGTGCTTGGCTGGCTCCACACATTTTTTTATGGGAATTCTTGGTATCTTTTGTAACACCCCTATTTTACAACATTGGGTATTACCGCCAGTGACCTCGTGTAGAACTTGACAATAGGTCTAGTAATCTCTTAATTATTCATCGGTTACTTCAGTTCTGCTCATTCCTAAGTTTCGGGACGAAACTTTCTTAAGGGGGGTAGTATGTAATATCCGAGTTCCAATTTTATTTTTCTTCCGTTATAAATAAATAAATAAATAAATAAAAAATAAATAAATATAATAATAAATAAAAAAATAATTATAATAATAAATATATATATATATATATAGTACTAGTTTATATAGTAGGATTATAAGTTCACAAACTTTATATTAATTTTTATATCCTCTTTACAAAAAGGCCTAGTTATTCTCTTAAGCTAATCTATCTAATTGGAATCCTAAATCTAATTCACCGAGATTGTTGGCTGGAGTTCGAAATCCCATCAGAATCTATCTTAAGCCAACTAACTCTATCTAAATCTTGATTAAACCGAACCAATCAGTATATAACCGATTTGCTCGAAAAGAAAACCAAACCAATCTGCTCGAAATAGCAGCCCTGTTCTCGGCGTTATTCAACCATCACGCCTTCATCGATTCACCGGCGTTATTCAGAGTCCCGCTGACAGCCTAGTACCATTGTTTCCGGTGAGTTCCGACCCCTTTACTCGGTTCCTTTTTCATGTCCTTTTCTTTCTTTTTCCCTCTTCGGTTTTAGATCGAACATCGTCGGGGAGGGCCGGGGGGAGTGGAGTTAGTCAGGGGCGGTGTGAGATTTCCGTGCTCGATCTCTGTCGATGCCACGATTGTGGGCGGGCGCTGACCGGAAGTACCGTCGATCGGATCCAAACCGGGCTCTTCATCGAGCGGAGGCGGGAGCGGCGAGAGGATGGAGCGTCGGAGGAGTTGCAGAGGAGGCGCTCGGGGTCTCCGCTCTAGGTTGAAGAAGGCAGGGGAGTTGGGGGGTCGCCGTCGGAATAGGGCTGGGAGTTCGAGGGTTCCGTTTGCCATGGTGGGGTAGCGGAGAGGGAGGAAGCGGGAACGCTCGTTTAGGGGCCGGGGTGGTGTCCAGATTGGTGGGTGAGCGGGGCGAGCCGGATCGGGGAGCAGAAGAAGGCGAACAGAGGGCCGGCGGCGAAGTGAGGACTCTCGCAAGGTTGAAGATGGTGATGGAGTGGGGCCCGCGTGTGGGGTCAAGCCCCTTGTTCGGTCAAAGAGTGATGGAGGGAGACGGGCTGGTTTGGTGGCCCAAAAACCAGCATGGGCAAGGGGGAGACGGGCCTAAAATTTGGGCCTTCTCTTGTTCTTGTTTCTTTTTATTATTGGGCCAGAATTTGGGTGGGTTAGTTTGCAATTATTGGATTGGGAGACTGTTATTCAAATGGGGATTGTTTTATTCTTCTAATTTGGACTGGACCGAATTCGGTTTAATTTGGAATTTAAAATTGGGCCGGTCTTGGCCTCAAAATTGGTACGATGGGCTGGGAGAAATTGATGGGCTAGGATTTAGTATGTAAATGGGTAAATATTAAGTAGCTTGGGCTAATGGGTTAAAATAAGTGAATTAATTAGCAGGCCTCGTTATAAAAGCCCGGTTACTTAATCTTTTCTTTATAATTATTTAGGGAAACGTTTCCGCTTGAGATCGTAGTTCCGGCTTATTTAAGGATCCTTCGTTTCGAGGTAAGTCGTTTTTCGACTTGCTCGGTTGTTTTCTCCCCTGTTAGATTGCGTATCGTTATTGTAGGACGGGTTTTGGGAACTAGTCCCGAATACCTTTTAAATTGTTTTGAACTCCTTGTGTGTTGTGTGCGTTAATGATTTTAAATGTGATTTCTCGGAAAATATTTTGGAACGTGTTCTCTGTGTTGGTACCGTTTCCGACACGGCCCATTGTAGCTGGTGTTGAGGAAGAGTTGGCTACTTTGACCCGTGTGACTGGGAAAATCGTACCCCTTCAAACGAAAATTATTATCTGTGTGTTTTTGGCGAGCACTCCAGTGGAGGCTTAGCTCGAAGTTAGAAGGGAGATTGGGAAGTGGAGTGGGAGGGCCTGCCTCTGCACTCGGCGCGGTGTTGAGCGCCTTGGAAGTCGGATTGCGGAAAAGGAGGAATTGCTTTGCTATGGATTGTGATTGTAAATGCGTATGTGGCTTTGTGTGTGACTAATATAACTAATTTAGGTATTGGCCTTTAGAGTTATGATTGCGATTGTGGATTTGTATACTGACTTTAGATAACTGATTTCAAAACGTTCTACAGTTCCGTATTCTTTCTAACTTGGTAGATTAGACGCTGACCCTTCGGGGAACATTTTTCAGTTCCAGGTATGAATCAGGGAGTCGTGCAGGAACCGAGGCAAGATGGCGGGCCGGAGCGGTAAAGAGCGCGTGTCATAGTGGGATCGATCTATATTAATTATTTATATTAGTTAGAATATTGATTTTAATATTTGTTAGACGGAGTTGGTATTTTGTTTCGGTTATTATCTTTTGGTTCAGATGGTTCAGTTTCAGTAGGCGTTATGACGTAATTGAGTATTTATAATTTTCGGGGATTCATGCATAATTACATTTTTCTAAGTTTTCATTAAATAAAGGTTGGATGTTTTATTATGATTTTCTCGTCGTGCCCGAGTTGTAAGGTCCTACAGTGTAGTTGTCAACCTAATAAATAGTACCTTGTAAGGTCTATTTCAAAGTGGCGCCCCATCGAAAGACGGGGTGTTACACCTCGGACTTTACCGTCCAAAGTCACCCAAGGCTTTTAGAATGATATAGAACAATAATAATGCGGAAATAAACATAATTTATGAAATAGAAAGGGTGCTCCCGAAGGAGACTTTGTTTGTACAAAACATCTTACATTGCTTTTCAAACATAAGGTTGTTCGGAATTGAAATGCAAAACCACTTGTCCTTGAAACATAATGAACTTAAAGCAAAATCACATGAAAGGTACATCTTGAAAATCCTTGTTCTTCCTTCGTCTTCACTTCACACCTTGTTGGGATTCCTAGATTCTGACATAATTCGCGAGGGGCGATAGAATGCCAGGCAAACATGCGGAAAAGAAGAATTAGTCTAAGAGACTAAGCAAGCGGGAATGGAACTTCCCGAGGGTATTTCGGTAATTTCAATTATTGTCGAAAGAGATAATAAGGTTGTGTTTACGATGGGCTATACGATAGGGCTTGTTTATGTGGAGCTTTAGTGGTTCAAAGGAGAGTATATCTTAAACGAAGATAACTCGATAAGCGATAGAAGAGCTACTAGATTGTAGACTTCTTTAGGATTTCGAAAGTATGTTTGGAACGTTTATTACTTCATACAAGTGAAAACCTCTCGCGCCCTGAGCGTACCGAGAGCCAGATCGATCATTTGAGACCGGTCCGATTTTGGTATCTTAAATGTGCATTAGCACTTATCTTATATAGTGACGAAAGATATTCGACTTTGTTAATGATTTTTAATAGAGAGTGGTGGGACACGGATAATCCGAGCCACCCGAGGGAGAACTTCAATTTCCGGCACTTAGCTAGAGTGCGCACAATCCCTCCTTGCAATCGGAGAGGATGGAGATCATGATCCCGAAAGTCGTATGGACGTACGACTTAGTAAGGTTATATAGAGGCGCTGGCTATTCCACGCCCCTTTTCTAGTTTATTCAAAGTAACTCTCTGAGCGAGACCACAAGCAATCAGGGTAATAACCACACTAGCATATATAATCCTATTACAAGAATATAAAGCAACTATGCTAACAATGGGTCGTTATATCTAGCATTCGATATTTCCTAGGTTCATTTAATTACTTAAGCATACAAGTTGTTCCCAACATTGAGAATTTTTACGGAATGAAATATAAAGGTTGCAAGGGGAATTTCTACTTGCCTTAGCTTTTGCGAGTTCTAACAATCGAGCTTTGACGGAAATATGTGATTCGCGACTTCGAGCGAGAATCCTGACCTAACGACACGGAATTTACGAACGATCTTAATTTACGAATTTCCTTTAAAGCTTGGATTTTCTCTTGTATACTTTATACAAGAGAATGGAATTCTAAATTATTATGATAATAATTTAGGTGATTATTTTAAAATAATAATATTCCTTTATTATTATTTTAATTCTTGTAATATCCTTTTTATTCCTTAAAAATCCTTATTCAATTTATTAAAATAATTTCCTTTAATTTCACTTGTTAACTTCTTAATATAATTAAATAAGTATAAATTCCATAAAAATATATGATAACATACTTTACCTAAAAAGGTATTTTTACATTTACATATTCTCCTTAAAATTATAAAGAACCTATTTTAATCTTTTTACAAAACTTATCTTAATTAAAATATTACTTTTAAACTTCAAAAGGTTCATTAAAGAGCTTAAAGTATTATTTTCCTCACCAAGAATATTTTATTAATAATATTCTCTTAATAGAATCTTTTTTTAAATATATAAACCATATTAAATAAAGATAGAATAATTATAATCTACTCTCTTGGAAATTTCCATAATTAGGACTTTCTATTTACTTTATAAAGTAACTTCCTATAACTTACATATATTAAATTAATCTCATTTATTTTACTCCCATATTTCTTTTTATCTCATATAGCTTATACAATTTATGATCATGGCTTATAAATATCTCACTTTATACTTATAGTTCATCATTATAAGATCTTAGGTTATAAAATAATATATTTTCTATATCTTACAATATCTTTTCATACAAGGCATCCTTTATCTCTTAGCCATATTAATAACATAATATATATATTATCTCATTACTATCACTTCCATATTTTTTTTATTAGAAGCTTATATCTATAGATATCTCTACACTTAGAGACATGTTAAACTAATATTTTATTAAATGATAACTTTAGTAATATAACCATCATTTATATTCATATAGCTTTTGAAGACCAAGGTTTAACATTATTCAAATTATTAAATACTCATTAACTTGAATTTAATATTTCATTTAAATTAATTTATAATTCTTTTATCCACTTAAGGTCATAAACTTATAACCTTATCATTATTAGGAAATTCTTTTATTATTCAAAGCATGCAAGTTGATAAATTAAATACAACCTATTAAAAATATACTTTCAATATTTATATTTCCAAATGATTATAAAACATTCTTATGATATAGAAGGTCCATAATGCCCTTATCATATTATATCTTTTATGACTAGTGTTTTTTTTTATTATATTACTTTCATCTTATCATAAACTCTTTTTAAAGACTTGCAACTCCTTCTTATGATATAAAAGGTATTAAGATAATATATTAATATATTTATTCTAGTCATTTACTTACATAGTAAGTTTTCAATATTATGTTAAAAGTAATTATATCATACTTTCCATATAATATTATCAAGGGAAAATCCTTATCTTATTAAAAAGAGTTTTTCATGTCATAAGATTTATAAATATTTTATTTGTACAAATATTGATAGTATATCTTTTCTCAACAACAAATATCTTTTATATTCCATACTTTAACTAAATAATATATCTTATTAGTCACGTATAAAGATAGTGATGAAAAGTCCATTATCTTATTTTAAGAAATTCTTATGTCATAAGGTTTATCTTTATAATAGAATAACATGCATGATAATATTTTATAAATGTATAAGGAAGATAATAACTTTGATTTATCTTGTTCTAACTAACAAGATCTTCTATCTATATTTTAATTGAGTTATTATTATAAAATCCATTATTAATTCTAAACGGCATTAGATCTCATGAATACACAAACAAGTTAATATATATATATTTATATTTTAAATTCAGCATTTATATGTTCTAAAGTCGTTTATATTATTCTTATAATCTATTTAATGTCTTGCTAAATTTATTCTCTCCTAACAAACCTTATTTTATTTATTATACAACATTTCTTTATTCTCTTTCTCTTAGAGAGAGTATGATAATAACCCAAATAATAATATTTTTTCATTATTATTTTTAAAGTGAGGTCTTATATTATTTTTATAAAATTTTATATTTAACCAACTATGCATGCAAAGAAAATTTAATCATATAAATTCCTTTCAAACCACATGCAAGATTTATTCAATTTAATTAAATAAATATTATATATGTGTGGAAAATATTTCATAAGGAAATATAGAATAATATACTAGTCGGGAAAATATACCGAACGTAACGAGACGGGATTTGGGCTCGGGAATCGAGACGGAACGGAAATGAGCTTGCTTCCCCCTTTCTCCTAAAATGGGTAATAAATTGATTTTAATTAGTATTTTGGGCCTCATAAATCAGCCCAAGTTTAATTAAAATTACCCAATTAGAATTAGGCCCACTCCTACCTTCTATCTTCTTCCTCCTTCTAATTTTTTTCACGTACAACTGAGGCACCAGGGAGAAGGACGAACGACTAATGGTGGCGCACAACCAGACCGGCGGTAGGCGGCCCTGGGCGGCTCCGGCGGACGACGGGTGGCGCGCGCGCGGGAGGGTGGCGTCCGGCCGGTGCTTGATGGTGGTCGGAGGTGGAAATGGCCAACAACTAGGGTTTTGTGATTTTTTTTTTAATAAAAATCAGATTTGGGAAAAATTCAATTTGGGACCTCTAGGCTTGAATTATGAACGAGGTTATGAAGAAGAAGGAGAGGAAATTTCTTGTGCATCTCTCCTTTGCTCTAACCCCCTTTAAATAGTGAAAATTTGGAGCTTTGAGGCTCCTCCCATGGTGAGGTGGAGGAAACTTGTTCAAGTGAAGAAACTTTGATTGGATGAAGGGGGGGTGGTGCATGGAAAATTGATTGGAGGAAGAGGAGGTGAAGATGGAGAAGGATTGGATGTAGAGAAGGGTGGATTTGATGTACGTCAATCAATCAGACTTCTTTGACTCTTGAAGAGGAAGAAGAAGAAGAGAATAGTTTAAAATTAAAAGAGTTGTACCTTGGGTAGATGAAATTGAGTTAGCCTAGTGGAAATGAGAGTTTGTCCTTGTGAAAGGTGCAAGAGGTCTTGGGTTCGAGTCTCCTTCTTGCTTATTTTTACTTGCTTGTAATATGACTTTAAACAAAATTTCGAAATTAATATGAACCATCTTTATTTTTATTTTTCATTTGTCACTTTGATAAACTTTTATAACATTTTTATAGTTTATTACGAAAAGTATAAGAATATTTAAACTCTCTATTTAAGAGAAAAATATTTAATTAAGTATCCGATTTACTTAATATATTTAATAAAATTCTTAATTGTTATTGTAATAAACTTTTATAACATTTCATAATATAATATGAAATTATAAAGATTCTTAAATGCTCTATTTTAGAGAAAAAAAATTTATTGGGATAAATATAGTTTTATTTTATTTAGAATTTTAGCGGATATTACAATAGTACCCCCTTAAAATTAGTTTGTCCCGGAAACTAGGAAAAACCTAGGGCGGTACAAGGTTAGGACGAAAAGTAGCTACTACCACTCACGACTTGTGCGTAAACAATAAAGAGTCTAGTACCCCCTTAAAGGACATTTCGTTCTTTAGTTAAGATGACTGTACAAGTAGAAGAATTATTATTGTACATTTATCTTAAGGAATCGTTAAGTTAGAAATCCTTAGGAAGATTCCCACATTTGAACTTATGTGGTTTAATTGGAATCAAGGGGTAGGATTGGGAATCCGATTGGTCTGGCTAGCGAAGTAGGTGGGGTCAAGCGGTTTTATCCAAAAGCTTGGGTCAAACCTACGGAAGTTTTGGGTTGACCTTCCCGGAAATAAAAGTTGGACAGTTTATAGATCAAGCATCCCAACTGAAACGAGCTCTTTAAGTGTTTCTAGGGAGCGAGTAAGAAAATGACTAATCCATTCTATACTTCTCGAATGGAGGCATTGCGGAAGAATTCTTTTAAGATGGATATACGATATCTGACGATATGGAAACGAAGTTTGAATATGCAAGGGTCATGCCTTGGAAAGAGAATTTCGAGTTACGATTTCTAAAGAAGTTACTACTTGGATAGGGGATGGTTATTTTCCAAGAGGGAGTAACCATCGATACGATGTCGTATTCGATTATATATTATACTATCGAGAAGTGGTTCGAGCGTCCCTTTATATTATATTATACAGTATTTATCAAAAATGTAGTTTTTCGTAAGCAAGTTTAAACTCGAGGGACTACGTGGTTTCATTCCACCGATGTGATCAGTACCGGGGAGCGATTTCCAGCATAATCGCCTAAAGTGTATATCTTCATAGGAATAAGACCTGGAATTCTTCCTCAACCACGTGGCCAAGGTGGGAGGTAAAAGTCCATTCTTATTCACCACAATGAATCTATATTGAAACTTTTGATTTTATAGCTTACAATTTTGTTATGGTATAAAGAGTAATATTTTGGGGCGAATTTAGTACTACAATGAATATGTCATAAAGTTAAATCAGGGTTTAGCTCGAACTTTCTCTTATATTAAGCTAACGATGGAACACCGTCTTTGGTTTGATATGCGAGGATATAATATGATAACCATAATCATAATATAGATTTCAAAATGAGACACTCTCACGAGGAAGAGTGTCATCGGAATGGTTCGACATTAGCATTTACTGTTGCGATACAAAAGTGCCTTAAGGGCAAAACTAATAAGATTACGAGTATTAAACTGGGATAAGAAGGAGGATCCAACTATTCCTTTTGAACATCTGATGCAAAAGATTTGTCACTGTGGTGTATCTCCTAGAACTATTGATCTTGGCGCTGGAATGTAATCGACCTCTTTCTTTCATTCAGAGCTGTAGATCGCACAGAAGCAGTTCCCGTCATTCCGTTGGAAAACTAAGGGTATTGGGAGTTTGTGTTGGGGCTAGTCGATCCTGACTTATGTGTTGGTTGCCTACAGAATTGGCGGAGATGTCCGTCTTTCCACAGTTGAAGCACTTCATAGGATTCTTGGTACAATTTCGGTTGAGGTGTCCCGGTTCTTTGCAGTTGTGACAGACTATAGAGCCCTTCTTGGTTTTCGAGCCTTGGAATGATTTAGCCTTAGTTGGATCGGACCCAGTCTTGCTCTTCTTTGACCAGCCTGAACTTTGTGAAGAGCCTGGCCTCTTAAATTTGCCATTCTCCTTTTCATGAGGTTGTCCCCAATCTTCTACCCTTGGTGCGGGTTTCTCGAGCAAGGATTTTGCCATGTGGGCCCCATCCACGTATTCTCCCAACGTCGTGCACTTGTGATAACTCATCAGAATTTTTATTTCTGGGCTCAGTAATTCATGGAACCGTTGAATTCTCTCTGCCTTGGTGGGGGCTTTCTTTGTGGCATCTCCTACTTGGGGGTTGAAGCTTTATTGTCTCAGGTATGCTTGGCCCACCAAACTTTTGGTAAGGAACCTTGTAAAACTTCTCTTTTCCCCAAATTGTCCAGAAGTGATCCAACATCTTCGCTTTGAACATTGCCCAGTTCAACCATGGTTATTCTGACAAGTTTGAACTTTCCCACCATTTTCGTGCTTCTCCCCTTAGCTGAAGGGAGGCAAGGTGCACCTTTTCCACTTCTTTGCACTCAAGCGTGCTTAGGAGGCGCTCCATTTGTAAGAACCATCTGACTATCTCGGGGGTTTCTCCCATACCGTCATAAATGTCTGGCTTCAATGAGGAAAAAGTTTTCAGGTTCTTGTCACACTTTGAGCAAATTATTGATGAAGAAGTCTGAACGATATTATCCTTTGCATTGGTAGTTTGATCTCCTCCCGCTATCTTCTTCATGTAGGCAATGTTGTTGGAACCATATCATGAGTGAATTGTTCCCTGTGGACTCTTGCAGCTTCGATCCTTAAAGGGCTACTTTCCTCCGTCCCTGGCGGCCAAGGTACGTGTTGAAGTGGGTCTTCTTGATTTTGATTAGAGCGCTTAGACCCTTCATCATTTTCCTGAGGCGGATTGTAAACAAATGTGCTCCTATTGCTGTTTTCGTTAGCGTTTGCCATCTTTTAACGCTGAGATTCTGATGTTCTTCTAATGTCTACAAGGAAGGGATGGTTAACAAGGTGCAAGAGGACCATCCGAACTAATAATGGAAAACAAAGGTTGGAATAAATAACGTCGAGTATGGAGGAGTTACTACTTTAATTGAGACGAAACGGAAAACGTTCCCACAAGTTGTCTAAATAATGAAGCGACTTTATGGCCCACTAGGCCTACAGGGCAACTTAGCGAATTTATGGTCTACGTCCAAAATATCTTGGTCCTAGCAACTTCTTTTCTAACTTCGTCTATCATCGTGTTGACTCATCGAAAATGAGGCGAAGAAAAGTCCATGACGTGGCTTTCGCATAGCTTTAACATTGTTGGTTGAGTAAATCTTAACTACTTGTCGGTACGTCGGATTAATATATCTTTCATTGGTCGGAATTCTCTACCATTCCTTTATTGCTAGATCATTGCTTGTCCCTCACGTACCTCTCGATAATCTGTTTCGAGATCTGGTTAAGTGGAGACATGTTAGATCTTTAGCCGACTAAGCCTTCCTTGGTGTCCTCTTTGGAAATTTCTATCTTCCCTTGAGTCACTGGCTCAGTACGTTTGGCTCTAGTGAGTACCATTTCTGTAGAGGAGAAGAAGGCGTTTTTATAGAATATCCTTTGATTCTATAAGGCGAAGACATGTTGAAGGAAGTTAAGGCATTGTTTATAAAAATCACAAATAAAATGTTTACTTTAAGACTTTTCATTTTCTTGGCCCTATTAAGGAGTCTAGTAAATTTCTTTTGAACATGTTACTTAAGACGGGAAATCCTTGCTTTACCAACAAGTTTACTAAGGTAAAAGTTAAGTTTACCAAAAAAAAAAATTATATCGAAAATGTCTAGTTTAAAAGTTGAAACACTTATACTACTTAAGTTTTTAAGAAATAAGTGTTGAGATTACTAATAAGTTCCCTGGTGTGAAGATGCGAGTATTTTATAAATTTCTAATGAAGAGTTTAAAATTATATATGAATTGGAAATGTTCATACGACTTAAGTTTTCGAAGGATAGAAAGAGAATTTTATAAAAACGTTAGTTCTAGAACTAGGTACTTGGTATCTAAAGTTTCAAGCATTTTTAAGAGGTTTTTTCTTAGCTAAGAAGATTCAAGAGAGAAAGTTATTAATCCTAAGTTTTCTTCAAGGAATATAGAAGGAAATTTTTCTATGTTTGAAAGTTTTAAATAGCGGAAGTAAAAGTTAAGGTTTTAAAAGTTCTCGGTTTGCAAAAATTTTCGGTTTTAAAACTTTTCGGTTTTAAAACAAAAACGTTTAGCTCTGATACCACAATTGTAACACCCCTATTTTACAACATTGGGTATTACCGCCAGTGACCTCGGACTTTACCGTCCAAAGTCACCCAAGGCTTTTAGAATGATATAGAACAATAATAATGCGGAAATAAACATAATTTATGAAATAGAAAGGGTGCTTCCGAAGGAGACTTTGTTTGTACAAAACATCTTACATTGCTTTTCAAACATAAGGTTGTTCGGAATTGAAATGCAAAACCACTTGTCCTTGAAACATAATGAACTTAAAGCAAAATGACATGAAAGGTACATCTTGAAAATCCTTGTTCTTCCTTCGTCTTCACTTCACGCCTTGTTGGGATTCCTAGATTCTGACATAATTCGCGAGGGGCGATAGAATGCCAGGCAAACATGCGGAAAAGAAGAATTAGTCTAAGAGACTAAGCAAGCGGGAATGGAACTTCCCGAGGGTATTTCGGTAATTTCAATTATTGTCGAAAGAGATAATAAGGTTGTGTTTACGATGGGCTATACGATAGGGCTTGTTTATGTGGAGCTTTAGTGGTTCAAAGGAGAGTATATCTTAGACGAAGATAACTCGATAAGCGATAGAAGAGCTACTAGATTGTAGACTTCTTTAGGATTTCGAAAGTATGTTGGGAACGTTTATTACTTCATACAAGTGAAAACCTCTCGCGCCCTGAGCGTACCGAGAGCCAGATCGATCATTTGAGACCGGTCCGGTTTTGGTATCTTAAATGTGCATTAGCACTTATCTTATATAGTGACGAAAGATATTCGACTTTGTTAATGATTTTTAATAAAGAGTTGTACTTTGTGTAGATGAAATTGAGTTAGCCTAGCGGAATTGAGAGTTTGTGTTTGTGAAAGGTGCAAGAGGTCTCGGGTTCGAGTCTCCTTCTTGACACCTTTTTATTTGCCTTGTTTCTTATTTTTACTTGCTTGTAATATGACTTTAAACAAAATTTCGAAATTAATATGAACCATCTTTATTTTTATTTTTCATTTGTCACTTTGATAAACTTTTATAACATTTTTATAGTTTATTACGAAAAGTATAAGAATATTTAAACTCTCTATTTAAGAGAAAAATATTTAATTAAGTATCCGATTTACTTAATATATTTAATAAAATTCTTAATTGTTATTGCAATAAAATTTTATAACATTTCATAATATAATATGAAATTATAAAGATTTTTAAATTCTCTATTTTAGAGAAAAAAAATTTATTGGGATAAATATCGTTTTATTTTATTTAGAATTTTAGCGGATATTACATCTTTGGCCTTTATTTGAAGAGTAGGAGGCCCTCCCAAAATATAGCCCGACGAAACTAGAGAAGTGCCTGACGGAAATGGCTCAATATCACCACCCGACGCTTGCTCACTTGGCACCGACGCGCCCTCGGCATTGATGTCGGTTCCCGACTGGTTTTCTTGCTCATGATAGATCAAAATCACATGAGGTTGGTTAGCTGGTTTTGTAGAAATTTTAGCAGTTAAAGTTGGGGTCAAAGAGGCTTTGAGTCGAGGGTTTACTGATGTCAGTTTGGAGACGGATGCTCTTCTTGTTGGTGCAAGACTTTCATTCTTCTACCCCTATCTTGTCCTATGTTGGCTTGTTGTTTGATGATATTAGATTTCTTAGCCAATCTTTTTTTTTTCAGCTGCTTTATGTGAAACATGAGGGTAATGTTGTTGCCCATACTCTTATTAGGATAGTTCGTGGTGGTAGGAATGAATTAATTAACTTTTAATTCTGTGCTTCCCGTGGGGTTCCTCATCTTGTATGTTTGGATCTCAGTAAATGAGATGGCAAAATTTCTGGAAAAAAATCACAGGACATATATAGACATGACAATGGGTTGGGTTTTGGATGGATGGACCATTTCCAAACCCGACCAACCTCATAATTAACCCGTTGTACTTGACCGAAAAACAAGTGAAAATCCGATCAAAAAGGGGTAAAAAATGGATTTTGGGTGTAACGGGTGATGGGTCGGATTCGGGTGCAAGGTTCATCCACCCGTCACCTGACCCATCACCCGGCCCGAAATTTATTACATCACCCGACCCGAAATTTCGATTATCACATCACCCGACCCGCACCCGACCCGGATGATCCCGATGGTCGGGTACATCGGGTATCCGTCGGATTCGGATTTTGGATGATAATGGGTCGAAAATTTCCATTTTAAGTTATTATTATTAAACAATTTTTATAATTAAATTATAATCAAATTTGAACTATTTTATATCCTTTAACCGATAATATCATTTTTAAATATGTATCACCAAATCTAGTATATTAATTAGTATATCTGTATATGAGATTATAATTACTATTTATATTTTTAATTTAATCTTAACCAGGAACAAAATATTATTAACTACTCTAAATTACCTTCTATTTTTTTAAATAAAAGTTGGTATTTTATTCAAATTCGTATAAAATTGATTATAACCAATATTTAGTTTAATTAATACATAAACATACATTCATGTAAAAAATAGATAATATTATTTCAGTAGTCATGAACTTTAACATCAAAACTTATTTTCACCAATTAAATTGATTATCTGAACCCAAACAAATATAATTTTTGATCACATAAATACCTAATAATTTTTAAGGTGTGTTTGTATGACTATTTTAACTAGTTATTTAATTAGTTACTAGTTAAAAAAAATAACAATATTTGGTAAAACAAAATCAACTATTATAAATAAAAATCTCAAAATACTAAAGGTTGAGTAGTTATTGGAGTTATTTTAAACTAGTTTTACCCGTCGTACCATGTACGACTATGATTCGATATTTTATAAACATTATAAATAGGATATTAATCAATAAATGAATAAAAATATAATATAAACTTTAATATAAGTAATTTACTGTTAGTAGAATGTATATAATTTTTTAATCAAATATTATATTCTTCATATTTTATTACTTTTCATGTACGTAAATTTAGAGTTTATCAAATATTTCAATATATCTATTAAATATTTTATTATCCATTTTTATTAATTTTTAAAATTATAAATATTTATCATTAATTTTTTTATAAAAGAAAATCACTATTTTTTTATAAATAAATTCGTTAAAAGATATATGGTAAAATATTTATATTTATTTTAAAATATTTTATCTTTAATTTCAAATACTTGTATAAGGAAGCTTTCAAAAAATATTGTTATACTAAATAGATATTTGTTTGATGTTAGAGATAAATTTAAATAGTTAAAAAGAATTTAATAGAAAGAAGTTATAATAATAGAAATAAAAATTAATTTTTCAAATATGAGGTGGGGCTAGAATCGTTCTGGTGGCTTGAAAAGATACAACTTTAATATATAGTTATAGATAAAATAATTAAAATAAAAATAATAGTAATTTTTTCTTTTATTAAATAAATTATGAGAATTATAACTTTTAATTAGTTATAATTATTTATTTATATTTAAATATAATTTATTAATTTATTTTAACTCCAAGTCCAACCATGTTATTATATCTAGTTTAGCTCATCGTTGCTTTAACTTGAGTCGGCCAAATTACGCAGAAGTAATTAGCATTAGGAGATAGCTACGTTGTACAAAGTACAACAAACTAATGACCAAAACTTCATTCAACTGATAACACAACCTAGGAAGGGAACCAGAGAGAATCAGGACGGAACTACGCACTCGGGAGAAACAAATCTTCACCGCCGGCATATCTTCTCTGCCTCGTCAAAGTCTACAAATCCGTCTCCAAAATTGATCGGTTTGAACTTGTCCTTCTCAATTGAATTTTGTTTCTTATTTCTCAACCGTGGTTCTTATTTCTCAATTGAGAAAGATCCAAACTTTCACTTGTTTTGTGCCGCTGTTGAACCCTTTGATTGAACCCCTAATCTCTTGAATTCGACAAAGCCCTAATTTCTGTTCTCAATTGATTCATTAAATTCATTGTTCTGCAATTGTATAGTTAAGCTTGCCAATGGAGCTAAGATGTGTGCAATGTGGAAACCTCATGGAGAAGCTCTACATCCAGTATTCACCTGGAAACATCCGCCTAATAAAATGCTCTCACTGCAAAGCCGTTGCAGATGAATACATTGAATGCGAATTCATGATCATACTCATTAATTTGATCCTTCATAAGCCCAAAGCGTACAGGCATCTCCTCTTCAACACACATAATCATAAAACCATCAATCTCAACACTTTCTTGCTCAAGTCATCTGCTTTATTCCTTCTTTTGGATGCCTACAAATTGTTCATTACAACTGGGAATTCGTCCCAAGGCTGGTCATTTTCCTCCAAGCTCTGCTTGGATGTTTTGTTATGCACCCTATTTGGGAATTTCGCATTCGTGTGTTTCTTGATGGTTCTTTCAAGGAGATTCCTGAGATTCGTCGACGGGTTTTTTGGGTACAAAGAGATGTTGCTTGCCATTCTTGTTTCGAGTTATTTGAAGCTGTTTATGGTGATCATGGCGGTTTGGGAGTTTCCTTCTTCAGTGGCTTATATAATTGATTTGATTGTGATGTCATCAAATTTGGTGGCTTTGGATGTTATCACTGAATCGTCTATTAGGAGATGTATGGGAGTTTGCTTTGGAGCTCATGGTGTGAAACTTATCGTCACTTTGTTGCTAAAGTTGCTCATGCTAAATTAATGCTCTTGATGATTATTGATTATAATTAAGTTGCTCATCTGCTAGGATCCTCCTTCTTGATGAGGACTCCTCTATTTGTGTAGAAATACAATCAATGCTAGGGGAAGTGGAGTATATTGGGTAGAGATTGATCCTGGATCTCAATTCTTTTATCTTTTTGTTGTATTTGACATTCATCTGTAGATTGAAGGCAGCAAATGAATTATGTATGAGAGCTGTTTGTATGTTAGTTTGGTTCCTTCCTGTTTGAGATTATTAAGATCTAATGATTAATGAGGAATCATTCTTTTTGTGTTGGATGATTTTTAGTACTTTCACCTTCTAAATTTGCAGGTTTCTACTCTCATTAGCTTGAATTTTCTTTTCCTGATCTAGCTACTTTTGGGCCTTATTATGGCAAGTAATTTTTTGGAATTCATGATACCTGTAATTAGTTATCTTCTGCATTTGGATTTATAAAGATTAAAGATAAACAAATTAATCTTCTCTGTGCATTGATTAATGGCTGGTAGGAGGTATAATGGCTAGTAGGACAATGCTGCTGTATCTGTGATTTGTAGCATGAGTAAGAAATGTTTCCTAACATTATGGCTGTAAAATTCCAATTCTATCACTGGATTTGCCAGTTCAGTCAGACCCTTTTCTAATCTAAACATAGTTTCTAATTATGGATTTTGAACTAATTCATTGCTTGCTTATTTCTTCATCTATGCCCTTTATATGGGCTCTTTTTCCCTCATGGGCAGAGTAGGAAATTGTTGGTCCTTATGAAGCTGTCCTTAGAAATTATAATAGTAAGATCATTTTTGGGCTTTGTTCATCCACTTGTACTTGTATTTTCATGTTTGTTCACTCAGTTGACACTTGACAGGTGAACCTTAATATCAAATCATGATTATTTTTTTTCTGAAGAAGCTGTCAGTACTTGTAAGAATTTTGAGAAATAGATATGTATAATTTTTCTTGCACTCTACGGGAACGAAATTGTAACAGGACGGTAAAACAAACAGATCAGATTTCCTTCTGACAGCTAGAAGGAAGGATGCTTGATCTGTGAAGATCAAGAGGAGCAAGGATGTTGTCAAGTTCAAGGTTCGTTGATCTAAGTATCTGTACACTTTGTGTGTGGACAACACTGAGAAGGCAGACAAGTTGAAGCAATCTCTTCCCCCAGGTTTGAATGTCCAAGATCTTTGAAGAGTCTTGAAAGAAGAAGAGTTTGATTTAAAGTGTTTATTTCCCTTTTTGGTTTTGCAGTTGCTGACAAAGTGACAGAGAGATTTTATGTTTTCTTGCATGTTTTGTGGTAGCTCATTGAAGGATTTATAAGAAAACACACAACATTTGAGTATCGCCAAAATTGAACATATGGTTGTGTGGTAAACTTGTAAAAGGAATACTTAGAACAAACATGGCATCAACTAGAGAAACAGTTTGCTGAACTAACAAATGATCCCATGACCGATCAGAATGGTTTTCTATCTAGTAATAGTGATTTGGCTCCCCATATTAGCCCAAGTATAACTTGGATTATATCCATGTTAGGAAGAAGGAAATTAGGGCTGGGGCATCAGGTGACGGCATAGGGGCACAAGTGACTGCGGTTGAGCCAGTTGATAAGACAAGCCCGATGAAACAAGTGTGAGCAAGGCATCTTAAGAAGCCTGTCATTCGATCCCTTCTTGCTGGGGCTCCATGCAGATTGAACAATCTTCTTCTCCCCTGGCCTTGTCATCAGCAGAATGCCCTAGTAATTTCATGATGGAGGCCGTGGTGGCTGGGGTCATCACCTTGGGCGGCTCGGATGACATCTTATAAGCAACATCCTCTTGAATGTGGTCCAATGCCGGTGGTAATGGAGGAGTCCAGCGGACTCCCTGGGGGGCTGGATCCTGATATCGACGTGGTGTGCGACGTTGACCCAAGGGCTTTGTAAAAATATCAGCAGGTTGATCATCAGTCTGAATATGATAAGTAGTAATGGTGTCGTTTTATACATGTTCTCATACAAAATGACAATCTATCTCAATATATTTGGTTCTGTATATTAGACCTAGGGATATATTATCTTTGTGTTAATATGCTATGAATATGTAACATAGGTTGCAAGCCTTGTAACTCTACATATACTCATGGAAGAAAAGCTTCCCACATTGAAAATATGAAAGATAAATGTTTAGCATATAACTATATAAGTATTTGGGTTACTCCCTCTATATCAATTTGAAGATGTAGTTTTTATAGCATATAACTATATAAGTATTTGGGTGATATGATGTAGTTTTTATAGCATAAACTGACTTTTTACTACTTATATTACGTTTTAGGTTTTCTTTATATCAGTTTGAAGATTCTTTATATTACGTTTTAGGTTTTCTTTATATCAGTTTGAAGATTCTACGTTCTGTTGAAGAACCGCAATTGTGATGGTCAAAGAATATTTCGAGTCTATCTTTAGTTTTATTTTCTTATCTTTTCCTTTTCGTATTTTTAGTAGTTTTAATACTCTTGTTAAACTTTAATTGGCTTTTCATAATTCTCATGGAGAACTCATTTTAGGATGTTCATATCTACTTGTTTTCAAAATGGGCTTGACAGTAGGTGGTAGGCTGAGTTGGGCTATATTTGCTAATTTTATGGTCACGGGCTTTGGCCCAATTAACAACGACGAAGCTCAAAGTGAAAATTTGTGACAATCTGATTGGTATCCAGTTTTCAAATAAAGAAAATATATAATAAATTTTTATGTTCTATGATGCATTTCATTAACTAGACGACATTGGGGAGAACCCCGAGGTCGCCGTTTCGACACCCACCGGCGACGAAGCCACAATATTAATTTCTCAAGAACGGTTCACAGTTCTCACACATTCATGAGTGCTCTAGGCTAGTCCAAATAGTACTTGAGCTATCCTAAATCTTATCGAATAAAAAAAATATTAACTAGACGAGGTTTTTTTTAGAAACATCATAAACTTTTGAGTTAGACTTTTTAAATGCACATAGGACATTAGTGTTTGTGGATTAAATCATGTGATATGGAGCTTATACATGATTTGAGTCCGCTCGTATTTAGGGCCCGTTTGGTATAGATATACTGATATCAGATGTCGGTATCAGGCTATATCTTGTGTTTGGTATGAGAGTATATGAATTCAGATATCGGTATCAGGTCATATCTTGTGTATGGTATGAGAGTATATGGATATCTCGTCATCCCTGATAGCAAAACAAGCCTTTTTCCATGATATTTGATATACCCAAAAAAAAGGTATGAGGGATATGAGATATGAATGATATACCATATTCGATAACGATACTGATACCGATATCCGATATCCGATATCCGATATCCGATACCAATATCTCATATCTGATATCGATACGAAACGAGCCCTTAGTGATATGGAATGTATAACAACTAATTCAAATCTATATGATTTGAGTTAGTTGGTATCTTTTTTCGGATAAAGAACTCATTCTCTTAACTAAAGAACTCGAGTTCGAGCTCTGAGAATGGAGCAGCTTTAAAAAAAATTGTGAAAGAGTATGTTACTCACTTAATAGGCGCCACGAAGTAAGCTACTACTAAATAGACTAAAAAAATAATGAATGTAAAAAATTGAACATGAGATGGAAAAGGGAAACCTTTAATAATGTCACCTTATTATCAACTGTTACAATAATAATTTGATGGAATAATTCCTGACTATAGAGAAACTGTTTTTAAACGCATTGAAAGAAATCATTAAACTGTCCCACATGGGGGTGGCCTAATGGTAAGTGGTATGGGGGGGTGTTGGGAGGTCTCAGGTTCGATCCTTGCCTCAGTCCCTACACTTGTGAAAAATCAAGTCTCACCATTCTTCCTACCACTAGGTCGAGCGGGTCGGTGCAAACCGGTTTATCTGGTTCGTGCGTTTTGCCGGCTATTTATGGACCCGGGGTTTACCACCAAAGGTGGTCCCCTGATAAAAAAATCATTAAATTGAAACAATTACTATATGAAAAAAGTGAGACGGTAAAGCAATCTATCCTTTTGACATGAGATCATGGTCAATAAAGGCATACAAAATAAGAGGCTCCCAAGCCTAGTATATTTAAATTCAAGATCCAAACAATAACGTTTGTTTGATCAATTGTATCTATTGTACTTGGAGTTGTCAATGGGAAAATAAAATTATTATATGAAACGTATATATTCTTGGATTTGAGGTAGTTTGAGAGTTGTCGACTTTCGCATTTCTATAAGACTAACATTATAGTTGAATAAATTGTAAAAGTTTGACACCTCCGATTTTTTTCAGAGATGGTATACGTTAGCGATCTCGGATTTTAGAGTCCAAAGTGCCTAAGGTTTCACATCAGTTTAAAATTTCGTAGAAGTACTTTAAATACAGATAAATCATTGTAGCAAAACATTTTTATAGAACAAATTGACTTATTTTAACCACCTTTTATAAATCAAAAGGAAAATAAAATGCTAACAACAAAATACAATGGAAGACTCAATTAAAATTGTAATGTATATTGTGAAATTTATATAAATAAAATAACATTGAAAACTATCCTTGCAATATCATAAGCTCCCTTCGTCATCGAATTGAGGGCTCTCACTATAACTAATGTTGAATTCTTCTATCCTATGTTTCGTTCATCTAAGTATGGCTGCCACATAGGAAATTTTATTTGACAAATTACTCTTATATCCTTCGCATTTATAGATTATTACATAATCTAGAATTAATTTATTCACAATTATTCCCTATATAAAATTTTATTTGACAAATTACTCTTATTTAGGGAACGAGTCTTGTACAGGATGGCGAAAGCAAGGGAAAGGAAGAGTAGAGATATAGACAGGGTCAAATGTATTAAAGATGAGGATAGAAGGGTGCTAGTAGAGGACCTACAGATCAGACAACGATGATAGAGGTACTTTGGTGGCCTTCTGAATGAAGGTTGCGAGATGGAGGAGAGACGACACGACCCGACAAGTCGAGAAGGCCGAGAGTTCCTTAATAATTCCATGATGGAGGCCGTGGTGGCTGGGGTCATCGTCCTGCGCCCGGATGACCTCTTATAAGCAGCACACTCTAGAATGAGGTCCAATGCCAGCGGTAACATAGGAGTCTAGCGTGTAACACCCCATCTTATAATCCGGGTTGTTACCTAGTTGTGAACCACACTTGGGTCCACCAGAACAAGCCTGACAACAATTTCACGAATATTGGACCTTGCAAGAAAGGCACATCAAGAAAAGCCAAGAAAAGCATCCAACTTATATCTGCTAAATCAGTTTTAGGAAAACATTATGCATGCAACTATAAACAAACTAAACCACATACCAAACTTTAACTACACCACCAAATTCCTATACAACATTGCTTTAAACTATCTCACAACCAAAACCGACTATCTTCACAACAAAAGAACTTAAACCAAACATCTTTCCCCTATGACACGTTACGTCGAGAACGAGCATCGCCATCCAGAAATTGATCTCCTGGCACCTCTCCCACACTAGAATCTTTACCTAAAAACATTGGAATATAAACACATTAGCTAACAATCCTAGTATGGGCCAAACGGGCAAATCAAACATGTAGAATAAAACATAGATTATTAAGATAATACAATCAATCATTCATATACATACCAAACTAATGTGTACATCCAATACACATTATATAATTATATAGACTAGCATATCAATTTCCAAACCAACTTTCAATTCCACCATAATCCATAAGCACAAAATTAATTAAATAAATAAATCGCTCATGCAATATATATCACAACAATCAGCAACAATTCATCCATAACCCAAGCCATAATCATTCTCCAATTCAGGCAACCCGAACCTGCCTTTGAAACATGGTACACGGCTAGCGCGCACGCTAAACTCGTGCCCATTTTCTTTCCCATCACCCTCCTTTCCCCGGCTAAGCCTCTACTAGAGCACTCGCCAAAACAATCAATTTTTGAAGGTGATCTCCACACGCCGCATGACTATGTCCGGGATCTCTTCTCCACCGACTTGTCCGTGTCCATAGTCACACCCGCAGAGATCAAGTTGCACACAATAAAAACTATTGAACTATTCCAATAGCTTTCCAATATGAAAATATAGTATGGAATAATATTCCAAAATAGAGTTCCACGCATTCAATTTACTAGTTTAACACATAACATGATCGCAAGCTAAGTAAGTCTAGACGACTTACCTTTAACGAAGAATTCCCAACAAAAGCGGAATGAGGTTTGATCAAACTAGATGCCTAAGAATAAGAATAACACTTATTAAGAAACAACGGTTTAACTAATCCAAATTATCCTTATAAACTTATTCCAAGCATAACCCTAAAAACTCACTATCTAATTCAATTTAATCTAATATACCCATAACTAAAATCGATCAAACCAACTCACGTATAAAGATATTTATCAAAAGCAATCTAAAAACTTAATTAATTTTCTAAGAGGCTTAAACCATACCATACATATTACGTACATAAAACTTAATTCCCATAATCAAGTTCTCTTATAATACATGGTCAACACAAGACCTCTTATATCTTGTAAGTATATAGCTTTAAACTTAATCAAGCCCTCTTTCCAAAATTATTTCAACCGATTATTCGCCTCCAAAACCTAGCCTTTAACATAGAAGAGAAGTTAAAAAAAAAAACATACCACGTATGAAAGGTAAGCTAGGTGGTTAGAACGATGGCCGACGAAACCTCGATGTCGATGGTGATCGGCCTAAGCCTTAAGCTTATAGGATTGGGTTTCGCTCGTAGAGTCGAAGGGGGCTGGACGGTGGTGGTTAGGTTGACTGGAACAGAAGGTGGTGGTGGTGGCGAGAAGATGTAGTGATGGTGGAGCTAGGTAGTGGTAAATGTGGTTGGTCGTGAACAAGGCTAGGAAACAAGGAATGGCCAAAAGAGGGTGGCGCTCATTCCAGAGTAAAATAAGGAGGAGATGGTTCACTAATAAATCTAAGGACCAAGAAATTAATTAAATCCTTGTAGATAAATATGATCAAGGCGGTGCAAAACTCACTAAGGCATCGAAAGATTGACACATGTGCCTGACTTAGTGATGATATCAATGTAACTTGATAAGGATAAATGGAAAAATGAGCTTAACAAATGATAATGTTTAATTATGCTCAAAATATCAAAACGAAGATCTGTATATGAATTAATAGTTGTAAAGTCAAACTAAGGTATTAGACAATATAAATTAGAGTAACTAGTATGTATTATACCCGTATTTGTAACTCATATAAAATTTATGTACAAGATTTGCTAATTATAACTTAAAATATCAAGTAATAAAATCGAAATTAAAAAAATTTAACAATATTTTTCTTTTTGAGAATTCCGATATTAAGATAATCTAGGAAAGCTATTGCTTATCAAAATCCTAACGAAAACGGATCACAGAGTATTACATAGCGGACCCCCTGGGGGGCCGGATCTTGATATCGACGTGGTGTGCGACATCTCAAAGCCATCAACGTACCTGATCAAATTCGGATTAATTTGATCAATCCAATCAAATAATCTTTTTTCCTAAGCAATAAGAAAAGTTTCATTCTTTGATACGCACAAGTCAATCATTCATCAACACAAGGAATTTAAGGTCGGTATTCTACAAAAAAAAACGGAATTTAAGGTCGGTAAAGCAATGAAACACATGATATAGTATCGTTCTAACGGCATTCAACTCTACAATTGAACGCATTGAAGCTCATGCTGAGAAAGCCAACGATGCTTTGTGCTGAAAGCCACCATCCATCTGGCTGAGAAAGCCATTATCTCTCTTCCGGTTGAGAAAGCTACACCTTTTTATTTGATTATCACGGTTGTTGGTTTGATTCCGTATGATTAATTTTTAAAGCTAATTTCTTATTGAAATTTGGGATAATTTTTCCTATTTGTTTTTGAAATTTGGGAGAATTTTTTTTCTAATTTTTCCTTGTCGGTCGTTTTGTTTGAATTTGTTTATTGATTGTCTTTTGATCTTGGGGATCTGATGTTGTCGCCGACCGTTGTACTCCCAACCGTTGGCTGGTTTGGGTGTTCGGTTGTCGACGATCGCTTTCTTACATCGCAAGTTTGTGATGCTTGCGTCGCAAGCTTGGTTTACTTGCACTACAAGTATGTATTACTTGTGGTGCAAAGGCTGATTTTTTTTTCTTGCAGGATGAGTTGTATTCTATTTAAGTACTAATCTTTCAATGAGTTGGAGTTGTGTTTGGTATCAGATCAAGTTGTATTTGACCAGGTTGCTTGGTGCTCTAAGGCTTTTGAAGATCCTTCATTTTGTTGGAGGGAACGTCAATTGTCCATTTCGGACACCCTGAAATGGGTTGACCTGTTGCCTGCAACACTATGATTCTTAGTGTTTTACTCACCCCGATCTCGAACTCTTTTTACTCCTTCTTTTTAAGGGCTTTGAACTATCCATAGTTGTTTCTACTCGTCTTTTTTGTGGCTAGCTTTTGATCCGCCTGGCCGTTTAGGCTGCCGTTTCTAATGGCCTCTCAGACTACCAAGTTTGTTTGGTACTCCGAATTCTTACCTTTTTAAAAAAAAACATATCGTTCTAGTAGCTATTTAAAATAAAAAATAATGATATTTTTTTGAAAAATTCCATGTATAAATATTTAAATATTTTAAAATTAAATATAAATATCTTTTATTTTTTAACATGATATCTTTTGATAATTTTTTTATAGATATATGTTAATTTTCTTTTACAATAAAATATTAAGTAATCTTTATAAAGTTTAAAAATAATAATAAATATAGACAATGTAATATTTAATATTATAGATACATAAAGATTTGATAATATCTAAGGACAAAGTAATAAATGTATATATATATATATATATATATATATATATATATATTTGAATATGTAATTAATATGTTTTTAATTAAAAATGTATAATTTATAATTACACCAGTTTTAACATAAAACCACAACCTAAAAAATGATGATGATATAACTATTAATATTATAAATATATCTTCAACAATATATTCATATAAGAATTTTTATTAAAATTATTGGAAGTAGGGCATGGTTCTTGTGAGGACCACTTTTGTGGTAAGGACTAAGTTTGTAATGAGTATTAATCTCAACCATTGGATTTATTCCTTTAATATGTATTGATTGGTCAAGATTTTTTCAAATTTTTTATTCTTTCAAAAAAAATTATTTTTATTTATTTATTTATTTTTATTTTTTATTTTTTTTTTGTTTTGTGAAAATCGAATTATATAAAAATAAAGTCAAAGCACGTAAAAATTGATCATATCATGGATAAAAAATGAACTCGTAGAATATAAAAACTGAACTTATACAATATAGAAAATTGAACTCCTAACATAAAAAATTGAACTTCTAGTATATGAAAATGAACTCGTAGCACATAAAAATTGAAACGTCATATTTAACATTTTAAAAGCTTTTTTTTAAAAAGCAAATAATTTAAAAAGGTAAAAAAAATAAAAAAAATTATTTTTTTTGTAATTTTTTAGTTATGTGAAAATCGAATTATAAGAAAATGAACTCAAAGCACATAAAAATTAAACTTGGCATAGTAATGAGATAAATTTAATGATTGAGATCAATCATCACTTTAAGCAATAGTCCTTAGAGAAGAATGATACTAGTATATATTCCCGTACCTTCTACAGGTTTTTCTTAAATAAAATATTAACAATAAATATTTTCAAATATTTTATTATTCGAGAAAAATAATCATGTAAATACTTAAATATAAAATTTTGTAATGATGCGTAAAAAGATAAAGCAATTATAATATAACTAAGCAAGATCTTTTCATATAAGGTAATAAATGATTGGATTATAATAATAACACAATTGGTAAGGAGATTGCTAGTAATATACGGTTACAAAGATAACTACTACTATTCAATAAAAATATCTTATTAAAAAAGATTCTATCTAAATACAAAATAAATATTCTAGAATTTATATGATAGCATAAAAAATATCCTAATGATCTTCATATCTATCGTATCCAATAAAAAATTGTTTAATAATGAGATTTTCTATCCCATATTCTAAAAATATGAATAAGAATTTATCATATCCAAATAATGGGATTTTCTATCCTATATTCTAAAAATATGAATAAGAATTTATCATATCCAAAAATAAAAGATTTTTTTCTTAAAAAATAAAGGTGGTGTGGTCCAACCTAAAAATAACATGTGTCTGATAATAATTTTTTCAACCTCCGCTTTAAGTTATAGTTATGAGTTATGATGATTTAGTGGAACCAAAACCATTGGAAAGTATCTATGAAATATTAAACAAGAAGGCCTAAAACGGAGGTTAAGAAACTTATTAAACGACACATGTCACTTTTAAATTGGACCTACTCCTTTTTTTTATAATAATCTTTGGCAAAACAACCATTAATTTTAAAAAATAATTTTTTTTATTTATGGATATGATAAATAGAAAGATTATATGATAGAAAATCTCATTATTAAAAATCTTTTATTCTTGGATATTATAGATAGGATATTTTTTTATGTTATCATTATCATACAAATACTAAAATATTTATTTTATTTTTAGATAGAATCCTTTTTTTAAACCAATCTCATTGGTTGAAATTTAATTGGGTTTTTTTATTGGTTAAAAATAATTGTACATCCCATCCCACATATAATAAAATTATTATTTATATCCATGTGAACTATTTTATAAGGGTTTGACAATTTTGGAAAAATAGCCACAATATATCCAATTATACAAATCTATAATTTCCCACAATATTATATTAAATATATGAAATATTTTTTCCGAAATAACTATGAAATAATAAAAAATTTAATCTATTACTAGATAATAAAAAGATGGCAAATTTTCTCAATATATTGTGCCACGTCACACCTTTTGTTGATATAATAATTCAATTTATTTTTTCTACCATATTAAAATCTCCAAAAAATTAGTAAGAAGATAACATCTCCCTTACATCTTTACAAGATTGAAAAATATTCACATCACTTAATATTAAAATAATTAATTAAAATAGAAAAAGTGGATATAGTCACTTAGTCAGTGATTGAAAAATAAATATTTACATTATTTTGACCTTTTATCTCTTTGGAAAATATTATATTAAAATAGAATTTTGGTAAAAAAAATATATATGAATTTACATTATGTCTTATTGTCTTACAAGATTGACAATGAGCTATCTATTTATTTAAAGTATATTTTAAAAATTGAATTTTGATTTAAAAATATAGAAATTTATAGTATCTTTTAAAAGAGCGCCCATTATCTATTTATGTAAAATTTCTTTTAAAAACAAATTATGATTAAAAAAATAATAAAAACTTTGCTTAAATCAAATTTTGGTAAATATTTATATAAAAATATAATTTTTATAAAAATGATACGAATCTAAATTGCTCTTATAAATGAATATTTACATTCTCTTTGTCTTTTATAGATTTATGGAAAATATTTTAGGACGAATTAATTATATAGAAAAAATTAGGAGGTTAATTAGGTGGATATTAGGAGAATTGGGAAAATTAGGTAAATAGCAAAACGGCTCGCGCGCACCCATATTCCGCGAAACTCGATCTCTTCCTTCCTCACGCTAGCTTCTCATAGCTTTCGCGATCCTATTGTCATCGCTTTCGCGATTGAAATCAGTCGATTTCATTCCAGTTGTCATCACGAACGCATTGGCCTTCGTTTTCGCGTTCGATTCCTGTCATCAAAAGTTTCGCGCAAATTTCGCCATTGAAAGCTCGTCGAATTCATTCCAGGTGTCATCACGATTCACGACCGATTACTAGTCGTTTTTCGTCGCTAGCAATCGTTTTACCTACAAGGCAATCGCTAGCAATCGTTTTTCGTCATCTACAACGAGGCAAGTTTCCCAAACACTGTCATCATATTTCACGAGATATAATCTACATACGTAACAAAGTTTCAATTTTGATGTTAGATCTGCCATGGAAAAACTGTCATCATCATGTTTATGGGATGACAATTCAATAAAACGATTTTTTTTTGAAAAATCTCCAATTTGATGACACTGTTCATAATTATAGTCAATTTGATGACAGTGTTTGTGATAACAGTGGTGAAGTTTATTTGATAACGGTCTTTGTGATGACAGTGTTCATGTTAGTTCATGCCATTGTCGATGTTAGATGATGTCAAATTTCTTATGATAGATGTTAGTGATGACAATGGTTCATCATGACATTGTTTTGATGGTAGATGTTAGTGATGACAGTCGTTCATGATGACAGTGTTCATGTTATTTTATGACATATTTCATGTTTAGATGATGATGTTAGTTGATGACAGTGTTCATGTTATTTGATGATATATTTTTTGATGATAGATGTTAGTTGATGTCTCTAATTGGAGTTTGTTGATTACAAATGATGACAGTAAATGGATATCAAGGTTCTAATTGTCTATGTTGGTGGAGGATGGAAGACAAACAATGGTGAATGTCTTTATATTGGTGATGATGTAAATTCGAAAGCATTTCTGTTGGAGGAGGATGTAACACTAGACGATCTAAAGAATAAGATTGTGGCAAGGTTTGCAATGAACTCACAACCAGCAGAAATCAACCTATCACGCCTACATCCAACAAAAAAGGTGACAAATCCTTTCACAATTGAGACAGATGAAGATCTCAAATCATTCTACCAGATTAGCAATACATCACAAGTTGCTTGGGGTTTGCCTATCTATGTTACAATAAATGGAAGAAGGAAAAGAAAAGAGCTTGCAACTGAGAATATGCAACTGTCATCGAAGGGAAAAGTGCTTGCAACTGAGAATATGCAACTGTCATCAAGTGTAAACAACAGCTACCAACCACTAGAAATGATATCTAATGATGATGATGAAGAAGTTGATCATCCACCAGATAATCAGTTTGTTCAAGTAGGGCAACTATTTGTAACAAAAGAAGATCTAAAGACTGCAATATATAACCAAGCAATAAAGGAGAGCTATGGTTTCAAAGTGCACAGATCAAGGAAAGATTACTACTCGCTGAAATGTGTACATAAAGAATGTGAATGGCAATTGGTGGCATCAAAACTGAAGGGCTTGAGTTATTTTGAGGTGAAGAAATTCAATGAAAACCATACATGCCCATTCGAAGTGAGATGTTCAATGCATATGCAACCACCATATCAAATTATTGCACAGAAAATAAAAATAAGGTATGTTTCTATTTTGTAATCACTGTCATCGCTGTCATCTCTGTCACCTCCTGAAAATACATCGTTGTCATCACAGGTTTGATGGTGTTAACAAGGGACCAGACCCAAGTATGATCATGAATGACATGAGAAATGATTACTTGCAAAATATTAGCTACTGGAAAGCTTGGAAGGCACAACAATGGGCACAAGTGCTGATAAGAGGATCACCGGAAGAAAACTATGAGATGCTCCCATCATATTGTCACATGATCAAAAGAACAAACCAAGGCACGTACACATGCCTCGAAGTTGAAAGCCAAGGCAGATTCAAGTATGTCTTCGTATCAATCGGAGCATCAATTAGAGGTTTCAATCAATTGAGAAAGGTACTGTCATCACTATGATAAGCTGTCATCACTTATATTCATGACCAACTGTCATCAATTTTATTTTCTCATCTATCTTCATAATCAAATGCAGGTCATTCAAGTAGATGGAACGCATCTCCACAACAAATATTTGGGAGTTTTAATTACTGCTTCAGCACAAGATGCAAACCAACAGATATATCCTCTCGCTTATGCCATAGTGGATTCTGAAAATGATAAAGCTTGGAAGTGTTTTTTTTATCAGTTGCTAACTGTAATTCCATGCTCTAGTGAGTTAGTGTTCGTGTCAGATCGGCATTTAAGCATTGGAAAATCTGTTGAATCAGTCTACAGATGTGCAAAACACGTGATATGTATTCGGCATTTGAAGCAAAATCTCATTACAAGATTCAAGGAAAAAGGGATTGCAAAGTTGTTCAAGCAAGCAGCTGAATCTTACACGATGACAGACATCAACAAATACTTCCAAGATATTTGTTCAAAGAATCCAGATATGGGACAATATTTAAGAGATGCAGGACTAGAAAAGTGGTCAAGAGTACACTTTAATGGAGATAGGTACAACATAATGACCAACAACAACTCAGAAAGTCTCAACAACGTTTTGAAACAAGCAAGATCTTTCCCTATTGTTGCTCTCTTGGAATTCATCAGAGATTTGTTGTCAAGATGGTTTGCAGAGCGTAAGCAAACAATCCAAGAGAACACCAACCAGCTGCCACCAAAAATACATAAGATTCTTGAGCTAAGATGCAAGAAATCAAAGAGATATGGCGTTAAAGTCCTAAATAATTCTCAGTTCGAAGTCTTCAGTGGAGACTTCTCCGGTGTGGTCAATCTAGCTCAAAAAACATGCAGTTGTCGGATGTTTGACTTAGAAAAAATCCCTTGTGTTCATGCCCTTGATGCAATTTAGCAAATGCAATACCCACTAAGAAGCTTTATCAGTGAGTACTACCAATTTGAAGCTTGGTCCTCAACATACGAAGATTCAATCTACCCACTTCCTCCAAAAACAGATTGAGATGTGCCTGTAGAAGTTAAAAGCACAATATGTCATCCACCAAATGTGAGAAGGATGACTGGGAGACCTAAAAGAAAAAGGATCCCTTCCAAAGGCGAATTCAATACAAAGAGAAGCAAGAATGCTAAGAAGGATAAGGTTTCAGCTGAATCAAGCAACACAACAAATATTATAGAATAGAATTTCCTTCATTTCCTTCTGTTGTCATCACTACATTCGGATTGTTGTCATCGTTATACAATATTTCTGTTACTATCATCATAAAACTGTTGTCATCAATATCCAGTACTATTCAACTGTTTTTATTACTGTCATCACTATTGTCTTTACAATTTTAAAACAAAATCAAATAAGAAAATGCATATATTGAATTGAATATGTTTGAATTCTCTCATATTCTTTCAGATAACATTCATTTATTACACATCCATGCATGCATTGGTGCACATGAACCTTTACCCCCTATTCTGATGACAGTATCAAACAGCCTATCATCAAAAAAAGCAATTTTCTATTTTCAAAGCATATCATCAAAAATAGCTTTAAATAAGACCAATGAATAGATCTAAACCATAAATACATTGTAAAAAAGGTCATTCATTCAAAAAGATTTGCTTTTAATTTGCTATTTTAAAATTCTCATATAAAAAGTATACTTCTATCATCACAAAACACTCTCATTCCAGAAAATAAAAAAAAAAGTTCTCAACAAGGAGGTAGCAATCAGAAGAACCTACGCCAAAAAAAGTTCTCAATTCAACCATGTCAAGAAGGAATGCCATAACCAGAAGAACCTACGCCAATCCATTCGTCACCTTCACAATGGTGAACGTTGAGGTAGCAATCAGTCCATATAATTCGTTTTGTACACCGTATATTTCATGAAAAGTAACAAATTTTCTATTCCATGCATAGACTAATGAGAGAACACCAACAAGAATAAGAGCACACAAACCATTGTCGATATTGGTGAACCGTTATAGCATTATGAACGGGGTACCACCAGGATTTATGAAATTCTTCTTAAGCGAAACCGATATCACATCACGGATTGAAGGAGACACCTATATTTCTGTAAGTGTTCATGAAAATCCAATTTCTTGTCATCAGAACATATACATGACATCATGATAATGCTTTCTTTGCAGCTTGGCCTTAATGAAGATTCTAAGATCAGAGCAATCAAACCAACAATACAGCAATGAAGGGTTTCTTATTCAATATTTTTCTCTTTTAATATGATTATACCATGAATCTTCTAGTTGGCGTTTTGACTGTTGTATGTTGCATTTCATGGGATTTCTCTTTCTTTATCTGTCATCGAATTGTTTCCCAGTTTAATATTAGTATACAGTATCTCGTAAGATCTACTGTCATCACAATTACTGTCATCACAGTTGAATATCAAAAAAGACATAAATTTTGCAAGAACAATTACTGTTATCACAATAAAAGGTTCTACAAGTATTTATATCCATCTCCTACATTGTCATCAAACACATAAACAAAAGTTAAAACATTGTCATCAACCACTAGACCTAACACTGTCATCACCTATCATCACAGATTACATTCCACTAACAATACGTCTATATCCATCTCCAACAGCCAGATCCAATTTTTGATCAACCACCCAATTGAAGTTACAAAAATCTATGGCCATCTTCTCTCTAATAGCCAGCATGTGCGCATCATCAAGACCATCCAAGCTAAGTCCCAATGCAAGAGCTTCAATATACTTGATGCAATAGACACCACAATTACCACTGAAAATTAAAATAAAATGACTGAATTAATCAAAAAAATATACATAATTACACATGATAACTGAATTAAAATAACACAAGGCAACCTACCCAGAATAATCTTGACAAACCAAAGCGTCTCTAGACCAAGTGAAATCAGCATCCAAGCCCTCGAGATGATCAAACCTCCCACTTTTCTTCATTAGAAACGGAAGAAGCTTGGTAAAAGGCTGTATATAACTGGAAAGCTCCTCCATCGTATACAAATCTCGAAAACAGTCAAATACAGTCATGTGGCGACGATGCAAGTTAATCTCCAATACAACCCAATGTTCACGCCTCTCTTTTGAAAGGTGAACTGGTGTATAAACCTTTGTCACCTCACCACGAACCCATGATTTCCCAAATAGACGAGGCTTCCAACCAGTAAAATAATCGAACACATCGCTTGGCACTTTATCATTTCGAACGATATAACGCTCCACTTCTAAAGGCGTGAATAACTTGTACCAAATCCAATCCATAATAACCACATTCTTGAAGTCATCAGCATGATCATGTATAATTTTCCTCAAATAATATAAAGCCTCGCAGAAATGCTACAAAAAGACATGAAATGTCACATAATTAATTTGACAACAAACAAAATATCACTTGATCATATACTTACCTCATCTCCTAACCAAAGACCTCTAGTCTTCATCAGTCTAAAAAATTTCTTGTCCAGCATTTGATCAGATCCAGCCACAGTAGCATTTTTTTCACTAACACAAAAAAACCAGACTGTCATCAGAGCATTATAAACATGCAGTCAACATCATTATCATCACATAACTATCATCACAATGCAATCAACACAAAAAAACCCTATCATCATAACATTACTGTCATCATAACATTATAAACACACTATCATCGCAATACTATCATCACAAAACTGTCAGAACATTACTATCATCACAAACTGTCATCACAAAAAAAAACAGATAACATAACTAATAAATAACATACCCATTATTATACCAATTGTAAAATGGTTTACGAACATCATCTTCATAAAAAGAATGCTTTGGAGCCTTAGGCAATGCAGCAACCCTCTTTTTCTTCAACTTCTTATCCTTCTCAACAATATATGGAGTTGTGGTTGAAGCACCTGGCTTCAAAAATCTGGTAGACCTCCTAAGTTCAACTGTTTCCTTTGCATCATCATCAGATTGAACCGTTGGATTATGAAAAATTTCATCAATCTCAGAGGTTGCACCTTCTTTTGAAGCTTGAAACAAAGAACCAAACAAATGACCATGCTCAGTAAGTTGAGAACAATTATCCATTACATCTTGTAAAAGTCCATGCATGTCAAAACCTAACTCATCCGAGGAGATAGAAAAAAAGCTTGAACCTAACTCACCTGGGTCATCAATTCTGTCATCAACCTCCGCTTGATCTTTGACAGGTTCATCAACATCTTCTCTATCATCAACCCTTGCTTTATCCACAACTGGTTCTTCATGATTAACTTCCATGTCATCGCAGCCAACTTGATCCTTCACTGGTTCATCCTCATTAACTTCTTTGTCATCACCACCATGCTCTTTACCATCTTTCACAGGCTCAACCAACTCAGTTGCCTTGCTCTTGTCTTGATATTCTTTCATCCACAATTGGTTCTTCATGATTAACTTCCCTGTCATCACCACCAACTTGATCCTTCACTGGTTCATCATCATTAACATCTTTGTCATGAACCAACTCATTTGTCATCTTTGTCATCACAGGCTCAACCAACTCAATGCCCTTGCTCTTGCCTTGCTCTTGACTTAGAATTATATCTAGTGGAACATACTTCACCAACTGCAAATTCATACCTTCACCTCCATCTTTAACAGAAATGTCATCATCAGGAGACAACCTCAAAGACTCAATGCCTTTGCAATCACTTTCTCTCACTGGTTCCACACTTACAATGCGAATCTCATCACTGTTATCATCAGAAACAGAATCTTGGTCTTTAGATTTCAGTTTCTTTTCAATTCTATCAACCCTGCTGTTAACTTTCACAACTTGCATCTCAACACGTTGCACTTGACTCAGAAGAGTTTTCATCATTCTAATCATATCATCTTGCAGGGAACACATACTTTCCCTCAAAGACTTAACCCAAGCTGGCTCTTCCATTTTATTGTACTCTTCTGCCTCCTCCTTTCCCTTGGAAGAAACTGGATCCTCATCAACTTCATCAAATTTCGCCTTCTCCTTGGCCATTGACAAAATCCTAGCAACTTCAAAATCAGTTTCATTGTCAACCACATCCTTTTTCTCTAGAACGTCCTTCTATACAGCTTCATTAGAATCTTTCTTCAACTTTGGCCTCTTGCATTTTTCAATAATCTCAGGCACATTGTTGACACGACTCTTCCGACCACTCACACCCGAATCCTTTGAACCCTTTGAATCCTTCGGGCTCTTGTGATCCTTTCCAATCCTCGGAATCTTATGCATACTCTCATCAACCTTAGTTTTAGCCACTCTAGGAAGTTGTAATCTCCTACCTTCCCTCTTCACAATTTCAAAACGCTCTTTCGGTTTCTCTTCAGATTCCTTTTTCCCTACCCCTTTAGCCTTTGCACCTTTAGCCTTTGCGTCAGTACATCCAATCTTCCTCTTACCACCAACACTGGCTTTTTCAATAACTGCATCTCATGGAGCAATAATAAAATCAGCAAGTTCATCCTCTGTATCAGACTCAGATCCTTCACCTTCAATCAATTTTTGCTTGAGTATAATCCGTTTCACAAGATCATTGTACACAGGGTCAACAACCTCATCGGGATAGTCACATGTGATGAATGCAGCATATTCTGAGTACGACGGATACACACATTTATGTCATCAAAATAAAACAAATTCAATTGTCATCAAATAAACTCTACAAGTTACAACTGTCATCAAATTCAACTGTCATCAAAATAAATAAAAAATTAAACATACCAGTTTCTTGTCCCCAACATCACAAATTGCTTTCCAAGCAACAAGTTGTGATGAAGTGCTACGCCAACGCAGGATATAAGGAACTTCTTTTTTACCTCCTCTCTCAGCAAGATGACAAATGGATCGAAAAGCTGGAAAAGTCTCCACAATCCAAAACTATAACAACACACAAAAAAGAAACAATAAAAAACCATTGCAGATGCAATTAAAATAAAAAAAAATAAAAAAATTTATCAACACATTACCATGAATCCAAAAGGATATCCAAACACATTGAAGCCAGGTATATAGTTTGGCTTTTTCATCATCTCCGGGTCACGTGGGGTACGATTCACATGCAATAAGCTATCGAGCAAAGCATTATAGGACAATCTACCCCAAGGATAAGCATAAAATTTCTCCAAATCACTTGAAAGAGCAATATGAATTGGATCAATAGGAACCTTATCCCGTTTAGGAAGCAAAACAGCCTCAAGGATCAACAGGTGTGCAAGTTTAAACTTCCTAGACCGATCTTTTTCTTTTATAAAAACAGACCGTAAATGATCCAAATCACACTTATCAACACCTACGACATCTATGGGGTCAACTTTCGGGATATCTACATCAACTAAATTCTCACAATTCAAGCCAGTGACAGCAGCGAAGTCCATCAAAGAATAACGACACACATTACCCCCTATTCTAAACCATATCTCATGCTTATATGAAGTTTTTAACTCACACATGATGGCATAATGCATAACTTTGTAACGAAGTGGTATAGTATCACCTAACTTTAACACTGAACCAAAGCACCCCTGACCTAACCTACTAAACTCATCAGATGTAAGATGACACTTGATGAGGTGGAAAACATCTGGAGTGTGATACTGGTTTGCTCTTCCATTATATCGTTTTGATACAGGTAGCATATATTGCAATTGCTTAGGTTCCATTCTTTATCCTGGAAATCAAAAGAAAGAGACAATGTCATCACAAACAACTATCATCATAAAGCAAAAAATACCACATGTTTCAACTCTCAAGTAAACACTTTGTCATCACTAATATGTCACTGTAACACAATTAGAAACAATATATTACCATCATTAGCAACACTGTCATCACAACATATAAAACATAAGAAAAAGCAACTGTCATCATAACCCCTAACATAAAAAAAGTAAAAAATGTCTTTGTCATCACTAATGTCAATAAAACACACTTATAATCAATATGCTATCATCAATATAAAACAAATGTCATCACAACTTAGAAACATAAGAAAGATACATTATCATCACAAACAACTATCATCACAAAAGAAAAAGCACCTGTCATCACTAATGTCAATAAAACATAAGAAAGGCAACTGTCATCACTAAACAAGTGTCATCACTAATGTCAATAAAACACACTTATAATCAATATACTATCATCAATATAAAACAAGTGTCATCACAAACAACTATCATCACAGGGAAAAGCAAATGTCATCAATAATTTAAATAAAACACAATTATAAATCAATATACTATCATCAATAGCAACAACTGTCATCACAAACCCTACACAGTGTCATCACAACTTAGAAACATAAAAAAGATCATCAAAAGAAAAAGCAACTGTCATCACTAATGTCAATAAAACATAAGAAAGGCAACTGTCATCACTAATGTCAATTAAACACACTTATAATCAATATACTATCATCAATATAAAACAAGTGTCATCACAAATAACTATCATCACAAGAAAAAGCAACTGTCATCACAAACAATTATAATCACAACATATTGCATGAATATGTTACTATCATCACAAATAATCGGGGAAGGTGATGCTCTAATCATAGTTATAATCTGTCATCACAAAAACGTAATGCCATAAGCATAGTTACAATCTGTCATCACTATTCAAGCATAATCTCGAAATCGAGAATTTGACTTCAAAACATCCAAACAGATGAACAAAAAACAAGGATTCAAACACAGAAAATAAACAAACACGAAAACAAAAAGTCATCAAACGAACCAAACCATGTCATTACTATCATCAAATGCAACTCATATTCGAATCAACAAACAAACCGAAAAAGCAAAAGCATACAGCAAAATCCAAACACAAAAACGAAGAAAAATTGAACAAAAATCAATGATAACACAAACAAACAACCCTAACCTGAAGCAGAGGCTTATGGACGATCACTGGACGAAATCCAGTTGCGCAAAAACACCAGAATCTCGAAAACGAACTTCAAATCAACTTCAAATACACATTGCACTACGAAATCCGACTTAAAATCGACGAACTCAAGCCGTTTTTTGCAGTTGAGAATCGGTTTTTGCAAGTGATGGGAGAGACCGAGAGAGGGGTTACCGGTCGCAAGAGACGAGAGAGAGAGTAGAAAGTAAAAAAACAAAATATTTAAGCCTTATGTACTTAACAAATAGCTAATTTAATAGGGGAGCTTAACAAGGGCCTAATTAGGGTGGCCCAAAATGCTTTTGGGCTAAATTTGTTCAATATTTTATTAAAATATAATTTTGAAAAAAAGATAGAAATTTACATTATGTCTTACAAGATTGACAATTAACTTTTGAAAAAAATAATTAAGTTTTACATTTTCTCATAAGAGATAGACAATTCATAATACAAAAAATCCATTTAAATTATTGGTTTTGACTCTATATTTTCTAAGAACAAAATCCATAATACAAAAATTTCTACTTTTTAACAATTTATTTATTTTATTATATCTACCCTAATACATTATAAAGCGGAACCCAAGCCTGTTGTAAAATTTGTGCCACGTGGTATTTTTGAATAAATTAATGTGAAATTATATTTTAATAAATTTTGTAACAACTTATAGTATTCTTGCTATATATATTAAATAGATAGCATGTTTATATAATTTTTTATGTATATAATTTTCTATCTATGGATTATGTATTAGTTACAATAGATAACATATTTATATAATTTTTATATACATAAATTCCTATGATATGATATTTTCCATAGTAATTTAATATTTTTATCTCTTAACAAGATTTAGGGTCTTAATATTTTTTACTTTAAAAGATATTGAAAATTCTCTATTTTTTTTCTTAATCTTCAAGTGTTGCTTGGATAATAGGTTGGGATTTGATTTTGGAACATACTATTTTTGGTTCTTTTGTGGCTGGAGTCATATCCCAAAATTTGGTGTGTGCACTTTTGTAATGTCTCAACTAGTGGCTCAAAACATATACAGCCCATTGAACTTGTGCAAATTAGTCAGATAGACACCTCACCTTTGGTTTGGACCTATTGAATACTTAAACTTAATAATTCATGTCAATTAAACACCTAAATGTTGACGTGGTAGGATCGTGAGATTCAGCTTCTTCTAGGGCGAGTGAAAACTATCTTTTATACTGATGTGGATTTTTAATTAAAATAAATAAAAATCAATAAATATATCAATAGGTTGATGCTGGGCAAATACAGTGTTTTTTACGGAGTTTCCTTTTTACTTTATTTTCTTTTTCTTTTCAATAAATATATCAATAGGTTAATTATGCTAATTAGTAATTACTCTTTTAAGTTTACTTTCTCTTTTCTTTTCTTTTATTTATTTTCTTTCTTTTTCCAAAAATACTACATGTTCACTGGTCAACATCTTCTTCGTATTCCCTTCTCCCCTCTGTCTCTGCAAATCTCTGCCATGTCGCGCTGTCATCTTCTCAATCTCAATGGCGTCATTTCTTTGCTCTGTCAGAGTCTCCGACCTCAGATTCGGACCATCAATTGGATGCGCAAGCAACAACTTCTCCACGGTGGTACCATAACTGATAAGGGATCTTTTTGCACAAATCAAAATCATGTACAAATATTCAAGCGATTCACAATCAAATCATGGGGTAAATATAAATTTCACTTATATCTATTAATATCTTCAAACAATTTCAAGATTCAAGGCCACACAAATCCAAATTTCGAATCTGGAAAATCTTGGTTCAAGAACCCTAATTTTATAATATGAAAATCACTCCAAAAATTAACTCAAACACGCTTATTAATTAACCAAATAAGGCAAGAGAAAGCTAGATTGAAGATATATCAGGAGCCAAAAAAAATACAAGGACGATCATGAGCAACCCGGAGGACGATCGAGAGCGAGGCATTACCGACGGCCAAGAGGACGATCTAGTCGGAATCCCATCAGTCCTTATTGGGGCCAGGGAATAAAGTCGCCAGGGATCGGTCAGGATGCGCCCTCGGCCTCTGTGGGAGTCGGCGAGCGTCATCGACGTTTAGGTTAGATACGGAAGAGGAAGACGAACATCAAGAACATGTATAGATTATTTTCATTTTTGTTTTTTTTTTCATTTTTGATTTTATTGAAATAATTAAAAGTAATAAAAGTTGTTAACATGTGGCATCTACATGGCATGATGTGGCATATAATTTTGACAAGTCAGCATGCGTGTAAAACACTTCTTATATTATTAAGTGACCATGTATTTAATAGGTCCAAATTGTTAAGTTTAAGTGTTCAATAGGTTCAAACCAAAGGTGGGGTGTTGGGGTTGTATACGTTTTAAGCCCTCAACTATTGTAGCCTTACTTATGTGTTGTCTTTCATTAACAACATACTGTCTCAAATTAGTACATCATGAATCGGTTCAGTGGCTTCGTACGTACTTATAGCCATAGTTTGCTATTTTTTTGTATCAAATTCACGATTCTTTCAAACTAGACAAGATTTATTCAAGTAATAATCATAAAATGAAGGACTCTTTCCTTTTTAGGTTCTCACTTTAGTAACCCATACTTTTTTCCCCTTGGGTTAATCCCAATTTAATTGTTATGCATTTTATTTTTTGAACCTTGTTTACTGTGCTTTTCTGTTATTCAGGATACTTTTTCATCTATGTTTTATATTTTAGGGTTGCAGTCATCACATAAAGGATTTGAATCTTCTCCTCAGCTGGTAGTGCTCTACCATTGAATTATTTCCACCAGCTTTTCTTGTATTTAAATTTACAATGTGGTTTTCAGAATTTAGGACACTTGTTTTATCTATGTTTTCTATTTCAGTGTTGAGGTCATCACACAAAGGCTTTGAATATGCTCCATCAGCTGGTAGTGGAAGGACTCTTAATACCAACGAAAGTCAGAAGATTCCACATGCTTTCAAAGGTTAGCTTCTCGGCCTTTATTACTCCGGCTATTCTAAGAAAGCTTTATAATTAGCATTCAAAGATCATAGCTTAACCACTTTCATAAGTACCTCGTCTATGTATACAGACATTGAATTGCTAGGAAAACCAAGACAAGACGATTGTGAGGCTGATCATAAAGGTGAGGGCTGTGAGGCTAAGCTTTATTAACCTATGTACATTTCATTATTCAATGCAGTTGACTTTTGCCCTTCTTTTTCTTTTGCTTAATTTATATTATGTTTTAATTAGTTTCAGTTTTGGTGCTACTTGTGAATTTCACACTTTATCCTTCGTTCATCTTTTCTGTGAATGTTTAAATTATGTCATGCTAATTTATGATATCAATTCTAATTTCTTGTTTGTATTCTTTGTTTAGGGATGCGACTTGCTGTTTGTGATTCATCACCACCTCAAAACTTCCTTCTTGTACCACAAACTAAGGTATCAAAAAAATTATTTCATAACATAAATAAATACTTGGAATCTGTTGGCAATAATTTCTTAAATTGTTGCCTTGTAGATGGCTGCTGCCGTTCAACCATGTCAACCTAACATTACTCTGCCTGCAGTTCCTTCAACTACAACACGTCGACGAAGACGAACGCACACTGAGGTAGCTTTTCTTACTGTTCCTTCTTGGCAATCACATCTGGCTGCTTGCCTACAGTGTGGGTTGTACATAAATACAGTTGCATTCATATGTTTATGATGATGTTGCCCTGCAGATGTCTGCAACCGCAACTTCGCAGATCTCCTTGTTCTTACTGTTTGTGATCTTGCATCTGGGGCTTTTGTCTCGAAGCCTCCTCAGTTTGTTAGATGTCAATGTCAATACACTCATGCAAAGATAATGCTTTTTATTGCGTTCGCATCCCTGTCTTTGGCTTACACCAACTTCAAACCTCCAATTGCATGTGCTTATTGATGGTTGCTTTGTTCTGTTGTATAATTTTCCTTTGTTCTGTTTGGTAGATGGTTGTTGCAGATGCAGTTGCCATATTTACCCTTACGATGCATGGGTCTTCTCATTTGCCTTATTCATCGTTTTTCTCTTTGGGAATGGTTATCATTAATGACATGAATAAAGAAAAACTAAGCAGACTGAACGCATCTAGATTCTTTAAGAATTTGTTGAAAAATCTTGAATAATGCTTGTGCGTCGTTTGAAACAGATTCAGGGTACCTTGAGCAGAAAGAAAGCATTTTTTTCATCCTAAACCCTCCAACCTGTTGAGTAATCTGAAATAGAAAGGTATTCTAGCTGTAATAACTTCACTGATATTGAATTTTCTAATCAGTACCATTTAGTGTTGAAATTCTCATTCGACTCAGAAACTCGAATCAACTCATAAAACAACAAGTAATCAAGCAATGAAACGAAGAACAAATGAACGCAAGAGAGTTGGTGACGCAGTTCGGCAAAGCCTACATCTGCGGAGCCTCAGTGAGGAAGCTCATCTCAAATATCCACTAGATCTCAAGAGTTACAAAGCAGGTTACACAAGTAAACAAGAAGAGCAAAGAACACCAAAGAACAAACAGATCTAAGGTACAAGAACGGAGAAACACAGAAAAGGGAAGAAGAGTAGATCTAGGGTTTCGGCCCCCTAAGGCTGACAAAGCATTGAGATGGAGCTTTGCTCGATCTGAACCACGAGGAAGAAGAAGCTCTTGTCGCCTTCTTCAAACACCAACGACGGAACACCGGAGAAGCACGCTGGCCACCGGACTCTTTCTCTCTCTCTCTTTTCTTTCTCTTTCTCTCTCTTTTCTTTCTGCTCTCTTCAGATGCGCCGCTCTCGAATGAGCTTCGAAGAAGCTCAAGCATGCTATTTATAGCTAGGGCAAGGGAGGAGTGTCTCCAAAGTCTGATAAGGAGAATGGGCCAAGCATCTCGCGAGATTCCAAGCCCAATATCAAGCTTAGGCCCAATCAACATATTAAACCGACCAAATTCTTCTAGCTCCGGTTCGAGCCATCCAACCAGGTTTAGCCCGGGGTTGCTCAATCCGGCTCACTAGTATTTAGTCAAGTATAATTTGTGTTAGACCCGGTTCTGAACTTGGTTTATTCTTCTACCTCAATTCATGTATTTACAAGTGCCATACCAATACTTATGTCACTAAGAATAATACTAGGCTTAATTCATAACAAGTGTGAAAAAAGCAACTAATGAAAACAGATTAGAATTCCACCTAATATGTTTGCACTTTCGACGACCTTGATTGTTATTGTGAAGGAGTTTTTAGGTTCATCATCCTTACTCTTTCAGTTGCATACCAATCATTTATGTATTTTTATATGAACCCACATATTATATTTAGTTCATCCTCTTCTTGTTCCCTACAAATGTTGATGTTTTCTTATGTACCCTGATTTTGCAGCTCCTTGAAGAAACTAGAGAGCTTAAGAAAGAGCTTAGGCACATAACAAAGGAGAAGAATGAATCTGTGTAGCCAACACTTCAAAAAGGTAAGGAGTTAAATAGATGACATTCTGCAGGTATGCATGAAGCACAATTTATCCTTTGTGTGATTCATATCCGATTTTGCTTTTTAGTATACTTTGACCGATTTTTTTTTTGAGAGCCATTTAAGTGTGTGATGAAGTTGGAGATTTTTTAATTCCAGCTGTAATAGATGGTAGGAAGGAGAAAGCTATTTTCATGCTGCAATTTTTCTTTTTTGCAGACTTCAGATTTGAAATGATGTTTTTTGTTTATTTCATACTCGTAGTTTTATCTGCGATTAATTAATTTGTCTTCGAATTTTGAACATAAGATCATTGGACTTTTCCCTTCACGTTTTCATAATTTGACGATTCTTTTTATAATTTCGTTTTCTATATGCAGACTGCCAGATCTGAAGCAGCTTGGTGAGCTTCACTTTAATACCAACTAAAATTTGCTTTTTTGTGGTGAACATTTAAAATGAATACCTTGTAGAGGGAAGAGTAAGTTCACTATGCTTTTTAGTGCTTTACATTTGCGCTTCTTCCGTTACGGTTTCAGTGGAAGAAGAACCCTTCGTTTTTGGATCTGATTCAGATGAAACTTTGTCCAGGTTCTGCTTTGAATTGGGATGTCTTTTGCTTAGAACTATCTGAAGGAGGACAAAGCTTGAGGCTCAAAATCTGCCAACAATCTTGGTTTGCGAGAACTGTGACTATAAGTGCGATTGACTTGCGTGAAACAATCTTCGTTGTAATTCTTGCGGATATAAACACTATAGGAGTAACTTTTACTTTTTTGGTAAATCACAACACCGACCTCCCCTAGTAATAATAAAAATCTCTAATAAGATATCGGTAAAAAATAAATCGCCTACAATTACATTATTAAATATTTCCATAATATTTTAAATAAATATTTGTATGATTGTTGCTAGGTAAGTTAAATTTCGATGCAACTTTCTTATGTAATTAAACAACGTCGTGTAAGAGAAGATGTCACATACAATATATGATATACCTTTCTCTCCTAGTACTATAAGAATTAATTCCTTTTATTAGATAAAAGATATATGATACAAGATTTCCTCTTTCCAAAGATATAAAAAAAATTTCCTTTTATTTATTAATCATACCAAAACTAAAATCCTATTAGAATTACCAGCCTATAAATACACGCCAGGCCAAGTCCGAATCACGACATCAAACTAACTCGAGATTGAGAACTCCTTCGGCACTAACGTAATTCTCATAGGCAATTTCATGGAAAGTGCAGAGATAAGCCTATCAAGTACTTCCTTCGGCACTGACGTAATAATCGAGCTATTCTCATGGCTTCCGGCCAAGGGAGTCATCAAATACTTCTCCTCCTCCCAAACCCTACTCACCGTACTCTCCGAATCCCTTTTCCACCACAAGCAATCCATCAACTCGTCTCACTCCGACGGCGGCTTCTTCCTCCAACCCGACACGTGTTGGAGCGCCGTCCCCGACAACCTCGACTTCCACGTCCTTCCAAAGGGCGCCCCTCCGCCCCTCGTCGGCATCCCAGCCGAGTCCCTCTCCTTCCTACAACGAAACGGCCGCGTCTTGGCCTCGAGCCGAGGGCTCATCCTCCTCCACAACCTCGTTAAGGGCGCGAACGAGTTCTTGGTTTGCAATCCCGTCACGAGGAGATGCACGACACTCGCTATCCCCGACAAGATACTAGTCGGACGGTTTATGGAGACCGGGCTCCTCATTGAATGCCACCCAAGAAATCTCGTCGACGCAATCGACGACTTTCCTGACGAGTACACCATTACAACGCCGGTACTCGTGGATGACGAAACCGATCCTTGGGGTGCAAGCCACCGCCTTGCTGTGTACCGTCATGGAAAGTGGGATGACGAGACGTGTGACTTGAGGATTGGCATAGGCCGACAACTTCGTCTTGATATGCCGGTCGGAGTCTTTAGAGGACCCGAAAAACGCCTTGTCATTCACTATATATGCGACAGGTATGTATACATTATATCAAATATATTTGCTTATATATTATTGTATGAATTCTCACATATATATAAATATATATATATTTATATATATATATATATTGCTTATCAAATTTTGTACATGTTATATATGTTACGTGCACAGCTTGCCAAATGCGCTAAGGAGGTCGGTTTACTTGGAGCCGTACATGGTGGCATATGACATGGAGAGGAAAGAGTTGTGCAAGGCGTATAAGCTACCAAAGGGCGCGTGGATGGAAGACGGCGACCACTCGAAGCTGAAGATCTTCAAGTGGGGAATGGGCGAAATCGTGGGTCTAGTGAGGACCGATAGGAGAAGGCTGGTGGTGTGGGTGCTTGAGGACTACGAGCGGGCGTCGTGGAGGAGGGTGGTGGCGGAGACGACGGAGGAGATGGGGGTGCCTGAGGAGGAAGGTGATGTGGTTGGTTGTTGCATTGGCAATGGGAAGGAGTTGGTGTTTGCAACGGAGAGTCGGGTTTACGCGTACGAGATGGAGGGGGCCGATGCTGGGAGACTGGCGGTGATCGGAGAGCATGGGTGTCGGGAGGTTTCCAGGGTGGTGTTCACGCTATATGCTAACACCTTTCGCCCTGTTTGTGGCGGGAAAAGTAAAATAGTTAAGTTTTGATTGACGGTTTGTTAATTAATTTTGACACATTGTTTTTTTAACACTACACTACAACTTTCAAAGGTGGATGTATATAATTTTCTTACTTTTTTCCGAATCGGTTTTCCCATTTCTACGTCCTCAACTGAAATTAGAAATCATACACAGTATTTACACAGAAATTATCATTGAAATTGTGTTCATCTCTTATTACCTTGGGATTTCTATGGCAGTTTGAAAAAAGTGAAGCTGAAGGTGATTTCATTATCAAGTTGAGTAAATTTCCTTGGCCGTGTTTGATAGGAATAGAAAATATGTGACTTGTATTTGATAGCTTCCTAGTCTATTTGATTCAAAAATTCTTTGCTCACTCTCTGTGCAGGCAGAATTCCGTTTGCAATTTGTTTTCTTTTCCATAACAAAGCTGTTATAAAAATGCACAGTTGGTATCAGATTATGCACTGCTGTTGTTTAAGCCCAGAAGAAATGTGTACGAGATTAAAGGAGTAGTTTTTTATAGTTCAAATCTGTTCCGGTGTGATGATAATAGGTACGAGGCTTGTCAAACTCAATATGTCTCTTCAATCGGTCCACCTCACTTTCTCCAATCTCACCCACAATGCTCACATCCAAAGACTCAAACCCGGATTCATTCCTCTCAAGCGAGTTCCTAGAATCGTTTCTCTCAAGTGAGATCCTCTTCTGAAGTAATTGCATTCCAATCAACGTTCGTGAGTCCTCCAGATTTCCGGACATCCTAGGACTTAACAAACCTGATAATTGAGTCAAGAGAATCAATCTTTTCCAATGAACTGTTCCAATGATTTGCTAGACATTTGTCTTCCCCTACTGCTTACAGCTAACCAGCTAACTTGTACATCAAACTAAAGATGATATTTCTGATTTGTGACTTTTGCACATCAAATCCCAATGAGATCCCATTATTTGAACACCAAAAAGATGATCAAGCCTTGAGCATAATAAGCAAGGGATCGGTAATTACAGTAACGGGCAAACCAAGTGATGAGGTAGGCGAATATGCCGTTCAGGAAGCTGCATTGAATTGAGCAGCCATTCTAAAAGGGCTGATGACAATGCTGCCATGAAACACCTCCCTGAAGATTTTTTCCATTTTATGTATGTTAATCCTTTTCCAGCCATGATGATCAAGCAAGACTACTCAATCATATGCAGAAATGAGATCACAAGTGCCCAAACTGAAAGAATCAGCTTTACCAAGATAGGAAGATAGACCTGTAACAAATTAAAGGGTAAGAGAAAATTAATAACATCTAATTAGACATTTAGCAAATATTTGATATTAGATATGGAAAGTCAATACATGAATTACAAATTTACAAGCAAATTTAAATTACATCTCAGTAGAACAGTAACACATACAGAAACTTCAAATCAAATAGAGAAATACACAATTCTGGTTAACTAAATAAAATAACAGCAGCAAAATCAAGACCCAATTCAGGGGTGAAAATTTAAGAAAAGCATCAGGATTCAGACATGATCTTATGCATCTACTAAATACTGAATTTTCTTTATCTTCATAATGAAATTACTAAATTTAATAATTAGAAATTTGCAATCAAAGAACAAAAATTCACATGATCTTCTTAATGATCCAAGATCAGCAAAAAAGAAGCAGCAAACTCACAGTTACAGGACATAATGAATGAAACCGAATCTTGAATTAAGCAAATGATCATGATGTAATGATGGATTCTTACAGCTTAGCAGTCCATTAGATTATATTTGTAGTTGCTAAAATGCTAAAAACAAATCCAAATGTTTCTCCAGCTCAATTTGTGACCTTTGGGAAGGTTGAATTTCTGAAGTGCCACTTCTAAATTCCTCCATCAAATCCTTTAGCTGGTCAAGCTGCAATACTTATTGGTATTCTCAGAATATTAATTTAATTGCTGTGATTTGCACATAATTGTGCTTTGCAGTGATTTAATAAACAAATTTATTATAAGTAGCATCCTACCAGTAAAATTTTGAGCACCGCCAAATTTTTGGCTAGGGTGTTCATCGTACCAAACTTGACTTCCTTGCAAAAGTAATACAACCCTTCACCAAAAGCATCAGTACATGAAAATCAATAGCTTCCACGATCAGATTGCCACTAACCTGATATAAAAGAAAGGCTTCTTACTATTAATCAAAGATATCAATTCAATTAACAACGTACAAATAAGCTTTTCTGAGATTTGCATCAGTTCATGCACAAGATAACAAATCTAAAATATTTTTAAATAAGTATAAACTAGTTTTACCCGTCGTACCATGTATGACTACGATTCGATATTTTCTAAATATTATAAATAGGATATTAATAAATAAATAAAAATATAATATAAACTTTAATATAAGTAATTTATTTTATATTCTTCCTATTTTATTACTTTTCATGTACGTAAATTTAGAGTTTATCAAATATTTCAATATCTATTAAATATTTTATTATCCATTTTTATTAATTTTAAATTTTTTAACTATTTATTCATTAATTTTTTTATAAAAGAAAATCACTATATTTCTATAAATAAACTCGTCAAAAGATATATGATAAAATATTTATATTTATTTTTAAATATTTAATCTTTAATTTTAAATACTTGTATTAGGAAGGTTCAAAAAATATTTTTATACTAAATAGATATTTTTTTGATGTTAGAAATAAATTTAAATAGTTAAAAAGAATTTAATAGAAAGAAGTTATAATTATAGAAATAAAAATTAATTTTTAAATATAAGGTGGGGCTAGAATCGTTCTGGTGACTCGAAAAGGTACAATTTTAATATATAGTTATAGATATTAGCTTTTTTTTAAAACATTATAAGTATTTATCATTAATTTTTCTATTATAAAAGAAAAATATATATTTATAAATAATTTCGTGAAAAGACATCATGCTAAAAGGTAAAAGATATTTATACTTATTTAAAAATATTTTTAATTTTAAATATTTGTATAAGGAAGTTTTCAAAAGATATTGTTATACTAAATAGATATTTGTTTGATGTTAAAGATAGATTAAAATAATTAAGAAACAATATAATAGGGTAAAGTTAAAATATTAGAAATAAAAATTAATTTTGTAAATATGAGGTAGGGTTAGAGTCGTTTTGGTGGCTCGAAAAGGGATAGCTTTAATATATAGTTATAGATCTTAGTCATCAACATAGAATTATATCTTTTTCTCAAAATAAAAATATATCAAAACAACAAAATTTATTTTTTAAAATTATATCATTATATAGAAATAAATTTTATACTTGAAGCTCAAACCTTGTTAAAAGATAAAAAAAAATATATTAAGACCCTAAATCTTGTTAAGAAATAAAAATATTAAATTAATATGAAAAATATCATCTCATAGGAATTTATTTATATAAAATTTATATAAATATGTTATCTATTATAGTAAACTAATACATAATCCATAGATAGAAAATTATGTACATAAAAAATTATATAAACATGTTATCTATCTAGTATATATAGCAAGAATACTATAAGTTGTTACAAAACTTATTAAATATAATTTCACATTAATTTATTCAAAAATGTCACATGGCACAAATTTTACAACATACTTGGGTTCCGCTTTATAATGTATTAGGGTAGATATCTTTTATCTTTTAGCATCATATCTTTTCACGAAATTATTTATAGATATATTTTTTTCTTTTATAATAAAAAATTAATGATAAATACTTATAATGTTTAAAAATAAAAAAAACTAGTTTTAGTCCCGTGATATTCACGGGATAATTTTACTAAAAACTATACAGTTTTACGATATAAATTTAAAATACTAAATATATTTATATAATTTCATAATAAATTATGCAATAGAATTGTTTTTTTTAGATTATACTCTATGTTTTAATTGAATATATTTATAAATATTTTTTCATTGTTTGTGGAGATATTGTCCAAATTTAGATTGAAATTATTAAAAATATTGATTTTACTTTTTATTGAATATTTTTAAATAATATTTTCTTATTTTCTTAGACACTAATATGTATAAAATACTTGGTTTTTTTATAAAGATAATAATAATTAGGATAGGTTATCTACAAAGCATAATATAATTTTTTAAATTTAATTAATTAAAATTATATATTAGGGTTCTTATCTTTTACTCAATAATAATAAGAATGTTTGTAAATATGAAAAATACAATATAAAGATTAGTATAGAAGAGAACATTGTCCTTGATTTAAGAGATAAAATATAGAGAAAATTATTTATGTATTATTTTACAAAATTCAATCCATCTATAAAGTTGTTTTCCATACTAAATTTACGTAATGGAGAAATCAAATATAAAGGAAATTAATGTATATGAAAAATTACAAAATTCAATGTATTAATCAACCTATCATCCATATTAAATTACAAAAAAACATAGAGATAAAAAAATTTAAATGTAAGGTGGGGCTAGATTAAAAAGAAATTCTATATTTACATAAATAAAATAAAAAGGAAATTAAGAAAAAATATAATGTAATTTTTTAGGTAATATCTATAACTATATATTAAAGTTGTACCTTTTCAAGCCACCAAAACGATTCTAGCCCCACCTCATATTTAAAAAATTAATTTTTATTTCTATTATTATAACTTCTTTCTCTTAAATTCTTTTTAACTATTTAATTTATCTCTAACATCAAACAAATATCTTTTTAGTATAAAAATATTATTTGAAAGCTTCCTTATACAAGTATTTAAAATTAAAGATAAAATATTTTAACATACATATAAATATTTTAGCATATATCTTTTGACGAATTTATTTATAAAAATAAAGTGATTTTCTTTTATAAAAATATTAATGATAAATATTTATAATTTTTAAAATTAATAAAAATGGATAATAAAATATTTAATAGATATATTGAAATATTTAATAAACTCTAAATTTACGTACATGAAAAGTAATAAAATATGAAGAATATAATATTTGATTAAATACATTCTACGAACAATAAATTACTTATATTAAATTTTATATTATATTTTTATTCATTTATTGATTAATATCCTATTTATAATATTTATAAAATATCGAATTATAGTCGTACATGGTACGACGGGAAAAACTAGTAAAATACTAATATCATATTCCAACTATCCTTTTTACTTCAAAATCCCATAATAAATTAATTTAATATCTCTAAATGAAATAGATAACTTTTATATCTATAAGTATAAAATATGAACCGTATTTTAATTTACGGGTTTTCATTATTAAATTTTTCAGATTCTCTTATATTAAATTTTTATTTAAAATTATACTTACGTTTTTAATTAATATGAACCATATTTTTAATCATTTATTTTTATATTAATTTCGAATTGTTATATTAATTTTTTGTTAATAAGTATGTCAATGTTTTTAATGAATATTGACCATATTTTTCATATTAATTTTGAATTTTTCAATATTAATTTCCTATGCTTAAGAATGATAACTTTATAAATTTTCATCCATAAATATGTCGGGTTTTATATACTTATTTTCTATTTATAAATATGATAGTTAAATGCAATATTGTCATTAAATTTTAATTTCAAGTACCATAGTTTTAGTTACGAAATTGTTTATATTAATATTGCATCCAACTATGCCCACACTTTTTTAATTACTATGGACCATGTTGTTAATTCTAGAATTTATATTAACTTTTAGATTTTCTTTGATTAATTTTTCATTCACAATATGACAATTTTTAAATTTTCAATCCGTAAGCATGATGATTTTTTATATTAATAAGTATGACAATTTTATAAGTAATATCGGTATAGATATGTTATGTTTTACAATATATTAATTTTCTATTCATAAGTATGTTGATTTTTTATATTATGGATCCCTTAATAAATAAATTATTGATCCATTAAATCATTAATGTTAAAATAGTTAATCGGGTCAGCTCTGGTTCAATTGTGTACAAGTTCATGTCATTAAAATTTACGAGTTGATTGAGTCATTTCATTGAAGTTTTTGTTCGGATTTGCGTCAACCCAATTAATTAAGAACGTCAAATTTTGTATGATTATTACATAAATATTATAAATAATATTTTTAAGAATAAGATAATATTGTATTCATTTTAATAATAAAAGATATTATTATAATTAGCTTAAATGTTTATAATATTGTTTTATTATATAAATTATAATACATATATCATATTTAAATAATATATTGCAATTTTTGTTTAAAAAAGTCACCGGGACCGGGCAAGGTTCGGGTCATCAACTAGTTTAGTATATAACGAAGACAAACTTAAAGGTTTTTTAGAATCTAGAACCCTTTTTATTAGTAATATCCTAATTTAATAATAAATCAAGTTATCTCAAGTAAATTATTTTAATAAAATTATATTTTAATTTTTTCTAGAATTTATACCTTTTTTTATTATTAGTAGTATTTAACTTGAATAATACTAGAAAAATAAATTAAATCAAGTTATCTTAAATAAATTATGTGAATTAGTTTTTTTATTTTGTTTAATAAATCAATAAATCAATATATATAATAGATATAAATAAAATATTTATACATTGGTCTTGGTCTACAATTAGATTTCAACCAATGAAAAATAACTATATTATATAAGATATTAAAAAGATAGATGATGTAATTCAATGTGTGGTTGACAGTGTCATTTTTTATAGGATATTTTTAATAAACTATGAATATTTTATCTAAAAAATTATATTATTTTCAAAAATAATAATTATAAATTAATATTGGATTGAATATTTTTAAACAACTATACATATCTTATCTTTAAATGGTATCTTATCTATAAATAATATATAAAAATTAATATATATAAAGATATTTAAAAATAATAATATATTGATTGTTTTATTTTACATATAAATATAAACAATTTAAAATAATCAGTTACGATATCTTAGTTCAGAAACGATTCTATCTAAAAATAAAATAAATATTCTAGAATTTGTGTGATAGTATAAAAAATATCTTAATGATCTTCCTATACATCATATCCAAAAATAAAAGATTGTTTAATAATGAGATTTTTCTATCCTATATTCTAAAAATATGGATAATTTTAAAAAAAGGGTGGTGTGGTTCAATTTAAAAGTGACATGTGTCATTTAATAATTTATTTAACCTTCGCTTTAGGTTATAGTTATGAGATGAGATGAGATGAGATACGATGATATGATGATGAGTTATGATGATTTAGTGGAACCAAAACCATTGGAAAGTATCTACGAATACCTCTCTTTAAGTAACACTAGTTGTCCCTGTCGTAAGTAATAAAAATATAATACAAAATTTAATTTAAGTAATTTGTTGTTCGTAATTTGTATAAAAGTTATTTTTTTAAATCAAATACTAAAAAATAAAATTTAGATTATTAAGTTTAAAATTGAGAATAAACATAGATTATTAAGATAAAATAATCTACATTGCTCATTTTTCTTGACAATATTTCATTCATAGATACTTTAATTTAAAAGAAGGAGATAAAATATGAAGAAAATAAAGCAAAAAAGATATATTTTGAAATATGGAAAAGATGTGATTTTGAAAAATAATAATTAATTTAATAATAATATAAGTAATTGATTATATTTATCTTTTAATATAAGAGAGAGAAAGAAACAACTAAAATGTTAAAAAGATTAAGCATATATATTTTATTGGTTTATAAGGAAAAAATACAATCAGTTAAATTTTTTTAAGTAAGGATATTACCCCTAGGCCCCTACCAAAAATTAAGATATTATCTAAATTTTGGAAATAAATAGATTTTAATTAAGTGGGAAAAATTTGTCATGTGAAATATGAGGTGGAAAAAATAATTAATATATAATTTTTATGGAGAAAGAATTAAATGACATGTGACCCTGAATATATAGTAGATTAATAGCGAGAACAAGAAAATAATAAAATTAACCGAACCCTTCTTTAATTATTCAAATATTTATTATCATTCCTACCCTTCTTCCAAATTTAAAAACGAAAAATCAACTTTGAAAGCGACCTTCTCCACAGAATCGAAGCCTCAGCTCCTTCGACGAAATCGACGCCCCGCTACCGCCTGTCTTCCGCGCCGTCCGCCACTATCAGACTGTAAGTTATCGCGATTTCGGTCTTGAATTAAAGTTGGATAACTTTGGGGTTTGATCCAATCAATCTACACAAGATGTTAAATACTTCTTTTCCCAGATTAGCAAAGAGGGCTTTGTATACTGAATCACCTGTCATGTATGCTTAACTGTTTTGAATTTAATTTATTTATTCTTGAATTGAATAGGTTTAAGTGGAGTATGATTTTATTGGGTTAATTTTGTTAAGTATTGATACTTTAGGGTTTGAAATTTCGACTTATTATGTAAATTAACAAACTGAATATTTTTTTTTTTGGTCTTGCCTTTTTGGCTCGCCCGGTTCGATCGGTCGGACACCGCTCTACATCCGGACCGGGTACTTCGTGACCCCATTTTGGGGGAGACCCTCCCAATATCAATTTTTCCATACATGCTGTCAGTGAGATTCGAACTTCGAACCTCCTGCACAACACTTAAGGAGTCTAGCACCACTTTACCACTAGACCAACTGAGTATTGGTACTAGACCAACTGAGTATTGGTACAAACTGAATATGTTTATGTTCAATTGTAGAATTCGATTTATGAACTTGAATGGATAGTTAGACCAATTTCAAGGTAACTTTTATATTTTAGTGATCAATTTGGAACAATATTAAGGTTGAAGATTAAAATGGAACGGTATATAAAAAAAAGTTGGGGACTAAAACTAGAAATTAACTTTAATTTCCTCTTCCATTTTCCATTGATGCTCAAGATTTAGTCCTCAGGTGTGAATATAACTGATGGAGGTCAATCCTCAGGTCTAAATAGTGAATATAATTGATGGAGGCAACATCAATTTCTAACGAACAACTTGATGAACTACACAAAAGCATAGATCGCATTTTCCAAATTGTTGAATCCCTGGGCATGCATCGACAAGAGGTAATTTCTTCCAAGTGTAGTGTTGTTGATAAGATTCATTTCATCGAGAATCTTTTAAAGGAAGGACAACTTCAAGCTTGCCGAACTGTCAGCCATGGTACCAAGCAAGAAAGAGAATTTGTTTTTCGCCATGCTAGCCTGTCCTTTGAGGAGGTAAATATTCAAGCATTTCCTTGCAAACTTGAATCTTCTTTTCGATTGTCATTTCTGCCTTATGGTTTAATTCTTGGACATGCAGCAACAAGTGGTACCCAACTCCAGCCAAGGAAGGGATTTTTCTTATAGCGCTTTTGGTCAGTCGTCCACCAAGGTAAAAATATATTCAGACATTCCTTGCAACTCTTAGTTATTTAATTTCATCTTTTACTCGTATTGTTTACGACTTTTCTTTTTATTTATCTACCCATTTTTTAAATTTGTGTAATAGGTTCTTTATTAGAATCGCTTTAGTTAAATGATATTAATTGTATGACATGCTCAGTTGAAATTTTGATCTCATGGTATGTAGTTGATTTGTCACAAATAACCCTAACATCTTTGTGGAAAATGAGACGTGTGATTGCAAGTTTTGGAACTCTCATACCTTTATATGGAATTATCTGTTTGATTGCTAGATTAAATATGTGTTCACTGCAGAAATTGAGTTCAAGCATGAATGACGATGATACAAAGGAGTTGGCGAGGTATCTTTTGGTTTCGAATGGCTGTTCAATCTGTCTATTGGACATCAAGCAGGGTGAAGGTAGTAAGCATATAATCAAGGATGATGACATACCGCTTCTTCCTAAAATAGCTTCTCTGAGTTTGATTGATGAGCAACTTCCCGTGTCAGTGGGTTTGTTTAGTTTGGGGTCAGATGCATACATGATTGGTGGGAACAAGCTTCCAACCAATTTTGAGTCCCGTCACACGAGGTCTGGCAATAAGAATCCTTCCAATTGGGATGTTTATGATTCCTTTAGTCTACTTCGCAAGCACAAGGGCACATCCGATTCCACCTACCGTTTGTCTGTTGGTGACGACGGTACTCTCTCTTCTTCTGAATGCGACAACGTTCTGAGGCTAAAAAGCCCGAAGTTCTGGCCTATAGTCGAAGAGGTTGATGGCAGAATACATGTGTTTGACTCTGCTCCTTTCGCGTGTTTTGAAGCCGATATTGATTGGAAGTTTTCCCACGAGGTTTTTGATTGTGACAAGATTTTTGACTTGTGCATAAGCAAAAGCATAACGACTCGGCCCCTGCTCCACGACTTTATAACGTCTCACGTGGTGGTTGGTTGCTGCATATTCGCAATAATATTTAGGAAGAAGATGAAAGGGGTTTTTGATTCGACGAAGGACAAGTGGGATTGGGAAGTACTTGGTCGAATACCGAAAGGGGGGTTTTGCCGTTTAGCTGCTACAACCGTGTGGGATATCCTTTTACTTGGACATGCAAGGTGTGTTCAAGAAATCAAACTTGGGGGAAATTCGTACTATGTGCTCTTTGCACTTCTATGCGCTGAGGGTGACGGTATGAGTGGCAGTGTGGATGCGGCGGCCTACCTCGTGACGTCGACGGGGCACATTATTTGCATGCAAGAACTGTACAATTTTTTCAATGGACCTGTGAAGCCGAATACAATTTCTCCCGGCATGATAATTAAGGCTGATAAAGAGGGAATGACTATGTGCGCCATTATCGTCGGAGTCGGGATATGGGAGGGAGGTGGAAGATTGAATTATGGTTATATGTTCTGCAATACTTTCAATGTGGAGCTTTTACCTGATTTAGCATCCATGGTTGAAGATATCTTGAATTCTGGATTTGAGCTTGGGTATTTCTTGGATAGAATAAGGTATGCAGATGGCCAGATGGTATGCAGGTAATCAAGGCTAATCAAGCAGTATTGAGTGGTTGAACAAGGCAATGTGATCATTTTATGTTTTTCAATAGCTTTTTATAATATCATATGGTTTCACAATGTAAAGCCAATTCCTAATGTGCATGAAAACCAAGTTTTAGCTCACTCAGTTCGAACACTGCTATGATGATATCATGCAAGCCAAATTTGGCAAGGATAAAGTTAGACAACATATCCACATTCCTTATTCACGAAACCACAAGTCAAATTCTAGGGAGCTTCTAAACCTGAAGAAGTTAAGGACAATTTTGTTATTAAGTTTTTATTTCAGTTATCATATTTTTAATCACAGAATTTCTTATATCATAACTATCCTAAAGCGGAGGTTAAAAAAAATTATTAAACGACACATGTCACTTTTAGATTGAACCACACCACCCTTTTTTATAACTAATCTTTTATTTTTAGATATGATAAATTCTTATCCATGTTTTTAGAATATAGTATAGAAAATTCCATTATTAAATAATCTTTTATTTTTGGATGTGATAGATAGGAAGATCATTACGATATTTTTTATTTGAATATTAATAATAATAAAAAGTAATAAATTCTAGAAAAACTTAAAAGATAATTTTATTAAAATATTTTATTTAAGATCACTTGATTTATTATTAAATTTTGATATTACTAATAAAAAAGAGTTCTAGATTCTAAAAACCTTTAAGTTTATCTTAGTTATATACAAATTAAAAATTAGTTTGCGTCTTAAGATCATGATTTTTTTGTTCCTAGATAATTCATGTACAATATTTAAAAAAAACTATTATTAATATTTTGTTTAAGCAAAACTCGTACAAGGTACGGGAATACATACTAGTTTATTTTCTATACGTATGTACAACACATAAAAATACTAAGTTAATATATTGAAGTAAAGTAGGTAAGTTTTTATCCATAAATATGATAAAAGTAAAATCATTTTTATATAAATTTTCTATCCATAAGTATATTTTTTATTATAGATTTTTAATATTAAGTTTCTATCAATAAGTATGATAAATATAAATAGTAATTCAATATCTCAACTACCCTTTTTTTAATTTAATATCCTATAATAAATTAATTTAATATCTCTAAGTAAAATAGATAACTTTTATATCCATAAATATTAAATACAGACCATTTTTTAAACTACTGGTTTTCAATATTAAAATTTCAAATTCTTTTATATTAAATTTCTATTCAAAATTACAATAACTTTTTAATTAGTATGGAGCACATTTTTAATCATGTGTATTTTATAGTAATTTTTGGATTTTTATATTGATTTTCTATTTATAAGTATGACAACATTTTTAATTAATATTGACCATACTTTTATATTAATTTTGGATTTTTCAATATTAATTTTCTATACAAAATTGAATTTTTAAAACACTTAAATTCATAACCAAACTACATCAATTTGAATTTTTAAACAATCCTCTATTTTAAGGGGTTGTTTACAAAATTGTTTAAAAATTCAAATTGATGTAGTTTGGTTATGAATTTTGATGTTTTAATAGTCAAATCCTACTAATTTAAGGGTTATTAACATAATGGTAAGCTTGAAATTGGCTAATTTGAACCGAAGAGGGGCGTCAACGGGAAAAGCCAAAACCTTAGGGGTACCAAAAGGAATAAGTTTTTTTTCTTGGGCACCAAATTAAAGGAAAAGGTAAAAACTTAGGGGCACTAAAAGGAATTTCCCTAAATTTTGTTATGCCTAGGTTTGGTTTGTTGTTGTTGTTGTTGTTTTAAGATTACCATCTAGTAGATGGTGATTTAGGCTAGCCTTGCTTGATGCTGATAGCCTAAATTTTCCCGTTGTTGCTTTAATGACTTATAAAAAAAACTAATTCAAATTTAAAAAATAAATAAATGGAGCAATAAATGAAATTCCCGTTTCAACCCTAAGGCCATCATTACACTATTTAAAAGAATAAATTAAATTGCACACGAGATTCACACACAATCCAAAACGTTGTTTCTCACTATATATACATAAATTCCTCGTGATCATCTTCTTCCTAGCTCTACTTGTTTTTTCTCTCAGCTTCTAGCTTGTACGTACTCAGCTCCCCCCTCTCCACCGCTCTCGATCTTGTCATCCATTTCGGTTCCTGGTTTCAGCTTCAACAGTGTAAGATCTTTCTTGCTAGCTCGATCATTTTAATTTCTAAATCACATTATATTTTCTTCCGCGCGATCAGCTTCGGATATAATTTGTGTCTCTCTTTTTTTCGCCCTAAGCAATTTCGATCTTTGGTTTGCGTTTAATCATTCTGTTTCGATAATTTGATCTTCGATTCTGGTAGAAATAGCACATCTTATATGGAGAGAATTCCATTTTCGATCGATCCATTGGGGCTGTCTCTCCTCATTCCGAGTTTACCGCCAATTTCTTTTCCTCCTTTTTTTAGGCTTTTTTTAACACGGTTTCCTCGTTTTTTCCATTTTATATATTTATATAAAATGTTGGTCCATTGGTTGTTTGTTTGTCAATTGGTGTCGCTATTTTTGGCCCTAGGTTACATTATAGAAAAAAAATTAATAAAATTTTACAACATTGTAAGTTGTTTTTTTTTGTCAAAAACATGATAATGTATTGTTTAACTTTTTTTTAGATAATTAATTCAAAAATTATTGTCTTATTCTTATTTTGGTAACCCTAATTATCTCTTTCGATCGAGCCCTAAACCCATCCTTCCGCACTCCAATTCGTAGTGATACGCTCTCAATCTAAATGGATTCGGGTTGAGTTATTCTTAATTTCAGCACTTTAATAGTATGGGTTAATCTTTTTTAATTTAAACCGATTATAAAGTTAGAAAGTGATTGATTTCTCGAGAGTTCTACTAATCTAATATGGGTTAATCTTTTTTTCTAATTTCGATTTATGTCCTCTATCATAACTTAGAAAATCGATATATTAATATTTAAATCATATATTCTTGTTGTCGAATTTTTATTACATTTTAATTTAACTAGATTATAAGTTGAAAAGGTTTAGACTTTTCAAGAGTTCTAAATATGGCTGTTTTTAGATTTTAAATCGATATACCGATAGTAATATTTAACCGACGTTATTTTTAAAAACGGTTTTTTAACCTATGTTCTTAGGTTAAGCATCCTTATTTTAGAAACTAAAATTCTAAAAAAAAATAAATGAAGTCCTATAAAAAAATTACCTTAAATAGTAAAAACTAATAAAAAAATTCTATTTTAAAGAGTCAACCTATATCTTAGAGACATAAGTTAGAAAAATCGTTTTATGAAGTCTAGATATAAGAATCCAAATATTACCGTCTCATGGACATTAATATTTGTGGACATTATAGTAGCCCTAATATCACTAGAATCCAATTCATAGTAGCGTGCTCTCATTCTAATCGAGTTCAGATTTGAGTTATTCTTAATTTCATCATGGTTAGGGCTAACCTTACAATTTGTACGTCAGTGTCAAATATCTTAATTATTGGTTAATTCAAACTGACTATAAAGGTAGAAAGTTATTGGTTTTTTCGACAATTATTCTAAATATGGTTATTTTAATTTTAAGTTATGTCGTCTATCATAAATTAGAAAAATCGATATACTAATTAATAATTAAAATTAGGTATTCTTATTGTCGAATTAATTATATCTTGAGCCTAATATTAAGTGGATTATAAGTTAATAAAGTTTTAGGATTTTAAGAATTTTCAAGTGTTCTAAATATGGCTGTTTTTAGTTTCAACTTATATTTATCGAGTTAATTTGTTCTTGATTATGCAAATAGTATTGTTCTATAACTTTATTGAAGTTGAAAAACACAATATTCTCATTCTCAATTAATTATTCATAGTTTTTATTTGAAGTTCTATTTATTGTTATTCTAGTTTGAAGTTATTAAGAATTTCTTAGAACAATATTCTAGTTCTTCATTCAAACTGGATCAAAAGATTATTTATAGGCATTTGCAATGCTAATTATGACAATGAATTAACACGTTACACGTCATTAGTAAAAAAAAGGTAAAAAATTGTAGGAGATCGAGTCTATTTTTATAAGTGCATGTTTGTAAATAAATGAGTTCTCTCGATATGGTACGCAATAACGCAACCAATATATATGCAAGTAAAAGATTCATTCGATTGCCCAAAAAAAATGATTCATTGTATTTTGCTAATTTCTTGTCATTATTTTTCCCGTGGCTTCTCCATTATATTAATTTTGCAAAAGTTGGAAAATAATAACAAGCGTTAATCATAACCGTTGATAAAAACTTACCCACTTAGATTTTAATTAAAAAAATTATCCTATTCATTTTATTATATTGAAAAAAAACATTTAATTTGAATTTGTGAATTTTAGATTTTATTGTGATATATTAATATCAATTCCGAATAAAGAAATGGTGAATCGTGCAAAATCTTTGAAAATCCTCCTTCCCTTGAATAAAGCCGGGGATCAACAAGAAAATAGTTAAGGTCCATGAAAGTGCGTTACATCCCTTATTTAGTTATTTATAATCCCTAATAACAACATAGTTAAGAGTTAAGACCTCCATTGTTGTTCTATTTCGACCCTCTCTTGTGATATTTATAATCCTCCAATAACAAGGTACGTTGTTATATGTTCTCTATAAATATTCATAATTATGATTATTGATTTTGAAGCCTTTGAATAAATTTTTGTAGATGTTGAAAAGAATCTTGAAGATGTATAATCATCCGTTAGGGATTTTCAGTTTCTCGGCTTGTCCAGAAAACACCGGCTCCGCGCCCAATTCAACGAACAACAACGATGATGATGATGATTATGAAAATTGGATGGTAAATTGTTGGTTTAGATTGCTTAATTTGGAATTTATGATCGATTTACATTGAATTAATATATGTGTGATTGTCTTGGGTTTGTGTATGTGTAGATTGATCATCCATCTGCATTGATGGAGTTTGAGGAGATGATGAATGTTTCAAAGGGGAAGAGGATTGTTGTGTTTTTAGATTACGATGGAACTCTCTCCCCAATTGTTAATGATCCTTCGTTGGCTTTCATGTCTGATTCGGTAATTATAAGTACCATGAGATTTGAGATTGCAATTTTTTTGACATGTTAAGGGTTTGTATACCATTTTCTTACACTATAATACAAGATTCAATGTAATTTTGGATCGCATATTATCCCATGCGATCCAAACATGCCCTAACCAAACATGCCCTAATAACTCTATACAAGTGCATGCCAACTATGCTTTAATTCATCCAAGGCTCAAGATATTTAGTTGATGCACTTTATTGAAACACAAGTACAATATTCATAACGACCCAGATTAAACATTCATTCATTATTAATTAATGTTGAATCTTATTATTATTATTTTCTTATGTTCTTGTGTGACAGATGAGATCAGCTGTTCGCGAAGTGGCTAAGTATTACCCAACCGCGATAATTAGTGGTAGAAGTCGTGATAAGGTCAATAAAATTGATGGTTGTTGGGTTTAAAATTAAAATTCTCTAGTTGTATATTGAGAAAGAAAGTATATTTGCACAATAAAAATATGGTTTTGGGTAAAATATGTTTTGGCATTTGCTCAACAGGTGTATGAATTTGTGCAATTAGATGATGTATATTATGCTGGGAGTCATGGAATGGATATTTTGGCTCCTCCAAGGCAGAAAGAGTCATTAGATGGTTACAAGAGGACAACTTTGGATAAGAAGGTATGCCATTAATTCTTAATTTTTGATATTATTATCAATCTCTGGATGAGTTAGAGAAGTTAAATTTATGTAATCTTATGTGCTAGGCTTAAGATGTATTGGTTATAGAAGGGTAATTGTTTTATATTGTAGATTGTCGTTTTTAGTAGGGTCCAAAAAATCTAATGTGTAGGGTTTGATGATGAATCTAATAGTCTTATTTTTTTGATTAAAAGAGAGACGGCTCTTGTAGACTGAAATAAATGTGGTATATAATAGTAACTACCAATTTCGAACATTCCTTTTTCCTTTTTAATACTTGTTCAATCCGAAGCTAGTCGACTTAAGACATTATCTAGTTGGAATGGATACGAATTGATGTCGGTCGGTACAGTTAGTGTACAAATATGATTCCTTATCTGAAAGGATAGTTCGAATCTACTTTAATGTATTCTACGAGCGAGAGTTTCACCCTACTTATTTATATATTACCATATTTGTTTTCATTTTCTCAACGCGGGATGTAGTATAATCTTACAACACCTTATCTATGTAGGGAAATGAAGTTATGATCTTCCAACCAGCCCACGATTTCTTACATGAAATAATTGAGGTAAATTAACGATCCAATATTTCACTGAGGATTTTGTGTGCATGAATTGACACAATGCTACTCAATGATGGGTTTATGAACCTGTTTGGATCACAGGGGATAATGTATTATCCTCTGCGATCCAAACAAGCCCTATATTGCAAAGTCATGATTGAATTTCTCATTCTGTTTGATTGTATGCATTTTATACCTTGAGTTTTGATCGACTTAACAGATATCTAAAGAATTAGAGGAAGCTACCAAGGAAATTGAAGGGGTTAGCATAGAGGATAATAGGTTTTGCCTTTCAGTGCATTATAGGAGAGTTCGCGAACAGGTAATAAAAAAACACATGCATAAAGTTTCGTGCAATTTACCTCTTAAGGGTTTCATTTGAATCTTGTATTATAATGTAAGATTTAATGCATAATGCGCGATCCAAATACAACCTACTAATACTGTATTTTTGTTAATCATTCTTAGGATTATCCCAAGGTGGAGGAAAGAGTGAATGAAGTAATTGCAAAGCATCCAAGATTTCATCACACAAGGGGTCGAAAGGTGCTTACTTTTTTAAGTTTACATAAAACCCTAAATATCAAAACCATCAAATTGGCTTATCCTTCAATAAACATGAACAAATAATACAAAAGTAAACTTTACTTTAATTACAGGTCATGGAAATCCGGCCTTCAATCAAGTGGAACAAAGGAAATGCTCTAGAGTACTTGCTAGAAACTCTAGGGTTTGCCGAGTCTAATAATGTTAATCCAATCTACATTGGCGACGATCGAACAGACGAGGACGCTTTTAAGGTACAACGTTACATTAATTATTAAATGGGCATTTTCTAAACCCTAATTCTTGGTTACTTCTAGTTATTTGGATCGAACACTACATAAATTTGTCACCCAAAGTTTTTTAAGGGGCGACAAATTTATTTTTTGTCGCTTGTAATCCATATTGGGCGACGAAAAAAAATTGGTGCCTTAGTTTTAAAATTTTGTCGCCCAAAGTCGTTTTTCTTGTAGTAGTGACTATAACTAATTGATCCTAACAGATTATAGAAAGTAGAGGACAAGGCTTTTCGATTGTTGTATCGAGTAAAGCCAAAGATACGATGGCAGCCTATTCTTTGCGGGATCCATCCGAAGTGCTGACGTTCTTGGTCCGCCTCGCCAGGTGGCAACGAAACTCGTCTTCTAGCGCGTCATCGGACGCTTAGAGGCAGGCTGTTGCTTTTTTTAGTACGCCTGCAGCTTGTCTAAGAGTGATGAGATCCTAGCTTGTAAATAGGAATAGAGATCAACAAGTGGTTGGAGTATTTTATAGACCACAGATTAGTGAATAGGAATGGAAAGAAGTGATGATGGTAATACATATATCACATAGACTCATACTTAGTGACCGGACTAATTTAAATTTGTAATTTCAGCTTTTGACTTAGAAAATGATGATGATGATGATGTTGTTTCGGGTTTTCTGTTTTTAGTTGTGAACTTATATATGGTATAAGACTATAAGTTGTTAGTTGGTATATATATATACTTGTTGTGTAAATCAATTGAAATTTGTGTTATGTATCCTATTTACGTGCCTTGTTGATTGTCGGAGTTGAAGGTGTCGTTAGTGATGTTGCCATTTTTTACTTGCATTTGAGTTCACCGATTGATTATTTTTTTAACGTGGGATCCACCTTTGGTGGTAAACTCCGGTGCGTGAACTAGCCGGCAAAGTGCACGAACCAGATAAACCGGCTTATACCAACCGGTTCGACCTAGTGATAGGAAAAATGGTGAAACTTATTTTTCAGTGTAGGAACGGAAGCAAAGCTCGAACTTAGGATCTCCCAACATCCCTCATACCTCTTACCACTAGGGCACCGGCCTCATGTTACTTTTTCATCTTACTTACATAAAAAGTTACTTTTTCATCAATCAATAATACTAGAGAAAGATAATTATAACACTAGTAGGGTGAGAAATACTCTCTCCGTCCCAATTTGATTGTCCAAAAGGACTAAAAGCTCGCCAATTAAGAAAAAAAAAGCAAGTACACATTGGGAATTGAGCATTTAATGCTTCAGATCTGTAAAAGAGAATAAATAGATTTTTTATTATAAAATCTGCACTTATCCAAATGCTTTACAAACAACCAATAGAAATCAAGATCTACTTTACAAAGAGCCAATAGAAACTCACTATTTCAATCACACAGATTCAACTTTTTCCAAACTGAACATTCTTCCATAAAGGCTTCTTCCACATTCATTACAGTCATTTACTCCACCCACAAGTTATATTCTCTCCCTTAAACATAAAAATCTTAAATTAAATTTGCATCACTGCCTGATTTGCATGGCTTCAGCATTCGATTTGAATCAAGATCCACTTCCAGAAGAAGATGAATTTCATAATGGAGAGTTTGGCTTCGATCTAAACGAGCCAATTAGGGACATGGAAGAAGATGGACTTCTTCATCAACTCAACCAAGAAAGTCATCATCACCCAGAAGTAGAGAGTGAACCACCAGCAACAGGGCATCATCAACCTAAGCAAACCAGGCTCAGCAGTGAACAAAAAGCTCATATCTTAATGAGGCTTTTACAAGCTTCAACAATGGGACAAGTTCCATCAGCTGCATTCACAACTGTTGCACAAGAGTTTAAGGTGTCAAGAAGGACCATACGCAGATTATGGAACACATCCAAGCAACAAGAAAATGCAATGCAAAGGCCCAATGTAAGTACAAAGTACCACAATTGTGGTAGAAAGAGAATTGAAGTTCAATCTGATGCAATTAAAGAAATACACATGGGGGACAGATCATGCATAAGGGACTTAGCAAGCAAGCTGAACATGTCAAAGAGCACAGTGCATAGAATGGTCAAAAGAGGAGCAATAAAGCCACATACTAATCCACTCCATCCTGGATTAAAAGATTCAACTAAAAAAACCAGGCTAGAGTGGATATTGAGTCTACTTCAAGGGGGGACAACAGAGACTAAAAGAGAATATTATCCCATGTTTGATTTTGTGCATATAGATGAAAAGTGGTTTTATTTGAGCAAAAAGTCTCAAAGAGTATATCTAGCACAGAATGAGAGGGGCAAATACAGAGCTGCAAGCTCTAGCAAGTTCATACCCGAAGTGATGTTCACAACTGTTGTAGCAAGACCAAGGTTCAACTCAGAGGGACAATGCACTTTTGATGGGAAAATAGGCATATTTCCATTCACATACCAAGAGGCAGCAAAGAGAAAATCAAAGAATAGAGACAAGGGGACTGTTGTGACAAAGCTAATTGAATCAGTCAACAAAAAAGTCACAAGGAGCATGCTCATAAACCAGATTGTTCCAGCTATAAAGGCAAAATGGCCACAAGATGGAGCTCACAAAGTCATTTTCATTCAACAAGATAATGCAAGGGCCCACATCACTCAAGATGATGCAGAATGGCAACAGGTTTACAAACAAGATGACTTCACTTTCATTTTAGTTCAACAACCACCCAATAGCCCTGATTTAAATATTTTAGATCTAGGGTTTTTCAGAAGCATTCAATCTTTGATGCACAAGAAGATGCCTCATACTATTGATGACATGTTAGGGGCTGTACATGAAGCTTTTTATGAGCTAGACCCTAAAACTTTGGGGAATGTGTGGATAACAATGCAATATGTCATGAACGAGATACTAAAAGTGAAAGGAAGCAATGATTATGACTTGCCACATGTTAATAAGAAGAAATTAGCAAGTCAAGGAAATCTTCCAAGTCAAATCAAGGCACCCATGTGGGCTGTTATGGCAGCTTAGGACTTAGTTCATGGGATTGCACAAGAAGCACAAGCAAACCAAGGCACATCAAATCAAGAGCAAGCACAAGCACAAGCAGAGGAAGACAATGAAGAAGCAACAAGTCTTTGATGCACTAGAAAACAATCAATGTATATATAGGAAAGTATGTGAAATGTATTTTGTGTAACTAACTTTTGTGTATATGGATATGTAAAATGTATCCACTTTTTGGGGACTTAATGAACATGTGGCAAGTCATCTTTCAGTTTTTACTTCAGCATTAATTAAAAGAAAAAAAAGGCTAATCTCAGATGTCCCCATAACCATCATAGACACAACCCCATCCACACCACTGTAACAAACAAAAGCCTCATTCAGCATGGAAACTGGTTTCCTTTTGTATGTCAAAGTAGTGGAGATATCCAGAAATTGCATCTCAGTTTTAATAGACTTCATCATCGATTAAAAGAAAAAAAAAGCTAATCTCAGATGTCCCCATGACCATCATAGACACAACCCCATCCACACCACTTTAACAAACAAAGGCCACATTCAGCATGGAAATTGGTTTCCTTTTGTATGTCAAAGTAGTGGAGATATCCAGAAATTACATCTCAGTTTTAATAGACTTCATCATCGATTAAAAGAAAAAAAAAAGCTAATCTCAGATGTCCCCATGACCATCATAGACACAACCCCATCCACACCACTTTAACAAACAAAGGCCTCATTCAGCATGGAAACTGGTTTCCTTTTGTATGTCAAAGTAGTGGAGATATCCAGAAATTGCATCTCAGTTTTAATAGACTTCATCATCGATTAAAAGAAAAAAAAAGCTAATCTCAGATGTCCCCATGACCATCATAGACACAACCCCATCCACACCACTTTAACAAACAAAGGCCTCATTCAGCATGGAAACTGGTTTCCTTTTGTATGTCAAAGTGTGTAGATATGCAGAAATTGCATCTCAGTTTTTACTGGACTTCATCATCGATTAAAAGGAAAAAAATCTCATCTCAAATATCCTCATAGCATCAAATACACAACAGGTTTCAGTAAACATCATCATTGCTTATAAGAAGGAAAACACACAAACTGTCGCAACATCATACAGTTGACTCATTCAATCACACAACATCACATGACATGAGAAAAATTGCATGCATCACACAAGCCGCATCACACAAAATACAAGCAGTAAACAATACATGGAAATCACTCCATCACACAAAAGAAAAAAATACAAGCAGTCACAACACCACAAGCAACAATATCAATCATCGTTCACACACCACATCAGGACAAACAAGACTTAGCATCCAATACCCCAACAAATAAAATGCCATAGGTAAACAAGATTTAGGGACAAGAGGACTTAGCTAATCATCTGATTCAGAATCAGGAACTACCGCACATTCATCATCACCTTCAGGAGACTTAGAATCATCATCTTCAGCCAAAGGCTCACCATTATCCGGGGACTCATGAAGCTCTTGCTCAACACAGTCTTCATCGTCTCTGGGATGCAATACACCCTCGACAGAAGCTTCAGAATGTTGGGCGCTGAAGGAGTGATTTCCATCACATTCATTCCCCCAATCGCACCTTGGATACTCAGAGCAAGGGAGTGAAGTGGAATCGCCATCATCAAGGGGACCATCAAACTCATCGTTGAAGATATCCAAACTCATCTCAAACCCTTTTGGAGTTGCAAACCCCAAATTTCTCAAAGAAAGCACGAAAATGGAGACCGATCAAGATGTGAAAATCCTAAATTTCCAAATCTGGGGGACTGGATGCGATTTGAACAAAAAGCAAGATGAGGGTTTCAGATCTGGAGTGTGAGGGGACGAGCTTTGAGAGATTGAGAGAGGAGAGCGTAAGAGGATGAGTTTTTGAGCAAGAGATTTCACGTTTGAGATTATGAACACCAAATTCGAGCAATGAGAGAACGAGAACGGGATTGTGTTGCAAAGAGCGTGAGAGATGAATACCAGATTCGAGAGAGTAGAGAACGAAAACCAGAGGATGAGCAAGAGATCCGAGAGAGGAGAGCGTGAGAGATGTAGATCTAGGGTTTTCAGTTGGAGAGAGAGTATGAACAAGTTGAACAAGTTGAGGCGTCCAGTGAATAGGGATGAGATGGAAGATTCTCAGATCTTAAATGGGTGGTGGTTGGGGCATTCAATTAGGGTTTTCAGATTTGGATCAGTAGGGTTTGGGATGGCTTTAGATTGGATTTGGCCATATTGTGTTGGCCCAATAGATTTTGGGTTTTGGGCTAGTTGGTTTTGCACGAATTTCGAGGTCGGATCTCGAGTTTAGTTGGGTTTCGGGTTTTCTAAGATTTCGAGGTCGGGTTTCGGGTTTAGTTGGATTTCAGGATTTTTTGAATTTTGATGTCAGGTTTCGTTGGATTTAAGGTTTTTTGGATTTCGATGTTAGGTTTCGGGTTTAGTTGGATTTCGGGTTTTTTAGGATTTTGATGTCGGATTTCGGGTTTAGTTGGATTTCGGTTTAATTAGGGTTTCGATGTCGGGTTTCGTTGGATCTCAAGTTTTTTGGATTTCGATATCAGATTTCGGGTTTTATTGGATTTCAGGTTTTTTGGATTTCGATATCAGGTTTCGAGTTTCAATGCATTTTTAGAAATTTCGGGATAGATTTCACGAAGTAATTTGCTCGGGTTGAAATTTGATTTATAGATGTGGGATTAAAGAGATGGGTTGTTTAGATTTGATGGAAATAAAAACAATTGGATAATTTATGTAAAAGATGATGTAGAGTGAGGATAATATGGGAAGGAAAATATTTTTATAAAAGGAAAGAAACATGTTTGGACAAACATTTTGGGACGATCGAAATGGAAATTGGACAAACATTATGGGACGGATGGAGTAGAATATTTTTACCAAGGGAAAAGGTTCATGACGAATCAATTTCAAAACTATTTAAAATTAGGGTTCAAATTAAGGCCTTGTTTCACTTTCTCTACAAAAGTCTTTCTATTCAAAAACTACTTTTAATACTCTTGAAATTAATCTGTGCAATTTTATCTACTTTTTACGTTTTTTTAAAACACTAAAAATCACTTTTCACTTTATGTTTTTTAAAACACTAAAAATCACTTTTCAACCAAAAATCATTTTCTATAAGAAGTGAAACAAGCCCTAAACTAAACAAGAGTAAAGTTATGGACCAAAAATAGAAATCACCCGGTGTAATTTTTTTAAGAGATTGGTCATGTGGGTAAAGTGAATGTGTACATTTGTTTTTTTGAAAAAGTGAATATGTACATTGGATCATAATAGACTATTGACAATGGCATTCATCCATATTGGATTAGGTTTTAGGATCAAGGCCTTTTTTAATTTAAAAATTCTGAATTATTGGATTAGGTTTTAGGATTATATTCTCGGTTGACCCAAAATCTTCGGCCGGTTCAGTGGGTTTCTGAACATTATATTCCATGATATCTTGACATATTTACCCATTCAACTAACATAAAGTTATTAATGAATCAAGGGTATTTATGGGATTTTATGTGGATTACAACTCACGGATATGCTTATAGATATTTTTCAGAAGCCAAGCAGATATTTTCAGTTCCAGGTGGAGAAGCTAAAAAGGGTAGGCTATGGTGGTGGAGGGTAAAGTCGTGAATAAATCTGTCATCTCTACGACGATTTTCTCGCGACCGGAATCCGATCGATCGAAAGCAGTACGCAGAGAAAGAGATAAAGGAACGATCGAGGAGCTTACAAGATCAGGAGATTATTCCGATTGAGGAATTGCAGAGGTTGACTTTGGGAAGGAGAGATGATGAACGGAGACGGATATGGCGATTCCGAAGAGGAATTCGTGAAGAGATATCACAAGCATGTTCTAGCTGAGCATCAATGTAGCTCTGTTCTCGTCGAGCACATTAAAGCGCCTCTTCACCTGGTATTGATCTCAGCTGTTCTTTGCTTCTTTCTATTGCAACTGATTCTTGATTCGTTTCATGACAATTAGGTCAGTCCTATCTTGCTGTGGATTTTTCGGTGTATGACGATTGCTCGATCTCTTGCTTTTTGTCTTAGCTTTCTTGATAGATGAGTATTGATCAGAATAGAGCTTGATTAATTGAATATGCGTACGCAATTGTTCTTGTCAACCTTGTGGATTCTTTTGACTTTAAAGCTTTCCCTGAGAAAGAAATTGGAAGGGGAAATTTGCATTTTCCTGAGAACTAGCGTGATATGACAGTGTGTTTTATTCAACGAGTAGCTTGATCTGGCTTTTCGTGTGCTTCCATGGAGTTACTATCAAGAGAAGATTAAGCTTTAATGCTTTGTGGATATTGCTCTATTTAACGATTCCTTATGGTCATTGTGAGAGCTGACATGGTACTTCTAGTAGTTTATACTTCTGTGTATAAAGATTGCTAGGTGGTTCATTATTTCATGAATGCTATTTTTGGTGATTTCTAAAAATATTTACATGTATTCCAGCAAATTGACCTGATGTGACTCCTGTTTGATGACTTTTATATTGCAAGAATACTCTTGATTGATTGTTTTCTGTACCAACTGTACTCTATTCTGTTCTGGAAGCAATCAATCTTCATTTGCTGCTTGAAAATTAAAATTGACATAATTTATTGATTTGATATGGTGTTTAAACCAGGTGTGGTCCTTAGTAAGGAGTTTTGATCAGCCACAAAAGTACAAGCCCTTTGTGAGTAGATGTGTATATCAGGGAGATCTTGAGATTGGTAGTGTCAGAGAGGTTGATGTCAAGTCTGGGCTACCTGCAACAACTAGCATGGAGAAGTTGGAGCTTCTTGATGACAAGGAGCATGTTCTCCGCGTCAAATTTGTTGGTGGTGATCATAGGTTGAAGGTAGTTCTTTTCTCCATTCAACTTCATTCATATACTGTAAATTTTGATTTGAAACTCAAAACAAACTTTTCTAGACACAATAAAACTTGGAGAATTCCTGCTAATTCCTGCATATTCTCATCTGGTAGGTAAATTTTTCTTGTGCTATCGGTTTCACCCCTTTGACGTGATTTATCTTGTGTACCTCTGTGGAGTAATTAGACTTTAAGCTTATTACTGACATGAAAATATTGGGGCTCAACAGTTTCACCTACATTGCTTTAGTGATAAACTGATAATTATGGTATTTGGCCTATTACAATGGATTCAGAAGGCTGAATCCAGAGTACATCAGTGAAATATCACTTTGGTTATTTTCTTATGCTCATCAGTTATCATGATTTGGTTGAAAAGATGTTGCTAATATATATGGATATGGCCATGCAACTTAAACAGGAGCTATAAAAACTAAACTACTGTTGTTTTTTTGTCTCCAGAACTATTCTTCTATCATATCTCTTCATCCAGAGATCATTGAAGGAAGGTCAGGGACAATGGTGATTGAGTCCTTCATTGTAGACATACCAGATGGAAACACCAAAGAAGAAACCTGCTATTTCATTGAAGCTCTGATCAATTGCAATCTCAAATCTCTCACGGGCGTCTCTGAGCGTCTGGCATTGGAAGACATAACTCAGCGCTTGTCCCATATATGAAACCAAGAAACTTTTCGGTTGCAGCACACGATTGTCAGTCATATTCACTGAGGTTTTGGATAATGATTCGTACAAAGAGGTTCTTCTTCATCGTCCAGATACGCCACCACTCTTTCATTCTACCTTTTTACAGTCTTTGATGTAAAACTAGCTCTTGATTTTCACCTTTCTAGCTCTTGTTGAACCACAAGTAAAAAAAAATGAAACAAGGTTGTCCTGAGGCTCCATATTATTGGGTATATAGAGGGTGCATATCGCTTGTTATAAGATACCTCATTCATAGCCTCAGTGTCTAATAAGTAGTTTCCAGCAAGGCTTGAAATGCATTCTAGAGTTGTAATTACAATCATATCCTACTTCTTTGGTATTGTAATTACCTTTTGAAAGCATTTTCTTTCTTGGTTTTTTTTTTTAATTTGTTTGCAAGTTTAGGTATATTAGTGTATTACCTTTGTACCAAGCACAAGCCAATTCTATAAATGAAGTGCATTGTAGTTGTTACAGCGAGCAAAATCTAACCTGATTTGATAAAATAACCCTATCATTTGAAAGTTGACCTGACTTGAGCTGGTTTAACCAACTTCAGTTTAATCCGACAAGTGAGCCAAACTCGACAAAGTATGTGTGAAGTTTATAGTAATAATATTGATTTTAAATAATTTAATGTAAGAAAATGGACTAGACTCTATGTTGAACACAAGTTATGTGAAAAATTCAACACATTTTTGTACCTAACTCGCCTTATCCAATTGCTACTCATTTTAGGACACAAGCAACTGTATATCTTTTCTCTCCGGATTAGGTTGCCATGCTAATTGTTTGGTCAATTTTGTTTGGGAATTCCGATATTTTTGGTGTATGTTGATTGGTTGTTCTTGTTCAATTGAACTCTTATCAAGAAACATTTCTGTCACCTTCAATTGGAAGCAAAATTTTCAACAAGTCTTGGTCCACTAATGCACCGACCGACCCATAGATATTGACTTCGCAATAATCTTCCGTCCAATTCATCTAAGACTGACAAATGTTAAAAAGATGATAAGTATTAGTAAGAGATTTAGCTAATGATCAAGATCCAAAATTATTCCTTCTTTGAAAGTACCCACAATCCAAAATTAGCAGATTATGAAATCGACAATACATAACGATTGCTTCCCATTTCCGGACAAGCAACATTATTCTTATCTGTAGTGATTTTGCGCTTGAAATTTTGATTCCTTTTTACGTTAATTGTTTTGTCAATTCACTCACATTAAGACACATGCTATCAACGTCAGATGATAATGAAATCGGTGAAAAGTCATACAACCTTATCTTGCTGTCCAGTCCATAAAAGATCGACAAATGTAAGAAGATAATAATCAGGATCCAAATTCATGAATATCTACTTCTATTGCCATGAAAATTTTCTATATGAACATCTAAAACAAACATTCCCCCAAGAATATAAACGTCAAAAGACACAAGAATCAAGATCAAGCTATATTGTCTCCTCATTCAAACCAGCATGCCAACTCCTTTTCAAATCATTATAATTTGGCCCTGTCATAGAAGTTGCCTGCATAGCCATTAAATTCCCCAAGCTGTTGGCATGGCACAAAATTCTTATCTCTTAGGGTTCGATTCTTATCGAACGCGCCTGCTTGAATTTTGCAACCCTCCTTATTTTGCTCAGAGTGTAAGAAGAATGCAGGAAGAAGTAGTAATAGCTGATGTGGATCCTTATAATTGGAAAAAAGAGATCTGACCAAATTCTTTAAGTGCTAAGCCAAAACAAGGTCACCTTCTTCTTGTTGCTCTTGTGAATCCAACAACAGTTGTTGTTCTTCCTGGTAAGGTAGAAGAACCCGCTTGATATCTTCAGCGCTTAGCGTCTCGTACTCCAGTAGAGCATTCGCTAGAGCGTGCAATGCTTTCTCGTGCTGGAAAAACGATCACACCAGTTGGAAGTTAGAAGCAAAACTGGATTGTTTTGGTAATTTTTTAACAATGATCATTTCATTTTTGTTGATTTACCTTCTTTAACAAGGCTTTCACGCGATCATATGCATCCCGTAAGAGTTTCACCACCTCAGCGTCAATTCTAGATTGCATTTCTGAACCTGGTCTCTCTTTGATATGAACTGGACCAATTGCATCACTCATCCCACAAGTTGTTACCTAGTAGCACAGAAAAATGTTACAAAACTCAGAACAAATTCATGAGCTTTTATGAGCTAATAATGTGACGATTTTTTTGCTTGCCCGTATGACAGGATTTCAAGATCTATCTTCACTTAAAGAAGGCAAACATGGTTTAAATTTTTGTACTTCTAAGCTTTGAAAATTTTCAGCTTAGGTTTTTAGTAGGATAATTTCAAGTTTGAACTATTTATGGGTTAAGTAGCTGTTTTTTTCAATTCAAGTCACATACTCAACAAGTCTCCAAGATAAAGAAATAGATGGATTGGAAGGCATACCATATACTGTGCAAGCTCAGTAGCTGTGTTAAGGTCACTACTGGCTCCAGTTGTAACGTGATCTTGACCAAATATAAGTTCTTCAGCCACTCTACCTCCCATGCAAACATCTAAGCGAGCCAGCAATTGCTTCTTACTAACCGAGGTCTCATCATTTGAAGGTACTTGTGTAACCATCCCCAGAGCAGATCCACGTGGGATGATCGTTGCCTTGTGAATGGGATGTGCGCCCGCCGTATTTAAAGCTACTATTGCATGACCACTTTCATGGTATGCTGTTAGCTGCCATAGATGGAAAATGTCAGTGTTAGATGGAGTCACAGAAATTTCAAATTTTATAAGCACACTAGAATTGCCCTGCAAAAGTTAAGTTGAGATAGATGCTAATTTACCTTCTTTGATTCATCAGATATGAACATGGTTTTTCTCTCCGTACCCATGAGTATTCTGTCCTTTGCAAAATCCAATTGGGCAGCGTTCAACTTCTCAGCACCTTCAACAGCTGCTTTAATGGCTGCTATGTTCACTAAGTTTGCTAGATCTATACAATGCCAAAGTAAATGATAAAGAACATGTGAAGAAGAACAATTAAATGACATGATTGTTATAGTAACACTATACTTCATGCTCCTTTTTGTAATTTATAATACCTGCGCCATTGAATCCTGGGGTACCCCGGGCTAGTGATTTGATATCAACATCATCTGCCACTGGCTTATCTTGTAAATAGAGATCCAATATGTCTTGTCGGCCTCTCACATCAGGGCTTGGAACAACAATCTACACATAAAATCAGTTTTATTGTTATTAATATTATCTTCATGAATGTATACCCTTGTCATTTGGCACCAAAGATGGATTATTAAGATTGGGGATAGTAATAATTTGATAGAACTTACATGCCTGTCGAATCTGCCTGGCCTTGTCAAGGCAGGATCAAGAATATCAGGCAAGTTTGTTGCAGCCATCAAGATTATACCCTGTGATAAAATAAATAAATCAATTTAAAGCATTCATGAAAACAGCTTGCTGTATGTAGATATCAAGATAATATACATGCCTCATTCTGTTCAAATCCATCCATTTCAACAAGCAGTTGGTGCAAGGTTTTCTTGGTATGGCCTTCCCACTGCTTTCTTGTGGATCCAATGGCATCAATTTCATCAATAAAGATAATGCAAGGAGCCTGGGGAAACAAAAGAGGGTATGCCAATGCTTTTGAGAAAGAACTTCTATGGAAATACAAAATTATCGCAGCTTGGCATATACCTTTTTCTTTGCAGCTTGAAATAATGACCTCACACGACGAGCACCAACACCAACAAACCTGACCAAAGTAAGCAAGTAGACAACAAGCCAAATTAATTTTCATTTCAAATACAGTAAGTCTTTTATTTAGATTGTAAGGTTAAAAAGTTGCCACGTCATTATTTAAGTTGCTTATCATCTAAATTACTTTCGCCTTTCCCAAAGTGATAAAATGGTACAATTTAAAAGGTATGTAAAAGGAAAGTAGCAAGAAAATGGTACCCCAGCTTAAGATTAAGTGTACTAGGTAACAATGCAATTCATATTTCAGGACTGGAGCACCAATTTGATAGTGAAAATAAGCAAGATAAAAGTACATAATCATAATTTGCTCAAATTTCTTCTAGATAAAGCCATTAAAAGTTCAAGATAACTCACATTTCTTCAAACTCAGAACCTGCTCGGTAAAAGAATGGCACCCCAGCTTCGCCAGCAATAGCCTTCAAAATAGAAAGTGTGTCATGAATAATTGGAATATAACGCAAGTGGTAACACAAGTAAAAATAACTAAACAGAAAAAAAAAATGTAACTAACATGAAACCAGAATTGGGTAGCAAGTTAGAGATTTGAATTGGCTTCCCATGTCATAGGGAAGTCTTAAAAGGATAAAAAATGGAGAGAAAGATTATGGAAGAACCAAACGAGATAAAGAAAAAGGATAGAATAATTTGAACTAGATGCAACATCCCACATCTGTATGCCTAGAAAGAAAAAATGTAAGCACTCAAAAGTAATTAATAAAATATCATTTTTAGAAAGTTTGAATCATCTATTTCTGAGCAAATGAGGGCGTAAATGTGTTATTTGAAGCTAGCAATCTTTACAAAAATCGAGATAGTCCTGGTCTGCTAGACTTACTCATCATTACAGTAACTAACAATCTAACCCTCAGAACAAGATGAACTTTGGCTGGGCATCAAAAATGGATTCTTCCAGACCTATCAAAATTTGCAGGACCAAAAGACTAAGACTAGATTTATCATGCATTAGAACCAAATCTACTGTTGATTCTTTAAAGACCACAACTCATTTAAAAAGCTTTTGGAAGCACAATTTGAATATCATTCACAAACATACAGCAATAACCAATTTTATCATTTTTGTTAGTCACTCGATATTTTACAAAATAGAAAATGCAAATCATGAATAAGCAAGTACAAAAGCTCATCAGGTCCATAGAACAATAGCAGTCTATGTCAGATCAGAGTATCAGACATCCCAAATTACCTTTGCAAGTAATGTTTTGCCGGTACCAGGTGCCCCAGTCAAAAGTATTCCCTGCAGGTTAACATTCCTACAACTGTTAAGACTTGAAAAAGGTTGAAACCAAGTATTGACCAAAAACATGTAAAAATTGCCATATAAATATTTTGCGTTAGTTCTTCATTAGGAAGCAAAAGTAACATAAGATCATTTGCTACTGCATAAATTGCCAAATAAATCCTTTGCTTTAGTCCATTAGAAAGTTAATAAGGAAGAGCAAGCAACTATGTGCCATTGAGTGATCATTCTACACAACAACAACAACATTTTCCGAGTGTGGCTCCCCTTGAGTGATCATTCTACAAGGGAAAAAAGGACTTGGAGGTATAGCAGCACATGCAATAAGGTAAATCAACTATACCACATTATTTGACAATTGATGTTTGTATGTATTTCTTAACGGCAAATTATATTAGCTTACAGTTTAGCTATGCCATTTAGAAGTCTTCAGCTCATTCATAGAAAAAACGTGGGCCTGATACATGTGATATACAAAGCAGTGAAGCACAATTGAATTGTCGAAAAAATAGCAGAGCAAGTATACTCTGTTCAAGTACAAATCCTAAGTACTGCTAACTGCTATATCTTAAAGTCAGTTGATACGCAAATCAGGCATGATCGATTGGAATGATCTATTAGATATCTGGCGCATAAAAGAAGATATTACAAAAGGAAATTTAGAAAACTAGATATCTATTAACATTAAAAGGTAAGCATTTAGTACAATCAAATTAAGAAAATAAAATTATATAATCCCTTTATACATAAAAGAGGGAAAGGATATCCAAACCTTTGGCAACTTCCCTCCCAGACGAGTGAATTTTGAAGGATTTCTAAGGTATTCTACTACTTCTTCAAGCTCTTGTTTGGCATCATCACAACCTTTGACATCCTTGAAGGTTTTCACATTCTGAAGAAAAAGAAATCAATCAGGACAAAAAATAGCATCCATTACAAAATGGGATTCGAAAAAATAACTAATCCAAGCACCAATAAGGTTTCAATCATACTACCATAAACTTATCATAGTTCTCCTCGAGCATAGCCCTAAATGACAACTCTCAATAAAAAAAAATTATACAATAATTCACCCCTCTATAAAATATGCCTATTACATAGAAGGGATCCTAGAATGGATTAAGTCGCAACTCAAGTACACATTCCGTTAATTGTGTTCTACAAAGATTGAGAACATAATATAAAAATTATTGCTTGACAGCCTATCATTTATGTTACCTTCTCTGGCATAACCTCCTTGCTCAATTCCTTAGGAGTATATGAAGAACCAGACCCAACACCTGAGGTCCCAATCCCGCTTAAGCTGCTAATGTACTTCTGAAGTGCAGTAGTTCCCATAAACCTGTAAATGTTAACAAAAGTGGTCATCTCAAGAAGAAGATAGACGAGGGTGAGAAAATAGTTCAGCATATGCACAAGGAGGGAAAAAAATGGGACATCTGACTATAAATCTACATCTAAAAGTTGCTCACAGAATTGAATCTTTAGAGGTACTCATACCAGATTAAACCAACAGCAACTGTAAAGAGGATGGTTGAAAAGATCTCTTGTGCAATACGAGGTGACTTTCTCGAGGATTTAGCGTCAACCTATGTGAAGCAAATTGTTGCATGATCAGAAAGTTTAAAGCAATAATCATCTGCTTTAGCGAGTACAGTTCCATATAAAAAAGAGATGTAAATTCAATTTCAACTCTTTACCCTGACTACCAAATCAATAGAAAAGATATTAATATAAAAAAATCCATATTTGAAACAACAGTGTACAGCAAATGATGCACCTTACCATCACTACGTGCAATGGCTGCTTCTCAGATATTCCAGGATTTAAAAAGGAATCATCTGTGTTTCCTACTGCTCGCTGTTTCAAATCTTGCAACTGCAAATAAATTCAATACATGGTCAGAAAGAAGGACACGACTGAAAATTGGTGGCAGAAGAAAGTAAAGTGAGCCTAAACACTTCAAAAACAATGATTTTATTTCAAGTATACAACAGCATGATGGCTGTCATGACTCATGATCAAAGGTTTTTCCAGATAGCTACCACTTACTAGTGTTGGAAGAGTCGAGGGTTTTCCAGATTCCTCATCTGGAAGATACTGAGCAATAGCATTAGTAGCCACGAGAGCTCGAATATACTCCGCAACCCCTATACTATCCACTGCATACTTTCTTTGCTCAAACCGCTTGATAACCTCATCGGGACTGGAAAAGATCAAACCCAAATGGCACAGTTTTAATAGTCTGAAGCTCTCAATAAGTACTAATTCAGTCCTAAATAACCCTGCTGAATTGAACCAAACCCACCAGCCAGAAACACCCATCTCAATAAACAAAACGCTGAGATAACATTAACTGAGAATAGCACACCATAGATCATCATGATCAGCTAAATTCTTTCTTCTAAGCATCACATAAATTGAATATAAATGCAAACCACAAAGTCAACACTCTCACTCATACTTCAGAATTCAAATACCAAAACATTGATGAAAAATTTGGGAAAAGTCCAAGAAAGACCTCTCCTTGTTGAGCTCAGCCAAAACTGCACTCTGCTTGGCAGCATCATTAGGGTTTGCATCGGCCTCGGCAATCAGCCTCTCCAGCCGCTTCTCCTGCACCCACGTCTCCTCAAAAGCCCTCTTCGCTCTCGCCCAAACGCCGGTGAGAAACACCATCACCGGAAACCCATTCACCTTCTTCTTTTCCTCTCTCTTCTCTACAACCTCCGGACTACCCACATCCCCAATCTCCGAATTGTCCGCAACTGACACCGAATTATACGCGCCCTCAATTTCCCTCTTCACATCATTCTCAATCTCCACGCCCGCATCAGCTCCAATCGCCGGATTATCCGAACCCGACGGCTTATCAGACGGTCCCGGCGCCGGATTAAAATCGGCATTGACGGCCAAATCAGGGCGCTCGGGATTGGGGCTGAAACTTTCTGGGTTTAGAGTGGAGTGGGCGACTAATTTGAATCTCCGGGGGTGAAGGGAAGCGAGTTTGGAGGATTGAAGAGAGATGTGGAATCGGAGATGGCGCGGACGGGGGAGAGTGAGCGGCGGCCTGAAGAGGAGGGAAGCTTGAAGATGGGTCGTCGTCATCTTCTTCTTTGAAGATTGTTCGACAAGAAAGCCGGATTCTTTGTTTCTTGAAGAGGAAGGTGTGGTTTGCTGGTTCTGCCTGCCCCTTTCTGGTGTGGGGGACTTTTGGGCAGGGAGAGAAAGAGAGAAAGAGAGAGATGAAGAAGAAGCAACCACAAATGCTCCGAGAAGGAAAACCTTATCTTAGGATTGGGATTGAAATTGGCGCCGTCGGCCCCTTGGACGGGTTTTGACTCGCTGAGTTTGGCGGAAAACTCGTTCCGCGTTGACTCGCTTATGCTCGCTCAGTTGTCAGTTGTTGTCTTCTTGGTGGTGGGACTGGTGGCCGATGTATACCTGTTCATAGGAAAATTTGTACAAAATAACCCCACTTTTGGGGATGATTGTAGAAATACCTAAAAAATTTAAAGTTGCAATAAATAGCTCGGTTGTGAGATAGGTTATAGGTCGTGATTACTAGTCTATGTATGGTAAATAAAAAAAATTATGGTTAACGGTTTCCTAACATTACTATTTATGGTTTATTTAGATTGATTATGTGTATCCTTAAAATATACAATACGGAGTATCATGTGATCGTTAGCGACACAAAAATATGATATCATGCGATTGCTAGGAGCAAAAATAATATATAATCTTCGATGATACTTATACTAGTATTCACAAATCACAATTCACTCTATGGTTGAGGCTACTAGTCGCAACTATGAAATTTTAGGCTATTTTTAACCATCACTCTAAAGGTGGGGCTATTTTTGCAAATTTCTCTTTATTATAGAAATTTTAAGTCATAAATTATTGGGTCAAAAAACGAAAACCACCCGTAAGATACTAAAGTACTCTATGACGACCGTGAAGAGGTATGGGGCTATAGGATCGCTCTGGTGGAGACAATGTTTCCCGATAAAGAATTCGGTAAGGCTTCCATTGACCTTATTTTAGGATTGGGATTGAAATTGGCGCCGTCGACGGGTTTTGACTCGCTGAGTTTGGCGGAAAACTCGTTCCGAGTTGACTCGCTAATGCTCGCTCAGTTGTCAGTTGTCAGTTGTTGTCTTGTTGCCTTGTTGGTGGCGGTCGTCGGTCAATGTATACCTGTTCATAGGAAAATGTGTATAAAATAACCCCACTTTTGGTGATGATTGTAGAAATATCTAAAAAATTTAAAGTTGCAATAAATAGCTCGGTTATGACTTATGAGATAGGTTATAGGTCGTGATTACTAATCTAAGCATAGTTAAATATAAAAAAAATTATGTTTAATAGTCACATGACATTTTTATTTATCGTTTATTTAGATTGACTATGCGTATCCTCAAAATATACGATATCATGTGATCGTTAGAGACACAAAAATGCGATATCATGTGATTGTTAGATGCAGAAAAAAATATCATTTTCGATGATAGTTACACTAGTAATCACAATTCACTCTATGGCTGAGGGCTGAGGTTACTAGTAACTATGAAGTTTTAGCCTATTTTTAACCATCACTCTAAAGGTAGGGTTGTTTTTGCAAATCTCTCTTTATTATAGAAATTTTAAGTCATAAATTATTGGGTCAAAAACCAAAAAACCACCCGTAAGATACTAAAGTGCTCTATGACGATCGTGAAGAGGTATGGGGCTATAGGATCGCTATGGTGAAGACAATGTTTCCTGAGAAAGAATTCGATGAGGCTTCCGTTGACATTAACTAAGAACGAAGTGGTTGTGTTGCAAGCCTTCACCCATACCAGAAATTCGTGTGGGGGCCCGAGAGCTTGAAGAGTGTTTAAGACAAACTCTCAATTTACCGAATTGTAGGCTTTGCACAAATCGATCGTCATAGCACAACTCAACATGTCGTTTGTCTTCCCATAGTCTTTGATGATGTCTTGACAACCTAAGAAGTTATGATTAATGCTTTTGTTGGGTAGGATGGCGCTTTGATTGAGGTTGATGATCGAAGACAAGACCAAGAGAAGTTGAGAGGCAAAGATTTTTGAGATAATCTTTTGTTCAACAAAATCTTTCACCCATATCCGACCGTTCACCCGTCACCTGACCCACCCATCACCCACTTTTGTTCGGTTTTTTAGCCGGTCAAGTAAATCGAATGGGTCGGTCACCCGCGGATAATTTCCCTCCTATCTGTAAAATCCACCTCAAACCTTCATTTTACTAAAAACATATCTAAAAAGATTTAAGTATCACTTCATTTTTCAAATTTAAACTTTTCATAACAGAAATTACCCTAAATTTATATATATAAAGTTTTGATAATACATTTAAACAATGAGAGAGTTATAGTATATGAAAAAGCATATATTTGTAAATTGGATTGGATCATTTTATAAAACTGTCATACTTTACATATTCTTATGAATTTACTATTTCACAAATTTTTTTTTTTTTTTTGTAATTCACCAAAAATAATCAATCTTTTCGAAGTTAAATACTAACTATAAATACAGTACAATGTTGGCGAGCTACTGTCATGCTTGGCCCAAGTTGTTACAGCCCAATACAACACCAGCCCAAACCCACACAAATATAATAACCAAACGACGCTCAGAAAACAATAAAATAGAAAACGGTCCCAGACCCAAAACAAAGAATACAAAACACAAAAAAAGGAAATAGCTCCCCAACGGTCGAATTTTTTTTCAAACGCTCCCCAGAAAATCTTCCCATACAACGGTCGAAAAATGGATCCTAAACACATACAAAAGGCTCCTTCCTCCTCCTCCTCCCTTTACCACCCAACCTCTCTTTCTCCTCTCTCCCGGGCTCTCTCTTTCTCCTCTCTCCCGGGCTCTCTCTTTCTCTTTCACTCTTTCCTCCATCTCTGAGAAGCCCCCACCAATTTTCTTTACCGTTATCAATTAATTCTTTTGACATTTATCCTCAATTGTACTTAAGAGAAATGATGCAGGCTCCACCTGGATTTAGGCCCTCGAAATCGGCCCCTTGCTCACCTGCTAAGCCGCTCGGTGTCTCTAGAACCCGGTCTGATTCGTTTCATGTAACGCACAAAGTTCCGGTGGGTGACTCCCCTTATGTCAGGGCCAAACATGTCCAGGTAAAGATTCTAACTTTCTTGTAAATGTACTAACTTTTGGTTAGTACTAATTTCGGTTTTGGTTTAGGAATTAGGAATTGGATTGGAATGAGAATTTGAAGCTGATTTGAACTTCTCAAAATGCTGGATTTGGATTTAGTATAAGCTAGGAGCTCTTAGAACCAATAATTTTCAATAACCAATTTTGAACTGATTTGCTAGAAATTCAAATCCCTTCAACTCATATGCAATGCTGACCCATTGATATTGTGAACAAAACCAGTTGGTGGACAAGGATCCAGAGAAGGCAATCCCTTTGTTTTGGGCAGCCATTAATGCCGGAGACAGAATCGATAGCGCCCTCAAAGACATGGCCATTGTGATGAAGCAGCAAAACCGAGCCGAAGAGGCGATTGAAGCAATCAAATCATTGAGAAGCCGGTGTTCGGATCAGGCTCAAGAATCCCTTGACAACATTCTTCTGGATCTCTACAAGGTAACCAAACCTGCACATATCAGTCGAGATTTTCTTGCATAAAGTTTTAGCCTTTCATTGATTGCTCAAAGTGTGCTTATTAATCTTGCAGAGATGTGGAAGATTGGATGATCAAGTAGCGTTATTGAGACGGAAACTGTTCCTAATCCAACAAGGGCTTGCTTTCAACGGCAAGAGAACGAAAACCGCTCGGTCTCAGGGCAAGAAATTCCAAGTCTCAGTTGAACAAGAAGCCACCCGCTTACTGGTGAGTTCTCTTTTTGTAATGAGCATACTCAATTGCAAATGCAACGGTTTAAATCGATGTGATAGCTTTGATTAATTGACAAAAGCTCAAAATTGAAGTGATTTTGATTTGGTGCAGGGCAATTTGGGATGGGCGCTAATGCAAAAGAGCAGCTATACAGAAGCAGAAGACGCATACCGTCGAGCACTCGCAATCGCACCCGACAACAACAAGATGTGCAACCTGGGAATCTGCCTGATGAAGCAAGGCCGGATCGTGGAAGCCAAAGAGAACCTCAGAAGAGTGAAGCCGGCCATGGCGGACGGGCCCCACGGAGTCGACTCTCACCTCAAAGCCTACGAAAGAGCTCAGCAGATGCTCCAGGATCTCGAATCAGAGACCATGAAAACAGGGGGCTGCTCTGCTTCAGAACAGAGCAGGCTCTTCGACGCCTTCCTCGGAAACTCCTCGATCTGGCAGCCTCAGCCTTGCAAGGAGAGTCAAAATCACGCGAATTCGAAACCAGTTAAGGATAAATTTGGGGACGAAAATGCCAATTCGATGAATAATCAGAATCAAAATCAAAATCATCATGTGCAGAGGAGCTTGTTTAAGCCACCAGTTGTAGCGCCGTCTCCGTGGGGGAATAATAATCTCAATATCAATGCTCCGCCTTTCTATTTTGCGAAATTGGGTAATCCGAATAGCGGGAATCAGATGAACGAGACGCTGAAGAGGACGAGATCGACTAATGCGATGACGGTTAGCAGCAGCCCTGTTGTTGAATGTGAGAAACAGAGTATGATGAAATTGAGGAGTGAGCAGGAGAGGGAGAATAAGGTGAGAAGGAGATCGCTTTCGTTCGATGAATCGGTGAATTTGCTGCCTGATGAGAAGGATTTCGAGGACGCGATCATCTCGGCGGTTCTGAACACGGATGCTGAGGAGATGAGCAATAAGAAGAAGAGTGAAGGATATGGGAAGAGGCTGAGGGCGTTTCAGGATATAACGTTTTCCACTTTGAGCCCTAGAGCCTGAATTTGGGAATGATAATGATAATAATAATGATAACTTAATTTGATTATAATGGCGGAGTCATAAAAATTGACTGTTTTAGGAGAAGATGAACTTGTTCTCCTGAGCATTAGTTGTAACTTAATTACTTGATGATGAGTTGTTGTCAGGGGAAAAAAAATGTAACCTTGATTAGTTTTTGTTCTAGTTATTAGGGGAGCTGATATGTGTCTAGATTTTCATGTGAGATTTTTCATATGCTAAATTCATGTAGACTCCACGGTATTAATAATGATTAATGTAACTTCCTCATTGATTTTGTCCCCCTTTCTTGGTTTGCCTTGCTTATTTGGTTGCCTTGCATTCTACTGTTACATCAAACTTCATCTCTGTGGATTGCAAAGGCAAAGGTTCCCAAGTCTTTTACATATTGGTGACCAAACGACCAATTTGATTTAGAAAAAAATCATCCTTTATAACACCTTCCCCTCTATAACACCTTCCCCTCTAAAAACCATCCTTTTCCTGTTTTCCACAAACACTTTCCCCTCTACATGCCCATGATTGGTCCTTAACTATGAATCTTGAGCTGGATCCTCTGGAAGCCAACAATATCGGGGATGTAGTATTAATTTCAAATGGGTCTAAGATCGATAGTACTTTGGAGAGTTATAAGGCAGGACATTATAAATGGGTGTGTACAATGAAGGTATATATAGATTTCAATGGAACTTTTTCTCTTGAGTTAAAATGACTATAATTCTAGCTTTGGTTGCTACCATACAATTTGATATTAGCAATGTCTTTTTCATATGGACATATACAGAAGGTTTACATAAGATTTATTCCCTCACGAGTTATGTTGTCTCAATAAATTAGTGTATGGGCTCAAACAAGCTTCTCTCCAATAGTATAGCAAACTTTAATCTCTCTTTCTTTTCTTTGAGGATATAATGTATTGTTTGTCCCACTGGAGAGAATTTCTTTGCTTTTGTTTGAGGATGTTAGGGACATCTCTTGTATGATTACTACTTAGACCTTTTTTATCGTGTAGTTGAAGAAAGATGATAATGATGTTCTTTTGATAAATCCTACACAAAAATGGTTGGCAAGTGCCTTCGGGTATCTAGTCAAGCGGTTAAGGTTTCTGTTTCGACTCCTATGGATAGTGCTCAAGACCAAAAAATGGTTGGCAAGTTGAATTACTTGGTCAACATGCGACCTAATCTTTCTTTTATTGGACAACATTTGAGCCAATACATACACGTCTTGACATCCTTACATTTTCTTGTTGGACAACTCCTCTGACGTCCTGACATCCAAAGGTATGAGGTATTCAAGATCCTAGAGAGATGTCTAGTTTGAGATGTGGTTGTGGATGGCCATTTGAGCCACATGATCCGCCATCTTGTTGATTTTCCTAAAGATGTGGTTTAGTCGCTTGATATCGAAACTCTAATGGTATACAAGAATATCTGACATAGTCATCTCGACCTCCCACATGCAGCTCCAAATTCCATTGATGAGGCAAAGATCACCGTCCTCAATCTCAATCTTCTTAAACCCAAGACGAATTGCAACATTGACATTGTTCTTAAGTCCAAGGGATTCTGCCATCAAAGCCGACTAGTCACCACGTCATACGTCATTTTCCCAATGAATGACCTTTCCATCATCTCTAATAATAAAGTCATACGCCGAACTACCAGAGGGGTGTTTTGCACCATCGAAGTTCAACTTGACAAAATCGTGTTGTGTTTATTTGAGCCACGTGACCCGCCACCTTGTTGATTTTCCTAAAGATGTGGTTTACTCGCTTGATCTCGAAACTCTAATGATATACCAGAATATCCGACATAGTCATCTCGACCTCCCACATGAAGCTCCAAAAGGGTGTTTTGCACCATCGAAACTCTAATGACTACCAAAAAGGGTGTTTTGCACCATCGAAGTTCAACTTGACAAAATCATGTTGTGTTTTGCCCATTTAATGTTTTTTGTTTTCTTCTTGTTAGCTTATTTCTTAATTGGGGGTTTACTATGGGTTTAACATCATCATCCACATATCAAAGGGCATTATGTTAGGCCTTGTCTTTGTTTATTGAAGAAGTCCACAACATCCTTTAGTTTCTCCTCATCTTGTTTTTTTTTGTTGAAGATTTTTGTATTTCTTTGGTACTAGACACACCATCAAATGAGTGCAGTATCTTCAAAATCCTCTTTTTGAACTTTCTCGTAGAAGTTTTCTAAGAGTTGGTTTGGCATGGAATTGGTGGATCATGTTTCTATTATTTGAAGGGTTTTTTTGGTTAATTTGTGAAATTATGTATTTTGTTTGTGGGCATCGGGTGAGAAGTTCGATGCCCTCGAAAGAGTGGTTGATGTAAATGCATGATAGCGTGACTAGTGCATGTATTTCATGTAGCCGAGCTTTATATAGTTGTATGTCCTTGTCTTGGGTGACAACTGACAACACACTCTATAGGATCGTTAGTATATAAGCGAGTTGGCGACTCTTGTGAAGTTGTCGACTTTGAGTTATAAAGCAGCGGAATAAACTTAACAGGAAAAATGTTAACAAACTATAAATGACAAGTGATGTGTAGTGGAAACTCTTTGTAAACCAACTAGTTTACTTAGAGAAAAACCACTCCCTTTCAAGCTTCTCACTTGGTCAGATTTCAAGAGTCTTTATACTCACTCTATTGATATCTCGAGTGTTACAAAGCTCTCCCGTGTACAAAAATGAATCTCACACCCTTTAATCACGCTCTACCTTTGCACTTACACTCTCAATCTCACGCTATGCCTAAGAACACTTGACCACACCACTTGCACGAGTTTCACGCACAAGTTCACTCTTTCTTTCTCACAAGATTACAAGTAATGCTCAAAATTCTTACCTTCTATCCTAAACACAGAGGTATTTAAGCTAGGATAAGAGAGATCTCGTGTGTATCAAATCCCATTCGATTAGGGAAGTGACACACACTCAATCCATACATTTCTTTCCTAATATAACATGCACACACACGTGAAATATTCTAGGAGAATCAAATCATCTTCTTCTGATTTTAGCACTTATTTTTGATGATCTTCTCCTTAAATAAACGCTCCAACTGTCTGCAAATAATTGCACACGATTTGTGCGTTCCTTCCTTAAATAGTTTTCCTGTCAGCTGGTCATATCAGTGACTTTGTCACTTGCAATTTCAAAGTCACTGACTTTTGGAACCATCAAAATTCAAATCTTCTAACAAATTGCCCTTTTTTGATGGTGACAAACAACCTATCCTGATAAGATCCTTAAAGCATACAAACAACATCATAGCAAAAAGAGCAAATGCAAAACACATAAAAAGTCCCCCCTAAGCTTAATATCCACATGGTTTCAGTTTTTAGATCCCTCCCTTTAGATCTATTCCCCGGTTAATTCCCCCTTTTGGCATCATCAAAAAGATTGCTAAAATAAGAAAATAAATCAAAGGCAAGATATGGAAACTTAATGCATAAAATCCAAACAGTCATAGATAGTCATCCACCAAAGCATAAGAGAATGTAGGATGCAAACACAAACAATCCAAAATATGCGATACAACCAAATCGAACTAAGCAAAGAAGTCTTTTTAAAACTGGGAGGATAATGCGGTAAGGATAGAAAAGAGGGGTAGAGAGAGTCATGGATATGCATCAGTCACTAACATTAGGCCCCAAAATCATTGATCCTGTCCTCGGTTGCTTTGATCTTTGTAAGCACAGTGTCACACGTGTTATGAAGCCTCTCAATCAGTCCCTTGAGAATCATATTATGCTCCTTAATTTCTTTCAATTCACCGGCCACTTGAGGAGACTGAATTCCCTCTTCATGTTGATCCTTGTCATTGACCTCATAAGTCTTCGACACCCAATTGCCATCCACCAGACTCCAGCCAAATTTCCTTAGCATCTCCTTGTTCAGAAACCTAGAGTTGATGACTTCACCACCATTCTCGTACACCTTGGCATATTCACCTTTTCACTCTTAAGTATCTTGTCCATGACAAGCAGATCTTGAATGTATGCAACATTCCTTTTAAGCTCTCGTGGCAGCAAGTTACTGATCAGATAGTTAAACATGACCTTCGTCTCTAATAATAAAGTCATACGCCGAACTACCAGAGGGTGTTTTGCACCATCGAAGTTTAACTTGACAAAATCGTGTTGTGTTTTGTCCATTTAATTTTTTTCTTTGTTTTCTTTGTGTTAGCTTATTTCTTAATTGGGAGTTTACTACGTGTTTAACATCATCATCCAATCTCTAAGGGCTCTGCGTTAGGCCTTGTTTTTGTTTATTGAAGAAGTCCACAACACTCTTTAGTACCTCGTCATCTTGTTTTTTTTTAAGATTTTCGTTTTTTCCCAACACCCTTTAAAAGACAATACCTTTTAGCCCACAACACCCTTTAAAAGACAAAATTATATATAGTACAAGGACCTATCTAAAAACTGTGTAAGTTCAGTGACCTATAGATGTATTTCGCATGTATTCCATGTAGTCAAGCTTTATATAGTTGTATGTCCTTGTCCCGAGTGACAACACACTCTATTAAAGTATTCATGTGAAAATATACTATATAGATGTTTATAAATACACAACAACAACATCTATAAGCAGGTGGATCTAGATACTAGGGAATTTGGAAGGTCGAAATGTACGTACTCTTGTATCGAGTGGAAATGGGGATCGGGTATGTCTAAACATGTCCAATGCAAAGGAAAAACAAAAAAGGGGCAAAACAGTGCATTTGGATTATACTCCTCTAATTGTGCATTTGGATTATACTAATACAAAACAGTACATTATCAAGTATAATCCAAATATGAGCTAAAGTAATCCACCCTGTGTAAATATGTGTGCCTCGCCCCTTGCAAAATTTTGCGCTTTTATTTTATTACGGAGTATTTACATAAATTGATCTCCCATAAAATTTGGATGTTGATGATGGAGTGCTCATAATGTTTTTTGGAAATTTAGACCATAGAATAAACCATGAATAATGTTATTGATATACTACTAATAGAGAGAATGATTATTATATGCAACAAAATTGGTTCGTCCCCCCATAAAGTTGCACTGTTGAGCCGGCCGGGTCCTCGTTTCCATGTGCTGACATAGTCACAACAACGTCAGCCAAGGGCTTGATTCTGACGTCACCCTTCCACCACACGTGGCAGCGACTTAATTGCTCTGAGCAAATAAATTGACGGACAAAAATACCCTTTATTAGGTCTCGCCACTGGCAAGCGGTGACCCCGTGACCCCCCTAGTTGATTAACTAATTAATTACTTTTATGATTAATTCATCTGGTTAGTGTATAAAGCTTGTGCTATTTACCCCCAATTAGTAATTGAACTTGAGTGTATCTCTACCCCCAATTCAGAACATTGGAAATGAAGAAGAAGAACAGCTTAATTACTATACAGGACTCCTCCATTCCTAGATTTTGAAGTCTTGCAACAGTTGAGTTTTTCTTACCATGAAATCGAGCTAGCTAGCTACCAGGAAAACCACTTAATTTGACTACACATCCATATATACGGAGTAAAAACTTACTGGAGAAATAATGTTGAAGCACAAAATTCGAAATTACCCATTAATTAATTCTACATAACATCATCATTAAAGTGGAAATATATGCCTTGAGAACTCGCCAAGCCGAAATATATTACTACAAAAATGACTAGCTTTGTTCTCATAGAGTTTCTTAAAAACTCTTTGTGGGACAAGTTTCAAAATCTTATCTCAGTTTAAACTTTTATTTAAACAGTTTTTTAGACTGAATTTCGACCAACCAACTAATTAATTGATGAAATAAATCTTACTAAAATAAGTAAGTTTTTGGACAAAATTTATGACTTAAGAACTCGCCAAACCTAAATTTTACCATAAAAAGTACCCGGGCGTTGAATGTGAAAGAAACATAAGCCATGGACGGTCCGTTCAAGCGTCGGCCAGAGTTGAGAAACACTAAACTAGGATATTATACAATATTAACACAAGGGTATAATAGTCCACCTATATAAAATTCTAGTCTAGAAATAAGTAAACAAATAAGAAAAAACCCAGCTAAGATACACATAAGTGGCATCCTCATCGATACATCTCTATATGCTCTATCCATCATTATAATACACAATTTTTTTAATAAATAGAGACAAATTGATTCCCATTACCAATAATCGAGACATAATATATAGTTTTAATAATGATAATTATAAAATTGAATTTAGTAAATTAGATTTCCGGGTTTTTTGGGGCTACACAATTTGAATTCAATTCAATTCAATTCCTCCTCAACACATGAAGAGCCAAAAATCCCCTCCTCAATGGGGTTTGACTATGGAGGAGGATTTCCATCGTTGGAGATTTCTGATTGGTCAACTCTATCCCTAACTAAGAAATCCAAGAGCTTGATTAAGGTAGGCGCCAGCTCCATTGAGCATTTCTTAATCCCACCTCTCTCTCTCTCTTAATTATTTCCTTCATCATTATATTAATTGTCCCAATTTCAAGCCATATGTAGAATTTCATCAAGGTTTCTTTCTACATAGCTATATAGCTTAATTAGCTCCTTTTCATTCCTATCTTCAACTACACATCAGATCCGTCGTCCAGGGTCTGTGTCTCTGCTCGATCCATACAGATCAAAGACTAATCTCTTTTTTGTTGTTCGTGACTGTCAGAGCCCAAGGGAATTCTACACAACAGAGATCCGTCATCGAAGGTCAGAGACACAGGGTGTCACTGCTCAATCCATACAGATCGAAGACTAATCTCTCTGTTTATTATTCGCAACTGTGTCGGTCCAAGGGAACTTTGTATTTGGTATAATGGAGAACAATAATACCAGTAATGTTAACCAAAGAGAAGAGTCTTGCTCTTATGGGTTGAGCCTAACAGGAGAGCTTCAACAAGGGAAAGAGTTTGCAAGGCAGCTTCAAATGTTGCTCCACAACGACGCGCCTCCCCATCAGGCGCGTGAGTTTTTGGTCCAGCAGATCATCGAGTCGTTCGACCGGGCCGTCTCCATTGCCCACCAGGCCGAGCCATTGGCTCCGTCGCCTCCGCCTCCGCCGTTACTAGGACCTAGGTCAGATTCGCCGTTGAGTGGCGGAGCTATAAGTCCTCGGAGCGAAGACTCGGATCTGGTCGGGGATCTTCAGGAACCTCGAACAAGGTTAGCTAGCCCTTTTATCATTTGCCTAGCTAGATTTATACCAATTAATCTCTACCTAGATTCGATCGATCTATACATCAAAAATACACTCCAGGACTTTGGAATTTTTTTTATATTATAAAAAAGGTAAATCACCTTTTATATAATTTATTAAAAAAAAAACTCAACCATCTCAATTTTTTTTTTGTGGTTTTAGTAATCTCAAATTCCTAGATATTAACAAAATATGATCAGATCTCCGAAACATATATATCACACTCATCTCTTGGGTTAGGTTAGAATTTCATATATTTTCCAATAATGGGTCGATCTCCAATTAGGGCTTGCATTTTCCGGCATGGTCGATTTGGTAAAGCCTGGAAATTTGATGTGGTTTTAATAACAAATGGTATACCTAATTAGTGTGATTTAGGTTAATGCGTCCTACATGAAATGCCATTGTCAAACCCTAATCAAGTTAAAGTCATCTGATCGATACTTAATTAATAATGTGCATGAAAAATGTACATCATTACAATGGTCATTAACTTATAATGAACAAACTGTACGTGGTATCAATGTTTGATGCCGTTATATATAATTGATTGATGAGGTCAGAAATAGGGCTGCACAACCTCGATGGAAAACGACGGTGCAAGTGAGCCCAGAAACCGGGTTCGAAGGGCCCCCGGGAGATGGTTATAATTGGAGAAAGTATGGCCAGAAAGAAATTCTTCATGCCGATTATCCCAGGTACTTTACTTATCAATTATCATCATCTTGCTTATTAACACGATCGATCATACATAATGACACCTTAATTTCTCACATAAAATTACAGATTTCACCTTATTGTGAATGGTAAAAAAGTTGTCTACCACTATGAAATTTTAGCTAGCTAAGCTAGAGCTAGCTTTGAGGCCTTTATTTGTTTCTTTATGTCTTGTCAAATTTCGTACGTCCAATGTTATAGTTAATGTGTGGGTTTCTAGCTGGATCTACTAGCTACTTTAGCAACTTGCATGCACAGTTGCGGTAATTGATTAGTGTGCTCCATCATATATACTCCTTCCGTCCCCAAAAGATTGTCCAAAAGGACGGAAATCACATTTATTAAGAAGAGGAACAATGTTAAAAAGTAGCCAATGAGAGGAGGAGAGATGTTATGATGGTGATGTGTAAAAATAGGAAGAAAGAGAAAAATAAAGGAAAAGATGAAAATGGTGTTGAAAGGGTAGAATTTTTATTGGATAATGTGGGTAAAAAATGAGATTTGATGGGGGTAATATTGTAAGAAATGATTGATATAAAAGGAAAGATATAAAGGTGAACAAACTTTTTGGAACACCCGAAAAGGAATACTGGATAATCTTTCAGGGACGGAGGGAGTATCTTGTTTGGCTCTAATTGTCAAGTGTAATCATATAAAAATAGTAATAATGTGGTATAATGGTTAAGAAGAAAATAACGTATAGGTAAAGATGCATTGTGTGAATCACGTCATGTGAATTAATTGTTGTCGTCATTCCATCTAATTTGCTACCAACTTCAATCTTGGCCACATTACCGTCAGAATAAGAACAAACTATCCATGTAATATCAATTACAAAAACAAGAAACAAGTTTTTTTTTTATGAAACAATAAAATATGTGTTCAATCAATTTAATCTATCTAATATTGAAAGAGTAAACAAATTGCAAGCAAAAATGCCAGAAGTATTTAAAAGTAGTAAAATTTATAATCTTTTGCCATATATATACCACGATGCCAGCCAATCAAAATTATGGCTTAGTTTGGGGTATGGCTGAGCAAAATTATTCGATCTGCCGATCCGGTCAAAAAAATCTACTAATCTGATTTATAAATATCCGCAATTAAAATTATCCGTTTAGAATTTATCTCTATCCGATCCAACTAAATTTTGCGAATATTTGATCGGATACGAATCGAGATTTTGAAGAATTACGATATCTGATATATGCGATAGTACATATATTATACGTTTTAAAAAAGAGAACATTTAATTTAGATAGCATATATAACAAATACAAAATAAGTAAACAACAAACTTGACACCTTTAAATAAGTTTGTTAAGTAAGTTTTTGGTTCGGATCAGCGACTATCCAATTTGGATATCTGCTAATTCGACTTATAATTTAGCATAACTCTATAAAAAAAAGAATAGTTTTATAAAACAGATAGTTCAGATGTCTTTTCTCATATATCTGATCTAATTAGATATCAATTACTGGATATCCGATCAAAATGGATACAAATATGGATTGTGATTTTTAGAAGAAAAAAGTACCGAATATCTGATATACTAAACCAGATTAGATCAGATATATTCATTTACTCAACCCTAATTTAGAGTAATAGTCTACACTTTGAAAGTTGCAAAAAAATAGTCTCAACTATAGGTTAAGTTGCAATCAATAAACTAAGTGTTGTTTGAAGTATTTAAATGCCAAAATATTTAAGTGTAATAAAAATGTATAACCTTTAGCCACATATATGCCACAAGGGCAGCCTTACTTTAACCCCAATTAATTAAGAGAAAATGGCAGAAAATAAACATTAGTTTGAGGTAGTAGTCACACTTCAAAAGTTGCATTGAATCTCACATTATAGTACAAGACAATGCGTTATAAAATTGCATTGAATTTTACATTATAATACAGTATAATATACTTTAATGTGTGTAATCCAACGTGTTCCGACATCAATTAAAATATTGTTATAATATTGATTATATTATTATATTTAGATGTACAATTGGAAATCCTAGTTTGTATTCTCTGTATAAAGGCCCCTATGGGTGATCTAATAAGAAAACTCTGATCTCTCTCTCATTTCTCTCTATTTTCTCTGTTTTCTCTTTAATTTATAACAAATATCAAATTTTAACTATTTTTTTAAGAACGTTAACAAACATGACCTTCATCTCAAATAGAATACGTTCTTTTTTATGTGCATCTAGTTCCTAAAATTACTCAAGGTGCTGAAAAGTGGTAAATATAATGAAGGAGTACTATACAAAAGTCATCAACCATACAAGGGTTGGGGCGTAAGACACATAACTCAAATCGGATCGACATGATCCTACAAACCAAATCAAGGGAACCCACAATATCGCTCTCGCTAAGATGCAACTTGGGAGGGATATTACAAGTAAAACAAAGTCCAAAAGCCCCCTAACACAAGCTCTACTACTCTAGGCGAGGCCGAGGCCACGACCTCCAATGAGAAACGCGGGCCAAGCCACCTAGAGCGCAACTGCGTTATCCTCCTACTGACCCGCGCTTTGCTAGGTGTGTTGCTCTTGCATCATCTCTGCATGATTTTTCGTAGGCGTGCCCCTCTTCTTACATGGAGCTTGCAAGAGATGGAAATTCTTGTCTTGCACGCCTTCACAATCTTGATTACACAAGTGGTAGCATGGGACGTGGCACCCCGAAATTGCACATCATTTCGTAATGCCCAAACATGGTAGATAGTACCAAGTAGGGTGATGAGTCTTGCCTTGAATATGTCATTTGTTTTGTCTCGGTAATTGCAAGAACCACTCGATCCATTCTTCAAGACCTGGTTTCCATGATAGGACTCCTTGCCAAGCCCACACACGGTCCATGACTTCTTTCACAAAAGCACAATCTCCCTAAAGATGAGACGAATTTTCAGCCCCATTTCCACATAGAGGACAAGTGTCGATGGTGACGATTCCCCTCTCCTTGAGCCGATTGACTATGAGTGGGAAGTCTTCCAAGGTAGGGGAGCCAAAACCGAAAGCTCCATTTTCTCGCCCTCACACGTGTCCAAATGAGCTCACTCCAAGGGAGAATAGGGCCCTTGTCTCGGAGTAAATCATAAAGGTGACATGAGTCAAGGTTCCCGTTTGGAAGGGTGATTGCGTTGAGGCCAAAAGGGTCTTCACTAGTGGCACCCACTTGCACAGCCTCTTTGATCGGTTCCCTTAGCTTGAGGAGACACTTCCAAGGCCATGAGTTGTTGTTTTTCACCCTCAAGGTCCAAAAGTCCTCCCTTTGAGTGCGGTTGTGTGTCCAAAAGTCCTCCCTAAAATTACTCGAGGTGATAGCATCAACAATATTAATATTTGATTATGTATTTTTGATGTCGTTTAATACCTATCAAAAAATCTAACTCTCCAAAGTCCTAACTAATGTAATAGGGAAGTAAGGGTCGATATCACAAGAACTTGCATATTTGTATGATTACTTGTACGCCCAAGTAAGAGAACAAAAAGGGAGTTTTGACGATCTAAAACTAATGAAACAAAGCAAACAATATGATTATGAAGTATACCCAAAGAAATATGCTCAAATAATCAAATCTACTTTCAGACTCTATTACTAATCTTTGAAATACCTAAAACAACTCACTCTTGACTAACTTATTGGAATTCTAATTCCTTTAACAAATAGCAATTAGGACAACTAGACCCTAAAAACACTCAACCCAATGAAATCAACAAGAATAATTAAATTTAAGCAACCAGACATAAATCAATTGTAAATTAATTCTCTTTTGCAACTAACTAGTTCAACTAGTCTCAGAAAATCACCAGTGCCACTATGATCCACACAATTCAACCAGAAATTGATGGATCTAGCAATAGATTGATTAACGAAGAAATTATATGGCCAAACCAATAAAAATCAATAATCAATCATAAATAATAAGTATAGAGAATTAAGATTAATTAAGAGAAAGAAAAGTAGAAGATAAATTTCACAATAGATTTCGAGTCTTAAATTTCAAAGATTAATCAAACAAGGAGAAATTAGTTCTCCATACAAGGCTACCTAAATCTCCAAACTAGGGTTCTTCAAAATTATGATCTTCTCCCCAAAAATATCTAACATAAAAGTATTTAAACTTAGGAAACAAGTTTGAACCACAAGCAAACAAAAAAACGAGATAATCTTAAGCTAAAGATAAGATTTCTAGACGTGGGGCAAAACGCGACCTAGGAAGGCAAAGCGCAGCCCAATGCTGCAAAACATGGGTGCGTTCTTCACTGGAGCCAAAGCACGGTCGCGGTTTCTCTTCCTGCGTTGGCGACACTTTCAAAGGTTGTTTTGACCCTCTTTTAGTGGAAATTTGGACCTGGAGTAAAAATATGAAATGTAGCTCATCGATTTAGCTTTCCAATACACCAAATTGAGCTCTAACCGAACACCGTAGGTCTCTAATGAAGCGTCGCAAGAAAGCGGTGTCCAAACAACAACTCCAATGCATGATCTAGATTTAAACGTTCTTTTCTCACAATCTCTTCTTGGACCTAATACTCATCAAAAGTGGCTTTCATAACCTTGAAAAACACACTTGAACATCTCTAATCTTGAAACCACCCACTTAAAATGGCTTATAATTCTATGTAATCAATATTTACTTCTCAAAAAGACCCGAAAACACGAAAGTACAAAAGTAGACACTGGAATGCAAAAACTACGAGCAGCCTTGCTACATTTTGCTTATTAGAAAGCAATTATTATAAAAAAAACATACTTTTTACATTCTCCAAAGCAAAATTATACTCCCTTTGTCCCTTAATAATAGTCCTAAAGCAAGTTATGCACAAGAAATAAGGAATTGGAAAAAGGTATATTGTGTGTCAGGATTGGTATAGTGGTTAAAGTGGAAAGTAAAAAGGAATCCAACTTCATATATTTAGACCAATGAGAAATGACTACACAAATTTAACAGCCAATAGAATTACACCATTTTGATCACACAGATCACCCCCCCCTACACCACTTTCATCCTCTTTAAAGACCCATTAGCCCTTCTTACATTTCAGAAAAAATACAGAGGACCATTAAAAAGCTCCAAAACACAAAAAAGAGGGAATATTCAGAAGCTTCATTTACTACAGCAGCATCACTGCCTCCTTCATGGTTTCAGTCTTCTTTGACTTAAATGCTTGCCCACCTCTAGAAGATGAGGAACTGAATGATGTTGATGAGATACTTTTTCCATTCAACCTCAATGAACTACCAGGGGACAACAATGGAGGTACATTGTATCCTCAACTCAGCCAACAGTCAGGACACCCTTAACCAGAAGTAGAGAACGAGCATGCACAGGCTGCACATGATCCCCCAGGTGCAGACAGTGAAGCAACAGAAGCAGGCAACGACACAACATACAATTTGCATCATCAACCAGTCATATGGAGGCTCAACAGGGATAAAAAATGCATATATTGATACAACTCTTAAAATTAGCACGTGGAGGATATCTACCTGCAAATTCATACAAGGTTGTTGCCACTCAGTTCAATCTATCACAAAAAACAATATCCAGAATTTGGAGGTCAACACGAGCACAAGAGCATGCAATGCAAGCACCAGATGTGAGTACACAATTTCACAAATGTGGTAGGAAGAGAGCTCAAGTTGATAATGCAAAAATCATGGCAATTAACATGGGGGACAGAACATGCCTCAGGGATTTGGCTACCAGTCTTGAGATATCAAAGAGCACAGTACACAAAATGGTCAAGAGGAAATGCATAATGCCACACACTAACCCACTCCATCCTGGCCTCAAAGAATCAAATATGAAAACAAGAATGAAGTGGATTCTCAGTCTACTACAGGGAGCTACACCAGAAAGTAAGACAAAATACTATGCCATGTTCGATTTTGTTCACATTGATGAGAAGTGGTTTCAATTAAGCAAGAAATCTCAGAGAGTGTACCTAACTTCACAGGTGAGTGTACCCAACAAGTCAGTAGCATCAAAGTTTGTATTTCCTCAAGCAAATTACGGATTCATGGACATGGTCAACAAGATAGTCATGCAAGATGAAGATAAATTAGATCCATAAACAGAGGGAGCACTTAAAGCCATACGGGTTCATTCATGCATGCAAGATCAAAACAAATCAGATCTATAAACATAGGGAGGAATTAAAGCCATCAAGGTTCAGTCATGCATGCAAGAATAAAAGAAATCAGATTAAAAAACATAGGGAGCAATTAAAGCCATCGGGGGACTTAGCTAATTGGCATGCGTAGGATCAGACCCTGTACTCTTAGTAGGCAAGACCTCAGTTGGAGGGGATTCCACCGGCAAAGGCTGCTCAACACAGTCGTCGTCTCTGGGCTTGTAGATGTCCTCAACCGATGGCTCAGAACCTTGGTCGGGGGAGTAAGAGTGATTTCCAGTGCAATCAAGCCCCCACTCACACTGAGGGTAGTCGGAGCATTGGTACGTTGCCGTGTCTTCAGAGGTGGGCTCGGGAGCACTGAAACCGTTGATCAAGGATTCTCGACTCATCTCAGAGGAAGAAGTTGCAGAGAAAGAGGCTGAGCGTTTGGTTGTTGAGAAAGAACTCGCTCAAGGGGACGTTTTGAGCTCGAACGCAAGAGAAGGCAAGAGCACTGCAATATTGTGAGACATCGAGCAAGATGGAGAGGAGATCGAGGGAGATCGAGCAAAGAAAGATAGAGGCGGACACAAATGGAGCTAGGGTTTGGTGAGATAAAAGAGAGCGTTTTCAGATTTGGAGAAATGCAAATGGGGAGCTCCAATAGGGTTATCGTATTTAAAGCCATCAAAATTGGACCTCAATCTCCAACATGGATCAACGTTTCCAACTGCAAATGGGTTGATCCAATCCAACTTGCAACAGAACAAAAAAAAAAAAGGTTGTTCTTGGTTGCAAAAAGAAATGGGTAAATTTGTTAAAATAGGTTGGGTTTTTTCTTCGATCCAATTGGGCATGAAATGTGGAAATTGGACAAAAATGGAGGGGCTTTAATGGTGTTTTTATAATGGTGTGAAAGGTAGGTGGAAAGTGGAAGAGAGAGAATGTAATTGGGAGAGATGGATAGGATGGGTAAATTGAGTTGTTGAATGAGGGTATTATTGAGAATAAATTGTAGATATAAAGGGAAAGAAAGGGGAAAGGGACAAATTTTTAGGGACGACAGAAATAGAAAGGGGGCGAACATTTAGGGACGGAGGGAGTAACTATTTTTCACGCATTCCAATGTAAAAAAGCATTACTAATTAGTAAAAAGCACTTATTTATATAAAGTATAGCAAGGCCGAAAACTAAACAAAATGTAAACAAGTGTCTAAGTTTTAAACATAAATATGCCCTAAAACAAACAACTAAATACATGCTATTAATATTCCCAATAAATGAACATACAATTCATAACTGAGTCCAACCCAACCTGAAATACTATAAGATTAGGGTTAGTCAAACACTTCTTAACCAATAACCTTAAGCTATCTAACCTATAATTATTCGGAATTACATGTTACTCAAGCTAAACCCATCCAGCTGCCACATCCAAATGACAAGCTTATCTGTCTTTTGTATAGCTTTGCTCATCTTTGAGGTGTCACTTTGCGTACAAATGCAAACTCAGTTCTAAGTTTACATATGTACATCATAACAACATATATGTGATCTTCAACAAAATCATGTAGACCTCCCTCCTATTTGTAATGCAGTCTTGCTTCACTTTATACGGCTCTTATTATTTAGTCTCCAAAAAGGTGTATTCTCCTCTTCAAGGATTTGCCCTTCTTATCTTTCTTCAATTTATTACTTGCTACTCCCTCGGTCCCATAATATTTGTCTTGTTTCTTTTTTCGTCGTCCCAAAATATTTGTCCACTTTCCTTTTATATCTATATCTTTCTTACAATATTACCCTCATTCAATATCACCTTTTTCTATATTATCCAATAAAAAATCTACTCTAATACCTCTTTTAGTCATTTTCTTTTTTCATTCTCTTTCTTTCCATCTTTATCAGGGGCGTAGCCAGAAACTTATCATTGTGGGGCCAACAAATTTTTACAACATAGCTAATGTACGTTTCGAGAAAGATGTAGAAATAAAAAATACAAATTTAGACAAAGAAGAGAACATATTTTATAGAGGATGGACTAAAAAATTTCAAAATAAAATTACATTAAGAAAACAAGAGTTTATAATGACAACTTATATAATTATGAATTATGTTTCAAAATACATTTAGTTAATTAAGAAAACAAAATTGTTTCAGAATACAAATTAATTCAATCTGTAAATATTAAAAGCTTATAACTAAAAAATAAAACTAAACTAAAACCCTCGTGCTAAATGAATTGTATGATTCGAGATATCCCAACAATAACTTATTTTTTCAAAGTTTTCGAGTTCAATCACATTATGAAAGTAGGAACTTTAGCAAAAGATAAAAACATTCTAACTAAGTAAATGACTTGTTAGAAGTGGTTTGTATATGTCCAATCTTCAAACGTTCATAACTTTTTACTCAAATGTTAGAATGGAGCGTATAATATATCAAATCGAAGCTATTGACAAGAGGAACATATATACGAAAAAAAAATCGGGATTGGGGGGCCATGGCCCCCACCTGCCCCCAAATAGCTCCACCCCTGATCTTTATCCATCAACATCACACACTCTCTCTCATTCCTATTGGCTACTTCTTTTCACTTTATTTTCTTAATTTGTGTGAAAACCGTCCTTTAGGACGAACAATATGGAACGGAGGGAGTATTTTTTAAGATCTTCTGCTTTCTTGTTTGGTGATAATTCCCGCTTGATTATCATTCAGATAACATATTGTGTGAGTAGTAGATGGAAAGGGAAAAAACGATACACAAAGGAGTGGTGTGTGAGATTATTGAATGTCTAGGATCATTTTGTGTATTCTCTTTACTTCAATGAATAAATTACCTATGATTAACTGATAATAAATGCTACTTTTTCATATTCTTTCTTTCTTTACCCTTACATCACATCATCAATGAGTATAGTCTTAGAGCAAGCCCAATAACTTCCCCAAATTCTTGGGAATTGGGATTTTAGAGATTTTGGACCAAAAAAGTGGTCCAACAGATACTCCATCTCATTCCCTATTTTGGAGTAATTCTCCAAAATGGGTTGAGCTCTCCCTAAATTTGGAGTGATCTCCAAATCCCCAAATCCATTTATTTTCCTTTTCTTTTTTCTTTTATTATATAATTTAATGGATAAATTAATTAAAAAGAGTCAGCCAAAGGATAAATTAATTTACTGGATAAATCACGATTAACAATACGATGACCCATAATAGAACCACCCCGACCTCCTCTTGAACTTTGGCTAGATTGACCTTTTTCTTCCATTTGAGCAAGTAAAAATTCTTCATATTCACCGTCAATAGTGTCATCATCATCCATGAATGTATCAACGAGATAACGACTACCTAATGAACGACGAGCCATAAAATTTATTTTTCAAATTGAAATAAAATGAGAGTAATGATTGTGTGAATGAAATAACAAAAATGTTGATATTTATATGCAAAAATATAAATGTTTATTTCCTTATTAATCAAATAACAAATAATTTATGATTTATTAAATTAAGATTCTAGAATATTTTTATTCCTTATAAGTCAAATAACAAATAAATTATCAATTAAGATTATTAAATATTTTTATTTCCCTAAAAGTTGAATAACAAATAATTATCATTTATTAAGTTAAGATTCTATAATATTTTATTTTTTTATATAAGATAATATGTAATTAGTTATTGTAATTTATATGGTAAAAAATTAAAGTATTAAATGCAATATTCTCCAAAATAGAGAATCTGTTGGAGTTGTGATGATTTTTTTGGGGGAATATGGCAGTTGATTCTCCATTTTGGAGAAAGTTATGGAGAAACTGTTGGGTTTGCTCTTACACAAGCAAGATTCCGGGGGTCAAAATAGAGGCACCCATACCATGATCAGAGGATGCGCCTGATAGACCCAAAAAAAACTGAAATTCAGCTATGTGACAACTGACAATAATAACTGAATTTAGTTAAAATGCCTATGACACACTCTTTCTTTCTTTCTTAATTTACCCTTACCTTTACCTTTTTTCGGATGAAAAAAAATGTGGCTCATTGACCCTCCTTTCTCATTTTCCAAAACACTTAAGTTCAGGCATTCTTAATTCAGTGCCATAATCCATTAATGCCCCCTCTTGTAGAGGAGTTCTTCTGCAATCATGTAAACTTGTGTTACACTTCAAATATGTTCACAAACATAACATATTATCGAACTTCCAAATTTTGGTCACTTATCATGATTTTTAATCAGAATCCTCATCCTAAAATATGTTCTAGGATAATACATACATTTAACATTCCTCAATCCTAATTACTTAATTATTTTTTAACTTCCACATGTTACTTTTACTGTGTAGCATATCACTTAAGAAGTTACAGTCAAAGGAGAGATTTGCATGATCATTTATTTTTTTGTCCCATATGATGGAGGACTCTCATGTATATTGTGTCAGCAACCATAGAAATCTTTTCGTTTCTTTTTTGTATCATAGCTTTATAATTCTGTGACATTTATCATCATAGAAATCTCCAATCTCAGCATGGCAGGAAAAAATAGTTCAGTGTTTTAACCATCAATTCATGCTTAGAATCAATTGTTCATGTACAAGATCATACAAATAGATCTTAGTTAGTAGATTTAGATTACTAGTTGATTCAAATTCAATCTTTTTAATTTTATCAACCCTAAACTGATAACTTTATTAAATTGTGATTATGCATGGTCCATGCAGGGCTTATTACAGGTGTGCCCTAAAGAACCAAACAAGTTGCCCTGCTACAAAGCAGGTTCAAAGGTGTGATCAAGACCCTTCCACCTTTGAAGTCACCTACAAAGGTCTCCACACTTGCAACCAACACCTGCCGTCGTCGTCGTCTCACCCGAATCCGAACCCCAATCAGGGTCCGGGTCCTGGTAGAGAAACCCTAATCAGCTTTAACCCGCCCAATAATAATCCATGCTTCATCCTCCATAACCAACAATTACCAACTAACCCTAACCAGGCCAATAATCCTACTAGCTTCCAATTCCACGCCACATCATCCGGCCCCACGACCGCCACCTCAGCAGTCATGCTGGCCACCACTTCCAACGTCGCCGTTGGAGGCACCAGCAGCACTTCTGCCACCAGTTCGCCTATAAATATCACCCATGATTTCCCTTTCGACCCGTTCGATTTCGATCCTTCGGATTTCTTTCACTAACTCCTCTTCTGGGTTATTCTTACATTCAATTCTAATACATTTTTTGACATCAAATCTGAAGTCTCTTGATTTACACTACTTTCCTAGAGCTAGCTGACGGGTTGATTAGCATACACAGATTCATTTGTTTGGATTCATTCTTTTGTGTTTTGGAAATTGGAACTAGTTAAACTATGGTTACCAAAATCTGAATGCATGATTGTTGTATGGAGAAAGTATTGATCTTACTTCTCGATACAATTTCCATGCATGTTCGTTTTTTCGTGACGTTTGTATCGTTTTATGGATGTTTTCTTCTTGGGAATAGGATGCTTTGGATACAATATAACTTTCATTTTATGTTGCTGTTAATTGTTGTTAATTCAGTTCTTTTATAGAATTCAAAAGGTTTTTTGGACTAATGTGATGGATAAGAGTTCTGAATTCTGATGGTACTTAGCGAGTTAAAAGAATTTTACTGATCTTATTAACCAAAAATGAAAGAAGACAAAGTCAGACTACTGTAATGACGAATAAGTTTACTGATCATAAAACATTCACAAATTAGAACCAATTTTCCAAATTTTATACATTTAGTAAAAATTTAGTGATAAAAGCCTAGGAAAAATGAGATTAATAAGCTTAACGAAGAAAAAACTTACAGATGTACAAAACGAATAAGCAACTTAAATTTGGCTTTGATTTCATATACGCTAACATCCAATTTAAATTCACCGCTAATATTACAATGCTTAATACTACAGACATTCCCAGAGAAATTGTTACCAAATAGAAGTTCGACAACTAATTCTATAAGTAAACAACACCTCAAATTCCAGATGACATTTTCTACAGTAAAAAAGGCAATAAATAAATAAAATAAAACAAATGACCTACGAATATTATGATTCCAAATTTACAATCAAACACATTCCGATTGTATTGTAGTAACCAAGTGCGCCTATAATTCAAATTCTTGATAGTATTCCTAAAATGGCCTAAACCCCTTGGCAAAATGACCATGAACAAGCTCTTGGATAAAATTTGAAGGTTCAAAATTGAACACCTACCAAAAGCTGAGACCACATCTCAGCCAAAAACATCACAATACCTGTTTTCCTTGGAATATTGTTTTCTTTCAACCCCTGCCATTTATTTTTGGAGTGGGGGCACTAAGCAAAAATGTATGAACCGCCAAAATATCATATACAAGTGAGAACCTGAGACCACATCTCAGCCAAAAACTGTGGGAAAACATAAACTTCAAAAGAAGCTAAGTCGGCTACAAAATTTACCTCTCAACCCGAGAAGGCGCAATAGAAAAAACAGAAATCCAACAAGAAACAAAACTAGGTACTAAATCATTGTTATGTCAAGTGTCAGAATTAGCCGATGGATTGATGTGTATATATATACCCACTAAGGAAGGCATAAACCAGAAGCGCCTACAAGTCTTTCTCATGTCAAGTTAATATTAGAGGGAGTCACCTTTTTTCTTCGCCAGGATTTTTTTTCTTCACCTCGATCAGCAGCTGGGTAAGTGGTGATTTTAGATGTGACTAGTGAAGTTTCAAAGATTGTGATGGAGGACGTATTTGACAACTTCATAGAAGGAAACGACAATCCCTACTGAAGGGCCTGCACGAGCAACTCTGGGACCCACACCCGCAAATAATCCTTTCATTCCTCCGTCCCTGTTTTCCATAAAACACAAATGGTTATTTGGAAGATATATATGAGACACAAATACTTCATAGAGGACTTGGCAAAAGCAATTTATAGAAAAAATTGTCTCTAATCTTTAACTTATCATGAAATTGTTTGGGAGCTGTTTACTTGTATGGGAAAAGATTTTTCTCTAACTTTTCCAGACAAACCATATCCTGGTCTTTTTCGTTTTTTGTTTTATGGTTAGTGGGTCTATGGGGCATACCCCCTTCCCTTGGGCAGGGGTACCTCCATCTTGACCCACCAGATTTCGCTGTAGCGAAATCTCACTGGGTCAATGTTGTTGTTGTTGTTGTTGTTGTGTTTTATGGTTAGTGGGTGAAAATATAGAATAGTACTGGCAGAAAAGCAGAATGCAAGTAGATAAATGACTAAGAGAACCAATACGAACAATCAGTATTCACGAAGCATGATCAATAATAACAAAGAAACCGGTTGCACATACCTCCAAACACCTACTAATGTCTGCTTGGTAGTCATCCTTAGTGCCTTGAGGGGATCTTTCTGAAAACCAAAACAAAAAATTATGACATGTAAGAATATAAGACAAAAGATATCATTGAATCAGAAATTAAAGTAGTGTTTAAATTTAAAATCAAACGTATCCAAGCAAGTAATTAGATTTTTAACTAATTACCTCTATTTGCCTCCTTGTCCTTGCAACATCTAGTGGACAGGTTGCTGCAGCAGCTATGCTTCCGGCAAGAAATGCTGCAGAAAAATTAGCACCAAGCACAGTGCCCAAGTGTTTTTCATCTCCCACTGAAACGCCCAACTGTCTCCTAATCTGCTCATTGGTGAAGTCAGGCATGATAAGACAACTAAACACTAAGCCTTTTAGATGTGAGACAAAACTAATGCAGATATTTACCGGTTCCATGGTTGCCCAGCAAATGGCAGAAAACGGAACATCACGAGCAAGTTGTGCCCCAAGTCCAGTCCACAGCACACGGTAGCTTTGCACTATAACAAGGGAACAGACATTATCAGGTATTGGAGCTTTTTCTTTTTTGTAAAAACAAAGCCCTAAAACATGCAAAATTTTAAAGAAGTCTTTTTGTATTGACTTGGCTAAGTGAGTACAATAGTAATCTTAACAATGGCACCAAAATTTCTAGATTGTATATTTCTATTATAGATGTAGAAAGTAGAACATTATTCTGCTTGGACAGAAACTACTATACTGTGCAAATAAATACTCCCTCCGTTTCAAAATAGTTGTTCTTAGACAAATTTACACATGTATTAAGGAAAAAAAATTCTCCCAAAATTACCCTTATTAAAAGGTACTTTATACTTCTAAAAGTTGCTTTGAGAAACGTGTATATAATTAATGTGGTGTAATTATTAGGGGTAATTTCTTATATGAACAACTATTGTGAAACAAGAAAAATAGTCTATATGAACAATTATTGTGAAACGGAGGGAGTATGTAGTAACGATAGACTCTTAAAAGAGACACTTACGCCTGTTTTGAAAACTACTTGTAGTTTCAACATTAGATACAATTCCTAGAAGGGTTCTCAAGACACCAGGGGGCTTTTGTCCAGTCTCTTTGAATGCCTGTTAACACAAACATTTTCACATTGATAAGCAAATATCAAAGTGAATAACTGTGGCAAGATCAAAGTAACTGCAACATGTAAACAAAATACATCATATAATCAAAAGGTGGGCGGTCATGTATATACTAACATACCTGCATACGAGTTTTAGCTAGATCTATAGGGTAACACACAGAGCAAGACAAAGAGCGTGCCAGTGAGCCAGCGACCAAAGGAACAAATGGCTTCAGACCAGGAGCATTTGCATCCACAAAGTCTCCCATACGATCACGGAAAACATCATAGCAAGGTAGATAAATCGCAACCTGTTCAAAGAGTAATAAGCAACAGATAAAAATATAAAAGGACAACAAGCAGATGCATTCAAAGGTTCAAACAGCTCACCATTGGCACCGCCAATGCTAGACCTGCATTAGTTCCTCTCCATAGCCTTAAAAATCCTTCCTGCACACGTATTCCATAAAAACATATATTAATGTCTGGAAAAGGTAATAATAAAGTTAGATTGTATTCTGCCAGTAATATTCTAAATTCATTTCTGTCAACTTATAAAAACTGCATTCCTTGTCTTTTTCATTTTCTCCAACTTTCATTAACTTTAAGATGTTTGCAAGGCTAAAAAACAAATGTCAAATGTGAAAGGTAATATGTTGACAATGTCAAAAGCTTAAAAATAGCAGGGTGAATTTTCTAAAAGATTTTTTGTTTCCAAATTATATTAAAAACTCATATGTAGACCAAAGATGCAAACTCTGAATACCTACCTGCCGGACAATTTTATACAGGGTGTCAAAAGTTCCTTTATACTGAAAGCAATCTGGAGGGCATATTGATACTGTGCCTTGAATACCAGCACGACTGCATGTTGGTGAACATCTTAAATCTGCAAACATCTGAACCACAACAGCAAAGAAAGGTTAGATGCAATTTGCCAAATTGGAGCCAAAAGATCAATCTTCCAGCACATAAAACAGTTGTATCATTTTCACTTTAAGCAAAAAAAATGAAGAAAGAAAAAAATGAAAGAGAAAGGGAAACCGAAAAGGACATGTTTTGTTAATTGTTAATAGTATTTATTCCTCAAATAAGGCACCCATTTACGATAAATGGTCGTACAAAGTATATGAAGAAAACACAGTATTAAAATGTAGAGGCCAGGAAAACTTTCAAAACTATAGATGCCTGCTATGGAGATGATCGTTCCATATTACACAAACATGTATGCAAATAAATATACATTACATGTGACTTGTCAATATACTAGAAGGGATAAATCTTGAAAATATAGCAGAATTGCTCAATAATAAACATAGCAGAATAGCAAATCATAAGGAATAGATGGAATCTAGAATCCCTTGACATGATGCACAGAATTAGTCTAGATAATAGGAAATTCTGCATAAGTAATATAAGTAACTAAAGAAAAAAAAAAGGTTTAAGAAGACCTCATTCCTTCTATTCATCAACTTCTATGAAAATTTTCAGTAAGAAATATCATGGTTTAAACTGATTTCCCAATATAAATCTTCATTTGAAACAAAGAATTGTAGATTAAAGAAGACTGCATTTTCTAAAAGAACCCTAAATATAAAGAACCTACCATTGTAGGTCCGAAAAATGCCATACGACTTGTGACATTGCCAAGTGGGTGACAATATGGTGCACCAGCAGCCTGTGTTTGCATCCTGGTCTGCCATTTTTTACAGGCAAAAGTTATTTAACAAAAGAACAATAGTTAAGTTTAAGTCTATAAGACAGAACAATTTACAGCTTTAAACTATAACTTCACAAGGTGGTAGCTGAATGGCTCAGAAACCCAACAACATTTAAAACACAAAAGCAATTAGCAGGAGACATTGAACAAATTACAGTGGATCATTCTCACAGAGATAATAATCCATTAGTCATTAGACCATTTCTCTCCAAAAAAAAAACATTACAAATGTTTTTCAGTGAAAAGAAAGAGATATCTAGCAAAAAAGAACCGTCAGAGGAATATTCCCAGCTTGTAATTCAATTGCTTTTAACTGAAACAGAATTAAACTTTGATCCTCAAGGACCTCAACTCTTTAAGTGCAGTTTCTATAGAGAAACATTTACAAATAATACTCAAAAATCCAATCAAGGAAAATGCACTTGACATCTCAAGTCCTGAAGAGTACTAACTTTTAAGGCGGAAAAGTCATTCACGAATTCATCATATCTCTCATAAAGGAAGTTACCATGCCAACACACATGGATGCTAACTTCAAAATAATCATGTAGCAACCACGGACCACCCAATAACCAACAATTGAAGGAGACAATTCCAATAAGAGCATGATAAACAAATGATGAAAAACAATTCATAAAGCCATAGCTAAGTAAATGTATACACAAATTAGGTCAAATACCTTGGCAACATCAAGAGGATTTACAAGGACAGCAGACAGGAATGCAGCTCCAGCCGCCGAGAGCGCCTTGGCCACAAATGGCCCGTCAGACGAACTTTTTGAAGGCTGCTGTAGCAATTGAGGGAGCCCTAACCTTTCAGAAACCATATATTCCGCTTGTCCACCGGATGATTGCTCTGTACTAATCCATTGGAGGCCTCTTTGATCTGAATCCACCATTTGTTGAACTCCCCTAGTTATCTCCCCCTCCTACTTCCACAATAAGACAATCTCTGCTTTCTTCCTCCCTCTGCAAAAATAAGATGAAAGAAAAATCTCAATTTGAACATTAATATGAAACACAAAAATTAGGATTGCGATTATGAAATCACGGATTGTTCAAAAGGGGGGGGGGGGGGGAATCTAGAACTCGAGCATTAGAACAAGAATCAATCAAACGAACCGTGAGCTAGGGCAAGATAGGAGGCCATGAAAGGCATGAATTGCAGCAAAAATAAGAATAGGCGGAAAAGCCTGTGTTTATATGAATCTAGATGGTTCAATTAGGGCAAAAGGGCATAGGAAGAGATCGTATAAGATTGGAATTAGGATCAAAAGCAGATTATTTGGATTTCCAGGGGAACAGGGTGGCCATGAAAGTTGGAGGAAGAGAAGAGAAGAGAACTTACAGCGAGAGAGAAGCGAAAACCCCTCAAGGCCACGGGTACACACAGAGAGAGGAGTAGGGCAATTAGGAAGCACTCTTCTAATATCAATTTTTACATCTAATATATATGGTAATTAATTAATTAATTGTTTAAAGATTATAATTTTTTTTTTTATAAGATTCAAGATTGTAAGTTAATTAGTCTTTTTTATATAAGGAGTGTTTAGGTCCTCCCTATAAATTACATAATCACTCTATTTTTTTAAGAAAAATAGTGTGATATTATTATATATCTAATTATACAAACAGAATGGATACATTGATAAACCATATACATGATCGTGTTTCGACTCAAACCTTAAATAAACTACACAAAGAACTACCACAGACTCATGTCTATTAATAGGACTACAACAAACAAGCATTAGAATAAAAAGTTACCCTAAATCGAAAAAAACCATCATCATAAGAGGTTCTAATAGCAACCTTTCCCATCCCTTATCAATTTTATTATTATATGAAATTTCACACATCAAAGCCATAATACATTGAAGATTTAATTGGCCATGGAGGCTTTGACGTGGAAGGCGGGGGAGGAAATTGGACTTGTTCGAGAAGCTTGTGAATTTAGTGGGCCCAAGGCCCAACGCCTTTTGTGGTCGACGTTTGTTGATTCTCTCCTCCGCTCCTGTCTCATTCCAGAATCTCCCAAATTTAATTTTCAAACTAGAATTATCCACAAATTTTAAATTCGTAATCTACTTGTTTCAAAAAATATACATTCGTAATCTACTTCGTATATTTTTGTTACTATAATTTTGCAATTACAGTGTGATACTATGATGCGTTTTACATGTTTCGATTTTATTAAGATAGACTATTGACCATGGTGAATTTCAGGGTAGCCCATATAATAGTTACATTGTTTTCCTTAGGTGATTAACATATTTTTTTTTTGCTGCTCACTGGTTCACCAGAGTTTTTTGGTTACGTTTACTTCGATCCGGATCACGCACTTGATTTTGACGGGTGAGTCTCTCAAAAGAAATTTTTTATATCCACTGGAGTTGAAACCCAAACTTCGTGGATATGGAGCAGACCGCTTACCACCTCAGCCAACTCACTTTAGTTTAGGTGATTAACATATAGTTAACATGGATAAGAAGTACAAAATATGACTATACACCAACTAAAACCTGTGTAATTTATTATTACATTTTACCTTCTTCCATAATTAATCATAAAGTGTTTGGGTCCATCTGTTTCTATACTTTTGGTATAGGGAATCAGGTTTGAAATGAGCGAAACCGATTCCAGTGTTTGATTGAAGTCAAAGTAATTAAGTATGAGAATCACTCATTACTAGGAATGAACCATATCCCCAATTTCCCTTGTATTTGATATCCCATCTTTTTTCATGGGTATGGGTTAATCCTAACTAATATCTCATCTTCATTATTGTGTTTTCATCAGAGAAGATGAAGTAGAAATTGTGAATTTAGGGGTTAATTTCGTGTATATTGTGATGGTTTGTTGCCAAACTGGAAAAATTAGGAGGTTTTTTTTATTTGCAAAGTTTTTCTTCCTCCTCTGCTTCATTTTCTTCCTCTTCTACTTTATTGGGCTTAGCAACCCACATGATAACTTAGATTTGAGAGGGCGGAAAGGGAATTGAGAGATCGAACTTGCTTTCTTGGTATTTGGTTCTCACGTTGTGTGGATTGAGATTTGGGTGCTGGGTATTCTAGATATGACAGAATCCCTAATTTCACATCTAAATTTTTTCACCAAACACCAAATTTCAAGAATGAATAAATCTCATTCCAAATTCATTCCCGATTTCAACCCCATTTTCTACACCAAAGGTATAGAAACAAACCGACCCTTATGTAGCTGGAAGTTGGAAACATTTATTCCAAAATATTGGTTTGGTTTATTATTTTATTTTCATATATTTGGCAATAATTAGAGGCTTTTGGTGTAAATTTTTTTTTTAATATGTTTTAAGATTTGACAAAACACACCCTTCAAAAAAAATATGACAAAATATAAAGGTATAAATCCATCGAAGAGGTCAGTGGTTGTAAAAATGCTCCTGTGCCTTTAGAGTTTTGGCCCATTCTCTTATTGGGCCAATATCTGAACCCAAGCGTAGCCCACACCTACATTTTAAGTTCTGTATTGTTGTTTCAAATGTGAAGTTAGCCTAACATCACATATATCATACAAATTGGATGGTTTTTTTCTCATGTAATGTACTATTCAAATTGAAATATGAAGATTTATATTAAAAAATTCATATATGGATTTGCTTTCAATATGTCAAATATGATTCTACACATGAAGACCTGTCACGTTACTAAATATCATACAACATAATAATTCTGATTTCATTTTCTAATGGATAAAAATGCAATCTATATTATTTCAGATGTATTCATTTCATTAACTCATGCTATTTGAAGCATTTTTCCTCTTAAAAAAAAGATGGAATTATTGGGACCTACCCTTACATTCGAATGAAGTATATAGCACAAAAGCTTGCAACAAGTAGTCATTTATAAATTCTTATGAGAATGAATTATTTAACTTATATATAAGTCATGATTTAACATATAAGCAGGCTAGGCATGCAGGTGTAAGAAGAGAAGATAATGTAGAAAAACTGGAATCCCCTAAACACTAATAAAAGCAAATGATTTTGAGACGATGTGGTGTTGGGCAATGCCCATACACACTCTGCTACATCGTATTATTAGATGACCCTCCTACATACGCTCGGCTCTACCATTAGGATAAGGGCCAAGTTTATTCAGTGCATGATGTTAAGGTTGCTTATATATATTTAGGGCTCGTTTGGTATCGATATTAGATATCGGTATCGGATACGGATATGAGATATCATTCATATCTCATATCTCTCATACCTTTTTGTTTTGGGGTCAAATAGCATGGCCTTTGGCTTTGTTTTGATATCAAAATATGACCCGATATCCATATACTCCCATACCAAACACAAGATATGACCCGATACCGATATCTAAATCCATATACTCCCATACCAAACACAAAATATGGCCCGATACCGATATCTGATATCAGGATATATATCAATACCAAACGGACGCTTAATAATAAGTACTGTTGTGTAAGTGAAAAAAAAAAACTAGCTGGTAAGTCAAGATAACTAAAATGATGGTCGATCACTCGACCTAGAAGGTAATAATATAGGTATATCCGACAAGTTGGAAATTTGATTATTCGCGAATCTAGATCTTTTTATTGACACGGAAAGCGTTTAAGGGAGTCTCATTGGGAGGCCGATCATCAATGCTACTTAATTTAATGGATAGTAACGTGTTAGTAAACATACAAAGCATTACAATGTTTTCTGGATAGCAGAAATAACAGAAACAGAAATAAGTTATTTAAAAAGGAAAACTTTCAAATCAATCAATTAGTCGTAGCTAGAAAGAAAAACCCCTATATTTAAGATTCCTTCTCAGAAGATTTCAATAGTTCACTAATGTATTAATTTTCAACGGTTACAAGGCAAGTCAAGCTCCCAGGTAACTTCGGCACCAACAGAAGTTCAGCCAACTAGACTTCTACAACCCTAAACGTAAATCCAACAATGAATGAACTACCGACATGAGTCATAAACTCTCACGTAGAATATTCACCAGCAAACGCCACAACCACACGAACAACTCTTAAGCTTTCACTTCTCGATTGTTCGCCATCTTCAACAACTCGAAAAACCACACGTTTAACCTAAAAGTTACATCCTTATTTATAGAGCCTCGTGGGATCTGATCTCTATTATCTGATCTCTATTATTTCCTTGCCACGAAATTAACAAATTTTCCATCCCAAAATCTCCATAAAATCACAAACTCAATTAACCATATCTTTTTTATATCCAAAACCGAAAGATCTCGATATATCTTATCTTTTGTTTCAACAAATCTTCAAAGTTCTATCTTATCTTCTCACAAACAACTCAATCTTAGATGTCAAATCACCGTCGAAGTCATTTGCTCATCAAGATATGGAAACTTGTCAAATTTAAAAAGACGCGTAGCTTCCCGCAGACACTGTCTAGATCATCAATCGTTCCCTCATGATGTTTCATCACTCTAACAATATGTTCTTTTCTTGTAACACTCTTGTGAAAACTAGTGAAACAATACATTAATCTTTAAAATTAGTTTGTTATCATCAAAACTAAGAGAAAGCATGGAACAAAGAATGTTCCAACATACTTCATAGGGAAATTCGAATTATCTCACCAATATAATAAAGTCTGGTGTGACAATATGACGTGGGACATGTCCCGACGTGCATAAGCATGTTATCGTCTAACATATAAGCCCATGAGGTTTCATCATATAACCAATTGAAAATAGGATGAGTCACGCATGGATTTATACGGTGGACAAGTTTTGTCATAAATTCCAATGTGGGTAGATTTTATCTCATCACAATACAAGGCCATATCTATCATTTGTTGTTTTATGTGCATTATACTCTAGAATATGGTATTCACATTACAAATGGGCAAAGGCATTGAGTTATCTTGAAAGGCATAATTAGATTTTGATCGGGTTAGTGTCCGACAACTCGAAGATCTATTACTACTACAAGTTGTGTTGTTTTGCTTGATTCTTCTCCTACATGTGGAAGTCAAAGAAACAACCAGTTGTTTATAGGATCCCTTCTTAAGCAACTAAGCAAGTACAGATCAATGGCACATGAACAAATCAACATTGTGTAATGGGCCGATTTAGTTTTTGTTGGGCTAAGAATCTTGTTGGCCCAAAGAGATTACACGGCGATCAATCGGTCGGACAGGAGAAATCCGAAGGAGAAGTCCAGTGGGTCGAAGCACAACCATCCGGATAATCCAGTTATAATATCCATCAGAGAAGTGAATAAGATCGAAGGGAAGTTGGAAGATTATGGCAAGATCTCTTGAATTGCGTATGGAAATTCCGTGATCTCCAAATCATTCGGGTTTCCTAAAAAAATAAACTTTCATATATAAATGATGTATATGTAAAACAAAGGACACACAAAATCAAGAGAAGGAGAGAACTTCTACTTGCATAAGAATTCTAATAAAACAATGTTCTCAATTGTGATTTTCGATTTTGACCTTCGCAAAAGGGCGCAAAAGTGATGCGGTCACTTTTCGTCCTAAACATTTATGTTGCTATAATCAAGTTCGAGGGGACTACTTGGGAGTTTATATGTTGTCTCCCTATAACAAAATAGAGGCATGTAAATGAATAACATAATTCATACTCTCTCTCTCTCTCTCTCATTCTTCTACTTCTTCCCCCTTTTCTCAAATTCTCTTGCGTGTCATGTCAAATGGGCATCATAGTGAATTAGTGATGTTCTTGTATCATTTATCCATCATTCGTTTCTGAGTTGACTATGTGAGCTTGATCATTGCGGATGGAACTAGATTGCGTAATATGGAAACCCGATTCAACAATTACAAATTTTCATTGATTCTATGTGAAAATTCATGGAAGAAACCTGACAGAATGAGGAATCTTATCTACAATCGAATGAAGATTCTGCGAATGAAGACGAAGCAGTCAATCAAGGAGATAAGGAAAGAGCAAAGCAATGCAAGGAAGGAGACAAGCAATGGTTTTAAATAGATCATGGAAATGATGCGACCGCTCTAACTTGGGGGGATTTATTCCTTCATCGGCACTGGTAAACAATTATGACGTGAGAAGTAGAGGGGTTCTTGCGTCTGAGGGCGATCCTTTTCCTAGAAATAGGAGAAGGGACTTGTGCGAGGGCCACCAGACTTTAGAAATTCGAAGTCAAGAACCTCGTCATAATCAAGAACCGTCAGAACAAAAATCATTATTGGAGGAATGATTTAAGAGGAAATCGCTTTCTAAAAGTGGATTTTTCAATCTTCGATGGCACTAATCTACATAGTTGGAATTAGAAGTGTGATAGGTACTTTACTACCTTTTCGACTTTTGAATTGCAAAAGACTTATTTAGCTGCAATATACATCAACGTGGGAGCAGATGTATGGCTCCAAGGATTTATGATGTAGAAATCGAATTTTAGTTGGGATGAACTGATCGAAAGAAGTTGTTTGTATGCGGTTTGGGATGGTAATGGATCAGAGATTATTGAGGAGTTTAATAAGTTAGAAAAGAAAGAAAGCCTAGATGATTATATGGAGAAACTTGAGGAATTTAAGAGTTGGGATGTTGAATTTAGATTCTCATTTACAAAAACACTAGAAGTATATGCTCGTGCATTTGCACGGGTTAATAATTCTATTTAAATTATTTTTTACATGTTTATGTTTAGGTATTTAGTTTTTTCAAATATTATATTCCATTAATGAAACTTTTGAAGTTGTATATGTTTTTTACATATAAGTTATCACATGCATTTACAATTCACATTCAATCATTTAGAAAACCTATAAAAATATAGGTTTTATAAATAATTAATTTATGCTTGATGTAAAATATCAAGTAAATATTATGTGTGGAAGTTTAAGAGGCTAATGTAGAGTATGTAAGATATGTATGACATTAAGTCTATATGAGGCAATTAAATGCTTTAAATTCAAAAAATTAAATGTAAAGAAATACAAATTTATATGTAGGTTAGATACTTCGTGTCTAGTTTTGTTAGTGGCTTGAAAAACGAAATAAGCTAGGAAGACCAACCTCTTTGATGGTCTACGAACATGCAAGATTGCATAATGAGACAGTTCAAGCCATAGTTAAACTTAGTAAGCCACCTTGGAGGCCTACTGACCTAGGAATCCCACAATTTCCTACAAGAGTTCAAATCTTGAAGGAAAATTTTCTCATAAAACAAGTTCATCTAGTTCTAATATTGTAGCCGGGGATAAATTTGGCAAGAATGTTTTGCTCATAGTGATACGGACCCGGTGTGGATTCGTATCGGAAACCCTTGTTAGTCAAGGGGGTTGAGCCTAATCCGGTGTGGACTCCGACTCGGGATAGAACAAAAGACAAAACAAAGAAAAATTTAGGGCAAACTAATTCTTGGATAAATTATGAGAATGGATTCCAAGAGTATTTATACCTAGGCCCTAACGGTTCAAAAAAGGCGTCCCGGGAAAGAACCGTAAAGAACACCCGAGAAGAGAGCGAAGCTCTAGTTTATAAAAATTACATAAATCCAATATAATGCTAAAATATGAAATACTAATTCTAAAATTATAAAGTACTAACATAAAATTATGAAATATTAGTCGTCATATCGTTTTGGACGACGACGAACTCTGGATGGCCTTGTAGCTGAAATCTCTTCCGTATCATTCTCTCCCCCGATGAGCATCGGCTTGTCCTCAAGCCGTAAATCAGGAAAAGCGCGACAGAGCACAGCAACCGGCTCCCAAGACGTGGCTGCAGGCGCCCCGTCAGCCCACTCGACGAGCCATTCCACTCACGGTTGCCCATCAACAATCACTTCACGTACGGCCGTGGCTCGAATTGGGCGAGAAATCGGACGGTCGTACAGAAATTCAGGTGGTAATGACGCCGGCTGAATTGGATTTCCGTCTGTAATAAACGGGCGTAGCAACGACACATGAAAGACATTGTGAATGCGTGCCGATGCCGGGAGCTCCAATCGATAAGCCACGGGTCCAATACGCTCAAGAATAGTGAAAGGACCATAGAAACGACGAGCTAACTTAGCAGATAGAGGACGACTCACCTAATGCTGACGATAGGGTTGAAGATTCAGCAATACACGATCACCAACCTGAAACTCCACGTCCTTTCTGTGTTTATTAGCCTGTGAAGACATGCGATGTTGCATTTAGGTCAAATTTGATTTAATCAGATCCAACACTTGTTCCCTGTCTCGGATTGCTTCCGACGCTGGTGTCGGTAGACCCCCCGGAATTGTGACCCTGGCAATAGGTGGGGCCTCTCGTCCATACAGAGCCTTGAACGGAGACATGCCCAATCCTTCATGAAACATGGAGTTCAAGGCGAGCTCAGCCCAAGGTAGAAAATCAAACCAGCGTCGAGGACGACCCTGAGTGAATGCTCTCAAATATTGTTCTAGACTTCGATTTTTGACTTCCGTCTGACCATCAGTCTGCGGATGATATGCCGTACTGTGGTGAAGCTTAGTACCGCTCAAACGATGTAGCTCAGACCAAAAGGCACTGCGGAAAATAGGATCCCTGTCGGATAGAATTGTCGCTGGAATACCGTGCAGTTTAACTACCAAATCAACGAATAAACTTGCGACCTTAGGGGCGTCAAAAGAGGGTCCGAGGGCCCCAAAATGGGCATATTTCGATAATTTGTCTACCACCACCAAGATTGTAGTGTGGCCCCGTGATGGTGGTAACCCTGTAATGAAATCCATGGACACGTCGTCCCACACCTGTTGAGAACCGATAAAGGCTGAATTAAGCCGTCAGGTTTCCCCGTGCTGTACTTGGTAGATTGGCATATAAGACAGGAATCAACAAAGCGCTTAACATCTGTGCGCATACCCTTCCAGAAAAATACCTCGGCAACACGACGAAAAGTGCGGTCGATGCCGGGATGACCAGCGCTATGTGAGGAGTGAAATTCGGTCAAGATATCGGCCTTAAGAGTAGAAGCCGCACCAATGACTAAGCGATGTCCGAAATATAGAATACCGTCATGCACTCGGAATGGATCAGAAAGTGAACCTGCGGCGGCAGCTGCGTGCCACTCCCTCAAATCCGCTAATGTGTCATTTTCGGTCCGAACACGGGCTAATAAATCCGGCAAGGGAGCCGAAAAAGACAGAAATTGCTTTAGAACCGCTTCATCCTCAATCATAGAACGAGACAGCGCGTCGGCTACACGATTACTCGCGCCGGATTTGTACTCAATGTGAAATTTATAACCCATAAGTTTCCGCATAAAGAATTGCTGATCAGGTGTCTGAATTACCTGAGTGAGAAGTTCCTTCAAACTCTTCTGATCGCTACGGATCATAAATTCCCGGCCGAGCAAATACTGTCTCCATTTCTGGACTGCGGAAACGATTGCAAAGAGTTCCCTATGATATGCGGAAGACCCGCGACGTCGAACGCCCAACTTCTTGCTGAAGAAAGAGAGAGGTCGCTCATTCTGTAACAATACCGCACCCACGCCTTCATCTGATGCGTCGGTTTCAACGGCGAACTGCGTGGAGAAATCCGGAAGCTGTAATATTGGCGGCGACATCATGGCCACTTTTAGGCGCTGAAAAGCAGAATTTGTCACCTCAGACCATACAAATTTATCTTTCTGCAAGAGGTCTGTCAATGGAGCCGCTAATAAGGCGTAGTGGCGGATAAATTTTCGATAGTAGCCAGTCAAACCCAGAAAACCACGCAACTGCTTAACTGATTTAGGTGAAGGCCAGTCTGCCATTGCAGACAGCTTGGCAGGGTCGGCAATGAGTGTGCCGGCTGTCACAATATGCCCTAAATATTCGACTGTAGTAGTACCAAAGGAGCATTTTGAGCCTTTCACAAAGAAATTATTCGCCTGAAGAATCTGTAAAACTGTATCAAGGTGAGAGGCGTGAGCAGCAACTGATGGACTGTATATCAGAATATCATCAAAGAAAACAATGACGAAATGGCGCAGATGCTGAGCAAATAAATTATTCATAGCAGCTTGAAATGTAGACGGTGCATTAGTCAAGCCGAACGGCATAACTAAAAATTCAAAGTGACCGTCATGGGTACGGAAAGCCGTTTTATAGACATCGGAAGAGTGCATCCGAATCTGATGGTACCCAGAGCGCAAATCAAGTTTAGTAAAAATAATAGCATTCCCCAATTCATCAAATAACTCATCAGTAGTGGGAATAGGAAACTTATCTGCGACTGTGATGTTGTTGAGGGCTCTGTAATCAATGCAGAAGCGGAAGCTGCCATCCTTCTTTTTAACTAACACAGCAGGCGAAGAGAATGGGCTAGTGTTGTGCTGGATAATACCCTGATCGAGCATGGCTTTAACCTGTCGTTCGATTTCAGACTTCTGAAAGTAAGGGTATCTATACGGCCGAACATTCACTGGTTTCGAACCCGACTGTAAATGTATCCGATGGTCCCATGTACGAGACGGAGGTAAGTCGAATGGCATCTGAAAGACAGGCATATGTTGTTGGAGGACGTGGCGGATTTCCGAGGCTACGTCCGCAGGGAAGTCGAGCACTTCAGGCGCAGGGTCCGGAGAAATATGTAGGATTTCAAAGCATTCAACATTCCCCTCCGAAGCACAGAGCGAGTTAAGAGCCGACATTGAAATCGGTTTTGGTGATTGCCTGTCGCCCTTCAGAAATATGTCAACATTATTCCAGGAAAATTGCATGGTTAATTTAGCATAATCGTGGGACACAGTGCCCAGGGTCTGAAGCCATTGAACTCCAAGAACAACCTGCGGTCCATGCACCGCCAAGACATAGAGATCAATAGAGAAAAGATGGTCGTGTAACACAACACTAGTAGTGGGGCATTGGTGAGAACATAATAGATAAGCGCCATTGCCAACAAAAACCCGGAAAGGTGAAATTTTCAACAAAGGTAATTGTAATTGCTCAGCTAATGCAGGATGAATGAAGTTATGAGTACTTCCCCCTACAATCAGGACTTGAATTTGTACTCCATTAATCGAGCCGGAGAGTCGAAGAGAACGTGGATTCGGTAGGCCCTCCATAGAATTGAGGCTCGAAATATCGGTTGTAACAGCTAATTCCTCCGTGTGCTCGTCCTCCTCGTCTTCATCACTATCGTCACAGCTTAATAGCGCTAGAAAACGGGGTTTACAGCGATGACCCCGAGAGTACCTCTCATCACAATTCCAACACAAGCCTTTTTTAGTACGTTCATCACGTTCAGCAATAGAAAGACGTCGGATTGGAAGAGAGGAGTAATTATCGTTAGGAGTAGGCGCTGGCGGTGTAGATTCCGCCGATCCCGAGGTAGGTGCGGCGGCTGGCTTGGTTTAGGGCGTCCCTTGGCGCGGCGTCGCTGGGTTCCAAGATCGTCGATTTGCTAGCCATGGTGACATGGTTTCAGTATATGAAGCCGCCAGTTCTCTCGCTAAGGCGAAAGCCTGTGCTAGTGTCGTCGGGTTTCGCAGATTCAACTCCCGACGCACAAGTTGTTTTAAACCGGCTTTGAAGAGAGATATCAAGGTTGTTTCAGACAAGCCCGTCACTTTGTTCAACAATGCCTCAAATTCAGTTTGATATTCGAGGAGGGATGATTTCTGTTTCAGATTTGCTAAAAGCCCTGTATAGTCCTCGTAATACGTCGGATCAAAATGCTGTTGGACGGATAATAGAAATGTTGGCCATGTTTCCCCACACTGATTCCGCCTTTGATAACGAAACCAATCCGATGCTGGATGGTCAAATAACATGCCCACCAAGCGGAGGCGATCCGGATCCGCTGTTTGAAAGTAATCGAAGTATGCCTGAACTTTGAAGATCCAGCCGTTCGGATCCGACCCGTTGAAACGAGGGGGGTCGACTCGCATTTTCGAAATGGTGTCTGACGCCGTTGACAGTCGAAGACCCGATCTACTGTCCATGAACGGGTTCTGGTGTGGTAGCGTATGAGACGCCATGGCTTGCTGAGTAGAAAACCCCGTTGGCTAGATCGCTAGAGGCGATGCCGACAATGGAGGTAGCGATGGAGACGGCGTCCAACCCATAAAGGGCGAGACAGAAGTGCTCGGTCCGGCGGGAGGGGGTGTATAGGTGCTGGTAGAGGGCGGCGGCCAGCCAACATTAGTGTTTGCAAACGGGGGTGTACAACCCGTGAACAAGGCGACGGCGTTAGGGTTTGCCGATGTTGAATCAAAGCGTGCGAACGGTAGAGCCTGCGTTGCGGCCAGGGGAGCGATCGACGGCCAAGCGGTGGTGAGTTGCGTCGTCGAAATAGAAGGCGCGGATACAGCCGCCGATTGGGGTGGTGGTTGCCTCCACGCGGTACACATCTCGTTGTTGCGAGCTTTCTCAATCTCAACGTCGCGACGGAGTTGCTGGAAATCGTCGTGAAGTTGGAGAATCAGATCATGGAGCTCCGGCTTGTCGCCGGCGGTTTGGTCGGACGTGTCTACGGGAGACTTAGACATGGTGGTTCGATGTGAAAGCACCAGTTGATACGGACCCGGTGTGGATTCGTATCGAAAACCCTTGTTGGTCAAGGGGGTTGAGCCTAATCCGGTGTGGACTCCGACTCGGGATAGAACAAAAGACAAAACAAAGAGAAATTTAGGGCAAACTAATTCTTGGATAAATTATGAGAAAGGATTCCAAGAGTATTTATACCTAGACCCTAACGGTTCAAAAAAGACGTCCCGGGAAAGAACCGTAAAGAAAACCCGAGAAGAGAGCGAAACTCTAGTTTATAAAAATTACATAAATCCAATATAATGCTAAAATATGAAATACTAATTCTAAAATTATAAAGTACTAACATAAAATTATGAAATATTAGTCGTCATATCGTTTTGGACGACGACGAACTCTGGATGGCCTTGTAGCTGAAATCTCTTCCGTATCACATAGTGATGAAAGAGAAGCTAGGATTTTGGGTGGTTTATACCATATTGACCATTGATGTAAGTTGCAAACTCTTCATAGCTTGTTAACTGAGCAAATGGAGACGTACAACTTCTTTATAAGATTAAAGTTCTCAAAGTTCCAATATTTTCATTTTCTCGAATCGAGACACTACTCACATTACTAAATTAAAATATTCTACCAAAAAATAAATAAAATAAAAATAGATTCATGAACAGACTATTAATTCATATAAAACTCTTCCTAGCCAGTGTTAATTTTAAAAACAAATTAAAGGAATACGAAAATTAATTGATCGATATATGGGTAATGTTTTTTTTTTCAAAATTACCACCAAAATCCCTCAACTTGGTACCTCGATCATCTTATATCGATCTTTGGGATAAAAAATTCTCATATTATGTTTGGCTTTGCTTAGAAAGTTGCGAGTAACAAGATCATTAAGCGTCATTAGCTGTGCACCATCAAGAATCCAATCTCCAATGTCCATTTTGACTTTTGTACTTTGTTGTCTTTTTGACATTAGCACAAAAACCGTATGAAAGTCTTAAGTTAATGTTATACATATTTTATTTTAATATATGATCCAATATGCTCGATCATCGATATACTATATCAATTCTTATGTCCACCAACATATCCTTGATTGTCGTATATATGTAAAATGTATATCAAATTTTGGCTAACAATGTGATGTATCATTGTTTACGGTATGTTTGCATGGTCCACTTATTATGAATGTCTTCGTGGCGGACTTTATTTTACCAAAGATATGAAAATTTTAGAGAATACATGCACAAGCTTAAAGAATATTGGCTTAATTTGTAAGAAAATACCGTCCATCAATTGAGTTTTGTGTAATCATATAATGTAACAAGATGAAAACTCGATATATCAGATAAAATTGATAGACCGAGAAGCTAACGAACATGAAGGAAACAAATAACAACAAAGTAGGGAAAAAAGCTAGGGAATATACGAAATATATTGACATGATATTCCTCCCATCAGAATGATGGATTTTCATGTCTTAAACACACCATAGCTAGAAAAATGCAAATGAATCCGATTAACCGTGCCTGAAAATGGTTCATATTTGGAAAACTATAATTCCAAAGTTAAATTGAACCATGCAACGCCATTATATACCACCAACTAGCTACGCAACCACCTCACATCCATTAAGTAGCTTAATTCATAGTACAATGTAGTAATATTTTTTGTTGCACCATCTTCACTCTTTCCCAACATCAAAACGGTGAGACTTGAGAGGTAACTAAGAAATAAAAATACAACTTAAACCGCAAAATCAAAATTATTTATCATTTTTCAAAACAAAGTGGAAAGTAAAAAGGAAAATAATTTGAAGTGACAAAAAAAGGCCAGCTAAGTTGGGGCACATTGGTCAAACGGACAAAACCGCGAATTGCGCCCACACCCCCCCTCTAAAATTCTGAATTTATATTTTTTTTTTATAATTTTAAAAAAATAAAATCCCACTTCTTGTCCTCAACTCCTCCCTATTTTTTCATTTATAATAAAAAATAAATTTTGATTATTTTTCCTTTTTTCTTTTCTGATATTTTTCACGACTATAGAATTGATTTCCACGTGCAAACACTAGTCACTAGTCGCTACTAATCAATCACAATCAAGGCTACTAAAATACCTTACTCAAATTAGGAATTTTTTTTCAAAGTTGGCATGTTTTATGCTCTTAAAATAGTATTCAATCAAACTTATACTTGTATAAGAATTAAGAAGGACACAATATACACTAGTTCATCAATTCCATATTTTTTTTAATAAGGTAAGAATTCGAGTGTGAGCTGACAGAATCGATGGCCATTGGTCGGAAATAATACAACAAAAGATCATCAATTAAATCATGACGAATTTGGAAATGAGGTGAGTAAAACACTCGCGAAAAGCAGAGGTGCAAAAAACACATACTCCGTATCAAACAAAATATTGTTCGAGGAAGCGTGTAATAGACTGTGATATTACCTCCACTGCCGAGATGCAAATTTTCAGAAGCCTCAAACATGATCACCACATCGACCAAGACAACTTTGTCCGCATCGAAAATCACCTTCCGAAACCGTAAGGAAGTACTCACACCACTGCTTCTAATCGAAAAGCACAACCATATTATCTACACGGCTCAAATTCTTGATACACCTTTACATGCATCATATAAGTTCAACCGGTATTTTAACTTTTTTTGGGTGTCCACTGGTTCGCGAGAGCTTCGTCTTAGCTACGTCCAGTTCGACCCGGGTCGCGAACCTGACTTTGGCGTGTGAGTCTCTCAAAGAGAATTTTTCACATTCATTGGAGTTGAACCCCAAATCTTGTGGATATGGAGCAGGTCGCTTACCGCTAAGCCAACTCCCTTTGGTACTATTTTAACTAATTGCGTAATTAAACCAAACTTATGGAACATAATCGCTTATTAAAAATAATAAAAATATTCCCTTATTTTCATCATGCGCTTCCATTTTTTTTTTTTACGTTAAAAGTACCTAATTTCACACTTCAAAAACTATAATTAAAAATAATAAAATGATGCAATGCTACTGCCATCCCAATAAGTCAACTACTAAACTCGTAACCGATCGATCTCGCGTACATGCACACGCGTATAATGGGTAACACAATGTAATTACACAATCAAATCCCAATTAATGTACGCCATTACCATATGAGAAAACCGAGTTGTATCCAGTGCTTATTTCCTCTTACTGCAAAATTTCCTTCGTTGCAATACTATTATTATAATTAGCAAAAAAATAATTGACATTCTATAACTAATACAATAATAATAATACGAAAGAAAAGCTGTGTTTTCCATTTCCTCAACCTTAAAAGCTCATCACATTATCATACATTCATGAAAAAGGTTTAGCCCATAATTATTCTACCACAAACAACAACAAATTTATATTAAAAAAAAAACAAAAAAAATGATTATTACTATCTCACTCTCTCTCTAACAACTTAATTCACGCTCCGCCGGTCAAAATTCGCCGATCAATCATCGGCAACAGTAATATCACACTAGAAGAGGCTCCGATGTGAACACGTCATCAAAATCCTGAAAATAATCATCGACTTGAAGCGCCGTCGTTTCTCCGCCAAACGACGCCGTATCGACTTGCATTTCCATTCCCATTTCCATTTCATCGCCGAACATCCCGTATTGTTCGGCCGTAATAAACGCCGCCGAATCATCGCCGAATAGTAACGGCTCCGGCGAATCGAAGTTGAAGAAGTCCTCCATCAACGGGAACTCCTCCGCCGGCAGATACTCCGCCGATGACGTCGACTCCCCGCACTCTTCCTCTCCCGGAACCGGTTCAGTAACATGGACCGAACCGGTTTCCGGTTCACTAACACATGTCGAACCGGTTCCCGGTTCAGACTCCTCGGAGCAAGTCGTACTACTCCGGTAATGGAAGACGGAAGTAGGTGAAGGATGGGGCTCCGGCACCGGTTCCGGCTCCGGCTTTGCCTCCGGCGGCGGAGGGACGGAGAAGTTGGTGACGGCGTCTGGTCCCCGGAGCTTAATGGCGGCGTTGTCGTAGACCCGGGCGGCCTCCTCGGCGGTGTCGTAGGTTCCGAGCCAGAGCCGGACCCGCCGGGCCGGGTCGCGGATCTCCGCCGCCCACTTCCCCCACGGCCGCCGCCGCACTCCCCGGAACTTCCTTCCTCCGGCGGGAACCACCGCATCCGGCTTCACTTCCCGGCGACCCGCCACCTTGATGGTGAGCCGCCTCTTGGCGGTGGCGGAAGCGTCGGCGGCGGAGGGGCGGTGGTGGTCGATGAGGATGTCGGAGAAGTAGCGCTTGTGGCGGTGGCGGCCGAAGAGCTCGCTCTCCTCGTCGCTGGAGGAGTCGGTGGCGTCGTTGTCGAGGACAGAGATTCGGACCACTCTCGGCGCCGGCGCCGGCGAGCGGTGGTCACCGGAGGTGTGTTTCTTGATGGTTTTTCTGTGCTCGGTGTATTTCACCGGGCACAAGAGGGTGTAGTCGCCGTCCATAATGGTGGCCGGAGAATCAAGATCTTTGAATCTTTGTGAAAAGGAAAGGGAGATTTGGAGGAGGGGATTTTTGGGCTTTGAGTTTGGACTGTAAAGAGAAATTGAAAGGGGGAAGAAGAAGATTCAATGTTTGTGGGTAGTTTCAAAAAGGAGAGAAGGGGGGCCACACTCTGTCTCAAAGCAGTGATGGTTTTTAGGTTTAGGGAGAGTGAAAAAGAAAAAAATCGAAGATTTGGTGGGAGCTATTCCCAAATTCGTTCTTATATAACCCAGAAAAATTATTATTTAAATACTTTTGGACAAATTAAATTGGTTATAATTTTTGGGCGCTTTGTTTTTTTTTTTATAAGAAAAGGAATTTGGGTGGTCACTAACAGACTAGTGACCGCTCAAGAGCATCCTGCTGGATGAGGGTGCGCAAACCCGAATCGACTGCGAGTGGAACAGAAGAGACGCGTCGGAACGAGCCAGTGATGTAGTCCGCCACCGAATTGCACTCACGGTTGACGTGAGTGATACCCCAATTCAGGAAACGAACCAACAAGCAGTGGATGTCCGAACGAAGCAACTCAATCTCCCACGGGCAGCGTCAGTCACCAAGCACGGCCTTGACCAGTTGCAAATTATCGCCTTCAATCTGAATCCGAGGAATGCCACGGCGAATGACCTCGAGTAGTCCCTGGCGTAAGGCGATGGTCTCGGATGTCAGCACGGACTGATGACCAATCAGTCCTCCGTCGAAGTGGATGGGGGAGCCGCTCGAGTCCCTGAGGATGAATCCAAAAAAAACCACGCCATCCGCATTCACGGCACCATCAAAATTCAATTTAGTAAAATTCGTTTTGGCGCTATGTTTTGCGCTTGTATGTGTTCATTTGGAATATTTGTATTTGCTTGTAATACACATAATTCAGAGGAATTAATAGAAATCAATGGACATATTCACTTACTATTTAAAATTGTGGGTGTGAAACTGTGAATGTTGATTGTTCTGTTCATCTGTAATTATGTGGCAAGTTGGGTCGCAGTTATTGGGCCACACTTATATTAAAACTACTCCCTCCGTCCCATTTTGTTTGTCCAAAAGGACAATTCTCACACAAATTAAGAAGGTGGAATATGAGAAAAAGTAACCAATGAGGAGAAGAGAGTGTGTATGATGTTGATGGATAAAGATGGGAAGAAAGAGAAAGAAAAAGGAAATGACTAAAAAGTTGAGTGGGGGTAGATTTTTTATTGGAAAATGTAGGTAAAAAGTGAGATTGAATATGGGTAATATTGTAAGAAAAGTTGAATATAAAAGGAAAGAAAAAAAGTTGGACAAACATTTTGGGACAACTAAAATGGAAATTGGACAAACAAAATGGGACGGAGGGAGTACTTTTTTGAATGGGGTAAAAATAGCCGACCTGAAACACAATGGGGTTTGATTCCATTTTTTTTTAATGTTGGAAACAGCTTTTTAATAATTTATATTCCGAGAAGGTAAGGTAAAAATATCTGCACCGCTCTGCTAATTTTTTTTTTTGGGTAAGAACTAAGAACAGAATTTATTTATATATTTTTATTTTTAAAAAAAAGGAAGGAGAAGAAGAAGCGTGATAGAGTGAGGGGGTGGGAGAGAAGTAGAAGATTATGATAAGCACTCAAGGGTGATACGAAACGCCGCGTACATACAAAGTGAGAGCGTGAGAGAGATTTGCCACGTCGGACAAGACGTTGGTGGGGGTGGACCCCATGCCGGGAGATGCCAACTCAGCAGCCCAGATTTTTTTTACCTGGGACAATGCGTTTCTGAGTCACGTGACCCAAGATCATACCAGCCTCCGCCTCTATGCGGAATACCCACAATGCCCTTAACAAATTCAAAAATCACCATCATAATGCAGATATTAGTGCTAGTCAATTGTGATATAAATCATTTACACAAGTACAATTTAACATAAGCTTTGCAAACAATTTCGTTTGATGGATTATTAGGTACAACATTTAGTTAAAATCAATAGAGAATTTTCTGTTTGGATCGATATTATTATATTTCATCCAAATATTTCTCGAAATCTTCCAATAAAAATTCCAAATTAGATCCTAAATTGACGGGTTAATGTGAGTTTATCTATGCGATTATGCATTTTTTGAATAGGAATCCATTTTATGAAAGATCATGACTTTCGTGCTTTGGTGGGTCTCTGAAATCCTTTCGATGACATATGTTATGTTAAAGGGATATATATCTATATATTCCGACCGATTACGTAAGGTCCACGATAACAATAGAACCGGTGAAAGTATACAGAAAAGACAATATTTTTTTATTATATTCGTTCTTTTTCTATTACATTAATTAGATTAGTATTGATTAGTGACCGATTCAACTGAGTGAATCCTTTCTTCTGTGATGAAATAAATTGTTTTTCTTTACAATTACTCAACCGTGTACGTATTTGAATCACGTTATTAGAAGCCAAATTCCTAAAATTTCAACAAGTTTTACTAAAACGATCTTTTAATCGTAATATATAGTGTTGTTAATTAATTTCATAAATGTCAAAAGTTAGTATCTTTTCTGACTAATTTTGCTAATGAACCCCCACCCCAGGATTAGGAGGAGGTTCCACCAAAATTCGGTCAATTAATTTATGAGTCTCGATTAATATTAATAGTTAACTATTGTAGGGTTATCCAATATATACTTTTCGCATCCTAAAGCTAAAATAAATACTTTGTAAAAAGAAAACTCCTTAACAACCCAACACTTTTTCCCCCTTTCAATTTGTTACATCAAAATTCAAAACATCTGATTTTGGGGTATTTTGGTCCTTGAGGAGGATAAAAAGATGAGCAATTCGATCACATTTTTTTGCTTTATTGAACAGTGAAAGCCTACCAGCCATGGCAACTTGTCACATTGCATGGACGGTAAGGTTGAATTAGTTTTTAACTCGTACGAAAATGCGAAATGATAATGAGTTTTTACAGCTAAGAATTAACATGGCAGGCAAGAGGTACAAGGCAATCTAGGATACGTCGCCGTTTTATAATATTTATGGAAGTGTACGTCCATCCTCATGTGCAACTATTTGATCTTACAATATGTTAGTTACACTTAGTCTTGAGATCATATGTCTTCAGACCGGTCAGGCGACCAATCCAATATAGACTAGGGATTGAGAGCTAGATCGAACAAGCTCCGATATCATGATAAAGCATGATGGATCAATATAACGTGGGTGGTTCACACGTTTATTCATTTGCATATGTATGTTAGGCCCAACATATAAGTACGGTAGATTCCTTCATAAAACTAATTGACAATAAAAGAGTAATTCAAAAATTTATATGTTAGACATTATTTCTTCAAATTATCGATTTAAGATAGTTTTTTCTTCTTATCTCACTGCTATGTTTGATGAGCTTAAAGTTTTCAGTATTATAGAAAATGTAATTAAGTGGATCATTAAATGATATGGCAACTTGTGATATCCATTGTATAACCACAAAGATTGATGGAGCATCTTTTGGTGTATAATGCATATATCATTCATTATATCCCAAAGTTGAATTTTGTGCGGAATAAATATTTTGTTCGAATAACTTACAAGAGGCCTTCTTGTATTTATTCAAGCGGTTAAGACTTTAAAGTAGTACCATAAGACTTTCGTTTCGGCTGTTACGAACATTGCCACAAATACGTACGAGTGTCGTATATGTTACTACTAACTTTTTTATTTATTTTGTAGGATATCACATAGCAATCAATTACTACTACTTTTTATGCAGGACCATTAATGAACAAATTTGGACCGGACGCTACATTCACCTTGAGCTCTGGCTCATATATGTATATCTCGAGCCAAGCGAACCATATATGAAGCAAGTAGAGACAAACCACAAATGTTGAAAACATGATTCAATCAAACTATGTACTGTACTACACATTATTGATACATATAAAAATGTATACTTGCAACAACACATACCAACACTATCGCTTAAGTATAATACCGTATAAGAGAGATCAAAACAGAGACACCCAAATTAACCTTGATTATGTAAAAACATTGCGTTAATTTGACACAATCAAAAGCGATGGTAAACAATCTTAGAACAAAGTATGTTGCGTTATTCGCGTCAAAGTCAATTGCAACTTGTGAGGATCGTCCACAAGAAATGAAGGATACATTGAGTTCAAATGTGGGATTATATATTTATATTATCTTGAGAAATTTTGGTCGGAAGACTATAATATGTGACGTAGCTAGAAATTTGACCCAGAGAAAGTTAAAATTCTCTGAATCAAATTCCTGGTGACAAAAAAGGGAAAAAAAATTCCTAGGTAAAATTCCTAGTGGTAAAAAATCATTTTATTTATTTATTTTCCTAGTCAATTATATAATATATATAAAATTATGGAGTTATAATAATATAATTTATTAAAGGGTTGAACATGGGTCAATATAAACCCAAATGATAAGCCGAGTCGACTGAACATAACCTAAATCGATACCATTCTTGTTTTCGGTTTGAATTTTCTAAATTTCAATTTCGATTCGGTCCGAATTTTCCAAAAAAAGTTAACATTTTATCCATCTTAAACTAAAAAATTAAAATCAAACTGAATCAATCTAACAATGCCCAATTTATTTATTTTTTTGAAAGAACTATTTTTTTAAGAAAAATATTTCGTTTTTTTCCTCATATAGTAAGTCTGCCCATGATTAAAAATATACAATGAGTCTTTTATAGTCGCTTGAACCGACAAATTTACTCACTTTTGCACAAGATTAACAAACAACAGTAAAAGGAATAATTTGCAATAGATTATTTTTTTCCTTAAATTTATGCAATTTAAGGCAAATAAAAGTATATTTCTAAGAGAAAATTTTCTTTACTTATCAATATTATACATTACAGTTAAATTTAAATATATTAAATTATATTCTTTTGAGAATATGTATTTACACATCTCAAAGTACAGATTAAACAAGCCCACCATATAAGTTGATGGACTACTTCTACTATTGGCAAATGGTTTTAAGATGGAACCTTGTGGGCATGTATGTTGGGCCCAACACGCATATGTGCACAGATGGTCGTGTGCACCTTCACGTCAGCGGCCCACGGACTTCAATATGGTATTAGAGCAAGGTTCGGTTCTGGGTCCGTTTTCAAGTGTCAACTAGAAGAGGCTTGTATCACTCGCGGGGCGTGCGTTGAGAATTTGTATTACCACACCTAAAAGTACGGATTAAACAAAACCACTATATAAATTCATGGGTTACTCATCCTATTGTTAATTGGTCCGAGTATGAAATTTTGTGAGCTTATATGCTGAGCCCAACACGTATATACACATAGACGGTCGTGTGCACCCTTTACGTTACGGCTCACAACTTCAATATCGATATTAGAAATTGTCAGGATTGAATCTGTGTACTTGGGGTAAAAATTGTCAAGGTCGACCTATTTATTAACCCGTACGTATATAATTCTGCAATTCAGAGGGAAGATCAGGACGTACTGTTTCCGTAGACCAATTGTTCGAAATTAACCGCGGGTCATAATTAGATCTTGCTTTTATTTACCATTAGTAGTAAACTGCAAACCTAGATTAACTAATTATATATCTTGATGCATATTCCTGCCTTTCAATTCCCAGATTTGGATGATAATTAACCGGCTAATTATACTCCCTCGTGCTTAATCGGTCAGATTTATATTTACAGCAGTCACTGTCAATCAACTATGTATCATGTGGTTCTAATTTTATTTGTTAATCAAAATGCTCAAAAAATATACTGTAATAAAATGAATGTAATTTGGATCCAAAAATATGTCATTCAATTGAGTGACTGTCATTTTAGAAAGGATGAAAATGACAATTGAATGACTACACAGTCTAAACCTAATAAGCTGGATATATGAGGTTAAAAAATAAATAAAATCACGTTTTTTATAGCAAATTTGGAAGTAGGAATACCGAACAATTTCCAAGTACATCATATCTAACTTTTGTGTACCGAACAATCATGGTAAGATTTAGCTAGTAAAATCCAATTTTACCTGGTTTGTATGCAGGGGCGTAGCCACGATTCGAAGTCAGTGGGGGCTAAACTCGAAACACTTAATGGGTCGGGATTAGAACTCTTTTTGGTAGAAACGGGATTAGAACTCTAGAACCTATATTTTATGAACCCTAACAGTTGGAAAAAATCTCTTCATTTCCGGAACAATTAAAGAACGTGAACATCAAATTATCAATCCATAAGCCATAACGGAATTCACACCAATTGCAATATATTACAAAAATCAATGCACAATATAGAGTAGTAAATCACATCCAAACTTATCAAAAATGCATTTTTTATATATTTAAAAAATAGATTAAAAATCAAAGAAATACATTTTTTTATATATTTAAAAAAAATATTATTATTTTTTAAAATCCCAGTGGGGGCCCAATGTAAGTCCGCCCCTGTTTGTATGCTTTGTTGCAGGGTTGTTTAAAAATCCAAAGTTTATCCGTCAACCCCGAAGATGAATAAGATTTCACGATGTATGATCACTGTCATATCTTCATTAAAGCTCTCAAATTTGTACCTTTTTAATGGTATAATTTATCATCAAATCAATTCGGTAACACAAAAGGACTGTTTGGATCACGTATTATATCATTCAGACTTGCATTATAATACGCAATCTAAAAAAGTCCCAAAATTAATTAAAAAAAAGATGGATTAAAAAAATAGCTGACAATTATTGAAGTCACAATAGCCTTAGGGCAGGTTGTGCGTACGTGAAGCTCAAAACGGGAGAAATATTTCTACCAAAAAAAGGGAGAAATATATCATATTGTTAGATTTATGGTTTGATTTTTAATTAATTGCTTTTTCGGATGATGGATGATATGAGGATATCATATATAATTTGACCATTATATATTTTGCTTGAAGCTCTCTCTTTTAGTGGACTTCATAGGGTCCCCCAAAACAGGGAAAATAGATCGAAAAGGCGAAGCCAAATAGTTTTGAGGTCACTAAACATGAAAAATATGACACATGCAATTTTATACTATATTCTTCATATTGGATTGGAAACTTTATGATATTCAATTAATTTACACTGAAAAGATATAGAGCAAAAAGTTATATAAATGTCTAAAAATATTACGTAGCAAACCCATTCTTGTCTATCGATCGATCTCAAGCTGAGATTTTATTGTATATGTAATGTTTAAGACTGCCAAAAGTAGACAAAATAAAAGAGAATATGAAGATAAGTAGGGAATTATTTATAAGCATGGTTGCTTGCCATTGGAGACTGGTCTTAGACATTAGACAAAATACTTTACACTTGCAAACAAAATAGATTTCAATACAAAGAAACATTAATAGATGGGTTAGGTACTTTGGTGTGTAACCAAGGTATTTTTGAGAGCAAAAGCCTTAAATGTTGGAACTTGTTACTTATGTATGTATGAACTAATGGAAGTCGAAATTTTATAGTGGGATATGGGTTGGAGCTAGAAGGCATATACACTTATAAACATAATATTAAGTTCGCCCATTAGTAAGTCTAGATCCATCAAGCTTCAGGGGCCGGGAATAATCATAAGAGACCACAATGGCCACGTGGTAGAGATGATGATAAGACGTTACAGCCAGACTTCGATATTTTGAGAAGCTTGTTTCTTTCATTTCGTTTTATGCTTTCATATAGTGACGCGTTTCTTTCATTTTAATTTATAGATTAAAATCATTGTTCTAATATTTTTTTATCTAGGCCCTGTCTAGGTCTCTTCTCCTAGACATTAGAAAGTCCAAGTCCGCTTAGACTTTCAACTCATCTAGGTGCCCAACTAAAACTGCCTAAAAAGTTGTTCATATTACCTAGCTAGACACATTAGACGACCCCTCTTCTTTTAGAATCTGCCTACCAATGTTTAGAACATTGATTAAAATGCAGTTCTATTTAAAGGATACTCACACAATACCTTCTTTCTAAATTGGCCGGTGGTGGCTATGTTTTCCCAATAGGGTAAATAGGCATCGGATTTGTGTTATATTCAAATTTCTTACAATAAGGAAATTTAATTCGATGTGAATATGTGATAAGATTGAATTAAACTGTTTATATGATGATGAAAAAGCCCCGTGATAGGTGGGAACTTGAATAAAAAGGAGTAAGAAAATCATTTATGATTTGTGAATGTGGAATGGAACTTTTTGAAATACGGCTTAATTGGTATCTTATGTAGACTGATCAAGTTAACACACCAAACTGTACAAACCCCATTCAGGAACTCACCACGAATTAGGGCTGAGCAAACGGATATATTCAATCCGATCCGGTATACCGAATATCCGGTAATTTTTTTCCCTTAAAACCTCGATCCGTATTCGATTCGTTAATTGCCGATTATCCGGTAAAAATATCCGTTTGGAACGGATATCCGGTAGCGGATATCCGAACTATCCGTTTTGAAAAATATTTATACTATTTTTGATTTAGGCCTAATTAATGCATGATTGACGGATATCGGAACCGGATATCCGTCGATCCGTTTAAATTTCAATTGAAAGTTTACATGGTTGAGGAGAATTGAACACTTGATGAGTTGAAATTTTACAAAATATTCATTTAAACATCTATTCTACTTAGTATTAATAAGTATTTTCTAAAAAATATATATTACCGGATATACCGGATATCCGGTTGCTTGAAAACCCCGATCCGTATCCGGTCCGGATATCCGGAAAAAAAACTCCGGATCGGATCGGATACGGATAAAAAAATTTGTGATCCATTAGGATCCGGATTTTTTCGGATCGGATAGGCCGGATCGGCGGATCGGATTAACTGATCGGGCATTTTTACTCACCCCTACCACGAACAATCCTCTTGGATGACGACATTACAAGTTCTTACATGGGGAAAAAACCAATATTTCAAAACTAAGAGGGTATAGAAGTGATGTTTTGACAAATGCAATATACATAAAACAGTGTTGTGTGAAAATCGTGAATCTCGCATTGAAAGTGGAAAGGGTTCAAATCTGATATATAATTAGATGAACTATAGCCATTTTATTGTCAATTGATCTTAGGATGAAATCTTGTTTAACTTATTTATATATTTATACTGAAATTGAGTGCTGAATATTTTTCTTTGTAATAAGTTGTATAAGAGTCGATGGTTAGACTTGGGCGTCTGAATGGTCCGCTAATTAAACATGTGAAACAAGTGACGGTAGATTATATTATTGGGTATCAATTTTGATTCCGAGCTTTTGTTGAGAATATAAACTCTTTCCTCATTTGAAAAGTTTAAATTAAACAAGTCTAGCTATTATATAAGTTTTTGGGTTACTCCTCATATTATCAATTGGTTTTAGGATGGAACTTTATTGCACTTGTGTATTGGGCTAATGTATGCACGCCTCCGGTTTATGGCCCACGCACCATAGACTTTCACATGGTATCAGAGCTTACGTTTTGGTCTTGAGTCCGTTTCCTGGTTGTTTGGGCTTGGGTTTAACAATTGAACTACCTTCACGTTGGTTGGGTTTAGTTGGTTATAAAGAAACTGAGATGCCACCACTCGTTACTAGGTTGGATATAATGAGATCGAGATGTTATACAAGTTTATGTCAACTGGGTTAGAACGGTTACACTTGCAAGGGCGTGTTGAGAATACATCTAAAAGTTGAGATTAAACAAACCTACAACATAAGTCCTTAGGTTACCCTTCATATTGTCAATTGGTTTTAAAATAGAACACATTTTTTAACTTGTGTATAGGCTTACATGCGCACAATCCTCTCCGTTTTTAACAGTAATATACATACTATATAGGTTTTCGTCGTTACAATGCAATAAATAATATACACATTGAAAACAACTCTAATAAATTGTAAATCATTTTTTTTTTAATTTTGTTTGAGAGACTCGTCTTTAGTGGCAAACTCCGATTTGTGAACTAGCTGACAAAACGCACGAACTAGGTAAATCGGCTTGTGTCAACCAGCACAATTTAATAGAAGCAAGAATGTGAGACTTAGTTTTTCACCCAAGTGACGAAGGCAAAAATTAAACATGTGACCTTCTAAAATTCTTCATATCTCATACCACTAGCCACTAGGTATGTCAACCCATGTAAACTGTAAATTGCTTATTTACAATAAGTTTGTGCATCTTTTAAATGTGTAGCTTCCTATAGAATGTAAAGAGCATAAATAATTAAATATAATAAGATGTGGCAACACGCAATTGTGTTATTAGAGCAAGCATGATACCCACTTGAAATTGGTTAGACAATCATTAGTGATAACAGAAAAAATCCTAACCCATGATTCGAAAGATCATATAAAATACTCCACTTAAAATGGGAGTGTTTATTTATAACGAATAACAATATTACTACTAACTAATATGTATGCAAAATTACTTTAAAATAAAGCTCTGTGACACAAGATTTACTTCACAAATAACAAGCATACGTTGTCAAAGTTCAGGTTATGAGGTTCGCACTTTGTCGAAATTCAGATTATTTGGAGCATGCATTGTTTCCCATTAATGTTAATTTAACGATACGATAAAGTGTAACATATATGCCAATTGCCAACGATGCAGGCAAGAATCCAGTGTTCAGCCAACACAGATCAACGTCAAATAAACCGCTAAGGCCAAAAGCCGCTAAACCGTGCACTTTGTAGTCTGAAGAGACAAAGACAATAATAAATTATTCACGTAATTCATTAAAGAACTATTTATTGTTTAGTTCAAAGCTCATTTTAATAATTTGTTCAAGAATTAATAATTCTAACAAACTATTATGGCAAACAATAATACTTGATTTATTCTGATCACCGATTGGGTAAGACGCAAAATTTAATGCTTCTGATTCTCTGTAGAGCTTTCTTCCACTCGTGGGCACGACCAATTGCCGGGAGTTTCTTCTGTACATATCCTTAACGTATACTACACTTGTAACGAGAGATTGAACGAGAAGTCGAGAACAATAAACATAATCGATATTGAAATTTATGTGGTTCACATGCGTTAGATAAGTTTACGGATATGAAAACGAAATATTACTATGAAGGTTGATTACAAAATACATATTATTAGATTTTCAAGTGTTTATATATATAGTGACTCAAGAAATTAACCTTATTACGTACAACTTATGGGCCTAGGTTCAAACAGATCGCGTGAGGCCACCACTACGAGGCGCTACCCCTCAGACTCCTTGTCGGGGCTCCTGTTCCGGACCCCAGGCACGTCTCAATATTTTTGGGGCCCTTTTCGAAATTATTAAAATTTAAGATTTAAATAAATGATTATATTAATATTTTATACATAAATAAGGTTATGATGTATGATACTAATTTAAAAATATATTATTTTTTATTGTATTTTATAACTAAAAAATCATCAATTATTTATCAAAATTAAAATATTAAATAATTTAATATACTTAATTCTTGAAAATATTACTAATAAGAAATTAAATACAATCACTCTCTTAAAAATTATCAAAATGATAAAAAGAAAGGAGTTCGAATTGGCAAGAGAACGAGATTGTACTTCACCAAAAAAAAAGAATGGGATTGTATTTAAAAGTTAAATAAAGGAGAAGGAGACAATTGTCAAGTATTTGTGAAAAACAAAAATATACAAATCAAAATCAAAATGTTAAATAATTTAATATACTTAATTGTTGAAAACATTACTAATAAGAAATTAAGTGCAATCGTTCTCTTAAGATTTATCAAAATGATGAGAAGAAAGGAGTTCAGACATGCAAGAGAACGGGATTGTACTTCACCAAAAAAAAGAGAATCGGATTGTATTTAAAAATTAAAGAAAGGAGAGGGAGACAACTGTCAAGTATTTGTGGAAAATAAAAGGGAAATTCCGGTTGGTACCCTCAAGTTTTTGGCTTTTCCGAGTGGTGCTTTGAAAAAAAACTTATTCCGAATGGTACCCTTGAACTTTTGCAAAAGTCCGGCTAGTGCCCTTACTTGTAAATTTCCGTTAGTTTATAACTAAATTAGTATGTCTTCTTATGAAAATATATATTTTTTATTTATTTAAATTACAGCAAAATTTTAGTTCAAAAACAATTAAAAAAATCATATCAAATATTAAATTAAAAATATTATATATATTTATTTGTCAACAAGATGGTATGTTGTATAATTTAAAATTTTAAGTTTATTTTTTTACATTATTTAAATTAAAAATAAATATATTATATAACTAAAAAAAATTTCATGTAGGTTTTATGTAATAATTTTGAATTTTAAAAAAAACTAATAGAACTTTCATTATGGTGCTCTCAAGTTACATTAAAAATTTAATTTCTATCAATTTTTCAAAATTTGTCAAAATTACTATTATATAAAATCTACATGGAAAATGTTAATCTTAAAATATATTTATTTTAATATAAATGTTATAATATTTTTTGTTTTAACTTAAAAACTTTGAATTATACAGCATAAAATCTACTTGACAAATATATATAATAAAATTTATTGTAAAGTTTTTATATGATTTATTTTCATTTTTATTAAATTAAAATTGTATTTTAATTTATATAAATACAAAAAAAAAATTCATTAGAAAACATACTAATTTAGCTATAAATTAATGAAAATTTACAAGTAAGGGTACCGTCCGGACTTTTGCAAAAGTTCAGGGGTACCACTCGGAATAAGTTTTTTTAGGACACTACTCGGAAAAACCAAAAACTCGAGGGTACCAACCGGAATTTCCAAAAACAAAATTATACAAACAGATTAAAGAGCAAGCAGCGCTCGAACACAGAGCTCTCTCCTCCCTTCCTAGGACACTTGACACTTCCATTTGGGCTTTTTGCCTATTTTATGTATAACAGTATTTATGTTATATATTGGGCCCTTATTTTTTCAAAGTCTGTGCAATTAGCCCTCTTACACACCTTTATCTATGGGCTTGTCAGACTTTGGTGTTGGTTGGGGCTCCGCTCCCAAACCCCTTGCGGGTTTTGGCCAATGACAGATTATAGACATCTTAACAACTACTCCCTCCGTTTCGTAAAACATGTCTTTTTAGTTTAATGCACATATTAAGAAATGAATTTTTACCCAAATTACCCCTACATTTAGATAAATGTGCACTCTTAACCCCTCCTAGAAAATTGTTAAAAGTGATTATTACACCTATAAAGTAAGGGCAAATTTGGAAAAGAGTGAGAAAAAATGTTAAAAGGACATGTTTTATGAAAAATGAAAAATGGGCTAAAAAGACATGTTTCTTGAAACGGAGGGAGTATGTATTAAAGAAAAATTATAAACTAGTAGAGTTTTGGAAGTAATAATTCATATGGATGTCCTTAAAACCGGGGAAGGCTGAACATGAGCTGGCCCAGAAGGGACATGACGAGGGCCCAAATCAGTTTGGCCCAATACGTGAAGAGCCATACACTTGTGCAGTTTGGGCTTCTCATTTTTTGCCGGTATTGATTTAGGATTAACGACCCTTAAAAAGGAGGTCTTTACAAAAAAAGCCACACGTTTTACAGATAATTATAACTAGATCACGTCTTTGTTAGTGGCAAATTGGCCATACAAACTATTACTCCTAAATATTTTATTTAGGATATGGATCTGACGTAGAAATTTACCCGAATCGAAAATATAAGATAAATAAATCCAAAACATTTACAAGTGGGATCGAATAATTTTGTCGATCAACAACATTTGATTGCCGTTTGCCGACCTCTCAACTCTGTAGATCGAGCTAGTGGAAATTTCCCAAATAGCTAGGTTCATCCACACTTGTCCAATGCAGAGAAGAACAAAAATACCAAAAATTGTCAAAATTCTTTGCATTTATTATACTTTTAGTTATGCCTATCAAGAGTATTTTATAAGCATCTTTCAACAGGATCGACGTTCTTGGGGAAAAAGGGCTCATCATTTCGAACCATCATCTCAAAGTATTAAGTTTCGGTGAGCTGATATTAAACGGGGCAATGTGTTAGATTATTAATTATTTAGATATAAGATTGGGATTTGCTTTCCTAAACAAAAAATTAAGTTGATTTCCAGTTTAGTATATCTTTAGGTTACCGATGTTATTGTCAATTGATTTTATGATGGCATCTCATGGGCTTATGCGATAGGCCCATACACGCATGTGCACTCATACCGACACCTCCCCAGTGTACATATCTATCGGTCTCACAGCTAGACTTTCATTGTTTCGGTCCTAGCCCATTATCTACCTTGAGTTTGGCTTAACGTGTTACTACTACCCGCCCGTAATCTACCTTTACTTGTACCGACTAACCTTGGGAGGGCTTAACGAGTTACTGTTAACCGCTTGTTATCTATCGCAGTTGCACTTAAATAACCTATCTCACATCTAAAATCAAAGAGATCAATCATTCAGCCTATACTAATACTCTATATCCTTAGTATGGATATCGATGGACTTATGTACTAGACCCATATAACATACAATGTATACGTATTCAATCCATCTACCGACCCACGGACTTTATCATGTTTCACCCTCTCATTTTTAACGCGGAAAGTCTGAACACGAAGTACAACCAGAATTATTCGTAGCCCATAACCGATGACTTGAACACATATTAAATTAATGGGAATGTCCTCCACCATGTCGTTGACTCATTGACTCTAGCGACTTGCGAAGTTGTCGTAATCCTTTGCAATTTTCTGAAAGTTAAAAGAAAAGGAATATATTAAACGGAAAGAAAAAAGAAGTCGATCGTAAGAAAAATGGGGTATAAATTCCAATTGTGGGCACAGTGTCAAACCAAATCTACTGACAAGCATATAAAATTATCTCAAGTCAAGATTTGAACAACCTTCAATCGTCAAAACTCAAAAGCTAGGGACAAATCTTGACATTTATTAGGTCATATATAAAAAGTTTATTTAGTTCAATGATGGGCGATGTATATCAAGAGAGGATAGATAAAAAAAGCCCATTCATAAAATTTAAGTCGATCTAGGGCCACATATATGCATGCATATGGAAGAGGACCAAATGCATTTTCATATATAGTGGGATTTTGACTACAAAAGTGCACATATATGATTAAATCAGAATATAATCTTTCCACACATATATTGTTCGGTCTCACTTGATGCTTAATTAATTAGCCTATCTCGCTGGCGCTCGATCTCGATCTCGATCTCTCTCTCTCTCTATATGGCCATCCATTGAAGAGAGGAAATCAATCAATCAATTGATATGAAAATGAAGAAGGGGTCTTACATGAAGAAAAGGGGGAATTCATTGAATCACAGTTTGGTAGCCAAGGATGACTTGCCTGCATCTTTATATACTATTTTTGGATTGATGGATCAACACGTACGTTCATGCATGCATTACGTAGCGATTCGATCAATTCGACACATGTAGAATAAAGAGTGTCAGGCAGGTCTCCTTGGCTAACCTAACACCCCCTTTTCTCTCATGTCAGACCCCCTTCCTTCCTTCAAAATATGCGTGTGTGTCTTCTTATTCTTCACACAAAAGCATCAAAGAATCGCAGTGCATGTTGATCGATTGGAATGCATTAGTGGTTGAGAGAGGGCATTGCATGAAGGAAAGGGTAAAGTGTTTGGTAGCCAAGGATGACTTGCCTGCTTTTGCAATGTTCTAGGATCGGATGACATGTCGTCATTGCCATTCTAGAAGGCGATGGAGTCAGGCAGTCTCCTTGGCTATCTTAACCTTCTCTTTCCTCTCATGTCATGTCCTTTCTCTCTTTCTTCCTTTAATTTCCATCAATCTCTCCAATCCCTTGTTAGATATAACTTTTTCTTTTATTTTGGTTTGGAACGAAGCATTTAGGCCATAATAACAGAAAGTTTTTTTTTTTTTTTTTAATAAGGAATCACTTAAAAATGTGTTAATTAAAAACAAAGCTCAAGGGAAGACACGGTCGTCGATCAACTCAAGTTATTACCGACGAAGCAATTGCCCTGCGACATTGTCAACCTCATCGAAGGTTTAGGGTGGCCACCAAAAGGACCACCGCTCGTCCTAGCTAATTAATCATCGGACTCGAAAATGGATTCGATATCAAGGAAGAAGGATGAAATCAATCGAGCAAGGCTTATTATTGCCGATGTAGTAAGTGATTTGTATGTGTAAAGGATTTGTAATTTGTAGTTTTGATGTAGCGCTTGCTAATTAAGTTAGTAAGCTAGTTGCATTGTACTTGGCGTAGTATTATATGTAGCGATTGGTAGTCGTTGGCACTAGCTAGCTCGAGTTGTATGATGCTTACTTTTACGTTGTTTTACCCTTCTATATGGTAAAATTATAATTTTCTCATACATGAATATATAAATTTCAACTTTTTTTTTAAATTTTAATTCTATTTTTCTTAAATTTAACCTATATATAAATTTTAATTCTATATATAGCACAAATTTCTCATATTGGCACAATTCCAATTCATATAAACTTAATTCCCTGAAAATTATATTCCTACTTTCTACAAATATTTATCCCATTTTTTGGGTCTATGTAACGGAAAATGGACCACCCCTAATCTAGTTGAAAACTTGAAATAGAGTATTTGCTGTTATATATTTCCCGACATTTATTATATATAACCATGCATATAGATTCTTTTTAAACCTTAATTTTGTTTTTCGATCGATTATGCTATGGGCCGGGCTTGCGCAAAAAACATCTCAGCTTTTATTTTAAACAGTCCAATCCTTATCCTTACTACTATAAAAGCAAACATAGCTTTAAAATCCGAGCGTTGATTTTTATAAAATCCCCTTGTTACTATCGTGCGGCTGTTATTAATTCATTATTCATTATTTCTCAGTAATAATTTTAATATTTTAATGTTCCTTGAAATTCGTATCGTATTGCTTAGCTCTTAAGTAATCTCGGAATATATATTCTTGGAAAAGCATGATCGACTTAGGTGATATTTGGATGTGAACGGGTAATTTAACATGTCTCGAAAAACGTGTCCAAGTTACTTCGCTCGTAAGCAAGCTCGGATAAGTTTGTTTCTTAGTTGTGAAGAAAGCTCGTATACGTAATAAACCAAGTTTTAAGAACTTGGATGTCGTGAAGTCAATTAAATTAATACCAAAAGGTTTTGCTTAGCTCTTAAGTAATCTCGGGATATATATTCTTGGAAAAGCGTGATCGACTTATGTGATATTTGGATGTGAACGGGGAATTTAAACGTGTCTCGAAAAACGTGTCGACGTAACTTCGCTTGTAAGCAAGCTCGGATAAGTTTGTTTCTTAGTTGTGAAGAAAGCTCGTATACGTAATAAAAGGCGTGAAGTCAAGTAAATTAATACCAAAAAAACCATGCCCCTTTAAATAAATTTACGAAAATGCCATTTTCATATTCCTTTTTCAAAAAAACCATGTCCCTTTAAATAAATTTACGAAAATGCCATTTCCATATTCCTTTTCCAAAAAAACCATGTCCCTTTAAATAAATTTACGAAAATTCCATTTCCATATATCTACACTGAAGTCTCCGTCTTATAATCGCCGCGCAACGCGCGGCCTAATTGCTAGTGTTAAAAAAGTGAATATATGATCATATAAGCATTCACAATATAACTAAACATATCTATACTTCTATATCTATATCTATATATATCTATTCTTCTATTCTATTACAAAAGCATACGTAACTTTTGATCTCGGCCATCCAATTACTTAAAAATGCGTGTTGCACTATCGTGTGGGTGTAATAATCCGATTTATTCTGGCCGCTTGATTTACTATCGTGTGGCTGTTATTAATTCATTATTTCTCAAATATTGTTCCTCGAAATTCGTGTCGGTCTTGCTTAGCTCTTAGGTAATCTCGGGGAGACCATAAAAAATATATTTTCTTGGAAAAGCGTGCTTGACTTAAGTGATATTCGGATGTAAACGGGTAATTTTGACATGTCTCGAAAAACGTGTCCAAGTTACTTCGCTTGTAAGCGAGCTCGTAAAAATTATTTTTTCTTGGAAAAGCGTGCCCGACTTAAGAGGTATTCGGATGTGAACGGGTAATTTTGACATGTCTCGAAAAACGTGTCCAAGTTACTTCGCTTGTAAGCGAGCTCGTAAAAAAATATTTTTTCTTGGAAAAGCGTGCCCGACTTAAGTGATATTCGGATGTGAACGGGTAATTTTGACATGTCTCGAAAAACGTGTCCGAGTTACTTCGCTTGTAAGCGAGCTCGTAAAAAAATATTTTTTCTTGAAAAAGCGTGCCCGACTTAAGTGATATTCGGATGTGAACGGGTAATTTTGACATGTCTCGAAAAACGTGTCCAAGTTACTTCGCTTGTAAGCGAGCTCGTAAAAAAATATTTTTTCTTGGAAAAGCGTGCACGACTTAAGTGATATTCGGATGTAAACGGGTAATTTTGACATGTCTCGAAAAACGTGTCCAAGTTACTTCGCTTGTAAGCTCGGATAAGTTTGTTTCTTAGTTGTGAAGAAAGCTCGTATACGTAATAAAACAAGGTTTTAAACATTGGATGGCGTGAAGTTAGGTAAATTAATCCAAAAAAACGTGCCCCTTTAAATAAATTTACGGAAATGCTATTTACATATTCATTTTCCAAAGAAATCATGCCCATTTAAATAAATTTACGGAAATGCCATTTCCATATCCCTACACTTCTTAGTTACTGTTAAAATGAAGTCTCCGTCTTATAATCGCCGCGCAACGCGCGGCTTTATTGCTAGTAACAAAAAGACAAAGAAAGTCAAAGACATTAGTGCATTTTTTGTTATAAAAAATTGACAACCAGTCCAATAAAAAATAGACAAAGGAATTGCGGAAAGCGAACCATCTAATCAAAATATAAAGTTTTGAGGTAGAAATTCTGTAGCCGTTAAAGCATCGAGCTCATAAACCATGTTCGCCCATTTGTGGATCCATGGAAATTACGGATTCCCGTTAAGGCCAGGATAAAGACATCCTACTACTCCAAGGATATAGAGGTACGAACCTATAGAAAAAATGTTGATAATTAAACTTAAAAAGACTGTAAATTTAGAGTGAACCATTCAATTAATTAGTTGTTTGAAGTAAAATTTTAAAACTTTTCATTTAAGAGAATTTCGATCCTTTATATAGATATATATATTGAATCATAAACCTTATTATATAGATAATATTTCATGTTTCAATTACTTATTCTCTCCAAGACAAATATTATATTATCCTAATTTACAAAACTTATATCCAAAAATAAAATAAAATACAAATCTATCCTTAAACTAATATATTGTCCACAACTAACTTTAGGATAGCTTGAACCTCTCATTCTTCATAAATATATGATTTTTTCATCATTTTATTTGTTCTTTCTAAAAATTTACACCCTATTTCCAACTCACGTCTTAACTGATTATGATCAATAGGTTGGGTTCCCTTCACATTTGAAAGTGTGCCTTGGACCAATTAAGCACAAGAGCCCATGTCATAATTCGGAGACAAACAAGTCTGGAACATGAAAATGTTGGAAAACTCTAGAAATTTAGAATTTTCAAGTTCAACTTGGTGCATGGATCAAATTAATCAATTAATTTGTAAACTACGTACGCATACGAATTTGTTGGTTTTATAAAACCATGTGGTATGTTTCAAAAAATTTAACTAATAAGAACAAACATACTAGCCATGTACCTTAGAAGAATCTTGCTTGACAAAGAATAATATCTGACGGATACACCTAAAGAGCAGGTGATCAAATATACGTAGTGGAGGTTTGACATTCACAACATGACCGTCCACATCAGAATCTAATCTCTTAAGCATGTTATTCTTCGATCATGTAGCTACACCACTCCATCTATCTATATATATGCATGGTTAGGTTCAAGAAGACGAAAACTCAACCAATCAACAAGAGATCAAATATATTAAAGATTATATATTAAAGACCGAGCATGCATATATATATATAGTGCATGCTCGGTCTATATATGGATCGGATTTGTTTAAGTCTTGAGGTGGAGGAGTCTTACATGAAGAAAAGGGTTAAAAGTGTTTGGTAGCCAAGGACGACTTGCCTGATCCTATTTAGGTTCAAATATATATTGAGTCTATGTCTAGTGGGCATGGCTCATTCTGTCTACTGGGCATGGCTCATTCGATACGAGATTCAGGCAATCTCCTTGGCTATCTTACAAGCCCTTTTCTCTCATGCCAGCCCTTTATTTCCTCTATTCTTCAAACTCGCATTTCAATCCAAGCTAACATATCGGAGGTTGGTATATTAACGAGTGAATTCTTCCTTCAAAGTCATTTTGATCTTTTTTATCTAATTAAATATCTTTATTATATGCGCTTAGGACACACTTTAGAAAAATCCAGCAGTTAATATACCAACCTCCTAGATTATTTGAAAAATAAGCAACGGATATCAACATCTCATATCTAACATCCAAAATTAGCATCAGCAAGCATAAGTATCAGTATTAGCATCAGCATCAGCACTGATAAGTATCGAGTTGCTGAACGAAGCCTAAATCACAGGAGAAAAAATAAGAAGCAAAGTATGAAATAACACAATACTGTAAAGTGTATCCTTGAGCACCTAAGGGACAAAATACTAACCAAAAGCAGGCCAACTAAAACTAAACTCCATATCCATATATCACAACTTTTCATCCACACTCACAGACCAATACTTTTTCTTGTGATTTTCATGGAAAATCACACCATCTAGATTTAGAGCGACGCTGACGAAGATATCTAGAGATCCGACAAGATTGATGCGCATGGCTTAACCCCACAGCAAGCTGAACAAATTCAAACTCGGGCCATGCGCAGACTCGAGGCACCGGATACTTCATCACACCATTATAACCCCTATCATCACGACCACCACCACGGAACAAATCCCTCGAAACAGCAAAGTTGCATTGCACATTTTGAACAAAAAAATGGCCAGGCAAATCTTGATTCGCTCCGAGCCATCGCCCCAGCCCGACACTGAGCTTATACAACCTCCATAAACCATCGCTGCCTCCTCCTCTCAAATGGATGAACATATACAAGTCTCCCGAAACCACCGCCAAATGCATAACCTTGGTCTTGAACGGCCATCCTTGGTCGTCAAACAAAGGCGCGGCCACTTGGGTCATGTGTAACGAGTCGTGGTCCATAACAAAAGCTCTTGCCCACTTGTCAACGCCGTAAAGCCGGCCATTGTAGCTAACAATGTCAATAAAAGTGACGTCGCAGAAGCCGGTCTCCCAATCGTTGTTCATTGCGCCTCCGCCGAGGCTCAGCACGGCTAGCTTTCGGTCCCTACTCAAATGGGCAACCACTTTGAGATCGCGCAATTTCGGGTAATTTGGATTGATATTGGTTGCCCCGTCCCCATCCGAGGAGATGATAGCGATCTTGAGCACGTCATTGTTGCCATAAATGTTGAACTTGTTGGTAATTAGTCTTTTCCATTTAAGCTCGTAGCGCGGGTAAGCGTTGTGGAGATGGTAGGCGTTACAAAGGAAGGAGAGTCTTGAGATTTGGCTCGCCGGCGGGAGCTCGCGGTTCAAGTCGGCGGCGGCCGCGGCTTGTTTCTTGTGGACTAAGGCAGAGGCGGAGAACTCGCCGCCTCGATACTCCTCTTCGAAGACCACGATGGTGTCGGCGGCGGCGTAGAAGGTGACTTCGGCGATGAAGTAGCTGGTGGCGTCGTCGTTGGTGATGATGGGAGTGGGGCCCGGAGGACGTGGGACCCTGAGCGGGAAGCGGAGCGGAGCAGGTAGGACGGATCGCCACGTCCGGCAAACGGATCGGAAGCGTAACACGTCCAATCGGCTAACCAGCCGTTTTCCGATCCGAAACCAGATTTCCCGCGGTAATATCAGGGCGTAATCGGAATTTCCCGCGAAATTGTAGCTGGTTAAGGTTGACATGGCAGGCGGGATTTTTGAGAACTAGCGAGCTCTAGGGTTTGGCCGGGTGTGTTATTACTTATTAGTTAGGGTTTTGCTAGACGAGGAAAAAATTTCCTCCCTCCGTTTACCAATAGATGTTACTATTTTTCTTATTTTACAATATACATATATATATTCATATAAGAAAATTTTCCATTTATACCACTAATAACTACACCACATTAGTTATTTATACTTTTTTCAAAACAACTTTTAGGACTATAAAGTACTTTTTAATAGGGAGAATTCCCCTCCCTAATATATATGTGCAAATTTGTTTAAAAACATCAAAGTATTTTTTAAAACGGAGAGTGTATTATTTATTGATAATATTTCATGTGTGGAAGATTATGGGTGTGTTTGGATATTACTAATTAACAATTTTTCTAATAATGTGATCAATTTATTATTTATTACTGTATTTTATTGTAAAAACACGTTCAAAAACATGTTGATATGTTACTGTTATTATTCACATAATAAAAAATGTTATCATATACTTTTCCAATTTTTTTTGTTAAGATCGAGAAGGACGAAATTTGGCTCTATTGAAAATCAGATTTGACTCAATTTTGCTCCCTAAAATTCGTGCTAACCTAAACTCTGACTTTATCCGAAACTCAATTATTATTACAACTAAAATGCAACTCAACCTGAAATCTTGTTTAACCAAAATGTTAATTTGCTCAATCTAAAACGTCCGATAAAATTCGATAAAAAAAAAACGTCCGATAAAAATATCTTCAGTAGTGTGATTGGAGACGTACTAGAAATTCTTCAACTCCACTACATACATGTAACATGATACATTGATACATATACAAAGCAAGTTGAAGGTACAGAAATTAAGAAAGCTATAGAGATTTTAGGTTATGGTTAAATCATTCAGGCTTTTTACGCTATTCTCCCATTAGAGTAAAAGTATAAACCCTACATTTGGTTGAAGAAGATCACATATCTACGATTCTCGTTCGTAGTTCCGCATAAGGTTCGATTACCATCAGAATTAAAGGTATGTCAAATTTGGTGTTTCTTAATAACCTAATATGATACGAACCCGATGTGGATTCGTATCGGAAACCCTTGTTGGTCAAGGGGGTTGAGCCTAATCCGGTGTGGATTCCGACTCGAGATAAACGTGGTTGGTTGTCACGGGGTTGAAGAACGATAATTTTAGAGATTTTAGGAAGATAATAAAAATAACTTTTCTGATTGATCCCTCCATAAACTAATACATCAGTATATATAATAAAATTCTAACCCTAATAGCTAACAAGCTGAGATACTAAAAAGATATTCTTACTAAAAATTAAAACTAACCTAAATAAAAAGAAACCACAATATTCTAATTAAGACTAATATAACTTAATTATGTAATATAATAAATAGCGTATCATAATATGATCGATCTTGGCGTTTTAAGTCTAAAAGACATTAATTTTTCAACAGAATTATCTGGAAAAGAAAGAAGCATATGGACAAAATAAAATGTCAACTTAACTAAATACATGTTAAATGCGTTTTATTGTCGAATCTTACATATATATATCCTCTCTCGATCATCTTTTCCTGGAATCAATATTCGATCTTATGAAACTTGCATGGGTTGCATAAGCTAGGATCAAACGACACGTGAACCCGAAAGCAACTACTTGCCATCGGAATGAGAATCTGTAAGAAAGCTAGGTACACTTACTTTTGTTTTTGGTCGAAAGCTAGGTACACTTACTTGCTAACACTTGAGATCGATTTAATATACTACTCCCTCCGTCCCATAATATAAGGGATATTTCCTTTGTAATTTATTTGGCAACCACACAAACATATTTTCTTAAAAATCTTCAATACCTCGTAAGAATATATGGTCTTTTTAATTGAGATAAATGTAAGTCTCGTAAATATTATATGAGTATCAAGACTTTATTCAACTTAAACTAAAACAACATTCTTTCATCCTAATATTTTTTTTCTCAATACGCTCACTAATTTAAAGGACATACACTACTAATCTTATAAAAGCCACGCTTTCTCTCATAAATAAATCCTAAAAAAATCTCATCTCAATGCTCAAACTTTGATGCCAAGCCGGGCATCAGCATCAAAGTTCCTTAGGGTACATCAAAGATCCTTTGGGCAAATCAGGGCACGTTGGGCATGACGTCTAGTGTATTGATAAAAGCTCTTGCGCTCAAGGCAAGCTAAAAAATAGGTGATCTTAAAAGATTTTCAAACCAGAGCGCATCTCATCTAAACCTATTAGGCAATTTTTATTTTCAGGACTTCTAAATAACGAGACTCTCTACCAACAAGCATGGAGCGTAGTGGGAGGAGCTATGCTTTCCTTCTCTGAGGTCGAGGGTTTGACTCTCAATGGAGGAGAAATGAACTTGTTGGGGGAGCAGATCCCACCCAAAAATAAAAGGGCCCCCACGAGACTCGAACTCGAGACGTAGGCGTTTGATGGAACAAAACTCTCCACTGAACTGGAGTGGCAATGACCAAAAAAATAACGAGACTCTAATTTCTTTCCTTACCAAAAATAAGTTCAAAAGAGGATCGAAATTATAAGGAAAATAATACTTCAGGGCCTACAAACGTGGAGTCTTCAGTTTCGTATATTAGGCCCAATTGTGACATTGGGTTTACTTTGGTTTTTTTTTGTAACTTTTTCAGTTCACCACAGAGATGGCGTGATAAGAAGGGGTAACTTCTTTAACTTTTCAGTTAGGATCAGGTCATTGACTTAACTTTCCAGTTGAATATGATTAAATTCATTGTTGATGAGTTATTTTTCTGAATGTCAACAGTATAACCTCATCGCCCTGATTAATTACTACATTGCAATGTCAACAAAACAAGCTTATTGGAAAAAACAACGAAGGCTAAATGGTTGGAAGGTAAGAAGGATTTACTAGCAAACATGGTTGCAGCAAATGCTTCAGTTTGTCCACAGCAAAGATATATGGTTATGTCAACAGCACTTTTGCAACCTATATACATAAGTACATAACTAATCAGGAAAACCAACAATGTTAAGAATATCGAATCAACAATCACAACAAAGACAAGTGATCATATATGAAGGCATTGGAAAATAATATTAGACAAAAAAATAGTACATACATCAGAACATAAAGTCATAAACTGCAATAGGAAGTGAAAAAAATCAGTTAAGATTCATGGTTTCAGGGGTCTTGTGAACCATTTAGAAATACAAGTTTAGAACTTGGAAGATGCATAATAATAGCATAAAAGTGTCAACAAAACCTTAAATTTCCTCTCCAAATCTTAATCCCCAACACAATCATTAGAGTGGTGATTAGTTGCTTGATTACTAATTAGAAGCGTGATCATCAAGTATAACAGAGCATGTTATCATGAATAAAACTAGGTTCAATGACAGATATCTGATAGCAATACACCTTGCAAAGTAAAAGTGAAGGATCAATTTTATGCCCACTAGGTTTAATGACATGTCTTATTCTACCATGTTGACAAACTAGTAGGAAAATAGTCCACTTATGGCTATTTCTTTCTGATGTTGCACCACTATCTTCAGGAATTTTACACAGTTAGCATCAACTACCATCCGCATGTGCCGTCTCACACTACACATTCATTCAATGGTTAAAGATGAATATATCTTCCAGTGTGAAAAGTTCAGCCTTTACACAAATTCACAATCTTCTGCCAACAAAAGTTTGAATGCAGAGAAATCTTGTTTATGGTTCTACATCTTTTTACACATAATGTAAACCAAACACAATCAGGAATTCAAACCATAAAGTACAAAGAAGCTAATGTGCATTACCACAAAAGAGGGCAATGCCAAAGGAATTTGTAACTTACCCCTTGAATTCTCTTTCCAGTAACAGGGCATTTCGGTCCACTGGCTCTCTTCTTTGTGGTCTGGTACACAAGCTTTCCACCTGCATTAATCAAAACAATTACAAATCACATAAATTCCAAAGGATCTTATTGACAAAAAATGTTTTGTTGAGAGTAAAATTGTTGACAAAAAATTGTCAACGAAAAAAATTATCATTACCAGTTGACTTTGCATCCTCAACTCTAAGTTTACTCTCCTCGAATTCCATTTCAGTATGTGCTCCAACATGTACATAATGCCAAGCATTTCCCATTTATATTACTGGATAAAGCAAGTTAAGAATTAAGACAGACTAATAAGCCTTAGAAATTTTGTAAGACGAGGGTTATGTGGTGGATTTTTTTCTTATTGATGAGTATTCCAACTGTAAATTGGGTAATATATTTGGTTGTGTATATTGACATTATTTGAGTAAAGCAGAAATCGCTAGCAGAATAATTCCAACAGAAGCTATCATATAGGCCAAAATTTTCACTGTAATGCAGGAATAAGGTAAGGGTCTTCACAATTACAAACTGAAATCATAAACAACTTGTTGAGAAGAAGAGAAAAATGTTGTAGAAACGTTTGGCTTCTGTCAGTATACTCAGTATGAAGCATATTACTTCTAGGTTTTCTTGCTCATAAGTAGGTGGATTAAATGTGGATTACATGATGTTAAAAGTCAATATATGTTGATTACATGATTCAGAAAGTTGTCAAATCCTTGTTTTAAATTATAGAAAGAAAATACTAGCAGATTGTTTATCTTCCTGAATTCAAATTCAATGCATACGCTTATGGAGACTAATTGAGTCCATCAACAGACCTGAATCGTTGGGAATAACATTGAAATTGTAAAATTGTGCGTGAGTTTGAGTTCGGTGATCAAATCCGAGCACGCGCGTTCAAAATTGGTGTGATTTCAGGGAGAAAATAGAGAGAATGGATTACCTGAAGTCGTGGATGAACATCGGTTCCGGGATCCTCGATTCCGGGGAGGCGAGAGACAGTCGGAAGGAGATCCGGGCAGCGCAACGGGAATTGAGCATGGCGGAAGGTTTTGCAGACGGAGATTTGTCATCGGAATTCCCCGTCAAAGCCAAAAAATCGGAGCGAAGAAGATGGGTAGAGGAATATGCGAGAGTTGTCGGAGTGGTCTACTCAGATAAAGTCGGAGATACTCCGTACAAGAGAAAGTTGGGACTAGGGCTATGAGGGCAATAAAAAGATAATGCTTAACTAACTTGTAATTATAAAGGTGAAAAAAGATATATGGACCAATTTCCCAAAAATGAAAATGGACTAGACTAAACAAGCCAAACAACATAAAAGTCCATCAACTGCATTTCACATTTTCAATTTTACAATGAAGAAATAGGGTTCCATTCCTTCTCTGCTCGTTTGCTCCATCAATCATCGTCCAATTTCATTTTGGTAAATTCTCCATTCCTTCTCCTCGTTGCTCCATCAATCATCATCCAATTTCATTTTAGTAGGTTCTTATTTCACTAAAATTTATTTATTTCAGATATGTTAATTTTAGGGATGTCTAATTCTCACTACAATTTATCCGCTATCTCGAGCTACCAATTTTGATCACACTACCAATTTTGATTTGCTGAAATTTGATGTTTTACGTTATTTCATTTCCCACTTTAACAAAACAAAGTTAGGGGTTTTAGCTGAAATGTGAAAGGAGGGTTTGCTGAAATGTGAAAAAATCTGGTGTTTTAGCTGTGTGAGAGGAGAGTTTGTTGAAATGTGAAAGGTTTCTTTCAATATTATTTTACCACTTGCAAAAAGAAAAATTCACTTCACAGACAATTCGGGTTTTAGTTCTCAAATCACACAATGCTTAGGCTTTGTTTGGTTGGATTAGGACAATTGTCTACTAAAGCTTTTTATTTTTAGCATCTAGACATGACAGCAAGAAGATGTGGTACCTGGAGAATGCTTTGGAGGAACCCATTATTCGAAGTATGGCAGAAAGGAGACTATCCTCTCCCAGTGGCATATGACCAAGGATATAGGGGTATATAATCAATATCTACTTGAAAAGTTGAATAATTTTAACTTAATTTTTAAGATTATATATATATATGTGTGTATATATATATATATTGTTTACTCATAGTTTAATACATAACATATTACCAAATGCATGCAACTATTTGTATCCCAGTGGCCACCCATCAAACAATGGTAAGCCAAGTAAATGTTACTGCAAAAATAAGCCACCAAGTTGTATCTTCCCTTTCATCCCGCCAACATATCGAAGATCTCTTCAACCAGCTACCTGCAGATAGAATAACAATGGAGGGATTGCTTGAGATGGTCTGTCAAGTTGGGGTATTATCTGAACATAACTACAATGTACAAAATTTTGATGAGGTAATCTTTTATATTTCAATTTCTCTTTTCAAATAAGAAACTTTACCTAGAGCAGTTTAATCACAATAAGTAATAAGAAAATTTTGATGAGGTACTCTTTTATGTTTCCTGGGGCTTGTTGCGCTGACAATAAATAATAAAACCCGAAGTTTGGGGAAAACCTAACCTGGAGGAGATGGAACTATTATTTGCGAGATCTTCTACAGGTTCGGATAGTTTTCGCTTGACGATGGTCTTCCGCGTCGACTTCGATGTCTCATTCTTTGATCTGGAACGAAGATTGTAATCGTGGAGAGACAACAACATACTTGAATTTCGGCAGCAAAGATGGAGAGAATGGGGAAGGGGGAAAAGAGAGACTACTAGGAATGAGGTTTCTCATAGAGTATTAATGATATACATGAATATGTTTATGAAAGTACAAGAAAAGTCTCATAAACCAGGGGCGTGTTTAGGATCCAAACAAAATGGAGTGCGCATCCGAAAAACGGAGTGTGTAAGACTCCATTGGTTTGGAGCTGATTATTTTGCTGTTGATCTTTTTATGTTTTCTCCTATTACTTCAATGATTTTAGTCAATGGAACTGAGGGAATTGGATTAGGTTTCAGTTTATCCATTCTCAAATATAATCCCTTGGAAATTATTGAAAATCTTAGGAAATTGTTGAAAGGTGAACAATTAATTGACGAAAATGCTTCCTTGGTTCAGAGGGTTCAATGAAAAAGTTGAGAAGATAGAAACTGATCAACCAAATTATTCTGCCTATAAAGCTATTAGGATATATGAGGTGCAAGTCTCCACCAATCTAATTATTATAGAGTTGTATGTGTTTATGTGAACACAAGATTATTTGAAAAATCTTGATACCTTGGTCTCGAAAAGTTTAATAAAGGTAAACATAAACTTGGTTTTTAGAGTCCTTTATGAAGATTCATAAAGCAACTCTCCTTTGCTTTTGCAGGGTTATGAAGATTGTAGCAATGAGAAAGTGTTCACATTATGATTCACTTGTCTTTAAATAAAAATGAGAAAAGTGTTTACATTGTGGTTCACCTTTCTTCACATTGTGGTTTTTAGAGTCTTTTATTGTGTTTCATAAAGCAAATTACCTTTTATCTTTCCGCGTAAGCATAATACTCAGTATCTTATTCCCTCTTCACCCATGGTTTACTTGCCTATTTTTTAGTCATGTATCATTTTTATTCATTGAGGTTTGATCAACCAATTACAATCTTTAATCCCCTTATATATATAATTGCATTCATTATAATGTAATTAATTTGAGTTTAATTGTATATTGGAGCAAATTAGAAACGGTTCTGTCCAATTGGAAAAAAAAATGAAACGGATCTTTCATATTAATTATTTATTCTTTTCATTTATTCATTTCAAAGAATATGGATGGTTATCATCAAATCAAAAAAGATTATTTATGTATTATACCATAAAAAGGTCATTTCATATTACTTCTTATAAGAAAAATTCACACAATATATATAATAATTTTGTTCATTTTTCTTTTTAATTTGTCATGTCTAATGATCACTGGAAAATAAAGAAATAAAAGAGCGATATTGTCCATTAAACTAAAAAATTGACAAAATATGTAAGATATCAATTAGTTTAAATAACTTGTGCGTAAAATAATAAATTATCAAATGTAATTGAAAGTACTACCTTCAAACAACTTCTTTTGAACTATAATAGTATAATTTTTCTACATGTAAATTTAATAGAGCATCGAAGTTAGAATATCAAGTGTATTATATATAGAATGCCAATAGATTTTTGATATTTTATGGGTACCTTTTAAACTTTTAATCTATCAATAAAATTATCCATACCAATAATACTATAAGACTAAATTTTAATGACAATTAATGCCCCACATTTTATACATAATATATGATTTTTATACAAGATCATAAGCAACTTAAATTAAGCATTGCATGTCAAATAATTATGTATTTTATATAGATACCTATAGAATACCAAAAGTCAAAAAATTAAACTTAAAATTGACCACAATACTAAACTCCCATATATCATCACTGTTACAATTTAATTTCAATAAATCACAAATTAATTTTTAATTTTTTTCACCAAAAATATTACACAATCAGTCTATACAATATCAATTAGAATAGTAAATTTCTTCTTCTCTATCTATCTATCTATCTATATTATAAAGAAAAAATTCGCCATTTATGATAAAAAAATCAATTAGAAGGAAAGGAAAAAATTTAAATAATTTAATAACTCATTGCTTATAAAAATAATAAGTAATGAACAAAAAATATTGTCAATTTAATTTCAATTTATGGCCAATTTAATTTTGATGACCATTCAATTTTTTAACTTTTCAATTGTCTTTCAAGTCATTTTGAAAGTTTATGATAATTAATGCACAAAAAATTAAATGTTTAATTACAAGAGGTTATTTCTATTTAGGTGTATCTTCAACTTTCTAAAATTCAATTCCTTTTTAATAGGTTAGACATTTAAATTAAAATAGAGCGGATAATATAATAAAGATGATTATTTTAAGGATAAGTTTGTCCCGTGTGTTAAAGTTGTTATATTTTTATATTAATCTACTGTAATAACTGTGATTTTTAAGGATATTTTTGATTTTTTCTCGGATATCCTTTTAACCTCTGTCCGTTTTAACGCTTAATCCAATATTTTTGTTGGAATTTAAATCTTAGAAAATTTATGGTGATATCCTAAAATCATAAAGAAATGATTTTATGGATCGGTGTGAATTCTAGGATGTTTTAGTGGAAATCATAAAATGAAGAGAGTGCGATAGGCACGTTAATGTAATTGAATGGTTAGTTCTTTTGATAACCATTCTTGCTCCTGATTAAGAATGATTCCTAATCAAACTTTGATTAAGTTAAGCTGATTAGTCGTTGAAGACATTTATTTTCCTTACAATTAGTTGTGGTGTTCACTCTCTTGAATATGCAAGTCTCCTTCTTATTCTCTATAAGACTGTTAACTGTTGGATCATAATCCGAGTCTAATCGGATTTTGGTGCCAATATGTTTAGTCACAACTACAAGAACCAAGTTAGTTTCTCCACTTGCTTAGTCTTTCATTAGACTAACCCGTCCATCTTCTTTTCTTTTATATGGTCGGCTGGTGTCCACCGTTGGTATACGACACATCAGGCTCTTCTTGGAAGTTGATTCAAGAGGTGGATCCAGAGTGAGGTTTGAAGCTTCAGAAGTTGAAGAAAGGTTTCCAATGGCTATACTTGAGTAAAGTTCTTGGTTAAGTTGATGCAAAGCGAAGTGTGAAAGAAGTTAAGAACTTAAGGAAAACTTTTTAAAGACTTTGTTCAAGTAGAAGGTTGTTCTATTTATTTATCCTTTTTAAGTTAAGGTTTGTATAAGATCTTTTACTTGTTTTTCCGTTGTAATATTTTTACTTAATTTTGTTAGGTTTTAAATGGTTTCTTTTACATTGTTCTAGTAAGTTCTGTCAGGTTAAAGCCTTGAGTAACTCTGGTTTAGTCCTAATCGGGGTTATTGGCGGTGATACCTCCAAGGTAAGTAAGGGGTGTTACATCTACTTCTTTTTTCAATCATATTTCAATAAATAAATTTTTTCAATAATTTTAAAAATAAATGAATTATTCTTATTTCAAAAACCGTTATTTCATGACATATAAGGTTCGTATGATAAATGCACGAACAAAAACTGTACTTCACAATTATTCTTATACTTATGCAAAAAGTATACTTCAAAATTTTATAGAGTGCACTTTAAATATTTATAAATATAATAAGATAAATGCACAATCATGAAAAAATATATAATGTAATTGTTTAAATACATAAATATATCTTTAGGAAAAAATTTGACCCGTGCGTATGAACGGGCATCACCACTAGTAGATAATTAAAGGAGTGCTGGAGACTGTATTTCATTTGCATTGAAGTAGCTAGAGACTAGCACATAGGAAAAAGTGTATCACACTAAGGTCCTCTTTAGTTCTATATATACCTAAGGTATAAGGAATCGGGTTAGGTATAATTTATCATCTTTTTGGTGTTTGGTATGAAACAAGGTTTGGGTATGACTCATTCTCATTCCCTCAAAATCACATGAACTTATACCTTCTCTTTGATGTGGGTATGAGTGAGACCTATTCCAACTCGATTCCGGGTATAGAAACAAACATGCCCTAAGTAATATACAATATAATATTGTTCGATGTTTGCTGCTTGTTTACCTTATATATTTAGGGCCCTTTTGGTACCCATATCTCGATATCAGATATGGGTATGGGCTGATAGCTTGTGTTTGGTATATCACGGTATAGATATCAAATGGATATCATCCCATATCCTGATATCAAATCTCTCCCAAATTGATATGCTGATATTTCGGCCGGTATGAGCGATTTCTTCTCTAATCCTCTTCACCTCTCTCTTCTCTTCTCTGCCATCTCACCAGTGCTGAAAAACATGACCTAATTGTTGGTCGATGACCATAGCAGGCGTCGGAGACGGCCACCACTGCGCTCTTGCCGCCAGGCCTTAACCAACCTTCTCGTTTCAATCCAGATCTGAGATCCCAAACGGTTACAGTCCAAATCTGAGATCCCCATTACCAATGCTTCTGTAATTTCATTCTCAACTTAATTTTTTTTGATTGAAATCTGTAATCGATTTGTTCAGCCCTCATCTGTTGGCCTGAGATCCCGAACAGTTTCACTATCGGAGTTCGTCGTTTCATTTCAGATCTGTTGATATCCTTAAACATACCAAACAAGGAATTCGATATCGATACCCACATCGATATCTGATATCGATACCCATACCGATATCCGATATCTGATATCAAATGTATCGATACCAAACGAGCCCATATTTGTTTTGTTGGTTTCTGTTTGATTGTCGTTTGTTTTCATTTTGTCCAACTACGATGTTAATCTTGGTCTCTCAATCTACCAGATTTATCTAGCTGATACTTTGAATTCTTTTCGTTATAAAAAACATATATATTACTCAATTGTTTTTTCCAAAGGCTACTGAATAATAATGTAGTAGTAATCTATTATACAATATTAATCTATGCCCTAAAATACTAAAAAAAACTCTTAAACAATAAAAAAGCAGACTTAGTGTAACATCAAAAACAATAAATCATACATTTCGTTATAAAAAAACATACATTTTGTCCGATATCCCAATCAAATTCGGGATATGGGACAAAGATATCCCAAATTTGATTGGTGCGTACAAAGAAATTCTTCCAAACCCACATAGGGAATTCGAAGAATAGTATTGAAAACAACGTGGGCAAATTGTCGATCAAGTCAACTTGATCGACAAATTCAATTCAGACAAAAAAAAAAAAGTCAACCCATCTTTTTTTATGATCGAACTTAGTTTTTGATTCCAAAGATCCATGACCTTCCAAAGCAAGTGAAAATAATATTAATGCATTGCTTTCCTTGGAATCTATTCTCATGAAACTTGGATTAATTGCCACTTTGCCCCCATCAACTTAGCTAAGGATCAAACGACACGTGAGCCCGAAAGTAACAACTCTTTGCTATCGGATAAACCAATGTATGTACGTATATGCATGAAAGAGTTGAAATAATGCAATTGGGGTGGAAGAATCTGTAATAATAGGCACACTTGCAAACACTTTAGATATATAACGTGTTCAAATCTTATCCATACATATTCTCTAATTTAATCGTATGGATACTTGCTAGCTGATCGAGCATGTGTATATAAAGGGAGCTTTGGCAACTGAAATTTGCATCGAAGTAGATCGAGTATGGAGAGAACAGGAAAGAGGGTATCACATGAAGAAAACGGCGATTGCTTGGTAGCCAAGGACGACTTGCCTGCATAATATCGTGCTACTTGATTGGGTTAATGAGGGCTTTTTATGTTCCTTAATTGGAATCGGAAGCCCTCTTAATTAATTCTCAAGAGTCGTACGTATCAAGCAGGCTTGTCGCTTGGCTACCTGGACAAGCCCTTTTCTCTCATGCCTACCCTTCTTTCCTCTATCATTGTTGAACGATGGAGAAACAAAGTTCGACGGCCTAGCGTGCTTAATGATCATGGTGCCTACCCTATATACACTCCGTTATAGATAAGAAAGTTGTCACTAAGAGGCTCTTCTATTCTTACGTTAATTTTTGTTTGTTGTTCCTTTTGTTATATGATGACATGTTTGATTTTCTAACTTTCTCATTGGAGATCTCTCCCTAAGTGCAGAGGTATCTAGAGACAGAACTGAAACTTAATGGAAAGGAAGGAAAGTAAAAGTTGTATCACTATCAAAACTGATTAATTATTTTCTACACGTTTATTTCGACTAGCAAATTAGAGATAGATGGATCGGTCGAATGAAATGTATGATTTATTGTTTTTGATTATTTTGTCTCTCTTTGATTAAAAAATTAATGTACTCGCTTTAACTCAACACACCCCAATCACATAACCCTGATAAAATAATATTAAAAGCCCTATAAATTAGAAAATTAAGAAAAACCTACAAATTAGAAAATAAATTAAGAAAACCCTACAAATTAGGAAATTAAGATCCGATACTTGGTCTTGGACATTGCACGTAGGAGTTGAAACGGAAACCTCATAGTACTACCATGAATTCTTAAGTGTTTGACTAGATATGCGAAGGCAATGTAATTAAACTCTAAATAAACTTTCTTATAAATTAAGAAAAGTGGGGATTCCACTTTATTCCCATAAGAAAGGAAACCTTTCTCGATAATGTCGGAGGACTTAACAATTGTACAGAGTTGGGCATTCCCTGGTCTGAAACAAGATCAAAACAAATTGATAATGTACAACTAGGATGAAAGTCCTAGTGACTTAAATTTTGATTAAAAATACGAATGATAAAATCGATAAATTATCTCGTCCCCGATTAACTAATTATAAGAATTGAATAACGTAACAGTCACTCAAGATTTTAAACAGAACAAATAATATCGACCTATGGGAATTGATCGTTAAATTAAATCAAAATGACTGCCTTCAACATGATGAGGATCTCTATGTACTCAAAAAATTCACGATCAATATTGCACCGAACTTATCCGGAATATATGCTATCAATGTCAAATACGTCAGAAGCCAAAGAAATTGGAGAAAAATCCATGTACAAAGGTATCTGAAACAAGGCAGTCATTTTGCATAGCAATATTGAATTAAGCGTTAAATAACTGCTTATGCATAGCAAATTAGCAATATATTTTAAATCCTTAAAATGTCATTTGTTGTTTCACCCAATATAAGTCTGTCCGTATCTAAAGACTGAGACTAAGTCTAATATATAAAGTGATGGACTATTTTTATTATCAATTGATTTTATCTCATTAAATTTGTGTACTAGACTTATATATATATGCATAACTTTTAATTTATCGGTCCATAAAAAAATTAATATATTATATCAGAGCTATTTTTTTAATATTTTCTCTTGATATTGGGTCTGTTTCGTATACAAGGGTCCCAACCTATTAATTATTTCCCCCAATCCACCTGAAAGCCCGCTATGTGACGGACGGGCGGGCAAAAGATGACAAGTTTTATTTCATGGGTGATGAAAGGGTCGGGTGGAAGTGTGAAACATTTATCTCGCTTATTGGGTGATGGTATAGGACCATTCATCTATAATTTAATCCATTTTCATCCCTATGGAAGACATAAACGTGAGGATTCTATAACACAATGTTCTTAATAAGCAAGGATAAAAAGGTCATTTCAACGTTTTTGATGCTTAAATGGATGAAATAAAATTGTGGGTGGCTTTATTTTTATTTTTTTTGGACACTGCACATGAAAGTCCGAAGACTTCCGAATACTATCCTTGAGGCTTAATCGCTTAACTAAATGTCCGAAGGCGGTTGTGGGTGGCTTTATTGTAAAGGAACGATTTTATTAGGTGGTTTATTACAAAGTCGAATTTAGCATATAGTTTCATGCAGAATGACATATATAATTACATGCTATGAGTTAAGAGGATATTTCAAACTAATTATATAAATCGTATACTTCCTGAAGAAGACAATCAACTATCACTTTATGCCCCGTTGACATCTGTGAGAATATCATCCACCAATGCATATAAGCAACTTACCTACAAATTCCTTCTTTCCACATCAAAACAAAAACTTAGGAATTTTACATCCTATAAAAAGAAGTTCTGGATGTGGTAGCAAAAGATACAAGTCTGCAGATGATTCTCCATAAGGTCAATAACTATTTGTAATTAATCTTCAAGGGCCCTAAATAACTCCATTTACTTTTTTTTTTGTTTCCCATCCGGTTCGCCCTGCCCCAGTGAATTCGGGTCGGACTTAAGCCCAAGACTACATCCGGATCGACGTTACGGGGGATCGAACACGGGGTTCGCCCTTCCAAGTGCAGCTCCCATACCAATGCACCGTTGGTAATAACTCCATTTACTATAGCTGTCGTTGGAAGACAAACTATATATAACTATATGTCTATATATTGCAGTTTAAATTCTGTGTCCCAAACTTATATCTCTAATTCTCTATGATGTACAACACTAATTGTTGACGATAAGATGTGAAAAAATATCACTAGCATATAAAAGGGATAAAATTCCTACCCATAATTAGAAGGTGAATTCCAACTTTATATGCAAAGAGGTTAAAACTTGACACGTTATTTATTTATTTTGGCCTAGAATCTAACATGGTATCAGAACAAGTTCGGTTCGGTCCGGTTTTTCTGGTAAAATGTTGGGTATATGGCTAAAAGAGATTGGGATGTTACTAACCCATTTTCGAAAAAAAATACGAATTGACTATAAGGAGATTGAGATGCTATAAAGACTAGTTACCACTTGAGGGGGCGTGTTGGAGACTATCCCACATCGACAAGATGTGGAAAAATACTACTAGCAAGATAGCTTTTGGCTTAATTAAGCTTTTGGGTTAGAAGGTGGATCCTGAGTTTATATGTGAAATGATAAAAACTTCCGACACGTCACCTATTTATTTCGGCCCGAAATCTAACACTAATAATGTACGTTGTGGGACACGATTTCAACGCAAAATTTTAACTTATCTATTATATCATTTGTGCCTAGATGGTCCCTTAATTTATACAAGCGATCTAAAATTCGTACATATCTAGTCTTGATGTAAGTTTTTGTAATACTAATATATTTTTTTATTAAGATTGAATTAAATGGGCTTTCAAATTCCATTTCTACAATTTACAAAAAAAAAAAAAAAAAAAAAAAAGAGTTGATGCTATGCAATGGTGCGGCAGGACCATCACCTTTGACCTCATGATGAGCACCTTCGAGACAATTATTCTAGATTCGGTTACAAATTTTAGTATATTCACATTGAATTAATTACATTTTCTTTCAGAGTATATTTTTAACCAATAAAATAAAAAAACCTCTCATTTTGGAGCATCTTTTCAGCTTCTACATTTGATCTCATCGTCCCACCCAATTGCAGGAACAAAAGACAAGTCGGCATGGACCTCACTACGTTGGAGAATATATTCTCAAACAATCATCAAGTCAAAGCTATCTATTAAGGCATGAAAAGTGACTCTTATAGTCATATTTTGCAATTTTGGGTCATTTTGACTTGACGAATATTTTCAAAAAGAGTTGGCCTATTTATAGCTGAGCTCTTACTATACCAAAGTGTGCAACATCACAAGCTAAGCTATGATCACATTTAACAAGGAAGAGAGGCTTTACATGGAGAAGTTCAAGTTTAGTAGCCAAGGATGACTTGCCTGCGACTTAGTAGTACAGGAAGGTTAATAAAAAAAAACCTTCCAACGCTAGCAATGTCAGGCAGTCATCCCAGGCTAACTTGACTCGCACTTCTACCTCATGTTAGGCCATCACTTCCTCTAATTCCTACATGGATTCTAATCCGAGTGTTCTTACGAACCTGAGTTGGTGATTGTCTCTTTGATCTCTTCATGGCATTGATGCATGACTCTAACTATACTCTCATGTTTGCTGTTGTGGTTTTAGGACAAGAAATAAGGGAGGATATCGATTACACTAGCAAGAAAAGATAAGAGACCATAATGTTTATAACTTAATGTTTGTTTTTTCAGATCAGGCATAGGTAACTCTGGATCATAGGATAAATTTTCACTTCTTTTTGGTTGAAATAGGCTAAAATGTTACTTCCAAATTAACCTTAAGAGTTCTCAAGTTGAGCGAGTTGATTTGTTGGTTTGGTAGAGTTTCAAGCCTGGTTATGTGTTTTGCCAAATTAAATTACACGTTTTGCAATTTGAAATCCAGCTCATTAAATTCAGGTTACTATGTATTTGCCCTATTGGATAAATTCAGGTTATTTTGGATCCACATTTTGAAAGATCCAACTCAGTAACTCACATACATGGTCTCTTATATCACTACGAAAAAAAGTAAACTAAACAATGAAATAAAAGGTGGGCATACGCACCTTCAATTCAGATCAATCCCAGCTCATAGATAGGTTTCAAGATCTGATCCATATTTTGATTTCTGAGGCAACATCTGCAAAATTTATCCTATTGAAAAAGAAGGGAGGCTTGGAGTAGAAGTCACCCTACTTCAAGTGGCAATATCCAAATGTACATAAATCTATCCAAGCAATGGAGTTGCTTTGGTGATCAGAGCATTGAAATTGTCTAGAGAACTCAACCTGCTTATTAAAACCTGATCAAATTCAGGCTTGGGTCAATTACAAGCTAGGACTGACATGCCACATGTGTTCTCTACACAATTTCAATGTTCAGGGCTTACAAACTAAGCCTCTCCAAATGCACCATTCTTCTTGAAACTTTGGGACATCAAGATTAAACAAAGATTATGAGAAAAAACAGGGGTAACTAAAGATTAAATATGTCTAAAATTTACTCAAAAGGTGAAAATTTTGGTGTCAAGAGGATATACTCAACTATGGTGTATATAAGCCTTGACACTCGCGAAGAACTATAAGTACAAAATGACAAAAAATTGCTTGCCCTTAGCAATTCGTATCAGAATTCGGCTGAGCCAGGACTGCGAGGGAAAGGAATTGCATCTCTTATATTTTCAATACCAGTGGCAAATTGTACAAGCCTCTCAAAGCCCAAACCAAAACCAGCATGAGGAACTGCACACACAAAAAGAAAGGGGATCATCTTGTAAACATTTAACTCAAAGGGGTAAAATGTGATATCAGACTATCTCAAAATTTGAAACCATCTCATTTTCATTGTATTGAATATCATACGAAATCCTTGTTGGCTCTCATTTAATTTGCTTTGTGCATTCCATGTCCTCGAAGAGAACATGGTCCATATTTGTAGTATCTATCTCCATCTCTTGCAATTACAGATAAGTTTCAACAGTTGAGAGTAAACAAAATAGGGAAATATATCTGCATGCATCTTAAATCATTGGAGCCAATGCAAACAGAAAAGCTAGAGAAAACATTAGAAGCGAATGAAGTTGAACCTGAACCATAACGACGAAGATCAAGATACCACCAATAGCTCTCTCGATTGAGTTTTAGCTCATCGAGCCGATCTTCTAGAACTTCAAGGCGTTCTTCTCTCTGGCTTCCACCAATAAGCTCGCCAACCTGATGCAAATAAGCAATAAAAAAACATTCAAACCAAAGCCACATTATCATAGGGAAAATTGACAATATGTCTACATGATACTTGGATAAATGAAAATAGTTTCTTCAGGAAATACACTTCTAGACTTCTAGTTAATTAGCATAGTCAAGCACAATGTCCCTATATAAGATATTTTCAGCACCAAATAGATGTCTAGATGTGTGCTTTGAACGTCATCTACCCACCAAAAGTTCTTATATCTCGGTCATTTTTTGTAAATTATTTTCATGATCCTATTGCAGTTGTTATTTTTCCTCAGATGCGTATGTGATTGGGTTATCATTAAGGCCTTGAGCTCAAAGCAGGAATAATGGAACAATCCTCAACTTATGCAGAATTATAGCAAGCAAATGAGGATTATCAATAATCAAATTTTATAACAATTGGATCATGAAGGATAAAGAAAATATGTCGAATTTACAGGCCACAAACGAAATATTATATTGACATTGCAAACTCTTGACAGAAAAAACAATCTCTACCTATCCTAGATAATATGCATAGTTGCATTAGCATGCTCCCTTCACAATGAATTATACGCTAGATGTTCTGCCCTAAAAGGGTTGAGTAAAAGGTAATCAGTTGTGAAGTCATATAAACAGTAAGAAATGTAGATTACCCGTGGTACCAACATATCCATTGCAGCAACAGTTTTACCATCATCATTTTGTCGCATATAGAAGGCCTTGATATCCTATATATTGCATTAGAAATGTCAGTGTGAAGAGCATTATCCAACTATAGCCAAAATAAGAAAAATATTGGCCTAAATGTAAAAATTCTTGGATATAGGTTATCTTCATGGCTAAGCTCTAATTCCTCCAATTAAAAATACTGTTATAACATTGATGAATGAAGAAAAGAATGAAAGCTATGATAAGCACACAAAGAACAAATGAATAGAATAATATCCCAAAATATTAATCTTAGAAACGTTAAAAGTTTAAACAGTTGGAAAGATCTGTCTGAGCTCAACTTTGTTCTAATATGTACAGACCTTAGGATAATCTCTAATTATTACAGGACAACCACCAAAAGCCTCTTCAGTTATAAAGCGTTCATGCTCACTCTGAAGATCACAACCCCACTTCACCTGCAAACGTTCATCACTAGTCACAATGGATTCAGCTAGTGGAAAATATAAGATAGAAACGGACATATTACTCTTCAGGGCTCAGGGCTATTAAAAATAAGCATGAAAACTTCTTTTTTCCACATTTCTGAGCATTTTTATCGCAGGAAGATGTGAATTTGTTATTTAATTTTCACCCTGAACTTCTAAAAATTAAAATAGATTACATGAAACAACTATTTGGGGCGCATCCTCATGTTCGTTGGCTTTTATACACTGCCTTTGAGATGGATTTAATCCCTATATCAATTTTGGTGCATTCTAACTAAATTCAGTTATTATTGCCCCATAACTGAATTTCAGTTTTTCTTGGGTCTATCGGGCGTACCCCCTTCCCTTGGGCAGGGGTACCCCCATCTTGACCCCCCAGATTCCGCTGTAGCGGAACCTCACTGGGTCAATGTTGTTGTTGTTGTTGTAGTAGATGAAACAACTATCCCCCTCACAATAATGACTAAAGCATAACTTAACAAATAAAGAGAAAAGAATGAAATGTAAATTTTTATCTCATAAACATATGAGAAATCGTCAGAACCTTCATCCAAAATTACTTCGTAAATTGTTTCTATTATTCTTAGTTTCAGCCTGTATTAAAGAATCCCGGCATTCTCGGACAGGAATTCAGATTTATATATGCATGAGTATGATGAGAAATACCGGGAATTCAAATTTCTTCTTAGCTTTTAGTAGAAGATCGACTGCATCAGTATAAGTCATCTGAATAAAATCTTTCTCAGCCACATTCTGCAAAACAAGCAGATAATACTATTATCTCGAGGACATGGGAAATGATTTTATTTCCTATACTTATGAAAAGGGATGAGGCTACACATACAGTTAAACGGTTGATGATTCCTTTCTCAATCCAAGTGTTGAAAAAATCCATATCTTCCTTGCAATTCTCCAGGACGTGTCTTACCTATATACATAAACAAACGATCAAACCAGGGGAAAACAAAAGCATCCAACAAGAAAAATGGAAAATGAAAATCCTTATTATGGTAAATTTCACAATTTAGAAGTGAGAATCTGGCTTCAATTCCAAGTTAAAAACAGATATTCTCTATTTTTTAATAAGTTTGTGAAGTGAACAAATCAAATCCCAAGGTCCGATCAATTGAAAAACCAAGAGTAACCTAAACCCAAAAAAGTAACTAATACGCTCCTTACAATGAATAAGGAAATTGCAGCCAACAGAGCCTAGCTTTAACAAAAAATAATTTTATCAAAAATATTAATTTCAAGAAAAAGAAAACAAGAATCAATAAATAACCAAGAGTCATTATATAAAAGTGGCGATAATTTACCACATACTGAAGGTAAGCTGTAGCACAGGCCATATCATCACTGAGATCAGCAAATGCCAACTCAGGTTCAATCATCTGAAGAGATGTATCCAAGTGCACCATCAATGTTTCATGATTTCTAGAAAGCAAAAAGGCATAGAAAAACATAAAGGGTGAGAATTTACCCAAAATTCAGCAAGATGTCTGGAAGTGTTGGAATTCTCAGCTCTAAATGTCGGACCAAATGTATATATCTAGAAAAAAGTACATTATTCAAAAATAAAAGGTACAACCCAAAGACATATAACAGAAAACTTCTATGATTGGATACTTTAGGAAAGAAAGATAAAGAATGGAAAAGGTCATACATCAGAAAGAGCAGTAGCATATGTTTCACCATTAAGTTGGCCAGAGACTGTCAAAAATGCAGGTTTTCCAAAAAAGTCCTGTCACACATACAAAGATAAAATTATTACAAGCTCACATCACCAAAACTGCAATCAGTAAGTTTTTGGACACACTACATAGCCTTTTGGTGTTGGAGAGAAAAACAGAAGCTAAATATCTAAGAAGCTTTGTTCATGGCCGAGAAAGGGTTAAATACAAAAGCAGTTCCACCTTACCAGAATATCTTCACATTCTTTTTGCACAGAAAAGGAAGAATGCCAAATAACACATTTTGATAAAGCAAACCAACAAACCATCAAAATGACCGGTCTCTCAGTCTCTTTTCCAATTTTGGTATGTTCTACATTATTTATGAGCAGCACTGATGCATATGCCTCAAGCAAAATCTTGGGCTGTCTCATTTAATAGAAAATACTTTCTGCCAAGACATGTGTTCTTACAGAACTGAGTTTCTTTTGTCGTTAGCAATTGATTCCTATATCTATGTCATGTGTCAACCTAGAAGGTAAATAATGGTGTATGCTGTTTGTTCTTGAGGAACCAATTAGATTAATACTACATTTTCTAAGGAAAACGTTTTTACAGTAAACAAAATGAAGTCCTTATATACAAACAGACAATACTTAGCTGTATGGCATTTTTCTTTTCTTTTTTTCCCTAATTTGTTAGAAACCCATACTGTTCAATTTAAATCAATTAACAGAAACAAGTAAAGATGGGGCATTTTGCCTGAATAAGGAGAAAAAAGGAATAGATAGTTTCTTATTTATTACGTACTTGAGACCAATCAATGAAGCCATCTTGATTTTTGGGGATAGAATCAACTGAAGAATGAGCAGCTTCTGGGGAATTCGGGATCTGATCAAACAAAATAAAACTTTTCAGTATATAAAAATGGGAAACAGTTATAAGATAGATCTTGCTTATGATCATCCATAACCACTAAATAGATGCAACCAGAAACAGGAACTACACTGAGAGAAGTGTTCTTAAAAATAAAAATACATAACAATGAAGACGAGAGCCATAAAGTGCCACCAAACGAGTTGGAAAAATGATACGCCAAAGAATGGCATAATTTATATCAAGCAAAATCAATCATCCAATCAAAGACCATAATTTCTTTACACCAAAAAGGCAATAATTTCTGCTTTTCTGAGGATTCTACAGCATTATATAACAAGATGTTACACACTTGGCAATCATGGACAATTGTTTGACTGATTTTTGCTCATTATTCTTTGCATAGTGTCCTTACAATCATATGTTAAATCATATTTAAATAGTGAAAGAATACAGCTTGTGTAACGAACTTTCATAAACTTCTACTCGTAGTACTCTATACTCATATGCTCTATACCTAAATTTATATAGAAGAGAAAAATAAGTACATTGCTGATGATTTTAGTCCCAATAAGAAATTATACAATAGTATGTTCATTTCTCAAGAATTTTCCTATTTCTGATAAACATTTTTAGGCCCACTTCCAAGGCTGACGTTACCCAGTACACAAGTATATTTATCACTTATCAGCTCAGCTGCAAGAAAATTGATAAACACTAATCTGTCTATTTCCTTTACATTTTATCCTATCGTCCCCACTCTGCGAACCATGAAATTTGCAGCCATGAAAACTAGCACCACAATAGTACTTTGTGCCTTGTGACCCAAACACATAACACCGTAGTTGTATCTAGGCAAGACTGCCTTTCTCACGTAACTTTCCTTTTTCTTAATTTCATTTTTTTTGAAGGCCGTAGCACAACATCTGGTCACTAGATGGTTGTGCTTCAAAGATGGATGGAAGTAAGCTCCAAAAGGTGGATAGAAGTAAGCTTCATTAAGTGTTACCCAGTGCAATTGCATATTATGACTTTCACAGAGACCAACTTCTTCCAGCACCAGCACCCCCAACATAAATTTTAGAAATGTCCAATGTAAACCTCATTGCTTAGTAGACATGGAAATAAGACTATATTTCCTTTCTATTCACTACCACTATTCCTTTGTCTTGTCAGCCAAAGCTGAGGTAAATAGAACATAAATGAAGCTTAACAAAATTTAGCATTCTAACTCGCATGCATATTGGATTTAACAATTTAAGAATTTCCCTTTTAGAAAACTTGTCAATGTGTCTGAAAAAAGTCAGAACAGTTACAAAAAAAGCCACATTGTATTATCCATTAGTGGAAATTAATAACAATGTATAACTCGAACTAAAATTATGTGCAATAAGATTAAATATTTAAATGACTTTACACCAAGTCCGAACACAATAACAGTCTAACAGTAAGAGATATTGAACCATAAGGCATACCAAAGTAGTAACGCAGAACTGTTCACCAGCGCCTTCACAGTCTGAAGCAGTAATAATTGGACTAGAAACCCAAACAAATCCATTTTCTTGAAAAAAATTATGTGTAGCCATAGCCAGTGCATTTCTCACTCTAGCCACCTAAAACCAGCTTGCATCAAAAAACCAACATCATTGAAATCCTGTACAAGGCGATTAAATAAAACAGAGAGAAATAATAGTGCATGAACATTTTAAAATGAAATTAACTTAGAAGTGACACTTCAATAATATACAAGTCAGACATCAATAGGATATTTTGCATGCCATTTTACACAAGACAAAAAACGATAAAAAAAACTCCACTATCACATTGTGTAACTAATCCTGTTAACTAGATATAGTAATATATAAGGATTCTATTTAAAAAAATATATATCTGCTAATCACTAATTAATGGCTCCCAAATTACACAAGAGATCTCATTCAGACAAAAAATAGCCATACAATGATTAGAAACTTTAACTATGTGCCTTATGAAACTAAATTCTCTATCTGAATTACATTCAACATTCTGATGTCTAATGATAAGTAAGTATTCTGATGTCTAATGAGCATACAACTAAGCAATAGTGAGACCTTCCAGGTCTCTCTAAGGAAGATGTGATGTCCTTCTTCTTGATCTCTTGTAGTCCAAAATAATTTTGTGAGCCTGTTCAAGGACTCTTCATATCAAATATGGAATGAACATGTCCATGGACTTTGGACTTTCTTTCAGATCACTTGATAAGGAGATGGTGCCTTCATATTGGTTAACTTTTATCTGGAATGAAAAGGTGGTCTCCTTTCAATGTCAATGTAAATCTTTAATGTTCAACTTTCAGAAAGCACAAGCTACAATAATCTGATGTGAGCTAAGCATGCATCGAATATATGGTTATGGGTTACAGTGGATATGATGAATTGTTAAAGTTATACAGGTTTCTCAAATCTAATTAATGGTGGACCTTTAAGAAAAGGGTAGTGTTTTAGTAATACTTCTCAATACAAAAAATAAAGTTGTTTATTCACTTTGTATTTTAAATATGGTGAAAACTGAAAAGGGTTTATCAAAATAAAGAAAAGATAATTCTCTGTTCAAACTTCAAATTCCCAGATACTATACTAGTTATTACAGGTAAGGCAAAAAATTATTGAAAAACACAAAGAAAAGGGATAAAAAAAATCTTCAAGGGTGCAGAATTTTTGCCTAAAGTGACCTCAAGTTCCAAAAGGACAGTAGCCCATAAGCTGAACTTCTGCAGGCTCAACATTGGAAAAGTGGAGGCCAACAGCTATATTAATTAGACAAGTCAAAACATAGTTAAATAACCATACCGCTCCAAATGTATTTGTTCTAGGACGTAGATGAGCTTTAGTCCTCAAAAATTCATTGGTGGTCCTTTTCTTCTGTATAGGATACGAGGGATCACTCCTTCCCACCTGGAAATAAATGAAGCAAAGTAAGGAAATGCAAGAGACCAAATCACCTCAGGTAATGACAATAAGTATTAAGTAGTACAAGAGTAAAAATTCAAAAGTAGAAAAAACATGATCCAGTGAGTTTGAAGCCGTGTAAATGAGAAATGAAAATATCCGAAACTGCAAATAGTCGGACACAACAAGGTATTCTAAGATAAAAATTAACAACTACAAATGTTATCATGATTTAACATAGTTAACCAATCCACATCATTAGTCACATGAACCAGAAACACATAAAACTGCAAACATAACTAGTTGACAAATTTGAATCAGCAGAAGTGTCCAACTTTTCATTTCTGGAACAAAGGGAGCCTCACCGTTATGAGTTTCTCAACTTTCAGTTCAACTTTTTGCTTAGAACCTTTGCTGGCAACTATAGTGCCTTGCACCCAGATTGATGCTCCTGTAGAAACTGAACCAGATTCCACCTAGAAGGATACAAAAGCGTTAAAATACACAGGGAAAAGTGGTTTATATCATCTAAAGAAAGTTTGCTCAAGCATAGATGGCTTACTGAAGCCAAAACTGAAAAGGTAAATTGAACATTTCAATAGAAAAAATTATGACCAGTTTCCTATAACCAAAGTGTATTAGCTCAACCAAGCAGCAAATGAAAGTTCCCACAGAACCAATCAAGACATGAATGCAAGATTTTGGTTTGAGTACAATGGTTTATTTGGAGTGAGAGTTTGTGGTTATTATATTTTAAGTAGCGAGTTACTTTCCCGCACTCCTGCAGTTACAACTTACAAGCACTTAATCCAATCATAAAGTTGCATAAGAACTACCTCATCATATCCTTCAGCATCAGAGCTCACCACGCATTGCATATTTGACACGCAAGACCCGTCATTCACCTATACAATCAAAATTCATACTTTCAATAACTAGGCCCAAAATATAGACAACATTAAGGAAAAATGTACTTAATTAACAGCATGTTGCTAATGTGACTTTATACATAGCCACCAATTTATACATGAAATTATACAAAATCCACTAGTAATTAGCCACCCCACTAACAAGTGGATAGAACTCTGTACCTCGATGAATGTAACACTGCTCTGCACGCGGACAGTCCGAACCCATCCAGACACAACCAAAGTCTGCCCCAATCGTTCTAATCCCTCATCCGGCCCAGCTTTCACATCAGCAACGCGCAGCTTCCGCCGAAATTGACCTACTTTTCCGCCGCCGCCGAGCTCCGCAAAGTTAGGAACCGGCGAATTCGGAACCTCGCCGGACAATTCGCTGGACGAAGCTAGGGTGCAGAGGCGCCGCCTCAATGGAAGCAGCGGTGGCGCGAAACGACGACAATGAAGGTGGCGTGGGAGCGTAATTAGGGATTTGAGGGGAGTAGAGAGGGGATTGAAGTTTTTGAAGGAGGTGCATCGAGAGAGAATTTGGAGCGCTGTTGACGGTTTCAAACGGAGAGATGAGGTTGGCGAAAAGGCGACCGCCATCTCTCTTTCTCTATCCCCTTCTCCGTTGTGCGATTCAAACGGAGTAGTAGATTATTTCCATTTCCATTTTCTCCTTTTTATACGGATGGTTAAGATACACAAAATAAAAATAAATTCTCCTTTTTATCCGCTTTTTTGACTTAACAAACTACCGCCCCTCTTTATATCAAACTACATTTCTGCCCAAAAACCAGACTACTTCCAAGTTTCTTGCAAAAATGGCAGCTATGAACCCTCCAAAATCGTCAGAGATAGTAACCGTCACTGTTGATCAAGGAAAGCCCGGTAAGATTGAGGCCAAGACTAGTAGCAATTACAAAGCCAAAGCTAAACTCTCGGGCCTCAAGAAGCTAACCACAGCTAGCACAATCAGCGGGATCTTAACCATACTCTGCTTCATCTTTTCCTTACCGTTCCTCTATTGCATCATCTGGCTGATCTACGTGGGCGACTACGAATGCGAGAAGATATTGGGGCTGGCAAAGTGGAGCATATGGGTCGACGTCGGGTTGTTCGTGGTGTTCTTGGTGAGCAATGTGATCCTCTCGGTGAGGGCGAGGTTCCCGATCCCCGTGTGTTTCGTGGCCACCACCATGCTCGCGTTCTCGTGCATGGTGGGGCTCGGTTTGATCGGGAACTTCGGGACCCACGCGGGCCATAAGCTGCCCGCGTCGCCCCTCTGGTTGAGGATGAAGATCGATAGGGTGGACACTTGGAGTGACATCAAGCATTGTATATATGACTCTAGGGTTTGCGATGATCTCATCGCGAGGTCCATGACGGTCAAGTCGTATGAGTTCACCCGCGCTAAGCTATCGTCTTTAGAGGTACACAACAATATAACATAACATACCTGTATTATTCAATTAGAAACCTGTATAGTTTTATTTGTCTTGAAATACGTGAAAAGTATAATTGTTGTGTTGTATATGAGCTAGTCTGGATGCTGCAAGCCACCTCGAGAATGCGAGATGGAGTACGTGAACGCGACGCATTGGAGGAGGGGCAGGGGGCGGATCGTAAACGCGGATTGCGAGGCGTGGGAGAACAATAGCACGTCCATGTGCTTCAATTGCCAGGCTTGCAAGGAGAGCTTCCTTGGGACAATGGAGAGCAAATGGAAGAAGCTTGGGAACTTGATTGTGGCCTTCTCCATTGTGCTCCTCCTGCTCCATCTCTTCCTCTTCTTCACAACCCTCTGGCAGACATGTAATGCCACTTGAATTTACATAGCTAGCTGGATAGATAGTGCTTTGATTTGTAATAAATATTTCCCACTATTCCATCAACTAGCTAGGTTTTGATTTGCTTAGATCGACCACTTTTCGTACGTTGTAAATTGATGATCTCGATCGGTACTTGATTAATTAGGCAGGCCAATGAGTTTATCTTCAATTCCTGTTAACTTGTTAATTATATTTTATGTAGTCTGTACCATGTAGATGACATGAGATTTCGGATCTAGATAAGGTATATCATATATGGTCGATCAAAGAGAGGATACCGGATATCTGGCAAAAAAAAAAGATGAAAGAAAAATTCACTTGCACTCAGTTCATCAAACATCCAAAAATGAATGCATTCTAACTTGCATAGACATTGCACTCATCCCTTGACCCAACATCCAAAATTAGATGGATATACATTTCACAGACATTGAAATCAGTTCCAGACCCAACATCATCGGCCACCCAGAATTTGTTTATTTCTTTCAACCCTCACTACCTGAGATTTCATGGAAATATATTCACGTGTTCAAGTGTATGAACCTCTTCACAATCCAGAGCAACTATTCAGATGCTCAGAGTCGTTCTTATTCAAGTACTTGCGTACTTTTAACTCCTGCAAAAAGAGGAAGGATATGTGAATGGAGAACGAAATCAATTTCATCATTGCAGGATTCATGATGATTTTGCTTTCGTACTGGGTAGATGTCAAAGGAGTCTGGACCAGCATATGTTTATAACCAAGATAGCTTGAAGGTGTCTTTCCACGACCCCTGTTTGTTGCCGCTTGCTACTACTTTGTCAAGACGCAAAATTATTTCTGCAAAACTTGGCCTGGCAGACGGATCCATGCTCCAGCATTCCTCGGTTAATCTGTAAATGGAGCAAGATTTTATGTTACATAATACGAATGCAAGAATGTACTCGATTTGGCTCCTTAATATCATTAGAGCAGGTTTGGCATCATAAGAGAAAGTATAGAGTATGTTTTGACACGGCTGTAAAGGGAATTATAAGATCACATCACACTATGATGATTTCTGTCACCAAAACTTACTGCTTTAACTCTGGAGGATAATTTTTGAACTTCTTAAAAGGAGGTCTTTTCCCTTCCGTGCACATGATCTTCGTGGCTTCTTCTGGAGACTTGGGATGGAAAGGATGAATTCCTTCAACCATCTGCAGAGAAGACGAGCTTGCATATGTGTTAATCTTGCAAAATCTTTAACAAAGCATCAGATATTTAGGAGTTTAAAATACATAAGGGGACTAGGAAATCAGGAAGAAAAAATTAGTGATGATCACAACAAGGAGAGCAGCTATGAGTAATAGTTTTTAGGACAAGAGGGCAATTTCAACATTTAAACATAGCACTGTCATGACTTTTGTTAACTGCACTGTGTCGATTTCTAATGCAAAAGTACAGAATGCTCCTAAGTGTATACAGGAAAGATTGGGATGCAGCAAAATTTGACAGGCATACCTCATAGAGAATCACGGCAAAGGAGTACACATCGATACTCTTGTCAAATATATCATCGTTGTGCACCTCAGGAGGCAAATATAGGCCTGAACACAATATAAAGAATCCATATTAGCTAAAGAAACAGCAATTTGAGAAACCACAGCTTTGATACAATAGAAGTTTTGGCCAGGAGTTTTTATCAAAATTCATTGTGCTTTTACATGTTCATATATCATGCACATTCACACAGCATGCTTCCATTTCTTGCAACGGAAAATTATATTATGTAACTTTATGTTTACAGATAGATCAAACCTAATAAACCATGGAGCAAGAAAAACTAATTCTGATACAATTCCAGCAAGACAGGAAAAGTAATCAAACACGATGTTTCAGCTTCCATGGCTGCTGGCGACGTACAAAACTGAGGTTGACAAAAGGCCAATTTGTCACATTGATCAATTTTGTAAATTGGTCAGGATTTGGTGATTAGGATTTCTGGAGGAGGCAGAGGAGCCGTTGAGGAAGAAGAATGGAAATGAAATGAAACACACAAAAAATGCAATATTTCATTTAAATCAGTTGGTATAATTATAATCTACCAAACAATACTTATATACAATCACTTGATTTTAAGAACCAGACATCCATTTTAGCAATTTTTCTTTATTTTGAACATACGAAAAGAATAATAAGTGGCAAGAAGCCAATAACTTACCTGCAAGGTCAAAAGACGTCCCCGCTGGTAATTTATATTTATCTTGCGATATTGTGGACAACCGTCTCAAGCCAAATCCAGCGATCTTTAGATGCCCTCCATTATCCAGCAAAATATTTCTGGCACCTTACCAAAATTTAAATTGTTAAAGAACAGTGCATCAAACATATGACTGAAGTAGTAGTTCTATTTGCACATGGTTTTCTTACTTGGGCATAAGATTGCAGTGAACTACTGGATCGGGTTTACATTCGTGTAAGCAATTCATGCCCCTGAAAGAAGCAAATTTAAAAAAACTTGTTAGCTTTAGTAGTATGCAAAGCACACAGGATCTTTTCTGTAAGTACACCATAAACTAATCACATACTGCTAAGTCAGGAAACATTTTTTTCTTTTTTCCTGCTTCTTAAGCCATTGATGACATTTACAGAACATTATAAAGCAAATAATACATGCCTTGCAATGTCAAGAGCAAATCTTAAAGTCTTTGACGGAGACAAACGCCCTTTTCGCTGTAGATAGCATCCTAGATCACCCTGAGAAAATACAACAAATTCTCAAAATCCTGATGTCATGAGATTTCCATTTAATTTATAAAATGCTTGGTAGAACTAAGAGATAAAGTTATGAGAAGTAAAAGAAAAAAGAAAAGAAAAGTATTTCAAACTTTTGTTCTTACCCTCGCATCATATTCAACAACTATCATCATGGGTGTATTTTGGGTAACAGCTCCAACAAATTGGATCACATTTGGGTGACGCACTTTCTCTAATAGTGTCAGCTCATATCTGAATGCATTTCTGCAAAAGAAATAAATGGTTTAATGTCACCGTTATAGAACTATTGGACATCAACTTTTGACACTATTGAAATTCATGCCACCTAATTACTGCAAAAAGTACAGAGTTCATCACCAATTAATGCAAAAAAAAAGCATACGGAAAACAGAATGAATATGGCAGAAACATACATGCACTCTGGATCAGATTGGCTCTCCTTATCAAGTATCTTTACAGCGACCTTGGTACCATTCCATTTGGCCACTTGATAAACTCCCTGTCAGAATCAGGCAATTAGATCACCATGAGCACAAATTTACCTACATGGAAAATTTCACAAATTTACTTATAGCAAAAAATGCAAAAGATCTAACTAGTACCTTTGCAATACCATCCCTCCTACGAAAATGAAGCTCAAGCGGATTAAGCTCATATTCTGGGACTTCTTTGGGGTTTGTAACAGTCATTGGAGTTTTCCTCATTTTCTGATTTCAAGTTAATATGCAATACATCACAACTCATAAAGATTAAACATAAGGATTAGAAAATATGCTCAAAAAACGTAGCCAGATTTTATATTTACCGGAACTTTGGCTCCTCGGGCCTTCAAAATTTCATAAACTTCCATGTTTCCATAGAATTTAGCATCAGCAGCAGCCTGAATCACAATAAAAACCTTCCTTAGCAACTCAATGGATTGATGGGAAATCACAACCTGATTATAAAGACAAATATGCGATTTTCGTTGCTACCGTGCTCCCCCAGCGATCGCGAGCATCAATATTGGCCTTCCGACTGAGCAACAGCTTGACGACCTCGACGTGGCCCTCACAAGCAGCGATGTGCAGAGCAGTTCGACCGTCCAAATCAATGCTGTTAACATCGGTTCCTTCATCGAGCAGATCCTGTACGCCTTTGACATCTCCACGGCACGCCGAGAAGAGGACCTGCATCGTGGCGTCCAGGTTCTCCGGCACCGTAAAAACCTCGTCGGAGGAGGATCGCCGGCGGACGGGGTCAAGCGACGATTGACGGCCGAAGCTGAACCGCAAGTGATGCTGCTGCCGCTGCGGATCCATCGACGCCTGGCGCCGGAAGCTGAATCGGCCAGACCGCCGCATCGACCCCGTCGAGAATTGCCGGGAAATCCCCCGCTTGAGCTGTGCCGCCACGCCCTTCATCGGTGTTGAAATTCGGGACTAATTCGCGGATTTTGTTGGACAGGAATTGGAATTGACCTGACGATTGACGAAATCGACCGATTTCTCAGTGAAAGGTTTATGCGGCGCAAAATGTGGGAAATGTTATCTCCATCATCGGATGATTGAATTGAACTGAATTACGGTAGGATGCGCTCGATCGAGAGCTCCTCGGAAAAGAGCTCTCGATTCAAAGCGAGTTTCTCCCGTAAGAGGATTCGTAGCTTTGTCTTGTTCCCTTTATCCTCCTCCGGCGATCCCCTGCGAATTTCTTTGATCGTGTTGTTTGAGAACGTGTGATCGAGAATTGCAGCGCAAGAAAGAGGAGAGAGAGGGAATTGGAGGGAGTGGAGAAGAGTACGGAGGTAATAAAGCATGGAAAGCGAGTTAGATTATGCTGCAATTAAATCCAAAAGACTGTTACAGAAAATAAAAGTCGCCATTTGTTTTTTTAATTAGTTTTTTTTTTGTAATAGTATATGATGAAATTGTGTGAAAATAAATCGAGGTAAATTGGCCTTCGAAGTTTAGCGGTTATGTCTTTGGGGTAATAGTATTTAAGGTTAACGTTTTGAATCCCACGAAATATAGAACTCGATAAATTATAAAAAAAAAAATCAATGTTCAAGTTTGATTATTATTTCCGTTCTTTCACTCGGTGAAAAATCAAATCACATCGTCCTTATTTTTATTGGGTAAAGTCAGTCGACATAAATCAATTTAATTTACTAACTTAGGATTTATAATGGATGGGTCCCTTTGTTAAAAAAAATGATATGACATTAGTTGAAAATAAAATATAATAAGATTTTTTTTAATAATTAGACTACTATGTGTACAAATTTACACAAATTTAGTCAAGTTCTTTGCAGAGAAAATTTTATCATTTATGCTCTATAACTAGGGGTGTCCAAACATGGTTAACCGAGATTTTGATTAACCGAAGTTCGGTTAACAATGATTTTGATTAGTTAAAAGCATGAACCGTAACCGAATCGTGAATTCCGGTTAATCGTAGTTCGGTTAACCAATTTTTCGGTTCGGTTATCTCGGTTAACCGATAACAATTTATGTAATTTTACCTTAAATGATTAAAACTAAAATAATAAAATCTGAATAAAACAAGTGATCAAGCTTGACTTTTATTTTAAATATATACTTATACCATATTGTTTCGGTTGTTGTAAACAAATATCGAGAGTATATATACTATAGTGTGTGAAATCAAACACCGTGTGTATTATTTTTTATCCCATCAAATTTAATAATGAGTATCATATCAATGAGAAGTGAAAAAATAGTGTGTAAATTGTTAAAATTAGAGAAGGAAAGACTCAAACTAGATCAATACCTTCAAAATCATAGATTTTAACCACTAAATAAAGCAAAGATAACTAATATTTGAAAAAATATTAATATATATTTTCGGTTTTTTGGTTAATCATCTATATATAACATTAAAAAGTTGTGTATATTGAGCATTTATTGCACTTGATCCAAATTTTCAAATATATTAAATTAAATGTTTTATATGACAAGATGAGCTCCTTGGCACAATAGTTAAAATGTTGACATTTGTAAAGAAGGTCTAAAGTTTGAATTTCTGAATAATCTTTTTCCTCCTTCTAGCTAAAGTTTTTATGCCTATTATCTAACAATTGTTTATGCTGCATAAATAATTTAAATTAATATCTATTGATTTAGCCTACCGTTTCTAAATAATAATAATCTTTTTTGAAGGGAAAAAATAAAATAATGATCTATTTTTAAGAGTAAGGTTCAAATAAAACAACTCCTTATCCTATAAAATAAAGAGCGTTTAAAGCCCTTGGATCAAGGTGATCCAAAAGGCTGATAATCTATCTCTTTTAGGGGCGCGGTGGCATTTTGGTAATTTCTCGAAAATTACAAAAGTGCATCGCTATCGTGAAAAAGTGCATTGTTAAATACAAAAAGTGCATTAGTAAGCCGAAACAGTGCAAATAAAAATGAAGCCAACAGGGCACACTACATGTTGGATTCATTGTAAAAGTGCATCGTTATGGTGGAAAAGTGCATTGTGAACACCAAAAAGTGCATTACTAAACCAAAAATGTGCATCATCATGGACGTCCAATTGACTCGATTTCGATTGAACTCAATTGCCCAAAATATTTGGGTTTAGTAATGCACTTTTTGGGTTTAGTAATGCACTTTTTCACAATAACGATGCACTTTTGTAATTTCTGGGAATTACGAAAATGTCACCGTGTCCCTAATTTCTGAGAATATCAGCCCTTGGATCAAGAAGATTTAAGGGTTCTAAACACTCCTTATTTTATAGGATAAGGAGTTGTTTTATTTGAACCAACCTCCTATTTTTAATACATCTATCGATAAAAAAATTTATACGAGAAGAAGATCATTTTTTCTCATTGTGCATTCATGTATTAAGTTCATTAATCTTTTTATAAAATAAATAATCTCTTTTTTTGTTGAAGGAATAGTAATAATGATCTAATTCTAATACATCTATCTATATAAAAGTATGTATATGAGAAGAATTTATTAAAAATATTACTTTATTTTTTTATAAAGTTTAAAGTTCAAGTCTCTTTGTGAACATCATGTCTAATTAATTTAGTCCTATTTAAATTGTTCAACCAACTCAGCAAAAGATGATATAATGAATAGTCTTATTTGATTACTTTAGTCCTATTTAAAGTTTAAGGAATAGTCCTATTTTTTAATATGTCTATTATTGTATAAATGTTATAGGTATTTCAATGTATAATATGGATGTATAGCTACACATAGAGATACTCTTAGGATACTTATTCTCTTAAAGGTGTACTTATTGTCCACATTTAACACCTTTAATTACATCTTATTTATTTTAATTTATAATATGGATGCATAGTTGCATACCTGTACATAGAGATACTCTTAGGATATTTATCATCTTAAAGGTGTACTTATTGTCCATATTTACCACCCTTAATTACATCCTATTTATTTCAATTTATAATATGGATGTATACGTATACATAGAGATACTCTTCGAATATTTATTCTCTTATATGTGTACTTATTGTCCACATTTACCACTCTTGATTATATCATTATTTATGTGTATGTACTTTGATCAGTTGTATTCCCTGAATTGGCTTATATATACATTATTCTACAAAGAAATCAATTGACATGCACATTTCTCCCTTTCTTGTGTCTACAATTCTCTCTATGGTTACAATTATAAACATGAATAGCTCAAGGTATGTATAAATTATTTTTTCTCTATGCATTATGGGTTATAAACATTAACAAAGTTCTTATTTGTCTAACGATATGTAAATGCATACAAATCTAATGGAAATTAAAAAAAATTGTAGCGTGTGTGCAAAGTTTTCATATTTGGCGACAAATTTCAAGTACTAGGTGTGAAAAAATACACAATTTTTCATACAAAATTCGAACCTACTAAATTTTATGATTTTTTTAGATCAAACAACCTACATGTGCTTTCAATCTTATACAGTTACAAGTACCAAATGTTTTTACAAACTCAAATGACAAAAATATACTTTATAAAACGTTAAGAATTACAAAAAAATAAACGAATGCATGTTAAAAACGTGTCCCATGCGTACGCACGGGATTATCCTCCTAGTTATATGTAAAGTCGTGAACCGAAATCGAACCGATAAACCGAAAATATTTTCGGTTCGGTTAACCAGACCAAAATTCCAAAAAATGTCGGTTTGGTTAACCTAAAAAATAACCGATTTTTCGGTTTCGGGTTTTTATGGACAACCCTATTTATAACCTAGCATTTTGAGATTATTTTAAAAAATCAAGAATATGATATCTTTCTAAATCTAAGACTGGTAGATATATATAGAATTTTGTACTTTTGTATTTAATATTCTTCTTCTTCTTCTTCTTCCATGTTTTATTTTATTGATTTGATCATGAATTTCATCATGCTAGGTTAAGTTTTATAGTTCTAGGGTTGGAGTGATCCCAACGATGTGAAGCCGATTAAAATCAATACTTTGAGTGGAAAAATAATATGATTTGATTATAGGGGTTAGTTTAAACTTGTTAGAGTCTTGTTTAAGTTGCACATTAATCAAAATAGAGGTGGTAGTTTAAGTAAATAATCAAGATAGAGAGAAGACATCGATAAGTGATTGTTTCTATTTGAAAAAAAAAATAGAATTGAACATGAGACTACTTTCTCTTGTGGTTAATTGTCATAGAACTTTTTTTGTGCTTTCTTCCGAGCAAGGGAAACCCCCTATCTTGAAAAATAATTATTTGTTTTAAAATGAAACACCAAACACGTACGGGGGTAAAACCCCTACTACCAACCGTCATTGAGCCCTATTAGGGTCACTTAGCAATCTTGTTCAAGGGTTTTGTCTGTCTCAAACTCCGGTTGTAGTTCGTGGGTTGTTGGTTCGAGATGATGTTTCGGTGTTGTCCGGTAGTGTGTTCATGCTTTTCCAAGTGAATCGTCACACCTCCCAATTCGGCATTTTGCTGCTTTGCGCTCCGACAACCCTTTACGCATGTGTTAGTCCTCTACTGACCCGCGGAAGTGCTTTTCTCCTACCGGGCTCTAGTCTCTCCAAACTCCCTTTTTGAGTGTAACGGTGTTTGCGACTTGTTTTCCTTGTTGTTTTTGTTTTTCTGTTTTGTTGGGTTGTCTTTTGTTGTCGGTTTGTTCGGCTACCGAGTTTGATCTCGGTCTCTCGATCTACCATGCATGTCTGGTATTTTGAACTCCTTTCCTTATCAAAAAAATTGTCATAGAACTTTTAGGCGTTTGAATTAAATTTGATGCATCACGAGAATGGGGCAGGTTTGGTTTACCATCTAAAATGATAGGTATGTAAAAGGCTTCGATCGATTTTATTTTTTCACAATTAGGGATGCACATTAAACTCGTGGGGAAGAGGACCCACCTCTAACAGATGGGGATTTCCTAACTTAGTGGGGAATGAGGCGAAGACGGGGATCAACTTCATATCCCGATTTGATATGGACCAGGGTAGAGGTGGGTTTGGTTCCAAGGAACCGAGGAATCGAATCGGAAAAAAACCGACGTTTTCGGAACCGGAACCGCCTGTTCCATCCCTTTAAAAAAGGAAATATACCGTAAAAATGGGGAACCACGATCACGGCTCCAAAACCGCGATAGCCGTTTTGCAATTTCAATTTTTTAAATTTTTTTAAGGCTCGGAACCGCCTCGGAACCGGGAACCGAACTGAGGAACCGGGGGGTTCCGAGGAACCGGAACCGGACCCACCTCTAGACCAGGGACTAGGGGTGTTCAACGGGTCGGGTCGCCCGCGACCCGCACCGACCCGTGCGGGTCGGGTCGGGTCAAACCCGCGCGGGTTGCGGGTCGACCCGCGACCCGTGCGGGTCGGGTCGGGTCAAACCCGCGCGGGTCGCGGGTCGACCGGCGACCCGCAATATTTTTAAAAATATATATTTTTTTATAATTTTATTAATGTATAAACTATTTTTTTAATAACAAAATCGATGGATTTACGGGTCGACCCGCAAACCCGACAGATTTTTAAAAAAAAAATACATGTTTTTAGGTTAAAAATTAATTATTTTAGGTTAAAAATTAATTTTTTTACCTAAAAAAATTAGTTTTGACCCGATTGACTTAGTCAAACGGGTCGACCCCCGACCCGTTAGACCCGTGACCCGCGGGGTCGGGTCGCAGGTCAAAGGCAAAAAATTTTACGGGCCGCGGGTCGACCCGACCTGACCCGTGAACACCCCTACCAAGGACAAGGGATGTACTATTCGTCCAAAATTCTCGATATATACACTCGATATGTTTTTCTTATTTTTTAATTCATAAAGCATAAAAATATTGAATTTTAAATATAGTTTTAGTTTTTTAGTTTAAACGTATAAATATCCAGAAATTATAAAACAATATTTTAATTTGATTCTATATAAATTTGATAATTATAAATGTATGTTTTTAAAGTTTTAAATATTTTCTAATAAAGGAGGATCATTAACAACCCTATAACCGATGATGATTCTCCGCACAGTTCCTTGCCGAGATTAGACGGAGATGGGGGCATAATAGGAGGTTGGGGCGAGGTGGGGAATTGATATCAGCTTATTTGTGTAGTTTGCATATGCATTTAGATTTAGTTTTCTTTCTTTCTAGGATTAGTTGTAGTGGTTTTGTGTTGATTTTCATATTGTTTGAGATGTGGAGGTCTCTACACAAGTTTGTCTTGCATTTATATGTCTTTTGATAGTGTTTTGGAGTTAAATGGATTAGATGACATGAGGACAAGATCATAGTAGAGCTTAAGGACTATAAAGGATACTAAGGAATGATGATTTGAAGATTCGAAGAACTTTTAAGAGTTGTGGAGAAGCTATTACAAGTCAATGAGCAAGCTAAGGAGTGAGGGAGAGGTTAAAAGCCTTGTCACGAGCCGTGGAGGCCATCACGACCCAAACCAAGACGTGAAAAGAAAAAGCATGCTCTCAATTGCCCTATTACAGGTCGTGATAGCCCTATTGCGCGCCGTGAATTAGGGATTTCTTTCGTATTTGTGCCCGAGTTTGTTTTATTTTTAGGATATCTTTTTACCCAAGTTTAATGACTTTTTTAAGACTACTTGGAGCACAAGTTAGATTATGATTGTACTTTAGTTTTCTATTTTCTAGTTAGAGAAAGAAGAACACAATTTCTAGTGTTTGTTTCTAGTTGCTTTTAATTTGGAGAATTCTTGCACTTTGGATCTACTTCATTCTTTCAATTCAAGTTGAGGTGCATGTTCTATTTTAATATTATTCTTATTTCTTCATCCATGTTTAATTTTATTGATTTGATCATGAATCCAATTATGCTAGGCTTGGGGTGATCCCAACGATGTGAAGCAGATTAAAATCAATATCTTTGTTTGAATTGCGTTGAAAAATAACATAATTTGATTATAGGGGCTTAATCTAATTGTTAAAACTTTTAAGTCTCTCTTAGGCAGAGCATCGAGAGATGGTGGTTTACGTAAGTAATCAAAATAGAGAGAATGCATCGAGAGGTGGTTGTTTCTATTTAGAAAAAGTAGAAATAAACTTGAGATTGTTTCTTATATGGTTAATTGTCATATAACTTTTAGGTGTTTTGAGTTAAATTTGATACATCATGAGAGTGGAGCAAGTTTGATTTACCATCTAGATTTCTAAATACTGAAAGGGCTTTTATCGGTTTTGTTTCACCACGAGTGTGAGTTCTAAATTTTTTTTTGGTCATAGAAATTTAGGGTGAGGAGATGGCGCCCCATTCCAAGGACATGGAAGACCCAAGGGGCTCAGAGAGCTCTTATAAGGGGATTTACATTTGCCTCACCTCAAAGAGACTAGTGAGGAATCGAACCTGCAACCTGTCAGACCCGATTCCTGTCTTGCTCCACTAGGCCAACCCCTTGAGGTTAGTGTGAGTTCTAAATTGATGGTAGTATAATAAATTAAGTTTTGAGAAAAAAATTACCGGCTCTCCTTCGACCCAAAAAAATAATTAAGTTTTGAGAAAATTTAATTAATAACATTAGACAATGACCTTCCTAACAAAATATCCAACTCAATTTAAGTAGATGTGAGATTCGAATTGCGTGGATTAAAGTTGTAGAGAATCCTACCATTAGAATTTTTCATCGTTTTACTTGTTTTTATTGTTTACATTTAGTTAGAATCACACTACAATTATACTTTTTGGCTTAGAAAATGATCTCTAGAATTGACTATAACAAACATAATCATTGTGATTTGATCCCTATCTAATAGTACAATTAGATCTCGTATTCTTGTGAGTGTTCGGTAAAACATACATTAGAAATGCATTCCCCGCCCGCCCCCATTTGCATCCCTAGTCACAAGAGTGCGTTCTAAATTGATAGTAGTACGATAACTTGGACTTTGAGAAAAGTTAATGTATGAAATTAGACAATAAATTAAATAAACTTCATAATAAATATCCAACTCAATTTAAGTAGAAGTGAGTTCGAATCTCGTGGATCAAAGTTGCGGGGAATTCTAATTAACCTTGGAACTTTTTATTCTCATATACTTTCCCAATAATTTACTTGTTTTCATTGCTTCATTTAGTTAGAATCACACTACAATCATACTTTTAGCTTAGAAATTGATTATTGAAATTATTTTTTTGGTCGAAGGAGAGGCATCACTCTCCATCAGTCCATCCCCCCTAGGGGAGTTTTATTAATCATAAAAAAGGGCTAAGTAGTCATCAAGCGGGAGATAACTCGACCCTTAACATCATCAAAGAGCAATAAAGTAATCCCCTCCAGCAGGGTAAGCAATACATGTATACCTAACGAAAAAAAGAGAAAACTAAAGTTGCAAGGTAATTCGCAACCGAATTAACCTCACCGTACACATGACAAAATCAGATATTCCAATCCCTACTAATAAAACATTGACATTCGAGGACCAGGCTATACAAAGGGTATCTTTTATTCACCCTCGAATTAAACATCTAATACTATAATTAAACTCCAAAACTATAATTAAATCTTATATTCTTACTAGTGTTGGATAAAACCTACGTCAACCACCAAAGATACATGATTAACCATATTTCATTTGTGCTCATGTCGCCATCTCCAATATCATGTTGCACACAAATAAATAAACAAATGGTGATCCACCTATTTTGACTGGATTTGTATTGACCATCTCAACGGTTTCACTATGACAAGTATGTAGTAGATAAATTCAAAACCTAAAGTTTAAGAACATTTGCGAGGTATTTGGTGTGTGTAGTCACTTGCTTGAAGTTTGCACAAGTAAATAATTGACCTTAGCTCCTAAATGTACGTTTCTATAAAGTATCATACTATAATTTACTGTTAAACAAAAAAAAAATCCATGGACCAGTTAACGTAAGGCAAGGAACTATATAACATGACATGGAATTATTCAATTATGGTAATAATGTACACTCTATCGCTAAATTTAAATTTGTTAAATTGCGATCAATAAATATTAGTGGAAAAAGTTATAAGCATACAATTCTTACTCTTCATATTGAATTGTGATACTTATTAATTTTTTGTTTTAAAAGTTACTTATTTGTTAAATTATTTAATAAAATCTATGAAATGCGGAAGAACAAGAGAGATCGAGAACAAACATAATCAAAGCACCAAACTCTCAAACCAATTTTTATTTAAGCTTTGAACCTCAATTTGAATGCTAAAATTACAAGGTGGAACAACAAAGGACAAATAGTACATAAATCACAAAATGCAATTGGAGAGAAATTCAAAGAGAGATGTGCACAGATCGACGAAGTCAATCAACCACAAAGATCTTTAAGGTACACTCTCAATCTTTTCCCAAGTTTGGATTTTAGAGGGAGTTTAGGGATTCCCCGGAGTCTAGCTCAGGCAAGCAAGGTTGAGTAGAACGCTCTCGAGGCGAAACCTAGGAAGCTCAACCATGAATCCAACAAACGACAGAAGGGAAGAGAGCAAGCTTATATATGACTCACTCATAAGTCATAATCCTAAACCACAACGACGTCGTTCAAGTAAGTAAAGGGAAGCGGATCACGCTCTCTACTAGTGTGCAAGTTATTGCACCGTTTGGTCCAATAATTCACTCCTACATATGTATTAAATCCGGATCCACTAACACATACATACATGTTATTATATTACAAATAACCAAACTTGGAAAATTACATCAAATGATAACTACTCTGCAATCTATACGCTGTACTTTATCTTAAACTCGATATGAATTGGAGTATTGAACCAAATTTAGGCATATGCATTAATGAATATAAACATTTGAAAATAATACATTTTATAACAACTTTAAACCATGAACAACTCATCAACAAACTTGTATAGAAGGAGAATTGGTAATAATCTCCAAGAATTTTACTAAGCCACACTAATCAACCCAATCTAAATATCGATCAATCGATCATAATATTCTCTTATAACCATATGACCTATGAAGGTAAAAATTTAATGTACAATCTGAAGATGTTCAGTATCGAATGCTTACACTTAGGAGAAAAAACATTATTTACACATCATATTAATTTGTCTTAAAAAACAATCTTAAATTAAAGCTATTGATACATTTCTTTTCTTCACCCAAAAAAAAATTAAAGCTATTGATACAGAAAGAATATACGTGTCCCCTTTGCGGCTTTGCCCATATAGGCTTTTTCTAGATCTCCTTTTAGTCTGTGGCTTTCACTTGTACCAAGTGTTAGATTATGATATGATATGCATCTACCACTTTTGAATCATATTTAAACAAAAAATCAATCATATTTAATAGTATTAGAATGAGGTAATGGAGTACATGTACTATCAAAGAATTGTGTTTACCAAATCAGCTTAATTATGGATAATATGAAGTTGGAAGGGTCACATATTGTATGATGTATGCATTATAAATCAGAGCTTATAAATAATACTCCTTCGGTCCCCTTTTGTGTGTATACAAATATACATTTTGCGTTTATTAAGAAAAGATATAAAATAGTATTGTTAAATGTGAAAGTTGGACAATGAGATAAAAGATAAAATTAAATGATGGTAGTTTTTTTAATTTAATGGATGTAAAAAGTTAAAAAGAGAAAAAGTAGATGCAAAAAGTTAGATAAAGTGGATAAAAGTGATATTGGATAGGGATAATATATTAAGAAAAATGTATTTATAAAAAAAATAAGGAAATTATAATAAATATTTCGGGACATCCGATAAGAAATAGTGGATAAATGAAAGGAGACGGAAAAAGGTAGAATACATCAACAGACCCCTGTACTTACATTTTTTTTCCTATTGGACCCCTGTACTAAAAAATGTTCAAACATACCCCTGTACTGCCCCAATTTTGCCTATTGAACACTTTCAATCTTATTCTCCTTCCAGTGTACATCACACGCCTTATGTGTCATGTTATTTTGTCAAATAAGCCAAAATGGTCAAATACGTACATGTTATTTTGCCTATTGAACACTTTCAAGTCTTCACGCGCCTTATGTAACATGTACGTATTTTGCCAAAATAACATGTATGTATTTGACCATTTTGGCTTATTTGGCAAAATAACATGACACATAAGGTGCGTGATGTACACTGGAAGGAGAATAAGATGGAAAGTGTTCAATAGGCAAAATTGGGGGCAGTACAGAGGTCTGTTTGAACATTTTTTAGTACAGGGGTCCAATAGGAAAAAAAGTGTAAGTACAGGGGTCTGTTGATGTATTCTGCCGACGAAAAAAGTAGGAAACTGGAAGGGTCACATATGTATGCATGATAATTGGGTTGAATATTCAGGCCCTTTTCATTAAAATCATTATAGAATACTCTTTCATCTTCTTTTTTTTTAACGAATTGGCCAAAATCTTTACTGGATTAAACTTGTTGTTAGAAAGCGAAGCTTTGATTTTGATGGTTCCAAACTTGAAAGAAGTCTACAACATGGATTCTTCTATGAAGTCGTGGACATGTGAGAAGTCATGAACATGTGAACCAAGACGGAATAGAAGACTTGGTAGAATGTGAGCTCAAGACTTCAATAGGTCGTCAACCTATGCAATGTGAGGTGGCCAACTTCGAAGCTGCAAAACAGGTCGTCGACGTGAGTGACGTCCCTGACCTATGCAAGTCACATGGCCAACCTCGAATCTATGATCCAGGTCGTCCACGTGAGTCAGGTCGTCAACGTGATCCAGGTCGCCAACGTGGGCAGGTCGTTGACGTGAGCCAGGTCGTCAACCTTACAGGAAGGCGGACTGAAAACGCGTGAGAAGATTGCGCGAGATACATATCAGTTTTGTTATGGAAAGAATCTTCTCAAAACAAGAAAGGACGCGGATCTTGCTTAAGCCTTAAGGAGTTTGTTTATTGTAATATTTATTTTATCCTTATGAAGATTTGTAAGGATTAGATTTATATTATCTTCCTTAATTAATAAAGGAAGTAATATATCTCTAAACCCTAGTGTGCTAGCCTATATAATTCGTGGTTATTAGGTTAGAAAAATGTGTGAGCTGATATTGCATATTAAGAGAGGAAAAACCACGAGCTTATACTCCATATTAGTGAAAGAAAAAGGATAGAGTGATTCGTTCGTGGGATTCGATCGAGTGGAGAGACGTAGGCTTCTTAGACGGGTTGAGGGTTGCGGTTACTCGGTTCACAACGAGTTCTAGAGTGCTTGGGAAGTAGGTCTAGATCTAGATCCAGGGTATTCTTGTAAACAATCCAAAAGATCAATAAAGCAAACTACGACTTTTAATCCTTCCAAGCGAGAACATGGAAGAGAGTGGTTTTCACACTTGATTGATAGAGTTCATCGATCAAGTTTTTCCACTATAAAATATTGGTGTGTCAAGTAAGTCTTTTCTGTTAAATTTAATTTCCGCTGCGTATACACTCAGGTTAATGACTTTGTCTAAATCGACAACCTTAACCAGGTTGGCGACGTTGGCTAGGTCAACGACCTAGAAGTATTAACGATCCTACACTTGTTAACAACAGAATGATTGATTAACACTTAAACTTGAGACGCGCTAATTCGCTAAATATGGAAGTAGTTAAAATTGGAAGAACTCTGACATGCAATGATTTTTATTAGCAACAACAAAGCATGATTGATTTGAGCACAGTAATGATTTGAAATCAAGATTTGTTTTTTTTTTAAAAATGGGGCCCACTCCACAGGCAATCTGGAGATTCGTAGACTAATTGCAAACTTGCAAAGGGTTGGGGCCCAGTCCACATGTCGGTATCAGATAAACCACATGCCGGATATCGTTGACTTGACTTGGTCCATACTCCTTTGCTTCCTAGTAGCTAATTACATAAAATGCCATCCCCAACTTGCTAATACAGTTGTCCTCTCTTGTCATTATTTGTAAGTATGGGTTATCCTCATCAACCACCACCAGTTTTTCTCTTGTTAAAATATACCCAATAATATCAAACATATTGGTTGAAACTAATGTAGGTCATATGCCTTGTCGATTTTGCAGGTTGAGATTATTGCACTACGAAATAAAATTTATAAAGCAAAATTGTATTCATACAGCATATATGGAGGTATCAATGCATTCCACTGTTATGAATTTGCTATGATTAATTCAAGATTCATGATTCGTGAAACACAACTAGAATCCTTAGCTGCATCAATTCTAACCCAAGAACAATTTAGGGCCTTTCTAACTTTCGAAATCCTTGTGTTTCAACCTTAACAGATAAAACTACCTTGGAACAACTTACAACTGAGTATGAAAGAAACATAAAGTGTTGGAACAAAAACGTATCAACCAATGAAAGAATCACAAAAAATAATCGAGAAAAAAAAATGCAGAATCCCAACAAATACAACAGATGCATATTCAGCCGTGTTTTGAATATTTACATTTGCGGAGAACTCGACGCCTCTATCTGAGCCGAGCCATGATCAAGCCCGTCTAAAGTGGATAGGTGTCAACCTCGACTGACATTATCATGGTTGTCATGTCTATCAGTCCGAGGAACAGAGTTGCTCTGATTCTGACCCCTCCTCGCACTGCCTGGCCTAGAATCTGCTCGTATCGAGCTTGACGCTGAGCCAGAGTGGTGAACACAAACCTGGTGAATTCTAGCCTCTGTAGACATGCAGCCTCGGACATATAGTCTGAGGATCACCTCCTTGTCTTTGGGTTCTTCCTGAATCCAGTTTGAGGAGACGCCTTCTACTATATCTCCCAATGGGATATCTGAGTGGCGAAGTGTGACCTCAAAAGACTGGTCAGGCTGGATTAATCCAACTGCTGGAGTTACCTGAAGTAAGGAACAAATGCAAGTGTACAAATTCATGGTAGAGTTTAAGTTTTGGTCTTATGCAACAGGAGATCATAGATTCATAGATTATTACTACCTCAATCCAAGCAGGGAATCCAAAGGAACCTCTGGTCTTCGGATTGGATGTTTCACCATCGTCGTTGATAATGGACTGAACTTCACTCACAATGTGGATGAACGCGATGTCTGTTGTACTTCTGTTGGTGATTAATAAAGTGGATGCTTCATGGTTCTGAAGAACAACATTGTCATTGCTCAACACCAGTTCAGGTATATGAGATAGCTCCTCAACCAAAGCCTTCATTTTGTCGTTCTGCATTATGTCACCAAACTCTCTTCTCCTAATTGATCTATCCACATGAGCCGAACGTACACTTAATTTGCAACGCACGGGTTTATGATCACTTTCTGTCACATCCATGCAAGCTTCATATCTGTGTATATATAAGTAATATAGCAACTTAGAGAGCTAGCAGAGTACAAAATAAATGGAAAAAATGGAAAAAATAGCCTACAAACGTACAATTGTATGGCAGTTACAACTGGGCAGTCTAAACTGCAGTCCGTTACATTTGGAGATGAGCGATTGTCGCGATAGATTATCCTGTCACACCAAGCGGGAATTCGCTTCTTCTCCCCTGAATCATAGCCTGGAAATACATGAAATTAAGGCTAAATTATAGAATTACTGTGAGATAACATTACTTTGACAATACTGTGCAAATCATCCAAAATTACTGGTAAACTATATATTATTACCTCCTAAACCGTGTTGGTGTCTTTCAAACTTGTATGTTGGGGGAAACTTGATGATTGCCTCCCGCATTCCTTGGAAAACTTTCCCAGCTTTCATTTCTGCTCTAAGTTGATCTTTTTCTCTAAGCCAGTCGAAGCTTCTTTGTGAGACAAGGTCTCTTGCTTCATCATATGTTATTCCAAAAAGCCGGTAATTGAAGTCACCAAGAAAGATGACCATGTCTGCATCAGGTAAGTCTGGTCTGCTGCCTGGCTCTTCAAGGTTACCGCTATGGCCAGACTGCATAAGCACAAGAACAGTAGGACAAGGAATGAAAACTAAGCTATTCTGCTTTTAATAATACACATCAAGTTTCACATACATTTGTGTTGCGTGTCCCTTGATTTGGAGTAGAAGCAGAAGCTGCAAGAGAGAGGACCAATGTCAATCAAGAAGAGTATAGTAGCCAAAATTAGCGTGGACAAGGTGAGAGAGATTTATTGCTAAAAAAAATTAAACAATGTAGTGTACCACAAGGAACATTAAGAAGGTTAGACTGTCGTGAGAAGACCATTGTTCGAAAAATATGATCAAAATCAGCATTTCTCCGGTTTACAGCTTCCAAATGTGCAGCTAAATGACAGTTTACGAAACAAAATATCCTGTCATGTACCCTCAATCTCAGGCCTACACCACCCTGCATAGCAGTTTATAATACATTTAGGGTTAAAGCTCACTGTTCTTATAGCACACGATGAACTGGCACCAAAATGCTCAAAAGATTTGCAAAAGAAATAATGAAAGGGTGTTAAGGAGCCTCAAAATTAGAATTTCTGCTGTAATTGTAGAGTTGTGGCAATAATCCTGCATTTGATTGTAGTTTAATTTTGAAGTTTTGTAAGAATTATAAGGTTTGTTAAAGTTCTTGTTCTTGAGGTGTGTAAAATAATTATCTTATAAACAAATGTTCATGACATGTCTGTAAAAGAAGGAAAGTTAGCAACGGTCTTAGTCATCTACTCCCTCCGTCCCATAATATAAGGGACATTTGTAAATGTCCCTTATATTATGGGACGGAGGGAGTAACAAAAAAGCCTCAGAAATACTATACCACCACAAGTATTTCTGCCAGCAATCAGCTTCTTTTATCTCCCTCAGTTCTTTGACAGAATGACAAGAAATAATATAGACATTTTTTACCTTGTTACCAATTGTACGGCCCAAACCACAAGCAACTGCTGCAACATCAAGGTCCCCTACATGAGTTCTTAAACTTTTCCTTACCCTACAATGGAACCATTATAAATACAACATCAGAGGTACAAAACATACAAAGGAGTGAGATTTAACAAAACAAGAAGAAAAGAGACACGAAGGCAATATTTTTAAAAGAATTGTCACATTATTCTGTAATACACATACCAAATGGTTATTAGCAAGGCTGCCAACTGCCTTGATCCCACACGCTCAAAAACTGGACCTTCATCTAATGTCTTCCCTATTGCATCCTGCCACCACTGCCCAAGTGCACTCCCTTCAAGCCCTACCTGCAATAGGCCATCACAAAAGTGACAAATCATACATAAACATCTTCAAAGATAGCTCTAATTGACCAATTCTAATTTTTTTTAAATTGTATGGCACAGTCTAATCAAGGAGTTCATGGCATTTATTTTCTCATTCAGTCACATATCCTTGTATTTCACCACCTTCACTACTATTTCAAACTTGAAATGTGTGTTTAAACTATAATTTTTTTTTTTACAAAGAGTAGCAAAGGACGAAAAATATCCTTACTGTCTCTTTTGCAGCAGACATAGCAAGAAACCCAGCACCCATTTCAACCTCTTGCAATCCAACCACAACAATCCCAACATCTGACGCAACAGAACCCAGCCACATCTTAAGTGCTTCAGAAGACGCTTTCCCTTGACCAACATTCCACGTCCCAACCAAAATCTTAAATTGCTCGCGTCTAGTATACATCAACTCTTTCGCAGCCAACCCACTACGCAATATACTATCCAGAGGCCCTGGAGACGTGAGGTGCCATGCACGAATTCCGCCATGAGTTGCCAAGCTAAACACAAATCCACCCCCAACCGCCATTTTCACAATAGGACTACTATGAGAAACCCACTCAGTAAGCAAATTCCCATCTAAATCCAGCAACTGTAACAAACCACTTGAGTATCCTACGCATAACCGTGAACCATAAGCACAAAAGCAAAGAACAGGACTAGAGTGATGATTAAAATCGTTCAATCGGTTTGCATGTCCATCCCATTGCACAAGCAAGCCATTAGAACAGCCGGTCCAGATCATTCCATCTGCAGTCATGACAATACATTCTGTCTTTTTCATGTCCTCATTGAATGCACCGGTTCCTCTTGTTGCAACACGGCGTACAGCATCTGCAGCTCCCATTATAGCGTTGCGTGAACGCACCAGAAAGCCTTGGGATTTTTCCTTCTTTGATGTGGAAGCTAATTTTACCTTTGCCTCATCCTCTATGTTCAGTTCTCCTGATTGCTGCATGTCAACACGATTCTCAATCTGACCTTCTACATTAAAGACTTTTACGAGTTCCTTTGTACGAGCATCCCTGCAAGAAAGACAATGTTGTAAAGCGAGTCTCGTGTTGCATTATAGAACTGCATTGAAGAATTAGATGTATACCATAGTGCGAAAGATGAAGACCCGGCACACCACATTTTGCTACGGGCACAATCAGAGAGTATAGCCCTTATATCTGAAGATGATATGCTACAAACACCATTAACTGTGACTTGGCTTCTCAAGTCAATATGGGACCTTTCAACTAACAATGCGGCCATGTGTTTCTCTTCAGGTGACAAAGACAGAGATTTTTCCACGGCATCCCAAGGCCACACTTTGATCACCCCTCCTTCTAAACCAGTCCATAGGTCACCTATAATTCCAAAGAGGAAAAAGTAACAAAGCCTGATACAATGTTCTAATGTATTTTTTTCATAGAAATAACATTTTCATAGTATAATTTGAACAAGTCATAATGTATTTTATCAACACCATTGTCATTCTCCTATCAAAATTCTCATATAATCAGGAATTAAAACATATGGGAGTTCAACTCAAACTTTGCTTATAAAAGAAGATATATACCGTAAGTTGACATCGCCAAAGACAGAATGGGGCCTTTGTGGGCTTGCCAGGACAGCCCTTCCCTGAACGGCGAGTAATCCTCAGGGGGAAAGCTCTGATCCATCCTCCACGACCTAATTTTGCCGTCCTTGTGCCCAGTCCAAATCAATTTGTTCCCTTCGTCGACCAGCAAGCACAGCGTCGGCGAAGTATTTGCCGATTCGTGAAACGGCGCCGCATCTTCATCTCCTCTCCTCACCCTTCCTCCAACCAGACCATTCCCTGGCTCGAACATATCGCGATAGCGCCAAAATCTCACGCCGCTCTCTTGTCCAGCCCATAGCTGAGTCGCCGTACACGCGATCGTCCTCAGAAACTTACCGGATTGCGTCTCCCGAAGCGGATGCGGCCTCAGCTCAAGCGCGGGAGGGCGATTGGGGTGAACCGCCGCCCTAGTCGGCGGCTTAAAGATCCCCGTGCCTCCTCCGGCCATGAATTCCGGCAACGCGCCTCTAGAATCGTCCACCGATGAATCTTCGTCGTCGTCGTCGGGCTGGTTCAATTCACAGTTGGAGGAATCATAGCAATCGATTGTTTTCATGATCCGATCCTCGTCGAGGCTGTGGTTACGGAGCTTGGCTCGCCTGCTGCTGCTGCTGCCGGTTACTCCCGAGGTGCTGCTGACGCGGAGCGGCTGGCTGTGCGCCTGCCCCGCCGCCCGTTGCGCCGACGACGGCCCGTTCATCGGACTTATCGCGTCCCGGTCTTCCCCCTGATTTTTTTCGGCCATTAGATTGGGCGAAAAATTCAAATTTCTCGAAACCTAAAGAAGAAAATGGATCAGAATGTGATAATTCCTAGCGTTGCGGAACCCTATCTTCGAAATTCAGAAATTAGTTCTGGAGAAATCATTTTGGTTTGGTGGATTAGATCAGGATCTAGGGATTAGAGGATGGGATTCTAGAGCGGAAGAGGAATGGAGGAGAGAGAGAAATAGCATGGAATGAGGTGGCGGGTGTGGAGATGAAGGCGGAGGGTGGAGAAGCGGGAAGAGAGGGACACAGTTAACGGACGGGAATGTTTTTAGTTTTTTTGTTTAAATAAAATAATTTTTTGGTGCCATTTTTTTCCGTTACATTTTTTTGCTAACGTGCTTTATATTTTTTTTTTCGTTATGCAAACCTATGGTCATATGCTTAGTATTAAAATTAATCATGTTCATGTAACTTAGTCGTTGACGCAATAGTTAGATTGTGACATTTTAACTCTTACAATCAGATTAGACTAAATTTAGAGTTCCATGCTCTCATCCGAAAAGATACGCTAGGATGATTTACTCATCCTAATTATTACCTTTCTAAAAAAATGCTTAATATATTCATTTATAATATAACTTTCTAGCTCGATTTTAGTAACCAGAACAGAACAGGAGTGTTTTTAAAAATAATTTTCGACCGATTTAAAAGAGAAAATGAAAAAATAACTACAAGATATATAATTAGGGACTATCATGGATAAATAGTGTGTGTGTTTGAATGTTGTAGCAAATAAATTTTGGAGTATAATTCAAGTAGAAAAGTGAGGTATGCATGACGCTATTTGTGAGGCTAAAATAGACATTTTACTAAAACCGAGCTAGAAAGCGACAATCTTATTATTATAAATGTATTAAAAGGAGATAGATCATGTTCGGTCAATCGAGATGTTGATCGCTGATACACTTGTACTTCTGCATTTTTTTGAGGTGGTTCAAACCCAATATGTACCTTGTGACTATAATTTTGTAGATGATATGATTGTTTTCCTATGGCATTCTTGTAGTGTAAATCAGATTTAGTCTTATTCAGGACTTCACGCTCTCATCCATACGGATGTGCAAGGTTGATATGTTTGTGTTGACCTAATGTTTACCTACTCAAAAAAAAAATAATGCTTATTATATTCAATCTAACTTGAAATGTGGCTACATATCACCAATTTTCCGATAATCAAAACCTTTTTTCCGTTACTTTTATGTAAATTTGGCAAATTTTGAATCTTATGAGATTTTAAAAAAAAATAGAGCTTGTTCATGAGCGTGTAATCGAACTTGCTCATGAACAAATGAGCCGAGTTATCTTGTATTCAAGCTCTGTTCATTTATCTTTCGAGCCTTAAATTTGTGCTCAAGCTCAACTCATTTACAAATTGAGCTGAACATGACAAGATTCACTGAGTCGAACACCGTATTTCTCACGATTGGCTCTGTTCATTTACGGCCCTTTTTATTTGATATAAAACAAGATTCTCAATGTATGATCAACCTTAAGAAATGTAAATTCAAACCAAAAATTCAATTTGGCCAAGCTTGTAACCAAATATTCATGTCAATGTAATTCAACAGCTAGCAAGTTGATTATGAAAGAATACAGAAGTACAGATGCTATAAGATATTGCATGTTTTTTCCCAGTTAATAAGTATACACATTATTATTTTTAATTTAAATAACAGTTCATAACGTTGTTATATTATGAGAGAATACACTTGCTTTGCGTATGGCAAAATATTCATGCATCTGACAGACTGACAATGATGCATTGCCTCAGATATCTTCATTGCTTACACACTGCCTGCTGAACCATCTTCAAATATTGTTCCCAATATGATGCCTTGTCCATCAAAAACATGGAAATGGATGCACTTCTATAGGAGGAATAGATAAGACTTTACTATAACAAGGAAGGTAGCGTCTCCATCTTCTTCCATCTTCCGAGCTTTTCTCTTCCCTGCAAGATTACAATCATTAGCCCTGAGAATTGTTGGGGGAGAAACCTTTAATAGGCTCAGTCACCAAGCTCAACATATAAGTCCAACGGGGTTGTATCCTAAAACCAATTGGTAGTATGAGGACTAGTAACCCATCTATCTTATATGCTAGGCTTGAATCCTTTGAATTCCCAATGTGGGATTCACAATTGACCCAACAAGAATCAAAGCTAGAAGACGAAGAACCATAAGTTTACAGTTTCTGACATTTACGAAATCATCTTGTGAGAATTTCCAAAAACGACTTGAAGAAAGTAAGATTGACATCTCATTTGCGACGGAGATTCAACTTAGTGTTATAATGAATCACCACCCAACGCCTCTATCCAATTTATGGTCTATGTTCTTGGAGGAATTCAGTATAGCACAATTCAGCTGTTAGACAATATTGTTCTTCCACAAGCTGACATTCAAATAAAGGCTAGGGTTCAAGGGATTTAAAAAGCAACCGTCAAACAATCTATTAGAATAATCACAGAGGATACCTTGCGTGCTCCAATAGCGAGCTCATTTTCCATGATGGATATTGCTTGAAAGCCAAGAGGAGACAACGCCTTCTCATAACTGTATGCATCAAGATCATATGGCAATCAGCAATTATAACCGAAAAATGGGACACAGAAAAAGAGACGTGCAATGGTTTGTCGTTTAGAGCAAAAATGACATTATCAAGAGATTTACTCGGCAACGGAAGAGTTGAATGGGGGTCCGCCAATGTGATCATCAATCTGTATCAGAAGACTTAGCTTTTGAATTAACCACCAAACAAGTTGATAGGTATTTTTTTGATATGCTAGATGATATCCTACGAAAAATGTTAAGTTTGATAATTTTGAACAGAGAGAGAAACATAGGAGAACAAGAAATAAAAAATTACTGCTGAGACTGACAGGAAACATTAGAGTTATGAGTTCCCCGTCCAGTTTCAAGAGCTCACTCATACGCCTTCCCCAGGCTGGTCTCATGCTAGGCTCAATGGCGCAAAAAAACCTGCAAGTTTTCGGCTCACATTAAGATTGTTCTGAAAATTTTGTTATACAAAATGTAGAGTTAGCCAAAATGGATAACTCACGTATAATCGAAAATGAGATCAAACAGCTCACTAGGTTGCCATGTGAAGAAGTCTTCCTTTATGAAGGAAAAGTAGTTTGCATTTGGTGAAGATGATGACAACTGTTTCCTTGACAAGTCCATGGAAAATTGGAAATGATGAAAAAACAAGAAGCACAGAATTTGATCATAGATTAAAAAAATTTACTTGTGAAAAGGTCATAGAAATTCATTATTAATGCTGCTATAAGCAATTACCAAAGCAAGCCAACTAGAAAAACCCAGTAATCTTTGGAATCTTTTTGGTCATTTTGTAGGCAAGAGCAAGAATAGTGACATCCAATCTGGACATTTTGAAGTAGAAAATTTTCAAATGAAGTCATAAGTTGATAGTTCATGAAGATTATACATGGCTCAGGTAACATTTCTTATAACAACATAGCCAGATACATGCAATTAATCACTTAGTAATCCAGTGATAGATTCATTTACCTCTTTTGCTTTCCTTATGGCAGCATCTGATACATCCAATCCAATAACATAGCGTTCGGGGCATGCCAATGCTACAACATCATAACCCTATCAACAACATTTAAGACGATAATACTAAGGCATAATACTAGGATTTCATTGTATGATAACAAGAACTGACCAATACATACCAAAGCTCATCTATTACAGATATTTGAGATACCAATCCATAAATCACATCAGATCTTTTCAAAATTTCACTTAACAAAACCCACAAGCTTCAAATCTTCCTCCCCTTCCTACCCACTCACTACAGTTACCTATAAACCCCTACTTCCTTTCCAATTTCCAACCATAAATTCACAGTAACCAATTACTAAAAGCAATTCCTCAAGATGACACTTCATTTACAAAATTGAGTATTGGGTAGGAGTGAGGATATTGGATTGGAACTTTATAGATAATTAATCATAATCGTTTGGCTTTGGGAGGTAAATTAGCAATCATAATTAATTAGTCCCAAATGAGTACTTACGCTCCCACATCCAGGAACAAGAGCTCTTCCTTTGGGAAGCATTTCTTTCCCATGAAGATGCTCAACAATCGGAGTCGGCCGTCCCAAATCCCACGGAGTCAATCCATCTTCCCAACATTTTTCCCACCCACCTAAAGAATAACAAATATTACACATACACGATCTTAGATATTTACACTGATTTCTGAACTCTCTCTTCCTTGTTCATCAGAAGCTATCAAAATTCAATTCATGTAATGAAAATTCGATACAAGAAAAGAGAATTGGGGGTTTTTCTAACCAGTTGGATTATCGCTGATTACATCTTGCAATTTGTGGACATGAGGGCTGAAATTAACGGGGTTCTTCGAAGGGGGCCCTTCACTTGCACCCTTTTCCGCCATGAACTTCAACTTTGTAGCCTTGTAGCTATGAATCAGTAGATTGTTTTGCAGCAGAGAAAATCGGAATTTGGAGAGGGTGGCAAGGCCGCCAACGCCGAAGCCGCCGTTGGGAGCGGCGAAAAGGAGGGAGAGGGCGGTGGTTGAGAGCGAAGCCAACGGCATTCGTAACTTTTTTTTTGTATTTTTTGACTAAGAAAGAATTCGTATAAGAGATAGGCCAGCCCGCGGGCCAGCCGGGCCAAACCCGCATGGGCCATGTGCCGGGCCCGGGTCCGTGGATCATAGCCCGGCCCAACCCAGTTTTTTTTAGTTAAATTGCCTTCCTGGTCTTGGGTCTGGATTCCCTGGCCCGGCCCGGTTGTGGCCCGGCCCATCCCGACCCGACCCGTGTCCATGCCTTATTAAGAGATACCTAAAATAAAATTTAGATAAATTAAATTAGTTTAAAAACTAGTTATACCCGTCGTGCCCTGCACGACTATGATTCGGTATTTTATAAATATTAAATAAATATATAATATAAAAATTAATATAAGTAATTTATTCCTTGTAGAGTGTACAAATTTTTTATTTTTTGAAATCAAATAAAACAAATTAAATATAAATTATTAAGTTTAATGCTAAGAATAAAAAAGATTATTAAGGTAAAATAATGTACATTTCTCATTTTCCTTGATGATATTTCATAGATATTTAATTTTAAACAAAAGATAACATATGAATAATGAAGTATTTATATATTAGAATATAGAAGAGATAAGATTTACATAAAATAATAATTAAACTAATAAATAAGATATAATTGAAAGATGAAGATAAAAATAATTTTAAAAAATAATTTGTTTTCAATTAAGGTGGGGCCAAACACATTTTTTGGCTCGTTATAGTAAAGATTAGATAAGATTAAATATTATATTTTTTATTACTTTCTATGTACCTTAATTTAGAGAGTATCAAGTATTTCAATATATTTATTAAATATTATATTACCTATTTTTAAACTTTATAAGTATTTATCATTAATTTCTTATTATAAAAGGAAATATATGTATATCTATAAATAAATTCTTGAGAAGATATCATGCTAAAAGATAAAAGATATTTATACTTATTTAAAATATCTCAAATTTGTTATCTTTAATTTTAAAAATTTGTATAAGGAAGTTTTCAAAAGATATTTTTATACTAAATAGTTATTTGTTTGATGTTAAATATAGATTTAAATAGTTAAAGAAGAATTTAATAGTAAAAAGTTAAAATATTAGGAATAAAAATTAATTTCTTACATAAGAGGTGGGGCCAGAATCGTTTTGGTGGCTCGAAAAGGTACAACTTTAATATATAGTTATAGATATTGAAAGTTCTATTTTTTACCAAAATTTTATTTAAGGTAAATCTTTTACATAAATAGATAAAAAGGAAAAGATAAAATAATTTTCTTTAATTTTAAATAAAATTCGAATTTAATTTTTATTCATATAAATAGATAGAAATTTAATTGGAAAAACTAAATTAATATATCTATCTTAATATTAAAATTCGAATTTAATTTTTATTCATATAAATAGATAGAAATTTAATTGGAAAAACTAAATTACTATATCTATCTTAATATATAATATCTAATGTTCTATAATTTATTTTAATTTTAGATAAAATCTTTTAGGTCTATCCTAATTCCTAATATATAATAGATAACATTTTTATTTTAGATAGAATCTTTTATAGATTAATTTATCATATATCTATATTATCCTAAAATAATATCAGCATATATAAATTTCCAAAATAAAAAATCCTATGTGGCGAAATCCTAGGTGGCTTAACGTGGGAACGACACGTAGGAAAATCCTAGGTGGCGCAACGTGGTGGCCTTACATAAATAGATAAAAAGATAAAATAATTTTCTTTAATTTTAAATAAAATTCGAATTTAATTTTTATTCATATAAATAGATAGAAATTTAATTGGAAAAAACTAAATTAATATATCTATCTTAATATATAATATCTAATGTTCTATAATTTATTTTAATTTTAGATAAAATCTTTTAGGTCTATCCTAATTCCTAATATATAATAGATAACATTTTTATTTTAGATAGAATCTTTTATAGATTAATTTATCATATATCTATATTATCCTAAAATAATATCACCATATATAAATTTCCAAAATAAAAAATCCTAGGTGGCGAAATCCTAGGTGGCTTAACGTGGGAACGACACGTAGGAAAATCTTAGGTGGCGCAACGTGGTGGCCTTATTTCTTGCGTCTTTTATATATATACATAGATTAATTTAAATATTAAAGTAGTAAAAATAGTTTGATTTACAAAAATAAAATATAATTCTATCAAAACAAATATAAATTAAACTATATTTGACTCTTTACTACGTGATAATTGACCTTTACTAGTATCCAAAATTTAAAAACGGTTCAAATAGGCTCGTTTTCAATAGTTACAAATACTATATTTTCTAAATTTTGTTTTTTATTTTTGAAATTATCAAAATCAATTCTTGTCGAAGCAACATGTTCTCTAAACTTTTAAATTGCCTTTTTCCAATTATCAAACTCTTTTTTTATATATAAATGCTTCATCCCGAGTTTGAATTGTCTTTTTTCAATTATCAAACCCAATTTTTTTTTGTAAATGCTTCATCTCGAGTTGTAAGATTTGGACTTGCAAGAAAACACCAAAAACAAAATGCAATATTATTTTCAACACGACAACACTACAACCCAACCAATCAAAGTCATCAAACCAAACGGGGTGAGGAGCCCAGTCCAAGCGGTTGGTCATTGGGGGAAGAACCCCGATGTCACCGTTTCGACGTCCACCGACGACGAAGCTATGTTATTAATTTATCTAGAACTGTTCACAATTCTCACCCGTTCATGGATGCTCTAGGCTAGTCCAAGTAGTACTTGAGCTATTTTAAGTCTTAACTGATAAAAAAAAGTCATCAAACGAAACATCTTTAAAAGCTCTATTATCTTTCTCGAAAAATTATGTCATTTGGCTTGACAAGCATGGCCTTTGACTACGTGTTCTCCTTATTCAAGGTACCATACAAGCTTGATATATCGAGAGACTGTAACAAAACTCGATTGATAGGGATAAAACAATATTATAAAACAACCAAAAGAAAAATGAACTAACAAACTAGGCAAACAAAAAAAGTCAGATAAATGATCCCCTTTTGTACTGCATTAATTTTTCCACTTGGCCTTATACAGTGCAGCTTCTGGTAGAAGTGGAAACAACGAGGCTTTTCTATTGAGCTTATACATTTGAAATGAGTCTTGCCTATTGGGCTTTAACCATGTTTGTACTTCCTGCTTAAAGGGCTTCAAATTATCCTTGTCTATTGGGCTGGCAACACATTTTAACAATTTCTACAATCAACGGTTTGGTTTCCTTCTATAATTGTGACAATATCGTATACGTTTGTGACAAAATATAATGCATTAATGCACCATCAAAAGATCTCTTAGATATGGAAGCACTCGTCAATATACAAGAGATCGAGGATCTATTTGGGCTTTAATCTCACGAGTTAGAAGAACATGATGTGGGACTAGGATCCGATGACGTTCAGTGAAAGGTAGTTGACAAGGCTTGTTCCGGCGAGACTGATTTGGACAAAACTTCTATTATGGCTTCACAAGGCCAGTTCTTCCTACTCCGAACTCTTATCTGAGTGATTCCAACTCGAGGAGTTAGATGTATGGGTCTAATTGAAGTCCTCAAAATTTTAAATCCAGATGATGAGTGGATTGAAATTTATAAATTGATTCTACTGAGATGTCACATAATCTACCTAGAAGTGATTTCGATGGACGGATTTGGATCCAATGATGGATGGCCTTCAAGGAGCTTTTGAGGGAGGTTTTGATGGTTGATGGAGGATGAAATTTAGATAATGGAAGTGATGGTATTGGTGGGTTAGGGTTGGATATGGACAAGTGGAGCAGGAACATGACACACCTCGATTCCACCAAACTTGAAGCGCCATTCTTGGATATGACTCAGCAAGATCGGATCTTCGGGATTTGATCAATGTGACACATGATCTAAACAACCAACAACTGAAATTTTGATTGAAAAACAAAGAAGAGTCGTGCTCTTAAGGAGACAAGGATAGGAGGTTATGTTTCAACTTGTCTAACCACAAAAAGGGACGCCCCCTAGCCTTAAAACCTAACATGGATGCCTAACTCCCAACCACCCGAGGTTTCTAAATTTTAATAAAAATACCCTTACAAAATGACATTAATATCACAACCACACATAAAGTGTCCTTCTCCAACTCAAACACACCAATTGAGCATCATGGCGTCGGCGTGGCCGGATCAATGATGACCAAAAGGCACCATGCTTCACTTGGATTTTCCCTCGACGCTCCGTAGGTCAATTGGCTAGCTTTAAGGTCTTCTTGTAAGGTACGATCTTTGGACCGAGTGATTCGACTCAAATATGGAAGAGCGTCAGATTTAGCCCTTGGCGCCGCTGCGGTATCATCAATAAGAGACTCTCGACACTTGGTTGGCTCCACATTTTTTTCATGAGCGTTCTTGGCTTCATAGCTCCTCATTTGGTGTGTAGAATGCCCTCCCAAAAGATAGCCCAACGAAACTTGAGAAGTGCTGGATGGAAATGGCTCAACATCACCCCCCGACGCTTGCTCACTTGGCACCGGCCGCCCTCGGAACCAACCTCGGCATCAACGTCGGTTCCAAGCTGGTTATCTTGCTCATGATGGATCATAATCACATCATCCTCCCTCCCTTGAAAGGTATTCGTCCTCAAATCCATCAAGCCTGCAAAATAAAGGACACGTCGAGGGAAACACAAGCAAGCACAAAGCTATTAAAGTCAAGTTAAGAACAACATTTTCAATTTCAATATGATAGGCCAAAAAGCATGCACTAGCTGCACCACTTATCTTCCTATTCTTACGGGTACATTTCATGATAAAACAATGAAGAGATTGAGCATACGTAGACAACAATGTAATACTATGACCTATATGCATCCTAGATGACATGTATTGGGAAAGAGAACTAAAATGAAAGCAAGAGTACTTAGTCCTAGATGTCACAAATACATGAAAGACAAATGAAATTCTTTGATCAAATGTATGTGACACAACCAACACAGTCATACATATGGAATAAAGGAGTGTAAGAAACCTCCCTAAGAGGTGCACTCGTATCACCCTGTGTGCTCAACAATGGAGGTAGTTCTTCTAGCTCCCTTGGTGTGATATTTTCCATGACAAAGGCATCCTTCTTGCCCTTCACAAGCAAAGGAGTGTAATCACCGCTTGGAGTGAACAAAGCAGTCTCATCCTCCTCATAGACAGTGACAGACGCAGAAATTAATTAGAGCGGGGGCACAAATAAATAAGGTCGCAAGTGTAAAGGCATCAAGCTAGCGTGGAATTCACTTTGCCCCTTCGATCATAAGCTCGTTTTAGATTCTACCGTTTTCGATATTCAGCGCACTCGAAGTTAACATTTTTATCAAAACGACGCTATTTTGGAATTCCACGGCGACATTGTAGCCCTGATTTAAAAATTCATGTACTCGCTCTAACTCAACGAACACTGATATGTCGCCTAACCTTGATAAAAAAAAATATATTATAAGTCTTATAAAGAAGCTAGTGGAACCGTACCGTAAAGGAGTTATGATTCTTAGAAGAAGAAAAAACAAAATTAACTAATTTAAATTTTGAAAATAAAATTTAAAAAGCCATAAAAAATGATGGGTTGGACAAATGTAAAATTAAAACTCGACTAAGTATAATCAATATCTGAATAAACTTTGATCTAATAAGATTGTAGCGTACCGTGTACATAGTAAATAATACGTAAGGAAATATCAGTTCCTAAATAGTTATAACTCAATTGCAATCCCAGCTGGAAATTAGGGGCACGGATAACTCAATTATAGTCTGGACGGAAGTGGGATAACACCGGCAACTCAATAGTAATTCGGACGGAAGTGGGGGCACCGGCCCCGCCGCCCCCCACTTGGGTCCGTCCCTGCTCATAGAGCAAGAAGGGCAAGCATGAAGAAACCATAGGAAAGGCATCTAGCCATGGCGTAGCCAAAGAATTCATGGAGCAAAGGATGATAGTAGGGCGAAGCTCGTGAGGAGGGGTTGATTCCACAACTTCATTCACTTGTCCCATTGAATCAAGCTTCTCTTCAATTGACATTTGGAGCTCATGAAAGTGCACATTTGCAGTAGAGCATTCCTCGAATTGATGGGCAAACCCCGCACCTTTGGAGGCAAGGTTAGCCGCCTCTTCTTGGATGGTAGACTCTGAAGCTTTTCCTCCAACCTTTGCTTCCGGAGTTCCGCTTCAAACCGAGAAATCAAAGGCAGAAGTGATTGTTGAAGGAGTTGATGAATGGATTATTAAAGAGATTGTTGCAATGATTGCTCTGATCCCACTTGATGTGGGTCTAGGATCCGGTGAAATTTAGTGCAAGGTAGTCGACAAGGCTTGTTCCGGCGAGACTGGTTTGGATAGAACTTCTGTTCTGGCTTTACAAGGGCGGTTCTCCCTACTACGGACCCTGATTTGAGTGATTCCAACTCGAGGGGTTAGATCTATAAGTCTACTTGAAGTCAAAATTTGAGAGTCAGATAATAAGTGGATTGAAATTTATATTGGTTCTACTGAGGTGTCGCAGAGTCTACCGAGAAGTGATTTCGATGGACGAATTTAAATCCAATGGTGGCTTGCCTTCAAGGAACTTTTGAGGGCGGTTTTGATGGTTGTTGGAGGATGGAATTCAAAGAATGGAGCTGATGATATTAGTGGATTAGGGTTGGATATGGACGATGAAAAAGATGGTATATATATAGATTGTTTATATTCACATAAAAATTAAATTAATTTATTTTTAAAATAAATAATCTACCTAGTACAATTGTAAAGCAAAAACCAAGTCTTTGTAAAAATTTAAGCCACTTGGCAATTTGAAAATATTTTTCTTTTTTTCTAAAATACTTTCACTTACCCACTATCTCAAAAACCACCACCCATTAACAAATTAATATTTTATAATTTTTACTAAGAAAATAATTTTATTTTAAATTTTTTGTTAAACCACTTTCATCTTATCCACTTTTTCCACTATCCCAAAACCACCACCAACTAAAAAATTAATATTTTGTAATTTTTTACTAAAATAAGTGTGATTTGTAAAAATGTTTTTGTAAATTTTTTTTTAAGAACAAGTCAAAAATAATTTATAAATGAATTTTATATTAAATTCATACAAGGTTCATGAATCTTTACAGCTCTAAAAGTTCTCCCTCAATAGATAATAAATGTTTTATTCTCCCTATTTAATTTATTTATTCACTCTATTTTTCTTAAATAAAAAATACACTATTCTCCCTATTCAATTTATTTTTCTTAAATATTTGATTATGGTCGTGTATAAAAAAATGGAGTTGGTCGTGTATATTTTATGAAATGAAGCTATCTATGTAAAGCTTAAATATTTTAAAACACCATTTTATTATAATCATACAACTATATACCTAGATATGTATGCTTAACTTATCATAAACAAATACTAACGACTATAATATATTATCCCTCCACCAAACCAACCATTCAAAATTAACGGTTAAATCTAATTTCCCTTCATTATTTAATTTCATCAATTCACACATACAATTACCATTTCTATTCTAATTCAAATAATATACACATTTACCTATGTCCACTTATAAAATAAATAACAATAAACACGAAATCCTATCCCGTCCATCGGACGGAAAGAGCCTTCTAGTAAAACTAAAAAGTGTGATTTAGTCGTGAAAAATGTGTTCGGAAAAATATTTTAATAGTCGGAAATAATTTTTATAAAATAATTTTTATATTAAACACGTAAAGGTACGAAAATAACACTTGTTTATATGTAATCAAGTACTTGTAAATAGTGATTACGAGAACCAAGCTACCACCAAATAAGGGTTGGAAACTTGCCACTTTTTCTAATGTGGAAATTCTAATTCTCTGCAATGGTGCGAAAGGACTCTGGTGACGGCTCCGGCGGAGACGAGGAGGACGACTACGCCTCCCTCCCTCCGCTTCTCAAGTGCCTTCCCAAGGATTTCGGTGGCGGGGGATCTCTGGACGAAGATTACTTTGACGGCGACGACATCTCCGGCACGGTGGTAATCAAGACGCATCGCGGCAGCCGCGATCGTCAGACGTCTACCTCGACCTCCGCTGCTGCTCGGAGATCGCGAGGTTTTGGCTTCTCCGGCCACAGCCAAGCGAGACCGGAGGAGGAGGACAGTGATAATGATAATGATTTTGGCACATTTGTAATAAAAGGGAAGAAATCGAGGGCTGTTAGTGACGATGAAGAAGATGAAGAGGAGGAGGAAGGCAATTTTGGGACGTTTGTTGTGCGATCGACGGGTAAAAAGAAGGATCGGAAGAGTGAATCCGTTTCCGGCACTTTTGTGAAGCGGGGTAGTAGCGGTGGCGGATCGTCCTCGATGAGTATGGCGGTGGCGAGTATGCAATCCATGGGAGATGTAGGGCATGGTAAGAATAGGAGGAGTGGTGGCGGTTCTAGCCAGGGAGATGAGGGCCAAGCTAGGCATTTGCAGGGCAAAATGTCTACAAGTTCGATTCCAGACAGTGTTACTAGAGAAGATCCTAGCACTAGGTATGAATTGCTCGAAGAACTAGGTGAGTTAGTATAATGATCTTCTCTTTCTCTTGCCCCCTCTCCGTCTAGAAGGATTGGTGGAATTTAGTTTGAATTTGGATATATGGAATGCAGGAAAGGGTTCATATGGAGCTGTGTATAAGGCTAGAGATTTGAGGACTTCAGAATTAGTTGCCATTAAAGTTATATCACTAGTGGAAGAGGTATGGGTTACCAAATTCGCATTGATTTCTCTGTTTTGATGAGTTGCCTAATTTGGGCTAAAACTTGTTTCTGTTCATGTTAATAGGAGGAGGGTTATGAAGAAATTCGTGGTGAGATTGAAATGTTGCAGCAATGTAGTCATCCCAATGTGGTGCGCTACTTTGGGAGCTACCAAGGAGAAGACTACCTATGGGTAGGATTGTAGGAATGTTAATGTTTAGTTTTCTTACTTTTTTGATAAACCTGAAAACTGCAATTTTCATTTTCATACTTCAACTACCCATCACTTTTGCTTACATCCTACTCTGCATTCGTGGTTGTTTGATAGAGATCTAATCAATCTTTGCAATGGTTTTATGTTGTGGCAGATAGTCATGGAGTACTGTGGGGGTGGAAGTGTTGCCGACTTAATGAATGTCACAGAGGCTCCCCTAGACGAGTCTCAAATAGCCTTTATATGCAAGGAGGCTTTGAAGGTTATAGATTTAATGCATAATTTTGAGTTTTGACTTCCATTTGATTTTTGGAAATAATTGGTTTGCACATGTAAGTTTTCAATCTGTTTATTGAAGATTAAATATAGTGACTATTTAGTTCTTGTCATGCAGTTAATTGTGTTTGGCTTGAAGGTCACTTCAATGTGTAATTTTGAGCTTTGACTTTCATTTGGTTTTGGATTTAATTGGTTTGCACATTTATGTTTTCAATCTGTTTATTGAGGTTTAAATGCAGTGACTATTTAGTTCTCGTCATGTAGTTGATTGTGTTAATTAACCGTCTATATGTTGGCTTGTTCTATTTATAAAGCTGGTTATCATTATTGTAGGGTCTGGCATATTTGCACTCAATCTTTAAGGTCCATAGAGATATAAAGGGCGGTAATATCTTGTTAACTGAACAAGGGGAGGTGAAGCTAGGTCAGTGTTCCTTCATTGAACTTCTTTCATTATGGTGCTATTGGAAAGTGAGTATATTGCACTGGAGAATACTACATTTTAGCTTCATGTGTAAATATCTGTATACTTGATGTCAAACCTTTCAATATACTCTGAATCTTCTGTTATTTTTGTTGATGTTACATTTGGTAGAGATGTCATAACTTAAACTTTCTTATATTCTTTATGCAATTAACTTGAGACTATTAGTTTGGAGTCACATTATTTTGAAGATAATTGTTTTGTTTATATTATTATTTTTTTGTTAAGTGTGATTCTTCTCTTTATATTTTAACAGGGGACTTTGGTGTTGCGGCTCAGCTGACAAGAACAATGTCTAAACGGAATACGGTATTTGTTGAAATTTGTTTTCATTTTTTCAATTGATTTTGCCAATTTTTGAAGTAACCTGCTGTAGATATGCACTAGGCAGCTAATGTCAAATTGTGGCATATATAGTAGCAAGTATATTTTGCTTTTGGCATTTGAATGATTGATTTAGGCACCTTTGGCAAGGCCTTGTCTTTATAGTTTCTATTAATACCATATATTATTCTTCTTCCTGTATTTCTCTCTCTCTCTCTCTCTCTCTCTCTCTCTCTCTCTCTCTCTCTCTCTTTTAGTGTAGTTATTTCCCCCTAAACTTGTGTGTGTGTGTGTGTGTTGAAAGAAGTTATTTTACAAAATATTACCTTTTGTCTAGATCATGGAAGGCATTGCAATGTTAAAAAGGCTTTATTAAGAAAATTGCTTCTATCTGGATTTTTGTATTGCTCGGGGGGGAACAACGAATTATCTCATTGATTAAACTCTAAAATATCAAGCTTGTTCACTTGTCATTGATCTTGATTGAATATTGTATATCTGAACAAGTGTTTGGCATTGGATCTGCCTTCATTTTCCTGTATCTTATTTTGTTCTGTTTGGTTTTTTAATTGATGTGTTTAGACTTAGGGTGATTCAGGGGAGGAGTTTGATACTTGGAAATTAAATCTATATAAGATATGATTTGGTTGCGCCTTCTGAAACCCTTATTGACACTTTTTGTCCATCCACAATACCGACATATTGAATTTATCTATTTTGTAGCTTAAAAACTAAAAAGATAAGAGAGGAAAAGTGTATGCCTCACTTCTAGAATATGTACGTGATTCAGCTCTGCTGGTGTGCAGACTGCAGACCTTTTTGTACTTCTCCCCACCATTTCTCTCTGAGAAGGTCACATGTGTTCTTTGCCACTTATTTCTGCAGTTTATCGGAACTCCACATTGGATGGCGCCAGAAGTCATTCAAGAAAGTCGATATGATGGAAAGGTAATTTTCTCTTAGTTGCTAATTTCTCTCTCTCTCTCTCTTTATATGTGTTATACTTATATTGCTAATTTTTGCAGTTTTTCCATGATCCATTGGATGGCTCCAGTAGTCCTTTATAACATATAAACTGATAATTAACCTAACAAAATTTCCTGATCTTTCCATTCAGGTGGATGTCTGGGCACTTGGAGTGTCTGCAATAGAAATGGCAGAGGTACTAATCACATGTTATTCTTATATTGTCAACTTTCTACCAAATATTGTTTGCTAGAAAAATATCCTGACATCCTTTATGGATGCCCTTACTTCAGGGACTTCCGCCGAGATCAGCTGTACATCCCATGCGGGTTAGTTCATACTGATGGTAGCTTATTAAAGGATTTCACTTGTCTGTAATTTAATTTGCTGATGCTCTATATTACTATTCTGGTATCATGTATCCTTGATTGACAGACACTATTGATGTTTGATTATGCTGAGCATAATATTGTGATATAATATTATTATGTTCTTCTGGTCCATTCAGAGGCCTAACAAAGGCCAAGTTAAAACAATCATTGTAGTGGTTTGGCACGTGGTCTGGTCTCATGGGTCATGGAAATATTGCCTATAGTTTCATATCAGAGAAGTCTTTGCATAATGCATCAAGGATATGGATCATACCTCATTGGTCTATTAATTTTTGTGAGATATTATAGGTCTTGTTCATGATATCCAGTGAACCAGCTCCAATGCTTGAGGACAAGGAAAAATGGTTTGTTAGTTTATCCTTCATCCCAAATTATGACTTCATTTACTTGCAATTTGTCATCTCTCGACTTCCTTAGCTGCTCACATCTTAATTCTTATGGTGCTTGGATAGGTCGAGTGGGTTGGAATGGGAAAGGGGTTGGAGGGATGATGCTATTAAAATAAAAATGTGGAGATAACATGGAGCATGATGTCCTTTCTGATCATTATCAATCCTTTTTGCAGGTCTCTTGTGTTCCATGATTTTGTTGCCAAGTGCCTCACTAAAGATCCACGTTTGCGGCCTGCTGCCTCTGAGATGCTAAAGGTATGTGAAGCTTTTTTAATAGTTCACTGAATTATGCAAATTTCGAGTTTGTTGTGCTTGGACCTCTTCTGCCTTTTTTTTTTATATCCATCTCTTCATCCTTTGTGTCCCTCCCTGCTGTATTGGGACAACTTTTATTCTAATACAGTAAGTTAATTTGCATTGTTCTTCCTTCATTGGTTCAAAGTTTCTGTTATAGTCCTTTAAAGTTTGTTCGAAGTGAAGTCTTTTGCCTTGTTAAAACCATGCTATGGAATTGCATATGAGTCATTAAGAGTTTACTTTAGAGCATGTAATGATTTACTCAGGTCTTATAGTATGTTCATAATCAGATATATCCTTCTAAACATCGATCCCTGTTATGAGTTTCAGAACTAATAAATAAAGCTTGTGTAGGCAGACCTGATATGTAATTATCTCATGCTGCTTATGTCTTGTGAAAATGACAGCCCAAGCAACACTCTTGTATTACTTGTAAACTTTGCTCAAATATTGAGTAGGTGCTATATGTGCACATGTTGTTATGCATAGCATATTCCTTTCTGTAGAGAGTTTTATCAAATTTTCACTTGAAATTGCTTGTGTATGAATTCAGCACAAATTCATTGAAAAATGCAAATTTGGTGCTCAAGTCATGTCGTCGAAAATTGAGAAGTCTAGGCAAGTCCGGGCAGCCATGGCCATTCAGGCACAAAGCATTAGTTCGGGAACATTTGTAGCTGGGGTATTGTTATTCTTCTCGAATTTGGCCTTCCGTTTAACAGCCTTCACTTTTAACTTCCATAAATTTTTTTCACATTTTAATACAATGCAACAGCAGGCGGAAGGTCAACAAATAAATCAGGACTTTGGGGAAACTGTTCCATCAAAACCACAGGCAGTTACAGAAGAAGTGCATAAACTTAACAGTTTTAGAACAGTGGTTAAATCTGAGGATGCTTCTGATGAAGGTATTTAATGCCTTCACAATATTCCATGTATCTGCAATGTATCATGTCCTCTTGTTTCATTATAAATCTCAACCACGGATAATACTACATTGTTCAATAGATTTACATTGTTAAGCTGTACTTTTTAGACGATGGAAAGGGATATTTCGATGAAACAACAACAATAACAACAACATCAACCCAGTGTTAACCCGCCTCAGGCGGGATCTGGGGGGCCATGATGTACATACCCTTGCCCCAATATAAAATTGAGAGGGTGTATGAAGAAGGCCCAAGTATTATCATTGCCAGGAAGACCCAAGGAAAACTAAAATTCAGCTATGTGACAATGATAACTGAATCTAGTTAGAATGCACCAAAATTGATATAGGGGATATTTCGATGAAACAACAACAATAACAACAACATCAACCCAGTGTTAACCCGCCTCAGGCGGGATCTGGGGGGCCATGATGTACATACCCTTGCCCCAATATAAAATTGAGAGGGTGTATGAAGAAGGCCCAAGTATTATCATTGCCAGGAAGACCCAAGGAAAACTAAAATTCAGCTATGTGACAATGATAACTGAATCTAGTTAGAATGCACCAAAATTGATATAGGGGATATTTCGATGAAAGTATAACAGAAATCAATTTTAGTTTTGCAGTGCAAAATCCTCATTGCATTTAAGTTTTGAGAAGGGCATAAATTTTAGCCTACATTGCAGTGACAAATTAGCCTTTATTGACTTTGTGTATGCTGTACAATTAGTCTGTGTTGGCAGTTTCTGCATGTAATATGTATTTTCCTGTGTTCTGTCATTGTATTTCCGGTCAATCTAGTTTTGACCACTTGCTGTGGTGCAGGTTATTTTGGAACTGTAGTTGTTCATGATGGAGAAGAATTAGGGCAAACTTCCACTCAAAGAAGTCTTGAAGGAGCTTCATCCTTTCTCAGTAGTGCTGGGAGTTTCTCAACTAATGTTAGAGGAGGCACATTAACTGGCACAAGGTCCTCTCTTAGTCTCAAGAAGAATTGAATGAAGCTTTTTCCCCCTCAGTCATTCTTTTTAATCTTATTAGTAATTCTTATGTTCTAGGAGGAATGTGGTTAGTTTTGCTGGAAATACCCAAGAGAAAGATTCGTTGAATACTGTGCAGAGGAATCAAGAATCTCAGCAGACACTTGAAACCTTGAATGATAATCAAGGCAAGGCTGGTACTATTGGTCGTTCAGGGAAACATTTGTCAAGGAATGATACAATTAGCCATAAAGCCTTTGCTGTGCAAGACAAGGTAACATCACTCTCCTGCAATTTTTTTTGATGTGGAATTCTTCTGGTTAATTGATTGGCCTCCTTGTTTCAAACTTTCAATAAGGCCACATACATCCAAGTATCTTTGTTTTGTACCAACGTGTTTCATGAAGTGACATACCTAATATTAAAAATATTAGCTATAAGCCTTATATATTCTCTCACATGATTGTTGGATTGTAGCTTTGGTCAATATATGCAGCAGGGAATACAGTCCCTATTCCTTTTCTGAAGGCAACCGATATATCACCCATTGCTCTTCTATCTTGTAACGGGTTTGGAGACAAGCACAGAGAACATAGCGGTGCAGTAGCTGTGGAAGCGTTACAGGAACTTTTTACCGGTGATGCACAATCAAAGAAAAACCGAAGAGGACAGAATGAGGTGATATGTTATCTGGGTTATACTATAATATAGTGTTGCATCTATGCCTTTGGCTTGACCTAAGTATTGGATTTTTTTTTCTATTACAGTCAGCGCCACTTCCTCCCAGTGTTCACCAGCGACTCACTTCAAGCCCCACTCTTATGAACCTTGCCCAGGCTTTAGCTTACCACAAAATGTAAGAGCTTCTTTTCTGTGTACAATTTTAGCTCAAGTAATAATTTTCTTTAATTAAGGGGTTTACAAGTTTATTACTTTCAGCTCACATCTTATTTTTCTTTGGGAGTAAAATCCTGCTTAAGGATGCTGAGTTTTAACAACTTTTATCTATTCATATGAAATAGAGGGAATAATTTGTTTTATAAGAGGGTACGAGTACAATATATTCATATGAAATCACATATTCATATGATGATTCACTTGTGTGCCAAATGCCTTCTAATCGGTTATCGGAAATTTGCGGAATGTTTTAACATGGTTTTTTAACAGGCCTTTTCTAATTTGATATCTGAAAATTGAACCAGGTGCTATGAGGAGATGCCGCTTCAAGATTTGCAGGTAGCAAAAGAGCAACAAACTATCCAGAATCTTTGTGATACACTTAGGACTATTTTGCGGCTATAAAGCATCTATAACTTTTTTTTCTACGAGGGATCTACCTTCGGTGGTAAACCCTAATTTGTGAATTAGCCGGCAAAGTGTATAAACCATGTAAACCGGGTAATTCTAAGGTTGTTATTATAGCTGTTTAGTCGTGTACTATGACAGCATTGCAGTTGATTTCAGGCTTCCACTCCTTGCGTTCGTCGTTGAATACTTGTGGCTTCTAAGCGTCATTGAATACTCGAACCAAAAAATGGAAATCAATATGAAGAACCTATGAATTATTCTTTGTAAAGTTCGATCGTTGGTCTTTTACTTGGAATCGAAGAATATCGGACTAATGTTTGGTTGAATAGCTTGGCCTTGTTTGTTGTGTTTGATAACAGACTGTTAAATGAAACGTTTGGTGAATTTTCCTTATTTGAAAATAGGGATGAAACTAATCTCACAACTGAACGACGATTAGCAATGTGGAAGTGTTCCATTCCCAACATAGGTTTAGGCCTCGTTCGGCAGCAGCGTTTTCAGAGCAGGAGAGGGCGCGGAAGGCAGCGTCTCAAAGCCTCGACCCTGTTCGGCAGTAGCGGGCGATTGAAGCGGAACGATGGCACGCTAGCGTGCTCACGCTCGTTTTCGCCCCCTCCTCCCCCCAGCTTCTCCTTGTTCCGCTCGATTTCTCCCCCCTAGCGTCCTAATTTCCCTAAATTCTTGCCCCCGATACCCCTAACAATCATCATCATCAACTCTCCGTCAACAAATGGCTTGAGCGAACGATGACTTGAGCGAACGCAGATCCGTCAACAAATCCGTCGTGATATCCAATCTCCAGCTCAGTGGTCACCGAATTCGGAACAACAGGATTTCGAATCGGGGAGGAGGTGGAGAAATTGGATTCGGGATGGGTGCCGATTCGAAATCGTGGAGGAGGTGGAGAAATTAGCCTGAATGCAAGCCGTGAGGAGTCTGAATAGGCGGGTCGACCCGAATCCAAGCCCGAATGCAAGCGTGATGAGGAGAGTAGTAATAGTGATTTTTGTTTTTGATGAAAGTAGTAATCGTGAGATTTTAAGAGTATATGTTAGGTGTATTTTCAATCGTGATTTTTTGAATATATTTTAGGGTTATTTTGGTCATTTTTTTACTAATATGCTTAGGATTCAGTTACGAAGTTGTCAAACACTTTTTATCCATTCCGCTCATAAATTCAATTTCAGCTACGATAAAAAATCCATTTACCAGCTCCAGCTTCAGCTAGATTCCAGCTCCAGCTTCAGCTAGATTCCAGCTCCAGCTGCCAACTCTAGCTAGGTGTGCCAAACGGAGCCTTATACGATCTCATATTTTTGGCCATTGTTTTGTGTTCTGGAGTCTTCTGTTGCAATACACTACATTTCACTATTACTACCTTCTTTTCTATTACCATATGAGCAGACCGTTTACCATCTCATCATTTTCACCTTAAGAAACCAAAATATGAATCATACTTGCCAGCCCAGAAGCCCAAAGGTGGCAAGGGAGCGACAATCTTCATTTACACACAAAATCCATGCTTACATAATAGCTTGCACAAGAGTCACCAAAGCAAATGATATGAACAAAATTTCACTATTTCTTCATAGACGAGCAAGGGGTAGAAAAGACTAACCTAAATTCAATATTCTAAAAAACGTCAAGCGGACCCTGGGCGGAGAGGGACTGCCTAGCGCCTAGACGGCTAGAACAATTGCCTAGGCGGTCCTAGGCGGGGCCTAGACAAGATTTTTAGAACAGTGCCTAACTTAGATCATCAGGGTACGCATAACAAATCAGTGTTGAGGCGGGAAAATGCGGGAATAAGGAGAAAGAGGTGTTTTCTGCACAAATTTCTTAGGGTTATTGGGGTCAGGGACCCATTGAATCTCGCTCATGTTGGGCGTCTCCACATATGCAACGGTGAATTCCCCTACCTTGTCAATCCAGCCTCTCTTACCAGCCCTCAGAACAAGATTGCTTCGGTTGAAGGAGAATATGCCATTCGTCAAACGGATTTTATCACCAGGCTGAAAGGCATCACACTCGTCTCCCCACAGTTGAAAGTGCACCGCTGCAGTTTCATCAGCCACCAGTGTCAAGCAAGTCATATTTTGGCCCTCCATTGTCTTCTTCCCCTTGTCCAACAGTATAAACTCAGTGTTTATGTTATTTGCTGCAGCTGGTGCTATGTCTTTCAGCTGGATCATTCTGCAAATTCTCACACTACTTGCCTACATAATAACACAACCAAAAAAAGTGAAACTTGTATATTTACTTAGCTAGGGAATCACTAACACAACCATGGATTAAAAAACTACAATCCAACAAGGATCATGTAAACTGTTTGCCTTAATTCTTCTCCATCATGAACAACTACAACTCCAAAATAGCCTGCACCACAGCAAGTTGAAGTGGTCAAAACTAGATTGGCCGGAATTGCAATGACAGGACACAAGAAAATACAAATTACACGCAGAAACCGCCAACAACAGACTAATTGCACAACATACACGAAGTCAATAAAGGCAAATTTGTCACTGCAATGTAGGCTAAAACTTGTCAAGACCAAAACCAAAAAATGTAGGCTAAAACTTGTGCCCTTCTCAAAAATGAAATGCAATGAGGATTTTGCACTGCAAAACTAAAATTGATTCTTGTTCTACTTTCATCGAACTACCTCTTTCCATCGTCTAAAAGGTACTGCTTAACAATGTAAATCTATTGAACAATGTAGTAGATCCGTGGTTGAGATTTATAATGAAACAAGAGGACATGATAAATTGCATATACAAAATCATGGAACACAAGAGACCTGCAAAAAAGGACTGATAATGATCAGAGAGGACATCATGCTCAATGTTGTCTTTCACATTTTTAGTTTAATAGCATCATCTCTCCAACCCCTTTCCCATTCCAACCCACTCGACCTATCGTGCACCAGAGGAATTAAGATGTGAGCAGGTAAGGAATTCGAGAGAGATGACAAATTGCAATTAAACGAATTCGAGAGACAAATCGGAGGAAAATAATTGAAGGCTGCGCACACACACAAACAAACAAACAAAATATGTCTGCGAACACACAAACAATTGCACACACAGATCAGAAGGAACGATTTTTGAAACAAAATTAGGCATGGATACTAGAATTTGCAAATTTGGAGAGCGACAAGGAAATCAGAAGGAACGGTTTTTGAAACAAAATTAGGCATGGATAGTAGAATTTGGAAATTTGGAGATTGACAAGGAAATTTTGAATCGTAAAGACTTACGGTTTGATCGAGGGCGGCGACAACCTAGAGAAAACGGCGGTGGTGTGGTGGTTCCTGGTTCAGCGATCGCCTTCACGCGATGCTGGAAGACGGTGAACAGAGAAGGTCACGAAAGCAAGAGAAAAAACAAATCAACAAACAAAAAGAAAAAGGAAAAAAGATAAAAGGAAAATTAGGATTATTTTTGGACTGGCCCAATAGTAAATAAAAAGATTGGTCCAAAGCCCAAAGGAATTAGAAGGAGAAAAATATTTAAGAATCAAATTGAAAGGTCCGAGATTAGACCTGTTAAAATTTGACCCGACCCGAAAAACCGACTCGACCCGTCCGAAGTTTTTTGGGTTTAAATCCGACCCGAAAATTAATGGGTCAAGAGTAACTCGAACCCGGTCGACCTGGAAAAAACCGGGTTGGGTCACTAAACCGCTGGGTTGACCCGACCAACCCGATAAAGGGATTATTTCAATTAACAATTGAATATTTTATTATAAATTTTGTATAAAATTATTATTTTTATTATTAAATATTATTAAATATAATATAATATTAATTTTTTTAATAAAAATAAAAATAAATGTTAACAAAATTGATGATCATGACCCCTTGAATCAACCCGAACCCGTACCCATACCAAATCTGTAACAATCCGATCCGATTGAACACATGAATTTAACAACCCGATGATCCATTTTGACCCGAACCCGATTGACCCAAACTCAAACCCGACACGCCCAACCCATTTGGTAGGTCTATCTTTTTTTTTGATCAAAGTGGAGGGGCTAAGCCCTTATTTATTGAATTGAAACATAAAAGTTTACACTAAACTGGCTACATCAGTAGCTATAAAGGAGATAAGCGACATAGGAGGAGTGGAAAAAACATTAAACTGCAAGCTACTACTAATTGACAGGTTCACCAAATGATCAGCTGTTGCGTTTGCAGTACGGGGAGCATAAGTAATCTGGATTCTCATGGCAATATTCAGCATCATCTGTTTATAGTCATGGATAATGAAGTAATCAGGATGTGCAACCGGCAAATCAGAATTGAGCAAGGAGACAACAGTGTTAGAATCAGATTCGACAATCAAACGATCGAGACCAAGGTTAAAGCTTTCCTTAATGCCATGAAACAGAGCATATAGCTCAGCTCTCAAAGCAGAACAGACACCACAACGGAAGGTGAAACCATGGAGAAAATTACCTTCATCATCTCGAAGTATTCCACCTCCACCAGCTGTTCCCGGATTTCCTTTGGAGACCCCATCGACATTAAGCTTAAACCATCCAGCTAGGGGTGCGCACCATGTTTTAGGGTTGTTACTAGCCGTAGCTGCAGAGGCCAACACAGGCATAGCAATCTTATTTTTGCAACTCCAATAAGCTTCAGTAATATTCACAACAGTAGAAGAGAGGGTATCAATCGTATCGATGCTATTAAACACAATTGAATTGCGCATCTTCCATGTGTACCAAACCATGTTGGCAAACATAGTAGCATCTCTGTTTTCAGCCTTTATATGCATGATAATCCACTCATTTAAGTTTAAGGAGAAGAAATTGGGAGGAGTGCAATTACCATACAACGCAAGCCATACAAGACGGACTTGATTGCAATCTCGAAGCAGATGTAACTCAGTCTCTTCAGCATTACAGCGAGGGCACGCAGGGGAATTGGCAAGGTGACGCCTGTATCTCTTGTAGTTGCACATCAAGCTATTATTGAGAAGAAGATAAATAAAGTTACGGACCCTTTGTTGGATAGGAATTCGCCACACATACCGCCAATTGATAGTTGGTGATTGAATTGGAGCAAATTGATCACGCACCAGCTTCATGGCTGATTTGGTAGAGAAAATACCAGTAGGAGTAGGTTTCCAATAGACACGATCGAAATCATGCTGATTGGGACTCACATTAAAGGCCAACATCTCTTGTCGAATTGAATACGATAGATATGGTGTCAATAAAGTCTAGTTCCAAGAGGAACCACTCCAAAGTTCAGCAACCGTAGCCCCAATAAGATTTTCCGGAACCGGGATATGCGCATCATCAACAAGAAGGTCGTCATTCATCCAAGGGTGTAACCAAAACAGCGTTGAATTACCATTGCCAATTGAAATACGAGCTCCTCTAGAGAGAATAGCAGCCCCATGAACAATGCCCTTCCACATGTGAGAGGATCCAGAGACAGAGGTAAACATGTCGATATCTAATCTGTTGTGACAGTATTTGCCTCGAATCAATCTGCACCATAGCGTATTTGGTTCAACTAGAATACGCCAACCGAGTTTGGCAAGAATAGCAGCGTTAGCTTGTCTCATTGAGCGAATTCCAAGACCCCCTTCAGATTTTGGGCGTGATATTTTCTCTCTAGACAAGAGATGCATTTTCTTGGAATCTTGAGAAGAGCCCCAAATAAAATCACAAACTGTTTTATCAATGTCATCACAAATGGATCTCGGGACCAATGTGGATTGCATAACATATAAAGGAAGACTAGTAAGCACCGAGTTTGCAAGAGTTGTTCGACCCGCCATAGAAAGCGTCTTGGCCTGCCATCCACGTAGACGAGACGAAACTTTATCCAAGAGAAAAGCATACCGTTCAGCTGTCATTTTCCCACATTTCGTTGGAACTCCAAGGTAATTCCCCATATCCTCAGCAATTGATATAGATAGAGACGAGTTGATATCATTCTTTACTGAATTACTGACTTTCTTCGAAAATATGATTGAGCTTTTATGGTAGTTCACTCGTTCACTAGAAATAGAGCAAAAAAGATCAAGGCAATCTTTAATGACATTAGTTTGCTCCAAAGAGGCCTCAGCAAATAAAACTAAATCATTAGCGAAAAATAAGTGCTAAAGTGAGACACCCCCAACTTCCACTGGTTTCCATCGAGAAGTAAGCACAACCTCTTGAATAATATGCGAAAGACACTCCATACACAACACAAATAGATATGGGGATAGCGGATCCCCTTGGCGTACTCCCCGGGAAGGCTTAAATTTCCCAGTACAAGCACCATGCCAAAGGACATCCATGTGACCCTCCATTTGAGTCTTCATTATAATATCAACAAGATGATTAGGGAGGTGAGCCTGCAAAAGAGTATCATGTAAGAAATTCCATCGAACTCGGTCATATGCTTTAGCGAGATCAATTGTGAGCATCATCCACCTAGTGGATCCATTTCTAGTCGACATTGTGTGGAGAACTTCCTGCATGATCACCACATTATCAATAATCTGCCTGCCCGGAATAAAGCTAGCTTGGGCTGGGGATACAAAATCAAATAGAACCGGTTTCAGACGGTTCACTATAGCTTTAGTGGCGATTTTAAACACCACATTTAAAAGCGAAATAGGCCGAAAATCAACAGTCGATGAAGGAGTGTCAACTTTTGGGACCAAAGAAATAAGAGCATCCGCAAGGTTCGGCGCGAGTACCCCATGATTCAGGGGATTAAGAACAATTTTCATAGTTTGATTCCCTACTGTTGACCAGTTTTGTTGAAAAAATACAACATGGTAACTATCGGGGCCAGGCGCTTTGAATGGGTGCATCATTTTTAGGGCAGACCACACATCATCATGAGAGAAAGAATGAGTAAGAGGTTCAAGCAACTCATTACTGATGTTCGGAAAAGACACAACATTCGAATAATCAACCGGGGAAGTACTCGGTTCATCAGAATAGAGCGTAATAAAGAAATCCCGAACGAGGCTTTGGATGGCAGTCTGTTCAGTAATCCAAACACCATTGGAGTCCTTGAGCGATCGGACCTTATTAGCATTCCTACGAACCACCGTAGATAGGTGATAATAACGAGTATTTAAATCTCCTTCAATAAGGAAACTGACTCTCGATTTTTGAAACCAAAAGGTTTGTTCTTGATGCAAGACAATATTAAGTTCCCGTTTCAGTTTCTTGTCAAGCTCAATAAGACGTTGTGAAGGTCTAGCTTGAATCGCTTTAGCAACTCCCTCCAATCTTGCCCAAAGTCGACGTTTGTTGTGAAAGATATTACCAAACACAACTCGGTTCCAGGAATTAAGGCCCACCGTGAGAGCTTCAAGAGAGGAAAATAAATCCATCTCCGAGTTCCAAGCTTCCGCAAGAAAGTTATTGAAATTAGAGTGTAGTAGCCATGCAACCTGAAAAGCGGAAAGGATGTTGCGAGCTACTTTGAATGGAATTGGGACAAGTCTGTATCAGAATGGGAAGGTGATCCGAATAAGGTTCCGCAAGATGCATAACTGAAGCCTGTGGAAATCTTAGATGCCAAGATTCATTGCATAGGCCAAGATCAAGTCTTGCAGCATTGAAAGTATCCTCGGAATTGCCAAAGGACCAGGTAAATGGCAGGCCAAAAAAGCCAAGATCAATTAACTGAAGAGTATCAATTTTCTCCACAAAATTCAACGTTGATTGAGTTGAGCTTTCGGAGTGTCTGATTCGCTCGTATGAACTGGTGGTTGCATTAAAATCACCCGCAAGAAGCCACGAGCGATTATTGATTCGAGCAAAGTCTTCCAAATGTTCCCAAAGTTCAAACCTTCGTGCAGGGTTCGGTGCAGCATATATCACCGAGAGTAACCATGGTTCATTACCCCGACGTGAGATTTCAATAGTGATATGCTGCACGTGAATAGAAATAGGTGTGACAGTCACCTCGGAAGTCTTCCAAAAAAGCCAGATGCCCCCAGCGAAGCCATCAGCTTCTACTCTGAGTACACCATCATATTGGATTCGATTGCAGACCGAGTCTGCTCTTTCACCACTAATGTGAGGTTCAACAACAGCAAGTACACTTGGGCGATGAATGCGAGTAAGCTCACAGAGAGAATTCAGAAATCTAGAGTTACCAACACCGCGAACATTCCAGATCATTAGACTTAAGCAATTCATAGAACCAGTATTAAGCAGAGAACGGAAGATCGGAAAGCTAGCAAGCTGGGCAATTGCACTAGTTAGTGCTTGTGGCATTGACACCCGACACAAGAGAGAGGTCTCCTCCATCAATAGTGGAACAAACTCGGCTATCATTCTGTTTGCTAACCGTGGTAGCGATGGCATGAACGGACCCGTCCGATGATGGGATAAGAGAATGCTCTGCCTGTTGTTGGTGATCGAGTGCGCCACTAGTGGGACTGATTGGTGCATTCTCCGAGCCATGGGATTCAAGCATACGAGGATCAGAGGTAGAGTTTTGTGGCAAGGTGGGATTTTGGGAGTGCAGGGAGAGTGCAGACAAAACCTTAGGAATGTCAGGAAGAACAATATTGCTTGCGTCAAAAGGCTGAATTTGCTTGTTAGAATTCACCAGATCGTGATCGATTTTCCTATGCGTAGAATTAGCAAGAATCTTATCTTGTTTGGAGTGAGATTTTTTTGTTTCCAAAATCAAAGATTTGGTAGTTGGCTTGGAAGGATTGCGAATAACAGAAGATTGCACCTCCTCTCTCCTTGATTTGCGTCTTGCCATAACCGAGATTTTTTTTTCCATAATCTTTTAGCTGCCTTATTTTAGGCGTCTGTTCGTAGGAAATTCTGTGACTGTTTTGGAAAACTTTCGGATTTACCGGGATTGACGATACGATTTGCATCGGGGCCGAACTTGAATTTGAATTATTTCCCGCCGAATTTGCCAAGGCTGCTGGCGGAGGAGGAGCATTGCCGTCCTCGACATTTTCTCCGGCGTTATTGTCGGTATTCATTGGGCCACTGGAGATAATCTCCAATTCCTTCTCCTCTTCCTCTAGAACTGCAAATCTTGAGCCACTTGTCTTAGCATTCTTTTTGGGACGTGCCAAAATCATAGGTGGGAACGAAATTTCTTTGGTTTTAGGAGTTTTGGACTTGTCTTCCTCAACAAAAGTCTTGCTTGATTCTGCTCTATTCTCTTTCGCATCTCCTGCCGATTTTTGCATTGGTTTCTTCGGTCTTGTTCTTCGGGCTGGTTTCATCCACTCCCCATACGTTCCTTTTCCAGTGCGAGATGCTTCATGAGCCGTTGGTGGCTCGGAGGAAGATGGATTAGTCAAGAGACTTGTTTCAGCCGGGTGGTTTGGAGATGCAAGAACAATCGGAGGTACTACTGGAGGTGTAGGAGATGATCGATAGGGACAACTTGTTTTGACGTGTCCGAATTGCCCACAATCGAAGCATATGGTTGGAAGCCCTTCATACTCCACCATGTATCAATCTCCATTGATGCATATCATCCCTTTTAGAGGCTTTTCCAAATTAACTTCAACACAAATGCGTGCGTACTTGCCTCTGTTTGTGTAAAGGGTTCTGGGATCGACACGAATGGGATTTCCGATGCCTGTCGCAATCTTCAAGAGGACTTGTTCTTCATACAGGGTAACTGGCAGGTCTGATATCCGGATCCAAGCTGGTGTCGTCTTGATGGGCGCAGAAGTTTTCAAGGTTGGAGTCCATTGACGAACAGTCATACATCTGCCAAACACAGTCCATGGGCCTGATGTCAATGCCGTCATGTAAGCGCCTTCATGTTCGAACCGAACAAGGAAACATCCATGGCTGAGGTCGATAATTTGCATTTGGTTAGAGAACCGCCACATCTCTCGGATTTTCTTTTCCATTATCGGGAAAGCAACTGGATGGACAAGAAGTTTTACTACGACGGAGTATTCCCATACCGAAGCTAAGGCATCCATTACCTCATTGTCGATGGAGATTGTCGGGTCACCATCTTCGCCATCAGGGAAAGCAACTCTGATCTTGCCTTCCAAGAACTCTTTATTAATCACAGTTTTAGGTTGATAAGCGCCTCCCGTAACCACCACGTCTTTCCATGAAGAGTTTGGGTCCAGCGGTTTCCCCGGTGGACGTCCACCGGCCGTCTCATCTAGTTGCATTGCTGACACAGTAGGAGTCACAGAGAGAGTTTTTTCCATTTCAGAGGAACTTATTTGACAGGTCTATCTGAGATGCAATAAAAATGTAATTTCATTTGATTTTGAACCAAAGATCTTGGCCTTGTTTCACTTTCCCCTCAAAAGGCCTTTTTACCCAAAAATCACTTTTAATACTCTTGAAATCCGTGTAACTCTTTCTGCTTTTTACGTTTTTCAAGATACTAAAAATCACTTTTCACCCAAAAATCCCTTTTTACCTACAAGTGAAACAAGGCCTTGTGAATGTGGAGTAAACCGCTTGCCTTTTTTTTTAAAGCAAACCACTTACCATTATTTGAGTCAATTGACTTATGGTTAAGAGTTCACTTGAATGAACTGATATGGACCGATTATTACACGGCCTATAATAGGTCCCACATGCGTATTCCGACCAAAAAAAACCTCTCTTTGCGTATAAATATCTTGACGATTTCTTTCCACTTTCAACCTCTCTTTGGTTAAGAGTTCACAGGAAAAGTAGTTTGCATTTGGTGAAGATGATGACAACTGTTTCCTTGACAAGTCCATGGAAAATTGGAAATGATGAAAAAACAAGAAGCACAAAATTTGATCATAGATTAAAAAAATTTACTTGTGAAAAGGTCATAGAAATTCATTATTAATGCTGCTATAAGCAATTACCAAAGCAAGCCAACTAGAAAAACCCAGTAATCTTTGGAATCTTTTTGGTCATTTTGTAGGCAAGAGCAAGAATAGTGACATCCAATCTGGACATTTTGAAGTAGAAAATTTTCAAATGAAGTCATAAGTTGATAGTTCATGAAGATTATACATGGCTCAGGTAACATTTCTTATGACAACATAGCCAGATACATGCAATTAATCACTTAGTAATCCAGTGATAGATTCATTTACCTCTTTTGCTTTCCTTATGGCAGCATCTGATACATCCAATCCAATAACATAGCGTTCGGGGCATGCCAATGCTACAACATCATAACCCTATCAACAACATTTAAGACGATAATACTAAGGCATAATACTAGGATTTCATTGTATGATAACAAGAACTGACCAATACATACCAAAGCTCATCTATTACAGATATTTGAGATACCAATCCATAAATCACATCAGATCTTTTCAAAATTTCACTTAACAAAACCCACAAGCTTCAAATCTTCCTCCCCTTCCTACCCACTCACTACAGTTACCTATAAACCCCTACTTCCTTTCCAATTTCCAACCATAAATTCACAGTAACCAATTACTAAAAGCAATTCCTCAAGATGACACTTCATTTACAAAATTGAGTATTGGGTAGGAGTGAGGATATTGGATTGGAACTTTATAGATAATTAATCATAATCGTTTGGCTTTGGGAGGTAAATTAGCAATCATAATTAATTAGTCCCAAATGAGTACTTACGCTCCCACATCCAGGAACAAGAGCTCTTCCTTTGGGAAGCATTTCTTTCCCATGAAGATGCTCAACAATCGGAGTCGGCCGTCCCAAATCCCACGGAGTCAATCCATCTTCCCAACATTTTTCCCACCCACCTAAAGAATAACAAATATTACACATACACGATCTTAGATATTTACACTGATTTCTGAACTCTCTCTTCCTTGTTCATCAGAAGCTATCAAAATTCAATTCATGTAATGAAAATTCGATACAAGAAAAGAGAATTGGGGGTTTTTCTAACCAGTTGGATTATCGCTGATTACATCTTGCAATTTGTGGACATGAGGGCTGAAATTAACGGGGTTCTTCGAAGGGGGCCCTTCACTTGCACCCTTTTCCGCCATGAACTTCAACTTTGTAGCCTTGTAGCTATGAATCAGTAGATTGTTTTGCAGCAGAGAAAATCGGAATTTGGAGAGGGTGGCAAGGCCGCCAACGCCGAAGCCGCCGTTGGGAGCGGCGAAAAGGAGGGAGAGGGCGGTGGTTGAGAGCGAAGCCAACGACATTCGTAACTTTTTTTTTTTGTATTTTTTGACTAAGAAAGAATTCGTATAAGAGATAGGCCAGCCCGCGGGCCAGCCGGGCCAAACCCGCATGGGCCATGTGCCGGGCCCGGGTCCGTGGATCATAGCCCGGCCCAGCCCAGTTTTTTTTAGTTAAATTGCCTTCCTGGTCTTGGGTCTGGATTCCCTGGCCCGGCCCGGTTGTGGCCCGGCCCATCCCGACCCGACCCGTGTCCATGCCTTATTAAGAGATACCTAAAATAAAATTTAGATAAATTAAATTAGTTTAAAAACTAGTTATACCCGTCGTGCCCTGCACGACTATGATTCGGTATTTTATAAATATTAAATAAATATATAATATAAAAATTAATATAAGTAATTTATTCCTTGTAGAGTGTACAAATTTTTTATTTTTTGAAATCAAATAAAACAAATTAAATATAAATTATTAAGTTTAATGCTAAGAATAAAAAAGATTATTAAGGTAAAATAATGTACATTTCTCATTTTCCTTGATGATATTTCATAGATATTTAATTTTAAACAAAAGATAACATATGAATAAAGAAGTATTTATATATTAGAATATAGAAGATATAAGATTTACATAAAATAATAATTAAACTAATAAATAAGATATAATTGAAAGATGAAGATAAAAATAATTTTAAAAAATAATTTGTTTTCAATTAAGGTGGGGCCAAACACATTTTTTGGCTCGTTATAGTAAAGATTAGATAAGATTAAATATTATATTTTTTATTACTTTCTATGTACCTTAATTTAGAGAGTATCAAGTATTTCAATATATTTATTAAATATTATATTACCTATTTTTAAACTTTATAAGTATTTATCATTAATTTCTTATTATAAAAGGAAATATATGTATATCTATAAATAAATTCTTGAAAAGATATCATGCTAAAAGATAAAAGATATTTATACTTATTTAAAATATCTCAAATTTGTTATCTTTAATTTTAAAAATTTGTATAAGGAAGTTTTCAAAAGATATTTTTATACTAAATAGTTATTTGTTTGATGTTAAATATAGATTTAAATAGTTAAAGAAGAATTTAATAGTAAAAAGTTAAAATATTAGGAATAAAAATTAATTTCTTACATAAGAGGTGGGGCCAGAATCGTTTTGGTGGCTCGAAAAGGTACAACTTTAATATATAGTTATAGATATTGAAAGTTCTATTTTTTACCAAAATTTTATTTAAGGTAAATCTTTTACATAAATAGATAAAAAGAAAAAGATAAAATAATTTTCTTTAATTTTAAATAAAATTCGAATTTAATTTTTATTCATATAAATAGATAGAAATTTAATTGGAAAAACTAAATTAATATATCTATCTTAATATTAAAATTCGAATTTAATTTTTATTCATATAAATAGATAGAAATTTAATTGGAAAAACTAAATTACTATATCTATCTTAATATATAATATCTAATGTTCTATAATTTATTTTAATTTTAGATAAAATCTTTTAGGTCTATCCTAATTCCTAATATATAATAGATAACATTTTTATTTTAGATAGAATCTTTTATAGATTAATTTATCATATATCTATATTATCCTAAAATAATATCAGCATATATAAATTTCCAAAATAAAAAATCCTATGTGGCGAAATCCTAGGTGGCTTAACGTGGGAACGACACGTAGGAAAATCCTAGGTGGCGCAACGTGGTGGCCTTACATAAATAGATAAAAAGATAAAATAATTTTCTTTAATTTTAAATAAAATTCGAATTTAATTTTTATTCATATAAATAGATAGAAATTTAATTGGAAAAAACTAAATTAATATATCTATCTTAATATATAATATCTAATGTTCTATAATTTATTTTAATTTTAGATAAAATCTTTTAGGTCTATCCTAATTCCTAATATATAATAGATAACATTTTTATTTTAGATAGAATCTTTTATAGATTAATTTATCATATATCTATATTATCCTAAAATAATATCACCATATATAAATTTCCAAAATAAAAAATCCTAGGTGGCGAAATCCTAGGTGGCTTAACGTGGGAACGACACGTAGGAAAATCTTAGGTGGCGCAACGTGGTGGCCTTATTTCTTGCGTCTTTTATATATATACATAGATTAATTTAAATATTAAAGTAGTAAAAATAGTTTGATTTACAAAAATAAAATATAATTCTATCAAAACAAATATAAATTAAACTATATTTGACTCTTTACTACGTGATAATTGACCTTTACTAGTATCCAAAATTTAAAAACGGTTCAAATAGGCTCGTTTTCAATAGTTACAAATACTATATTTTCTAAATTTTGTTTTTTATTTTTGAAATTATCAAAATCAATTCTTGTCGAAGCAACATGTTCTCTAAACTTTTAAATTGCCTTTTTCCAATTATCAAACTCTTTTTTTATATATAAATGCTTCATCCCGAGTTTGAATTGTCTTTTTTCAATTATCAAACCCAATTTTTTTTTGTAAATGCTTCATCTCGAGTTGTAAGATTTGGACTTGCAAGAAAACACCAAAAACAAAATGCAATATTATTTTCAACACGACAACACTACAACCCAACCAATCAAAGTCATCAAACCAAACGGGGTGAGGAGCCCAGTCCAAGCGGTTGGTCATTGGGGGAAGAACCCCGATGTCACCGTTTCGACGTCCACCGACGACGAAGCTATGTTATTAATTTATCTAGAACTGTTCACAATTCTCACCCGTTCATGGATGCTCTAGGCTAGTCCAAGTAGTACTTGAGCTATTTTAAGTCTTAACTGATAAAAAAAAGTCATCAAACGAAACATCTTTAAAAGCTCTATTATCTTTCTCGAAAAATTATGTCATTTGGCTTGACAAGCATGGCCTTTGACTACGTGTTCTCCTTATTCAAGGTACCATACAAGCTTGATATATCGAGAGACTGTAACAAAACTCGATTGATAGGGATAAAACAATATTATAAAACAACCAAAAGAAAAATGAACTAACAAACTAGGCAAACAAAAAAAAGTCAGATAAATGATCCCCTTTTGTACTGCATTAATTTTTCCACTTGGCCTTATACAGTGCAGCTTCTGGTAGAAGTGGAAACAACGAGGCTTTTCTATTGAGCTTATACATTTGAAATGAGTCTTGCCTATTGGGCTTTAACCATGTTTGTACTTCCTGCTTAAAGGGCTTCAAATTATCCTTGTCTATTGGGCTGGCAACACATTTTAACAATTTCTACAATCAACGGTTTGGTTTCCTTCTATAATTGTGACAATATCGTATACGTTTGTGACAAAATATAATGCATTAATGCACCATCAAAAGATCTCTTAGATATGGAAGCACTCGTCAATATACAAGAGATCGAGGATCTATTTGGGCTTTAATCTCACGAGTTAGAAGAACATGATGTGGGACTAGGATCCGATGACGTTCAGTGAAAGGTAGTTGACAAGGCTTGTTCCGGCGAGACTGATTTGGACAAAACTTCTATTATGGCTTCACAAGGCCAGTTCTTCCTACTCCGAACTCTTATCTGAGTGATTCCAACTCGAGGAGTTAGATGTATGGGTCTAATTGAAGTCCTCAAAATTTTAAATCCAGATGATGAGTGGATTGAAATTTATAAATTGATTCTACTGAGATGTCACATAATCTACCTAGAAGTGATTTCGATGGACGGATTTGGATCCAATGATGGATGGCCTTCAAGGAGCTTTTGAGGGAGGTTTTGATGGTTGATGGAGGATGAAATTTAGATAATGGAAGTGATGGTATTGGTGGGTTAGGGTTGGATATGGACAAGTGGAGCAGGAACATGACACACCTCGATTCCACCAAACTTGAAGCGCCATTCTTGGATATGACTCAGCAAGATCGGATCTTCGGGATTTGATCAATGTGACACATGATCTAAACAACCAACAACTGAAATTTTGATTGAAAAACAAAGAAGAATCGTGCTCTTAAGGAGACAAGGATAGGAGGTTATGTTTCAACTTGTCTAACCACAAAAAGGGACGCCCCCTAGCCTTAAAACCTAACATGGATGCCTAACTCCCAACCACCCGAGGTTTCTAAATTTTAATAAAAATACCCTTACAAAATGACATTAATATCACAACCACACATAAAGTGTCCTTCTCGAACTCAAACACACCAATTGAGCATCATGGCGTCGGCGTGGCCGGATCAATGATGACCAAAAGGCACCATGCTTCACTTGGATTTTCCCTCGACGCTCCGTAGGTCAATTGGCTAGCTTTAAGGTCTTCTTGTAAGGTACGATCTTTGGACCGAGTGATTCGACTCAAATATGGAAGAGCGTCAGATTTAGCCCTTGGCGCCGCTGCGGTATCATCAATAAGAGACTCTCGACACTTGGTTGGCTCCACATTTTTTTCATGAGCGTTCTTGGCTTCATAGCTCCTCATTTGGTGTGTAGAATGCCCTCCCAAAAGATAGCCCAACGAAACTTGAGAAGTGCTGGATGGAAATGGCTCAACATCACCCCCCGACGCTTGCTCACTTGGCACCGGCCGCCCTCGGAACCAACCTCGGCATCAACGTCGGTTCCAAGCTGGTTATCTTGCTCATGATGGATCATAATCACATCATCCTCCCTCCCTTGAAAGGTATTCGTCCTCAAATCCATCAAGCCTGCAAAATAAAGGACACGTCGAGGGAAACACAAGCAAGCACAAAGCTATTAAAGTCAAGTTAAGAACAACATTTTCAATTTCAATATGATAGGCCAAAAAGCATGCACTAGCTGCACCACTTATCTTCCTATTCTTACGGGTACATTTCATGATAAAACAATGAAGAGATTGAGCATACGTAGACAACAATGTAATACTATGACCTATATGCATCCTAGATGACATGTATTGGGAAAGAGAACTAAAATGAAAGCAAGAGTACTTAGTCCTAGATGTCACAAATACATGAAAGACAAATGAAATTCTTTGATCAAATGTATGTGACACAACCAACACAGTCATACATATGGAATAAAGGAGTGTAAGAAACCTCCCTAAGAGGTGCACTCGTATCACCCTGTGTGCTCAACAATGGAGGTAGTTCTTCTAGCTCCCTTGGTGTGATATTTTCCATGACAAAGGCATCCTTCTTGCCCTTCACAAGCAAAGGAGTGTAATCACCGCTTGGAGTGAACAAAGCAGTCTCATCCTCCTCATAGACAGTGACAGACGCAGAAATTAATTAGAGCGGGGGCACAAATAAATAAGGTCGCAAGTGTAAAGGCATCAAGCTAGCGTGGAATTCACTTTGCCCCTTCGATCATAAGCTCGTTTTAGATTCTACCGTTTTCGATATTCAGCGCACTCGAAGTTAACATTTTTATCAAAACGACGCTATTTTGGAATTCCACGGCGACATTGTAGCCCTGATTTAAAAATTCATGTACTCGCTCTAACTCAACGAACACTGATATGTCGCCTAACCTTGATAAAAAAAAATATATTATAAGTCTTATAAAGAAGCTAGTGGAACCGTACCGTAAAGGAGTTATGATTCTTAGAAGAAGAAAAAACAAAATTAACTAATTTAAATTTTGAAAATAAAATTTAAAAAGCCATAAAAAATGATGGGTTGGACAAATGTAAAATTAAAACTCGACTAAGTATAATCAATATCTGAATAAACTTTGATCTAATAAGATTGTAGCGTACCGTGTACATAGTAAATAATACGTAAGGAAATATCAGTTCCTAAATAGTTATAACTCAATTGCAATCCCAGCTGGAAATTAGGGGCACGGATAACTCAATTATAGTCTGGACGGAAGTGGGATAACACCGGCAACTCAATAGTAATTCGGACGGAAGTGGGGGCACCGGCCCCGCCGCCCCCCACTTGGGTCCGTCCCTGCTCATAGAGCAAGAAGGGCAAGCATGAAGAAACCATAGGAAAGGCATCTAGCCATGGCGTAGCCAAAGAATTCATGGAGCAAAGGATGATAGTAGGGCGAAGCTCGTGAGGAGGGGTTGATTCCACAACTTCATTCACTTGTCCCATTGAATCAAGCTTCTCTTCAATTGACATTTGGAGCTCATGAAAGTGCACATTTGCAGTAGAGCATTCCTCGAATTGATGGGCAAACCCCGCACCTTTGGAGGCAAGGTTAGCCGCCTCTTCTTGGATGGTAGACTCTGAAGCTTTTCCTCCAACCTTTGCTTCCGGAGTTCCGCTTCAAACCGAGAAATCAAAGGCAGAAGTGATTGTTGAAGGAGTTGATGAATGGATTATTAAAGAGATTGTTGCAATGATTGCTCTGATCCCACTTGATGTGGGTCTAGGATCCGGTGAAATTTAGTGCAAGGTAGTCGACAAGGCTTGTTCCGGCGAGACTGGTTTGGATAGAACTTCTGTTCTGGCTTTACAAGGGCGGTTCTCCCTACTACGGACCCTGATTTGAGTGATTCCAACTCGAGGGGTTAGATCTATAAGTCTACTTGAAGTCAAAATTTGAGAGTCAGATAATAAGTGGATTGAAATTTATATTGGTTCTACTGAGGTGTCGCAGAGTCTACCGAGAAGTGATTTCGATGGACGAATTTAAATCCAATGGTGGCTTGCCTTCAAGGAACTTTTGAGGGCGGTTTTGATGGTTGTTGGAGGATGGAATTCAAAGAATGGAGCTGATGATATTAGTGGATTAGGGTTGGATATGGACGATGAAAAAGATGGTATATATATAGATTGTTTATATTCACATAAAAATTAAATTAATTTATTTTTAAAATAAATAATCTACCTAGTACAATTGTAAAGCAAAAACCAAGTCTTTGTAAAAATTTAAGCCACTTGGCAATTTGAAAATATTTTTCTTTTTTTCTAAAATACTTTCACTTACCCACTATCTCAAAAACCACCACCCATTAACAAATTAATATTTTATAATTTTTACTAAGAAAATAATTTTATTTTAAATTTTTTGTTAAACCACTTTCATCTTATCCACTTTTTCCACTATCCCAAAACCACCACCAACTAAAAAATTAATATTTTGTAATTTTTTACTAAAATAAGTGTGATTTGTAAAAATGTTTTTGTAAATTTTTTTTTAAGAACAAGTCAAAAATAATTTATAAATGAATTTTATATTAAATTCATACAAGGTTCATGAATCTTTACAGCTCTAAAAGTTCTCCCTCAATAGATAATAAATGTTTTATTCTCCCTATTTAATTTATTTATTCACTCTATTTTTCTTAAATAAAAAATACACTATTCTCCCTATTCAATTTATTTTTCTTAAATATTTGATTATGGTCGTGTATAAAAAAATGGAGTTGGTCGTGTATATTTTATGAAATGAAGCTATCTATGTAAAGCTTAAATATTTTAAAACACCATTTTATTATAATCATACAACTATATACCTAGATATGTATGCTTAACTTATCATAAACAAATACTAACGACTATAATATATTATCCCTCCACCAAACCAACCATTCAAAATTAACGGTTAAATCTAATTTCCCTTCATTATTTAATTTCATCAATTCACACATACAATTACCATTTCTATTCTAATTCAAATAATATACACATTTACCTATGTCCACTTATAAAATAAATAACAATAAACACGAAATCCTATCCCGTCCATCGGACGGAAAGAGCCTTCTAGTAAAACTAAAAAGTGTGATTTAGTCGTGAAAAATGTGTTCGGAAAAATATTTTAATAGTCGGAAATAATTTTTATAAAATAATTTTTATATTAAACACGTAAAGGTACGAAAATAACACTTGTTTATATGTAATCAAGTACTTGTAAATAGTGATTACGAGAACCAAGCTACCACCAAATAAGGGTTGGAAACTTGCCACTTTTTCTAATGTGGAAATTCTAATTCTCTGCAATGGTGCGAAAGGACTCTGGTGACGGCTCCGGCGGAGACGAGGAGGACGACTACGCCTCCCTCCCTCCGCTTCTCAAGTGCCTTCCCAAGGATTTCGGTGGCGGGGGATCTCTGGACGAAGATTACTTTGACGGCGACGACATCTCCGGCACGGTGGTAATCAAGACGCATCGCGGCAGCCGCGATCGTCAGACGTCTACCTCGACCTCCGCTGCTGCTCGGAGATCGCGAGGTTTTGGCTTCTCCGGCCACAGCCAAGCGAGACCGGAGGAGGAGGACAGTGATAATGATAATGATTTTGGCACATTTGTAATAAAAGGGAAGAAATCGAGGGCTGTTAGTGACGATGAAGAAGATGAAGAGGAGGAGGAAGGCAATTTTGGGACGTTTGTTGTGCGATCGACGGGTAAAAAGAAGGATCGGAAGAGTGAATCCGTTTCCGGCACTTTTGTGAAGCGGGGTAGTAGCGGTGGCGGATCGTCCTCGATGAGTATGGCGGTGGCGAGTATGCAATCCATGGGAGATGTAGGGCATGGTAAGAATAGGAGGAGTGGTGGCGGTTCTAGCCAGGGAGATGAGGGCCAAGCTAGGCATTTGCAGGGCAAAATGTCTACAAGTTCGATTCCAGACAGTGTTACTAGAGAAGATCCTAGCACTAGGTATGAATTGCTCGAAGAACTAGGTGAGTTAGTATAATGATCTTCTCTTTCTCTTGCCCCCTCTCCGTCTAGAAGGATTGGTGGAATTTAGTTTGAATTTGGATATATGGAATGCAGGAAAGGGTTCATATGGAGCTGTGTATAAGGCTAGAGATTTGAGGACTTCAGAATTAGTTGCCATTAAAGTTATATCACTAGTGGAAGAGGTATGGGTTACCAAATTCGCATTGATTTCTCTGTTTTGATGAGTTGCCTAATTTGGGCTAAAACTTGTTTCTGTTCATGTTAATAGGAGGAGGGTTATGAAGAAATTCGTGGTGAGATTGAAATGTTGCAGCAATGTAGTCATCCCAATGTGGTGCGCTACTTTGGGAGCTACCAAGGAGAAGACTACCTATGGGTAGGATTGTAGGAATGTTAATGTTTAGTTTTCTTACTTTTTTGATAAACCTGAAAACTGCAATTTTCATTTTCATACTTCAACTACCCATCACTTTTGCTTACATCCTACTCTGCATTCGTGGTTGTTTGATAGAGATCTAATCAATCTTTGCAATGGTTTTATGTTGTGGCAGATAGTCATGGAGTACTGTGGGGGTGGAAGTGTTGCCGACTTAATGAATGTCACAGAGGCTCCCCTAGACGAGTCTCAAATAGCCTTTATATGCAAGGAGGCTTTGAAGGTTATAGATTTAATGCATAATTTTGAGTTTTGACTTCCATTTGATTTTTGGAAATAATTGGTTTGCACATGTAAGTTTTCAATCTGTTTATTGAAGATTAAATATAGTGACTATTTAGTTCTTGTCATGCAGTTAATTGTGTTTGGCTTGAAGGTCACTTCAATGTGTAATTTTGAGCTTTGACTTTCATTTGGTTTTGGATTTAATTGGTTTGCACATTTATGTTTTCAATCTGTTTATTGAGGTTTAAATGCAGTGACTATTTAGTTCTCGTCATGTAGTTGATTGTGTTAATTAACCGTCTATATGTTGGCTTGTTCTATTTATAAAGCTGGTTATCATTATTGTAGGGTCTGGCATATTTGCACTCAATCTTTAAGGTCCATAGAGATATAAAGGGCGGTAATATCTTGTTAACTGAACAAGGGGAGGTGAAGCTAGGTCAGTGTTCCTTCATTGAACTTCTTTCATTATGGTGCTATTGGAAAGTGAGTATATTGCACTGGAGAATACTACATTTTAGCTTCATGTGTAAATATCTGTATACTTGATGTCAAACCTTTCAATATACTCTGAATCTTCTGTTATTTTTGTTGATGTTACATTTGGTAGAGATGTCATAACTTAAACTTTCTTATATTCTTTATGCAATTAACTTGAGACTATTAGTTTGGAGTCACATTATTTTGAAGATAATTGTTTTGTTTATATTATTATTTTTTTGTTAAGTGTGATTCTTCTCTTTATATTTTAACAGGGGACTTTGGTGTTGCGGCTCAGCTGACAAGAACAATGTCTAAACGGAATACGGTATTTGTTGAAATTTGTTTTCATTTTTTCAATTGATTTTGCCAATTTTTGAAGTAACCTGCTGTAGATATGCACTAGGCAGCTAATGTCAAATTGTGGCATATATAGTAGCAAGTATATTTTGCTTTTGGCATTTGAATGATTGATTTAGGCACCTTTGGCAAGGCCTTGTCTTTATAGTTTCTATTAATACCATATATTATTCTTCTTCCTGTATTTCTCTCTCTCTCTCTCTCTCTCTCTCTCTCTCTCTCTCTCTCTCTCTCTCTTTTAGTGTAGTTATTTCCCCCTAAACTTGTGTGTGTGTGTGTGTGTTGAAAGAAGTTATTTTACAAAATATTACCTTTTGTCTAGATCATGGAAGGCATTGCAATGTTAAAAAGGCTTTATTAAGAAAATTGCTTCTATCTGGATTTTTGTATTGCTCGGGGGGGAACAACGAATTATCTCATTGATTAAACTCTAAAATATCAAGCTTGTTCACTTGTCATTGATCTTGATTGAATATTGTATATCTGAACAAGTGTTTGGCATTGGATCTGCCTTCATTTTCCTGTATCTTATTTTGTTCTGTTTGGTTTTTTAATTGATGTGTTTAGACTTAGGGTGATTCAGGGGAGGAGTTTGATACTTGGAAATTAAATCTATATAAGATATGATTTGGTTGCGCCTTCTGAAACCCTTATTGACACTTTTTGTCCATCCACAATACCGACATATTGAATTTATCTATTTTGTAGCTTAAAAACTAAAAAGATAAGAGAGGAAAAGTGTATGCCTCACTTCTAGAATATGTACGTGATTCAGCTCTGCTGGTGTGCAGACTGCAGACCTTTTTGTACTTCTCCCCACCATTTCTCTCTGAGAAGGTCACATGTGTTCTTTGCCACTTATTTCTGCAGTTTATCGGAACTCCACATTGGATGGCGCCAGAAGTCATTCAAGAAAGTCGATATGATGGAAAGGTAATTTTCTCTTAGTTGCTAATTTCTCTCTCTCTCTCTCTTTATATGTGTTATACTTATATTGCTAATTTTTGCAGTTTTTCCATGATCCATTGGATGGCTCCAGTAGTCCTTTATAACATATAAACTGATAATTAACCTAACAAAATTTCCTGATCTTTCCATTCAGGTGGATGTCTGGGCACTTGGAGTGTCTGCAATAGAAATGGCAGAGGTACTAATCACATGTTATTCTTATATTGTCAACTTTCTACCAAATATTGTTTGCTAGAAAAATATCCTGACATCCTTTATGGATGCCCTTACTTCAGGGACTTCCGCCGAGATCAGCTGTACATCCCATGCGGGTTAGTTCATACTGATGGTAGCTTATTAAAGGATTTCACTTGTCTGTAATTTAATTTGCTGATGCTCTATATTACTATTCTGGTATCATGTATCCTTGATTGACAGACACTATTGATGTTTGATTATGCTGAGCATAATATTGTGATATAATATTATTATGTTCTTCTGGTCCATTCAGAGGCCTAACAAAGGCCAAGTTAAAACAATCATTGTAGTGGTTTGGCACGTGGTCTGGTCTCATGGGTCATGGAAATATTGCCTATAGTTTCATATCAGAGAAGTCTTTGCATAATGCATCAAGGATATGGATCATACCTCATTGGTCTATTAATTTTTGTGAGATATTATAGGTCTTGTTCATGATATCCAGTGAACCAGCTCCAATGCTTGAGGACAAGGAAAAATGGTTTGTTAGTTTATCCTTCATCCCAAATTATGACTTCATTTACTTGCAATTTGTCATCTCTCGACTTCCTTAGCTGCTCACATCTTAATTCTTATGGTGCTTGGATAGGTTGAGTGGGTTGGAATGGGAAAGGGGTTGGAGGGATGATGCTATTAAAATAAAAATGTGGAGATAACATGGAGCATGATGTCCTTTCTGATCATTATCAATCCTTTTTGCAGGTCTCTTGTGTTCCATGATTTTGTTGCCAAGTGCCTCACTAAAGATCCACGTTTGCGGCCTGCTGCCTCTGAGATGCTAAAGGTATGTGAAGCTTTTTTAATAGTTCACTGAATTATGCAAATTTCGAGTTTGTTGTGCTTGGACCTCTTCTGCCTTTTTTTTTTATATCCATCTCTTCATCCTTTGTGTCCCTCCCTGCTGTATTGGGACAACTTTTATTCTAATACAGTAAGTTAATTTGCATTGTTCTTCCTTCATTGGTTCAAAGTTTCTGTTATAGTCCTTTAAAGTTTGTTCGAAGTGAAGTCTTTTGCCTTGTTAAAACCATGCTATGGAATTGCATATGAGTCATTAAGAGTTTACTTTAGAGCATGTAATGATTTACTCAGGTCTTATAGTATGTTCATAATCAGATATATCCTTCTAAACATCGATCCCTGTTATGAGTTTCAGAACTAATAAATAAAGCTTGTGTAGGCAGACCTGATATGTAATTATCTCATGCTGCTTATGTCTTGTGAAAATGACAGCCCAAGCAACACTCTTGTATTACTTGTAAACTTTGCTCAAATATTGAGTAGGTGCTATATGTGCACATGTTGTTATGCATAGCATATTCCTTTCTGTAGAGAGTTTTATCAAATTTTCACTTGAAATTGCTTGTGTATGAATTCAGCACAAATTCATTGAAAAATGCAAATTTGGTGCTCAAGTCATGTCGTCGAAAATTGAGAAGTCTAGGCAAGTCCGGACAGCCATGGCCATTCAGGCACAAAGCATTAGTTCGGGAACATTTGTAGCTGGGGTATTGTTATTCTTCTCGAATTTGGCCTTCCGTTTAACAGCCTTCACTTTTAACTTCCATAAATTTTTTTCACATTTTAATACAATGCAACAGCAGGCGGAAGGTCAACAAATAAATCAGGACTTTGGGGAAACTGTTCCATCAAAACCACAGGCAGTTACAGAAGAAGTGCATAAACTTAACAGTTTTAGAACAGTGGTTAAATCTGAGGATGCTTCTGATGAAGGTATTTAATGCCTTCACAATATTCCATGTATCTGCAATGTATCATGTCCTCTTGTTTCATTATAAATCTCAACCACGGATAATACTACATTGTTCAATAGATTTACATTGTTAAGCTGTACTTTTTAGACGATGGAAAGGGATATTTCGATGAAACAACAACAATAACAACAACATCAACCCAGTGTTAACCCGCCTCAGGCGGGATCTGGGGGGCCATGATGTACATACCCTTGCCCCAATATAAAATTGAGAGGGTGTATGAAGAAGGCCCAAGTATTATCATTGCCAGGAAGACCCAAGGAAAACTAAAATTCAGCTATGTGACAATGATAACTGAATCTAGTTAGAATGCACCAAAATTGATATAGGGGATATTTCGATGAAACAACAACAATAACAACAACATCAACCCAGTGTTAACCCGCCTCAGGCGGGATCTGGGGGGCCATGATGTACATACCCTTGCCCCAATATAAAATTGAGAGGGTGTATGAAGAAGGCCCAAGTATTATCATTGCCAGGAAGACCCAAGGAAAACTAAAATTCAGCTATGTGACAATGATAACTGAATCTAGTTAGAATGCACCAAAATTGATATAGGGGATATTTCGATGAAAGTATAACAGAAATCAATTTTAGTTTTGCAGTGCAAAATCCTCATTGCATTTAAGTTTTGAGAAGGGCATAAATTTTAGCCTACATTGCAGTGACAAATTAGCCTTTATTGACTTTGTGTATGCTGTACAATTAGTCTGTGTTGGCAGTTTCTGCATGTAATATGTATTTTCCTGTGTTCTGTCATTGTATTTCCGGTCAATCTAGTTTTGACCACTTGCTGTGGTGCAGGTTATTTTGGAACTGTAGTTGTTCATGATGGAGAAGAATTAGGGCAAACTTCCACTCAAAGAAGTCTTGAAGGAGCTTCATCCTTTCTCAGTAGTGCTGGGAGTTTCTCAACTAATGTTAGAGGAGGCACATTAACTGGCACAAGGTCCTCTCTTAGTCTCAAGAAGAATTGAATGAAGCTTTTTCCCCCTCAGTCATTCTTTTTAATCTTATTAGTAATTCTTATGTTCTAGGAGGAATGTGGTTAGTTTTGCTGGAAATACCCAAGAGAAAGATTCGTTGAATACTGTGCAGAGGAATCAAGAATCTCAGCAGACACTTGAAACCTTGAATGATAATCAAGGCAAGGCTGGTACTATTGGTCGTTCAGGGAAACATTTGTCAAGGAATGATACAATTAGCCATAAAGCCTTTGCTGTGCAAGACAAGGTAACATCACTCTCCTGCAATTTTTTTTGATGTGGAATTCTTCTGGTTAATTGATTGGCCTCCTTGTTTCAAACTTTCAATAAGGCCACATACATCCAAGTATCTTTGTTTTGTACCAACGTGTTTCATGAAGTGACATACCTAATATTAAAAATATTAGCTATAAGCCTTATATATTCTCTCACATGATTGTTGGATTGTAGCTTTGGTCAATATATGCAGCAGGGAATACAGTCCCTATTCCTTTTCTGAAGGCAACCGATATATCACCCATTGCTCTTCTATCTTGTAACGGGTTTGGAGACAAGCACAGAGAACATAGCGGTGCAGTAGCTGTGGAAGCGTTACAGGAACTTTTTACCGGTGATGCACAATCAAAGAAAAACCGAAGAGGACAGAATGAGGTGATATGTTATCTGGGTTATACTATAATATAGTGTTGCATCTATGCCTTTGGCTTGACCTAAGTATTGGATTTTTTTTTCTATTACAGTCAGCGCCACTTCCTCCCAGTGTTCACCAGCGACTCACTTCAAGCCCCACTCTTATGAACCTTGCCCAGGCTTTAGCTTACCACAAAATGTAAGAGCTTCTTTTCTGTGTACAATTTTAGCTCAAGTAATAATTTTCTTTAATTAAGGGGTTTACAAGTTTATTACTTTCAGCTCACATCTTATTTTTCTTTGGGAGTAAAATCCTGCTTAAGGATGCTGAGTTTTAACAACTTTTATCTATTCATATGAAATAGAGGGAATAATTTGTTTTATAAGAGGGTACGAGTACAATATATTCATATGAAATCACATATTCATATGATGATTCACTTGTGTGCCAAATGCCTTCTAATCGGTTATCGGAAATTTGCGGAATGTTTTAACATGGTTTTTTAACAGGCCTTTTCTAATTTGATATCTGAAAATTGAACCAGGTGCTATGAGGAGATGCCGCTTCAAGATTTGCAGGTAGCAAAAGAGCAACAAACTATCCAGAATCTTTGTGATACACTTAGGACTATTTTGCGGCTATAAAGCATCTATAACTTTTTTTTTTACGAGGGATCTACCTTCGGTGGTAAACCCTAATTTGTGAATTAGCCGGCAAAGTGTATAAACCATGTAAACCGGGTAATTCTAAGGTTGTTATTATAGCTGTTTAGTCGTGTACTATGACAGCATTGCAGTTGATTTCAGGCTTCCACTCCCTGCGTTCGTCGTTGAATACTTGTGGCTTCTAAGCGTCATTGAATACTCGAACCAAAAAATGGAAATCAATATGAAGAACCTATGAATTATTCTTTGTAAAGTTCGATCGTTGGTCTTTTACTTGGAATCGAAGAATATCGGACTAATGTTTGGTTGAATAGCTTGGCCTTGTTTGTTGTGTTTGATAACAGACTGTTAAATGAAACGTTTGGTGAATTTTCCTTATTTGAAAATAGGGATGAAACTAATCTCACAACTGAACGACGATTAGCAATGTGGAAAGTGTTCCATTCCCAACATAGGTTTAGGCCTCGTTCGGCAGCAGCGTTTTCAGAGCAGGAGAGGGCGCGGAAGGCAGCGTCTCAAAGCCTCGACCCTGTTCGGCAGTAGCGGGCGATTGAAGCGGAACGATGGCACGCTAGCGTGCTCACGCTCGTTTTCGCCCCCTCCTCCCCCCAGCTTCTCCTTGTTCCGCTCGATTTCTCCCCCCTAGCGTCCTAATTTCCCTAAATTCTTGCCCCCGATACCCCTAACAATCATCATCATCAACTCTCCGTCAACAAATGGCTTGAGCGAACGATGACTTGAGCGAACGCAGATCCGTCAACAAATCCGTCGTGATATCCAATCTCCAGCTCAGTGGTCACCGAATTCGGAACAACAGGATTTCGAATCGGGGAGGAGGTGGAGAAATTGGATTCGGGATGGGTGCCGATTCGAAATCGTGGAGGAGGTGGAGAAATTAGCCTGAATGCAAGCCGTGAGGAGTCTGAATAGGCGGGTCGACCCGAATCCAAGCCCGAATGCAAGCGTGATGAGGAGAGTAGTAATAGTGATTTTTGTTTTTGATGAAAGTAGTAATCGTGAGATTTTAAGAGTATATGTTAGGTGTATTTTCAATCGTGATTTTTTGAATATATTTTAGGGTTATTTTGGTCATTTTTTACTAATATGCTTAGGATTCAGTTACGAAGTTGTCAAACACTTTTTATCCATTCCGCTCATAAATTCAATTTCAGCTACGATAAAAAATCCATTTACCAGCTCCAGCTTCAGCTAGATTCCAGCTCCAGCTTCAGCTAGATTCCAGCTCCAGCTGCCAACTCTAGCTAGGTGTGCCAAACGGAGCCTTATACGATCTCATATTTTTGGCCATTGTTTTGTGTTCTGGAGTCTTCTGTTGCAATACACTACATTTCACTATTACTACCTTCTTTTCTATTACCATATGAGCAGACCGTTTACCATCTCATCATTTTCACCTTAAGAAACCAAAATATGAATCATACTTGCCAGCCCAGAAGCCCAAAGGTGGCAAGGGAGCGACAATCTTCATTTACACACAAAATCCATGCTTACATAATAGCTTGCACAAGAGTCACCAAAGCAAATGATATGAACAAAATTTCACTATTTCTTCATAGACGAGCAAGGGGTAGAAAAGACTAACCTAAATTCAATATTCTAAAAAACGTCAAGCGGACCCTGGGCGGAGAGGGACTGCCTAGCGCCTAGACGGCTAGAACAATTGCCTAGGCGGTCCTAGGCGGGGCCTAGACAAGATTTTTAGAACAGTGCCTAACTTAGATCATCAGGGTACGCATAACAAATCAGTGTTGAGGCGGGAAAATGCGGGAATAAGGAGAAAGAGGTGTTTTCTGCACAAATTTCTTAGGGTTATTGGGGTCAGGGACCCATTGAATCTCGCTCATGTTGGGCGTCTCCACATATGCAACGGTGAATTCCCCTACCTTGTCAATCCAGCCTCTCTTACCAGCCCTCAGAACAAGATTGCTTCGGTTGAAGGAGAATATGCCATTCGTCAAACGGATTTTATCACCAGGCTGAAAGGCATCACACTCGTCTCCCCACAGTTGAAAGTGCACCGCTGCAGTTTCATCAGCCACCAGTGTCAAGCAAGTCATATTTTGGCCCTCCATTGTCTTCTTCCCCTTGTCCAACAGTATAAACTCAGTGTTTATGTTATTTGCTGCAGCTGGTGCTATGTCTTTCAGCTGGATCATTCTGCAAATTCTCACACTACTTGCCTACATAATAACACAACCAAAAAAAGTGAAACTTGTATATTTACTTAGCTAGGGAATCACTAACACAACCATGGATTAAAAAACTACAATCCAACAAGGATCATGTAAACTGTTTGCCTTAATTCTTCTCCATCATGAACAACTACAACTCCAAAATAGCCTGCACCACAGCAAGTTGAAGTGGTCAAAACTAGATTGGCCGGAATTGCAATGACAGGACACAAGAAAATACAAATTACACGCAGAAACCGCCAACAACAGACTAATTGCACAACATACACGAAGTCAATAAAGGCAAATTTGTCACTGCAATGTAGGCTAAAACTTGTCAAGACCAAAACCAAAAAATGTAGGCTAAAACTTGTGCCCTTCTCAAAAATGAAATGCAATGAGGATTTTGCACTGCAAAACTAAAATTGATTCTTGTTCTACTTTCATCGAACTACCTCTTTCCATCGTCTAAAAGGTACTGCTTAACAATGTAAATCTATTGAACAATGTAGTAGATCCGTGGTTGAGATTTATAATGAAACAAGAGGACATGATAAATTGCATATACAAAATCATGGAACACAAGAGACCTGCAAAAAAGGACTGATAATGATCAGAGAGGACATCATGCTCAATGTTGTCTTTCACATTTTTAGTTTAATAGCATCATCTCTCCAACCCCTTTCCCATTCCAACCCACTCGACCTATCGTGCACCAGAGGAATTAAGATGTGAGCAGGTAAGGAATTCGAGAGAGATGACAAATTGCAATTAAACGAATTCGAGAGACAAATCGGAGGAAAATAATTGAAGGCTGCGCACACACACAAACAAACAAACAAAATATGTCTGCGAACACACAAACAATTGCACACACAGATCAGAAGGAACGATTTTTGAAACAAAATTAGGCATGGATACTAGAATTTGCAAATTTGGAGAGCGACAAGGAAATCAGAAGGAACGGTTTTTGAAACAAAATTAGGCATGGATAGTAGAATTTGGAAATTTGGAGATTGACAAGGAAATTTTGAATCGTAAAGACTTACGGTTTGATCGAGGGCGGCGACAACCTAGAGAAAACGGCGGTGGTGTGGTGGTTCCTGGTTCAGCGATCGCCTTCACGCGATGCTGGAAGACGGTGAACAGAGAAGGTCACGAAAGCAAGAGAAAAAACAAATCAACAAACAAAAAGAAAAAGGAAAAAAGATAAAAGGAAAATTAGGATTATTTTTGGACTGGCCCAATAGTAAATAAAAAGATTGGTCCAAAGCCCAAAGGAATTAGAAGGAGAAAAATATTTAAGAATCAAATTGAAAGGTCCGAGATTAGACCTGTTAAAATTTGACCCGACCCGAAAAACCGACTCGACCCGTCCGAAGTTTTTTGGGTTTAAATCCGACCCGAAAATTAATGGGTCAAGAGTAACTCGAACCCGGTCGACCTGGAAAAAACCGGGTTGGGTCACTAAACCGCTGGGTTGACCCGACCAACCCGATAAAGGGATTATTTCAATTAACAATTGAATATTTTATTATAAATTTTGTATAAAATTATTATTTTTATTATTAAATATTATTAAATATAATATAATATTAATTTTTTTAATAAAAATAAAAATAAATGTTAACAAAATTGATGATCATGACCCCTTGAATCAACCCGAACCCGTACCCATACCAAATCTGTAACAATCCGATCCGATTGAACACATGAATTTAACAACCCGATGATCCATTTTTGACCCGAACCCGATTGACCCAAACTCAAACCCGACACGCCCAACCCATTTGGTAGGTCTATCTTTTTTTTTGATCAAAGTGGAGGGGCTAAGCCCTTATTTATTGAATTGAAACATAAAAGTTTACACTAAACTGGCTACATCAGTAGCTATAAAGGAGATAAGCGACATAGGAGGAGTGGAAAAAACATTAAACTGCAAGCTACTACTAATTGACAGGTTCACCAAATGATCAGCTGTTGCGTTTGCAGTACGGGGAGCATAAGTAATCTGGATTCTCATGGCAATATTCAGCATCATCTGTTATAGTCATGGATAATGAAGTAATCAGGATGTGCAACCGGCAAATCAGAATTGAGCAAGGAGACAACAGTGTTAGAATCAGATTCGACAATCAAACGATCGAGACCAAGGTTAAAGCTTTCCTTAATGCCATGAAACAGAGCATATAGCTCAGCTCTCAAAGCAGAACAAACACCACAACGGAAGGTGAAACCATGGAGAAAATTACCTTCATCATCTCGAAGTATTCCACCTCCACCAGCTGTTCCCGGATTTCCTTTGGAGACCCCATCGACATTAAGCTTAAACCATCCAGCTAGGGGTGCGCACCATGTTTTAGGGTTGTTACTAGCCGTAGCTGCAGAGGCCAACACAGGCATAGCAATCTTATTTTTGCAACTCCAATAAGCTTCAGTAATATTCACAACAGTAGAAGAGAGGGTATCAATCGTATCGATGCTATTAAACACAATTGAATTGCGCATCTTCCATGTGTACCAAACCATGTTGGCAAACATAGTAGCATCTCTGTTTTCAGCCTTTATATGCATGATAATCCACTCATTTAAGTTTAAGGAGAAGAAATTGGGAGGAGTGCAATTACCATACAACGCAAGCCATACAAGACGGACTTGATTGCAATCTCGAAGCAGATGTAACTCAGTCTCTTCAGCATTACAGCGAGGGCACGCAGGGGAATTGGCAAGGTGACGCCTGTATCTCTTGTAGTTGCACATCAAGCTATTATTGAGAAGAAGATAAATAAAGTTACGGACCCTTTGTTGGATAGGAATTCGCCACACATACCGCCAATTGATAGTTGGTGATTGAATTGGAGCAAATTGATCACGCACCAGCTTCATGGCTGATTTGGTAGAGAAAATACCAGTAGGAGTAGGTTTCCAATAGACACGATCGAAATCATGCTGATTGGGACTCACATTAAAGGCCAACATCTCTTGTCGAATTGAATACGATAGATATGGTGTCAATAAAGTCTAGTTCCAAGAGGAACCACTCCAAAGTTCAGCAACCGTAGCCCCAATAAGATTTTCCGGAACCGGGATATGCGCATCATCAACAAGAAGGTCGTCATTCATCCAAGGGTGTAACCAAAACAGCGTTGAATTACCATTGCCAATTGAAATACGAGCTCCTCTAGAGAGAATAGCAGCCCCATGAACAATGCCCTTCCACATGTGAGAGGATCCAGAGACAGAGGTAAACATGTCGATATCTAATCTGTTGTGACAGTATTTGCCTCGAATCAATCTGCACCATAGCGTATTTGGTTCAACTAGAATACGCCAACCGAGTTTGGCAAGAATAGCAGCGTTAGCTTGTCTCATTGAGCGAATTCCAAGACCCCCTTCAGATTTTGGGCGTGATATTTTCTCTCTAGACAAGAGATGCATTTTCTTGGAATCTTGAGAAGAGCCCCAAATAAAATCACAAACTGTTTTATCAATGTCATCACAAATGGATCTCGGGACCAATGTGGATTGCATAACATATAAAGGAAGACTAGTAAGCACCGAGTTTGCAAGAGTTGTTCGACCCGCCATAGAAAGCGTCTTGGCCTGCCATCCACGTAGACGAGACGAAACTTTATCCAAGAGAAAAGCATACCGTTCAGCTGTCATTTTCCCACATTTCGTTGGAACTCCAAGGTAATTCCCCATATCCTCAGCAATTGATATAGATAGAGACGAGTTGATATCATTCTTTACTGAATTACTGACTTTCTTCGAAAATATGATTGAGCTTTTATGGTAGTTCACTCGTTCACTAGAAATAGAGCAAAAAAGATCAAGGCAATCTTTAATGACATTAGTTTGCTCCAAAGAGGCCTCAGCAAATAAAACTAAATCATTAGCGAAAAATAAGTGCTAAAGTGAGACACCCCCAACTTCCACTGGTTTCCATCGAGAAGTAAGCACAACCTCTTGAATAATATGCGAAAGACACTCCATACACAACACAAATAGATATGGGGATAGCGGATCCCCTTGGCGTACTCCCCGGGAAGGCTTAAATTTCCCAGTACAAGCACCATGCCAAAGGACATCCATGTGACCCTCCATTTGAGTCTTCATTATAATATCAACAAGATGATTAGGGAGGTGAGCCTGCAAAAGAGTATCATGTAAGAAATTCCATCGAACTCGGTCATATGCTTTAGCGAGATCAATTGTGAGCATCATCCACCTAGTGGATCCATTTCTAGTCGACATTGTGTGGAGAACTTCCTGCATGATCACCACATTATCAATAATCTGCCTGCCCGGAATAAAGCTAGCTTGGGCTGGGGATACAAAATCAAATAGAACCGGTTTCAGACGGTTCACTATAGCTTTAGTGGCGATTTTAAACACCACATTTAAAAGCGAAATAGGCCGAAAATCAACAGTCGATGAAGGAGTGTCAACTTTTGGGACCAAAGAAATAAGAGCATCCGCAAGGTTCGGCGCGAGTACCCCATGATTCAGGGGATTAAGAACAATTTTCATAGTTTGATTCCCTACTGTTGACCAGTTTTGTTGAAAAAATACAACATGGTAACTATCGGGGCCAGGCGCTTTGAATGGGTGCATCATTTTTAGGGCAGACCACACATCATCATGAGAGAAAGAATGAGTAAGAGGTTCAAGCAACTCATTACTGATGTTCGGAAAAGACACAACATTCGAATAATCAACCGGGGAAGTACTCGGTTCATCAGAATAGAGCGTAATAAAGAAATCCCGAACGAGGCTTTGGATGGCAGTCTGTTCAGTAATCCAAACACCATTGGAGTCCTTGAGCGATCGGACCTTATTAGCATTCCTACGAACCACCGTAGATAGGTGATAATAACGAGTATTTAAATCTCCTTCAATAAGGAAACTGACTCTCGATTTTTGAAACCAAAAGGTTTGTTCTTGATGCAAGACAATATTAAGTTCCCGTTTCAGTTTCTTGTCAAGCTCAATAAGACGTTGTGAAGGTCTAGCTTGAATCGCTTTAGCAACTCCCTCCAATCTTGCCCAAAGTCGACGTTTGTTGTGAAAGATATTACCAAACACAACTCGGTTCCAGGAATTAAGGCCCACCGTGAGAGCTTCAAGAGAGGAAAATAAATCCATCTCCGAGTTCCAAGCTTCCGCAAGAAAGTTATTGAAATTAGAGTGTAGTAGCCATGCAACCTGAAAAGCGGAAAGGATGTTGCGAGCTACTTTGAATGGAATTGGGACAAGTCTGTATCAGAATGGGAAGGTGATCCGAATAAGGTTCCGCAAGATGCATAACTGAAGCCTGTGGAAATCTTAGATGCCAAGATTCATTGCATAGGCCAAGATCAAGTCTTGCAGCATTGAAAGTATCCTCGGAATTGCCAAAGGACCAGGTAAATGGCAGGCCAAAAAAGCCAAGATCAATTAACTGAAGAGTATCAATTTTCTCCACAAAATTCAACGTTGATTGAGTTGAGCTTTCGGAGTGTCTGATTCGCTCGTATGAACTGGTGGTTGCATTAAAATCACCCGCAAGAAGCCACGAGCGATTATTGATTCGAGCAAAGTCTTCCAAATGTTCCCAAAGTTCAAACCTTCGTGCAGGGTTCGGTGCAGCATATATCACCGAGAGTAACCATGGTTCATTACCCCGACGTGAGATTTCAATAGTGATATGCTGCATGTGAATAGAAATAGGTGTGACAGTCACCTCGGAAGTCTTCCAAAAAAGCCAGATGCCCCCAGCGAAGCCATCAGCTTCTACTCTGAGTACACCATCATATTGGATTCGATTGCAGACCGAGTCTGCTCTTTCACCACTAATGTGAGGTTCAACAAGAGCAAGTACACTTGGGCGATGAATGCGAGTAAGCTCACAGAGAGAATTCAGAAATCTAGAGTTACCAACACCGCGAACATTCCAGATCATTAGACTTAAGCAATTCATAGAACCAGTATTAAGCAGAGAACGGAAGATCGGAAAGCTAGCAAGCTGGGCAATTGCACTAGTTAGTGCTTGTGGCATTGACACCCGACACAAGAGAGAGGTCTCCTCCATCAATAGTGGAACAAACTCGGCTATCATTCTGTTTGCTAACCGTGGTAGCGATGGCATGAACGGACCCGTCCGATGATGGGATAAGAGAATGCTCTGCCTGTTGTTGGTGATCGAGTGCGCCACTAGTGGGACTGATTGGTGCATTCTCCGAGCCATGGGATTCAAGCATACGAGGATCAGAGGTAGAGTTTTGTGGCAAGGTGGGATTTTGGGAGTGCAGGGAGAGTGCAGACAAAACCTTAGGAATGTCAGGAAGAACAATATTGCTTGCGTCAAAAGGCTGAATTTGCTTGTTAGAATTCACCAGATCGTGATCGATTTTCCTATGCGTAGAATCTTATCTTGTTTGGAGTGAGATTTTTTTGTTTCCAAAATCAAAGATTTGGTAGTTGGCTTGGAAGGATTGCGAATAACAGAAGATTGCACCTCCTCTCTCCTTGATTTGCGTCTTGCCATAACCGAGATTTTTTTTTCCATAATCTTTTAGCTGCCTTATTTTAGGCGTCTGTTCGTAGGAAATTCTGTGACTGTTTTGGAAAACTTTCGGATTTACCGGGATTGACGATACGATTTGCATCGGGGCCGAACTTGAATTTGAATTATTTCCCGCCGAATTTGCCAAGGCTGCTGGCGGAGGAGGAGCATTGCCGTCCTCGACATTTTCTCCGGCGTTATTGTCGGTATTCATTGGGCCACTGGAGATAATCTCCAATTCCTTCTCCTCTTCCTCTAGAACTGCAAATCTTGAGCCACTTGTCTTAGCATTCTTTTTGGGACGTGCCAAAATCATAGGTGGGAACGAAATTTCTTTGGTTTTAGGAGTTTTGGACTTGTCTTCCTCAACAAAAGTCTTGCTTGATTCTGCTCTATTCTCTTTCGCATCTCCTGCCGATTTTTGCATTGGTTTCTTCGGTCTTGTTCTTCGGGCTGGTTTCATCCACTCCCCATACGTTCCTTTTCCAGTGCGAGATGCTTCATGAGCCGTTGGTGGCTCGGAGGAAGATGGATTAGTCAAGAGACTTGTTTCAGCCGGGTGGTTTGGAGATGCAAGAACAATCGGAGGTACTACTGGAGGTGTAGGAGATGATCGATAGGGACAACTTGTTTTGACGTGTCCGAATTGCCCACAATCGAAGCATATGGTTGGAAGCCCTTCATACTCCACCATGTATCAATCTCCATTGATGCATATCATCCCTTTTAGAGGCTTTTCCAAATTAACTTCAACACAAATGCGTGCGTACTTGCCTCTGTTTGTGTAAAGGGTTCTGGGATCGACACGAATGGGATTTCCGATGCCTGTCGCAATCTTCAAGAGGACTTGTTCTTCATACAGGGTAACTGGCAGGTCTGATATCCGGATCCAAGCTGGTGTCGTCTTGATGGGCGCAGAAGTTTTCAAGGTTGGAGTCCATTGACGAACAGTCATACATCTGCCAAACACAGTCCATGGGCCTGATGTCAATGCCGTCATGTAAGCGCCTTCATGTTCGAACCGAACAAGGAAACATCCATGGCTGAGGTCGATAATTTGCATTTGGTTAGAGAACCGCCACATCTCTCGGATTTTCTTTTCCATTATCGGGAAAGCAACTGGATGGACAAGAAGTTTTACTACGACGGAGTATTCCCATACCGAAGCTAAGGCATCCATTACCTCATTGTCGATGGAGATTGTCGGGTCACCATCTTCGCCATCAGGGAAAGCAACTCTGATCTTGCCTTCCAAGAACTCTTTATTAATCACAGTTTTAGGTTGATAAGCGCCTCCCGTAACCACCACGTCTTTCCATGAAGAGTTTGGGTCCAGCGGTTTCCCCGGTGGACGTCCACCGGCCGTCTCATCTAGTTGCATTGCTGACACAGTAGGAGTCACAGAGAGAGTTTTTTCCATTTCAGAGGAACTTATTTGGCAGGTCTATCTGAGATGCAATAAAAATGTAATTTCATTTGATTTTGAACCAAAGATCTTGGCCTTGTTTCACTTTCCCCTTAAAAGGCCTTTTTACCCAAAAACCACTTTTAATACTCTTGAAATCCGTACAACTCTTTCTGCTTTTTACGTTTTTCAAGATACTAAAAATCACTTTTCACCCAAAAATCCCTTTTTACCTACAAGTGAAACAAGGCTTGTGAATGTGGAGTAAACCGCTTGCCTTTTTTTTTTAAAGCAAACCACTTACCATTATTTGAGTCAATTAACTTATGGTTAAGAGTTCACTTGAATGAACTGATATGGACCGATTATTACACGGCCTATAATAGGCCCCACATGCGTATTCCGACCAAAAAAAACCTCTCTTTGCGTATAAATATCTTGACGATTTCTTTTCACTTTCAACCGTCGATATTCTCTCTACTCTGCCTCTGACGGAGCTTGTTCGCCGGCCAAAAACCCTAATTCTCCGAATCCATGGCCGAGCACCAGCCTCCGTCAGATCAAACCCTAGATTCGCTCAACCCACTCGCCGATCAACCCGCTGACTCCCGGTCAGTCTCGGAGCCACAGCCTTCGTTGGTGCGGACCGTTTCCGCCAGCAGGCTCAATGCTAAAGCTCCGGAGTTCGTCCCGGGGAAGACCCCGCCGGCTTCGAGGCAGCCGACGCCTCCTCCGATGGTGATCGCCCCGCCTCCCCCTCCCCCGCCGCCGATTGTCCATGTCTATCAGCACCATCCGCCGTTCCATGTCGCGATTCCACCTCAGAGTCATCTTCCCCATCCTCTCATCCATCACCAGCAGTTCCATCAGCCTCTTCCGCAACCTCATCATGTCCAGCATCACCAGCACCGGCAGCACCATTCAGGTCATCTTCAGAAGCACTACGGTCAGTTCGTTGGCGGTGGGGGAGATCAGGAGGTCGTGGTGCAAGGTCAGCAGGATTCTTCTCATAGTAAGGATCATGAGAATGGAGCCTCTTCGAACGGTTTATCTGAGGAGTCGACTCAAAAAATTCTGAATCAGGCATGTATTCGTTGCTTCATACTCTTTGATCTTTTTGTTCGGTTCGTTTCCAGATATTATGATTTTGTGTATTTATAAGGATGATATTGTTACGGCTTCTTGGCGAAATGCTGAATGATTAGTTTTCAACCTAAACATTTTACATATCTGATTTCATCTCTAGTCACTAATGTGCTGACGATTTTGGTATGAACTTTGTCTAATCTGCGATTGACTCTGATCAGTAGGCTTTAGCTTCTTAAATGATTTGATGATAACTGATGACCATTCGGATCATTTTAATTTATGTTTTAGGTATCAGTTTTTCAGACTTTCCGTCCTACATACATTGTGTATCATCCTTGAAAACTGCTGTTTTTCCTATTCAATGAAGCTGGCTAAACATATTCATGGTTGCTGGATAGTTCTGGTGGCATATTGAATTTTTCAAATGTTATGCGTATTATAAAGTTGTATGGATTCTGTTGTGTAAGTTTGTTTAATGAAGAAGCCATCAGTTAATTTCAAGCAAAACCAAAGGATGGTAATTTTGACTAGGGCAAACACAACTGTGGTTAGTGTACTCTCAAATTGTCAAGACGTGTCCTATCATACAGAATGAGATAGTCCTAAATTTATACATGGAGTTGACTGCAATGTTATGCAAGTATGAAGGAAAAATTTATTAGTTGTACTTGTATCCAATACCTCACAGACCAAAATCCCTTTTCTGTATCCTAAGCATTTCTGTATTATGCTTTGGGATACAAGCACCGTACAATTAGGTAACACTTGCAAGTATCCTAATTCAGGAACCATGGGAATAGTTGATAAAATATATGTTCTAACACTTAAACAAGCTTGCCGTGTCAAAGTATTTACAAGTCATATTGTGAAGTAGTACTTGAGTTCTCATGCCTTCAATTATTGTGTCTATTCCTGTTTTTAAGATTTCACCTAAGTGTAGCAACTTGAATATGCAGGTGGAATACTACTTCAGTGATATAAATTTGGCTACTACTGATCATCTTATAAGGTTCATGAGCAAGGACTCTGAAGGATGTGGTACATTACATTGCCTTCCTTCTTTGTTTTGCCGCAATAGTCGCCAGGAGCTTTGTTTTTTTACTTGTCTAATTTTGGAATATTTTTTGACTAGTCTCCTCAAAATTACGATGCAGTTCCCATTTCTGTGGTTTCGTCTTTTAAGAAGATTAAAGCTCTTGTTAGTAGTAATTCTCAGCTTGCAGATGTTCTACGTACTTCAACAAAGCTTGTAAGTTAAATTCTTTTTACAGATAGCTACTACTTCATGATTTGGCTCCAATTTTTTAACACTGGCTTCTGCTGGACCTTTCTATGTGGTATAGCGGCGAAGCTTTGTAGAGAGTTTCTGCCATATGAATGTTTTTTGTAATTCATATATATTTCAGGTGGTTAGTGAAGATGGGAAGAAGGTCAAGCGTCTGCATCCTTTGACAGGACCTGCTATGGCAGAGCTGCAGGTAGGTTGATTTGATTTTTTTTTTCACTTTATAGAAACAATGCTATTATTGTAAATTTACATGCTGCTGCAGCTCTCTTTTCTTGGATATGTCATGTATAACTAGCAAGTAGTCCCCCATCTGTTTCATTTACTGGAGTTGATCTGATGTTTGTTCATTTTTTCGTTTCTTATAAATTGAAGCTGTGAACCCCGTTCAATTAGACTTCTTGTCTCTTAAGATTTTTTTTCCATGTAGTCTCGTATAATTGTTGCTGAGAATTTGCCTGAAGACCACTGTTACCAGAACCTCATGAAGGTTTTCTCGTCTGTGGGGAGGTATCTACTAGTGCAACAGAAAGATTCATTTCATTACTTGTATATTTCTCAACTCTGCAGCGGCTTTCAGATACTAATCAATCCAATTGGTTCTTTACAGTGTGAAATCTATTCGTACTTGTCAGCCTCAAACTGTCAACACTGGAGCTCCTTTAGCATCTAGGCAATCGAAAGTGGACAACATGCTTCACTGTAACAAGGTAATTATGCTAACCTGAATATACATAATAAGGTTAAGACATGTTTGAGGATTTGATAAGGATTAGTGGATTATGCTGGTGTCCTGTGCAGTATACTATCTTGTAACAATTCTATCATCTGTTACAGCTTCAATGTTCAGTGTTAAATTTTGCTTGCATTTGCACCCATGTTTTCAGCTTGTTCTAACTGTACAATGGAAAGTTTGACTTTTCTTTGATTTTTCCATTAAAATGTGGATTGAGAAAATGGCAAAAGATGTATAGATGCAAGTGTGCATTTTAGCTTGTGAGCTACCTGAATCATATATATTAAAATAATACAGAACAAATTTCCACTACATGTAAGCTGAGTTCTGCTTCAATTGTGTTGATTCAAAGGGATATTGTTCTGACATAAGACATCCTAGCCACTTTTCGGCCTAAATAAGAATAATAGGAATGGTCTGGATATTAAACAAAATCTGAAGTTTTCCTCCATTTCAGATAGTGGAAAGCTTGTTCTGCATTCATTTTTCTGTTAAAATGAGTTTCCTTAATTGTTGAATATCTATAAATTATTTGCTATCAATGAGTTTCCGTTTGTGAATTGCAGTACACTAATCCTGCATGCTTCTATTTTGTGCAGTTGCATGCTTTTGTGGAATATGAATCTGTGGAGTTGGCTGAGAAAGCTGTATGTGTCTCATTGTCCAAATCACATGTCCTTATTTTGTTTAGAAAGTTATTGCTTCTTCATTTACCAATTTGTGCTAGCTTCAGTGATCTAAGTATAAATGTGCCTTCGTTTCATTAGAATATGGCGGATTATTTAGGGAGATTTTATTATGTGGATAGAATAATAAGGATAATATAAGAAACAAAAGAAGCTTGAAATTCTACACCTGCAAATGGTATGGTGGTATGAGATCCATTATAAAAACCATATACTTCTACTAAAAACCAGATACCGCTCGTTTTGGTTCAAACTGGGTAGATGTTGTTGTTTGTTGTGATACTTCTACTAAATGAATACGGGAGTTAGTAATGGATTGGATATAGCAATTTAAGTCTAGTGTTGGACTATTTTGGAAGTTAATGTCAAAATACCTTTAGGTTGAATTTACTTGCTGAATGCCTAGATGCCACTGTTATAAATCAAAATAAAGCAGGCGACTCATTGCAACAATAATGAGGCATATTAATAAATGTAACAGTTTCAAGATGACTGATGGTGATGTAGAACTGCTTGTTGACAAGAAAATGATAGATGTTTAGATCGTTAAATAAGATTTTTTTATTACTATGCTACCTTTGTAGTGTTGAGAGATGAGGGATAATGAATCGGAAATTGCTGAGACATAGATTGGATGAAAGGAGAATATATATAGCTCTTAGATTTGTAACAATTGGATGAAAGAAATCAATGGCTAAGGAAAAGCTGCTTGTCCTAGACCTTGTTGCGAAAATAATTAAGGAAAATATCAGCATAGTAACTAGTAACTATTGAAGGTCTTGGGACCCAATCAATTGATTTCACTTATCATCCATAAACACCAAGATTGGCCTGAAAAGTAGGGGGAAAAAAGTATCTCTTAAGTTCCCTGGAGTTTTTTTTGTCCTTTTATTTGTGTATTTCTTTATTGCATCAACTACTCCATTCATGTATACGATCTCACATCTTGCTAGCAGGTTTTGGAGCTGAATGATGGTCATGACTGGAGAAATGGCCTGAGAGTTCGTCTGCTTCTCAAACAACCGGTATATATATTAATCTGTACATTTCTATGCTTCTACTGTGCTATATGTGCTTGCTTGATAAGTTATTACTATACATTATACAAGATCTCCAAGTTGATTGGGCATTTAACTTCCCTGGTTGGAGCAAATATGACCTTCTGGTGCAAAGTTTGCTAGGTTGAAGAGTAATTTACTTGATTAGTTTTGCAATTATTGCTGAATTGCTCTTTGTTTTATTGTTGAAGATCTTCCTTCTGATAGGTCACAGAAGTGTATGCTTATTCTTGATCGTGTATTGTAAAGCTACACCAAATCCTGCAGAGCATGACAGTGAGTACGTTCAATATGCCTGCTGAGTTTAACTCCTGGTTTCTCTTTTTTTTTCTTCCCATTTTAGTCAAAAGCTCAACAAGCACGAGGGAAAAAGGCTGGAAATGAAGGTGAGGTTACCAATGATGAAGAAGGTACTTCAAGATCAGAGCAGACCCAGAATGACAGACAATTAGAAGATCATTCTCGAGAGCCCGAGCTCCATCCTCGTGAGCATGCAGTAAGTGATTTAACTTACTATCCTTCATTTTTTTTTTATTTAAAGAAAGGATCATTTCCACCTGAATGCTTGATTATAGTTGAAGTCGAAACGGTTTCCAAACCACTAATTTCAGTAAAATCATTGGGGATTATATTTTCAGAATCCATGTTTTGGTACCTAATAGGACTAAAATGTATGTTACAGGGAGAGGAGCAGGGCACTGAAAAGGAAGGGGGTGCACAGAAGAAGGGACGTAACCGTGGCAAAGGCAAGGGCCGAGGGCGTGGCCAAAACCACCAAAACAACAACCGTGGGGCTCACCACATAGGTAGCCCTCCTACAAATCTCACACTTAACAACACTGATCATCTGGCTCTAGCTAGACCCCCTCCCGGTCCTCGCATGCCGGATGGTACAAGAGGATTTTCCATGGGCAGGGGAAAACCTGTTGCCGTTAATACTGCTTAGTAAGTTTCTCTTTACAATATGCATGGCATGTCTTGTAAACAGTCAAGTGGGTTGATTCTGTGTTGGGGGGTCAGAGATGCGTTCTTCTTCATGTGCAATGTCGATATTAATGGGTGCCCTTCTGTTTCATGCGTGGAAACATACGACGTACTGGGTGATCTCATTCGTTTTGTTGACGGCCATTTTTTCTTCGTCAGTTTGTTGTAAACAAAACTATAAACCTGGATGTCAATATAGAGATAGAATGAAAAGATTACTTTGCTTGTATGTTGTGCAATTTTGGTATACGCATTTCATTATATGTAGGTCCCAAAGTGAACTGATCAAAGACCTCCCCCATTACACAAGGATAATGGTATCTCATCATCATTGTAATGAGCTTGGAAAGGACCTTACAAAGACTTTACCCACTTTAGCAAGGAGAATGATAAGGTAAGAAATTCTTGACTGAAGTCATCCATTTTGCCAACATCCCAAACACTTCTGGGTAAAAGACTAGTGTCTGGGGAAAACGGAATGAAACAATAAGCTCTTCCCAATAAACAAAGCCATCAATTCCGAGCAATTTAATGGCGCACATATTTTAACCATCATCCAAATATCCTTGTTAGAAAACGAAGCAATAAGCTCTTCCCAATCATAGTTCCTTTTCAAGGGTTTCTCAAGTTCCACCTCAACACAAACACAAACAAACGTTCCTAGTATAGGGCATTTTAGGGCCCACCTTGATAGGCCTTTTTCCTCATATAATACCACCAAGAGATTGGATATGCAGATCCACGTAGGAGTCGTCTTGATGATGCTCGTTTTCTTGAAAGCTGGAGCCCAACTTCTTATGATCAGGTAGGTATCTACCAAAAAACCGTCCAAGGCTTCTGTATAAGAGTTGATTTCAAGTAATTTCTCTCTCTTCTATATCGAGCCATTTAGCTTCCATGAGGGAGATCCAAAGCCTGCAATCTCTCACTGAACCTCCACATTTCCTTGAATCTCCTTTCCATGATGGGATAAAAATGAGTTAATCTAACAAATTCACAACTTCTTAAGCAATCTATATCATAAGGTCACTGACTCAGCATCTCAACCTTTAGGAAAAGTGACTTAACATTTTTACCTGATATCCTCACTCATAGAATAAGAACTAAACAAGTAATCTTTTTCTCTTCTATATCGAGCCATATAGTTTCCATGAGGGAGATCCAAAGCCCACAATCTCTCACCAAACCTCCACATAGCCCTGATCATTTTCTTACAATCATTAGCAAGAGTATCAATGACTTCTTAAGCAATCTATATCATAAGGTAACCAACTCACCATCCCAACCTTTAGGAAAAGTGACTTAACATTTTTATCTTCAAGGATATCCTCACTCATATAATAAAAAAAAAAGATATCTTCACTCAACAGATTACGCTGTTGTACAATTCCTCCAGCTATTAAGTCTTTCCACACAAACTTCGAGTCTGTTAGGTCACCGTCTCCACTTACTTGACCCATTCACATGTTACAAAGCCGGCGCCTCAAAGAGGGGTAGAGACTAGAGGGGGATGAAAGACGCCTTTAATGTGGCTTTCCATCTTTGATTATACATCAATATAAAAATACCTAGAATCTTGTGCTCACAGGTGGACGTGCCGGAGTGGTTATCGGGCATGACTAGAAATCATGTGGGCTCTGCCCGCGCAGGTTCGAATCCTGCCGTTCACGTACATTTTGGGAATTTTTTTCCTCTTACTTTTTCTCGGACCTGATCCAGATCGTGGGTCCAAATGCCCCACCAATAGGAAAAAATTAAATAAATAAATGAAGAAAGAAGAGGTAATATTTCTAGAGCTGCTGAGCACTACCAGTGTAGGCCCCACACACACCTGTTCATCTCAATCTCACCTTCACTTCCCGTCGTCTTCCCCATATATAAACAATCTCCGACGATCTTCTGATCTTAAAAAAAAAAAAAAAAACTTCGACGATCTTCTTTCCGGTTTCCTCCGTTGATACTCTCTTTGTTTTCCCTCTCCGACGGAGCTTCTCTCCGTCTACGCCGACCAAAAATCCTAATGGCCGAACTCCATCCTCCTTCAGATCAAACCCTAGATTCGCCCTCCGTGCTCGCCGATCAACCCGTTGACTCCGGATCAACCTCGGAGCCAAATCCATCGCTGTCGCGGAGCGTTTCCGCCAGCAGACTTAATGCAAAGGCTCCGGAGTTCGTCCCGGGGAAGACGCCACCGGCCTCCAGGCATTCGACGCCTCCGCCGATGGTGATCACCCCCCCGCCCTCTCCCCCGCCTTCGATCGTCCATGTCTTTCCGCAGCATCCGCCGTTTCATGTCGCGATTCCGCCTCAGAATCAACTTCCCCTTCCTCAAATCCTCCAGCAGCAGGGGCAGCAGCAGGCTTATCAGCCTCCTCCGCAACCTCATCCTGTTCAGCATCACCAGTACCATTCTGGTAACCACCAGAAGCACCACGGTCAGTTCGTTGGCGGTGGGGGAGAACAGGAGGCGGCGGCGGCACAAGGTCAGCAGGCTTCTTCCCATAGTAAGGATCACGGGAATGGAGCCTCTTCGACCGGTTTGTCCGAGGAGGCGACTCAAAAAATTCTGAATCAGGCATGCTTTCGTTGCTTCATCCTCTTTGAAGTCTCTTTTGGTTTCCAAACTTTTTGAGATTAGGATGCCTGTGACTTAATGCGATGATCACTAATCTAGAATGATCCAATTCGTATTATCTGTGTGTCTCATCTTGCTGAATGAGATAGTCTATACGTGGAGTTGACTCCAATGTTATGAGGCAAGTATACATGTTGTCTTCTATGGCTAAGCGTTGCCTAGGAATGTTTGCATTGATGTTAATCCTGCATAAACCATCAAGTCACAGTATCTCGTCCTGTAAAAAGGTATTGATGACTTATCATAGAGATTGGATCTAATTATCTGATGAACAATTGGATTATCAGAACAGGGCACCGGCTAGGCAACTACTCCTTAGATAGTTAAAATGAAGCCGAACGCTTGCCTCTAAAGTCTAATAGCAATTGGGCAAGGATGTATGATGTTCATAAGCTATAAATAGGAGATACTTGTCTTCATAAGCTATAAATAGGATGTTCGTAAGCTATATATAAGAGATACATTTGATTGACTTTTCCAATGCGTCTTTTGCGCTTCTAATTTTTCCCCTACTTAGTATTTTCTTGTTTATTTTATTTAATATTTGATACTATTGTGAATTTCCCTTTAATATATGTTGAGCATTTCTGTATTATGTTGTGGGATACAAGCATTGTGCAAAATCAAGTAAGCCTTGTTAGAAATTGATTCAGGATAAAAGAATGAAGTCTCTTGATCACACTATGCACACTAAAAGACTTCTTGTGGAATTCTCCAACCTTCAGTAGTTCATTTGATGCATCTATATTAAGATTTTACCAAATGTTGCAACTTGAACATGCAGGTGGAGTACTATTTCAGCGATATAAACTTGGCTACTACTGATCATCTTATAAGGTTTATGAACAAGGATTCGGGAGGATATGGTACATTACTTCATTGTGATCTTATTGTGTTATTTTGTTGCATACTTTGCTGAACCTTTTGTGGTTATTGAGATTAACAGTAAGCGAGCTAGAATTTCTGACAAGGCCGTAGGCAATGTCTGTCATTTGTTTGTTAGATTGAGAAGAAAGAATACTGTTTTTTGAAGTTAAGATATGTTTTTTGCAACCTTATTCTGTGTATATTATTAATTCCACAATTTGTCTTCAGTTATTCTCCCGAACTTAAATACTAATGTAGAGGGTTTTGTGTCTTCCAATTAATAGCTTTAGTTTTATCTCTTGCTGCATATATTACATTTATTTATGATCAGAGTGACAAAGCATAATTAGATTCTCAGTAATTGTATTTTCCAAATCAAGATTTTGTAGTTTCTTTTTTCTTTTGTTAATACATTGTTCTATTTGTTGTTCCTGTCCTGATGTGTATTACTTCCAAAGGTATCTAGCATAAGCTATTGATCTGTTGATGGTCAAAAGAGTTAGGCAGGATGTATCGTGTATAAAGATTAAAAAATGTCAGTGATAGATAAGAACTAAATTTTGACTGATCTGAATGAAATACTGATTCTCATTGTTTTAATTTGGTATCTCAATTTTGAAAAAAAAAAGTATAATATCTCATACAATTTTGAGTAAAGCTTATATTTGGACATGGGTACATTATTTTCAAGAACATGTCTTCTGTTATTCTGTTACTTGTCTAGCTTTAAATTATTTCTTGATAAAATTCCTCAATTTACCACGCAGTTCCCATATCTGTGGTTGCGTCTTTTAAGAAGATTAAAGCCCTTATTAGTAGTAATTCTCAGCTTGCAGATGTGCTACGCAATTCGACAAAGCTTGTAAGTTCTGTGTTCTTCTTACAGAAGGCTTTTATTTTCTTACATTTGCATCTTCTGGAACTTTCTATTTAGGCCATATTTTGTGAAGCATTTTTAGCAATTAGCATATAAACATTTTCTGTCAAAACTCATAGTTTATGTTTCAGGTGGTCAGTGAGGATGGGAAGAAGGTCAAGCGATTCCATCCTCTGACAGGACCTGATATGGAAGAGCTGCAGGTAGGGTAACTAAATTGTTTCTCACCTTGCTTTGAAGTATTAGTGCTATATTATTCGTGAAAGTAATGCAACTATTGTGAGTCTATGTTCTGTTGAAGTTCTCTTTAATGGGACATGACATGTATATTTAGCCGTAATCTGACATCTGTATAATCGACTTGAACCCCAGCCTACTAGTTTTTTAATGAATTATATTTGCATGTAGTGTCGCATAATTGTGGCTGAAAATTTGCCTGAGGACCATTGTTACCAGAATCTCATGAAGATTTTCTCAACTGTGGGAAGGTATTTACTCTTTTAACAGAAACATTTGCTTCATTACTTGTGCTTTTCTGAACTCTGCAACAGCTTTTAAATATTAATTAATCTAAAATGGCTCCTTCCAGTGTGAAGTCTATCCGTACTTGTCAGCCTCAAACTGTCAACACTGGAGCTCCTTCAGCAGCTAGGCAATCAAAAGTGGACAACATGCTTCTCAGCAACAAAGTAATCATGCTAACCTGAAAGGACATATGAAGTTCAAGATATTATGCTTGAATATATATAAAGAATTTAATGCGAGTTATGATTGCCTCAACTGTGGCATGCTACTTTATAACAAATTTACCTTCATTTTCAACTTCCAATGCAGTAAAATCATAACGAACAAATGAGCTTCAATGCAAACTGTGTTCTGCTTACTTTATGTTCCGATCAAAATGTAAATTGTCTGCTTGCCTTGGGTTGCTTTAAAGGATTGGTGATCTGATGTAAACATCCTAATCAGTTGTCTACTTAAAAACAACAATAAGAATGGCTTGGATTTTAAATAAAAACACATCTACCATACACCTGTGGGAAAGAGGAAAGCTTTTCTACATTTACAGTTCTCATGCCTGCCTAGGAATAGTGCATGGGGCGCATCCTCATGCTTTTATATTGTGCCTTTTGAGATGGATATATCCCCTATATCAATTTTTGGTGCATTTTAACTAAATTCAGTTATTATTTTCACATAGCTGAATATCAGTTTTCCTTGGGTCTTTCGGGCGCTTCCTCCTAACATGTTTAGGCTATGGATGCCCCCTTCTTGACCCCCTAGATCCTGCTTGAATGGGACTTTACTGGGCAATGATGTTGATGTTGATGCCTGTCTAGGAATCTAGGATCTCTTGAAAACATTATACCTTGTGATCATGAATATCTCAAAAGTGTTTTTTGTCAAAAAGTTCCCCTATACTGATTTGAAGGGCACTAATCCTTGGATGCTTCTATATGTTGCAGTTGCATGCATTTGTGGAATATGAATCCATCGAGTTGGCTGAGAAAGCGGTATGTAGTTTACTACTTTTCTGTAAAATTTTGTCTTTATTCTTATGTTTTAGAAAGCTTCTGCTTCTACATTCCATGTTGTGTGCTAGCTTGAGTGATCTAGATATGCATTTTTATCACATCAGCTTATTAGGTAGATTTTGTGATCTGCGTATAGAATAAAAATGATAATACAAGTAACTAGAGAAGCTTGAAATGCTGCAGATGCAAGTGGCCCGAAAATGCTGCTAAACCCTAGACTGTGTCAAACTATTGTATGCTTATTGGATCTGGTATTGGAGGGGAGTTGTGAAAACACCTTCACGCTGTACTTTGCCTGCAATTGCATTGTAAATGAACTATTGATAGGTAGATTTTTGGCAAAAGACAGATGTAGCTCTTTTACTGGGAAAGATTGGACACACGGCAGCTTTGGTTAGGACAAAAGTGGAATATGTGTAGCCAGCTGCTTGAAACAGAAGGAGAATCTTTGGCAAAGAAAAGCTGAATGTCCTAGACCTAGTTGTAAACATATGTTGAGAAACATATGTTGAGAAAGTAAAGCATCAATATAGTAGCTATTGAAGATATGGGGACACAGTCAGTTGATTTTAGTAATTGCATGATGATATGCTACATTAATAAATCTGATGCCAGCCATGAGCAATCTCTTGAGTTCCTTGATGTTATTTTTGATCGTTTATTTTGTATTCGTAATTGCTTTGACTACCTCATTCATATATGTGATCTTACATAATGCAAGCAGGTTTTGGAGATGAACGATGAGGCCAACTGGAGGAATGGTCTGAGAGTTCGTTTGCTACTCAAACGCTCGGTATTTACTCATTGCTATGTCTATGCTACTGCTGTGCTCTCTACTTTTGTCATAATTACAATGAAATATTTTCAAGTTGGATGGAGAGAGGAGGAAACCAATTTTCATAATGAAAAAGAATATTTGACAAGATGAGATAGCATGTTAAAGAACATTTTGTATACCGTAAGCAAAAATGAACCACTGTGCAAAAAATATTATGCCAGGTTAGAGGTACGACAATGTGCTCAATTAGCTGTAGAAACTAGAAACTATTGCTGTAATCCGTGTGCTTTAATCTATCTTTGCAGGAGGACAATATATATCTTCCCTAAGTTAATAAGTATTGCGCCTATTGTTGATCAGTATTGCGCCAAAAAACGCCGTTAAGTTTCATTGCTAATTTCCTTTTATCTTCTCTATTAAGTCAAAATCCCAACAAGCACGAGGGAAAAAGGCTGGAAATGGAGGTGATGTGACCAATGAGGAAGACGGTACTTCAACATCAGAGCAGATCCAGAATGACAGACAACTAGAAGATCATTCTGGAGAAACCGATGAGCATGCAGTAAGCTCTTTATACTTTGCTCACTTGTCTTCTTATTAAAAGTAATCTGGCAGTATATACTCATCATTTTCAAACACCAGTCTGTTTATGCTTTTTACTAATGCTGATATTTCATCTGGAACTTAGTCATATCCAAATTATTGTGTACCTCTCAATAATATGAAATATTTCTGTGTACAGGGAGAAGAGCTGGGTACTGAAAAGGAGGGAGGTGGACAGAAGAAGGGACGTAACCGTGGTAGTAGAGGCAAGGGTCGGGGACGTGGCCAAAACAACCACCGAGGGGCCAGCCCTCCTATTAATCTCGCACTTAACAACCACCGAGGGGCCAGCCCTCCTATTAATCTCACACTTAACAACACCGAGCATTTGGCTCTAGCTAGGCCCCCTCCCGGCCCTCGCATGCCTGATGGTACAAGAGGATTTTCCATGGGCAGAGGGAAGCCTGTTGCAGTTAACACTGCTTAGTAGCTCTCTCTTTACATTATAATATGCATGGCGTGTCTGGTTTACTTCTTTGCTTTGAATGTGTGTCGTCGGGTCTCATTATTCTTCGTGTGCAATGTCGATAGTAATGGGTGTGTTCCTTTGTAAGTTGTTTCATGTGTTGGTTGAATGCTAACGAGTGTGGAAACATGTGACTTGTGTCTGTGCTCTCATTTGCCTTGTCCACAGCCCTTTTTTTTGGGCCATGTGTTGTAAACGAAACTATAATCCTTGGTTGTCAATATAAGAGGAGAATGTGAATGAAAAGATTACCTTGCTTGTATGTGTAATTTTTTATAGTTCCTTGACTCTACATTTTTTTTTGGGCTACGCTTTTTAAGATGCTCAATTTTAACATCGAATTTACTAGTTAATTTTGATGAGTTTTAATCTAAGCTATGGCTAGCTTAAGCTAACTGCAAATAATCCATGTGTAGCTCAACTTTGACAAGTAGAACTTGATTCATAACCATTCTTTGCAAACTGCAAATACTCAACTACTATAAAAAAACAATTATTAATCCTTTACTAGAGGAATAGAGCAACATACAGTTTACAGTCTAGCAATAAGTAGTTCAGTTCAGTATGACACAAGTACAGCAGAGAAAATGAATAGTTTCATTCTAGCCACCGTGATTTTCTTCCTTGCTACTAAATTGCTTCCACATCGACAAATTGTTCAGCTCAATGGGATTCCCTATTACTTTAGCATTGCAAAAATTTCAGATGGATTAGCACAATAAGCTCAAGCAAACACAATAATAAGTGCAAAGACAAAACATTGACTAAATGATAAATGATATCTAAGTGGACGTGCCGGAGTGGTTATCGGGCATGACTAGAAATCATGTGGGCTTTGCCCGCGCAGGTTCGAATCCTGCCGTCCACGTTGCAATCATTTTTTCAAAAAATAACTATGGAGTATTATTTATTTTTTTAAAAGTGCCCCAGATGGGGGATTCCTATCATGATAGATTATGATAATGTTCAATTGGATCACCAGCTTACAAGGTGCCTAAATGATATAGATATGGATAACTTAGAATAATTCTAGTGCCTCTTCACCCCAAAAAAATAACATAATTTGTTGACGAGTGTTTAATTTAAACAATAAAAATTCAAAATTGGCAAGAACCAACAAACTACAGAAAACAAACAAATGACAAAAGCCACTTCTTCACTAAGAAAAAACCAAGCTTCTCATTATTCATTAGAGTTCAGATTATGCATACACACCATCAGCAACCCGAGCTCTTCTATGATTTAGGATGTGTAACTATAAATGCCAATATTATACCTCAATTTTAGTCAAACTCACTGCTTAAAGGCAGGAGCAGACGGGATTGCTTCTTCACTGTCCTCGTCATAGTTAAAGAAGGGAGGTTTTGCAGCCCCATAATAAAAGAACGCCATAATCTTGGATAGCTCGTCTGCTGTTCTAAAACCTGAAACCCCAACAACAAATGAAAAAAAAAACATATCTTAAGAACAAAGGTTGTGTAAAAGATGACTAGATGTGGCAAGGTAATATGTAAAAATAATGTACCTTTCTCACGGTACAATACCTTCCCTGCTTTAGTAAAGATAAGCTCTGGGAAAACAGACACTTTTAAAGCAGAGATCAAATCGGTCTCAACCACTGCATCAATTGCAACACACTGAATACCATGAAACATCCGAAGTTAGGATTCAACACTATTACAGACCTTTAAATAGAAGTTTAGAAGTTTTTGATGGTGGTGAAGTAAAGGAAGAAATAATTGACTTACTCTGGGAGATGGTAAGCGGCAGTTCCATATAATGTTCACAGCTTTCTCCAATTCGTCCCTGCATCTCTGATTCTCCTTTGGTCTGTACAAGTTGACATTTAGTAATATGGCAATATGACATGTTGGTTAAATGAACAAAGATATATTTGCACACTTGTGTGATATATGAACAAACTGTTGTAGAAGTATGGTCCAATTATGCAAGTATGTTCTTCATCTTGCAACAGACAACTAAATAGCCATTCATTTATCATTTGTCAAACTCTTAAGAATCGTGTGATCCAACACAACAAGAAGCATTTATCATTATGACTAAAACTAAAAAGCTAATTGGTGATCTAATTAAAGGAAGACTTTATCGTCAGCACATAAGGGTTGAGCTTGCTCCACCTTATATTTTGCATATAGGATACCAAATCTATCTATACATAAAAAATGCAACAAAATATACCACAAGCTCTACCATTATGATGTCTAACTTTATATTATATATCAAGATAAAATTGGCTGCATGAGTCCTAAAGGCCTAACCAGGTACACAAACAACCCTACAAAGCCTTCACAATACATACCTGACTCCCATTGAAGCCAGTTTAGTATAAAAAATTTAGCTCAGATTTGGGCCATAGTGCATTAATTATATTTTTATATATCTGGAAGAATAACAGGAAATAATACACAAATCTGCAAGTTTCCTAAAATCAGAAAACTGCAAAAATGATGATGTAAACAAAGAAATCAGAAAACTGCAAAGGACTAACCTCTTATAACGATTATGCGCTAATACTATTAAAGGACTGATGTCCTTAAATACAGTCTCTTCCCAGTCAGCAGTAGTTATATCTTTGATTGGACGAATATAATCGTCATCTTGCCACACCAATTCTTTGTCACTGTCATAATTCTCATCATCATCATCCTTCTTCACATTCTTAATTGTAATCTTGTTAAAGAACTGATCCAAATTGAATCCCCATCCATCAGCATCCTCAGGCCAATCGGGATCATCCTCATCTACTACAAGTGGGTATTCTTTTAGAAGTTTCTGCATCTTCATTCTCTTTTCTTCAGGATTGATCTCCTCTTCAACATCAGGATACTTATCCATCACATCTCTGATCGTTTTCCTCCATTCACGTCTCTCTTCATCATCCATGAGACCATCCTGCCCCCGATTATCATTTTTGCTCGTCTCTTCTTCTTCATCATCACTCCAGTCATCATGATTGACTTCCTTTATTGTTTTTGTAGCTCTTAATGCAGACATTCTGAACCTAGTAACTTGCTTTTTTTTGACAAACAATACATTCCTATTAGAAATTATACTTACAACTATGCATTTGATATACTAAACCAGAAGTATTATCAGCCTTGAAGAACATAAACATGAGAAAAAGTAAAATATATAGACTACCCACCAATGAAGGAGGTTTCAAAAACTTCCTTGTGCAGTAACAAAAGTTGCCCTCCCGGGTAGAGGAAGAAACGTCAGCACTAATTTCACTCTGCCTAAATGGTGCATGAGTCACTGAATATAACTTCAAAGCATTGTTTTTGGAAGGCAATAGTGAAAGCTGGAATTTTGCAATTATGTGAGGAATTGCCATCCTGCAATGTTTAACATGAACTCTCAGCAGCCACACATCAAAAACGGGAACTGAAGCTTCTCTCACATCACTACAGTAATTAGTAGAGATTACTAACCCGAATATCTTATAACATCATCTTTTTATTTATTGACATTAAGAAGCCTATAAAAAGCATGACACTGCATTCATTTAAGGTAGATGCTTCCGAGGCCAAATACTACGTCATGATAAAGTTACAAGTCTCTCAACCATCATTTGAATCAACAGTCTTTTGAAATGTTCAAATAACTTTCAAGATCCAAGATGTCTATTTCTCAGCTTTGTTTGAAACTCATATGGAATCTATTTCCAATCACATATATGATTAAAGAGTAAAAACCCAGTTAATTTATTCATTTGTAGCAGGACTACATTCTCATTTGCTAATAATATCAGTATAGTGCCTGGCCATTCTTAGTTGCCCAATTAGGTAACAAAAACTACTACTATCTGACAAGATGTCAATTAAAAGAAATTGGCATCTAACAGCATTAGAAGCATATAATATGCTTTTGAATGATACAATGAATATTCACGTGGACGTGCCGGAGTGGTTATCGGGCATGACTAGAAATCATGTGGGCTCTGCCCGCGCAGGTTCGAATCCTGCCGTTCACAATTTTTTTCATACTTTTATAGTATTTATTTTATAATCAACAGACTCCAAAATCTCAGAGGAATAAATAAACAACATAAAGCCATTTTAACATTTGCAGAACATAAAGCCATTCAGGCACACACAAACCAACTCTCTGAATCTTTGATCCATATATAAAATATGCAAGAAACCACAAATTACCCCACAAATGAGTTGCCTTTTTGTCTTCCTGATTGTTCGACCAAAATCAGGCTACCGTCCTCCTGCACATTCAACAAAGAAGCCAAAATGCATTTAAGTTGTGCAGCAAATGTGCTAAAAAACTACAACACTTCTCTTCCTTTGAAAAATCATCTCATAAACCTCAAAGATTAATACAGACGCAACCAATTTCAGAATTACGGACATATCAAAAGTTAAGCAGAGGAATTTTCAATTGGTATTTTAATAAACAACAGTTGGACATGCACATCCAAGTGCAAGTGCAGCAGAATTTGTCAGGCATGACTAATGAATCATGTGGCTAAACCCAAGCGAGTGCCATTCATGCAATTGTTATTTTAATCCCACATACACTATTAACAACAACACTTTTCTTTTTTGGCTATCTGATAAATTGATAAACCAATAAACAAATAGTTCTAAAAACAGGTAATGGTAACAATTTCCGAAACAAAGCACATCCCACGAATTTGCACACAACCCCTCCACCAAATCAGTAAGGAAGCCGTTGAATCGAAGAAAAAACCAAAACAAGAAAGACAAGCTCTCACATAGAAAATAATTACATCAATTCTCCTTTACTTTCTCGGCGATAATAATATGCGAATTGAAGGAAGTGAAGAGAAAGCACTTACCTTTAGCAAACGTGGAACTTTTTCCTCCTAAAAGAAAACAAAATTGCAGCGGCTTCTTCAAAAGTCGCACGGAGGCGGAGAGACCTCTCCTGAAGTGAAGTCGGGAGCAATTTTTGAACCAGTGGAAGTGACCAATTTTGATTAAACACTGATTTGGGAGTGGGAAACTGGGAATAATAGATAACGAAGACGCTGAGTTTTGGGCAAATTACACAATATCACCTAAAAATTAGGTCTTTTTTCATCAAATCGCCCAAAAAAATATATTTACATAGGAACACCCATAAACCGAGTCCGTTTACAAACTAATACGGTAATACCCGACCCATGTTCCCTCTCGTTCACTGTTTGCATTAACCCGATGGAATTTTCTATAACAGGATTTCCCTTTTATTACTGTTAAGTCCCACGAGAGTTAGTTATTTTCTTTTAAGCACTTTTTCCTTAAAATACTTGGTCCTATATTGGCTTGCTCTTTTAAATTCAATGAACCGGTTTGTTTCGGATATGTCACTTGTACTTAAAGCCCCGTAGTGGCTTGTAATCAGAATATTAATCTTCTTCTTCGTCTCTGAATTCTCTCAATCTCCAAATCTGAATACTATCAACGGATTCTAGATCTTCGAGTTAGCTTATCTTCCTTCCTAAAGCCGACTTCTAGACTGGTATTCACCTAATTTCGAGTTCAACTTTGAACTTCTAATTGGGATTTCTATCTTACTGTTACACTTTCCTACAATGAAATAACCTTTAACCTACAAATCTACAATGCTTCCTTTTCGTCGCAACATGAGTTTTGTCTTCCAACAAGGCGTCGGGGCGGGCGTCAGGGCGTGTGCTCCTCTGTTCCGCAAGGCTCCCAGAGTAAGATTTGAGGGCGAGTACCGGTTGTGTGTTGTAGATACTGGTCCGGAAGTTTTTTAATATTTTGTAATTTTGTAAAATTCTGAGGAGTTGTTTGTCAATATGAAAGATCAGGGGTATTTATGGTAAATCATTCCGTCTTAAACCCCATAATTTATCCGACCGAAAAACCAGACCTGGTCAATTCACCCTGCTGAATTTCGTTGGCTTACCTCTTCCTTTCCTTCCTCAGGCCGGCGTTTTACCCTACACCGCCTACATTCTCGCCGGAGTCCGGCGAATCCAGCTGTTTCAATCGGCGATACAGGTACTCTCGCTCATATCACCACATTTGATTCGGTATTTCTTGCAAGTTGCAACTGTTTGCTGTGCTTTTGGTGTTAGGGAGATAGCTTATGGTGCTAGGATGAATTGAGTATTTCGATCTGTCTGTTGTGTGTCTTGCATTGTAGATCCTTGTCGAATTTCTTGTGGATTTGTGTTCTGAATTTGTTCTGACTGTATGTTTTTTAGTTTAGGGTTGCATCGTGTAGCTATGGCTTCATTTGCGGCGAATTCTTCTCAGTGTAGCTTCCTAGTTCACCAAGGCCAGAGCTCGTCTCTCCGTCAACTTCCACTCCATCCACCTGCTTTGCTGGCCTTCCCTTCTTCTGTCTCGTCTCAGAAATTTTCATTCTCCTCTTCCTCTTCTGCTCGTAAGTTACCTATAAACAGAGAGTTATGCATTATCGGATTGTTGTGGTATACAATTGATTCATTGTAAGCTGGAGAGGTTTGGGATTTTGTCATTCGGATCTGAACAAGTTTTCTTGTGAAACTATTCAGGTTTTGGATTATCAGTACCTCATACTGAGAGCAAGAGCGTGCAAACAGCAGCTGTCCGGCATTTGACTGGTTCTCTTATGAAAGCTGGGGGTCTCCGGTTTGCAGTGGTTAGGATTTTTTAGTATTCTTCCCCCCCCCCCCCCTCTCTCCCTGTTGAATTGATGCTACTGTGGATTAGCTTTATGCTCTTCATAGTTCTTCATAAATTAGCTGTGTGCAAATTTCTTGACTTTTAGAAGTAGTGTGCATGATAAGTTGGTTTGGAGCATGAAAAATACCTTTGTGGAGGGAATAAATTAATTAGAATTACTATGAATGCCTCTCCTGAGGGTGTATAGGCCCCAGCCTCTAAATGTGGTGGGAATTGCTATTAATCATCTGGGTAATGTATGAGAGAATTATTTGGAATTGCTAGAAATGTGACTTGGTTCGTCTGTTATATCTAGTACATTGCCCTTCTATCTTAAAAAGATTTTTTACTCTATATCTGAGATTTTTAGGGAGGGTATTTCTTCTTGTGACTGCATCCATTTGCACTGCAGAAAGTATTTCCTGCCATTGCTTATTGAGCTATAGAACGTTGAATCTATCCTCAATTGATTTTGGCATATGGAACCTCCTTTAAATTCCAGGGTTATCTTTGGGTCAGTTATTATAATACATGTTGACTAGTTAGCTAGATATACGTAATTTTCAAAACATTGTAATTTTATGAGGCATGAAGGAAAGCTTACTTGCATTATCCCTTATGGACACGCTAAGCCCCTTCCTTGTGAGAATGTCTAGCCTATTGTTCTCTAAGAAGATCAAGGAAAGATGCACTACAATCATCAGTTTTTTGAACTTAAAGCCTCAACACTACAAAAGTTTCATGAGAACCTTTTCATCGAACATATTTTTCATACCTTATTGTTGACCTTAATGATGTTTCTCACAGTTCCTTAAAATTACGGTTCACATTGCTGATTTGTGTTTTTTGCATCTGGAAGGTTGTGGCAAGGTTTAATGAAATTGTTACGAAGCTGCTGTTGGAGGGAGCTTTGGACACCTTCAGTAAATATTCAGTGAACGAAGAGGATATTGATGTATGTACCTTACCTTGTGAACATGAAGGACTTCTTGCAAAATCACAAATTATTGATCCATGTGAAATTTCAGATATTATTAACATCACTTGTGTTCTTTGTGCATGCAATAGGTTGTATGGGTTCCTGGTAGCTTTGAGATAGGCGTCGTTGCTCAAAGTCTTGGAAAATCTGGCAAATATGATGCTGTATTGTGTATCGGTGCTGTGGTATGTTTCTTCTCTTTTCACATCTTATGTTTCTGCTAGCTAAATTAACCTGTGTTGGTAATATATTGGTTTTAATTTCTTTTTCCGTCATTTTCTTGGATTATTGTTTGTAGATTAAAGGTGATACATCTCACTATGATGCTGTTGTCAATTCTGCAACATCTGGGGTACTGTCAGCAGGTTTAAACTCAGGTCAGTTTCTTCTTCATGTCTGCTCCTAGTCTAATCTCTTTCTTTTGCACCGACAATGTAAATTATATCTGCATAGATAACCTACTATGTTAAAGGTCCGAGTGGATTCTATATCTATCTTATCTGTTTAGTTAAAGGTTGTTCATTATTTTAGTTTCTATTCATCAAAACAAGACATTGAGCCGTGTTCTATGATTTTGCAGGAGTTCCTTGCATTTTTGGTGTTTTGACTTGTGATGACATGGATCAGGTAATCTATACGCTATGTGTTCTCATGTATATCTAATGGACCCTTAATTGCTTGCTGTGTAAGCTTCCTTTGCATTTCATAAGGAGGGCATTTTACCTCATAGAGCTGTTTTCCTTTGAAATTTTTTTACTTCGTCAATAACAGAATAGTGACAAACTGACAATGGTAGTTGTTTATCAGGGTATAGCAAAGATTTCTCTGCTTTTTTCCTTAAAGTGGCTATAATATACTGCAAATATATTATCCTATAGCTTTTTTGCATTGAGAGGATCCGACTTTTACCCCTGGAAAGTAACATACTTTATGTGACTAGGCTTTAGATTAATTAACTACCTTGTCTGTTTCATGTGGATATGCTTTTCACATGTCTTTCTGATGTGTATCTACTTTTGTTCATCAAAATATATTTCAGGCCTTGAATCGAGCTGGGGGGAAAGCCGGGAATAAAGGCTCCGAGACAGCATTAACAGCAGTATGTTTTGGGATGACTTGGTATCTTCTTACTTTAATTTACCTACATGATTAGTCGCTTCCTTGGATTTCTTCTCTTAGCATGCTTCTACCAATTAGGTTGTTAAAGTGAAACTTGGACAATATTTCTGGGTTTCTGCATAGTAATTACTACTTAGTACACCAAACAAGAATTTTACTCAATGAGTCATTTTGCCCTTCAAAAGATTGCATGAAGTTTCCGTACTGACTTCACTTCCATGATAAATGGTAATATTTGCTGCTTCTATTGTTTATTTCTTCTAGTGGTTTCACCCCTTCCTGCTTAACTTATTAATTACATGGAGGTCGTGTTGTTGAAGATTTGGTATCAAAATTGATCTGAACAATAGGAGATGTATATCTATCACAAACTGAAGAATTTTGCATCTGTTTGTGTATTACAAAAGCCTGGCTGTATGAAATGTCAATATACAATGTGGTAACTTGATTAATTAGAGAATGATGATTATTGTATAGTTCAACATAGGTTTGATTTAGCAACATGCAAATAGATTTAATTGCTCAAAGCAACCTTGGCAAAATTACTTTGCACATTTGTGCAGATTTATACTTTGTTCTCTCACTTCATTAATCTCTGTGATTTGGCTTATTGTTGCAGATTGAAATGGCTTCTTTATTTGAGCACCACTTGAAGCAATAACTCCGGCTTTCAAGATAAACACGTCTTTTTCTCCGAGCAAATAAGTTATCGTGACATCTAATAACAATCAGAATTAGATGTTGCTCTTCATAAGAACCAAGTTAGCTTGTGGTTAGTCAGGAGCTCATGGTGTTTTCTTTTCGGTTATTTTTTTTTCTTTTCGGTTATTGTCTTGTCTGAAGATGTGTTTCTTGGGGAAAGATGTTGATTTTCGTCTTGAATTCTTCTTTGCCGACAATACAAGATGTTGATTTGATTAGTTTGGATAACTTTTTTAATCCACATTTAAGTCATATGACATCGTAAAACAATATAATGACAACTTGAATATTGACTTGTAAACACTGTTCTACAAATCTCGTCTAGCCCCCGCCTAGGCGGTAGAAGGTCACAACCTGCATAGCCTTCCAGCTTGTCTAGGCACTTATTTAGGACCGTTTAGACAATCGTTTAGACGTTAGGCGGCCCCTTTCTGTTCAGGATTCGCCTGATATTTTTTAGAACATTGCTTCTAAGGTAGTTTTAACCCATAACCGGCTCAAAATGAATTCGATCATGACTCGGATCTAAACTTTCCAATTCTATTTTCATATAGATAGTCGTCAAGATCAAGTCTTGCATAAGTTTGCAGCTCAAATAAATTGAGAGTATCAAGATCTACATTGAGAAAGAGACTACCTTATCTCGAAACGCGCCATGTATCGCCACGTGTCACCATCTATATCTGACGGTCAAAACCACTTTTGACATGAAGTCTAGACGCTGCCAAGTGCCATGTACTAATTTATAGCTCAACAGTAATGATTTCTTGGCACTCCTAAAAAGTAGTCTCCCTGTCTTCTAAAGCTCTCTCACTCTCCGCCAAATCAACGGATTAAACTTCAATCTTCAGCTCAAATTTGCTTCAGTTTCTGCTGGTAAGATCTCTGAATTTGTAGGATTTTCCTTTGATATGTTAGTAGCTTTGCTAGATTTTCCCCTTTCCGATGATCTTCTGCGATGCTTTTTTGCCTGATTCTGATAAATGAGATACATCTGATTGAATAAGGAGAGTGAATGATTGCTTGCTCTGATCTACATTTCTGAGCCGTGATCTGTAATACACTTCTTTGTTTTGAGAGTGCTTTCAGTTGAAATCAATGAAACGCGGTAAGTTCTGGTGAGATCAAAGGTCGGAGATGTGTGTGTTTGACTCTTTGAAATGTCTAAGTTGAGATCTACTCATCAAGATGGATAGGGATTGGAGTAGCTGTATATTAAGTACCAGAACACGGTTTCAATTGAGTATCTTGATAGAGAAAAGAGCAAATGTTGCCCTATGTTTTTGCTTGATTTGCCTCTTTGAAGTAGCTAGGATGAAGCAAGTGAAGTCCAAACTATGTGGATGGTTAATTTATGCTTTTGAAAGGTCAAATATGACTATTTCTTCGAGCTTAGTTAATCTGAAATATTGATGTCTGTTCAATATGGCCTCTTATTATTTCAACTTCATCCAAAATACTGAATATGGACTCTTATTTACTGTTAGAAGTTGAATTTTTCTCATAGAAAACTACCGCTAAAGACATAACTATTATGATCCTACATCAATTTCTCATTTTGCACGAAGTGAGGATTGATATAGAAGAAAGTTGTGCCATGGAATTTCTGGTCAAGTATCATGACTTTGAAGCAAGAACGAATGGCTGCAGCTGATATTTATTTGGCCTGGATCATGTGCTTTTCTAATTGCTATGCAGTTGGAGCACTTTGCCTGATATTTCTCATATGTTTCATGGATTTGCTTATCTTCTGATTTCAGTGTCAATGAAACAACATTCTGTGTGTTTATATACTGGGCTGATCATGGCAAAATTTATTTGCTCTATTAGGTATGGCATCATCTGATAGTGCAGATATTCCGGAGAAGGAAGTGACGGAGAGAGGTCATGACAAGGACGAAAAGGATGAAGATGGAAAAGGTGGATTTATCGAAAAGGTGAAGGATTTCATCCATGACATTGGTGAGAAGATTGAGGAGGCTATTGGTTTTGGTAAGCCTAGTGCTGATGTCACTGGGATTCACATTCCTCATATCAATCTTCACAAGGCAGACATTGTTGTTGATGTGCTTGTGAAAAACCCAAATCCGGTTCCAATTCCTTTGGTCGACATCAACTATTTGATTGATAGTGATGGGCGGAAGCTGGTCTCCGGTCTGATTCCTGATGCTGGAACAATTCATGCTCATGGCTCAGAGACTGTCAAGATACCGATAACCCTGATATTTGATGACATCAAGAACACATACGATGAAATCAAACCCGGAAGCATTATTCCTTACAAAATCAAGGTTGATCTCCTTATAGATGTGCCGGTTTTGGGGAGGATCACCATCCCAATCGAGAAAACCGGGGAGATCCCCATTCCATACAAGCCTGATATAGATGTTGAGAAGATAAAGTTTGAGAAGTTTTCTTTTGAAGAAACTGTGGCAACCCTTCATCTGAAGTTGGAGAACAAGAATGATTTTGACTTGGGCCTCAATTCTTTGGACTATGAGGTCTGGATTGCTGATGTTAGCATCGGAGGTGCTGACCTCAAAAAATCTGCCAAGCTTGAGAAGCAAGGAACAAGCTACATCGAACTACCGGTGACATTCAGGCCCAAGGAATTCGGATCTGCTCTTTGGGACATGATCAGAGGAAGGGGTACTGGTTACTCAATGAAAGGCAATATTAATGTGGATACACCCTTTGGAGCTATGAAGTTGCCAATTAGCAAGGAAGGTGGAACCACTCACCTTAAGAAGAATAGAGAAGATGGTGGCGACGATGACGATGAGGTAATATCTTAGTTTTTCCCCACTCTATTTTACTCTTGTATTGTTGTCCTTTCACTATGGCATATGTTTAACATCTCCAAAATCAATTTTCAGAGAAGAATAAACTTTTTGAAGAGTTGGAAACTTTTGACATTAGATATATACCTCCTTTGGAAACAAGGAAAAAATTCTTCATTTTCTTTTGATTTGTTGAACTTGCTCATTTGATTTTGATCTGAACGTGCTGTGTCTTGTGCAGGATTAAATGAAACTTCAGCATGTCATGCTTGTTATCAAGTCATACATGCACATTAAATAAGTATTAGAAATATGATGAGAGTGAGTCCCGTTGCATTTGTTAAGTTTTGAACTCCTGTTAATGTCTGAGCTAGAGAGTCACATATCTGGTGATATTCATGCCATTGTGGCGCGTTTATATGCTGTGTTTTGGTTTGCATTATCTACTAGACTGTTGTTTCGAATTTCATGCTCTATAACTATTGTCATGATATTTTGAATTTATAATGTTTTTATATTTTGTCTCCTCAATTAAAGCTATAGGTATTGCAGTGATTTTAAATCTTAGAGTCGTGTAGCAAGTTTTGTTAATGTCTTCAGATTTGGTTCAATGCACATAAATATATAGTTGGTTATGTTATACCTTGTATTAATTGTATAATAAAACTATTATAGAGTAACATCTCCGTTGTAATGGTTCAAGTACCTCCTAGACTAAAAAAAAATTCTTCCAAATTTGAAACCAAGGGGTTATTCTATTTGATACTTGGACTTCTTGCACTTTCTACTTCATTTAGTCAGTGGCAACAAAAACAAAACAAATGCAATAAAGCATTTGAAAAACTTTTTGATTCTGATACTAATATACTATGCAAAACTTAAAATTTTGGGAACTGTTTTTTAGGGATAAAAACAACTTCTGTGTTTTTATCTTTGTCAGAAAACAACAGCTTCTAGTGTGTATTAAACTAAACCTGCACTTAACATGAACTGATCTTCACAGAAAACAACCAAGCTTGATGAAGGATTCCATTAAATTAATGTGTGATCAACAGACACAAGAAGAGGAATTAAAAAAGTGTTGTACTCCTGTGTAACCAACAGAAATTATAATGAGAAGAAAAATTTAAACGCATCGATTAATTTATACAAATTTTCATCTTCATAACCACCGCAATAATTTGACACGGCACTTTACTTTAAGCTATGTTTTTCATTAAAAATAATATATATTATAGATTGCAACAAAAAAAAAATAATATAACAGATACTGAAGATAAGATTTCATTCCGACGATATCATTATCATAAGATATGATTCTAACTATATAATCTGTGATGTGATATTGGTTGCCATGTGGTGGTGCTGAGGAGACCGTTGCTTTATTCTCGATCAGTCATGGGACTTGATGATAGTTGATACCCTATTCAACACTTGGAGATGGTTCCAAATCCCTGTAACAACCAAGAACCTTACGGTTATATAATTAAGAGAATTAATTGCAGTGAGACTTTTAACTAATACGGAGTAATATTTAAGAGAATATCGCTCATTATAATTTGATATGATTCCAAGTTTCTAACTGATCTAATGATAATTTTTATAAGAAACATCGTCATCGCCCGGCTCAAGTAGCCACTAAGCTGAAATTATATATGTTAACATAGTTCATAATCTCTATAAAAAAAAAAATTACGTGTGAATGATTATTAGGGGTAAAATGAGAATGATTATTAGGGGTAAAATGAGAATGAATTTCGTTCTTTCTCCGAATTAAATCGACATCTTAATTTATTTTTTTTATCTTTCGCTCGGTTCGATTAGCCGGGGCCAATCTACGTCCGAACCGGGTACTGCAGAGGCCCATTGCTGAGGGCGACCCTCCCAATTCAATTTTTTCCATACATGCTTAAGGAGTCTAACACCTCATCCCCCTAGACCAATTGGTTATTGGTAATCGACATCTTAATTTAAACTTTCATTAAAGAGGGACTGAAAACCTCCATTGAAGGTCTACCATTAAAGCTCCATTCAAGCTCTTTTCAATTGGATTTTTAACCAAAATCAAGCAAGGAACTCACATTCAAGCGGGATTCAAGTAAGATTTCTCAAAATCCTTCTTATTTTTCTCAAAATCCTTCTTATTTTTCGGTTTTTTTAGATTGAATCTAGATCTAGGTTTTATTCTAAAAACCCGAAATTCACCCCTTTAGGCTTGGATTTAGGCTTAAGTTCTTCACAAAAGTTCGTTTATTGCATGATTCTAGCCTAGATTCGTGTTTTATTTGAGCTTTGCATACAAATCCGAATTTGACCTAGAACTTTGATTAAATTGTTCTAGGTAGTGGGGGAAGAGAGTGATTGAGGGATTTAGTTGCTTAATTCTATATATACTGATGTGGTTGTCCTTGCCGGGACAACAGAATTGCGTTTGTTTGGGTGGTTTGTGGTGTTATGCAGGTTGTGTTGATATTCTGAAATAATGGCTCAAAAAAAAAGTAGAACAGATGGTGCGTCTTCATCTCATACTGCTAGTCAGGGTGTACACCTGGTTCCTCCTACTGTGGAGGGAGAAATCACTCCAGAGAACTATGGGTTTAGTTTGACCAAACGTGACCACATAGCCCGGTTTGATACGCTGAAAGACAGGGAGTGGAAAGCAACCAGGTTTATAGATTGGAATCTAATGAATGAACTCGGTCTAGCACATATGTTGAAGGAGATAGGGGCATATCTTGAGATGAGGGATTTCTTACAGTTGTGTGAACCCACCTTCAAGGGGTTAACACTTGAGTTTTTGAGCACTTTGTCCACTGACTTCAAAGGAGAAGGAGAGTGCAAGTTTTGGCTAGGAGGAATAAGGAGAAAAATGACTTTGAAAGAGGTCAACCGTGTGTTTGGATTCTGCAATTATCCAGGCAATGATGTGGTGATGAATGAGACCGGTGCCACATTGGCGGATAAACATTTCTAGAGGTCCATCACCGGGAGATCCACATATAATCCTACCCAGGAAAAAGCTTCTCCTATTACTCACCCTGCCATTAGAGTTTTCCAGAGGTTTATTGCTTGTACGCTGAATGGACGAGGTGAGGGTGGAAACAACTGTCCCAAGAAAGATCTTGTTGTGTTGGGCGCTTCTTTAAAGAGGACGAAGCTGAACTTGGGTGCTATGCTAATGCATCATATGGCTCATGTTGGAAACAAAGGAGGAGGAGCTATCTATATTGGTGGGATTGTGACCCATCTGGCCAAGCATTTTGGAGTGGATCTTGACAGGTTACATGTGGACATTCCGCCCTTGGCTATAGACTTCACTATGCTTAAGAAGATGGGTGTTCTCTACAAGTACATGAACTCCTACTTTTGGCTTATTGGAGATTCAAAGAAGGTGATGAAGTTGCTCGATGGGAGCCGAGTAAAGATTGGGAACAGTCCGGCTAACTGGTTTATTGAAGTTCGGGCTGGAGATTTGGATGTGAATGATGTAAAGGGCCCGGTTAGGGGTAAAAAGAAGGCTCCAGTTGCTATTGAAGAGGAGTCTGATGAAGAGGAGATGGATGAGGATTTTGTTATGGCTAAAGAAGAAGAAGAAGAGTCTGTTGAGGATGAAGAAACTGATGAGGAGGATGAGTTTGAGGAAGAAGATCAGCAGAGACAATTTGATCCATCTGTACTTGATGGGGGTGGTCCCCACTTTTCTGATCCTTAGTACATTCAGATGATGGAGATGATGAGACAGATGCAGCTGGACAACACGCAGTGATACAATTATATGTCGGCTCACATCGATCAGAGCTTTCAGAGTATGAGAGGTTATGTGGATCAGAGGTTTGCTTCCTATCAGACTCATCAGGATCAACAACTTGCTGCTTTTCAGGCCCGCCAGGATGAGCAGTTCAGACTGCTCAACACTAGACTTGATGGATGGAGTTCAGTGGGTTATCCACCTCATCGGTCATACCCTTAGTATGCCTTCCCCGACCTGCCATATCCTCAGTATCCGCCGTACCAGCCACCTCCTACAGAGTATCCGCCACCACCACCATTGGATTTTCCGCCCTACTACCCGCTAGACAACTAGATTTTGTGAGTTTTTCTCTTTCCTTATTTCTTTTTACTATACTTTGGGGACAAAGTATGTTTTAAGCATGGGGGAAGGGAATTACTTGTTTGCATTTCATGTAGTTGCATTAGTTTAGCTCATATTTAAAAATTTTGCATGCATTGATTTAAATCTTGAAAAATGAAAAAAAATCAGAAAATTTGAAGAAAAAAAATATAAAAATATTGCATTTAGGTTCTTATTTCCCCATTGTTTGATTCATCTTGTGTTTTTAAAGTTGAGTATAAATTCTAACTCATGATTTGCATGATTCGCTGAAGTTGATATGATATGAGCATGAGCATTGATTGATTACTTGATTATAGGATGTAGCATGTATTTAGCTCGAGTTTTAGATTCATTCTGAAGTTCTAGACAACAATTTACCTTGTGAGATATTTTGGCCTTTAACGATTATTTGTTCTCTAGATTTCTTGAGTGTATCACCATGATTATCTAGTTCTAGAACTTGCGTTATGACTCTTTGTATGATTGAATGTATGACATTAAAATGATTGAGGCAATGTTTCTTATAAGCCTATTATTTCCCTTCCTACCTTACAAGATCCATGTTTTGACACCCCTATTTCTTTTGAGCTTTAAGCCTGTTTTTATTAGCTCCACAAAATAATCCCTAGCCTAATAAGCTTGACCCATAATCTGGGATTTAGGACTTTAGGTTGTGATTGTGTTTTGTGTGAGTTTGATGTAAGTATGGGGGAGTTGGAAGAAAATGAGGAAGAAAAGAGGAAATAAAACTCTTGGTTGCAAAGTGAAAAAAAAAATGAAGATGAAAATTTGTGCAAAGCAAAAGAAAGAAAATTTGTGCTTAATTGTTAACAGTCTTCATTAGTGTGAAAGAAAAGAGTTGAAGAAGAGGCAAGAAGAGAAAAAAGAGAAGCAAAGTGTTTGAATATAAATGTAAGGAGTTGGTAGAGTGAAAGTTGGGAAGTGTTGTGAGAAAGTGTTGAATTTTGGGTTAGGATTAGTTCTTTATCCCGGATTTAGCACTACATGCCAAATATGATCCCTTCCTAAATTCTCTTTACCTTGGCCCCATTACAAGCCTTAAAAAGACCTCATTATTTTTGTTATGTGTTTGATCCCCAACGATGAAGATTTAGAACTCTGATGCAAGCATATGGTAGTTTAGTTTTCATGGTTGATTTTTGAGTGAAACACGTCCCTTAAACACTTGAGAGTTGGAGTGTAAACACAATTACCTTGGTAAGGTCTAGGATGAATGAATGGTCTTTACTTTTTGCTTATCATAATGCATGTTAGGAAGTCTTGATCGGGTTTTTAATTATATATGAAATGCTTGTTTGACTTGAGATGGATGTATGATTGCATTTCTATGGTGTGATTTGGATTTATGTCTTGCTTGAGGACAAGCAAGGGTTAAGCATGGAGGAATTTGATAACTTGCATATAGGAGTAGTTTAGATGCATGTTTTATATATGTTTTAGCTAGTTTTAGGTTGGTTATTATGTAGTTTTTAGGTTTTTGTGTTGTCGGGTATTATGCGTTGGTTTGCTCGGTTTTGTAGGTTTTAGGTTCAGGAGCAACAGCGGGGCGAAGTGTAGATTGACCATGGCGGTGGTGGATGAGCTAAAGGAAGCTAGGAGGTGTTGCAATGAAGATTGAAGAAGTAGGAATGAAGAGCCAAGAACAAGGAGCAAAGTGCAGGGTCGAAGTCGAGCATTCTGGCCGCGCATTCTCCACTGAAGGAGTATTACGCGGGATGACATGAATGCGTGGTCGCGCAATATTGCAAAACCGCGCAATCCTGGTTTTCACGCGGACATGATTTTTGGGCCGAGCTCTTGGTTTTGGGCTTGATATTCGGGCTTTATTATATCTTGGCCGAGCTTGTGTGTTAAGATAGAGTTATTAAGGGTTGTTTTTAGAAGACATATATATACTTTATGTTAGTTTATTTTCTCAGAACTTTTGATCAACTTTGGAGGCTAGGGTTTTTCTCTTTGGAGGCAGACTTTGAAATCTTTGTAAGTTTGATTTCAATTTAATTATGCATTGCTAAATTTATTGTGTTTGGCTAGTTATTGAAGTCATGATTTGTATATATTTGTGAGGTTTGATTGATTCTCAACAAACTTGAATAGAAATTATTCTCTGTGCTTAATTGAATCTAAACTAGAGTTTTGTTAGATTAACTACCTAATTGAATTTCTAGTTATAACTGAGTCTGATTAATTACCAGTCGGAGTTAATTTGATCAAGAGTATACTTTAATCAATTAGTACTGGTTGGGCTAATTGGTTGGAAGTTTTCAGTTTTGGGCCTCACTTGGCTATTTTCAGTTACGCCTCTTCTCCAGTCTAGAAAAAACCCTAGGGCGAGCGAGTGGTTTCCGCCTCTTCTCCATATCTCCGTCGGACAACCTTTACTGCTCGGAGCCTCGGACCTCGCCACCTCGGAGTGAAACTCGCTCGAAATTGGAATTCCGACTTGTAGTGAAGCCGGACTTCGTCGCACATTCGCTGACTTGCGGGAGCCTGGAATTCCTCGACTCGCTTGGACTAGGGGTGCTGGAATCCACGACTCGCTCGGACCTGGTATTCCTCGGAGTGAAGCCCGACTTGCCCAAACGATGCCTCGCTGAGCCTGGAAGGTCGCTGAGGCGCTAACCTTCGTTGGAGCACAGACGTATGCTCGCCTGCTCGGAGCCTCAGAAAATGGCAAAAAACGCAATCTATTGAAATACACGTGGGTCGGTAAAAAAAATTTGTGGGTCGACCCGACCCGTGAGCACCCCTACTTTATTATCTATTTTTTAGTAATTTAAAAAATTATAAATATTTATCATTAATTTTTTTATAAAAGAAAATCATTATATATATATAAATAAATTCGTCAAAAGATATATGCTAAAATATTTATATTTATTTTAAGGTATTTTAAATATTTTATTTTTAATTTTAAATACTTGTATATGGAAGCTTTTAAAGAATATTATTATACTAAATAGATATTTGTTTAATGTTAGAGACAAATTTATATAATTAAAAAGAATTTAATAGAAAGAAGTTATAATATTAAAAATAAAAATTAATTTTTAAAAAAAGGAGGTGGGGCTAGAATCGTTCTAGTGGCTCGAAAAGATATACTTTTAATATATAGTTATAGATATTACCTATTTTTATTATTTTTAAACATTATAAGTATTTATCATTAATTTTTTTATTACAAAAGAAAAAACATATCTATAAATAAATTCGTGAAAAGACAGCATGCTAAAAAGAAAAAAGATATTTATACTTATTTTAAAATATTTTAAATTTATTATCTTTAATTTTAAATATTTGTATAAGGAAGTTTTCAAAAGATATTGTTATACTAAATAGATATTTGTTTGATGTTAAAGATATATTTAAATAGTTAAAAGAAAAATTTAATAGCAAAAAGTTAAAATATTAAGAATAAAAATTAAATTTTATAAATATGGGGTGGAGCCAGAATCGTTTTAGTGGCTCGAAAAAATATAGTTTTAATATATAATTATAGATATTTAGTCCAATCAAATGAAACGTGAATATACAAATCTACAATATGTCAATATCTAATGCCATAATTAAACTTTGGTAAGCTAGGGAGTATTTCATGTCACTGTGTAAACATTGAAATTGAACATTCGAGTATGTTTTGAACCAGGGCCGGCTATTTGGGGGCGGCGAGGAGGCGCGGTCGCTATGGGCCCCCAAAATATAGAGGCCCCCAACAAGAAAGTTACTACTAGTAAAAATAGGCCTATTAATACTAAAAAACGCCCATTATTGATAAAAAAGGCTATAATTTATTATCTAACATAAAAATTAAATAAAAGTTGTATAGAAAAGCCCATTTATTTGATGGGCTAAAAAAAGGTTCATTTATTTGTTAATTCAAGGGGTCCCTAAATTTTATTTCGCCCTAAGATTCCTAAAATAATTGAGACGGGCCTGTTTTGAACCTATGTTGAATGGTACGTAACAATTCTTGTATCAAAATATAGTAGTTTTTTATAAAAAAAAAAGAAGAAGAAGAAGAAGAAGTCGATTATAGTAAACTTCCGGTCTCCAATCTATCCTAGTACATTATAAAGCAGAAACCAAGTCTTTGTAAAAATTTACGCCACATGGCATAATCTGAATAAAATAATAAAAAAAACTTTTTTCTACTAAAAAAGCTAAATAATAATTCTAGAAAGCCCATTTCACATTATACTCTAATAATAATTCTAGAAATCATGATCTATCTTGACCACTTCATAAAATAGATAAAGGATAGATATCATATTGTATGTGTAGATTGTTTCATATAGTATCACATACTAAAAAATAAAAATAATAATTAATATACACATATATTTAAAAAAATTAATTAAATAATAAACATTACTAAATAATTTTTTTTATAAAGATTGAAGGTTTTTTAGGGTAAGATTTTATATGTTATAATATATATATATATATATATATATATATATATATATAAATTCTATCTTTGTAAATATTGATTTTATTCTTCAAAAAGTCATAAATATAAAAAACAGCTATTTTAGATTTTATAAAATAAGTAATGTATCAAAATAAAATTTTGTCTATATAATTTTCTATTTGTGTTTATTGATATTAATAAGCAATATTATATATGTTATCTTAAGATTATGCTAAAATATTTTTATCGCATTGTTCAATTTTTTTACCGATATAAATTTCTATATATATATATATATGCTAAATTGCTAATACATTATAAAATAGAAACAAATCTACCTTACACATTAAATTTTGTAAATTTTCATAAAAAATTAATTTTCTTTATATAAGATTCCTTTTTTATGTAAATTTCGTATAGAAAATATATAGATGGATTGAATTTTGAAAAATAATAGGAGTACATAGATAATTTGCTCTATATTTTATCTCTTAAATCAAGGACAATATCATTATATTTTCTCCCATTTTATGTAAAACAAGAATGGAAAATGTATTTATAGATATTTAATAATTTTTTAATTTTAAATTCAAAAAAATATTTATAATAATTAATCCATTCAATAAATATATAATATTTATTTGTATATTATATAATATTTAATTTCTTTATCTATGTTTTATCCATGTTAAATCAAAAATTACCTCTTGTATTTTATTTTTTCACAAAAAATTATCTTTATTTTGAACTAAATTTTTAGTAACGCATTTATACATATATTACTATTTTATGATAGATAATGCGATCGTTAAGCTAGGATATTCTTATGATAGATAAAAAAGATGCTCTTAACTTATCTAAATATTTAATTACACATATATGTATGCATCAATGTTTATGACAAATTAATAATATCAATTTTTAATAATAAATATTATAATAACTTGTATTGTTATTTCTATATGAAAAAAATATAATATGATAGATTAAAGGGTTTTTAATGAATTACATAATTCTATTATGATAGATTAAAATTATTAAAATATTAATTTTACTTGAATTGAATATTTTTAAATATTTTTTTAGATATTAATATGCATAAAATAATTACTTTTTATAAAATATTTATTAAAATTATGTATCAGGGTTTTTATCTTTTACTTTGTAATAAATATTATTATACTTTTAAAAATAAATTTTATATTAATATCATAATATTGTATAATTTTTAGTAAGATTATCCCGTGAGTATCACGGGGATTCAACTAGTTTGAAATTAAATGAAACTTGCGTTCTAATTTATTAAATTAAATTGTAAAATATTTTTCAAAATCAACAATGTCCAGTAAAATCAAATCAAAATTCTGTACCAACAAAAAAAAAAAAGCAAATCAAAATCTGATGGCTGATGCCCAGGGAAAGATGGGACAACTCTCCTTAATTATGCACTGTATTGGAGAGAGAGTGTGTGTTAATTATTGATGTTAATCAGATCATACAAAGAATCATCTCATGTGTAAAGGCGTAAAGCTGTGCACCATATATGGAACATGCCACTCAGTTTAACTTCCACTTGTTGAGGAATCTGAACAAATTTGGAATAAATTGGTCATGCAAACTGATTTATTGTCCAAAATGATTACTTTTTTTTTCTTCATAGAATGGTCCTTTTTTCACAAAATGTTTTTTCATTGTCATTTGTCATTAATATCATGATTTTGTGGGATTTATTCTAGTAGAGTTGGAAAAAAAAAACTCCACAAGTAAATTTGAAGGAAATTTAATTGTTAAATAGAAATAAAAAATTATATTTTTCTCTATTTTTTAATTTTTTTTCGACGGGGTTCATTAATTTTTCATATAGTTTTAGAATTTTATCCACAAGTTTTAACAAATTGTATGGAAACAAGACTGGTCTTGAGATGATACGTGTGGGATCAGTAAGAATTGTGAAACTATATTAGTAATTCATTTGATTAAATACTTCAACTGACTTATTTTATTCCACCTCTTAGAAAAAAAAGAATTTAAATAAAAATTTAATCTATAAATTATTATTTACTTTCAATAAAATCTCTAAATTATTATTTAATGATGAGATTATATTCATCAACACTCCTATAAGTCCTATCAAATCATGAACTAAGTCTAAAAAATCTTGATGTCTTTTTTTGTTGAAAAAAAATCTTAATGTCTTCATTATGAGGTAAAATGTCGTCTTTATATTTGTTTGGTTTAATGTAGAAAGTGTAATTTATGGGAAGTTATTTCTTAAGAATTAATTTTTTATGTTTGGAAATTTTAAGGATTTCGGAAAAGAAGATGTTTGATTAAACTTTACACTTTGTAATTTTATATGAATAAAGTTTTTTTTTGGTCTTGCTTTTAACTCACCCAATTCGATCGGTCGGACACCGCTCTACATCCGAACCGTATACTTCATGGCTCCATTTTGGGGGAGACCCTCCCAATATCAATTTCTCCATACATGCCGTCAATGGGATTCGAACTTCGAATCACTTGGACAACACTAAGTAACTCTACGTATTTATTAAAAAATGTAAAAAGAGATTTTTAAAAAGGTTTAATTTTAAGATTTCGTGTCAATATATTTTTTCAACCAACTATTTATATCTAACTAATCCTATTTCATAACCTTGAATATCCAGTCAAACGATTAAAAGTTAATAATAATATTTTAAGATTTCCGTTAACGAACATTAAATTTTAGATATAAACCTAAATCTTGAGATCTCGAGTGAGGGGAAGAAGCTTCCTTAGTTTTTTCATAGAAAAATTGTATATTTCTATCAGTGCAAACTCAAGCAAATTAACAATATATATATATATATAACTTCAACTAAAAATGAAATTCACAGGTCATGAATCAGCTTCTGGGCCATTTGTGTACTTGGAGTAGGAGCTTAATTAGTTAATAAACTAATATCCAATCTGTATTTCCATATACGTGTCCATATTTTGGAGCAGTGGGTCAGATTGAGAGGATTGGTAATGAGGTGTATATTAGATTTGGTAGCCAAAATTAAGGCCTACTTGTTCCTTCAAACCATAACAGATCGACCAGGTGATCGAGTATGCATCCTATGTTTAGACTAAACCATAACAGATCGAGTATGCATATGTTTACACTATATAGTATATACTATATAGTGTGACACTGTAACGTGATCTCTCGCTCATATCTCATATTGATAAGATTTTGGGTTTCTATTGTTTTTTTATTGGTCCAGTATTCAATTCATTTTTTCCTCCATTAGATAATGGATCTAAATGTCAATTATATATAAAAGGAATAGAAACCTATTGATTAAGGAAAATTATATTTATTTATTATGATCGACCTTCCAATGCTTCAATTATATGCAAGTAGTAGGTTTTATTCCAAAATTAGACATCAAACCGATAAAACTAACTGCAATGATTCCTAAGATTCAAAAATAAAAACGTTTAAATTAGCATGCTTAATTATGAAGTGAATGAACCTTGACAAGTGGAAAGGTTTAATATATATATATCTGATTCATATAGTTTATTAATCTAATCTATGAGTGGTTTTTTTAATAATTAACTTGTTATAATTAATGCAATATAAGAATATTAGATTTAAAAACTAAACCCTAAAAATGAAAATCATAAAAATTCTAATTAATATTTTTGGAATTAAATATGTATATTTAAGACACATTATAGAAAATTTATTTTAGTAATCTTAAGTGAGCACGATTTTGTTTCCATGGAGTGATTTAATTTTTATAATTGAAATGGGCTTATTTAAAATTTATATTGTAAAAAGGTTATTTATAAATCATATATTTTAAATCGATTTTTCTAACCTATGCCCCAAGGGCATAGGTTAAGAACCTCAATTTTAGAAATAAAATAGTAATTTTGTATTTAGATATTTTTTAATTATTTTTCAAAAAGGTTCATCCTTTTCTAAATAGGGTTTTAGTTTTTACATTTGGATTCATATCCTATGCCCTAAGGGCATAGGATAGAAAAACCGATTTTAAATTTATATGTACAAAAATATTCACTCGATCAAGTGAGTTCCCTAAGTTGTATTTATTTTGCTTAAAAAAGTTGGATATGGAGTATAAAGACATTTTACTTGTGATTAGGGGATAACTTTCCTCTAATTAAAGAAAGAGTTAGTACTTGTTTGGTTGAATGCGGGAAGTATGATTCGTAAGAATTTAAATTACGTGAATTTAAATTTCTGGGAATTGTAATTCATGGGATTTGAGAAAAAATGTTTGGTTAAAGTTATTTATGTAGGAATTATTTCTATCTATTTTGTTTGGTTGAAAGTTAAAATTCATGGGAATTTAATTAAAATTACGTTAACAACCCTTATTAATGAAAATCAATAACTTGACTTTTGGGTAAATAAGAGATTTGCAATTTAATAAATAAAAAATTAAAAATAAATTTGAAATTAAAATGGTGGAATTGGAACTTACCTACCCCCACCATGGTAAATACAATTCCCCCGTTTTGGAGGAAATGCAATTCATGGGAATTTAAATTCCTGTGTTTTTTTGTCAATTAATTTTCAACCAAACACATGTATTTACTTCTACTTTCTGGGATATTTAAATTCATGGGAATTTCAATGGATACCAAACGAACACTTAAAGGGGCCCAGTAAGGGTGGGTCATGTAGTGGTGACATGTTGGAGTTGGGTTATTTTCGGGTCTATTGTTATTAGGACAGCTTCACTTCGAGTTGGGACCTTTGCCTCATTAATGTGTTCAATCATTTTTGGGGTTTCTTTATTTTAAATAAAGCTATTTTTAGGCTATATTTATTAGGTACTAAAAATTAATTAATTTTTTTAATCTAGTTATTTAAATTTATATAAATATTTTTTGTTTGACACCTAAAAACTAGCAAGTAGCAACTATTATTGTTATAAAACTAGTTTTCTTAAGTTTTCTAGTTTTTAAAGGAGTTTTTTTTATAGTTTTTTAAATAAAAATAATAAGTGTGTCCTAAATAAGAATAACCTTATTATAAAGGAAAATTTTAAATTATTATTTACTATACTAAACTAGTTAAAAATTACCAAAACATGTTTTTTTAGAGGAAATTGCACTAAACCACCCGTTAAATAGGCGAATTTACACTTAACTACCCGTTATACACGAATTTGTTTTAAACCACCCAAAACTTCGATTCCGTTAACAAATAGCCACCCATGGCGTTATTCCGTCAAAAATGTCGTTAGATAGTGTACAATTACTAATTTGCCCTCAAATGTTCCAAACATTTACATGTTAACCATCCCTCTTCCATTTGTAAACTCCACATCTCTTCTCACCTTCCAAATCCACCATCAAATTCCACAATTCAGATCTCTCCCTCTCTGATTCATCACAATCCACATAGATAACAGAAATTGCAGAGTAGGCGAATCATCTATGGCGGTGGAATTAATGGTAAGCGGTTACCAGAGCACCAACACCTTCGCCGCCGAGATGGAATAGACCGCCATCCGAGAAGCCTCGCCCTCAAGCTCCCAACTCCCACCTCCTCTCTCTTCTACTGCAAAATCAAGCTCGTCGGCTTCCCTCTCCAAACCGCCTCCCTCCCCGTCTTCGCACCCGACGCCGCCTCATCCGCCGCCTCCGCCTCCGCCTGCTTCACTCTCAGCAAACCGGATCTCCACCGCCTCCAGTCCTAGAAGAAGAAAAGCCCCGCTCTCTCTTTGCGCATCGACGTGTACCGTGCTACAAGTAAAGTAGGTTGCGGGATCGGATTCGGATCCCGATCCGGCAAGTTCGTCGGCCGGGTTTCCTTGGTGATGGATCTGTCCCAAGTGGGGCTCACGGGGCTATTGCACAACGCCTGGGTCCCAATCGCCGACGCCAAAACCTCGGCCGAGTTATACGTGAGCCTCATCCTCGACCCGGACCCGCGATTCGTCTTCGAGTTCGATGGCGAATCGGAGTGTAGCCCGCAGGTATTCCAAGTCCAAGGCAACATCAAGCAACCCGTCTTCTCTTGCAATTTCGGGTTCAGGAATTCGGGCGACTGGAATCCTCATAATTTGAGATCCGGAGAGAGGAAAGGCTGGACGATTGGCAGGGTCGGATTGGAACTGGAGATTTTGGGGAGCAATTTGGGGGTGGTGAAGGCAAGAAAGGGCTTGGAGTCATGGTTAACATGTAAATGTTTGAAAAAATTGAGGGCAAAGTAGTAATTGTACACGATCTAACGGAATTTTTGACGGAATAACGCCATGGGTGGCTATTTGTTAACAGAATCGAAGTTTTGGGTGGTTTAAAACAAATTCATGTATAACGGGTGGTTAAGTGTAAATTCGCCTATTTAACGGGTGGTTTAGTGCAATTTCCTCTATTTTTTAAAACTCCAGCTACTTTTATCGCTAGTTTTGCTCGATCTCATGGGTGTTAGCTGACCGAGGCATTTTATCGAATAGTTGGCGAGCATCCGAGTCTACAACTTCTTTTTCAACATTTGATTCATCGATTGCCTCCCTTTCGGCTAGTTCCTCACCCCTTATCACGACGACATCATTAAACTCTTGCCTCTCATCAGCCAACAAATGATCATCATTCATCAAATTTCCACATCCGGCAAGATCCGGAGTGTCATGGTTTAGCGCTGTTTTACCAACTGAGTTGGAGGGTTTACATGTCTCAACGTTGTGCCATGGTGTCGACGGGATTGGAAGTCTCGACACAACATTTGCTATCATCTCCTTAAGCCCGTGCATTTTTTTCATAAGAGCCTCGAATTTCTGATTACTTTCCTTCTGGTTCTCGGTCGCTCTTTGAATCAGCTTTGACAAATGAGCTTCTTCCTCCAGTTCCGAGTCTAGGAATTTCGACTCTGATACCATTGATACCGGAAAACGTGAATTGAAATAGGGATCAAGATAAATTCTCAAATGAAGCTATCAAATAGCTTAGACCTGATATATCTCGTCGAAAGAGTTTTTGGAATTGTGTTTATTAAAGTCCGGTGAGCCGACAATCTGGGGGTCGTGCGTGTAACGGGCCTAGCATACAAACCCAATGAGGTTCCAACCCAAAACCATATGGCAATGGGTGGAGTAGCTCATTAGGTTATATACTAGGCAATTGTAATTCCCAACTTCAGATGTGGGACAACTCTCAACAGTGTTTAATTAATTGGACAATCTGGAAAAGTTCCAGAGAACGCGCTTAAGTACAAATGTTACCTCTAAGCGAGACAAGCCGGGTTAAATTAAATAAAATAAACGAACCAGGTTTAGTTATTAAAAGCTAATAACCTAAATTAGGGGAGTTAGCTTAAATTCCTACAACATTTAATTGTTTGAGTAAATCAAACATCTTTATATAATTTCCATTCCCAAGTTAAAATTATTGAAATTCAACATCAATATTATCGCCTAAGTATAGTTTAGTTTAAAGGGGATCTGGGAGGTAAAGATGGGGCCATTTATGATATGAAAATGTCATGCGGATCGTCCAATAGGTCAAGAAAACTAAAGTTCAATTATGTGATAATAATAACTGAATTTATGCGTGGTCGAGTGAGCTTCCCACTTCCTGATCTTGAATTTGAACAAACTTTCAGGCGTGGATCGCATTTGAGTTGGGGAAATACGGGTCGGGTCTTGCCCACTTCAAATCCCCACAACTTGCTACTTTTGGAATTCGAAAAGCATGCAATCAAAGCCCCAAGCAGTAAAAAGGAAGCAAAGATGTGCAATTTGGGGAATTTAAAACCAGAGAGTACACAAAAGAACAACAAGGACATGGCCTTTGACTTTGTCCAGGGGTGAAGAACCTTGCAAAATACAACTCCCCTCCATTTTTTTCTTTTCTTTTTAAAAAGTTTCATTCTTTTTTATTTTCCAAATTCATCTGCTTGAATGGTTGAATGTCAGCCTCCACCTCATCCTACTTTCCATTCAATTCACTGCATCCAACCCAAATTCATCCAAATCCTTCATATATAATCATCCTCTCCACCCACTTTCCTTTCCCATCCTTCTCCATTTTCCATTATTAAAAAAAAAACCACCTTTCCAGAATTCCTCTCTTCTACAAAACCCAACTTGTTCTTGCTGCTCTTCCTTTCTTGTGGTGTGGTAAAAGAGAGATTTTGTTGATATATAGAGCTTCTTGAGACATCATAAAGCTGTTTCAAGGTTCAATCTTTCTTGAAATTGCTTGCTTTGTGTGAAAGATTAGTAACCACCATCATCAGATTCAGAAGCAGCTTCTATTGAACGCTACAGGTGTGTACCAAATCCCTTGCTTTTAATGTTTTCCTGCTCAGATTATTCTTCTTTTTGGAGATTTTACGCCTGCTATTGTTGAATTTGATTTTCTTCAAGTTAAATTGGCGATGAAAGAATCAACTGTACTAAGCTGATCTGTTTCTGGTTTCTGATTTGCGGTTTTTTTCCCCTATTTCTGTTTAGATTAAAAAAAAATCCTTCATATTTTAGGGTTAGGGTTTCTGTGACTTGAATTTGATTGATTAGTTGAAAATTGGGTTTTTCTTGCATTCAAAGATCTTCTCAATGACCTTTATTCTCTATATTTGCAGCTCATACTGAAACCAAACTCCATTTGATTTGAGAGGGCATCCATTGTTGGTTGATCTTCAGCAAATCTCAATCCACATTGCAATTCAGAAGATTTTTGCAAGCAGTGAATCTGATCATACGCAAACAAATCAATCTGTGACTTTTGCTGATTTTAGCATCTGGGTATAATTGCACTAGTGAGAAACTAAATCATCCAACAAATCTCAAGAAAATATGAACTCCAGAGTAAACCAAACAGATCCTAAGAACCAACCACAAAGCCACATTGCCATGGAATCCACCAGATCACCTCCACAGAGCTACCGCCCTTTCGTCCTAGAAGGTGGCAACAAACCCGTCCACCACCAATCCCGACACATTCGATCATCCTCGGAGGGCTTATCGAGCTCAAAGGGCGGCTACTTCAGCATCGAGTCGATGATCGTTCTCGTGGGCCTCACCGCCTCGCTACTCATCCTGCCGCTGATGCTTCCGACGTTGCCACCGCCGCCTTTGTTGTTGCTGATGGTTCCTATAGGGATTCTTGGTCTTCTCATGGTCATAGCTTTTATGCCTTCTAATGTTAGGGACTTGACTTACATGTAAAATTGTTGCTTCAAAGAGAGGAAGAAAGAAGGCTTGTTTAACATGCACAAAAATTTTGGTAATTTTTTTTGGGTTTGTTTTTCTGTTTTTATTGAAATGTAATTTGTTAGGGAACTAAAGTTCTGGATTCAATAATCACTGGAATAAGGTGTAAGAGGATTGAGATATCTGAGTATAAACTATATATAAACACTTCCATTTAACTGGATTATACATACTATTTCACTCAACAAATTATGTCCTAGAAACTTTGATATGAGAATATTTAGATTTTGACTGCAGTTTTCCATCATAAGAATTGCCTATAAGCTGCTCATCTTGAATTGAACTCAAGATCAACATGCCTAATTATGCATCTTTGATGGCATGTTTACCTGTTCAAGCTGGTGTCATGGTGTGTTTCTAATCATCAAAGTGTTAGTTTTTCCAACTTATCATATTTTTGTATACTTTGTAATCAGTCCAACTAAACAAATGCCTTTTCAAGATTAGTATGATTATTTTATGATCTAGTGTAGCTTTTTTCTTTAATTTATGTACTTAAAAATGTATAAAGCAAGAACATTATTGTCACTTAATTAACATCCTAACATGGGTATGTCTCAAATGAGATACCAAAGCAGTCCACGAAGAATTTCTTTTCAAGTAGAACATAAATTTCAATTATTTTGAACAAAAAAATAGAGAAATTTCAATTAATTTTTATCCCGAGGGTATAATCTTTTTCTTTTTTTTGTTAAGAAAAAAGAAGAGAAAAAGAAAGATACCAAACCGGTTCAGTGAGTCAAAGGATCAATTTCAGGCATCATCTCCTCTCCGATCGTTCATTCTTCCCCATCTTTCTGATCTCCATATATATTGAAATTCGCCTCCACGTCTTCTCTTGATCTTCCGTCTCCCCATCTCCATTTGATCTTCTAGCTCAAATTCGCCATGGATGAAGAGTATGATGTCATAGTTCTTGGAACCGGCCTCAAAGAATGCATTCTCAGCGGCCTTCTCTCCGTTGATGGCCTCAAGGTTTCGCTCCTTTCCATTTTTCTTTCATCTACGTCTTATTTTGATTGTTTTTCTCAATTTTGAATTCTGAATCTTAATATTGACGTTAATTTGGTTGCTCTGCAATCTTCAATTGCGTGATTTGACCTGTTGATCGGCTTGATTTGTTGCATAGATTTTGGATCAGATTTTGCTTAATTAGACGTTAGTTTTTTTAATTGACATGTCCGATCATAGCATTCATTATGAGAAGGATGCGATCATAACATTCTTATGTGTTTCCGCCAAAAATTATCTACTAATCACTTAAATTTGTAATATTGTTACCTTAGCCTTTAAATTTCATGGACACATACATTCATATTAGTGTAGTGGTATGTGCTTTTGACATGTTGACACAATGTCACAAACTCCACCAAACATAAAATTTGCTTCTGTTTCCATGAAAAAAGAAACTTGGAGTAGATTGATGGTTCTATAATAAATAGGATGAAGGACATGTCATTGGGAGTTTCTATGGATGATATACATTGATTAAAAACATTCAATTATAGCAACTTTGTCAGTTCATTGCTTTCATTCTCATGCCTGAATGAGTAGCTTCACTCTATTTAGTTCGTGTAGTTTTGAATAGAGATCTTGTGATTATATTCAGGTACTTCACATGGATAGGAATGACTATTATGGAGGAGAGTCAACTTCACTTAATCTGACTCAGGTCCACATTTACATGTTTTATTAGAAGGAAGTTTAATTTTCATTTTTAAGTATCATTGTCTTGATATTCTAGCAACTCCTTCTATGTTCAGCTTTGGAAAAAGTTTAGAGAAACTGAACAGCCAGGAGCAAACCTCGGTCCTAGCAGAGATTATAATGTGGATATGGTACCGAAGGTTAGTTATAATTAGTATGCCTGGAATCTTGTTTTCGTTTCCTTGTTCTGAGATTATTCATTAACTTCACTGATGTGTAATTTTTCAACATCAGTTTTTGATGGCAAATGGTAGTCTTGTGCGAGTCCTTATCCACACTGATGTTACAAAATATCTATCTTTTAAGGCCGTTGATGGTAGCTATGTGTACAATAAAGGAAAGGTATGAATAGTAGATACAAGCTTCTTCTACCAAAAAAAAAAGTAGATACAAGCTTCATTAAGCCTTAAAAGATGAAGTTTTCTGATAATTTTTTGAGTGAAATGGTGATAGGTTCACAAGGTTCCTGCAACCGACATGGAAGCCCTCAAATCTCCACTCATGGGGCTATTTGAGAAGAGACGCGCTGGCAAGTTCTTTAGTTTTGTGCAGAAGTATGATGAGAAGGATCCTAAGACGCACGATGGAATGGACTTGACTAAAGTAACTACTAAAGAGCTCATTGCGTATGTACCTCATCTTTGAAAATTTACTATGATCTTGAATATTTGCTAATAGTTTATAAGTTGCCTCTATAGTTTCTTATTTTTTCATCCACTTCTTCACAAAACTACCTATATCCTCAATTTGTAAGGCTATTGCTGATTTATGGAAACTTGAAATTTTTGTAGGAAATATGGTCTTGATGACAACACTATAGACTTCGTTGGTCATGCAGTGGCACTTCATAGAGATGATGGTTACCTTATGGAGCCTGCATTTGATACTGTGAAGAAAATGAAGGTATATATCCCTTTAATCGTTGTATGAATTCTCATATAATTCTAAAATTTTACTTTTCACGATTGGCATATCTGATGTTTTAATTTCATGTTGGAACAGCTATATTCTGAATCTCTTGCTCGTTTTCAAGGAGGGTCACCATACATTTATCCATTGTACGGATTGGGGGAACTTCCGCAGGTCTCTTTTCTCATCTTTCGATTAGATTTGCTCTTTAGCCTTTGTCTAGATTTATACACATTTTAGGTTCAGCTTAAAAGAGTGTTATATGACCATTTTTTCCTTGCTAGGCATTTGCACGTCTTAGCGCTGTTTATGGTGGAACATATATGTTGAACAAGCCTGAATGCAAGGTATCCTTATGATTGTCAACACTAGTTTCTTATTTTCTGTTGCATGATTTGACCATTATTTTAGGTGGGAATGTTCAATTGCATTTTTTTTACTTTTGTTGTGTGGTTATTGTGATCAAACATCAGGTGGAGTTTGATAATGAAGGGAAAGTAATCGGTGTGACTTCAGAGGGAGAAACTGCAAAGTGTAAGAAGGTTGTCTGTGACCCCTCGTACTTACCTAACAAGGTAATTAATGGAATTGAAGCAAAATTAGCAAATAGTAAATGGAATATTGGAATGTAATAACAAGATATCGTATGAACTTCTTAATGTTTGAACAGGTTAGAAAGACGACAAAGGTTGCTCGGGCTATCTGTATCATGAGCCACCCAATTCCAAATACCAATGATTCACACTCAGTCCAGATTATCCTTCCTCAAAAGCAGTTGGGCCGTAAATCTGACATGTAAGTTCTCTGTTTGAAATAGGAGTTTTGATGTGTTTTATGATAGATGTCACCAAAAAAAGATTTGGGTATCTAGAAAATCTCTTTTTTCATACTGAGGAACATTAGTAGATTTGTATACTGAATATGTGAAGATCCAGATAGTCAACTGGATCTACGATTAGAGAACAATCACTCAATAAAACTGATGCTTGCTTTGTATTTTTTCTGCTTGCTTGCTTACTGACCTTTTGATGAGTGGTAAATATTTGTGTAATGTTGACACTTAGGTACGTGTTTTGCTGTTCCTACTCGCACAATGTTGCTCCAAAGGGCAAATACATCGCCTTTGTGTCGGCTGAGGCAGAGACAGATAATCCGCAAAGCGAACTGAAGCCTGGAGTTGATCTTCTGGGGCCTGTTGATGAGATGTTCTTTGATATGTACGACAGATACGAACCAACCAACGAACCGTCTCTGGATAACTGTTTTATCTCAACTGTGAGTTTGTCTTACTCTTTTCATATTGTGTGTAAGCTCCTTCAAATTATTAAAAAGTAACCCATGAATTGTCTTGCAGAGTTATGATGCCACTACTCACTTTGAGTCTACTACAGCAAATGTGCTAAGTCTGTATACACTGATAACTGGAAAGGCAAGTTTTTCTTTCTTCAGTACTTGTGTGCAATGTTACCCGGAAACTTCAATAGGGTAGCGTTTCCCGTTTCTGTTTTGTGCTGGAAGCACGGAAACTTGTTCTTAGTGTAAAATTATGGAAATGATGCGTTTCCCTGTATCTGTATCATTTCTGCTTCCCTGTAACATGGCTTCTGTGTTTACCTCTATCAGGATCATAGAGGTAAATTGAAGGGAAAAAATTAGCAATTTGTTCTTCTTGATTGTTTTTCTTGAGTCAAACACTGCATTTTAAGTTAAACTTGTTTATGTTTGCGATTGCAGGAATTAGACCTGACCGTGGACTTGAGTGCGGCGAGTGCCGCTGAAGAGTGAAAAGGTCCATTTTTGGTCTTCATATAAGGCTCTGAAGTCTGCCATTCTCTTCACTTTATGATAAATTTAGGGTGGCCACTGGCCATGTTGCTTTGTGAAATTGACATTTTCTTACCGATTTTTTTGTAATGCAATACAATTCTGGTTTGTATTACTGTATGGAGTTGTTTTATGTTGGGGAGTTTTGATCATTTATTTAATCATCTTATCTCTAGTTTAGACCCTGATTGGCTGATTGTGATAATATATAAAAAGAAGGACCAGTTTGATTGTGTACATTCAAACAGCTACATACACACAACAAATAGGCCGGATTAAGCGAACTTTAAAAAGCTGATACCATATGGAAGAGTAAGGAGTTCTGTAAATGCCGTAATTTATTATTGAATGAACATAGACTATTTATACAGAGGAGATAACCAAATTAACCTACTCTAGAGGAGATATGTTGAAGTACGTGTCCTCATATTTAGGATTACACAACAAACCATAACAATGTAAAATAGACTAGGTCAAATATATAAGTACATATATTAATAGATTGTTTAGAACTCAGAAGAGTTCTTCAAGGAAGAGTAAGCCCAAATTATACACACCGATATCAAAGGTGTCGTGCCTCTTGAAATCAACAGGAAACTAATTAAAACCAGTTGCAAATAAGTGTTGTTTTACCATATGATTAATTGCGATAATGCTAAAACGACACTTATTAGAGTACAATCTTTCCCAATTACAATGTCTTAACTCTTAACTCTATGAAAAAACCGGTCAAAAGGTCCATGAGATTATGACAGGTTGTGAAGTAATTTCCCCTTCGAGGTATAAGGTATCAATCATTCAATCCACCGATGGGCAATGGAGTATCAATCAGTAATGATCAAATTATTTTGCAAGAAATACTATTGCGACACATTGAATAGTGAATACCTAGCAACTCTAACATTTCTAATGACATGACTATTTTACAGTTTTACTTTACCATCAAATCCGGATTCACCCTAATCCGGTTATGGTCGCATTGTAAACTCCAAATTCCGGTTATCTCAAAAATCGAAATCCGGATAAGAGCGCAGTCGTTACGAAGAGCGAACTCGTGAGCGGCGGTGCGGATTCAGTCATGGCGGCTGCCACCATCCTCAAAGGAGGAAGTGTCGTCTTCTCCTGCCGCGTCACCGCCACAACGGCGGCAGTTGGAGCTAGGCTCCTCTATTCTTCATCTTCTCCACCCATTGTTGCCTCAGTCAAACCTCGATCAATCTCCATCTCTTCATCCTCTCTCTTCCGTCCCGCAATTGACAAATTCAATCCTAATTCCTCAATTCGCAAGCGCGTACTCCGTTTCTGCTCAATCGGCGAATCCTCAGCGGTGGCAGATTCGTCACCGACCTCTTCTACTTCATCAGCGGCAGGCTCAGCGGCGCCGGCGGCTTCTTCTCCTGCTTCTCCGTCGACGGAATCTGGCCCTGGCGAGGTGGCTGAGGCGGCTGGATTGCTTGATATTAGGGTTGGACGGATCCTGAAGGCGTGGAAGCATCCCGAGGCCGATTCTTTGTACGTAGAAGAGGTTGACATTGGTGAGCCTGAGCCCAGGACTATCTGTAGTGGCCTTGTCAAATTCATTCCTCTCGATCATCTTCAGGTCCCGCTCCCTCCCTCTCTGAATTTTATGTTTTTGCTGAAGACAGTTTGGTTCTCATGTTCATTTTGTGGATGTGATCTCTGCTCTTTGTGATGAATTTGGAGTGCAGGATGATATTATTGTCTGATACAGTGATATTGATGAAGCTGTCACAATGTTATGTGCAGACTTGTAGGATTGCGAAATCTGATTGTAGTTTCTTCATGTGGAAAAGATAATTGTATTTGAAGTGAAGTAGATACTTGTATTTGATCTCAGTCCACAACATAGGTTAATAAACTGTAAACCATCTTGACAAAAACAATAGAAGAAGCTATCAAGCATCAAACCAGAGAAAATGTTTTGTTTCTTCTCGTTTTATGATCTTCTTACTTCACGGATGACCTAGTGATTACTATTCTATATGATCCTATGTGATTCTACAAATGTAGTGATGCACATTATCAAATCTGTAATCCAAATGACTCTATTTGTCTTATTTTATTGGGCTGCATTGATTAATGAGTAGTCACAAGTGAAAGATGAGCAGTTAATAGCAAGTTGATTCTTGAAGTAAACTTCCTTGTGAAAGAGAAAGTTATTAGTACTTTTGAAAAAAGATAAAAAGTAAGTGGGCTTGTTGCGTGTGAACCACAGGACAAGCTGGTCGTTGTCCTTGCTAATCTTAAACCAAGGAACATGCGAGGTGTGAAATCATCTGGTATGCTAATGGCAGCTTCTGATGCGCCACATGAAAATGTTGAGCTTCTTGTACCTCCAGAAGGTTCACTCCCTGGTGAAAGAATATGGTTTGGCTCGGAGGAGGACAAGGAGAAACAACCTGCTGCAGCTACAGCGAATCAGGTAACTAATCTTTGCTGGTGAAAAAATAGGATCTGTATGACATTTTCCAAAGACTCCCAAGACATGTTTATTTGAGGACTAAAGGAACTTGCGTCATTTATTGTCCGTGACTGTATGTTACCTTTTATTTTCTTATCTCAAGCTGATTAGGATTGACAAGTACACTCAAGGATTCTAAATTATAAGATTTAGCTTCATGACATTATCAACTAGCTCTCATCCTCTTAATTTATCTTGTCGATGCATTGTCTCACCACCACCTAGCTTTAAGGTCTATTATCCTCCGTGATCTGAACGGAAGTATAAGGTTCTGGTTTTCGCATTTGAAGAATATGTTCCGTGTTGCCTTTTGAGCAGTTAAGATGTGCTTTCCCTTCAAATGATTACACAACTATGTATTTAGAAATCATTGAATGAATGAATCTCTATTCTGGAGAGTAATAATTCTTTCATGCCTAATGAACTATACAGATTCAGAAGAAGAAAATATGGGAATCGGTGCAGCCGCATCTCAAGACCGATTCTTCTTGTGTCGCTCTGTTCGGAGGAGAACATCTTATGCGGACATCTATTGGGCCTGTTGTCTCTTCGTCCTTGCAGAATGCAAATATATCTTAGTTCTATTCCAGATTGTGACACCATAATAGAAAGCTCAGGCAGCATACTCATATAACCGAAGCTTTGAGTTGACAGTTTTGTTTACTTAATCCATTGCTGTACTTGTCAGTGTTTCATCCTATGTACTTTGGTTATAGACTTGCATCAAATTGTAGCTCCTAGCCCTAGGCAAGGGTCAGACTTCGCCTATGTTACGAAGGGATGAAGGTTTTGTAACTGGTTGAGAAATGTTTGAATCAGTTAAAACACATTTGAAGCTTATACATAACTTCAAATGTTGATGTAAAACACATTCTTATCAGTAGTTTAACTATCGGTTTGGTTGGCTCAAGTCAGGTTTCGTATATAGCATGATGCACTTTGGAACTTCTGAATTCCAATGAGCAAATAATTGTCAAGTTCCAATTCTTTTTAAGTCTAGTAAGAGGTGCTTTACGCCATTACATTAGAAGAGGATAATTTGAACTGGTGGTACAATTATTATCACCTACCAGCTAAATTAGTGAAGTTACAAAACTAATATTGGAAAGAGCAATTGAATTTGACTTCAAATATATTACAATTTCGAATCTCACATTGCATTTAAAATGAACACAATTCAAATGATTTCATCTACAACTACAATCAATGAAAGATTATACAGTTGCCCTTTACTCGCGGTAAATTTCCTTTAAAATGTAAGGGCGAATTTGAGCTCCAATTATCGACATTTTCGGAATTGATCGCAAAAACCCTAAAGAAGAAATTACCTTTCTTCTATCAGCTCAGCTACCCCAGGAACGTTTAGCTGGAGGGAGACCTACAGGTTTATAAACTCGTTGCTTCCTCTGATCATTCTCCGACACTGTACGATAAAAGTATTCCCTTTTCGTATTTTGCGAGGGTTTGGATTCTAATTTTAGGTTACAGTTTGAATCGTAAGCTTGTTTCAGTTCCCTCTGAATTCAATAGAATCTCTCCTGTTGCTCAACTAGTATTTTTTCTTTTCCGAATTCAATTGATACTTCTGCGAGCTTATTCTCAGATTCTGCGATTCTGTGTTGTGCTTTTGGTGAATAATGCATTTCTATATGCTATAATTATGTAGAAATTATGCTTGGGTGATTTTATCATGAATCATGATATGCGATAAGGAAGGAATCAAAGGAAGGAAAACGTTCTTTGTACAAACTGGGGATTAGGGGTATGTTGATAGATTTATGTAGAATTATAATCTTTGTAGTTGCAGACTTGCAGCTTTTATGAATAATCTCAGGTGCTTCTGTTTTGTCTGTCTGTAGCAATTTTTCACTTACTGTTTTGGCCTTTGGGTTCTCAATGGTAGTAGAAACATGATTTTTATGTCTGTCTTATGTGCAGATCAAGCATTATAACCAGATTTGATTAGTGTTCTCAAAGGCATACTGGCATAGCATTGGGCTGACCTTTTTATGGTCCAACTAAGTGTTGAGGTGATACTTATTGCAGGACCGTTGAAGAATGTTAAGATTAATCTCTAAGAAACAAGAGCCCTTTTCGTTTCTCCAGAAATTTAGAAGCTTTACATGTTCAGCTGGCAGTGCTATTGATATAAATGGGAACTTGTCATTTGCTGTCATGAGCTTTGGAGATGGCAGCCAGGGAGCTCTTGGCTTGCCTTCTTCCATTGTCGGAATTCAGGGAGACGTGTATGAGCCTACAAAATTGCCTGGCCTCCCACCTGATATTGTCAGTGTGAGTGCTGGGCATTATCACTCTCTTGCTGTGACTTCTCAAGGAGAGCTATGGGCTTGGGGCAGAAATGAAGAGGGCCAACTTGGTAGAAGTCTTCTTGCTCCTAGGTTCACTTTTTTTAATCACTCTTCACTTTTCCTTCATTTGCACTTTTGCTTATAGTAACTGCCAAAATAGTGGAGGCATAGGAATTTTTCTGATTTCTTAGACATGCTATTAAGCCTATTCTCAAGAATTTATTCATGGATAATCGGACATTGCATCTCCCATAGCTTTGATGACCCTTTCATCGGGTTTGACCATTGTTGTTCTGCTCCATGTCATGCTAATTGTTATTTATTAAATCATGATACCAGGGACTCATGGAATGAACCAATGAGGGTCACAGAGCTCAATAAAGTAAGAGTTCGAGCTGCTTTTGCATCCGGTGTAGTTTCTAGTACTATTGGTGATGACGGGTCTCTGTGGGTCTGGGGAAGGTCTAAGCGAGGACAGCTTGGGCTCGGTGAACAGATCACAGAAACCATTGCCCCTTCTAGAGTGAATGCACTTGCTGGTCTAGACCTATTAAAGGTGATACTCAATGCATACATGCTTATATACATAATTACTTTCAATTACCTATCATTCCTATAAAGTTTACTCTTACATGGTTTGTAAATAAATAAAATTAAAGGTCTGTTAAATAACTTGTTTTCCACAAACCTAGATGTGAAACAGAAATTGCATAAAACCACCAGGAAGGCAACATTTGTTAGCAAAATAAGAATCCTGCCTAAAACTTCACCAGCTCACCATATTAAATATTAAGGAAAAGATGGAGGATCCCCTTTGTAATTTTTACATTTTTACAATTCTTGTTTAATGGATGGGTCTGTGAAAATGAGGAATGAGGATTGGTTTTTATTACAAACCCTTTAGTTTAAGTACATGTCTTGACTATGTAGAATATCATCCTTCAATCTCACTTCAATTCTGACAGGTTTCATTTGGATGGGGCCACGCACTCGCACTGACAACTGATGGGAAACTATATGGCTGGGGTTACTCTGCGGATGGCAGACTAGGGCAACTGGGGACGTCCTTTTCTCCACTAGATTCAGCTTCACGTATGGTTAGGAGAGCTGATGAAGACCCTTCTGATCTCTTAGAAATTGCTGGTAAAATTGTACAGGAAAGCATAGATAAGGAAGATAGCATGCCAATCATCTGGGAGCCTCGTCTTATAGAAGAGCTCAAGTCTGTTGAAGTCATAGATGTAGCATGTGGACTAGATCACTCCTTGCTTCTTTGTAGTAAGCAAAAATTCTTCTCTACAGATTCAGTTTTTTCTCAAGGAAAAATTGGCTCCTCTATATTTCACCAGCTTCTTTTTTCTTCTTTTTTAAGGTTAACAACTGAAAACCACTAAAATAAACACTTCGTTTTCTTCACAAAATTGCCTATTAAATAAGAAACTGCCTTCACCCACCTAAGTTGACATTATGTTAAAATTAGTATAGTTTGGAATGAATATGTCCTTGAGGATCTTGACTTGGTGGCTTAGGACCCATTTATATATCCTGGGTGCATTTTTTCTGTTGCAATTTTGCTTTCAATAGGTATTTTTATGAAAAGTGTGTATGCAACTAATGATCTTTTGCTTTATACCTTAGCTTTGCATCATACTATGTTTCTTATGAGTGATTTCTTTTCAAAACACCTACTTTGGAATAACTTCCTGCCTTGGTATACAACATCATGAAGGTGTAATTCAAAAAGTTTCTTTCAGGCGATGGCACAGTACTAAGTGGCGGAAGCAACACATACAATCAATTGGGTAGAGTGGCAGAAGAAGACATAGGACTCCTACCGGTCCAAATGCCATTCAATCCAATCTCATTAGCATCCGGGCTAGGCCATTCCATGGCAATATGCAGAGCCTCATCCTCAGACGATGACACGACAAGAAAAGTCGTTTCGTGGGGCTGGAATGGGAATTCTCAGCTCGGGAGAGGCGGGCCCCCAAACCTGCCATGCCAAGTGGAAGGTTTAGAAGGGGAGAAACCCGTCTCGCTTTCAGGAGGACGCGTGCATTCTGTTGCAGTTACTGCCCAGGGCGAGTTGTGGGCGTGGGGTTGTGGTAAGAATGGGAGGCTCGGTTTAGGGAGCTCGTTCGATGAGCCGGAGCCGTTCTTGGTTGAGATGGAAGGTTGTAAGGTGGTACAAGCGGTGGCTGGGTTTGATCACAGCCTGGTTCTTGTTTCTGAATCATGATCATGTGATGAATTTTGGGTTCCTTGTGGTTATTATTTCCTTAATCATGATCATGTAATGGGCACCAAATGTTCAAGTAATATAAAGATGTCTCTTATCAAATTACATTGATCTCTTTCATCGGAAGTAAAGTTTCTCACCCACCTTCATTCACTTGATTCATTTCTGTTGATCAATCAGCAGAAACTCTTGATGACAATGTTATTGATTAACCGTGATTAAGTTGCTTTTGGGCTTGCTTTAGCCATTTAATTTCACACTGTAACTGCCTCTAATAATAAATTTCTTGATTCTGTAAACTTTAGTATTAGAGAACATGGTGATAAGTACAAGTTTCTCCTTTTAAAGAAACAACACTAATTGGATCTAGAATTCTCTTATTGACCTTAATTGTGTTTTGGAGATCAATTCTCAGCCCATATGATACTTCTGCATCCATAAACCCTAGTTGCATTTCTCCTAATTCTTCCAACCCCAATCCCAAGCACATTCTCTTTCCGTCTATTGGATCCGCAATCGAGCAAAGCATCGTCTGGGACTCCGTCTACTTTGTCAGGATCGCCGAATGCGGCTATGAATACGAGCAAACCTATGCCTTTTTGCCTCTCTTACCAACCCTCATTTCTCTATTATCCAACACAGGTTTGTCTATTTTATACAGAAATATAAAACTTCACCATCTTTTTCTTAAATAATGATTGTAAATGAACTCCTGTATAAGTAATCAACTGCTTTCATTATTTAGTTTTCAGGCCATTGGTGCCGTTGGTTGGATACAGAGCTGTATTGGGATTTTCTGGTTATGTGATTAGTAACTTGGCATTTTTCTTGGCGGCTTTCTATTTATACAGGTTTGCTTTTCATTTCTATTTTCACTTTTTACAGACTGATACGACTCAGAATATTTATGCCAGTGGCACTTTATATTGCCACTTACTATGTTTGTGCGTTGGTATACAGGCTTTCATGTATTATTCTGAAGGATCCTGAAGCTTCTTTGCGGGCATCAGTTTTGTTCTGTCTTAACCCAGCATCAATATTTTATTCATCAATGTACTTTTACTCAGCTCATTTTTCTTTCTCTGTTCAACTATGATCTACATGTGTTCTATTTCTATATGCAGTTTTCTTTTCTATAATGCAGATATTCTGAGAGTCTTTATGCTTTGCTTACATTTGGAGGAGTCTACTACTTAATGAGTGGTGCGAAGAACATTTCTGTTCCTTGGCTTGCTCTTTCTGGTGCTGCAAGGTCTAATGGAGTGCTTAATGCTGGCTATTTCTGTTTCCAGACCATGCATCAATGTTGTAGTGCCATTTTTGTGAAAAGACAAGTTTCCGTAAGAACCGTCCTTTGCTGATTTTCTTTGTTTTAGTTGCATGGGTTACATTGAACTTCTTATGCAAAGCTTTGGTTTTTCCAGTTACTAGTACGAGTTCTTGTTGTTGGACTGCTGCGATGCATTTGCATTTTTGTGCCTTTTATTGCATTTCAAGCATTTGGATACTACAATCTTTGTGGTAGAAGATGCAGTTCAGAGGCAACAAGGCCTTGGTGCAAAGCTACCGTTCCCTTGCTGTATAATTTCATCCAGAGTCATTATTGGTAAGTATTTGTTTTGAGTTGTTTGGAACAGTGCGCCCCCCCCCTCCCCCCTAATCTTTTAGAATTAGATTTCAAGTAATTAATCTCAAAATAATATTCTTTAATTGGCTGAGAATGGTTTCATCAGTTACTGGGTTTTGATCCCTGTTGCACTTGCATGTCTGCACAGTTTATAGTCCACATTGTCTGTATATCATATCAGCTGTTGAAGAATTAACTAGGGGTGATGCACTTTACTCTTTTATGTGTCTTTGGTGTTAATTACTTAAGTACATACAGTTACAATTATCCAGCCTTTTTGTTTAACACCTGTAAAGTGTAATTGATTACATATTATGGTCTTATTGAAGGGGATATATTTTGTTTTATCTTTTCAGGGATGTAGGTTTCTTGAGGTATTTCCAGCTAAAACAGTTGCCAAACTTTCTTCTTGCATCCCCCATTCTGTCTTTGGCAGTTTTCTGCATATGTACTTACGCAAAATCTCAACGGAGCTACTTTTTGACCCTTGGTATCTCATCTAGTTTTGAAGAAAAGCATTCTGACAACATGCCTTCCTCTGAAAGTATAGGCACTGTGCAAAATCCTGCCTTACTTGGAACAAACCAAGGTAATAATGATGCTATATAGTTGTAATCGATAGGATCATCAAAGAAGCCTTCTCCCTATATGACGTGTGTTTTGTCTCTTCTAGAAAAGCAATTTGTAGATTTCTAAGAAATTTCCATACCAGGTTTGGTCAAAGAATCATGATGATCACTAAATAATCATTCAGCAATTGAAATGAAGAGGATTTCTCAAATTCAGTTTTTACTTGCTGTATTGTTATTTATACACTTTCATCCAGTTCTACTGCTCGTTTATGCAAGTCTTTCTTCGATGATTCGTTACAGAAAATCAAAATCTGAAGAGAAGGAGAACAGTCAAATCAGAGAGGGTATCATTACCATTTCCTGAAGAAATTGACTCCTCAGTCAAGTCAGGATATTATTCTCCTGATGTTCTTCCTTTTGTTTTGCACCTAGCCTTCATGACAGCTACAGCTTTCTTTGTCATGCATGTTCAGGTAACAACAGTAAATGTTTCCACAAGTAATACTTGTTTTTGGTTTGCACTCTTTGGGAAATGTTTGTAATGCTTAAAACCATTTACAGGTTGCTACACGGTTCTTATCGGCCAGTCCTCCTTTGTATTGGTTTGCTGCATATCTGATGAGCTCTCGTACGGATAAGAGGTGGTCATATTTGATATGGGTCTACTCTACAACCTACATATTCTTGGGCAGTTTGCTGTTTTCAAACTTCTATCCATTCACTTGACGGAGGCTTTTTAAACATTAATCTCGATACTAAATTACCCGGCCTACAAACAGACCCTGGTTATCAACTGAGCTTCGGAAGCTGCTTTTGTTCTTCCAAGACGTTTGTTGCAGAAGCCATAAAGATGAATCAACAGCTCATGGGTTGTTTTGGCAGAGAGTTTAGATAGAGATGATAATGAGTTGAAGACGTTGATTATGTTGGTCCAAATTTCTTGTGCAGGATTAGAGAGTTACACTGTTAAACTAAACTTATTTTTACTAACTGTCATTCTAAACAGTCATAAATCTTATTGTGCTATTAAAAAACTTCTAATTTGTTCATGTGTGTTAAAACTCCTCCAGATCTACCCTAATCTATGTATATATAAAAGACGCAAGGAATAAGGCCACCACGTTGCGCAACCTAGGATTTTTCTACGTGTCGTTCCCACGTTAAAGTCACCTAGGATATCGCCACGTAGGATTTTTTATTTTGGAAATTTATATATGTTGATATTATTTTAGGATAATATAGAAATAGGATAAATTAATCCAAAAGAGATTCTATCTAAAATAAAGATGTTACCTATTATATATATAAGGAATTAGAATAGATCTAAAAGATTTTATCTAAAATTAAAATAAATTATAGAAAATTAGATATTATATATTAAGATAGATATATTAATTTAGTTTTTCCAATTAAATTTCTATCTATTTATATGAAATAATTAAATTCGAATTTTATTTGAAATTAAAGAAAAATATTTTATCTTTGTTTTTTTTATATTTATGTAAAAGGTTTATCTTAAATAAAAATTTGATAAAAAAAATAGAACTTTCAATCTAGATAATTACTTTCCTAAATTGACTTTTGATTAAAAAAAATTACGTTATCTTTTCCTTAATTTTATTTTTGAATTATTTATGTAAATATAAATGATTTTCTTATCATTAAAAAATTCATTATTTATTTATTTTTTCCATCGTTTCTTATTAGTATATTTTTAATTCTTATTCAAATTTTTTTAAAGAATTGAATTTGTTAAAAAAAATTACAATAATTTAGATTATTTTTACCTTTTTATATTTTTTGTAAAAGATTTTTAAAATTAAATGTTTCTAATTCAAATAATTTTTATTTATATTTTTGCATAAATAAATTATCATTAAGTCATTAAAATTATAGTGGGCTCACCTTAATAATTTGGGCTCGTTTCACATGATACCAATCGTAAAATTTTATATATATATTTTTTCTAATAAATAAGTTTTCTTATATTAAATTAAAATTATATTCATTAAATAAATTAAGTATTAAATTCATGTAGTCGTGCATGGCCCGACGGGTATAACTACTACATTTTAAAGCAGAAACAATGTATGTTGAAAAAATTGCGCCATGTGGCATTTCTTGAGTAAAATAATGTTATAGTTTTTAATAATGTCATATGTATAGAATTTAAATTTAAACATATGTGTACAAAATTTAAAAATTGCTCAACTAATTCATGTTCTTTTAGTAAAGGAAAAAAGAGAATATTGAGCCTTATATTAAAATAATGCGTAAATTTTATTCATATTGACATAAAAGCAAATTAAATTTATTTATTTTAAAAAAAGTTATATTTGAATAAACCCGTACAAGGTACAGGTACTTATGCTAGTACATTATAAAGCAGAAACCAAGTTTGTTTAAAAATTTGCGTCACGTGGCAAAACCTGAATAAAATAATGGACAAACTTTTTTGATTTTTTCAACATAAAAAACTAAATAATAATTCTAGAAATCTTTATCTTAACCACTTCATAAAATAGATAATCGATTGATATCATATTAAAAATAATAAAAAAAATTAATATACACATATTCAAAAAAAAAATTTAAACAATAGCCATTACTAAATAAAAAAATGAATTTATAAAGATTGAAGGTTTTTTAGGGTAAGATTTTAGATGTTATAAAATAGATAATGTATATGTTTATTGATATTGATAAGCAATATTATATATTGTATCTTAAAATTATACGAAAATATTTTTATCGGATTATTGAAAAAAAAATTTACCGATATAAATTTCTATCTAAATCTACGCTAATACATTATAAAAGAAAAATAAATCAATATCTACCTAATAATACATTATAAAGCAGAAACCATGTCTGTTGAAAATATTGCGTCACATGGCATTCCTTGAATAAAATAATATTACATTTTTAATAATAAAAATTATAATTACTTGTATCACTATTTCTATAAATCTAATTTTTATTTTATAATATAATAACTTGATCGATATGTTGATATTTTTTATGCATATTTATTTTATCTTGTAACAAGATTTGTGATCTAAGTGTTTAATTTTTTTTATCTATATGTTGATAATAACTTGATCTAATATTTTATATTAATTTTATGCATAGCAATTTTTTAATCTTTTAACAAAAATCAAGTTTCAAGTATATAATTTTTTATCTATATGTTGATAAAATATGGACACAATCTTAAAGATTATAAATTATATATTTTTATTATAATATTATATACAAGTGCTTTAAAATTTATATTTATATCATAATATTGTATAATTTTTAATAAAATTATCCCGTGAGTATCACGGGGATTCAACTAGTTGAAAGTTATTCTTTGAGCCTACTAGAGGCCTATGTTACCTAATGGTGTTCTAAAAAACACTAGGTGGACCTGTAGTTCCATTAGTTAGGGTTTTGACGGATCTCAGTGTTTAATGGCCGCCGATGCAAGCTCCGGCATCTGAGTCGGCGGCACCAGCGGCGGTTACGTCGATGAGCGTTGATAATTTATCTCCAGTTAGGAATGCCAGTACGGGCTTTTCGCAACGCTCATGGAAAGATCTTGTGACTAATGAGGTGGGGGAGAAGAGAATGGTTCTAGATGAGCACTACTTGAATGATAACATGAGTATGTTTTTTTGCCTACACTAATGCTGATTGGGCTAGTTGTTTTGCTACACGTTGGTCCACGTCTAGTTAACATGTCTTTCTAAATGACACATTGATCTCGTGGTCAACAAAACGCTAGGTTAAATGACACATTGATCTCGTGATCTAATGAGAATGGAGAATCTCGACAGAGGTTATAAATGAGAGGAATTAAATGGGGATTAGAAATTCCGACGGGAACAGGGACCCGATAGGAATGAGGACAAGGTTAAATTTTATTCGCCGAAGGAAAATATGGCGAATGTGGAAACATATATTTAAATGGGAATGGAGACAGGGAGAAAATTCCCTATCCGAACCTGCCACATTGCCATCTCTAGTCGGACTCGAATTTTTGCGGATGGAATCGCCGAATCGAAATCTCTTAATCAAATGTTCTTGAACATCCCTACTGCAGGAATGAGCTGAACCATTACTAGAAAAGGAAAAAACTTTGAGCTCTTTAAAAAAAAAGTTTTATTGTAAATTTGTTAATTTGTTTTAATGGACCAAATGGCCTGCGCTGCAAGTCTTCTTTAGCCCGTACCAATCTTTACTCGGCTGGTTCGATCCTGGACCTAAAACCCTCGTATTCAATCTTTCTTCTCCCCTCACTTCTCCCTTCCCGCAAGAGATTTGATAGTGGGAGAGCGAAATGTGGCGGCGTCGGATTTCTACTGTGCTTAAACCCGCGGCGGAGCTCTGCTCTTCTTCCCAGCGCCAGAGTTTTGGTCGTGCTCCCAATCCGTTCCAGGTTTCAATACTACGAACCGTTCTCTGTTTAGCATTTGTATTTCATCTTAATATCTGTTTGATTCGAAAGAGAAGCGAAAACGAAAAGCTTAATACCGAATGCCTAATCGATTCTGCATAATCTTCTCTTAGGCGTTTAGTTGATCTTCTATTATTCAGTTGCTAAGTTGATTTTCAGTCCACGGGAGAAAGGACTTGAGATTATGGATCCTTTTGTTCGCGAGGAGTTAATGCATTCTAGCACTTAAATTTCTGATCATCTGTGATGTACATGAGTTGGCCTATGAATGTGGAATTAATGACCACGAATGAGAGCTATTCGTGAAGGTTAAGTCTGGTTCATCGCAATACTTATTCGTAAGTAGGACACAAAAACCAGGGACGAAGAGATGTTTAGTTTAAGTTAGATTGTTTTAGTTTTCACCAGTATTCTGAAGTGGAAGTGTTTATTTGACAAGAAGAGAATACGAGGCTGCCTGGACATCATATCATAGTTTATACCTTGCGATTGAAATCACTCAGGGGCTGTTTCTGAGTATCTTCTGGTGCATAAAGATTTGTAAGAAGTAAAGCATAAGTTAGTTATCTATTTGCTGTAGTCCATATTAAAACAAAATTGAAAACTTAGATTGTTATAGATTCTTTATTGATTTATCATTTGAGGACTCATTAGACTGAGGAAGCAAGATCCAAAATTGTGTTATATTTAGAAGTAAGTTCTGGATAGCTCTGGCATCTAGATTAGGGGAACATGTTCTTGGGCCTCATTGTGGTCAGTGACATGCATAACAAAGTTGCTCTTACCCATGGTAGGTTTTGAAGAGGCTCTCTAGATGAAATTATTGCTTAACTAGATGTCCTTGTGATTTATAGGATGATAAGGATCTTCTTGAAAGGCATCTCAAAACATACTTTTGGATTTTGAAACTGTATAACATCGATGTTCTTGTGGATCTTTTTTTTCATAATCAATAATTGAAGTAAAGAAGAGACCGTTATTCAATTTTCCAACTAAAAATGCTACTAGGATGACAAATAACCCTTGTATGAAGAAGTGCTAACCTGTTCTGCGAAAAAAGTTATGCTGCTTAATGCTTATAACTATCTCTTCACTATTTCCAAGTTTCTCTGAAGACTCGTCTTATTAGCAGAGGTTGAAGAAATAGAATCAATTCATGATTTAATGATATAAAACAGTCAATTTGAATTTATTATGAACTTAGAATATTTGACTCCCTGCCATATTAGAGACCGGTTCTAGGCTGTGTGGATGCTGGCTAGCTGGAAGGAGAATATTGTGTTCACCGAAACTGATGCTAGATAAATTACCACATAGGGATAAGATGTCAGCAAAAGCACCAGCGAAATGGATAGTAATTAGTACAATGTGTGGGAGTTGTAAGCTAAATCCACACTCTGTAATGTTCAGAGGTACAATGGAAACTCTGCTGTTAATGAATACTCACACGTAATTCCTTCTGGATAGTCTTCTTTACTTTTGCAGCAATCAGTCATTTTCTGGAATCCCTACTCTTCCCAAGCTTCTCTCAAAGCATCCAATTATGCTTGTTTCCCTTCTTAACATGCGTCTGCTAATTTGTTCCGGGTTACAAACTTACAAATTGTTTCAACAAATACATAAAGACACTTTGTGCCATATAGCTGTGCCTCTTCAGAGATGGTATTTATGAAGGATCATATTGAGGCTGATTTATGGCATACTTTTCATTTGGTTTTTAATTTCTTGTCATACATCATTCCAGATTAGTTTATTACTACTGTTATGTCATCTTGCATAATTTGTAAAAAAAATATGGATGTCAAATGACAGCTCTTTTCTTGGTTATGGATGTGGATCTATAAGAGGGTGATTCTTTTTTTTTTCTCACTTTCCTTGCAAGTGCTTTGTTGGATATAAGACTGAAATACTACTCATTCCATACCAGACAGTTTTATATAAAGAATACAACACATTGAACTATATGTTTGAATTTGCAATAGTTGGGACTTGGGTGACAAAAAGGTGGTATGTCAAATAAAGAATGTTTTCTAGCACTTTATAAAGTATTTGGGATTCTTGTGAAAGCTATAAGACTGGGATTAACATGTTTTGACGAACAATTTATGTTTTTATAAGATGCATTTAAATTTTTATGTAGGATTCTGTATAATGATAGTTTGTTACAGTTGGTGCAGAAACCAAGTCAAACAAGACAACTTTTTTCTCATGCAGGCAGAGCTTCTGAGGTGAGGGGGTTATTATCATGCTTCTTTTTCAAGGCAAAGACATACTTTTTTCTGATTTTTCTGACATTTGTACTGTGGAATTTGATCTTTTTTCCCCACCATATTCTGCAGAATACAATCAGTGGAAATGGTTAGTTCTCTTGGCAAGATCCTTTGTATTGGCTGATAAGTGATGCTTTATGTTTTGGTTTTCTTTTAATTTTGTTGTTTCCCTCGTTATACTGTGAGGCTGTGCTCTCTTCCTTTTGTTTCCCTGACATGCACGTTTGGAGGGTTGGGCAATGTATCTTTTTCGTGAGCACCGCTGAAAGTATATTTATGCACAATACGGCCTGACTGTGGAATTAAGTTAACACTTGTGATAACTGGACAAGTTTAGCCATACCTTAATATCTTTTCATTTGTGAAAAGTCACTTGTAGTGTAACTTAATGCATATTCATAAATTAAGATTGGTGCATGTGTCATGTTGGCTATCTTCTGTATTACATGCCTTTTCTATAAATTTTCTTTGTAGTATTAAATTATATGTATCTATTTTCTAAAATGCTTCTTTTTTGCTCAAATAAATAGTTTGTTTGCATGGATGGAGACAAAAATCACACTCAGTGGCTTCAATCAACCATGGATGTTTGAATCAGCAGTCTGGGATTTCTGCATCTCGACTAAGTCCATGCATTTCCAGATCCCTTGCTTCTTCATCAGGCTCTGAGCAGCCTGGGAAGAATCAGAATCAGGTCTCTGATTTCCTTGTAGGCTGTTCGTTTTGTTATAAAATATTTCTGCGGGTCTCATATCAGGTTCCTTATCATTCTTCTGTTCTCAACAGAACAAAAAGGACCTTTCAACTGTTGAAGACCCTTTTGATTCCCCCACATATCATATCCCGGAAAAGCCTGTAACATTCACAGAGGGTGCGTCGTATACCTTGGTAATTCTTGCAGGACTTGGAATTGCAGGAGCTGCAGCATATGGTGTGTTCAAGGAGCTGATATTTCAACCAAAAGAGTAACTACTAAAACAACCCCATTCATTCTTTTGGGTTCAGTATAAAAAACTTAGCTCTAGCCTCTTGCTAAGCTTGTAGTAATGTAGTATGCAACCTGCTGTAGGTACAAGATCTTTGATAAGGCGTTGGCTAGAGTTCAAGAAGATAGTCAGGTTTGTAAAGACCACCCCAATTCTATACAAACTTATATAAATGATGTAGAAGATCTAAATTGCACATGTGGAAACACATATTATCATATCCACACATGCCACAGAATCTCTCCTATTTTCCCAATAATGTTGTGAAGATATTAGGCCTGCTTCAGTTATCATGTGCTTTATTCCTTACGCTATACTGTCATTTTTCTAAGTTAGGGTACATGTGATATATTCATGTGCTATTTTCTTGTTTCAGGTCAGGATGAGAATTGGGAACCCCATAAAAGGATATGGTCAGGAAACTAGAAACCGGGCTGCACGCCAAAAGATTCCTCACAGAATATGGACAGACGAAGATGGTGTCGAGCATGTTCAAGTAAAACTTCTTGCATCTGCACTTACACTGACTCGTGTAAACTTCCTTTTCACTTTCCCTAGCTCATGACTAGTTATGTTTTGTGACATTTAAATAAATCATTTCAGGTCCTTTTCCAAATCCGTGGGCCTCAAGGCGGTGGCCAAGTACGCTGCGAGATGTTCAAAGACAGTACGGATAACCAATGGAAATTCACCTATCTAATGGTTGATATTCTGACCCCTTCCCCGGCTCACTTGATATTGGAATCCTTTTTCACTAGCTAGAATTATTCGAAAAAGATACACACTGTGCTAGCTCATGATCCTGATGTGTTCATTGTGTTACATAGAGATGAAAAAATGTTCAATAATTTTGTGTACTTTCCTGCTTGCGAAAGTTTACCCCTTTAGCATGGGAAAGAGTAAAGGCTTCATTTGTTGCTACAGAATCACCAATTTCCCCCACCTTTTATTGTTAGATTAGAAGGAACTTGATGGCTGGTTCTTTTATCTTGGAGAATTGGATACTGCATTCGTTTGGCCAAATGTTTATGCAAGAGTCGGAGGATATCTGATCCGATTTGAGTATTTGATTGATTGTACCCGGTATCCACTGGATCATGGATTCTGATCCGGTTGTGATTTTTGTACAAGATATGGTTAATTTGCTCGTCTTAAGAATGATACAAAACCATAGCTGAAATGTTATCTAGAAATCAACTTGATGTAATCTAACCCGTGATTTGTAGAAATTGAATATGAAATCACCCCACATAATTGCATAAGCCCGACAATCACTCAAGGCTAATATCTTGAAACAGACTGACCTCATAGTGGACTTCCAATTTTAGGATGTATTTGCTTTGAATCATTGGATAAGTTTGACGATAGTTGGGATCAATAGAAATGACAATAACAACATTGACCCAATGAAGTTCCGTTACAACATTGACTCAATGAGGTTCCGCTACAGTGGAATTTGGAGGATTAAGATGGGGTACCCATGCCAAAGGGAAGGGGTAAAGCCGATATACCCAAGAAAAACTTAAATTCAGCTATGTGACAATAATAACTGAATTTAGTTAGAATGCATCAAAATTGATATAGGGACTAAATTCATCTCGAAGGCAATGTATAAAAGCCAACGAGGATGAGGATGCGCCCCAAATCAATAGAACCGAAAGTTCAATTTTATTTGTAATGGATAATGCAAGTCTCATTATCGTATTTCAGAGATATACTTTGAATATTTGTAATTCTGTTTAAAAATAAATTTAACTGAAATTTATTGTTATGACAATAGGATTGACGAAAAAATTCGATATTTACAAGAGTAGAAATTGAATTTCAACCAAGTGAGAATAACACGTCTAGCAAAAATATATGAAACAAAATTTGAGACAATGTATTGAATCATTCAACTGTTAAGGGAAATAGATTATGAGCATGTAGCAACTATTCAAAGTAAACCACCTCAAACAAAAGTTGATTCTCTTCAGCCATCAATTTCCCTGTTCTCTTCTATCAAGCGACACAAATTACCTCATCAGCTCATAAGAAGCTGGCACTTCATGTAAAGGATGGCCCTTCTCGTTTCGTTCCATGATCCGTCGTGCAAGTGAAACTTGCTTCCCAACAGCAAACACAAACGCCTTCCCTGTTCCTCCAGCCCCCCTTGCAGTTCTTCCTACTCGACGAACATACTCGCTTGGGTCACGAGGGAAGTCAAAGAGCACGACGTGGTCAACCCCTGCAAAGTCAATGCCTCGAGATGCCCTGCCATAGATGTCAAAAAATATAAAGGATGATATATTGAGACTCCTAGAAAAATCATTCCAACCATGATCCGGTAGAGTTGCTATATCTATAAATTAACTACCCTACTAAGAATATAATATTTGAAAAAGGAAATGAAATCTTATTCATTAGGTTATACTAGAATGGTTCGGATTTTACCAACTCAATCGGTAGAGATAAACTAAAACTCTGCCTGACCATTCCATAGACTATAAACAGTTGTTACATACGAAGAAAATTTTTCATTACCTGTCAGTGCATATCAGGAACAAAGATTCTTTCTTGGAATGAGATTCTAAGAACTGTTTCATATTTGCAAGCCTCTTTTCTTGTTCCAGAGCTGCATGGAATGGGAGAACTTTGATTTGGTTTTCTTTTCTATCACGGCGTTTCAATGCGTTCTCAACTTTCCTGCAAGTCTCAATCTGCAAATAAAGGAAAAAAATAATGTATACCTCATTGCTTGTTTAAATGAGTAGGATTCTATAGGCAAGCACAAATGAATACCTTGTTACAAAAGATGATAGTCTTTGAAACCGGACTATCATCCACAAGCTGCAAGAGGGCTGTCTTTTTATTAGAAAATGCTGTGTCCGGTGTTTTCTCTGCTGCAGCATCCCCACTGCAATCTACAAGAACCTATGGCATAAAATACAAAACAAAATCAACCCAAATCAAGAATTTCATCCCTTAACTTTTGATCAGACCAGGTAAACTTGGGAAGGATTGGAATCAAACAAACCTCTTCAAGTCCAGTGCTTGTCCGATGCACACCGGGACCCATAATCACCTCACAGTCTGGGAAGATTTCAACAAGCTTGTTATAGATGTCCAATGGCAGCGTTGCAGTCACAAAAACGTACTGTGTTGTAATGGGAGATGTTGTCATCAAGGTTTGCAACACCGCTTCAAATTCCTCATCACCAAAGAGTATATCAACCTCATCCAGCACGGCGCTGCAACATGAAATGGCCTTATTACATGAAGGTCCTGTACTCGAGCAAGAACAAATAATGCAAAAGAAATAAAGATCATGGATGGTTACCATCGAAGATTTGTCAACTTTACGAAACCTTCTTTAACTAGATACATAAATCTCCCAGGTGTTGCTATTAGCACATCAAGATCCTGTTCAAGACTTTCTAATTGAGTCTTCTGCCTGAACCCCCCTGTCGCAACCATAGACCGAAATGGAACACCAAACTTTGACAGGGATCTGCAGTTCTTCAAAACCTAAAGAAGTTTCTCTTGGAGATTTAATATAGGTAGAAAGAAATGCATAAATAGGTCAAGTATTAAACACACAAAGTTTGAATCATTGAAGATCATTTCTACTTTGGTTATGAAGTCTTCTCCTCTTAGCACCTAAAGTATAATACAACCAATATATTGCAATGATACTGAGACCAACAGATAGCAGTTCACAAACTGAGCCCGTGATCGACCTCTATAACAGTGTGTCTCTAATTCAGATTTCGATACTTCTACTACCATCTAATATCAAGTAACACTTCAATCCACAGTAATTAGTGAAGAAATGCAACAATGCTGAATCTTTATGAAGGTTTAAATTTCACAATAATGAACAGCTATCTGGGAGATCAAGATGGTATATGTTATTCCCAGGAGTCCTGGAAGAAACAAGTTGCAACAAAAAGCCAGTACTGGAAAAAGAATATGATTATGATGCTGACCTGAGAAGCCAATTCAGCAGTTGGTACTAATATGACTGCTCGAGGACTGCGTGATGAGGACTTGCTCAGTCCTTGAAGCTCTTCTTGCCTAAGACGCTGAACGATTGGTGCCAAATATGCCAATGTTTTCCCGGATCCACTTTGATCAGCTATTATGCAACTCTTTCCTTCTAAAACTGGTTGAAATGCCATAGCCTACAGGTAAAGAGATGATCAGACACAACTCAATTGTATGTAAGGCTGCAGTACATGCATTAGGCTTCATGCAATGGGCTAATCCCAGAATATAGGGAAGTACATTCAAATTAAGTAAATCACTGAAAATTTTAGCTTCCATCAGAAACATCCTTTTTTATGCTAGCATTTTGATGGATTAACGGCAGGCGGAATTTTATTAAATATTTACCACCTACATTTAATCACACAAAATTTCAGCAATAAAAACCAGAAATCTTAGACCACATGTAAGTATAAGGGTTTAGATGGATAAACCATTTACAGGCTTCATAAATCAAAACACATCTAGCATCTTAAAAGTAAGAGGGTTTACCTGAACATGTGAACATCGTACAAAGTCCTGTCTCCTTAAAGACTCAATCACATCAGGACTACAACTCAATTCCTCAAATAATTTTCGACTAAAAAAGTCAGTGTAGCCAGACTGGTTTCCTCTATCTTTAAGGTCCCTTGAATTACGCTGGGGCCTATATGTGGCTTCTCTATCAGGGCCATCACGCCATCCTTTGGAACGGGTAGCAGAATTAGTTGATGCAGTTCTGGATGAAACTCTATCTAGCTCTGAAGACTTCTTAGACGTGATCTGATACTTGTGGAGCTGATCAACACCCTTCTTAACAGTTCTATGCTCCTTTCTCTCCCTAAATTCATCTTCAGAATCTGAAGTGATATACTGATCATCATAAAAATCACCATTAACAGTTATATCTTTTCCTAGCTCTTCTTCTTCTTCGGGTTCACTGCTTTCTTGCCTATCCCGAGAAGCCTTTTTGACCAGTTTCCTCACTTTATCCACCTTCAACCTTCCAAAGGCCCTAGATGATCTTCTCGTACTTGTGATCTGAGTATCACCTTTCCGTAGAGCAGTTTGAGGTCTGTCTCCTATGTAGAGAAATCAATTATACATGATATGAAAATGGCAAAACAGGACTAAAGAAACAGGTGAAAGACTAATGGCATAAGAGCCACTGAGACCATTAATTTCCAATCATTTTGATGACAAGAAGATTCTCATTATAAGGGCTCTCACTAGCTCAATTTCCCCAAAATGATTCTACAATTTCTCAGTGCTCAGCACAAATGCTAGCAAAGTTAGCAAACCCTATCTTGTTTGTTACATTACAGCTTATGAAAAGATCTGGACTTTCACTTAATCCCTGGTTTTGGAGCCCTTATTTTACTTTCAACTAATAATGCATGGCAAATTACAAAATGTATATTGATCTAGAGGCATAAGAGTTCAATCTTCGAAATAATTACACATGAACCTTATTGCAATTGCAACTAGAGGTGATCAAATCCAGGCTCAAACTTGAAATTAGACAGATTGACAGCTCAACTAGGCTATCACTCCAGACTCTTATGAAGCTACTAAACTTTATCTTTCTCTCTTTCTCTTTTCCTCTTTTCTTAACATCAGCTCATAGTTTTGGGTGAGCAAGCCAACTTCATCTTTTCCTCATTGACAATCCGCAAAGGTCTAATTGCAGCGGACTGTTCCAAATTACTTGGCTACTAAATTACTTATCACCAACTCTTCCTCCTAAACATTCAGCCGTCATCCACTTCTGCAAAATTCAAAAATTTCCGATTACCTTGAACAGCCTTCCTCGAAAGCTGAGCAGGATTCCAAGAAATCACGTGTTTGGGAGGAATTGGAGAATCCTCGTCCCCATCTCCGCCCCAAAGGATGACTTTCTCGCCGCTCTCTTCGTCAATTAGCTCGTATGCGCCGGGCGTGTCCATGGGCCTCTTCGTATACCCAGCCCTCACCACAATTGATGGATTCCTCTTCTTCGCTCGCATCGCCATGGCCGCCGAGCTGTAAGATAGAGTCGCTTTCCCGGGGAGCCCGGGAAACGGATGCCCGTCGATGAAGAGGTTCAGGCAACCGGGGATTTTGACCAGCGCTTTGCTGGATAACATGGCTGTTGACCGAAGAAGGCTTGAAAGGGTCTTTGGTGAGCTCTGAAGATGCGGTAATGGTGGAATTGGGAAGAGAGTGGAGTTATCCCTCCCTAGTCACTAGTCTCAGTGGGAATCAGTTTGTCCGACGGAACTTGCTGACTCGATTTTTTTTTTCTTTGAGATTATTGCAGCTTGAAACTGACCCGGATAGGTTTTCAAGTCGGGTATAGATCTTTGGTAATGTTTCGGATCCCTGGCTCTTGTACCAAGATTTATTTTTATCAACCCAATTGGAATTAGAGCCGGCCCATATAAAATGGGATGAACAAAAGCTTGTGATGGGGCCTGTCGGCCCAAGGAAATAATATAAGGACCATCGTCATCGCAAAATCTACATATGGTGACAAAAGGATTTTTTCACTAAACGTGTCACGGTTAATTACTCATCCGCCAAATGAAAAATTATAGACACTACTAGGTTTTGTGATGTTTATACGTTTTTTGAAACACTGTCATGGGATACACAAGATTTAGTTAATCTTATCTCCTTTTATTGTAGAGATCTTCCTTTTTATTTGAAGAAAATTTTATTTTAGAGATCTTATTTGCCCTCAAAACTAAGTAATTATATATTACACATCCGGCGAAACCCTAGACAAATTAACCGTAGAGCTTGAACCTTCCCATGCCGTGGACCCTAACCTCTCGAATGATGAACAAAATCCCCAATTCCATAACTCCTTCCAACCAACAACAGCAATACCAAGAGATATTGCCGCGTGAAATCTGCTTCTTGATCGGAAAACGGCTCGAGAACCCCTTGGACGTGCTATCTTTCCGATCAGTTTGCCGGACATGGCGATCCGTTCTCCCTCCTCCACTCCGATTCCCGCTCCGGGTCCCACCTCCTCCCGCCGAGAATGGGCCCCCCAACTTGATCAGGGAAGTCACCTTCTACGCCGCCAATGACACGATCGTCCGGTTTCTAGAGTGGTATCGAGGCGGCGGCGGCCGATTATCAGCCGCCGCCTTCGTCCACAAGAAACGGTGGCCCACCGGCCCGTCCGCTACCAAACTTTCTAAACTCTCCTTCCTTTGTAAGGCCTACGATCTTAATCATTTTTTTTATAACTTTGATGATATTACTAGTAGTACTGTGATCAAGGTTGCGATTCTCTGCTCGGATGGCTCGGCGAGTTTCAATCCAAATTACCCAAGATTGCGCGATCTCAAAGTGGTGGCCCACCTGAAGACTGACCGGAAACTGGCCGTGCTAAGCCTTGGTGGCGGGGCATTGATGAACAACAGCTGGGAAACCGGTTTCTCCGACGTTGCTTTTGATGACATTGTTAGGTACAACTCCTAGCTATATCAATTTAGTGTATTTTAACTTAATTCAGTTTTCTTTGTGTTTATCGGGCGCTATCCTCCTAATCATTGTATGGGTGCCCTTCGACCGTTGATGTTGATGTTGATGTTGTCTTATGTTGTTGGTGTTAGATACAAGGGTCAACTCTACGGTGCCGAGGGCTCGGGAAGAGCGATTGTTATGGATTACGACTCGTTACGTATGACCCAAGTCGCGCCTGCCTTGTTCGTCCAAGGATGGCAATGCAGCGCCAATAAATTGCATTTGGCAGTTGTGTACGGAGACTTGTATATGTTCATCAATTTGAGGGGTTTTCGGTTGTATAAGCTCAGTTTTAGGCTAGGGCAGTGGATAAGAGCTGACAAAGATTTGCCGCATCATTTTTTTGTCCAAACTGAGCAATGCAACTTTGCTGTTTCGAGGGATTTGTTCCGCCATTGTAATGATTATAGTTCTAATGGTTTGATGAAAGATCCGCTGCCTCGCTTCTGCTCATGGCCGGAGTTTGGATTCGTTCAGACTTCAGATGGATGTGGATTTAAGCCCTAAGCTCGAGATATTCCTTTCTTAATTACTTAACCACAGATGTGTTGGATCGGATCAACAATACTACCGGTTTGTGATCGAGAATGTTGCTAGCTATTTAATTATTGTGACATCTCACAATATAGATAGATATGGATATGAATTTCAATTCGCCAAGTTTGGTTGTTATTTTGTCACTTGGAGTGCGTCGTATCATGTGTTATTTGAGACTTTGCTTTTTTATTGATATATTATATAGTTTTTTTTTTAATGAAAAGGGTGATTCAGCAAGCCTCACAAAGACTCTTAGCCAATAAACAATTTCTAATGAGGTATATATTATATAGTTTGGTCAGTTAATTTGATCGTACGTAGTCCCATTGCCATACAAGTAAGGCTTGTTGTGTGGATCACCTCCAAATTAAAAGCATTAAAAAAAAACAAGCACTTAAGATTATAAAGGAAATTGCTGATCTGCGAGCTTGTCTCGATGAACTGCCGCTTGGTCGACCGACGACCGCCATATAACCTTACCGCTCGACCCGGACCCGCGCTCCAAACCGTCACTCACGTTAGAGCGCGATCGGGACCCGGATAGGTTAAGTCGGCTTAGTCGGGTATAATAGATCTTTGGTAATGTTTCGTACCCTTGGCCATCATTATTGTACCAAGAAATTTCTTTGATCGACCCAATTGAAATTTAAGCAAACCCATATAAAAATGAGATGAAGAAAAACTTGTGATAGGCCGAGGTGCCCAAAGAAATAAAAGGAAATTCCACGTGTTAACATTCAGCATGATAATCTCGAGGATTTACAAATTCCGTGTGGTAACCTTGTAGTATTATATAATGTCAAAAGTAATTGAAAATTAGCCCACAAATTTACTTAATTACACAAAACCCTCATATATTTAGGTATTCATAAAAAATTATCTAATCTATCTTTTTTAGAAAAATCACTTAATTTTATTACTTTTAGAAAAATTGTAAGAATATGTCAAATTTACAATTTTTCTAAAACATGTAAAGTTGTTCCTCGATCTTGTGTTAATAAATATTTATTATTTAGCTTTCCTATATGTTTATATTTCTTGGATTTAGTTACTTTTTAGCCAATTCTAGCAATATAAAAGAGAAACTTATAATTCTTAGCTTAATATTTTTAACCATATTTTAATAATATTGAAGAGAAACATACAATTCTTACAATCATATGGTCACACTCAACTTATGTATGATTATTTCACCAATTTAATAATATTTAAGCAATATTTATATAGGCTTTTTTATAAAAATTTAATAAACTATAAATTTTGGATATTAAAGAGATTTCAAACTCCATGTAACGTTATGTGGTCTTTTCTAGCTTAAACATGTTTACTTTTAAATAATAAAATACAAGAAATTTTGATTTATTAACCCAGACAAATTAAGTGCAAATGTGTGGATATTTTGAGTAGCCAATTTCTATTAATAAATAATAGATATTAACCAATGAAAATCAATGGTGAGTAGCTGAAATGATCTTAGTTATACAAATCACATTAGAATTTAGATTTTATTTTATATTGATTCTCAAATTAATATTATATTGATCTCGTCCAATGGACAAAGTTAGCCCTCTAGTTATTTATAAGAACTAGTATGTATTCCCGTATCTTGTACGGATTTTGCTTAAATAAAATATTAGTAATTATTTTTTCAAATACATGAATTATCTAGGAACAAACAATCATGATCTTAAGACGCAAATTAAATTTTAATTTGTATATAACTAAGATAAACTTAACGGTTTTTAGAATCTAGAACTCTTTTTTATTAGTAATACCTAATTTAATAATAAATCAAGTTATCATAAATAAATTATATTAATAAAATTATATTTTCAGTTTTTCTAGAATTTAGAACTTATTATTATTAATATTCAAATTGAATAATACTTAAAAATAAATTAAATCAAGTTATCTTAAATAAATAATGTGAATTAGTTTTTTTATTTTGTTTAAAAAATCAATAAATCAATATAAATAATTTATTTTTTAATATATAAATAAAATATTTATACATTGGTATACAATTAGATTTCATCCAATCAAAAATAGCCCAATTATATAGGATATTTAAAAGATAAATGATGTGGTTCAATGTGTGGTTGACATGTGTCATTTTATATAGGATATTTTTATTAAAATATACATATTTTATCTACAAAAAATTATTATTTCCAAAAATAATAATTATAAATTAATATAGGCGAGGATATTTTTAAAAAAACTATACATATCATATCTTTAAAATAGTATCTTATCTATAAATAATAAATAAAAATTAATATATGAAAAAATATTTAAAAAATAATATATTGATTGTTTTATTTAACATATAAATATAAAAAATTAAAAATAATCAATTAAGATATCTTAGTTAAAAAATGATTCTATCTAAAAATAAAATAAATATTCTAGAATTTGTATGATAGCATAAAAAAATATCCTAATGATCTTCTTATCTATCATATCCAAAAATAAAAGATTGTTTTAATAATGAGATTTTCTATCCTATATTCTAAAAACATGGATAAGAATTTATTATATCCAAAAATAAAAGATTAGTTTTAAAAAAAGGGTGGTGTGGTCCAATCTAAAAGTAACATGTGTCGTTTAATAATTTTTTTAACCTCCACTTTAGGTTATAGTTATGATGTATAAAGTGTAATATTTATATCAAAAAATAATATCGAATAAAGAAGGCATAAAATAATATTGTTTTCATTAACAACATTCAAATAAAAAATTAGAGACACTAGTACACTACTGCTACTACTAAGGGTTTAAACTTTTGTGATGATACACAAGATTTAGTTTTTTTTTTGGTCGAAGGAGAGGCGGTACTCTCCGTTCTCTCAAGGGGAGTTTTATTAATTAATTAAAAAATGAGCTAAGTAGTAATCAAACGGGGGATAGCTCGGCCCCTTACATCATCCAATAATAAAGCATTAACACCCCCCGGGGGGTCACACAATACATGAAAACCAATGTTGAAAGAAAAAGCAAGAGAAGCTAACAAATCCGCCACTTTATTAGCTTTCCGGTAAATATGTCGAAACTGGATAGTCCAATCTCTACTAAGAAAGCCTTGGCACTGATGCACCAGGCTGGCGAGTGGATGACTACACTCCACATATTTGCCTAGAAGAAGACACACTAATTGTGAATCCACTTCTAGAATAACCCTCCTATAGCCCTTACTCCAAGCAAGACTCAAACCGCGTAAAACACCCCATAATTCAGCCATAGGAACATAACATAAACCAATATTATGAACAAATCCTATCAGCCACTTACCATCGCTATCTCTTATGACTCCTCCTGCCCCCGAGAGACCTTCTCTAACGGACCCATTTATATTAATCTTGACCGTTCCCATCGGAGGCCGCTCCCATTGAATAAAACGTTCTTCTTTATGCCAATTCAACGAGGAAGAAGCGCGTAATGAGCAAGCCATAGCATAATCCATAGTATGTTGCAGCACAAAAGCAACACGATCCCCATCAAAGCTCCTATTGTTAAATACTCTCTCGTTGCGCCATTTCCAAATCCACCAAACAGAAGTGGCAAAAATATTAGCCAATTTTAAACCAGAACGATGATTCAAGGAACTAGAAACATTCAAGCGTAACCAAAGAACAAAATTTGATTTGAAAAACACTTCCCTGGCAAGAGGAGGGTGGAGATCAAGCCAAAAGCGTTTTTTGATGGCACAATCACGCAAAAGGTGGATCAACGACTCCTCCTCGGTTGAACACGTCGAGCAAAGGGCATTCGAAGCGAAATGTCGCCTAACCCGCTCTTGATTTGTTAAAATAATGCCTTTTAGGACAAGCCACATGAAAGTCTTGGCTCTTTCAACAACCTGCAAACTCCATATAATCATATATATAGTACGGTCAACATTTTCACCTCTCCTATGATTAGTCAACATAAGATAAGCACTGTACACATTATAAGCTCCACACGAAGAGTGCTTCCAGCTCAACTCATCAGAAATAGAATTGTCGTCCTGAATTGCAACAGAGGAGAGCCGAAGCAAGACACTAGCCGGCAAAACAGGGCTGAGTTGACTCCATTGCCAACCATTATGAGGTTTCCAGTAATCACTAATTGAACGCTGCAACTCACTTTGATTCAAATGATGATTAATGCCGTCTATCAGCCCACCATCAGTTATCCAACAATCAAGCCAGAATCGAGTAGATTTCCCATTTCCAATACACCAAGACGAGCCAGGAACAACAACCTCATTAACACCACGATGAAGGCTCGTCCAAACGTAGGACGACGATGCACAATCAAAAAGGACTGGTCGTACATATTTCTGGCGAATCACATCAATCCAAAGCCTGTTGTTTTCAGTAAGAAAACGCCAACCAAACTTTCCAAAGAGAGCAAGGTTGAGTTCCATCATGCTCCTAACTCCAAGACCACCATCTTGTTTAAGATTGCAAATTTCGGGCCAATTCACTAGGTGAATCCGCTTCTGGTCAGCACTTCCTCCCCCCAAAAAAGTCACAAACAATGGAATCAATTTTAGAACAATTTTTTTAGGAAGAACTACTGTAGCCATCGTATACACCAGAATCGCTGTCAGAACAGATTTTGCCAGGGTAACTCTCCCCGCCATACTAAGAAATCTCCCCTGCCAACCCCGAAGTTTGGAGGAAATCTTTTCAACAAGAGGAGCAAAGGTTTCAGCAGTAACACGATCATGGAATAAAGGCATACCCAAGTATGTTCCAAGATTATCAGTTAAGTCAAATCCACTTTCCCTTTTCAAAGCATCTCTAAGATTGTTGTTCACATTACTAGAGACGAAGATACGAGATTTAGCAGCATTAATACACTGACCAGATGCACGACAAAAGTGTTGCAAACGGTTTTTAACAACTCTAATCTGCTCAATCGAGGCCTCGACAAATAGAATAATGTCATCCGCAAACATAATACGAGAAAGCGCATGCCCATTGCGAGAAATTTTAATAGCCTTCCATTTTTTCATAGCAATTTCATGGAAAATCATATGGCTAAGTCTTTCAATACAAAGAACAAATAAGTAAGGAGAAATAGGATCACCTTGTCTAATTCCTCTGCTTGGCTTGAAAGATTGAGTCGTCTCCCTGTTCCATAAAAGACGAAAAGAAGTAGAGCTTAGGCATTCATGGATCCAATTAATCCAATAGGAAGAAAATCAAGCATCCTGAAGAGAGTCGATAACAAAATCCCATCGGAGTCTATCATACGCTTTCTCCAAATCAATTTTTAAGAGCATCCAACCACCAACACCCCTTTTACGACGCATTGAATGAACAACTTCCTGGGCTATCACAATATTGTATGTAATCAATCTACCAGGCAAAAAGCTACCTTGGTCAGGACCAATTAGCTTAGGAAGAACACTCTGCATTCTCTCTACCAAAATCTTCGTAAGAACTTTATAGAGAACATTACATAAGCTAATAGGACGGAGTTGATTAATACGTTTAGGTTCCCCCACTTTAGCAATCAGCGTAATCAAGGTTTCATTCAGGTCATTCGGAAGTTTTGAAGTCTCAAAAAACTTCTTAACAAAGCCAACAACAGACGTACCAATCGAAGACCAACACTTCTGAAAGAAAATTGGTTGGAAGCCGTCACTCCCTAGAGCCTTGAGAGCACCCATTTTCTTAATTGCATTCACTATCTCTTCACTAGTGACTGGCTCATCAAGAGAAATCCAATCAACATCCTACAACCTAGGGAACGCACCATGCAAAATGTCAATCGGCGTCACTTCATCAGTCGGGATAGTATAAAGATTCATAAAGAACTCAACAACATGCCTTTCTAGAGCATTTTTCTCAACAATCCAGACTCCATTTGAATCACAAAGAGTTTCCACCCTAATTTTCTTTCGTCTAACAACAGCGGACATGTGAAAGAATCTAGTATTCCGGTCCCCCTCCTGAAGCCAAAGAACTCGCGATTTTTGGAGCCATAGAAGCTCTTCCCGTTCCAAGATGATCGACAATTCAGATTGTAACTCGGCCTCCAAATCAAACAAATGCTGGGATGGAGCCGAGGATAAACTCTTTTGAGTATCTTCCAAACGTTGGACCAGCCGAGCTTTCAAGATATGAATATTTCCAAATATCCGCTTATTCCAATCAAGAAGCTTGTTCTTTAAATCCGACAAAGCAATTGGAGCATCATATTCTTCTCTCCACGAGTCTCTAACAAAGGTGAGAAATTCAGGATGCTTGAGCCAAGCAGCTTCGAACCGAAAAGGACGCCGAGGACGATTAAAATCCAATTTCGGTTCCAGAGACAGTAATACGGGCGAATTATCAGATGACAATCGTGGTAAATGACGAACAGAAGCCTCTGGCCAGAGTCGCCTGCCCGCTATATTAGCAAACACACGATCTAAGTGTTTGGCAACGAAAGTTCTATCCGTCTTGCCACGACACCAAGAATACGGTTGCCCCGAAAACCCCATGTCAATCAAACTAGCTATGTTAACAACTCTATTAAATTCATCTGAATCCTCCGATAGGTCGCCCGACCCACCTATGCGATCATCAGAGTGAAGAATGCAATTAAAGTCACCACCTATCATAAGGGGTTCCACAATTGACTCAATCTCATTTAACAAGTCCTTCCAAAAAGTCTTTCGACGTCCCGGAGAGGGCGGAGCATTAACAAGTCCTTCCAAAAAGTCTTTCGACGTCCCGGAGAGGGCGGAGCATACACCGCAACTAAATGAAAACGACACTGCCCACGCACAACAACAACATGAATAAAGTCAGCAACAATATTGACAATCTGGAGGTTAATCTTTTGGACGTCCCACAAGAGCCAAACGCTACCCGACAATCTCACTGCTTCAATACGACAACAACCCGAAAAACGGAGCCTATCACAAACCTCTTGGGACTTGTCCCCAGATATTCTTGGTTCAAAAATAGCTAAAATATCAATCGAATGATGACGAACCATATAGCGTACCGCCCTGCGGAAGCCTGGTTTACCGACTCCAAAGGAATTCCAGAAAAGACAATTCATTAACAACAGGGGGAAATTGCGGGCACTACAAACCTGGACGGTTGTGACTGTGTGACCATAGATGTCACCCCTTGGTCAGCCATATTTCTGTCGTTAAAAACCTTATCATTAACTCTCCTAGTATGAGCCTGATCATGATTATATGCCGGAGCTGAGAACTCAAACTCAGGAGCATCAGTTCGAGCCCCTTTACCTGTTGAGTTGCTAATTTAGAGTATCAGTTCAGTCTGCTTTCCAGCCTTCTTAGAATTTTTTCTCGATGGTTTTCCTTTAGAAGTGGATGCCACATAATTTGGGGGGGGGGGGGGGAGACCATCTTGTTCACCTGATTGCTGAACGGATTTTGTATTGACTCTTTTCCGGCCGAAGCCGTCACATCCTTCTGCGAGAGCTGGCTGACTCGTGTTTTTTCTTTGGTTTGTGTTTCTTTTGGCTTAATCGTAGGGGCACTTGACTGAGCTTTACCGTCATTGGTCTTTCCCTTCTCAGCCATCGAGGAAGATTTCCCCCGACGTCTTCGCTGGACGACAGTCCAAGCGCCGTATCTTGGATCATTATCGGCTGGACCCGGGGACCTCTTTGGAGCCTCTTGAACAACCGGTGAGGGAGTCTCGCCATTAGGGTTTGCAGCTGACTGGTGCATTAATGGACATTTACTTTCAACATGCCCATATTTACCACACTTAATGCAAATCAAGCGTAAACCCTCATACTCAACATGAAATTTGCAACCATTAACAGTTATGGACCCTTTTAAAGGTTTCGTAATGTCGGCTTCCATGGAAACCCGGGCAAATCTACACCTGTTCGAATACATGGTCTTCTTATCAACTTTAATCGGCTTTCCAATCCCAGCAGCAAAAGTCATCAACATTTTTTCTTCATATAGAATCATAGGAAGACCCGAAAGGCGCACCCATGTTGGTGCGGTCATTATGATATCCGTATAAGGATTGAATTCCGGGTTCCAAGGATGGATAATCAAATAGTTTCCGAAAACTATCCAAGGACCCCTAATAGAGCTTTGAGATAACCATCCTCATTGGTGAACTTCGATCACCACGTAGTAGCCATTAGGGAGGTCTGTCACTAAGACCTTACCGCTAGGTTTCCACATATCTTTGAGCTTTTTCTCCATAATAGCGTGGGGAACCAATCCTCCTAGAGGCTTGACAATCAAGGAGGATTCCCAAACCGTAGCAAGAGCTTGTAGTACCTCAATATCTACGTGAAAAACCGGGTCACCTTCATCACCATCAGGAAACGACATTGTAACCTTGCCTTTGATAAAGTCATCATCCAAGACAATTCTTTCTTCGCCATCATCTCCTCGCACAAGGTCACGCCAGGACTTGGCCGACGCTGAGTTCGCCGTCACCTTTGTCTGCACTTCTCCTCCTGTTTTCTCCACATCCATATGCATCCCAGCAGCCTCCGACGAAGACGCCAGAACCCTCGGGGGGCCAGCCGGCGGCACGCTCATGGACCACGTAACTCCAAAACCTTAATCGCCTATTTTGGAGCGCGTTTCCTAAACTGTCTGAGTTTCTTTCTTTTGATTTAATACACAAGATTTAGTTAATACTCCGTAATCTTAACTCTTTTTATTTTAGAGATCATCCTTCTTAGTTGAAGAAAAATTTATCTCAGAGATCTTATTTTTGCCTGATCTCAAAAAAAAAAAAGAGAACTTATTTGCCTTAAAACTAAGAAATTATAAACATGCACTTAATAAATATTCATACATCTCCAAACCCTAGACATTAACACCCATGTGACCATGTCGTCCCTAACCTCTCGAAGGCGCTTTAGGGTCCGTTCGGCAACAATGTACTTATATGAGTTGATGTTGATGTAGTTGATGCTGAAATTATGTGTTGAAATTAGTAGTTAAAATGAGATGTTTATCTTTTGTATAAGCTACATAGTGTTTGGGAAAATAGTAATTTACGAGAGTTAAAAAAGCAAGTAAAACGGTTAAATTAAATTTCAACTACTTAAGATAAACACATTTCAACTCCATAAGGTCCTCTCCCTGCCTTATTTTTTTTCCAAAATTTCAATTAGTATCAACTAGTATAAACACATTTCAACTATCACACCCGAACACTCATGTAATTGACATTTTTTTCATTTCAACTACATAAACTCATTTCAACTCCCATTTCAACTCTAACGAACGGAGCATACAGATGAACAAAATCCCGAATTCAACAACTCCTTCCAACCAACATCAATACCAAGAGATATTACCGCGTGAAATCTGGACCTTGATCGGAAAACGACTCGAGAGCCGATTGGACGTGATATCTTTCCGATCAGTTTGCCGGACATGGCGATCCGTTCTCCCTCCTCCGCTCCGATTCCCGCTCAGGGTCCCACGTCCTCCCTCCGCCAAGTTAGTCTCCATCTTTATCAGGGAATTCACCTTCTACGCCGCCAATGACATGATCCTCCGCTTTGTATTCGTCCACAAGCAACGGTTGGTCTCGGGCAAGAAATTGGGTCCCCCGCGGGCTACCCAACTCTCCAAACTTACCTTCCTTTGTAACGCCTACACTCTTAATCCTCATTATTCTTTTTATCACTCTTGGTTTGATGGCATTACTAATGATGTGCTCAAGGTTGTGATTCTCTGCTCTGATGGCTCGGTGAGTTTCAATCCAAACTACCCAAGATTGCGCGATCTTAAGGTGGTGGCCCACCTCAAGACTGACCGGAAACTGGCCGTGCTGAGCCTTGGTGGCGGCGCAATGAACAACAGCTGGGAAATCGGTTTCTACGACGTTGCTTTTGATGACATTGTTAGGTACAATGGTCAACTTTATGGTGCCGAGGGCTCAGGAAGAGCTTTTGTTATGGATTACGACTCGTTACGTATGACCCAAGTCGCGCCTGCCTTGTTCGTCCAAGGATGGCAAGGCAGCGCGAATAAATTGCACTGGTAGTGGTGTATGGAGAGTTGTATATGTTCATCAATTTGAGGGCGGGTTTCAGGTTGTATAAGCTCAGTTTGAGGCGAGGGCAGTGGATCAGAGCTGACAAAGATTTGCCTGATCACTTTTTTGTTCAAACTAAGCCATTCAACTTTGCTGTTTCCAGGGATTTTTTCCGGCGTTGTCATGATTATAGTTGTAATGGTTTGATGAAATATCCGCTGCTCCAGTTGTGCTCTTGGCCGGAGTTTCAATTCGTTCGGTTTGAAGTGGATCACCCCTTTATTCACCTCATGATATGTCGCCGGCGCCCCAGATATCTCAAGTTTCGCCTCCGCCGCCTTCAGAGATTGTTTGATCTTCTACCCCTTTCTTAATTACTTACCACACAAGTATTGGAATTAATACTGTGATGGAGAATGTTACTAGCTATTTAGCTATATAATTATTTTGACCAATGTTCTGAAAAAGACGTTAGGGATTACCTAGTGCTGGCCGGTTGTTTAGGCGGTCCTAGACGAGAGCCTAAAACGTCTAGAGGGACTGAACGACTAGGAGGGTTAGGAGGGCCTAGGCAGAGTTTAGACGGTGCTAGACGTAATTTTTTAGAATAATCATTGTGACATACAGAGAGATATGGATATTAATTTAGATTTTGCTTCTCTACCTTTTGATTGAGATGCTATATTTGTAATTTGTCGGATGATATATTACATAGTTTGGTCCGTTAATTTGACTTGAATTTGACCCATCTCTTAATTCGGCTTGAATTTGCTATGCTTGCATGTAGTCCCATTTCCAAAGTATACTTTGATACGAGCAAGAAACTAAGGCCTGTCACATAGATCACTTTTAAAAAAGCATTAAAAAAACAAGCATTTGAGATGAAAGAGGAAAGTCCGGGCCAATAGAAATAAGAAAAGTTCTATTGAGTTTTGCCACCAAACAAGAGCTCGGACATTGAAGTTGAAGTTTTGCACATTTATATTATGACACTTTGTTCGTGAGTTACCGTTGTCGCTTGAAGGTCATTTTGGTGTCTTAAAAAAAGCTAACATGACGAACTATATTCTATCTTTTTACTCCGAGCCAAATTCTCATTCAAAGGGGGGTCAACATTGTGCATCAGCGTCAGTTTCCTTATTGGGTTATGCGCTAGCCGCACAATCGTACACCTCTAGACATGTTCCGACTTTAGTCGATCATGCGGTTCAGCTGAGGCACTCCTTTGCTTCTCTTGCGCTGCAATCTTCTTTGCTCATGTGTTGAGACTTGTCTTATGTGTTTTTATTTTATTTCTTTATTTCTCTTAGAATTTATTAAAACTTTAGATTTTTTTATTATTATTTGATGATTATCTTATCGAGCTTGTAAGACTATATTTTAATTTAATAAAATGCAAAAACTAGAGTAAGTCGGATTAATTTTACGCAAAACAAAAAACACGTTATGTTCTTGAGGGTAAGAAGCTTTCAATTAAAGAACCGTGAGAAGCGACATTTAATCAGATCTAGATTGTAAAATTTGATTTAGAGTTGGTTTAAACCTTGAATTTACAAAAATGTTTCAGAATATAAATTAATTGAATTTATAAATATTAAAAGTTCCTTTCTAAAAAATAAAATCCAAACTAAAGCTCTAGTGCTAATAATGAATTTTATAATTCGAGATATCCCAACAATAACTTATTGTTTCAATGTTTTCGGGTTCAATCACATTATAAAAGTAGGAAGTTTAACAAAAGATAAATAATGACTTGTTACAAGTGGTTTGTATACGTCAAATCTTCAAACGTTTATAACTTTTTGCTCAAATATCAGAATGGAGCTTATAATATATCAAATCGAAGCTATTGACAAGAGGAACGTATATACGGAAAAAAAATTGGATTGGGGCCCGCCCCAATATAGCTCCGCCCCTGACCACGAGGAACCGTCTTTCCTAGCGACTAGCTATCCGCCACCCTGATCTTCTCCCTCCAATTGTCCTTACATTCTGCTAGCTTTGCTGAAATCCTCAACTGGTTGATATCCTGTCTTATGCTATCCCTCCAGCATTTCTTAGGTCGTCCCCTGCCTCTGCGAAGTCTCCAAGGTCCAAGCTCTCACATCTACGGATTGGCTCCCTTGCACCCCGCCTTTGCACATGTCCGAACCATTAGAGTCTCAATTAATTCTCTTAGCTTATCCCATATACTAGCCACCCCTACCTTGCTCATGATCTCTTCATTTCTGATCCTATCCCGTAACGTGTGCTCGCACATCCATCTTATAGCATATATCCTCATCTCAGCTACCATCACTCTCTACTCATGTGCTCTTGTGGCTATGGCGGGCCTAATAACTGACTTGTAAAACTTACCCATGAGCTTTAGCGGTACCTTCTTATCGCAAAGAAGTGAAAGAACCGTTGATGCTACCTTCCACTTTTGCCAGCCTATCTAAAGCCGATGCGTAATAATATATTAGATTTTTTTTATTTCCTAGTTATTTTAGAGAAAAAATTTCGAACAATAAAATATTTCTTAGAATTTAATAATTTTCTTCTTTTTCCTTTAATTCTTTTTATATTTATACTTTTGAACAATGACATGTATATTGAAGATTGTTAAATTTAAATATTATGAAATATTTTATATATTTTTGATAATCTTGTAAAAAATTACAGATTTGTAGAATTGGATAATTTTTTTTATTTAAGGGTTATTTTGCCAAAAATTGCCAAATCCAAATCTTATAGCAGCTTGAAACCGACCCGGATAGGTTTTCAAGTCGGGTAAAGATCTTTGGTAGACCTGTCAATCGGGTCGGGTCGGGCGGATTTGGGTTCGGTCATTTCGGGTTTGGGTTGAGTCGGGTTGGGTCGTTACGGGTTAAACCGGGTCGGGTCGATGCGGGTTTTCGGGCGGGTCAAGTTGACCAGCGGGTCAAAAACATAGAATTTTTATGATTATTAAAATAGATTTTTAATTAAATAATAATATTTAATTATAATATATTATTTTTATGTATTTTAATGATAAAATATATTATATTTTCTAAAATAAATTTTATAAATTTACTAAATCGGTTAACCCAACGGGTTTCGGGTTCTATCTGGTTTAGTTGATTTCAGGTTCTGGGTTCAAATTTTCGGATCTTGACCCTAAAATTATCGGACGGATCGAGTCAGGTTAGCGACTTCGGTCAGTTTTTTACAGCTCTAATCTTTGGTAATGCTTCTGACTAGACCTGTCAAAACTTGACCCGACCCGATCCGCCCGAAGTTTTTTGGGTTTAAACCCAACCCGAAAATCAATGGGTCAAGAGTAACCCGAACCCGGTCGACCCGGAAAAAACTGGGTTGGGTCACCAACCCGTTGGGTTGACCCGATCAACCCGATAGAATATTATTTCAATTAAAAATTCAATATTTTATTATAAGTTTTGTATAAAATTATTATTAAATAATATTTTATATAATATAATATTATTTATTTTAATAAATATAAAGATAAAGGTTAACAAAATTGATGATCATGACCCGTTGGATCAACCCGAACCCGTACCAAACCCGTAACAACCCGGTCCATATGAACTCGGAAATTTTACGACCCGACGACCCGTGACCTATTTTGACCCGAACCCGACCCACCCGACCCATTTGACAGGTCTACTTCTGACCCTCGGCCCTTGTACCAAGAAAAAAATTTGATCAACCCAATTGAAATTAGAGCCAGCCCATATAAAATGGGATAAACAAAAAGCTTGTGATGGGCCCAAGGAAATAATATAGGACCATTCTCATTGCAAAATCCACATACGGTGACAAAAGGATCTTCCTTTGAAGAAAATATTAGTATATTACACATCCGGCGAAACCCTAGACAAATTAACCGTAGAGCTCGCATCTTCCCATGCCGGCCTCAAGTATCAGATTAACACCCATCAAAAATCCCGCCATGTCGTCCCTAACCTCTCGAACGAGCTTTATACAGATGAACAAAGAGATATTGCCGCGTGAAATCTGCTTCTTGATCGGAAAACGGCTCGAGAACCCCTTGGACGTGCTATCTTTCCGATCAGTTTGCCGGACATGGCGATCCGTTCTCCCTCCTCCACTCCGATTCCCGCTCCGGGTCCCACCTCCTCCCGCCGAGAATGGGCCCCCCAACTTGATCAGGGAAGTCACCTTCTACGCCGCCAATGACACGATCGTCCGGTTTCTAGAGTGGTATCGAGGCGGCGGCGGCCGATTATCAGCCGCCGCCTTCGTCCACAAGAAACGGTGGCCCACCGGCCCGTCCGCTACCAAACTTTCTAAACTCTCCTTCCTTTGTAAGGCCTACGATCTTAATCATTTTTTTTATAACTTTGATGATATTACTAGTAGTACTGTGATCAAGGTTGCGATTCTCTGCTCGGATGGCTCGGCGAGTTTCAATCCAAATTACCCAAGATTGCGCGATCTCAAAGTGGTGGCCCACCTGAAGACTGACCGGAAACTGGCCGTGCTGAGCCTTAATGGAGGCGCGATGAACAACAAATGGGAAACCGGTTTCTGCGACATTGCTTTTGATGACATTGTTAGGTACAAGGGTCAACTTTATGGTGTCGAGGGCTCGGGAAGAGCTATTGTTATGGATTACGACTCGTTACGTATGACCCAAGTCGCGCCTGCCTTGTTTGTCCAAGGATGGCAAGCTGGCAGCGCGTATAAATTGCATTTGGTAGTTGTGTACGGAGAGTTGTATATGTTCATCAATTTGAGGGAGAGTTTCAGGCTGTATAAGCTCAGTTTTAGGCTAGGGCAGTGGATCAAAGCTGACAAAGATTTGCCTGATCATTTTTTTGTCCAAACTGAGCAATGCAACTTTGCTGTTTCGAGCAATTTGTTCCGGCGTTGTCGTCGTAATGGTTTGATGAAATATCCGATGCCTCGCGTCTGCTCATCGCCGGAGTTTGGATTCGTTCGGATGGATGTGGATTTAAGCCATCAGCTCGAGATATTTCTTTCTTAATTACTTGACCACAGAAGTGTTGGATCGGATCAACAATACTACCGGTTTGTGATCGAGAATGTTGCTAGCTATTTAATTATTGTGACATATAGATTCGCCTGCTTTGGTTGTTATTTTGTCCGTTGGAGTGCGTCGTGTCAATGTGTCATGTGTTATTTGAGACTATGCTTTTTACTGATATATTATATAGTTTGGTCAGTTAAGTTGACTTGAATTTTGCTCGGCTTGCATGTAGTCCCATTCCCATACGAGTAAGGCTTGTCGTGTGGATCACCTCCAAATTAAAAAGCACTTAAGATTATAAAGGAAATTGCTTGGTCGACCGCCATATAACCTTACCGCTCGACCCGGACCCGCGCTCCAAACCGGCCGTGACTCACGTTAGAGCGCGATCGTGGACCCGTATAGGTTAAGTCGCGAATAATAGATCTTTGGTAATGTTTAGGAATGTCCAACGAGTCGACTCGCAACCCGTTTTACGGGTTACAAGTCAACCCGACAATTTATTTGACCGTTTTAATCCATTTTGACCCCTAAAATTCTATTTCTCCCTTTCACTAACTATAACAATAACATTTTATTGTTATTTAACTATTACGGGTCGCGAGACTCGAACTCCAGACGTAGGCGTTTGATGGGACAAAACTCTCCGCTGAACTGGGGTGGCAATGACCAAAAACTATTATGGGTCGACCCGTAACTCCTAAATTCAAAAACACAATCTGACTCGTAACTCGTAAAAATCAGATCGATTTACGTGTTAACCCAGCCGTTGGATAGCCCTGGCTAGTAATGTTTCGTACCCTTGGCCATCATTATTGTACCAAGAAATTTCTTTGATCGACCCAATTGAAATTAAAGCCAACCCATATAAAAATGAGATGAACAAAAGCTTGTGATAGGCCAAGGTGCCCAAAGAAATAGGCGAAATTAATTCAAATATTACAACCTTTTAGGGGGTGTGTAAACGGTGACACAATCTTTAGGGGTGTGAATTCAATATCACGACCTTAGTTAAAATAGTGAAAACGCTATTATAAGCCCATCGTCGGTGCATAAATCGTATGAGTTGGATATCGGAAAATGACATGACATGTCTAGGTGGCATAAAAAGTCAAGTGAGGGGCATATGATCATTTTATATTGTTTATTATATTTTTCTCTTTTCTTTGTACTCATTATTATTTATTATATTTATCCCTTTTGTTTTTTAACGTGATAAATTTAAAATTTTGGGCACTCTTTCTACCATTTTTATACCTCATTTCAAGTTTTTTTTTTAAAATTTTCAACTTCAGTACGCGACCTGGGCAAAAAAAAAAACCAACACCTACTCATAAAATAAGTAATTAAGATATATATCCTGGGTAAAAATGAGTAACAACAATATACAAAATGGACAATAGGATAATATCATTATAAAATAAAATCAACATCTACTTAAAACTAGTGTCATGTTTAAAAGCATCATGAGCATGATTTATGGACACAATTCTTACATGACGGGGATTCACAAAAACTGAACAAAATATCACCCCACATAGTCATAATAATAACCTAAACATAGCCATATACTATAATATATTGCTACATAATTGCAATAACTTTGGTAGATCTAATCGAGTGGCAAAGGCATCCATCAACAATAATGTAAAGAAATACTTACTGGCAATGCCAATCGAATTGAAGGAGAAGGTTTTCTAGGGGGTTGTACTAGTTTAGCGAAGTAAAATAATATGCCAAATATATGTTTAAAAAACATATGCCCCTCACGTGACTTTTTATGCCACCCCTAGACTTGCCATGTCATTTTCCGATATCCAACTCATATGATTTGTACATCGGCGATGGGCTTAAGATAGCATTTTCATTATTTTAACTAAGGTCGTGATATTGAATTCACACCCTAAAGATTGTGTCACCGTTTACACCCCCTCAAAGTTTGTAATATTTGAATTAATTTCGCCAAAGAAATAAAATAAGGATGTTCGCAAAATCCACAACGGTGCAACTGACATTTTTCTTTACAAACATGTAAAGTTGTCCCTTGTGTCAATAAATATTTAACATTTGTTTATCAAAAAAAATACTTAACATTTAGTTTTTCTTACATGTTTATATTTTTTGGATTTAGTTAAATATTTTTTAACCAATTCTAGCAATATAAAAGAGAAACATATAATTCTTAGCTTAATATTTTTAACCAATTTTAATAATATTAAAGAGAAATAACCAATTTTAATAATTTTAAAGAGAAATATATAATCCTATGGTCACACTCAACTTATGTATGATTACTACAACAATTTAATAATATTTAGTTTTTTTTATTAAAATTTCATAAACTATAAATTTTGGATATAAAGTGCTTTCAAATTCTGTGCAATTTTATGTGGTCTTTTCTAGCTTAAACATGGTTACTTTTAAATAATAAAATACAAGAAAATTTGATTTATTAAGCCAGCCAAAGTGCAAATGTGTTGGATATTTTGAGTAGCCAATTTCAATCCTATTAATAAATAATAGATATTAATTTGTAACCAATGACAATTAATGGCGAATAGCTGAAAAGATCTTAGTTGTACAAATCACATTAGAATTTAGATTTTATTTTATATTCATTCTCAAATTAATATTATATTGATCTCGTCCAACGGACGTGATTATGATTAGTACTCTAGTTATTTGTAAAAATGTATAAAATGTAATATTTATATCACACAAATAATATCGAATAAAGAAGACATAAAAATAATATTGTTTTCATTAACAACATTCAAATAAAAAATTATAGACACTACTACTACTACTAAGGGTTTAAACTTTTGTGATGATATACACGATCTATAACTATATATTAAAGTTGTCCCTTTTCGAGCCATCAGAACGATTCTGGCCTCACCTATTTACAAAATTAATTTTTATTTTTAATACTTTAACTTTATCCTATTATATTCCTCTTTAACTATTTAAATCTATCTTTAACATCAAACAAATATCTATTTAGTATAACAATATCTTTTGAAAACTTCCTTATACAAATATTTAAAATTAAAGATAACAAATTTAAAATATTTTTAAATAAGTATAAATATATTTTACTTTTTAGCATGATATCTTTTCACGAAATTATTTATAGATATATTTTTTATTTTATAATAAAAAAATTAATGATAAATACTTATAATGTTTAAAAATAAAAAATAGGTAATATCTATAACTATATATTAAAGTTTTATCTTTTCGAGTCACCAGAACGATTTTAGCCCCACCTGATATTTAAAAAAATAATTTTTATTTCTATTATTATAACTTCTTTCTATTAAATTCTTTATAACTATTTAAATTTATCTCTAACATCCAAAAAATATCTATTTAGTATAATAATATTTTTTAAAAACTTCCTTATACAAGTATTTAAAATTAAAGATAAAATATTTAAATATTTAAAAATAAAAATAAATATTTTATCATATATCTTTTGATGAATTTATTTATAGAAATATAGTGATTTTCTTTTATAAAAAATTATTGAATAAATAGTTAAATTTTTTAACATTAATAAAAATGGATAATAAAATATTTAATAGATATTGAAATATTTGATAAACTCTAAATTTACGTACATGAAAAGTAATAAAATAGGAAGAATATAAAATAAATTACTTATATTAAAGTTTATCTTATATTTTTATTTATTTATTAATATTCTATTTATAATGTTTATAAAATATCGAATCGTAGTCGTACATGGTACGACGGGTAAAACTAGTTTAGTTAATAATCTTAACTCGTTTTATTTTAGAGATCTTCCTTCTTATTTGAAGAAAAATTTATCTTAGAGATCTTATTTGCCTTAAAACTACTAAGAAATTATAAACATACACTTCATAAATACGGAATACTAGCATATATTCCCGTACCTTGAACGGGTTTTGATTAAAAAATTAAATATTTTATTTCAAATACATCAATTGTATAACGACAAATAATCATGATTTTTAAACACAAATTATTTCTTAATTTGTATAAATAAGATAAACTTAAATGTTTTCTAGATTCTAGAATACTTTTATTATCATTAATATCCTAAATTGAATAATAAATCAAGTTAGCTTAAATAATTTAATTTAATAAAATCTACCATTTAAGTTTTTTCTATAATATAAAACCAATAATAATTGATTAGGAAAATAAATTTTACGTATCCAAAAATAATAATTAAAAAAATATGGTTTTTATTCACAAACCTTGCACATGATTTATTATATTATTTAATATTTTGAATTTAATATTAATCATCATTTCAAAATAATTCAAATATAATAGTTATTTTCTTAATATTTTTAAAAAATAGTAATATTTTTATATTAATATTTTAAAAATATTTTATAATGAAGATTATGTTTCTATCCTTGCCAAATTTTAAGATATCTAAATATGATTGTCGTAACATTATTATATTAAATAAATTATTTCATAATGAAGAGTATGTTTCTTGCCAAATTTTAAGATCTCTTAATATACTTGTATATTAGTAACATTATTATATTCAATAAAATTGTTCCATAATTGACTATGCTCCTACACAACTTGCCAAATTTTAAGATCTCTAGATATAATTTTATATTAATAATATAAGGAATATTATTATAATATAAGAATGTAAATACTTAAATAAACGAAGGACAAAGAGGTAAATGGAAAAATTAAGACGCCTATGTGGCATAGTTAAGACGACGACACGTAGGATAGAGGGATTCGACTTTAGTTATAGTATATTGATTAGTAGATCTCCAAACCCTAGACATCAACACCTAACAAAAATCCCGCCATGAGGTTTATGCAGATGAACAAAATCCCCAAATCCAGAACCCTTTCCGCCCAACACCACCACCACCAAGAGAATTACGCACTGATATTACCGCGGGAAATCTGGGTCTTGATCGGAAAACGCCTCGAGAGTCGATTGGACGTGCTATCTTTCCGATCAGTTTGCCGGACATGGCGATCCGTTCTCCCTCCTCCACTCCGATTCCCGCTCAAGGTCCCACCTCCTCCCGCCGAGGAAGTCTCCGAATTCATCAGGGAAGTCACCTTCTACGCCGCCAATGACATGATCGTCCGGTTTGTAGAGGGGCGGCATCGAGGCGGCGGCCGGTTCTCCGTCACCGCCTTCCTCCACAAGCAACGGTTGGCCTCGGGCAAGAAAGTGGGTCCCCCGCGGGCTACCCAACTCTCCAAACTTACCTTCCTTTGTAACGACTACGCTCTTAATCCTCGTTATTCTTTTTATGAGCCTTGGTTTGATGGCATTACTAATGATGTGCTCAAGGTTGCGATTCTCTGCTCTGATGGCTCGGTGAGTTTCAATCCAAACTATTGAGTTATATTTAGTGTATTTTGATATATATTTTATGTATAGAGAAAATAGAAAATCCTTGAGGCCCAAGTCTCTTTAGTTTGTATAAATACCCTTCAGTTAATTAATGAAATCAGATTTTCAGCCTCAAAATAATTCTACATGGTACCAGAGCATATTTTTTCTTTGCCCTAATTTTAGCCGCCCCTGTGCCGCCTGTTTTTTTTCTGATTCACGATGACTGATGACAAGAAGCAGAAGGGTAGTATTTCGGATGGATTGGTTGCTTCGGGTGTGAAACCCGCTAATTCTCCCTACTATCTTCATCCGTCGGATCACCCCGGCATGAAGATTTGTTCTGTTGTTTTAAAGACTAATAACTATCAAGAATGGGATATTTGTTTTCGCAACGCGCTTAGGGCCAAGCGGAAGCTCGGTTTCATTGACGGAACGATTGAACAGCCTAATGATGCGGCTGATTTGGATGATTAGACTAGCGTGAATTCAATGCTAGTCGGGTGGATTATTTAGTCTATGGATGAGTAGATTCGATCGACCATTACCTATTTTGATACTGCACGAGCATTGTGGGAGGATCTTCGCCAACGATTCTCGATTGGAAACGAACCTCGGGTTCAACAGTTGCGATCCGATTTGGCCAAGACTACTCAGGCTGGCCGATCAATTGCTGTTTACTATGGCTGTTTGAAGAAAATTTGGGATGAATTGGCACACTATGTGCCAGATCGTTCGTGTACTTGTGGCAAGTGTGTTTGCACTTGGTCGAATTCAGTGGCGCTTGATCGAGAACACGAACAAACTCACCAATTTCTGATGGGTTTAGACTCGAAATATGGGACTGCACGCTCGAGCATCCTGTCCCAAGAGCCTTTGCAACGGCTGAACAGGGTGTATGCGCTCCTGATTGCGGAAGAACGCCAGCAGAGTGTCGCGTCTGGTGAGAAAGTGCCAGACGGCGGCGTGTTTGTTGTCCGAGGAGGAGGATGCTCCGATCGGCGTGATGGTGAGCGGAAAGACGTTGCCGGTTGCAGCAGCGATCGACGTCCGCGTGAAGGTGATTCTGACCAGCGATCGCTGGGCCGTGGGCGCGGTGGTTATGAACGACCAGTTTGTCATCATTGTGGCGAGGTAGGGCACATCAAAAAGTCTTGCTTTAAAATCATTGGGTATCCCGACTGGTGGGATCGTGATCGTGAGGCTGATCAAGGGCAACAGCGGGCCGATCATGGCTCGTCTGATGGAGCGCGCGGGCGAGGACGGGGCAGAGGCTGTGGACTCGCTAATGCTGCTCAGTCCGGGCATGCCCCAGGGAATTCGAGTGGGGGCTGGTCAGGCGGAGATCGCGTCGGGACTGGTTTTACCGATGCACAATGGTTCACTCTCATGTCTATGATACAATCCGCTAATGTTGTCGGGTCTTCAAACAAATTGTCTGGTATGTTTTGTTTCAAATGGATACTTGATACGGGGGCTTCGTTTCATATGACTGGGGATGCCTCACTTTTATGTAATTTGAAGAATGTGACAGAATCAACTATTTTGCTTCCTAATGGTTTGTCTACGGTTGCCAAATCAGCTAGCAGCCTGAAACTGAGTGACAATCTTATTTTGCATAATGTTCTTTTGGTGCCAAACTTGCAATGCAATCTGATATCGATCTCTCAACTACTAAAGCATCAGAATTATATTGCCACTTTGACTGATCGGCTATGTGTTTTACAGGAACGGGCTTCGATGATGCTGATTGGAGCGGGTGAGGAGCGCAATGGGGTTTACTGGCTTCGTGCAGTGGCGCCGACATCATACATTTCACGGTTAGAGGCCGATTCACCCGCCCTTTGGCATTCCCGTTTTGGACACCCGTCTTTATCTGTTCTTAGTTGTTTGCCTAATATCAAAATAAACGGATCCCTTGACCCGTGTGATAGTTGTCATAGAGCAAAACAGACTCGTTCTAAGTTTTCTATTATTAACTCTCATGCTTTGGATATTTTTGATTTGGTACACTGTGATGTTTGGGGTCCTTATCGGACTCCATCCTATTCCGGTGCTCATTATTTTTTAACTTTGGTTGATGATTGTTCTAGGGGTGTTTGGATATTTTTGATGAGACATAAAACTGAAGTTGGTTCTTTGATTCATGAATTTTGTGCAATGGTTGCTCGTCAATTTGCAAAACAGGTTAAAAAGTTCCGAAGTGATAATGGGACTGAATTTATTAGTCTTCGATCTTATTTTGCCATAAATGGTATTATGTTTGAAACTTCATGCGTTGGGACACCTCAACAAAATGCTAGAGTTGAACGAAAACACCGTCATATTTTAAATGTTGCTAGAGCTGTTCGTTTTCATGCAAATTTGCCATTGTCATTTTGGGGGGAATGTGTGTTGGCTGCTGGTTATTTAATTAATCGGACCCCTACACCACTTCTTCAAAACAAACCCCCCTATGAAGTCTTATTTGGTCGAGCTCCATCTTTTTCGCATTTACGTACTATTGGTTGCCTTTGCTATGCATCTGTCATACCCCGCTCTTCAAATAAATTTGCACCTCGTGCCCGAAAATGTATTTTTATTGGATATCCTAATGGTCAAAAAGGATGGCAAGTTATTGATTTTGAAACTAAAGAACGTTTTGTTTCGTCTGATGTTGTGTTCTATGAATCGCACTTTCCTTACAAGCTCGCCCAAACCCAACCCAGTTTGGCCTTGACTGAATCTGATCCTCTTCATGCGTCCATTTTTGATGAATTGCCTAGTCCTGTTCCCTTGACGCAGACGGATGAGAGGGGGAGTGGGGTTCAATCTCCTCCTGTGCCCGTTCAAGAACATGTCCAAATCTCCACAAACAACCATTCACAAACAAATGATAGGGGGAGTGGGGTTCAATCTCCTCCTATTTCTGTTCAAGACACCTCCTATCCTAGCTCCTCAAACGACCATTCGCAAACAGATGAAAGGGGGAGTGGGGTTCAATCTCCTCCCATCTCTGTCCAAGACAATGTCCGTCGTTATACCCGTGATCGTGTCCCCTTTGTGAAATTAAAAAATTATGTTTGTCACACTGTACGACAGCAGGACGCCTAGGAGCCTCTGCAATCTTCTCCGTCAGTGTTATCAGGTACCTCCTATCCCATAGCTCATTATGTTTCATATGATCGTTTTTCGCCTAGACATCGTGCTTTTATTGTTGCTGTTCAGTCTGTTACAGAACCGACTTCTTTCTCTGACGCTGTTCGTAGCCCTTTGTGGAGAGAGGCTATGAAATCTGAAATTGATGCCTTGGAACGCAATGGCACTTGGACTTTGTCTGCTCTTCCTAAAGGGAAGAAACCAATTGGTTGTAAGTGGGTTTTCAAAATTAAGTATAAATCTGATGGCTCTGTTGAGAGATATAAGGCCCGTTTGGTTGTACTTGGGAATAATCAGAAAGCTGGTATTGATTATAATGAGACATTTGCTCCTGTTGCAAAGATGGTTTCAGTTCGTACGTTTCTGGCAGTTGCTGTTGCTAGAAATTGGGAGCTTCACCAGATGGATGTTCATAACGCCTTTCTGCATGGTGATTTAGATGAGGAGGTCTACATGAGACCTCCCCATGGGTTTTCTGGTTCGACCAATGGACGGTTTTGTAGGCTTAATCGCTCGTTGTACGGGCTTAGACAGGCTCCTCGGAATTGGTTTGCTAAGTTGGCCTCGGCTTTAGGCAAATTTGGTTTTGTCCAATCCTTGGCCGATTATTCACTGTTTTCTTACAATAAGTCTGGTGTCACTCTGCATGTTCTTATTTATGTGGATGACCTCATTATTGTTGGGAATAATTCTGCTGCCATCTTTAGATTCAAGGATCAGCTCAGTTCTTGTTTTCACATGAAAGATCTGGGGTCCTTGAAGTATTTTTTGGGTATTGAGATAGCTCGTTCTCCTCAGGGTCTATTTCTTTGTCAGCGTAAATATACCTTGGATATTTTGTCTGAGGTTGGTTTGCTTGCTGGTAAGCCTTGTGATTTTCCTATGGAACAGAATCATAAGCTGGCCTTGTCTACTTCGTTGCCGTTTGCTGAGCCTGATCGTTATCGACGTCTTGTTGGACACCTTATTTATTTGACCATTACTAGACCGGAGATATGTTATGCCGTTCATACTCTTGCTCAGTTCATGCAGTCTTCTTTAGTTGATCATTGGGAGGCAGCCACCAGAGTCTTGCGTTATCTCAAGAGTCATCCAAGCCAAGGAGTTTCTGTTGTCTAGTTCCTCTAGCCTTGAGTTGACTGCTTTTTGTGACTCCAATTATGCTACGTGTCCTTTGACACGTCGTTCTGTTACTGGATATTTCGTTCAACTTGGATCGTCTCCTGTGTCTTGGCGAACCAAGAAACAGAAGACTGTGTCTTGTTCTTCTGCCGAAGCCGAATATCGTTCCATGGTTGTTGCTTGTTGTGAGTTGTTATGGCTAAAATCTCTGTTGTTTTCCCTTGGTATTCGACTTACTTCTCCTATGAGGCTTTTCTGTGATAGTCAGGCAGCGTTACATATCGCTGCCAACCCAGTCTTTCATGATCGTACTAAGCATATTGAGGTGGATTGTCATTTTATTCGAGATTTGATTATGTCAGGGATCGTTCATACCGCTCATATTCGGACTCATTCTCAACCGACAGACATTCTGACCAAGGCACTTGGTTGTCAGCAATTTCAGTTTCTTTTAGGCAAGTTGGGCATTAGAATCTACATGCTCCAACTTGAGGGAGGGTATTGAGTTATATTTAGTGTATTTTGATATATATTTTATGTATAGAGAAAATAGAAAATCCTTGAGGCCCAAGTCTCTTTAGTTTGTATAAATACCCTTCAGTTAATTAATGAAATCAGATTTTCAGCCTCAAAATAATTCTACACAAACTACCCAAGATTGCGCGATCTTAAGGTGGTAGTCCACCTCAAGACTGACCGGAAACTGGCCGTGCTGAGCCTTGGTGGCGGCGCAATGAACAACAGCTGGGAAACCGGGTTCTGCGACGTTGCTTTTGATAACATTGTTAGGTACAAGGGTCAGCTTTACGGCGTCGAGGGCTCGGGAAGGGCTATTGTTATGGATCACGACTCATTACGCATGACCCAAGTCGCGCCTGCGTTGTTCGTCCAAGGATGGCAAGGCAGCGCGAATAAATTGCATTCGGTAGTTGTGTACGGAGACTTGTATATGTTCATCAATTTGAGGGGTTTCAGGTTGTATAAGCTTAGTTTGAGGCTAGGGCAGTGGATCAGAGCTGACAACGATTTGCCTGATCATTTTTTTGTCCAAACTAAGCAATGCAACTTTGCTGTTTCGAGGGATTTGTTCCGGCGTTGTCATGATTATAGTCGTAATGGTTTGATGAGATATCCGCTGCCTCGCTTCTGCTCATGGCCGGAGTTTAAATTCGTTCGGTTTGAAGTGGATTACAGCCATGAGCTCGAGATATGACGCCGGCGCTCCAGATATCTCAAGCTTCGCCTCCGCCGCCTCCAGAGATTGTTTGATCTTCAATCCCTTTCTTAATTACTTAACCACACAACTATTGGAATTAATACTGTGATCGAGAATGTTGCTAGCTAGCTATTTAATTTTTGTGAGATATAGATAGATATGGATATTAATTTTAATGTGTTATGCCAGATTTTGCTTACCTTTTGATTGAGATGCTATATTTGTAATTTGTCGGATGATATATTACATAGTTTGGTCCGTTAATTTGACTCGAATTTGATCCATATCTCTTAATTCGGCTGGAATTTGCTACGCTTGCACGTAGTCCCATTCCCGTAATATACTTTGATCCGAGCAAGAAACCAAGTCTCGTCATATGGATCACTTTCAAAAGTATTAAAACAAGTACTCGAGACGAAAGAGGAATGTCCGGGCCAATGGAAACCCAAAAATTCGATCGAGCTTTGCCACCAAACAAGAGCTCGGACATTGACGTTGTAGTTTTACACCTCTATCTTGTGACACTTTGTTTGTGACACTTTCTTCGGGAGTTACGGTTGTCACTTGGAGGTCATTTTGAATTTTTGATGTCTTAAAAAAGCTAATGTGACGAGCTAAAGTTGTTAGTTGGAGGTCATTTTGGTGACCCGGATAGGTTTTCAAGTCGGGTATAGATCCTTGGTAATGTTTCGGACCCTCTTGGCCATCATTATTACACCAAGAAATTTCTTTGATCAACCCAATTGAAGTTAGAGCCAGTGACGGACCGGAGTGGGGGCCAGTGGGGGCCGGTGCCCCCACTTCCGTCCGGCGAAGAGTACCTATAGAGGAGAGGATAAAGGTCAATTAGAGGTAAATGTTTAGATCTATATATCTTCGGCGCCATTAGAGGCAAACAAGAGTTCTGATGGGGGCTTTAGGAAGAAGACAGCCTTTTAGGTTTTTTTTTAAAGTCCATCAAAACGGCATCGTTATGTCCAAAACCGCGTCATTTTTATTAAAAAAAATTATCCCCACTTTCTGATTTTGAAAGAATCTATTTTTAATAACAAAAAAGCCCATTGGTCAAGTGATTTATTAACCAAACGACAATTTAATAGACAAATGCCGACCCCGACTGACGAACTGCACATCTCAAAACTCCACCAATCCACCACCGATCACGCAAGCCTGACTGCCTGACACCCGTGGCTCCGCCCTCCTCGCCGGCGAATTGCTCCTCCCGTTCGTCATCTCCATTCTATTATCTTGAATTTCTTTGTAATTTGTTTTAAGTTATTTAAAATTTGAAAATCTATATTATGTAAATTTTACTTTAAGCTTTTTGCTTAATTATTTGTTAAATTTGTGTAAATTTGAAATTGAAAACTGATTTCTAGTGTGTTGTATATTTGTAATTGTAGTGAATATGTGTTTTTGGAAATCTGGTAGTTAACTTTTGTTTGTGAGCAAATGAAGAGGAAGCAGAATATGTGGAAATGCATCTTGCTTTTCTCATTAGAAGATTAAGCAATATATATAAAAAATATTGCCATAAGATTGTTCATTAGTTTGCTCTTCTAAAAAGAAAAAACTCTTTCGTTTGCTATTTTTGTTAAGTACTAAATATATTTTTTTGAGTTAAAATTCATTATAGTAAATACTTTGTGCCCCCACTTAAAATAATGTCTGCGTCCGTCACTGGAGCCAGCCCATATAAATGGACATGAACAAAAGCTAGTGATAGGCCGACAAGCCCAAGGAAATACAATATGGACCATTTTGCATCGTGATCGCAAAATCCGCAGATGTGTTTTGGGGTAATGGAGTGAACCGTGACGGATGACTAGTAATTATGTTACTATGCATTGAATCTGTTGTTGAAAAGTTCGCCCCCGACAACACCAGGAGATGGTTGACGGAGGTCCGACAGGGAGAACGGTAGTCTCGCTGATCGGTCAGCGAGTCAGGGGACGCCCCATGGCGGGGCTGGGGGCATTGCCTCCCATCCGCCCAAATGGTATATAATATTAGTTGTTTTTTGGGTCTCTAACCACATAAATCTTCTGATTCGATTTATCGTTACAAAAAATTAAATGTTATGCTTGGATATAAATATATTTTTTTTTTTTTTGAAAAAGGGTAATTGAATTAGAAAGAGGAGGATTTACAAAGGAATATAGTTCAAGTTGTCACTATACATCACAAGAAAGCCTCCTAACACACACGCCCTAACACGGCTGTACAAGCACGAGGCCAAGTAACAAAAAGGCCATCCCATAACAAAAACAGAGGCCGAAAACAAAATGGCCTCCAACAGAACCAAGCACACCAACCAATCAGCACAATCCAGCAGGAATAGAAGGGGCGATTAAAAGTGAATGTTGAGAGGATTGAGCCACTTAGCAGTTTGATCCCCATTCTTTTTGCTGTTGTTCCATTTGGCTAACACACAAAGTTTGGTGTTATTGATCACCTCCGCTGTACAGCTCTCAACTTCTGGGTTTTTTGAGTCGAAGACAGCCTTGTTTGGATATAAATATAAGGCAACTCTAATGCACATTTTATGCATTCTTATACATGTAATACAATATTCTCGCTGTCATTTGAGAGATTTTAGCTCATTTTTTCTCAATAATACTCATACTAATTAAAAATATTTATAAAAATTTACTATAAAATGTGAAAGATATTAACAAAAAATTGAGGATATTTTAATCCAACAAGTTTATTTGAACGAATGGAGTAACAAATATTCCGTAATATCAAATAAAGAAAACATAACAGAATATTTTTTTCTGCATATATTAACATCATTCAAATGAAAATATATAGAAACTACTAAGGATCGGATACACATGATTTAGTAAATCTTATCTCCTTTTATTGTAGAGGAGATCTTCCTTTTTATTTTGAGAAAAATACATGTAAATTTGTATTTTTTTACATTCAATACTTTGAATTAATTTAAAACATTCAATTACCTCCTATAGACTTAATGTTATAAACAAGGGCGGAGCCACCCTATGCCTAGTAGGGGTTGTAGCCCCCACTGGCATTTAATTTTTTTTTTAAATATAATAAAAAAACTATTGTAGGTTATTTGATACTCACTCCGTTTAGTTCGATCTATTTGTCTATCTAGACTTAATTTTTTGTTTAGTTTTATTTGTCCTTCTATGTATTTTGTCCAAATTTTTTCAATATTAACCTTTGTATTTATCCAATCAAAAGTAAGAAACATTAAATGTATACACCATTCACCTTTTATTAATATAAACTAGTTATACCCGTCGTGTCGTGCACGACTACATGAATTTAATACTTAATTTATTTAATGAATATGATTTTAATTTAATATAAAAAAATTATTTATTAGGAAAAAAATTATATAAAATTTTACAACTGTCATGTGAAACGGGGCCAAAATTATTAAGGTGAGTCCACTATAATTTTTTTGATGGCTTAATGATAATTTATTTATGAAAAAAATATAAATAAGAATTATTTGAATTCGAATCATTTAATTTTAAAAATCTTTTAAAAAAAATATAAAAGGTAAAAATAATCTAAATTCTTATAATTTTTTTGTCAAATTCCATTCTTAAAACAATTTGAATAAAAATTAAAAATAGACTTAATAAGAAACGATGAAAAAATATTAATAAATAATGAATTTTTTTAAGGGAAATTTCGTTTGGTACCCCTGAACTTTTCACTTTTCCAACTGGTGCCCTGAAAAAAAAAAGTATTCCAGCTAATACCCCCGAACTTTTAAACAAGTTCGCTCCGTACCCCTAACTTTTTTTTTCCGTTAATTGATATCAACTTCCGTTAGATTTGTTAATTAAAAAAATGGAAAAAGCAATCAAAATAATAAAAACAATATTTTAACTCAAAAACAAAAATATCTCATATTTATCCGATGGATCTGGATCTAATTACTCAAATTTCTTGATCCACCAAAACCACATCTATAACCATCACAACAATGCATCTCAGATCCACAGTTAAACTTTCATCACAATCTCCAACCTATCTACACCAATAGTAACCCTAAACACAATCACAACTTCCTCTCTCCTAGATCTCTTCCGATGAAGCAATTTGGAGCAAATGAGGCACGAAAAATGGGTGGTCGAGATCCGATGTACAGAGGCGAAAGTAAGGAAAATCCTCCTCCCCGGCGCTTCCGCATCCCACCGTCACTCCAACACCGAAGAACTCCGAGAGCGAGGTACCTGACAGATCGTTGTCGCCTTTGTTAGATCTGACGTTCGACGATTCGGAAGATGTCGGATCGGAGATTTCTTCTTCTGCAACATTGAATATCTCCTGAGATTGATTGGATGATGCCTTATCCAATTGATGCTATGTAGATTTGTTTTCTTTCATGTTTATTTTCCTGTAATATGGTATCTCTTGTAAGAGAAATTCTCATGCTCAAAACTCAAAAGCAATCAATTTTTTTCCCACGTTTGAGATTTGTGGGATCATTCGAGTTTTGTGTAATTTGAGTAATCAATTGATTCTTGTTAGGTTGTAATATGTCAACTATTATCATTAATATAACTCAATTGGATCTTATTAATTAGTTGTAATCTTCTTGTGAGGTGCTAACTGATTTCCTAACATTTTGTGGTGTCTTGTATGATTCAAACTTGAAAGAGATTGAAGAGGGAGCAGTGGCCTTAATTTGTTGCAGAATATAAAAAATAATGTGAAGAAGAAGATTTTTAGAGGTTAAGGATGTGAAATTAATGATGATTAGTGAAAGAAGATGGGAACTGTTAATAGTAATGGCTACAAAGAAGATACAGTGGGGTAATTCAGAATTTTAATTTTTGGAAATCTAACGGGGTTGATGAAAATGAGAAAGAATCAATATAAAGGGGTACGGGCCAAACTCTTAACAAAGTTTAGGGGTATTTTTTGGAATAATTTTTTTTTTCAGGACACCATCCAAAAAAGTAAAAAACTCGAGGGTACCATCCGAAATTTCCCTTTTTTTAATGACAATAAAATCATTTATAGTTACATAAATAATTCAAAAAAAATTAAGGAAAAGATAATGTAATTTTTTTTGAACAAAGGTCAATTGAGGTAAGTATTTATCTAGATTTAAAATTCTATTTTTTATCAAAATTTTATTTAAGATAAATCTTTTACTTAAATAGATAAAAAAATAAAGATAAAATAATTTTCTTTAATTATAAATAAAATTCGATTTTTTTCTTCATATAAATTGATAGAAATTTAATTGGAAAAAATAAATAAATATATCTATCTTAATATATAGTATCTAATGTTCTATAATTTTTTTTAATTTTAGATAAAATCTTTTTGGATCTATCCTAATTCCTAATATATAATAGATAACATCTTTATTTTAGATAGAATTTTCCTAGGTTAATTTATCCTATTTTTATATTATCCTAAAATAATATCAACATATATAAATTCCTAAAATAAAAAATCCTATGTGGCGAAATCCTAGGTGGCTTAACGTGGGAACGACACGTAGGAAAATCCTAGGTGGTGCAACGTGGTGGCCTTATTCCTTGGCGTCTTTTATATATATACATAGATTTAATAGGGGGTAATTTAGTAAGAATAGGACGTGTCTTAACTCTTAATATATGTGCATTATATTATAAGGACAAATAGATTTAAACGGAGGGAGTAAAAACTAGTTTATTTGGTCAGAAAAAAGAAGATTATTTTTTTCATATATATAAAATAAATTAAACTCGTTTTTTATACCGAAAATTACTAAATTTTATGAAAATTTTCAAAAATTTTTATACAATTTTTTTATATATAGAAAAATACAATTTTTTCCTATATTTTACACACACACAAAAAAAAATCCTGGCTTCGCCAAGAAATTTTTGTATAGCAAAAGAATTTAGCCCCCAGTGGCCCAAATTCCTGACTACGCCACTGGTCATACATATCTTACATACTCTACATTAGCCTCTTGACCTTCCACACAAAATATCATACATCAATCATATATATGCTTGATATTTGCCTCTTGGGTTTTCACACATAATATTTACTTATTATTACATCATACATACTTGATCTTAGCATCTTGTTCTTCCACACATAATATTTATTTAATATCATATATAATACATACTTAATTAACCTTAGTCTCTTGGTCTTCCACTATAATATCATGCCTATATTTTTATATTAGAAAACCTTTTATAAAAAATAATAAACATTAATAAATTAATCATTTTGTGAAATCAAAATAAATTATTAGTGGATATTGAATAAGGTTTATAATCTTAAGTAGAAAACGTGCACACTAAAAGAATTAGTAAGAATTAAAAATAAGTGCGGAGCTCAATAGTTCAATTACTTTAATATGATCAATAGTTCACCTAATTTGGATCAAGTTCTAAAGGCTTTAACGATATTTTTTAAGGATCGAAGTGAGTAGCATTTTTCTACTTTGTTTTATTTTCTCAACCTATTTATTCACTCTTAAATCCATGCAAGGGAATATAAAGTATTGTTTAAACCATGATAAAATAATATTGTTAAAACATAATATCCGACACAACCAAAACGTAAACACAACATAATATCCGACACAACCAAAACGTAAACACATAAAAACATTATAAACAAGACTATTAACCCGTGCGAAGCACGAATATAACCTTCTATTTTTGAGAAAAGATGTTTTTTGCTTTCAAACTAAGTAATTATAGGTATTAAACATACACTTATTAACACATCAAGCCAAACCCTAGACATTTAACTGTAGAGCTTGCATCTTCCCATGCCGCCGGCCTCAAGTTATCAAACTTTATACCCAACAAAAATTCCGCCATGTCGTCCCTAACCCCTCAAAGGAGGTTTATTCAGATCAACAAAATCCCCAATTCCACAACTCGTTCCACCCAACAACAACAACACCAAGAGAATTACGCACTGATATTACCCCGGGAAATCTGGGTCTTGATCGGAAAACGGTTCGAGAGCCGATTGGACGTGCTATCTTTCCGATCAGTTTGCCGGACATGGCGATCCGTTCTGCCTCCTCTGCTCCGATTCCCGCTCAAGGTCCCACGTCCTCCCGCCGAGAAATGCTCCAACTTGATCAGGGAAGTCACCTTCTACGCCGCCAATGACACGATCGTCCGGTTTGTAGAGGGGCGGCATCGAGGCCGCGGCCGATTCTCCGCCTCCGCCCTCGTCCACTGGAAACCATGGCCGATCGGCAAGAAACTGGATCCCACGCCGGTTACCCAACTCTCCACTCTCATTCCTTTGTAACGCCTACGATCTTAATTATCATTCCTTTTATCATTTTGATGGCATTACTAGTAAAGCGCTCAAGGTTGTTATTCTCTGCTCTGATGGCTCGGTGAGTTTCAATCCAAACTACCCAAGATTGCGCGATCTTAAGGTGGTGGCCCACCTCAGGACTGACCGGAAACTGGCCGTGCTGAGCCTTACTGGAGGCGCGATGAACAACAAATGGGAAACGGGGTTCTGCGACGTTGCTTTTGATGACATCGTTAGGTACAAGGGTCAGCTTTACGGTGTCGAGGGCTCGGGAAGAGCTGTTGTTATGGATTACGACACGTTAGGTATGACCCAAGTCGCGCTTGCCTTGTTCGGCCAAGGATGGCAAGGCTGCGCGGATAAATTGCATTTGGTAGTTGTGTACGGAGACTTGTATATGTTCATCAATTTGAAGGGTTTCCGGTTGTATAAGCTCAGTTTGAGGCTATGGCGGTGGATCAGAGCTGACAAAGATTTGCCTGATCATTTTTTTGTCCAAGCTGAGCAATGCAACTTTGCTGTTTCAAGGGATTTGGTCCTCCATTGTCAGGATTATAGTTGTGATGGTTTTTGGATGAAATGTCCGCTGCCTCGCTTCTGCTCATGGACGGAGTTTGGATTCGTTCGGATGGATGTGGATTCAAGCCATAAGCTCGAGATATTCCTTTCTTAATTACTTAACCACAGAAGTGTTGGATCGGATCAACATTACTACCGGGTTGTGATCGAGAAGAATGTTGCTACTATATAATTATTGTGACATCTCACAATATAGATAGATAAGGATATTAATTTAAATTCGCCAGCTTTGGTTGTTATCTTGTCCCTTGGGGTGGGTCTTGTTATGTTTTATTTGAGACTTTGCTTTTTACTGATATATTATAAAGTTTCGTCAGTCAATTTGACTTGAATTTTGCTGGGTTGATGGGAGTATTTACAAAATTGTGTGGAAGCTCGAAGTGCAAGAATGTGTGCGCACTTTTGTTTGGCTTCAGAAATTTTAATGGTGTTCATGGCGCGATGGAGTTTGTTCTTGCTAAGACAAAAGAGTACAAAGATGCTTGGTACTCGAGAAAGGAGCTGACAACTGCAACACCTCGAACGGAGCATATGATTATGTGGAATCGGCCGGAAACGGGCTGGATTAAGTTGAATACTGACGGTTCACTCTTGGGTAATGGCATGGCTTCCGCTGCGGGCGTCATTAGAGATTCCAAAGGGAATTGGGTTTGCGGATTTGTCCATAATATTGGCTAATACATGGTGCCCATGTCGGAGCTATGGGGTATTCTCAACGGGTTTAGACTTGCTTGGAATAAGGGTTCCGGAATGTGCTTATTGAGGCCCTTGTAGTGAGGTTACTCGAGAAGCCCCCTTGCTTGACCCACCCTCTCTTCAGTCTAGTATGACAATGTCAAGTCTTCCTCAAACGGGATTGGAATACCCGTTTTTCTCGTGTCTTTAAGAAAGTGAATTGTGTCATTCACTCCTTCTCTAGTCTTGCTTTTTCTTTCCCGCTCGGATTTCATTCTCTTGTTGAGCCACATTTGAGCTCAGTTTTATTACTGCTTGACGATGTCTGGGTAGAATTTTCCCCAGTCTTGTTCCTTGTTAGTTTGAAACCAAAAAAAATATAGATCTTTGGTAATGTTTTGGACCCTTGGCCATCATTATTGTACCAAGAAATTTCTTCGATCAACCCAATTAAAATTAGAGCCAGCCCATATAAAAATTGGATGAACAAAAGCTTGTGAAAGGCCAACAGGCCCACAGAACTAAAATAAGGATTAGTTGCACCGTGATCGCAAAATCTACAACGGTGTAACTTTTTTTTTATTGGGTAAGAATTAGACTCGCAAGTATTATTTGGTTCGCCTAGAGTATCCATAAGGATGACTAACCAATTCTAAAAAGGAAAGGGCAAACTGCCACCCAAGAGATTCAAAATGGTGACCTCGGGGTACTACCCCAAAGCCTTAACCACCGAACCAAATTCCCGTAGGCATCCACACCACTACACCAGTGCAACCAATCACTAGGATGCAACTGACATTACTTATAAAAATGGCCGCTCGTTTGCGCACTCCTCTTTTTATGTTGCGCACTCAGCTATGGGCGGATTCATAATGCGCACAAGAAAAACCGGCCCGTACAAAAAACGACACCAGGTTTCGGAAAAAAACCGGCTTTATGGACGGATTCCGGATGCGCCCAAAAAAGCCCCTTTGGGTGGGTTCCCGGCACGCCCATAATGTGCGGGTTTGAGACCCCCACATAAAAGGATATTTTGGAAAAACGGCCCCTTTGGGCGGGTTTCCTGCACGCCCATATTGTGCGGGTTTTAAACCCGCACATAAATTAGGGTTTCAACCGACATAACGCGTCTTTTATACAGCGGCCGAGTTTTTTACTATTCAGTTTTCAATTGTTAATTTCACTAAACAAGAGAGCATATACGACAAAGTGCATTCTCCTGAGATGTCGACTTCGAGTAGCGGGTCCACAAAGACGTCATCGTTTAGTGGGTCATCCTATTCGTCAGATTCAACCTCTTCCGTGGGCAATCTTTCTCTTCCCGATAATGAATTGGTTAGTATATGTTGAATCCTTAAATTATAATATATCTGTTTAGTTTATACTTTATTGGTTGTCGGTCGATTTTAGTTTAGGTTGAAACTTGAAATTATTGGTTGTCGGTCGATTAGTAGCGTAGTGTCTAATTTGGAGTATGAAATTTAAAATTTATTTCGTAATGATGATCATCATCATATTTTATTTGATTTTTTTTAATATTTGCAAGTTCGTAGTTATTACAGGCCTAGTTTAAAGGTTTTCGGTTTTATTCATAGGTTTGTCCGTATAGTGAGCATGTTGATCACACGGAAGTCGACTTCTCTACGTACTTTAATAACAATGATGGATTTGATACAATGGAAGATTTGAGACAATGGGTTAAAACTATCGGTCTTGGTATGTCTATGATCATAACGACCAAGTCGTCCAAACACGATAAGATCATTTTACAATGTTCAAGGTCGGGTAAGTATAGATCGAGGAGGAAGAATGAGGTGAAGAAAGCACGGGATTCGATGAAGATCGAGTGTCCGTTTGAGTTGCATGGGTTGTTTAGGAGAGGGAATTCATATACACCCTCTCGTTGGACATTATCGGTGATAAGAGGGTTCCATAACCATGAGCTTCCCCCGGATTTGAAAGGGGTTAGGGGTGCACATCGTCTTAGTGCGGAGGAGCGCAACCACATAATACTTGCTAGTACGTCGGGTACAAAGCCTAAGTCCATCTTTTTGGAACTTATCCAAAAGAACCCCGAAAGCTTACTATCGAGGACACAAGTCTATAATTTCAAGGTGTCTCAAAGGAGGATTTCAATGGGTAAATTGAATGTGACAAAATACTCCTTGGCGTGGTTGAAGGAGAAGGGATATTTCACCGACACGATGAGCGAGAGGCAAAAAGATGGGGAGTTGGCGGTGAGCGCGTTGTTTATTAGTCATCCTGACTCACGACATTTGTTGAGGATGTTTCCGAATGTCGTTATCATGGATTGCACGTACAAGACCAATAGGTATGTCATCTCGTTTATGTACCACGTTTTTGTTATTGAGTTGTTTTAGTGATCATTAATTCTTTATATATAACTATTTGTTGTCAATGTCTACTATGGATGGCCTTGTTTGGAGTTTGTAGGGATGACATCCACAAACTTGACGTATTGTATTGCTATTGTCTTCATGAGGAAGGAGAAGACGGAGTACTTCAAATGGGCACTCTTGCGATTGAAGTTCTTATTCGACAACCAAAAGCCGCGTTGTTTCATGTCGGATAGAGAGCTTGGAGCATTGAAGGCGGTGAAGAGTGTCTTCAAGGTCCCCCACTTCTTGTGTCAAGTCCATGTGGCTCGGAACGTGAGGGCATATGCAAAAACACAAGATATAGACCCGGAACGATTCACTAGTAGCATTCGTCGAGTTATGAGGTCACACACCGAGGAGGAGTATGAGGCCCGACTTGAACATTTTCGGAATATATGGAACGACAAAGGTGGAACCGGTTTGGTGTCATATGTTGAGAAGACATGGTTCACTCCGCATAAGGAGAAGCTAGTGAGTGCGTGGTCCGATCATATTCTACATTTTGCAACAAGAACTACTAACCGGTAACCTTACCCTCCTATCATTTTTGTTCAATATTATTTCTCCGATTTTTTTTGTATATATATATATATTTATTTATTTTCGTCTTATAGGGTTGAGGCTCAACACTCTATGCTAAAAGACATGTTGCAATCTTCCGTTGGAGGCTTTGACACGATCATACAACACTTGGATAACATGTTTATGGATCAAGTTCGTCAAATCCAAGAGGAGATGGGAAGGAGTAGATCGGTGACACCGGTTGAAATACTAGATGGACCCGAATGGAAGAAGGTTTTCTTCGACCGCATAGTGAGAAGGTGTTCGAGAGAATGCATTAAATTGCTATTGCAACAAGTACAAAGAGCGAAAGATGGGGAGATATCCGACGAAGTGAGTCATCGAGACCGTTGGTGGAGTACCTCTATGGGATTGCCTACACCCCAAACGATCAAGGGATATGTTAAAGAAGGCATCCCGTTGGTTCCCGATGAAGTTGATATATATTGGAGGCAAGTCCGGTGGGAAGGTTTGGGGGCGAATGATCGATTGCCCGATGATGGGGTCAAAGTTTCGTACGAGAAGAAGATATTGGGGAAGTTTTGGTCCAAGTTGCAAGCGGGGGAAATTCTCAAGGATACTATCTTCAAGGTCGCCCAAAAGGTGGTGGAGTGTGAAGACCCCCGTTCGGCTAATTTGCAAGACGCCTCTCGTGGTGAAGCCGATAAGGGAAGGCCAAGGGGGAGTGAGAAGAAGAGTAGTACTAAGAGGGGGAAGACATGGGAGGAGTACATTGACGACGAGAATAGTAAAGGCAAGGAGAAGACGATGACGAAGAGGAAGAGGGGGGAGGAGAAGAAGAAGGAAAGGGAGGAGAAGAAGAAGAGGAAGGAGGAGGAGATGCAAAAGAGGGATGAAGAAAAGAAGAAGAAGAGGGAGGAGGAGAAGAAGAGGAAGGAGGAGAGAGGCAAAAGAGGGATGAAGAAAAGAAGAAGAAGAGGGAGGAGGAGAGGAAGAAGAGGGAGGAGGAGAGAAAGAAGAAGAAGAAGGAGGAGAAGAAGCGCACTACCGTTGTGTCGCCTAAGTCGACGTATGACCTTGATTTTGATTGGTGTAATGACACGATTGACCCCTTCATGTTTCAATACATATCTCGGCACCAAGATGTAGAGGGTGATGGTCATTGTGGTTATTGATCACTTGCCGTGTTACTAGGTGAAGATGAAAGTAAGTACATGGATGTTCGGTTGACTCTTTCGAATTACATTGTACAACATCAAAATAAGTTGGAATTGGTGTACGAGGAAAATGGTGGAATACCGAGACTTGTTCAGGAAGTGAGCATGACAACATCCCCATGCCGTAAAGAGGGTTGGATGGTAGTTCCGATGATGGGGTTGGTGTTTGCGACTTTGCACAAAGTGGTCGTCGTCGTGTTGAGTAGATTTGGGCCGCACACATGCCTCCCATTGTGGGCCGATGAGGGAGATGAGCCTCCTTTGACTGTATATGCTATGGCACTTGTCGGGACCTCCAACGCTGGACATTTTGTATCGGTATGTTTTCTTGACCAAAAGCTTGATTTTAATCTAAATTTGATAGCATATTTTAATAATGTTACATTGTGTGTAGATTTGGTTAGAAAACGATGAATGTCCTATTCCCCCACCGCCTAGACAATGGACAACATACAAGCAACCGAGTGTGGATGGATGGGAAACGCACCACCGCTACAAGAGCCGAATGCAAGAGTATGAGGTTCGACGAGCGAGTTCTGGACGAGGACCTATATTTACTTAGGGTTGTAATTAATTTTATATATTATAGTTACACTTTTGACTACTATATGTAAAAATGAAATATTTTTATTTAAATAAAGCGTCGTCGTTTTTATATTAAAATCGAACTTTTTGTTGCGCAATCGAATATTAGAAACAGGGTCAAAACGCGACCGAGTTTTTTCCGCCCCGGATCGCGTATACCACTGTTTTGGATACTGGCATAGAAACGCCCACATAGGCGGATATGGGACACGCCCATATGGGCGCATTTGCAACCCGCCCAAGGGATTTAATCGCCCACATATGGGCGGATTTGTAATCCGCCCATAAAGTTTAGGGTTTGTAGACCGGACACACATTTGGGCGGATTTGTAAGCCGCCCACTTGGGCGGATTAGGGTTTAATGTTTAGGGTTTAGTGTTTTAATTTTTGATTTGGAACACGCCTATACGGGCTTTCTCGTATTAAAATTTAATAACTTGTGCGGGTTATAAATCCGCACAAAATGTTAATGTGTTTATGGATGTCATTTAACTTAATAAATACAACAATGTTGTCCTTCAATCATCAAATAATCCTTCCAAGCCTCACATATCTTAGTTGCAACTAACGAACCACTCATTGAGAATTCTTAAACCATTATTCAACGTGATAGTGGACTTTATCGGTTGATGGCTTCTCGCTGTGCTGAGTAGCTAGGGCAAATGATGTATATGAGTTGAACCATCGTAAGCAATGTCTAGTAGAAAGCGTCAAACGCCACTATAAGCTCATCGTAAGCAATGTATAGGAGAAAGCGTTAAACTTCATATATCACTTTAAAATCTCATGTTTAACTATCAAACCTCATGTCTAATTTCATATATTACTTCTCTTAGACTCAATCTATTCATGTTTGTTTTGTATGGAAAGTGGCATAGGAGGTCTTGAACCATTTAATTAAGCTCATGTATTTTTTATTTCGATCTTATTTTGAATTTATATACCTTAAAACTCTAAATCATAAACCAAAACCCTAAACCCTGTTGTGCTAGTTTTAAACACGGCCAATATGGGCGGGTTCACAACCCGCCCATACAATGACGCTGACATGGCTAATATGGCGCCAATATAGGCGCGTTCAAAACCCGCCCATATTGTGTTAAATTTTTTGTTAAAATAAATTTTTTTTATTTTCCTTTCTAAATTATAAATAATACCCACTTTTTGTGTTAAAATTTCAAATTAAATTTAAAGCAGAACCAAGTCTGTTGTAAAATTTGTGCCACGTGACATTTTAATAGAATTAGATTTTCGTTATCTTTTTAGGGTTAATGACTAAGATTATATGTGATATCCCTATTTTTTTATTTTTAAATAAAATATGACTATTTTTGATTAATTATAAATAAAAATAAAATTGGTTTAAAACAATTCATACAACGTCAACAATCCAAAATCGTCGAAATCGTCATAACATAATCTAAAACAATCCATACAACGTTAACAATCCAAAACTAAATCCAAACAACAATCCAAACTAAATAAAAAAACAATTCAAACAACAATCCGAATACAAAATAACATAAATGTCAACACAATCGATCCGCCCAATCGGGGTCGTTTTCCGGGTCAGCCCAACCCCGGACCTCTCTCTCAGCCTCCTCTCTCGCCCGCTCTTCCGCCATGCTAGACGACACCCCTCGTTCCCAAATGGATGGGACACGATCCCTGCGCTCGGCCGACCTCGACGACTCCGGCGGCCTCTGCGATGCTCGACTCAAAGGGGGAGGAACCGGTGTAACGTCCAGCCCACAGAGACCTCCCAAGTAAGGTAAATCAATCTAAGCAAACCCCTCTATGGCCGAAAGCACGTGTGCCCTAATCAGCTGGAAACGCTGCAATATAAAACGACATATGTAATTAGATCATATTTATATACACAACTCAAAAGTAATTCTTAGATAATATAAACACACTCACCCTGTGAAAATCGACAGCCGGAAGAGGGGCTCGAACGATGCGCGGCTGAACGGGCGCCCTCGGACACACATACAGATGCGAGATCTGCAAGAACCAATCCAAGTACTTGTCGTCGACGTCCCACGGAGTGAAAGCACGTGGCGACATGAGGATGAATGGACAAATGTGGTCCATAACTGTACCCCACCCATAATACTCGTCGTCGAAGTCGAGGATGTACCTTGACTTCCCCTTAAGAGACCACGGGCGATGAGAGACGCGTGGTACGATAACGTCCAAAGGTCGACTCTGAACTCGTCCCCACTGCCGCACGCATCTCTCGGGCAGGTACGGCTTATAGATGTCGAGGTATCGGATGGTGCCTCGACACCTCGACGTCGAATACTGGACATCCAGTTCAACCCGAGAATAGGGGGTCCAACAAACCTGAAATATAAAGAAATGACGTCGGGAAACGTAAATTCAAAAATAACGATTCATTACAAAAATATAAGAACGTATACGTACATCCTCCGGTCGGTAACAGTCGAGGATGCGCCGATAGTAGATCGACGTATCGTACTTCTGTAACTTTTTGCGATCGACCCGATAGCGACATGCTCTCCTCTCATCGTCCTCTGCTCCAGGTAACGGGTTCGGGTTGCTAGGGAAATAGATGAAATACATCCATATCCACATCTATGGCACCCCGAAAAAAATAAAATTAGTTCACTTTACGAAGATTTCGAAAAGACATTTTCAATCAAAACTACCAAATACCTGAAGAAGATATGAGCAACCCGCCATCTGAGTCACCCCGACCCGTGAAGCCTCCCCGAGATTGCAGTAGAGAAATGCCAATGTGCCGACGCCCCATGTAGTCTCGACAACCCGATCCCAATCCTCAAACAACGCCAACATAATAACATCTACACTGTTCGTGGATTTGTCCACGAACAAGCTGGTGGACAAGTAATGCCACAAAAAACCGGCAGCTATGCACTCTGGCGGGTAGTCGGAAGCCATCATCACAAGTAACTGATCAAAGAAATCTCGGATGTGTAGATGACCATCCCTAAGGTCCTTCAGGAAGTCACGCTGGCCGGGGAACACATAGTCGTCCGTCGTGCCAAACATATACTCAACCATATCAACACACTCAGCAGAGGAGAAAGTGTGAGCTACCTCGTGCCCCTCAATCGGCAAACCGAGGATGATGGCAACGTCGTGGAGCGTAATCGTCATCTCGCCCCACGGAAAATGAAAGTTGTTGGTCTCTGGATGCCAACGCTCTACAAAAGCAGAAATGAGGCTATGGTCGACTTTGCCGAAATCGAAGTACAATAGCTGTGTCAGGCCGGTCTGTCGAATCATCCATAACCACGAACCCTGTGCAACATCAACGTCGGCGGACGGAATGTGAGCCCTTCATTGGGCAAACTCCCTCGGTCTGCTGTAACACGTAATACGTCGAACAAGTCTGTCCATGTCGTTCCTAAACAGGCCGAGTGACTTCCAAATCAAGTCGGCGATGTGTGTATGGAAATCCCGTAATACAGATGGATCGTCGATCCCATACAGTGTCTGCTCGGGCAAGTCGGCCTGTGGAGGCTGGGCCTCTGTCCCCCCAACAAAATCTACAACCACCTCATCCAAATGAATCTTAGTCGGGTTGGAGGGCAAAGTATCAGACTGCGGAGGGTCGGACTGGGGCGGATGCGATAATGACGACGACGGCTCGTTCGGAGCCTCTCCCGTCCCAACAGAATCTCGGTAAGCCTATATCGTCCCAACAGAATCAACCAGCATATCCTCTAACTGAGTCAGTGGGACCTCATCATGGAGAGGCTGATCCTCTCCTGTCGCAACAGACTCAGGATCGGGACGAGCATCCGGCTCGGAGGTCGACTCTTCGTGTCGTCTCTTGCGACCCGAAGCCGTGACAAAACGAATCTCAGTAACTCTACCATCAGCTACAGACTGTCGTAAGTGTTCTACTACCTCCTGTTATTTAATATATTATTAGTTATTTAATAATTTTGCCTCATTTATTTTATTTCACTCAAACTAATCATAATTTTTATTATTTCTATTTACGATTGTTACCACATAAAAATAAAATTTTTAATGTAATAAATACATTATTTTTACGTTACAATTTCTAATTTTTTATTTTTGTCGTACAATTTTTCAAAATAATATAATTTATAATCAAATAAATATATTATTTCTACAAGGTACGGTTTCTAATTTTTACGTTACGATTTCTAATTAGTATCATAGGATTTCTAATTAGTATCATACAATTTCGCTAAATCAATTATATCCATTTCATATAATATAATTTCTAATCTAATATATATTTCATATATATTTCCCTAAATAAAGTATATGCGTTTTATTTAATATAATTTCTAATCTAATATGCATTTCATATATATTTCGCTAAATCAATTATATGCCTTTCATATAATATAAATTCTAATCTAATATGCATTTCATATATATTTCGCTAAATAAAGTATATGCATTTTATATAATATAATTTCTAATCTAATATGCATTTCATATATATTTCACTAAATCAATTATATGCCTTTCATATATTATAAATTCTAATCTAATATGTATTTCATATATATTTCACTAAATCAATTATATGCCTTTCATATAATATAAATTCTAATCTAATATGCATTTCATATATATTTCGCTAAATAAAGTATATGCATTTTATATAATATCATTTCTAATCCAACATGCATTTCATATATATTTCGCTAAATCAATTATATGCATTTCATATACTATAATTTCTAATCTAATATGTATTTAATATAAATTACGCTAAATAAAATATATTTAATTTTATTTTGATATTAAAAAATACCTCCTCGGTCGGTCTTCTCTGACGCACTCGACGACCCGGATCTGCACCCTCCGTCTCTGTCAATCCGCTCGGGCCCACTCCCACCTCCATCTCTACCGTTGGCGCCATTTGTACCACCAACACTGGTGCCAGCTCCCCCACCACCGCCGACGCCATCTCCCCCACCACTGGCGGCGCCACCACCCCCACCACTGCCGGCGCCGAAGCTTCTCCCTCCCTGCTCCCCGCCGCCACCGTTTCTCCACCTCCGCTCCCCATCGCTGTGGACTGGTTTGTTGAACCAGAACCCGCTGAAGAAGGCATTGCATGGGCGGAGGACAAATCCGTCCAAGAACCCACCACCACCACGGCGGATTCGCTAGCCATTTGGGTCTCCATCGTCGAATTCTTCTCAGCTCGGGATTCCATATGCATTTGACCAATTTATCGCTCTCAATTGCTCGAAATCTCTGAGTTCTTTAATTGGAAACGGCGAAAGGTAGAAGATGAGGTGCGGCGCGGCGCGAGTTTATAAGGAAGTTGTGCGGGTTTCAAACCCGCACAACTAGGGTTTTATGGGCGGGTTTGAAACCCGCCCATAAACCCTCAAATTTCAGTCAAAATATTTCGGTTCTCAGATTGAACTGGTTTTTTTTTTATTTTTATGTGCGCGTTTCGGATCCGCCCAAAAGAAACCCGGTTTTTTTTAAAAACGTGTGCGGGTTTATAATCCGCACATATTTACCTGCGCAACATAAATTTTAGAGTGCGCAAAAAATTCTCGATAAAAATGCATAATGTAATATCCGCGATATTCCAAACTTTTTATAATATAATATTTATTATCAATTATTTTTTTAATTAAAAGGGAGAATTTCTAAATATCAAATTAACTTCTATTATTTTCTTTTGAAAGAGATTATCAAGAAAATTAAAATAGATAAAAATTCAATAAAATAACATGAGGGGCATAGATTAGTAAAGTGAGGTGATTTAATAAGAAGAGCATTAGACAAAAATAAGGTCTTTTAGAAATTGAATTTATTCCATAAAATAAATTACACAAAGGCCTAAAAATACAATTTACAAGCTTTGTAAAAAGAATGCAAGAGCCGGGATTTGAACCCGAGACCTCTTCCAACTCACTCCACACGCCCACACACATAATCCGCCATGCCATTGTAACTTAACTACCCATAATTCCCCTCTTTTAATAAAATACTCTCATATTCTTCTTCTTCTTCAAACAAGTCAAAGTTGATTTGACGCTTCACCATTGCATGCTCTTCTTTTTCCTCCCTTGGCTTGCAAGACACTCTCTCTTGCATCATTCTTCCATCACCATCAAACTAGCACACTCTTGACCAATCTACTTCCATCTCCTTCTTCTTCATTGGTTGATGGCCATTGCCATGGATCACCAAGTTGCACTCCTTTGCCTATTTAAAGGAGCTCCACCCTCACCAATGGCCTCCTTTCTCCCCTTTTGTTCAACCCTCTAATTCACCTATTCAAAGGGTACTTGTGAAAGCTAGAAGAGCACATCATCTCTTTCTCTTCTCCCATTTTTAAACACCACAAAAAAATTCAGATTCTTCTTCCTCACTTAAATGCTGAATTTTACCCAAAAACAATTCCAGATTTTTGCACTAGTGGTGCATGATCTTCAAAGACCGTTTCCGAGCTCGTTTCTCAACCAAATTGTGTGATTCAAGTCCCTAAATGTAGATGAAGTAATTGCCTACAAAACCCCTCAATCAATTGGGCACAAACACCACAAAAACCGAGCCAAAAATGCATTCAAACCAGTCGACTATGTGCAGTTTTCGGGCTTTCCGGGCTGGTGACGAGCGATTTTCGCTAGGCTCGTAAGCCTTCGTTACACATCCTTTTCCGGACTTTTTGCCAACAGTAGAAAGAGGGGGATGAGAGGTTTCAGCTGTAGCAACTTTTCTCCCCACCCCTTTACTGGTGTCGCCGCTAGGACGGAGCGAACTTACCTCGACGACCAACTTCGACCCACTCCAAGAGAACGGGCTGGCGACGACCGAAGTTCCCGACCACCGTACGCCGCCTTCAAGCCACCTTAGCCCGAGCCGTTGCCAACAATTGGTAGAGGGGGTTTCCAGCTACCGACTGTCGCTAGAATCGCCCCCATTGGCCTTCCGACGACGACGTAGCACACTGGCGAAGTTGGCTAGTTGTGCTGATTTTTTTTCACTTGGGAAGAAAGAAAAGAGGTGTGGGCCAACCACCTCGAAATCCGCGCCCTATCCGCTATCGTTTTCGCTCGGTATAATCTTCCCGACCTATATGTTAATTAACATCTATTTTAAAAAAAAAATTCCGATTTATATGATATTTATTTAATTAAATTGAATAAAACTAACATGCATGTGAAGTAATAAAAGGAGATAATTTTGGCAAGATATTAAATAAATTCTAATAAATTATAAGAATAATATAGATGATTTTTTTTTATATATGAAGATTCTGTTTTAAAAAAAAATATTAAGTAAGATATTACAAATATTCTAGGATGTTATTATTATAGCATAAAGTGACTTGGATGAAAAGAAATCTTTTAGGTATTTGAAAGAAATTATTTTTAAACTAGAATATTATGTTAATAGATTAAATTTATGAAGTGGATATTTATAGTTTTTTTTTCCATAAAAGAACGAAATTAATAATTTAGGTAAGTTACCTTATAAGGAAATTTAGAAACTCCTAGTTATGGAAACTTCCTTGTAGAGGAACTATAGGCATGACAACTTTATTTAATAAGAATTAAGTAGGTAAATACTTTTCTATTAAGAAAATATTACTAATAAAGTATTTTAGATAAGGGAGGCAATATTCTAAGGTTCACCCAAGAATAATCGAAAATTTGAGAGTAATAGTTTATTTATCATAAATAAGTAAAAAGGATAATTTTTAATAATTATTTTAAAAATTATTTTTAAGTAAGGGTTTATGGAATAATAAGGATATTACAAAACCAAAATAATAATGAAGGAACATTATTATTTTAAATCATCTTCTAAATTATTACCATAATAATTTAGATTTCCGCTTCTCTTATAAAAGTATTATAAGAGAAAATCCAAGTTAAGAGGAATCCATATTTATAAGCCGTTCGTAAATCCCGTGTCTTTAGGTAGGGATCCGCGTTCGAAGTTGCAAACCGCATCATCCGTCAAGAATCAATAGTATACGTTGTAAGCCAAGGCAAGTGGAATTTTCCCTTGCAACCTTTACATTCCATTTCGTGAAAATCCTTGATGTTGGGAACAATTTGTATGCTTAAATAAAAATGAATCTAGGAAATATTGATTGCTAGAAATGACGACAATTGTTAGCGTAGTATACGTTATATTCCTTTGTTAGGATTATATATGCTAGTATGTTGTTATCTTGATTGATTACAATCTCGTTCAGAGATTTACCTTGAATAAACTAGAAAGGGGTGCGGGTTAGCCGACACCTCTATACAACCTTACTAAGTCGTACGTCCATACGACTTTCGGGATCATGATCTCCATCCGCTCCGATTGCAAAGAGGGATTGTGCGACACTCTAGCTAAGTGCAGGAGAATTGAAGTTCTCCTTCGGGTGGCTCGGTTTATCCATGTCCCACCACTATCCATAAAAAACCATTAATAAGATTGAATATCTTTCGTCACTCTATAAGATAAGTGCGTATGCACATTTAAGATACCAAAACCGGACCGGTCTCAAATGATCGATCCGGCTCTCGGTCCGTTCAGGGCGCGAGAGGTTTTTACTTCTATGACTTAATAAACGTTCCCAACGTACTTTCGAAGTCCTTAAGAAGTCTACAATCTAGTAGCTCTTCTATCGCTTTTCGAGTTATCTTTATCTAAGATATACTCTCCTTTGAATCACAAAAGCTCCACATAAACAAGTCCTATCATATAGCCCTTCGTAAACACAACCCTAATATCTCTTTCGATAATACTTGACATTACCAAATTACCCTCGGGAAGTTCCCTTCCCGCTTGCTTAGTCTCTTAGACTAATTCTTCTTTTCCGCATGTTTGCCTGACATTTTATCGCTCCTCGCGAATTATGTTAGAATCTAGGAATCCCAACAAGGCGTGAAGTGAAGACGAAGGAAGAACAAAGATTTTCAACATGTACACCTTTATATCATTTTCACTTAGTTTCATTACGTTTCAAGGACAAACAGGTTTTGCATTTCAAGTCCGAACAACTTTATGTTTGAAAACAATGTAAGATGTTTTGTACGAACGAAGTCTCCCTCGGGAGCATCTTTTCTATTTTATGAATTATGTTTATTTCCGCATTATTATTGTTCTATATCATTCTAAAAGCCTTGGGTGACTTTGGACGGTAAAGTCTGAGGTCACTGGCGGTAATACCCAATGTTGTAAAATAGGGGTGTTACACACAAAGTGTAACATTTATATCACACAAATAATATCGAATAAAGAATAATTTTTTTCATTAACAGAATTCAAATTTCAAATGAAAAATTATAGAAACTACTAAGGTTTAAACTTTTGTGATGATACACAAGATTTAGTTAATCTTATCTCCCTTTATTGTAGAGATCTTCCTTTTTATTTTGAGAATAAATTATTTTACAGATCTTATTAACACATCCGGTCAAACCCTAGACATTAACCATATAGCTTGCATCTTCCCAATTACCCAACAAAAATCCCGCCATGTCGTCCCTAACCCCTCAAAGGAGGTTTATTCAGATGAACAAAATCCCCAATTCCACAACTCCTTCCACCCAACAACACCACCACCACCAAGAGAATTACGCACTGATAATACCCCGGGAAATCTGGGTCTTGATCGGAAAACGCCTCGAGAGCCGATTGGACGTGCTATCTTTCCGATCAGTTTGCCGGACATGGCGATCCGTTCTGCCTCCTCCGCTCCGATTCCCGCTCAAGGTCCCACCTCCTCCCTCCGAGATAAGCTACTCCAATTTGATCAGAGAATTCACCTTCTACGCCGCTAATGACATGATCGTCCGGTTTGCAGAGGAGCGAGGCGGCGGCCGATTCTCCGTCTCCACCTTGGTCCACAAGAATGGGTGGCCGATCAGCATGAAATTGGAACCCACGCCGGCTACCCAACTCTCTAAACTCTCCTTCCTTTGTAACGCCTACGATCTTAATTATCATTCCTTTTATCTTTCTGGTGGTATTCCTAGCAATGTGCTCAAGGTTGCGATTCTCTGCTCTGATGGCTCCGTCAATTTCAATCCAAACTACCCAAGATTGCGTGATCTTAAGGTGATAGTCCACCTGAAAGCTGAACGGAAACTAGCCGTGCTGAGCCTTACTAGTGGCGCAATGAACAACAGCTGGGAAACCGGTTTCTCCGACGTTGCTTTTGATGACATTGTTAGGTACATTTGGCCCATTTTAAGTTCATTAATTCTGATTTCTTTGGGTTTATCGGGCGCATCCTCCTAATCGACCTATGATGTTGATGTTGTGTTAGGTATAAGGGTCAACTCTACGGTGTGGAGGGCTCGGGAAGAGCTATTGTTATGGATTACGACTCGTTACGCATGACCCAAGTCGCGCCTGCCTTGTTCGGCCAAGGATTGCAAGGCTGCGCGGATAAATTGCATTTGGCAGTTGTGTATGGAGAGTTGTATATGTTCATCAAGTTGAGGGGTTTCAGGTTGTATAAGCTTAGTTTGAAGTTAGGGCAGTGGATGAGAGCTGACAAAGATTTGCCTGATCATTTGTTTGTCCAAAATGAGCAATACAACTTTGCTGTTTCGAGGGATTTGATCCGGCGTTGTCATGATTATAGTTGTAATGGTGTGATGAAATATCCGCTGCCTCGCTTCTGCTCGTGGCCGGAGTTTACATTCGTTCGGATGGATGTGGATTTCAGCCATGAGCTCGAGGTATGTCGCCGACGCGAGCTTCGCCTCCGCCGCCTCCAGAGATGATATTGATTGATCTTCTATCCCTTTCTTTATTACTTAACCTTAGCCACACAAGTATTGGAATAACAATACTACCGGTTTGTGATCGAGAATGTTTCTAGCTATTTAATTATTATAACATATAGGTATGGATATTAATATTAATGTGTTATTTAAGACTTTGTTTTTTACCTTCTGATTGAGATGCTATATTTGTAATTTGTCGGATGATATATTACATAGTTTGGTCCGTTAATTTGAATTGAATTTTGTCGATCTCTTAATTTGGCTGGTATTTGGTACGCTTGCATGTAGTCCTATTCCCATAGTATACTTAATACTTTGATACGAGCAAGAAACCAAGATCGGTAACATGGATCACTTTCAAAAGGATTAAAGAAACAAGCATTTGAGAACTAAAACGCATCTGTGAGAATGATGTCTTAAGTACTATTATGTAAGACTAAGCTACTACTATGAATAAAACGGGCACTAGCTAGCCCTCCTGAATTACCAAACAAAAAAAAAAAGCATTTGAAACGAATGAGGAAAGTCCGGGCCAATTGAAACCCAAAAGTTTGACCGAGTTTTGCTATCAAGTAAAAGCCCGGACATTAAAGTTGTAGTTTCACACCTCTATCTTATGATGCTTTGTTCAGAAGTTGCAGTTGTTGCTTGGGAGGCACACCTTTACCTTTTCTTCTCTTGAGGCGCAATCTTCTTTGCTCTTGTGTGTTGAGACTTGTCTTTTTGTGTTTTTATTTGGTTTCTTTATTTACTTTAGAATTTATTAAACTAAACCTTAGATTTATTTTTCATTATTGGGGAATTATGTGTTGAGACTTGTCTTTTTTGTGGGTTTCATTTGAAAGAGCATTAAAATCCATCAAGTTGTGTTCATGTGATTCAAGTATAAACATTGTTTTAAAAATCTTGTTTGGGCCCTACCTAGGTGCTAGAAGGTCCCACCTAACCGTCCAGCCTGTCTGGGCGTCCGTCTAGGACCACCTAGGCAACCGTTTTGGCTATCTAGGCGTTAGGGGACCCCTCTCCATCCAGGATCCGCCTAGGGTTTCTAGAACATTGAATATAAGACGATTGAAATCCTCCTACTCCAATCAAGAATGACCGGGCCAAACCAAAAACGAGTGTTTCATCAACATACTTGACTGGCGTACCTAATATCTATCCGCATTAGTAAACATGGTTTGATAATGTTCACCAACTTTGTGGATCATAGAGAGAATGAGATAATGCATTTGAAATTCTTGATAGATTTTAACACAATTTATTGGGTTAGCACTTAGCAGAATAAAGAAAATAAGAAGACGAAGGTAAGATTGCGTTAAAACAAGGTTTTTGGGCCCCTTGAGGATTTTGATGATAACAATCCTTTGACATTTGTTATTTTTTATGAAGTATTTCATGCAAGGAACAATGGAGTTGTCACAAGAACTACGAGAGTCAGATTTCCATTGAACAACACAAAAACTATAAGATTTCAAAGCTTCTAAGGAAATGTGATGTGAACAGAGAAGACCCAATATTCCAAAGACAAATTGGAAACAATAACACGATATTTAAGGAGGAAAACTTTTTATCCGACCAACAAGTCATAGAAATCGTAAACCTATGGAACAACAAGTGTTCCAACACAAACTACAAGACAAGTCAAGTTCCCCGATAACAAGGCATCAACGTAAGTTCATCCAACTTAATTAACTTATACAACATAAATCGTAAACCTATAAGAACAAGTCAACTACAAAGATGAGTACTAATAACCACAATGAAGTCTTTACCAGAATACGCGGAGAGTTCCGCCTCTCCTTCCTACCAAAAAAAAAGTCTTTACCAGAATACGCCACGAAACCCTCAAAACAGTAAGATTCTTTCTTTCTCAATTGCTCCTCTTCAACACACACTCTAACCCTAAGCAACCCTAGTCTATTTATATAAAAGCTTATAAATTTCATCTCAATCACGACTTGCTTAACCATGAGATAATTACATTCAAAAGATCTTCATAAAAATCGATTAAAATATAAACAACTCATCCATATCTTCAATCAAACGAATTGTACCCATCACCGAATAATCTTGATATCTTATCTTTTTACTCTAACAAATCTTCTAGTTTTCATCTTATCTTTTCACAAACAACTCTATCTTAGTTTTCAAACTGTCGTTGAAGTCGTTTGCTCAAGACATGGTAATTTGCCAAATATAGAAAGCCACGTAGCATTCGACAGAGGCTATCCACATCGTCAATCGTTCCATCTATCGTTCCTTCACATCGTTCCTTTACTCTAACAATACGCTCCTATCTTATGACATTCCTTAGATACTTGTAAAATAATACATTAACCATTAAATGTTGTTATCATCAAAACTAAAACAAACTATGGAACAACAAGTGTTCCAACACAAATTATTATATATTTATAGTAATAGTTTGTCAAAGACTTACTGAAATTAACCTAACTTTTTATAAATTAACCAAATAAAATTTCTGATAATATCACACTTTATAAGATTTGATACGAATACCCAACTTAAAATGATCTTATACTAAAAATCATTCTAAAATATAAGAGGCAAAAATTACCTAACAACACACTGCTCAAGATTTGTTTACAAGGGAATCGATAAAGCACACAAAACAAGGTTGCACATTAAACGAGATGACATGTAAAATGAGACAACCTAATGGACCTCCAATGTACGCACACCGAGGCAAGCCCGAAATCACTTTCCTTTCCTTTTTTCCTTTTTATTTCTTTTATTTCTTCCTTTTTCATTTCCAAATGGATTTTTGAGCATGGAAAATTATGGCGACAACCCACGTCCTCTCTCTAAAAAATTAAATGTGATAATAGATATTTGATGATAACATTGTTTTTTATGTGTGATGACGGTTGTGTTTATATGGTTGAATTCCTTTGATGATACTTTTCGTTATAAAAAATTATCACCAAAACATTTAGATGGTACTTCTTACCTTTTATTATTACATTTTTTGTCATCAAAAAAATTATCATCTAGGCATTTGATGATACTTTTTGTCATCAAAAAATTGTGACGACAGTGATGACGGTTGTTTTTATGTGGTTGAATGTCTTTGATGATACTTTTTGTCATCAAAAAGTGTCATCAATACATTTTGATGACTCTTTTTACTTTTATTACACTTTTTGTCATCAAAAAATTGTGATGACGGTGGAAAAAGTTATGATGACAGTGATGATAGTTGTTTTTATGTGGTTGAATGCCTTTGATGATACTTTTTGTAATAAAAAAGTATCATCAAGACATTTTGATGACAGGTTTTATCTTTTATTATACTTTTTGTCATCAAAAAATTGTGATGACGGTGGAAAAAAAATTGTGACGACGGTGGAAAAAATTGTGATGACAGTGATAACGGTTATAAAAGTGATGATAGTGATGATTGTGATGACGGTCAATATCGGTCAACAGTCAGTCAACACCGGTCACCGGTCGATCAATGGGCGAATCAACTCGGTGGGTGATGGGAATTTTTGCTATTTACTTAATTTTTTACATTTGTTTAACAACCACCTAATTATGTAAAAAAAATTTGCTATTTACTTAATTAATTGAGCCATAATATATATTATTACATGAAACATTAGTTATGCGTATACATGCTACATACGCATATTATTATACGGAATTAATTAACATAACATAGTGAGTCCGATCCATGGATATATCCGTTTTAGCTTATTCAGTGAATTACAAACGTAATTAACTATGAGCAGGTTAGACTGCCAGAACCAACAGAAACCCCAAGCTGATCGCAATACTCTTTGTAGTACTTGGCCCGAGCGTCCACGGCGGCTTTGTTGTGCTTGCACTCATCACCGTTGATGGCTCGGGTCGTCTCGCCGAACCCCTTGCCGTTTATAATCTTGAGGTGGCAGTGGTTCATCCAGAACCACACCGCGGTCTTGAACGAGATGTCAGCTTTCTCTCCCACGATCTCCGGAGTCTCGAGTCCGTTGAAGCCGATAGCTTTCCCCGCGGGCCCGTAGTTGTAGTTCCACGACAGCTGTAACGGCCCTCTTCCGTGGTAATGCTTCCCTGTTGAGCACGGCCACAATTTCTGCACTTCTGATCTGGTATCACAGTAGTTTTTTGATGCTCCGTTTGTCTCTTCAATGTGGCACATAACTGCACCTAAATTAAGTTCAAGTAAAACCACTATTATAGTACACCTGTGGGCCAATCTATTTTTATGATATTGAGTTGCATGATATTGAGCACGTAAATTAAGTTTAGGGTTCATTTCTTTCTTACACAAAAGTTCAAGTAAAATCACTATTATGATGCAACTGTGTGAACCATGCCAATCTGTATTCATGATATTGAGTTCCATATATATATATATGTACTTACAGCCAGTCTCGTGGGTAACATGTGCGAAGAAGGCGGCGAGCTCGCGTTTGGAGTCATCCGTGGAGGTGGAGGTGGAGCCGGTGGTCCCGAACTTGGGGTAGGCGGCGGCGGCGGTGAGGAAGGCGGCGCGAGTGTAGAAGGTCTTGCCGGGGCAGCCGTCGGGGCTAGAAGCCTGATCTATGATGCCCTTGAAGAATTCTTCCGTCACGACGTTGGACACGACGACGCCCGTGTCCTTGCCGAAGTTGCAAGGGCCTTGCTGGCAGCCGTCGCCGCAGAAATCGTCGCCGATGCCGCACCATCCGTGCTGGCTGCAGCAGTTGCCGCCGGTGCACCCGCAATTTTGGGCCGTGGCCACCACGGAGATGAGGAGGAGGAGGAGGAGGGCTAGAGGGAGGAACTTGCAATTGAAAGCTGCCATTTTGAAGTTTCTAATTTGTTTGTGAACGTATTGCTTAATTTGTTCAGTTCATGTGCTGGTATTTATAGGCGTTGTTTGGGCCTGCTGGCCGTCCGGATAACTATACACGATGAATATGACTAATACTATTGCGTACCAGCACTAATCCTCTATTGCAAAATCTTGTTCCATTTTAGTGTTTTAATTAGCTATATAAATATTAAATTAATGTTAAAAAAAATTTAAAAATTATAATTGTATTTAAAACAATTATATGTATATGTGTTTAAATTTTTAACTTAAAAATCATATTATACAATTTAAAAAAAATAAAAGAGTAATATTTTATACGAAAATCATTCTCTTAATTATTAAAAATTTTATAATAAGATTTTCAAGATAAAATTTTGTACACATATACATATAGATGTTTATAATAGAAATATAATTTTTAAAATTTTTTTAACATTAATTTAATATTTATATAGTTAATTAGAACACAAAATGAAACAAGATTTTGAAATAGAGAATCAACGCTCACTACGTACTACTACTAATTTTATATTTTTCTCGTGATTCATGTCTCTATCATGTCAGGGAAAGTCGTCGTTTTCTTTTCTAATTAAATTAATATGTATCACATGCTTATAATGCAGGTGTTTTTTATTCATATATATATATATATATATATATATCCTCCTATAGCTTAATTCATTCATATATTATCCTGCAAAAACTAGTTTTTGTTGATACGCATTATTTTAGTTTCTAACTGAATAAAAGAAAGATCAATGTTAACATATTAAGGGGATCTTTCGACATCAAATCAATCGGTTAAGTCTCCGACCATAGCATTTAGAGGTCTCCGTTCGACTCTCATGGAACAATGTTCTTTATAATCGAAAAATTATAGATTAAGAGTGTACGTGTTTATAATATAATAAGAAATAATGCATTATTTTTTCAAATCTAAAGCCACCCTACAAAATTAAGTAGCTCAGAGTCAATTAATCATATCCTATGATTATCATTTCTCCCCTACCTAAGCAAGATCGAGGATAAAATGGTCACGTTGTACGCAAACGTGGCAACCTAACCAACCTTCACAATTGGATTGATATACTCTAATTAACCGGACTTAATTATTGATTAAGGGATTTCTAATACTCCATACGAAATTGTTGATTAATTGGATAAGACATATCCTATGATGTGTTTGCATAATCCTTGTATGTGATTTCGAATCCCCGTGGTTTTCTTCTACTGAGCACATGTGCTTGCTATATTGTCCTTATCAAAAAAAAAACTTGCTATATGTGTTGTCAGAGGCGTACGTCTAATGACTCGTTGAGACCTGTTTAAAATAAGTATTGTTGATAAAATTAACACAAAATCTATGTTTTTTTGTTCACATACTAATTAAGTAATTTATTTTGATTTATCTAAAAAATATATTTTCATTATATAATAATATTAGACTTAATAATTTTAGGGTCCTATTTAATTTTAGGGTTATGTACAAATGCACGTCTTGTATATGTCTTAGGCCATCCCTGTATATTGTGTTTGTATCAAGACGATATATTAGGGTCCTATTTTTAGACATATTATAAATAAGATATAAATATAGAAAAATTTAATATAATTAAGTATGAGCATTTTCTACAAAAATATAATGATACATAGAAGATAAAAAATATATACTCACATTATGTGAGCATTGTTTTTAAATCATATGTGAGTCACTTACATAGACAATCCTTGGGGGCATGAGGGGGTTCGTGCTCTTCCGTCGGTCGTACTTGTTAATAATATGTAAGTGAATTTTAGGTTTGAATATGGGTAATTTTAAAATAATTTGTATTAAAAACATGAAAGCTAACTAGTTAAAATGGTTTATTATTGAACCTTATATGGAATCCACCACGATTCAATTCCCTATAGTTTTATTTTAGTGTTTCTTCATTCACATTTAATGCTTTTCACCCTAAAATACTATTGACTAGCTAAACCCGTCGACAATTCTCGAATTATAGTTCTATTTTAGTTTTATCATTCACATTTAATACTTTCCTCCTAAAATAAAATTTTATAATTAAATAAGTATAAAATTTTCATATATAAGAATATTGACTAACTAAACTAGTGGAGAATTTCCGAATTATTGACTTCATAGGAGAAGTCGTGCCCCCTTAAAATTTGATCTGCGTCCGTCATTGGTCACATCACATATGATAATTATTTTATTCTTAGAATAAAAAAAAATTTAAAATTACATATATCCAAAATAATATCGATCAGATGTACGATCATGTTTCCAAAATTTAAAAAAAAATTAAACAATCTTATTATAAATATTATCTAAGAAAGTTGAACGCAAGATATATATTAGGAAAAGTAAGAATACAAATAATAGAAAATTTGTTGGGTACTGGTATCATGGAAATATGTATCGTTATCATGGAATCAATGTTAAGTATCTCTCTAAGTTTTGATAATGAAAAACTCTATAAGGACTAATGATTCGCATGCTTCTGTAAGTTGTAACAAACAAAACAGGTAGATACAGAGCATAGAAGCACAATCAAGGAAGCACTGGTGTGAGGGAACATCGTGAGGGAACAACGGTGTTAGAGCGATTCATCGTTCCACCTTTGGAAAGCGCATCAACATTGGAGGAAATAATTTTCTTTCTGAGAAGATTTGACAGCTGGATGAATCAGTTACTTGGAGATATTCATAGAGCAAGGATTTCTGAACAACAAACTCCAAGATATTGTGCAAGACGATTTTATTCTTTATAGGGTTAGATAAGATAGAATCGTCGTAAATTTGATTATTATGAATTAAATAAACTCAAAAATATATTATTTACGAAAGTAAGTAAGATATGATTGGGATAGTTTGTTTCAATATAAATAAGATTAAGAGACTAGGTTAGAATTACCGATCACAAGTGAGTCATAGTGTAGCTTGATCGAAACCAGTCGTTGTAAGTTGTGTGTTGTGTTTTGTTTTATTGTTAAAACGTTCTAAAGTTGATAAGTTGAGTCAGATAGGTCTAGGTTTTAGGGAATAGAATAAGACTATTGTGCAGTCTCTACTTACTTGTAGTTCGTGAGATATTAATAAAACTAAAATAAGTATTTCAACTCCTCTATGGAGGGAGTGATTTTTCCTTCATTCAACTAGTTGGTTGATTGAGGGTTTCCATTATAAGTGATTGTGTTTAAGTTTTTGCATATTTTCGCTGCCCAATTCATTGTTTCCATATGAACAATATCTGTACTTCTAACACACTCGTTCCAACAAAATTAATTATAAAAACTGAAATAATATGAGTAAAAATTAATTTTTATTAAATATGAGGTGGGATTGTAATTAAATGGCCGGTGGCTCGAAGATAATCGGTATATTGATTGATTTCCCAGGCTTTGTTAATCAAACTAATCGGTCATAAATGCATCTTCGTTTATTTATGATTTTTAAATTTTAAAATTTTATAATCTTGGTAAAAAAATTATCTAGTTATTTTTTAAGTTATTGGGTACACTAAAATAATTTTTAAAAAATAATTAAAATCATTTATTAGATTGATAGGAAAAAAGGTAAAGTTATGGATAAATAAAAATAAATAAAAAATTTCTTAATAAGAGTATATAGAGCTAAAACCCCGTATAATATGGGACGGAATAAATACTTTAATTGAAAAAGTGAGATGGACCTTAACAAATCCGAACCGGCCCGAACGTGCAAAAAAAGGGTGAAAATAATGAATTCATCCTAAACAACCCATCTCGAATGTCATATTAATTTTGAGACAAAAAAACGTTTTATAGCTCTTAGCCTCTTATCGATCTTTTCAAGGTGTCTCAATGATGAAGAAAGTTGGGAACTAATTGGTCACTTGGCCCCTTATACTTTAGCCCTAACCGTTTGGTCCTCTATAGTTGTACATTGAGACCTATTGAACCCCTATTGAACCACTTATCCCAGCTTTTTTTAGGAGTGTAGTGCATGAGCGATGAAGTGTTATATTACGTTGCCACAATGACGATGACATGGATGCCATTGTGGCAACACAATATAACACATCATGTCATCGCCATGTCATTTATGTCATCCATGGCCTCCATGTCATCGTCATTGTGGCAATACAATATAACACATGGTCGCGCGTGCACCACACTCCTAAAAAAGCTGGGATAAGTGGCTCAATAGGGGTTCAATAGGTTGCAATGTGCAACTATAGGAGGCTAAACGGTTAGGGCTAAAGTACAGGGGGTCAAGTGACCAATTGACCCAAGTACAGGGGACCGTTTATGTATTATGCCATTAAAAAAATTGCTCTTATCTTTAGGAAGGAGTTGCAAAGTTAGAAGAACTAGGGAAGAAAATGTTAAAGAAATGTAGAGGATTACTAGTTATACCCGTCGTGCCATGCACGACTACATGAATTTAATATTTAATTTATTTTATGAATATGATTTTAATTTAATATAAAAAACTTATTTATTAGAAAAAATTATATAAAATTTTACAATTAGTGTCATATTGTCATGTGAAACGAGGCCAAAATTATTAAGGTGGACCTAATATAATTTTGATGACTTAACAATAATGTATTTATGCAAAAATATAAATAAAAATTATTTTAATTAGAATCATTCAATTTTAAAAATCTTTTAAAAAAATATAAAAAGGTAAAAATAATCTAAATTCTTGTAATTTTTTTTTATCAAATTCAATTCTTAAAAAAAATTGAATAAAAAAAAAAAATATACTTAATAAGAAGCTATGAAAAAATAAAAATAAAGAATGAATTTTTTAATGATAAGAAAATTATTTATATTTACATAAATAATTCAAAAAGAGAATTAAGGAAAAGATAACTCAATTTTTTTTTTATCAAAAGTCAATTTAGGCAAGTAATTATCTAGATTGAAAGTTCTATTTTTATCCAAATTTTATTTAAGATAAATATTTTACATAAATAGATAAAATAATAAAGATAAAATATTTTTTTAATTTTAAATAAAATTCGAATTTAATTTTTTTCAAATAAATAGATAGAAATTTAATTGAAAAAACTAAATCAATATATCTATCTTAATATATAATATATTAATATCTAATTTTCTATAATTTATTTTAATTTTAGATAATATCTTTTAGATCTAACCTAATTCCTAATATATAATATATAACATCTTTATTATTGATAGAATCTCTCTTGGATTAATTTATCCTATTTCTATATTATCCTAAAATAATATCAACATATATAAATTCCCAAAATAAAAAATCCTAGGTGGCGAAATCCTAGGTGGCTTAATGTACGTGGAAACGACACGTAGGAAAATTCTAGGTGCCGCAACGTGGTGGCCTTATTCCTTGCGTCTTTTATATATATACATAGATTGTCATTGGTTGTGATTGCACTAACAACCATTCTATGTCAAAAGAAAATTTTACAAGATTGAAAAAATTAAATATGGTGAAGGCAGTCACCTCACGGATAATGAACAAGAGAAACGGCACACACTTGCCGATTTTGTAGATCACTTCCTTATCGACATTTATCAATTTAAATCACATATTTTTGTTGATAAACAAACTCCAAAATCGATCATTGAACATGCACGATTATTTATGTTGGATCGTGAACGAGTTAGCAAGAGAAAGGGAACTGGCTGTTAAGCTGTTCCCAAGGCAGCGGAAGGAATAATATCGCAAGTAATTAAAACGCTGAAAGAACACAGTTCCTTATAGAGGAACCCCACGACAACCAACTAGTTGTGTGGGTAAACCTCTACCTCCGCTTGGAGGATTTTGAATGACTTTCTTATTTTATTGCTTGTTCCTTAGTTACAATCAGCCAGGTTCAAACTTCTCTGTTCCTAAGAGTTCTACCTAACTCTAGCAACACTAATGAACCTTCTCAACTGAGTTCCTAAGTGAACTACTCAATTAAAACAAGAGAGTCAAACCTTACACCTTACAATTCAGTTCCCTTGCTCTTGGGAACTTCACCTTCACCGTCGTCGAGATCTGACACTTCGCCGCTGGGGACTTCTCTTCTTCTTTCTCTTTCTCTGTTGTGGGTATTTGTGAGTTCTGGGAGAAGTGCTCAATCCGAGCACTATTCATTTGGCTTTATACTCGAGTGAACTTGGGCTTCAATCGCATCTTTCATTTGTGTCCGAAATGCCCTTTGCTTGATGCCCAAGTTGTACTTTCTTCACATGTGACTTCAATTTGAACTAGGTCAACTTCTTGAATTGATCGGACCGTTGGATCAATCGCGACAGTCTGCTCCTCAGACTGTGCCTTCATCCTGTCCAAGACAGGATCCCGTGATATGCGCTGATCGGTCCTTGTCCTCACATGTGGGTTCCCATATCGTGGGAACTGTCCTCTTCTGAGTTGCTTTGAGAGAAACTCTTCATCGTGTAATCCTTTGTTCTCTGGTCATTCCTGGGAGTTCTCATTTCATGGGAACTTTTCTCTTCAGAGTTCCCTTGATGGGAACTCTTCATTGTGTGCTCCTGTGTTCTTTGGTCATTCGTGGAAGTTCTTTGCTCAACCTGTGTTCCTTAGAAATACTTGATCGAAGCACATTAGTTCCCTTATAGCGTTTGTCATTATCAAAACTCGGAGAACTGTATCGTTGTTCCGATGTTTAGAACCAGAGGTCCCAACATCGTTCCAACAATTTCCCCCTTTTTAATGATGACAAACCTATCACAAAAATCAGCAAGTATTTCAAAGCATGATATGCAAATGAGTTCCTACGCGTATTCCTAGGGAGCCACTTCTTGTGAATCACTGAGTTCGTACTTAGCTTTTTATGCAATTGTTCCCCCTTAGCTATAGCGTATTCTGTGATATCTTTTCAACTTAACTCATCTCGCATTTTTTGTCTTTCCCCCTTTTGACATCATCGAAAACAAGTAAACGCATAGATAAGGAAGGAAAAGAACACACAATCATACTAAAAACCATTCATTACTTAAGCAAAAACATGTACATAGGAACACACGAGAATATTTGTGGGAACATTGAGGCTAGGAAAAAGAAGGAAAAGATCATGGGCTTGGTGGGAACAGGTCATCACAAAGCCGTGTCAAGACGTTTACAAGCTTTTCCTGGCCTTTAGCAATTTGTTCTTGGTCCCTTGCCATCTTTTCTTGTTCCCTGGCTATCTTGTCGAGAGTGTTGACAATGTGCACCAACACTTGAGTGTTCCCATCCTGAGTGCCTTCACCAGATGGCAGCCTTTCTTGTTCCTCCACTGGCTCAGAGTGCCGCATTTTGTGGACCACAGAGATGTCCAGTTCCCTACCTATGGTTACCTCTTCCTTGGATGTGTCGTAGAGGCCCTCTCTGAGCAAGAGTTTCTTGATGAGACCAGCATAAGGGAGGGAGTGGGATTTGGAAGCCATACACTTCTCCATGTGCCCCAGAATTATGCGAGGAAGATTTATGGGCTTTTTGAGGAGGAAGTGGTAGAGGATGATGGCATCAGGGATGTTGATGACAAGGCGCTTCTCCTGGCGAGGGATCACCATGTTGATGATGAATTGATGAGCCAACTTGGCTATGAGGGATAGGTGATGAGTAGAGGTGCCAGTGGTGGGAACACGACCCTCGTAGATCGTGTTATAGATCACCTCGCTATTGAAGTCGCCCCAGCTCTTGGTGGGCAGTTCCTGGAGGCCCTGGACAGGGACCTGTAGTTGAAGGCGGATTGTAGATGTGGTGAAGATGAAGTCATCGCCTTCGAGGGAGAGAGTTCCCTTGGTGCCGTTGTCATGGACCACAAAATGGTTGTAGAATCGGCGCACCTGAGAGGGATCAATACTCACGGCCTCACTACACATGTGGTACCATCCTTGGGCTTTGATCAGGTCCTATAGTTGCCCTAGCCCTTCATCGACGAGCTGTCTTTCAGAGAGGATGAGTGGGGGAAGGAGCTTGCGATTCTCAGAGATATGGACTTTCTTGGGCACAGTTCCTTTCCCTTTCTTCTTGAAGTTCCCCCTAGAGACCGTAGTCTTTCCTTTTTGCTGAGGGGGGTCATCCGCTTCAATCAGCAGTGGGCGGGTCCTTTCCTCTGGGACCTGTGCCGACACCACCATTTGTTGTTCAGGAGCAGGGATGCTGGCAAGCTCTTTGTAAGTGGGGGCCTCTTCTTCCTCTTCAGCGTCATCACTGGAGGTCCCTTCTTCATTGGAGGAGGTCAGCCCTGTTTCCTCCTCGTCGTCTTCCTGACGACGACTGCTTGTCTCAGCACCGTCAGTTGGTGTTGGGTTCCCTTCTTCTTGGGCTTTGCCCCCTTGGTTTTCGGAAGGCCCTTTGAGTGTGCCTTCGAATTCTTCCTCGAGGGCCTTTAGTTGGGCTTCCTCTTCAGCAGTTCCCATCACGATGGGTGCATTGGCCTTCTGGCGAGCAACGACTCCGATGGGGAGATTATCCTCGTTGGAGTCGAGGTCTATGGTTTTCTGGGCCGAAGAAGGTGGGGAAGGGAGTTTTAGTGTGGTGGGAGAAGAGGGAGGTAGAGGAGAATTTTGTGGAGTTGGGACCTTGGGAGTGGAAGGAGGAGGAGTAGGAGTGCGAGCCTTGGGACTGGAGGTCCCAGAGGCAGATTTTGAAGTGATGGGGGATGTGGGAATGGGTGAGGTGGGTGGGGGAACTCTGGGGGAGGAAGAGGATGGAGGAGGGTTAGTAGTTCCCTCAACCATGGGAACAGGGGAGGAAGAGATTATCGTGGAGTCCCTGGGACCTGAGGTCTCAGAGATTGATTGGGGACGAGGGAGAAAGAGCTTCTCGACCTCGGATGGGTGAACGACGACATAGGCATCGGGTTTGGACAGATTAAGGACCTCCTCCATGTTGAGGAGGGATTTCTTCTTCGGCATGGGGAGAGAGGGGGATGAAGAAGTGGATATTTGTGAGTATTTGCGTTTGGAGGATTTGTGTTTGGATTTTGAGGAGTGGTGTTTGGATTTGAAGGGGTCTTTGGAAGAGTGTTTGTGTTTGGATTGTTTGGGTTTTTCGTATTTGGAAGGGGGCTCGGATCCGAAACTGTCGACGATGCGAATTTCGGAGGAGGAGGGAGGTGGAAGAGTGGAGATCGGCGGTGCTGGAGGTTGCGCCGCCGAGGGAGGAGGAAGAAAGGGACTTACATAATTGTAAAGTCCCTCGATGAGAACATCGCGAAGAGCTTCATTTTGCTCCTTCTCGACGTCCGCCATCATGGTGAGGAAAAGGGCTTTAGGGTTGTTTTGAATCCATGCCTTCGTCTCGGCATAAGAATGGGCTGGAGCCATTTGAGAAAGTTTTGGGAAAGAGAGAGTTTTTGGAAGTTTTCTCGAAAGAGGGAGGAGGCAAAGTTGCAGAGGAGGAGAATGACAGGGAAGGATGAGGAGGAAGGAACCCAAAAGTGGTAAAGTAGGGTTTTATGTGAGAGAGAGAGACGAGGGTAGAAAGGGAAGTTGGTATTCTCGATAACCGTTGGCCAATGAAATCGGAGGGGCGTTTCAACTTCCTTAGCACGCCTTTGACACGCGTCGTTTTCTTTCCTGGGAAGTCCTTTTGATTTTTGAATACTTGGCCCAAAACGCTTCATAGTCTGACACAATTTCCCGTTTCCCTAGTGAAGTGTCATCTTTTTAGATCCAGTGTTCCCTTGATTTTGCCTATCAGTTCCCATGATCTTTGGAAAGGTCATATTGAGTGGAGAGGTTAAGGGAACTCACACTCAATTTTCTTTGTGAGGCTGAGGAACTCAAAAGAGAACCAGACAATTGCAACTTGATTTTGGGATAAAGAGTTTGGCTCATGAGAAACGTTTGTCTGGTCCTTAGCTGAGGGTAGGTTTTATGATCAACCGTCATAGTGGCTGTTGATAGGGTTTCTCGGCCAACAAATAAATTTGTAAGTCAAGACCCCGCTGAGTACAGTGAAGTCAGGATCGTTCCACAGGAAGCAAGGTTGTTTGTCTATCAATCTAATAAAAATCAAACAAAATCAAACAAAATCAAACACAATCACTCACGAGATGCCTCGTTAACGACCTTGTCAGGATCGTTACCGAACCACCGAATATAAAAACATCAATTAACGAACTAATAAAATTCTAATTAATACTCGGTACCGAAGCAAGCATTCAACAACGAAGATTTATCAGAAATAATTCAATAAAAACAAATATCTAGGATAAGGGACACCACAACATAGCCAAGCATAAGAATTCGTAAGTAGATAAGATCATGCCTTTAAATAGATAGAGTCATCAACTTTCATTGACTTGACAGGTAAATTAATCTATTTTCATAAACCAACTCACTCAATTGCTTGTTTTGGATCTAAAGCTTGAAACTTTCGTTTTCAAACAATATCAACCTTCAAGTTACTAACTTTCTCTTTCAATCAAGTTAAAACTCAAATTACCTCAACTCCCGTTTCGGTATTAAGCACAACAAACAATCTCAATAAAAATAAAAGGCATTCAAAACACTATCTTACTTCATCAAACATGCTCAACTATGCCGGGCTTAACCCCGACCCTAGAAAAATAACTACTCACTACTCATGATTAAGAAACCAAAAACTTCAATAAAAACAAACATGAAAACAAAACTCAAACTTAAATTAATAACAAAAATATCGTCTTACAGAGAATCAGAAGAAAAACCAAAACAAAACAATCACCGAACCACAAACTCGATCAACGAACCTCGGAAACCGTCGTCACCGACCCCTCGTCACCGACTTCCGATCCGGCAGCCTTTCCTTCAGCCTTCCTTCCTTCTCCAAAACTAACTCTAAAACTCTACTCCAAAATTCAGCCCCCCCCCCCCCCCTTCTATGCTAGATAGAAGGGTATTTATACTAAAAAATCCTAAAAAACTAAAAAGATAAAAGATAAAAACTTTCCTAAAAAGATAGAAACAATCTCTAAAAGATAGAAATAAAATCTAAAAAGATATTAAACCCTAAAATACATATTCTATTAACCCATAAAGATTCTAAAAAGATACTCAACCGATACGGAAATAAATTCCCGCTCAGGATCGATGAATAATAAAATAATACTCCGAAATCTTCTTCGTCGTGGCCTCGTTAACGACCCTTCACAGCCTCGTTAACGAGCCTGGGATTTTGTTTTCTTCAACACCTCCTCTCGTTTTCTTGAGCTTCGACTTCTTAAATCTTGCACTTTCCCGTCCTTCATTGTGATGCTCCAAATTTAGCTCCATTTAGCTCCTTTCCTAGCTAAAACCTGCAAAATACACAAAATAGCGTAGATTCCACTTTTTTCGCAGATTTATACAAAACTAACTAAAAACACTTAAAACGAAACCTAAACTAGACAAAATTAATCCTAATAAACAAAGAAAACCTATCAAAAACTATACCAAAAATGCGAACATAATTTTTCTACTTTCTTCCCACCCCATACTTAAAATTACAGTGTCCCCACTGTAAGAAAAATAACAAGAAGAGGGAAAAGAAATAGAAAAGAAAACAAAAAATTAAAAAGAAAAAGAAAGACATAAAACTTACAAAAGTGGAAACAAGGATAGGAAACTTCATCTTGAGCTTGATCAACGGGTTGGTGGAGGAAAATAGTGCTCAAAGTGCCCCATGAAGTCATACATCGTTCTCCAACGCTCAGCATCCTCCGCCTCTCTCTGATGTTGCCGCTCGTCCTCCCTCGACATGCGTGCGGAGTAGACGGTTTCCCATCTATCCATCCTCCGATGAATGTGATCGGTCTGGAGGTGAAGCTGATGCATCCGTGCAGAAAGATCCTCGGCCCATGGTGGTGGTATGCTCGATCCTGCGTACTCGGGCTGAGGAGGTGGTGGGTAGTGAGGCTGGAAATGATCTTGGTACATCACCGGGTTGTAAGGCATTAAGCCATATGCATGAGGGTCGACAAGAGCTGGTGGAGGGTCGACAGGAGCTTGCGGCACCTCGGTAACGAAGCTGGTTGCCTCGTTAACAGTGTTGGGTGGTGGCTGGAAATGGTCGTTAACGACCCTGGTTGGCTCGTTGACGAAGATATTGCCTCCTAATTCCTCCGTCTCCATGTCTTCTTCTGTAAAGTTGAGCTCCTCAGTGCCGCCCTCGGTGTCGGCTTCCTCGGTATCATTGCCTACGACCTCGGTATCCTCTTGCTCATCTTCTTCTTCATATTCGTCCACATCGTCCCGCTCAAATCGGGTGTGACATGGCCTAAGTGAGCGCTCATCTTCCGGTTTTGGCTCCAATGGGTAAGGCTGGCCCGTCCACACCTCGTACCAATTCGGTACGTAGAGTAGCTCGTACATGTCGAGGGAAGGTATGACGACTTGATCTCGAACCTTCACTTTGTAGCCTCCCTCGGCTTGCACGAAAATCCCGGCGCTATACCAATAGTTCTTGTTGAGGAGTTGAGCGTGGGCCGGTGTGTAGCGGGTGAGATCCACTCCAAGATTCTTAGCCAAGAGGCTAACCAAATTGCCACACCATACCTCCTTGGACTTGTGGGACTTCTCGACGTAGTAGAGCCATTCGTACCCCAAATTCAAGGGGCCAGGCTCCTCGAAGAGGATGGTGCGGAAGCAAGCGACCTCCGTCCTTGTAGACCGGTTCAACTCCTTCTTCGGCCAGAATAGTGCGGCGAGGACTCTCAAGATGATCCGGAAGATGGGGTTGACTATGGTTGCCCCGGATAGCGCCGCGGTGGAGGATTGAACCTCTCCGGTGATGTAGCTCCAAGTGCGGGTCACTCGGTAGTCCTTCAAGCTATAGTCTCTAGACGGGTTTGGGAGCTCCAAGATTTTATTGAACTCCGCCATGGTGAAGTCACGGTCCTCGTTATCGAGCCGGAACCGAATGCGTCCTGCCGAGATTGACGAGAAGTTGGTCTCCAAGGTGGCCAAGAACTCGGATGTGAGGGCCGGATAATGTGGCAAGCTCTCTTGCTTCAATAAGTGTGCGGCCCCAAGGATGGCAAAAGCGTCCTTGACATCCGTGTAGATGCCCGTAGAGACGGCGCTAGACTTCGAGAACCATCGGGTGTAATGGTCCTTCTCCAAGAAATCCCGGTAGCGCCGTACTTGGCTCTGACTGCTCAAAATCACATCGTCCACCTGGGGTGGAGATGGAGACCTGTGGTTCTTCCTCTTCTTCTGGGCTCGGGTAGCGGGTCTGCTTGAACTAGCCATGGATCCTACAAAATAATCGACAATTTTCCAAGATAAGATCCACTCAAAAATAATAGGTACGAGACCCCATACGTGGTCTCAAAATTAACCTCAGAATTATTCATAAACTACCCAATTGGGTTGTTCACGAAGCTGGCCTCGGATTAAGCATTGATGAAGTGCAGGGTCGTTAACGAGCCTGGGTGGGTCGTTAACGAGCCACCGAGTGCGAAACCAGTAATGTCCGAAATTGAATCTACCTCTAATTCAGCACAAATCAAGCATGAAATCTTATATTATTCTCCACAATTCCCTCATTGGGTAAAAGCACCCCATACTTACTCTATTACCCATCCCGAACATGCTAAAAATTTCCCGAAATTTTGACATGCAAAGTTAGAACTTTTAGATCTAGAACAAGAAAAATTCATGCTTTCTTAACTAAAGGGTTACAATAGCTAATCTATCATGGATATCTTACCTAAAACATGAACAACTAAGCATAATCAAGAATTTTAGAACGGAATTTAGGCATGCTCATCGATCTCCCTAAAAATCATGATTCATGATATGAAATTTAACCCTATAGATACTCAATCATACAAATTCAAGCAAGAGTTTAGAAATCATACCGGAGAACCGAGAATTAAAAGGACAAGGGTCGGGATCGGGGTAGGTTAACGAGCTCGTCGTCGACGGTGAAAGGGCCTTCGAACTCCGGTAACGATGGCGTCTCCGGTGGTCGTTAGCGTGGGATTTCCGACTCGGTAGGAGAAAAGGGAAAGGGATTGAGAGAGTTTTGGGTTTGAGAGTGAATGTGGGAGAGATTGTGGTAGAATTTTGGGAGGGGTAGAAGGGTTTTTATAGGAGGGATAAAGATAGAGGGGGTGGCGGCTAGGGTTAGAAAATGTTAACTAGGTTAGAATTACTTACCTGCCCCGTATTGTGACGAATCGGGTCGTCCGAACTGGGTCGTTAACGAGCCACCGTAACCTCCTTGAGTGCATTTCGACCCCTTTTTTCCTGAAATCTTGTTAGCTCAAAAAATCTTATTTCTATCCTATTTAAACTAAAAAAAAAAAAGAAAAATAAAAGAAAGCTAGGAAATAATCTAAAAGAAAAATAAAATAAACTAAACCTATTCTAAAAAGCGGGTTGCCTCCCGTAAGCGCTATGTTTAACGTCGTTAGCCCGACGAGCTCTCTTGCTAGTCTTGTGGTGTGAGAGCCATGGTAACTCTTATTTCTTCATCAGGATCAGGCTGCTCATGGAATTTCTTCAACCGGTGTCCATTAACTTTGAAAATGACGCCTCGGTTATCAGTCAACTCTACTGCTCCGTGAGGATAAATGTGATGAACCACAAATGGTCCACTCCATCGTGTCCTTAGCTTTCTTGGGAATAATCGGAGTCTAGAGTTGAAGAGAAGTACCTTATCGCCAATGTGGTAAGTTTTGGGCACCAATTTCCGATCATGCCACCTTTTGGTGTGCTCCTTGTAGATTTCAGCATTTTCGTACGCCTTCAGCCTCAATTCTTCTAATGCTTGCAAGTCCATGAATCTTTTTGCTCCAGCCGTGTCGAGGTTCATGTTGAGCTCCTTGAGAGCCCATAACGCTTTATGCTCCATTTCGACCAGTAAATGACATGCCTTGCCATACACTAGATTATAGGGGGTGGTGCGTAGAGGCGTTTTGTATGCTGTCCTATATGCCCATAGAGCGTCATCCAATTTGGAGGACCAATCTTTTCTAGAACGGGAAACTGTCTTCTCTAATATGCTCTTGATTTGCCTGTTTGAAACTTCAACTTGGCCACTTGTTTGGGGATGATTTAGCCAAAAGGGCTTCAAAACTCCGGTCGATGAAATGGGAGCCACCATCACTAATTAGGACTCTTGGAACGCCGAATCTGGGGAAAATATTGGTCTTGATGAATTTAGCAACAGTCTTGGCGTCGTTAGTCCTTGTAGCAAAAACTTCCACCCACTTGGAAACATAATCAACCGCAACTAAGATGTACTTGTAGGGTCCTGAGGCGGGAAATGGTCCCATGAAATCAATACCCCATATATCAAATAACTCAACTTCTAATATCCGAGTTAGTGGATTCTCATGTCTCCAAGTTATGTTGCCTGAGCGTTGACATCCATCACATGCCGTCACATAAGCTTGCACATCTTTGAACATGGTGGGCCAATAGAGACCACTTTGAAGAATCTTCGCAGTAGTTTTGAATACTTTTGCATGACCTCCAGTTGGCAGTGTGTGGCATTGACGGATCACGTTTTCAATCTCCTCTTCTGGGATACAACGCCGTAAAAGGTGATCACTTCCTTGTTTAAACAAGTAGGGATCGTCCCAGTAGTATTGTTTCACATCATGGAGAAATTTCTTCTTCTTTTGTGGGGTGAGGCCCTCGGGAATTACGCCTCCTACAAGATAGTTAGCGAAATCCGCAAACCAAGGAGCTTTTGGCCCTCTAATAGCATGGATTGATATTGAGGAAGAAGAAATTGAAGAAGGAGAGGGGATGGATTTTAATTGAGAAGACTTAGGTTCAGTAATCTTACCTGGATGGGTCGTTAACGAGCTAGGTTTCCATTTATTGACCTCGGTACCGACCTCCCGTAGCTCAGTAACGACCCCATTGGCTTGATTGTCGACCAAACTTGAACATTTTCCCTTTTTATTTGTGTCTTCCAGCCTCGGCACCTTGTTAACGATCCTGAAGGGGTCGGTAACGAGGATCTTGTAGATCTCAACCTCGTTCAGTAGGAGGTGTTTGTCGGGTCTGGAATCATTTATCGGAACGTCATTGTTGGACTCGGTGATATGCTCAACTGGCAAGCTGGAGAAGTGATCCGCCACTAGATTTTCTGCTCCCTTCTTGTCTCTTATTTCATGATCGAATTCCTGCAGTAAGAGCATCCAACGAAGCAATCTAGGTTTTGCATCTTTTTTAGCCATTAGGTATCTAACGGCCTCATGGTCAGTATAAACAATCACTTTGGATCCAACAAGATAGGACCGAAATTTTTCAAAGGCAAATACCACAGCAAGGAATTCCTTCTCCGTTGTGGTATACTTACTCTGCGCCTCATCCAGCGTCTTACTAGCGTAGTAAATGGCGTGGAGTTTCTTGTCTTTCCTTTGCCCTAAAACTGCGCCAACTGCATAGTCACTGGCATCGCACATGATCTCAAAGGGCAATGTCCAGTCTGGGGACTGCATGATGGGGGCGGACACAAGGGCAGCTCTTAACCTGTAAAATGCTTCAAGACATTCTGGAGACAACTGAAACACTACATCTTTCATTAGTAGGTTAGTCAAAGGTTTAGCTATCTTAGAAAAATCCTGAATAAATCGCCTGTAAAAGCCAGCATGCCCTAAAAAACTCCTAATGTCTCTTACAGAAGAGGGAGGAGGTAGTTTTTCAATAAGCTCAATTTTCGCTTTATCTACTTCTATCCCTCTTTTAGAGACAAGGTGTCCTAGTACTATCCCCTCTTGAACCATAAAGTGACATTTTTCCCAATTTAGTACAAGATTGGTTTCTTCACATCGTTTAAGCACTCGTGCAAGGTTAGCAAGACAAGAATCAAATGAAGAACCATACACAGAAAAATCATCCATAAAAACCTCTACAATATCCTCTATCATATCAGAAAAAATAGCCATCATACATCTTTGAAAAGTAGCGGGGGCATTGCAAAGCCCAAATGGCATTCTTTTATAAGCAAAGGTTCCATAGGGACATTTAAAGGTTGTTTTCTCTTGGTCATCAGGATGAATGGGAATCTGCCAAAAGCCGCTATAGCCATCTAAATAACAAAAGTAATCATGCTGGGCTAAGCGTTCTAAAACTTGATCTATGAAAGGAAGCGGAAAATGATCTTTTCTAGTAGCGCTATTGAGCTTCCTATAATCAATGCACATCCTCCAACTAGTGGTGGTTCTAATTGGAATAAGCTCTCCCTTTTCATTTTCTATCACAGTCATCCCCCCTTTCTTAGGGACTACATGGACCGGACTCACCCATTGGCTGTCCGAAATAGGAAATATGATCCCTGCATCAAGTAATTTAATAATTTCCTTTTTAACTACATCTTTCATGTTAGGATTTAATCTAAGTTGATGCTCTATGGTGGGTTTATGATTGTCCTCCATGTAAATCCTATGCATGCAAAGAGAAGGGGATATGCCAGTTATATCATCTAGGGAGTAGCCTATGGCTTTTCTATGCATCTTAATCACACTTAGGAGTTTTTCTACTTCTTCATCTTTTAATCCAGCATTAATGATGACAGGAAGAGTAGAATTTGGTCCGAGGAATTCATACCTGAGGGAATCTGGCAAAGGTTTAAGTGTTGGGGACAGTTCGGCAGGAATTAGAATGGGCTCTTCTGGTTCCGTCTTCAATACTTCATGAAAGCATTCGAAAGTTGAGATCTCACCATCTTCGGCAAGGGTCGTTAACGAATCTGAGTGGGTCGTTAACGAGCCTGCTTCTTCTGCTAGGAGAATCGGTAACGATGCTGGAGGACTCGTTACTGAGACTGCAGTGGAGATTTCTACCCATCTTTGCCCTGAAATTTCATCATTGCATGCTGATCTTCCTATGGGGTCTCCACATTCAATGATCTCCTCGTGGGCGTAGAGCATCTTGACTTCAGCTTTGTCGGACTCCCTGGATTGTTTGAATCGGAATTCTGTCACCTCATCCCCAATTTTGAAAGTTAGGAGTCCTCTCCTAACATCGATTATAGCTCCTGCTGTGGCGAGGAATGGTCTTCCCAAAATAATAGGCACTATTGGATCTTCGGGCATTGCCATCACGATGAAGTCATTCGGAACAAAGAAATTACCCACTTGAACTGGGAAATCTTCTAGCAGCCCTGTTGGTTTGATGCAAGATCCATCTGCCATATAAAGCCGCATGTTGACAGGCTCTAATGGTCCCATATTTGCTCTAGACCAGATTGAGAGTGGAACAAGACTAGCACTGGCACCAAGATCGCATAAAGCTTTGAACTTGTGGTTGCCTATGCCGATTGTGATTGCAAACCTCCCAGGATCTCCAAGCTTTTCTGGAAGAGCTATGGATCTGACCTCGTCCTGCAGCTCTGTAATAGATCTTTTCCTGCTAAGAATATCTTTCAAGAATTTTGTGTAAGTCGGCATTTCGCTTAGGGCCTCAGCGAATGGGATGGAAATATTAATGCCCTGAAGAATCTTAACGAAACGCTTGAACTTACTCTCAGTAGATTCCATAGATTTCTTAACTGGAAATGGAAGAGTTTTCACCATTCTCGGAACCAAGTTAGGCTCGAGAGGTGAGAGTACCGGGTCGACACTGGGGTCGTTTGGTGTCCTCGGTGGGTCGTTACCGACCCTGGTGAGGTCGTTAACGAGCCTGGGATTGAGAGGAGGACTCGGTTTAGAAAACTTACCTGGGCTGGGCTCGTCAGGAATCCTCGGAGCCTCGTCATCCTGGCTTGTAGGCTCGGTACTAGCTCTCGCTGGCTCGTTAATGAGTTGGCTGGCGAGATCTTGTTCCTCCTTCTCTTCAGCTTGAATTCTCTCCGGTAGTGTCTTCCCGCTTCTAAGGTGTACTGCTGCTATTTGGCCTCTAGGGTTCTCTTCGGTATGACCCGAGAGTTGCCCTTGTTGTCTTGGAATCCGTGCAGCAAGGTCTCCTAGTTGGGAATCAACACTCTTCTTCCAAATATCGAACTCTCCCCATCTTTTATCCAATCCATTGACGCCCTCTTTAATCTCTTGAGCCCATGATGGTGTCTCCTGATGGCCTGGAGGTCGATATGGTGCAGATCGTCTATCTTGCGGGGGCCCTGTGTAATTATGATTTGCATTCTGATTGCCCCATGATTGATAGTTGTTCGACCTGTCATTGTAATTAGGCTGGTTCCTGTAGGGTCCTCTCATGTAATTCATCTCAGCTATCGTCTCAGCGGTTCTAACCTGCTCAATGTTAGTGCAAGCAGAAGTACTATGCGCAGAAGAACCACATTCTTGACATGATTGAGAGGATTTCAGAAAACTTACCTGTTTCCTCAAACGGTTGACCTCATCTTGTAAGAATTGATTTTTAACATCGGGGTCAACTTCATCTCGATTGGGAACATAGAGACGTTTTTGAGTTTGTGGAGCCTGCTGGGTTCCGTACATAGCATCGTAATTCGCCAGCTTGTCCAACAGTTCCCACGCATCTGTCGGGTTCATCTCTATAAAACCGCACGCAGTATGCGTGTTGATGCGGTTCTTGGTCTCTGCGTTGATACCCTGGAAGAAGATTTCTTGCAATACATATAATGGTTGCCCATGAGTAGGGCATTGTCTAAGCATCTCTTTAAATCTTTCCCATGTTTCAACAAATGTCTCATTAGGCAACTGGTGATAAGAGGTGATGCGTTTCCTTAACTCCGTTGTCTTAGCAGGAGGGAAAAACTTTGTAAGAAATTGATCATACAAAGCTTTCCAAGTCCTGATAGACTTAGAAGGTAGGCTCTCTAACCAGTTCAGGGCCTTTCCAGTAAGTGACCATCAAAAAGCTTTCAACAGAACATATTCTAGTGAGACACCTTCAGCAGCTATGGTGTCACATAAATCAAGAAAATTTCTAATATGTTCCATAGGGCACTCAGCAGGTTTCCCTTCAAACTGAGCCCGTTTAATCAAGGATATAAATTGAGACTTGATCTCAAAAGGTTTCTCTATCGCAGGAAGCACAATAGGAGATTCTGGCACCCTCAGTTCCGGATGCATGTATTGCTTGGCATTCCTTGGATAGGCGTTTAGCTCTTCTTGCAGTCGAGCCTTGTCTGCATCAGCGCCGTCCTTCTCGGCTCTCAGTGCCTCCATCTGGGTCCGGAGGATCTCTAACACCACGCGGGAAGCGAGGTTTGGGTTTAACGAGACTCTCCAACACCTCACGTGAAGCGAGGTTTGGACTTTTAACGAAAATCTCCAACCCCAAGCGGGAAGCGAGGGATGGACTTTAACAAAAATCTCCAACCCCAAGCGGGAAGCGAGGGATGGATTTAACGAAATTCTCCAACACCACGCGAGGAGTGAGGTTTGGGTTCAACGAGATTCTCCAACACCTCGCGTAAAGCGAGGTTTGGACTTTTAACGAAAATCTCCAACCCCAAGCGGGAAGCGAGGGATGGACTTAACGAGATTCTCCAACACCTCGCGTGAAGCGAGGTTTGGACTTAATGAAGATCTCCAACCCCAAGCGGGAAGCGAGGGATGGATTTAACGAGATTCTCCAACACCTCGCAGGAAGCGAGGTTTGGACTTAACGAAAATCTCCAACCCCAAGCGGGAAGCGAGGGATGGACTTAACGAGATTCTCCAACACCTCGCGTGAAGCGAGGTTTGGACTTTTAACGAAATTCTCCAACACCTCGCGTGAAGCGAGGTTTGGACTTCTAACGAAAATCTCCAACCCCAAGCGGGAAGCGAGGGATGGACTTAACGAGATTCTCCAACACCTCGCGTGAAGCGAGATTTGGACTTTTAACGAAATTCTCCAACACCTCGCGTGAAGCGAGGTTTGGACTTTTAACGAAAATCTCCAACCCCAAGCGGGAAGCGAGGGATGGACATAACGAGAATCTCCAACCCCAAGCGGGAAGCGAGGGATGGACTTAACGAGATTCTCCAACACCTCGCGTGAAGCGAGGTTTGGACTTAACGAAGATCTCCAACCCCAAGCGGGAAGCGAGGGATGGATTTAACGAGATTCTCCAACACCTCGCGGGAAGCGAGTTTTGGACTTAACGAAAATCTCCAACCCCAAGCGGGAAGCGAGGGATGGACTTAACAAGATTCTCCAACACCTCGCGTGAAGCGAGGTTTGGACTTTTAACGAAATTCTCCAACACCTCGCGTGAAGCGAGGTTTGGACTTTTAACGAAAATCTCCAACCCCAAGCTGGAAGCGAGGGATGGACTTAACGAGATTCTCCAACACCTCGCGTGAAGCGAGGTTTGGACTTTTAACGAAATTCTCCAACACCTCGCGTGAAGCGAGGTTTGGACTTTTAACGAAAATCTCCAACCCCAAGCAGGAAGCGAGGGATGGACATAATGAGATTCTCCAACACCTTGCGGGAAGCGAGGGATGGACTTAACGAGATTCTCCAACACCTCTCATGAAGCGAGGTTTGGACTTAACGAAGATCTCCAACCCCAAGCGGGAAGCGAGGGATGGATTTAACGAGATTCTCCAACACCTCGCGGGAAGCGAGGTTTGGACTTAACGAAAATCTCCAACCCCAAGCGGGAAGCGAGGGATGGACTTAACGAGATTCTCCAACACCTCGCGTGAAGCGATGTTTGGACTTTTAACGAAATTCTCCAACACCTCGCGTGAAGCGAGGTTTGGACTTTTAACGAAAATCTCCAACCCCAAGCGGGAAGCGAGGGATGGACTTAACGAGATTCTCCAACACCTCGCGGGAAGCGAGGGATGGACTTAACGAGATTCTCTAACACCTCGCGTGAAGCGAGGTTTGGACTTAACGAAGATCTCCAACCCCAAGTGGGAAGCGAGGGATGGACTTAACGAGATTCTCCAACACCTCGCGTGAAGCCAGGTTTAGACTTAACGAAAATCTCCAACCCCAAGCGGGAAGCGAGGGATGGACTTAACGAGATTCTCCAACACTTCGCGTGAAGCGAGGTTTGGACTTAACGAAAATCTCCAACCCCAAGCGGGAAGCGAGGGATGGACTTCTAACCCAGAGTTTTTATTTTTGAGAGAGATTTTGAAAGTCCCACAACCCTTTATTCACAAAAGGCAGTAACGGAATTCAGAGAGTTTACACGAAATATTTCTTTAACCGGTCGACGTTCCACGTCTTACTGAGGGTTCGCCCCTCGTTGTCTTTGAGCTTAAAGGCTCCGGGAGCGACCTCCTCCCCGAGGAAGTATGGTCCCTCCCAGTTGGGGTCCAGTTTGCCACCTTCGGTTCTTCTCAAGACGAGATTGCCTGTGGCCAGGAACCGAGGTCTCACCTTCATGTCGTGGTAAACTGCCACGCGGCGCTTGTATTCCCTGGAGCGAAGGTCGGCTACTTTGCGTAGCTCGTCGCGGAAGAGCAAATCGACCCTGAGATTGGCCTCGTTCTCCTTTTCATCAAAATCAAACTCCCTCGCCGATGGGACCAGGGTTTCTACCGGGACTAGGGCCTCTGCCCCGTAGGTTAGGGCGAACGGCGTTTCTCCGGTTGCGCGGCGCGCGGTGGTGCGGTACGTCCATAAGACGAGCGGGAGAAGCTCTGCCCAACGACCTTGTGCCATTCCCAAACGCTTTTTTAGATCAGATAGGATGCGGGCGTTGACGTTCTCTACCTGGCCGTTGGACTGAGGATGGGCCACGGAGGAGAACTTGAGGGTTATGCCGAGTTCTGAGCAGAATGTCCGAGTCTCTTCACAATCAAATTGGGGGCCATGGTCGGTCATGATGGTCATAGGAACGCCGAAGCGGCATACAAGGTTCTTCCACAGAAAGTCGCAGACCTTAGTCCCCGTGATCTTCGCCATTGCTTGTGCCTCAACCCACTTTGTGAAGTAGTCGACGATGACCAGGATATACCGCACCTGACCGGGGGACTTGGGGAAGGGGCCGAGGATTTCCATCCCCCACATCGCGAAGGGGCACGGTGCGTGGATGGAGCGATGCTGCAAGGTCGGGGCATGCAAGAGGTTACCGTGCTTCTGGCATCCATCACATCGCTGGACATAGTCCCTTGCGTCTTGCCGGAGGGTGGGCCAGAAGTACCCCAAGTGGGCGATCTTATGCGAAAGGGTTCACCATCCGGGGTGGCCACCACAGACCCCTTCATGGGCCTCATAGAGGATGTGCTCCGTCGACTCGGTCGGGACGCACAATAGATTGGGTTCGGCGTAGCCTCGGCGATAAAGGCAGCCACCTATGACGCAATACCGCGCCGCCTGCATTTTCAGCTTCCTGGCCTGCGCGGGATCCTCTGGGAGGACCCCGCTTTCCACATACCGTGTTATCGGGATCCTCCAATCCCCCGCGGTGACAGATAGAACCTCGCTGTTCACACTCCGCGAGAGTTTTCGCTCTACCATCACGCGGTTCCCCACTTCAAGGGGAAGGGCGGATCCTAACCTTGCCAGCGCGTCTGCCTTGGTATTCGAGGTTCGAGGGATGGACTCCACCGCGAAGGTTTCCAGGCATGACACCAAGGCTTTGATCTTTTCTCGGTACGCGGGCAGGAACCCCGTTTTGGTGTCGTACTGACCGTTGAGTTGGCGCGCTACCAGCTCGGAGTCGGTGTAGACCCTGATTTTCCGGGCCCCACTGAGGAGTGCCATCTCGATTCCCGCAATCATGGCTTCGTACTCGGCCTCGTTATTGGTGGCGTCGAAGGCGAAGTTAAGTGAGTACTCCGTCTCGATCGAGGGCCCAGCGAGGAATACACCAGCCCCACCACCGGCGTCACATCGCGAGCCGTCGACGAACACCTTCCACTCTTCCGAGCTTGTTTCTGTTTCGGAGAAAGTGACCTCCACCATGATGTCAGCGAGGGCCTGCCCCTTCATGGCAGTTCTTGGGAGGTAGCTGATGTCGAACTCGGAGAGCTCGACTACCCACTTCGTCATCCGCCCGGAGAGGGCGGGCTGGTGGAGGATTTGTCGAAGTGGGAGGTCGAACAGGACCTGGATGAGGTGCGCATGGAAGTAAGGGCGCAGACGCCTTGCGGGGGTCACAACTGCCAACGCCATCTTCTCTGCTGGGGAATATCGCTGCTCCGCGGGCTGGAGCACATGGCTCATGAAATAAACTGGGTGCGTGGCCTTTCTGGTGAGCACCGCGCTGACCGTCTCGGGGTTGACGGCCACATAAAGTTGCAAGTCTTCACTCGCCAGCGGGGGCGACAGTGTGGGGAGCTTTGTCAGGAAGGCCTTTAGCTTAGAGAAGGCGAGCTCCATATTCTCGTCCCATACGAACTTGTCATTCTGCTTGAGAGCCGCGAAAAAGGGGAGGGACCTTTCCGCCAGGCGGGAGCAGAACCTCCCAAGGTAGTTGACATCACCGTTAAGCTGTTGCACCTCGGTGCGAGACCGTGGTGACCTCATGGAGAGGATCGACTCGACCTTGGCAGGGTTTACGTCAATGCCCCATTCGCTAATCATAAAGCCCAAGAATTTTCCCGATAACACGCCGAAGACGCACTTCTCGGGGTTCAGGCTGAGGCGGTTGTGCCTGAGAGTTGCGAAGACCTCAGCGAGGTCGACCAGATGCTCCTCAGGGGTCTTGCTCCGGACAACAATGTCGTCGACATAAGCGGACACGTTCCGTCCGAGATGGCTCTTGAAAACGCGGTCGACGAGGCGTTGAAAGGTTGCCCCCGCATTCTTCAACCCAAACGGCATGACTTTGTAGCAATAAGTGCCTCGCTGGGTGATGAAGGATGTCTCCTCCTCTTCTCGCACGTTCATTAGGACCTGATTGTACCCCGAGTACGCGTCGAGGAAGCTCAAAACCCCCGCATTCTCTCGCGGGTTCGTCGATCAAGGGCAAGGGGTAGCTGTCTTTGGGACAGGCTTTGTTGAGGTCCTTGAAATCGACGCACATTCTCCACTTCCCGCTGGCTTTTTTGACAAGCACGACGTTGGATAACCACCGGGGGTATTGGACCTCGCGTATAAACCCTACAGCCAGCAATTTTGCCACCTCGTCATTTGTGGCGCTTGCCCTTTCCTCATTCATTTTTCTTCGTCGCTGCACCACAGGGCGAGTGGTGACGTCGACGTTCAGAGAGTGCTGGGTTACGGTCCGCGGAACACCTCGGAGGTCCTTCGCAGTCCAAGTGAACACGTCGCGGGACCCAGCGAGCAAGGCTTGTAGCGACGTCGCCGATGCCCCCGAGAGGCACTCCCCGAGGTAGATCTTCTCGGACTCGCTCTCGAAAGGGGATATCACCCTTCTTTCCAGCTCTGGAGTGGGGACTGTGAAATCCCGGACTTCGAGGTCGGCCTCGCCGGGAGATTCCACCATGAACACCGGGCACTTTTGCTTTGCAGAGGTTGCGTAGCAAACGCGACCTTCCTCCTGATTGCCCTTTACCTCTCCAACCCCGCCATCGATGGGGAACTTCATCTTCAGGTGATAGATAGAAACTACAACCTGGAACTTCATCAAGGAGACCCTCCCAATGATTGCGTTCCACACTAAAGGCAGGCGCACCACTGTGAACTCCACCATTTCGGTCCTCCTGGTGGACCCGGTGTCGAGCGTCATCCAGAGGTCGATGAGTCCGGCCACGTCGACTTCGTCTCCCGAGAAGGAGGTGAGTTTCCCAGCGTAGGGCTTCAAGGAGGTCTCGGAGATGCCCAATTGCTCGAACGCGCCATAGTACATGATGTCCACGGAGGATCCCGTGTCCACCAGTACTCGCTTAACCATCTTTGAGCCCATCTGTGCGTGGACCACCAGGGGGTCGGAGTGTGGCATGTGAAGCCCCTCGGCATCATCTGACGAGAAGGACTAACCTACGTGGGCGCGCGAGGTTTTTGGGACGCTGAATACCGAGGGTTCATGATGGCTTTCCCTCGCGTATCTCTTCCGCTCTGCCTGGCTTGACCCAGCCGGTGATGGTCCGCCAGAGATGGTATGGATGTACCCATCGAGCGCCATTGCTTGTCCCGACCGGGCCTGCTTCGCGGGTGCCTGTTGCTCGACGTTGTTGTTGTTGTTAGCCTGGGTCTGACTTGGGCCTCGCGGATCGAGGTTGGCTCCCGACGCGGGGTTAGCACGACCCTTTTCATTTGGGTCATATGCGGGACCTCCCTTGCCTCGGTAACCCCGCGGTCTCCTGCCAAATCAGTTCCAGCCTCCGCCACCGCCTCCACGGTTGTTGTTCCGGTTATTGTTGTTGTTGTTATTGTTCCGGCTATTGTTGTTGTTTTTGTTGTTGTTGTTGTTGTTGTTGTTGTTGTTGGGGTTATGTGCCTGTGTCACATACGCATCGCGCGCAGCCGGCGCGGCCAACTTTGCCTTCCCCTTGGCCTCGGCGACGATCTCTTTGTCAGTTCGTGGTCGCGAGCTCTGGTTGGCGGCATCCTCGGCGTATACTTGGGCCGTGATCCGGGTGCACAGGCTTTCATACATCTCCGAATTCTTATAAAAAATGCGGTTTTTGAATTCCCCGATGAGCAGGTTGCCCATGAGGGTGTCGCGTACCGACGACTCGTCGACGTGCGCGATCTCCGCCACCGCGGTCATGAACCTTGTGAAGAAAGCGCCTAAGGATTCTCTCCCCCCTGCTCGATCCCGCGGAGGTCCCACGTGTTCTTCTTGCGCTTCCTGGAGCCACTGAAGTGCGTGACAAAGGAATCACACAGTTGGGCGAACGAGGTCACGGAGCCGACCTTCTTGCTTGAGAACCATGTCATTGTAGAATATCGCGTCATTGTAGGCATTGACATTCATCTGGACCGCGAAGTGTTTTACGTGCTCCTCGGGGTCCGCTGAACCGTCATAAATCCCCATTTGCGGCCTCAAGAAGCCCTTGGGCATGGGCGCGTTCCGGATCGCGTCCATGAACGGGGAGGTGATCTTGGCTTCCTCTTGATTTTGGGGCGGTGGCATCGAATTATGCGATCGAGATCTCGGGTAGTGCATCGCGCTCCCCGCTGTTTCGGACAACTCTGGCTCCTGCAGCCTCGATCGACGCGATCGAGACCGCGAGATCTGCATGGGATCTCGGGGAGGTCTCTTTGTCGACGAGCCGTTGGTGGAGGACTCGGGCTCATGCGCACGCCTAGGGACGTGCGCGGGGACGTACTCGGAGTGCGGCTCACCCTGGGGGGGATAGGGGACGTACGAAGGGGCGAAGCCCTGCTGGTATTGCCCGTAAGCCGTGTAGGGATATGGGTTCGGGGGCGCGCCGCCCTGCTCGAGGCCTTGGAATGGGAATGGATTTTGCGGGGCGGCGTACGTCCATCCCGGAGGGACCACGAACGGGCAGCCCGGAGGTCCCGTGGCTGTCCATTGCGTAGTTTCTGGCATGTTGTTGGGGTGTTGAGGGAAGAAATTGTTTGGGCAAGCCATTTTGAGGGAATCGAAGCCAAGGTTTTGCACGAATCGAGGAACTACTTAGGATGAAGAAGTTCCCACAGACGGTGCCAGTGATGAAACCCGAAATGAAAGGCTCACTAGAAGACAAGAAACGAGATTATTATATTCGAAAGTGCAAACACTTGCTTCTTTATTTATGTTTTCTTTACAGCGAGGTTTACAGGCCCATGAGGCTAACAGATTATTTGAGAATTACACCCTAGACCTCCTACGATTATCCGAGATCTCAACCTAACAATGTCCGAGATCTCCTAGTTGCTAGCTAGCTCTAAGTGTCACTTGCCGGTCCCTTTGAGCAAGGTTGAGTTGTGGAGTCTTTGATGTGAAGTAGAGCGAGGTGTAAGAGGCTTGTGAGGTGGTGTAGCGAGGTCTTTGATGTGAGCGGAAACTCTGTGAGACTTGAAGTCTTTTTGTGGACTTCACTTGTCTATAGCGAGGCCTTTTAACGGTGTTTCGATCACGTCGATCTTCAACGAGCAAGAAAGTTCTTGAGTTCAAGATGTTTTTCGACCCCTTTTCCATTCGAGAATCTCCTCTATTTATAGAGGATTGGGGAGTCGAGTTTTGGTCGTTGTCCGATGTGGGACGCCCGAGATCAAGGGCTCTGATTGGCCTAGAGGCGAGGCAGCCGGTGATTGGCTCGAAGAGCGGCGTTCGCTGAGTGGTCATGGTGGGCGGGCGCAAGTAGAGTCGGTTACGAGGTCGTGACCTCGCTCCGAGGTCGAGGGGGACCTCGTGGGGTAGGAATTTTGTTAAAATAAGTGGGTATGGTTGTGGGCCCCAAGATCATCCTCGGGGGTCCCTTTGACCTGGTTTGACCCTCAAACCTCGGGCCCACCTCTTGCTTCGCTATTTTGAGCATCATCACTTAGGATGCGGTCTCAGTATCCTGTTCCTATCCATAGTTTCTTTGTTAACCACTCTAGACCCGTTCCCTTTGGCTATCTGGACATATAGCTTGTGTCCAATATTCCCAGTGTAATATTCTACTTCTCCATTCACTCCACTTTCCAGAACACGTATCTTTTCTTCCAAGTGAGCATTTTTCCTTTTCTCGCACTGATGTTCTAAGGCCCTACATTCATTAATCTCTTGTTCACTCAAGGGGGACTTCCCTTTATTAGGGCTCTCTGACTCATACCCTATGTCGTGTTTGGCTGGCACAAATTTGGTCTGGGAACAAGAAGCTTTAGGGCTTTCAACCTTTTCACTTAGTTTTTGCAGAAAGATATTCTTGTCATTTTCTAGGGTCCTAATTTCATCCTCTAACTCTATAATGTGGGACACATACGATTGAACCTTGTCCAATAGGGGCACATAGGTGGGACATGGCTCAAGACCAACTAACTCAGCATTAGTTTGTTCTGACTTTTCTAGCTTCCTTTGCAATTTAATGTTATCTTTGACAAGACTTGTGAGAATTTTAAGCAGTTCAGGTTTCTCATAATTTGACAAAGAAGCAAGAACGGATTCGGGGGTTACCTCACTGGGTTGTTCCCCAGTGGTTTCTCCTAAGGCCATGGCGCACATGTCAGGTTGAGCCCATGATTCAAGCTCCTCGTCTTCATCGTCACTCCATGTGGCTATGTAGGCCTTTTTCCCTTTTCCTCGGTTGTCCGTTCCCTGAGGGCACTCCTTGGCAAAGTGTCCCTTCTTGTAACACTTGTAGCACGTTACATCCGAGAGGTCCTTTTCAGCAGATTTTCTTTGGGAACTCTGTCCTTTTCCTGAGTTCCCATAATTCTTCTTGAACTTCCCTTAGTAGAAAGATAGAAGAGCTTTTGTTACAAGGACTAGCTCTTCATCCTCATCTTCTTCAGATTCTTCATGTTGCTCTTATACTGCCTTAATCACCTTTTCAAGTTTGAGAGCTATCCCGTGATGTGCTCGCTTTTGCTCCCTGTCATCTATCTTTCTCTTCTCATATCCCACCAGTTTTCCAAAAACCCGGTGGAGCATAAGAGCCCTGTTTTCGGGATTCTCTTTGAACATCGTTCTTTCATTTGTCCATTCTCCAGTCAACCCATTGAAGAGTTGTTGAACCTTCAATTTGTCAGTGACTTCCTCTTTAGTGATCCCAAGACCAGTCATCTTGGTGCAAAGTCCCTCAAAACGGGATTAGTAGCTATCAACGGATTCTCCTATCTCCATCTGGAAGGTGAAGAACTCCCTCCTTGCGTTCATCTGAAGATCTTCTCGGAGGTCTGAGTTCCCAATGTGAATTTGCCGAATGGCTTCCCACACTTCCTTTGTCGTGTCTAGGTTTGCCATTCTGTCGCAGTCTTGCACCGACATGGCATTCTTGAGATACTGGATGGCTTAGAAGTTGGCCTCCATGCACTTGTACTCATTAGGTCCTCATTTTGAAAGGTCATTCTCAATCGCTGGATCAATTTTGAAGTTCCCTTTCTCTATGACGCACCAAGATTGGTAGTCCTGGCTGCGCATCCGGTTCTTCATGTCGCGTTGCCAGACTTCGAATCTACCAGTGATGAGCCTTGGTGGCTTGCTGTTGTTGTGACCGACTTGGGTGAGTTCGTGAGCCATGTTTGAAACCTGCGATGCTAACACAAATCTAGAGCAACCTTGCTCTGATACCAATTGTTGGATCGTGAACGAGTTAGCAAGAGCTTGGGAACTGGTTGTTAAGCTGTTCCCAAGGCAGCGGAAGGAATAATATCACAAGTAATTAAAACGCTGAAAGAACACAGTTCCTTATAGAGGAACCCCACGACAACCAACTAGTTGTGTGGGTAAACCTCTACCTCCGCTTGGAGGATTTTGAATGACTTTCTTATTTTATTGCTTGTTCCTTAGTTACAATCAGCCAGGTTCAAACTTCTCTGTTCCTAAGAGTTCTACCTAACTCTAGCAACACTAATGAACCTTCTCAACTGAGTTCCTAAGTGAACTACTCAATTAAAACAAGAGAGTCAAACCTTACACCTTACAATTCAGTTCCCTTGCTCTTGGGAACTTCACCTTCACCGTCGTCGAGATCTGACACTTCGCCGCTGGGGACTTCTCTTCTTCTTTCTCTTTCTCTGTTGTGGGTATTTGTGAGTTCTGGGAGAAGTGCTCAATCCGAGCACTATTCATTTGGCTTTATACTCGAGTGAACTTGGGCTTCAATCGCATCTTTCATTTGTGTCCGAAATGCCCTTTGCTTGATGCCCAAGTTGTACTTTCTTCACATGTGACTTCAATTTGAACTAGGTCAACTTCTTGAATTGATCGGACCGTTGGATCAATCGCGACAGTCAGCTCCTCAGACTGTGCCTTCATCCTGTCCAAGACAGGATCCCGTGATATGCGCTGATCGGTCCTTGTCCTCACATGTGGGTTCCCATATCGTGGGAACTGTCCTCTTCTGAGTTCCTTTGAGAGAAACTCTTCATCGTGTAAGCCTTTGTTCTCTGATCATTCCTGGGAGTTCTCATTTCATGGGAACTTTTCTCTTCAGAGTTCCCTTGATGGGAACTCTTCATTGTGTGCTCCTGTGTTCTTTGGTCATTCGTAGAAGTTCTTTGCTCAACCTGTGTTCCTTAGAAATACTTGATCGAAGCACATTAGTTCCCTTATAGCGTTTGTCATTATCAAAACTCGGAGAACTGTATCGTTGTTCCGATGTTTAGAACCAGAGGTCCCAACATCGTTCCAACATAGGAGGCTTTCGGGTTTGAAATCAAGCAACCATGTATTTCCGAGTACCCATGACCTATTATAATCCTTGTTGGATCGTGACACATTAGTAACAAGTCAGAGAACTAGTAACGTTCCCTGGGCAGCGGAAATAAACAATAAAAGCACAGAATTTAGAGAGGAAAACTTTCTGTCCGAACAACAAGTCGTATAAAGAAAAAACCTCTACCCCTGAGACTCCTTCTTAGAGGATTTTCAATAGAATACTTTTATTAAGTTTCAACGATTACAAGGCAAGTCAAGTTCTCTGGTAACTAAGGCAACAACCAAACTTCAAGCAACTAGACTTCTACAACCCTAAACGTAAACCTAAATGGAAGTAATCTATTGACTTACTTGTGGATTTTTCACCGGAAAAGGCAACACACTCGTACACTTGAAAAGCTCTCTCTCCAAGTTCGTCGTCTACAACCACTACTCAATCCTAGCTAAACCTAGCTATTTATAAGATAAGTTAAGTCTGATCTCACACGTAATTCTTGCCTAATTACGCTAATATTCCATTTAACAAATCCCACACAATAAGGAAAAGTATTGTTTTGTGATTTCGGATCCTCAACCATGTCGATCTTTGCCAAAACCGAGTGATCTCGGATTTCCCTAGATAAGATCGTGTGAAGATTGATCTTATCTTCTCCTTTATCTCCTTTAGCAACCGCCTACAACTGTAAATCCTCATACAAGATTGCTCGCATAAGATATGGTAACTTGCCATTTATAGAAAGTCGCGTTCCTTTCGAGACGCGCTTCCTAAATCTGTCATTCGTTCCTTCCATCGTGCCTCACAATGTTCCATCACTCGTGACCATGTACCTGTTTTCCTGAAACACTTACATGTAGAAGCAAGTTATATTAACTAAGTTTGTTATCATCAAATCTAAGAGAAACTATGGAACAATCATTGTTCCAACAATTTTCCCTTTTTTGATGATGACAAACCTATACGAAAATGCATGTCTAGAAACCAATAGAGATAAAGATAAGGAAAAAAAATTCATGTATGGTTCCCCCTTAACAAATGCACTATTGTTCCTACTCATCAGAGTTTAACAACATATTCCCCCTCACCCAAAGTTCCCTCTGTATTTCCTGGATAGAACGCATCTCTGTATTTTTCCTAACTTCCCCCTTTTGACATCATCAAAAGATCAACAATCATCAAGCAAAAACATAGAGCAAATGAACAAATTCAATTGAAACTTAAACTATTCATAAGCAAAAGATAGTTATTATTATAGATAATTGTCGTAGGGGTCACAACCAGAGAAAGCATAAACACATAAAAGTCTTAACATCCAAGAAACAAAAGAAAAACTTTAAACTAGGGATAGATAGGCTAGGGAACTAGAGAGGGTCCACTTCATGGTTCGGAGGAGGTGGAATCAACAGCAGCAGTGTCAGCGTCTCTCTTAGCCAAGTAACCAATGATGGTACTCAGCTGAGAGGAAATCTTTTGAAGCTCAGTTAACATCTTGGCAGTAATGCCTTCACTCATCGAAGAGATCCCAACATCCATCTGGGCAGTCTTCTTTGCAACTGTTCCCTTTGAATCACCTTGAAAATTCATCCTCAAGATATTGCGCATCTCCAGGGGCAATCCAAAGAACTCCTCTCTTGAAGGCTTGTAAGCCTTTCTCTCCTTCAGTATGGCCTTCACTAATCAAGGATAGGGCAGGCTATGTTTCTTCCCAGTACACTTAGCCATTTGCCTCATCACTATCTCAGGAAGACTGATACGTTCCCTCCTTAGAAACTTGTCCAGCAAAATCATGTCATTGATAGTGAGCGTAGTCCGTTTCTCCAGCGTAGGAACAACAACCTTGATCAGAAACTGATGCGCAATCCTTGCAGTGTATCTCAAATCCTTGGTAGAGTAAGGGCCAGCCTCAAAAGCCTTGCACATGACACGCTTGATTAATTGAGCCTTGTCCCTTGGCCAGATGCTGGAAGCATGCACATCCCCGTAACCTTCAGCAGGAACCTTCAGAATAGTGGCAACAGACCCTAGAGAAAAAGAAATCCCCTTCCCACAAACAATAGCAAAACCCATTGGACCAGTCGTAAGATCAGCAAGTTCGTAGGAATCAAAGAATTGGGCCAAAAGAGACACATCTACCTTTACACCAGACGCACAAATCTTCTCCCATCCTTGAAACTTGAGAAGTTCCCAAAACTCCTCCAAGTCATGGCTTTTCAGGAATTCTTCGTCGATCACCAAAGGAGCGACGACCTTCTTTGAAACCTTCTTGGAACGAGCCTCAGGTTCCATTGGCAGTTTCCCTTTTGCTTTGGCAGCATTGAGATCTGTTTCAATCTCTTCTTCCAACTCCTCCTCTTCGTCATCTTATTCATCATCAAACTCCCTTATTTTCTTCTTCCTCGCCCTTTGCCGACTCAGAGCCAACCTCCTCCTCGTCTTCTTCAGGATCTTCTTCCTCAGATGACTCCTGAGCCACCGGTTTCTTTGGAACGGTGAAGCGAAGGATGTACTTACTTCCTGAGGGAGTAGGCTTTGCCTTTTGGGAGGCAGGGGAAGGGGTGCATTCCGACTCAGAGATGTGAAGGATTTGAGACGGATGGGGAGGAACACTCTTTCTCGCCTTTTGCTTGCCACGGCTCGTTGGCTTGACTGTAACACCCCTATTTTTCAACGTTGGGTATTACCGCCAGTGACCTCGGATTTTACCATCTGAAGTCACCCAAGGCTTTTAGAATGATATAGAATAAAAATGCGGAATTTAAACATACTTAGATAAATAAAAGGTGCTTCCGAAGAAGACTTTGTTCTTACAACCCAAATCACATGATTAGAAACTTGTTCGGAAATTACAACTCATGAAAGAAACCGTCTTTAAAGCATAATGAAAATAACCAAAAGGAGATTCGATTACATCTTGAAACTTCTTGCCCTTCCTTTGTCCTTCACCTTACGCCTTGTGATTAATCCTAGGTTTTGACATAATTCGCGAGGGCGATAAATTGCCAGGCAAACATGCGGAAAAGAAGAATTAGTCTAAGAGACTAAGCAAGCGGGAACGGAACTTTCCCAAGGGTATTTCGGTAATTTAGCGAAATAATGACGAAGATAACAATAGGTTGTGTTTCAAGATAATGTTTATTTATGTGGGGCCTTAACGGTACGAGGGGGAGCGTATCTTAAGTGATGATAGCTCGTTAGTTTAGAGAAGACTACTAAATTGTAGGCCTCTTTTAGCATCGAGAATAAAAGATATGTTGGGAACATTATTAATTCATACGAGTTAAACCTCTCGCGCCCTAAGCGGACCGAGTGCCAGATTGATCATTTGAGATCGGTCTGATTTTAATATCTTAAATGTGCATTGGCACTTATGTAGCGTATTTGATTTAATGATTTTAAAAGGGTGGGAATTCGGTGAGCCCGATCCACCAAGGGAAACCCAGTTTCCTGGCACTTAGCTAGAGTGCGCACATCCCTCCTTGCAATCGGAGCGGATGAGATCATTATCCCGAAAGTCGTACTTCAAACACGTAGGCACTTACGACTTAGAAGGGTTATATAGAGGCGTCGGTTATTCCGCGCCCCTTACTAGTTCATTCAACGTGGATCTCTGAACGAGTCCATAAACAACCAAAGCCATAATCACACTAGCATAAATAGTCCTATGAGATAATAATAGCGAACTAAACTAACAAAGGTCGTTACATCTAACAATCGATATTTCCTAGGTTCATTCATTACTTAGCACACAAGTTGTTCCCAACATCGAGAAGTTCACGGAAACGAATTTATAAAGGTCACAAGGGGAAAATCCACTTGCCTTGGTTCGGAAGATAACGGACTTAGCGATAAGACGGAGGTGGAGTTCGCGACTTTGAACGAGATTCCCGACCTATCGACACGGAAATTTACGGATGGTTTTAGATATGAAATTCCTTTTAAGATTCGGATTTCTCAAGTGTACTTAGCTTAGGTGGATGGTAAGATTCTAAATTATTATAATAATAATATAGGTAGCCAAATTAAAATAATAATATTCCTTTATTATTATTTTAATTTCGTAATATCCTTTTATTCCATTTAAAATAAAACTTATTGATTATTCAAAAATAATTTCCTTAATTTCAATGATATTCAAGGGTTATTTAAAATCATTTTCCCTTTACGAAAATACTTTATCAATAATATTCTCTCAATAAAAATTCTTTTTAATTAAGGGATTATAATAAAAGAGGTAGAATAATATTAGGTTCTTTCTTAGTAATTTTCCATACATAGAAATTCTTATTTACTATATAAGGTAAGTTTTCTAAAACGATCGTAATATAAAATAACTCTTCTTATTTATTTTATTTCGAAATTCCTTCTCATAATTCATCTATAGTTTAAGATCATGACATAAAATATTTAAACTTCTCCTTATAGTATATTTTTAGGATATTTGAAGTCACAAAATAATATTCTTTTCTATATTATACAATATCTTTCTAGGTGAGATATTTTTTTAAATACTTAATAATATAATGTTATAATTCATATTATTGTCCATACCCTTGTATTTATAAAAGAACTTAGGCCTTGTAGGAAAACTTTACTCTAGAGATAAGTTAAACTAATATTATATATAAAAAATTTTAAAATAATCATTATTAATATTCTTATTTCCATATAGTTTGGTACTTCTCTACACTTAGAGATAAGTAAAAGTATTACTTGGAAAGGTCTATAGAAGGTATAATGGTGATATTTAATATAGAGACAAAATCCTAAGCTAATAAATTTAAAAAATAAAAATACTTTTTATAAGGTCTTCTTAGAATAATGTCTTTACTAATCACATAATAATTTCAACCATGGTTTATTAAATGGATTTATTTCCTTCTTCCCACTAGTAATATTCACATAATATTTTCATACATCTAACAATTTTGCAAAATAGTTCTATATAGTCTTTTTAATTTTAATAGCATATTTTAATAACATAAATAAAATAAATAAATTACAAAAAATAGAATTAGGGATTTTAGAGTTTACTGATGTTCTTGCCTATGTGTTACAGAATACAGGAGAAGAGGAGGTAGAGGGTGTCGGCGGTGAGGGGCGACACCAGGGGGGCGGTGGCAAGGCGGCGTGCTGGGGGGGGGGGGCGCGGTGGTCGCCGACGGTGGTGCTGGTGGTCGGAAGTGGTGGTCGGCGGTCCAAAGGAGGGAGAAGAGGGGCTCCTTTGGTGGGATTTTGGATGAAGAACTAGAGCTTGAGGGGCTGATTTTTGGGGGAATTGAGAGCAAAAATTGTAATGAGAAGGAGAAGAATGAGGTGAGTGAATTCTAAGAAGGGATTTCAGCCCCTTTAAATAGGTAGAGCATGATCCATTGCCATGGATTTTGCCCAATGGAGAAGAGGAGGGAGAAAGGTGATTGGGGAGGGTTGGTGAGAATGGTGATGTCATCTTGATGAGGTAAGCAAGGTGATGTCATGGCTAGGAATGTAGGCTATGGTGGAAAGGAGAAGCATGGATTGGTCTCTTTTCATTCTACGTAAAAAGCATCAGGTTGAAGAAGAAGGGTTTTATTTTATTTTGTTTTATTTATTTTAATAAGTTTTGAGAATTAAAAATAAGCCCTAATTTTATTCAAAGTTTTTAAATTGTCCAAAATTCCTTATGGAGCATTCCTTAATTTTACTTAATAAATTTTTTCACAAAATTCTCTTTTCCAAGAGAAGTTTAAAGTTTATTATAAAAAATTTAGAAATAGAAATAGATAATAAGAAATAAAATATTATATTAAATTTCATTTCTAAAATCTTGAAATATTGCGGATATTACAATAGTACCCCCTTAAATTAGTTTCGTCCCCGAAACTAGAGAAAGGTAGGACGATACTAAGATGGGAAGGAAGGAAAGTGACTACAACACTTCTTGACTTGTGAGGACACAACGGGTCTAGTACCCCCTTAAAAAGGTAAAACTACTTGTTCTTAGGGTGACATTAACTCGGGGAAGCGTTTCTGCATATCTTGCTTGGTTTCCCAGGTTTCCCAAGTTGTACCTTCCTTGCCATCTTTAGACCAGAGTATCCGAACTAGAGGTACTTCTTTGTTGCGTAGTTGCTTCACTCGATGCTCCACTATCTTAATTGGTCTTTCTTCGTAGGTGCCGTCCGATTGGATTTGGACATCGTCGAAGTTGATTACGTGGGATTCGTCGGGCACGTACTTTCTCAGAAGGGACACGTGGAACACATTATGCACAGGGTGAGCAGCAGATGGTAAAGCAACTCGGTAAGTTAGGTTGCCGACTCTTTCTAAGATTTCAAAGGGTCCCACATATCGAGGGTTAAGCTTGCCTTGTTTTCCGAATCGGAAGACGCCTTTCGAGGGAGACACCTTGACGAAGACCTTATCTCCAATTATGAACTCGATATCTCGTCTTTTTAGGTCCGCATAAGACTTTTGCCGACTCTGAGCAGTCAACATTCTCTGGCGTATGAGGGCAACCTCGGATGCAGTCTTTTCTATCAAATCTGGACCTAGAAGGATCTTGTCGACATTGTCGTCCCAACAGAGCGGGGAACGACACTTTCTGCCGTATAAAGCTTCGAAGGGAGCCATCTTGATCGTGGAATGCCAGCTATTGTTGTATGTGAATTCTATGAGACTTAAGCTGTCATCCCAACTTGTGGTGCGGTCCAGCACACAAGCTCGAAGCATATCTTCAAGAGTCTGGATTGTTCTTTCAGATTGCCCATCTGTCTGAGGGTGGAAGGCGGTGCTAAACTTCAGTTCGGTACCCATGGCCTTATGTAACTCTTTCCAGAAAGATGCCATGTATCGACCGTCTCGATCGGAGATGATCGTTTTCGGGGTTCCGTGGAGGCGGACTATTTCCTTGATGAAGACTGCTACCAGCTTTGGGGCTTTCCACTTCTTCTGAATAGCGATGAAGTGAGCGCTCTTGGTAAGCCGGTCTACAATAACCCAGATTGAGTCCTTCTGCTTTTGAGTCTTGGGTAGGTCAGCTACAAAGTCCATTGCTATATCCTCCCATTTCCATTCTGGCACGGGGAGGGATTGCAATTTTCCTCCAAGTCTTCTGTGTTCGATCTTCACTTAACACTTGGATATGAACTCTGCAACTTCTTGTTTCAAATTCGGCCACCAGAAGTTTCTTCGTACATCCTTGTACATTTTGCTTGCTCCTGGGTGGACGGAATAGGCAGATGTGTGGGCTTCTTTTAATATGATCTTTCTAAGCTCGCCCACTGCTGGCACACAGATTCGGTTTTGGAACCAAAGGGAACCGTCATCTTGAATGACGAACCCAGGTGCCTTGCCTTCTTGTACTTCGCCACTGATCCTGATCAGCATGACGTCATCAGTTTGCTTCTCTCTGATTTCGGCTAACAAGTCGGAATGGATTTCCAAGGTGTTTAGGCAACCTTGTTGTCTTCCAAACCAGACCTCGATGCCTTCTCTGATCAGTTCTTGCTGCAACTTTGGTTGGACCGTTAGCATTGCGACCAAGCCCTCTTGTTGGGTCTTTCGACTGAGAGCGTCTGCTACGACGTTAGCTTTGCCCGGATGGTAGAGCAGCTCTATGTCGTAGTCCTTTAGTAGTTCCAGACATCTTCTTTGCCTCATGTTTAGTTCCTTTTGAGTGAATACATACTTCAAACTCTTGTGATCGGTGAAAATCTGACATTTGACCCCGTACAAGTAATGTCGCCAAATTTTTAAAGCGAACACTACTGCTGCTAGTTCAAGGTCGTGCGTCGGATAGTTCACTTCGTAAACCTTGAGTTGCCGAGATGCATAGGCAATTACTTTCCCCCTCTGCATTAGCACGCATCCTAAACCTTGCTTTGAGGCATCACTGTAGACCACGTAGTCCTCATGTCCATCTGGCAGTGTTAGCACCGGTGCACTCGTGAGGCGTCTCTTAAGTTCTTGGAAACTTTCCTCACACTTCTCATCCCATATGAACTTCTTATGTGTATTTCGGAGTAGCTTCGTCATAGGGAGAGCAATCTTCGAGAATCCTTCAACGAACCTTCTGTAGTATCCCGCTAGTCCTAGGAAGCTGCGAATTTCCTTCACATTCTTCGGTTGCTTCCATTCTGAGACCGCTTCGATTTTTTTTTGGGTCCACCATAACTCCTTCATGGTTGATGATGTGGCCTAAGAAAGCCACTTCTGTAAGCCATAGGTCACACTTGGATAACTTGGCGTAAAGTTGATGGTGTCTTAGAATCTGTAGCACGGTTCGGAGGTGTTCTTCATGTTTTGCACGATCCTCGGAGTAGATTAAGATGTCGTCGATGAAGACGATGACAAACTTGTCGAGGTATTTATGGAAGCATCGGTGCATCAGATCCATGAATACCGCAGGTGCATTGGTCAACCCAAATGGCATCACTACAAACTCGTAGTGACCATAGCGGGTGCGGAAAGCTGTCTTCGGAATGTCCTCTTCTCTAATCCGAAGTTGGTGATATACTGATCTCAGATCAATCTTTGAAAAGATTTTAGCACCTCTGAGCTGATCTAAAAGGTCGTCTATCCTTGGGAGAGGGTATTTATTTTTGATGGTGACTTTGTTCAACTCTCTGTAGTCGATGCATAAGCGGAAAGTCCCATCCTTCTTTTTCACAAAGAGCACAGGTGCTCCCCAAGGCGAAGCGCTTGGTCGAATGTAACCCTTCTCAAGCAGCTCTTTGAGTTGACTTTTGAGTTCCTTCATTTCCAGCGGAGCCATCCTGTAGGGGGACTTGGAGATTGGTGCGGTTCCTGGCTCGAGGCTTATTACAAACTCGACTTCTCGTCGGGGAGGTAATCCAGGAAGCTCTTCTGGAAAGACGTCGGGAAAATCTCTGGCTATAGGAATCTCTTGTATATCTATGACCTTTTTCTCCACTGGTTCGAGGTAGCAAAGATACCCAACCCAGCCTTGTCGGAGTAGCTTCCCGACCTTCATGGCATTGATTACTTTCCCATTTTCTTCTTCTCGTTTTCCCTTGAATCTGCATATGTGTTTCCCTCCGGAGTTGATGGTTACTGTTCGGGTGTAGAAATCGATTACTGCTCCATGCTGGGACAACCAAAGTCACCATCAAAAATAAATACCAAGTACTCTTACAGCCCATTGTTTGTTTCTACATGTAAGTGTTTCTACATGTAAGTGTTTTATCTACCCCTGGTTTTTTTATAAGTGGTTTTATCAGCCCATTGTTTTGATGGTATTGTTTTGAGTTGGAAAACCCTAATTCGTGGCTATATATTCATGGTTTTGGACAGCAGAAGTTGCAACCTTTCATTTCCTATCCTCTCCCAATCTCAATTATGGATCCATTTCAATCTAACTCTCAAAACCCCTTCCACTTTGGGAGTCCAGGTGATATGGCATACTATAACCAACTCCTCTTTCAATCTTCTGGTAATCCAAATGCCTTTGTTATGCCTTCTTTCTCATCGAACTTTGTTCACACTCAACCGCCTCCAACGCCGATAAGCTCCGGTGGAAGTGTGGATCTTTCTTCTAACCCAGACTATAGCACCCAACCAGAGATTGTGCATGGTGGTGGATCTCATGGGAGTGATAGGGCTGCTCCTACACAAGCAATTGAAAAGCGTCATTGGGAGCCAGACGACATTGCGCTCCTCATTTCCGCTTATGTAAATTGCAGCATTGATCCAATCCAAGGCAACGACCAAAAGTCCACCACATTTTGGCAGAGCATTGCGGAGAACTACGCTCGATACAAGAAAAGGCATCAAGCTCCTAGATCGGCAAGCACATGTAAGACGAAATTTAATAGAATTAACAAGGTTGTTACATTGTTTGTTGGTTGCTATAACAAGGCTAACAATACACGAGCTAGTGGCGAATCGGATCTGGATGTTTTAGAGAGGGCTAAGGAAGACTATAAAGAAAGTCACCAAAAGCATGAAAAGTTTGATGATGAGGTGGCATGGCAGATTATGCGCAAGCACCCAAGATGGAATCCTGAGTACATGGTTCCAAGAAATCGCCAAAACATAAGCTCAGAGAGTAGTGGCTCGAAACGACCGAGAGCCGACGCTGAAGACGATTCGAGCAACCCTGATCCGGATACTCCGGTAAGTGCATGAAACACTGAACCAATCCAGCGTCCCATTGGGATAAAAGCTGCAAAGCAGGCTAGAGGGAAAAAGAAGATTTCGTATGATGAACCAGATGAGCAGTATCTTCGTGTATTGAAGATCGATGAGCAAGTTGATGTACATCAAAGCCAGATGGAATCGATCAAGATGGAGGAGTTGCGGATTAGGGAGAAAGAGATTGAGAAAAAATATCTTGCAAAACAAGAGAAGCATAAGCAGAAGTTATATCAAAATTTGATGGGCCTTATCCAATTGGAATCGGTGGGACAACTTTCTCCTCAAAATATGATGGTGAAGAAGCAGTTGATGGATGAGCTTGGCATGAAATATTGAAGGGTTTCAATTGTTTTAGGAAGGGCTTTTACGTTTGCTTGTTGTTGTTTACTTTCAAGTTTGTTTGTTGTCCTTGTTTGCTTGTTGTTTTAAGTTTCTTCATCGAGTGTGTTTGTTTCTAGGTTGCTTCCATGTTTAATGTAATCCATCTTTAATGTAGTGTTTACTGTAATTCGTGTTTAATGTAATCCATCTTTAATGTAATTCATGTTTCAAAAATTGAATGGTTCTTCCATGATGCAGAACTTGGATGGTTCTGCCATGATGCAAAGATTGAGTAGTTCTGCCATGATGCAGAAATTGAGTGGTTCTGCCATGATGCAGAAATTGAGTGGTTCTGCCATGATGCAGAAATTGGGTGGTTCTACCATGATGCAGAAATTGAGTGGTTCTGCCATGATGCAGAAATTGAGTGGTTCTGCCATGATGCAGAAATTGAGTGGTTCTACCATGATGCAGAAATTGAATGGTTCTCCCACATTCATAAATTTTGAATCTGCTATATAAAACATAGTTTACCAAGACGAAAAGATAACTCTTGAAGCTCAACACACTCTAACTATTTTCAAATTGTCTGATGACTCTTCAAGCTCAACAGACTCTTCAAACTCTTCAAACTCATCTCCCAATAGTCCAACAATAGATAATGAGCTAGAGGAGTCTTTGAACCAAATGCGAGCTGTGTACGAGTATCTCCAACAAAATTTCATAAACCAAAGGGAGCTCGCACAAAGAAGAAGATCAAGAAGAGGAGGCACTCGAGCCCGCATTGAAAGAGGAAGGGAAGCAGGGCACGAACGACTATACAACGACTACTTCTCCGACAATCCAACTTATCCGGCCCATGTCTTTAAGTATTGTATGTTGTTTAATTTAATTTCTCGAATTGTTGTGTGTTTTCTTACGTTGTTTTTTTATGTTGAGATGTACTTTGTTCCAAGCTTTGAATTGCATTATCTATCTAATTATGATGTTCATTTTCTTTAATTTTATATATCAATATCTGCTTAATTAAGAATAATATAGTATATGAAATTTTTAATAAACCTACAATGACTTAAAACGAAAATTATGATTTTTAAAAAATTTGCAATATAATTTTTTATTTATTAATTACATCATTATAGTTAAATTATAACAAAAAATTTTATACCGAGGGGTATATATGTAATATTTATTAGAGATAGGGTATACTTGTAATTGTATATGGAGAGAGAAAAAATATTAAAAATGAAAAAAGTAAGGGTGCATGGGGTGCATGGATGTGGAAATAAATTGTAATGGGGTGCATAGCTGATGTGGCAGAGAGAGAAATGGAAAAAGTAGGGGTGCATGGCACTGTAACTGGGGCATGATTGTAGATGCTCTTAATCATATCTAGTCCGTGAAATTCGATTTAGATTTGGTTAAAACCTTGATTGCTAACTGATTCTTGGGATTCGTTTCAAACAGCATGCAAATCCATCAAGTTATGTTCGTGTGATTCAAGTATGAGCATTATTCGAAAATCTTGTCTAGGCCCCACCTAGGTGCCAGAAGGTCTCGCTTAGCCGTCCAGTCTGTCTAGGTGCGGCATCCTTCTAGGACCACCTAGGCAACCGTAATGGTAACAGTGAAGACTCAAAATTGCAAAGACAAATTAGGAAAAATAAGTCAAATTAGGAAAAATAACACGGAATTTAATGAAAAAAACTTTTTGTTCGACCAATAAGTCATGGGAAGAAAAACATTTAATGGTTAATGTGTTATTTTTAGAATGCTAGCTAGTCAGTTTCTTACAACCTTCTCATTAATCTAGTCATCATATTCCAAACGCCATGTGGACTAAGTTCATCGCTTTTTTACCAGAAATGATCTCGTATCAATATTGATAAACACAATACGAATTCGCACCAAAATTAGCCAAAGTGAAAGTTAGTGTTATTTTGAGTCCACTGGTAAAAGTTGGGATTATTTTAACTAATTTTCCTTTGTTTTTAATTCATTATCCTTTTCCTTTTTCTTAATCAAAACAATTAAGTAATTTTGTTTTTATTGTAGCATTAATATATTATAATATAGTAAAAATTGATGGGCAAAGCTGTAATTTTACAGTTTTAACGGATTTTACGAAAATTTGGCAGTAGGTGGTATGTGACAAACAAAAGGCTTTACAAGGGTGGTTTTAGACAATTTTGATTATGACGGGTGGTTTTCGCTAATATGCCCTATTATATGGGTGGTTTTCGGTCATTAGCCCTAAAATATAATCATCTCAAACATATCTTCAATCAAACGAATTATACCCATAACCGAAAAAATCTCGATATCTTTCTACCAAAAAAATCTCGATATCTTATCTTCTTACTCTAAAGAATCTTCTAGTTTTTTTTTTGTAGCAAAGGAGGGTTATACCCTTTTTATTAAGATAAACTAGAAAATTACATAAGTTCACTCATGATAATATCAACATCCAGAATCTTCTTAATCTCATCAGGGGGATTGTCAAAGAGCACAAAATCGCCCACACAAGATTTACTAACGTGAGCAAACCAATCAGTCGCTCGGTTCGCCTGCCGTGGAATGTGTTTTATGGTGGTGTCCCAGCGAGTGTCTTGCAGGATACTTCTGATCTTCGAAAGAATTGTCCAGTCTGCTGTCAGGCGTGGATCCAGCGCAGTGATCTCTTTTATGATCTCAGATGAATCAGTCTCGATTTCCAAGTTGGTGATTCCCATCTCCTTAGCAATTGTAATTCCCTGAAGTAAACCTAACACCTCTGCTTTGAAGGCTGAACCGCCAGTCATCTTCGTTGTATAGCCTTTTAGGAATTTTCCATTGTTATCCCTAAGAAGACCACCAGCGTATATAGTGTTGTCTCCATTCAGAAAAGACCCGTCTAAGTTTAGTTTGCACCAGCCGATCCGAGGTCGGATCCAGTTTTCCATATTTTTAGCCAAGTTCCCTGCAGCAGAATTCTTAGCCTCCAGCAACTCTCGATATTCGCGGGCTCTCCCTAAAACAAACTGCTGTCTTGATTCCGTTAAAACGACAGGAACACCAAAAGTTCTTCCGTTCCTCCACTTCCACAGCCACCACAAGCCATATGCAAACGTTGTTGCCCAGCTGTCGTCCGAAGCAATATTCATCCCAATCCAGTCCTTCAAATCAGCCGCGAAAAAAGCCATTCGCCTTCTATCAATCAAGAAGCCATTCCAAAAATCCTTTGCCAGATCACAATCGCGTAGGATATGTAAGGTAGTTTCCAATTCCGAGCAGTGAAGACAAGAATTATTATTCCCCAGATTCCGTCGAACCCGATTAGCGTTTGACATAATAGCATCATGACACACCAGCCAGACAAACGTTTTAACTCTTTCTACAGCTTTTAGTTTCCAGATTCGTGACCAGAGGTTCGTGTGAATCTCATCTGATCCCCGTCTCATAATTTCCACCACCGATTTAATGGAGAAAGTACCTGAAGAATTAGGAGCCCAATAGAAATTGTCACCAACCTCCTCAGTGGCAACTCTGAATGTTGCAAGTTGCATCAACGCCTCTGGTGGAAGAGCAACAGTTTTTCCGATGTCATTCTCCCCAACCTCGCCAACCGCCAAGTCAATGAGAGGCTTATCCATGGCCCAAGGATGGTCCCAAAAAAGAGTTTGAGAGCCATCACCAATTCTAGATCTAACCCCGGAAAGGAGAGGTGTTTTGGCTTTCACCATTTCGTTCCAGAGATTAGATGCCCCTGGTTTCCGATTGATCATGTCACGATCAAGTCTTCCATTACAATATTTGCCTCGGATCACTCGAGACCAAAGAGATTCAGGTTCAGTAAGCACCCTCCATCCCATATTAGCCATGAAGGCGGTGTTGGCCTGTCTCATACTCCGCATCTTGAGCCCTCCTGCTTCTTTCGGTTTCTTCAATGTCTCCCAATTCACAAGATGAAGTTTCTTTTTCTCCTCAGTAGATCCCCACACAAAACCCCTTGTTTTCTTTTCAACCTCATCACATACATACCTTGGAAGCTCCGCAGTTTGCATAGAGTAGTAGGGTACACTTGCGACAGCGGATTTTGCAAGGGTGATCCTCCCAGCGAGGGACAATGTCCGGGCTTTCCATCCCGCCAGTTTAGCATTCACTCTCTCTATAATATGCTTGTAGCTATCTTTACTGATTCTCTCTTTTTGTATTGGCATGCCCAAATATTTTCCTATGCCATTCCTTACTGGGATCCTACTGAAATCCCCGATTTGATGTGCCAATTCCTCCGGAGTACTTTCGGAAAAACACAGGATCAATTTCTGAAAGTTAATCTTAGAGCCGGAAGGATCACAAAACTTTTGTAGGCAGTATTTGACAGCTTGCATTTGCTCCATAGAAGCCTCCCCAAAGAGGATAAGATCATCTGCAAAGAAAAGGTGTGAAAGCTCCGGTCCACCATGCGATAATTGAACAGTTTTCCAAGCGCCCACAGAAACCGCCTCATCAATGACATGTCCTAGCCTTTCCATGCATAAAACGAACAGATAGGGCGAAAGAGGATCGCCCTGCCTAACGCCCCTACATGGCTTGAATTGATCTCCCATGTGACCATTCCAAAGAGAGAGCTCGGGAATCGGGTTTCCATTAGCGTGTCATGAAGAAAGGACCAACGGATACGATCATAGGCTTTCTCGAGGTCAATCTTAATCGCCATAAATCTCGGACCATTTGATCTTCGCATTGAGTGCATAACCTCCTGAGTGATTACAATATTATCCGTGATCTGTCTTCCCGGAACAAAACTTGATTGATTTGGTGCCACAAGTTTCCTCAACACCGGCTTAAGTCTAGAAACGATGGCTTTAGTAGCAATTTTAAAGGCCACGTTGCATAAGCTAATGGGTCTCAGTTGGTTCACCGTTTCCGGATTATCAACCTTGGGAATGAGCACGATTAAAGTCTCATTCATCTTATTTGGCATCGGCAAATCCCTTAAAATATCAAGCACTGCCCGTTCCACTTCTTGCTTGACATGATTCCAATTCCGCTGATAAAAAATAGCATGAAACCCATCAGGCCCAGGCGCCTTGAACGGTCCCATCGAGTCAACTGCTTCTTTAACCTCAGAACTAGTAAAACTCCTGGCTAGAGCTTCCAAATCCCGGCTGTCAATATTTGGAAATCTGTCTTTAGGAAGATCAATCGGACCTTCATGTCCCTCCTCCTCTGAGTAGAGAAATTTTATATGTTCAGTGACCATTTGCTGCAATTGTGCTTGATCCCAGACTCGATCTCCCGAGTTAGACACAAGACTTCCAACCATGTTTTGCCTTCGTCGTACCACTGTACACGCATGAAAATAGCGCGTATTACGGTCTCCATCAAGAAGTGCATTAGTTCTTGCTTTTTGCATCCAGAAAACATGAATTTGTTCAAGTACTGTGTCAAGCTGCTTCCGAAGTTTACAATCTAGATTCATAAGTCCCCTAGTTGGCCTGTCACACATAGCCTTTTGTATACCTTCAGTTCTTCTCCATAACTTGTCCCTTTTCCTGAACATATTCCCGAATACATTGCGGTTCCATTCTTCGAGTCCACTCGCCAGATTTGAGAGAATGTAAGGCAAAGGCGCGTCTCGCTCCCAGTTACGAGATAGAAAATGCTGAAACTCATTATGAGTTAGCCAAGCGGCCTGAAAAAGAAAAGGCTTCGAACCCGGAATCTTATCATGAAATCCTGTTGTTCTTAAAAGAAGCGGTGCGTGATCACTTTGATTAATTGCTAGGCGTCTGATGCTGTTGTCCGGAAACATACTTTGCCAATCCACATTACATAATCCTCTATCGAGTCGGGCGCTTGATCGGGTTTCCTTATCTCGTCCTCTGTTCCAGGTATACTTAGCCTCTGTATAACCCATGTCCATTAGCTCCATATCGTCAATCCAGCAATTAAAGTTATGGCTACGCCGACGTAATTCTTCTGAATCACCAGTGCGTTCATCAATGTTCTTGGTCTCATTATAGTCTCCCATGTGTAGCCAAGAGTTTGAGACTGAAGCTTTGAACTCCTTCAACCATTCCAAAGCTCTAGTCTCGAAGTCGGCCTTGGGCTTGCATAGATTCCCGATAGAAGCCAGCTTGCCTCCCCTGCTCTAGAAACCGACACTGTTACTACTTGGTTATGGTTATCCACTTCTCGAATTGTCACCCTGTCCTTACTCCATAAGATCCAGATGCCACCCTTAAATCCGATAGCCTCCGATCTAAGGACTCCATCAAATCCGATCCGAGCACATATAACATCAGCTTGTTTCCCACTAATCTTAGTTTCAAGAAGGATCAAAATACAGGGATCATGGACCCTTATCATGTCCTTAAGTGTGTTTAGGAATTCCTGATTGCCCGCTCCTTGGACATTCCAGGAAATGATTCGCATATCCGGCACAATCATAAAAAACCAGTATAGCAAATACGGGTCATCTTCAAGTAAACTCATCATCTCTTTAGAGATTGTCGACACCCATGATGGTGTCTCCATCGCATATCGGATCTTGTTCTGCCCGACCCTCAGAACAATCTTCTTGAATGACATCCTCCATTCGCCCTCAGAACAATCTTCTTGAATGACATCCTCCATTCGTGTATCCCTACTTGGATTTTGCTTACTCGAGGAATTGTTGGGTGCATTATGTTCCTCCCTTGGCCACTCATGTTTTCCTGGTGGATCTCCAGTGTGTTTGTGATTTTCCTGAAGTTCTTCTGTTTTGCTGGGTTTACGTCCATTGGGAGCCTTTAATATATTTGATGGGTTCCTTAAGCTTCCATCTCTTTGAGTTTTGGAAATAATCATCTCATTATTCTTTCCAAACTCATTTTCTACCCTTCCTGTGCTTGTTACGATACTCTTGTCTTCTTTTTGCTGATCGTTCCTTCCTTGCAAAGATCCATTGATTTTGTCCTTAAATATCTCTATTCCTTCAACTCTCTTATTTGTCGTATTATTTTTGTTTCCTTCTTTCGACATATTAGACGATGGCATTTCTGATTTTTTCATGGAATTCTTCTTATTAACTTCCAACGTCCCAGACTTACCTCCTTGTAGTTTATTCTTTCCTTTCCAATTTTCAGAGTTCCTCCCATTATCTTTGATTGCTTTATTCTTTCCCGTGTTAACTTCTGCCATGATCTCATTATGCACACTTTCCTTTTGGATGTCGTTGCCACTTTCCATGATTTCTGAATCCTCTCCTTCTCCCATTTCTCTATCTTCCTCAATCAACGTACTAAATCTTGATCCATTGAGATCTGGTTCATTGTGATTCCGTGAGTTGTGAACCGGTTTAGCATTGTTTTTCATTAGCCCGCCCGGTCCCCCGGTTCTGGTTTGATTGGCCAGTCCTTCTCTGTCATCCTCCATTGCTCCTGCTCTGAGTGATTGTTCCGATCTGTTGCCAGTGTTTTTCATGTCCTTCCTTCTTGCTGGGCGTTTGACGATCATCCACTCGCCAAAATTCTCCTTGATTTCCGGTTTTTGTAGTTTCTTCTCAGGTGGGGCATTGTTTGTCTTTTGTTCTTCCGAAGTTTGCATCAAGCTTGTGCAGTTATCCATGGTGTGACCAATTTTTCCACACTCAAAACATATCATTCTCAACCCCTCATATTGAATCTTCCAAACTCTCCCATTCATCCAGAATTTTGGTAAGAGAGGTTTTGTGATATCCAATTCAACACATAATCTTGTAAATTTTCCCCTCTTCGGTGCACTTGTAGCTCTATCAATTTTCATTACTTTCCCAAGCCTGGTGCCAATACTTGTTAGAATCTACCTATCAAAATATTCCATAGCCAGGTTGGGAATTCTGATACAGGCGGCCACATTCTTTAGTGTTTCTTCCTCAGCGATAAAGTTCGGGCGCCATCGCTGTATTGTTAGGTAGCTGTTTCCGATGATCCATGGTCCACCAATCAGCACATGGTTGAGGTCTTCTTCATTATGGAATCGAATTACATAGAACTCATTCCCAATATCAATCATGTTAAAATCTACTTTTGGCTTCCATTTTTGAAAGAGACTGTTGCGTAAGTAGACATAGCCTATAGTCCGATCAAGGACTTTTATAATAACAGCATTTTTCCATGGTTCTCTTATGCGTTTTTTGTCCACTGCAGAAAGCAGAATCACAGGACAATTTGGATCATCAAGTTCTGGCATGATGTCATCTTCGAGTTCCTCTTCTATTGCTCCATCATCCCAAAAAGGACTATTGTACTCCACTACTCCTTGAATATTGCGGATGCTTGTCACATTTTCTTTGTATGAAACAATCGCACCAGAGTTCCTGTAATATCCGTATTCGTTTTAGGTCTCGTAAGTCGGAAAACGGGAATCCTTCGCTTATAAGCATTTAAGTTTCTTAAACCGCAAGTAACCCTGGATAGAGATTAAATACTCTTAAGCCTAGAATTATCCTTACAAATTTATTTAATTATAAAATACCAAATTAATATCTTTTCTTCTTTTAAAACCGATATGCCTTAAGGCCATATCTTTCTCCTAACAAAAAAAAATCTATCTTCTTAGTTAAATTAGAAGATAAACCTTTGATCTTATCTGCTTAAGCACCGATTTCTTATCCTACGGAACAGAATAACTTGATCCCGTTCTTTTGAAGATCAACTCAATCCCGACTCTCTATTCTCTTTCGGAGGAACCGACAACCAACGTTTCACGATTGCCTTCAACCTTGAACTTCCCCGTCATCTTTTCCGGCGAGCCCGTCGTCTTGTCTTCTCCGGCAAGTCGGCATCTTCGGTGGATCTGTGTCATCCTTGACATTGCGTGTTCCTCAATTTTCTTTTGGTAAGCTTCTGTAGTTCCCTAGACTGATGGTCGTCGGTGATTCGTCCTCCATTCCTCACCCTATTTCTCGTGATCTTAGTAGCACGGTTCTGCGTAAGCGCCTTCCTCGCCCGATCGACTTCGGCCATTGTCTTCTATAGCTGGTAAGCCGCGTCTCTCTCCGGTCGTTTAACTACTAGATGAGTTAGTAGGTTTCAGGTGGGGGAGATAAGTAAACTTCCGGTTTACTTGTAGGGGTAGAAGATCAAACCAGTAGCTTAGTAATTTGACAGAACATGTGCATGTTTACATGGGTCGTTTTCAGTATTGGTTAGAGAGGTTTTCGGTTTTAGGATTTTTGACAGTTCCTGGGGAGGACGATCGATCATAGTGCTGCAAAAAAAAAGAAATGGGTTTGTACAGGTGTGGCTTAAATTGTTAATAAAATAGTAGGTACTAGTTAATTAATTGTGTTGGGTTTGAACGGTGAACATCGCTAGATTACGTGTGTAGATTTTTAAGATAATAAACCGTCATTGTTGCACAATTAAGTTAAGTTAAATTTATGTAGATACATATAGTTAATTACGTGGGTGATGTGAGGCTTGATAGTAATACATATATATACACGTTGGAATTGTGATGATAGTGGGTGTTTAAGTCAAGTTGTGCTTACATCTAATTTCATTACGATAATCCTTACGCTATCATGTTAGTTAATAATTAGAATAAAATATAGGGAGACGGGTTCGATTTTATCAATAGGCAATTAATTTTAAATTTGGTTAAGTTTCTGAGAGTATTTCTTTTAATATTTGGGGGTGATATATTAGTTTTGTTATTTCTGGTTTAGGGAATCTTTCTGCTCGGATCCTTGACATATTGTATTCCTTGAGGATCCTTCATTTCGAGGTAAGTCGTTTTTCGACTTGCTCGGTTTTTCTCTACCTTGTTAGATTGCGTATCGATATTGTAGGGCAGGTTTTGGGAACTAGTCCCGAATGCCTTTATAAACTGTTTTGAACTTCTCGTGTTGTTGTGTGTGTAAAATGGTTTTGAATGTGTTTTATCGGAAGGATATTTTTGGAACGTTTTCTCTGTGTTGGTACCGTTTCCGACACGGCCCATCGTAGCTGGCGTTGAGGAAGAGTTGGCTACGTTGACCCGTGTGACTGGGAAACCGTGCCCCTTCAAAACGAAATATTATTATTTGTGTGTTTTTGGCAAGTGCTCCAGTGGAGGCTTAGCCGGGGGTTTAGAAGGGAGATTGTGAAGTGGAGTGAGAGGGCCCGCCTCTGCGCTCGGCGCGGTGATGAGCGCCTTGGAAGTCGGATTGTGGAAAAGGAGGAATTGCTTTGTTATGAGATTGTGATTGTGAATGCATATGTGGTTCTGTGTGACTGATTATAACTAATTTAGGTATTGGCTTTTAGAGTTATGATTGCGATTGTGGATTTGTATGCTAACTTTAGAAATGTTTTTAAACGTTCTGCAGCTTCCGTATTCTCTCTAGCTTGGTAGATTAGAAGCTGACCCTTCGGGGAATATTTTTCAGTTCCAGGTATGAACCAGGGAGCCGTGCAGGAACCGAGGCCAGATGGCGGGCCGGAGCGGTAAAGAGCGCGTGTCATAGTGGGATTGGTTTTACGCTAGTTTATTTGTGAATTTTTTGGATGTTGGTTTTTACATTATGATGGAGTTAGTATTATTGCTTGTCTTTGTTTTCTCGAATAATTTATCGTTAGCAGTGATTCGTCGGATTTGATTATTTAGGTTTTCGGGAATTCATGCATAACTATGTTTTTCTATATTTTTATTTAAAAGAAAGGTTGGATGTTTTATTTTGTTTTCTCGTCGTGCCCGCGTTGCAAGATCCTAAAGTGTGGTTGTCAACCTAATTAAATAGTACCTAGTAAGGTCTATTTCTAAGTAGCGTTCCGTCGGAAGTCGGGGTGTTACAGTTCCCTGGTGTAGTATTAGCACACATCCCTGATTGTTGTTCCTCCATATCTTCGTCCACAATTCCATTTTCGGATCCCCGTTTGATCTTTTTACTGGAACGATCAAGAAGATCAGATTCTTCCGTTGAGGATTGACGAGCAGTACCCACTGGAGTTATCCCATTGCGCTGAGAGTTCGAGAGCATTTTGAGAGTTGGGAAGAGAATAAAGAAAGATAAATAATCTTCTAGTTTCCATCTTATCTTTTTACTCCAAGGCCCGAGTCATGAACTTGTTAATTAATATATATATATATAAATATGTCATTATTTAGTTTTGATATACGTATTTAAAAGATAGGTTAGAAGAGTGATTTATAATTTCCACTTACCACAACAAGTGGGACGACAAATGAATCTCCACTAATAGTTATTCGTAATTTTATTGGTAAGAAACTAAGAATATTATTCTTCATTTGGCTCACATTAGTTTAGTATAGATATTTTCCTAAATATTTCAATTCGGAATAATATATTTAGGCCAGCTTTTCGGCGGGTCAATGGACCATGGTAATTCAAAGAAGGGGCATACTGGCAAGGCATGGCAGAAAACCACCAAAAGTGACAACAAAAGTGAGAAGCATATTTTGTTACAACAACAGTAATCCTATTGGCCCTAGATCCTTTCACAGTAATTAGCTTTTGGAACCAACTCACCAAAGGAAAAACAGGGAATATGTATATTAACCAATGATATTGAAAATTTAAATTTATTTTTTTCATAGAGAATAGCTGTCAAAGTACTATTTATAGATAGTGACTTACTTATTAGCTTGTGATAGGGAATGAAACTGAAGAACTCTTTGCAATGGTGATAAATTTAGAATTGAAATTGTGCTCAATTATATATGAAAACAATGTAATGCCAATTATATATTTTAAGATAGCATATTAAGTTGAATTAGTTAATTTTATTAAAATAGTTAATGAAGAGCAATAATAATTGGATTTAGTTGGGGTGAAACAAAGACTACCCTTAAATTTTAGGGGCTTGACTAAATACTTGAATACTAAGATCTTGGCAATTAATAATAAAAATAAAGCTTTATTGTTAAATCGATTTTTCTTCAATTTTATAAAAAAAAATATTTTTTAAGATTTTCTTAAAAATAGTTATATATTTATGTGAAAAGTTTTTAACATAATTCCACCGAAACAAAGTCTTGGTCCCTAAGGCATATTATTTAATTTCATTGTCTTGAAATCGTTCCACATCGATCTTGCATTCCATCTTCATTCAACATGCATATATATAATGCAATCTCATTCATAAGACATAGGTTTGGGATGGAACAAAAAAAGAGAATAGAATTTGTAGGATATAGATCAGAATATTGAAACAATCATACAAGGACCATAAAAGAGAATTGATGTGATATAACGTACATATATCATATATGGGAGGGATCCTTTCAAGGATCCATCAATGGCGCCTACACATCAAGCACCTAATAAAAGTTGTGTCGAGAAAAGGAAGGGTAAGGGGAAGCCATAGCCATAGACTAATAATCTTAGAACGATGCTTGTCGCCCTTGAACACCAATGAACCACATCGATTGTCATGATATATATTCCATGCCTTCCAATTCCAAATGTTGAGGGCGGCTTCATGTTCTTCACCTTTAATTAGAGTTTAGAGTACTTTTAACTTATACATGTTAACCATTAATGTTCACTTGTGTTATGTATACTCTTTTACTTTTGTGGTGCTTGATCTTTCAAAGAGAGTAGGAAGCATCCGACAACCCATCTTCCTACGTCTTTCCTTAAAAGTTAAGCTGAATTAGAGATGGACATGGGCCGGGCTGGGCCGGGCCCGGGCTGGGCCACCACCGGGCCGGGCCGGAGAAGTAGGGCCCGGGACCGGCCCGGTATTGTACCGGGCTGGAGCGGGCCGGGCCCCGGGCCGGGCCGGGCTGATATATATCAGCCCGGGCCGGGCCGGGCTGATATATATCAGCCCGGTCCTTTATTTTTTTTTTTAATAAATAAATTATCCGGGCCGGGCCGGGCCGGGCCGGGCTGGTCCTGGCCCGGCCGGGCCGGGCCGCAATTCCCAAACCCAGGCCCGGCCCATGGCCCGGGCGGGTTTGGCCCGCGGGCTGGCCGGGCCGTGCCAATCTGGCCCAGATGGGCGGGCTGGGCTGGTGCGGGCCGGGCCGGCCCGCACCTTTGGCCATCTCTAAGCTGAATGGAAATTAATCATGATTAAATTTGTGAGTGTTTAAGGCAAACAGAACATAGTATTAATTGTTCTTAAACATTATTGTCAAAGTCCGGTGGTCGTCCGAGCTTATAAACACGTTATGGGCTAATATAAAAGTTTATATGGAGTTCTATCCTAAAACAAAATGATAATAGAGGAATATAACTCGATCAATTACTTATATTAATCAATTATCTTTCTTATTTTTAATTTGATAGGCTTTTTATTATACAGCGAAATACTTGAGCAATATACTTAGCCTTAATTGACTAACTAATTAGTACGTCAAGGAAAATCATTACCTTCTTTTTTTTTTGTCGAAAGAGAGGTAGTAGTATTTGTCCCCTCGCGAGAGGGTTTTATTGGAATGAGAAAAAGCTAAGTAGTAATTATACGACGGATAGTCCGCCCCCTAATATCATTAACAAGTAAAGAAATAATGCTCCCTCGCGGGTCAACCAATACATGAACTCCTAAGACAGAAGAAAAAAGCAAAAAAAGCAGATACACATACTATTAACTTCACGATAGACATGATGGAATTGGATAACCCAATCCCTTTGAAAGAAGCCATGGCACTACAATACCAAGTTAAATAAAAGGTTGATAACTCTCTACCTACTTCCTTAGAAACTGCACAACCAACTGATAATCAATTTCTAAGCAAACTCTCCTATATAACCATTGCTCCAAGCACACTTTAAACCACCCAAGACACACCATAGATCCGCTATAGGGACAATACAAATTCCATTGTTAAGGAAAAAACTTTCTTGCCACTGACCATCACTATCTCGTTTCACTCCAACTGTTGTAGTAACACCTCCCTCCTTCACAAAGCCATTCGTATTGAGTTTAGCCCAACCCTCCTGGGGTCGCGACTAGCCAATAAACCTCTCCACCTTTCAAGCCACAATGACGCTATCCTCCGAAGGCGAGATCATAAGCTTGTATTCGTCACATATAAAAGAAACATGCACAAACATAAAACCATTATACTACACCACTTATAAATGCACCATAAAGCCATAAGAAAAACGCTTGATCACATAAAACCGCCAATACCTTATAGTTTTCGCTGGAGAGGATTAGAATAAATCTATTAATTTGTTAATAATTGGTTCATGCTACAACAATAGGCGATAGCCTAAAAATAGAAATTTTATCTAAGAACCACTAGGCTTGATAACAAACCCAACTTATTATGATTTTCTCTCATCAAAACACATACATCTTTTGCAACCAATCTTCAACAAGCGTTTCTTCAAGCCCCTGCAAGAGCTTGCTTACATCCTCTTCAAGTCATCAATCGAATTCTTCACTTTTCTTCTTCTTTTTTCGCTAATGGTAAAATATTATTAAAGCATCAAAATGAGGAAAGTACATTAAACTTATACCAAACTAAGGGTACAAGCCTAAAATTCAAAACACCTTAAGCAAAGCCCTATGCTCAACCCGATTACCCGGCTAGGTCTTATGACTTAGAACATCGTAATGTAAAAAGAGCACTAGTATTAAACAAGGGAAGATCAAGCCTAGAAGGAGGGTCACGTAATCTCTGTATCGTCACAGTTTTACTTTTCTTCTTAGCTTGAACTAACTTCCACCAAGTAAACAAATTTTTTGGGGAGAGCTAAACAAATTTGAAAAAAACTAAGTAAATGACATGTAAAATTAATTTGCATACTTGTACTTTTTAAATAATCATAATGTTCTGCTCGAATATCGGATTGAAACTTATAATATATCAAATCGAAGCTATCAATGAAAGAGAAATATATATACCAAAAAATTTCGAGGGGGGCTAGGGCCACTTCTAACTTCCATATAATTTATGATTATTAAAATAAATTTATAATTAAATAATAATAATTAATTATAGTATGTTATTTTTATGTATTTTAATAATAAAATATATTATAAGTTTCAAAATAAATTCTATAAATATATTAAATCGGTCAACCCACCGGGTTTCGGGTTCTATTAGGTTCAGTTTATTTCGAGTTTCGGGTTCAAATTTTCGGGTCTTGACCCTAAAATTATCGGGCGGTTCAAGTTAGGTTTATAGGTTAGGTCAGCTTTTGACAATTGTATTAATATGTAATGGTTTGAATAATTAGCAAATAAACTTGCCTTATATATAATTGCTATTGATTAATAAATATTATTAAAAAAACTTTATGTCTCATTGTTGATTATAATAAAATAGCTATTAATCTATTCAATTAATTAAATAGAAAAATCTTACAAAATCAGTCTTTAAATTATACTAGTATGTATTATCGTACCTTGTACGGATTTTGCTTAAATAAAATATTATTAATAATAAAAATCAAATATAACAATCATTCATGACAAATAATTATATATTTATACTAAATATAGAAAATGTTGAATAAATATAAAATAAAAAACTATAAAAATTGTCATATATCATTTAAAATCATAAATATTATACTAATATTATGGATTAAATTAAAAGACAAAACGTGATATTTTAAATACTATCAAAAAAGATAGATAAAAACATAAATTTATAAATTAATTATATATGCGGGGTTCAATCAATCAAAATATTCTCAATTAAATTTCAACCAATTATAATATTTTAATAGATATGGATCATATTTCTTCCAAATATATATATATATATATATATAATCTTCTAATAAAGTACTACGTAAATGAGTTATTTATGTCTTCCAAATATAGTCAATATAATATTTTTATAATTAATATAATGAATAATATAATGATTGTAAATAGTAAAAAAAATAAGGGCAAAGAGGTAAATGGAAAAATAAATATACCTATGTAGCATAGTTAAGATTACGACGCATAGAATAGAGAAATTCGACTTTAGTTATGGTATATTAATGATTGATATCGATTATTGCTTATTTCTTTTAAAATACTTTACCTTATTAAAATATAAAAATGAAATGCTCAATATTTTTAACGCTTCAATAATGATAAAATAAGCATGAGTGGGGAATTGTAAACAAAACATTAAGGAACGTTTTAGTTTCACAACAATTCTATGCATATTAACCTTTTTATATTAAATAATAATTATGTTTGATGAAATTTTCCCAATATAATAATGTTGTTTTTAGTAAGATTAATTAAGGCATCATAAGCCAAGACTTTGCTTCTTTTTTGATGTACCATTCAATATATATTATTTTCACTGATATTTTATGTTAGCAATGTCTCTCTATAAATTATGAGTTATTAACTATTCACAATTAATCATTTCCGAAAGTAAATTATAAGAATGATAGATCTTATACTCGCTTGTGAATACCTACAATCATAGACAATATTCAATTATTCATACAACCATATAAATAACTATTTTAAAGAAAAGACAAATAGATGATTTTTATATTAACAATCTAATGCAACACACGAGCTCCATCATAATTCTTTGAATACCACATATCTTTCTCATCAATCGAAAGCCGGATCATTGATGAAACTGATACTTTTGCAATTAAGAAGCAATTTTAAACAAGCAAATCTATACAATAAGAATAATATATCTATGATTTTATTGTCTATTGCCCTTCATAGGCTGTGCATTAAACATCTTCATTTACAACACACTTCAATATATAAATCTGACTACATATGCATGAACACATGAAATATAAACAACCCAAGAAAATACACATATAGTAAATAAAGTAGCTAGTCTTACAATTACAATTTGATCAGCATCATGAAGCTGGCTATGGCTAGAAGGAGATCAAACAACTTTAGGAAGTATCATAATCTCTAGACGCGTAGAACCTGGCGATGAACATAGTGGCTCTCTTGTCTATCCCAGGCTCAGCCACCCAGTTTCGCCTATCTTCATCACTCGTCCAACTCTTGACATAACCGTCGGTTTGATCTTCCCAAGTCTCATCTCGCCCACCTCCTCCGGTGAAACACCCAAAGAGTATGCTAAAGATAGAAGATGATGATCTTCTACTAGACTTGCCCATTTTTTTCAATCTCTCTTCTGTTTTTTTACCTTCTGGTCACTGAATTTGTCTGTGGGTTCGTTGTTTATGGTTTTTAGGTTTTGGTTTGGTGAGTTGGTATATATATATGGGGGAAGGGGAAGGTGGGTGAGATATGGTGTGAATGGATGGATGAGAGGAGTTGAAATGACAAGGGATAATTGAAGCAAATGGTGGTAAAACTTGGAAAAGGTATAAGTGTTAATGTCCCTTGCTTTTTGGCAAAAAAATTGACCTAATTCAAAAGCTAGATTGGAAGTATAGGGTGGGGAGAATAATATATATTTATATATGTTTATTTTGTTTTAGTAGTTGGTAGTCTTTGAATGTTCCAAATTCGATTTTATGTCTAAGGACTTGAACACAACTTTTTTTTTTCTTTAACATTTTAAATGATGCTATAACAAGCTTGAAAGTTACGTCCACGATTAGAGATATGTAAACAGAGTGTCGATAGACCATGAATAGTAACTATGTTGTGTTTCAAATGTTAAAGATGAGGACAATTGTTGTCTTGGTTTAAGAAACCTTGGCAAATTTAAACAGTGTCGATAGACCATCATTAATTAATAATAGTTGATTAAAGGTAAAATTGTGGTCCGATAGACGAAGAGTCGTGCACGTGTAAACATGGTACATAAGTACTACAGTATGACTATAAGTAATTATCCTAAAACCAATATTTATTGACAATATAAAAGGAATAGTAATGATATTATATGTACTATTAAGCTTTATTACGCTTGAAACTTTTGATGTGAAAAATTATATATCAACATGCGCGCTCTCACAAGGGCGATTACGTAGATCGGTTGACACTTGGACAATGAGTTTAACATTTCAATCTCTTTGTAATAAGTTCAAACATGCGGTGAACATTTTTCAGTCCCTTTATAACCAAAGCATTTCGATATTAGAAGACGGTCCTAGGACAGTATTTTATTAAAGTCTGACTGCCAATGGATTAAGGATTGTGCATATGTAACCCCCGTACTAGACTTTATTAGTACTGATTTTAGTTAATGTGAATGTGAACTGATTTTATTTAATGTGAATGTTATATTCTATCAAATTGTTTTTTTTTTGATGGGATATCAAATTGTTTTTTAAAGAAGCTACAATAGATAATACACTACCTCTTAATGCACGAACTAGATAAACTATGTCCTCTAGTTATTTGGTCGAACTATAAAGTATGAGTTCTTGTAGCAAGCCAACCATAACTAGGCAATGCAAATAAACGAGATAAGGTCTCCTTCTACTAAAAAAATAAACGAGATAGGCTGCTTATATGCATAATGCATTTCTATATAAAGTCATTCTTTTGAAACTAAACTTCCATAAAGTTTGAAAACGTGTTCCTAATAGGTTTGAAAGGAATTTCTAATGGCACACAATAAAAATACTAATTAAGTTTGGTAAATCAAATTATTGTTTGTTAATTGTAATTTTTTTAAAAAGGTTTATTAATTCCAATTTAGGGAATAGTTTTGAAATAATTTCCAAAATTAACATAGTTATTGTGTGCCCATTGGCACACATTAGCTGGACAGATTAATTAATTATCTAACATCAAATTTCTTCCTTGCTTTCTTAATTTTTAAATGATCACGGATTTGGAAAGAAGCTCTTTACATAGAATAAGTATATGGTAATTTGAATTACTCTAGGTTTTGGAAAGAAGCTCTTTACATAGCATACATCTTTAGGTTGAGCTACTCTAGTCTCTAGGTTTAGGGTTTTCCCAATTAAGTTTATGGTAATTTGAATTTGGCCTTAAGATCGAAGCTCTTTACACAGCATAAGTATAAAATCTATAGTTAGAATATTACATAAAGTTTCTTTTCCCAATTATTTCTCTTCAAAGTGTAATTTTTTAGGGAAAAAAAACATGCTTAAAGATTTAAAATTGTGTCCAAATTAAAAGTTCAACCGAATATAGACTATGAGTGAATTATTAATATTAGGTGTGAAGATAGCGACATGGTTCACAAAGACTAGAGAAGAGATACACGCTTCCGTATGTTTGAAACTTGAAGGCCTAAATAATACAGTACAGTAGTGTACGAGAAGTTTTGTTTGAAGAAGATACACGCTTCAGAACTATTTATTCGACCGTACCGGGTCAAATCCATGCATGTTAAAAATAACTTACATTTTAACTTTAATAAGTTAATAACTAGTGTTGAGTCCGTATGGGTGATAATAGAAATTAAAGATCAATTTAAATCCAAAAAAAACATGTAATTAATGAAATCAAAATCAAGGGGATAAAATAAAGTTAGAGGTTGAAATATTATAGCATAAGCAATTACTATTAATATATCTGTTAGAAATTTAGAATGAACCTTGAAAATAGATATTGTATTACAAAGGAATGAAAACCAATATAATGATATATCATGATAGCATGTCTTAAGGTTCTCTATTACTCTTTCTTAACGATGACATTCAAAGAGGAAAAGAAGATTTCAATAGAGTGTCGAGAAGTGGAGGTCGTAAATTGGAAGAGAAATAATACAAAAGAGAGAAACTCACTAGAAATTGCAATTTGAAGATGGTTAGCTGTTAGAAAAGGGGAGTAGTTTTATTTGAATAAAAATTATTTAAATAACTGTATGAAAGTGGATAAGTTGAATAATCGACAGTTTTGGGGAAGTGAAGAAGTGGATTTACAAATGTGGAGAAAAGTGAGGAAAAAATGGAGAACTGGTTTATTTGGATAAAAATTATTTAAATAATTTTATGACTTGGAGACCAAGTGATGTTTTTGCAATTGGGAAAAATAGTAGCAATTTTCAAGAACTTGGAAAAATAAGTGAGGACGTATTGGGATAATTACACAACTACACATTGATATTTAAAATAAATAAATAAAAAATTTGTGAAAACTTTTAACAGGTAAAGGGAAAGTGGGTTAGAAAGTGGGCTGCTTTTTTGAAAAAAAATATTATTAAAACAATTTTAGGAAAATAAATAAAAAATTTAATAACTATTTTATGATAATTTTTAATACATAATGGGGAAGTGGGTTTGAAAGTGGGGTGATTTTCTTAACAATAATATTATTAAAATAATTTTAGGAGAAAAATAGGCAATTTGTGACATGTTGCTTAATTTTTTACACTAACTTAGTTTCTCCTTTAGTATTGTACTATATAGATTATTAGTAATTACTTGATAGAAAAAGTAAGAAAACCCGAAAAAATTAATTTAAAAAATTGAACACGAAGAAGGAGGGTTCTACATATTTCTACCAAAAAGGATTTGTTTTTGTGAAGGACAATATTTATGAGAGTCGAGCCGGAAACCTCTTAATACTACTGTCGAAAGTTTAACTGTTTAATTAGATACCTGAAGGAAAAAAAAAAGATTCTACATACTCTATGAAAGTAAGTTGAATAGAAACAATATATTTCCAAGAAAGATAGAAAATGAAATCCCTTATATGTTATAACAATGGAGCTAAAGTATAATACAATTAATTAATTCATAATGGAAGATAAAGAATAGAACTAAATTAAATATATCAAGTTTATTGAGACATTTGTTACTCAAAAGTGTTCATTTTATATTTTTATTATACAGTAGTACTCTTCTTCAAAGTTAATGCAACAATATTATTTTTTAGCAGCTGCACCTGCCTACCTATCTATCTAGCTTGTTCATGCTTTGTGCTTTTGCTTTTTATCTTAAGCTTAATTAAATAAATTACAAATATATATGATTAAGTGTTTCAATAATCCACGACCCCTGGCAGTGGCATCAAGCTGTAGGTCGATCTTTGAAGCATCTTGTAAATCAAACGAATTAAACCACTTTTTCTACGAATAAAGTAGCAACTAGCAAGTACCCAATTAACGTACTAATTAAGGACAATTAATGAAATGATTACAAATTAATTTTAAAAAATTACTGCTTTGTAATGTGTTGTCAAGTCGACACTCTTTGACGAGTAAAACTTTTTTTTTTAATTGTACTAAATTATGTTGAAATTCATAACCTACTCAATTATTCTTTAACAAAATGTGATTGAAATTATTTATTTATTTATTTTTTTTTGAATCGGGGAAGCTGTGAATTAACTAAGGGAAAGTATACATGTTAGGCACGTATAATAATATTCAGTCTATATTTCCCACCGTATACTTACTATTTAGGTATGTATCCATTATATTGTAGTAATTTTATAATACAAGACTGAGCTTTCATGCATGAATAAAAGTTTGGTTACTTTAGACTTATCGATCACAGAAGAGGATTATAGTTGGTTAATTATTCTGTATCTGTTGATTTAGACAAGAAATTGTTCTTTGGTAACTGAGTTATACATATCTTTTGTCCACCAAACAATAAAGTAAGTTGTATATTTAATTTCATGCGCAGTGTATTTTTTCCTATTGATTTCCCATATTCTCTCTTTTTGACCTGGATAGTAGAAGAACAAAATATTAGAGAAGATTCTCGGTCCAAATTCATGTACGTTGCACAAATTTATTTCATAGTTTCTTTCCACGTTTTTAAACCTTCTTATGATTCTAAGAACTTGTTAAAAGTATCGATAACTATTAACTTATAAGGTATGAATACTATTATGTTTTAATCTATGCTTCTAAAATGTAACATATTATATTATAAGGTATTGTACACATAGAATAGGTAGAAGTAGGAACCATGACTCGGGCACATAATATGCCATGAACTAACACAAACGAGCCATGATTCGACCACCTTTTGGGCCGCTTGATCACATGCAAGATTAAGTATGGCTCTTGGTTGCTTGACTAATGTTGCTATTGGACCTGTTTATATGCGATTTGGACCTAATCCTCACGATAGAGCTTATTGGGCATGTTTGATTCGAGATGTTGATGAAGACTTTTAAATGGAATGATGTGTTTCATTTGATAGTTAAACCAACGAAGGAGAATGACATCGTTTGGGCTTATAAGCTAAAAGACGCAACTCTAGATCTTTGTCTTGCCATTTCTCTTGCGCCACTGTGAATGAGTAAGGCTTTGAGCTTTGAGAGCTCTCCTTTAGCGATTTCATCACTCTGGTTCCTAGAGATCTCGTGAGACCGAAGAAGAAGAAGAAGAAGAAAGGGGAAGAGAGAAAAGAGTGAGATGAGGGAGTTAGGTCCCTTGGTGGCTTGAGTTCTTTGTGAGCTCGATTTCTTCCTCTCTGTTTGCTTCCTCTTTGTTTTTCCTACTTTGTGCTACTTTCTGTTCTTCCTAACATTTTTTAGCTTTTGCTTTCTGTGTGTGCTTGCTTTGTAAACGATATATGCGTTGGCCTTTTGATGCCTAGTGGATTGGGTGAGTCTCCCTCCTAAGACTTCGCAGAGCGGGATAAAACCGAACTACGTAAACAAACTTTGCTTGTCCACTCGCATTTTTCCTTTCGTTTTTCAAAATCAAACCAAACAATCGAGCAGATATGAGATTTTCTAGCGTTTCAAAGTGGTATCAAAGATTTGTGCTTCCGCTTGTGTTTGGCGTTTGGAAATCATGGTTAAGCTTCTTCTCCGCTTCTCTAGACTTATGAGCAACCATGATTTCTCGTTCTGCACAGATCTAGAGCACCAATCCTTGATACCAATTTGCCTCTTGCCAAATCCATCAATGTGTGAGGAAGAAAATCGTTTTCCCCTTTCATTTGCCTCTTTTGATTGATTTTCTCGTTTCTGCTCTTGCTTTGGTTCTTTGATTCGAACAAATGCGCAAAAGCCCTTTGATTTGAGCACTTTAGGGTTTTCTGTATTGGTTCGATCAAGTTTTCAAAACGCAATTGTAACTGGAATTCTTGACTATTAATTTATGTTGTTAATTTCTTCGAGATCTGGCGCGACACTCCACACATGTTTTCAATTCTCTCTTTAGCATCAGTTCTCTCGAGTATTTCACCCTAGGGTTGAGCATAGGTCAGTTCAAACCGAAATTTTAAGCAGAATTGACGGAGCGGAACTGAAACCAACATTATTTTATTTGGTTTAGTTTTCGGTTTAGAATTTTTTCAAAATTCGGTTTTGATTCGAATCGAATTTCCCAAAAAAATAACTTTCTATGCATCTCAAACCAACAAAACCAAAACAAAAAATTTGATTTGCCTGAAACCAAATTTAAAACGGTTCGATTTTATCAGTTCGGTTTTTTTTTTCCTTAGTTCTCTCAAAACCACACCGCTTCTTGGTTTCTATTCGTATGTACTGGACTCCTTCGAAGGGGTCCACGCCAATATCATAGACAAATACGAGATGGGCTCACAAATTGGCCCACAAATAAAACAGCACAAATGAAAGGCCCAGTTATCATTATCGAAAAAGAAAGAAACAAGGAAAATCTCATTGATGGGTCCCCACTTCCGTATGACCTATTTTTCCGGTATATAAGTAGGGACCACGACTCCAAAATCCACGAGCCAAAGCAAGAGCCAGAAAGCACGACTGATTCAGCGAAGAGTCTCGAGAATCGAGATGGAGCCCCAGCCACCGCCTCAACTTCCGACGAACAAGACGGAGGCGATCGACGCGCCGCTGCACTTGTTCGGCTTCGAGTTCGACGAGCTCACGCCGACTAAGGTCTCCGGCCGTCTCCCGGTGACCGATAAATGCTGTCAAGTACGTAATTAAATTCTCTTTACTGGTTTTCGATAATTCTCAGAGAAATTGATGACTAATTAATTGATCGGCAGCCGTTCAAGGTCTTGCACGGCGGAGTATCGGCGTTGATTGCGGAGGCGCTGGGGAGTATCGGCGCGCGATTGGCGTGCGGACTCAAGAGAGTCGCCGGAGTTCAGGTCAGCATCAACCACGTCAAGAGCGCTTCGCTCGGCGACCTCGTCGTCGCCGAGGCCACTCCGGTCAGCGTCGGCCGTTCAATTCAGGTTTTCTCCTTAATTCCTCTTCTGCCATACAATTTTCTCAATTCTTCATGTTTGTATATTCAATTTTACTTCCAATTGATTTGGTGAATTATTGCAATCAGGTATTAATTGTTTTTTGGATACGGTTTTGACTTTGTACTTATTGATGCCCAATTGCCCCTAGATTGTGGTTGAAATGCGTAACGCTCTATGGTTGAATGGCGTAGCGCTCTAGTTCATACGTAATAGGATGGAGAAAGTCAATGTATTTAATCTTTTTGACCAATTATTGGTGAAATCTTGACTAATAATAATTCATTGCCGTCCCTTTCTTTTTTTTATAATTTAATTGGATTGTTTTTAAATCAGTTATATTTATTTATTAAATAAAATATTTTTTAATATATTAGTTTTATTTTTAGATATAACAGTTTTTAAGATAAGATATGTGGAGTTTTTTAAAAAATATTCTTATCTATATTAATTTTCAATAATAATTTTTAAAAATGATAGTTTTTTTTTGTAAATATCATATGTAATTATAGTTTTTAATGAATATCTTTGTCTATATAAATTTTTAATAATTATTTTAGAAGTCATAGTTTTTTTAGATAAGATATGTATTTATAGTTTACTTATAAACCAATAAAAATTTAAGAAATATGAATAAATAATACAATAATATTTTTTTCCCCTCTCTCCCATCTCTCGTTGCAAGTGTAATGCTGATTTAGAGCTGTAGAGCAAAGCATTAAAAAAAAATAGAGTCGTTGGCGCCCTTTATTTTATTTTATTTTATGCACTCTCTCAGAATCTCATCTCAATACATTTAAAATTTGTCCCTCTTTTTCTTCTACTACTTCACTACATTCACCAGATTGAAGTATATGTTGGATTCGGATTCAACTCGTGCATCACTTCATGTTATGAAATAAGCTTCCATGAAAAACATTTGAAATTGGTGAGGGGTTGCACCTTTGAATTCTCAGGGCGGGTTGAATATGCTTTGGTGATGGTATACCGAAATTCTTATTTTTTTTGTCTAAATATACTAGTGCTAGATTATCTTATCCTAACGATACTAATATGCTAATTAGTTATGTACAGGTAAGATTGAGTCGTCTAAATTTTGGTCTAGTTGGGTTAGCTTTTTGTTTTTTTTGGGTAGAAAGTTGGGTTAGCTATAGGTTCGTGAGTTTGAGATATGTCTAACTTTAGGCATATTTTGGAATCATGCTGATTTCGAGTTGAAAATTAGTTAAACCGAACTTCAGTTTCAGTGACTAGATCAGGTTGTATCTTCAATTTAGCTCACGTCATATCGCAACGATTGGACTTTATGAAGCCAAAAGTCTATTGCTCAAATATCCAATTAAGTACACACTATATAATTGATCAGTATCCTATATGTATGCAGGTATGGGAAGTCCAAATATGGAAAATGAGCCCGTCAAACACGAAGAGCAAAACCAAGACCTTGATATCGTCGTCGCGAGTGACGGTTTTTTGTAACATCCCCATCCCGGATCACGCAAAGGATTCGAACCATGGCCTTCGCAAGTATGCAAGACTATGAATGAAGCTTCTTCTACGGTTTCAGGGCGTAGGAGGCATTTGATCGAAGTTTGGTGAAGTCAAGGCTTGTTTGCTAGTAACCAAGTTCGAAAGACTTGGTTGCAAATAATTCTTAGCTAGCTAGCAAGTCGAGTGGACTATTTGCTGTTATATATTCTGAATTTGCAGCTTTAAATTTATTTGTATCTTTCAATTCAAATGTGAAAAATCAATTGAAGTGTAGAGTGAGTGGACTTATTCGGTGTTTTATATTCTATTTTGTTCGATTGGCCAAGTTGTTTTTTAGTCCAAGGCCAGATATCTATTGTGTTTTTCAATCCATAAAAATGGAAAACTAATTCCCGTTTGTGATGGCCGTTAGTCCAAGAGAATTTTACACACGAAAAATTTAATAAGGGACCTCTTGTTAAATACACTGTGTGACACTGCTAATGCTGCTATATAATATTACCTGAAAAAAAAAGAATTAAGGTAGCACAATACTATAAACATTTTGATTCCTAATTGTCGTGATTGAGTTTATCAAAACTATCCAAATCCAAACAGACGAAAAAGTAGTCTTCTATTTTCACTACGTCGGCCTCTACCTTGCAAATCTCCGCAACTGTTAAGCAACAACGGGACACTGGAGTAACGTGGGCTGGGCAGACGTCACCATCTAACACCTCCACGTGGCACACTCACAACAATCCTCATTCTGTGTTGACACCTCGCACCACCCACCCGCCACGTGTCAACACTTCCCCGCCCATTCTCTACTACAAAAACTCTGCAATTATCATCCATTACAGCCAATATACTCCAACACAACAATACCCTTAAAACCGCACTTATATATCCATTGACATAAAGTACGTTTTTCGTCGTAGCTTCTTTCCCAAAGCCAACAAATCAAATACTTGTTAAGTGTGGTGGCGAAGATAGATATATAAAAAAAAATGGTGAGTAGAGGTAATCAGACGCTGGCGACGATGTTGCTGGCGGTGTTGCTGGCGGTGGGGGTGGTGGCGAACTACACGTTGGCGAAAGAAGAGGTGATACACCTCTACGAGGAGAGGCCTACTGTTGAGGAGGCTGAGGAGACGGCGAAGTCATGGGCTGGATGGGCCAAGGAAGCTGTCAAGGAGGGCCTTGGTTTCAAACACCAAGACCACAATCAAGATGTAGTCAACATCAACCAAGTTATTCCCGGTAATTAACTAATTATTACTCTCTCTTTTCCTAAATATATATTATTTTAGAATTTTTCTTAAAAATTAAGAAATCAAATAATTTGACTTAAAATCATCTTTAAGAAATTCTTTGATTCGGTTGCGGGTTGCGGATTGTCTCGCGTCTAGTGACGTTCTCCTTTCCGTTATTAATTTATTGCCTTATGACGATATAAGGGGCCGGATTATAGTCCGTTTGATGACTACTTATCCTATTTTTACTTTTTTAATAAAATTCCCCCTTAGGGGACGAGAACACTGCCTCTCCTTCGACAAAAAAAACTTGAGGATAACAACATCGTAAATATACGTAGTTATTTTTAATTATAAGATATTATTAGAAAAAAGAGTGGTAAAATATTTCAAATAATAAATCTTATTGGAAAAAAGTCAGACTAAAATGACATTTATTTCTGAATAAAAGAATTAATTAATTAGCTAGTATAATATATTTGGTCTATAGACTATAGACTATAGTAGGGTGCCCTCAACTTGACCCAGATTTTTGTTTGTGCACGACTATATATACTGGATGTATCAATGTTAGCTAGTATTAATATATTTTCATCAAAATAAATTATGTTGGGTCATTTTTGTTGTCCAAATCTATATTGACATGTTTATTTGAATCTTTCATTTGGACATAATAGAAGGTACGGATGCGGATAAAGTAACGGAGGCCGAAAACTTGAGGAAGAAGGCAGAAGAACTCAAAGACAAGCTGTATCAGGCCAGGGACGCAGCACCCGGTAAGGCAGCCGAAATCAAATACGTTGCAACGGAGAAAGCTTCAGGTATAAAGGACACGGCGTCCGGGACGGCCGAGGAAGCCAAGAAGGGGGCGGCGGAGACAACGGACAAGGTTTCCGAGAAGGCGAAGGATGCCAAGGAGAAGGCGACGAAGGACGCTTGGGAAGCAGCGGAGTCCTTGAAGTGGGCCAAGGACACGGCAAAGGAGAAGGCGTCCCAGGCGGCGGAGTCCTTGAAGCGGGCCAAGGACACGGTGGCCGAGAAAGCGAAGAGTGCGTACGAGAAGGAGAAAGAGGCCGCCAGGGAGACGGCGGAGGACGCCGAGGAAAAGGTGAAGTGGGCCAAGGAGAAGGCCGGAGAGACCCTCGACGCCGCCAAGGGGAAGGCGGCTGAGAACTATGAGTCGGCTAGGAGGAAGGCCGGGGAGACGCTCGACGCCGCCAAGGAGAAGGCGGCTGAGAAGTATGAGTCGGCTAAGGGGAAGGCTGGGGAGACGCTCGACGCCGCCAAGGAGAAGGCGGCTGGAAGCTATGAGAAGGCTAAGGGGAAGTCTGGGGAGACGCTCGACGCCACCAAGAAGAAGGCGGCGGAGAACTATGACGCCACTAAGCGGAAGGCGGCCGATGCGTATGAGAAAAGTAAGCAGAAGGCGGCGGATGTCGAGGAAGATGCGTCGGGGCGAGGAATCCATGTTGAAGAGCTTTGAGCTTGTGTGCCAATGTGATTACGTTTTGTTTAGTATGCTATGTTCAGCTTCCACCTTGTATTAGGTACTTGTTTTTGTTTGTAACATCTTTATTAGGGGTGAGATTCGGTGAGGGTTTGTGACACTTTGTGTTTGATGACATGTTTGAAAATTTTCAATCCTTACATTTCAAAAAAAAATCTGTTTAAGCCATAAAAATCAAGGGAGAAATCCATGGTAACATCATATATAATAGTCTTTTTTTTTGCCTACGTTCGAACTGGAGTTGGGTTGGATCCCGTTAGGGGTGTTGCTCCTTCTAAGCCTCTCTGTTCCATACAAATCGTCATAGACAAATGCTTAAGCGATCTAGTGTCAATTATCACTAGACCAAGAGAGTAACTTGGTCATATATAATGGTCTTTGTAAAATGAAATATGAATCACTTATATGTATTATTGTCGATCTTCATTTTAGTATAATGGAATAGATTACATTTATGAATCCTTGCAACCCATTCAATCCCAAAACATGTGGGATGGATACCGGGTATCTCAACGTATATAGTTGTGTTTGAAGCCTACATAAATTCAAATCATCTGAATTCTTCACAATTTGCCCCATGAGATAAACAATGACAATCCATGAGAAATCAACAATCTCGTAATGATCGTTCTTTTATCAAGTATTGGAGCTAGGCGAAGGAAGCACGAAGATCGCTAAAATTCCACTAATTGCGGCTGATATTGCTCCCAATACAAAGGATGGAAGGTTACCACCTCCAAATAGAGAATCCCATTGTCCACTAGTCACTGACACCAACATTTGTGGTATTACAATCGCCAAGTTCAAAACTCCCAACGATAGCCCTACAAAATTATCAATGTTATAGAGAATATAACCTAGAGTTTTAATAAAATGAATGTACAAAAAATTCATAAGAAATATTTTGAGTATGGCTATATATTTACCGTGCCCAGCATCCGAGTCGGAAGAATAAATTGATGCTAGAGCAAAAGGAATGCTAAAAGCCACCTGATTCAACCAAAATAGACATTGTTTTGTCAAAAAACTATACAAACGAACATATGAGATAGACATAAGATATCTAAAGATAAATATCAATTGGCGATAGAAGAAGTAATCAAAAGATTTTTTATAAAGTTTCTGAATTTTCGATGTGCAATACACTTTTCACAATATCCAAGTCGTATTCTTATTAATACTTACCGCTTGAGGAATACCCATGACGGCGAACAAGCTTAATGTGGCCGCCTTAACGTCGTTGGGAGGAAGCGCTCCCGGGGGCATCACATGTCTAGAATGTTCGGCCATCTTAGTGACCAACACCGTCAACCCAAGCGCGCCGGCCAACACTATATTCCCCAGACCCCACAACTTCCTAGCTCCTCCAAGCGCCTTAGACAACGGGTCAACAAACAAAGACATAATCGCAAGAGCAATAGCGGTCAACATTAGCCCTAACGAGCCCTCACGTACACCGGCATCATACAACTCCTTAGCACGCGATCCTCCCTCAACGTCTCCTCCGTACACCTCCTTGCCAACCCAATCCGTGTCATACAAAATGAACGGGAACCACGCGATCCAATTGAGGGCCGTGACTAGGTAGAGCAACCACATAGGCTTTCCTAGGTTGGAAATCGCGGATTTCAATTGGACAAAGAAGGACTCTTGGTGTTCGTAAGATGGTGTGTTGTAGGATTCAGGCTCGGGGACTAGGATGAGCGCGAAGATGCAAATGCATAGGAGGAAGACGACGTCAATGAGAAAGCAAGTCTTGAGATTGGCACAAAAGACGTCGCAAACTTCATTGTGGGTGAATGGGAAAAGTTTGTAGAGGTTTGTGTAGGCGCTCGCCGCGTAGCCAAGGATGTTGCCCACGGCCATGAAGAAGGAAAATACAGCATTCGAAATCCTTATTCGCCGATGATTTTTGAATGATAGATCGGCCAAGAAGGCCCTTGTTGGATCCTATACAATCACATTATGAACAACTCACTTAAACATTGATAATATAGAGATAAACTATACAAAAGCTGGTCAAACAAATGTATTATCAAAACCTATAATTTTATGGGTATTTTGCCAAAACTCACCTTTAAAACGAACTTTTTTAAAGATTTTTTTTAAAACAAAAGCACCCTTTATTCAAAAAAAGTTTTTTTTTTAACAAAAGCACCATCCTACGGGTATTTCTAATGAATGGATCACTCTTTCATTAAAAAAAAAGCACCTTTTATAATACAAACACTTGATTTCAACCATTTTAATATATTCTTCAGTGACATTTTACCCTAGTTTGACCAAAAGACCCTTTTAAAATTATTTTTTACCATTTTGTGTAGATAGATAATTAAATATAAAAAGCAAACAAAATAAATTTGAAAGGGCATTTCAGTCCAACAAGGATGAAATGTCACTAGAAAATGTGTTTGTATTATAAAGTGTCTTTGTTAAAATAGAATTTTAAAAGATAATTTCTTAAGAAATATTTATTTAAAAGGTGGGTTTTAGGGGGAAAACAATTTTACTAATAAAATTTAGCAAGTAAATAATTCCACCCACCTGAACGATATTGTTACCAACATCAAGGATCATAAATCCGGCAATAAATATAGCAATTGCTCTAGGCTTTGTTTTCTCCTCCAAAGAATCACCCAAGAACACTCCAGCCTCCAATGCATAACCAATCATAAAAACCGCTACACAAATGGAAATGATCCCGACAACAATAAATGGCTTACGCTTGCCAAATCGACTTGTGGACTTGTCACTGGCGTAGCCCACAATGGGCTGGACTATCATCCCTGATATTGGGCCGCATAGCCATATGAATGCGGCCCAAGCATGTGGGACCCCCAAGTGTTGAACGTATGGGACCACAAGCGAGAGAATGGCCCCACCAAACTGGACCCCAGCTGGGATCGATGCCACCACTATGGTCTTCCATAGTGGGACTGGGTTCATCTCGTATGGGGTGTACAAATCCATGTTGTGAAATTTGAAAGAAAATAATTAGGGTTTTTTTTTTGGGTTAAAAAATAGGTAGAATTCAATTACAGATTTGTAAATGGAATAAAATAGGTTGTTTCCATTATACTATGTCCCAAAGGTTGCTTGCGACTCAATCAACAAAACGCCTCGTTTATCAATGGTTAACCCCTCAATTGCTTCCAACTTCAAACTCTTCGAAAACTATGAGTTGGAGTATGAAATCGGAAATAATTGGATTTCCCTCCTTTTATTTTTGTTAAAAAGGAGTTATTTCAGATTCAATATTGAATGCTGAATTGGAAAAATGGGGTTCGCCGATAGAAAACGAAAATTTGAAACTCGAAGAAATGATTCTTCGTAATGGAATCAAATTTTCGTTCTAGAGGGAGGTTTTGCAATGAGCTCTGGCTCAATTTTGGGGTGGAGCCAGGGGCAAATTTTAACCCTAGTGAAGTTGTTATATAAACAAAAGATAGTTTGACAATGAGAGATGATGATTGTTTTTCTCAAAATTTAGCCAAATTTGATTTGAGAACCTAAATCAGTCATTGGTTGATATTGATTCCAACCATGGATGTCTATTAGCAATGTGGCCATTGCATGAAGTTCTCTATTTTTTTATGGAGGTATGTGATGGGCATGCAAATAAACAAGAATATGGCAATTTTGAATTTTAGTTTATTTTTAGATTAAAAAAATAAAGGGAGAATAATTTTCAATTTAAAAGGTTACATGTTTCTAAGACGCTTTTTTAAATACCATGATATAGTTATCCATCTTTGACTTTTGACTTAATTAAAAATGTTTTCATACCTTCTTAATTAGCTTATATTAATAAATAAAAACATATTTTTTCATATTTTACCTAAAAAAGGCTTATTTCTATAATCTATCAATCCTTAAAGCAAGACTATTAGCATACAAAATGCATTACACAATATGATATTTGCAAGAAAAACTAAGTCAAACTTAAAGCAAGACTACAAACTTATGGATTTCAATTCTTTTTTTCCCCTTAATACATGTAAGGAACAAATCGAATCGACTCAAATTCTCAACCATTAACTATCTTTGAGCATCTTTTTAATTAGACCTATATTTTTAATTTGGATTCGTAGCATAAATGATATGATATATTTATTGATCACTTTGTTAGCAATTTTAAAAAAAATATAATCTTACTGTCCAAAAAAGGTTGAATGCTTGAAGCTCAACTTTCGTATCATAAAACTTCCATCTACGATGTTATAATTATAATTTAATAATGATAGATTTAATTAATTATACATATATATATTATCTTAATAAAGTTTAGAATATCGTGAGACAGTTCGATTCATATCTGATGAGAATGTTAGGTCCTAGCTCCAATTTACTAATGCCTATAGTTCTTTGCCTTCTTTGACAACTCTCCAAAAATTTCTCTGTACGTAGTGAGGTTTGAGGTCTCTAGCTCCCCATCCACTCATCTATAGTACAACTATGCAAACTTTTTCACTTCGTGGCCATGATAATTTGACATTTTAAGTACAAATACTTGGCCACAATTACGACGCCGGGAATTCACAGAAGCGGACGCCCGCTCTGGCGACAGAAGAGATCCCAAACTGAGCCACCCGTTCGGCCGTTCCAACGACGGAGGAATCCGCACCGGAAACAAGTAAACCCCCAAACCAGAAACAAACCCTAATGATAACGACTGCAACGAAAACAACAGTGGGGAATCAAAAGAGACGAAAGAAAAACGAAGGCAAAAGCTCGAATCGCGAGTTCCAGCAGAGAGCACAGAAGAAAGAGGAAAACAGAGAAGACGGAGGAAAACAGGTGTCATTAAGATAAGCGCAGGCAGTAATAAACGTATGGCACGGTTTTTTAAGCGCATAAAAACATTGTATTAATGCTATACCGCATCATTTTATTGTAGTGGAGAAGTGGAGAAGTGGAGATATATTAACTCTTGGGCAACGTACCATGATGCATATATACTGTACTATGTTGGCATGGGTTGTTTGTACATAGACTTTGTAGTACGTACCTGAAATTGTCTTGGGTAATTGGTACTAGGTTTTCCTGAAAGCAAAATTAATATTTTTGTTCTATTGATGGGAGAACTTTTAAATTGGGTTTACAAGAGGAATATTCCCTAAAATATTTATTGCTCTTTCTTGGGGATTAATCTATCTCTAATACAATAATCGTCTAATATATTAAATACAATAAAATATTAGTACACGCAATTGCCCTTTCAAATGGTGGAGCGAGTTAGGAGGTTGAGTGTTTGAGTCATATTGGGTGTGCACATACCGTAACAATCTCCTTGCAAGCAAACCAACTTTCACGGTTTTGTTGCCGGCGAACCCTCTAGCACATAACACTTAGAAGGAGTCTGAACAAAGTTCTTGCATCCTTGCAGGAAAATCGACGTTCATGGTTTTATCACGAGATCGACCCCCAAATGACTTCTTATTCTGAGGCTAGTTAGGATCTTTGGTAATCTTCCTGCCTCCTTGCAGGCAAACCGACATTCACGGTTTTGTCATTGGTGAGCCTTATAGTGCATAACGCTTTAGAAGGCTTCCAATCAATCTTCTTGCCTCCTTGTAGGCAAACCGACTTTCACGATTTTGTAGAGACAGTATTGCACCTTGGATATGCGCATCAAAAGGGCATATGCTATGGTCACTTTTTGGGTATAGAGAGGTAAAAGAACATTCTTCTATTAACTAAAAGCAAACATGTCTTACATCTAGAGATAGTAAAAAATAAACTCCTACAAAGGGTGACGCCTCGTTAAAATTTTTCGGTGGGAAAATTATGTCGGACAAAATCCCCCGATGAGGAAAAAGTACATCCCTTCTTACAAATGGGCCTAAGATCCTATATGTAATACTTCTTCAAGTTCGAGGCGTTCCAGGTGCGTAGGACTTCTTTCTCGTTTGCATCTTGCAACTTGTATGCCCCAGCCCCGCAATCCTTAATCACACGAAATGGTTCTTCCTAGTTTGCTTGATGCTTTCCTTAGCTCGGATCAATACGCAAAACTTTCGAAGAAAGAGTCTTTTCTAATGCATGCATTGTAATTCTCATTGTTATGAGGCCACACGAATTGTTGCAGCTCCACGTCTTTCTTCTAGTAGATCCAAATTTTGTTCTAAGGCATGCAAATTCTTGTCTTGGTCGAAGATGGAGGTTCGAAAGGTCGGAAGTTTGATTTCCAATGGAATCATAGCCTCCATTCTGTAAGTGTGTGGAAATGGGAATTCTTTGGTGGAGCATCGTGGAATAGTCATATATGCCCATAATATGGAGGAACGTTCTTTGGCCCATTGACCTTTAGCATCCTCGAGCCTTTTTCGGAGGTCGAACATGATGATTTTGTTGGTAGCCTCAGTCTGTCCGTTGCCTTATGGGTAGTAAACTAAGGAATATAAATTCCTTATTCCATAGCCTGAGTAAAACTTGCGAAAGGATACACTATTGAATTGTGTTCCATTGTCGGATATTAGTGTGTGTGGTATTCCAAAGCATGTGATGATGTAATCCTTATAAACTTCTTGATATCGTTGTCATGAATGTTGGCCAAGGGATTTGCCTTGACCCATTTGGTAAGGAAATCAGTAGGTGTGACTAGAAACTTCAAGCCGTTGTCCGTGATCCGATGATGTCCAACCCCCATTGCGTGAATGGCCAAGAACTAGTTAAAGGGTGCAACTCGCCTACGGTTGGTGAACGAGGTTCCCAAAATTTTGACATTAGGCGCACTTCTTGACGTAGATCAAGGCATATTTTTGCATATATGGCTACCAATATCCTTGGGTGATTGCTCGATGTGCTAGTGAGTTTCTTGCTTCGTGCATTCCACATACTCCTTCATGATCCGAAAAATGATTTTCGATATAGGAATATTTCGGGAGAAACCTAGTAATGAGTGGACTACCTACGAACATGATGTGCTTCAGTCACGTCATCAGAAAGTTTTCCATTTTCAAGATATTCGATGATATGCATCATCCAATTTGTGGACTGACTACGGACATGATGTACTTCAGTCACCCCTTGGCAACTTATACTTGGATGTTCAAGACTCTCTATTCTAATGTAACCCGATCCTTGCCCCGTTGAAGCCATCGTGGCTATGGCGTCGGGCATGCTATTGACATAAGCATGCTCTATTGATCTTGAATTCTTTGAAACTAGTAAGTAGGCTCTTGGCCATATTCAAGTAGCCACTCATTTGGTATGACTTGGTCCCTTATTCGCCTTTCATTTATATAGATACTAACTAAAATAAAACTAAAATCATATGGCACTATAAAGAGGTATAAAGCTCATCTAGTTGTCAGGGGTTTCACCTAAAAAGAAGGCATCAACGTACTATAGAAAACTTTTTCTCCTGTCATTAAAATGACAACTATTAGGAGCCTCATTTTTGTTGTAGTTAAGAAAGGTTGGCTCTATTGCAACTTGATGTTAGCAATGTATTTCTTCATGAAGATCTCCATGAAGATGTTTATATGCGCATTCCTCTTGGTTTAGAAGTGCCTAGTTCTAGTCTTGTTTGCAAGTTGAAAAAATCACCCTCCGATTTAAAGCAGGCTTTATCTCTATCTTTGTGTTCAAGAGGATATATTGTCTCAATAAGATCATTCCTCATTTATCAAGCATTCAAGGGATTTGCAAGTATTTGTTGCCATCTATGTTGATGATATTTTTCTTAGATGAAGTGATACAACTAAAATTCAATCTTTGAAAGCTTACTAGACATTTCTTTCAAGATTAAAGATCTTGGTGAACCTAATTTTTCTTGGGAATGGAATTCAAACACAGCTTTGAGGGTATTCTAGTTTGTCAACAAATGTTTATTTATGAGATGTTGATTGAATTCAATTGCACTAATGCATCTCCTATGTTTAGTCCTCTTGACCTTAATTGTAAATTACTTGTGAAAGAGGGACCTTTGTTGTCTAATCCTACCATTTATAGATAATTGGTTGGGAAACTTAATTTTCTAGTTCATACCCGACCAGACTTAGCCTTTACAACTCAGTTCTTAAGCACGTTTATGCATGAACATGTCAGTCTCATATGGATGTTGCATTTCACTCCTTAAGTTAGTTACTGTTTTGGGCAGGATAATCGTACTAACACGTTACCTGCTGAAATAGGGAATTCCTAACCAAAAAGCAATCGCAACGCGTTATGAATTATGAGCAAGACGTTGAATCAGATAAAGAATAGAAAACAAGTAGTAAGTAAGTTGAAATGCGTATATTGCGATTGTAGTTGCAGATAAATCTCCAAAGTATCTCAGAATACTCGAATGGAAGTGAAACGATTAAACAAAGATGAGTTTTTGCTTCTAGCTTGTGTTCAAAGTGCCAGTGTCCATCGTCCCCTTATTTTCGCCTCAGCCTGGCTTTATAATCCTCCCTTCATTTTGACCGTTGGTGGAGCGCTTAGCATATCCCGGAGATTCCGCCCTCGTCGTTAATTACACAGCCGTTAGTGTTGATCATGAAGTCCGAAATTTCCGCCTTGCTCTGATTGCTCCATCGTCTTCTCTTTTTGGTAATTCAATTGGATTGACGATGTTGGGCTCACAGCATTCTTCTTGGCCCAAATTGTGGAGGGCCCAACAATACCCCCATCAAAAACCCGGGAAAATTCCCGCCTCCACTTTCCTAGGGTTTTTGATTTCGTGTCTTGGAAGTTGTAGCAATTCATAACACGTCCAATCAATCCCTATTTAAAGCGGTTATGATGGCTTCCAAAGACTTCAATTTGTGCTCTTCGGTGTCCAGGTACGTTTTCCCCTACCTTCGTTTCTTCGTCTTCAACTTTTCTTCTTCCCTCAACTATGGCATCCTCTGACTCCCCTTCTCTCTATTGCCTTGAATCCACCCTTCCTCCTTCTCTGACATCTTCTGGTTTCCTCACCTCCTATCACCGGAGGGATAGCACTTCCGAGGACCCCCATTTATTTGCTTTTTCTGCGGGCTTCCCTTCACATGCAGAAGTATTTCTTCCTCCCCCTGGCGTTCATGCGGATTTTTATGCCAACGATTGGGTGTGCTTGTATGAGTACCCTTTTCGTATTGGCCACCGTTTTCCATTTTCTCCTTTAGTCGTTGACTTCTTGTCCACCCTCAATGTCTCTCCGGGGCAATTACTTCCCCAAGTTTGGAGACTTCTACTTTCCGTTGATCAACTATGCTCTTCTCAGGGTCTTCCCTTCAAAGCTGCTAACTTTTTCCTAAATTATCGTCTTTCCAAGGGCGGTCCGGGCCGTTTGACTTTGAAGACCTTTACCAACAAATCTGACCTAGTTTTTAACATATCCAAATCTGACTGGGGTTGGGCTGATAAGTTTTTCTTTGTGAGACTGTCTTCTCTAGGGATCGATACAACTTTCTTGAGAAGTCGTTGGCAATCTACAGGTAGTGTTTCCCTTTTGAACTTATTGGCTTCTATTCAAGTCTGACCGCTAAGCGTTTCTTGTGCAGAGTGTCTTGCTACTCCTCAGCCCCGCAAAGTGTCATATCGGGTCATCTCCCATATCGAAGCTCTCTCGTTGGAGGAAAGATCCTACCCCAATCTAGTAAAGGCGTGTTTTGCAGAACCCGAAGAAACCGAGATGTCGAGTATGTTTCCCTCTCTTCCTCTTTATAGCTCCTACTCTTCCTGTCTTTTGTCAACCTTGTCTCTCTCGTGATGTTAGGTTCAAGGACTACCAGATCAACCGCTGCTTTGTCAACTCTGGAAAGAGTCGAGGCCAGGAAGAAGAGGAAAGCGGATACAACCTCTATGGCGGATACGTCTTTGATGGTGTCACTGCCTCCCAAAGTGACAGGCGACTCTCCCAAGGCCTCTCTGTCAAAGAAAGGTACATCCTCTCGCATGACGGACCTTCCCAGCACCATGATGTCCTTGGACATGGATGCGGAAAAATGCCTTAAGTCTTTGATGCCTCTACAAGTGGACTGCCTCCATGGTTCAAACCATCGATCTTCTTTTCCTGAATTTCTCTGCGAAATACTGGCGGCCCAATGGCAGGTATTCATCAGGTCCCTTTTTGCTTTTGCTATCGATTGTCTGGATGTCTACTTTAATCCATACTTGTTGCCCAGGGACTTCAACTCACTCTTGCTGCTTATGACACCTTTAAAGATTACCCTGAGCAACTGGCTCAGAGTAAAATCAGCACGCAACTTGAAAAGGATAGGTCTGTCATTCTAGGACATGAGAAGAAAGCTCTGGAGAAGAAGGTCCTTGATCTGCAAAGTGCCCTTGCGAAAGCTCTGGATGACTCCAAGGCGTGGGAGGACAAATTCATGGAAGTATCGAAGAAGAATGCCGCTCTTGCCCAAGAAATTGAAGATACAGCTGACTACTGGTCGCTCAGGGCTCGCGTCGAGACGATTGAGGAATTTGCTGCCGGAAAACATTCCTCCTGGGATGCTCTTAAGGAAAGGGAACAATTTGAGAACCTGTTTCCTGAAGAGGCCAACGCGTCAAAGAAATCCTCTCTCATCGACGGCGTTTCACAAGTCGCCAAGGACATAGCCCAGATCGAAATGAACAACCAGAAGTCAGTCGAGGGCACAGACAAAGATTGATTCCTTACTTCTATTATCAAACTCTTTTCCTACCCCCAGTGTGTTGGGGCTTTTTGAAGACATTATGTTTTGTGTGGCCGCTTGTATTAGGGCCCAGACGTAGACAGCTTTGTACCCCGTGTTGGTTTATGGGGTTATGTTTTACTTTGATAATATTTTACTAGTTCCTATGGTCTTGGATTTGTGTTTGACTTTCTTTTGCAGGTAGGCAGGTTCAATGCTGAGGAAAGAAGATCAACGCGGTCGTAGGGAAGTCGATTTGTCTAGCACACGTACTTGTAATTCTAGCAATAGATTCTTCGTTGTAAAGCGCTTTTTATGTTAGATGCAGGGAGAGAGAATGATGTACTTGTCTGAAATGTAAATATTTGCAATAAATTCATGAATCGTGTTACAAATGAAAGATTCCACTTGTTCTAGAATTCTTGTTACATGTTCTCGTCTCTTGCATCTTTTGACTAGTCGTTGTGTGCACAGCGTTGCGTGATCACAAGGCGAGGGCCCATGTTTTGGCCTGTAACGTCACAAGGCGTCCCTTGTTAGTTTTCTTGATGTTGTTGTACTCGTGTATGTACGAAGATGTAATGATATAATGTAAAAGGATAAATTTTATGAGGATTACCTTATCAAAACTCGTCGTGTTTCAAAAGTGATACAATTTCAAGTTCATTGCATTCCAGCTTCTGGGGACCGTCTTTCCCTCTTGTGACATTAGTTCGTAGGCTCCTTGTCCTACGATCTTCGTGATCTGGTATGGTCCTTCCCAATTTGCTCCCAACTTGCCAGCATTCAATTCTTGCGTATTCTGAAAGACTCTTCTTAACACCCAATCTCCTACTTGGAATACTTTGGCGTTAACGCGTTTGTTGTAACTCCGAGCTACCCCCTGCCTATATGCCGCCATCCGAATTGAAGCCTCATCTCGTAACTCGTCCACTGTATCCAAATGATGTAACAGGTTGGACAGGTTTGACTCTTCAGTGGTGAGTCCGTATCGGAATGTAGGCAAAGTTACTTCTACTGGTAGTACGGCTTCACATCCATAGACCAAGGAAAAAGGCGTATGACTTGTTGCTGTCATAGGGGTTGTCCGATCTGACCACAGGATAAGGGGTAACTCGTCTGCCCATTTCCCTTTTGCTTCTTTGAGCCGCTTCTTCAAGTTGTTAATAATCACCTTGTTACTTGCTTTTGCTTGCCCATTAGCCTGAGGGTAACGAGGCGTTGACATCACCAACTGTATGTTGTACTGCTGGCAGAATGATCTTGTCTTGTCACTGATGAACTGGGACCCGTTGTCGCAGACTATGGTGGATGGTATTCCGAATCTGCTCAGAATGTTCCTCCTTATGAAGGAGATGACTTGCGTATCTTTAACTTCTTTGAAGGCTTCAGCTTCAATCCATTTAGAGAAGTAGTCAGTCATTGCCAAGATGTAAACACGTTGCCCCGAAGCTGGAGGAAGTTTTCCCACAATGTCCATCCCCCATTTCATGAATGGCCAAGGAGATGTTATAGGATGCAACAACTCAGAAGGTTGATGTGGTATAGGTCCATGACGCTGGCACGCGTCACATTTGCGAGCAAACTCCACTGCATCTTTGTTCATGGTAGGCCAATAGTAACTCATCCTGCTCGCCTTCTTCGCCAAGTTGCGACCCCCTGTATGATTTCCGCATTCTCCATCGTGTATGTCCTGTAACACCTTCTGTACTTCCTCTTCCCTTACGCATCGCGCGTGAACTCCTGACGACATCCACTTAAACAAAATGTTATTCTTAACAGTGAAAGTGGAAGCTTTTACCTTAAGTCGTTGAGCTTCTTCCTTGTCTTCTGGAAAAATTCCATCTCGTAACCACTTCAGATAAGGGGTTACCCATGACTTGTCTTCATCAGGGCTTCGAATCTCTAACATGTCTGCTTCTTTGGTTATAGATGGTGCATCAAGATACACGAAAGGTATCTTGTCGTACTCCCTTAGGTCGATTGTGGATCCGAGGTTGGCTAAGGCGTCTGCTTGCGTGTTAGCATCTCGAGGAACCTGTCTTATCTCAAAAAATGTTTGAAGTGTTTTACGATCTCTTGTACCTTCTCCAAGTATGCCTTCATCTTTGAATCCCTGGCAACATACGAGTTCGTAACTTGATTCACAATAAGTAACGAGTCATAGATTACCTCAATTTCCTGTACATTTAGATCTTTAGCGATAAGTAACCTTGTAATAAGCGCCTCGTACTCTGCTCCATTATTAGTAGCCTTGAATGTACATCGAACAGCCTGGGCTATCCTATCTATCCCCCTGTGGTGACTTCAGGACTACCCCCAATCCTACACCAATCTGGTTCGACGCTCCGTCTGTATGCATCAACCATCTGCCGTTTCCTGTTCCGTGCATCACATCTTGATCTCCATTCTCTGAAGTGGTAGGAGTGAAGTCAACCACAAAATCTGCCAACGCCTGAGACTTCATCGCTGTTCGGGGCTCGTAGGTGATGTCGTAACCATTTAGGTGAATCAACCATCTTGTTAGTCGACCTGACAATTCTGGCTTTGACATGATACTTTTCATTGGGTAATTAGTTCTCACGATTATAGAATGACTTTCAAAATAAGGGCGCAATTTTATTGAAGCCATTACTAAAGACAACACTAATTTTTCCATGGGGGAATACCACGTTTCTGCGTCAAGCAAGGTTTTACTTACATAATAGATGGGCAACTGGTCTCCGTTTTCTTCTCGGATCAGGACTGCGCTTACTTCTACCTTCGTCACGGCCAAGTACACATACAAGTTCTCGCCCGGTTTGGGTTTGGATAGCACCTGTGGATTAGACAAATAATTTTTCAACTCTTCAAAGGCTTTTTCATGTTCCTCTGTCCATTCGAACGACTTTTTTTTCTTTAGGATGTCGTAAAACAGTTTGTTCCTGTCTGAAGATCTTGATATGAACCGGTTCAATGCAGCTACTCGTCCCGTTAGCCTCTGGACATCCTTAACGCACTTGGGTGATTGCAACTCCATTATGGCCTTGATCTGCTCTGGACTCGCCTCGATTCCCCTTTGTGTCACTATGTAGCCGAGGAACTTTCATGACGTTACTCCAAAAGAGCACTTGGTGGGGTTCAACTTCATCTTGTAACTTCGCAGAATCTCGAACGCGTCTCTTAGGTGATTAACGTGGTCCTCCGCCTTCAGTGACTTGACCAACATGTCGTCTATGTATACTTCCATCGTATCCCCCAGTTTTTCCTGAAACATCTTATTAACCAATCTCTAATAAGTAGCACCTGCGTTTTTTAACCCAAAGGGCATAACTTTATAACAATAAGTTCCTTGATTGGTCATGAATGCGGTTTTTTCTTGATCGTCAGGATGCATCATTATCTGGTGATACCCGCTAAATGCATCCATGAAGGTCAATAATTCATGCCTTGCCGTTGCGTCCACCATTGCGTCTATATGAGGCAAGGGGAACGAATCTTTGGGACATGCTTTGTTTAAATCGGTAAAATCTACGCAAACGCGCCATTTACCATTTTTCTTTTTAACAACAACCACATTCGCAAGCCAATCAGGATATTATACTTCTCTGATTTTTCCAGAATCAAGTAAGGATTTTACCTCATCGTTGATTACCTGATTTCGTTCGGGAGCGAACTTACGCCTTTTCTGTTTTACTGGTGGCACCTTTTTATTGACATTTAAGGCGTGGGTGATTACGTCGGGATCAATACCTACCATATCCTCGTTCGACCAGGCGAAACAATCTTTGTAGGACCGTAGAAATTCCACTATTTGCTCACGTAAAGTTAGTTCCAGATCTTCCCCTATTTGGATTTTCTTGGATGGCTCCAAGGGATCAAGGGCTACCTCTTGGAGCTCTGGCGTCTCTGGCTTTGCATAACATGTGGTCGTTCTACAGTCCTTTAATTGCTAATCCGACGCCTTCTTCCCCGCGCCAAGCTGTAAGTTCTTGGAAGTCGTTGCTCTCATTGTTATGGAGTAACACTCCCTTGCCAGTTTCTGTTCTCCCTTAATCTCTTGAATCCCCCATGGTGTTGGGAACTTTACACATTGGTGATAGGTGGAGGGGATAGCCCTCATCCCGTGTATCCATGGCCTGCCCAAGATGACATTAAAAGGTGAAGGACAATCAAGTACTTGGAATTTTACCTGGTAGTTAACTCCTCCTGCAACGGTAGGTAATGATATCTCCCCAAGTGTATTGCGTGATTCTCCACTGAAGCCTACCAAAGTCGTCGACTTTTTGGTGATATCGTCCATCCCGAAACCTAAGCTGTATAAGGCGTCCAACATGAGTAAATTAGTAGAGCTCCCATTATCAACTAAAATTCTTTTGACGAGAAAATTAGCTATTGTTAAAGAGATTATTAAGCAGTCATGGTGAACTTCCTCTTCTTCGACATCGTCGAAGGTGATTGGCATCTTGGCAAGACTAGTTCGGGATGGTGCTTTTGGGCACTCTCTTCTAGTATCCCTTGCGATCCTTTTGGCTGCGGAGTAGGTTATACCACAAATCTCCGATCCCCCTGTGATGACATTGATTACTCCAGTGTGCTTTGGTGGGGGTGGTGGACTTGCTCTTTCCTTGTTGCGCTCTAACTGCTCTTTTGCTTTCTCCGATATTAATTCTCTGAGATGCCCCCTTCGTAATAATTCGCTCACTTCATTTCACAACGCGATACACTCATCGGTCTGGTGTCCATGATCAAAGTGGAAATCACACCATCTGGATTTGTCTTTTTGATGTGCTGGCGTGTTACTCTTTCGAGGCCATTTAACAGTGTCTCCCATGGCGTTGAGGGTTTGGACCACTTCGGTTGCATCCACGCGAAAATTGTAGTAGGAGAGTTTCGGAGGTAGCCTAGGATTCTCGTATCTGTCACCTTGTCTAAACATCGTTGCATTGACGGTAGTCTTAACATGAGGTGCGGTTGGATACGGAATGTATCTTGTGTCCCATCTTCCCTGTCTCCGATCAGGTCGATGTGGACTCGTTGCTTTCTCGGTGAAGAGGTCGTCTTCCTCTAACCGAACATGGTCTAAAGCTTTTACTTGTACCTCATCAAAGTTGGAACAAGGATATTTAGTTAGTTCATGATACAACTCAGGATTACGTATTGATATGCCCCTTCGGAACGCTTCCACAGCCGTGGCGGCATCACATCCTTCAATGGTCACCAGTTCTTCATTGTAGCGGTTGAGGAAAGCTTTTAGAGACTCTCCCGGCTTTTGGACCAAGCGGTATAAATCACTTGATCGCTTTTTAGCGTGTCGACTGCTTGCGAACCTAATCCTGAACTTGTCAATCAACTCGGCAAAAGATGAGATACTTCCAAGAGGTAAGTGCGAATGTCAATTGAGAGCGGGTCCAAACAACGTGTTCCCGAACCAGCGGCACATGACTATTTCTTTCATATCAAAAGGGACGGTGCTAATATTCATAGCCTGTTTAAATGCGGCTATGTGTTGATCGGATCTGTCACCCCTTCGTATTTAGGTACGTCGGGGACGTGATACTTTCGGGAGATATCAACCCTTGCAATAGCAGGTACGAAGGGGGAGTCGGTGTAACCGTCTCTCCTCTCCATTGCTATCGGTTGGGGCGCCCCTGGGACCTAAGTAATTCGGTCCTCCAGAGCTCGGAGGCGTTCCCGTAATTGGGAAACCTCGGTATCTTCCCGTATCGCCCTTAAAGAATTACCGTTTACCTGATACCCGGTTACTGGCCTGACGACATCGGGTGTCACGAGACTCGGATCATCCATGTCGAACCGCTTGGCAACTCCTTCCACCACATCGGTCCCACGGGGACGGGTTGGAGCCGATTGTACCTGCGATCGAAGCAAGTTGCGTTCATTAGTTAAAGTTTCAATCTGTTTTTCATATACCTCGGTGAATCTGGCATTGGCCTCTTTTTGGCTTTCCAAGTCTTTCCGAAGAGCAATCATTGTTGATCGGAGCTCCATAATGACGTCGGCATCACCTCCCCCAGCTCCCCGTTGCTCGGAAGTACCAGGATTGCCATTGGTGTCCCCAGAACCTTGCTAGACTCCATCACCATTTCCCGTTCCATCTATGTTTCCTGTACCGACTACGTTTCCAGTTCCGTTCATGTTTTCATCGCCTTGATTGTTCGTCACTTCATTGACCTCGTGATTGTCGAGATCCCCTACGTGGATGTATGTAGTTTGGATTCCCTCCATGTGACGGATCTTGCGGTTGTTTTAGCGTGACTCCTTTTTTGGCTAGGCCCCACGGTGGGCGCCAATTGTTTTGGGCAGGATAATCGTACTAACATGTTACCTGCTGAAATAGGGAATTCCTAACCAAAAAGCAATCGCAACGCGTTATGAATTATGAGCAAGACGTTGAATCAGATAAAGAATAGAAAACAAGTAGTAAGTAAGTTGAAATGCGTATATTGCGATTGTAGTTGCAGATAAATCTCCAAAGTATCTCAGAATACTCGAATGGAAGTGAAACGATTAAACAAAGATAAGTTTTTGCTTCTAGCTTGTGTTCAAAGTGCCAGTGTCCATCGTCCCCTTATTTTTGCCTCAGCCTGGCTTTATAATCCTCCCTTCATTTTGACCGTTGGTGGAGCGCTTAGCATATCCCGGAGATTCCGCCCTCGTCGTTAATTACACAGCCGTTAGTGTTGATCATGAAGTCCGAAATTTCCGCCTTGCTCTGATTGCTCCATCGTCTTCTCTTTCTGGTAATTCAATTGGATTGACGATGCTGGGCTCACAGCATTCTTCTTGGGCCAAATTGTGGAGGGCCCAACAGTTACCTAAGACGTACTGTGGATAAAGTACTTCTTCTCAGCTCTAAGCCTAGTTTTAAACTTTCAGCTTTTTGTGATGATGATTGGGCATCTTGTCCTAATAGCCGGAGATCTATCAATGGCTATGTGGTTTTTCTTAAGGATACTCTAATCTCATGGAGTCTTGGAAAAGCAAGAGACAACAAATTGTTTCCCTTTCAAGTGCAGAGGCTGAATACAAGTCACTAAGACGGCTTACTGGTGAACCTGCTTGGTTAAGTCATGTGCTTCATGAATTAGGGGACCAAGAAATAACTCCTATCCTAATCAAATGTGATAATCAAGCCGTAATCTATACTACTAGGAATCCACTTTAATGTGTTTATAAACACATTAAAGTGGACTGGCATTTTTTCCGAGAAAAGCTTCTTGAAGGTCTTATTTACTTGTCTCGTATTTCTACTCAACACCAACCAGCTGATGTTCTTACCAAAGTGATTCTTGGTCATCACATGTTTGAAGTTTTTTGTGTCTCACCATTGCAAACCTTAGGACAAGAACAATGTATCTAGACAAAATCGTTAGAGTTTGGTGTAACCGTGTAAATCTTGTAAAAGAAAATACATAGCTTAGCTCATTCTGTTTTTCAATATAACAAATGTAAGAGCTTGCACTCTGTAATTCATACACTCGATCATAATCAATACAACAAACTCTTCCTTCTTTTCTAACAAATTGCATGTTGTTGAAGGCAAAGGTTTTGTTGTGAGGTTTGAGGTCTCTTGCTCCTTAAATCCTTAATTATATGTTAGCTCAAACGTGGAGCCTGTAACAATCTACGTACGATTCTAACAAAAATGGTTTTGTAAGGAGATAATGCTTATTTTTTCTCAAAATCTCTAGCTGATTTTGATTACGAGAATTCCTCAATTAGTACTGATCTCTATCACATCCAACCATGGATGTCTAGTTGGCAATGAGGAGGAGGTGCAAGACGTGCATGGAAAAGAGAATGCTAATCTTTTTTTTTTTTTGGTAGAAAAAGAGAATGCTAATCTAAAATTGGTTTCTAAGCTCTTACTTGTGCCCAAAAGGCCAAAAACAAATACATATTTTACCTTGAAATTGATATTTACAGATAGTAGTTAATATGTATACGTAACGTTTATTGAACACGATTACGTTGCTTACCATTAATTCTAATCCATGATACACGTTAATGCATTACGTTGACATTTTCTTATGTTCACCCGTATTTTATTATGTTCACATCATACACGTTTATCGCTCGTCCCTTATTTGATTTACTTGTAAGATTCTACACGTGTCAAATCTACAAAAAATATATGTTGACTTTGATTCTCATTATTTTTGCTACTTCTATTTCCTTATAAAATCAAAATTACATCTTCTATTTTATTTACTCATTTTATGTAAATAATTTTCTTTTTCCATAGAAGACACTCATAGCCAATATAATATACAGTATATAATGAGAGAGGAGATGTTTAAACTCACGATCTAATAATCACAATTACAGACATCATCGCATACCAGTTAGTTAAACTAATGAGACTTGACAAATAATTGATCGATCACTTTAACTTCCATTTAAGGTCCATACAAAAAAGGTTAGATATTGATTAGGCGTTTAAGGAGCTTGGTAAATTATCAAAAAAAAGGAGCTTGGTAAATAGTTAAAAGATTTTTCTAACACATTTAGAATTCTAATCTTGATAAATGTGGATATTGTTTGTTAATTTTATTTTTTTTAAAAGGGTTTATTAATTTTACTTTAAAGAATAGTTTTGAAATTATTTCCTAAATTAATATTTTTATTGTATTTTTATGGGCACACATTATTCGAACCGATAATTAAAATAGATGACAATCATTAACAAACAAAATTGACGTGCAATGGAAATAACCATCACCACAATTTGCTGGCTAGTAGCCCATCATTATCTATTTATTTTTATTTAAAAAAAAATCAGAAGCCGGTGCTTGGTTGGCCGAAGGGAATTAATAAGAAATATTAATGAGGCCCCATTTTCCCTCAGACCACATAACATGATCAGCTCTCTCTCTTAATTCTCTCCAAGCAAGTTGAGGTACTCGTCACTCCGAAAGCAACGCCCACATCTGATCATCGATCCTCGTCAATAAATTCATCTTTGTTAATTTCCTGGCATCGCGCAGGAAATTGTGATCATCGTAACACAATTAAAGATAGGAGCTTGATCGATCGACTGATTCGTTGGATCGTTATATGGTTGGAGAAAGAGGGAAATTGATGCGACTCGGAAAGTACGAGGTCGGGAGGACCTTGGGAGAAGGCAACTTCGGTAAGGTCAAATTGGCGAGGAATCTCCACACCGGAGATTCCTTCGCCGTCAAGATTCTTCAGAAGGAGAAGATACTCGGACTTAAGATTACTGATCAGGTTTGTCCTTTCTCCATTGTTATGATCATCTTCTATATATCTTTTGATCTCTTTGTGGTTGTGTATTCACTATTCTAAAAAAAATCCCGTCAGACTCTGCCTAGATTATTAAAGTCCGGACATACAAACTCCATTAGGTTTCTGAGTCTGTCACTTGGACAGAATCTCTTAAGATTAGGGAAGGTCCTTTTTTTATTCTACAAGCCCGAACACTTCAGAAAATAAACTCCACCGATGGGCCGATATATAATCTGTGAGTCATGATGTAACGGACCTATTATACAAACTCAATTATGTTCCACTCAAAAACTATATGACAATAAATAGACTAGCTCATTAAATTATATATTAATCAAGCGAGATAACTCTCAAAACATACATTTCACCTAGAAGTTGGAAAGCATTCCAGCCTAGGTTAGGCACTTATCTTGAATTACTTAAGCAATGATTCAGATTCTCTAAGTGCTAGGTGGTCTTTCCACACCTAAGATTAATTTACTATTTTTTAGAAGATTGTGTAGTGGATCGAGTATCACGAGGATCAAAATGGCGTTGGTGATGTGTCAATTATTGAGGATATAAACTTTTTAAATCTAAAAATTGGGATTAAACAACTAAGTGTATGAGTTGGTGGACGAGGTTCTCTTTTTATTTTCGATTGATTTTAGAATAAAATTTAATATTAAGGTGTTAATTGATTTTATATACTAGGTTTATATGTGTATGATACCATCATCCTAGAGAAATTTAATATTAAGGTGCGAGTTGTTAGGAGAATAAACGGATATTTTGGGATTTGATTTGTAGATAAAGAGGGAAATCAGCACCTTGAAGATACTGAAGCATCCAAACATTGTCAGGCTGTATGAGGTAATTAAACTATCTTTATCATGATTATTTATCCCCCCATATTCGTCATTTTCTTCGACATGTTAAATTTCTTTTTAGTTCAAGGAAGGTTTTAGAGGCATAGAGCAAGACTAAATATTTTCAAGATTTTTAATTTAAATTATTATATTTTTTTAGAAGATTTATGTTTCTAAATAAAAAAAATTAGCTTCTAAATATAGAGTTTTATTCTATGCACAGTATTAAAAAAAAGCGATAATTTAATGTCATTTTAGAGAAAACATTTATTTGTCTCAAATGTGCAGCTGTGTTTTGCGTTAAAATGACATTCAAAGGGTAAGGATTCGAATAATGTTCAATATTGGACACCTTCGCCTTTGCGTTGTTTATTTTGTTTTGTTGTTTTGCTTCTCGAATACACTGAAAAAATAGTTATGAGAGGAACGTGCTCGTTTGGTTAAATACAGAAAGTATAATTCATAGGAACTTAATTCATGGGAATTGATTTTTCGGATATTATAAATCATGTGAATTTAAAAAAATATGTTTGGTTGAAATTAAATTCCTAATAATTAAGATCACACCTTTTGTTTGGATGAATGTATAAATTCATGTGAAATTACTTACTATTACTATTATAACCTTTATCTATTAAAATCTAGAGTTTGATTCATGGGTAAATAGGAAATTTCCAATTTAAATACAAAAAAAAATTAAAAATATTTGTAAAAAAAATGGAGGAATTTGATCTTACCCACCCCCACCTAGGTAATTGTAATTCCTCCATTATGTAGAAAGTGTAAATCATGGGAATTTAATTTTCTGTGTTTTATTCATGAAAATAATTTAACCAAACACATATATTAGATATCTGAGTTTTTCAAAATCATGAGATTTTAATAGACAACCAAACAAGCACCAAGATCGAATATGGCCGAACATGAAATTAATGCCGTGACGAAATGGTACTTGCTGAAAATTCAAAGCTCTTAATTAATTTACTGTACCAGGAAGTTGCTGAAATGGCACATGTTGAAAACTCAATTAAATGGTTTTGATAATGTCTTATCAAAAAACGATTTTTTTTAATCTATATAGAGGTTAAATTTTAAAATAAAATTCTAAAAAAAACCAATAAATTATTTTTTTAAAAAATTATTAATTCTAAATAAATAAAAATTAATAAATATTTTTATTTTAAAGATCTTAACCTCATATCATTAAGAAAAAAATTGTTAAAAAAATCGTAATGCATGTCTCTGTTTTTCTTTTTTGTGCCTTGTATAGTTGTATGGGGGGGCCTTGAGTTATTAGTTGTGTTTGTGTGTGGTCCAAAAAACGATTAATATGGATGTGACACTGGGCCATGGGCCTGTGGTAGTAAGTGAATGTTTGAATTATGCCAAGATCACGACTTTCAGATGCTTTTAGGGCTTGTATAGTTGTATATACTTATGGATTCGTCCGACGGATATAAAACAACATATCATTATACTCTATTGTGCTTATAGAAAGTTTTAATGTGTGGCATGACGTATCATGCATGCTTACAAAGTGTGATGTTTTGTCAAATAACACATACATACACAAAAGTCCTAAAGTGATTTTTAAATTCTAGCAAAAAAAGAAGTGGTTATAAATTTTTGTGAGTTTTATAAAACTATCTTAATTTTGTAATAAATAATAAATCAATAATTATCTATGTTGTTCACATGCCCACTAATAATTTCTATTTTGATGCCGACAATTGACCGAGGTAGAAGACTGCCAAAAAAAATATGTCGTTTAGGTACAAAAAATCACGATTTTTCCAACTGAATTTGGTAAAAAAAAAAATGAAGAAAATTGTTTTTTTCTTTAAAAAAATTAAAATTGAATCATTGGATAATGGTCCTCAACTTTGTGGAAGTACTAATTGAATTAGAAATGTTGCATTTGTTTGTCTATATTCAAGAATGGCTTATATTCTCTCTTGTCCTAAAATATATGTTCCTCTTTGCATCTTTTTTTTTCTAAGTATATATTTACGTTTTCCATCATATTACGTTTTTTCTAAGTATATATCACAGGGTCAACGTGAGGGTGAGTTGACCCTGTGATGATTATATGAGTTACGTTTTCCAAACAATTGAAGTCAAGCTAAATTTGCCACGTTATGAAACTTTAAGAGAAAACTATCACTAAGGCGTAATATGATGGATATCGTTGTGATAAGATCCAAAAAAACCTTGCTTATTGATAATAACATGTTTGAATTGATTGGTTTCCGATTGCTATAATGCAGGTATTGGCAAGCAAAACCAAGATTTACATGATCTTTGAGTATGTCAATGGTGGAGAATTGTTCAACAAAATTGTAAGTCACCACCACTAAGAAAATTTCAACTGTGATTATATCTTTGTTTGATTCATATATTTTTTCTTCAGTCAGGAAAGGGCAAGGTCCAGGAGAAACAAGGCCGAAGGCTCTTCCACCAACTAATTGATGCTGTTAGTTATTGTCACGAAAAGGGCGTCTTTCACCGCGATCTTAAGGTCACATTTCATTATCATTATCACACTTGCTGTAATTTTACTGATTTGAATGCTTACCAATTCTAAACCAACTACTTCTTTGATCATTGTTTCAAACTGTTCAGCTAGAGAATATACTTGTTGATGCCAAAGGGAACATCAAAGTGTCTGATTTTGGCCTCAGTGCATTGCCACAACATCTTAGAGTAAGTAAAATCACACCCAAATCTTTTTTGAAGTTTGACTTATGATAGTCCGTGGGCCAACTACAAACTTTAGGATGAAATATCATGGGCTTATTTGACATTTTTTTTCGTTTTATTGCGATTAGGAAGATGGGTTGCTTCATACGACCTGTGGAAGCCCCAATTATGTTGCTCCCGAAATCCTTGCTAACAAAGGCTATGATGGTGATGCTGCTGATATTTGGTCATGTGGTGTTATTCTCTTTGTGATTCTTACTGGTTACTTTCCATTCGATGATAGAAATCGTGTGGTTCTCTACTATAAGGTACTTGGAAGATCTTCAACCCGATATCACATTCTTAGTAAAGATTCTAAATTCGATATTAGCCTGGGTGGGCTCCATCCTAAAACCAATTGGCAATAGTGTAAGTTTACACACATTCAGAGATCTCAATTGACAGAATATGAACACCAGAGTATGCCTTGAAACAACACAACTAACAGATTTTGTATTGAATCAGTAACGTGGCATTAGTTGTTGCCAAGGACGTTTATTACACATATTTATATTAGTTAGAAATAACTACTTTCTAACTTGTACCAACTGCCTTAACTGTCTTCTTTAACAGTTAAGAAACTGACTTAGAGACTAACTTAGAGACTAGTACACACGCCTCTACTTACATATAGTATACTGAAATACATAATTATATAATAACCAAGATTATAAACTAACATTCACCCCTTTAATCTTGGTGCACACACTTCATTCCAATTCTAGCCCTCAGGTCATAGAACCTCTGTTTAGCTAACGGCTTTGTGAAGAGATCTCCCAGTTGATCATTAGTGGGCACGTATTCAACTCTGATTTTTCCTTCCTCCACACAATCCCTGATGAAATGAAACTTGGTATCTATATGTTTACTACGATCATGAAAGACAGGATTTTTCGCCAAGGCTATTGCTGACTTGTTATCCACATAAAGTACTGGAGCAATACCTGTCTTTCCTTCCAGCGTCTCCAGTAAACTTTGCAGCCAAATCCCTTGACAGGTGCCCGCAGTCGCTGCCATATACTCGGCTTCACATGAGGATAAAGCAACTACCTTCTGTTTTTTCGACACCCAAGTGACAGGATTTTCTCCTAGAAAGTAGACTATTCCACTAGTGCTTTTCCTATCATCCACATCACCAGCCAAATCACTGTCACTGTATCCCACCAGCTTTGTGTTTGTATTGTTTCTCTTAAACACAACACCATACTTTAGTGTACCTTTTACATACCTTAGTACCCTTTTCAGCGCATCCATGTGGGAAGTCCTTGGAGCCTCCATAAACCTTGACAGTACACCAACACAGAAGCTTATGTCTGGCCTTGAGTTCACCAGATATCTAAGGCTCCCTATTAAACTCCTGTATACAGAATCATCAACGAGTTCTTCATCATATTCTGTTTTGCTCAACTTCAGTCGTGGCTCCATGGGAATTAAACTTGGATTACAATCTTTCAATCCAAGTTTTTCAATAATCTTCCTAGCTAGTCCCTCTTGACAGATGGTGATTTCATTCTCACTTTGTCTCACCTCTAACCCCAAGTAGTAGCTTAAGTAACCCAAATCACTCATTTCAAACATTTCCATCATCTCACGCTTGAAAGAGTGTATGGCTTCCTGACTTGAACCAACTATTACCAGATCATCTACGTACACACCCAAGATTAGTTCTTCTTTCTTCTTGAAACGTGTGTAGAGTGCATGTTCTGTCTTGCATCTCTTGAATCCAGAGTCTTTCAGGCTTCTGTCTAGCTTTGCATTCCATGCTCTCGGGGCTTGTTTCAATCCATATAGTGCCTTGTGTAGTTTATACACTTTCTCTGGCTTTTTTTCATCAATGAATCCATCTGGCTGTTTAACATAGACTTCCTCTTGTATCTCTCCATTAAGGAAAGCCGTCTTAACATCCATATGATGCACCTCAAAATTCTTAGATGCAGCATACGCAATAAGTAACCTGATTGTTTCTAACCTGGCGACTGGTGCAAAGCTTTCTTCAAAATCCACCCCTTGTCTTTGGACATACCCTTTGGCAACAATCCTGGCCTTGTGTTTCACCACCCTACCTTCTGGATCCTTTTTCAGTTTGAATATCCACCTCAAACCGATTGCTTTATGACCCTTTGGTAGTGTCACTAGACTCCAAGTTTGATTCTTCGTGATAGAAGTCATCTCACTTTCCATTGCTATCTGCCAATCTTTGCTATTCGAAGCCTCTTCATAAGTGGTTGGCTCATCACACGCCAAAAAACAAAGGCCTGCTTCCTCTTCAACTTCTTGAGTATTGTCATATATATCCTGGAGTGATCTGTATCGCAGAGGGGTGTGATCAAACATTCCAGTCAACTCGCCAGATTCTCTTTCAGTATTTTCTCTAATTGGAGTCACTACAAATTCATCTTGTACTCCTGTATCATCATGAAGAGACGGTTGAAGAGGAGCGTTCGAATCTGTACATGCGAATTCTGGTGAGATACTCTGAGACTGAACAACTCTGAAAGTCTGTTCTGATAAATTTTCGCCCTGAGCAATCTCTTTATCCCACTCCCAGCCTTCCTCCTCTTCAATCTTCACATCTCTACTAATTACAATTTTCTCTTTTACAGGATCAAATAGCCTATAGGCTTTTGAACCATCTTCATATCCAACAAGGACTAGTTTGTGACTCCTATCTTCTAATTTTTTTAGATTAGGTGTCACATTCTTAGCATAGGCCACACTTCCAAATACCCTCAAATGCTTCACACTCGGTTTTTTTCCATGCCAGGCTTCAAAGGGGGTCACATCTTTGACACTTTTGGATGGCGACCTGTTTAGGACATACACAGCAGTATGTACTGCCTCTCCCCAGAACTGAGATGGCACACCTTTGCTTTTAAGCATGCACCTGGCCATCTCCATCACCATCTGGTTTCTCCTTTCCACTACTCCGTTCTGTTGTGGAGAGTAGGGAGCAGTCAAGAATCTTCTAACGCCTTCATTCTCACAGAAATTCTTAAACTCAGAAGAAGTAAACTCACCCCCTCTATCTGTCCTAAATGCTTTCATCTTGCACTCCTTTTCTACTTCTACTGATTTCTTGAATTTTCTGAAATTCTCAAAAGCTTCACCCTTGTTCTTGAGTAATCTGACCCACATGAACCTGGAGTAATCGTCTACCAACAGCAAGAAATACCTATTTCCTCCTTTAGTTTCTGGTGTGATTGGCCCACAAAGATCACCATATACTAACTCCAGCGGCTGCGATGCTCTAAATGACCCTTTATGTGGGAATGGAGATCGATGTTGCTTCCCAATCATACAGCTCTCACAGAATTTATTAACTAGCTGAATGTCTGGCATTCCCATGACCATTTGCTTTTGAGACAAACATCTTAATGCAGAAAAATTCAAATGCCCATATCGAGAATGCCATAACCAATTTTGATCAGAAAGCTTAGATAATAGACAAACCTGTCTTGCCACTCTCAAATGCATGATGTACAGTTTGTTGTTTTGCCTCTTCACCTTTGCAATCAGTTTTCTTCTAGAGGAATATATGCTGAGAACTCCATCTTTCACCACTGTTTTATTCCCTTTCATGTCAAGTTGTCCCAAACTGATTATGTTCGCCTTCAAATCCGGAATGAGATAGACATCTGTAAGGGGCAGGTGCTCTCCATTCTTTGTTAAAAACAGTACAGTGCCCTTTCCCAGAATGCTTACAGTGGATCCATTTCCAAACTTTACAGAACCTTTGAAGGATTTGTCCAATTCTGTAAAGTGTTCTTCCTCTCCTGACATATGGTTTGAGGCACCAGAATCCAGGTACCATTTTGTCAAATTATTTGACTCATCAACCTCAGTACTTGACAGCAAGAGCTCTGGTGTTGCAACGAACATCTCTTGCATCATGAGGAGTGTTGGTTCCTCGTCAGAGTCTTTCACCATTAGATTTGCCTTGTCTTCTTTTTCTTTATCCTCACAGTCGTAGGAGAAATGTCCTCTCTGTCCACATGCGTAGCACTTCACCTTGGACTTGTCAAATTTCTTTTTGAACCTTTTTTGATCTTGATCTTTACCGTTGCAATCTCCTTTGCCTTTTGATTGACTCGGATCATTCTCTCTTGACTTCTCCTTGCTTGAGGCCTTCTTAGAGAATTTATCCTTGTGAAATTTCTTGTCTTTTGCTTTCCATTCAGCCCTGGTTAAGAGTGCAGTCTCTTGATGTTTTCCACCAAACTCCTGTAGTCTCTCTTCATGTGCTTTGAAGGAACCAATGAGTTCATCCATGGTTTTTGTCTTCAAATCACAAAATTCCTCTATGGTTGACGACATTTGAACATACTTGGACGATGTCGATCTAAGGAATTTCTTCACCAGTTTGATCTCCTCAAATTGATTACCCAGTGATCTAATTTTATTCACAAGGACATTCAATTTCCCTGAGTACTCATCAATGGTTTCCTCTTCTTTCATCCTCAAACCCTCAAATTCTCTCAGAAGTGTTTGAGTTCTGACTTCCTTGATCCTATCCGCCCCCTCATTCATGTTCTTCAACATCAACCACGCTTCTCTGGCCGTCTTCTTGGCGCCCAATTGAAGAAGCATATCTTCACTAATGCTCTGGTATATGGCAGCGAGTGCCATCTTATCCTTCTTGTTGTCCACCACTTCGTCACCCTCTATGGCATCAAACACTCCTTGGGCGGTCATGAAAACTTCCATCTTAATTGCCCATGCCGAGTAGTTTGTTTTATTCAACATAGGATACTGAATAGAAATGGTTTTCTCATTCTGTACTCGAACCACTTCTGTTTTGTTTGAAGTTTCAGCGACCACCATATCTTTCTTTGTGTTGATCTTAGGGTCTTGAGTCTCCTTAGTATCCATCGTGTAGTTTTTCTTACAAATGCTCTGATACCAAATGTAAGTTTACACACATTCAGAGATCTCAATTGACAGAATATGAACACCAGAGTATGCCTTGAAACAACACAACTAACAGATTTTGTATTGAATCAGTAATGTGGCATTAGTTGTTGCCAAGGACGTTTATTACACATATTTATATTAGTTAGAAATAACTACTTTCTAACTTGTACCAACTGCCTTAACTGTCTTCTTTAACAGTTAAGAAACTGACTTAGAGACTAACTTAGAGACTAGTACACACGCCTCTACTTACATATAGTATACTGAAATACATAATTATATAATAACCAAGATTATAAACTAACAAATAGAAGGAGTAATCGACTGTGTTATATATTAGCTAATCCAGTTTAATCCCAACTTTCAGATGTGGAATGGACATTCTAACCGGAAGTAAATCATTTTTGATTGCTTCAGATTGCCAAAGGGGATTTTGAGATGCCGGAATTTCTCTCTCCTGGAGCTCAGGATCTTCTTAAAAGAATTCTTGAGCCAAATCCCGCTAAGAGGATAACAATGGCGGACATAAAAGCGCATCCATGGTTCAAAGAAGAGTACACTCCTTACAGACCCGAGGATGAAGAGGACAATTTACACATTGACAAAGACGCGTTCTCCATGAACGAAGAGGTGACCAACTTTTCTTCTTTTTATTAATATTTTCTAGCAAAATTGTCAAGGAAAACTTTCTAAAATTTGTTCTATCATATTAGCCATCCGAAGGATACAGAACTCAAGGCCTTCCGACGCCTATCAATGCTTTTCAGCTGATCAGCATGTCTTCATTCTTTGACCTCTCTGGCTTTTTCGAGCAAGAGGTGATTGACTGAACCAAAACTTAGCCAAGAACTAAAAATGCATCTTAGATTGGTGTTATTTTTTCTTTAATGTGCTCTTTGACTAATTTTGTAGGATGCATCTGAGAGGAAGATTAGGTTCACATCGAATCTTTCTCACGAGGTGTTGCTTAAGAGAATCGAAGAGATTGGGACTGGGATGGGATTTTGCGTCAAGAGGAAGAATGGAAAAGTATGTCACGCAAAAGTGTTATATCAAATGACACATTAAGATGTTAGATGTGCTGATTTTGTTACATTTTCCCTTTGTCCAGCTAAAATTGGTGTTGGAGGAACAAGGTTATAAGGGTCCTGGTAGCCTCTATGTTGTAGCAGAAGTAAGTATCCTTTAAATTATATAACATTGGTTCTAAAAATTCAAGCTTTTAATTCAGACAAGTTATTATTATTGACAAAATCTGTTTTATTTTTTGGTTATTACTGCTATATGTATCACAATTAATTTAATTCCAAGTATTCATTTTCTCCATGATTTCATCAGGTCTTTGAGATAAGTCTATCCTTATATGTGGTTGAATTGACAAAATCATATGGGGATGGTTCAGTATATAGGCAGGTAAGTCATATGCTTTTCCTTCTTCTTCCTCGCGCAATAAATGTAAAAAGATAATTTGTGTCTCAGATCTGAACTATTGATGATATGTGCAAAATAAAACTCCTATAAGAGCAACATTTTCACCTGTTAATTTTGCTAAAAACGTACTGTTTAATGTACATGTCACTTGGTGGATTTTGCTGGACTTTATTTGCATATTTTGTTTGATAGTACTTCTAAGCAAGGAATTGCAAATTATTCCATTGGAATTATCTTGCACATAAGGGCTATAATTTTGATTTTAGAAAAAGACTAAACAAAGTTTATAAAGGAAAATTTGAGAGTAGATTGAAAGAGGAATAAATTTCTTGGCTTTTGGATGCTTGCAGTTGTGCAGAAAGCTGTCAAATAATTTGGGCGTTTCGCGAAACGAGCAGTTTCCGAGCCAGGAGTTGCTGATCGAACAAGCCATATGATCATGGTTTTGTGTAGAAAGATTGCATATAGTTATGTTCTTCATTGCATTGCTCGTAAATCTTCAGTTTCTATGCTTTTTATAATCATCATGGTAGTAGTAGGAAGTTTGTAATAAAGCTGTTTCTTGTTCGATATACACTAGAGTACTAGACGATTGAAGTAGTAGAAAAGGTAGATTTGTTTCTGCATACTCTTCCAGGCAGTTCGAATCGTGAATTCAATCTGATCATGCAACTTTTTCAAATGTCAAACCTGAGGATCAGGAACCTTAACCGAATTGACCGACCAACTGATCACGTACATTTTAATTATATATTTTTTTTTCGACCAAAAAAATTATATATATTTATAATTTATATGATTTATGGAAATACATTTACAGCCATATAAAATGTTATTATAAATGACAATTTTCATAGATGTTGTTACTATAATTGACAACTTTTTTATGGGACCCACTATTGGTAGTAAATTTCGGGTTGATGAACTAGTCGATAAAGCGCAAGAACCGGGTAAATCGGTTTACGCTGACCGATTCGATCCAATGAATGATGAAACTTAATTTTTTTTATTAAAGTAAAAGCGGCAATTGAAAATTTCAAGATTACTTTTTTTTAAGGTGTGATAGAAGGAGGAGTCATTTAGGAAGTCATTATCTTATCTTTGGCGGCACATTTGGGCCAAAAGAAACTTCATCATCTTTAGAAAGTGTGAGAAAAGAAAAAATAAGGGAAACGAATGTTGGAGATCAATTAACTACTCAGTATTGATTTCATCTACTTGGTACTTCAGGAATATGAAAATTTTATATATCGATAATAATCAACTACAAGCAACTAAAATGTTTGTGCTTTCATTCGGAAACAAAAGAATGACTGGGAAAATGCCAACTCCCTGAGTAATTGTTGAGAAATAAGTCTATTCCACATCTAAAATTTAAAGTGAAATTAGCCTATATATATATCTTTCCTCATGGTATCAGAGCGGTTCGGTCCTTTATGCCACCGCATCAGTCTTATTTCCCGCCGGCCTTCGCGCCCGCCTCCTCAATCGCCCTTGGGCCAGTAAATCTGCTTCGTCACCCCTGGTCTTTGGGCCCTTTATCGACTTTCCTTACCTATGTCCAAGGCGTGTTCTTGGGCCAGTAAATCTGCTTCGTCACCCCTGGTCTTTGGGCCCTTTATCGACTTTCCTTACCTATGTCCAAGTGTCAACTGGCTAGCCAGTTGCACTTGAGGGGGCTTGTTGAGCCTCAATCGCCCTTGGGCTAGTAAATCTGCTTTGTCACCCCTGGTCTTGGGCCCTTTATCGACTTTCCTTACCTATGTCCATTTATCGACTTTCCTAGACCTATGTCCAAGTGTCAACTGGCTAACCAGTTGCACTTGAGGGGGCATGTTGAGAAATAAGTCTATCCCACATCTAAAATTTAAAGTGAAATTAGGCTTATGTGTTAGATCTAAAGTGAAATTAGCCTACATATAACCCCATGGCCTTATGTGTTAGGCACATCCGCATACATGTGCGCTCAACCCAACACATCCCCTATCTTTCCTCACCAACCCTCATACCCCTCCCAATCAAGTAACAAAGAAATAAAATCCGAAAGGAGTAGAACTAAAATCAAGTGGAAAAAACCCCAACAAAACTTTGCCATACACAATTTTGATGGTGTCGTCAGCTCGGACGATGTCTCTTCTTTTGGTTTTATCCTCCGTGATCATCTAGGTAAAACAATTCACTTTGGTGAGGGTCTTTCTAGCAAGCACTTTGTGCTAATAGACAAGACCATTGATTGCTCTTTGACAACGGACCCTTGAGGTCATACGACGTGGTGTCACCCACATTCAGATCGAGGGTAATAACCTTCCTTTGATTAAAGCCGTTCAAGGTGATTGGCAGTGGCGGTTGATGGGGTTGGAAGGCCCTGGTTTAGAATTATAAAGAGGCCCTAATAAAGGATAAAATTATTCAATTCAAAATGAGGGTAATTATTAGAAGATATTGGGAATTGGAAATTCTACAAGGGAAATGAATAAGAACCGCGGGCCTATTTGGCTAGTTTCAAGATAGGCTAATTATTAGAATATATTGATATTTTTTTAAATAGTAACACATATGGGTTGTAAAACGAAATTTGGGCCTTATTATTTTTGGGGGCCTGTGCAGGTGCACAACTTGCACCTGCTTTGGGCCGCCCCTGGTGATTGGAGTTGTCTTGGGAGACCAAGTTGATGTGGATGGACATCATGTCCGTGTTGGCCCACTTTCAGAGTTGGTGCACCTCCCATGTCTTTCGAGAGGTCAACACTGTTGCGGACTTCTTCGTCGTTTCGTTCCTCCGTGTCTTTTCTCTTCCAATAATAATTGATTAAAATCTTTAAGACCTCGTCATAAAAATATTTTAGGACAAACCACCTCCCGCTAAGATAGGCCCCATAATTTATTTCTTTATAAAATAAAACTATGGTCGGTATTGAATAATGCATGCTTCTTCTGCAACATATCCTCATGTTAAATAATGAAGTTGTTCAAACTTCAAACAGATTCTAATTTGTTTAAAAGAGGCTCCTAAAAGCAAAGTTTTAGAATTAATATAAAATTAGGGAAAATAAAGCTGCTAGTCAGGCGAATAAAAACTCAAAACACAGCTCATAATCCTCACACAACAAAACATAACGTCATAGTGGCAGCCTGTAAATACTCACAAATATATTATTTCCAATCTAAACGTTTCTCTCTCTCTCTCTTTCCCTTTCTGTTCAAGAAATTCGTTCTCTTCTTCTCTCTGTCTCCTCCTTCTGAGCCCTAAATTCTAAATTCAGTCAGCAACTGCATCGACACAGATTCTATATCTCTGCTCGCTCAGCGGCATTGTAATGTTATGATCAGGATCAGAACTGTTTCTCACTCTGTCTGGCTTGTCGGAACTCGGAATCTGGTAATATGTGGTGAAAGTTAGGTTGTGTAGTGCGATCGGCGGCGTGAGTTTTTATTTTCAGTTCTAAGATAAGGAAGGGAATTAGCGGCGGAATCAGGGCGAGTTCCGGCGAAGATGGCGTCCGACTTGCCTATGAACCCTCAGATGGAGCAGATCCACGGTGAAATTCGTGACATTTTTCGAGCTCTCGAGTATGACTCTTTCTATTGTCTCTTTCTCTTGCTCTTTCTCCGTTTGTTTGGGCTGTATTGTGTGGAGTAGTTTCGAACAAGTTCTTCTGTTGTCGAGTGAATTAGCCTGCGCTTTAGGGCTCGGTGTTGGTTGGTTACGACCTGCTATGATTACTTGTTTGGGGCTTTTGGATTCTTAGGAATTGCGATTCGCAATGTTCTGTAGGCTTCCTATACCGTTTAATTCGACTAGTTTGTAGAAAACATGTGTTCGGGATCCTTCTCTGCCTCAAAACTATAAGCCAGTGTAACATAGTGTTTCAGCTGTTTTAAAATACCTAGTTGGAGACTTAAGTGACTTGTAGGCTTACTACATGAGGAAAGCTTTACACTTTCTTCCTATTGTCTCTTTCTCTTGTTCTTTCTCCGTTTTTTGGGTTGTATTGTACGGAATAGTTTCGAACAAGTTCTTCTGTTGTCGAGTGAACTAGCCTGCGTTTTAGGGCTAGGTATTGGTTGGTTATGAACTGCTACTTTTTCTGTTATGATTACTTGTTTGGGGCTTTTCTATTCTTAGGAATTGTGATTCGCAATGTTATGTAGGTTTTGTATACTATTTCATTCGACTAGATTGTAGAAAAAATGTGTTCAGGATCCTTCTCTGCCTCTGGGAAAACCATAAGCCTGTTTAATATAGTGTTTCAGCTGCTTTAAAGTACCTGATTGGAGACTTAAATGACTTGTTGGCTTACTGCATGAGGAAAGCTATACACTTTCAAAGCTTCAAGGTCTACAGTTAACTAATGGAAACCCAATGTTTCTAGTTTTAAGGTTGGCACTTGCCACATACAATGGAACTTGGAAGTTTGAATTTGGACAATTCTAAGCTTTTATTCTCCTCTCTCTACAAAGAGAAAGAGACAATGTGATTCTTTTTATTTTACTTTGAAGGAATAACTTTTGGTTAATCACTTCACTACAACTGTTGGCAATATTTGGGCTAAGTGGACTATCCATGTTGTCAAAAGGCCTCTCTGAAAACTGTATCAAAGAGGCCTTAAATAATCACTGTGTAGATGCCTCTAGTAAGGATTTTTAAACTCACCAAACAGAATCATTGACTGAAACATCCAAAATTTTCTTCATTTTATCTACTATGTCTATATAATAATGTTGACTCAATACAATTTTTTGTTTTTTTTTGCTCACAGGAATGGCTTCCAAAAGCTCAATAAGGTCAAAGATCCCACTAGACAGAGTAAGCAGCTCGAAGAGCTTACTGATAAGATGAAGGAATGTAAGAGGTATGCCGAATAAATTGCTTCTTTTCATCATCATCATCATCATCATCATTGACCCAGCAAGGCTCCGCTGTAATCTGGGGGGGGGGGTCAAGATGGGGGTACCCCTGCCCAAGGGAAAGGGGGTACGCCCGATAGACCCAAGAAATATTGAAATTCAGCTATGTAACAATAATAACTGAATTTAGTTAGAATGCACCAAAATTGATATAGGGACTAAATCCATCTCAAAGGCAGTGTATAAAAGCCAATGAGCATAAGGATGTGCCCCAAAAAGGATGCTTCTTTTCATTTCCCATATTGCAAATGATGCCTTGATCAAATTGTGATGGGTTATTCTGCGAGTTTTTTGCAGGCTAGTTAAGGAGTTTGATCGGGAAATTAAGGATGAGGAATCCAAAACTCCACCTGAAGTTCACAAGCAACTCAATGATGAGAAACAATCAATGGTAAGATATACAAAGCCTTTTTTTTTTTTTCTTGATTTATGAATATATTATAGGATTTTTTAGACATGCATACTTGGTACTCTAATGGTATATTTTCCCTTTGTGTAACTTCCAACAAGCTGTAGAATATTCCAGTTATTTTAACCCTAGCCTTGGGGCTTTCCACCTTTGGACTATCTAACCGAATTTTAAAAATTAGAAAGTGAAGTATGGAATTTACATTTCACTTTTTCTCAAGTATCTGCAATCATCTTGCATTTTGCCAAGCTTAATTGTCAAATAGACATATTTGGAATGTTTTCTGGTGCCATTTTTTTAACCTGCACTTTTTTTGCTTCAACCTGCATTTTGATGATTTACTTTTGCAGATCAAAGAGCTAAATTCTTATGTGGCCTTAAGGAAAACGTAAGTTCAACTTGACCATTTAAGTTTGATCTTTACAGTTTTCTGTTCGTTGTTGACATATGAACTCATGTTGGTTGAGATGCCCATGGGCTTTTGTTTTCTGCTTATTATGTCTAAACGACATTAGATATTCAAAGTCTCAATTGGCATAGAAAGTGTTTTTTTGCTTTATAATGGAATTCTCTGCTATCTTCAATATTTTCCCTTTCCCCCTCCGGCACTTACCTGAATACAGATGCTATAATAATTGGGGAAAATTTAAGCACCCGTGAACTAACATGATTGAAACTATATTGAGTAATGAACAAAGACATCTGCTATAACGGACGAACGAACCGACGAACCCAAACAATTTGTTGTGCCATTCAACAATCCTATTATGGAATTGATCATTGGTCATTGGTTTATCTTTAGCTTGTTGAAGATTCTGAACAGACATGTTGGATAGGAAACTGTAGCACATTTGGCAGGGATAAAAGCTTGACTTTTGCTTAGGACCTGTTAAAGTGCTTGCTTTTTGTGGATACAATAACATCTGCAATATTTTTTCCATCCCCTTATCACCGTTAGTTGGTGGTTTATTCATAATGTGGGCTTTTGTGAAGCTTAATATTATGGATACTTTTTGCAGGTTTATGAGTAGTAATAAGAAGGTTGAACTATTTGAAGGAGCTGGAGTCAGTGAACCGGTTGCAGAAGATAATGTACAATTAGCCTCAAGTAAGACATGTTTTCTTCCCCTAAACACCTAGTAAGGCATGTTCTTTACCTCTTAGCCTATGGAAACAAAATATTTAGTAACGGATGATTATTTTGTTGACCTTCTCTTATTATGCACAAATTCTCATTAAAAAAATTAGAGCAAAAAGGATCTATGAAAATTTCATATTATCATCTAGAATATTTTCTGGACAATTATTGGGTGTGGAAACCCTTTTCTCTTCCCCTAAACTTTATTAAGACATGTTTTTTACCTTTTAGCCTATAAGAACAAAATTATATTTGCTTGCAGATAATTATTTTTTGGACTTTTCCTTATTATACTCAAATCCTCATTGACAAAAGTAGAATAAAAATGTACCGATGAAAATTTATAATATCATTTCGAATATTTTGCGGACCTTTTGTTTTGCATCTTTCTTAAGTGTAAATGTGTAATAACTCCACTCTAAAAAGTAGATAAAGAAGAACATCTTTCAATATGTGCAATCTTTTATAGTGCTTCTGTATTGAGGTACAATTTAGATTTTAATATCTGATGGTTCCTTTTTTTTTCTTTGTAGCAATGTCAAATCAAGAACTTGTTAGTGCTGGTAGAAAGACAATGGATGAGACTGATCAAGCGATTGAACGTTCTAAACAAGTAATAGTTTCTTTCCTAAAGCTCATGTTTTATATTCCAACTCCTCCTTTATTCCTTGGATATAATATATATGTTTTTGTGGTGATATCCTTGACTATATAATATCACTCTTGTAGGTTGTTGTACAAACTATTGAAGTGGGAACTCAAACTGCAACTACATTGAAGGGACAAGTATGTCACATTAATCATTTTAGCTTTCTGTTATCTGTTGGTCTTGCTGTTCTGCTTGATTTTAGCTATGCATGTAACACTTCAAGTGAAAGACACTCATGTATATGGATCTCTTAAATGTTTTAGACTGATCAAATGGGCCGTATTGTCAATGAGCTGGATACAATTCAGTTTTCAATCAAGAAGGCCTCCCAGCTTGTGAAGGAGATTGGCAGACAGGTGGGTTTTATTTAACTGTACTCAATCTTCAATATAATGTCTGGCTTGTGATGTCTCTATTTCTTAAAATTAATATATATCATCGTTTCAGGTGGCTACTGACAAGTGTATCATGCTTTTCCTCCTCCTGATTGTGTTTGGAGTTATAGCGATAATTGTCGTGAAGGTGAATATTTAATTTTTCCATTTATTTCAGAAAAATACAATTCTTAAATTGGGTTTGCATTTTTCTATTGCTCTTTAATGCATGATCAAAACTGGGGTACGCTTTAGACTGAGTGTTAACTTATGATCGGCTCTGTTTATTCTCATTTGCTCCCGGTGATTTAGTATATAATACTTGTGTAGATCTCTGACGTATTATTTTTAAATTTGTTGAGACGGAGTTTCCTTCTTGACGATTTTTTGTAGAGAGTAATTTTTTCGTGTTGAGGTGTAGAAGTTCAACCTCCACTCTTACATATCTACTGCGCACCTCCATACTACTAAAAAAAAAAGTTGTTAGAGTTGATGTCACATTTTCACTAGTGATCTTGTTTATGAATTTTGACTAATTTCACCAAATAGTTGTCCTTTTGCATTCTAACTGGCACCATTCATGTGTAGATTGTGCATCCTAACAACAAAGACATCAGGGAAATCCCAGGATTGGCTCCACCAGCTCCCACATCTAGAAGACTGCTGTATGCAAGGACTGCAAATCATCTAAGCTAGATGTTATCATCTTGAGTAAGCGAACTTCCTGCCATATATCACGCCCGTTATGTTCTATAATCTGAGATTAAGGTACATAGAGTGGTTTCTTTCACGGAATCTGATGCTTTCTTATATTTTCCCCCTTTTTCTTGGGGCTTGTGATTGATTGTGCATGTCCTGTATCTGGTTTGTCTTCTTTTACGAGTCATGTGAGATTGCGTTATTATTATTCGTTCTCGCCATATCTGCATTATTTTCCGTACAACTACTGTCCTTGTAAGCCATTTCGAGATTGCAGCCACAGTGCATTCCATCCATTCTACTGTATATCTATCTAGTCAAAAGATTGTTGTAAGAAAATATTGAGACAGATTGCTTATTCTTTTCAATTTTTTTCGTCGTTGTGTGCCTTTTCCTTTTTAAATGGCTTCGCAAAGTCTCTGAAATGTAGCCTGTCTCAATATTGAAGTGTGGAAAGTAGATTTTGAGGATATGTACATGCTTGAATCTCTCTTGTAGGGTTCTGGTATTGAGAATGGAAATCCAAGATGTAGCAGTCACTTGAAAACAGCGCCTTCCAAAGCTGAATTTGAAATCCTTGTATACTGGGACGTATTTAAACATTGGAAACCTTTGATGAAGTCGATTAAATATATATTGACGCACTTCAAGGGCACCGCCACCAAGCTTTTGTAAAGATATTTAATTCGATATGGTTGCAACTTTAATTGAGAGACATGTTTATTGACGGATCAATATCCTATACCAAACCCAGATAACTATCAGATTAAATGTTCAATAAACATGTGATCTGGCTAAGATGCTAAAATTACCAAATAATCATTCATAGTTTTGCATTTGGAACTTAGATATCCGGTTACGCATAGACCTCATCTAATTATGGATCAGGTCAGGATCAAATTAAATAATCCGAGGGGTAAAAACGACTAAAAGGGCGGATGATATAATGTTCCTTTAAATCATTTCAAATACGGTTAAATATTTTGAATTGTATTGTTTTTCAATATCCTAAACGAATCACTTTAATGTTGGATGATACAATGTTTATATTCGGCAGATTTGATTCAATGTGTTACCAAGATAACATCAACCAATTCAAGGAATCGTACACACTGGCAGCAGCCAGCCATATATACAAATTCACTTGTTATCAAAATGGATCCACGACAAGAAATCAATGAACAATCAATAAAGTTTCTTTCTCACGTGCGTAAATTGAAAATTCCACGCAAAAGGGAATTCCTTGATACTTGTTCCACTGGTACCATGGTGTGTTCTAAAATTCCATCTATATTGATATTCCCTAAAGATATATTGCACTTGTACGGCGTATGAAGAAGACTTGCTACAAATGTGAATAATTCCGCTAGAAAATCAAGACCACATTCAAAAGATATCAAGGAAATGGTACCCGCTGAATCTGCAAACAAATGGATTTGACATCCTGAGATGGTTAAAGTGTCAGCCATCAAAAGTTATGGTTTGCCGACTTGAGTGCGTCCTATATGTGACAACCGAGAAGACGATATTAAAGGCGCTTCTTCATCAACAATCACTTCTGAACCGTTCCCTCCAGCTGTGCCTCCTCCAGTCTTGTCATTATTGTCATTAGGCGTGAATATATCAGATGACTTCTTTTCATACTTCAGGTCCTGTACAGATAAAAGTTTGAGGATGACATGAATTCACACAACAATAGAATCAATTATAAAATGCTATAAAATTTACAAGTGTACTCTGTATTGAAAGCAGCATATGGTGTCCAATTCTATATTTGCCCAGAGTGATCCAAACTTTCGAGAACTTAAAATGAAAACCTTCTTGAATTGAGATAATGCTAAACTAATCAAATTCCCTCAATTCAAGCTTAACTCCTTTGACAAAAAGAAATTTGTATCCAGAGGGATTTCTCCACTTACTGTCATGTACAGTGGCGCACTCATAAAATTAAATAATTTACAGCACCCTACTTTCTTATAACAGTCGTGAACTTTGTTTTCAACTCTCAAGGCATTGTGATTTTTTCACATCAGTAACATTATTGGCTGGTGATTTAAACTTATTCCTTATGGTTCTCACTTATGGGGCTACGTATATCCTTGAATCTCCGAGCTACTAAGAAAATGTCAGGCTTAATGTTTTAAGGAGTTTCATATCCCTGACACTTGCATCCTTGATTATCATTTTCTTTAGACCACTCTAAGAGATGAGAAATGTGTGAGATAAACGTTTTTAACATAACTTCTAAGCCATTTATGCAGCTACAAATTGCTAAAAATGTTTTAGTAATCGACCATACAAAATTGCCAGATCCTAGTGTTAAAGATGATAATTTCTACATGTAAAAATTATGAGAGAACCAGCTGTACCTTTGAAACTCTCTCTGGAAGCTTTTCAGGCGAAGAAATTTGAGATGCCCGGACATCTCTGACCTTTATATAGTTGTACATGACAACGCCACAGAGTGCTGCAGAAATCAAAGACAACACATATTGTGACATCAGTTGCCAGAAGCAAGATGTGATTGAAATATTACTGAGCCAAGGTTGTGTTTGTACTATACCAACAGCATAACCAGTGATGTTAAGGCCAGTAATTGTAGACTCTGGAAATATTACAGTTGACAGGGCTATCAATATCCAATCTTTCAAGACACCAGCAACACGTATGGTTACTGCTCCAGTTCTACCGATTACCAAGAAGATTGAGAAGTTCAAGGCAAGAGCACAAAGAGCATTTGAGAAGAAGATCCAAAAGTTGAACTGGATCTGTGAAAGGTCAATCCCAGGCTTCTCCAGTAGGAACCAGGGTATGAAGAGGAACACAAAACTACATATACAACAGGTAAGGAAATGAGTTCTACTACATCATAGACAACATGCACCAAGCACCCAAAACTATTACAGTAGCAAAAATTACAACACTCACAGAAACCATGTACTCAGTTTGAGCACTTTAAATAAACAGAATTCATGAATACTTGCCCCCTATACAAATCTTAGACAACCTTAAACGAATAAAAAATAGTTCATTTGCACCAACCTATATCCAAACAAGTTTTACTCTATTTACTTAAATGACATACTCTTTCATTTGCATATTCCATGCAAGCAAGCTAGCTGAGCCCTGCTAAAGAGCCGGGCCAACAAGCAACAACCATTGGCTACCAGCTCCATGGCAAGAGAACATTCGATAAATCATATAGATTATGCAGTTATGCTAAGTAAATAAAAAAATACTGAAACAAAAGAAAAACATCAAGTATATTTAAGTAATATACTATTACAATGTCAACTAATGAGCAAGTACAAGGTGAACTTCCAATAGAAGCAATACCCATCTGTAGTACACTCAGAAGAATGTAAGACAAAGGAATCAGCTAGCCAGAGAAAGAGATGTATAGGGAAAAAAAAGAGAGAGAGGAAACTTTAACAAATTCCAAACTCATCAACTACTATTGAGATGCATTACTAATAACTTATCAAGCAACAGAAGAAGAAAAGAAACTTCAAAGCATTGAAACTAATACCTGCATGGGGCTATGTAATATAAGCTGGTGATGGGATTTAATGTCAAGCCCTTCTTTTGGAGAAGGACTTGAGTCAAAACCAGCCTAAGAGCTTCAGCAAATATTCCAGTAACCTGGTACATTGTGCCAACTATGTTGAAATGGATTTCCCCATACGAGGAAATGACTACTCCGACACTGACAAGCAACATGTTCAAGAATACATCACATCTTAGTTTGTCAGTGCCACAGACCACAGCCATGAGAAAGGTTGCCACCGGCACTGAAACAAACAACAGTCGTAAGAAGGCTACAAAAGGTGCATGGATTATATATTAACACACAAAGCACTGATTTGAGTCATTTGACGTACTCAAAGCTTTAAGCATTTGGATGAAAGCGACAGATATATGCAGATATGCAGTGTTACCGAACCTGTAACCACGAGCAAGACAGATGTCAGATATTGCAACTGTACCTCATTCTAAAAAAATGGTTTAGTATAAAGAATAAACCCGTATCTGACACTAAGCTGTTTAAGAGAAAGCACGCACTTGTACAATAACATGATTGATTAGGTGTCAATGGTTGAAAATAGGGACCATAGCTGGATGCATATTCCAATGCAAGTCATTCGTATAATGTGAAGAAGTTACAGACTGAATCAAGGAACGCTACATTGGACAAAAGCTAATAACCCTTCCTCTTGAATCATAAAATCTCCAACATTACATCAATAAACTCGAGATAATCGGCTATTATTGATATACATCACAAGCACCAGTTTTAATGAGTGCCTAACATAAATCTGAAGTTCAAATATAATCAACTCCAAATTCAGCTACCAAAGCTAGGATTCAATATTATTTAGGCTACTTCATCTTTTCCAGTAAAAAACAAGAGTGAAACAAAGACAATATTTATCTAAAACAAATTTCAGCCAACTAGAACTTACCAAAGGCTTGAGGCAAAGAAGGCACTAATAGGAATTACACATGTTGCGTATCTGTGCGGGCAAATGGAAGCATCACTAGAATTAGTTCAGCCAAATATTAAAGAGGGCATATTATATGAAAAAACAAACTGTGAATGAGTGGTTCATAAATGCCCCTTACATTTGAAATGTCATTTTGACGGGAGTCACAACCTGTAGTATATCACATCAGTTAGGCCAAAAAAAATATTCGAGCAAATAAATCTAAAACATTTGCTACATTCAAATCATAGTTTGTTTCACTCTTCCCTCTGAATCATGTTAGCTAATGGCCATTCGTCCTTCATGAACAGGTCAGGCAAGAAGATACATTTTTGAAGAGCAATAAGTAAAGTTGTTAATTTACAAATAAGGACATGACTAGGGTTTTGAGCTGATTCCATGTATTCATTTTGTGGGGGAGAAAAAAAACACCATGTACCGCATTACAAAAACATGTAAGAAACCAGAAAAGAGAAATAAAGGTTTTTTTATTATTACTGCACCAAGACTATATTGGATGTAGTAATATACAAAAGAACAAGAAGAACTAGAAATTTGAAAGTAGGACCAGTGTCCAAACAGCAGGAAGTAACTTAGCATCTACTCCAGTGTGTGAATTATGTACATACACGAACTAGAAAACTGAAAATAAGCAAAATCGACAGACATCTCATTTTGCATGTATCTGAAAATTTGGTTGAAGCGTACCTTGAATACACGAACAAGAAAGAAAGCTACAAGTCCAGAAAACCCCATGTGAATCATTGTGAGTGTTATGGGGAGTGGAAAATTGAAGTACTTTGGAGAAAGAACCCACTGCATATAAACATTGCAGCACCATTGATCACTACTAACATACTTAAAAGGTAGGATAAAATGTAATTCAGGAAGCTTGAAGCCTAAAAACATTTTCTGTAGCAACTACTATGAATGCTTCAACCACATGTAACTTGACATGCTCATCGACACATAGAATCTAAAATATTCCTTCAAAAGAATCAAATATACTTCTTCAACTGTTTAAGCTTCAATTATGTTTAGACTAAATAGATTGTAAATGTCATTGTAGGTTTTTTAAAATAGATCAAACAAAATCAAGTACAAGGACACAACAAACTCTCATCAAATTAAGATAATAAATCAATGGAAGGTGCAAAAAACTCATAGTTCTGCCTAATTTTGTGTCCATAAGAAACATATTAGAATTATAAAATTCATTTTTCAACTTTTTACTTAAAATAGAAAATTCATTTGAAGAAAACAACGCGAGAGATTATATTGTAAGTCAATAAGGATCACAACAACTCAAGAGATTATATCGTAAGTCAATAAGGATCGCAACTATAATTTTCATAAGAAAATTGAACTTCTATAGAAGATGCTACAGGAGCCATGTTATTGCATTCTCTTACATGCTATATGTAGCAGAAATTGGCAAGTAGAGCAATAGCTAAATTCCAAATACTAGGAGTACAGGAAAGGATAAATGTACCTTATTGTACAGTATAACTCCAGAAGAGAGCAAAATGTAGATAAGCAGGTAAAGATAAGTAAACGCAAGAGATTTGCTGATCATTTTTGCCGATCTTGAATCTCATACAACAGCGTTCTCTCAGTGGGATGTCCCTGCAGAGACCAAACTAGGATACTCCTGATGAACTCTCTCGGTGGAAATGTGGGATGTCTCTGCAGAAACCAAACTAGGATACTCCTGATGAACTCTCTCCGTGTGAATGTGGGATGTCCCTGCAGAAACCAACCTAGGACGCTCCTGATGTACTCAAGCAGATACGTGCAACATTAATCTGAGAAGACAGTCAGAACTCATCTTCTCATCAACAAGCAATCTTATAAACAAGACATAAGGAGCTGAAGCGGCTATTTCTTCATCCAAGAAAAGTAACTACCTGAAAATGATGATAAACAGCTAGATGTGACAGCATGCCTTAACAAACAGCAAGAAAGTACTCATAATCAGTACAGAATGACAATGTGGCTATGAGAAAGTCTCAAAACAGAAAAGATAGGAACTTTCTGTAAATTCTCTTTCTTCTTTCAAAGCAACTGACATATACCTATAAAGATTGTGGCTTAAGGCGCTTCTTTCTTAAAAAATAATGTCTTTGAGCCCACCGAAGTAAAATACAACAGATTTTGCTTGAAATATCAACATCCAAAATATCATGTAGCATTACAGACAGCCTTGAATAATAATCACAGTACAACTACTCACACACGCTTTATATTAAGTCTGAAGTTATCACATCACAATGTTTAATGTACAGGTCATCAGAAGGTAACATGAGTTATGCACCTAGTAAGGTCCACATTAATCTCCCTTTCAAGCTCGTAACTATATGATCTAATAACTTCCATACAACTTAAACCTTTCCCTTTCAAACTCCTAACACCATGAATCTCGAAATCTTTGCCATATCTCAAAATCTCGAAGCCAAAACAACCCCGCCCCAAAAGAAACATATTCTCCAACAGTAATTGCATGTAGCACTACAGATTCTTCACATTTCTTTCGTTTTTCAAGTTGACATTCTTTGCATTTTCATAAAGATTAGTATCCCGGTACAGCACCTACAACCTATGTTACCCTGGACGTCGACAATTTACAAATTAACAAGTCTACAAATTCAATTGATTTTGACTCACTAGTTGGTGGAGTGGCGCAACCAGGCGGTGGACTATAGACTGGTGGTCGCCGGGGACTCGCCGGTCGGTGGATTAAAGATCGGTCGGCGAAATGGAGAAGACTAAAGATGGCGATAGCAGAGAGGTGAGAAGATTAGGGTTTATTTTCCAAACATTCGACCTAAACAAATTTCAATCAAGAAATCAGCTGAACCGACACAAAACAATGTACTCATCAGATCTATAAAAATGACAAAAATGGAAACTGGAGCACTGAAATTAAAGATCTGAACTCCGAAATAAATAGAAGTAATGCGAGATTCCGAAACGTACCAAGAAAAATCGATGATTTCTTTCTACGATCTTGCTCTTCGATGATTTTGTAGAGCGACGGAGCTGAGTGTGAGCACGCGCGAAAGAGAGAGAAGAGAGAAAGAGGAGTGAAATAAAGGCAGAAGCGTGAAGACTGAAGAGAGGAGCGGTAAAGCAGTTGGATACTTGGATGGTCAGAATTCGGAAGGCCCAATGAAACTGTGAAACAGCTTAGCACAAAAATTAATTAATTGACAGCCAGGAAAATATCCATTTCGTGTAGGAGGGCGAAACTAACATTGTAGAATTATGAAAACTTTAGCCACACAATACTTCTCTAATACGAGATTATTATGGTTTAGAAGTTAGAACCCAGAAAAAATGTATGTAGAAATATTGCATTATTTTTAGTATTTTGATTTTAATAAATTGTTAAAAATATAAATTATTAACTTGCACAAGTTGAACAACTTCACAATGTATGTATTTGTTTAACTTGTGAACTTCGTTTATCGCAATAATTACTTAGCGGTCAATGAGTGATCATTAAAACAATTTACCTCTAGAAAAATGCTACCAATTACTACTTACATTGTTTCAACGATTTGACCATCCTAGTAGCATGTTAGTTGATGGTGTTAGAAATTTGGCTAATAGTCATATGATTTTTATTTAGGGTCTGTTTGGGACGGCACCAGGGGCTGCATGGATGGAATCGGGGACGTGGGATTGAGAGGCTCGTGATTGAGAGAAGGTGTGGGCGTGGTGCATGGCAACGCGGGCGAGAGACCCGACGGTGTTAGGCGATGGTGGTGCCGAGGGTGAGGGCAAAATTAAGGGTGACGAGGCAAGCTTGAGAAGAGAGGTCGGTGGGTCAGTGAATGTGGTGGGTAAGGTTTCCAGATTTTGAGCATGAATAGTATATGGAAAAGAAGTCTCATCAAAAATAAAATGGCGAGCAATGTAGACACGATTAGTAGGGACATTAAGACAGAGATAACCTTTGTGTTTCGAACTATAACCAATGAAAATACAAGGAGAAGAACGAAACTCAAGTTTATTGGATGTGTAGGCAGAGGCGGAGCGGAGGGGGGCGAAGGGGGGCGGTCGCCCCCCCTCTCTTGCTCTGAACTATATATTATATATATTAAAGTATCTAAATAAAACAGTGAGATGCGTTGGTCCAGTGGGAGATACCCACGCTTGTTTTAAGTGGCCCTGTGTTCGAGTCTTGCAGCTTATAAATATTTGTCCCTCCCCCACTTTTTACTTGTGTTGTCTACCACTCTACCAGGCCAAGGTTAGTATAATAAGTATTACATTTCGTTTTATATTTATTTTATTTCAACCACAAAAAAAATCAAATTAATTAATTAGATCTTTATTATGACGACTGACGAGTAATTTTAAAATATTAATAATTTTGGTTTATAATTAAAACATGATTACTACTCCTATTAGAATAGAGATGAGAATTTAATTTTTTGTACATACTTAATTTATTATTTTCTTAATTTATTATTTACTTAATTACTAGCCAATCATTATATATATATATTAATATTTAATTAAATTAATTATTATTTAAAATAAATAATATAATAATATGTTATTTATTTGCCGATCCTTATAGCAGACTCCGCCCCCCCTTCCAATTTGTTCTGTCTCTGCCACTGTGTGTAGGGGCGCAAAAAGGGGTAACAAAGACAACCAAAAGTTTTGAGAAATTTGTAATCAGGCACTTTGTTGTACAGAACTTCAAATGGTGATTTGAAATTGAGAATGGAAGTTAAAGTGCGATTATGCAAATAGACTGCAGTGTGGAAAGCATGTTCCCAAAATAAGGTAGGTAATTTTGCATGAGAAAGAAGAGATAACCCTTTTTCAACAATTGTGCGATGACGACGTTCTGCCGCACCGTTTTGAGATTGAGTGTATGGACAGGAAACACGATGAAGAATACCCTGCGACTGAAGAAACTGAGAAACATTCTTGTATTCTCCCCCCAATCAGATTGAAACTGTTTGATTTTAGTGGAGAATTGAGTTTCAACCATGGATTTGAAAAGCTGAAAAGTGGACAAAACTTGTGACTTTTAAGACAAGAAATAGATCATACAAACCTAGTGCAGTCATCAACAAATATTAAGAAATAAATATTGCCATTGAACGAAGTCACAAGAGCAGGGCCCCAAACATCCGAATAAACTAACTCAAAAGGTGATAAACTAGAAGAATGACTACTAGGAAGAGAAAGTTCATGACTTTTCCCTAACTGACATGACTCACAAACTGATTTTAGATTGTTCAAAGAAACAGGTAATTGAAACCTAGAAACTAAACGACGAAAAACTGACTCATGTGGATGACCAAATCGCTCATGCCAAATTTGAAGAGTTGTCTTCTCTCCAATGTAAGCTCGAGGTGGTTGTGACGGGGGCGACCAAGGATTGATCAGATTGTACAGTCCATTCTCAACGGTTCCTTTGAGGAGTGTTCGCCCCTACTTGTCCTTTACAAAACAACAAGTAGGATAAAAGATCATATAAGCATCATTATCTTTCGTTAATTGAGAAACAATAAGAAGATTTTTCTTAATTTGAGGGACAAAAAGAATATTATGAAGTTGAACAGGTTTAGGATAGGCAGGTAATGAAGTGGTGCCCAAATGCGTAATAGGAAGAGACATACCGTTGCCTACTTGTAAATCGTCATTGCCATTGTAATCAGAATGCACAGAAAGATAACCGAAATCTGAAGTGACATGATTGGTGGAACCAGAATCAAAACACCAGTTTGGATCCATGAGAGCCGAGGGTTGCTGACCTATATAGTATGTCTGGCGGAGCAGTGCAGGTGCGGGAACGAACTACTGCTGAGTAAAATTTGGATTGGAATAATATGATTGAGCAGTGGTGTCATTGTTGGAGGAGTTGCCATAGCCACGGCCTCCACGACCGCCGCGACCACCTCGTCTGCCTCCGCGTCCGCCGCCACGATTGTTGTAATTGGGATTCGTGGGTGGAAACTCGGATAAATTTGCTCTTTGCCAGCAGTTTATAGCCTCATGTCCAGGAGTAGCACAGATCTGACATGTCGGACGAGAAGATGACGCCGAATTAGAATTGGAGGACGAGCGATTGTTCGAGCCAGAGCCTCGCGTGGTGCGACTGGCAGTGTTAGCCGAGAGTACAGAATCAGAACTCGGCTGTAAGTGCGAAGAAATCAGTTCTTCCTCGCGCATGAGAAGACCGAAAAACTCATCAGAAGAGATCGTAGTCTTTTGCATATTGTAAGACGTTAAGAACGCCGAATAAAACGAGTCAAGACCATTGAGAATGTATTCGATAAAATCAGAATCAGAAACCTAATAGCCGCATTCCGCAAGAGCATCAGAAAAGCTCCGCTTTTTCTCAACATACTCCATAATAGTAAGCGTACCTTTCTTCAAATTCTGCATTTGATGCTTGAGATGCATAGATCGAGCACGAGTCTGAGCGAAAAACATGCGCTCAAGTATCCCCCATGCTTCGGGTGTAGTTTTCGCCCTAGCAACATGCGCCAAGAGCGGAGTAGAAAGAGTAGAACGGATCCACAGTAAGATAAAACGATCCTTCTGAGTCCAATCGTTGAAGGCTGGATTGGGAACGAGCGGCTCCTCGGAACCAGCAACGACGGGCATAGTGGCCGGTGGAGCACTCCCAGGTGTAAGAAAACCATCAACGTTGTAAGCTTCGAGAGAAGACTTAATCGTGTGGCGCCAAAGCGTGTAGTTGTTTCGATCAAGCTTGACATTAAGTTGAGGAAATTGGAGAGTGATATTGGACGAACCAACAGCCGCCATAAGAAGATTACCTGACTGTTTGCCGTCGTTGGAGGCCGGAAGCACAAGGCCATCAGCGACAGTCTTATCACCGTCAGACATATTAGGGTTTTTGTGAGAGCGGAAGTTTGGATCGTAAAAAGGCTGATACCATATAATTGTGTAAAAGGATCTTGCCTTCTATTGAATTATCATAAGGTATATATACAAAAGATTTTGACCCAAGCGATCTTATCTTTCTTGGGCTACAAGATAAAAATAAAAAAGATATTAAAAGATATTACAAAGATATTTTATATCCTAATAAGCGCTTTCCAGTTGGAGAGATATTCAAAGCTCGTGTACGCATGTTCAGCGGTAAAACTTGTCGACCAATAGGATGAGCTTCGGAAAGTTTACTAGAAGTGAAATTCGGGCAAGTTTTCATAACTTATTGGAGTTAGCTTATTGAAAAATGAAGAAAATTACCCTTATAGCCCTTCAGAACTGACTCACTGCCATCCACCCACTTCCCCTCCACTCCTCCTCCATCTGATATGCCCGCTGTCGCCCGACAACACCCTATCCCATCCGTCACCTTCCTCTCCTCTCTTCCCTCGTCCGCCATCCACTTCAACACACTGCCACTTGGATCCATCTCATTGTCGCCTAGATCTAACACATTGTCGCCTTCCCTCCTTTCCTCCCCCGTTCGACAACACCTTTACCCCTTATATATTGTACATGTCATTATGTGACGATCTTCATCTTTCCCAGTCTCAAACTTCCAAAACCCTAATTTACAAACTCTACCTCTAACTCATTTTGCCAAAGAGCATTAGCATCTTATTATTCTTAACAAAGTTAGTGATATCTCTCTCTAAAAAACCAGTTTGACCATCCCCAAAATTACTCAAACTTTCTTATGAGTAGAGCGTATTAACTAATACTCATTGATTTAGTGGTAAATTAGTACTAAACTCTTTAGGACATGTTTGAATTGCCAAGATAATGACATTATCTTAATACATGATTTAATATAATTTTATATTAAATCTTATGTTCAATACAAGATAAAGTCATTATCCTCGCGGTTCAAACCGACCCTAATATTAATAAAATATTCGAATTTGAATTATCTTAAGTTCATGTCAAGTTTAAATCATCTCAAAAACATGTATGAAAATACTCGAATTATAAGAGTTTTCCCCGAAACAAAACCGTAAATTTCTAATATAACTATAGAGTAATCTTGATCGAACCGAGAGAATCATAGAACAAGAAAAAAAAATATGAATATTGTACGAGTATTTTATTCGATAAAAAGGACGGGTGAAATTTCTCTTTTTGTTTTGAATGGAGGAGGATGAGGGAGGAAGATAGGGATGTTTTTGGATAGGGGTTTAGAGAATCTCCGCTGGGCCCAGCCCATATATTCATTATTACAGAACCGGCCGTTGGCCCAAACCAGACGAAATTTAGGTGGATGCTCCTGACCACCGACATTTTTACCGTGTAGATTTTGATTTGCAATAATTACAAATAAAATAATTAAAATCATTTTTAGTGTGCTTAAATAATAAAAATAATTCTAAACCAAAAAAATTACAATAATGATAATACCAGTCCTTTTAATCCATGTATTTAGACGTCTAATTATAACAATAAAAATCCTAAGTGTACCCTACTCATTAATATTAAAATATTAATAAACATGATTAAATTTTGTTACCAAGTTTTGATGCTTTAGTATTTTCTCTTCAGGGTATATAATATAATAAGTACTACTATAGCTGTGTCTTTTCCTAAAATAATAGTTGATCCAAAGCAATATTAATACAAATTAATTATTGTCGATTTGCAACCAATTCATTAACAAAAGTGCAAGACCCATTTGGAGTTCGATTGCATGCACGCCTACAATGTTGGAGTTCCCTGGTTTGATATAGTCTACTTAATTCCTTAATTTGCAACAAGCAACATATATATATAATTAAGGCGGTTATATTCATGAAAATATATACACGTATATGAACATCTATTGTATGTATATTTTTTAAAATAATTAAATAAATAAATGAATTGAAGTATATGATTAATAGGAAAATTATTGTTATTTTAAACGACAATTACGTGTAACCGAAGCTATATAAAGGTATATGATAGAATTAAAAAAAAAGGTTAACAATAAAATTAATATTATATTTTTTTATTTTGCAATATTCGTAAGAGTTGAAACGATGAGATGCGTTATGAATTTATGATACTATCCTAAATTGCTAACTGTTTCACTAAAAGGCTAAAAAATTTCGTAAATTATTTGTTTAGATATATGTGTTCGTATTTGTGTATTGGCAACTTTGAGGAATCGAAAGCGTTTAGACTTTAGATGCACCGACGCCCATTTAGATAGCTAGTCTAATCCAAAGTGTATTTTAGTTGGTTTGTTAACATCAATTCATACCTTTAATCGTTTTATTTATATGTATTTGCAACCTAATCTCGATCCATAGTACGAAATCACGAGATCACATGAAAATTATTCGCATAAATAATATCACAATGTAGAGTTGGATACAAGATAGTCATGAATTACTAGCTATGATTATAAACATATATTTCTTTCGACCCAAAAGTTATTTTTTTGAAAGTCATCGATCGTGAACTATAAAAAATCGGATAGACTCAACGGGTTCCGTTTTTTTTTTTTTTTTTGTCGAAGGAGAGGCGGCACTCTCTAGCCCCTGAAAGAGACATTTTATTAATAATAAAAAGGAGGGTTAAGTAGTCAGTAAACGGGGGATAGCCCGACCCCTAACATCATCAACAATATAGAAATAACACCCCCGGGGTCAAGCAATATATGAAAACCAATACCAAAATTAAAAGCTAATTAAAGAGGCAAGAAAGTCAGCTACACTATTTGCCTCCCGATGCACATGACGAAACTGGATATCCTAGTTTCTACTAAATAAGCTTTGGCAACGATGTACCAAGCTGGACAGTGGAGGACTACGCTCCACAAATTTCCTTAGAAGCGAGATAACAAGTTGTGAATCAACTTCAAGGATAACCCTCCTATATCCCCTGCTCCAAACAAGTGTTAAGCCTTGTAAAATTCCCTATAATTCTGCCATAGGAACAGTGCATAGTCCAATATTATGAACAAAACCTACCTGCCACCTGCCATCAGCATCCCGAATCACACCTGCTGATGCCGCAAGCCCACCATCCTTGACCGAACCATCAGTATTGATCTTCACCCACCCTTCTGGAGGCCGCTCCCAAATAATATAATGCTCAACAGTGCTCCGGTTGGGACGCAAACACTCCAATGTCGTATGAGCAGAATGGTAGTCCGCCACTTACTGGCGAATGAAAGCCAGGCGCTAAGGAACTGTACTCTGTTGAACAATTCCAAAGACAAAAATATTACACAATTTTCAAATCCACCAAAGAGAGGCGACGAAGATAGACATCCACTCAACACCATCATTGTTTTTAGCGAACAAGAAATATTCACATGCAACCAAGCAAAGTCAGTATGGAAAAAGACTTCCCTGGGTAGAGGAGGGTGAAGATCTTCCCAAATGCGTTTTGTAGTACTACAATCACACAAAAGCCAAAAGGTGAATCAACGACTCCTCCTCGGTTGAGCATATCGAGCAAAGGGCATTGGTCGACAAATGGTGACGCACCCGCTCTAGGTTAGTGGGTAGACTCAACGGATTCTTTTATTCGTGCTTTTACTTTCACATGTAGGCATTGTTCGGCTCTACGCGCAATTCTTCAAGTGGCTTGGCGCATAGTATTCTCACCTTTGGTCCAGGAGACGGATTGTCTTGTGGCAAATTAAACCAACTCATCCAAGATTCAGCCCTCAAGGCACATGCTGATTTCTATCTTATTAATGAATGTCGGCGCCTTATTCAGCACAATTCGTGACAAGTTCAGTTTGTTCATGTTCGTCGATGTCTCAATCAAGCAACAGATTGCCTAGCAAATTTCGCTCTTTCTTTTGATGTTTTCTTTCAAGAAAATGATGTACCTCCTAGCTATATTTCGGAAATGTTGAACCCCTCGGTTCTTGATGTCGGACATGCTCATGTTTCTTCAATAAATTAGGGCTATAGACTAATAGACCCTCTTTTCACACCAAAAAAATCGGATAGGGGATATTTTATTATATTCGTTATATATTATGATTTTTTTTACAATAACAACAACAACAACTCAATGTAGACCTGCCTCGAGCAGAATCGGAAGGTCAAGATGTACCCACACCTTTCCTCGACCTAAAGATTGAGAGGGTGTGTAAGAGAGGCCTAAATACCTAAAAACTAAGAAAAGAAGCCATGAGAGAGAGAGAGAAGAGGGGGAGAGAGCAAAGCGCGGAGGCATAGGGTGTGGGCCCTTTCTCTCCTCCTAGCCTACTGTTATCGCTCCTCCACCGTAATCGTCTCCCTCCAAAGGTCTATACAGTCTGCCAAGTCCTCTGAAATATCCAACAAGTCAAGATCATGTTTTATAACTGTGGATTTCAGAAAGTATAGACAGAGGAAGGAGAAGAAGTGTATTGTTCATTGAATGAATGAATTCTGTTACAACTAACCACTGTGTTTATAAAGCACATCAGTGGTGATTCTTTTAACTGAAAGCCTTCAAGGACACGTGTCTAGCACGGTCTCTTGTTACAAATATACTACATACTATCACCCCCCCTCAAATTTGGCATGGTTGGAATCAATAATGCCAAATTTGCGTTGAAATTCTTGAAGTTTGTATCCAGGAAGCTGCTTGGTTAGAACATCTGTAGGTTGCTGTTGTGTAGGAACATGACTAACAGAAATCAAGCCTTCAAGGAGTTTTTCACGCACAAAGTGACAATCAATGTCAATGTGCTTGGTGCATTCGTGAAATACTGGGTTTTTAGCAATGTAGATTGCAGATTGGTTGTCACACTTTAATGGAATTGGAGTGATATTAGGTACACCAAGTTCGGCCAAAAGTCTGCTAAGCCAGGACAACTCTGTTGTAGCATTTCTCATTGAACGATATTCAGCCTCTGAGGAAGATAAAGACACAGTGTGTTGTTTCTTTGATTTCCAGGAAATCAATGTATCACCCAGAAACATAACATACCCACTTACAGACCGACGAGTATTAGGACATGGGCCCAGTCAGCATCACAATAAGCTTGTAGATGCATTGAGGGAGAGGAACTAAACAACAGAGATTGATGTAATGGGCCCAGTCAGCATCACATGACTTCAAAAGTGTTATCTCAAATTCATTTGCACCGGTAAGGAGTATGTCATCAACATATATAGCTACAAAAACACAATCTGAAGGGGAATTCTTCTTGTAAAACAATGAATGATCATTAGGAGATTGAACATACCCTTTAGAGCGAAGAGCTTGAGACAATTTAGCATACCACTGTCGTGAAGCTTGTTTTAAACCATACAAGGATTTCCTGAGTTTGCAAACCATGTCTTTCCCTTGCACTTGCAATCCTAAAGGAATTCTCATGTAGACCTCTTCATGTAGATCACCATGAAGAAAAGCATTATTCACATCAAGTTGGTGAATTTTCCAGCCTTTTTTAACAGCTACACACAAAAGACTTCTTACGGTTGTCATCTTTACTACAGGAGAAAAAGTCTCAGTGTAGTCAATCCCTGGTTTTTGTGTGAAACCTCGAACAAAAAGGCGAGCTTTATACCTTTCAATTGAACCATCAGACTTATGTTTGATTTTATACACCCATTTGCAATTGATTGGTCGTTTGCCTTTGGGTAAAGAAACAATATCCCAAGTGTGGTTCATATCTAGAGCAGAAAATTCAGCAAGCATAGCATCTTGCCACTCCTTGTATAAAGAAGCTTGTTTATAGGATGTTGGTTCAATGGAAAAAGGAAAAGGTTGTGGACTGGATTGAATAGGAAAAGAAACAGTTGATGTCAGGGTATGACAACAATAAGAGATAGAATCATGTGTATGAGCATGACACACATAATTTTTTAGATAAGATGGTGCAGAAGAAATTCTCTGAGATCTGCGCAAGACAGGTGGGAAATTTTGTGATGGAAGTGGTAAAATGGGATTTGAGGTAGAAGGAGTTTGAGAAATTGGTAAATCATCAAAGATAGGAGGAGATGGAGGCCAGTTTGGTTTTGGTAAAGATGAATTAGTATAAGGAAGTATATGCTCATGGAACACAACATCTCGAGAGAAAATTACCTTGTGAGAATCAAGAAGAAGTACTTTATAAGCCTTTTTGCCTAATGGATAGCCAAGAAACAATGTTGAGTGTGCTCTGGCTTGTAATTTGTCACGACCTTGCTTAAGTGTAGAAACAAAGCAAAGTGATCCAAATACTCTCAAATGGGAATAATCTGGTTTTTTCTGATACAACATCTCATAAGGACTTTTCTGTTGAAGAACTGTGATGGGCAATCTATTGATCAAGTGGACGGCTGTGAGAGCAACATCACCCCAGAACTTTGTTGGTAGTTTTGAATGAAATAACAAGGCTCTTGTCACTTCTAGAATATGCTTATGTTTGTGTTCAGCTACCCCATTTTGTTGAGGAGTAGCTGTGCAACTAGTTTGAAGAGTAACACCAATGGAATCAAGATATGCATGAGCTGTTTGGCTTGAGCCCAACTCTAGTGCATTATCAGTTCTGATGGTATGAACTTTGGAAGAAAAATGCCTCTCAACATAAGCTAAGAAAGCTTTGAGAATGCTGAAAGCGCTGCCTTTGGTGCTTAAAAGATGAATCCATGTTGTTCTGGAATAATCATCCACAATTGTAAGGAAGTACTTATAACCATTGTAAGTAGGTTGATTATAAGGACCCCAAACATCGATATGAATGAGTTGAAAAGGCATAACAGTTTGTATTGCACTAGAAGGAAATGGAAGTCTGTGCATACGAGCTTTAGCACAAGTAAGACAAGGTGTATCAGGAATACTACTATCCAGTTGTACAAAACACAACTGCTTAAGCTTGGAAAAATGAAGATGACCAAATCTGGCATGTAAAATGTCATAAGAGACAACATTATTAGCTAGAACATCTGTACTATCAACAATATTAGAGCTAGAAACAGAATGTAAAGACTCTGTATGAAGCTGATCTGGTTCTTGTAAGATGTAGAGGCCATTAGAGACTTTACCAATCATCAAACTCTTCTTCGAGATTAAATCCTGTAATACACACTTATTGTGTGAGAAAACAAGTTGGCTGCGTAGATCAGCAACTAATTTGGATATAGAGATTAAATTGCAAGTGAATGACGGCACAAAAAGAACATCATGTAGCATCATCTTTCCAAATAAGCAAACTGATCCAGATTTTGTGACATTCACAACATGGCCATTAGGAAGAGTAACTGTGATTACTCGAGCAATAGGTACTAGATTTTGTAACAAAGCTAGATTGCCAGTCATGTGGTTACTCGCACCAGAGTCTAATATCCAAGAAACAGAAGGATAACGAGAAGTTTCAAGAACTTTACCAGCGAAGGCGGCAAATTCAGTGTCCTAAAAAATTCCTCTAGTTGTAGGCTTGTCAGAGATCAAGGCTAGAAGCTTCTGATATTGTTCCTGAGAAAGAACTGGTGAAGAGTTGGATGAAGTACAATCTGCTTGTCCAGCAAAACTCTTAGAAGATGTGGAAGACGTATCACTGGATTTCTTGTTGCGAGGCTTGTAATTGTCTGGAAATCCGATGATGAAGTAGCAACGATCAACGTTATGATTCGTCTTTTTGCAATTGGTGCAATAACGCTTCTCATTCTTTGTAGAAGAAGCACCAGAATTGGAAGAAGCACCAGAATTGGAAGATGATCCAGTAGTTGAAGACGAATACTTCTTCTCTGTTTTGGCAGAGACGTGCATAGAAGATGACTCAGTCATGATTTGAGACGTGTTGTGTAATGATCTCTGTTTTTCTTCATGAATCAAGATTCCATAAGCAATATCAAGAGAAGGTAACGGAGTCATCATCAATATGCTACTGCGCACAGTCATGTATTCTACATTGAGCCCCATAAGAAAATGCAACAACTTCTGATTGTCTTCATATTCCATGAGCGCTCGAGCGGCACCACATGAACAAGAAGGAGCATGACGAATACTGGCCAATTCGTCCATGATGATCTTCATCTTCGTGAAATAAGAAGAAATTGAATCTGATCCTTGAGATAATGAGATCAATTCTTTCTTCAAAGAAAACATGCGCGCGCCATTGAATTTGCCAAATCGACTTTCAAGCTCGTTCCAAAGGTCTTTTGCGAGATCTGTATAGTTCACAAAACTCTGAATTTCTGGTGATAAACAATTGATTATCCAGGCGACAATCGTATCGTTGCACCGCTCCCATAGAGGAAGATCAGCATGTCTTGCAGCTGGCATAGGTGTAGATCTAGTAACGAGACTCCATTTGTTCTTCGCCGATAACGCGCGCTTCATAGATCGCCTCCAATCTCCGAAATTCGCACCATCAAAAGTCCTGGAAACTAGAATCAGTCCAGGATGATCAGATGGATGCAGGTATAATGGATTTGAAGGATCCATGGTAGGAGAAACAACTGGATCTGGCATGAATTGCGGAAGAAATCAGGTTCGAAGAACCCTAGCTGATACCATGTGGATTTCAGAAAGTATAGACAGCGGAAGGAGAATAAGTGTATTGTTCATTGAATGAATGAATTCTGTTACAACTAACCACTGTGTTTATAAAGCACATCAGTGGTGATTCTTTTAACTGAAAGCCTTCAAGGACACGTGTCTAGCACGGTCTCTTATTACAAATATACTACATACTATCAATAACTTCCCTCCAGCTCTTCTTTTTTTAACTAAAACTTTTTTTTGTTCGAAATTTTTTAACTAAAACTTTATTTGTTAATACTTTTTTTTTTCTTCAGAACATTTTCCTTGTACGATATATAAAAGCGTCGCACATAATTAGCTAGCTAAAATGGAATGCTATAGTATTTTTTATTATCACGTTTGGATTGAGGAGATCGTCCTGATTTCATGAATGAATGATTTAATATAACTAAAACGGTTGGTTTATCATAAGAACTGATTCAAAGATATTAATATCGATAATTTACCTCTAACAATGGATTATAATAATAGTCCATCGTTATAATAGTAACTTGCATTTCGACAACGACATTAATCATGTTTTTGAAGATACTGAACAACAAGATTAAACCTGCCCACCAACCATACACAAGAAAGAAAATCTTTTACTTGCCTTTATATAATATAATGTATAATCATGATTCATATCATTACATATATACTTGTCAAATATATATGTATATGGACGTGCGTGGTCGTGGCACGACTTAAAGACCAGTTTTGAAAAAAAAATAAAAATCACACCTACTAAGAAATTAAATAAGGATGACTATATATGATAAAATTATTTAACTCAAACAAAACGAACTTAGAGAAACTAAATTCGAACCTAATGTATATAGGTTATGACTTATGATCGTTTTGGTGCATTATCGATCGATGATGAGGACTTATATAGCACTAAATTGATGAAATTAGCTAGAGAGGGAAAAATGTACGAGACCCACCAGTGTCTAACTCGATCGATCATATCATATATAATTATCTAATGATATGATTATGCAATAATTTCGATGTAGTGAAGGTACATAGTTATGACATATATGAGATCGACCAAGTTAATACTACCTAATTTCAAAAGAGAGAATAGAGTACGTCAATACCTAACTTGGAGAAATATCGAGCGAAGATATAAAGTATATCAATAATAATATAAATAGAAAATAAAAAAATAAAAAAATAAAAATCATTTGATTCACGTTATATCCACGAACTAATGAACACAACAAAAACCTAGCTAGCTTTTATGATTCTCGCCTTATCGGTAGTCTTTTCACATTTATCAAATTATGGCACATCTATATGGAGATCGATCAGATTGAGCGGGTTGAATGGGTCAAAATAGATAAGAGCGGGTTTAATTTATAATTTAATTACACGTCATTTCAAATTAATAATTCTACAAAAAGTAAATAGAATTGCATGGGTCAAATGAATCGAAAAGGGTCAAACAGGTCAACGTGTAACCCAACCGGTAAACCCGCAACCCGGTCACATGTCGACTTTTTTTTACGGGTCGTCGGATCTATGGGTTGTTGGTCGGGTCGACCCGTTGAACAACCCTAATCCCAATTGTAGTTGACCTAAATCTTTGGAGCCTCATCCGTCCATAAGGATGTTCAAGGACATCCCACTTCCTGTTAGGGCCCTCTAATCCCTTTCCTTATAAAAAAAATGGCAAGAGGGTGAAAATGGGCCAACAAGCACAAAATGTCTGACTAGATTAGCTTGATCCACCAAGAACAACTCCAATCACCTTGCATGAATTTGACAAGTTGAAGGTTGTCACCCTCAATCAGTATATATGTGGGGGATGCCACGTCGAGTGATCGACCTCGAGAATCTCCTAGCAAAGAGAAATGGATTGAGTCATCAACATAGAATGTTTGTCTAGAAGCACACCGTCGAAGTGGACTATCGTTCCCTGATGATTGTGAAGGATAAAACCGAACATGGACAAACCATCCATGTTAATTGCTCCATCAAAATTCAGTTTAACGTAGTTCTATTTGGGCATTTCCCAGTTGAGGTTTGTTCTTTTCTCCCCACTTTTAGTTTCTCTATTGGCAAAGTGGGATGGGTAAGAAACTTGCACATTGGATCTTGCAATTTTCCAATCATATTTTGTTTTCGTATGAAATCATAGATATTCGCTTAGGCATTCTATTTTTGGTTGTTTTTGGTATCAAAAGTGTAACACCCCCTTATTTACCTTGGAGGTATTATCGCCAGAAACCCCGATTAGAACTAACCCAGGATTACCCAAGACTTTAACCGGACAGAACATACTAGAACAAGGTAAAAGAAACCATTTAAAATCTAACAAAATTAAGTAAAATAATACAGCGGAAAAACAAGTAAAAGGTCTTATACAAACCTTAACTTAAAAAGAATAAATAAATAGAACAACCTTCTATTTGAACAATGTCTTTAAAAAGTTTTCCTTAAGTTCTTAACTGCTTTCACACCTCGCTTTGCAACAACTTAACCAAGAACTTCACTCAAGTATAGCCATTGGAAACCTTTCTTCAACTTCTGGAGCTTTAAACTTCTGAATCTGCCTCTTGAATCAACTTCCAAGAAGAACCTGATGTTTCGTATACCAACGGTGGACACTAGCCGACCATACAAAAGAAAAGAAGATGGACGGGTTAGTCTAATGAAAGACTAAGCAAGCGGAGAAACTAACTTGATTCTTATGGTTGTAACTAAACATATTGGCATCCAAATCCGATTAGACTCGGATTATGATCCAACAGTTAGCAGTCTTATAGAGAATAAGAAGGAGACTTGCATAATCAAGAGAGAGAACACCACCGCTTGTGGTTCCTTAAGAAGCATAAACGATTAATGGAAACTTATACTAACCACACAACATTCACAAACGTCTTCGACGACTAATGAGCTTAACTTCATCAAAGTTTGATTAAGAATCATTCTTAATCAGGATCAAGAATGGTTATCAAAAGAACTAACCATTCAGTTACATTAGCGTGTCTATCGCACTCTCTTCACTTTATGATTTTAACATTTCACATTCATTTTAATATCTTTTAATTGACCCAAACTGCTGTCGATAAACTTCTTGTAACTGATGTCGTCGGGGTGAGAGGGCCTATTTCATCCGTGACCACATGACCTACATCAGTTCATTTTGCACTTGCCTAGAGTGCACCATTGTCCTCCTCCAATCGCGGAGCGAGACATGAGTCATGACTCCAATATTGGGATAAGCTAGCAAGCTACGCCCCCAATACAGACTTTGTTATAAAGAGGTCATCGGAGACTCGGCTCCTACCCCTGGACTACCTATTTTGCAACAGTGTTTCAGCACAGGACCACTAAAGAGATGTTTTGGAGTCTAAACTCCCATCTCTAACTATTTTACTCATAACAATGTCTCAGCATGAGACAGCTAATCATACAACGGTCCTAAGTTCAGTTCTAGCGTAAAAACTGAAATAACGACATGGTCGTTATTTCTAACAAAATAACAACCTATCGAACTTTATTCAACATACAAATTATTCCCAACATGAGGATTAAATGGAATTCAATTCCTCATTAATAACCATAACGCAAGAGAGAATCGTCCACTTGCCTTAGAAGGCGTGCTCAACGTCCTTAGTGACTCCAACAGTAATCTTAATCACCCTTCTGCCAAATATAACAAAAGGATTTCTCAACAACGAGCACATGGATACTCTTCTTAGTTGTATACTCAAATTCTATAATTACCTAATCGATAAACGACTTGATTTCGTATATCGACTTATAACAAATCCTTAGTTATCATGCTTTAAGGAGCCATATTGGCGAAATTATAACTAACTAACCGTTTCACTTTTGAAACAATTTTCTAAATAAAAATTGTTCATTAGTAACGGTTTTTAAAGGTGACCAAATCTCGGATCATACTGATTAACAACGAATCCCGAGTAGTTATCCAAAGTCCTTTACCTGCCAATCGGTATCAAAACTTGTATTCACTATAATTGAAGATCCGGACGTCCGTTTCTCGAGCGGTTTGAACCTGTGGAACCGTATCAACGTCAAGATTATAAAAACCATAAATTTAATTAGCAAAGCGGAGCCGAAAGGTCCTTACGGTGGCTCCGTAACCAACCCGCTAATTAATTTCGATCGTAATTACCTTCACTTGAGCCCATGGCTCCTTCGGCTCGATAGTGGCTCGATCCCCGAGCCCAAGGGTGGTTGGGTGTTGCCCGGCGGCTGCTCTCGCAGTGGTTGGTGGTCGGAGTGACTGGTGGTCACCGGCGACGTCGCAGCGAGGCAAAGAAGATAACCGGCGGTGTAGAATTCTTTCCTCCCGAGTACGTCGCTCCGCCTGATTCTTCTACTGGTTCTGGTTCCTCTTTTGCAGCAGCCACGAACCCATAACTAGGAGGAAGAAGATGAGGTGGAGGAGATGGAGGTGGACGGGGCGGAGAAGATTGCCGGCGGTGAAGAGTTGATCGCCGAGTCCGTCGCACCGTCCTGATTTCGCTCTTTGGTTCCTTCCTCTGTTGCCATTTTCCAACCTCATCCAAATATGCGTACAATGGGAGAAAGAAATCAGCTTTCCTCCCTCATTAAGCAAACAAAAGTCGGCTATTAAAGGGATTTCCCGTTTCGGAACGGGATTCGCGTTAAAGCGGTAAAATTATGTACCTCGGATGGAAAAACTTACTAAATACAAAACGTCCCGTAAATTATGTAGACCAATAAAACCAATTTTCCATGATTTTATCTTGCTACCTTCAATTTTTAAGGCTTCCGTTTCGTATTTTGAAACCTTTACAATACATAATTAAAAAGACGGCTTCCAATAAATATTCTTTTTCCACTTAAAAATCCTAGAATTCACACCGATCCATAAAATCATTTCTTTATGATTTTAGGATATCACCAAAAAATTTCTAGGACTTAAATTCCAACAAAAATATTGGATTAAGCGTTAAAACGGACAAAGAGGTTAAAATGATATCCGAGAAAAATTCAAAAATATCCTTAAAAACCACAGTTATTACAAAAAGCAGAAAAATACATGCATAAACGGCTCCCTAAACTTGTGCCCCGTAGTCACTTAGCTAGCACTCTATACTTTAGCCCTATTCGATTGAACCCCTATAGTTGCACTTCGCGACCTATTGAACACCTGCTCGTAGATGTGGCAAAGCGCGTGCAATTTAAATGCAATTGGACTCTTCTTTGAGCGAGTGAAGACGCTAATGTGACATTTTTTCTTCTTTTTTTCATTTTCTTTCCTCTTTTCTTTTCCCTTTTCCCTTTTCTTTCCCTTTTCTTTCCCTTTGCTTAATTTTCATGGATGAGTGTTTCAAGAACACCCAAATTCATTTTTTGAAGTGAGTTTTAATTAGGAGTTGGATTTGGGATTTTATGTGGATGTATTTGGGTTTTTGATGAAACAAATGATATGCAAAAATAGAGATGAGATTCGGGGACCTTCTTTCATATTCTTCTTCACACATTTCTCTCACCTCCTCTCTTGGCTTCTTCAATGGAAGCTTATACAAGGTTTTCAATTAAGCATTAAATTTAAGCAATTTGCAATCAAATTATGGGACAAACATAAATTCAACTCAGATCTACACATATCTTCAATTAATCTCAAGATTCACAACCATAAGAGTATGAATTTTAGATCTGAAAATTATGGGTTCAGGAACCCTAAAATTTGAATCCGGAAATTGCTTCAAAAAATAAAAATCTATCATGCTCCATCAACCAACAAAAACAACATAATGCTAGATCTAAGCAATAACATGATTCAAGCATTTTATTCAAGTCTAAAAAAATCAAGTATCTACGCAAAAGCTTGATGAGGAAGATGAGTTTAAATTTTTTTATTTTCATTTTTTATTTCTGTTTTAATCTTTTTCCCTTTTTGCTTTAATTAAAATTAATGGTGTGGCAAATACATGGCACCATCGTGGCAAAAAAATTGCACACGTACGCGCGTGTATAATACACGTAAAAAAGTCTTAGCGAACATGTGTTCAATAGGCCCCGAAGTGCAATTGTAGGGGTTCAATCCAATAAGGCCAAAGTATAGGGGCTAAGTGACTAATGAACACAAGTTAAGGGGGCGTTTATGTATTTTGCCTATCAAAAGCCTTTGAATTCTTAGAGTACCAAATACACCACCAGAATAGATGAGCCATTCAAATTTATTTTGAGATGTCAAAGACCTAATTTTCTCAATGTAACACCCCTATTTTACAACATTGGGTATTACCACCAGTGACCTCGGACTTTACCGTCCAAAGTCACCCAAGGCTTTTAGAATGATATAGAACATTATTAAAATGCGGAATAAAACATAATACATAATGAGAAAAGGTGCTCCCGAGGGAGACTTGGTTCTTACAAAACATCTTACATTGTTTTCAAATATAAAGTTGTACGGAATTGAAAGGCAAAACCTGCTTGTCCTTGCAACGTAATGAAACTAAAGTAAAATGATAGAAAGGTACATCTTGAAAATCCTTGTTCTTCCTTCGTCTTCACTTCACTTCACGCCTTGTTGGGATTCCTAGATTCTGACATAATTCGCGAGGGGCGAGAGAATGCCAGGCAAACATGCGGGAAAGAAGAATTAGTCTAGGAGACTAAGCAAGCGGGAAGGGAACTTCCCGAGGGTATTTCGGTAATTTCAATTATTGTCGAAGAGATAATAAGGTTGTGTTTACGATGGGCTATATGATAAGTCTTGTTTATGTGGAGCTTTAATGGTTCAAAGGAGAGTGTATCTTAGACGAAGATAACTCGATAAGCGATAGAAGAGCTACTAGATTGTAGACTTCTTTAGAATTTCAGAAGTGTGTTGGGAACGTTTATTAATTCATACAAGTAAAAACCTCTCGCGCCCTGAGCGGACCGAGAGCCGGATCGATCATTTGAGACCGGTCCGGTTTTGGTATCTTAAATGTGCATTCGCACTTATCTTATATAGTGACGAAAGATATTCGACTTTGTTAACGATTTTTTTTAATAGAGAGTGGTGGGACTCGGATAATCCGAGCCACCCGAGGGAGAACTTCAATTCCCCGGCACTTAGCTAGAGTGCGCACAATCCCTCCTTGCAATCGGAGCGGATGGAGATCATGATCCCGAAAGTCGTATGGACGTACGACTTAGTAAGGTTATAGAGGCGTCGGCTATCCCGCACCCCTTTCTAGTTTATTCAAAGTAAATCTCTGAGCGAGACCACAAGCAATCAAGATAATAACTACACTAGCATATATAATCCTATTACGAGTATATAAAGCAACCATGCTAACAATGGGTCGTTATTTCTAGCATTCGATATTTCCTAGGTTCATTTTTATTGAGACATACAAGTCGTTCCCAACATCGAGAAATATCATGTAGACGGATATAAAAGGGCACAAGGGAAAATTCCACTTGCCTTAGCGTAACGGTTTCTTACGAACAAGCTTTGACGAACTTAGGCGATTTCCCACTACGAGCGAGGATTCCGACCTATCGACACGGAAATTTTCGAAAGGCTTAAGTCGTGATTTTCCTCCCAAGGTTTGGATTATCTCTTATAATATTTTATAAGAGAGTTTGAGATTCTAAATTATTATAATAATAATTTAGAAAGTTATTTTCCTTAAAATAATAATATTCCTTTATTATTATTTTGGTTTTGTAATATCCTTATTATTCCGTAAAACCTTTATTAAAAATAATTATTAAACTAATTATTAAAAATTATCCTTTTTACTTATTTATGATAAATAAACTATTTCTCTCAAATTTCCGATTATTCTTGGGTGAACCTTAGAATATTGCCTCCCTTATCTAAAATACTTTATTAATATATTTTCTTAATAGAAAAGTATTTACCTACATAATTCTTATTAAATAAAATTGTCATGCCTATAGTTCCTCTACAAGGAAGTTTCCATAACTAGAAGTTTCTAAATTTCCTTATAAGGTAACTTACCTAAATTATTAATTTAGTCCTTTTATAGGAAAAAGGATTATAAATATCCACTTCATAAATTTAATCTATTAATATAATATTCTAGTTTATAAAAAATAATTTCTTTCTTATAACTAAAAGATTTCTTTTCATCCAAGACACTTTACGCTATAATAATAACATCCTAGAATATTTGTAATATCTTACTTAATATATTGAACCTAAAGTTTATGTCTTGTGACAAATCTCTACACTTAGAGGTTATTAAAAAAAATCCTATCTTTCTTATAAATGACTTTAGTAATATTTTCATTAATAGTATCATATTTTATAACTAAAAATCCCATGCTAACATATGTTATTTATAGTTATTTTTATAATATCCTAATAGTAACTCATATATTGTAATGACTTTCAAACATAAAGATGTGCTAAAAACCTATTTTCATTGAGTAAAGAATTTATTCCCTACATCTATTCATTATAAACACTTTTTATTATTAAAACTTCTATAAATTGGCCATGCAATAGTTTTTATTTACTAGGGACTTTGTTATAAATTCATATGTGAATGATAATAATACTACTAACTTACTAGATAATGATTTTATTTAATCAACCTTTTATTTTTAAGACCATATAATGTGGCACTATCTTTTAGTCTAGACATGCATAAAATTTCTAAAGTTCTAATTGATCTTCATAATCAATATAAATTTGGTATGCTACAATATTTTATACAATCTATTTATGCTTCTAATAATTGCAACAAAAATTGATCTAAATGTTATAGTCTTAAGTTACCAAGGTAAAACAAAATTGTTTCTAGTTTTCAACTAACAAGATCTCCCTCACATATTTTTACTCCTTAATTTAATTAAATACTTTCTAACAATTTATAAAAGCCTTATAATTTAAAAATACATAAATTTGGATAATTATAAATTAGGATAGAAATATACTTTGAGTATTCTGTAAATTACAGAACACTGGAGGAAGGCAGAGGAGGAGGACCAACGGGCAGGGCGGCGCGGCCAGGAGTCCGGCGAGGGCAGGAGGCGGCACGAGAAGGGCGGCGGCGGTCCGGTGGTGGTGCTCCGGTAAGGGGGCGGTGGTCCGGCGGCTCCAAGGAGAAGAAGGAGGGAGTTTAGATGGTGTTTTTGTGGTGTTTTAATGGAGAAAATTGCCTTAGAGAGTGGCTGATTTTTTAGGATCACTAATGCCTTGGTTTAGAAGATAAAAGAGAGTGTGAGTGTGTGAGAAGATTGGATGAATAGGAGCCTATTTATAGGCAAGTTGGGTGAGCCATGGATCCAAGTCATGGTGGATTCACCAATGGTGGTGGAGGAAGTGATCACCCATTGGCCTTTGGTGTGTTTCTTCCATGGTGATGAGGGGTGAGGTCATATGGGAGGTCAAGCAAGCAAGAGGGAGGTGGAGGAGGCATGCAATGGTGAAGCGTCAAATCAACTTTGACTTGTTTGAAGAAGAAGAAGAATATGAGAGTATTTTATTAAAAGAGGGGAATTATGGGTAGTTAAGTTACAATGGCATGGCGGATTTTGTGTGTGGGCGTGTGGGATGGGATTGCAAGAGGTCTCGGGCTCAAATCCTGGCTCTTGCATTCTTTTTACAAAGCTTGTAATATGATTTTTAGGCCTTTATGCAATTTATTTTATAGAATAAATCCAATCTCTAAAAACATTATTTTTATTTAATTCTCTTTTTATTAATTTATGCCCCATTTATTATTCTATGCTCCTCAAGTTATTTTGTTGAATTTTATTTAATTAATTCATTCTTAATAATCTCTTTTAAAAGGGAAAAGTAAAAGTCATTACGATAAGTAGAAATTCTCTTTTTATTTGGAGAAAAAAAATTTATTATCATAAATATTATATTATAATTCGGTCTACAAGTTCTTGGAATATCGCGGATATTACACTCAAGAATTTGGTTTTTTTTTTTACTTTTCAGGTTGATTCGGTCAATTATGTGAACACTTTTGGCGTTGATGGATTTTAGAGTTTTGTATGGGAACATTATAATAATATATGTGGTGTATTGTCACATACCACACAACCTTGAGGGATAACAAAAAAAAGTTATATGTTAATCTCTTTTTGATTAGTAAGCCATTTCATACGATTTCCATTTTTTCATAGGAAATATTTTATTTTTAGTAGAACATTCATCTTCCAAATCTATTTGAGATGGAGTTTTCTCTCTTTTTTTATTTTTATTTCATTTTTATGAATCGTTTGCATTTTAGAATGAGTTGAGTACCAACCATTTTTACTAAGCCTCGCATATTCGAGATTTATTATGTAACGATTTGTGAACCTTTGTTTGCCACCTCAGGACTTATTACTTGTTGGAGTTTATTTAAGTCCCACGTATTGTCATTTAAGAGGTATTTAGAGATGGGTTCCTCCATATTAATATTTTGTGTGGAATTTGCCTCCCCCCCCAAAAAAAAGAAGAAGAAGAGGTCACATAAGCTTATGAGTTTGCCCATTGCCAATTTGCCATAAGATACTTTGTTTCTTAGTAGGGATGCACATGGGGGCGAGACGAGGCGGAGAATGCATTCCTCATCCCAACCTTCTATTATGCCCTCCCATCCACGTCTAATCTCCAACGAGCAATGAGATGGGGAATCCCCGTCGATTATGGGGTTGTTAACATGGCTCTATTTATTAAAAAAAATCAAACTTGCAATTTAATATTTTAAACTTTAAAATGTTCACAAATATCAAATTTGAATAACATTAAATTAAAATATCATTCTAAAATTTGTAGAGATGTATATAAGTTTTAAAATTAAAAACTATAATTATATTTTTTTCTCTTTATATTTTATGATTAAAATAATATATTTTGGGTATATATAGAGGGGATTTGGAGCGGATACTACCTCTTCCATCCCCGCCCCATTTCAAATTGGGGATATTAAATTGACCCCATCCTCGCACCGTTAGGGGTGGTTCTCTCCGGGTCTCCGTTCCCACTTCCCACATGTTTTTTTTTATACACCCCTATTTCTTAGTGTAAGTGAAAAGATCATCCTTTGTGATGTATTTTTCCGTTGCGACGTTAACTTGATGTTGTCAGGATCCGTAAGGATCTTCCATAGAGGTTTTAATTGGAGGACTTCGTTCATCTATGATCTATCTCATTTGTTTTGACACTAGACTTTTTGATTATAGGGTTACAAATAAAATTTTAACCGATAAGGAATTTATTGTTATTGTCTTTATTTCAAATAATTTTTTTTGTTAATGTTATTTTTTTAAGAGTAATTTTACTGTTTTAGAAAGTTAGAACGATTACATGACATGATCAAAGAACATAAACACCAACTTAATTTGAATCAAGATAACTCGAGTTCTTATTATTCCAAATTTCAATTTTCTTTTGATTTAGATCGGTTGATAAAGTTGGGTAATTTGTAGCCATACCTTTAATTTTTGAGCCTTGCACACATAAATTTCAGAAATTTTGAAATTAAGGTTAAATCAAAGATAGTTCATGAATAATTAGTTGGAGCGTGGCCCCCGGGTTCTATATGTACATGTTTGTTTTCTGTCCGATTGTAAAAATGGATAGGTTTGTATTTAATAAATATCACATCCACATAAATATCAGCAGCAATTAAATTAAATAGCCTCAAATCAATATGCACGTTTCACCTCGTAACTCATTAACCAAGTTTGGGACCATGAAGATTAATTGTTAGGTTGGAGATTAGTGGACAGACATTTTACTATTGATCGACGTTGAGAGAATGAGAGGGGTGAATAGATTGTTTATAGACATTTTTTCTATCTTTCTTGTACAAAGATATATACAATTTAGGGTAAAATATAGAAAACTATCCTTATTTTGGAGTGTTCACAAAAATCATCCTGTATTTACAGGATGATTTTTCTATAAAAAAACTATCCTTATAAGACATGATGATTTTCTATTATGCTCCACAGACATGATATATTGCCCTTCCTCTCTTGATAAACACCCTCTCTTGATAAACACTCTCATGGAGATCTGGTTGTGGAAGTCCGTCTTGCGTATCCGGGACGAACTTAAGAACAAAAAAATCGCCCTTGGTGGCGTTGCAACAATGCTCGCCGAATTTGCCAAGACATCTATGACTGTTGGAGAAACAAACAACAAAGCGTTACTTGGGGTAACCTCATCTGGAAAACCTTCATTATCCCCCGGTGTGCCTTCCTTGTATGGCTTGCTTCTAGAGATCGGGCCCCAAATCGCGCCAGGCTGCATAACTTTGGTATCACCCAATCTAACCTTTGTCCTCTTTGTTATGCTGCGCAGTAGACCTCCTGTCACACCTGGTTTGCTTGTGGTTTTTCCTCTTCTGTGCTTGATTACGTTATGAAATGGACTGGTGTTGGGATTATCCTCGATAATTTGACCGACTGGCTTGCTTGGTTTGCCTCTAGCAAATTCCAAAAATCAACCATCTTCCAATTTCGTATCACGGCTTTTTCTACAACAGCTTATGTCATTTGGCAGCATAGAAACGCTGCTTGTTTTCGGAATGAGTTACCAGACACTATGTTTTGTGCCTACAATGCTATCCGGCTCACCAAGGCTAGGTTCCGGGCCAAATGAGGGACCCTAGAAACTCCCTTCGTTCATGGCTGAACTGATTCCCTGTTCTGCTACTGCACCTGCTATCTTGGCGATGCTTGGTTTTCTTTCTGACTTTTGTATCTTGGTGTTGTTGCTGGCTGTTGATGTTACTTTGCTGACTGGCACCCTTTTTGACGTGATGGACTGGAGATGTTATCTGACCTGTGGAATGGCTTAGCGGTGCCATTCTGTTGGCTCGCGCTGCTTGTTGTCGTTGATTTGATCTACGTTTTGGCTGGCCTCTACTGATGATAATGCAATGCCCTTTGCTGAATTTTTTTCACTGATTTTGCTGAATTTTGTTCACTGATTCTGCTGAACTTAGTTCACTATTTTTGCTGAATTTTGCTCACTGTTTTTGTATTGAGCCTTGCGGGTTGCTGCCGGATGTTGTGCTGAATCGTCTTGCGAGTTGTAAATCATGGGGTTGTCCATGATAATGCGAGTCCTTTGCTTAGTTCATCTAAGCGCTTTTGTGAATGACCCTTTTTTTAACTCATTGGAAATTTACCTTTTTCCAAAAAAAAAGACTAATAATGACTACAACTTTTTTTTAACTCTCGTTGCCAAAGTCTTCGTCTCACCGAAGGTGCATCTTGCCAAGGTTATCAAGATCGGGATTCTAGGTTGAATCGTTGGAGGTCTTTTGGATCGAATCGTATGATCGGATCGCTGAATCGTAAGATCCTACATTATAACTAAAAGTATGCAAGAATAACCTAATAGATTGTATATTTTGTTCTATATGAAGTAAGAAAATGATGAACCTTATTAATTTGATTATTAAAAATGTTGTATGATGGACTAGTCAACTATTTTAATGGAAATTATACGTTAATCATAAAATTATTAATAATATATAGTTAAAAGTGTCATTTTATAGGATCGTTAGAATCGTTTATAGGATCGTTAAAATCGTATGTAAAATGGGGATCGGATCGAGATTGTATTCTAAATCATTTAAGAGCCTACTCCAATAAGATCCTACTTGGGATCGTGGATCGTTTCACATGTTATGGATCATAGGATCGCTAGAATCGTAGAATCAGATTGGGATTCTGATAACAATGCATCTCGCTAATGTATTTCTTCCACTTTCCATCAAACTTCTTCCCTCTCGCTTGAACACCAATGAGCCATGGAGGTTTGTGATTTTTTCCGATTTTTTTGTTGTTTTCTTCCATTTTAAAATTTGCCTCTGCTCTTAAAAAAACTTAACCCCATATTAACGTTGTTTACAATTTACTAACGGAATGGGTATGTGACGTAATAAGTAATGACTTTTGGGTTACCACATGAAATATACATAACTTTGGTATATCGTGTGAATTTTGTAAAATCTGAGGTTACCGTGTGAAATATCCGTTAAAAAAATTAAGAATCTTTCTACCAAAAAAATTAAGAATTTTTATTAGAGCTTATCATTTTTCTTTTTATTGTATTTTTTAAATTAAATAAATTTTCGAGCTTTCCCCCTATGCATTAAGCCATGGGTGCTCATATCTTGACCCCCGATTTTACTGAAGCGAAATTACACTAGGCAATGTTGTTGTTGTCGTATAATATATTCTTTGAACACGTTATAAGAAAATCAATATAAAATACGTGAGACTATTTTTTGAACCTAAGGGCATGTCTTAACACATATCACAATATTTCAAGGTACTTATGAACAACCTTGTAAATTAACTTATTTGTATCTCATGACCTGCCATAATTCGATCTAATTTGACCTATAATCTGATTGAGCTGACCTAACTCGTAAAATGGTACTAGTAACATAGATCACTTATTCGATCTAATTGTATTTTAAAATAATTATATTGATAAGTAAAGAATAAAAAAACTTCAAATTTTTAAATTGAACCAAACGAGCAAGCTAGTTGAGGTTTTTGTCTAAGTACGCTCTTTGGTAGTGAGTTGTGAGTGTATGTGTGAACATATAACTATCTCATTTTTTTTCGGTCACATACATATACATATGCATCGTTCTCTAGTCTCTACTTATTTTCAAATGCCAAGGAAGAAACCGACGTAATAAGCAACCCAAATAACACCAAAGGGTGGGCGAAGAGGATATTGTACGTGGTCGGGCTCAATTGAGTACACTTGGTACGGTCTCCATTTTCTTATCATGGCTTCTTGTTGATTCGGCTTCAAAACCCTATCTTGGAGTGTCTTGATATACAATCTTGGGACGTGATTCGACTATCTTATCCCGTCTTCTTCTGTGAATTTAGTCGCGACAATTGCTCCAAATGAAGGTAAAGCAACTTCTCCTTAATGTTTCCCTCTAGACCTCAACTATGCTTACACGAGTGTGCACTCAGCACACCCAAACCCGTTACATAGAAAAGTAAGATCTTATAGTGTCGTATGAACCCCAATCACACTAAAAGGCATTGTTCTCATATAGGAAACAATCACTTGATGACACTAAAATCACCAACACATACATATGATCATTTGTTGGGGATTAGTTATATATATACTTAGGGTCTATTTGTTATGTACTACGAAAAGCTAAACTGAAAAGAGACAATTCGAGTTTAAATCGATGTCGTGATACATCAACAAAAAAAATTCATTAAGCTAATCTATTATAAATTGGTGAAATCTTAACCCTCCACCCTTCACATAGGCGCAAAAATATATATTATTCATTTTTACTCATGTATCGCAACAACAAAGTAAACTAAATTTGTTTTCTTTTCGTTGTCATTTCTTTAGTGCATAACCAAAATACCCTATTATTCACAATACACTAAAATTAAACTTGATAACTTTCAAAACTTAATTATCACTCGCTCTAACTATCATAGACTTTTTTAAGTTCAAGCAATATCCAAGACATGGAAAGAGACATTATTGTTGGATCGTGACGCGTTAGTAACAAGTCAGGGAACTAGTGATGTTCCCTGGGCAGCGGAAATAAACAATAAGAACACGAAATTTAGAGAGGAAAACTTTCTGTCCGACCAACAAGTCGTAGAAAGAAAAAACCTCTACCCCTGAGACTTCTTCTCAGAGGATTTTCAATAGAATACTTTTATTAAGTTTCAACGATTACAAGGCAAGTCAAGTTCCCTGGTAACTAAGGCACCGACCAAAGTTCAACCAACTAGACTTCTACAACCCTAAGCGTAAACCTAAGACAAAGTAAACTACTGACTTACTTGTGGATTTTTCACCGGAAAAAGCCACACACTCTTACACTTGAAAAGCTCTCTCTTCAAGTTCGTCGTCTTCAACCACTCGAAAACCACACTTTTAACCCTAGCTAAACCTAGCTATTTATAAGATAAGTTAAGTCTGATCTCACACGTAATTCTTGCCTAATTACGCTGATATTCCACTTAACAAATCCCACACAATAAGGAAAAGTATTGTTTGTGATTTCGTATCCTCAATCATGCCGATTCTTCCCAAAAACCGAATGATCTCGGATTTCCCAAGATAAGATCGTGTGCAGATTGATCTTATCTTCTCTTTTATCTCCTTAAGCAACCGCCTACAGCTGTAAATCTTCGTAGAAGATCGCTTGCAGAAGATATGGTAACTTGCCATTTATAGAAAGACGCGTTCCTTCCGAGACGCGCTTCCTAAATCTGTCACTCGTTCCCTCCATCGTTCATCACGATGTTCCGTCACTTGTGACCATGTACCTGTTTTCTTGAAACACTTACATGTAGAAGCAAGTTATATTAACTAGGTTTGTTATCATCAAAATTAAGAGAAATCATGGAACAACCATTCCAACAATTATGCATAATATAGACATAGCTATTTAACTCTTTCACTGAAGTTTAATTTGCACTTTAAATTACGATGTCAAGGAATCAAATTTGTAACACCTTTCGTACCTCTGAAGAGCCAATGGGAGAAATAAATTCAGGCACAAATTAATATTTTCTTCAAATGAGTAGAGCTACATTTTTCGGCAATGGGTTCACTTGTGAAACCATGCTCTAAAACATCTGGCATTCCCTGTATTATTTTTAGTAATTATTAATTAACTTCAAATTTATCTGCGGGCTTAATGCCTCAAAGATAGTACCTATAGATCAAATTTATCGTCAGCCCTTCCTCTTTCAATGCTCTCTCGGTTTCTAGCAGGTACATGCATGTCGAGTCGAGCCCTTCTTAGACACCCAGCAAGATCGTCATTAGCCCGATCATGAAACACCCTTGAGCCAACTTCAAGAAATTATTCGAAGTTCTAATCGCTTGACTAGACGTTTTCGGGTATCTAGTCAACATTATATTATTTCCTTTCTATATTTTTGGTCGAAAATTATTTCCTTTCTATTATTTCATAGAAATACATAATCTCTTTTCCTATAATCAAGATTTTAACCAACTTTTGCACATGATCTAAGACAATATTAGTTACTAAGGCTTTTCTAGAGTCTGTACTTAAAATTATATAAAATATATAGCCTATATTAGAGATAGATCGTTCATCCATAAAAGAAGCCGATCAATCAAAAATATATAAGAGGTTTGACTTCTAATAGTAAAAGTTTAGGGGGGCAAAAAGAAGCTCTTTTTTTGGGAAAAAGAGTCGAAAATAGTAATAGAAGCTCTTAACCCAACATCGATCTTAGTGATCGATAGCAGTACATAATTACATACTAATTCAGTATTATAAAAGTAGAGTCCGGTTTAGGTGCGAATGGACGCCCATGTGCGAAATAAGAAAGAACAGAAGCTGTTGGATTAAGAAAAATTAAATGCGCTGATCATTTCACTTAAAAGGGGAAAAAACGGCACGGGCGAATTATTGGCGAATTATTCGCGTATTTTTGAAAAAAACGGAAATAGGACACGCACCCAGATTGTTCATCAGTATTGTGGATTTGTTCATCAATAATGTGGATTTGTTCATCAAAATTGTGATTTTGTTCATCAAAACTGTGATTTTGTGCATAAATAAACTATTGCTTGTGCATCAAAAATCTATTATTTGTACATAAAAAAAAACAATATGTGTATCAAAATTACATGCAATATGTTCATCAACATTGTGATTTTGTTCATAAAAAAACGAAAATATTTGTTCATCGGTTTTGGCATATTTGTTCATCGGTTTGTACATATTTGTTCATTAGTAACATCAATTTGTTCACTGGTTTATGCATATTTGTTCATTGCCTTTTTCACATAATTGTTCATTACTAGATGCATATTTGTTCACTAGTAACCTCAATTTGTTCATTACTATATGCATATTTGTTCATTAATAACATCAATTTGTTCATAGCTAAATAAGGCACAAGCACACCTAAAACATAAGAGTATAATAATGAACAAATAAGGTTATATCCATGAACAAATAAGGGTATATCCATGAACAAATAGGGTATATCAATGAACAAATAATGGTATACCAATTTGTTCATAGCTAAATAAGGCACAAGCACGCCTAAAACATAAGGGTATAATAATGAACAAATAAGGTTATATCCATGAACAAATAATGGTATACCAATGAACAAAAAAGAAGTATACTAATGAACAAATAATGGTATACCATGGGTATATCAATGAACAAATAGGGGTATATCAATGAACAAATACGAGTATATCAATGAACAAATATGAATATATCAAAACTAATTATATGTGCATAAAAAAACCACATAATATTGTATTCCTACACATAAATAAGGTTAAAAAATAAAAATAAAAATTAAAAAAGTTCGAAATCAATGAACAATGTTATCAAAAACTCAATGCACAATTAGTTAGTATTGATGAACAATTGGTGAATATTGATGAACAAATCGCTATTTCTGATGAACAAACTGGGCGCGTCTCATAAAAACGTATTTTTCGAAAAATTCGTGAATAATTCGGGAAAAATTCGTCCGTGTCGTATTTTATTGAAAAATACGCGATAATACGGGAAAAATTCGCCCGTACCGTATTTTATTTTTTTTAATGAATGTTTAATCAGAGGCGTTGATTTTTTAAAATGAACGATCGAGATTTATTCTTATTTCTCACACAGACGCCCATTCACACGTGACTCTTTTTCATAAAAGTAAGTTATTATAGACCACCACATGCATGCAGTTTAAGATCTCCATTGACTTTAGCAAAAATAATACCCCCTTTGTAAAAAGAATACTCCCGTTTTAAGGAGTACGTATTATTCTAGAAAAGAAAATCGATGTATGATATTGCAATTTTGAATTTATGATTGATGTAATAGACTAATTACTTCCACTCCCATGCATATTAAAAACCCTACAATATATACAACAACGATCGAGACCGTGCATAAACATACTAGTTTAGCTTTTCATATAACCAAATTTGTGAAAAATGTACATTACTTAAATAAGTCAAAACAAAACATGCCAACAAGCAGGAGGCGTCAAGCGTAGAGTCTAGTATAATAGCACATTTTGCCCTAAAATCTTTATAAGCCCGTCTTAAGTTCGGTCGTTTTCGATATACATCACACTGAAGTTTAACATTTTTATCAAAACGACACAGTTTTTTTTATTCCACGACAACGTTGTAGCCTTGATTAAATGTACTCGCTCTAACTCGACGAACCCTAATATATCACGTAATCTTGATAAAAATAATATTTAAAGTCCTACAAAGAATCTATTGGAACTACTTAATTTTGATTATTGGAAAAAAGAAACACAAAATTAACTAGTTTAAATTTTAAAAATAAAATTTAAAAGCTCATCCAAAATGGTGGGCTAGACAAATGCAAAATTAAGACTCGATCTAGTACAATCTGAATAAACTTTCCTCTTGGGTATTGTTGGGCCGTCTAATCCTTGGGCCTAACTCAGTAATAAGGAGCCCATTACTCGACAATATCGGAAGAGGAGAACGACGACGTGCGGAAGAAGCGTTAGTGACGGTTTTCTCCTTAAAAGCACGAGCGAGATTTCCGGGATCACTAGCCGGTAGAAGGCAAACGACGCATTGAATGGAGTTGACTATAAAAGAGCAGGAGAATGAGGGGAGAGGAGTGCTCTAACCTACTGATTTACAAATTCTTAATTAGTTTGTTCTAGATATTGAAAGACACGAGTGCCATTGTTTGAGTGATTTCATCGTGTAAACCTGCAACAATGCAATCACACTCTAATTCCTTGATCCCGAGTTCATATTTCTTTCTTTGTTTGTTCGTAAAATCGTTTACTATATTTCTCTATGAATCCAATTTTATTTAAGTTAACATGTTGAAGCTGGTTTTTGGTTAAGGTTCCCTCCTTATAGCAGATAACACGTTAACATGTTAATTTTGTCTAAAACATGTGTATACATAGTAAATATAACGAAATACCATTTCCTACATAGTTGTAACTCAATTGTAATTTAGACGGAAGTGGAGATACAAGTAACTCAAATACTCAATTACAGTCCGGATGAAAGTGGAGGCACTGTCTCCCACTGACCCCACTTGAGTCCGTCCATCCCAACAAGTTTTTTTTTTCTATTTAAAGGAAGCTAACAAGTTACTTATATGCATGTACAAAAGTTACATTAATTTATGGGTTCGATCCATTTCCCATCCTTTATTAATATATTTTATTTTATTTTGTAAAACAATACACTAAAGCTAGAGCTAGACGTCACAAGCTTGATCATGGTCTCATGGGGATAAAGTCATAAAGGCAAAGCTTCAAAATTTCACATGAAAACGTGAACCAATCATTCAACTTAGAGTTTAAAGTCATGGCTATGTTCTACGTACATGTCAACGTGTGCTGTCTAGCCAGTCTGTTTCACCATGGTCCAGCCACCTCCCTCGCTCAATCCAACCATGTTTCCATTTGAGGGTAGGCACTTCTATAAAAACTTCTTAATTAAACTAATATTTCCCATTGACTATATATTCAAATTGCAATGATATTTGCATAGACAAATTTCAATTATATTTGAAAAAGAAGGGAATTCACACAAAGCGGATTTGCTCCCCTTTTGTTTAGTCTCACATGGGATTTGTGGCCTTATGGGATTATTTAATATTCTTGCTTTCCAGAAAGAATTTCTGATTGAAGATCGCTTTCATGGAAGAAGGGGGATAGAGGGGTTCTAATTTCCTTTGAAAGAGAAAGGTGGGTTAAACTATTCCGGGTAAAATTCGATCTATTTAATCTAAATTCAAAGTATTATCAAAATCAATATTATAACACCATTAAGGTTGACTAGTCCATTGCCGAATCATTGATCGACTCGGGTACTATTAGAGAGATTTGCACCCAAATTCTTAAATAAAGGCGCCTCATTCCGTAGACCAATTAGTGATTGATATAGTTAAAATCTCTTCCTAAACACTTATATTGTATTATAATAATGATCTATCCTAAAATGTTTGTGTAAAAATATGTCTTTACACATTAATTTGTGTATGAATGAGAGATTAATATGATTTTTTTTATAATAACTAGGAATATAACTTAGCTGATAATTTTTTTTTTTATGGAGGACACTGTCTATGAAAATCGAATCGAAAATCTCTAGATACTACTTTTAAAGGTTTAACCGTTTGATTAAATGTCTGAAAATAATCTTTGTTGATAAATTTTAAATTCCTAACTTTTTTATATTAATGGGCTCGACCCAATATAAAAAACAAAGGATGACCATAGTTAATGAATGAATACGAATTTACTCGAACTCAAATCCACCAAAAGTAAAATGAATCCCATTATACTTGACCGATCTTAGTATTTCACCATCAAAATAGTACAAATTTTATTTTATGATAAAGCGCTTTGCTTGGAGTTTTCCATGCCTTGTGTTTTACAGCATCCATCCACATTGCAAAATATAGAGGCGGCATCAGTTGATTTGATTTCTCTCTCTCTCTTCAACCTACCACTGATTACAGCAGGCCTTCTTAATAAGCCCACAAGCAAGCAACAGCTCCACCTCATCACATTCCATGAAAAACCTCCCTCAACTCCCAAAAATTATTACTTTTTCCTGCCCTTGCTTGGCTTCACAGGGGCGTTTTCATATTTTTCCAGCCATTTTAGTTCCTCATAAACTTAGAAGCAGCTCTTTTCTTTGCTTTCAATTTGTTGGTTAGGGTTTGCTTCCCAGGAAGGGTAAGGAGCGTAGACCAGATTTTGGTGCCAATATACAAATACCCTTTGCGCCATTTCCTCAATTCCTTTCATGGGTGTGAGCAAAAGAGTTGAATTCTGTTTTTGATATGTATTATACAGATACCCTTTAGGCCATTTCAGCACAATTTTGTCTTCTTCATGGATATGAGCAAAGCAGATGATTTGGGTTTGTTTTGATGTGATATGGGTTTAGGAGCATTTCTCTGCCAAGATCTCAAGTTTGAATTTTTCTCTTAGCATTGTGGTTGGTGAAGCTTCTTTTCTCAGTTAATTGGTTTACAGGTATGACAATTCTCTGATTAGAAGGCTATGTTCTGTAATTTCTCTATTGTTGTTCAATGTAAATTTACAATGATTGATCTTTTCCAGTTTGGTGCTTTGGAGTTTTTGAATATGTGTAATCAAATTTCAACTTGGGGTACTAAACATACATCTTTGATGCTTCTACTGAGAATATTTCAAGAGATTAGACGTATTCTCTTTCTCTGTCAGATGCATTGTGTTATGGGTACAATTAGGAGTTCTTATGTTCTGTGATTTGTCTTACTTTTGTTCAATGTATGTAGCCATCAATCGATCTTTCCATGTGGTCCTTTAAAGTTATTGAACCAACTGGTCCATATATGCTATCAGCTTGGGCCCTTGGCTGCTAAAAAAATGTTTTTAAATTAATGAACATGGACCTGATTTGTCAGTAATGTGAAATTGAAGGAACATGAGACACGGGTGGTCTTTTGTTAATGGAGGCAGTGTCTGTTAAACGAGTGGCGGTTTTCTATAATTTTCCCTTATGTTGATTTTTATCAACTGTATTCTGTGTTTGATAATTCTACTGTCAATTTCATGTAAAGAAACAATACAAAAATAAAGGAATTTGAGACAAGGTGGTCTTTTTTTTGCTAATTGAGGTTGTTTATGGGGTAGTTCTGTGGTGAAAATAGACTATTTAACAGTCTATTTTACAGATGGTTTTGTGTAATTTGCCTTTTAATTGATAAATATCAATTGACTTTTTGTGTCTGATACTTCTATTGTCTGTATCTTGAAATTTAAGGACTTCGTTCGTTTTCTGCAAGACGTGTGGTCTGTTTAAATCAGGGAGCTTTTGACTTGTGAATCTCTGTCTGTTCTGTTTTCTTATATTTATGATAATTCTTCTGGCCTTGACAGCTTTACAACAAAGATGGCATCACTAAGTGCTGCTATGTCAAAGAAATCACTAGGAGGAGTTAAGGTCTGGGAGTTAATAGGGATCCTTGTTGGTGGATTCATTGTGATCATTCTTATGGTGCTTGTGTATTACTGTCTCACCTCCCGTAAGAAGTCAAAGAAGTATAGTGGCAGGCTACCCATATCCCAAATCCCCGCGATTTCAAAGGAAATCAAAGAAATTAGCGTGAGTCAAATTACTCATGATGACTATGCTTATCATAACGGTGTTCTTCAAAGCCTCCAGGAGAAATTCAATGAGAAAGATTCAGATAAGCTCTTGATCCAGACAGTGGTTGAGAAGGCGAAAAATGTAGATGCAAATAGCCAGTCAGATTCATTCACATATCTTGAAAAGGATGCTGGTGGCCAATCGGGAGACGAAGAATATTCTGGGAAATTTAAGCCTTCCCCACGCTCAACAAGTATTCCTTCTCCTCTATCAGGTCTACCTGAATTCTCCCAATTAGGATGGGGTCACTGGTTTACACTAAGAGATCTGGAGGTTGCTACAGAACGTTTTTCAAAAGAAAATATTATTGGTGAAGGAGGATATGGAGTCGTTTACAGGGGCCAGTTGATTAATGGAGCTGCTGTGGCTGTAAAGAGGATCCTCAACAATGTGTATGTTTTTATGAATGAGCTCGCTATAAGTTGTTCTGAAGTTTTCTTTCGTTGTTGGGTCATTGTGGAATGTGGTTTAATAATGTTTTTGTGTATTTCATGCAGTGGACAGGCAGAGAAGGAATTTAGGGTGGAAGTTGAGGCTATTGGTCATGTACGGCATAAGAATTTAGTTCGACTTTTGGGATACTGCATTGAAGGAACACATAGGTATTAAGCTTTTTCTAGACCAAGGGAAAAATTAAGCTTAGTTTATTGGAAATGTGTCTTTGCAGCACATTATTTGCTCAGTTTCATATAATTGAACTAGAATCTTTTTTTCGAATTGCTTATGCTTATCTGCAAATACATATAGGTTACTGGTCTATGAGTATGTCAACAATGGAAACTTGGAGCAATGGCTTCATGGAGCCATGAGCCATCATGGGTATCTTACGTGGGAGGCTCGAGTTAAGATTCTTACGGGAACTGCTAAGGCGTACGTCTCTCATAACTTGCTCTCTATTGAAATGATCATATGATTATTTCTATTTGGTTTTTTAATCATCATGATGTTTTTCCAGCCTTGCTTACTTGCATGAGGCCATTGAGCCTAAGGTGGTCCATCGGGATATCAAATCAAGTAACATACTGATTGATGACGAGTTCAATGCAAAGGTTTCTGATTTTGGCCTGGCAAAACTATTGGGTGCTGGGGAAAGTCATATTACAACTAGAGTCATGGGAACCTTTGGGTGAGTGCAGTTTCCTTATCATCTATAATATTTCTGTCTTTGTATCAACATCCTTTTGGTTTAGATTTTAACTTCCATTTATTAGCCTGTACTCTGTCTGATTTTGGTCTTCATTTTTTATAGATATGTGGCACCAGAGTACGCGAACAGTGGCCTACTAAACGAAAAGAGTGATATTTACAGCTTTGGCGTTCTTCTCTTGGAAGCAATTACTGGACGGGATCCTGTGGATTATAGTCGCCCTGCAAATGAGGTACATAAACTATGCAAGAACTATTTTACCCTTAACCTTTTTTTTTTTTTTGCCAGTTCTGAAAGTTGATGATTTTGCAGGTAAATCTGGTTGACTGGCTGAAGAATATGGTTGGAAACCGACGCTCTGAAGAAGTGATAGACCCAAATATTGACACTCGGCCCCCAACAAGAGCCTTGAAAAGGGCTCTTTTGACAGCACTGAGGTGCGTAGACCCGGATTCTGAGAAGAGGCCTACTATGAGCCAGGTTGTACGAATGCTGGAATCTGAAGAATATCCTATACCTCGCGAGGTAACGTTTTCAAACTTTTTCCCTTTGACTTAGATGCACAGCTGGTGAAGCTGTCACTTGTGATTTGTGAACTGATTTGCTGTCATTTGAACCTGCTTAGTCCTTATTTTGAAATGCTTCACAGAAATCAGTCACATTGTACAAATCTACTACACCAGGAAACTACTCATCTTTTTCTAAGAGTCTGAAAGTTGTTCTAGATGGGATTGAAAAACTTAGGGCGTGTTTGGTAGGAAATAACATAGCTGGAGAGGGAAAGGAAAACAAACCTATATATTTTATAGTGGCCGGCTAACTAATCTGGATTACATGTGTAGTTTCAATAGTCAATTAGCGGAAATGAGAATCAAAACCAAAAAATGAAATATGAGTAGGTGAACCATAATGAATAAAAAATCATTTGGTTTCTCATTCCTTTCATTATTCTCTCTATCTTGCCAAATAGCCCTTAATTTTGCACCTTGTATGAACATCATTTGTAGTTTTCACTAGTGCTTAGCTTGGCCTCTGTAGTTAAATCCTCTTCAAATTGTTTACGAAAATTTCCAGGACCGAAAGCACAGAAAGAGTAATGCTGAAAGCTCAGACACACATCAAGATGAAAATTCCAGTCCACATCCTAATCCTAAATCAAAGAGCAAGACAAGGGCATAAAAAAAGGTCATCACAACATCAAATCCACATCCAGGACTCGAGAAACGCCTCTCATGAATCTCAGCCGCCGTTACATTCTTGCATTGCATCTTGTTTCTTGATTTCTCCACACACAAAAAAAGGAAGAAAAAAAAACTGCATTGGCTTCTTTGATCAGTATATAGTTGCTTGATCCTTAGTTTGTGTTACTGCCAGAGGCAGACGGGTTATACGACAGCTTCATATAATTGGTATAGATTGCAACCTGCTTGTTGTACAGATTTCCTAGATATAATATAGGGTTTTGGTTGATGAAAATGCCTAGGAAGAAAAACAAAAACAGGATGAAAAACAAATGCTTTCACTTGGAATCCTATTGTACTTGTACATTTTGATCATTGAATAATACTGTGTGTTCTTCTATTGCTTTGTTACAAATTTACCATCCCTGATGAAGTGGGTTAAACGATAGTATTTTTTTTGGTTGTGGCTGTTTAGTGGGAAACTATGAAGTTCAAACCTCTACGGCAAGCAAATGATTATCATATGAATATCAAAATAAGTGTCTGTCTTCCCATGTGAGATGCCTAGAATTGATTGTACTCTATTTTTAAAAAAAATATCCGTTATCCACATGGTTTTAGTCCTACTTTTAAGAACAAATCAGCTTGAGCACATGTTCTTTTGGAATTAGTCTTGCATTGTCATAATCATTATATCTAGACAAGTTGGTTAAGTTGGATAGATTTGGATTAGTATTATTTGCAATTCAGGGTCACTGATTGAGAAGAGGTTAACCATAATTTTAAGTAATTTGGAGATTGGGCTACTTATTTTATATTGGATTATTTTCGATTTTGAAGTGATTTAAAAAGAAAAATGTTAGGTTGATTATCATATTTATACCGATGAATTTCATGTTTCTCGTCATACTTGTCAATCCAGTGTAATTACGCTTTGAATGAGGTCTTGGGGGGTTAAGATATACACACCTTTATTTAAGAGATTTTTTAAGAGATTTGAAAGAATGCTTTCGGGCATTTAGTCAAGCAGCTAGAACTTCATGGTAGTACTATGAGGTCTCTGTTTCGATTCTCATGGGCAGCGCCCTCGCCCGAAAAAGAGATTTGAAAAAATGTTTTTAAAAAATGCAAAAATGGCAAGAGCAAGATTTGAAAAAAAAACTCAATTTGGCTAGTAACATGTATGATGCCTTCTACCAAAAAAAAGTAACATGTATGATGATGAAAAGTTTCTCATCATATATGTTAATAATTCATCTGCAAGTGCCTAATTATTCCTTGGCACTAGTTGAATTCCCATACTATGTACGGGTTTTGTTTAAAAATATGTTGCATAAATAAGTTGTTTTTCAAATTTACATAATTTAAAAATATATTAATGTTTAAATTTTGAAATGCCTACATATTAGGAATGTTAAGTATTTATTATTTTAATAAGTATAAAAAAAATTGGTTAAAATATAGTGGGACCCAAATTATTGATAAAAGTAAAAATTCAAAAATACCAAAAAATGACACATAAACGAATTGAATAATAGGTTGACATGTGGTCAAAAGTCTTCTTCTTTAGTATATAGATAGATTGATGATATACCTGCAATTTAGATATTGTATAGATAGATATATAAATATTGAAATCAAGCATGAGCATTATGTAGGGTTTGTCAAGATGACACCATGGAACAACAGCTCTTTCTTGTCGGAAGAGTTGCATGTACATAATACAGTCATACATGTATATCTGTAATTGGAGAACTTTTGTAACAAAGAACAATTCTAATGTATTATTAGCAATAAATATATGCTCGCAAATGATTAAATAATTTAATTGAATAAGTCTTTGATTAGTTGTCGGTGCATTACGTGAAATACTAAAACATCTTTCTGTCCTGCACCACTTTTTTGCACATAATTGAATTTGAAGTTGAGAATTATATTGATTCTCTTCCCTGTCCATATATCTGGCAATTTGGGACTTTATCTCTCCACTCCAAAATTTCAATTGGATTTTTCTTAGAAATTTTAGCCCAAGTTCTGAATAATCTAAACCTCAATCAACCCAAATCCGAAAGCCCAGCTTAATATATTCTGAGGGGCAAGAAACCCAACTTTAAAACATCCAAATCTATATCTAGAAGTATCAAAATTTGACTTACCTAGTTCAATTTGAGTATTTTAGGGTTAACTTGAAGATCTTAACCGGAAAATTGGGAATACCTAATCCAGTAAATATCACAAAATGCAAAGATTATCTGATGCAATTAATAGCATTGTCTCTCCACTCCACATGTGGGTGAGTGATGATTAGAGAAGCGTATTGGATGGGCCATCTTCATGAAAAGGAACTAGTGGTTCCATTTTTATGATCATTTTCTCTATAAAAAATAATTTAAAATCTCTCACCCACATTTCATTCCATGTTTCAGATCATTACATTCCAATTCCATTATATAAAACAAGTACACGCAGACGAGCAATTCACCAACTTGAATACTCACAAGAAAAATCACAACCGGTAAAATAAGTGAAAAAGGCAGCAGTTCAATTCACAAATGGGATGCATCAGAATGAGAGGCTGGGCGTGCATTTAACAATGGCTGAAGAGCCTTGACGACGATGCTCATATTTGGTCGGAAATCGGCTTCGTATTGCAGACAAAGCGCAGCAACAGCAGCAAACTATATAAACCATTTCCCACAGATAAAAGAACAATCAAGAAAACAAACCAAAGAAGCTCAAAAAGATTGTATATCTTGTTATCAAGTATACTATAAGTATAATGTTGGCAATATTAAGCTTGATTTATTACCTTAGCAACTGCCTTGGGTGGATAATCTGATCCTAATCTTGGATCAACACAGTCCTTTACCTTATCCTCACTGAGTTTCGGAGTTGCCTGTCATAAGGAAACTAGTTCTATAAATCGATTCAAACAAATCATTCATCCTTTAAATTCAAGGAATGGAGGAAATATGTATTATTACCCATGTTACAAGACTTTGTTGTCCACGAGGTAGGGTATGATCGACAGGTTTGCGCCCTGTCAAAATTTCGAGCAGAACAACGCCAAAGCTGTAGACATCGCTCTTAGAACTCAATTGTCCAGTCATTGCATACCTAATATACATTGAAACACAGGAAATTTAGTGTACAACTAGGAAATCTTTAAAACTCAGATTCATAAAACGAAGTGAAAATGGTAATCTTACTCAGGAGCATGGTAACCGAAAGTCCCAAGGACACGAGTGGAATGAAGACGCGCTGATGCATCAGGGGCTTGATTTGACAAGTCGAAATCAGCAATTTTAGCAACGTCGTCTTCGAATAGCAAAACGTTGCTCGATTTGATATCACGGTGGATAATCCGAGGCTTTGTTTTTTCGTGTAAGTATTCGAGCCCTCGTGCGGATCCGACAGCAATCTTGACTCTTTGTGACCATGATAGAACTGGACCAGGCTGAGCTCCTTTAACTCCTTTCCTTCCTACACATATTATTCAACAATTTAATAACAAAAGTAGTTGTTACTAAAAAAGGCAGCAAATTGTTTTTATAAAATTTATCATAAAAAAACATAAACAATCACTAACCATGGAGAATATCATGTAGGGATCCATTAGGAGCATACTCATAGGCAACAACTCGAACGTTTGGCTCAATGCAATATCCAACTAACTCAAGAACATTTTCATTTTTAAGTCTTGATACGAATGACACCTGCATTCATGTGTCACACATTTCATACACATGAATCACATAATAACATAAACAAATAGTAGCTACAAGTGTAAACACATTTTATCACCTGTGATAAAAATTCTTTCTCAGGTTGCTTGCTAGAATCGAGTTTCTTAATGGCAGCTGCTTTCCCACTTCTTAGCACGCCATGAAAAACTTTCCCATAAGAACCATCTCCAATCAGCGCCTTTGTTCCAAAGTTGTCGGTAATTTCCTTCAACTCGTCCACTGTTAGAGCAGGAACTGAAGGAGGTTGATATTTCACAAACTCCGTTTCCTTGGGTTCATTCAGAGTGCTCTGCATACCTGCATAGTGTCCTACATCATAAAAAATCATTCAGAAGTTCAGTATAAATGTAGCCATAAACGATATATCTCTATAGTCTCAGCTCAAAAAAATTGTATACCTGCTGAAGCATGTGTAGGATAGGGACGATTGTCAGCAGGTTTGTGGAAATCGTCATCATCATTGCAACAGCCAAAACAACTCATCTTTCGTCCGCCTGAATAAAACAAACTAAATGAGCCAAACAGATGAATGAGAGAGCATTGAGCAAGCATTCTTTCCCCATTCCCCATGATCCGAAGCTAAGATTCAATGAGCAGTTATATTTTCTAGAATCATTTCATAAACTAGCCCTGATCAATTTCATCCAAGATACAAGTATGTCATTCATCAACTGAATGAATTTCCTTTAGCACGCCTTACTATGTAGTTTATCCATGGATCACAGTAAAGCTTATGCTTTGTTTGGGCACACAAATTAGAATGACAAAGAAGGGGATAAATTATGCAATAAAAGGAGAGCTTTGCCACCGTTCTCAAGAAAGCAACACATCTACCCTAGATTCTTTCAGTGATTGTTCATAATGAAGACAAAAAATGAAATTGCCCTTTGTACTTTAACATTTTTGCAGCTTTCCAGTTCCCAAATAGCAAAATTAGTGGCAAAGGTGGCTGTTTTATTTGTGAAAATTGAGATTTTCATGGATAGATTTCTCCAATTTACACTCTCACATATGAAATTCCATTCAGAAGGACCCAATTCACTTCTGCTTTATCCTAAAAACCCTAAAGGTATCAAATTCTAACTTGAATTATCGGGCTTCATACAACTAAGAATTTCTGAAGATTCAATCGATACCCATAACATAATTGAGCATGATCGAGAAAGTTCATCGCTGCATCTAGCAAACAAGGAAGACCCAGATAGAAAACCAGATTTTGCAACAAAACCGCAAAAAATTACCTCTTTTGACAAGGAAAGTATCTTCAAATTACACCAGATTACGCACGAAAGGGAAGAAATCCTTGAAGAAAACAGCAAAAGAGAGCGAATTCAGGCGATTAAGCTGACCGAATCCTCCGAATTGGAGTCCTTGTAGAGTGTTCTTTACGCCTTTATTTTGTCTACCAACTCTTCTGTGTAAATGAGTAGACTGCAATAGTATGAATAAGGATTGGAAAAAGAAAGAAAAATTCCACTTAATATCTAATCAAAAAAATGGTTAAAAGTCAGCTAATTTGGTCCACCAATCTTTGGTCCAAAATCCAAATACATACACTCCCCATACAAAGAAATCATAGAATATAAAAATCATAATTCTTTTTTTAACTTGTGATAAATTCATCTGATCGGTTTTAAAATTGTACAAAAAAGACCAAGTCATGGTCAAAGCACACCTAGCAAATTTGTCCACCCACCTTTATGCAACTTGTTCCACAATGCTCTTAAAATATCTAACCACCTTAACATGATAAATGAGTGGATTAACTCAACTGAATTATGTATACAGGTTATGCGACAACTACAAGTATGAATACTATCTAAACGACGTTCATATATAGGCATGGTAATTTTAACCGCCGATATAAGATAAAATTGACCCGAAAAAATAAGTGAACAACCGCTGAAAAAACCGGTGAAATTGGGTGATGGGTGATCAGGTGGTCACTTCACCCGACCCGACCAGATTTGACCAACCGATAAGAAATGTAGGAATTTCTATCCCACATCGGAAATTATGGGAATAAATTTAAACAAACCATATGCAATCTCGTCATTTCCATAATACGAGTAATTAATATTCTAAGACTTAAATACTATTTTTTATTAACAATGACCAAGAAACCTACATACTCTAATACGAATCGATAAATTTAACAGTCATGCGATAATTAATCTAATATACAAGCTTAATAAAATTCTAATCCAAAATTATATGACAATTAAGCGTCAATGCGTCATAAATAAATTAACATTATAGTGGCTCACCTTAATGATTTTAGCGCTCCGTTTCAAATGAAAACAATTGTAAAATTTATATTTTTTCCCTAATAAATAAGTTATTTTATTTTTTAAGTGTCCAATTCATTTATTAAAGAAAAATGTTGTTATCGAAATCTATGTATTGGTTGAAAATGTAAATAGAATATACTCTAAACTAGTTATACACTTATACCCGTCGCGCCATGCACGAGTATATGAATTTAATACTTAATTTATTTAATGAATAATATTTTAATTTAATAGAAAAAATTTATATAAAATTTTACAATTATTACAACGTGAGACGAAACCAAAATCATTAACGTGAGTCCCATAACCCCGTATGATTTGGATGACATAATGATAATTTATAAAAAATAGATAAAAAGACAAAATATGTAAATTCTTGGAGTTTTTTAAATCAAATTCAATTTTTTTAAAATATTTTAAATAAAAAATTAAAAAAATAATTAATAGGAAAAGATAAAAAAATATGAATAAAGATTGAATTATTTAAAGATAAGTTTGTTTTTTATATTTACATGAATAGGCCAAAAAGGAAATTAAGGAAATGATAATGTAATTTTTTAAAATTAAATTCAATTTTGGCAAGCAATTATTTACATATTAAAATTTTTACTTTTATTTTTTTTATCAAAATTTAATTTAAGATAAACTTTTACCTAAATAGATAAAAAGATAAGATAAAATTGTTTTTCATTATTTTTAACTAAAATTCGAATTTAAATTTTTTTTTCCACATAAATAGATATAAAGGAATTTAATTAAAATAAATAAAAATAAAAAATCTAAATATAAGGTGGGATCAGAATCAACTTGGTGGCTCGAAAATGTATAGTTTTAAGACGTAGTTATAGATAGATTATGGATATCTAGTTTCAGCAATTTATTGTTTGTGTAAATTCTGATAATAAATATATTTAAGCTCCACCCAATCACAAAGACGAAATAATTTATACATCTTGTTTTATTCGTCACAATATGATTAACGTCACAATTTCGATTATACTATAAAGTATATTACAGCATATATAAGTGAGAATTTATACATTTGAAACTGGACAAGTATTAAATGGCTGCAAGTCTGGAACAGCCGAAAAAATAAAGAATCTGCCGATTCTGACATTCAACTGCCTCCATGTGGTTTTACTATAATACCCTTGCTACATATATACACTGGCTATGCTCTTTGCCACTGCATTAATTTTCTCTCTTACGAGTCATAACAGTCGCCGTCGCCGTCGCCGTCGCGCGCCGGTCTCTCGCTCTCTTTCTCCTTCCACCTCTTCTGCTCTTCATCCCTCCGGCTAGAGGCCGGCCTGTAAGCTTGTAAGCTTTTCAGCTGCTTTTCTTTATCGTATTTCGTTTGGTGTTTTTGTGTGTAGCCAGATCTACGGAGGTCAGCTGGAATACCATAGATCTGGAAAGGCTTACCGATATTGATGTGGCTGTTAATTTGTACGGTATTGTGTTGGATCTGTGTTAGAAATTGGTAGAGTTTATGAATTAGAGATCACATTGTGTTCAATTTCTTGATTTCCGTTCATGTTGACTCTCTCGAGCTGGGAAAAGCTTTCGAGCCTTTACACTGTGGTCTAGATTTTGGTTGTGCTGAGCTACATCGTTTTCTTTACAATTTACTTGAATTGGTTAATTGATGGATCGATTTTCTATTTTTGGAAAACTTGCAAGTATAATAGGGGATGTGGTTGCTGGATTAAATAAGGAATAGGTATAATAAAATCCGATTCTGATGGATTGGTTAGTGGAAATGATTCTGCTTTATACATCAAAAAACCCAATAGGCTTAGTATCTCTCTCTGCCTCTCTATCATTTTCGCTCCATTCATTCTATATTGATGAGCCAAACTTTCCAAAGTGTTTGACCAAAAAATCTTGTATCTTCAATTATTTTTATGAAAATATTTCAAAGTTACACATGAAGCTACATTACAGTGTTAAATGCATTATTGACTTTCTCCTCTCTTCATATCTTTGGGCCTTTTTGCTGGGGCATCTTGGTTCCCTTTTGCAATGAAAGAGTTATTGAATTTGTAGTCTTACTTCCTACATGGTAATGAGGGAGCATGGAACAGAAAGTGGGTGCTGTCCTGTCTAAGTATACATCTTTTTGACACACATCTAGGTACATATGTAGATATTGCATATAGATTTTGATTTTGGGGAAGGATATGAAACTTGAACCTTATGGTATACTGGTATTGGAATAATCAATTATATTTTCTAGAATCATTTCACAAACTAGCCCTGATCAATTTCATGGGAATACTGGTATCAGAATATTTTTTTTAAGGAGATTTTGGTATTGGAAGATGGAGCCATATGATTGTGACTAATAACTACCTTGACTTGAGCACATAGCTGTTTGTATGATGTGTATAACTTTATGGTAGGACATCTGTTGATTGATGGATAATTCATTAGCATTTACTATACAGCCAATGCTCCACATGTGAAGTGAGGAAAGAGAAGAAGAATATTCTAAGCTGAATCCTTAGATAGATGACTATTCTGTTTATGTTTTTCATCTCTGTAATAAGTTTTAGAATAGTAATCGCGGTGGTATGAAGGAGTTCCTTAAAATCTTACGGTATCATATTTTTTTTCATGTACAGAGGGATGAAAGATATCCTTTAGAAGATCTAAAGATGGAATTTGGAGGAAATAAGCATGCTTTCTATTTACTGTGCATCATATTCTTTGCATGCCGCCATAAGGAGGTTGCTGCTTCAGACAGTTATTTGTTTGATATTGGATCAACATCGAATTCAACAGTAGGAGCCCGAATCTTTCTGGCTGATACCTATGCTTCTAAGTACACCTCTGTACAGCAGAATATTTTGGGTAACACATCTTCTAACTCGGTCAAAAATTCAAACTTACCACTTTACCAAACAGCCAGGATTTTTACCGGATCATTGAAATATACTTTACCAATAAGCCAGACAGGGAGGCATTTCATCCGTCTCTATTTCTTCCCTTTTGTTTATAATAATTATGACATGACCAATGCCAAGTTTGGGGTTTCCGCTCAAGAGTTTGTTCTGCTAAGTGATTTTACTCCTCAGAATACTGCTACCATGAAAGAGTACTTGATCAACGTTACATCAAACAGCCTACTTATCACATTCACACCTTCGGCAAATTCTATTGGTTTCTTGAATGCTCTAGAGGTTGTTTCTGTCCCAGATTCTCTCATTATAGATGATGCAAACTCGATAAGCCCGGCTGGAAACTACAAAGGTCTTACAATGCAAGCATTTGAAACAGTAAAGAGGGTGAATATGGGTGGGCCCGCAGTAAATTATGATAATGACACCCTTTGGCGAACTTGGGTCGCTGATGATGGTTTCTTGTTGAATCCAAATTTGGCTGTGAACGTGACAAATATTCAAGCAGTTCACTATGCCACTGGCCTGGCAACAAGATATAGTGCTCCAGCCTCTGTATATGGTACAGCAAAAAGAATGAACTCTGCAAATGATCCAAAATCGAATTTCAATGTGACATGGGAGTTTGATGTGGATACCGGGTTTCAGTATCTAATACGGTTTCACTACTGTGACATAGTGAGTACTGGCTTGAACCAACTGTACTTTGATGTTTATCTTGATTCCTGGATGGTCTCTCAAGACCTTGATCTTGCTTCTTTAACAAGTAATCTTCTAGCTGCTCCACTTTTTGTGGATTCTGTTACTCCAGAAGCAACCAGTGGGAAGCTTCGTGTGAGTATCGGTCCTTCTAGTTTGACTGGTGTTTACCCTGATGCTATCCTGAATGGTTTGGAAATTATGAAAATGAACAATTCTAAGGGCAGCCTCAGTGGAAATATCATTAACACCTCACCTGGATCAAATAGTAAGAGTAAGGTGGGCATGATTGGAGGTGTTGTTGGTGGTGCTTGTTTTATTGCCATGCTTGGCATTCTCTTCATCTTCTGTAAGGTTCAAAGAAAGAAGCAAGCAGCCCAAGGACATTCCAAGACTTGGATCCCTTTATCTCTCACTGGAGGAAGCTCCTACACAATGGGAAGCAAATACTCGAATGGTACAACACTCAGTGCTGCGTCCAACTTGGGTTACCGCGTTCCATTCTCTGCAGTTCAAGAGGCAACAAACAATTTTGATGAAAGTCTTGCAATTGGAATTGGCGGGTTTGGAAAAGTCTACAAGGGAGTCTTGGGCGATGCTACAAAAGTTGCAGTTAAGAGGGGAAATCCAAGGTCTCAACAAGGGCTTGCAGAATTCAGAACTGAAATTGAAATGCTCTCCCAATTTCGCCACCGCCATTTGGTCTCACTCATTGGCTACTGTGATGAAAAGAATGAGATGATCTTGATCTATGAGTATATGGAGAACGGGACTGTAAAAAGCCATCTTTATGGATCTGGACTTCCTAGCTTGAGTTGGAAGCAGAGGCTTGAGATCTGCATAGGTGCAGCTAGAGGCCTTCACTATCTCCACACAGGCTATGCAAAAGCCGTCATTCACAGAGACGTGAAATCTGCAAACATCTTGCTTGATGAAAACTTCATGGCTAAAGTTGCCGATTTCGGGCTATCCAAAACAGGACCCGAAATTGACCAGACCCACGTCAGCACAGCAGTGAAAGGAAGCTTTGGGTATCTTGACCCAGAGTATTTCAGGAGACAGCAGCTGACAGAGAAATCTGATGTGTACTCATTTGGGGTTGTTTTGTTTGAAGTCATTTGTGCAAGGCCAGTCATAGATCCAACTCTTCCAAGAGAAATGGTAAACTTAGCAGAGTGGGCAATGAAGTGGCAGAAGAGAGGACAGCTGGACCAGATCATTGACCCGAATCTTGCAGGGAAGCTAAAACCGGAATCCCTAAGAAAGTTTGGAGAAACAGCTGAGAAGTGTTTGGCTGACTTTGGCGTTGATAGGCCTTCCATGGGAGACGTCTTATGGAACTTGGAGTATGCGCTTCAGCTTCAAGAGGCTGTCGTTAATGATGATCCGGAAGATAATAGCACAAATATGATCGGTGACCTCTCTCCACAGATCAATAATTTTAACCAAGATGAGGATGGTGGTGATAATTCTGCAGTGAATTTTGAGGGAGCTAATGTTGATGATCTTTCGGGTGTTTCCATGAGTAAGGTGTTCTCGCAGCTAGTGAAGTCCGAGGGCAGGTAAGTTGGTTAATTACTTGATTTGCTTAACACTTTTTTTTAATCATCCCTGCTGTATTTTTAAGTGGAGTTGCATAGGCCAAATGCTTCTTCCAAATTGTTAGAAAAATTTGTTTGTCAGAAAATAAACTATTTTGTATATCATTTTGCTGTTATTTATATTACGAGAAAGTTGATGTTACAAGCATTTTAGATACGATTTTGAATCCTGTTAAAAATTGTTTTTTTACTTTCACAGGTTAAACATTGTGGACCTTTGTGGTTTGTTTCTATACTTGGCTTATTTAACTTGATAGGACTTTTAAAATGTTAACTTGTTTAGTCCAAATTTTGGTACAAAAAGTAGGCAAGGACTCGGAGATGTGCTGACTAATTCCTAGTCCTAGCTATAAAAAAGCATTATAAATTTAGAGCATTACAATTATGCTTGCACCACAGCATTCTAAATAAGATTTAAACTCTGTTAAGAATTGTTCTCTACTTTCATGTTAAAATCATTCTATCAATTTGAAGACACGAGTTTATAACATTAACTCATCTAGTCCAATTCCTAGTTATAGAAATCATTAGAATTTAGAACTTGGAGAAGTGGTGACCAATTCCTAGTTATAGAAATCATTAGAATTTAGAACATTACAACTATTTTTACACCCCAGTCTTCACCACCCCATTAACAACAACAAAAATGACCCAGTGTAGCTTCCCTTACGGGAAATCTGGGGGGTCAGGATGGGGGCACCCTTGGCTAAACGCAATGGGGAGCGACCAAAATTATTGCCTTCTGGTGACCTCTCTCCACAAGGGACCTTGCCTTCACCACCCCATTAAAGTATGTAAATTTCTTTTATTCTTGTGATAAGTAAGACAATTTGATTTGTTTATGCTTTAAATATAGCCAGATCATGAAAAGCCTTTCATACAAAATCCAAACGTCTAATACAACGATGATGCAAGACAATTATTACACACTCATATCATATTTTATGTTGCTTGCAAGCTTCATTTTCCTCTAATTTGAGCAACCCACACTGCAACTCTAATATATAACCAATCTGCAAGTTCTTCAGCAAGCTGGAAAAAAGCATGCCTCCAGCTCCTTCTAACCGCTAAAACTCCAATCACTCCCCAAAAGCCGGTTGCAAAACCCGACATGATGACCAAGTAGAACCACATCCTCTCATGCTTGTCTTCATCTTTATCTTCAACGACTGTGCTTGTTGGGGGTTGGGCAATGTTGTCACCGAAGCAATTCCTTGGCAATGGGTCACCGCATAAGCCTGGGTTTCCCATGTATATGGATGGATCCGGGAGAGTTTGGAGCTGGCTACCGGTTGGAATCTGTCCTTGAAGGTTGTTGAATGACAAATTCAATGTGGACAAAGAGTTTATAGAAGAGATGCTCTTTGGGATTGATCCCGAAAGTTTGTTGAATGATAAATCAAGGGATTCCAAAGATTTCATCTTTCCAATCTCCTTAGAAATTGCTCCCATGAAATGGTTATGGGATAAGTTTAGACTACGAAGGAGGGATAAGCTTGTGAGTTGTGCAGGGATGATGCCTACTAGGTTGTTACATGAAAGGTCCATGTTCACTAGTAGGTGTAATACAGTGGTATACTCTCTTTCTTTTCCTTTTATAACTTCCACTGCGGTCCACTGATTAGGCTTCATTGCTGGTGGTCGTACATCAACCATCTGAGCGACCCACTCACTAGTAGGGATGATGCCTACCAGGACTCTTTGCTACTGATTCAGTTGTTGCAGCTGGTCCCAAACTAACAGCTGGTCCAAAACCCATGCCTCCAAAATGACCAAAACATGGAGGAATATTTCCGACCAAATTATTGCTTGCAAGGTCAATAATTTGAAGTCTGTGGAGAAGACATAGTTGTGGTGGAATTATACCACTGAGCTTGTTCTCCCGTAGTATGAAGATTTGCAAATAAGGAAAATTTGCACCATACCACGATGGAATTTCTCCATGAAGATTATTCTTACCCACATCTAAAATCGTCAATTCTGAACAATTGCTCAAGGATAAAGGGAGCTCTCCATCGAGCAAATTGTTATTCATGCTCAATAATTGTAATGTGCCAGACGTTGTCAGGCTGTTAGGTATATGGCCAGATAATCTGTTTGAAGATAATTCCATACCTAGGATTTGCATGCTCTCCCAACAGTCGGGAATCTTCCCTGACAACCTATTATGGTGAAAATCAAGATATTGTAAGCTTTCTAAGCTGCACAATGATCTTGGAATAGACCCATTAATGCTATTGTTAGTGAGTTGAAGAATCTTCAAAGATGGCATTGCATTCCCAATGTTATTTGGAAGACTGCCATATATCCCGGTATCAGACAAGTCCAGCTCTGAGATCATCCCTTGACTTAGAATCCATTTAGGAAATGGACTGTTCAATTTGCAAGGAAGCATATGCAAGAACTCGAGTTCAAATGGAGGTAGCCAGTCTGGGGAGATATCAATATTTAGAGAGTTTGAACTTATATCAAGGTGCCTTAGACTAGAGAGCTTAGCCAAGTTTGCTTGATGCACAACACTCAAATTGTTATACGACAAGTCTACAAATTCCAAGGACAACAATTCTCCAAAGGATGTAGGGATATTCTCAAAGACGTTATGTGATAGATCTAAATGTCGGAGGGAAAGCAAACTCTCAATTGTTGGCAACTGTCCACTCAAGTTGTTGTTTTGCATATTCATGTACTTCAAATGATATCTACCACACCTTGAGAAGTTAACATGTGACTCTAAGACCTCTTCTTGAAGTTGGTTATATGACAAGTCTAGATATATTAAGCTACAAAGATGGCCAATGGTGTTCATGATCCCACCTTCTACGCGGTCAAACTGGTTGTTACTAAGATGAAGAATTTCAAGGTATCTTTTGTTAGCCAACCAAGATGGAATGGAAGAATGAAATTGATTATTGGAAAGGTCAAGGTTTGTTAAAAAACTCAAGTTTTGTATGAAATGGGGTATCGGACCACTGAAAAGGTTAGCTCTGAGATTTAGTTGTTGAAGGGGGCTAGAAGAGAGAGTTGACTTTCTTATGACTAGGTGAGAATTCCCTAGTCTACACTCAGCCAAGTTTAGCACTGCCAAAGATGGAAGGTTGTGTAGTATGTTAAGACTATCAAGTGCTTGATTCAGGTTAACCCCACTCAGGTCTAGGTGTTGCAAATTCTTCAGCTTGAATGCCCATTTTAGGGTGTTGGTCTCCATTGGCGATGCCCAGTAGTAATCATCTCTAAGATCAAGGACAACAAGTTCGGTAAGATTGCCTAGACTATGGGGAACTTTTCCACCAAACGCGGCATTAGAGAGGTTTACATACTGAAGTTGCCCCATTGACCCAAGGAATTCAGGAATTGGAGAGAGATTAAAGAAATTACCACTCAAGTCTAAGTATGTCAAGTACTTCAACTCAAGTAGAGCACAATTTACCTCTCTAGCTTCTAAATAGGCTAAATAGGAAAACTCAGAGTCCATGAAGTCACGTCCCAGATCAAGCTTGGTGACGTGGCTTGTCAAGTTGTTGCACCCCACTCCTTTCCAGCTGCAACAATCTCCCCCCACCCATGAACCAAGATGGTTTTGATTGTCATTGAATTTGAAACTGTGTTTAAGTTTGAGCAAAGCGTTTCTTTCAGCTTCTTTGCAAGCGAAGCCGGATTCCGTGCTTGCACTGCACACACAAGCTATAAGAAGAAGCAGAGGGATTTGGAATCGCTCCATATCAACCAGAAAGTATATATGTAGGAAAGCAAGGATTGATAGATGGGATATTGAAGGCTTGGATTCCTTGCGTAGTTGGGCTTACCCTTTTTATAGTAGCACAAATTCACAATCATCCTTGTCTTCTTAGTTAATGCATGCCAGCCATTTTCCGAAGACTTTGAAATCAAACACTTCACAATGCATCATTTTTTCTTCCCCCGTCTAGCAAGTCAACAAGTCAATTTCTTCACTCAATATTAATCCTTCTTTGTTGTGTTTCAATTATGCTGAAATCATGTTAATTACAACTGCAGCTTTACAAGCTAGAATTATACCAATTGAGGCGTGATATAACTTAAGATTTTGAGGATTGCGATAATTCTCATTAAGCCCATCCATTCGTCCTTAGCTTGTAGTTCTTATTTATTCTACCATCCAATCATCCATCCTATATAATTTTTAAAATATTTCATGTCATATATATAAAATAATAAGAGGTTTTGGTCGAAAATCACCCTAAAACAGGCCATATTTCACTTAACCACTCACCTAATAACAAATTACTCAAAGCTAGAGCCGTGGATCACACGTCCTTGATTATGCATAGTTAGAGATGTCAAAAGCTGACCAAACTCGCAAATCCGACCCGGACTATACGATAATTTTAGGGTCAAGACCTGAAAATTTGCACCCAAAATCCGAAATAAACCGAACACGAAACTCGTTGGATTGTCCGATTTAGTATATTTATAGAATTTTTAAAATTTATTTTGAAACTTATAATATATTTTGTTACTAAAATACATAAAAATAATATATTTTAATTAAATATTATTATTTAATTAAAAATTGTTTTTAATAATTATAAAAAAATTATATTTTAGACTCGCTGGTCAACCCAATCCTACCAAAAATCCGCAACAACCCGACCTGATTGACATGTGACCCATAATGAAACCGAACCCGATTTAAATCGAAATCCCGAACCCGCCGACCCGATTGACAAAGTTATAATTATTGAGCTTTCAAGATTTCTGGTGGAATTTTCGACATTTGATTTATCAATTCTTCAACCCGCCAAACTTGAATTGCAGAAAATAGCTCAAAATTTCCACGCGAAGTGTCATTCTTCTTTCGATTGGGAAACCTATTTGTGATTTAAGAAAATTCTCCCGTCTTAAATAATGGCAGGATAATGGATATCGTTGTCTATTAAGTTGATTTTTCATCTCTGTAGACTTGGAAGTCATTCAGTCCAAGGCCAGGCCTTTTGTTCTATACAGAGATATTTTGTGTAATTGTTTTGGGTCTTTTATTGAAATAATAAGAGGAGTATTTATATCTGAGAAGTAACCATAATAAGATAGACTATTCTAGGATACAATAAAAGATATGATACTCCTAGAATATATGTAATCTAAATATGGTTAACGTGCCTCCTCAAGCTGGATGACCTTTTCGGGTAAGTCCAAGCTTGCAAACAATGTCAGCGAACCGTGGACGAAGCAGAGGTTTGGTGAGAATGTCGGCCAGCTGCGCCTTCGTTGATACATGTTGTACTCGAAGATGGCCTTTTTGGACGTTGTCACGGACAAAATGATAGGCAATAGCGATGTGTTTCATACGAGAGTGGAACACTGGGTTAGAGCTGAGATAGAGGGCTCCTTGATTATCACAGTATATGACAGGTTTGGGAGAGACTGGAATTCCAAGCTCTTGAAACAGTGAACACACCCATAGTAACTCGGATGTAGTGTCAGCTAACGCCTTATATTCCGCTTCAGTAGACGATCTGGCTATGGATTTTTGTTTGCGTGAACTCCATGAAATAGGAGTTTTGCCATAGTATAGTATGTAACCTGTGGTGGATGCAAACTCGTCATGGTCGCCACCCCAGTCAGCATCGGAAAAGGCATGGAGTGCCGGTGAGATCGCCGTGGAGATGGTGATACCAAGATCAGACGTGCCAGCGAGATATCGAAGCAATCTTTTGAGAGCTTGCCAGTGTTCGGACGTTGGACGCTGCATATACTGTGAAAGCTTGTTTACTGCATATCCTACATCTGGTCTAGTGAGGGATAGGTACTGCAGACTTCCAATAAGGATCCTGTAGTCAGTTGGGGTGGGAATTGCTTCACCAAGATCCTTGCGCAACGGCTCGGTTGTGAACGGCGTAGTAACTGGCTTCACATCATTCAAACCAGCTTTGTCTAGGACGTCCAAGATATACTTTCTTTGCGACAAAAAGAGGCCCGAAGGTGAGGGCAACACCTCAACGCCAAGAAAATAGGAAAGATTGCCGAGGTCTTTGATAGAGAATTTCTTTGCCAATTTACCAATGAGATGATCAACTGAGTTTGAAGAATTGCCCGTGACGATGATGTCGTCAACATACACAAGAATGTAGACAGTGACACCATTATGCTGATAGAGAAAGAGTGAGGCATCCGAGATGGCATTGCGGAAACCAATTCGTTGCAAGAATGTTTTCAATTCGGTGTACCAAGCCCTCGGAGCTTGTTTGAGACCATAGATCGCTTTGTTGAGACGACACACATATGAGGAGCGATGCTTATCTACAAATCCCGGAGGTTGGCTCATAAACACTTCTTCTTAGAGCATTCCTTGGAGGAAGGCGTTGTTTACGTCAAGTTGACGCAAACACCACCCTTGAGATACAACAACCGTGAGAATCAACCGAACAGTGACCGGCTTTATAACCGGACTAAAGGTTTCGGAATAATCACACCCTTCACGTTGGTGGAAGCCCTTAGCAACCAACCGAGCTTTATAACGATCTATCTTGCCGTCGGGGAGATATTTGATGCGAAACACCCATTTGCAACCAACTAGATTTTGACTCGGTCGTGCGGGTACCAAAGTCCAAGTCCGATTGGAACAAAGTGCGTCATACTCAGCTTGCATAGCATGTCTCCAGTAAAGGTCTTTTAAGGCTTGTAAAATTGTTTTTGTCTCTTTTGTGGGAAGGACTTGAGCATTGAGGTTTAATTTTTGTATGGGTTTTCGGATATTGTTTTTGGAACGTGTGACAATTCCTTGGGGAGGGAGTGGGTTCTGGGCTACTGGATTTTGAGGAGGTGGTGGAGGGAGCGGATTTTGTGGAGGCACCAGGTTAGATGACGCATTAATCGGGTTTGGGTTTGGGTTTTGGTTAGGGCTTTGGGCGATGGGTGAGGAATTAGGGCTAGGGTTTTCCGAATTGGAAGGGGTGAGTGCAGGCGCGTGTGGCGACATGCCAGGTGGAGATTCGGTGGAGATGACGTTGGGATTGATATGAGGTGAATGAGGGAGATTGTGTGATTGGTGGGCCACATTTGTATGAGATGAGATCGTTGGCAGATTGGAGAGAGAGTTGTGATTTATGAGATTGGAAATTGGAAGTTCGTTGATTTGATTGTGAGTGGAGAGAGGGAGGGGTTTTGTGGTAGTTTGTGAATTAGGCAAGTCTACGGGGATATTTTGTGGGAGATTAAAAGGATATGATTGTGGTCCTTGATTTATGGGATTGGTTGGACGTGGAAGATAAGATAAAATAGGTAAGTGAATCGGTTGAGTGGGGCTAGGATGATATTCAGCATGTGATATATCCGCATGATTTGGAAGAGAAGATTTGGTGAGAGTTTTAAAAGGAAAATCGTTCTCCAAGAATCGTACATGGCGGGACACAGACTCGATTTGTAGTAGGATCAAGACATTGAAAAGCACTTTGAGTCAAAGAATATCTTAGAAAAACGCATGAAATTGAACGATATTTCATCTTGTTCGAATTATAAGGTTTAATCCAAGGAAAACAAAGACAACCAAAGCTTCTTAATTTTGAATAATCAAAGGTTTGCTTAAGGAGTTTAAAATATGGAGTCTCATTGCCCATTGCTCGAGATGGAAGCCGATTTATGAGAAATACAACATGTCGAAAGGCATAAGGCCAAAACGTGTTTGGTATGCTTGAATGATGTAACAATGCTAAACCGGTTTCAACAATATGTCTGTGTTTCCGTTCAGAAATTCCGTTATGCTCAGGTGTATGTGGAGGAGATGTGAAATGAGAAATTCCAATTTTATTTAAAAAAGGTCTTAATCCAACATATTCTCCTCCATTGTCTGTATAAAGAATTTTTATGCGTTGTTTAAAAAAATTCTCAACTAAGAGACGAAATTCAGGAAACACATTCTTCACTTCAGACTTATTTTTCAAAGGAAATAACCAAGTATACCTTGTGAAATGATCAACAAACACAACATAATATCGAAATCCTTCATTAGATAAAATAGTTGAAGACCATACATCAGAATAAATTATTTCAAGAGGATGAGTTGAAACAACAGTAGATTGACTAAAAGGGAGCTTATGGCTCTTATTAGTTTGGCAAGAGATGCAACTCGATTGCTTGTACGACTGTTTGGTCAAATTGAAAGTTCTAGCTAAAAAATTAAAGACTTCTGATGATGGATGCCCAAGTTTGTGATGCAAAAGTGCTGAAGTTTGAAGTTGAACTGAGTGGAGCGTAGGAGAGCAATGAGGCCACACGTAAACACCATTAATGCAAGGTCCTTTAAGAATTGTTTCCGAGCTTTGTAGATCCTTCACATGAAAACAATCAGCCAAAAACAAAACACCAAGATTAGTTTGTTTAGTAAACTGAGAAACCGAAAGAATGTTTTTGGAAATTTGAGGAACATGAAGAACTTGAGATAATTTAAAATTATGCGTTGAAGTTTGTAAAGAAAGAGAACCTTGGTTCAAAATTTGCAATCCAGATCCGTTTCCTACTACGAGTTCATCAGGTCCGGTATATGGATGATGCAAGGAGAGATTGGAGAGGTCGTGAGTGACATTGTGAGACGCCCCACTATCGAAGAGCCATTGGTTAGGGTTGGGGTTTTGTAGGGCCATATTAGCTTGAGGCACATTTGTGTGGGCTGGAAACCGATTGGATGAAGGGAGCGGGAGATTGGGATACTCGGCCTTGAGCTTAGAACAATGGGACATTACATGTCCTTGGCCTTGACACCACTGATACTTGCCTTTAAATGGTTTAGGTTGATAAGGGGCCGAGTTATTCTGAGGGTTGGTCGAGTTGGAGGAAGCATGGTGATTTGTTGGCCAAGTTTGTGAGGTGGAGGAGTTTTGTGGTGAGTGACTGGATTGATGCCAATAGGACTGAGAAGTAGAGGACTTACCTTTGTTCTTCACGGACTTAGATTGGGCAGTAAGAGCAGTCACCGAGCTTTCTGGTTTGGATGCTTGCTTTAATCGAAGTTCATGAATAATGAGTTTTTCATGAAGCTCTTCGAAAGAGATAGGAGTATCACGCATGTTGACACTATCGACGATGGATTTGTAAGACTCATCAAGACCTTTAAGAATATGATCGGTGAAGTCTTCCTTGTTAAGTGGAGAATCCAAGATGCAAGCAGATCTGCCGATTCACGCATGGAGTGCATATACTCACAATGGATCGAGTTCCTTTTTCAGCATGATTGATTTTATATTTGGTTTGTTTAATGTGACCGCGTGAGGCAGTCGCATATGTTTGTTTGAGGATGTCCCATACCTCTTTTGTGGTTGTTGCTCGGGTCACTAAAGAGAGAACCGATTGAGACAAGGTGCCAAGCACCGCACCATACAAGAGACGATCTTGGCGTTTCCATGTATGATGGGCATGATTCGAGAGAGGTCGAGAGACATTCTCGGTATTTGGTATTGTGGCTGGTGGAAGAATATGAGATCCGTCAACAAATCGGAAGAGATCATAGCCTTCCAAAGTGGCTTGAAGTTGGGTCTTCCAACCAACATAGTTTGTGGGGGTGAGCTTTACAATGCTCGGAAGTTGAACGACAATAAAGGGTTCAGAAGGTATGAGAGGATTAGGAAGAATAGAGGATGAATCTGCCATTGGAATGAACGAGAAAAAGAAATCGGAACATGCCTAGGAAGTTTAGGCTGATACCATATAGAGAGATATTTTGTGTAATTGTTTTGTGTCTTTTATTGAAATAATAAGAGGAGTATTTATACATGAGAAGTAACCATAATAAGATAGACTATTCTAGGATACAATAAAAGATATGATACTCCTAGAATATATGTAATCTAAATATGGTTAACATGTTCTTCACAAAGGTAATATTTGTGTTAAGGTGATAAACTAGTTGTACCTGCCGTCTCATGCACATGACTACGACTCATCAATTTTTAGGTATATTACAATTTACAAATATTTTTTTTTATTAGGAAAGGAATTAGAGAGGTCACTAACAAACTAGTGACCGCCCTAGGGCATCCTGACGGATGAGGGTACATAAACCCAAGTCATCTGCAAGTGGAACGGAAGATACACGTCGGAAGGAACCAGCGATGAAGTCAGCTACAACATTGCACTCACGGTAGACATGAGTAATACTCCAATCCTGGAACTGAGCCAACAAACAGTGGATGTCCGCACGCAACACTTCAATCTCCCACGGGCAGCGCCAGTCGCCAAGAACGACCTTGACCAGCTGCAAGTTATCGCCTTCAATCTGGATCCGGGGAATGCCATGACGGATGGCCTCGAGAAGTCCCTGGCGTAAGGCGATGGTCTCGGAGATCTGAACAGACTGTCGACCAATCAGTCCTCCGTCGAACGAGATGGGAGAGCCGTTGGAGTCCCTAAGTATGAACCCAAAAGTCGTCACGCCATCTGCACACACATCACCATCAAAGTTAAGTTTAATGTAGTCGTTCTTGGGTTTTACCCACTTAGTATTTTTCCTTTCAATTCTTACATGACCCTTGTTAGGTTGTGTGTCAATGGAATCTGGTGCCCTAGCTAGTTTCCATTCTCTGATTTGTTTTTGGGTAAATTCACTAAGTTTGCTTACATCGTCTAGGTTTGTTTCAGTGTTGTTATCAAACACTCTCTTATTCTTGGAGTACCAAATACACCACCATGTGATGGTAAGGATTTCCATTTCCTTTTTATTTATTCTTGCTATTATTTCCTCTAGGACCTGGTGATGTTTTTTTCCATCGGAGGAGATAAGGTCGATCGTCCTTCGTAATTTGGGTCTTATGGTGCTAAGGGTTTCCTTTGTCAGGGGGCATGAGATCAGAATATGATTTGTGTCTTCGCACTGGTTATTACATGTAGTACAACCTTGTGGTATCGGGATGTGGTTTTCAACAAGTCTCGATTTCGTTGGCAGACCATTTCTTGCCACCTTCCAAAGGAAATTGTGCATTTTAGGTGGGACATTGAGTTTGTTAATCCATTCTAGGTTGATTTTCGGTTCATTTTTAGCAAGGTTTATCCATTGCATAGTGGAGTGGGTAGAATACCAGCCGTTTTTGCTTGGTTGCCAGTAAAGCCTATCTTGGATTTTGTTAATTGGGTTAATTATTTTGGCTATATTATCTAAATCATCGGGATTAACAACCTTACTTAATTTTTCTATGTTCCATGAGTTGTCCTCTCGTAAGTACGATTCGACTCGTTCCTCCCAGTTAATGTGAGTCTCAGTTCCATGAGTTGTCCTCTCGTAATTACAATTTACAAATATGATATTAGTAAAGTAAATATACAAAAATAATGTAAATTCTTAAAAAAAATCAAATTCAATTCCTTAAAAATCTTTCAATAAAAATTTAATAAGATAATTAATACGAAAAGATAAAAAAATACAAAAAAATTATAGAATTTTTTTAAAGATAAAAAATGCATAAAAAGCTAAGAAAGAACTTAACATTTTATAGAAGTGTCTTCCAAGGCTCATACTTATGAACTCAATGCATGTCATGCTTTTTCACACATTGAAATACTTGCTTATTTTTGTAATGAATTTGTCATCATCAAAAAGGGGAAATCGTTGGGACGGTGTTGGGAATTCTGGTTCCAAACATCCGAACAACGATGCTTGTCTCCAGTTTTGATAATGACAAACGTCATATGGGAACTAACGTTTTATTTTTAAGTATTTCAAGGGAACAACAGGTTTGACAAAGACTCTCCAAGAAGGGAATGCAAAAGGAACAAAAGAATACACGACAACAAGTTCCTATCAAAGGAACTCTGGAGAGAACAGCTCCCATCGAATGGGAACTCACATGTGAAGACAAGATCGTTCAGCGTAAAACACGGGATCCTGTCTCAGACAAAACAAATGCTCAGTCTGAGGAACAGACTAAGACGAGTGATCCAACGGTCCGATTGACATTTGAAGTTGACTAAATTCAAATCAAGTCACATGTGAAGATTGCAAACTTGACATGCAAGACAAATGACATTTTAGACAACATGAATATGAAAATTGCAGCCCAAGTTCAAATGAGTATAAAGTCAAATGAATAATGCTTGGAATAGCACTTTTCCTAGAATTCACATCCTCATACAAACAAGAAAGAGAGACAAGTGAAAAGAAGTCCCCGACAACGAGTGTTCGATCTCGGCGACGGTGAACCCAAGTTCCCAGGAGTAAGGGAACTGCGACAGTGAGCTCAAGGTGTAAGGTTCGATCTGTCTTGTGTTTAGTTGAGTTGTTCGCTTAGGAACTAGGTTGAAATGACTTGCTAGTGTTGCTAGAGTTAGAAAGAACTGCTAGGAACAAAGAAGTGTAAGTCTTGCCTATTGTAACTAGGGAACAATCAATAAAATAAGTAAATCGTTCAAAATTCTCCAAGCGGAGGTAGAGGTTTACCCATACAACTAGTTGGTTGTTGTGGGGTTCCTCTATAAAGGAACTGTCTCTTTTACATTCTGTTTTACTTGTGATTGTTTTACTTCCGCTGCCTTGGGAACAGCCTAATTACTAGTTTCCAAGATGAGGATGACAGCGATACTTCTGCAGTGAATTTTGAGGGAGCTAATGTTGACGATCTTTCGGGTGTTTCCATGAGTAAGGTGTTCTCGCAGCTAGTGAAGTTCGAGGGCAGATAAGTTGGTAATAAAGTCCGGTGGGCCGACAATCTAAGGGTCGTGCGTGTAACGGGCCTAACATACAAATTCAATGAGGTTCCAACCCAAAACCATATGGCAACGGGTGATGTTATAAGAAAATAAACTATTTTGTATATCATTTTGTTGTTATTTATATTACGAGAAAGTTGATGTTACAAGCATTCTAGATAAGATTTTAATCTCTGTTAAGAATTGTTTTCTAGTTTCACAGTATTCTTGTGATAAGTAAGAAATTTGATTTGCTTACAAGGCTCCATTTTCCTAGTTGAAAGCGCTTCGTGATAGATTCGAGAACCTCGTTTGCAAAAACAAAGTTTGGTTAGTTTATGATAAGGTAGAATCAATTAATTATTGATATTTTCCTATGATCTAGAAGAATACTAATGCAATATTTATGTGCTTTTTCATTATAATGAAATTCTCTTCGTTTTCATAGTATTTCAAATCTCAATTCATGAAACTTCACAAGGATCCCATGCAATAAACGAGACAAAATTTCCTTGAGGACAACAATTCTCTGATTTGATGAATTCACAATTTAGATTTGGCTAGGAGAGATTAGTGTGTTGTGCTTTAGACAATAGGAAGTCGAATGAAGTTTTGGTTTTAAGACATCTAACAAGCTACCATCAAGGACAATGATCACGGTGGAATAACTTTTAAAGTTTTAATCATTCATCCAAAAATAGAAGATTAGACAAATGCAATGCAGTGAAGCATTATTACAATCATTCAAACTATATAAGTTGTTTATGCTTAAAATATAGCCATATCATGAAAAGCCTTTAATACAAAATCCAAACATTAAGAATAGTCAATAACACACTCATATCATATTTTATGTTGCTTGCAAGCTTCATTTTCCTCTAATTTGAGCAACCCACACTGCAACTCTAACATATAACCAATCTGCAAGTTCTTCAGCAAGTTGGAAAAAAGCATGCCTCCAACTCCTTTTAACCACTAAAACTCCAATCACTCCCCAAAAGCCGGTTGCAAAACCCGACATGATGACCAAGTAGAACCACATCCTCTCATGCTTGCTGTCTTCATCTTTATCTTCAACGACCGTGCTTGTTGGGGGTTGGGCAATGTTGTCACCGACGCACTTCCTTGGCAACAGGTCGCCGCATAAGCCTGGGTTTCCCATGTATATGGATGGATCCGGGAGAGTTTGGAGCTGGCTACCGGTTGGAATCTGTCCTTGAAGGTTGTTGAATGATAGATTCAATGCGGACAAAGAGTTTATAGAAGAGATGCTCTCTGGAATTGATCCCGAAAGGTTGTTGAATGATAAATCAAGGGATTCCAACGATTTCATCTTTCCAATCTCCTTAGGAATGGCTCCCGTGAAATGATTATGAGATAAATTTAGACCGCGAACGAGGGATAAACTTGTGATCTCTGTAGGGATAACACCTACTAGGTTGTTACATGAAAGGTCCATGCTCACTAGGAGGTGTAATACAGTGGTATACTCTCTTTCTTCCCCTTTCATTACTTCCACGGCGCTCCATGCATTGGGATTTATCATTTTTAATGTCATTAATGCATTGGGACTTGGAGGCGATGCAAAGGAACCCATGTATGGGAAGTGACCAAAACACCGAGGAATGCCTCCAACCAAAGCATTGCTTGCAAGGTCAATAATTTGAAATGTGTGGATTGAGCAGAGTTGTGGTGGAATGACTCCCATGAACTTATTTTCACGTAGAATGAGAATACGTAGAGCAGGAAAGTCTACTCCATTCCAAGGTGGAATTCGCCCATGAAGGTTATTCTTACCAACATCAAGAACCATCAAATTTTCACAAGTACTCAAGGAAGAAGGGAGCTCTCCTTCAAGTGAGTTATTACTCAAGCTTAACAACTGCAAGGTGCCAAACTCAAATTTGGGTATGGGGCCTGATAGCTTGTTTGAAGAGAATTCTATAGCAAGGATTTGAGAGGAGTTCACCAAACAATCCGGAATCATGCCCGTCAGCCTGTTCTTTTTAAGATCAAGGACCTCCAAACTTGCTAACTTGCATAATGATACTGGAATTGAACCGTTGATGTTGTTTTCAGCAAGTTTTAGATGCCTTAAATATGTCATTGAATTGCTAATGTTATTTGGAAGAGGCCCAATGATCCCAGTATCAGACAAGTCCAAATTCGAGATGAAATATTGACCTAATATCCATTTTGGAAATGGACCATTGAACTTGCAAGGTAGCATGCGTAGAGACGCTAGTTGAAATGGGGGGAGCCAATCAGGGGAGAAATACTCAAGACTTACGTTGTTCAAACTTATATCAAGGCTCCTTAAACTAGAGAGGTTTTGAAAGCTTACTTGATGCACAACACTCAAATGATTATTTGACAAGTCTAACCTTAACAAGGATGACAATTTCCCAAAGGATGCAGGGATATCCTCAATGTTATTGTCTGATAGATCAATCCATGCCAATGACGATAAATTCCCAAAGGATTTAGGAATAACCTCAAACGCATTATGTGATAGATCTATCGACGTTAAGGATGACAATTCCCCGAAGGATTCAGGGATATCCTCAATGTCATTGTCTGATAGATCTATCGACGTTAAGGATGACAATTCTCCAAAGGATTCAGGGATAATCTTAAAGTTGTTATTTGATAGATTTAGATGTTGGAGGGATTTAAAAGCCCCAATTATTGGCAAATGTCCACTCATGTTGTTGTTTTGCATACTGAGGTACTCCAAACCATATCTTCTACACCTAGGAAAATTATCATGTGACTCTAACACCTCTTCTTGTAGTTGGTTAAAAGACAAATCTAGTTGTATTAAGCTACAGAGAGAGCCAATGGTATTCATGACCCCACCATCCACACGGTCAAAAAGATTGTGTCTAAGATGAAGATATTTAAGGTATCTTTTTTTAGCCACCCAAGAAGGAATGGAAGAACTAAATTGATTGTAGGAAAGGTCAAGGCTTGATAGAAAAGTCGAATTTTGTAATAAATGGGGAAATGAGCCGTTGAAGGAATTACCCCTGAGATTGAGATACTCGAGGTCTACTTTGTTACCAAGCCATGACGGGATTTGAGAATAGAAGCTATTAAATGAAAGATCAAGAAACCTAATAGAGCTCAAGTTTTGTATGAAATGGGGAATCAGACTACTGAAAAGGTTATATTTGAGATTTAGGTGTTGAAGGGGGCTGGAAGAGACAGTTGAATTTCTAATGACTAGGTGAGAATTTCCTAGTTTACAATTTTCCAAGTTCAAGACAGACAAAGATGGAAGGTTGTGTAGTATGTTAAGACTATCAAGTGCTTGACTCAGGTCAAACCCACTCAGGTCTAGGTGTTGCAAATTCTTCAGCTTGAATGTCCATTTTAGGCTGTCAGTCTCCAACCCCCAACTCAAACCAAGATCAAGGACAACAAGTTTGGTAAGATTGCCTAGACTATGGGGAACTTTTCCACCAAACCAGGCATGAGAGAGGTTTAGATACTGTAGTTGCCCCATTGACCCAAGGAATTCAGGAATTGGAGAGAAACTGAAGTCATTACCGCTCAAGTCTAAGTATGTCAAGTACTTCAACTCAAGTAGAGCAGGGTTTACCTCTCCAGCTTCTAAATAGAATTCATCTTCTAAACTAAAGTCTGCTGCATCAAATTTATAAACGAGTGAGTACCAGTTGCCTCTCAGATCAAGGTTGGTGACGTGACTTGTCAAGTTGTTGCACCCCACTCCTTTCCAGCTGCAACATTCTTCCCCAACCCATGAACCAAGAAGGTTTTGTGCGTCAAAGAAACTGTGTTTAAGTTTGAGCAAAGCGTTTCTTTCAGCTTCTTTGCAAGCGAAGCCGGATTCCGTGCTTGCACTGCACACACAAGCTATAAGAAGAAGCAGAGGGATTTGGAATCGCTCCATATCAACCAGAAAGTATATATGTAGGAAAGCAAGGATTGATAGATGGGATATTGAAGGCTTGGATTCCTTGCGTAGTTGGGCTTACCCTTTTTATAGTAGCACAAACATGCCTGCCATGTTCAGAAGACTTTGAATTCCTTACGGAGTGTCCATTGGACTATCGGTCTTCAATCAATATTAAGAGTACTATTTCTCATCGTCCTTGGATGTCTTACATAATTTAGAGTACTATTTCTATTCTATATCATCAAATGGGTTATAATGTAACTTTTCCCCACCATTTGATTTATTATTCTTCAGCAGCACCCCACACTTCACGGCAGGACTTGGCTTTCCATGAGTTGATTTTTCTTCTGCGTAGCCTTTTATCCTGAGTAGACAACAGGAGTAATATTAAGCCTGTTGTTTTTATGGATACTAATTCTGAACAGAGGGAGCTAATGAGCTGCTTCTAGTATTGAGCTCTCATATTTGTACACGGAAAGTTGTTCTTGCGGGTTATACAAAAACAAGCCTTTTTTTTGACACAATCTAAAAGTGTTAAAATTTGTAACAGCTTCGGAATTTATTATGATTAGACAATTTGATAGCTAGGCGCCTAGGCACTTCATTCACAACTAGAGGCATGCAAGCTTATTCCGTAAATAATTAACTAGTACCGGAGTATTAGTTATTATGCAGGTTTTATAAAATTATTGTATTATTTATTTGTGTTTGCTAAATTTTATTAAATTGATATAAAGAAAGATATTTAAAAAAATATAAACAATCATTTCTAAAAATGATTATTAAAAATTGATATATGTAATAATATTTTTAAGAAAGTATTCATATCTTATTTAAAAAACTATCCTATCCAAAAATAAAACTAATATATTAATTCTTTATTTAATATATATGTAACTAATTAAAAATAGGCGATTTTGCAGTAATACACCAACTAAAAATATTTTTTGCAAAAATGACCATGTTATACTTAAATAGCATTTGAATATTCACGTGGGCATCTTTGCTATAAAAGGAACATTAATAAATCTTTTTTTAAATAAAGAAAAAATTCTATTTTTAATTTATGAATTTTAAAAGAAATATAAAAAACATATTGAAAGCAATAAGAAACGAGAGTTACCCCTCCCATTGTGGTAACAAATTTGGTGGGATATCTATGCTATTTTGGCGGGATATCGATCGGCTAATGCTAGTACGGTGGTGGTGGTTGTGGGACTGATGCGCTTTGCTGTTTCCGCTACTACTGCTGTTGCCCTCTTTCTTCTGCGAGAATAAACCGAATACACCGGATTTCGACGCCCATCGGAGAGAACAAATCGGCACGTTTAGCACCGGAGTAACACAAACATTTGCAGAATAGGATCTCTCCATTCCCCTGTGCTGGTATCTCGGCCCGCCATTGAAGCTGCTTGGGTTTCTCGAGCTTCTCTCCAGGCTATGAATAACGATCTTACCAGACGAGCTCATCCTCGGGCTATCCACAAAGACAACGCTCGTCCCATGCGTTCGATCCTGTTGCGCCCGACGAATTGAGCTCCGGCCTCCACGATTGGCCGTAGCGGGAGCAGAGGGATTCTCTACAATTGAAGCCGGAACCGTCCTCGGTTTCATCATTCTACCCCTGGGATGGCCCGGGCCACTGTTCGAACCAGAGGAGGAGCGGGAGAGAGGAATGTGGGACTGGTTTTTTTGGCGTTGGAATCGAGGGAGAGGTGGGGGAGATCGTCGAAATCGTGGCCGGAAGAGGAAGAGGAAAGCGAGAGGCGAGAGGAAGAAACGGAGAGTGACTCGCAATTGGAGTCCTTCAACAAAGGGACGCTAACAGAAGCTTCGGAAGGTGGCTCTGGCGCCGATTTAGAGTTTCTGAGGAGAAACTGTCGTATCGATTTCCCAGCGTGTGAAGAAGAAGTAGCTGTCGTGGATGTTGAAGACGGCGTGGCACCATTGGGCGACAAATCCGGCTTGTTGTCGTTCTGGTACAGCTTTCTCAAGCCTAGAAGCTCCCTCCAACGGCTCGTACATCTCGGAGCCTTTGGAGAGAACAAGTAAAGATCGCCGCCGCTCAAGCTCTCCGCCTCACTTCCGCGCAATGATTTCGTCGCCGCGGGCGTAGTAGGAGCGGGGTGAACAGCCGTGAGTTGTAGCGGCATGAGCTTCCCATCGGAGAACAGCTCGTCGGCGGGGAGCATAGTGACAGGTAAGTCGAGTCGGAACTCGAAATCCACAACGTCCTTGGACGGATCTGCCGCCTCAGGCGCAGTCGGCGGCTTCGTCCCCGCCGCGGTTGGACGCGGCTTTGTGGCGGCGGCGGAGAAGAGCGTGGAGTCCTCGTCGGTGTATTAAACATGCGATTTTCGTATTCAAAAATTTGTGGCATTTGAGGGATGAGTGGGCAAAAGTAAACATAAATATTTAATTTACCTTTTTTTTTAATTTCTAAAAAATTGCATTTGGAGAGGAATGAGTATTTTTGCAATAAAAATGGGTACCCACTTAATTAATTTTGGTACAATTGTAATTTTGAAAAAAGGTATACCTTTTTCGCAATATTGAATTTTTTTTGGTATATTTACTACTAATTTGTCTTAAAAATAATCCAATTAAATTTTAACCAATCAAATTAATTTAAAAAAGATAGATGATGTGGTTTAATGTAGGGTTGTTTTATTCATTATTTTAACCTCCGCTACTTTTGAAGCACCCCGATAATTTTTTCTTTATGAAGTATTGAAAACTAGTTGGAGTTGCAAAGCTAGCTGAAGTTGTAAAACTAACTGTAAAACTAGTTGAAGTTTTGAATATATATAAACATTATTTGGCAATGTTTAACTAGTTTATTGTAGTAAATAATAATTTAAAATTTTATTTTATTATAGAGTTATTTTTATTTAGGAAATAATAATTTTTTAAATTCGAAAACTATTGAAAACTAGTGCAAAAGCTTTAAAAACTAGCTTTGTTAAAAAACTAGTTTTAGAACTAGTTACTAGTTTTAATGTGTCAAACAAATAACCGTTTATACGAATTTTTGCAACTAATTAGAAAACTCCTACTAGTTTTTGATACCTAACAAACACACCCTAAGTTAATCGTATATGAACAATAACACTACCGAGTACCGAAATAGCTAATTGCATCGGAAACACTTCTAAGATTTCAAGTGTTACAACTTTGATGTATTAGAATGTACAAAAGAAAATTAGTTTTGCCCTTATTAATATTTTGGATTTAGGATTTAGTTTTAGTGGAGTTAATAAAATCATAATTTTATTAAATAATAAATTAATAATTAGAATTAGAATTTTCTCTCTTAAAACCTATTTTTTTTATTTTCACTCATTTTTCTAGCGTTTATTAATTTACTATACCAGCAGGAATTATTTGGGGGAAATGACTGGTTTAGCTTTTTTTTTTTAATTCACCCTTCGTCCACCATTAACTTTTTATTTCCAAACTGCGTCTCTCTCTCCTCCATTCCTCCCCATCCCCTTTTCTTGACATCTCTTTTTTTGGGGGTGTTCACGGGTCGGGTTGGGTCAACCCACGATCCAAAATTACAGGTTATAGGTCGACCCGTAAAAAAAATCACTTTTGACCCGCGAACCGACATGCGGGTCTAACGGGTCGGGTTGCGGGTCGACCCGCTTGACCCGTTTGACTAAGTCAATCATGTAAAAAATGATTTTTTTACCTTAAAAATTATTTTTTAACCTAAAAACATGTATTTTTTTTTAAAAAACCGTCGGGTTTGTAGGTCAACCCGTAAATCCAATAATTTTATATTAAAAATAGTTTATGCATTAATAAAATTATAAAAATATATTTTTGAAAAAATATTGACCCACGACCCGCAAACTAAAAAAAATCGGTCCACAACCTGTAAATTGCGGGTCGGGTAGTGCGGGTCGCGGACGACCCAACCCTTTAAACACCCCTACTTTTTCTCACTTTCTTAGAGCATCTCCAATAGGGCTCAACCCCCGTCCCTCCCATACAAAAATCAAAATAGAGTTGCGATGTTTCTCCCATCAGGGACTTTGAGAACAAGATTCTCATACAAATTAATCAACACATGACAATTGTTTATTAGCTGCCCCTATAAATATAAATTGTATTGGTTTCTTCCCCTTTACTTGTAAACTAGTTGTACCCATTGTGCCATGCACGACTACGACTCATCAATTTTTAGATATATTATAAATATGATATTAATAAAGTAAATATACAAAAATAAATAAAAAACCAAAAATAATGTAAATTCTTAAAAAAATTAATCAAATTCAATTCTTTAAAAATCTTTTCAATAAAAAGTAAAAAAGATAGTTCATAAGAAAATATAAAAAAATATAGATATCTTAAAGATAAAAAATCTTCTATATTTACATAAAAATCCAAAAAAGAAATTAAGAAAAATATAATATAATTTTTTTATAAAAATTTAATTTAGGCAAGTAATTATAGAGGTTGGTTCTCATGTTAATAATGCTTATAGTGAGAAATGAGAACAAAAGAGAGCCACTGAATTTTATAAATCCACAGTGAAGATTAAAAGAGAGATATATAATGGGTGGATTAATGAGTGGCATTAGCATAAATATTGTAAATTTTAAGTTTAAAAGACGAAATTGCCCTTAAACCAAAAGAGGCTAATCAAAAAAAATCTCTCGCTCAACGAGAGATTTTTTTCTTTGATTGTGATCGGTGGATTTGCAATCGGTGAACCATACTATGATCAGTGGATTTGTTGACGTTGTGGAGATTATTCATATCTGGATTCTTCATTGTTTTAGTAGTTAGGGGGGGTTGCATTTTGCAGGTTGTGTAACATTTCCGACCAAAATGCATACGTCATTCGATATTCATATAAAATTAATAGTATATGCATTAGACCTGTCGATCGGGTCGGGTCGGTCGGGTTTGGGTTCGATCATTTCAGGTTCGGGTTCAAACGGGTTCGGGTCAATTGAGTTACTGGTTAAGTCGGGTCAGGTCATGGCAGGTTATCGGGCGGGTTCGGATTGACCAGTGGGTCAATAACATAATTTTTATTTTTCAATTATTATTAAAATAAGTTTAAATAATAATAGAAAAATAAAAAATTATATTAATTGATATTTTAAAATATAATTTAGAATATTTTTCCTAAACCAATATTTAAAATATATTAAAATATAAGTTCTAGGGTGTTTTTAGCGGGAATAAGTTTTCATTTCCCGTTATTGTACACTGTAGAGAATTAGAGCAAAGAAATATGCAATAATAATAGGTACATAATATGACACATGATGACATCATTGAAATAAAATTTGACCCAGCGGGTTGAACCCGCCCCTAACCCAAAAATTTTCGGATTTAGCGGGTTCGGTTTATTTTGGGTTTCGGGTTTAAATTTTCGGGTCTTAACCCAGAAAAAATCGGGCGGTTCGGGTCGGGTTGTCGGGTCGGGTCATGTTTTGACAGGTCTATGCGTAGCATATTGGCATGAGATATAGTGCATTTTTAAAAGTAATATTTATTTTCGAATTAAGTTTATTATATTTTAAAAAAAATTTAAGAAAAAGTTAAATATTAATTATTTCAGGGTAAAATTTGTAGTAAAGAAGATTTAAGGGTGAAAAATATAATTTTTCCTAATAATTGTGCCGACCTTACGTACTTTGATATATATCAATATTTGGTTCTCAGAATTTCACTTGGAAGGAACCAAACAAAAAAAAGAAGAAGGAGAAAACGAAGAGAAATAATTTTGATTCTTTTGAATTCGGTTGTTTTTGTTGGATCTGGTACAAGATCTTTTTAATCGGTTTTAATTCTGAAGTACAAACGTTGTTTGGTAAGTTTTTAATTAGTTAATGATTTATCTGGATTTTCCTAATTTTTCCAGATCTAGATCTACAGTTGCTTTTGTTTGAGAAATCAGTTGATCTATAGTTTTCAAAGGGTGTTTTCGATATCGGATTTATATTCGGTAAAAGATTTCAGAGTGATTTTAGGGTTTCTCTTTGTAATGATATTAGGGAGCCCTTTGATCAAGTTTTTCAGAAAGGGCTCCCTAAAATCGCAAGTTTTTCAGTAAGAACTACGTGAGTCGCACACTGAGTGTGCGACTCACGTAAATCGCAAAACAATTTTTCAGCTTCAGCTAGTTCTTACTGACGTGTGTCCGTTTAGAGGTCACATTCATATAGGTCGGTCGGCTGAAGCTCAATGCAATCTTCTCCTCCTCATTTTGCATCTTAGAAATATGGTTTGTAATAGAAGTTACAGTAATAGATGTTTTAGTATGAGAAGTAATAACATAGATGTGTGTGTGCAACCTTTTATGGTTGTTAATGTCTGCTATGTGCTTACGTGAATAATTGGTATATGTAAATTATCTCTTTATATAAGGGATAAGTTTTACAAAATATACGTCAGAGGGTATAGGAGTGTCACAGGTTGTCCATCTATATCGTTAGAAAGTACTTTCTTTATAGTTTTGTAGGAATGATTCCTAACTATGGACATATTTGAAGTGAAGTGCTCTTATATACTATCCACATTTTTATGAATTCATGTTATATTTATTGGTGTGTTGATATATGTGAATCCCAGGACCAAACCTTTTTTTTTGCTTGACTTAAGATGCTTATATTAAAGAGGAGATTAGGCCCTGAGCCCTGAGATATATTAACTAATGTCTAGACCTTTTTTACTTCTTTGCCTCTTTTTGCTTGACTTAAGGCTAGTTCTTTTCTAGTCCAACATTGTGGAGCTCTTTTGCATTTAATGCTTTTCTTGAATGTTTTATTATTCATTAAACTTCATATTTACACATGTTTATGTATACTAAAAGGAATACACAATGAAGAAGAATTTCAAGAGAGGGAAATTCGAAGTAAAAAATGTTGAAGATACTAGGAAAAACCAAAATCAATCTCCCACAATAAAAGGTTAGTGAAGTCGTATTTACAAGTTCATAGTAATTATCATTAAGGTTGATGTGGTTCATAAAATATGTCGTAAACTCATAGTGGTTCATGTTTGCAAATAATATGGTTCATTTTTTAGTATTGCCACGTCTCATGTACAAATATAAGTCCAAAGGATCACTCGTTTTTTTATTTTGTATATAATGTAGTTGATGCGCTTATTATATTATGGTTCATGCTCTTATGCTATTAGGTTCATAACTTTTTCCAAGAAGGTTCATAAAATTTAGTAAACAATACTTCTTATGTGTGTCGTATATTGAAGTTTCATATTACAGTTCATGCTCTTATATTGTTTAGTTCATGAAATTTTAGTTAGCACTACCTTTATATTATTTGTGTTATATTTTAAATTTTTACAAATGTATAAACTTGTAAATTATTTTATTTTATACATATGACAACGACGACTTCGAAAGGGTTGAAAAAGAAAGAAACGAGTTAGCCTCACACGTCAAAGTTTGCGAGAAATGAAAATGCTAGAGCTTTCTACTCCACTAACTGGTAGCTTGGAGTTACAAGTAGGTGAAAGTGAAGAAGAAGAAGTGGATGAAGATTCTCACGATGTAGATTCTGAGGATACAGATTCTAAGAAAAAGTCACATAAAAATAGCATGAATATCCAATGGTATTGGCTCGATGTTGATTTTTCGGTGATGTAAAAGTCATAATTTGTCACATTAAGTTAAAAATTTGTATTTGGCTGAGATGGTTAAGACATTTTAGACTTTGAAATTTGTTTCCCGGCTATACTTGATGACATTGCACTCTCCCCACCACCCAATAAGAACAATTTTGTGATAAATGAAGAATGCAGGTATCATTAGCTTCTTCAGGATCATCCAATAAAACTCCATCCATACTAGCATCATTATCCGGATGAGACAAGTTAGGATTACCGGAGCTTGATGAATAATCTACAATGAAATAAGTTAATTTAGAAGCAACATGGAACACATAATGAGCAATAAAAATGTGTAAATTACAGTTTTTTCTTTTGGTTCACAAAATTTTGTCGTTGCGGTTCTCAATATTGAACAGGAATGTTCATTGAAAATAACAATGCGGTTCATGTAAATGTAGCAATAAAAATTTTGAATTATTGGAGTTGCCGTCTCTTTTTAAGGTGGGATTTGAATTGAAAGCTAAAGCTTCTCATACAAGTGAGTGTTATTGCAATTGACTGATAAAAAATACACATACAAAATTGAATTATATGCTCATGATTGAATCCTTGAAGTTGAAGCCTTGCAAATTATACGTTCATGACTAATAAAAATTAAGCTATGAGCTCATTTATATATAGATAAACAAATAAACATTTAGAATATAGATTGCCATTATAATGAGTTGTGCCAAACTGTTCAAGGAAAAGTTAATGAAAACTCTCGAATAAGTTGAGAACAAACTACTATTTTATATGTTGTGTAATGCACTAATGCTTGAATGGAAAGCACACACCTCAGATTTTGCAACTTCATCTGCAAGTGTATTTGCATTAGATGTGGCATTGCTTACATTTCCATGGTCAATAGAACCATTGCCCTTTTTCATGGTCTATAGAACCATTTGCATCAGATTTGCTTTAAAGAGATTTATGTCCATAAAAAATAAGCTAAGAGCTTAGTCAGCAAGATGAAACCAACAACTCACCCCGACATGTGTGTTCCATTTAATCAATTACTAATTGATTTCATGTATCAACAACTTGGCCAGTTTTGAATTTATAAATAAATTATACGCTCCATCGATCGCACATGTTAGTTTGGATTTTTATAGAGAAAAATTGTTTAGGCATTTTATCAAACACATGGTGGACAATCAAACAAACTTACAAAATCAACCTCTATTTCAATGGAATCCTTCACATGGCAATGCAAAAAACATACACAAACCTCTGTCTTACAATCTCTATCAATTCTATGATTCTATTTACCAAAATCCATGAACAAAGATGAGAAATCATACTTAAACCCATGAACAAATATTGAAAACCTAAATCAACGAAAATCATACCTAAATCTATTAATAAGGAGGGGATTGAAGGTAAGTTTGTTTGAGAGGAAGTAGATTAAAGTAACATAAGGAGTGTTGATTGAATGAAGAGAAGTTTGGTCGGCAATCTTCAAAAACTCGCAGACGTTATTTTGCTTGAATGAAGGTGTAGGTTGAAATTGAAGAGAAAGGATGTAAAAGGACGACTATACCCTTCAATGTCTAAAAAAGCTGCACGTGTGCGCCCCTTATAAAATTAGATCTACACCGTTAAGCTGATAAAATCAAAGGCTCATAATTGTTCTCATTTCTTAGGATAAGAATTGTTCTCATTTGATCCCCAATCAGTAATTATATAAATATTTAAAAAATTTACCTTTTTATCAAAATTTAATTTAAGATAAATATTTTTTATAAATAGATAAAAAGATAAAGATAAAATAATTTTCGTTATTTTTAATTAAAATTTGAATTAATTTTTTTCCACATGAATAAATAAAGGAATTTAATTGGAAAAATAATATAAATAAAATTTTTAAATATAAGGTGGGGCCAGAATTAATGTGGTGGCTAGAAAAGTTACAAATTTAATATATAGTTATAGATAGACATAGTTATAAATAAAGGAATTTAATGTTGTTCTTTTAATTAGGGCACGGTTAAAACTTTGTACAAACTATGAGGGTACCAAGTGGAATGAAATTTTTTTTAGGACAACAAAAGGAAAAGTCAATAACTCAGGGGTACCAAAAGAAAAATCTCTAAATTTAACCATTTATATTGATTAAAAAAATTATACATTCTACGAGCAATAAAATTTCTTATATTAAAGTTTATATTATATTTTTATTTATTAATATCTTATTTATAATGTCTATAAAATATCGAATCCTAATCGTACATGGTACGCATATACGACGGGTACAACTAGTACTGATAAAAGTCCGGTAAAGCGATACAAGGACAGGCCGTGCATAAAAATTAATTCTTCCTCCATTGGATTGATCCATATGTCAAGTTAGCAAGTCAATTGCAAGTCAATGGCGTAGTTATTCTATCAGATCATTATCTATTCGAGAATCATAGCCCCATCTATAACGTTAGCAAGCCATGTTGAAATTTAGTGGAGTCTTCAATGTCCTGACAAATAGTTCATCCATATATATGGCTGTGATTGATCTAATTCTGGAGTTTTAAGCCCGTCTATCAAGTTAACGAGTCAATTGTAAGGAATCGTCAATGTCCTTCTAGGCTTCTATCAAATAATTCATCCACGTGGCCCTCATTGATCTAACTTTATTATAGAGTTTGAAGGTTGTTGGCACAAATTTCCTAAGCTGTGAATTCCTTCGGTAGTCCCAACATTTTAAGCTTGTTTATAATTAGTCCCTAACGTTTTAAAATATTTTTTTAAGTCCCCAACCTTTTAAAAAAGAATTTTTTATCACAAAACACCTTTTAAAATAGGTGTTTTTTAACAAACCACCTTTTATAATATTTTTAAGTAAAACCACCTTTTAAAATGTAATTTGTTCAATTGAACCACCTACTTCTATTTTCTAGTAATATTTTATATTTTATTGACCATTATGTCCTTCATCCATATATATTTAGTTTTAAGAAAAAAGTCATAAAATCATCCATAATTTTTTAATATTTTTTAAAAAACAAACATCATGATATATTTAACAAAAAATCTTTTTATTTTTTTCAAAAAATCAACAAAAATGACTTTAAAAGTTGAGATATTTCATTTAATTTAAAATTGTTATTTTCTTATGCGAGATTATTTACTACATTAAATCAATTAATAAGTATTTTCAACTTTTTAAAATTATAAGAAAAATCAATTTATCTTTTTTGAGTTGTCATATGTTACATATATATATACACACACATACATATGTTACTCGATTTAAGAAAAATATAATAAATTTTAGATGATTTTGTAAATTAATGAAATATGTAGTTAAGGACATTTTGGTCCTGATTTTGTTATAGGTGGTTTAACTTAACAAACTATATTATAAAAGGTGGTTTTATTTAAAAAAATTCATAAAAGGTGGTTTCTTAAAAAACACCCATTTTAAAAGGTGGTTTTTAACAAATAACCCTTTAAAAAAAGCTATTATTTAGTCCTTCCGTTATATATCTGGTTAACCCTCCGTTAAATTTGTGACAAGGATTCCACGTAGACACTTAAATAAAAGAAATTAATATTATTGTGATGACTAAACTCTCTACAATACATCAGAATTACAAAAAAAAGGTTAAATGTATATCGATCAATTTTTTTTCTCCATCTAATTAAAAGATAATAACATGTGGGGGAGTAGAATTTACAGAAGGTCGTGTTTTTAAGGTTGAAATTGGGAGAAAAGAGAGCGATTGTATTTTACGATTTGCAAGTGGCATGAAATTGAGAAGCTTGAAGGAAGATGGAGAAATTGAGAATTAGAAGAAAGTGGCGTCAACAAGATTTACTATCTGATCCCCAACAGTATGGTAAAATATTTACTTTCAAGCTCTGAACTTTACTATTGGGAAAAGAGGGTTGAAGAAAGCTTTTAGAGTCCAACTAACTTGGAAAGAGAACTAAAAACACTTTTATATGAGAAAAATTTGATTACAAGCAGTAGTATGCTGTATTTTTTTTTTGTTAGAAAAGCTTTTCTTTTAACTTTATTGTGTTGTTGATTACGAATTCAATGGATGGGTGGATAAAAAAATTTGGATTTTTCTACTTGGAAAGGGTGTGAAAGGTGGTGGGGGTGGGGGTGGGGGTGGGGGTGGGGGTGGGGACCAAATTGGGTATTGGGTTGCTGTAGCATCACCGCCATCACATATTATCTATCTCCACTTGTTTTTTTACAGGAATTCTCTTGTTGTCTTACATAGTATTATATATATACCATTTAAATTCTTGTTTTCTAAATTTATTTTAATATATATTTGTTGACAGGTTCCAATACATGTTATTTTACTATTAAATTCGATCATGGTGGGTATTTTGCTGAAGAAGGGTGGAGAGGTTATGTGAATGCATCTGTCAGCTATTTTGGTTACTGTCATCAAGATGGAATTTCTTTTGAAAGCATTGCTGAAATGTTGATGCAAATTGAGCATGATATAGACAAGGTCACATAATTGTGGAGGTCTCCTAATCCTAATACTAGTCAATCTCACTTCAATATGGTCAATGGCGATATAGATGTGATAGATATGGTGACCACTCATTTACCGGAATATGGTGTAATTGACATGTATGTGGTCATCAAGGAAGAAGAATACGATGTAGGTGAAATAAATCTTCAAGAACAAGCTAAGCTATCGGAGCATGCTAATGAGGAGGATGGATCATCTTTAGAGGAGGAGATTGTTGAATATGCAGAGGGTGATGAAGATGATGTTCAACTAGAAGAGGAGGATAATGATATTGGTGTTGAAACCCGATATAATACGCGCTATAAACGGGATTATAAAAATACTAACTTTCGGGAATTCGTACAACCGAACGGTTTTCGTACGTGGATTATTCCTCCTCCCCACCCCTCAGCCGGTTGTTTTTGTGCTCTTTACGAATAAAGCCTTTAGACTTTATACCGTTTATAGCACGATCTCACTCGGAGATCAAACACGTCGAGCTTTGGCAAACGAGATAGTTCTCGAGCCAGAGAGGATTTTCGACCTTTTTAAATGTCTCATAGCCTTGCTATATATAATAAGTGGGAGCTGCTTGCTCGGCCTTATTTGATCGATGTGGGATGATCTTTAGGAATTTTCTCCGAGAAGCTATATAACAATTGCATACGTGGGAGTGATGCATGAATTTTGCATGCAATAGTGTTGTTTTATGCTTGCTGAGATTGATCACACACACATGCATGAGAATTAGTCACGTATTTACTCAAAATACCTAACTTTAATAATGGGCCAAGCCCATGAGAATTTTTCTTATTGAGATGCTCACGTGTTTATTGGGCCACAAACAAATTGTTGGCCAATTAGATAAATTCGAAACGGGCTCGGGGTTGGAGAATGACTAGGCACAAGATGGACTTTATAATCCACCTAGGTAATAACATGCAGAACAACGCACATATATATCATGCAAATACAAGCATATTGTATTACGTTTGATCATGGTATTTTACCCGTATTCCCTTTTATACTTTGCTAATTACTCATTGATTATTTTGCGGTTATTTTGCGCACCATCAATTGGAGAAGATGATGATATTGGATTTGTGATGATTCCACCAATTCCAAGTGCATCTGATCAACCAACAGGGCTTGCTATATTAAATCAACAAGAAGTTATGGGTTGCTCATTTGATGTAGACTCGGATTATGATGGTTCTGATCAATTGGATAGCCTAGATGAAGACAATGATGTGGAGAAGGAAATATTTCCCAAGTTCAATCCTGAAATTGACATTAAGGACCCAAAATTCAGGTTGAAGATGATATTTCCATCTTGAATAAAGAATTTTTAATTAAATTATCTTGGTACGCTTGCCCTCACCGTGATGGTGGAATTCACCGTGGTACGCTTGCCCTCAGTCTACAACACAATCATCGGAAGGGTGTCCCTGATGTAATTTCAGGCGGTAGTATCCATCTATCACCTAAAAATGAAATTCCACGTCGAGGGCGGCGTCGGTGAGGTCAAGGGCAACCAAGAGGAGGGGCGCGTCTGCTACGCGACCTCCGGAAAGCAAAAATGCCCGGTTTTCATGGTGGAGGCTACTACAGAGGTTACCACAGAGGTTGATCTCGAGGTTCGGGACTTTACGGTCCCCATCCCAGAAGCGTAGAGAAGGGTCATTACCCCCTTCAGCGGTGAGACAGAAAAAATCTACCTGGGCGAGTGCCTCTCCGGGGAATTGGCAATCGCTGGAGGCCTTGCTGGTCGGCTCCTGCGACGTGTTTGCATGGACCGCGAAGGACCTCCGCGGAATCCCGCGAACGGTGGCCCAACATTCTTTAAACGTTGATGTCACCGTTCGTCCTGTGGTGCAACGACGGAGGAAAATGAATGAAGAGAGGGCAAACGCCGCAAACACAAAAATAGGGAAGCTGCTGGCCGCAGGGTTTATTCGTGAGGTAAAGTACCCCAGGTGGTTATCAAACGTCGTGCTAGTCATAAAGGCCAGTGGGAAGTGGCGCAAGTGCGTGGACTTCAAGGATCTGAACAAGGCTTGTCCCAAAGACAGCTACCCCCTGCCCTCGATCGACGAGCTGGTCGACTCCACGGCGGGACACGGGGTATTGAGCTTCCTCGACGCTCAGGTTACAATAAGGTCCCGATGAGCCCGCGAGATGAGGAGGAAACATCTTTCATCACCCAACGCGGGACTTTCTGCTACAAGGTCATGCCATTCGGCTTGAAGAACGCATGCGCAACCTTCCAACGTCTCGTAGACCGAATCTTCAAAAACCACCTGGGGAGGAATGTGTCGGCATACATAGACGACATTGTGGTCCGAAGCAGGACCCTAGAGGATCATCTGGTCGACCTCTCCTAGGTCTTCGCAACGCTCAGGCACAACCGACTCAGCCTAAATCCTGAGAAATGTGTGTTTGGCGTATTGTCGGGGAAATTCCTAGGATTCATGATCAGCGAGAGAGGGATCGATGTGAACCCCGCCAAGATAGAATCAATTCTTTCGATGCAGTCCCCCCGATCTCGAACCGAAGTGCAGCAGCTCAACGACGCTGTAAATTATCTGGGGAGGTTATGTTCCCGGTTGGCGGATAGATCGCTACCTTTCTTCGCGGCCCTAAAAAAGAACGACAAGTTTGTCTAGGACGAAGAGCTAGAGCTCGCCTTTTCTGGGCTAAAGATATTCTTGACGAAGCTCCCCACCTTATCGCCCCCAAAGGCGGGTGAGGACTTGCAACTGTACGTTGTCGTAAGCCCGAAGACAGTCAGCGTCGTGCTCACCAGGAAGGCGATGCATCTTGTCTACTTCATCATCCGCGTGCTCCAACCTGCAGAGCAACGATATTCCCTTGCCGAAAAAATGGCCCTAGCCGTTGTAACCGCCATACGACGTCTGCGGCCTTACTTCCATGCACATCCTATCCAGGTCCTCTCCGACCTCCTACTTTGCCAGATCCTCCACCAGCTCGCCCTCTCTAGGCGGATGGCGAAGTGAGCAGTAGAGCTCTCCGAGTTTGACATCAGCTACCTCCCTAGGACTGCAATGAAAGGGCAAACCCTCGCCGACTTCATGGTGGAGGTTACCTTCCCCGAAACTGACGAGAGCTCAGAGGAGTGGAAAGTCTTCGTCGACGGTTCGCGGTGCAACGCCGAGGGCGGGGCCGGCGTATTCCTCGTTGGTCCCTCAATTGAAACCGAATATGCCCTCAACTTCGCCTTTGACGCCACCAACAACGAGGCCGAGTATGAGGCCATGATCACCGGGATAGAGATGACATTGCTCAGTGGGGCTCGCAAGATCAGGGTGTACACCGATTCTGAGTTGGTGGCGAGGCAACTGAATGGGCAATATGATACTAGGACGGGGTTCTCACCTGCGTACCGAGAGAAAGTCAAAGCCTTGGTATCTTGCCTGGAAGCGTTCGCGGTGGAATCGGTTCCCCGCGCTTCAAATACGAAGGCCGATGCTCTCGCACGGTTGGGGTCGGCTCTCCCCTTGGAAGTAGGTAACCGTGTGATGGTGGAGAGAAAACTATCACGAAGTGTAACAAGCGAAGTCCTCTCCGTCGAGCCCGAGGATTGGAGGGTTCCCATCACGTACTATGTGGAGAGCGGAGTCCTTCTTGAGGACCCCGCAAGGGCTAGAAAGCTTAAAATGCAGGCGGCTCGTTACTGTGTCGTCAGAGGACAACTCTACCGCCGAGGTTTTACAGAACCCAATTTGTTGTGCGTACCAACCGTGGCCGTGGACCATATCCTGTTCGAGGCACATGAAGGGGTCTGCAGCGGCCACCCCGGTTGGCGTGCGTTGTCGCACAAAATTGCCCACTTGGGGTATTTTTGGCCCACCCTCAGGCAAGACGCGAGGGACTACGTTCAAAGGTGTGACGGGTGCCAGAGGCAGGCCAACATCCAGCACGCCCCGACGGCACGCCTGCACTCGATTCATGTACCCTGCCCCTTCGCGATGTGGGGGATGGACATTCTAGGACCCTTCCCCAAGGCTGTAGGACAGGTGCAATACATCCCGGTCATCGTCGATTACTTTACTAAGTGGATCGAGGCAGAGGCAATGGCAAAAATCACGGGGGGCGAAGGTCTGCAATTTCCTGTGGAAAAACCTCGTATGTCGCTTCGGGGATCATGACCGACCACGGTCCCTAGTTCGATTGCGAGGAGGTCGGCATCAACCTCAAATTTTCATCAGTAGCCCATCACCAATCAAACGGCCAGGTGGAGAACATCAACGCCCGCATCTTGTCCGATCTAAAAAAGCGTCTTGGTATAGCCCAGGGTCGCTGGGCGGAGCTTCTTCCTCTTGTCTTGTGGACATATAGGACGACCACACATCACACCATGGGAGAAACCCCGTTCGCTTTAACCTACGAGGTGGACGCGGTGGTCCTAGTAGAAACCTTGGTCCCGTCGGCAAGGGTCTTCGACTTCAACGAAAAAGAAAACGGGGCCAACCTCAAAGTGGAACTGCAGTTCAAGGACGAGATTCGCGAGGTAGCAGCCTTGCGCTCCATGGAATACAAGCGGCAAGTCGCGGTGTATCATGACAAGAAGGTCCGACCCCGGGTTTTGACCGAGGGAAATCTCTTCCTGAGACGTACCGAGGGCGGAAAGCCAGATCCAAACTGGGAAGATCCATACCTCCTTGGAGAAGAAGTCGCGCCCGGGGCCTTTAAACTCAAAGACAGCAAGGGACGCACGCTCAACAAAACTTGGAACGTCGCGCAGATTAAGATGTATTATGCATAAAACTCCCCTAGGGAAAAACCTCGTTGTCCCTAAACTTTTTTGAATAAAGGGTGAAGTGTTACTTTCTAATCTTGTCTCCATAAGGAAGCTTCGCTGCAAGGACGCATTCGCACGCAAATCCACCCCTCGCTTCCCGCTTGGGGTTGGAGACTCTCGTTTATGCGCAAGTCCACCCCTCACTTCCTGCTCGGGGATGGAGATTCTCGATATTAGGTGTGCAAATCCACCCCTCGCTTCCCACTTGGGGTTGAAGACTCTCGTTTATGCGCAAGTCCACCCCTTGCTTCTCGCTTGGGGTTGGAGATTCTCGGTATTAGGTGCGCAAATCCACCCCTCGCATACCACTTGGGGTTGGAGACCCTCGTTTATGCACAAGCCCACCCATCGCTTCGAGCCATGGGGTTCGAGATTCTTGGTATTAGGTGCGCAAATCCACCCCTCGCATCCCGCTTGGGGTTGGAGACTATCGTTTATGCGCAAATCCACCCCTCGCTTCCCGCTTGGGGTTGGAGACTCTCGTTTATGCACAAGTCCACCCCTCGCTTCTCGCTTGGGGTTGGAGATTCTCGGTTTTAAAAGTGCACAAATCCACGCTTCGCTTCCCGCTTGGGGTTGGAGACTCTCGTTTATGCGCAAGTCCACCCCTCGCTTCTTGCTTGGGGTTGGAGATTCTCGGTATTAGGTGCGCAAATCCACCCCTCGCATCCTGCTTGGGGTTGGAGATTCTCGGTTTTAAAAGTGCACAAATCCACCCCTCGCAACCCGCTTGGGGTTGGAGACTCTCGTTTATGCGCAAATCCACCCCTCGCTTCCCACTTGGGGTTGGAGACTCTCATTTATGCGTAAGTCCACCCCTCGCTTCCCGCTTGCGGTTGGAGATTCTCGGTATTCGGTGCGCAAATCCACCCCTCGCTTCCCGCTTGGGGTTGAAGACTCTTGTTTATGCGCAAGCCCACCCCTCGCTTCCCGCTTGGGTTGGAGATTCTCGGTATTAGGTGCACAAATCCACCCCTCGCTTCCTGCTTGGGGTTGGAGACTCTCGTTTATGCGCAAGTCCACCCCTCGCTTCCCGCTTTGGGTTCGAGACCCTCGTTTATGCGCAAATCCACCCTTCGCTACCCGCTTGGGATTGGAAATCCTCGGTTTTAAAAGTGCGCAAATCCGCCCCTCGCTTCCCGCTTGGGGTTGGAGATAACCAAAACTTCCATGCGCGATTCGAGCGAGGCTCGTGATCGTAGCGTATAATTCATGCGCGATCCGACCGAGGCTCGTGATCATGGCGTATAATTCATGCGCTATCCGAGCGAGGCTCGTGATCGTAGCGTATAATTCATGCGCGATCCGAGCGAGGCTCGTGATCGTGGCGTATAATTCATGCGCGCTTCGAGCAAGGCTCGTGATCTTGGCATATAATTCCTGCGCGATCCGAGCGAGGCTCGGGATCGTGGCATATAATTCATGTGTGGTCCGAGCAAGGCTCGTGATCGTCAAACAAGCGCAATAAAATGAAATACTGCATTTCTCAAAGAAAATAATAATAAAAAATCACCCGATGTGGCCCGAGCTAGAAGTGTACTTCTTGCAGCACTCGAGCCATGGGGTTGGATCGGGATAAGAGGGAACCCTTTGAAAACACGCAATATAACCACAAGCAAGCCAAAGATGGAAAGAAAATTGCATAAAGTAAGGCCTCGAAGGCCAAAGTATCATAATTACAAGCCCCAACGAGGCCACCAAAATTCTTTAAAAAAAACAAAGCACACAAAAAGCAGAGATTGCGAGGACGCCTTTCATTCGCTCGGTTTATCGACGGGAGGACCCATGGGGACTTGACGGAGGGGCAGGGCAGTAATGACTTCTGGGTCGGGGGTGGGCGCATCCTGCGGAGGGTTGGCATCACCCGCTGCGAGGTTCATACCCTCCTGGACCGAGGAGTCTGCAGGGGGACCTTCGTTCTCGCTGGCGGCAACCCCGCTCTCGTTGTCGAGGTCGAACTCGCATTCTCCCTCGGGCACCTCCGCGGTTTCTTCCCCCCATAGTCAACCCATAGTTAGGGATAAAAAAGGTGATGCGAGAGTTGATATGTTGATACTTCGCTACCGCCTTTTTACCCCTACGCGAATGGCCTGCCGATGCATCCCATCGATATTGCTCAACAGTTGTTCCTGGTACTCGACAGACATCACGTATTTGTGCCCGATAGCCTCCACCTCCTCGTTGAGCTCTTTAATACTATGGTGAAGGCTGCTGTTCTCTTCCTCGACCTTCCGGAGCTCCGATTCTTTCTCCCTGAAAAACTTGTGCTCCTCTGAAAGTTTGGTTTGGATCTCCTCAACCTCGGCCCGTAGATCCCTAACCAGGCCCTTCTCCTTCGCCTCTTCCTCCTTCGCCTTCCCCTCTTCCTCTTTCACCCTTGCCTCCCCGTCCTTTGCCCTGGCTACTGCCTTGGCCTCGTCCTTTGCTGCAACCTCTGCGGCCCGAGTCGGCCTCGGCAAGATCCCTCTCCCTCCTTGTACACTCCTCCATACGGGCCTTAAGCGCCGCCTCCATCTTGTCCATTCTCGTCTGAAGGAGGATGACACGGCTGCAGTTATAGTTCTCGAAGAAAGTGTGTTGAAAATCCAAAAGCATGTTAGGAAAAAATCTAATAATAATAATGAAACTCTCGAACAAAACTTGCGAAAAAGAAGCAAGGTATACCATCGCTGAATAACGGAAGGCCTCCTCATTAAGGGCGTCCTCGGAGAGATTATTTGCCCACGCAATCTCCTCCTTCCAGTCATCCCGTTTCTAGATCCTGAGCGCGCCCCAGGATGGTCCGGGGCAGTGGAACTTCGAGGGGGAAGGATCGGAGGAGGAGAGAACCCGCCTCTCGAGGTAGGGGTTGGGTGCGGTCTCCTTCCTCGAGGGACTGCCGCGCTGGCCGTCCCCATTGTGCTTCTTCTTCTTGTTTTTGCGGGGCGATGCTGCCCCATCCTTTCATTTGGACCCGGCCCCGTCACCGGATCCTCGGGGGGCGTGGGAGGACGCTCTGGCGGCGTCTCCTTTAGGCAGCCCCCCGGCAATCTTGATCCCGACAGCCTTCGTAGGGGCCGTCACTTTCCCCGACAAGTTTGGTGTTGTCGCCATGGAAGCCAGCACCTTCGTCGGAGGGCCTTTCGGGGCCCGAGAAGGCTGCGAGGTGGAGACAGCGGGCTTCTTCCCCTGTGCCCTTGAAGCTATAATGTTAAAGAGATCCACTGAAAGAAAATAAAAAGCAAGTTAGATGAAAGAAACAGAAGAAAGAGGGTCGCAAACGATCAAAATCTAGAGTGCGTGATCCGAGCGAGGCTCGTGATCATCGCAGAACAATCAAAGTTGTGACCCGAGCGAGGTTCGTGGTCATCACAAAGTAGGCGAGGTTCGGGGCTGCTGTACGTGGTCCAAAAAAAATAAAAAAAATAAGAAGCAACACAAGAGCAAGGAAAAAATATTACCCTCTTCACCCCCGCAGTTTGGGAAGGTGAGGCTCAGCCCGACCCGCTGAAACCTGCCCTGAGCCAGGTATTCCCAGTATGGTGCCTGGCGCTCCGGTGCAAACCGGGACTTGAGCTCGGCGATATCCTGCCTCCCCTTGGGGTGGACGAAGTTGTCTTGGGCCGAGGGGAAATTAAGGTACCTTTCAGTGGGATCCCGAACCAAAAATCCATTTGTTCTTCTACTGGCCGAAGTTTGACGGAGTAGTGGTGATCTTTAGCCCATGCAAACTTAGGTTGACGAGACAAGATTCATGATCCCACCTCGCCATGAATAAGTTCGCTATGACGTCCAGCTTCGGCCCCTCCCCGAGCTCGCGACTTTGGATGGTGTACGCGCACAGAAGCCTCCATGCGTTGGGAAATAGCTGCGCAGGTATTACCGCCAGTAACCCCCTCTGTAAAACCCCCTTACTTATCCTGGAGGTATAACCGCCAGTATCCCCGATTAGAACTAAACCAGAGTTACCCAAGGCTTTAACCTGACATAACTTACTAAACAAGGTAAAAGAAACCATTTAAAATCTAACAAATTAAGTAACAAAAATTACAGCGGAAGAACAACTAAAAGGTCTTATACAAACCTTAACTTAAAAAGAAATCAATAAATAGAACAACCTTCTATTTGAACACAGTCTTTAAAAAAAGTTTTTCTTAGGTTCTTAGCTTTACAACTCAGCTTTGCTTTGAAGTAGTTCAACCATGATCTTCACTCAAGTATAGCTTTTGGAAACCCTTCTTCAACTTCTTAGACTTCAAACCTCTGAATCTACTCTTCAGAACAACTTCCAAGAAGACCTGATGTGTCGTATACCAACGGTGGACACCAGCCGACCATACAAAAGAAAAGAAGATGGACGGGTTAGTCTAATGAAAGACTAAGCAAGTGGAGAAACTAACTTGGTTCCTAAGGTTGTGACTAAGCATATTGGCATCAAAATCCGCACAGATTCGGATTATGATTCTACAGTTAACAGTCTTATAGAGAATAAGAAGGAGACTTTCATAATCAAGAGGGAGAACATCACAGCTTGTGGTTCCTTTAAGAAGCATAAACGATTAATGGAAACTTATACTAGCCACACAACATTCTCCATCATCTTCAACGACTAAACATCTTAACTTAATCAAAGTTTGATTAAGAATCATCCTTAATCAGGAGCAAGAATGGTTATCAAAAGAACTAACCATTCAGTTACATAAACGTGCCTATCGTACTCTCTTCACTTTATGATTTTAACATTACACATTCATTTTAATAACTTTTAATCGACCCAAACTGCTGCCGATCAAATTTCTTGTAACTGATGTCGTTAGGGTGAGAGGGCCTATTTCATCCGTGACCGCTTGACTCACATCAGTTTCTTTTGCACTTAGCTAGAGTGCGTCGTTGTCCTCCTTCAACATGAAGCGAGACATGAGTCATGACTCCAATATTGGGATCCACTAGCAAGCTACGCCCCCAATACAGACTTTGTTATAAAGAGGTCATTGGAGACTCGGCTCCTACCCCTGGACTACCTATTTTACAACAGTGTTCCAACATAGAACCACTAAAGAGATGTTTTGGGGTCTAAACTCCCCATCTCTAACTATATTACTTCACAACAATGTCTCAGCATGAGACAGCTAAACACACAAGGTCACACAACGGTCCTAAGTTCAATTCTAGTGCAAAAATTGAAATAACGACATGGTCGTTATTTCTAACAGAATAACAATCTATCAAACTTTATTCAACCCACAAATTATTCCCAACATGAAGATCAAATGGAATTCAATTCCTCATTAATAACAATAACGCAAGAGAGAATCGTCCACTTGCCTTAGAAGGCGTGCTCAACGCTCTTAGTGATTCCAACAATAATCTTTATCACCCTTCTGCCAAATATAACAAAAAGATTTCTCAACAACGAGCTCACGGATACACTTATTAGTTGTATACTCAAATTCTACAATTTCCTAATTGATAAACGACTTGATTTCCGTATATCGATTTATAATAATTTCTTAGCTATCAGGCTTTAAGGAGCCATCTTGGCGAATTTATAAGTAACTAACCGTTCACTTTTGAAACAATTTTCTAAATAAAAATTGTTCATTATTAACGGTTCTTAAAGGTGACCAAATCTCGGATCATACTGATTAACAACGAATCCTGAGTAATTGTCCGAAGTCCTTTACCTGCCAATCGATGTTAAAACTTGTATTCGCTATAACCAAAGATCCAGATGTCCGTTTCACGAGAGGTTTGAACCTGTGAGACCGTATCAAAGTCAAGATCTCAGAAACATCAAAAACAAGTAGCGTAGCAGAACCGAAAGGCCCTTACGGTGGCTCCGCAACCAACCCGCTAATTAATTTCGATCGTAATTACCTTCACTTGAGCTTATGGCTCGTTCGACTCGTTAATGGCTCAACCGGAGGCTAGCGGAGCGAGCTTGGATGGCAAGTAACTACCTAGGGTGTCGAGACCTAGACCTCATTGCTCAAAAGCTAACACCCCCGCCCCATCTAACTACTCAACGACCACCGCTCTACCAACCAATAATCAGCTGCCTCACACTTGACCAATCAAAGAGCTTGATCTAGGGTGTCCCACATCGAACAAACAGTAATATCTGAATCCCTAAATCCCTATAAATAGAGAAGGACCTTGCATATAGCAAGGGGTCGAAAAACATATTTAACTCAAGAACTATCTTATTGATTGAAGTTCGACGTGTTGAATCATTGTTAAAGACCGCGCTACAGTCAAGTGAAGGTCCACAAAAAGACTTCAAGTCGCTCAAAGAGATCTCGTCTCAAACAACCACCTCGTTACGTCACCTCGCAAACTATGTCAACTCTGCTAAATAGACATCAGATCCCAGGCTTGTAATAGTAATAGAATATCTTTAGTTGGAGGTGATAAACTCGTTGTAACTAGGAGATCTCGAACTTCGAATCTCGTGAGAAGAGACTTAGGACATAATCTCGCTGATCATAATCTCGGTATTTGCAACCTCGCAACCTGTAATCTCGCGCTAAAGACATAAATAAAGAGCAAGCGTTTGCACAGTCTAATAAAAGTAATCTCGTTTCTTGTTTTCTAGCGCTGGTTTGTTTCGGGTTTCATCAACTTGTTTGACACAAAATTCATTACAAAATATAAAATCTGTCTCCTTGTGGATTCGACCCGAACTTCCTAAAGACCGCGGTTCTTAGTTAGTTTGGATTCTTTTGCATAGCCGTGATTTGCACGACGAAATCACAACTATCAACTGAAATATAGAAGTTAATAGAACTTCTACCATTTAAAACATGATCCATATTAATTAAAAATGTGGGAATCCTTATGGACACAAAATATGGTGGTTGACATTAAAATTTAATGACAATATTGCATTTAGTCATTATATTTATAGATAGAAAATTAATATATAAAACTCAACATATTTATGGATGAAAATTTAAAAAGTTATCATTCTTAAGCATAGAAAATTAATATTGAAAAATTATACCCGTCGTGTCATGCACGACTACGGCTCGGATTTGAAAATTATTTTTATACATATTATAAATAAAATATAAATATAGAAAAATTTACAATAAAATTTAATATAATTGGGTATGACTTATGAGCATATGTTTTTAAATATAGTGATATATATAAGATAAAAAATTTATACTCGCATAGGATAATTGTTTTATTTTTAGAATAAAAAAAGTAAAAAATTACATATGATATAGTATCTCAAAAACAATCTATCTATAACTATATATTAAAGCTAAACCTTTCCGAGCCACCATGTTGATTGTGGCTCCACCTTACATTTAAAAATTAATTTTTATTTATATTATTTTAGCTTTTTAGATTAAATTATTTTCTATTTATTTATGTGAAAATTTTTAAATTCGAAATTTAATTAAAAATAAAAAAATTATTCTATCTTTATCTTTTTATCTATTTATATAAAAGATTTGTCGTAAATCAATTTTTGATTAAAAAAATAAAAAAATTCAATATGTAGATAATTACTTGCCCAAATAAAAAATTCAAAAGATATTGTTATACTAAATAGATATTTTTTTGATGTTAATGATAGATTTAAATAGTTAAAGAAGAATTTAATAGGAAAAAGTGAATATTAAGAATAAAAATTAAAGTTTTTTAAATATGAGGTGGGGTTACGTGACTATATTTTTTTATGGATACGAAATTAATTGTCATATAAAAACTATAATATGGATCAAAAATAACATTAAGACAAATTAAAAATAACTAAATATTTAATTATATAGTATGTATATATAATTACATGTACGATGTATATATAGATAGAGTAGTGTTATTATAATATAAAATATTCTTATAAATCGGGTGAAAATAATTTGATATATTATATATGATAAATATGTGCAACATCTTGTAATATATAATTAATGTATAAATACATAATTAAAAATATTAATAAAAATATTCATTATTAATATATGGATAGAATCATAGAAGAAAACTACATATTATAATATATTGAACAAACAAAGATAACAATAATAGGTAGAGATAAAAATTTATCCGATTTCATAGTAAATTGATAAAATTAATTATTAAATAAGATGAATGCATAAAATTGAAAATTCCATAAGGTGATTGAATTACATAATATATAATTAATGAAAATCTCATTATTAAAAATAGGGTGACTGTAATAAAAAAATTTAATGATGAATCTGCCCAAAAGTGTTTCAGGTTTAGAAGATATATATTGATAAAAACACATTTTATAAGACAAACACTCAATTTCACCCCCCTTAATTAAGTTATTTTTAGATGACATTTTTACACTAGTTGGACTCCTTTCAAATTCATCTATTTAATTTTTATATATTTAATTAATTATTTACACAAAATAGGAAAAGGTAATTTAATAGGGTATTTCGATCCGGCTAGAGTAAAATGTCGCCGAAATATAACTTAAGGTGGTTGAAATTGTATGTTTACGTTATAAAAAATATTTTTACTTATTAAAAAAGAATTTTAAAAGATGGATATCTAAGAAAATATCTTGCGGGACATCACTTGGGAAAAACCGGAAGAAGGATGGATTAAGGTGAATGTTGATGGAGCGGTTAGAGAAGATAGCTTGGCTACGGCGGGAGGGGTGCTGAGGAATGCCAACGAAGATTGGATTCGGGGCTTTTCTCATCGTATTGAAGCGAGTACGGTCCCTATGGATGAACTTTGAGGCGTCCTCGATGGGCTCAAGATTGCTTGGGAGAAGGGCTTCCGCAAAGTTATCTTGGAGTCTAACTCTCAATTAGTTATCTGCCTTCTTGGCACTAGGGTGAGTAGTTGTCACCTTCTTTATAGCCTGGTATCCCAATGTCAAGGCTTATTGAGTGTTTCGTGGGGCCAATTCCGACATGTGTTTCGTGAGGCCAACGTTGTTGCAGATTCCATCGCGTCCCTCGCTTTTCTTTTTCTTGTTGATTTGCATGTATTGTCTGCCCTGCCGGAGGAGGTTATGAACTCTTTTCTTGATGATATTAGGGGTCGGCCTACCCCCATTTACTGATTACTTAGCTCATTTCTTTTTATTATTAATAAAACGCCTCCTTGAGGGACCGGAGAGTGCCTCCTACCAACAAAAAAATTACATTTTGCATAATACGGAGTATAAAAATTATTTAACCATGCAATGAATTGACTCAATTGTACACAAGAATTTGGGGCGAGAGGCTGGGTCGAATATGTTTCTTCAATTGAGAAAAATGGAAGACAATGTTTATCTCTGACTCCTTAGACAATAGTAAGTCGAATGAAGTTTTGTGTATAACACATCTAACAAGTTATCTTCAAGGATAGTGATCATGGTGGAATAACTTTAATCATTTATCCAAGAAAAGATTATAAGACAAGGCAGTGAAGCATTATTACAATCATTCAAACTATATATAAAGCTATTTATGCTTCATATATTGCCAAATCATTAAAAGCCTTTCATACAGACCAATAGTCAATAACAATAGTCTAATCCAACATCATGCAAGACAATTATTACATATCATATCATATTTCATCGTGCTTGCAATCTTCATTTACCTCCTCTTATTTGAGCAACCCTCACTGCAACTCTGACATATAACCAATCTGCAAGTTCTTCAGCAAGCTGGAAAAAAGCATGCCTCCAGCTCCTTTTAACCGCTAAAACTCCAATCACTCCCCAAAAGCCGGTTGCAAAACCCGACATGATGACCAAGTAGAACCACATCCTCTCATGCTTGTTGTCTTCATCTTTATCTTCAACGTCGACCGTGCTTGTCGGGGGTTGGGCAATTTTATCACCGACGCACTTCCTTGGCAACGGGTCACCGCACAAGCCTGGGTTTCCCATGTATATGGATGGATCCGGGAGAGTTTGGAGCTGGCTACCGGTTGGAATCTGTCCTTGAAGGTTGTTGAATGATAGATTCAATGCGGACAAAGAGTTTATAGAAGAGATGCTCTCTGGAATTGATCCCGAAAGGTTGTTGAATGATAAATCAAGGGATTCCAACGATTTCATCTTTCCAATCTCCTTAGGAATGGCTCCCGTGAAATGATTATGAGATAAATTTAGACCGCGAACGAGGGATAAACTTGTGATCTCTGTAGGGATAACACCTACTAGGTTGTTACATGAAAGGTCCATGCTCACTAGGAGGTGTAATACAGTGGTATACTCTCTTTCTTTTCCTTTTATAATTTCCACTGCGGTCCACTCATCAGGATTCATTGCTGGTGCTAGTACTTCAATTGCTGCAACAGGTGATTCAATTGGTGCTTCACTTGGATGTTGAATAGAACCCATGCCATCAAAATGACCAAAACATGGAGGAATATTTCCGACAAAATTATTGCTTGCAAGGTCAATGATTTGCAGTGTGCTGAGCAAACATAGTTGTGGTGGAATTATGCCGCTGAACTTGTTTTCCCGTAGTATGAGAATTTGCAAAGAAGGAAAAGTTGCACCATACCACGACGGAATTTCTCCATGGAGATTATTCTTACCCACATCTAAAACCATCAATTCTGCACAATTGCTCAAGGATAAAGGGAGCTCTCCATCGAGCAAATTGTTATTCAAGCTCAATAACTGTAATTCCCCAGACGTTGTCACAGTGTTGGGTATATGGCCAGATAATCTGTTTGAAGATAATTCCATAGCTTGGATTTTCATGCTAACCCAACAGTCGGGAATCTTCCCTGACAACCTATTATGGTGAAGATCAAGATTTTGTAAACTTTCTAATTTGCACAATGATCTTGGAATAGACCCATTAATGCTATTGCTAGCGAGTTGAAGAATCCACAAAGATGGCATGGCATTGCCGATGTTACTTGGAAGAGGGCCATATATCCCGGAATTAGACAAATCCAGCTCTGAGATCATCTTTTGACTTAGAATCCATTTAGGAAATGGACCATTCAATTTTCAAGGAAGCATATGCAAGAACTCGAGTTGAAATGGTGGTAGCCAGTCCGGGGAGATATCAATATTTAGAGAGTTTGAACTTATATCAAGGTCCCTTAAACTAGAGAGCTTAGCCAAGTTTGCTTGATGCACAACACTCAAATTGTTATATGACAAGTCTACAAATTCCAAGGACAACAATTCCCCAAAGGATGCAGGGATAATCTCAAAGGCATTATGTGATAGATATAAATGTCGGAGGGAAAGCAAACTCTCGATTGTTGGCAACTGTCCACTCAAGTTGTTGTTTTGCATATTCATGTACTCCAAATGATATCTACTACACCTTGAAAAGTTAACATGTGACTCTAAGAACTCTTCTTGTAGTTGGTTATATGACAAATCCAGAGATATTAAGCTACAAAGATGGCCAATGGTGTTCATGATCCCACCATCTACACGGTCAAAATGGTTGTCACTAAGATGAAGAGATTCAAGGTATCTTTTGTTAACCAACCAAGATGGAATGGAAGAACTAAATTGATTATAGGAAAGATCAAGGTTTGTTAGAAAACTCAGGTTTTGTATGAAATGAGGGATCGAGCCACTAAAAAGGTTATGCGCAAGGTTCAGTTGTGAAATGGGGCTAGAAGAGACCGTTGAATTTTTAAAGACTAGGTGATAATTTCCTAGTTTACAGTTATCCAAGTTCAACACCGACAAAGATGGAAGGTTGAGGAATATGTGAAGATTATCAAGTGCTTGACTCAGGTCCATCCCACTCAGGTCAAGAAATTGCAAATTCCCAAGCTTGAATGCCCATTCTAGCCTACCTATCCTCGTTTCATTGAAGTAATTAAATGAAAGATCAAGAAACCTAATAGAACTCAAGTTTAGTAAGAAATGGGGAATCGGGCCGCTGAAAAGGTTAGAACCGAGGCTTAGGTGTTGAAGGGGAATAGAAGTTACCGTTGAACTTCTTTTAAGTAGGTGAGAATTTCCTAGTCCACAATGATCCAAGTTCAAGACAGACAAAGATGGAAGGTTGTGGAGTATGTGAAGACTATCAAGTGCTTGACTTAGGTCAACCCCACTCAGGTCTAGGTGTTGCAAATTCTTCAGCTTAAATACCCATTGTAGGGTGTTGGTCTCCATTTGTGGCAACTCGTAAGAAGATGTACTAAGATCAAGGACAACAAGTTTGGTAAGATTGCCTAGACTGTGAGGAACTTTTCCATAAAAATTGGCATAAGAGAGGTTTAGATATTGTAGTTGCCCCATTGACCCAAGGAATTCAGGAATTGGAGAGTAATTAGAGTAAAAATTGGTGCTCAAGTCTAAGTATGTCAAGTACTTCAACTCAAGTAGAGCAGGGTTTACCTCTCCAGCTTCACCTCTCAGATCAAGCTTGATGACGTGGCCTGTAATGTTGTCGCACCCCACTCCTTTCCAGCTGCAACAATCTCCCCCCACCCATGAACCAAGTTTATTGAACGAGGTGTTTGAAATTAAGCTGGGTTTAAGTTTAAGCAGAGCATTTCTTTCAGCTTTTTTGCAAAGGCTCAAGTTGAATCCCACGCTTGCACTGCAGATGCAAAGTATGAAGAAAAGCAAAGCAAACGGAAATCTCACCATAGTACTACTATAAGAACTAAGAAAGATGGCCACTTGAGGGTTACAGGAAATTATGTAATTAAGATAGCCTTTTATGGGAACAAATTAACAATCTATGAATAAATACGTCTAAGAAGTCAACATGTACGTGCGCTCAGTTAAAAACCATTTTTCCACTCGAACGAAAATAACTTCAATCCGAAATGATTACATCTTAAAATTGTATAAATTGTACGCGTACATTCGAAATGATTTTCCATTCTCTGCATTCCAATAGTTGAAAGAAATTGTCAAGGAATTTGCTGGTTGTATGGACTTTCCAGTTTCCACTAGCGTAGACTTGGAAGTCAATGAATCTTACAAACAGTCAAACATGATATTTCTGCAAATTTCTGGTGGAATTTTCAACATTTGATTAATTTATTATTCGACACGCGAAATTTGAATTGCAGAAAAATTCCTACGCGGAGTTGCCTTCATTCTTCTTTAGATTGGGAAACCTATTTATTATTTAAGAAAATTTCTCCCTTCTTAATCAATGGCAGGACATCGTTGCCTATTAAGTTGATTTTTCATCTGTGTAGACTTGGAAGTCTTGTTTTTGGACGATTGTTCAATTCAAAATAGTCAAGACATATAAAATAGGAGTAGTGAGCCATTAATTTAAACAATTACATCTTGTGTGGAATAAAACTGCCGATTATTGTGTGGAAATATGAAGAGTGAGAACGAATTCGATCTTGATCAGAATGATTCAAGATCTCACACCATTTTCGTTATTGGAAGAAGAAAGAATACAACAGTATTCAGTGATCTCTTTCCCACGCTCTTACAGAAAACAGAACAAAATGGAGCTTGTATACAAGTCAACAAAACGAGCTCCAACTAACTAACTATTACAACTAATAGAAAATAGACACGTGTACATTATATTCCACACCCCCCTTCAAGATGGAGCTATTAACAAACCCATCTTGGATTAACAAACCCATCTTGGAGCTATTAACAAAGCCTTTGTGAATAGGTTTGCTAACTGAATACCAGTGTTGATATAGGCAGTTTGCAGAAACCCTTGTTGAACCTTCTCTCTTATAAAATGACAATCTATTTCCAAATGCTCCGTTCTCTCATGAAAGCATGGATTAGCTGCAATCCGTTGTGCGCGCCGCTTTATTATCACAAAAAAGAGTGATTGGTCATGGTACTGAAATCTGTAAATCTCTGAGCAAAAAATCCACCCACACAATCTCTGCTATAGACATTATAAGAAGATTCTTCAGAGAGAACGATCATTAACCCTGTATAGCCCGAATTAGTATAAGATACCTATATAATGAGAGACGATCATTAACCCTGTATAGCCTGAATTAGTATAAGGATGAGGGCGCCCCATAGCTCAGCCATAGGAACCGTACAAATACCTATATAATGGACAAATCCTTGCAGCCGTTTCCATCAGCACGAACCGAGCCATCCGAATTGATTTTGACCCAAGACTCCGTAGGCCTAGTCCACATTATGCACCGTTCCTCTCTTCTAGTCTCAGCCTAGCTTATCCGGTTCAAGGGACACGCACTAGCATAATCACCCGCTTGCTCCAATACCGTACCCATGAAGAGCAATTGCCAGAAAAAGAAGTAGTGAGTGAGTGTGTGTGTGTTGAGTGATCGGGCTTTTAAGCTCTAGTGGAGTCTGAGTCAGATCTTTAGGTGGGTGAAGAGTGTAAATAAGAATGCTTGTTTTGGACCATTTTGCTAACCTGTCAATTTGAACATTAAAAATATGACTCCTTCCCAATTAAAGAGAGAGCCCAACAATTAATTAGGAAAATTTACAAGGCTCTTGGTAAAAAAAACTGGATTGACCCTCCCCAGTAAGCCAGGCCTTTGTTTAATCTCTAGTCTCTACTACGTTTACATAGTGATTGCTATGTATGCAGTTGCTGATACCAAAATCGTTTGTATGAAGTTCATATATAAACCGCTCCTATTAATGTGGATGGTTATTGAAGTCATACATCTCAAATCTTCACCTAAGGGCAATTCTCTTACAATCATTTGACTTTTTGGAGGGACAATATATAAGTGGGTGTGCTCACAAAATTTACAAAAACTACTTAGTGTTGGTTAAGGCATCAAAAGTACCCAAGAGTGTGCAATTAACAGCTAGTAGCTAATTGAAATTGCAAATTAAGCATCATTTCAATCATTTAAACTTAATTATTACACTTCATTACCACACTACTAGCTAGATAATGGAAATATCTAGCTTACAAATTAAGTAAGACAACATGACTAATACAGAGTATTACTTATCTGACATTTAAGTTGGACAATTATTACATATCATCATCATACACCACAAGTTCTTGCAAACTAGCTTTACCTTCTTCCCTTTGCTCGAGCAATCCCCACAGCAAATCTGACATACATCCAATCGACAAGGTCTTCAGCGAGTAGAAAATAAGCATATCTCCATCTCTTTTTAACAACTAGGATTCCAATGACTCCCCAAAAGCCAGTAGCAAAACCCAGCATGATGACCAAGTAGAGCCACATCTTTTCATGCCTATTGTCTTCTTCATCTTCACTGACCGTGCTTGTCGGAGGATGGGCAACTCTATCCTTGAAGCACTTCCTTGGCAATGGGTCGCCGCATAAGCCTGGGTTTCCCATGTATGTAGATGGATCATCGAGAGTTTGAAGATGCCTTCCGGTTGGGATTTGTCCTTGGAGGTTGTTGAATGACAAATTCAATTTGGACAAAGAATCTATAGAAGAGATGCTCTCTGGAATTGACCCTGAAATGTTGTTGAGTGATAAATCAAGGGATTCCAAAGATTTCATCTTTCCTATCTCCTTAGGAATGGCTCCCATCAAATGATTATGGGATAAGTTTAGACTGCGAAGGATGGATAAGCTTGTGATCTCTGCAGGGATGGACACCTACTAGGTTGTTACATGAAAGATCCATGTTCACTAGGAGGTGTAATACAGTGGTATACTCTCTTTCTTCTCCTTTTATTACTTCCACAGCGGTCCACTCATCAGGATTCATTGCTGGTGCTAGTACATCAACCATCTCAGCAGGACTCATTACTGGTGATTGTGATTCAATTGTTGTAGATGGCGATTCGATTGGTGCATCAATCGGTGTTGCAGCTGGTCCAAAAGCAATAGCTCCCCTTGAATCATTTGAATGTTGAATAGAACCCATGCCTTCAAAATGACCAAAACATGGAGGAATATTTCCGACCAAATTATTGCTTGCAAGGTCAATGATTTGAAGTTTGTGGAGAAAACATAGTTGTGGTGGAATTATACCACTGAGCTTGTTCTCCCGTAGTATGAGAATTTGCAAAGAAGGAAAATTTGCACCATACCATGACGGAATTTCTCCATGAAGATTATTCTTACCCACGTCTAAAACCATCAATTCTACACAATTGCTCAAGGATAAAGGCAGCTCTCCATCGAGCAAATTGTTATTCAGGCTCAACAACTGTAATTTCCCAGACGTTGTTAGGGTGTTGGGTATATGGCCAGATAATCTGTTTGAAGATAACTCCATACCTTGGAGTTCAAAGCTCATCCAACAGTCGGGAATCTTCCCTGACAACCTATTATGGTGAAGATCAAGATATTGTAAGCTTTCTAAGTTGCACAACGATCTTGGAATAGACCCATTAATGCTATTGTTAGCAAGTTGAAGAATCTCCAAAGATGGCATTGCATTGCCAATGTTAGTTGGAAGAGGACCATATATCCCGGTATCAGACAAGTCCAGCTCTACGAGCATCTCTTGACTTAGAAGCCAGTTAGGAAATGGACTGTTAAATTTGCAAGGAAGCATATGTAAGAGTTGGAGTTGAAATGGAGGTAGCCAGTCTGAGGAGAGATGGATATTTAGAGAATTTGAACTTATATCAAGGTCCCTCAAACTAGAGAGCTTAGCCAAGTTTTCTTGATGCACAACAATCAAATTGTTATACGACAAGTCTACAACTTCCAAGGACAATAATTCCCCAAAGGATGCAGGGATAATCTCAAAGTCATTATGTGATAGATCCAAGACTTGGAGGGAAAATAAACTCTTAATTGTTGGCAACTGTCCACTCAAGTTGTTGCTTGTCATATTTATGTACTCCAAATGATATCTACCACACGTTGAAAAGTTAACGTGTGACTCTAAGACCTCTTCTTGTAGTTGGTTATATGACAAGTCCAGATATACTAAGCTACAAAGATGGCCAATGGTGTTCATGATCCCACCATCTACACGGTCAAAATGGTTGTTATTGAGATGAAGAAATTCAAGATATCTTTTGTTAGCCAACCAAGATGGAATGGAGGAAGTAAATTGATTAAAGGAAAGGTCAAGGCTTGATAAAAACGTAAAATTTTCTATGAAACGGGGAAATGAGCCATTGAAGGAATTGGAACCAAGATTGAAATATTTGAGGTCTATTTTGTTACCAAGCCATGATGGAATTGGAGAATTGAATTCATTATTTGAAAGATCAAGAAATCTAATAGCACTTAGGTTTTGTATGAAATGAGGGATCGGGCCACTAAAAAGGTTATGTGCAAGGTTTAGTTGTGCAAGGGGGCTAGAAGAGATAGTTGAATTTCTAAAGACAAGGTGAGAATTTCCTAGTTTACAATTTTCCAAGTTCAACACAGACAAAGATGGAAGGTTGAGGAATATGTGAAGATTATCAAGTGCTTGACTTAGGTCCATCCCACTCAGGTCAAAATATTGTAAATTCCTAAGCTTGGATGCCCATTCTAGGCTATCTATCCCCGTTTCATTGAAGTAATTAAATGAAAGATCAAGAAACCTAATAGAACTCAAGTTTAGTATGAATTGGGGAATCGAGCCACTGAAATCATTAGATCTGAGGTTTAGGTGTTGAAGTGGGCTGGAAGAGACAGTTGAATTTTTTTGAAGTAGGTGAGAATTTCCCAGACCACATTGATCCAAGTTCAACACAGATAAAGATGGAAGGTTGTGGAGTACATGAAGACTATCAAGCACTTGACTCAAGTCAGTCCCACTCAGGGCTAGGTGTTGCAAACTCTTCAGCTTGAATGCCCATTCTAGGGTGTCGGTCTCCAACGACACCCCGTATTTAGGATAGTTAGTAAGATCAAGGACAACAAGTTCGGTAAGATTGCCTAGACTGGGAGGAATTTTTCCACGAAAAATAGCATTAGAGAGGTTTAGATACTGAAGTTGCCTAAATGACCCAAAGAACTCAGGAAGTCTAGACGCACCAAAGTCATTACCGCTCAAGTCTAAGTATCTCAAGTACTTCAACTCGAGTAGAGCAGGGCTTACCTCTCCAGCTTCTAAAAAGGATGACGAGTTAAAGTCACCTCTTAGATCGAGGCTGATGACGTGGCCATCGGCGTTGTCACAACCCACTCCTTTCCAGCTGCAACAATCTCTCCCCACCCACGAACCAAGATGATTGAATGGGGTGACAAAGAAGCTGTGTTTAAATTTAAGCAGAGCATTTCTTTCAGATTCCTTGCAAAGGCTGAAGTTGAATCCCAAGGTTGCACTGCAGATGCAAAGTATGAAGAAAAGCAAAGCAAACAGAAATCTCACCATAGTACTATAATTAAGAAAGATGGCTACTTGAGGGTTACAAGAAATTAAGTAATTAAGATAGCCTTTTATAGGACCAAATTAACAAGCTTAATTTGCTTTACTTGAACATGCCTGCCATTTTCAGAAGACTTCGAAATCAATACGTCTAACAAGTCAACATGTACGTGCACTCAGTTAAAAACCATTTTTCCACTCGAACAAATATAATTTCATATTCGAAATGATTACATCTAGGGTCGCGACAAACTACTTGGGCTAACTAACGAGGTACTACCAAAAAGTTTAACCGTTGAATCAAATGGCCGAAGGTTCAAACATGATATTTTTTTTTCAAACATGATATTTATAATACAACTAGTGGAAAGTACAACCAGCAAATTTCTGGTGGAATTTTCAACATTTGATTTATTCTACAACACGCCAAACTTGATTTATTCTTCAATCCTGGGCCTTTTGTTCATTTTGTAAAAAAAATGAACTATCATATTTATGTTTTATAATGTTCATTTTGTAAAATATAAAATAATTGGAAATTAAAAAAAAAAACATTTTTTTATTTTTCATTTATTATCTTTTTTAATTTTTGAAAATTGAATTATGTGAAAAATGAATTCATCATAGATAAAAATTGAACTCTTAACATATAAAAATTAAACTCATACAAGTAGAAAAAATATGAACTCCTAACATAAAGCAATGAACTTCTGGTATACAAAAAAAATGAACATATAGTATATAAAAATAAAACCACCATATTTAAGATTTATAATGCTTTTTTTTAAAAAAAAATATAAAAAGGCAAAAAATAAATAAAAAGAAGAATTAAAAAATTTAAAAAATTTAAAAAATTTAAAAAATTTAAAAAATTTAAAAAATTTAAATTTTTTTAAAAATTTTAAAAATTAAGATTTTATCCCACTTCCTCTAGTCATTTGTGGGAATCAACCATAGTTGCAAACTTGTTAGAATATATCCATCCCACGTTTGAAAGTTGGGAGTAAATTGGATTAATATATAACTCAATAGATTACTCCTCCTATTGTCAATTGGTTTTAGGATGGAACCCATGGACTTATGTGCTAGGTCCATCCGCGCATATGCGCTTGTACCGACACGTCCCAGTTTATCTACCTATCGGGCCCACGGACTTTATCATGGTATCAGAGCTATCTGCCTAACGATCTCTCTCGATCCTGGGCCCACCCCGTTGTGTTGTTAAGTGTCAACTGGGCCAATTCCTCCAGTTGCACTTGCGGGAGCGTGTTAGAATATGTCCATCCCACATATGAAAGTTGGGAGTAAATTGGACTAATATATAACTCAGCAGATTACTCCTCCTATTGCCAATTGGTTTTAAGATGGAATCCCATGGGCTTATGTGCTAGGCCTATCCGCGCATATGCGCCTGTACCGACTCGTCCCCAGTTTATCTACCTACTGGGCCCACGGACTTTATCAAAACTAACTTATGGAATTTTTTTATTAATTTATTTGGGGTGCATTCTCATGCTCATTGACTTTTATATAATGTTTTTGAGATAGATATAACCCCTATTTCTATATTAATTTTGGTGTATTTTAACTAAATTCAGTTACTATTGTCACATTGTTGAATTTCAGTTTTTTTTGGATCTTTTGGGCGTATCCTCTTGACACGTTTAGACTATGAGTAACCTGATCTTGACCCTCCAAATCCTGTTGGATCGGGACTTTGTTGGGCGATGGTGTTGATGCTATGTTTCGGAATAGATAGATCATTACAAATGGAAAGCATCATTATACAATCTGTTGAACTAGATTATTACACAACTAGTAGATTGTGGAAATTTCTGGAAAATACATTGGATTTACTGTTCAACATTCAAATTGGATATTACGTACTCCCTCCGTTCACAAATACATGATGTTTTAAAATTTGTCTCCAAAATTAAAAAATGATGTGATTTGACTTAAATACCCTAAAATCTTGTAAAGATCTTTCCTTTTCTATTTTATATGGTTATTATTTTTTTTAACTAATGGGGGTAATATTGGAAAAAATATGATAAATTATGTCAAACATCAAGTATTATTGAACAAGAAAATCGAGCTAAAACATCATGTATTTCTGAACGGAGGGAGTATCATCTCACACACCACAACTAAGCTCTTGCAATCCACACAACAACTCTTACATATAGCCATTCGGCAAGGTCTTCAGCAAGCTGGAAAAAAGCATGCTTCCATCTCCTTTTAACAATTAAAATTCCAATCACTCCCCAAAATCCTGTTGCAAAACCCAACATAATGACCAAGTAGAACCACATCTTCTCATGCTTATTATCTTTTTTTTTTGATCAGGAACAGGCCGCAACCTATTCAGTAAAAACAGTACATAGTAGCTAACAAGCAATGAGCCGGGGGAGCGCCCTGCCCTCGACGTCGTCTAACAACAAATTAGCAGTACCCACAGGCGGGTGCTGCAGTGGATGCAGGCCAAGAGGGAACGATTGGCAAGGGAGTCGGCGACCATGTTCGCTTCCTGATATCCGCTTTTTAGGTAGGTTTGTAGTGTCTAGTTATATTAGATTTGGTCAGTTTTTAGGGTAGAGTTATAGGTTTTTGAGTCTTTTTGCCATAGTTTTCGTATTTCCTTGAGATTCGGAAACTACGCGTGTTTTGTGTCTTTTTGTAGAAGTTTTGGAGCTTGAAAGAAGAGTTTGGAGCATTGCAAGAGAAGATTGAAGATTAAGCGCTCAAGTAAAGTTATTGAAGATCAAGTTTGAGCTTGGAAAGAGATAGAGGAATTCGTTACAAGAACATAGGAAAAAGAATCGAGTCAAACGGAGTTGTAACGAATCTTCTACGCAAGTTTTACTCAAGGTTGTTCGAAAAATCCCTCATGAACGACCCTATAGGGGTCGTGCACGACCCTATCAAGGTCGTGCTAGACCCAGCCAAGATACATGCTCTCAGGACCGACCCTAGGGGGGGTCGTGCACGACCCACTTTGGGTCGTGCATGGCGCCGACTCTTGCTAGATTCCATGATCTTTTGTGAAATATTCTATCTTTTATTTTAGGAAGTTGTTTGATCTTGTTTCCTAGGTTAATTAGGACTACTTTTCCTCTATAAAAGGAGGCAAAACTCTTTGTATTAGGGGGGCGGATTTTAATTGAACTTAGTGTGTTTGTTTGGTAGAAGACTTGGAAGACAAGTTGGAGAAAATTGTAAGACTTCTTTCTAGTTTATTTTGCAATTTTCGGTTTTATTAATCTATCATGTTTGCGTTTTATCTCACCATGAGTGAGTAGTCTTTTTAGATTCTAGGGTTGGGTGAAAACCCAACACAATCATGCATGTCTAAACTTGAATTCATGACTTGAATGCTTGAAGATCATATCTATCTATCTTGTGCTTAAAATCCTTTGCAAAAGTTGAGGCATGTCTTGCAATTAACCTAAAAGTGAAAGCGTAAAGTTGATTGCTTTGACTAGTTCTAATAGGAGTATTTGCGACAGTTGATATTCCTAGGTTGAAAGATAGATAGAAAGTTGTTTAATTTGCGACAATTGATTGAATAACTTGAATTGTTTGCGACAGTTGACTCTTCTATGATCTAGATTGCATGATAGTTGTGAATTCTCGTTGAAAGCATGTGTGATTGTTGTTGTGGTAGCCTAGCGCTAGGATTTCCCTTTTATAATTTGATTAAAACTTGTTAAATTGTATCGATCTCGACCCATAAAGTCGTGTTCGAGCCTATTTCCTTCGTTTGTATTCTTGTGTGTTTGTGCCCCTTCGTGTTTATTTTGCTTTTCTTAGTTTATCAACTAATCTTTGGCCCTAATCTCATTCCCGTGGACGAACCTGACTCCGCTATACTCAGCGGGGTCTTGAATATAAATTTATTTGTTCAAGAAACCCTTCAACACTTCCCTAAAGACGTGATTGACCCGGACATTCCAATTCCGAGCAAGGAAGCCTTGGCATCTAGAGACCAGGCTGAATAGAGGGTGTGACGGCCTAAGCGTTTTCCGAAGGAGCTCGACAACCAAAAGAGAATCTGATTCAATGAGCACATTCCTGTAGCCTTTTTCCCAAGCTATAATAAGTCCGTCGAGAATTCCCCAAAGTTCCGTCATCGGAACCGTACAAGATCCGATGTGGTGGACAAATCCGCCTAACCATCTCCCGTCCGAGTCCTTGAGAACTCCTCCCGCCGCGGCATGTCCCTTCGGGTCCACTAAGCCGTCCGAGTTCATTTTGATCCAGCCCGGGGGGGGGGTCTCCCATGCTATCAAACACTCAACTTTGTGGTTATTGATGGTGCTGGTGCTTCTTTTCTCCCAAGCTACCTTGTACTTCTTGGCTCGAGGAAGGACGAACTCCACCGGCTTGTGGATGCTACTGGCGTTCCCAAAGATAGTTTCGTTCCTCCATCTCCATATCCACTAAACTGCAGTGACGAATATAGCCGACCATTCCACGTCGTCCTGGTTGCGGTGTTTGGACAGCACGTTGGATCGAATCCATCCTGCAAAAGGGAGAATAAAGAAGTCAGTAATTTCACTAGGGATGGGGGTTGATCTCCATAAATCCAGAATTCTTGGGCAGTCCCTAAAGAGATGCTCAAGAGTTTCCAGTTGGTTTTTGCAGACAGAGCATGTATCGATGGCCGTGAGATGACGTCTTTTCCGCTCGCAATTAGTGAGAACTCCACCGCGGATTGCTAGCCACCCGAAATTTCTGATTCTCTCTTGAGCTTTGAGTCTCCAAATGGCCTTATAGACGACGCTGTCATTCCCTTTAGCCGAGTACCCGCCGATAATGAGGTTATAAGCAGAGGAGACCGAATAATCTCCTGATGGGTCGGCTTTCCAACTTAAGTGGTCCTCCTTCTCCACGTTGTCATCAATTGCAATGGCTGCGAGACGAAGGAGAAGGGTGTTGGGTAGGTGGCCGGCGATAGCGTTCCAATCCCAGCCATTATTAGGGATCCAGTAGTCGCACACTCTTTTCCGGATATCATCGCTTGCAATTACACCAGCAGCCACACTAATGAGGGGGTTATCGTCGAGCCAAGTATCGGTCCAAAAGTAGATGGACCGGCCGTTTCCCACGAGCCATTTGCACCCCGTTGTGACCACTCCTTTGATGCCTTTGATGATGCTCTGCCAACCATAAGAGGGGCCTCCGGGCGTAATACCGGAGCTCCTAATGTATTTGGCACGAAGCGTTTTGCACCACAAGTCGTTTTCATCTTGGATAAGGCGCCAACTCAACTTACCGATAACCGCCATATTTAGGGCTCTCATAGATCTGATGCCTAACCCGCCCTCTGTTTTGGGCCTACACATGTCTGCCCAATTCGCGAGATGGATGCGCTTCCTATTGCTGTCATGATTCCAAATGAAGTTGCGGATAGTTTGGTCTATTCGGTCACACGTGTCCTTTGGGAGCACCACCGTTGACATGGCATACACGGGGATGGAGGCGAGAACAGACTTGGCGAGGGTGACTCGTCCGGCGAAGTTCAGGAACTTGCCTTTCCAAGCAGCGAGGCGATGTTCGATTTTTTCCACCAGGGGTCTAAAAGTGTCTTTGGAGACCTTCTTTGGAGGATTGGCATCCCGAGGTCCGTGGTGACCTCAAAGTCACAGGCGTGGCTTAGGCTCTCGATCATATCCGGGCCAACATTTTTGGAGACGAAGAGCTTGGATTTAGCGGGATTGATTTTTTGGCCAGAGTAAGCACAAAAGACGTTTAGTATCCCTTTGATTTTCCTCATCTGTTCCACGGATGCTTCAGCAACAAGCACCACATCGTCGGCAAAAAACACGTGGGAGATGCCAGGGCCGTTTCTGGAGATCCGTGCCGGTTTCCAATCATCGATAGCAACCGCGGCCTGGATCATATGGCTAAGCCGCTCCATGGCAATAATGAAGAGGTAAGGCGAGATCGGATCGCCTTGTCGGATACCTCTCGTGGGTGCAAAGGCCTCCGTCAACTCACCATTCCAAAGAAGTCTCATTGATGTGGTGTTAATGCACTCCTCAATCCACGCACACCAACGGGCCGGGAACCCCGCCATTTTGAGCGAGTCCAAGATGAAATCCCAGCGGAGACGGTCGTACGCCTTTTCCAAGTCGATTTTCAAGAGCATTCAGCCTTTTCTTCCCTGCTTCTTTCTCATTGAATGGACAATTTCTTGGACTAACACAATGTTATCCGAGATGAGGCGCCCCGGTAAGAAGCTTCCCTGCATTGGGCTGATCAAATCGGCAAGGATCGGCCTCATTCGGTTGACAAGGATTTTGGTGATCAATTTGTAGAGCACATTGCACAAGCTTATCAGTCTGAAGTGTGTGACTCGTTCCGGTTTGGCAATCTTGGCGAGAAGAACCAGGAGCGTATCATTCACCCCGGTTGGAAGTTTGCCGCTGCTAAAGAAATTTCTGACAAATTTACACGTGGAGGGCCGAACTTCTGCCCAACACTTCTGGAAGAAAAGCGGTTGGAAGCCGTCGTTGCCAGGAGCTTTAAAGCTCCCCATTTGATTGAGCGCAGTAGAAACTTCAGCTTCGGAGATAGGCGATGTAAGGGGTTCCCATCGGGAGCTTTCGATCGGCGGTAACGCCCCTCCTGGGTTGGTGGTAGAGTCGCTAGCAGGTTGTTGGGGAGCGTAGAGTTCTTTGAAGAATTCGACAGCCAGAGCTTCAACTTGAGCAGGATCCATGACCCATTCCCCATTGTTGCTGACCAAGGCTTCTATGTGGTATCGCCGTCTTCTAATAATTGTTGACATGTGGAAGAATGACGTGTTGCGGTCACCTGAATGTAGCCAATTTTCCCTTGATTTTTGAAACCAGAGGAGCTCTTCTTGCTCGAGAATTTTGCTCAGCTCAGATTCGAGCGAGAGTTCCAGCCCGAGGAGGGCATTACTCAGTCCTTGGTTGAGTTTGTGTTGGATGTCCGCAAGACGAGCTAGGACTCTGCGTTTTCGTGTGTGTATATTTCCGAACACTTCGAGATTCCATTTGAGGAGGACCTCCTTGAGATTGCTCAATGATGCGGGTGTGTCTGTATCGTTGTTCCAGTGGTTCTTGACCAGATCATGGAAAGAATCATGTGTGGCCTAGGCCGCCTCGAAGCGAAAGGGGCGTCTAGTTTTGTCGTTGGTGCTGGTTGTCTCAAACGAGAAGAGAAGAGGTGCGTGGTCTGATCCAAAGGCCGGAAGGTGGCGAATTGCTGCATCTGGCCAGTCCAATCGGGCCTCGGGGTTCACAAGGACACGATCAAGTCGCCGGGCTTTGTAGGTGCTCAGAGTCTTCCCGGAAGACCAGGTATAGTCAGCCCCTGTGAAACCCATGTCGATGAGTCCCGCTCCATTGACCCAATCAGAGAAAGAGTCGGTGTCCGGGGAGAGCAAGTCTGAGGTCCCAAAACTCTCCCAACTATGAAGGACGCAATTGAAGTCTCCACCGCAAAAGATTGCCCCTGTGAGATAATGTGTGAGCACCTGCAGGTCATTCCAAAAGCGTTTCCTGTCAGTTTCATTCGGAGGAGCGTAAACGATAATTAGATTGAACACCTTACCATTTTTATTTACTAGTGCATGAATGAATCGGGTATGTTTGCCAACAATCTGGAGTTTGAATTTATCCTCATTCCAAAAGAGCCAAACTCCTCCTTTGAAACCAGAGGCCTCAACGCGCTCACTTTTTGAGAATTTTAGCCTGTTGCAAACCTGATCGCGCGTGGTCCCAAAATTTTCGGTTCCAAGATCGCGAGCAAATCGATTTTATTCTGTTTGATAAGGTAGCGAGCGGCTCGTCGGAAACCGTCATTCCCAGCGCCACGGCAGTTCCATATAATGCAATTCATGGTGGATAAACGAGGGACGAGATCAAGGCGGTCGGTTTAGGGCAGGTGCTTCTCAGATGGTGGCTCACTGTTCTCCCCATCTTCCAGCATCATGTCTGGCTCGGTATGCTCGGTAGCTTGAAGGTTGCCCTGATCGATTTCCTGGATCTGGGTTCTCAGAGTTGCGAGAGTGTTGTTGGACTCTTCAAGGAGGCTACCCTCAGTGGGCTCTTCACATCGCATGGTTTGGTCCATTATGGGTTGGGCCTGGGACTTGGCCACAGTTGGCAACAAGCTCATAGTTGGCGGTTCATTTTGGGACCTATCGGAATGGGCTTTATATGGGTTGAAAGTAATAGGCTCATCTTCACCTTTAGGCCTTTTAACCGGCCCATTGTTATCCCGAGAGATTTGGACTGACTGGCAGTTATCTTTCTTCTCTTTGCTTCTTCTTTTGTTCTTTTTGGCTCCTGACTGTTGACTTCCACTAGTCTGTCCAACCTCAAAAACCCCTGTAGCGTTGTCAGAGTTCTTCTCTTTATCTGAGCTTCCTTCAGACCTCGGGGCTGTTTCCTTCACCTTTTCTGCCTGGGGAACATTCTCCGCCGTATCCCTTTTGTCCTTATCCCCATTAACGTTCCTCTCATTTAATGCTAGAGAGTTGGCTGCAACAGCTTTTTCGAGGATTTGGAAACGGTTGCCGACGCTGGTGTTCGGAGAAGCTTGCGTTGATGGTTTGGGTTTGTTCTTCCCGTAATTCTTCCTCCGCTGCACCTCCATCCAAGGACCGTGGAAGGCGCCATGCGGTTCATCAGTCCTGTTCAAGTCGGTCGGCGGTGGAGGCGGCCTCGCAGTTCCATCGGCGGTTTGCTTTGGGTTTGCTTCTCCTTCCCCGCCATTAGGTCGCGGCGCTGATGGGCACTTAGTGGCCAGGTGTCCATAATGGACGCAACTGAAGCATATAAGGTGGAGCCCCTCGTATTCGAGAAAGAACATGGACTCGTTGATGGTTATGGTCCCTTTCAAAGGCATAGTGAGATCCACGTCGACACAGACTCGTGCGAACCGGCATCTATTGGAGAAGAGGGTTCTCGTGTCGACCTTGACGGGCCTTCCAACGCCGGCGACGATTCTCATTAGGACTTCTTCCTCATAGTAGACCAGGGGTAGCTTAGCGATTCTCACCCATGCCTGTGATGTGGTGATGACATCTGTCTCCGGGTTGAAGCTCGGTGTCCACGCCTTAATAATTACGTAGTGTCCGAAGATTGTCCATGGTCCCCCGGTGAGGGCTTTCATGTAATCGCTCTCCGTTTCGAATCTAACCACATAGTATCCGTTCGGCATGTCGGCTAAGAGCATTCTCCCGGATGGTTTCCATAGATCTTTGAGCTTCCTTTCCATGATATGGTGGGGTACGAAGCCCCCCAGTAGCTTGACAATGAGTGAAGATCTCCATAACATCCGCTAGGACATTAATTACTTCTGGAGCAATCGTCACAACGGGGTCACCGGCTTTTCCTCCTGGGAATTCGATGCTAATTTTGCCGTTCAGGAATTCTGGGGCCAGAGTTGGGCGTTGAAGGCCCGACTCGTTCACGATGATGTCCTTCCAGGTGCGAGCCGAGGCAGTAGCAGTGGGAGGCTCGGGTGGTGGGGGGTTTGGCAGGGGGCGGTGGGTTGGCCACCGTCGTGGCGGCGGTTTCCATCTTGGTAGCGAGGATGTTGAGAGTCAAGGAGTTTTTTGCGGAAAAGAGAGCGCTAGTGAAAGCGTTGAGATTCTCATGCTTATTATCTTCTTCTTCAAGAATGGCGAAACTCCATCCCTGGAGCACTGGGGTAACGGGTCACCGCATAAGCCTAGATTTCCCATGTAAATGGATGGATCATCAAGAGTTTGGAGCTGGCTACTAGTTGGGATTTGTCCTTGAAAGCTATTGAATGACAAATTCATCTCGTACAAAGAATATAGAGATGAGATGCTTTCTGGGATCGATCCCGAAAGATAGTTGAATGATAAATCAAGAGCTTCCAAAGAACTAATCTTCCCTATCTCCTTAGGAATCAACCCGTTCAAACGATTGTGCGATAAGTTTAGACTGATCAAGCGGGATAAACTTGTGATCTCTGCAGGGATCGCACCTACTAGGTTGTTGCATGATAGGTCCATGTTCACTAGCTTGTGCAAAACTGTGGTGTATTCTCTCTCTTCCCCTTTTATCACTTGCTTAGCACTCCATTCATCAGGATTTACTGTTGGTGATATAGTAACACCATTCACCGGTATAGGATTCATGGTTGGTGCTTCCCCAAATGCGATGAAATCTCTTAGGCTTTGAATATTATTGGAGCCCATGCCTTCAAAGTGACCAAAACATTGAGGAATAGTTCCGGCCAAATTATTGCTTGCAATGTCAATAATCTGAAGTGTAAAGATTGAGCATAGATGTGGTGGGATTGTACCCTTAAACTTATTTTCCCTTAGTATAAAAATCTGTAGAAAGGGAAACATGTCCCCAGTCCAAGGTGGAATTTCCCCGTGAAGATTATTCTTACAAACATCTAAAACCATCAAGCCTTGGCAATTACCTAAGGATAGAGGGAGATCCCCTTCAAGTGAATTGTTACTCAACCTCAACAACTGTAAGGCGGTGGAGTTTGTTAGAGAGATAGGAATTGAACCAAATAGTTTGTTTGATGATAATTCTACAATAACAAAGTTTTGAGAGCTCACCCAACACTTAGGAATCATCCCTGACAAACTATTACTTTGAAGATCAAGGACCTCTAAGTTTACTAACTTGCATAGTGATCTTGGAATAGAGCCATTAATGTCATTTTTAGCAAGTCGTAAACTCCCCAAAGATGGCATTGTGTTGCCAATATTATTCGGAACAGGCCCAAAAATTCCAGTACCAAACAAGTCCAAATCTAGAATTGTGGTCTGGTTTTCAAGCCATCCGAGAAAAAGAGTGTTCAGTTTGCAAGATGAAACAAGAAAAGACTCGAGTTGGAATGGAGGCAACCAATCAAGAGGGAACACTAGAGTGAGAGAATTTGCAGACAAATGGAGGGAACCCAAACTCGATAGGTTATCAAAACTTACATGACCCAATATACACCACTCAAATTATTATATGACAAGTCTAGATAAACCAAGGATGACAATCCCCATAAGGATGATGGATGTATAGCCTTTAATTTATTGTGTGAAAGATCTAAATGCTTTAGGGATGACAAGCTTCCAATAAAAGATGGCAAGAGACCACTAATATTATTGTTTTGTAGATTTAGGTACTCCAAATTGTTGTTTCTACACCTTGAAAAATTAGCATAGGACTCTGTTAACCCCTCTTGAAGTTGGTTATTTGAAAAATCCAAGTACTTCAAGCTATAGAGAGAAGTTAAGGTGTGCATGATCCCCCCATCTACAAGGTTCAAATGGTTGTTGCTAAGAGAAATCCACTGAAGGTCTCTTTTGCAGGTCTCTTTTGCTGGCCAACCATGATGGAATTGAAGAACTAAGATGATTGGATGAAAGATCAAGAAATCTAATGGAACTCAAGTTTTGTATGAAATGGGGAATCGGGCCACTGAAATGGTTATAACTGAGGCTTAGGTGTTGAAGGAGAATAGAGGATATAGTTGAATTTCTTTTAAGTAGGTGAGAATTTTCGAGTCCACAGTGATCCAAGTTCAAGACAGACAAAAATGGAAGGTTGTGGAGTATGTGAAGACTATCAAGCGCTTGACTTAGGTCAACCACACTCAGGTCTAGGTGTTGCAAATTCTTCATCTTAAATGCCCATTGTAGGGTGTTGGTCTCCATTTGTGGCAAGGTGGAAGAAGGTGTACTAAAATCAAGGACAACAAGTTTGGTAAGATTGCCTAGACTATGGGGAACTTCAGCACCAAACCAGGCATTAGAGAGGTTTAGATACTGTAGTTGTAACATTGAACCAATGAATTCAGGAACATGAAGTATGGAAAGATTGCGTAGAGTGTGAAATTTAAAACAATCACCGCTCAAGTCTAAGTATTCAAGTACTTCAACTCAAGTAGAGCATGATTTACCTCTCCAGGTTCTAATGAGTACTACTCATAGTCACCTATGAGATCAAGCTTGATGACATGGCCTGTAACGTTGTCGCACCCCACTCCTTTCCAGCTGCAACAATCTCCCACTCCCCACAAACCAAGGTCACTGAATGGGGTGTATATATTTGAGCTGTGTTTAAATCTAAGAAGAGCATTTCTTTCAGCTTTCTTGCAAAGGCTCAAGTTGAATCCCAAGTGTTGGGACGGTGTTGGGAACTTTGGTTCCAAACATCGGAACAATGAGACCATTCTCCAGTTTTGATAATGACAAACACCATATGGGAACTAACGTTTTATGAACAAGTATTTCTAAGGAACACAGGTCTAGTGAAGAATCTCCATGAACGCTCAAGGAACACAGGCTTACATGATGAAGAGTTCCTCTCAAAGGAACTCTAAAGAAGATAGTTCCCATCACATGGGAACTCACATGTGCAAACAAAGACAAGTCAGCGAGATTTTCGGGATCTTGTCTCAAGACAAAACAAACGCTCAGTCTAAGGAACAGACTGAGGTGTTTGATCTAACGGCCCGATCAACTCTCAAAGTTGATTCAATTCAAATTGTCACATGTGAAGGACAAAGACTTGGCATACAAGACAAGGGGCATTTCGGACATAAATGAAAGTCGAGATTGGAGCCCAAGTATTCACAAGTATAAAGCCAAGTGAATAGTGCTCGGAGAGAGTACTTCTCCTAGAACTCACTCACACTTAAAAAGGAAGAAAGAAAGAAGAAGAGAAGTCCCCGGCGGCGAGTGTCTGATCTCGACGACGGCGAAGTCAAGTTCCCAGGAGCAAGGGAACTGTGATAGTCAAGGTGTAAGGTTTGATTCACTTGTTTTAAGTTGAGTTGTTCGCTTAGGAACTCAGTTGAGAAGATTCATTAGTGATGCTAGAGTTAGGTAGAACTCGTAGGAACAAAGAAGTTTAAATCTGGCTATTTGTAACTAAGGAACAATCAATAATACAAGTAAGTCATTCAATATCTTCCAAGCGGAGGTAGAGGTTTACCCACACAACTGGTTGGTTATCATAGGGTTCCTCTATAAGGGAACTGTGTTCATTTCTGTTGTTTACCTGCTTTTACTTACTTCCGCTGCCTTGGGAACAGCCTAACCGCTAGTTCCCAAGCTCTTGCTAACCCTTTACGATCCAACAATTGGTATCAGAGCAGGTCGCTCTAGATTTGTGTTAGCATCGCAGGTTTCAAAATGGCTCACGAACTCACTCAAATCGGACACAACAACAGCAAGCCTCCAAGGCTCATTATTGGAAGATTCGAGAACTGGCAACACGACATGAAGGAATGGATGCGGAGCCAGGACTATCAAGCTTGGTGCGTCATAGAAAAGGGGAACTTTGATGTAGATCCAGCCATCAAGGACGACTACTCCAAATGGGGACCAAATGAATGGAAATGCATGGAGTCCAACTTCAAAGTTAAGCAATACCTCAAGAATGCTATGACGGTTCAAGATTGTGACAGGGTGGCTAACCTAGACACAGCCAAGGAGGTGTGGGAAGCCATCCAACAGATGCACATTGGGAACTCTGACCTCAGAGAGGACCTCCAAATGAATGCAAGAAGGGAGTTCTTCAACTTCCAGATGGAAATGGGAGAATCTGTTGACAGTTACCAATCTCGCTTCGAAGGCCTATGCACCAAGTCGTGGGACTAGGAATCACCAAGGAGGAGATTGTAATATCCGCAATATTCCAAGTTTTTTTTTATATAATATAATATTTATTATCAATTTTTTTTTAAAAGGGAGAATTTCTAAATATCAAATTAACTTCTATTATTTTCTTTTGAATGAGATTATCAAGAAAATTAAAATAGATAAAAATTCAATAAAATAACATGAGGGGCATAGATTAGTAAAGTGAGGTAATTTAATAAGAAGAGCATTAGACAAAAATAAGGTCTTTTAGAAATTGAATTTATTCCATAAAATAAATTACACAAAGGCCTAAAAATACAATTTACAAGCTTTGTAAAAAGAATGCAAGAGCCGGGATTTGAACCCGAGACCTCTTGCAAATCTCTACACACGACCCTCCCCTCTTCCGCTAGGCCAATGTGACTCATCTTGCAATTTACCCCACTCCTTTGATTTTATAACAATATTAGCCTTCTTCTTCTTCAAACAAGTCAAAGAAATGTGATTGACATGACACTCTCCCATTGCATGCTCTCCTTCTTCCACCCTTGGCTTGCAAGACACACCTCCTTGCATCATTCTACCATCACCACCAACAAACACACCCTTGGCCAATGCTAGAACACCTCCTCCTCCTCCATTGGTTTTCCACCATTGGCATGGATTGCCAAACTCCTCCAAATTGCCTATATAAAGGGCCTTCACCTCTCAATCACAATTTTACTCACACTTTCATTCATCCTCTCCCTCTCTTAACAATTGCTCACTTGATCTTCAAAAAAATCAGCCCCAACAAAAGCTCTTTTCCTCCTTTAAAACACATCCAAATTCTCTCCTTCTCTTCCTTGGAGCCCCGCCGGACCACCATTGGAGCCCCGCCGGACCGCCAGCGCGCCGCCTCTGCCTCGCCGAGCCCTGGTCGCGCCGCCCCCTTGCCTCGCCGAGCCTGGTTGCGCCGCCCCTGCCGCCGAGCCTTCCCCCACCTCCTCTCCTCCAGTGTTCTGTAAAACACAGAATACCAAAAGTATAAAATCCTATCCTAAATTCTATTTATTTAATTCATGCAAATATGAATTTATAAAGTTTTCATATATTATTAGAAATTATTTTAGGAAAATAAGAAATAAAACTATGTTAGTAAGATCTTGTTAGTTAAAAGCTAGAAACAAACTAGTTTACCTTGGTAACTTAAGATATAAACAAATAGATAATTTTTTATGGATTTTATTACATGCATGCCTCTTTCATAATATAAATAGTGGATTTTATAAAATAAATATAGCATACAAGATAATAATTATTATTGTCATCTTTGATCAAATAGGAATTTTAAAAGTTATTATGCATGCCTTAAACTAAAAGATAATATCATACTATATGATCTTAGGAATAAAAGGGTTTAGTAAATAAAACCATTACCATTTTTATATGAAATTAACAAAGTCCCTAAGTTGATAAAAGTTGTTGCATGGCCTAATCTATAAAAGATATAGGATTTATAAAATTGAGTGAATAAATAAAATTACGAAAAGAAATATTTATTCAATAACAATATGAACTTTAGCATATCTTTATATATGGGAGTTATTACAAAATATCATCTATTATTAGGATATGATAAAATAAGATATTATTAGCATATGAGTTATTATTAGGATATTATAAGAACAAATATATGATAGCATGGGATTTTTAGTTATAGAATATAATACTATTAATGGAAATATTACTAAGTCATCTATAAGAAAAATATATTTTTATAATCACTAGATGTAGAGATTTGGCACAAGACATGACTTTTAGGTTAAATATATTAAGTATGATATTATATTAAATCTAGGATTTTACATAGCATAAAGTCAACTTACATGGAAAGAAATCATTTTAAATATAGAAAGATTCTATGTGATAAACTACAATATCATAATATATAAAAATGATCAAAGATATTTTATAAGCCTTATAATATAAAAGGGTTATAGTAATAGAATAAATAGGATTAATCTAAATTAAGAGAATTTTAGGCCAGTTACCTTATAAGGAAAAGTAGAAACTTCTATTTATGGAAACTTCCTTGTAAAGAGATTACATACATGACAACTTTATTTAAAGAGGATTAGGTAGGTAAATACTTTTCTATTAAGAAAATATTATTAATAAAGTATTTTAGACAAGGTAGTCAATATTATAAGGTCCATCCAAGAATAATTGGAAAATTAAAAGTAATAGTTTATTATCATAAATAAGTAAAAAGGATAATTTTTAATAATTATTTTACTAATTATTTTAATAAAGATTTTACGGAATAGTAAGGATATTACAAATCCAAAATAATAATAAAGAAATATTATTATTTTAAGGAAAATAACTTTCTAAATTATTATTATAATAATTTGGAATCTCTAACTCTCTTATAAAATATTATAAGAGATAGTCCAAATCTTAGAAAGAAAATCATGATTTTGAGCCTTTTCGTAAATTTCCGTATCAATAGGTCGGAATCCTCGCTCGTAGTAGGAAATCGCATAAGTTTCGTCAAGGCTCGTTTGCTAGAACTCGTTACGCTAAGGCAAGTGGAATTTCCCCTTGTGCCCTTTTATATCCGTCTACATGATATTTCTCGATGTTGGGAACGACTTGTATGCCTCAATAAAAAAATGAACCTAGGAAATATCGAATGCTAGATATAACGACCCATTGTTAGCATAGTTGCTTTATATTCTCGTAATAGGATTATATATGCTAGTGTGGTTATTATCTTGATTGCTTGTGGTCTCGCTCCGAGATTTACTTCGAATAAACTAGAAAGGGGTGCGGAATAGCCGACGCCTCTTTATAACCTTACTAAGTCGTACGTCCATACGACTTTCGGGATCATGATCTCCATCCGCTCCGATTGCAAGGAGGGATTGTGCGGCACTCTAGCTAAGTGCCGGAGAATTGAAGTTCTCCTTCGGGTGGCTCGGTTTATCCGTGTCCCACCACTATCCATAAAAAAAATCATTAATAAGATTGAATATCTTTCGTCACTATATAAGATAAGTGCGTATGCACATTTAAGATACCAAAACCGGACCGGTCTCAAATGATCGATCCAGCTCTCGGTCCGTTCAGGGCGCGAGAGGTTTTTACTTCTATGACTTAATAAACGTTCCCAACGTACTTTCGAAATCCTTAAGAAGTCTACAATCTAGTAGCTCTTCTATCGCTTATCGAGTTATCTTCACTTAAGATATACTCTTCTTTGAACCACAAAAGCTCCACATAAACAAGTTCCATCGTATAGCCCATCGTAAACACAACCTTATTATCTCTTTCGACAATAATTGAAAATTTCCGAAATACCCTCGGGAAGTTCCATTCCCGCTTGCTTAGTCTCTTAGACTAATTCTTCTTTTCCGCATGCTTGCCTGGCATTCTCTCGCCCCTCGCGAATTATGTCAGGGAATCCCAACAAGGCGTGAAGTGAAGTGAAGTGAAGACGAAGGAAGAACAAGGATTTCCAAGATGTACCTTTCTATCATTTTGCTTTAGTTTCATTACGTTTCAAGGACAAGCAGGTTTTGCATTTCAATTCCGAACAACTTTATATTTGAAAACAATGTAAGATGTTTTGTAAGAACTAAGTCTCCCTCGGGAGCACCTTTTCTCATTATGTATTATGTTTTATTCCGCATTTTAAATTGTTCTATATCATTCTAAAAGCCTTGGGTGACTTTGGACGGTAAAGTCTGAGGTCACTGGAGGTAATACCCAATGTTGTAAAATAGGGGTGTTACAGAGATCACCGACAAGATGAAGGTCCAACAGTTGTTCAACGGCCTAACTGGTGAATGGGCAAATGAAAGGACCATGTTCAAGGAAAATCCTGAAAACAGAAATCTTATGCTCCACCAAGTCTTTGGAAAACTAGTGGGACATGAGAAAAGGAAGCAAGATGACAAGGATCAAAAAAGGGCACACCAAGGGATTGCCCTTAAACTTGAAAAGATGCTCAAGTCAGTTCAAGAGCAACATGAAGAATCTGAAGAAGAAGAGGATGAGGAACTAGTCCTGGTAACAAAGGCCCTTCGATCTTTCTACAAAGGGAAGTTCAAAAGGGGCAATGAGAACTCACAGAAAGGATAGAGTTCCCAAAGAAAACCTGTTGAGAAGGACCTCTCGGACGTTACCTGCTACAAGTGCTACAATAAGGGACACTTTGCAAAAGAGTGCCCACAAGGAACTAACGACCGAAGACAAGGGAAGAAGGCCTACATCTGTAATAACCCTCCCTTTTTAAAATAATAATAATAATAATAATAATAATTTTTTTTTGGGTAATTATTTATTCATAATAATTACTTTAATTATTACGTGTGGATAATTAGTAAATTGTTATAATTTGCCTTATTTTGCTTCTTAGTTTATAATGTTTTGGTGCATTATATAATTTGCCAAAATATTTAAAGCACAACCCGAGTATATAAGAGTATACTCGGCATGATCTTATAAAGATCATTAAATTAAAGGAAAGATAAAATCTATTGTGCAATCGACGTATTACCCGTATAAATATAAAGGTTGGGATACATATGCGCGCAGGCTAATATATCTACATGCTCATGTGGAAGCCGCCGCCATTTTTGACTCTTCATAGTTAAGCAAGCTAACTTCACATAGTTAATTTCTCCCATAAGCCATCAAAATTGACTTTTCCTATATATTCACACCAAATGTCCTATATGTTCTATCAAGCCTCGATTATATGTGTGTGGTATGAGTTAACTAGCACATAAGACAACCAAGCTACCATATTTGACCATTTTAAAGATTCAAACCAACTTTCTTCCCATTCTATCTCATACTTATCCACAAGCCACTTTATTTGACTTTTCTTTGATTAGAAATCAATTTTCTTATTTGTGAAGTCTTTGTCAACTTGTTACGTGGAATCCATTTAGCCTATTTAGCCAACCCTCCTACATAAATCATGAGGATGATCTCATCTAGATACATCTTTCTACCACCATCACATGTATAAGTATTTGTCCATGCCTTTGTTCGGTCTTATCATTTTGGATGGTTATTAAGATTGGGAATTGCCCACATCTACCGCCGTCCCTTGGTTTCCTTTAGCTATTTCTTTCCCTCCCTTCTCTCTATCTCTTTGGTGGCCTCTCTCATGTACAATCCTAGGAGGGGAAGCACCTTATACTTGTCGAGCTCAATTGTAAACTTAAGCTAGTAGTTAACCTTGAAAGTTGTTCTTCATCGTCGTTTCCATGTCCATATAGCTACGTTGGAGGATCTTGGGCCTTTGTTCCACATATACATAGATAAGCTCACCGTCATGGGGTTCTTGCTTCGGTTTCCCTCCTTTAAGGAGCCGAAAGGAGAGGAGGAGAAGGAAGATGTTTATTTGAGTTTGGTGTGGAGAAGAGGACAAGATGGAGGTTAGGTGTTTTTTTTATAAGGAAAGGAAAGTAGGCTGGATGGTTGAACAAAGTGGAGGTAAAGAATGGAGGTGGAAAGGTTAGTTAAAGGAAGGCTAGCAAAGAATTGGTGATCATGGGCAATTCTGCGCATTTCTGAAAGTTCTGGGCAGATTTCGTAATTTTTGGAAAATTCAGATATCATATTAAGGTAAGAAATTCTCTTACGAGTATGTGACAATTTACGGATTTCAATTTGGATATATATGTAAAAAGTTACGAATAGTTATGCGTTGATGTGGAATTTGAAGGGTTGGAGATCTCGGAAAATCCTTGGTCTAGTTTAACTAGCTAGGATTAAAGAAGAGGAAGGATAAGAGGGAATTGGGACCTCTCGGTTCACGTGTAGATCTTGGTCGAACGTTGTTCGAGATCAAAATAAATTACTTTAAACGAAATTAACTCCTATGCGTTCGTCATTGAGGTAAGTCATCTAGACTTACTTAGCTTGCGATCATGTTATGTGTTAAACTAGTAAATTGAATGCGTGGTCTTCTATTTTGGAATATTCTTCCATAGTATATTTCCATATTTGAAAGCTATTGGAATAGTTTCAATGATTTTTATTGTGTGCAACTTGATCTCTGCGGGTGTGATTATGGACACGGACAAGTCGGTGGAGAAGAGACCCCGGACATAGTCATGCGGCGTGTGGAGATCACCTTCAAGAATTGATTGTTTTGGCAAGTGCTCTAGTAGAGGCTTAGCTGGGGAAAGAAGGGTGATGGGAAAGAAAATGGGCATGAGCTTAGCACACGCTAGCCGTGTACCATGTTTCAAAGGCAGGTTTGGGTTGCCTGAATTGGAGAATGATTATGGTTTGGATTATGGAGGAATTGTTGTTGGTTGTTATGATATATGTTGCATGAGCATTACATTAATTAATCTCGTGCTTATTTGTTGTTGTGGAATTGAGTGTTGGTTTGGGAATTGATATGCTAGTTTATATAACTATATGACGTGTTTTGGTGTACATATTAGTTTGATATGTATATGAATGACTGAGTGCGTTATTTTGATAATCTAGGTTTTGTTCTACATGTTTGATTTGCTTGTTTGGCCCATACCGGGATTGTTAGCTAATGTGTTCTACTTCCAATGTTTTAGGTAAACATCCTTGTATGGGAAATGTTCCAGGAGATCAAGTCTTGGACGATGATGCTCGAACTCGACGTGACGTGTCTTGTGGGAATTGAGGGCTTGAGTCCCTAGTTGCAAGGAGAGTGTAGTTAATAGTAATATGGAGTTGATATTGGTAGACGGAAGGTTGGCTTTAGTGCTAGCAGTCAATTGCATTCACATTGGTTATCGAGTTGTTTTAAAAATGATAAGTTGGATGTTTTCTTGGCTTTTCTTGCTGTGCCTTTTTTATAAGGTCCAATATTCGTGAATTTGTTGTCAGAATTGTTTTGGTGGACCTAGGTGTGGTCCACAACCAGGTAACAACCCAGATTATAAAGATGGGGTGTTACAACATCGCCACCTGGAGCGATGACGAGGACGAAGATCCTAAATCATGGGCAAACCCGGACATGTGCGCAATGACCATAGGGGAGACCACTGGGGAACAACCCAGTGAGGTAACTACTGAATCTGTTCTTGCTTCCTTAACTAATTATGAAAAACCTGAGTTGCTAAAACTTCTTTCAAGCCTTGTCAAAGATAACATTAAATTGCAAAAGAAGTTGGAAAAATCGGAACACACTAATGCTGAATTGGTTGGCCTTGAGTCCTGTTCCAATTGTGTGTCTCTGATCGACAAGCTTCAGTCCTATCTATCTCACATTGTAGATCTTGAGGATGAGATTAAGACCCTAGAGAGTGATAAGAATGCCTTTCTACAAAACCTGAGTGAGAAAAATGAGAGCCTTGAAGCCTCATGTTCCCAAACTAAGTTCGTACCTGCCAAACACGGGATAGGATACAAGTCAGAGTGCCCTAAGAAAGGAAAATCTCCCTTAAGTGAACAAGAGATTAATGAATGTAAGGCCTTAGAACTTCAGTGTGAAAATCAAAAGAATGCCCACTTAGAAGAGAAAATCCGTGTCTTGGAAAGTGGAGTAAATGAGAAGTAGATTATTACACTGGGAACACTGGACATAAGCTGTATGTCCAAATAGCCAAGGGAAATAGGTATAGGGTGTACAAAAAGGAAACTATGGATAGGAACAGGATACAAAGACCTTATCCTAAGTACTACCTAGGAGAATACTACAAGACCTGTTGGAATTGTGGTGCTCATGGGCACTACAAGGAAAGCTGTCCCAAAGCTAAAGCCCAAACCCAGAGGAACCACGAGTATTGGAACAGGCAAAACCAAAAGGCCAACAAATCTGCTAGGGTTCCCAACCATAGGAACTTTGTCCATAACAAGTATCCTCGTGATATTAACATTGCTGATTATATGTTATTTGAAACTGTCTTTCCTTGTAAGGGACCAGACAAGAGTCATCTTGACTGGGTCATCAAAAACTAACTTTCTTGTAGGTGGCAGTGAGGGGGGAACAACACATGGGTTATTGATAGTGGATGTTCAAATCATATGACTGGGAACAAAGACTACCTCACCTCACTCCACCCAAAGGCCGAAGGAGGTCACGTGTCCTTTGGCAACAAGAATAAAGGGGAAATCATAGGAACAAGGGAAGTACAACTCAATAAATTAATCAAAATCAGCAACGTTAACTTGGTGAAGGACCTGGGATACAACCTCTTAAGCGTATCTCAGATATGCGATCAAGGGAACAACATTGTCACTTTTGATTCAAAGGAGTGTCTGGTTATCAACAAGAAGACTAACAAAATCATTCTGAGAGGAATAAGGTCCAACAACATCTATGTGGTGGATACACACTTTGAGCCACCGAGGAAACTGTGCCTAGCAAGTTCCCTTGATGAAACGGAACTCTAGCACAAGAGACTAGGCCATGCAGGCATCAATCAAATCCTAAAGCTCTATCTACAAGATCTGGTCATTGGCCTTCCTCGAATCAACATCGAGGGAGCTAAGATGTGTGAAGCTTGTGTTCGTGGCAAACAAACCAGAAGCTCTTTCAAACCGAAAAGGGTGGTCAGCACAACAAGGCCCTTGGAACTAATCCACATGGATCTTTGTGGTCCCATGGACACCGAAAGCTACGGAGGAAAGAGGTACATGTATGTTTTAATTGATGATTTTTCAAGGTTTACATGGGTTCTTGATATTCATGTTTTTAGTATAGTTTTTACTATGTTTTCTTAGTTTGTTTGGTCTAGTTTTAGTAGTTTTAGAGTTAGTTTGGTGTGTTTTTGGTGAGTTTGCATATTTTGTGAAAAGTATGGAAGCTACTCCATTTTGTGTCTTTTTGTAGGTTTTAGCAAGGAAATGGTGCTATTTGGAGCTGAATGGAATGCTATGGTGGAAGACGGAAGAATACGAGATGAAAGAGTCAGAGTCAAGATTTTTAGAGTTGAAGTATCGAAGAAAGCAAACCCAGGCTCGTTAACGAGGCTGTAAAGGATCGTTAACGAGGCATAAAGATAGAGTTTTTCGAGAGTTCGATCTATTGTCTACCGACCCTGTGCGGGAATTTATTCCGTGTCGGTAGAGTTTTTAATGAGTTTTAGGGGTTTTATATTTTATATTTTATGTCTTGTTATCTTTTTAGGTTTTATTTCTATCTTTTTAGAATTAGTTTCTATCTTTTAGGAAAGTTTCTATCTTTTATCCTTTTTATTAGATAGCTTTATTAGTATAAATACCCTTCTTTTCTAGCCTAGGAGGGGGGATTTTGCTTTAGAGTTTGAGTAGTAGATAGAGGAAGGCCGAGAGAGAGAAGAGCCGAGGAGGAGGAGCTGTCGAACCGAGGTGTAACGAGAGTGAAGCCAGGTCGTTAGTCGTTGTTCGATTCAGTGTTCTTGTTGTTTTCGGTTTCTTCTGAAGTTTGTAAGATGATATTTCCATATTAATTTGAAGTAGTTATTTTTCAATGTTTTCTTTTGTTGAATTTATTTGCGTTATGATTATGAGTAGTGAGTAGTTTTCCTATCTAGGGTCGGGGTTAAACTCGGCATAGTTGTGCATGGTTTGATGAGTAAAAGATTGTGTTGAATGCCTTTTATCTATTTTTAGATTGCTTGTTGTGCTTATGCCTAGATGAGAATCGAGGTAATTTGAGTTTTTGACTTGATTGAAAGAGAAAGTTAGTAACTTGAATGTGATGTTGTTCGATATCGAAAGTTTCGAGCTTTAGATCCAAAACAAGTGATTGAGTGAGTTAGTTTATGAAAGTAAATTGATTTGCTTGCTAATCAGCGAAAGTTGATGAATTTATCAGTTTAAAGGCATGATCTTTATCTTCTTACAAGTTTGTATGCATGGCTATGTTGTGGTGATCTTCTGTCCTAGATTTTTGTTTTTATTTGGATTTATTTTCAGTATACTCGTTATCTAGGTTCGCTGCTTCGGTACCGACCCTGAGTTTGTAATCGTTAGTGTGTGTTCGTAGTTTTCCCAGGTTCGTTAACGGCCCTGACAAGGTCGTTTACGAGGTTGGTCGTAGTCGTGTTGTGTTGCTTTGCTTTGTTTTATTTTTCTTAGTAGTTTGATAGACAAACAACTGTGCTTCTCGTGGAACGATCCTGACTCCCCTATACTTAGCTGGGTCTTGACTTATAAATTTATTTGTTGTCAAGAATAAACCCTATCAACAGTTCTTTTCTTGAGATCAAAATCAGATACCTTCAAAGAGTTTGAGACTTTAATCAAGAGGATGGAAGTTGGCATGGGAATCAAGCTCAAAGCACTCAGATCTGACCATGGAACTGAGTTAAAAAACTCAGAGTTCCTAAGATATTGTGACAACAACGGTGTATCCCACAACTTATCGGCTCCGCGCACTCCTCAACAAAATGGCGTGGTGGAAAGGAAAAACAGAACTTTGGAAGACATGGCAAGGACCATGATGCTAGAGAGTGGAGTTCCTGCAAGCTTCTGGGCCGAAGCCATCTCCACAACTATTTACATCCTAAATCGAGCCATGATACGTCCTATGATCAAGAAGACATCATATGAGTTAATCAAGGGAAGGAAGCCCAACATCTCTCACCTAAGGACCATTGGGTGCAGATGCTTCTTCCACAACAATGGCAAAGACAATCCATGGAAGTTTGACCCAAGGAGTGATGAAGGGATCTTCCTAGGATACTCCTCCCAAAGCAAGGCGTACATGGTCTATAACAAGAGGACCAAGAAGATAGAAGAAAGCATTCACGCCATCTTCGACGAACAATCTGTAAAGGTGGGAACAGAGGCCCAAGGAAAGGGAACTTTTTTCAAGCTAGTCAGACAGGAAGAGGAAGACGATGATGACAGACCAAGAAAGAGAGATGAGGTTTATCCGAGTGGGAACAACATCCCACAGCAAGGGAACAACGAAGGAGATCAAAATTCCATAGATCAAAACTCCTTTGAAGTTCCCTCCTCAACAAAAGAGCCACAAGATGCATCAAACTCTCTTGTTCCCCAAAATGAAGTCGTGCGGAGTCTAGTGTTCAGGGGGAACAACGAGGAAACCCTGAAGAGAATCCTGACGAGAGTCTCAGCGAAGAAGTTGAGCACAACTGTTCCCTTGAAGAAGAGGAAGCCCAAGATACAGATGAAGAGACAAGGGAACAGGTTGACGTCTCACATATCCGAACCAGGAACTACCACCAGAAGAAGGACCACCCCATCGATAACATCATAACTCCATATGATAAAGGCGTACAAACTCGTTCTTCCCTCAACAACTTCTGTGCCTTCAACGCCTTTGTCTCAATGGTGGAACCCAAGAGCATCAAGGAAGCTCTAAAGGACCCAGACTGGATTCAAGCCATGCAAGAGGAACTCCATCAATTCGAAAGGAACAAGGTGTGGAAGCTGGTTCTTAGGCCCAAGAACAAAAACATCATAGGAACATGATGGGTCTTCTGAAACAAGCTTGATGATACTGGGGCTGTAGCAAGGAACAAGGCCCGTCTGGTTGCTCAAGGCTATAGGCAAGAAGAGGGAATCGACTACGATGAGACCTTCGCACCAGTTGCAAGGATTGAAGCCATCCGTCTTCTCATAGCTTATGCAGCCCACAAAGGATTCAAGTTGTATCAAATGGATGTCAAGACGGCGTTCCTAAACGGGCACCTCAAAGAAGAAGTCTATGTGGCACAACCACCAGGATTTGAGGATGAGCACTTCCCAAACCACGTATACTTCCTGGAGAGGGCCCTATATGGTCTCAAACAAGCTCCCAGAGCATGGTATGACAGGTTTGCTCAATTCCTTTTGTCTCATGGGTACCTTCGAGGATTCATAGACAAAACTCTTTTCCTTAAGAAAGAATCTAAAGATATATTGATTGTCCAAGTATATGTTGATGACATTGTTTTTGGAGCCACTAACGAAATCCTTGTTGAGAATTTTAAGAATCTAATGAGCAGTGAGTTCGAGATGAGTCTCATAGGGGAACTCACGTTCTTCTTGGGACTCCAAATATCTCAAACTAAGGAGGGAACAAGGATTCATCAACAGAAATACATTAGAGAAATGCTCGTTAAGTATGGGATGGAACACTCCAGGCCCATCGACACTCCCATCTCACCAAACTCAAGGCTCAACGCAGATGAGACAGGTATAAGTATTGATCAAAGGAACTTTCGAGGTATGATTGGGTCTCTCCTCTACTTAACTGCAAGTCGACCCGATATCATGTTTTCAGTGTGCCTATGTGCACGTTTTCAAGCTAACCCTAAAGAATCACACCTGAAAGAGGTGAAGAGGATTTTCAGGTATCTCAAAGGGAACAACAACTTGTGCCTTTGGTATCTAAGGAACAGCTCCCTTGAGCTAGTTGCATACTCAGATGCAGACTTTGCTGGGCACCTAGTTGATCGCAAAAGCACCTCAAAAATTGCCCAGTTCCTAGGATCGTGTTTGGTTTCATGGGGATCAAAGAAGCAAAACTCTGTGGCACTCTCCACAGCTGAAGCAGAGTACGTGGTTGCCGCCTCATGTTGTTCCCAAGTTCTATGGCTTAAGTATCAACTACAGGATTACGGTATGACCTTTGGCCCTGTTCCCATTAGATGTGATAATACAAGTGCCATTAACATATCTAAAAATCATGTGCATCATTCAGGTACTAAGCATATAGACATTAGGCATCACTTCCTACGTGACAATGTAGAGCATGGGAACATCTCTATGGAACACTGTAGAACTGAAGAGCAAATTGCGGACATTCTTACTAAGGCTTTAGACAGACGTCCCTATCAGCGCCTCCGGATGCTCCTAGGGATGATAACTCTAAACTGAACAAGTCCCTGTTTGTTATTCCCTCAGTGCTTGGCTAGTTATATTGATTTGCATGATAGGGAACACTAGGAACAATTGCTTTCATTTTGCCATATTACTAGTCTAGAGCTTTTAATGTACATGTGGAACTCTATTTATTTCGGCCCAAAATGATCAACCAGAGTTCCCTTTAACCCTCTTTACAAGCCACTATGACGGTTGATCATAAAACCAACCCTTAGCTACGGACCAGACAAACGCTTCTCATGAACCAAACTCTTTGTCCCTTTATCGAGTTGTAATTGTCTGGTTCCTTTTTAAGTTCCCTAGCCACACAAAGAACATGAGTGTGAGTTCCCTTAACCACTCCACTCAACCCTACTTTTTGAAAGATCATGGGAACTGGTGTGCAAAATAATCACAAGCAAAGGAACAGTGATATCTTTGAGAAGGTGAACCGTCACTTGGGAAACGGGAAATTGTGTCAGAAGTCGAAGCGTTATGGGCCAAGTGTTTGAAACTCTCAAAGTGACTTCCCTTGGAAGAAAGTGACGGGTGTCATAAGCGTGCTACAGAAGATGAAACGCTCCTCCACATCTATTGGCCAACGATTATCGAGGTTTTTCATACTTCCCTTTCTACCCCTCTTTCTCTCTCACATAAAAACCCCATTTGCTATTTTTGGTCCCTTCTTCCTCATTCATCCTCTGCAAATCATCCTCTCTGAACCTTTCTCTCCTTCCTTTTCAAGAAAACCTCCAAAATCCTTCTCTTCCCCAGATTTCCTCATGGCTCCAGTTCACACCTTTGAACAAGTTCGTGAGTGGATCCAAAACAACCCTGAAGCCCTCTTCATCACCATGTTGAGGGATGTCGAAAAAGAACAAGACCCTGCTCTTCGTGAAATCCTCTTCAAAGGACTTTACGAATATGTTAGTCCCTTTCTTCCTCCTCCTCCTCCGACAACGCAAACCCTAGCGTTGCCCTCCACCACCACTACTTCCTCTCTTCCACCACCACCACCTCCTCCTCCTAAACCTTTGTCCATCTCTTCTTCTGGAACTGTCATCTACGACAGTTTCGGCTCTGAACCTCCCCCCTAATCTTCAAAATTCAACTCCTCCTCTTCAAACCGCTCTAAATCCAAATCCTCAAAACCCAAAAAATCTTCCTCTCACTCCCACAAACGCAAACACCCCTCCTCCCACTTTCAAGAACCAAAGCAGAAGAAATCTCTTCTCGCCATGGATGAAGTCCTCTACCTCTCCAAGCCTGACTCCTACACCATCAAACCTCCTCTAAACTTTCCCCTCGTATCCGACTCTGGGAACTCACAATCCCAGAATCAACCTCCACCACCACCTCCTGTTCAAACCTCCCCTCTACTAGAGTCCTCAGACTCTGGGAATCCTAATCCCAGAGTTCCCATCCCCACATCCTCTTCTCTTCCCTCCACTGATGTAACTCTCTCTGAGTCCCTTCCCACCTCTGAGGGAACACTCAACCTACCCTCCTCCCCAATCAAAGTTCCCACACCACCTCCCTCTCCTCCCACAAAAACTCCCTCCCCTCCAAAATCCTCTCTTCCTCCTCCTCAAAACTCACCTCCACCTCCCTCCACTGAAAGGACCTCCCCCACACCTCCGGCCCAGCAACTCATAAACCTCGACGAGGACGAGGACATGCTCCCCATAGGAGTGATCGCTCGGAGGAAGGTCAAGCAAACGGCACCCATTGTCATGGGAACTGCCGAAGAAAATGCTCCCCTCAATGCTCTCGAGGCCGAGCTTACAAACATCATCAATCAGCCCTCCTCCTCCTCGCGCCCTAGACTGATAGGCGCTCAAGAAGAGGTCCTCACAGTTGAGGAGGATGCCTCCCTCAAGGAAGGGAACTCAGCACCAGCTGTTGGTGCTGAGGCAACTTCGGACCTTCCCGAGGAAGCCGACAACGAGGACCTGGGAACGTCCTCTAATGAAGAAGGGACCTCGGAAGAAGGAGCTCCCACCGAGGTACTTGACCAGGATGGCCTCGAGAAAGAGCATGATGCAGTTCTTGCGGACGAGGAACTCGAACGCCAAATGGTGGTGTCCGAAGGAGCTCCAGAGGAAAGGGACCCTCCTCTGATGATCGAAGCGGCTGCCACCCCTCAGCAGAAAAGAAAGGCTGCCGCCTCCAAGGGGAACAAGAAGAAGAAGGGGAAGGCAACTGTCTCCAAGAGAGTTCCCATTAAGGAGGATCGTAAACTCATCCCTCCCCTCATTCTCGATGAACAACAACTCCAAGAAAAGGGACTTGGGGAACTCTGGGACCTCATCAAGGCCCAGGGATGGGAACATGTGCGCGACACTTCTGTGAGCGTCGACCCTGCACAGGTGCGCCTCTTCTACAACAACTTTCTCATAGAGGGCACCAAGGGAACTCTCTCCCTCCAGGGCGACGACTTCGTCTTCACTACCTCCTCCATCCGCCTTCAACTAAAGGTCCCCGTCAAGGGTCTCAGCGCTGTTCCTATCAAGGCCTGGGGCGATTTCAACAGCGATGTGATCTACAACACTATCTATGAGGGCCGTGTTCTCAGGACTGGAACACCCACTCACAATCTTTCCCTCATTGCTAAGCTGGCTCACCAGTTCATCATCACTGTTGTGATCCCACGCCAAGAGAAGCGTCACCAACTCAACATTCAAGACGCCATCCTTCTCTACCACTTCCTCCGCAAGATTCCCATCAATCTTCCCTGCATCATCTTTGGGCACATGGAGAAGTGCATGGCCTCGACTTCCCATTCCTTGCCCTATGCTGGTCTGATCAAGAAGTTGATGATCAAGGAAGGGCTCTATGACGCCGGAAAGGAAGAAGTGACCATCGGAAGGGAACTGGACCTTTTTGTGGTCCAGAAGATGCGTTATTCAGAGCAAGATGAGGACCACGAGGCCCTTCCCGCTGGTGAAGGTCCCACGGATGGGAACTCTCAAGTGTTGGTCCACATTGCCGCCACGCTTGAACGGATGGCAGGGACCCAAGAAAAAATTTTGCACGTCTTATGCTGCCTGAGTGAAGTCTTGCTCCCCCAGAGGCCATGATCTCCCTCTCTTTCTCCTTACCCCTGTTTTCCCCCACAAAATGTTATGTGTTCCTCTTGTACATTACAATGCTTAAGTAATATAAATGGTTTCTAGTATGATTGCGTGTTCCCTTCATTCCTTGTTTATGCTTATCTGTTTTCGATGATGCCAAAAGGGGGAAGGACAAAATGTGCGAGATGAGTCTTATTTTGAGTTATCACAGAATATGCTATTGCTAAGGGGGAACTATCACTTAAAATGCTAAGTAAGAACACATTGTTTCATAGACGTGGATCTCTAGGAACTCACATCATCTCACATAGGAACTCTGATGCATATCATACTCTGAAATACTTGGTATTTTTGTGATGGGTTTGTCATCATCAAAAAGGGGGAAATTGTTGGGACGGTGTTGGGAACTTTGGTTCCAAACATCGGAACTATGAGACCATTCTCCAGTTTTGATAATGACAAACACCATATGGGAACTAATGTTTTATGAACAAGTATTTCTAAGGAACACATGTCTAGTGAAGAATCTCCATGAACGCTTAAGGAAAACAGGCTTACATGATGAAGAGTTCCTCTCAAAGGAACTTTGAAGAAGACAGTTCCCATCACATGGGAACTCACATGTGCAAACAAACACAAGTCAGCGAGATTTACGGGATCTTGTCTCAAGACAAAACAAACGCTCAGTCTGAGGAACAGACTGAGGCGTTTGATCCAACGGCCCGATCAACTCTCAAAGTTGACTCAATTCAAATTGTCACATGTGAAGGACAAAGACTTGGCATACAAGACAAGGGGCATTTCAGACACAAATGAAAGTCAAGATTGGAGCCCAAGTATTCACAAGTATAAAGCCAAGTGAATAGTGCTCGGAGAGAGTACTTCTCCTAGAACTCACTCACACTTAAAAAGGAAGAAAGAAAGAAGAAGAGAAGTCCCCGGTGGCGAGTGTCTGATCTCGACGACGGCGAAGTCAAGTTCCCAGGAGCAAGGGAACTGTGATAGTCAAGGTGTAAGGTTTGATTCACTTGTTTTAAGTTGAGTTGTTCGCTTAGGAACTCAGTTGAGAAGATTCATTAGTGTTGCTAGAGTTAGGTAGAACTCGTAGGAACAGAGAAGTTTGAATCTGGCTGTTTGTAACTAAGGAACAATCAATAATACAAGTAAGTCATTCAAAATCCTCCAAGCGGAGGTAGAGGTTTACCCACACAACTGGTTGGTTGTCATGGGGTTCCTCTATAAGGGAACTGTGTTCATTTCTATTGTTTACCTGCTTTTACTTACTTCCGCTGCCTTGGGAACAACCTAACCGCTAGTTCCCAAGTTCTCGCTAACCCCTTACGATCCAACACCAAGGTTGCACTGCAGATGCAAAGTATGAAGAAAAGCAAAGCAAACGGAAATCTCACCATAGTACTATAAGAAATAAGAAAGATGGCTACTTGATGGTTACAAGAAATTTAGTAACTAAGCCTTTTATAGGACCAAATTATGAACCTTAATTAATTTCCTTTACTTGAACATGCCTGCCATTTTCAGAAGACTTCGAAATCAATAATACGTCTAACAAGTCAACATGTACGTGCACTCAGTAAAAGCCATTTTTCCACTCGAACAAAAATAATTTCATATTCGAAATGATTACACCTTAAAATTGTATATTATACGCATCCATTCGAAATGGTTTTCCATTCTCTGTATTCGAATTTGCTGGTTGTATGGATTTTCCACTAGCGTAGACTTGGAAGTCAATGAATTAATCTTGCAAACAGTCAAACATGATATATATTTCTAATACAACTAAAAAAATTTACGTGTATGATTTTTTTATTCTTATCCCCAAACGCAAAAAATACTATTTTCATTGCGTAATAGTTTAATTACTAGCATGTATTGTCATACCTTATACGGATTTTTCTTAAATAAAATATTTATAATAAAATACTTTCAAATATATTTATTGTCCGAGAAAAATAATCATGTAAATATTTAAATATAAATTTTGAATAAATATTTAAAATCAATAAACTGTAAAAGTTGTTTATTTGAAACAATAATATTTTATTAGTATTACAAATTAAATTAATATTTAAAACATGATATTTTATTTAATTGTGAAAATAGATAAGTAATAAGATAAAAACTTAGGTGGAATCTTCTAGTTCTTCCTATTTGACCCGAAACCGATCGATCTAGCCATGAGCACCCAGTGCCGGAAGGTCAAGGAAGTCGGTGACTTGATGACAGGGGAGCCCCTCCGGCACGGAAGTGGAACGAACGGGCGAAATTACATGAGAGAAAGAACGGATCGGAGATGCTAACGGGGCGGGAATCGAAGTGGGGGGACCTCTCTACCGCCTGTGTCTATCTCCTGTAAAGTATGCTCTCGAGACATAGACTACGTACAGGGCAGTACTCTTGGAAAGATAGAATATCACTGCCTACAAAAGGCACAAAAAAAAGGGAAAGTTTATATCTATCATAGAATGGGTACAATTAATTTATTACATATATGGAACTGTTCAAAATAAATTTAATTATAGTGATATAAGATTGTACGTATATTACACTATTTTTATATTAAACTTAATTATTTTGTCAAAGATTGATTTTAATAAAAGAGGTGGATTGGTCCAATCTAAAAGCGACATGTATCGTTTAATAATTTTTTTAACCTCCATTTTAGTATATAGTTATGAGATGTTCCTCTATCTCTTTTTTTTATACCAAATATTATGTTCCTCTCATCTTATTTAGGTTTCACAATTCAATTTGATATCAAACGGTTACAATGAAACTATATATAACTATATATTAAAGTTGTACCTTTTCGAGCCACCAGAACGATTCTGACCCTATGTTCATATTTAAAAAATTAAGTTTTACTTCTATTATTTATAACTTCTTTCTATTAAATTTATTTTTAACAATTCAAATTATTCTATAACATCAAACAAATATTTATGTAGCATAACCATATCTTTTGAATGCTTCCTTATACAAGTATTTAAAATTAAAGATAAAATATTTTAAAATAAATATAAATATTTTATCATATATCTTTTGACGAATTTGTTTATAGATATATATATATATATTGATTTTCTTTTATAATAAAAAATTAATGATAAATATTTATAATGTTTAAAATTAATAAAAATATTTAATAAAATATTTAATAGATATATTAAAATATTTGACCATCTCTAAATTCACGTACATGGAATGTAATAAAATATGAATACTATAATATTTAATCATATCTTATCCTTACTCTATTGAACCACAAAATAAGTTTGGTCCCATCTTAAATTAAATTAATTAAATTTTAAATATTTTATATAAATAAATTATCTTTATCTTTCATATTTTATTACATCTTACTTATTAAGTTAACTTTTATTTTTTAAATCTTATCTATTCCATATGTGAATATATACATTTTTTATTCATATTTTATCTTCTTTTTTCATTAAATATCTACGAAATATCATCAAGCAAAATAGAAATGTAATTATTTTATCTTAATAATATATCTTCATTCTCAATATTAAATTTAATCATTTATATTGATTAAAAAATTATACATTCACGATCAATAAATTATTTGTATTATATTTATAATTACGTTTTTATTTATTAATATCCTATTTATAATGACTATAAAATATCGAATCGTGGTAGTACATGACGACGAATACAACTAGTTTGTTTTGTTGCTTATACCCACATTAGGCTTCTGGATTCGAATATTAGGCTTACCCGCTTAGGCCTGGCCAACAGTTTTCTCAAATTTTTAAAAATTAAATTTTTAGAGATTTTTTTTTTACCCAACATGTATTAAAATGGGTTTATCTTCTCTAAATTGAGTGAATTCGGCAATTCTCTATTTTATTTCCTATAATAATGCATTAAAATGTGAATTAGATAACCAAAGTGATGCTATTTACATTGAATAAATATAAATATTTATTAGGATAAGATTGTAAAATATTTAATTTTCTTATTGTCATATAACAAACAATTGATCATTTATTAGGTCAAGATTTTTAAATAATTTTATTTTTTTATATTTCAAATTGAAAGATAACTATTCATTTATTGATAAAATTCTAGAATATATTTATTTATTAATCAAATAAAATACTATTTATTTTTATTCGAGTAAGTTGTATACTATTTTTATTTCTTTAATGGTCAAATATAAAAAAATTAATATATATTTTAGAAATATAAAAGCTATTGGAATTGATGTAAAAAAAATGGTAAATATAACTTTTGATTTTATATTCTTGAGAAAAAATTTATTGTAAAAAAATTGGTAAATATAAATTGTAGAATTTCAGGTTTATAAACTAATGTACATTTATAAATTGGTAAATATAAATTGTAGAATTTCAGGTTTATAAACTAATGTACATTTATAAATTCAACAAATATAAGTGAAAATTTGACGATCATGGAATGTATCAGATATGTCCTTTGCCTTGATGATGCACAATTATAATTAATGTGGTTTTAAGATTTCTGGTGGAATTTTCAACATTTTTGATTTATTCTTCAACACGCCAAAACCGGGGTCTTGCAGGTGATAGATAGTACGTACATTCTTCTTTAGAAAAAGGGATAGAAACAGCTGAGAAGTGTCTGGCTGATTTTGGTGTTGACAGGCCTTCCATGGGAGACGTCTTATGGAACTTGGAGTATGCGCTTCAGCTTCAAGAGGCTGTCGTTAATGATGATCCGGAAGATAATAGCACAAATATGATTGGTGATCTCTGATACGGTTCATTCCGAACCGTTGGGCCGGAATTCTAGCTAGACCCGTTCGAGATCGTCGGGCTCCAGTGCGTTTTAAGGATTATTGTTAGTATTTTTTATATATTATATTAATGTAATTTTTTAAACAGAGTATAATTACTCCTTCTCGGGTTTTCTTTACGGTTCTTTCCCGGGACGCTTTTATTAAACCGTTAGGGCTTAGGATTATAAATACTCCTGTGTTATCTTATCCTTAATTAATCAGATAACATTATTGCCCTAATTTCTTATCTTCTCCTTCTCAATTCGCGTCTGCTTTGTCTATCTCCTCCCCTCAGCCGCAAGGCCTTCACCATTCTTCTATCGGTTCGTATTGATCTTTGTACAAGTCTACTATAGCTTGTAACAACTGGTGCTTTCATTATTGAACGCCTTTCAAGCCATGTCACACGACGGAGATAATTCGCAAGTCACTGGCTCTGAGACGGATATCCGAGAGTTACTTCAGAATCTCACTCTCGAAATCCGACAACGTCATCAAGAGCAGGATGTTCTCAAGCGACGAATGGATCAGGTTTTCCATATTTTGGATCAACAAAATATCATCCATGATAATAATCGGGGAGTTTATGTGGAGAACCCTTTTGCCGAGCCACGGAATCCACCGAACGAGGCGGCGCGACAACAACCGAATCCGCAGATTCAACAACCGAACGAGGACGTGCGGGCCGCGGCCAAGATTCCGCGAATTCAGCCGCCGGATCGCCACCGCGCACAGGAAGAACCCGGGCGACCGGAGCGTTACCCGAAAATTCGGATTGAGGCACCGAAATTCAATGGCACCGACCCCGCTGGCTGGTTCTATAAGGTACAATCCTATTTTGACTATTTCCATACTACTGATAATGAACGTTTACAATTAGTGGGTATGTTATTCGAGCACCCGGCATCTGCTTGGTTCCGTTATCAACGTCGGAACAACTTAACGGGTACTTGGCCTGAATTTCTAATTGTTGTTAAACAACGTTTTGATCCTCATCATTACGAGGACTATGTCGGATTGCTTGCTAAGCTTCAACAGAAAACAACAGTGTTAGATTATCAGGCAGAATTCGAAGCTTTATTAAATAAAGTTGAGGGCCTATCTGAGGCCACATTAATATCTTTGTTTAAAGTCGGTCTGAAACAACCAGTGAAGCAAGAACTGAATTTACAGAATCCTGTGACATTAAGTCAGACTTTTGCCTTGGATACGGAATTAGCTGCCTCTTATTCCGACACTATAACCGCAGCAACCGGTCCCCGCCGCGGCTGGCCTTCGTCCGGATTTAAACCCGACGTCGCTTCCAGTTCTGCCACCGTCGGCAATACACAACAAACACCCACCCCGCCTACCACAGCCCCCGCCAACCCACATTCGACCTTACCCATTAAACGCCTTTCCGCTGCTGAACGAGACGAGCGTAGTAAAAAGGGTTTGTGCTGGAATTGCGACGAGAAATACGCACCGGGACACCGCTGTAAGCACATATTCTTAGCTTTGCTCGGTAGTGATGATATTGATGATGAGGCTACTGTTGACCTCGTTGATGAGGAATTAGCGGTAACGGGTGATGTCTCTAGTATTAATTCCATGGAAGGTTTGGCCAACCCCAAATCGCTGAAACACATGGGATATATTTCTGATTTTGCAGTGCAGGTTCTGATTGATGGCGGAAGTACCCATAATTTTGTACATCCGTCAGTAGTTGAAAAGTTGCATCTTCCATTGTCTAAGGTGAATCCTTTTCGTGTCTACGTCGGTAATGGTGCGTCTTTATTGTGCACACATCAATGTGCCTCGACTCGGTTGGTTATTCAGAATCACACTTTTCTGATTGATCTCTATGTTTTAGAGGTACATGGGCCTCAAATCGTTCTGGGTGTTCAGTGGTTGCAAACCTTAGGCAAAGTATCTCATGACTATGCTGAGCTCATTATGGATTTTGTCTGGAACGGTCAAACTGTTACTTTACAAGGCGATCGTAGTACTCCACGTTTGATCTCTCTTCATACTTTACAGTCATTGTGTGCTTCGGATCAGGTTGCTGAGTGTTTTGAGCTGATTCCGATTGATGCCGACGAGTCTACTTCACCGCCGACTGCTTCAGTTGAGTTTCCGACCGACATACAGCTAGAAATCCTTCAGATTCTCCAGTTACATGCGACAGTTTTTACTGTTCCGTCGGGTTTACCGCCTAATCGTGCATGGGACCACCGTATACATCTTGTTCATGGCTCTAAACCTGTGAATGTGCGTCCTTACATATATCCGTACTTTCAGAAGTCTGAGATTGAGAGGCAGGTGCAAGATATGTTGCAACAGGGTATCATTCGGCACAGTACTAGTCCGTTTTCTTCACCGGCTTTACTAGTTAAGAAGAAAGATGGCAGTTTCCACTTTTTCATTGATTATCGAGCCCTAAATGCGGCTACTGTAGCTGGCAAGTTTCCCATTCCGATTGCCGACGAGTTATTTGACGAGTTAGGCAAGGCACATTTCTTTACTAAACTTGACCTGCGCTCTGGCTACCATCAGATCAGAATGCACTCAACTGATATTTATAAGACGGCTTTCACAACTCATGACGGTCATTTTGAATTTCTGGTTATGCCCTTTGGACTCACCAATGCACCGTCGACATTTCAGGCCGCTATTAATCACATTTTTGCAGCTTATTTGCGAGATTTCGTCATTGTCTTCTTTGACGATATCTTGATCTATAGTTCCACTTTAGAGTTGCATGTGCGGCATCTAGACACAGCATTACAGATCTTGCACGATAATCATTTCTTTGTGAAAAGTTCTAAATGCTCGTTCGGGACGACTTCTGTGGATTATCTCGGACACATTGTATCGGCAGGCACATTGTTAGCAGATCCAAGTAAGCTTGAAGCTATGGCTAAGTGGCCATGTCCGAACACTGTAAAACAGTTACGTGGATTTTTAGGCTTAACGGGGTATTATCGTAAATTTATCCGTAATTATGCACTCATAGCTGCTCCGCTAACTGCTCTGTTGCAAAAAGATAAATTCAAGTGGTCTGCCGAAGCAGAGACCGCATTCCATCAACTTCAGTCGGCAATGATGAGTCCCCCTGTATTACAGTTGCCTGATTTTACAAAGCCTTTCGTTGTAGAGACGGATGCATCGGACGACGGCATTGGCGCTGTTTTATTACAAGACGAGCGTCCTATTTCTTTTTTCAGCAAGGCCCTAGACGTCAGACGTCGGGGCTCTTCTGCTTATCATCGGGAACTTTTTGCTATCGTTTCCGCAGTTCAAAAGTGGCGTCAATATCTGTTAGGCCGTGAATTTCTTATCAAGACTGATCAGAAAAGCTTGAAGGAGTTGTTATCTCAGGTGATTCAGACGCTTGATCAACAATTCTTTATCCGGAAACTGATGGGTTATAAATTCCGGATTGAGTATAAACCGGGTACACACAATAAGGTGGCTGATGCCTTATCCCGTTGTATGAGTTCTGATGATCCGACAGTTAATCAGTTCCTTGCTCTGTCTTCACCAGTGCCGAATTTGCTACAACAGATCCGTTCTGAAAATTCTTCCTTGCCTGATTTGATTGAATGGCACCAGGCCGCACAACAGGGTACACTGTCGGATCCATTTCGGGTTCATGATGGCCTCCTCTACTATGGCCATCGCCTCGTTCTCGGCCATGACTCGCCTCTCAAGATTAAAGTCTTAACGGAATTCCATTCGGCGCCTATTGCGGGCCATCCAGGGGTAGATCATACATTTCGTCGCGTTGCCGACGTTTTTTATTGGCGCCATATGCGAAAAGATGTTAAGTTATTTGTGGACTCCTGTGTTGTTTGTCAATCAACTAAGTATAGCACTCAAAAGCCTATCGGGTTGCTTCAACCTCTGCCTATTCCGTCCAAAGTTTGGGATGTCGTCTCCATGGATTTCATAACCGGTCTACCTCCGTCCCGTGGTTTTACTACCATTTTAGTTGTCGTTGATAGGCTGTCCAAATATGCCCATTTTGGTTGCCTTGGTTCTTCTTATGATGCGCCGAAAGTGGTGGCCTTGTTTGTGGAGATTGTAGTTAAACATCACGGGATTCCAGCGTCCATTTTGTCTGATCGGGATACCATTTTTACAAGCTTGTTTTGGACGGAATTACATCGCTTGAGCGGTACTACATTGCGCCATAGCACGGCCTACCACCCGCAAACCGACGGCCAAACCGAGGTTAAAAATAGAAGCTTGGAACAATATTTACAGGCCTTTACTCATGCTCGGCCGACGCGTTGGGTTTCTTATTTACCATGGGCTGAATTAGCGTTGAATAGCACATATCATGAGGGCATTAAGATGTCCCCATTTCAGGCCCTCTATGGACGCGAAGCACCTCCCTTGGTTCGGACCACACAGCCCTCCAGCCTTTCCTCGGTTGCTGTCGCCACGATCGTCGAGCGCGATCGAGTACTTGAGCTGCTGCGTGAAAATCTGCGGGTAATGCAGCAACAAATGACACGCCAAGCCAATAAACACCGCCGTGATTTGATTTTTCAGGTTGGTGATTTAGTCCTATTAAAATTACAGCCTTACCGTCAGCATTCCGTATCCCGACCCTTGTCGGCTAAGCTTAGCCGTCGGTTCTAAGGCCCATTTAAAGTGCTGGAGCGCATAGGTCTGGTAGCATATCGTCTTGAGTTGCCAGATAACGCTCGGATTCACAATGTCTTCCACGTCTCACTTCTCCGGCCTTTTATTCAACATGCTGATGGACCTCCTGTTCAGCCATCTTTTCCGACCGAATTTGTGGAGCATAGGCCACTGTCACGCCCGCTGCGTTCTATCGCCGAACGCGAGGTGATGTGCGAAGGCAAACCCCGTTTTGAATGGCTTATCGTATGGGATGACGGGTCGGTGACGGACGCGTCTTGGGAGCCACTGGATCAGCTTCGCCTCTCCTTTCCGGATTTATACGGTTCATTCCGAACCGTTGGGCCGGAATTCTAGACCCGTTCGAGATCGTCGGGCTCCAGTGCGTTTTAAGGATTATTGTTAGTATTTTTTATATATTATATTAATGTAATTTTTTAAACAGAGTATAATTACTCCTTCTCGGGTTTTCTTTACGGTTCTTTCCTGGGACGCTTTTATTGAACCGTTAGGGCTTAGGATTATAAATACTCCTGTGTTATCTTATCCTTAATTAATCAGATAACATTATTGCCCTAATTTCTTATCTTCTCCTTCTCAATTCTCGTCTGCCTCGTCTATCTCCTCCCCTCAGCCGCAAGGCCTTCACCATTCTTCTATCGGTTCGTATTGATCTTTGTGCAAGCCTACTATAGCTTGTAACAATCTCTCTCCACAAATCAATAATTTTAACCAAGATGAAGACGGTGGTGATACATCTGCAGTGAATTTTGAGGGAGCTAATGTTGATGATCTTTCGGGTGTTTCCATGAGTAAGGTCTTCTTTTTTTTATTAAATATCTATGAAATATCATCAAGTAAAATAGAAATGTAATTATTTTATCTTAATAATATATCTTCATTCTCAATATTAAATTTAATCATTTATTATTGATTAAAAAATTATACATTCTACGAGCAATAAATTACTTTTATATTTTATATTATGTTTTTATTTATTAATATCCTATTTATAATGACTATAAAATATTGAATCGTAATCGTATATGGTACGACGGGTACAACTAGTAACTTTTAATCATTCATCCAAAAATAGAAAATTAGACAAATGCAATGCACTGAAGCATTATTACAGTCATTCAAACTATATAAGTTGTTTATGCTTCAAATATAGCCAGATCATGAAAACCTTTAATACAAAATCCAAACATTAAGAAGTCAATAAAAATAGTCTAATACAACATCATGCAAGAAAAATATTACACACTCATATCATATTTTATGTTGCTTGCAAACTTCACTTTCCTCCTTTAATTTGAGCAACCCACACTGCAACTCTAACATATAACCAATCTACAAGTTCTTCAGCAAGCTGGAAAAACGCATGCCTCCAACTCCTTTTAACCACTAAAACTCCAATCACTCCCCAAAAGCCGGTTGCAAAACCCGACATGATGACCAAGTAGAACCACATCCTCTCATGCTTGTTGTCTTCATCTTTATCTTCAACGACCGTGCTTGTTGGGGGTTGGGCAATGTTGTCACCGAAGCACTTCCTTGGCAATGGGTCGCCACATAAGCGTGGGTTTCCCATGTATGTAGATGGATCTTCGAGAGTTTGAAGATGCCTACCGGATGGGATTTGTCCTTGAAGATTGTTGAATGACATATCCAATTTGGATAAAGAATCTATATCGGAGATGCTCTCTGGAATTGATCCCGAAAGGTTGTTGAATGATAAATCAAGGGATTCCAAAGATTTCATCTTTCCTATCTCCTTAGGAATGGCTCCTGTGAAATGATTATGGGACAAATTTAGACCTCGAAGGAGGGATAAACTTGTGATCTCTGCAGGGATGACACCTACTAGGTTGTTACATGAAAGGTCCATGTTCACTAGCAGGTGCAATATAGTGGTATACTCTCTTTCTTCCCCTTTCATTACTTCCACGGCGCTCCATTCATTGGGATCCATCGTCTCTGGCGCAGCACTACTCGGAATGGCAGTGGAAATCATGATTGGAAAGTTGGGACTAGGCGGTGCAGTGGAAACCATGATTGGAAAGTGACCAAAACATCGAGGAATAGCTCCAACCAAAGCATTGCTTGCAAGGTCAATAATTTGAAATGTGCGGATTGAGCAAAGTTGTGGTGGAATGACTCCCATGAACTTATTTTCACGTAGAATGAGAATATGTAGAGTAGGAAAGTCTACTCCATTCCAAGGTGGAATTCGCCCATGAAGATTATTCTTACCAACGTCAAGAACCCTCAAATTTGCACAATTACTCAAGGAGGAAGGGATCTCTCCTTCAAGTGAGTTATTACTCAAGCTTAACAACTCTAAGGTGCCATCCTTAAATTTGGGTATGGGGCCTGATAGCTTGTTTGAAGAGAATTCTACACCAAGGATTTGAGAGTTCACCAAACAATCGGGAATCATGCCTGTCAACCTGTTCTTTTTAAGATCAAGGAACTCTAAATTTGCTAACTTGCATAATGATTCTGGAATTGAACCGTTGATGTTGTTTTCAGCAAGTAATAGACTCCTTAAAGACGACATTGAATTGCCAATCTTATTTGGAAGAGGTCCAATGATCCCAGTATCAAACAAGTCCAAATCCCCGATAGAACCTTGACTTGATATCCATTTTGGAAATGGACCGTTGAATTTGCAAGGTTGCATGGACAATGACTCTAGTTGAAATGAAGGGAGCCAATCAGGGGAGAAATCAAGACTTACATTGTTCAAACTTATATCAAGGCTCTTTAAACAAGAGAGGTTCACAAAGCTTACTTGATGCACAACACTCAAATGATTATTTGACAAGTTTAACCATATCAAGGATGACAATTTCCCAAAGGATGCAGGGATATCCTCAATGTTATTGTCTGATAGATCAATCAATTCCAAGGACGATAAATTCCCAAAGAATTTAGGGATAACCTCTAACGCATTATGTGATAGATCTATCGACATTAAGGATGACAATTCCATGAAGGATTCGGGGATAATCTTAAAGTTATTATGTGATAGATCTAAAAATTGGAGGGATTTTAAACTCCCAATTGCTGACAACTGCCCACTCATGTTGTTGTTTTGCAGATTGAGGTACTCCAAACCAAACCCTCTACACCTAGGAAAATTATCATGTGACTCTAACACCTCTTCTTGTAGTTGGTTTGATGACAAATCCAGATATTTTAAGCTACAGAGATTACCAATGGTGCTCATGATCCCACCATCCACACGGTCAAAAAGATTGTTGCTAAGAAAAAGATATTCAAGGTATCTTTTTTTAGTCAACCAAGAAGGAATGGAAGTACTAAATTGATTGGAGGACAGGTCAAGGGTTGATAGAAAAGTCAAATTTTCTATGAAATGGGGAAATGAGCCGTTGAAGGAATTATACCCGAGATTGAGATACTCGAGCTCTATTTTGTTTCCAAGCCATGACGAGATTTGAGAATTGAAGCTATTAAATGAAAGATCAAGAAACCTAATAGAGCTCAAGTTTTGTATGAAATGGGGAATCAGACCACTGAAAAGGTTATTTTTGAGATTTAGGTGTTGAAGGGGAATAGAAGAGACAGTTGAATTTCTTATGACTAGGTGAGAATTCCCTAGTCCACACTCAGCCAAGTTTAGCACTGACAAAGATGGACGGTTGTGGAGTATGTGAAGAGTATCAAGTGCTTGACTCAGGTCAACCTCACTCAGGTCTAGGTGTTGCAAATTCCCAAGCTTGAATGTCCATTTTAGGTTGTCAGTCTCCAACCCCAAACCCAAACCAAGATCAAGGACAACAAGTTTGGTAAGATTGCCTAGACTATGGGGAACTTTTCCACCAAACCAGGCACCAGAGAGGTTTAGATACTGTAGTTGCCCCATTGACCCAAGGAATTCAGGAATTGGAGAGAAACTGAAGTCATTACCGCTCAAGTCTAAGTATGTCAAGTACTTCAACTCAAGTAGAGCAGGGTTTACCTCTCCAGCTTCTAAGTAGGATTCCCAGTGAACTCTCAGATCAAGCTTGGTGACGTGGCTTGTCAAGTTGTTGCACCCCACTCCTTTCCAGCTGCAACAATCTTCCCCCACCCATGAACCAAGAAGGTTTTGTTTGTCAATGAAACTGTGTTTAAGTTTGAGCAAAGCATTTCTTTCAGCTTCTTTGCAAGCGAAGCCGGATTTCGTGCTTCCACTGCACACACAAGCTATAAGAAGAAGCAGAGCGATTTGGAATCGCTCCATATCAACCAGAAACTATATATGTAGGAATTAAAGGTACGAGCGTGTTTATTGTTTAATGCAAGGATCGATAGATGGGATATTGAAGGATTGGATTCCTTACGTAGTTGGCCATGCCCTTTTTATAGTAGCACAAATTAACAAACATGCCTGTCTTCTTAGTAAATGCATGTCTGCCATTTTTTGAAGTCAACAAATCGACTTTTTCTTCCCCCGTCGAACAAGTCAATTTCTTCAATCAATATTAATATAATCCTTCTTTGTTGTGTTTCAATTATGCTGAAATCATGTTAATTACAACTGCAGCTTTACAAGCTAGAATTATACCAATTGAGGCGTGATATAACTTAAGATTTTGAGGATTGCGATAATTCTCATTAAGCCCATCCATTCGTCCTTAGCTTGTAGTTCTTATTTATTCTACCATCCATCCTATATTTTATTTTTTGATGAGATAACAATTCGGTAGACCAGTGAAAATAGAGGCCATCAAAAGACGGCAGTCGAAACCGACTAGAAGAGGCACACAAAGCCTACGAGCCACACGAGAAACAAGAACCGAAAGACTAGCTACCACCAAGGCCAAGGAAACCACGTGAACATCATGATACCCATCATGGGAATGTTTGAATGAGAGAGTATGACACTTTTGCGGGTTAAAAACCAAGGCGTATAGTGCCACTGGATAGCTGCAAGATAAGATCTACTCGATCAAACTCTAACCTGAACCATAACTCGATCCAACGCAAACACCCACAAACTCAATGGAAACCTGCCAAAACCAGGAAAAACAATTAATGCCTTTCAATTTTCGGAAGACATCGAAATCAATACGTCTAACAAGTCAACATGTACGTGCACTCAGTTAAAAACCATTTTTCCACTCGGAACGAAAATAACTACAATTCGAAATGATTACATCTTAAAATTGTCTATTGTACGCGTCCATTCGAAATGATTTTCCATTCTCTGCATTCCAATAGTTGAGAGAAATTGTCTAGGAATTTGATGGTTGTATTGACTTTCCACTAGCCTAGACTTGGAAGTCAATTAATCTTACAAACAGTCAAACATGGCAATTTCCAATGGACGAGCATGGAATGAGTCCCTCGTGGAATATATGTCCTTGATGATGAACAGTTATAATTAATGAGCTTTTAATATTTTTTCTGGTGGAATTTTTAACGTTTGATTTATTCTTCAACATGCCAAACGTGAATTGCAGAAAAATTCCTACGCGGAGTTGCATTCTTCTTTAGATTGGGAAACCTATTTATTACTCCGTATTATTTAAGAAAATTTCTCCCTTCGCAGGACATCGTTGTCTATTAAGTTGATTTTTCATCTGTGTAGACTTAGAAGTCATTTTTTTTTGGGACGATTGTTCAAATCAAAATAGTCGACAGCTAAAAATAGGAGTAGTGATCCATTAATTTAAACAATTACATCTTGTGTGGAATAAAACTACAAAGAAAAGCAAAAGTTACACCAGATCAAAAAAAAAAAAAGCAAAAGTTACACTCACACCAAAAGATTGTTAATATCATACCTAGCCTCAAATGTCTAGTTCAACAGCTTTGAAAATTGATGTCAATTCTCCTCTCTTGAACTTGTGGGTAAGTGTCACATTTTTCAACCTTATCGGACGATGTATCCGTAGCCGACCCGTTACCGTCACTACTACCCAACTCAAACGTCTGCTCCAAGTAACCGAAGGGGTTCGGAGGGCGGAGGCAGCTCCGCCCCGGGCCCCTCCAGCATCTTCACCACGGCGCTCATCTCCGGCCTCGCCACGGGTGAGTACTGTACGCACCACAACGCCACCCTCATCGCCCTCTCGGCCTCCTCGCCCTCCACCCCGACTTCTGCCAGCATTTCCGCTACCTCCCCGTCCCTGACCTTCTGGTAAGCCCACCTCGACAACCACTCCTTGCTCGTCCCGCTGAGCTCCCTCACGTGGTTCCTCCTCCTCCCCACGATCTCAAACAACATCATGCCGAAACGGTACACATCACACTTGTGCGTTACATAAGAGGTCCACACCTCTGGCGCCGCGTACCCTGGTGTCCCTTTGAACCCTGATATATAAAGACAGAAGGTTCAGATAAAACCACTATTATAGTGCAATTGTGTGGACAATTTGTATTCATGTTTTTGAGTTGCATATTCATGTTTTTATATTACACTATATTCATGTTTTTTATTCGCATATTCATATTCTTATATTGTTGTATTTACGAAGTTTCCTCAATCTTCTATCTCTTTATTATACTTATAGAATTGTAGAAAAATGTGTAACACAAAAGAATGTATATGCAACTCAAAACTATAAATACTCTCAAACCTGACATGACCACATGGGTACTGTCCCTATTGCTGAGTCGGGCCAACCCGAAGTCCGACACCTTCGGGTTCATGCCCGAATCAAGCAATACATTTTCGGGCTTGATGTCACGGTGGATTATCTTCTGCTTGCACTCCTCGTGCAAGTAAGCAATCGCCTTGGCGGTCCCGAGGGCTAGCTATACAATGCAGCTGTCCCTAGTCGAGCAACGGCTGCATCTCCCCAAACAGAAGTTGGTCGAGGGAGCCGTTGTGCATGAACTCGTAAACTAGGGCCTTGAGCTTGGGCTCAAAGCAATAGCCATAGAGTTTGACCAAGTTAAGGTGGTACGTGCGACCAATGGAGCTGACCTCCGCCATGAACTGCTCCTCCACTTGCTTGGTGAGATTGTTGTTGAGCACCTTGACCACCACGGGAACTCCCTCGGGGAGCAGACCCCTGTAGACTACATCGAATCCGCCACAACCGAGCTTGTGGAAGTAGTTTCGGGTATAGTGTGCTAGCTCCTCAGACGTGTAACGGAGGGGATTTTCCTTGGCCATGTTTTCGAGGAATCGGTCCACCGTTGCGTCTATTTTGTATAGGTTTGGATCCGGATCCGGATCCGGAATGACTATTGTTTGCATTTGAAAGTTTTTGGCAATTTTGCAACCCCGGGCTGCCTTAAAAGAGCATATTATGATTGCGATTAAGAATATAATCATGAACAAGACTGTATCTGCATGCACGCCAATACAACATAGTGGACATGCCGTTATATATATATATAGAATAATGCTCTAGTAAAATAGCCTCTTAGAGTAAATCATATGGTTAAATGTGAACTGTCAGATTTGAATTAATAAATGGCTAGGATTTAAAATAAAAATGGTGCAAAATAATAATATGGGTGTGATACACCAGATTAGAGCAAATCTCGCTAGAAATAATTTTCCATTTTCTGATTTCAATCAAATCCCTATAATATAGGACACAATTAGTTTGCACTCTCCATTTATAATTTCGTTCTCTCTCATACAATTTATTTCTCTCTTTTTTCTCGGTGAAATTTTGGGAGCAAATGAAGAACACCGGCGAAATAATCTACAAATCTCGACTATTTTTCACAAATTGGTAAGTGAAGATTAATTTTTGATTTGCTATTTCGCTAAAAATCGTTGTTATTGTTATTATCGACCTTGTTTTTTTTTTATTTTTAGTTCATATTACATAAATGCAAAGTTATGTTTTTAGTTCGATAGTTGACTTGAATTCGGTCACATTTGATGAATGTAGAATGAAATTACATCAGTTAATTTCTGATTTTGTTGATTTTGGACTAAAAACTGAGGAGAAGCGAACTTGTTTGCATTATTAGGTTAAGAATGAAGAAATTTACAGTTAGGTTTTAGAAGGCGATAGTTGGTATAAATTCGTTATATTATGAAAATTTTGAATTGAAACTATAGATATTGATACTTGAATTTACGTTTTTTGATTAAACAATGAGGGTGTTGGATAAATTTGGCTTGTAAGTACAAAATAGCATTATAGTTCAAAAGAATGCATTTTGTTATTCAAGAGAAATAAAATTGTTTTTCAAATCACGTAGCATTAGAATTATTCAATTCATTGTAATGAGTTATTCTATTGTTTTTCACAGACTGATGCATAACAATATAGAAGAATTCAAACATTTTTCAGAGTATTCATCATTGTTATTCATAAGCAGTGTAATGATTATTCAATAGTATACATTATAATAGTCAATACATTCTAATAATACTAGTGAAAACCATTGAATAAGTTTAGTATTCAAGACGAACAATTTTGTTTTTCAACTACTTTCATTTAGTTATTCATATTGATATTATTGTATCCATATATGAATTGTTATTGTATCGAATAAGTTTTGTGTTATCATTTGTGTTTAACGAGTTTTCAAATGAAACAGGTGTTAATGATCAACAATTGGACATTGGAGAAAAGTCAAATCGCACCAAGGTCCATTTTAAATGACTTCGCACCAGGGAACATCAATTGATGATAATGTTGATGTATTTGAACATCGGTCCAAAAAATAATTGTAATTCATAAGCATTGTAATTGTTATTCATAAGCAGTGTAGTGATTGTTGATAACATAACTTAATACAAAGCATCACATATTTTTCACAATATTAAAGATTGTTTTTCAGAAGCATTGTAATTGTTATTCAATAGTATACATTATTTATGTCAATACATTCTAATAATACTAGTGAAAACCATTGAATAAGTTTAATTATTCAGGATGAACAATGTTGTTTTTCAACTACTTTCATTTAGTTATTCATATTGATATTATTGTATCCATATATGAAATGTAATTGTATCAAATAAGTTTTGTGTTATCACATGTGTTAAACCGAGTTATTCAAACAATCATATTGAGTTATTCAAACAATCATATTGAGTTATTCAAACCTCGACTATATATATTTTATGATTCTATAATTATTCAAACAATCAAACTGAGTTATTCAAACATCGGCTATAAATATTATACGATTTCATAATTATTTAAACAATCATATTGAGTTTTTCAAATGTCGACTAATAGATATTCAATGATTCTGCAGAGGTTTTGTATTTGTAAATTCGATTATTTAATTTTTCTATAAATATTCTCACTCTTATCAATCCCTAAAATCATGCAACTGTCATATATACAAAAAAAGTGGGATTTTTTTTTTAATTTCACAATCCCTTAATTTTAGCAACTTCCAAATTTAAAATCAAATCCCCATATTTAAATTAGTGAGAAGTAATTCAATCCCCTTTCCTCATTTTTCTTATTATGTTGCATAATTAATCACCGTTGATTGATTGAGATCCAACGTCTCCCCTTTAACCACACATTGCAACTTAATTTGTATTGTACTGGAGAGCGCCTATATATATATATATATATATATATATATATATATGAATCAATTCGTTATAATGCATTTTTGAATTGCACATATCACATATGGATTGATATTTTATGAATAAATAATAAGTAAAGGAGATTCAAATGTTGTACCAATGGAAGGACCTGCTCCGGAATCGCCACTTGAGGCATGGACTAGACGATCAACCGTATGAATAATCGGCGACACTGCATCTGTTTCCTTCATCATAAAAGGAGTATTCAAACTGGATTCAGTGCGCTCATTATTGCTTCTTAATTAATACTGTATCCTTTTATTTTGGAAAATTCCTTTTGGTACCCTCCAGTTCTTGACTTTTTCTTTTGGTGTCCAAAAAAAAAAGTTATTCCTAATGGTACCCCTATACTTTGTAAAAAGATGTCCCCATAGCCTAATGTCAAAAATAACTCACTTTCCATCCAGTTTTATGTCATTTTTGTGTAAAAGAAAAGAAACTTAACAATACAAATTAGAAAAACCAAATCGGCGACTTGCGGGAGGCCCGACATTACACACATCTGAGGGAGGTCGCCTGAGGCATGAACGGCGACACCGGGGAGGGAGGGAGTTGGAAGTCGTCGGAAGAGCAGCAGGGCTGGCATCGGGACTGTTGCTCGATTTTGCCAATGAAAAATATAGCCAATAGCGATAGTCTTGTTCGTACATTCAAGCCCAAGGAGTCACTCCAAATTTACAGAGCATTCATGAAGAAATATCTACAAATTTACAGTAAACAGAAATAATTGTTACTTAATCTATTAAGCAAAAACTACCCTAATCAAATTACCCAACAAAGACCCTAATTTCACAATTACCCAACTTGGAACCCTAATCAGATTCATCCAAATTGGTTTTTTTCCACCCAAATTTGAACCTTGTCTTATCCCTTTTGTTTCTATTAAATTACCCAAATCTAATTCATCTAAATTGGAAGTCAAAATCGTACTTCAATTGGAAGTGGAAGATCATGAAAAATCCTAGCTGTCAAATTCGGACTTCAAGTTGATTGGCCTTTCTCCACAATCGTCTCTCGATGCTCGTCTTCGCCGGCCGATCGTCACCAGTCCCCTTTGCTCGCCGTCCACTAGGAGTCACGTTTGTCTTCGTAGGTGCCAAAGTATGTGTGGAGAACGACTCCCCCAGATTGCGCATTTGGTTATTTTTTATTTTTTTTTAATTTTAGTTTTATACATAAAAACGGACGAAAATTTATAAAAATGGATGGATAGTGAGGTTTTTTGAAGGTTAGGCTATGGGAACATTTTTGTATAGAGTACAAGGGTACCATTAGGAATAAAAAAAAAATTGGATACCAAAAGAAAAAGTCAAGAATTAGAGGGTACCAAAAGGAATTTTCTTTTTTTTTTGGAAATGTTGTTTAAATAGTATCACTACTCTACTACACAAGGGGTTTACTTTGACGATTTAGTAAACGGTTGATTTGGAAGAAAATGGTGATATGATTGATTCAGTGAGCAAAGTCAAAGACACTGACCATCAAAGTCGAAACATAAACCCTAATGTACTATCTAAAATTTTAATCAGATACCCGTAGATAAACTACCTTTATTATTTGACTATAGAAACATGGTTTCAACGACTCCTATTGTATATTTGTACTTTTTTTTAATGTCACATGAAGTCCTAGAAGTGATGTCCAATGTCACATTACTCTCCAAAACCCTTATGCATGCATACTTTTCTTTCACTTGTAGCATTTTAATTAATTAATTTAATTTTAGATTATTTTTATTGATGATACTGTTTTTTGAAAGTAAAATCTGACAGAACACTGGAAGATACAAAAAATTAAATAAATTATGCAATAAGTTTCTTGTTTTTGTTTTTGTAGATCGAAATAAGTTTCTTGTTTTTTATGAGTACATAAGAAAAACATTCTACATCCTCTTTCCATATATAGTAAATAAATTTATATTTTAAATTTAATTTAGGAACTATGGTTCATATAAAACTCTACTATTTTAAGGAGTTTAAGAACATAGGTTAAAAAAATCGTTCATATATAATAAAATTACTTCATCGCTAGCAAACCATGAACATCAGGGACATGCAATTTTTATACTTCTCTTTTTCCTTCAAATAATACGTCAATTTGACCTAATCGGTAGCAAAATAGGATGAGGAAAATTTTCATTTGGAGTTGATCTTATACATGCATTGCCAATGTTATCACGAACGGATCCAAAGATCCAGCTATCAAACGTCCAAACCTAACGTCTTCAATGATCTTGAGTTAGAAGCCATATATTTTTAGGAAATGGACTATTCAAATTGCAAGGTATCACACGCAAGATTTCTAGTTAGAAAGTGTCCTTCACCAAAAAAAAAAATTCTTATAGTTAGAAAGGAGGCAGCCAGCCAGGGTAGAGAGCTCAACTGCTCAAAGAGTTACAGAATTTGAACTTATATCAAGGGTATTTAAACCAAGTTCCACTACTAGAAAAATAGATTTACAGCAACACTTTATAATGCCATTTTCGACACTCTAAGGTGTTGAAAATTCAAATATCAAGACTATTCAATAGTGGATAAAATCGTCGTCAGTAATGTTAGGCGCATAAATATTGACACTTCTTAGTAACTTAATGTTTTCGACGCTACGGTCCAAGTTGCATGTCAGTCCTTCTTCATGGGCTTGTGGGAACATGGGGGTATTAGGATAAAATCAATATCATAACTATAACCTAAAGCGGAGGTTAAAAAAATTATTAAACGACAATCACTTTTAGATTGCATCAACTCACCCCTTTTATTTAAACTAATCTTTTATTTTTAGATATCATAAATTCTTATCATGTTAAAAATGCCATTATTAAACAACTTTTTATTTTTGGATATGATAGATTGGAAGATTGGATATTTTTTTTGCTATCATACAAATTCTAAAATATTTATTTTATTTAAGTTATGACAGGATAAAAAATCTCATTATTAAATAATCTTTTATTTTTACCCATATATCTATAAATATAATTATTCATTTAAGATATGACTTCATATATCTATAAATATATTTATTTTTATTCGCAAGGTAAAAAAAATTAGAGCTAATTATCTCTAATTTTTGTACATAGGATAGTTTTACCGGAAAAAAAATTGAAATATATATTTGTTATATATATTTGTTATTAAAAATCCCATTATTATATAATTTTTTTATTTTTGGATAAATTCTTGAATATTAGTTTAATAAAAATAAATTTTTTCTTAAAATATAATAATTTATGTTCTAAACCATTGGATAAGATCTAGGTAAAATATTTTGTATAAAGATAAATATTAGAGTAAAAATAAATTTGTAATATTCTTTTCAACTATAACTCTCTAAAACCAATTTTCCCTTGAAAAATTATAAACTTTTTCAATTAAACCATAAAAATTGAAAAATATTATTTTTTATTCTATATTTTTATAAGAAAAAAAATCTATAATACAAAATGTTCTACTCATTAACTATTTATTTATTTTATTTATATTTAATAAAACCCGTACAAGGTACGGGCCCTTACACTAGTACTATAACTAAAGTCGAATCTCTCTATCCTACGTGTCGTCGTCTTTAGTTGTTTTAATTTTTCACGCTCATGCAAGATCTTCTCCTCCTCTAATCTTTGTTGATAACCAGCCTCAATTAAAGGAGACTCTTCTTCTCTTTTGGCCCTCTCCAAATGATCCATATGTCTAGCCAACTTCTGCAACTTCTTCTCCATTTCCTGTCTCTCCTTTAGTTTCTCACTATGTGCAATTTCCATCAGAGCCTCTTTTGACAAATTCTCCTGAATACAGCAAAGCAAGATAGCAATTACCAAGTAAGATTTCAAGTAATGACTAAAAATGTATAGCTTAATAACCAGACTTCGTATTTGACTAAAAAATATATGTACTAACCCCATCAATAATCAGCTTCTTTCCCTTCTTCCTTCGTTTTTCAGCTTCCTCGAGCAAAGCCTTTGTCTCTTGTTCCTCGCGCTCTTTAATCTCTCGTAGGATCCTCTCATTCTTCTTCTGCTCGTACTCAGATGCAAGACGTTTCATTTCAGCCTCTTCATTCATCTTTTGCATCTTAAGTCTCTTGTTCTCCTCCTCACGTTCCTGCACAAGGGAAAAAACTTTATTAGAATTTCCAATAACAAGATTGTCCAAATTTTAGTTTGATATATAGTTAACATAATTTACCTTTTCCAAAAGTTGGCGCTCTTGCTCTTCTTTTCGCTTTTCAATAATAATTTTTCGAGCAAGAAGCTTCTTATGCTCCTTATCGACGATGTAGGCTAAACCAGGAAGCATTTCAGCAATTTTTGATGCCTTTCTTGTAGAAGGATACATCATATCCCGTGCTTTATTCAAAGATTCAGCAAACAAACTCAAGTGAGCTCTCAAGTCATCAGACTCGAGTTTCTGCAAAAAAAAATATCATACCAACAATCATAAGCTAAATTTCAAAAACCAGAATACTAAGTATAATATAACATAGCAGATCCCAAAAAGTCATTCATTAAACAAAAAGCTCAAGCAGGGTCAGAGGAAATTAGTAGAAGACAATATTGATAAACACTTCATTGTGAAAATGACACATCAAATCATGGAAAGACCTAGTTAGTAACAGGTCAGAGAACAGCTGAATAGTTTTTGCTTACCAAACTACCAAAAAGCACAGCACCATTTATGTGGTCAATTTTCACGGCTATGAAATTATGTTTAACGGCCTCAACTGAGATCTTCTCCACAACAGAAAAATCGAAAAATGGGATCATCTGAGACAAACTCTTGATGGTCATGGTCTGATAAGCCATGGCTAGCTGGAATAACAGAAAGTAGAGATTAACAACTGTTCAAAGAATACCAAAGTAAATGCGGACTAGACAGTATACTCACCTGCTGAAGCAATCTCAAGGTGGCCAGTTTTTCGATTGAAGGAGCATACTTTGACAATTGCACTTCAGGAACTGATGAAGCTGTGGCCAGTTTACCACCACGCTTTGAAATTCTAGACAACAGAGATTGCACCTTTGATGCTAGATCCAAGGGAAGAAATTTACTCTTCAAAAGATGGTAAAGATCCTTGACCTCTGGAATCACACAAGACATTACACCCTTGGACACCTGCAAGAACATTTGATACCAAATGATGATCAAAATATCATACATATTTCTCATCTCACTCTCTTTTAAAAATACTTTCTCATCCAAAGTCCAAAGAACATGGATCTTACCAGTTCTGCTAAAACTGCGGATCGTGAGAGCTGTAAAGAGGAAAAAAGGAACATCAGGGCCCACAACAATAGATAAAAAGGTAAAATGGAAAGAACAAGTGTAAGAAAACCCTGTATTACCACTTCTCTAGATTCCAGCTTAGGCTCAAGATTAAAATTTATGAGATCAGTGATCTTCATAATGTGTGCTCTTTCGTTTCCAAGTTCTGAATACGATGCTCCACGATTTTGGTCATAAGGTGACACTGAAAGTGCAGCCAATACAACAGAAGATGCAATCATCTGAAGGTCCTTCTGACTCAAGTTTTTGTTAAAGGTCTTCTGAAGAGAAAACAGCTTGAGCCATGCATAAGAATTATAGAGATGACTTTCTGAGACCCAGAATATTTCTGTAAGCTTTGCATAATACACAACTAACAAAGATGGTTTGGGAGTTTTCTTCACCAAACGCATCAATCCATGAATATCTTCAACAAATCGGAAGGCTTCCTGCAAATGACAAAAAAAAATATAGACGGTGCTAAGGTTTAGAAAAGTGTACCAGCAAACAACCAAACATTTTAAAAAATAGTACATTGCACGCACAAGCATGCTAAAAATTATTACTATCACTCAAACTAGCCATACCTGCCATAGTTCAAGTTCAGTGGCCACCTTTAGCTGCTCAAATCGTGTATCAACATAAAACTGCAAGCTTTCGGGTGCAGAAAGGTCAGGCCTATCCCTCTGATCTTTGTATTTGTTAAGGTTATATAGATGGTTCCTGATTATTTCACAAAGTCTACGAAACTCTGTAGTACGTTTGTACTGCTTGCAGAACTGGAAGGCCCGGTGTGCTGTCATCTAAATACCAGAAAGACAATTAGCAGGCAAGGACTACACTATTTGGGTACCCAAGAACAAAAAAGCAAGTATATTTATGGGGCACTGACACTGTACATAGCAAATCTTAAATGACAAAGAAAATTTATTCAATTAATTCTTGCTTCGTAGTGTAAGAACATGCATTGCACTCTAGGAAATATAACATAACCTACCGCATAAAGAGCCTCCAATCTAGAGTTGTTCCGTAATACTTCCAACACAGTTCTGTACGTCTCCCACAAGAATTTGAAACACGGTGTAACGAGTTCACGATCAGACCTATCTTTTCCTTTTTCACCGCTGAGTCGCTGACATAGCTTAGCATCAGATCTTCTGGCCTCTTGTCTTCTTCTAAATCCTCGACATCAAGAGCTTCTTCCAAGGCCTGATTGCGAGCTATCTCAGCCCTCTCCGTAGAGAGATGCAAGAAGTGCTTGATCACCTCCTCCAAAGAGCTCACGTTCACTTGTTGACACACAATAAGATACTGGATCAACGCATCCTTTGCCGATCTTCCCCTGCGCATGTCAACACATAGCTCCATGAACTTGAACATAATCCTTTCCAAGGGCTTCTGCCAAGCCCTATGTCTCCTTGAAGTGATAATATCAAGGAGTGCCTGTGACGCAGCTTCCTTCTGCCCAACATTGATCAGCTCTGTGCAAAGATGAGTTTCAGCAATCAGATATGCAGAATGGAAGTAATAGTAGGATAAAGAATCACTTTTTTTTTTTTCAAGACGCAACTACTAGCCAAGTGCCAATAAATTTCATGTCTCAGAGTTCACAAGTAAATAGTTATCATAGAATTTCGCCATATGCTACATAAAAATTCAAACTTGAATAGTAGTTCTTAAAGCTAAGCCTATAATGTTTTTCCCATCTGTGATTCCAAGGAACCTCCATGAATTGCCCATTCACCCTAAGACATGGATATCGTAAGTGATAGATAGGAACACAATTCAATACCTTGAGCTCGCTTTAGAGCATTCTCAGGTTTCGCAAAATTGGACATCTTGATCGGTTAGGCAGCCAATTCTGCACAAAGGAAATCAAAATATATCATTAGACAACATAAAACTAGAACATTCCCTAGAAACAAGTGAAGGGACGGGCGCCCCCACCGGCGGCCGGGAGTTCTCAGGGGCGAGGGCCAGGCGCTAGCGGCACAAAATTCAATTGAGAACGAAAAGTTCAGACCGATCAAATCTGGATCTTTTAATTTTTTTAAGAATTACAAACAATACGAACGAGTGGAAAAACTAGAGATACATACGCAAGTATAATCCTTTATAGACTTTGACGAGGCAGAGAAGATATGCCGGTGAAGAATTTTTGAGTCCTGGTTCTCTGTCTCTCTGGTTCCTAGGGTTTTTGTGTTTTAGACCGCCGGCCGACTTCAAGCTCGAAAGTATGTGATATTTGCAAATCAGTTCAATGAACTTTGGGCGTGTTTAAAATAGGCCCATGACTTGCCCGGGTGATATATGTGATCGATTCACTCTCCTACTATCTATATCTATATCTATATCTATATTATCTATATAATCTTATTATTTACGATTCTACTATCTATCTATTACTCCCTCCATTTCATATTATATGAGTTTTTATCCAAATGCACATTTCTTAAGAAAGTGGTTAATTATGCCATTGAAAATATAATTTATCCTTTATTTTATGTGAAAAATGAATTAATTGCTCCTAATATCTATCTATCTATCTATATCTAGCTATATTTATATCTATCTATCTATATAACATATAAAGAAGAAAAATTGGACAATTAATGACCAAATCATCTAATAAAATAATCTATCTATAAAACTAGATAATGAAGATGGTTATTCACATTCATTTTGTCTATCCCATCACATTCCATAACCCCTATACAACTAGATAAGATCAAATTTATTACATTAATTTTTACAATAAAAAGAAAATTTATTTATCCAATATTAAAGTCTCATGTATTGTGTCATCCTTATTTATGTGTTGGCGAATAAAGTTTAGCTAAATTTGGATGATTTCTATGGCATGCAAAAGAGAGAGTAAACTACTAGATGAGATACTTTTGTTCTTTCATAATGAAAGAAATTAAACAAAGAACAACGAGGTAATTGGTTCATCATTTTAAAGCTTCCATTCTATTTTGTATGTTTTTTAATTCAATGACAAATATAATTTTATTTATATCTATTTTCCTACTATATTCATAAATTATTAAGCTCTAAATGACTTCCATGGGCAATCTATATCTATAATCTATAATCTATAATACATATATAATTTTGTGTACATGAGCACACTTAATGCACTTGATAATGATTCATTATCCATTTAATAAAAAAAATTCATCTATATATTTATCATTGCAAAATAATTATGATCATATTTAATACACTTAATCACACACACATTCTTATTTTAAAATATTAAAATAATAAATAAATTTGACTCTTATTTAAACTAATTACTGTATTGAGTTCTTAAATACTCTCTCCGTATAAGTCTACTTGTCTTTTTAGACTTAAAAATGTTGTTCAAAAGAACTTGTACATATATAATTTTGTGTACATGCCACATTTAATGCACTCAATGATAATTTCTAATTATTTTTTCACCTTTAATATAATTTGTACTAAATAGATAAATTTATGTACATAACCACATTCATTGCCACATTTATTACACATAATATTTATTTTTATGAATACTTATCATTTTAAATAAATAAAATTATTTTACATAGTTTAGTGGTAAAGAATTTTTTAAACTACCTATAGATCATAATTCAAATCTTGACAACTATTTTTTTTTCTAGATAACACACTCTTAATTTTTAATAGTTGATATAGTATGTCGTATGTACCATATACATTGTCAATTACACTATTACACAATAAGGTAGATCCTTTTGTTCACATTTAGTTTTAAGGCTTAATTATAATTGGCATATGCTATTATATATTATATATTATCCTTTCTTGGCAATTGTTATTTTGTTGCATATATTTTATTTAATTGAAATACTTTTACTATTTTAATCTTTAGTATATTATATTTTAGGCACCATTATGTATAGTCAATTACAATATTACACTATTATATAATAAAATAAATTGTTTTAGATTCACCTTAATTTTTATTTTTTAAATTTACAACATTAAAATGGTATGTATTAGGTGAATGTATTAAATTTATGAAAAACATCTCAATCATATTATGTTGATTTTATTATATGTCAATATGAAAATTTGGCTCAATGGTTGAAGCTTTGACAATTATATTGGAGGGTTAAGGTTCGAAAATTCAAATAATCCCTTTGGATAACTTTTTTACTACAATCAAAAGACCCCATACAAAATACTAAATTCAATTTAGATTTGATAGTCCAATTTAAGAATTAGGGGTTCCTCCTTAAATTATGAAAGTTATTATATTCATTTGATGTAATATTTGTTATAGTAAGAATATTATATTTTTGGTATATTTTTTATCTAATCAAAGGTGGAATCAATTCGATATTTTTAGGATGACGAAAGAAGACAAATACATAGAAAAAAGATGTAACATCTAAAAAATATATATTATGTGTTAAAAATGCTATTATAAGTGGATTGTGCAAATATATAGTAACTATAGATTTTATAATTTTATAAGACACAATAGACTATTTTGTTAATATGGACTTTAAATTGTAAAAATATAAGAATGATATTGATTGTGGAAGACAAAGAGATTATGATTTATTATCTCATTTAAATTCCATATTAAATGTATCTTATTAATTTAGATTTGACTTTTTAAAAAATATAGGAATGATATTAAGTGTAGAATATAAAGAGGTTGTAGTGTAGTATCATAATTAAATACCATATTAAATAAGTTTGATTTGAATGAATTTTACTTCGAATTTCAAACAAAATGTAGGGATGATATTAAATGTGAAATACAAAAACTATGATGAAACAAGAGTCTATGGACAAATAATAATAATTATAATAATACAATTAAGTATGATATCAATTAATAAATTGGGTTTTTATAAAAAAAAAACTATATACAAATTGCTAAGAGTCTATGTGTAATTAAAATGATAGGAAATAATAAAAATAAAACAAGTATGTATAATTTAGCTATGGAAGAGCAAAAGTTCATAGAAACTTCAAAATTTCAATTGCAGACTTGCAGTCATAAATTCAAACATTAAATAGGAGTGTATTTTGGGTGAAATACAAAGAGAATTTGGTGTAACATTGTAATCTACAATACTATAAAACTAAATGTCTTTGATAATTAATGCTAATAAATCTAATGTCATTTCATACAAATCATATTAATCATGTACTTAATATTTAAACCTATAGAATACCAAAAGTCAAAAAATTATAATTAAATTTGACCACAATACTAAACCCCCCATATATCATCAGTGTTACAATTTAATTTCAATAAATCACAAATTAATTTCCAATTTTTTCACCAAAAATATTACACAATCAATGATATAAAATATCAATTAGAATAGTAAATTTCTTCTTATCTATCTATCTATATGTCTATCTATATTATAAAGAAAAAAATGAGCCATTTATGACCAAATATTCAATTAAAATGAAAAAAAAAAGTTAAATAATTTAATTAACCATTGCTTATAAAAATAATAAATAATGGAAAAAAATATTGTCAATTTAATTCCGATGCATGGCCAATTTTTTTATGACAATCAAATTTCCAACTTTTCAACTGTCTTACAAATTATTTTGAAAGTTTACGATAATTAATGCTCAAAAAATTAAATGTATAATTACATTAGGTTATTTCTATTTAGGTGTCTCTTCAACTTTCTAAAATTCAATTCATTTTTAATAGGTTGGACATTTAAATTAAACTAGAGGGGGTATAATAAAGATGATTGTTTTATGGTAAGTTTGTCCCATGTGTTAAAGTTGTTATATGTTTATTTTAATTTAATTATTTTTTTTTATCATATTTCAATAAATTAATCCTTTTCACTAATTTTAAATAAATGAAATATTCTTATTTGAAAAACCGTTATTCCATGACATATAAAGTTTGAATGATAAATGCACGAGCAAAAACTATACTTCAAAATTATTCTTATACTTATGCAAAAAGTATACTTCAAAATTTTATAAAATGCACTTTATATATTTATAAATATAGTAAAATAAATGCACAATCATGCAAAAATATATAATTTAAAATTTTAAAAACATAAATCTTTAAGGAAATATTTGACCCGTGCGTATGCACGGGCATCGCCACTAGTTAAGAGATATGACTTTTCATGTCCAATAGGAGAGGAGGAATTGAATGCAATTCGAATACCAAGGGTGATAAAGTATTGAATATGGAGTATGGAAAAATAAAACCTCATAGATTATGGGACAAAGAATTTGGGCTAAAACTCATACAATATGGGACGGAGGGAGTAGTAAAATGCGGTAATAATTTTGGCCACCACATTACAACATCGTCCTTATATTAAAATTTTAAAATAATTATTTGATTATAAAAATATTAACAAAAAATTTTTGCAACAAAAATTATCCCAAAATAAAAAATAAATAAAATAATTGTAAAAAAGGTCATGTACATGTTGTTCTAAAATTAATTTAAAATAAATATTTTACACAATTTATATTATAGTCATAAATATTTTATATGATTACATTATTTTTATAATAGTATATTTAACTTAAAATAATATATTTATATATGATCAGCATAGATTAAAAAAGATAGACATAAAAACCACGTATGTATTGCACTAAAAAAAAGTTTTATTAAATTTGTACAAGATTACATTATCTTTATAATATTTTTAAAATTTGACCAATAAATATGTAAAAGTCGAATTTTTTCATTTCCCTTTTTGATTCGAAAAACGACTTTCTTATTTTACAAGTAATCTTTTATTTGTCCCGCAAGTAATCCGGAAATAAAAGAGGATTTACTTATATCCATCGGATCTTTTTCCTTAAATCTCTTCATACCAATATGCATACATGGATATAAACATTGTAAATATTAAGCCTTTTTAATTCCACTAAATAATATCTTTTAACTAGGTCATATCTTAACAAAAAGGAAATCCACCTCTAACTATTCAATTAGATATCTTTGATCTCCTTTTTATACGTAAAACCACTCTTAACCTTAACCCTAATAAAATCAGCCCTAGTTCTAGCCTATGCCTCCTATGTCCGATCGAAACCTCGTCGACCTTTGTGGATAGACCATGCTAGAACTTTTCCGATTGCACCGAGAGTGGCAGAGCACCGCGGGACTCGAGCAAGCGAAGGCCCTGCCATCGATGCCAGATCGGCGGACTGTCGTCGTCTTCACCAAACAGGCTGCCGGTCGTGTTGATCGCTAATCGTCGGTGAGTTCACGTTCTGATCTTACAACGAGTCACCGTCGTCATCTCCGTTCGGTCCTTCACGCGCCAGTGAGTTTTGCCACCCCGATCATGTCCTCCGTTGTGCTATTCCTTTTTTTAATGATAATCTGGTATGGGAGGGGTTGTTCCGATCTGAAAGTGAAGCCGAAACTTTATGGCGGAGACGTACGTATTTGTTTTGTTAAGGGGCTCGTTTGGTTGAAGGGCATCTTAATTGATCATGTTAATAATCAGTAGTATAAGTTAGTATTGTTAATGGTGAAATTTTCCAGATCGATGGGTGGTCATTAGGCTAGCTAGTTACGGCGACATCGAGGTATGTTCTTTTAGCCTTCAAGAATTCGTTTAATTAGTAATGTGTTGTTTTATTTTAATTAGTAATGGGTTGATCGGTATATAGAGTAGTTAGGCCACCTCCAATAGTTTCTCTATAATTTTCTCCAAAATGAAGAGCCAAAAGTCATATTCACCAAATAAAATTTACTTTAACTCCAATAGCTTCATCATCTTAGAGAATCTTATATTTATTAGTTATATTTATATATAATTTTTTTATATAAAATTTCATATGGTCAATAACAAGTTTCCATGTATACACTTTTAATTAATGCAATCTCCAAATAAATTTGGAGAATTCTCTAAATATAGGGAAAACACTACAATCTTTTGGAGAATTCTCCATTATAGAGAATTAGATAGGGAAGTTGTTGGAGAAAAAAATAGGTAAAATTCTCCAAATACACAATTTCCAACAGTTTGAAGAAGCTGTTGGAGATGGCCTTAGAATCATAGGCTGATATATTTTACTAGTATGTATGCAATTAATGGATCAAGATTGATGGGGGCATTAGTTTAAATTAAAGTTTTATGGGTTGGTTTTAGACATAGTCAACTATTGGGAGTTTTTCCAAGTAGAGTTTAAGTGGTGTGTAGTTAACTGAAAGGTATATTGGATTGATCGTTTATATGAATTTTTTTAGTGGGGTTTGGGTCGTATCTAACTTAGTCTTTCCCGTTAATATTTATTTTAGGAAATCGCTTTTGCTCAAATCTTAGTTTCCGTCTTCATCAAAAGATACTTCGTTTGAGGTAAGCCGTTTTCGACTTGCTCGGTTCTTTTCTGTCTTGTTAGATTTTGTGCCGTTATTGTAGCATTGGTTTTGGGAACTATCCCTGAATGGTTGAATATCTTTTTGAAGTGTTTTGGAATTGCTTGTGTTGTTGTGTGCAAATTGATTGTCAAAAGAGCTTTATCGGAAATCAGTTTTTGAATGTTTTCTCTGTGTTGGTACCGTTTCCGGCACGGCCATTGTAGCTGGCGTAGAGGAAGAGTTGTCTATGTATGGTCTGTGCGACTGGGAAACCGTGCCCCTTCAAAACGAAAAATATTATCTATGTGTTTTGGCAAGTGCTCCAGTGGAGGCTTAGCCGGGGTTAGAAGGGAGATTGTGAAGTAGAGTGAGAGGGCTTGCCTCTGCACTCGGCGCGGGGTTGAGCGCCTTGGAGGTTGGATTACGAGATGGAGGAATTGCATTGTTGTAAGATTGTGTTTGTGAATGTGTATGTGGCTATGTGTGACTAACCAAAACTAATTTAGTCATTGGCCTTTAGAGTTATGAGTGCGTTTATGGACTTGGATGCTGACCTTAGAAATTGTTTTTCAAACGTCTTGTAATTTCCGTATTTTTTCTAACTTGATAGATTAGTAGCTGATCCTTCGGGGAATATTTTTCAGTTCTAGGTATGAACCAGGAAACCGTGCAGGAACTGAGGCTAGATGGCGGGGCGGAGCGGTGAAGAGCGCGTGTCATAGTGGGGTCGGGTTTACTTTAGTTTATTTATGACATATTGGGACCTTGGTTTTATTATTATTATGCTGAGTTAGTATTATGTCATGCTTATTGTTAGTTCTAGAATAATTCATTATTAGTAAGTGTTTTGTCGGAGTTGGATATTTATGTTTTCGGGAATACATGCATAAATATGTTTTTCTAATTTTTATTAAATAAGAAGGTTGGATGTTTTATTAAGTTTTCTCGTCGCGCCCGCTTTGCAAGATCCTAAAGTGTTGTTGTTAACCCACTTAAGTAGTACCTGGTAAGGTCTACTACCAAGTAGCGTCTTGTGGAAAGAATGGTGTTACAAATTGGTATCAGAGCGAGGTTGACAACAGGGCACAAGGAACTAACCAAGGAGTGTACCCAAGGTCCAACTTAAAACTAAAACCGGTCGGTGTTTTCAAATTGTTTTAACTGGGGGTAGGCACGTTGCATTTAGGAGGGGTAGGTGACACGTTGCGACTTCGCCATCGTCAGCTAAAGGACCTCCGGTAGTTTAGTACTTTTAACCTTCTAATTCTAGGTGCAAGTTTGAGAGAAGCTAATCTCATTTGTAGCATTGAAATTATTAGGGAAGTGTGAGGAATTGTTGGGTTATATGGTCTCCAAGAGCTTCATAATACTAGTCATCGAGTAGTAAAATCTAATACAAGAGGAGGCAAAAGTGGTCGACATAGAAGAGAATGGAGCAAGTCTTACCTATACATCTAAGTTGTTGGATTGGAAGTGGTCGAAATTCAACCAGGAACGTCGGTTGAAGAAAGGATGTTGCTCGTTTTAGGAAGAGTTGAACACCCGACATAAGGACATTAGTGTGGAGTTCAGAGTGGAAGATAGTAAAGGAATGTAGTTATTCACCACTGATCTCTTTTACATGGAGTTTGATCAAACAAGAAGTGAGTGGTAGGCCGAGATCAACTTGTTGACAAGGGAAGACCATGTATTATGAATCCATGCGAACCGCATTGAAGAATATGTGTGAGATAACATGAAGGGTAGCTCCCACATTTGAGGTTGTGAGACTAAGCAGAGTGAAGGTCGGGATGAATGACTCAAAGGAGACTAGGGCAGGAATTCTCTTGGAAATCATCTTTGACAAAGTTTTCGAGAAACGAGACAAGACTATTTCATGGGTACCTTCGATTAAGGAATACCATGGTTCATGTTTTCTTGAGAAGAGGAAGATTTGGAAGTACTGCATGAAAAACATGTGTAGTTAGTAAGGTGTTGATGGACGCTGGAATTAGAGCCTGGTAATACGGAAGTTTTACGAATGATTTTTGGGGAAGTTGTAACCTTAGTAGTCACGACAACCAAACTCAAATTGATGATTGGAGATTCAATTGGACTAAGACCATGACCTAGAAACATGTAGGTGGGCTCTCCTTCATTGAGTACTTGGGATGAATGGAATGACGAGTTAGCATCATAAAGAGAGAAAGAATTGTTTGGATCTAGTTTGATATGAGCATTATTGTAGACTCTATTTTGTTGTGGGTTCATTAAATCTTAACGAGTACTTGCATGGAAAGAGAAATTCGTAGTGTTTAATTCTCAAAAAGGATATCGTGTATAGACTGGTAGAAGATGAACTTGACATTATGATGGAGAATCGGTTGTTATGAAACATTGGGTGGGTGGATCGACCATAGTGAAGCGTGACAATTCTCCAGACTCGGTTAAAGGATGAGTTCTTTTCAAGTGAAGACTTAGCATCCGCGTGAGATAAGAGAACTACAAGTGTTGTAAGGAATGTTGTGAAGCTTAACCAATGTCAAGTGAGGTATGTGAAGTTTTGGACAACAACCGTTATCGACTAACGGGACCGGTTGTAGGGGTCTTTAGCAACAATATTTCTATCTATTCTCAGACTTGGAAGAACAAGTTTCCCTCTTGGAGACTACATTGACAATTAAACGATAGGAATATGATTTCGGATAACTGAGGCATCTGTGGCGAACAAGTGGCCCAAGTCGAGAAAATAAGGCTTGATCTAGAGGGAATTAATGTGGAATCATGGTAGAAGTACCCTTATAAACGATAGTGTGTCGTGAAACTTCTTGGATTAAAATGGTACTACCGATTGGGAATAAGGAAGACTTCTATTCTAAACCACCATTGACTAGTTAGGGTGCAAATATGAAAATCGCTTGGATAGTAGGTTACCAAAAGAGTTGTGACTGGTTGAAGGGTAGGATAACTTGTATATTCACACCGCCTATATTACAAGATCGCGAGAGATATGCAAATTTTAATAGCTCCTCAAAGCCATATGAGATGTGTCATGAGGGAAAAGGTTGAGTAATCGCCTATGTAGCTGGAGAGATAAAGTTATGGATGTTGTGCAAACAAAAACAATATAAGGAACGAGTGACTAAAACCCAAGGGATTGGATACGACCGAATTCGATATATGCTAAGTTTGGATAGACAAACACCAACTAAAGAACATCATCATAAGTAAAAGTTGAAGTATAAGATGCTAGGATGGCTCAAGCTATGGAAGATCATGACTTGGAACGTTAGTGATATCCAGAAAAGAGATTAATGAAGGAGGCATTACTAGGATGATAGTTGAAGTGTGTTGTCCAGATTTAATGATGAGAGGTATTAGGTATTCTGTAATGTTAGTCGAATATGACTTAGAAGCGGATGTTGTTTCACTCAAATGATCCACACTTATAGGAAAATTCGATGAAGGAACAAAACCAAAGAAGCGGTTCAAGGCTACTATGGATAAGTCATGTAAGAGAGAATCAGTCGTTCAGGCGGAGAAAATAATTTACTAGCGATAAGACACATGTGGGGTTTTGAGAACCACAATGACCAAATTTTAGGGTAAAGAAGATTTGGAATAGAAGTGAAAACCCGCTCAACGCTATTGAAAAAAATGAAAAAAAATGACATGGAACCTATTGAGAAGGTTTATATAGACATATACTTGGTTATGGATTCTGTGAGAAACAAAAATTAGAGTATGGATAGAGATATTTGCGGTGTCTAATTCTCTCAGAAAAGATTTGGAGTAGTACCAAAGCCATCGAGATGGAAATATTGTGCTGTAATAATGTTTAAGCAAGATTTTTTGACCACGATGTCTAGAGGTTAATCAATCAGGGTTGGAAATCGATTGGATTGGTTTACAAGGATTGACAGTTGAAAACTTGGAGGTCAAGTTTGGCAATGGAATTCCGTTTGGGTGGACATTTGTGCAAGGACAACGAGGAGGTTTAACTTGACCTAGGAGACTTAAGGACATTAGGGGATATACGTTGAGAGGTTAGCACTAGGTCATAAGCTGTGTTATTTGAACAGGGAATGCATCGACTAGTTGATACAAGTCTGTCAGGAGTCAAGTGGTGTATACGGTCCTTAGTTACCTAAGTGGTGTGAGCCTTTTAACGAGAGGAGTAAATTCTAACTATTACTTGGGGTTGAGGATCAGATTGATCAAGCGGATGTGCTTTGGCCAAACGAGATGTTGGAGTGAGGACTAGGGAGACTGACATGTTGGGGTGTACATGAGTTTCCTAGCCTGAACCGTTATGAACCAGTTTTGAAGAAATCAAGAAGGATGCTTAAATTTAGATTATCGGGAGAGTTGCAACTGGGATGGTTGGTGTAGCAAACCACCATTGTCGCAAGACCTTGAGGTTTACACAAGTGTTAATGATGTCTCGAAGTTTGTATGTTATAGAAAGGGAATGGGTAATCTTCTTGCATCTAGGGGTTAAAACACATCTCTAGTTAGTGTAAGTTAAAGCTAAAGTAGTCAGAATGGCTTAAGTTCATGGAATCACATAAGTTGGGAGTTCGTTATCTTTTGGTACGGGGATTGTGGTTGCTAATATCCTGGCAAAGTATAGCGGTGAGACTTGAGTGAAGGAATAGAATTAAAGAGATATTATGGTCAAGAACGTATTGTAGCGACACTGTGTGGAGGTAGAGAAGATTCTTTAATGCAGACATTCACTTAACACTCCCAACGAATAAAATGGAGACCAAACCGTCGTTATATGAGAGTCAGAGGGTTGAGAATTTCAAGCATACGAGACTAATCATGGCTAACAGATCGCGACACAAATAAGGAGGGTGATTCAGACTCTAGAGGACGTGTTGAGGTCTTGTATGCTAGACGGGGGAGGTCACTGGTCAAATCACATGGCTTTGATGGAGTTTGCCTATAATAACAACTGGCACTCCTTGATTCAGATGACCCCTTATGAGGCTTTGTATGGGCGAAGATGTAGGACACCACCATGTTGGAATGACCCTTAGATGTAGTAGGAGAGAGGCCACAGATGCTGGAGGAGATGATTGGGAAGGTCGCCTAGATCCGGGAGCGAATGTTGGCTGCTTAGAATCGTCAGAAGTCCTATGCAAACAAGAGACGTCAACCACTAGAGTTTGAGATAGGGAAGCACATTTGGTTAAGGGTGTTGCCTACTCGTGGAGTTAACAAATTCGGGGTGAAAGAGAAGTTGAGTCCCCGCTATATTGGTCAGTTTGAGATTTTGGAGGGAGTGGGCGAGGTAGCCTACAGGTTAGCGTTGCCACTAGCCTTGGATGGAGTTCATTCCGTTTTCCATGTTTCACAACTGAGGCAATAAGTTCTAGATCCTAGTCACCGACTCAATTATGAGGAGTTGGAGGGAGAGCTAGATCACACTTTCCGTGAGCAACCGTGGAAGATTCTGGACTTTATACTGCTGTAAATAGTTTTCTCCTCCCCGCCCTCCAACTGATTGTAATCCTCATTACAATTGGACTTTATACTGTAAAGAGTGCGATCTCACTCGGTGATCAAACACATCAAATCTAGGTACAGGAAAAGATTCCTAACTCGGAGAGGTTTTTCGATCCTTAAAATTGAATCATAGCCTTGCTATATATAACAACGGAGAGTTGCCTGCTTGCATGTACACGACCGATGTGGGACGAACATTTTCACATAAACGTGAAATAGCTCTCGAGCTACTTCAATTGTGCACACTTGGCAAGCCACGTGGGGCAAGCCGTAATGTATCATTTGTTCTTTACCGAGTTTCAATGGGGCCAAGGCCCATGCCTGATGAAATTGGCCCAAGCCCAATTTCATAGCCAACACATACGAGTATATATATATATATATGTTTTGGTTCAAGTGAGGGCCACTCTTGTGGTAAGACTTTTTGCTTAAAATGAGGACTAATCTCAACCATTAGATTTACCTCACCACTTTATATTTGATGGTCAAGATTTTTTTTTTTATATTTTTTAATTTTTTTAATTTCTTAAATTTTTTTAATTTTTTAATTTTTTTTAATTTTTTTAATTTTTTATATTTTGTTCTTTGTATAAAAAAGCTTTAAAAATGCTAAATGTGGCAATTCAATTTTTATATACTACGAGTTCATTTTTATACACTAGAAGTTCAATTTTTTATGTTAGAAATTCAATTTTCTATATTGTATGAGTTCAATTTTTATATTCTACGAGTTCATTTTTCAATCGATGTAAGTTCAATTTTTATGTGCTTTGAGTTCATTTTTCAAATAATTCGATTTTCACATAACTAAAAAAATATTTAAAAAATAAATGATTTTTTTTCAATTTTTTTGTTTTTTATTTTATTTTTTTTACCTTTTTTAAATGATTTTATTATTTAAAAAAGCATTAAAAATGTTAAATATGGAAGTTCAATTTTTATATACTACGAGTTCATTTTTATACACTAGAAGTTTAATTTTTTATGTTAGGAGTTTAATTTTTTAATATTGTATGAGTTCAGTTTTTATATTCTACGAGTTCATTTTTTTTTATCTATGATAAGTTCAATTTTTATGTGGTTTGAGTTCATTTTTCATATAATTCGATTTTCACATAACTAAAAAAAATAATTGATTTTTAAAAAAATTTAATTTATTTTTTTCCTTTTTTTTAAAATTATTTTCTTAAAAAAAAGATTTAAAAACGATAAACGTGACATTTCAATTTTTATATACTATGAGTTCATTTTTATATACTAGAAGTTCAATTTTTTATGTTAGAAGTTCAATTTTCTATATTGTATGAGTTCAATTTTCATACTCTAAGAGTTCATTTTTTATCTATGATAAGTTCAATTTTTATGTGCTTTGAGTTCATTTTTTTATAAAATTCAATTTTCACAAACCTAAAAAAATAAAAAAAAAAAAAAGTTTAACAAATTTAAAAAAAAATTAAAAAAAACTAAAAAAATTAAAAATTAAAAAAATTAAAGAATAATAATAATTTGAAAAAATCTTGACCATTCAATACCTAGTAAGGAAGTAAATCCAATGGTTGAGATTGATCCTCATTTTAAGCCTAGTCCTTACCACAAGGATGGTCCTCACCGGAACCATGCCCTATATATATAGGGGGCGCTCAGGAGAAACGGGTTTTAAGTAGAAACGGGGGAATTGATGTGAGGCGTCAGATTAAGGGAGATGAATGACTATAAATGAGGGTGTAAATTAAGCAATATAGGGGGGAAATTAGGGGGTTAAGCCACGATTTTTTAAATAAATAAGGGGGAGATATTTTAGGAGATTGTGGAATAAAAGATGCCATATCTTGCAAAATTTGGTAGAATATATCACGATTTTTACAAAATCTATATCGTCAAAAAATCTCGATTTTTACAAAAATAGGGGGGAGAAATTATATGCGTGTCAAGTTATTCAACAATACAAGACATATTATTCTGAATTTAGTGTAGTGTTATTCTACAATGGAAGTCAAATTATTCTGAATTTAATACATTGTTATTCATAATTGCGTGTCCAATTTTTCTTATTTGTTTGTATTATAGATAAATAGACACATCCCGTTGCACTGATCGGGGGCGTTCGTAGTGACTGAGGGGGTCGAAGACCAAGAAGTTAGTTATTTTCGTATGTAGATCTATTGAAATCATGCATACATCCACATTTATAATTTTTTTTATTCAAAAGTATTTGGAGTGTAAAATAAGAGATATGGGTGTAAATTTAGAGGGACAAAATCACGATGTTTACAAAAATAGGGGGAACGAAATTATAGGAGATCATGAGAAAAAAACTGCCATATCTTATCCGAATTTCCATATTTCAAAATCTAAATATTACACATATTTACACAAGAAAAAAATTGTCATATCTGAATATCTCCAAATAGTGGAGCGTTATTAAATTCAAATTTCAAAAATATATGATGATCCAATATTTCGTACATCTGCATAATCGTAGAATATCTATTAGTCGACGTTTGAATAACTCAATATGATTGTTTGAATAATTATAGAATCGTAGAATATTTATAGTCAAAGATTTGAATAACTCAATATGATTGTTTGAATAATTATATGAACTCAATATGATTGTTTCAAAAATTATAGAATCATAGAATATTAATAGTCGAGATTTGAATAACTCAATACGATTGTTTGAATAATTATAGGATTGAACATGCTTTAACGTTTGCATTATTTATGTTGAATAAATATTCGTCTTACAGTGAAAATCAATTCAATATAGGTTGAATAGTTACATATTAAAAATGGCTGGATACTCCAATGAATTTGAATAAGTACATCTATTTATTTGAATGTACACTAATATAAAAAAATAGATCTTTGTCTTCAAACTACATCCATGTACACCTTTTGACCATTCTTGAATACCATTGCAGAACACGCATATGTGGATAACAATTCCCGCACAACAATACTTGACATTCCTTAATAACTACAAAACAGAACACACATCTATGAATAACATTTCACACATATAAGAATAACAAGTCACACATATACGAATGACAAAAAACACATACATGAATAACAAATCATGTATATTTGAATAATAAATCAACACGTATTTATGATATCAAAACATGTCCATATGAATAAAAACACATGCATATATGAATAACAAAACAAACATATATGAAAAACAAGATACTCATATATGAATAAAAAACCACACGTATAATTAAAAAAACATATATGAATACTAAGACATGTATATATGAATAACAAGTCACTTATATATGAATAATAATCCATGCATATATGAATAACAAAATACACATATATGAATAACAAAACATGCATATATGAATAATAAGTTGTAATTATATGAATAACAAAGCACACATATATGAATAACAAAACACACGTATATGAATAAATACCTCTGAAGTATTTCGTCATTAACATTCTTGAATAACGCTATCTAAATTCATGAATATTATATCACAATAATCAAAATATCACCATACGTATATGAATAACAACAGACACATTCATGAGTAACAAATAATGCATATATGAATAGCAAGGCATGTATATATGAATAATAAAACTCGTCTACCTCACATACACCTAATTAACAAGCCAAATCGAACACGTCTCCGACTAGCGAAATTTCTAGCCTGGGGTGAAGCCGCCTCCTTCACCTTTTTATAAGTTGTGCAGAACTGGAACTTAAACGCTGGGGTGAAGTCGTCTCCTTCTCTCGTGCAAGTGCCGACATCGGTAATCGGCCAAATTGATCTCGAATTTACCTAATACACAAGTCATTAGTGGGAGATCTAGAGAAACTTATTATTGATCAATACACAACACGATATTTGTGTAGGGTAGTAGATCGAAGAACCATCAAACACATTGGATTACTTTGCAATACATCTGATGGAGGAGGCGTAGGTTTTTTCATGTCGAAGATTTGAGCAGCTTCGTCCATTTTCTCCAATTTCGATAGTAACCCTAGAATTTATGCCTTAGAGCGAGGAGTTGAATAACGATGTTGAGATTTTTGAGAAAATGAGAGATATGGAGAGAGATTTTATTAATGAGGTTTCAAAATTTAAAATTAGAAAGATATTCTAGCAATATTTTCTCCTTTTGGATGCAATCTAGTGTATCACGTCTATTCTAGTTGTTTACACCCTTTTTTTCATTAATCTAAACCGTCTATTTAATCTAATCCAACGACCCCTAATGCTTCCTCCGTTTCTTCTTAATAGGTTGTTTCTCTAGAGCGTAATTTTATATATATATATAGGGGAGGGCTCCAAAGAAACAAGTATTATAGAGAAACGAGAGCCAATATTAGGATCGTAGGATTGAGTAAAATTAGTGGTTAAGATTTAAGGCCTATAATAGTTATTATGGACGTTTTTCACAATGAACAATCTTGTATTTTTTTAATTATGGAAAAAATAAAAAAAACCACTGCACATGCAAGATTATAGGGATAAGGATATACCAGATCGTGAAAAAAAAAAGGAAATTGTAGTTGATAAATTAAAAAAATAATGATATGCGTGATTATAGGAGGTATTGGTTTAGCAAATTCATGTGTGATTCGGTGATTATGGAAAGATTATAGGAGGTAAATTTTTTAAATATAGAAATAATAATAACAAATTCACACGATGCGCTATTATTCAAACAAATAAAATATAAAATGTAATATCAATCTTACAATCTCGAACATGTGTATATTATTATTCGAATATGCTATTGTAGTATTCATTAAAATAATTGTGATTATTTTTGAATATGTTAACTTAAATCCTAAATTGGTAAATTATATAATCGAATATCACGTAGTATTTCTTGAACATGTATACAATATTATTAGAATATGCTTTCGTATTATTTATTAAAACAATTGTGCTTATATTTTTGAATATGTTAATTCAAATACCGAATTAGTAAAATATATAATCGAATATTATTCAGTATTTCTCAAACATGTATACAAAATAACTCGAATATTAAGTATACAATATAACTGAATATTAAGTACAAAATCTCGAACATGTACACAATATATCTGAAAATTGAATTTACATTTTTGAACATGAGTACAAAAGAAGTCGAATATGTATACAATATATCTGAATATTAAGTACAAAATACCTGAATATTAACTTCACAATTTAGAACATGTGTATAACATCACTCAAATATGTATTTGATATATCTGAATATTAAGTACCAAATCCCGAACATGTGTATAATATATCTGAATATTAAGTACACAATCTCGAATATGTGTAGAAACTATTTGAATATTAAGTACACAATTTCGAACTTGTGTATAATATATCAGAATATTAACTTCAGTCTTTTATCTCTATGTACACCACACATGCTTTAAACCATCTTCGTTGACTTTACTCGTTCTTCTTTGTCCTTGAATGGTTGTTAGATTTATATACAGGCTCTGAAAACAAAAAAAAAGAACATTAGATCTAATGTTCACAGTTTTGAACATGTGTATAAAAGAACTCGAATATGTGTATAATATATCTGAAAATTAAATACACAATCCCGAACATGTGTACAAAATATCTGAATATTAAATACACAATATCGAACATGTGTATAATATATCTTAATATTAATTTCATTCTTTTATATCTGTGCACCACACATGATTTCGGTTTTTCTGATCTTTGCTCTTAGGAGATATTAATTTCATACACAAAACAAAACTACACAACAATATAAACTTGTATTAGCAAAACAAAACTCTAAATTCATAAATTCGTGCACCCATATATTTCAAAGATTTGCTAGTCGGACTACTACTTAATTTTCACAAGCATTAATATAGAGTCCGGATTTTTCAGAAATACAAAAACCATATGAACAATCTCTTCTAGCTACAACTTAAAACAAAACAAAATTAAACGAATTTTACACCATGTCTTACCGGAATGAGAAACAATTTCACCAATTTGGACTTCGATTTGTGTAGAACACGAAGCACCCCAGACGGTTTCCGACTGAACAAAACGAAACCCTAACTTATTGCTTCTTGAAACTGTAACTTGAACTTTCGGCTTCGATTCAAAGTTGATCAACGGAAGAAGACGACTAAATCTTCAAAATTCCTTGAGAACACGAAGATATTATTAAGCTTTCGTTTTCTCGCACTTTTCCATGGGCGGCGTTGAATGTGAAGAGACAAATGAGGATACAGAGAGAGAAATGATATTAAAGAAGGCAGTTTTTTCGGATATTGGGGAGATATGGAAAATAAAGAGATCAGATCGTGTGTTTTAACGTGCATCCTCTTTTCCTATACCTTTTTTAATTAAATCTGAGCCATCCAAAAAATCAGATCCAATGGTCATCTTTTCGGCTCTAGTTTCTCTATATGTAGTGGTTTCTCTAGATACTAAACCTATATATATATATATATACACACCCCCATGCAATTACGTGGTCAAATAAACCACGGTCTATTATCAACTTATGCATATAATACGCATTTAGATGCGTACATGCAACGCGACGTGTCGTGCTTCTTTTATATATGCTAAGTCACCCTTGATTATTTAGCGGTTATTTCGCGCACCATCAATATTAATAATATAAAATTATATCTAGAGATCTTAAATTTTGGCCAGTTGTGTTAGGAGCATAATCCATTATGGAACAATTTTTTTAAATATAATAATGTTACTAGTATACAAGCATATTAAGAGATCTTAAAATTTGGCAAGAAACATACCCTTTATTATGAAATAATTTTTTAATATAATAATGTTATTACAATCATATTTAGATATCTTAAAATTTGGCAAGTGATAGAAACATAATCTTCATTATGAAATCTTTTTAAAATTTTAATATAATAATATTACTTTTCTTAGAAATATTAAGAACATAACTATAATATTTTAATTATTTTGAAATGATGATTAATATTCAATTTATATTATTAAATCATATATATATATATATATCTATATATAATAAATTATGTGCAAGACATGTGTATAGAACCCATTTTTTCAATTATTATTTTTGGATATGTACAATTTATTTTCATAATCAATTATTGTTGGTTTTATATTCTAGAAAAAACTTAAATAGAAGATATTATTAAATTAAATTATTTAAGCTAACTTGGGGTTTGTTCGGCTGCAAACATATTATGCATAATAATATATTTTTTTGGGTAATTTTTTTTTTAAACCAAACAAGTAAAAGGCTACAAGTATATAATGTCTTGGAATTATCAAAGAAAGAGAGTGAGAAAGTAAAAGCTGTCATCTTCTCTGTTTGTTTTACAAAATGTCTTTTCATAAATAATGTATTATAATGAATAATCTGTCAAGTGCCGAACAAGCCCTTGATCTATTATTCAATTTTGTATATTAATGATAAAAAAATAGTATTCTCTAGAATCTAGAAAACATTTAAGTTTATCTTATTTATGCAAATTAAAAATTAATTTGTTTTTACAGATCGTGATTATTTGTCCCTAGACAATTGATGTATTTCAAAAAGGGTCTGGTTCAAGTGCGAATGGGCGCCCAAGTGCGAAATAAGAAAGAACAGGAGTCGTTGGATCAAGAAAAATCAAAGGCGCTGATCATTTCACTTAAAAAGGGGAAAAAACGACACGGGCGAATTATTCGCGTATTTTTGAAAAAAACGGAAATAGGACACGCGCCCAGATTGTTCATCAGTATTGTGGATTTGTTCATCAATAATGTGGATTTGTTCATCAAAACTGTGATTTTGTTCATCAAAACTGTTTTTGTGCATAAATAAACTATTGCTTGTGCATCAAAAATCTATTGTTTGTACATAAAAAATGAAAAATTGTGTATCAAAATTACATGCAATATGTTCATCAACATTGTGATTTTGTTCATAAAAAACGAAAATATTTATTCATTGGTTTTGGCTTATTTGTTCATCGGTTTGTGCATATTTGTTCATTAGTAACATCAATTTGTTCACTGGTTTATGCATATTTGTTCATTGTCTTTTTCACATAATTGTTCATTACTAGATGCATATTTGTTCACTAGTAACCTCAATTTGTTCATTGCTATATGCATATTTGTTCATTAATAAAATCAATTTGTTCATAGCTAAATAAGGCACAAGCACTCTTCTTCGATTTATTGCTATCTCGTTCTCTTAGCATACATTATTGATTGCAAATGCAAATTCTTTATCTATTATCTTTTGCATTCAAGTTTCTACATCAAACTTATCTTAATTTGGTACTATATATATTGAGCACTTCATTCGTATTGACAAATTAGCCTTAAAGCACTTCATTCGTATTATACTTTGAACTAGAAGTATATGCCCGTGCAAATGCACGGGTTAATAATTCTATTTAAATTCTTTTTTACATGTTTACGTATTTATTTTATTTTCAAATATTATATTCCATTAATAAAGTTTTAAGTTGCATATCTTTTTTACATATAAGTTATCACATACATTTACTATTGACATTCAATTATTTAGAAAACCCATAGAAAATATAGGTTTTCTAAATTATTAATTTATGATTGATGTATAATATTAAGTAAATATTATAGGTTTTCTAAATAAATAATTTATGATTGATGTATAATATTAAGTAAATATTATGTGTTGAAGGTCAAGAGTCTAAGTTAGAGTATGTAAGATATGTATGATATTAAGTCTATATGAGACAATTGAATGCTTTAAATTCAAAGCATTAAATGTAAAAAAAAATACAAATTTACATGTAGGTTAGATTCAAGATAGCCTTAAAGCACAAAATAAATGCAAAAATGCACAAATAGATAGTCCTAAATGTACAAGTTGATGGTATTAATAGTCCTAAATGTACAAGTTGATAGCCTTGACACATAAAACATAAGTTTATTTCAATTCACAAATAAGGTTATAATAATGAACAAATAAGGTTATATCCATGAACAAATAATGGTATACCAATGAACAAAAAAGAAGTATACTAATGAACAAATAATGATATACCATGGGTATATCAATGAACAAATAGGGGTATGTCAATGAACAAATACGAGTATATCAATGAATAAATATGAGTATATCAAAACTAATTATATGTGCATAAAAAACTACATAATGTATTCCTACACATAAATAAGGTTAAAAAATAAAATTAAAAATTAAAAAAGTTCGAAATCAATGAACAATGTTATCAAAAAACTCAATGCACAATTAGTTAGTATTGATGAACAATTGGTGAATATTGATGAACAAATCACTATTTCTGATGAACAAACTGGGCGCGTCTCATAAAAACGTATTTTTCGAAAAATTCGTGAATAACTCGTCCGTGTCGTATTTTATTGAAAAATATGCGAATAATACGGGAAAAAATCGCATGTGTCGTATTTTATTTTATTTAATAAATGTTTAATCAGATACGTTGATTTTTTGGAAAGAACGATCGAGATTTATTCTTATTTTCCACACAGACGACCATTCGCACGGGACCTTTTCTCTTTCAAAAAAATAATTATTAATTTTTTTAATCAAAACCCATACAAAGTACGAGAATATATGCTAGTTTTCTATCTATAACAAAATAATTTATTATTGGCAAAATATTATCTTTTGTATTATTCTATCCATAGAAAAGATATTGCTTAGTCTCTAAGGAGATCCTACACTCGTGTATAAATACCACATTCATAATATTCTCGTAATATTGCTTCTGGGCTCACTCTCATCGTAAGCCTTTCTCTTTCTCTTCTTCATTGTTTGCCCGGTCTGATCGAACAAACTATAGTTCTTCAGTTTAATGTTTCGGAAGTTGTACTCAAACAAGTCAGGGATCGTTGTTAGGCCCTAAGATTTTGATATTTGATCGATTTGACCTATATAGATTTAAATTTGTGCGATATACATTTAAATTGTTCCAATTTTTGGTTCTGAGCTGTTGTAAGTTCTTGATTTGCGTCTGAAATTTTGTTAAATTCTTGGTGTATTCAGCCGCTAACATATAGTGGGATCATAGAGATACGTTTTTAATTTCTTCTTCTTTCATATATGAATGCTCAGAGTTGTGATTTTATATATGAAGTTCAGTCACTGATATGTTGATTTCTTCGGGTGAAAGATGGGGCTATCTTTTACCAAACTGTTCAGTAGGCTATTTGCCAACACAGAAACGCGAATCCTGATGGTCGGTCTCGATGCTGCTGGTAAAACCACAATATTTTACAAGCTGGATCTTCTCGGAGAAATTGTGACTACTACTATCCCAACTATTGGTATGTGAAGTTGAGAACTTTGTGAAAACATTCTGATTGCTGATGCATATCAATATGCTTTATTGCTTTATTCTGCAGTATTGAATTTTGGCACTTTTGATCCAGTGGCTACTTGATTGTTTATTTGGCAGGATTCAATGTGGAAACAGTAGAGTACAATAGCATAAGCTTCAGTGTCTTTGATGTTGGGGGTCAAGACGAGGTTAGTGTGATCTTCTTGACTAAATTGTCACACATTATGGTTTGAATAGGTGATAATGAGTAACTCACCTTTATACATTAGTTCTTGATTTGAGAACTTCTATCAGTTCTATCACTTCTATGTATTTCTGTTTTCATGTAGTTGTGAGACTAGGAAAGGACTTTAAATTTACTCATCCATCAACTCCTCTCTGTAACATTATACATCCTGGAATCAGTTCATGTCTAATGCTGTGATAAAAAGCTGTGATCTGATTCCTGTTCAAACGATTCCAGATTCGTCCTTTTTGGAGGCATTATTTCCAAAATACCAAAGGGCTTATTTTTGTGGTCGACAGCAATGATCGTGATCGTGTTGTTGAGGCAAGGGATGAGCTGCACAGAATGCTGAATGAGGTAAAAAAAAAATTTAGGACTTTTATGGAACAAATATGGGGTGCATTCACATGTCATTGAATTTTATACAGTGCCTTTGAGATGGATTTAGCTCCTATATCAATTTTGGTGCATTCTAACTAAATTCAGTTATTATTGTCACATAGTTGGATTTTTGTTTTCCTTGGGTCTATCGGGCGCATCCTCCTTGACATATTATGGGTGCCCCATCTTGATACCCCCAGATCCCACTTGAGCGGGACTATACTGGGTGATGATGCGACTTTTATGGAACAAATGCATCCAGTACTACATTCAGCAACCAGCAAAAGATTTTGATGGGCTATGAAATTTAAGCTTCTTCCTATTTCTTGCACCAGGACGAACTGCGTGATGTTGTGCTGCTTGTGTTTGCAAACAAGCAAGATCTTCCAAATGCGATGAATGCTGCTGAAATTACTGATATACTAGGCCTTCACTCCCTACGCCAAGGCCACTGGTAGGAAACTGATGCTTGTACCATATTGTTTGTGAAGATATATGCCCCACTTGCATTATCTTCTCCACAAACAGAATGAGAAAATAATCCGAGATTTCGTTTGCCCTCGGCTTTGCAGGTATATCCAGAGCACATGTGCCATCTCTGGGGAAGGTCTGTATGAGGGACTGGACTGGCTCTCAAACAACATTGCTAGCAAGGTATGTCGAACTGAGCGATTATCTCTTGTTAATGCAGTCTGATTTTCTAAGCGTTTTCTTTCATATGCAGTCCTACTCCTTCTGGTGACAGGCATCCTCATTCATCGTAGACAATTATCTCAATAGAGTTTAGAAATTTGGATGAATATATTCCTAAAGGCAGTGCTTGCAACTCTACATCATGTCTAGAACCTCACTTTTTGGTTTCTCTGTATGGTGATGAAGATACAATTCCTTTTTTGGTTTTTCATGTTAAATTATTTTTCCTAAAAACTTGCACTCAGCTGTTGAGTTTTCTTATTCATTCTTAGTCACGACATTTGTTACAAGCTGGAGAAGTTTGTTACAGAAAACAGAGAGAGAAAAGAGGAATCTGGTAGAGAGAAAAAGACTGTTTTATTAATTGCTCTTGTTACAATTACATGATGTATTTATAGCCCCCAGTACATAGACCTTACAACTTTATAACACTCATCACCCCCCTCAAGCTTGGCAGGTAAAAACATGCCAAGCTTGGACAAAATGTAATCCTGTTGTGTAGATGGTAGGATCTTAGTGAAAACATCAGCTAGCTGCTGTGCAGTTGGAATATAGGATAATTGAAGCAATCCTTCCATAATTTTGTCTCGTGTGAAATGAACGTCTACCTCAATATGCTTTGTACGCTCGTGTTGCACTGGATTTTTAGCTATTTGCAAAGCAGAATTATTATCACAATGCAACACCACTGGTTGAATAGAATGTATATCCAAATCCTGAAGTAGACGCACCAACCATGTGGTTTCAGCTGCAGCTTGAGCCATAGCTCTATATTCAGCTTCAGCTGAACTTCTAGAAACCACAGACTGTTTTTTAGATTTCCAACTAATGGGAGACTTTCCTAGCATCAACACATAACCGGTGACAGACCTCCTAGAAATTGGACAAGATGCCCAATCTGAATCCGAGTAAGCAGACAAAACTGGATTATCAAGACCATTAAGCACGATTCCATAACCAACAGTGCCTTGGATGTATCTGAGAGTGTGCAATAAAGCTGCATAATGAGAGGTCCGAGGTTGTTGCATAAATTGACTCAAGGTTTGAACAGTATATGAGAGGTCTGGTCTTGTGTGAGTGAGGAAATTAAGCTTGCCAATTAGAACTCTATAGGGGGTCGGATCAGGTAGGAGAGTACCTTCTTCATGTGTTAATTTGCAGTGTAAAGGAAGAGGGGTACAAACAGAGGAGGATTTATCAAGAGCAACAGTTTGTAACAAATCCTGAGTAAACTTTCGTTGAGTAAGAGCAATTCCTTCAGGAAGATAAGAAACTTCCAGGCCTAAAAAATAGTGTAAGTGGCCAAGATCTTTGATGCTAAATTCTGAATGAAGGAATTGCTTGAGAAGAGAAATTTCATGTTCATTGGAACCAGTAGCTAACAAATCATCAACATAGACAGCCACTAGAGTAAGATGGGAATCTTTCTTCTTTATGAAGAGAGAGTAGTCATTCTTGGAATGGGAATAACCAAGAGAAGAAAGAGCAATGGTGAGTCTATGAAACCATTGTCTTGAGGCCTGTTTGAGGCCATATAGAGATTTTTTAAGTCGACACACAAGATTATGTGGATTGGGAACTCCTTCAGGAACCCTCATGTACACTTCTTCATCAAGGGTGCCATGTAAAAAGGCATTGTTTACATCAAGTTGATGTAAAGTCCACTTTCTTGAAGCAGCAATAGAGATAACACTTCTTAGAGTAGGCATTTTCACTACGGGAGAAAAAGTTTCTTGGTAATCTATACCTTCTTTTTGAGTAAAGCCTTTGGCCACTAAACGAGCCTTAAACCACTCTAGAGAGCCATCTGATTTCAGCTTAACACGGTAAACCCATTTACATCCAACATGCTTCTTACCATGAGGAAGGGAAACAAGATCCCATGTTCCATTTTTTTGAAGAGCTTCAATCTCATTATTCATTGCTTGAATCCAATGATCATGTTGAGAAGCTTCTTTATAGGTAGAAGGCTCAGAATAAGAGACTGAGTTGGATACTAGAGCAAAATGAGAAGGAGGTAAAAGGTTCTGAGAAACAACTGAAATATTACAAATATAGTCTTTGAGATAAGAAGGTTTATTATGAGGCCTAGTAGAGTGTCTTAATGGTGGAGGAGAAGGAGATGCATCAGGAGAATTCAAGGAAGAAGATGCATCAGAAAAAGAAGTTGGAACAATAGAATGGTCAGTGATAGAGGTGTTAGGCAAAGAAGTCTGTTGTGGTAAAAAGATGTGAGTAGAGTAATCAGAAGCTAGAGTTGGTAGAGTAGGAGAGTCAAGGTTTGAAAGGTAATGAAAAGGGAAATGATGCTCATGAAAAGATATATCACGAGAATGGAAAATCTTGTGAGATTGTAAATCCATCACAGTGTAAGCTTTTTTTCCAAAAGTGTATCCAAGAAATACACAAGGACTAGCACGTGAGGATAGTTTATCTCTACCTCTCTTAAGAGTAGAGACAAAAGCTAGGCATCCAAAAGTTTTTAAAAAAGTATAATCAGGTGCCTTTTTTAGAAGAAGCTCATAAGGAGACAGATTTTTGAGAGAAGGTAAAGGAGTCCTATTAATGATATAGGTTGTTGTTAAAACACAGTAACCCCAAAATTTGTGAGGGACTTTGGACTGATAGAAAAGAGCAGAGCAACCTCAAGCAAATGCTTATGTTTTCGTTCTACAATGCCATTTTGCTGTGGACTTTCAACACAAGAAGTCTGATGTAAAATTCCAAGATCATTGTAAAACTGTGTAGCAGAAGGATGAGCAAACTCTGGGGCATTATCAGTCCTGAAAGCTTTAACAGAAACTTGGAATTGAGTTTTTACCATGGCAACAAAAGATCTAAGCACAGATAAGGCATTACTCTTGGTTGACATCAAGAAAGTCCATGTGCATCGAGTAAAATCATCCACAAGAGTAAGAAAGAATCGAAAACCATCATGAGTAGGAGATTTATAAGGTCCCCATGTATCAACATATACAAGCTCAAAAGGAGAGACAAATGTAGTTTTGGAAAGATGAAATGGTTTTCTGTGTTGCTTTGCTAGAGGACAGATAGAACATATGCAATTTGTTTTAACAAATTTGCTAAGAAATGGCAAAGTGAATAGCTGATCATACGAAGCATGCCCAAACCTGCAATGCCATATATCTATGCTGTTTTGAAAGCTAGAACTCAACACAACTTTATTACCAGAATCACCAGTAGAGACTGCAGAAGCTGAGTAAGATGATATCTCAGATGCTGGAAGAGTAACATACAACCCATTGACCTCTTTACCAATCAACAGTGGCGTCTTCATTGAAGGGCCCTGGATATAACAAGCAGTAGGAGTGAAAATTACCTCAACTTTCATATCTTGACTCAATTTGCGAACAGAGAGCAGATTAAAGCAAAAATCAGGTACGTGTAGCATATTAGAAAGAGTCAAGACTCCAGAAACAGTAGTACAACCAACATGTGCAATAGAAGATTTATGACCATTTGGTGTAGTAATGGCCAAAGGAGAAGTAATGGATTGAACAAATTTCAAGAGATGAATATGAGGCGTCATATGATCAGTCGCCCCGCTGTCAAGAATCCAATTAAGACTATGATTTGTGGACATAAAACAAGATGCAATACCTGCCATAAAAGCACAGGAATCGGAAGAAGAATTATCAAGAGATTGCTTGCTAAGAAGGGACATCAGCTTTTGATACTGTTCTTGTGAAATAGATGGAGAGGAAGAAGAAGAGCTGGCTGGAGAAGAGCTTGAAGCATTTGTAGTAGTTTCAGTATTATCAGCGGAAGCATTTGCAGCAGTTTTACCCCCACGCTTGTGATTAGGGGGATAACCATGCAATTTCCAACAACGATCAATAGTATGATGTGGCTGCTTGCAATGATCACAGAAATATTTTGGAGTTCCTCCTTGAGAATTAGATTGAGACGAGGAATTAGACCGGGAATTGCCTCGATTGGCAGCCATAGCAGATGATTCAGAGTCAATGGGAGAAGAAATGCTCTGAATATTGCGTTGCGTTTCTTCTTGCAGAAGCATATTGTAAACAGAGGAAAGATTGGGAGGAGGAAGCATCATCAAAATGTTTCCTCGAACAGTGGAAAATGAGTCATTAAGGCCCATAAGAAATTGAATAACCTGTTGATCTTCAAGAATACTGCGAGCAACAGAATTAGAACCACAACTACAAGTCTTGGTTTCAACAATTTGAAGATATTCGTCCCAGATTTTCTTGCATTTAGTAAAGTAGTTTGTGATTGAAAGAGTGCCTTGAGATAAAGAGGCAAGATCGCACTGAATTTGTTAGACATATGTGCGATCAACTTTGCTGAATTGTGACTCAAGATCTTGCCAAACATGATGAGAAGAACGGCAATAAAGTATAGATTCAGCAATATCCTTGTTAACAGAATGAAGGAGCCATGAAAATACCATCTTGTCGCAGCGATCCCAGTAGAAGCGATGAATTGAGTCATCAGGAGGACGAACACAAGAGCCGGTAACAAAACCTAATTTGTTTTTAGCGGCAAGAGAAACTTCGACAGAACGCTTCCATGTCGTGTAGTTACGATCATCAAGCAGACTAGTAGAGAGGATGTAATTGGGATGATCGCTGTGATGAAGATACAGCTCATCCATCGGATCTTGCGGATCGCGAGCCGATGGACGATTCCATGGATGAAGAGGATCGCGAACAAGAGGTGGATCTCGCAACAAAGGAGAATCACGGGGAGACGAAGAAGAATGTGAATTCACCATGATTATCACAGAACTGAAGAATCGAAAAGAAAGAGGATCGAATTTCTCAGCCTGATACCATGTTACAAGCTGGAGAAGTTTGTTACAGAAAACAGAGAGAGAAAAGAGGAATCTGGTAGAGAGAAAAAGACTGTTTTATTAATTGCTCTTGTTACAATTACATAATGTATTTATAGCCCTCAGTACATAGACCTTACAACTTTATAACACTCATCAACATTTGAATGATGTAATCCACAAATACGTACAAAGTTTGGGCTATTGTAAGCAGAACTTTCAATTTGGATTAAGCAAATTCTCCTTAATAACATAGAAGCATGGAGACAGACTACTAGCTTCAATAAACACGTGCATGCCACCAACTGAAAACAATAAACTGGAAATTCATCCAAATTGGCAAATTGATCATGTCAGCATAATTGTACTAGGATTTCTTAGTATCTTGGTCATTTTAGTTAACTTTAGAAGTTAGCACAACACAAGTTGTTCGCACTTGCTCAGGACAAGTTCACAGTCTAAACAAACGCACAATGAACACCTTGGCATTTGGCAACGACCACCAAAACCCATCATCAAATTCACCGACAAACAGGCCTTGGCGCCTTGCTATCGTCTATCTTCGGCATGAATGTGATGAGTTTTAGTTTGGATATAGTTACATTACTTGATGTGTGAATGTGATGAGTTTTGGGATTTTCCAGCTGCTTAATTGCACTGGAGACTTTTTTTGGGTTATTTAAAGGTTAGGTATATTCAATTGCAAGTTGCAATGTGTTTAACTTTAATGATGGAATGATTGGATTGGAGCATGTTTTTATCATCTTCCAAGATAGGCAATTAGGAATTTTTCACCAATGATGAGTCAAATGCTTGTGTAGATATACAAACTTGAAATCCTGAACTCAAAAACACTTGATCTGGAAATGCCTAGATGGCTAGATATGATAATGTTTTCTTGTAAATTTATATATAAACTGTGTGGGTTATACAAGAGACAATACCTTTTAACTTTTGCACCCAAACGTATGGTATGGTTAGCGTACAAAATTCAGTAAGTAGGCCTTATCATGTGCTGTATGTGTAAAATATGGTACGTGTAAGGTATTATTAAAATTAGTTTACAACTTTTATTTTTTTTTAAAATTATAAAATTAGTCCAATTTTTTTAATTAGTATTCTTGTTCATTTAAATATAAATCTCTTCATACTCTTATTGATTAAAGAATGTCGAGTGACAACGAAAGAAGCTCTGAAGACAAGTTACGCGTACGTTCACCATTCATATAAGCATTTTTTCGATTTTCGCAATTGTACATATACGTGCGCGGAATGCATGCAAAACAATTGTTCACGCAATTTGCAAGTGTGCATAATAGCGGTGCACGCAGGAAGTTTGTGTGCGAAGAAGCAATACACGTAAAAAAAATTGCGTGCAGATAAGAAATGCACATCAAATTGTTGCCTGCAGATTCTATATGCTCGCGAAAGATGTATAGCAATAGGTGTTGGTTTTTTAGTGTTTGCATTCAATCATTTTAGTACGTTTACTTTGTTTAAGTTGAAGGGAAGTCGACCCTTGTAGATCCATAGGATAATCAAGGCAAGATGAGTAGACCCATTGAAGGGTAGTCTCGTGGGTGTAGGTCATGAAGGCAATCACCATCGACCCCTTTTATATCTTTGTTAATCGACTTGGATAAAGGCTACGAGTCGAACGATTAGATCGATCTTTCCTTCAACGTATATTGCCCCTATTCCATGCCAAGGGTTTATGCAATACCGTTGTGAGATAAAACGTAACAAACGAACCAATGGAAGTGTTGGCAAGACACAACCATTGAGAACAAGCGTACCTAGCTTATTCGAGTCTATTGATTCCTCTTCGATCTTTACTTGAACGAAGTCATCTTCCATCGACGTTTGGGGTTCGTCCTTCACTTGAACATTCTGCCCATACTACGTCTCTTGAGGTTCCTTCTTCATGCTTGAAGATCCATCCATGATGCCCACGTTCGTGCTTGAAACACTCGTGAAATTCCACTCAAAACACCGCCTAGTCTAACTCGACTACTTGTGTTTTCCTCACCGATTTTGTGTAGGACAATGGACTGATTTTCTTGTGTCTTTCTTACCATCAAATGGCCGGCATTTTGCCCTTATATAGGCGTCCATAATCTGTCCAAAAACTGCCTTGGATGGCGGTTACAAAACGGCTTCACCCTAGGTGCGCCACACAAGCCAAGTCTCGAACCCTCAAGATCGAGTCCTCGGCACGCCATGCCCTAGCATGGCACCGTTGCACCATGCCGACTCCGAGCCACGCCTACGCCAAGGCGCGCCCTTGCCTTAGGCCGAAGCACTCGAGGTTCTATACCTCTGTGTTGGTGAACAATCTACTTTTGGATCTTATGACAACTCTCTAATTAAATCATGGAAAGTCATATATGTCAATACTCCAAATGACATTACCAATATGACTTAACAACCTCAACATGCTCTAATAGGGATTTAATTACTCTAGTAGACCCGAAGGTAGTCTAGAGCATGAGTCGTACCAATCAAAGAATGGTCGACTCAAGGGTAGTCTGGATTGGATCATCCTAAGTAAATGAACCAACAATCAAACTTTTCAAGTTGATTCCAAGAATTAGACTTAAGTCCTCTTCTTGCACACATGTCGTTAAGATTAACATTGAATCAAACCATGGTTTATTTCAAACCATAAACAATTACATGATCTTGTTATGATCAATCAATACACACTAGAGCCCTTTATTCAAGGCACATACAACACACATAGTTTATAGCACACGTCTAATGCTAAATACATATACATACACGTATATCAAAGGAACAATTACAAGTATAAAATCAGCCTTGGCGTATCACGCCACAAAGAGAACAATAAACGGGTTTCCTTGGCCTTTGGTCCCCATAGACCACTTGCCAATACTTGCCTCCCACCGAGGCCCCTCCATCTCCCAAGGCCGTGCCCCTAAGGACGCTTCTTCTCGGTTTAGCACGCAAGTGCTTAACCCTAGACTTGCCATGGCGCTTGAATGTCGAGTACACATGCCTTGCCTCATGACCACGCTTTGGACCATGAGTCTCCATCACCATGGAGGGTTGAGGCCTTAAAACCTCGCCTTGTAGGGCAACATTGAAATCAGGTTCACACCTTACGTTAGCAAGGACCCAATCCCAATATAGATTACTCTTGTTGTACTCTTCTAGCCACTCGTCGAAGTCTTGAAGTCCGCCTTGAACTTCAACTGGCCGAATGGGACTAGAAGGCTCTATCTTGACTTCCCTCAATTTAGAGGTAATGTCAAGCACCGTTTTATCCCCTCGTTTAGCCATATCCTCGAACTTAACAAAATAATACAACAAAGCAAACATGGACATAAACAAAACGAAAGCAAATAAACATAATATACGTTGAAGATTGTTGGTTTTTTAGGGTTTGCATGCAATCATTTTAGTACGTTTACTTTGTTTAAGCTGAAGGGAAGTCGACCCTTGTAGATCCATAGGATAATCAAGGCAAGATGAGTAGACCCATTGAAGGGTAGTCTCGTGGGTGTAGGCCATGAAGGCAATCACCATCGACCCCTTTTATATCTTTGTTAATCGACTTGGATAAAGGCTACGAGTCGAACGATTAGATCGATCTTTCCTTCAACGTATATTGCCCCTATTCCATTCCAAGGGTTTATGCAATACCGTTGTGAGATAAAACGTAACAAACGAACCAATGGAAGTGTTGGCAAGACACAACCATTGAGAACAAGCGTACCTTATTCGAGTCTATTGATTCCTCTTCGATCTTTACTTGAACGAAGTCATCTTCCATCGACGTTTGGGGTTCGTCCTTCACTTGAACATTCTGCCCATACAACATCTCTTGAGGTTCCTTATTCATGCTTGAAGATCCATCCATGATGCCCACGTTCGTGCTTGAAACACTCGTGAAATTCCACTCAAAACACCGCCTAGTCTAACTCGACTACTTGTGTTTTCCTCACCGATTTTGTGTAGGACAATGGACTGATTTTCTTGTGTCTTTCTTACCATCAAATGGCCGGCATTTTGCCCTTATATAGGCGTCCATAATCTGTCCAAAAACTGCCTTGGATGGCGGTTACAAAACGGCTTCACCCTAGGTGCGCCACACAAGCCAAGTCTCGAACCCTCAAGATCGAGTCCTCGGCACGCCATGCCCTAGCATGGCACCGTTGCACCATGCCGACTCCGAGCCACGCCTACGCCAAGGCGCGCCCTTGCCTTAGGCCGAAGCACTCGAGGTTCTATACCTCGGTGTTGGTGAACAATCTACTTTTGGATCTTATGACAACTCTCTAATTAAATCATGGAAAGTCATATATGTCAATACTCCAAATGACATTACCAATATGACTTAACAACCTCAACATGCTCTAATAGGGATTTAATTACTCTAGTAGACCCGAAGGTAGTCTAGAGCATGAGTCGTACCAATCAAAGAATGGTCGACTCAAGGGTAGTCTGGATTGGATCATCCTAAGTAAATGAACCAACAATCAAACTTTTCAAGTTGATTCCAAGAATTAGACTTAAGTCCTCTTCTTGCACACATGTCGTTAAGATTAACATTGAATCAAACCATGGTTTATTTCAAACCATAAACAATTACATGATCTTGTTATGATCAATCAATACACACTAGAGCCCTTTATTCAAGGCACATACAACACACATAGTTTATAGCACACGTCTAATGCTAAATACATATACATACACGTATATCAAAGGAACAATTACAAGTATAAAATCAGCCTTGGCGTATCACGCCACAAAGAGAACAATAAACGGGTTTCCTTGGCCTTTGGTCCCCATAGACCACTTGCCAATACTTGCCTCCCACCGAGGCCCCTCCATCTCCCAAGGCCGTGCCCCTAAGGACGCTTCTTCTCGGTTTAGCACGCAAGTGCTTAACCCTAGACTTGCCATGGCGCTTGAATGTCGAGTACACATGCCTTGCCTCATGACCACGCTTTGGACCATGAGTCTCCATCACCATGGAGGGTTGAGGCCTTAAAACCTCGCCTTGTAGGGCAACATTGAAATCAGGTTCACACCTTACGTTAGCAAGGACCCAATCCCAATATAGATTACTCTTGTTGTACTCTTCTAGCCACTCGTCGAAGTCTTGAAGTCCGCCTTGAACTTCAACTGGCCGAATGGGACTAGAAGGCTCTATCTTGACTTCCCTCAATTTAGAGGTAATGTCAAGCACCGTTTTATCCCCTCGTTTAGCCATATCCTCGAACTTAACAAAATAATACAACAAAGCAAACATGGACATAAACAAAACGAAAGCAAATAAACATAATATACGTTGAAGATTGTTGGTTTTTTAGGGTTTGCATGCAATCATTTTAGTACGTTTACTTTGTTTAAGCTGAAGGGAAGTCGACCCTTGTAGATCCATAGGATAATCAAGGCAAGATGAGTAGACCCATTGAAGGGTAGTCTCGTGGGTGTAGGCCATGAAGGCAATCACCATCGACCCCTTTTATATCTTTGTTAATCGACTTGGATAAAGGCTACGAGTCGAACGATTAGATCGATCTTTCCTTCAACGTATATTGCCCCTATTCCATTCCAAGGGTTTATGCAATACCGTTGTGAGATAAAACGTAACAAACGAACCAATGGAAGTGTTGGCAAGACACAACCATTGAGAACAAGCGTACCTTATTCGAGTCTATTGATTCCTCTTCGATCTTTACTTGAACGAAGTCATCTTCCATCGACGTTTGGGGTTCGTCCTTCACTTGAACATTCTGCCCATACAACATCTCTTGAGGTTCCTTATTCATGCTTGAAGATCCATCCATGATGCCCACGTTCGTGCTTGAAACACTCGTGAAATTCCACTCAAAACACCGCCTAGTCTAACTCGACTACTTGTGTTTTCCTCACCGATTTTGTGTAGGACAATGGACTGATTTTCTTGTGTCTTTCTTACCATCAAATGGCCGGCATTTTGCCCTTATATAGGCGTCCATAATCTGTCCAAAAACTGCCTTGGATGGCGGTTACAAAACGGCTTCACCCTAGGTGCGCCACACAAGCCAAGTCTCGAACCCTCAAGATCGAGTCCTCGGCACGCCATGCCCTAGCATGGCACCGTTGCACCATGCCGACTCCGAGCCACGCCTACGCCAAGGCGCGCCCTTGCCTTAGGCCGAAGCACTCGAGGTTCTATACCTCGGTGTTGGTGAACAATCTACTTTTGGATCTTATGACAACTCTCTAATTAAATCATGGAAAGTCATATATGTCAATACTCCAAATGACATTACCAATATGACTTAACAACCTCAACATGCTCTAATAGGGATTTAATTACTCTAGTAGACCCGAAGGTAGTCTAGAGCATGAGTCGTACCAATCAAAGAATGGTCGACTCAAGGGTAGTCTGGATTGGATCATCCTAAGTAAATGAACCAACAATCAAACTTTTCAAGTTGATTCCAAGAATTAGACTTAAGTCCTCTTCTTGCACACATGTCGTTAAGATTAACATTGAATCAAACCATGGTTTATTTCAAACCATAAACAATTACATGATCTTGTTATGATCAATCAATACACACTAGAGCCCTTTATTCAAGGCACATACAACACACATAGTTTATAGCACACGTCTAATGCTAAATACATATACATACACGTATATCAAAGGAACAATTACAAGTATAAAATCAGCCTTGGCGTATCACGCCACAAAGAGAACAATAAACGGGTTTCCTTGGCCTTTGGTCCCCATAGACCACTTGCCAATACTTGCCTCCCACCGAGGCCCCTCCATCTCCCAAGGCCGTGCCCCTAAGGACGCTTCTTCTCGGTTTAGCACGCAAGTGCTTAACCCTAGACTTGCCATGGCGCTTGAATGTCGAGTACACATGCCTTGCCTCATGACCACGCTTTGGACCATGAGTCTCCATCACCATGGAGGGTTGAGGCCTTAAAACCTCGCCTTGTAGGGCAACATTGAAATCAGGTTCACACCTTACGTTAGCAAGGACCCAATCCCAATATAGATTACTCTTGTTGTACTCTTCTAGCCACTCGTCGAAGTCTTGAAGTCCGCCTTGAACTTCAACTGGCCGAATGGGACTAGAAGGCTCTATCTTGACTTCCCTCAATTTAGAGGTAATGTCAAGCACCGTTTTATCCCCTCGTTTAGCCATATCCTCGAACTTAACAAAATAATACAACAAAGCAAACATGGACATAAACAAAACGAAAGCAAATAAACATAATATACGTTGAAGATTGTTGGTTTTTTAGGGTTTGCATGCAATCATTTTAGTACGTTTACTTTGTTTAAGCTGAAGGGAAGTCGACCCTTGTAGATCCATAGGATAATCAAGGCAAGATGAGTAGACCCATTGAAGGGTAGTCTCGTGGGTGTAGGCCATGAAGGCAATCACCATCGACCCCTTTTATATCTTTGTTAATCGACTTGGATAAAGGCTACGAGTCGAACGATTAGATCGATCTTTCCTTCAACGTATATTGCCCCTATTCCATTCCAAGGGTTTATGCAATACCGTTGTGAGATAAAACGTAACAAACGAACCAATGGAAGTGTTGGCAAGACACAACCATTGAGAACAAGCGTACCTTATTCGAGTCTATTGATTCCTCTTCGATCTTTACTTGAACGAAGTCATCTTCCATCGACGTTTGGGGTTCGTCCTTCACTTGAACATTCTGCCCATACAACATCTCTTGAGGTTCCTTATTCATGCTTGAAGATCCATCCATGATGCCCACGTTCGTGCTTGAAACACTCGTGAAATTCCACTCAAAACACCGCCTAGTCTAACTCGACTACTTGTGTTTTCCTCACCGATTTTGTGTAGGACAATGGACTGATTTTCTTGTGTCTTTCTTACCATCAAATGGCCGGCATTTTGCCCTTATATAGGCGTCCATAATCTGTCCAAAAACTGCCTTGGATGGCGGTTACAAAACGGCTTCACCCTAGGTGCGCCACACAAGCCAAGTCTCGAACCCTCAAGATCGAGTCCTCGGCACGCCATGCCCTAGCATGGCACCGTTGCACCATGCCGACTCCGAGCCACGCCTACGCCAAGGCGCGCCCTTGCCTTAGGCCGAAGCACTCGAGGTTCTATACCTCGGTGTTGGTGAACAATCTACTTTTGGATCTTATGACAACTCTCTAATTAAATCATGGAAAGTCATATATGTCAATACTCCAAATGACATTACCAATATGACTTAACAACCTCAACATGCTCTAATAGGGATTTAATTACTCTAGTAGACCCGAAGGTAGTCTAGAGCATGAGTCGTACCAATCAAAGAATGGTCGACTCAAGGGTAGTCTGGATTGGATCATCCTAAGTAAATGAACCAACAATCAAACTTTTCAAGTTGATTCCAAGAATTAGACTTAAGTCCTCTTCTTGCACACATGTCGTTAAGATTAACATTGAATCAAACCATGGTTTATTTCAAACCATAAACAATTACATGATCTTGTTATGATCAATCAATACACACTAGAGCCCTTTATTCAAGGCACATACAACACACATAGTTTATAGCACACGTCTAATGCTAAATACATATACATACACGTATATCAAAGGAACAATTACAAGTATAAAATCAGCCTTGGCGTATCACGCCACAAAGAGAACAATAAACGGGTTTCCTTGGCCTTTGGTCCCCATAGACCACTTGCCAATACTTGCCTCCCACCGAGGCCCCTCCATCTCCCAAGGCCGTGCCCCTAAGGACGCTTCTTCTCGGTTTAGCACGCAAGTGCTTAACCCTAGACTTGCCATGGCGCTTGAATGTCGAGTACACATGCCTTGCCTCATGACCACGCTTTGGACCATGAGTCTCCATCACCATGGAGGGTTGAGGCCTTAAAACCTCGCCTTGTAGGGCAACATTGAAATCAGGTTCACACCTTACGTTAGCAAGGACCCAATCCCAATATAGATTACTCTTGTTGTACTCTTCTAGCCACTCGTCGAAGTCTTGAAGTCCGCCTTGAACTTCAACTGGCCGAATGGGACTAGAAGGCTCTATCTTGACTTCCCTCAATTTAGAGGTAATGTCAAGCACCGTTTTATCCCCTCGTTTAGCCATATCCTCGAACTTAACAAAATAATACAACAAAGCAAACATGGACATAAACAAAACGAAAGCAAATAAACATAATATACGTTGAAGATTGTTGGTTTTTTAGGGTTTGCATGCAATCATTTTAGTACGTTTACTTTGTTTAAGCTGAAGGGAAGTCGACCCTTGTAGATCCATAGGATAATCAAGGCAAGATGAGTAGACCCATTGAAGGGTAGTCTCGTGGGTGTAGGCCATGAAGGCAATCACCATCGACCCCTTTTATATCTTTGTTAATCGACTTGGATAAAGGCTACGAGTCGAACGATTAGATCGATCTTTCCTTCAACGTATATTGCCCCTATTCCATTCCAAGGGTTTATGCAATACCGTTGTGAGATAAAACGTAACAAACGAACCAATGGAAGTGTTGGCAAGACACAACCATTGAGAACAAGCGTACCTTATTCGAGTCTATTGATTCCTCTTCGATCTTTACTTGAACGAAGTCATCTTCCATCGACGTTTGGGGTTCGTCCTTCACTTGAACATTCTGCCCATACAACATCTCTTGAGGTTCCTTATTCATGCTTGAAGATCCATCCATGATGCCCACGTTCGTGCTTGAAACACTCGTGAAATTCCACTCAAAACACCGCCTAGTCTAACTCGACTACTTGTGTTTTCCTCACCGATTTTGTGTAGGACAATGGACTGATTTTCTTGTGTCTTTCTTACCATCAAATGGCCGGCATTTTGCCCTTATATAGGCGTCCATAATCTGTCCAAAAACTGCCTTGGATGGCGGTTACAAAACGGCTTCACCCTAGGTGCGCCACACAAGCCAAGTCTCGAACCCTCAAGATCGAGTCCTCGGCACGCCATGCCCTAGCATGGCACCGTTGCACCATGCCGACTCCGAGCCACGCCTACGCCAAGGCGCGCCCTTGCCTTAGGCCGAAGCACTCGAGGTTCTATACCTCGGTGTTGGTGAACAATCTACTTTTGGATCTTATGACAACTCTCTAATTAAATCATGGAAAGTCATATATGTCAATACTCCAAATGACATTACCAATATGACTTAACAACCTCAACATGCTCTAATAGGGATTTAATTACTCTAGTAGACCCGAAGGTAGTCTAGAGCATGAGTCGTACCAATCAAAGAATGGTCGACTCAAGGGTAGTCTGGATTGGATCATCCTAAGTAAATGAACCAACAATCAAACTTTTCAAGTTGATTCCAAGAATTAGACTTAAGTCCTCTTCTTGCACACATGTCGTTAAGATTAACATTGAATCAAACCATGGTTTATTTCAAACCATAAACAATTACATGATCTTGTTATGATCAATCAATACACACTAGAGCCCTTTATTCAAGGCACATACAACACACATAGTTTATAGCACACGTCTAATGCTAAATACATATACATACACGTATATCAAAGGAACAATTACAAGTATAAAATCAGCCTTGGCGTATCACGCCACAAAGAGAACAATAAACGGGTTTCCTTGGCCTTTGGTCCCCATAGACCACTTGCCAATACTTGCCTCCCACCGAGGCCCCTCCATCTCCCAAGGCCGTGCCCCTAAGGACGCTTCTTCTCGGTTTAGCACGCAAGTGCTTAACCCTAGACTTGCCATGGCGCTTGAATGTCGAGTACACATGCCTTGCCTCATGACCACGCTTTGGACCATGAGTCTCCATCACCATGGAGGGTTGAGGCCTTAAAACCTCGCCTTGTAGGGCAACATTGAAATCAGGTTCACACCTTACGTTAGCAAGGACCCAATCCCAATATAGATTACTCTTGTTGTACTCTTCTAGCCACTCGTCGAAGTCTTGAAGTCCGCCTTGAACTTCAACTGGCCGAATGGGACTAGAAGGCTCTATCTTGACTTCCCTCAATTTAGAGGTAATGTCAAGCACCGTTTTATCCCCTCGTTTAGCCATATCCTCGAACTTAACAAAATAATACAACAAAGCAAACATGGACATAAACAAAACGAAAGCAAATAAACATAATATACGTTGAAGATTGTTGGTTTTTTAGGGTTTGCATGCAATCATTTTAGTACGTTTACTTTGTTTAAGCTGAAGGGAAGTCGACCCTTGTAGATCCATAGGATAATCAAGGCAAGATGAGTAGACCCATTGAAGGGTAGTCTCGTGGGTGTAGGCCATGAAGGCAATCACCATCGACCCCTTTTATATCTTTGTTAATCGACTTGGATAAAGGCTACGAGTCGAACGATTAGATCGATCTTTCCTTCAACGTATATTGCCCCTATTCCATTCCAAGGGTTTATGCAATACCGTTGTGAGATAAAACGTAACAAACGAACCAATGGAAGTGTTGGCAAGACACAACCATTGAGAACAAGCGTACCTTATTCGAGTCTATTGATTCCTCTTCGATCTTTACTTGAACGAAGTCATCTTCCATCGACGTTTGGGGTTCGTCCTTCACTTGAACATTCTGCCCATACAACATCTCTTGAGGTTCCTTATTCATGCTTGAAGATCCATCCATGATGCCCACGTTCGTGCTTGAAACACTCGTGAAATTCCACTCAAAACACCGCCTAGTCTAACTCGACTACTTGTGTTTTCCTCACCGATTTTGTGTAGGACAATGGACTGATTTTCTTGTGTCTTTCTTACCATCAAATGGCCGGCATTTTGCCCTTATATAGGCGTCCATAATCTGTCCAAAAACTGCCTTGGATGGCGGTTACAAAAGTGGATGGATGAGAGTGAAAGTAGGGAAATTAGTTGTAACTACTTCTCCCTCTTTCCTAGTCACCAAGGGCGTCCACATTCAGCCCCCCATGGACTCCAAAATGTCTTTTAATTCCAGCCTATAATGGCCCAAGACAAAGCCCAAAATTCCAATCCAAAAGCCCAACCACACGGCCCAACACGCATGGCACAAGGCCCATCCCATGCGCGTATGCTTGCGGCCTAACAGCCCATGGGCGCGCCCCTTGGGCCGGCCCACCAAGCCCACCACCTAGATAGCATAGCTAGGTACCTAGATAGGTCACCTAGGTAGTGTCACTACCCCTTAGCTTCATAAGCTAGCATATAGCTAGTTGAGCTGGCTTGAGCTAGTGTGAGCTAGGTTGAGCTGAATTTCCAGCTAATTGAGCTAACTTGAGCTAGTGTGAGCTAGATTGAGCTTCCATGAGCTAGTTCCAAGCTACATGAGCTTCTTATAAAGCATGTACAATGAGTCTTGAGCTTGTCCAAGCTCCTAGAGTTCACTCTAAGCTAGTATGAAGCTTACAAACTTCTTTCTAGCATATTTAACCATGTGCCAAACTAAACTCAAGCTTTGGTTCTTGCTTAAAGCATCTACCAAGCTTAGAGAAGCTTCCTAATTCATATTAGAATATGCACAAAGTTACAAGACTCAATTACAACGCTCAAATACATACCATAGCCTCACAACTAGTGCTCGACGCCTTGGACTAGTGCCCTAGGCGCGCCGCAAGCTCCACCGCAGCCTCGTACGTGCATCGCTAGCCACTCCGCAGCCTTGTCGTGCCATTGCTTCACCCTAGGCGCGCCTCTACAGGCCGTGACTTGAACCTCAAGTCCCATCCTTAGGTGCGCCACACCAGCCAAGTCTCGAACCCTCAAGATCGAGTCCTCGGCGCGCCACGCCCTAGCATGGCACCGTTGCACCATGCCGACTCCGAGCCACGCCTACGCCAAGGCGCACCCTTTCCTTAGGCCAAAGCACTCGAGGTTCTATACCTCGGTGTTGGTGAGCAATCTACTTTTGGATCTTATGACAACTCTCTAATTAAATCATGGAAAGTCATATATGTCAATACTCCAAATGACATTACCAATATGACTTAACAACCTCAAAATGCTCTAATAGGGATTTGATGACTTGACACAAATCACCAACAATAGGCAACATAGGAAATTAAATTAAGTCTTTAATTTGTCACTCTCCACAGCAAACCTCAATACAAAATAATGAAACTCTCTTTTATAACATCCTGATGTCGCAGTCTTAATCTGTTTCTTGTCAAGATGTTATAGACCATATTTACCAGCACAACTCTTTTGACATTATCACTATCATCTTGACTCGTCGAATCATTATCAATATCATCTTGACTCGTGGAATCATCCTGGTTAATAGTGTTTCTCCTGCTTTCAGAATTCGAGTCTCCAATGGATTTAGAAGGTCCAATTAACATTATATAAGTCCTGCTTCTATGCATTCTAGAAGAAACAAAGCAAGATGCGTATGCAATCAATTAACATTATATAAGTCCTGCATTCTGCCAGAATAACTTTGGAAAGTGGAGCAAATGACATGAGAGGATGATCAACATAACCCTTACATGGTTACATCTTTCTTGGAATCAATTTTAGTTTTGAGCTCATAACTTTTGACAAGTCCTACATGGTTACATCTTTCTTCACATTGCCTCGAATCCCGTCTTTCATGAACGCACGAAACACATCGAAATCGATTGTCATATCATTCGGGAGAAAATACAACAACGAGAAGTCCGAACACAACACATCTCTACTACCGAGCGAGCAACCAGCTGACCTACTTACAAAACCCGTCGGTTCAGCGCAGTTCCTTTCCCTCTTACCCAAGTTAGGAGTCTCCAACATACACTCCAATTTAAGGGGGCGTATTACAGAATAAAGATCTTTTCCTATTATTTGTCAAAGCATGTATTCTTTGTTTCCTACTTCATCTAGATAAATATCTTGTTGCCATATCAGTTTAGGATATTTTATATCATATCCCTAGTTTCTAGCAAAGAGACGTTGATAGAATGTCTATATTACTGTAACACTTCTTCTTCTTCTCAATATGCAATATACAAAGAACTCCATTGTTCTACTCTCTTCTTTTCTTCTTCCGCTATAAACTTCTTCAGTTAATCTACAGTGCATTTGTGAAAATTCGATTCTTAACCCATGTTTTTCACATAGACCTAAACATACTAAAATGGTCGGGAAAAGGGAAAAGCAAGAAAAGGAAATAGGAAACCTGTCAAAAGCTGACATATGACGAGCATAGTGGAAGTTTTTTTTGATAGAATCTATACCAACTATATTAAGAGAATTCAGTTGCTAGATTACAAGCCAATACACTTGGCAAATGTAAAACATATTTATAGCAGACCGTCGCCTGAGAAGGCGAGGAAAGCCAAACTGGGGAACACAATTTGCTAAAATTAAGCTTCCTATGGATAATCTGCTACAAAATAAGGTTAATAAAGATGTCACTAGAGGAGCGAAAAAACAGCAACAAAAGATCATTGTTATCCACAACATATTTGCAATCAGACAACTTCCAGATTAGTGATCCCATGATTTACTGCAGTTTGAAGCACCCAAAAAGATGGGTTAAGCCTCTAAAGTATCAATGAAAGAGCTAGGTTTTGAAATGTTACTTCTTAAAACAATCATAGAACCATTAGAACTAAGCAAAACAAACCCAACAGAAGCCTTACCATCAGGCGTTTGAGTAGCATCACATGAGAGGCGAAAAGAATATTGTTGAGGAGAAGCTAAGGCTTGAGTAACATAGTATTGGTTTCATACAGCTAATACTCGAGACAGGAATTGACAGTTTTAAGCCATGTAACACCAGCAATGACTAGTGTACCTGCATAAGCGAAAAACATCAAACTGAACCATAGGAACTTGAGATTTGAAACGCACTCAATCAATCGAGCTCAATCACTAGAACATGGGAAATAAGAGGCCAGTCTTTTCCTGCAGGGCTTACACACCCGTTAGTTAAGTCAGGGCACCTCCTGATTTCCAGCCGCTCCAGGTATTTCAGCCCAGCAAAGCCATCATCTAATTCCACAATGTTAGGACAAGCATCAAGCACGAGTGAACGAAGGGATATGAATTGCTTAATCCAAGTTGTGTTGACCAAGCTGGGGCAGCCTCTGATCACCAACTCAACCACGTTATAGAATTGACTAGTGCCATTCGTTAAGTTTGAGAGGTTAGGACAGTCTTCAATAGTTAGTGAGCATAGGAACATCAAGTGTTGAATGCATATAATATCTGTTAAACATTCGCACGATTGGATCATTAGATGCTTCAGAGAGACACAGGCATGACCCAGGGCTGATGGAAAACGCTCAAGTTTTGGAAGACCCGAAAGCAGCAGGGTACCATCATTCACCCATTTCAAGCTATCAACTGAGCTGATCCCAAGGTCAAATGTTTGGCAATCAACAATGCCTAATGTCTGAAGGCTCTTTAGGTTTATGATGCTACGTGGGAAAGAAGTTAGATTTGGGCAACTAGCTAACCCCAACGTCTGAAGAGAGCAAAGTTGGCCTATTTGCTCTGGTAAACTTCCTTGCAGGGTGGTCAAAGTCAGATACCTGAGATTTTGCAGCTTCCCTATGTCTTTTGGTATCTGTTGAAGTTGGTCGCAGCCATTGAGGAGCAGCGTCTGTAAATTCCATAGTTTACAGATGGAATCTGGTAACGTTTTCATCCTCGCGTTTCTCCCCACGTCGAGATATCTTAAATGCTTCAAGCTGCCAATAGAGTCTGGGAGCATCCTAATATCAGACCCAGCAAGACCTAGCACGCGCAAGCATTTGAAACCAGATACAATATCCTTCACAAGATGTTCTGAAGCTTGCCTACCATGGCAGAGCATGAAAAGCCGGGTTTTGTTTGCGTTGGGTAAGGAGGAGGGCAGGGTCTCTTCTGGGAGATGATCTGTATCCCAAACTGAGTATCTAGCAGCGGAACTGTATTCTGTCCTAGTCAAGTAGACATGCACCTCGCGAGCTTTGTAGGTGGCCAAGTCGTAGACAACATCATCCAGAGTGATGTCACTTATGAAGCCACCAGGCGCATATTCAACATTGGAGATTAGATCAGATTTTGCAAATTCCTTGAGGTATTTCCTTGCAGTGTGTTCTGGCTGTTGAGTGGGATCATCCGAATCACACGGGGATACGACGAGCCCAAGTCCCATCCACAGACATATCAATTCATCCACAGTCAGGCGACAACTTGTTTGCAAATGGAAGGTCCAAATAAGATGCTTCAAATAGGACGGGAGCCTATCATAGCAGTCAAATGCCAAGTACGGCATGATGCCTTTACCATTGCAATCCTGTAGTCTCCTTAACTCCCTTTCCCACTGTTCCGGGTCGCTCTTGGTAGACAGAAATGTTCCGGATGCTTTCACCGCCAAAGGAATCCCCTTGCACAGCTTCACAATTTCCTTTGCAACAGCAGTTAAGTATCCATCGTGGTTTGAGGCTAGAACAGTTCTATTGAACAACTCATAGGAATCGTCAAGCGAAAGCCTCTCCAGCTGGTAAGCAGGCGTAGTCCCAACCAAAGAAGCCACTCTCTCTGAACGTGTAGTCACGATCATGGTACTCCCCCCAGGGATAACGTCAACCAATTCCCTTGTTAGAGGCAGACGTAAATGGTCCTCCTGACAATCATCTAGTACAATCAAAACCTTTCTTTGTCTTAGCAACTCGGAAAGCTCCATCTTCGTGTACGCCAGGGTTGAATGCGGGTCTTGGTCTTGGTCTTGGGTGGCCACCATCCTCAATTGTTGCAAAATGTCAAAAATATCAGGGACTTCACCCTTAAGACGCACCCATAACCAGACATCAAAAGTGCCACGTATCCTCGAATCCAAGTATATTGACTGTGCAAGTGCTGTTTTGCCGATGCCCATGAATCCAACAATAGGGAAAACTGAAACGTTCCAGTATTTATCAGCAGAAGAAGCCAATATCAGATCTATGATTCTTGATTTATCACTCTCTCTCCCGACCAATGAAACAGATACAGGCTCGTGTAGATCTGATATTGATGGAGGTTGAAAGCGTTTCATGAATAGATCGCTTCCACAAGCCTTTTCTATATCATCTAGAGCACGGTGAATGGTTTTGATTTTGGACGTTTGAGCCAATTTGGAGCGCGGATTAAACAAGGCAGCTCCCCTCATCTTCGCCTCATCTAGCATATCGTCGATATCAAAAAGCACAGACTCCACTTGCAGCAGCCAGCTCGCAAGCCCTGGGTCGTTGGCTTGCCCCTTTTCAGCAACCCCAACCACTTCAGCCAGGCGTTGGAGGCTTGTGAGGAGGTGTTTCAGTTCATTCCGCGATAGTATCCGATCATCATCATCCGAGGATTTCATTCTGTCAAGGAGCACCCGGAGGAAGGTAGACACGACAATATCACCCATGGTCCGATGAGCAATTGAAATCCAATATCGGCAAACACCGAATTCACACTCCCAAACCGGATCTACTTACAATTGGGTAGTTGGGAAGAAATTGACAAGTAGAAAGGAAAGGACGATAACAAAATCTCAAGAAATAGATGACAAGTTTTGATGGTCTACGAGATCGCTCCGGTTGTTTTTGGAGGACTTCACACTGGATCGGATTTGATCGATCAGAAATGAAAAGTTGTTATGTGCCATTCAACGCCGGACAGAATTTTCATTTTCTTGAAAATGCTAAATTTAGATAATTTAATATATTTTTGAACAAATTTAGCCCAAAAGCATTTTGGGCCACCCTAAGTAGGCCCTTGTTAAGCTCCCTTATTAAATTAGCTATTTGTTAAGTATATAAGGCTTAAATATTTTTTTTTTTTACTTTCTACTCTCTCTCTCTCGTCTCTTGCGACCGGTAACCCCTCTCTCGGTCTCTCCCATCACTTGCAAAAACCGATTCTCAACTGCAAAAAACGGCTTGAGTTCGTCGATTTTAAGTCGGATTTCGTAGTGCAATGTGTATTTGAAGTTGATTTGAAGTTCGTTTTCGAGATTCTGGTGTTTTTGCGCAACTGGATTTCGTCCAGTGATCGTCCATAAGCCTCTGCTTCAGGTTAGGGTTGTTTGTTTGTGTTATCATTGATTTTTGTTCGATTTTTCTTCGTTTTTGTGTTTGGATTTTGCTGTATGCTTTTGCTTTTTCGGTTTGTTTGTTGATTCGAATATGAGTTGCATGTGATGATAGTAATGACATGGTTTGGTTCGTTTGATGACTTTTTGTTTTCGTGTTTGTTTATTTTCTGTGTTTGAATCCTTGTTTTTTGTTCATCTGTTTGGATGCTTTGAAGTCAAATTCTCGATTTCGAGATTATGCTTGAATAGTGATGACAGATTGTAACTATGCTTATGGCATTACGTTTTTGTGATGACAGATTATAACTATGATTAGAGCATCACCTTCCCCGATTATTTGTGATGATAGTGACATATTCATGCAATATGTTGTGATTATAGTTGTTTGTGATGACAATTGCTTTTTCTTGTGATGATAGTTATTTGTGATGACACTTGTTTTATATTGATGATAGTATATTGATTATAAGTGTATTTAATTGACATTAGTGATGACAGTTGCTTTTTCTTTTGATGATTTTTTTTTATGTTTCTAAGTTGTGATGACACTGTGTAGGGTTTGTGATGACAGTTGTTGCTATTGATGATAGTATATTGATTTATAATTGTGTTTTATTTAAATTACTGATGACAGTTGCTTTTCCCTGTGATGATAGTTGTTTGTGATGACACTTATATAGATGATAGTATATTGATTATAAGTGTGTTTTATTGACATTAGTGATGACACTTGTTTAGTGATGACAGGTGCTTTTTCTTTTGTGATGATAGTTGTTTGTGATGACAATGTATCTTTCTTATGTTTCTAAGTTGTGATGACACTTGTTTTATATTGATGATAGCATATTGATTATAAGTGTGTTTTATTGACATTAGTGATGACAAAGACATTTTTTTACTTTTTTTATGTTAGGGGTTATGATGACAGTTGCCTTTTCTTATGTTTTATATGTTGTGATGACAGTGTTGCTAATGATGGTAATATATTGTTTCTAATTGTGTTACAGTGACATATTAGTGATGACAAAGTGTTTACTTGAGAGTTGAAACATGTGATATTTTTTGCTTTATGATGATAGTTGTTTGTGATGACATTGTCTCTTTCTTTTGATTTCCAGGATAAAGAATGGAACCTAAGCAATTGCAATATATGGTACCTGTATCAAAACGATATAATGGAAGAGCAAACCAGTATCACACTCCAGATGTTTTCCACCTCATCAAGTGTCATCTTACATCTGATGAGTTTAGTAGGTTAGGTCAGGGGTGCTTTGGTTCAGTGTTAAAGTTAGGTGATACTATACCACTTCGTTACAAAGTTATGCATTATGCCATCATGTGTGAGTTAAAAACTTCATATAAGCATGAGATGTGGTTTAGAATAGGGGGTAATGTGTGTCGTTATTCTTTGATGGACTTCGCTGCTGTCACTGGCTTGAATTGTGAGAATTTAGTTGATGTTGATATCCCGAAAGTTGACCCCGTAGATGTCGTAGGTGTTGATAAGTGTGATTTGGATCATTTACGGTCTGTTTTTATAAAAGAAAAAGACCGATCTAGGAAGTTTAAACTTGCACACCTGTTGATCCTTGAGGCTGTTTTGCTTCCTAAACGGGATAAGGTTCCTATAGATCCAATTCATATTGCTCTTTCAAGTGATTTGGAGAAATTTTATGCTTATCCTTGGGGTAGATTGTCCTATAATGCTTTGCTCGATAGCTTATTGTATGTGAATCGTACCCCACGTGACCCGGAGATGATGAAAAAGTCAAACTATATACCTGGCTTCAATGTGTTTGGATATCCTTTTGGATTCATGGTAAAGTGTTGATAAATTTTTTGATTTTTTTTTGTTAATTGCATCTGCAATGGTTTTTTATTGTTTCTCTTTTGTGTGTTGTTATAGTTTTGGATTGTGGAGATTTTTCCAGCTTTTCGATCCATTTGTCATCTTGCTGAGAGAGGAGGTAAAAAAGAAGTTCCTTATATGCTGCGTTGGCGTAGCACTTCATCGCAACTTGTTGCTTGGAAAGCAATTTGTGATGTTGGGGACAAGAAACTGGTATGTTTAATTTTTTATTTATTTTGATGACAGTTGAATTTGATGACAGTTGTAACTTGTAGAGTTTATTTGATGACAGTTGAATTTGTTTTATTTTGATGACAGAAATGTTTGTATCCGTCGTATTCAGAATATGCTGCATTCATCACATGTGACTATCCCGATGAGGTTGTTGACCCTGTGTACAATGATCTTGTGAAACGGATTATACTGAAGCAAAAAGTGATTGAAGGTGAAGGCTCTGAGTCTGATACGGAGGATGAACTTGCTGATTTTATTATTGCTCCACGAGATGCAGTTATTGAAAAAGCCAGTGTTGGTGGTAAGAGGAAGATTGGATGTACAGACGCAAAGGCTAAAGGTGCAAAGGCTAAAGGGGTAGGGAAAAAGGAATCTGAAGAGAAACCGAAAGAGCGTTTTGAAATTGTGAAGAGGGAAGGTAGGAGATTACAACTTCCTAGAGTGGCTAAAACTAAGGTTGATGAGAGTATGCATAAGATTCCGAGGATTGGAAAGGATCACAAGAGCCCGAAGGATTCAAAGGGTTCAAAGGATTCGGATGTGAGTGGTCGGAAGAGTCGTGTCAACAATGTGCCTGAGATTATTGAAAAATGCAAGAGGCCAAAGTTGAAGAAAGATTCTAATGAAGCTGTAGAGAAGGACGTTCTAGAGAAAATGGATGTGGTTGACAATGAAACTGATTTTGAAGTTGCTAGGATTTTGTCAATGGCCAAGGAGAAGGCGAAATTTGATGAAGTTGATGAGGATTCAGTTTCTTCCAAGGGAAAGGAGAAGGCAGAAGAGTACAATAAAATGGAAGAGCCAGCTTGGGTTAAGTCTTTGAGGGAAAGTATGTGTTCCCTGCAAGATGATATGATTAGAATGATGAAAACTCTTCAGAGTCAAGTGCAGCGTGTTGAGATGCAAGTTGTGAAAGTTAACAGCAGGGTTGATAGAATTGAAAAGAAACTGAAATCTAAAGACCAAGATTCTGTTTCTGATAATAACAGTGATGAGATTCGCATTGTAAGTGTGGAACCAGTGAGAGAAAGTGATTGCAAAGGCATTGAGTCTTTGAGGTTGTCTCCTGATGATGACATTTCTATTAAAGATGGAGGTGAAGGTATGAATTTGCAGTTGGTGAAGTATGTTCCACTAGATATAATTCTAAGTCAAGAGCAAGGCAAGAGCAAGGGCACTGAGTTGGTTGAGCCTGTGATGACAAAGATGACAAATGAGTTGGTTCATGACAAAGATGTTAATGATGATGAACCAGTGAAGGATCAAGTTGGTGGTGATGACAAGGAAGTTAATCATGAAGAACCAGTTGTGGATGAAGGAATATCAAGGCAAGAGCAAGGCAACTGAGTTGGTTGAGCCTGTGAAAGATGGTAAAGAGCATGGTGGTGATGACAAAGAAGTTAATGAGGATGAACCAGTGAAGGATCAAGTTGGCTGCGATGACATGGAAGTTAATCATGAAGAACCAGTTGTGGATAAAGCAAGGGTTGATGATAGAGAAGATGTTGATGAACCTGTCAAAGATCAAGCGGAGGTTGATGACAGAATTGATGACCCAGGTGAGTTAGGTTCAAGCTTTTTTTCTGTCTCCTCGGATGAGTTAGGTTTTGACATGCGTGGACTTTTACAAGATGTAATGGATAATTGTTCTCAACTTACTGAGCATGGTCATTTGTTTGGTTCTTTGTTTCAAGCTTCAAAAGAAGGTGCAACCTCTGAGATTGATGAAATTTTTCATAATCCAACGGTTCAATCTGATGATGATGCAAAGGAAACAGTTGAACTTAGGAGGTCTACCAGATTTTTGAAGCCAGGTGCTTCAACCACAACTCCATATACTGTTGAGAAGGATAAGAAGTTAAAGAAAAAGAGGGTTGCTGCATTGCCTAAGGCTCCAAAGCATTCTTTTTATGAAGATGATGTTCGTAAACCATTTTACGATTGGTATAATAATGGGTATGTTATTTATTAGTTATGTTATCTGTTTTTTTTTGTGATGATAGTAATGTTCTGACAGTTTTGTGATGATAGTATTGCGATGATAGTGTGTTTATAATGTTATGATGACAGTAATGTTATGATGACATGTTTTTTTTGTGTTGATTGTATTGTGATGACAATTATGTGATGATGATGATGTTGACTGCATGTTTATAATGCTCTGTTGACAGTCTGTTTATTTTTTTTGTGTTAGTGAAAAAACTGCTACTGTGGCTGGATCTGATCAAATGCTGGACAAGAAATTTTTTAGACTGTTGAAGACTAGAGGTCTTTGGTTAGGATATGAGGTAAGTATATGATCAAGTGATATTTTGTTTGTTGTCAAATTAATTATGTGACATTTCATGTCTTTTTGTAGCATTTCTACGAGGCTTTGTATTATTTGAGGAAAATTATACATGATCATGCTGATGACTTCAAGAATGTGGTTATTATGGATTGGATTTGGTACAAGTTATTCACGCCTTTTGAAGTGGAGTGTTATATCGTTCGAAATGATAAAGTGCCAAGCGATGTGTTCGATTATTTTACTGGTTGGAAGCCTCGTCTATTTGGGAAATCATGGGTTCGTGGTGAGGTGACAAAGGTTTATACACCAGTTCACCTTTCAAAAGAGAGGCGTGAACATTGGGTTGTATTGGAGATTAACTTGCATCGTCGCCACATGACTGTATTTGACTGTTTTTGGGATTTGTATACGATGGAGGAGCTTTCCAGTTATATACAGCCTTTTACCAAGCTTCTTCCGCTTCTAATGAAGAAAAGTGGGAGGTTTGATCATCTCGAGGGCTTGGATGCTGATTTCACTTGGTCTAGAGACGCTTTGGTTTGTCAAGATTATTCTGGGTAGGTTGCCTTGTGTTATTTTAATTCAGTTATCCTGTGTAATTATGTATATTTTTTTGATTAATTCAGTCATTTTGTTTTAATTTTCAGTGGTAATTGTGGTGTCTATTGCATCAAGTATATTGAAGCTCTTGCATTGGGACTTAGCTTGGATGGTCTTGATGATGCGCACATGCTGGCTATTAGAGAGAAGATGGCCATAGATTTTTTTAACTTCAATTGGGTGGTTGATCAAAAATTAGATCTGGCTGTTGGAGATGGATATAGACGTATTGTTAGTGGAATGTAATCTGTGATGATAGGTGATGACAGTGTTAGGTCTAGTGGTTGATGACAATGTTTTAACTTTTGTTTATGTGTTTGGTGACAATGTAGGAGATGGATATAAATACTTGTAGAACCTTTTATTGTGATAACAGTAATTTTTCTCGCAAAATTTTTATGTCTTTTTTGATATTCAACTGTGATGACAGTAATTGTGATGACAGTAGATCTTACGAGATACTGTATACTAATATTAAACTGGGAAACAATTCGATGACAGATAAAGAAAGAGAAATCCCATGAAATGCAACATACAACAGTCAAAACGGCAACTAGAAGATTCATGGTATAATCATATTAAAAGAGAAAAATATTGAATAAGAAACCCTTCATTGCTGTATTGTTGGTTTGATTGCTCTGATCTCAGAATCTTCATTAAGGCCAAGCTGCAAAGAAAGCATTATCATGATGTCATGTATATGTTCTGATGACAAGAAATTGGATTTTCATGAACACTTACAGAAATATAGGTGTCTCCTTCAATCCGTGATGTGATATCGGTTTCGCTTAAGAAGAATTTCATAAATCCTGGTGGTACCCCGTTCATAATGCTATAACGGTTCACCAATATCGACAATGGTGTGTGTGCTCTTATTCTTATTGGTGTTCTCTCATTAGTCTATGCATGGAATAGAAAATTTGTTAGTTTTCATGAAATATACGGTGTACAAAACGAATTATATGGACTGATTGCTACCTCAACGTTCACCATTGTGAAGGTGACGAATGGATTGGCGTAGGTTCTTCTGGTTATGGCATTCCTTCTTGACATGGTTGAATTGAAATGTGTTTTCTGATGTTGTTGAGAACTTTTTTTTTATTTTCTGGAATGAGAGTGTTTTGTGATGATAGAAGTATACTTTTTATATGAGAATTTTAAAATAGTAAATTAAAAGCAAATCTTTTTGAATGAATGACCTTTTTTACAATGTATTTATGGTTTAGATCTATTCATTGGTCTTATTTAAAGCTATTTTTGATGATATGCTTTGAAAATAGAAAATTGCTTTTTTTGATGATAGGATGTTTGATACTATCATCAGAATAGAGGGTAATGGTTCATGTGCACCAATGCATGCATGGATGTGTAATAAATGAATGTTATCTGAAAGAATATGAGTGAATTCAAACATATTCAATTCAAACAGTTGAATAGTACTGGATATTGATGACAACAGTTTTATGATGTCAGTAACAGAAATATTGTATAACGATGACAACAATCCGAATGTAGTGATGACAACAGAAGGAAATGAAGGAAATTCTATTCTATAATATTTGTTGTGTTGCTTGATTCAGCTGAAACCTTATCCTTCTTAGCATTCTTGCTTCTCTTTGTATTGAATTCGCCTTTGGAAGGGATCCTTTTTCTTTTAGGTCTCCCAGTCATCCTTCTCACATTTGGTGGATGACATATTGTGCTTTTAACTTCTGCAGGCACATCCCAATATGTTTTTGGAGGAAGTGGGTAGATTGAATCTTCGTATGTTGAGGACCAAGCTTCAAATTGGTAGTACTCACTGATAAAGCTTCTTAGTGGGTATTGCATTTGCTGAATTGCAGCAAGGGCATGAACACAAGGGATTTTTTCTAAGTCAAACATCCGGCAACTGCATGTTTTTTGAGCTAGATTGACCACACCGGAGAAGTCTCCACTGAAGACTTCGAACTGAGAATTATTTAGGACTTTAACGCCATATCTCTTTGATTTCTTGCATCTTAGCTCAAGAATCTTATGTATTTTTGGTGGCAACTGGTTGGTGTTCTCTTGGATTGTTTGCTTACGCTCTGCAAACCATCTTGACAACAAATCTCTGATGAATTCCAAGAGAGCAACAATAGGGAAAGATCTTGCTTGTTTCAAAACGTTGTTGAGACTTTCTGAGTTGTTGGTGGTCATTATGTTGTACCTATCTCCATTAAAGTGTACTCTTGACCACTTTTCTAGTCCTGCATCTCTTAAATATTGTCCCATATCTGGATTCTTTGAACAAATGTCTTGGAAGTATTTGTTGAAGTCTGTCATCGTGTAAGATTCAGCTGCTTGCTTGAACAACTTTGCAATACCTTTTTCCTTGAATCTTGTAATGAGATTTTGCTTCAAATGCCGAATACATATCACGTGTTTTGCACATCTGTAGACTGATTCAACAGATTTTCCAATGCTTAAATGTCGATCTAACACGAACACTAACTCACTAGAGCATGGAATTACAGTTAGCAACTGATCAAAAAACCACTTCCAAGCTTTATCATTCTCATAATCCACTATGGCATAAGCGAGAGGATATATCTGTTGGTTTGCATCTTGTGCTGAAGCAGTAATTAAAACTCCCAATACTTGTTGTGGAGATGCGTTCCATCTAATTGAATGACCTGCATTTGATTATGAAGATAGATGAGAAATCAAAATTGATGACAGTTGGTCATGAATATAAGTGATGACAGCTTATCATAGTGATGACAGTACCTTTCTCAATTGATTGAAACCTCTAATTGATGCTCCGATTGATACGAATGTAATACTCGGATTCGTTTTTCCTTTGGATCGGGAAAATGAATTTCTTGTTTAGCAAGTAAGTAGGATTCCTTTCACCTTAAGTAAAAATTTAAACGAATACATAAACCCTACTAGTTAACAAATTGTTTTTTTTGAAAGACTAAGATATAGTACGTTCTAGTTTATATACATAAAAATAGATATATTTTTTTTCGAAATAATCTAACTAATTATATATCCTTAACCTAATCTAATTAGTTTAATTAATTTAAAAAAATATAGCCTTAACTGCCGAATCTGTGATTATGAAAATCACACCCTTCTTTTCTTAATTGAACTCAATTAAAACCCAAACCCTCGTCGTTGCATCCTCTTCACGCGAGAATTGCCGACACCACGCCTCGTCGATTTTCCTTGGCAGACACCGTCGTCCTCGATCGCGTCGAAGGAAACTGGTCACCACGGGATCACGATCAGGTGACGACCTTGCCGCCAGTTGTAAATCGCGAGCACCAGGAGCTTTTCACCGCCTTCATATTTTTAACCTCCGGTAAGTCGCCGGCCTTCTTTTTCTCCTTTCTTCTGTGGGATCGGGGCGGTTGTTGCGAGAGTTAGGGTGAGGGCGAGTGTGAGGGGAAGTCGGAGCAATGATAGGCTATCATTGTGGACCGTCGGCGTTAAGCGCGAAGCAGAGGAGTCGGGAAGAGTCGTCGTGTGAGTGCGAGCCAGTTCTGGGTTGAGGAGGTCGGTGTGGGAGTCGGGGGATGGCGCGGGGTAGTCGGCAGGGGCGAAAGCCTGGTGGCAGGGTCGCCGGAAATGGGTCGGGCGAGATCCACGGTGAGTGTACGGGGGTGAGATGTAGAAGAAAGGTTTGACCGGAATTTGGTCAAGGGGCTTTGGAATTTAAAAAAAAAATGTTAATCAATTTATTAGTGTGTTGTGAAGTTAATCAATTTGGTACAAGGGTGGGGTCAGATTGAGAAGTTAAAAAGGGGCTTTGGAAAATTATTAGTGTGTTGTGATTATCAGTAGAGGGATAAATCAATTTTCAATTGGGTGAGTTAGTGGGTTCAACGTGATTTGAGCCTTTCTTGTTATTTAAAACCGGGCCAAGTAGTTGGAGAAGGGGAGAAAGGATTTAATGGGTTTAGGATTAATTATTTGGTAGGCTAGTGTAAATTGGTACGAGTTAGGTTATCTATTAATATTTATTCTATAAGTTCTGGTCGTTTAGGTAATGTGAAGATGACTTCTTAATCGGGTTATTTTGGTTCGGCTTGTATTTTAATCTAACCTCTCACTATATAAATCCTTTAGGAAATCGTTCCGCTCACGTTCGTAATTTTTGTCAATCAAGGATCCCTAGTTCGAGGTAAGTCGTTTTTCGACTTGCTCGGTTCTTTTCTCCCTTGTTAGATTGCGTATCGATGTTGTAGGACGGGTTTTGGGAACTAGTCCCGAATACTTTTTTTTTTAAAATTGTTTTGAACTCCTTGTGTGTTGTGTGCGTTAATGATTTTAAATGTGTTTTATCGGAAACTATTTTGGAACGTTTTCTCTGTGTTGGTACCGTTTCCGACACGGCCCATCGTAGCTGGTGTTGAGGAAGAGTTGGCTACTTTGACCCGTGTGACTGGGAAAAATCGTACCCCTTCAAACGAAAATTATTATCTGTGTGTTTTTGGCAAGCGCTCCAGTGGAGGCTTAGCCCGGAGTTCGAAGGGAGATTGGGAAGTGGAGTGGGAGGGCCTGCCTGAGCACTCGGCGCGGTGATGAGCGCCTTGGAAGTCGGATCGTGGACAAAGGAAGAATTGCATTGTTGTGTGATTGTGATTGTAAATGCGTATGTGACTTGTGTGACTGATATAACTAATTTAGGTATTGGCCTTTAGAGTTATGATTGCGATTGTGGAATTGTATGCTGACTTTAGATAAATGATTTCAAAGCGTTCTACAGTTTCCATATTCTTTCTAGCTTGGTAGATTAGACGCTGACCCTTCGGGGAACATTTTTCAGTTCCAGATATGAATCAGGGAGCCGTGCAGGAACCGAGGTAAGATGGCGGGCCGGAGCGATAGAGAGCGCGTGTCATAGTGGGATTGGTTTTACTAGTTATTTATAATAGTTTAGAATGTTGATTTTAATATTTGTTTAGACGTAGTTGGTATTGAGTTTCGTTTATTATAATTTTGTTCGAATAGTTCAATTTCAGTAGGCGTAGTGACGTATTTGAATATTTATAATTTTCGGGGATTCATGTACGATTACGTTTTCTAGGTTTTATTAAATAAAGGTTGGATGTTTTATTATGTTTTCTCTTCGTGCCCGAGTTGTAAGGTCCTACAGTGTAGTTGTCAACCTAAATAATAGTACCTTGTAAGGTCTATTCCCTAGTAGCGCCTCGTCGAAAGACGGGGTGTTACAACGAAGACATACTTGAATCTGCCTTGGCTTTCAACTTCGAGGCATGTGTACGTGCCTTGGTTTGTTCTTTTGATCATGTGACAATATGATGGGAGCATCTCATAGTTTTCTTCCGGTGATCCTCTTATCAGCACTTGTGCCCATTGTTGTGCCTTCCAAGCTTTCCAGTAGCTAATATTTTGCAAGTAATCATTTCTCATGTCATTCATGATCATACTTGGGTCTGGTCCCTTGTTAACACCATCAAACCTATGATGTCAACGATGTATTTTCAGGAGGTGACAGAGATGACAGCGATGACAGTGATTACAAAATAGAAACATACCTTATTTTTATTTTCTGTGCAATAATTTGATATGGTGGTTGCATATGCCTTGAACATCTCACTTCGAATGGGCATGTATGGTTTTCATTGAATTTCTTCACCTCAAAATAACTCAAGCCCTTCAGTTTAGATGCCACCAATTGCCATTCACATTCTTTATGTACACATTTCAGCGAGTAGTAATCTTTCCTTGATCTGTGCACTTTGAAACCATAGCTCTCCTTTATTGCTTGGTTATATATTGCATTCTTTAGATCTTCTTTTGTTACAAATAGTTGCCCTACTTGAACAAACTGATTATCTGGTGGATGATCAACTTCTTCATCATCATCATCAGATATCATTTCTAGTGGTTGGTAGTTGTTGTTTACACTTGATGACAGTTGCATATTCTCAGTTGCAAGCTCTTTTCCCTTCGATGACAGTTGCATATTCTCAGTTGCAAGCTCTTTTCTTTTCCTTCTTCCATTTATTGTAACATAGATAGGCAAACCCCAAGCAACTTGAGGTGTATTGCTAATCTGGTAGAATGATTTGAGATCTTCATATGTCTCAATTGTGAAAGGACTTGTCACCTTTTTTGTTGGATGTAGGTGTGATAGGTTGATTTCTGCTGGTTGTGAGTTCATTGCAAACCTTGTCACAATCTTATTCTTTAGATCGTCTAGTGTTACATCCTCCTCCAACAGAAATGCTTTCGAATTTACATCATCACCAATATAAAGACATTCACCATTGTTTGTCTTCCATCCTCCACCAACATAGACAGTTAGAACCTTGATATCCATTTGCTGTCATCATTTGTAATCAACAAACGCCAATTAGAGACATCAACTAACATCTATCATCAAAAAATATATCATCAAATAGCATGAACAATGTCATCAACTAACATCATCATCTAAACATGAAATATGTCATCAAATAACATGAACACTGTCATCATGAACGACTGTCATCACTAACATCTATCATCAAAACAATGTCATGATGAACCACTGTCATCACTAACATCTATCATCAGAAATTTGACATCATCTAACATCGACAATGGCATGAACTAACATGAACACTGTCATCACAAAGACTGTTATCAACTAAACTTCACCACTGTTATCACAAACACTGTCATCAAATTGACTGTAATTATGAACAGTGTCATCAAATTGGAGATTTTTCAAAAAAAAATCGTTTTATTGAATTGTCATCCCATAAACATGATGATGACAGTTTTTCCATGGCAGATCTAACATCAAAATTGAAACTTTGTTACGTATGTAGATTATATCTCGTGAAATATGATGACAGTGTCTGGGAAACTTGCCTCGTTGTAGATGACGAAAAACGATTGCTAGCGATTGCCTTGTAGGTAAAACGATTGCTAGCGACGAAAAACGACTAGTAATCGGTCGTGAATCGTGATGACACCTGGAATGAATTCGACGAGCTTTCAATGGAGAAATTTGCGCGAAACTTTTGATGACAGGAATCGAACGCGAAAACGAAGGCCAATGCGTTCGTGATGACAACTGGAATGGAATCGACTGATTTCAATCGCGAAAGCGATGACAATAGGATCGCGAAAGCTATGAGAAGCTAGCGTGACGAAGGAAGAGATCGAGTTTCGCGGAATATGGGTGCGCGCGAGCCGTTTTGCTATTTACCTAATTTTCCCAATTCTCCTAATATCCACCTAATTAGCCTCCTAATTTTTGCTATATACTTAATTCGTCCTATATTTTTTAAGTGTAATAATTTCTCTATCCATTTCTCAAAATATAATTAAATATTTTTAAATTTAGGAAACTTTCCAAAAATATTAGAGAATGTATTAAATGTATATTAGTTGTACCCGCCGTGCGGTTCGATATTTTATAGATATTAAATACAAATACAATATAAAAATTATTGTAAGTAATTTATTGTTTGTACAATGTACAATTTTTTTATTTTTGGAATAAAATGAAACAAATTAAATATAAATTATTAAGTTTAATGATGAGAATAAAATAGATTATTAAGGTAAAATAATGTATATTTCTCCTTTTCCTTGATGATATTTCATAGATATTTAATTAAAAAAGATAACATATAAATAAATAAAAATTTATATATTATAATATGGAAGAGATAATATTTACATAAAATAATTAAATTAATAAATAAGACACAATAAAATATGAAAGATAAAGATAAAGAAAATTTATTTATAGAAAATAATTTATTTTCATTTAGAGATTATCAAATATTTCAATATATCTATGAAGTATTATATTACCTATTTTTATTATTTTTAACATTACAAGTATTTATCATTAATTTTTTTTATTATAAAACAAATATATATCTTTATAAATAAATTCGTGAAAAGATATTATGTTAAACGAAAAAAATTTGTATAAAGAAGTTTTCAAAAGATATAGTTATACTAATAGATATTTATTTGATGTTAAATATAGATTTAAATAATTAAGGAAGAATTTAATTTGAAAATGTTAAAATATTAAGAATAAAAATTAATTTTATAAAGATGAGGTGAGACTAGAATGAAGAGAGGTATAGCTTTAATATATAGTTATAGATTTGAGTCTTCTTCCAATTGGTTAAATTAGATTTTATAACATTATATAAGTATAAATAATATTAATATAAATATGATTCTTCAAAACAGAGAATTTGTTGGAGTTATGGTATAAAAAATTTGAAAAATATGAGATTATGTTCTCAATTTTGAAAAAAAATAACCATTTTCTCTTTCCTCCACCTTATTATGATATTATCAATCATTACTATATACTAAAGCGGAGGATAAACAATTATTAAATAACACATGCCACGTTTAGATTGGACCACACCACTCTTTTTTTTTTAAAAATCAATATGATTGGTTGAAATTTAATTGAGTATTTTTTTATTGGTTAAAAAATATTTGTAGACCTGACATATAATAAAATTATTATTTATATCCATGTGAAATATTCTATAAGATTTGGATTTGGCAATTTTTGACAAAATAACCATTAAATAAAAAATATTCAATTCTACAAATTTTTTATTTTCCAAAAGAATATAAAAAATATTTCACAATATTTAAAAATATTAGCATATAAATCAAATTTTTTTAAAGATATGCATAAAATTAATATAGAAAAAATCAACATATAAATAGATCAAGTTACTATAATATAAAAAAAAAATCCGGTTGGTACCCTCGAGTTTTTGGTTTTTCCGAGTGGTGCCCTGAAAAAACTTATTTCGAATGGTACCTCGGAACTTTTGCAAAAGTCCGGCTGGTGGCCCTTACTTGTAAATGTTCGTTAGTTTACAGCTAAATTAGTATGTTTTCTGATGAAAAAAAATATTTTTGTATTTAATTAAATTAAATACAATTATAATTTAATAACAATGAAAATAAATCATATAAAAACATTAAAATAAATTTTATTATATATATATTTGTCAAGTAGATTTTATGTTGTATAATTCAAAGTTTTTAAGTTAAAACCAAAAATATGAGTTTAGGGTCAAATGAAACAAACTCTTATCGTGAAAAATGAAACGAATGCACTTTTTCTAGTTCGTAGTGCACTTTTCCTACTTCAGAGTGCACTTTTTTGCATTTGCACTTTTCGTACTTTGTAGTGCACTTTTCATATTTTTTGTAGTACCCTTTTCATATTGCACTTTTTGTATTTTGTAATGTATTTTTCGTACTTTGTAGTTCACTTTTCATTTTTCATGTAGATTTTATATATATTAAAATAAATATATTTTAAGATTAACATTTTCCATGTAGATTTTATATAGTAATGAAGAAATTTTTTGAAAAATTGATGGAAATTAAAATTTTAATGTAACTTGAGAGCACTATAATAAAAGTTCTATTAATTTTTTTTTTAAATTCAAAATTATTACATAAAACCTACATGAAAATTTATAGTTACTAGTTAGTTGTCTCGTGTGTTGCACGAGGTCCATTTTAGGTGAATCAAAAGGTTGTATTGACAGTGGATTAAGAATAGTACTATTATGACACTAAATAGCAAGTTTACTGCAGAAAAAATCTGGACGGTGCTTGACCCGTAATGGCCAAGCAGTATGCCAATCACATAACATGATTCAATTCACGCTTGCATACACAATTTACAAAGGATGGCATGCATACACATAATTTACAAAAGATGTATGTTCTAAGAAATGCTGCAATAAAAGTTAAAGTTGAGATGAAAAGGAAGATGAAAGCACATTCATGGTTCTTCCTAAACAAAAATAAAGAATCAGCAATCATCCTCAAAAGAAGACAGAGAATGTGGCTTTGTTTGCCTGTACAACCACGCTTGTTCTTCCAATGAGTACTTAAAAGAAGGCTGTGAACGTGGGTTTGCAATTACCCTATTTGGAAGCAATCCTCCAAGTTTGACATCTTAAACTCTTTTGATGCCATGTTTCCAATCAAGTGAGGAAGATATTCATTCCTTTTCAGCTCTACTTTCTGCAGACAAAGATAAATGAAAGTAAAAGGTTGACTTTATGTAGATAATAGTGTATGTAATCAATGCTTTGATATGTAAAGATTACTTCGTCACTCATGCATCAAAGTATATCAGACATAGCATAAAATCATGAAAGCTACAACCCTAAAATCACAAAATTAAAGGCCAAATGGCCAAAGCCTAAAGCCCAAATAGAAAACAAGGAAAAATAAAACGCAAACAAGACCAATCTCTAGCTTCTATTGATCTGTTCCAAAGTAAATTATAACTACTAACATTAAGTGTGCTACTTCATATACAGTAGAACTTCTATAAATTAATAGTGTTGGGATTATAATATTTTATTATTTTATAGAGATATTAATTAACTGATAAATTAATATTTATTAATTTAAAGATATTTTTTTGTAATAAGAGCTTTCAAAATACACTATCATAGAAGATTTTATTGTAGGATTTGATAAGGATATGAGTTATGATAATCTGATCCATGTAAGCTTAATATTTTGGTTGCTATCAATCTTGCAGTCTTTACTTGGATAGTTAATGTTGAGCAAGAGGTAATAACAAATTGTCTTAGACACTGCAAAATTCGTCCATGAGATGAAGTCTCAAAATATTATAGTTGACATTGCAAAATTTGTTTTTAAAATAACGCTAGAAATGTTGGATTCAATAAGAAGAGTTAGAGATGAGAGCTTCAAATAGACCTAAGAAAAAACAAACAACACTACAATCATATTTCATTAGATTTTCTTAGTTATGACTATGTAACTTTACATAATTATTAATTTATGATATTAATGGGACCTTATATTTATATAGTGGTTTTTTGAAAATTTATTATCTTATTATCTTATCGAAATTTGTTAAATTTTACATTGGCCCAAGTCGGGACCGGAGAAAAATATTAATTTAGAGGGTTTATTAATTTACCGAGTATTAATTTAGGGAGGTTTAACTGTAATGACAACACAACCAAAGTAAACACAACACGGCTACACCTTAGCGACAAGACATTGGTTACATTGGATAGGTGATTGACAAAGTGAGGTTATTTATGAGCAGGCAACAGAGAGGCCGAGCTGAAATTCTTCATAGAACACAAAATAATAATTCATAGTAAAGAAACTACACTATTATCTAACGATTGTGGTGCTCCTAATCTCTATTTATTGTTAGAAGATTATTTACCTGATCCTAATCCACATTATATCCTAACGTTAACCCACATTATGCTTACATATAGTTACTGACCCAAGTACGTAACGCACCCAACACACTGTTTCTTAGCTAAAATACCTTGGACAACCTATTTTTACTGTTTAAACAAAACTTATACATGATTGCTAATTAATCCAGGTTCAGTTAATAAGCATATAGTATATATATATATAAGCTATTATCATCTAGCACTGCAGGATCCATTATTATGCATTTGGATTGAAAGCTAATCTTTGGTAACTACTTTTAGCTCTTAGTTTATCAGGTTTTACTTTCTAGGTGTTATGCAAATGGATCTTAACAAATTACAAGTACTTTAAACGTTAGTAATTAATCAATTTTTCCAGGTAATTACTTTAGCTACAGCTGATTAGAAGAACCTGAAACTATATAATTAATTAATTGGTGTCTGATAAATGTAGTTTAAGCTAGCTCCACTAGACCTGTCAAATGGGTCGGGCGGGTCGGGTTCGGATTCGGGTCAATCGTGTTCGGGTCAAAACGGGTCACGGGTCGTCGGGTCATAAAATTTCCGGGTTCATATGGACCGGGTTGTTACGGGTTTGGTACGGGTTCGGGTTGACCCAACGGGTCATGATCGTCAATTTTGTTAACCTTTATCTTTATATTTATTAAAATAATTAATATTATATAATATAAAATATTATTTAATTATAATAAAATAATAATTTTATACAAAATTTTTAATAAAATATTGAATTTTTAATTGAAATAATACTTTAGCGGGTTGGTCGGGTCAACACAACGGGTTGGTGACTCAACCCAGTTTTTTCCGGGTCGACCGGGTTCGGGTTAGTCTTGACCCATTGATTTTCGGGTCGGGTTTAAACCCAAAAAACTTTAAACGAGTCGGATTGGATCAAGTTTTGACAGGTCTAAGCTCCACAATAGTATAAATTCTGTTTTTGCATGTTTTGTTTTTGAGTATACAGAATCTGAAGCGCAAGACTCTGAGCTGTAGTGTGTCACAAATTCCATCCATCATTCCTGGATTATGAATGATTGCTTTTATATAATTCCTAGGAAATTAAAAGCTTGATGGTGAATTGTTAGGAGGAATTCAAGGGTTGTTTGGCTAAAGGCAAATTAAAGAGAAAATGAAGGCCAAGGATAACCTTTATTTATGTGAGTATTAATAATTTTTACCAATTCCCACTATGTGTACGAATTCCAAAATTCATATTTTTAAACTATACTCCCTCCGTTCGTAAAACATGTCTTTTTAATTTAATGCATACATATTAAGAAATTAATTTTTATCCAAATTACCCCTACATTTAGATAAATGTGCACTCTTAATCCACGCTAGAAAATTGTTAAAAGTAATTATTACACCTATAAAGTAGGGACAAATTTGGAAAAAAGTGAGAAAAAATGTTAAAAGGACATGTTTTATGAAAAATGTAAAATGAGCTAAAAAGACATGTTTTATGAAACGGAGGGAGTACCATTTAAGTAATAAGTTTATTTATGTATCATAATATAGGCAAATGCAACATTTTTACATGGGAATAAAATATAGTGGATACCTTAGGTAACTTAGATCGTGAATGTAGACAGATAAGAGCTCAGAACTGAGCAAAACTCTTGAGCTAATTGAACTTGGAGATCAAGCCACTCTGCTACATAAGAAAGTCAAAACACTTGTGTTGGATCGGAACCAGTTAGCTTAGAGCTTGGGAACTGGCTGTTAAGCTGTTCCCAAGGCAGCGGAAGAAACTATCGCAAGTATTAGAAAGACAGAATGAACACAGTTCCCTTATAGAGGAACCCCACTACAACCAACTAGTTGTATGGGTAAACCTCTACCTCCGCTTGGAGGATTTTGAATGACTTACTTATATTATTGATTTGTTCCTTAGTTACAAACAGCCAGATTCAAACTTCTCTGTTCCTACGAGTTCTACCTAACTCTAGCAACACTAATGAATCTTCTCAACTGAGTTCCTAAGCAAACAACAATCACTAAATAAGTAACTCAAACCTTACACCAAATCGCAGTTCCCTTGCTCCTGGGAACTTGGCTTCACCGTCGTCGAGATCAGACACTCGCCGTCGGGGACTTCTCTTCTTGTTTCTCTTTCTCTGTTGTGGGTATTTGTGAGTTCTGGGAGAAGTACACAATCCGAGTACTATTCATTTGGCTTTATACTCGAGTGCACTTGGGCTTCAGTCGCATCTTTCATTTGTGTCCGAAATTCCCTTTGCTTGATGCTCAAGTCGTACTTTCTTCACATGTGACTTCAATTTGAACTAGGTCAACTTCTTGAAATGATCGGACCGTTGGATCAATCGTGACAGTCTGCTCCTCAGACTGTGCCTTCATCCTGTCCAAGACAGGATCCCGTGATATGCGTTGATCGGTCCTTGTCCTCACATGTGAGTTCCCATGTCGTGGGAACTGTCCTCTTCAGAGTTCCTTTGGTAGAAACTCTTCATCGTGTAAACCTGTGTTCTCTGGTCATTCCTGGGAGTTCCCATTTCATGGGAACTTACATCTTTAGAGTTCCCTTGATGAGAACTCTTCATTGTGTGCTTCTGTGATCTTTGGTCATTCATGGAAGTTCTTTGCTCAACCTGTGTTCCTTGGAAATACTTGATCAAAGCACATTAGTTCCCTTATAGCGTTTGTCATTATCAAAACTCGGAGAACTGTATCGTTGTTTCGATGTTTAGAACCAGAGGTCCCAACATCGTTCCAATAATTTCCCCCTTTTTGATGATGACAAACCTATCACAAAAATTAGCAAGTATTTCAAAGCATGATATGCAGATGAGCTGTTGAAGTCGCCCCAGCTCTTGGTGGGCAGTTCTTGGAGGCCCTGGACGGGGACCTGTAGTTGAAGGCGGATTGTGGATGTGGTGAAGATGAAGTCATCGCCTTCGAGGGAGAGAGTTCCTTTGGTGCCGTTGTCGTGGACCACAAAATGGTTGTAGAATCGGCGCACCTGAGAGGGATCGATACTCACGGCCTCACTACACATGTGTTCCCATCCTTGGGCCTTGATCAGGTCCCATAGTTGCCCTAGCCCTTCATCGGTGAGCTGTTTTTCTGAGAGGATGAGAGGGGGAAGGAGCTTGCGATTCTCAGAGATGTGAAATTTCTTGGGCACAGTTCCTTTCCCTTTCTTCTTGGAGTTCCCCCTAGAGACCGTAGTCTTTCCTTTTTGCTGAGGGGGGTCAGCCACTTCGATCATGAGTGGTCGAATCCTTTCCTCTGGGACCTCTGCCGACACCACCATTTGGTGTCCGGGAGTTGGGATGCCGGCAAGTTCTGTGGCCTCCTCGTATTCTTCAGTGTCGTCACTGGAGGTCCCTTCATCGTCGGAGGAGGTCAGCCCGGTTTCCTCCTCGTCATCTTCGTGGTGACGAGAGCTTGTCCCAGCTTTAGAAGGCAAGGTTGGGACCTCCTTTTCTTGGGCCTGTATTTCTGGGGCCACAGTGTCTTGGGCCTCGGTCCCTTGCTCAGACGGAGGCACAGGTAGGACGCCTCGGAATTCTTCCTCGAGGGCTCGGAGTCGGGCTTCTTCTTCCTCAGTTCCCATCACGATGGGTGCTTTGGCCTTCTGGCGAGCAAGGACTCCGATGGGGAGATTATCCTCGTCGGAGTCGAGGTCTATGGTTTTCTGGGCCGAAGGAGGTGGGGAAGGGAGTTGTATTGTGGTGGGAGAAGAGGGAGGGAGAGGAGAATTTTGTGGAGTTGGGACCTTGGGAGTGGAAGGAGGAGGAGGAGGAGTTCGAGCCTTGGGACTGGAGGTCCCAGAGGCAGATTTTGAAGTGGTGGGGGATTTGGGAATGGGTGAAGTGGGTGGGGGAACTCTGGGGGAGGAGGATGGAGGAATCTTCTTTGGAGAAGATGGAGGAGGGTTAGCAGTTCCCTCAACTATGGGAATAGGGGAGGTAGAGATTATTGTGGAGTCCCTGGGACCAGAGGTCTCAGAGATTGGTTTGGGACGAGGGCGAAAGAGCTTCGCGACCTCGGATGGGTCAACGACAGCATAGGCGTCGGGTTTGGATAGATTAAGGACTTCCTCCATGTTGAGGGGGGATTTCTTCTTTGGCATGGGAAGAGAGGGGATGAAGAAGTGGAGATTTGTGAGTGTTTGCGTTTGGAAGATTTGTGTTTGGATTTTGAGGAGTGATGTTTGGATTTGGATTGTTTGGGTCTCTCATGTTTGGAAGGGGGTTCGGATCCGAAACTGTCGACGATGACAATCTCGGAGGAAGAGGGAGGTGGAAGAGTGGAGTTCGGCGGCGTTGGAGGTTGCGCCGCCGAAGGAGGAGGAAGAAAGGGACTTACATAATTGTAAAGTCCCTCGATGAGGACATCGCGAAGAGATTCATTTTGCTCCTTCTCGATGTCATCCATCATGGAGAGGAAAAGGGCTTTAGGATTGTTTTGAATCCAAGCCTTCATCTCGGCATAAGTATGGGCTGGAGCCATTGAGGAATTTCTGGGGAAGGCAAGGAGTTTGGAGGTTTGCTTGAAATGGGTGAAAGGGAAGTTGCAGAAAGAGAAGGGTTGCAGAGGAGAATGGGAGAGATGAGCCCAAAAATGTCAATTTGGGGTTATGAAGGGAGAGAGAAGGCGAGGGGTAGAAAGGGAAGTTGGAATCCTCGATAACCGTTGGCCAATGAAATCGGAGGGGCGTTTCAACTTCCTTAGCATGTCGCTGACACGTGTCAATTTGAATACTTGGCCCAGAATGCTTCAGAGCCTGACACATTTCCCATTTTCCGAAGCGACGTTGCATTTTGCAGATCTAGCTGTGTTCCCCTGTGTGTACGCACCAGTTCCCATGATCTTTTTGAAAGGTCATATTGAGTGGAGAGGTTTAGGAAACTCACACTCAATGTTCTTTGTGAGGCTAGGGAACTCAAAAGAGAACCAGACAATTGCAACTCGATAAAGGAATAAAGAGGTTGTCTCATGAGAAGCGTTTGTTTGGACCTTAACTTAGGGTAGGTTTTATGATCAACCGTCATAGTGGCTTGTATAGAGGGTTAAAGGGAACTCTGGTTGATCATTTTGGGCCAAAAGAAATAATGTTCCTCTATACATATCAGGCTCTAGACTAGTAATATGGCAAAATGAAAGCAATGAGTCCTACAGTTCCCTATCATGCATTTCGAGTTAGACTAATCAAGCATTGAGGGAGAGACAAACAGGGACTTGTTTAGTTTAGAGTTATCATCCCTAGAAGCATTTGAAAACGCTGGTAGGGACGTCTGTCTAAGGCTTTGGTGAGAATGTCCGTAATTTGCTCTTCCGTTCTACAGTGTTGCATAGAGATGTGCCCATTTTCAACATTGTCACGTAGAAAATGATGCCTAATGTCTATGTGCTTAGTCCTAGAATGATGCATAGGATTTTTAGAGATGTTAATGGCACTAGTGTTATCACAGAGTATAGGAACTGGGCCAAATAACATACCGTAATCCTGAAGTTGGGACTTGAGCCATAGTACTTGGGAACAGCATGATGCGGCAGCCACGTATTCTGCTTCAGCTGTGGAGAGTGCCACTGAATTTTGCTTCTTGGATCCCCATGAGACTAAGCATGACCCAAGGAACTGGGCCATTCCTGATGTGCTCTTTCTATCAACAAGGTGCCCGACAAAATCTGCATTTGTATAAGCAATGAGCTCAAGGGAACTGTTCCTTGGATACTAGAGGCACAAGTTGTAGTTCCCTTTGAGGTACCTGAAAATCCTCTTCACCTCTTTCAGGTGTGATTCTTTGGGGTTAGCTTGAAAACGTGCACATAAGCACACTGAGAACATAATGTCAGGCCTACTAGCAATTAAGTATAGGAGAGAGTCAATCATACCTCTGAAGTTCCTTTGATCGACACTTACACCTGTTTCATCGGCATTTAGCCTGGAGTTTGGTGAGATGGATTGTCGATGGGCCTTGAGTGGTCCATCCCATACTTGACTAGCATTTCTCTGATGTATTTCTGTTGATGAATCCTTGTTCCCTCCTTTGTTTGAGATATCTGGAGTCCTAGGAAGAACGTGAGTTCCCCTATGAGACTCATCTCAAACTCACTGCTCATGAGATCCTTAAACTTCTCTACAAGAGTTTCGTTAGTTGCTCCAAAAACAATGTCATCAACATAAACTTGAACAATCAAGATATCCTTAGACTCTTTCTTAAGGAAAAGAGTTTTGTCTATGGAACCTCGAAGGTATCCATGAGACAGAAGGAACTGAGCAAACCTGTCATACCATGCTCGAGGAGCTTGTTTGAGTCCGTAGAGGGCCCTCTCCAGGAAGTAGACGTGGTTGGGTAGCTTCTCATCTTCGAATCCTGGGGGTTGGGCTACGTATACTTCTTCTTTGAGGTGCCCATTTAGAAATGCCGTCTTCATATCCATCTGGTATAGCTTGAATCCTTTGTGGGCTGCATAGGCTATGAGAAGACGGATGGCCTCGATCCTTGCAACTGGTGCAAAGGTCTCGTCATAGTCGATCCCCTCTTCTTGTCTATAGCCTTGAGCAACCAAACGAGCCTTGTTCCTAGCTACGGCCCCAGTATCATCTAGCTTGTTCCGAAAGACCCATCGAGTTCCTATGATATTCTTGTTTTTGGGCCTAGGAACTAGCTTCCACACCTTGTTCCTCTCAAATTGGTGTAGTTCTTCTTGCATGGCTTGGATCCAGTCTGGGTCCTTTAGGGCTTTTTTGATGCTTTTTGGTTCCACTAGTGAGACAAAGGCATTAAAAGCACAAATATTATTGAGAGAGGAGCGAGTTATAACACCTTTGTCATATGGAGTGATGAAGTTGTCGATGGGGGTGATCTCTCTTTTGGTGGTAGTTTCTTGTTCGAATGTGTGAGACGTCAACCTGTTCCCTTGACTCTTCTTCATCTGTGTCTTGAGCCTCCTCTTCCTCAGGGGAACAGTTATGTTCAGCTTCTTCGCTGGGACTTTCGTCAGGATTCTCTTCGGGGTTCCCTCGTTGTTCCCCTTGAACACTGGATTCTGGTACATTTTTATTTTGGGGAACAAGAGAGTTCGAAGCATCTTGTCGTTCTTCTGTTGAGGAGGGAACTTCAAAGGAGCTTTGATCTGTGGAGTTTTGATCTCCTTCGTTGTTCCCTGATTGTGGGGCATTGTTCCCACTTAGATAGTCTTCATCTCTCTTTCTTGGTTCATCCTCGTCGTCGTCTTCTTCTTATCTGACCAGCTTGAACAGAGTTCCCTTTCCTTGGGCCTCTGTTCCCATCTTTACAGATTTCTCGTCGAAGATGACGTGGATGCTTTCCTCTATCTTCTTGGTCCTCTTGTTATAGACCTTGTACGCCTTACTATGGGAAAAGTATCCAAGGAATATCCCTTCATCGCTTCTAGGTTCAAATTTACCGAGGTTGTCCTTCCCATTGTTGTGAACGAAGCATTTGCATCCAAAGGTCCTCAGATGAGAGATGTTGGGCTTCCTTCCTTTGATCAGCTCGTAGGATGTCTTCTTGATCATGGGCCTCGTCATGGCTCAATTTAGGATGTATGTAGTTGTGGAGATGGCTTCAGCCCAGAAACTTGGAGGAACTCCACTTTCTAGCATCATGGTCCTTGCCATGTCTTCCAGAGTTCTGTTTTTCCTTTCTACCACACCGTTTTGTTGAGGAGTCCGAGGAGCTGAGAAATTGTGGGATACACCATTGTTGTCACAGTACCGTAGGAACTCTGGGTTCTTGAACTCAGTTCCGTGGTCAGATTTGAGTGACTTGAGCTTGATTCCCATGTTTACTTCCATCTTCTTGATTAGTCTCTCGAACTCTTTGAAGGTATCTGATTTTGATCTCAAGAAAAGTACCCATGTAAATCTCGAAAAGTCATCAATTAAGACATACATGTACCTTTTTCCTCCGTAGCTTTCAGTGTCCATGGGACCACAGAGATCCATGTGTATCAGTTCCAATGGTCTTGTAGTGCTAACCACCTTTTTGGGTTTGAACGAGCTCCTGGTCTGCTTCCCACGAACACATGCTTCGCACATCTTGACTCCTTCAAGATTGATTCGTGGGAGACCAATGACTAGATCCTGTAGATAAAGCTTCAAGATTTGATTAACACCTGCATGGCCCAGTCTCTTGTGCCAGAGTTCCGTTTCGTCAAGGGAACTTGCCAAGCACAGTTTCCTTGGTGGCTCAACTGTATCCACCACATAAATGTTGTTGGACCTTCTTCCTTTCAGGATGATTTTGTTAGTCTTCTTGTTGATCACAAGACACTCCCTTGAGTCAAAGGTGATGATGTTGTTCCCTTGATCACATATTTGAGAGACGCTCAAGAGATTGAATCCCAGGTCCTTTACCAAGTTAACGTTGCTGATTTTGATGGATTTGTTGAGCAATACTTCCCCTGTTCCTATGATTTCTCCTTTATTTTTGTTGCCAAAGGACACGTGAACTCCTTCGGCTTTTGGGTGGAGTGAGGTGAGGTTGTCTTTGTTTCTAGTCGTGTGGTTAGAACATCCACTGTCAATGACCCACATGCTGTTCCCCCTCACTGCCACCTACAAGAAAAGTTAGTTTTTGAGGACCCAAGCAAGATGACTCTTGCCTGGTCCCTTGCAAGGGAAGACAGTCTCAAATAGCACATAATCAGCAATGTTAATGTCCCGAGAGTACTTGTTATTGGCAGAGTTCCTATGGTTGTTTCTTTTAGTGGGAACTCTAGCAGACTTTTTGGTTTGTTGATTCTGCCTGTTCCAGTACTCGTGGTTTCTCTGGGCTTGGGCCTTAGCTTTGGGACAACTTTCCTTGTAGTGCCCATGAGCACCACAGTTCCAGCAAGTCTTATAGTATTCTCCTAGGTAGTACTTAGGATGGGGTCTCTGTATCATGTTCCTATCCATAGTTTCCTTGTTGTACACTCTAGACCTGTTTCCCTTAGCTATTTGAACATACAACTTGTGTCCAGTGTTCCCAGTGTAATAATCTACTTCTCCATTCACCCCACTCTCCAGAACACGGATTTTCTCTTCCAAGTGTGCATTTTTCTGTTTCTCACACTGAAGCTCTAGGGTCCTACACTCGTTTATCTCTTTTTCACTCAAAGGGAACTTCCCTTTTCTAGGGCTCTCTGACTCATACCCTATTCCGTGTCTGGCAGGGACAAACTTGGTTTGGGAACTAGAGGCTTCAGAGTTCCCTTTTGTATTACTCAGATTTTGTAGAAGGGTGTTTTCATCACTTTCTACGGTTTTAAGCTCATCCTCAAGTTCTACAATGTGAGACAAATAGGACCGAAGTTTTTCTAGAAGGGACACACAGTTGGGACATGACTCAAGACCAACTAGTTCAACATTGGTGTGTTCCGATTTTTCCAACTTCTTTTGCAATTTAATGTTGTCTTTAACAAGGCTTGAAAGAATTTTAATCAACTCAGGTTTTTCATAATTATTCAAGGAGGCAAGAACGGATTCAGTAGTTACCTCACTGGGTTGTTCCCCAGTGGTGTCTCCTATGGACATTGCGCACATGTCGGGTGATGCCCAAGATTCGGGATCTTCGTCTTCGTCATCGTCCCAGGTGGCGATGTAGGCCTTCTTCCCTTGCTTACGGTCGTCAGTTCCCAGTGGGCACTCCTTTGCGAAGTGTCCCTTTTTGTAGCACTTGTAGCATGTGACGTCCGAAAGATCCTTCTCAGCAGGTTTTCTTTGGGAACTCTGTCCTTTCTGTGAGTTCCCATTTCCCTTTTTGAAATTTCCCTTGTAGAAGGATCGAAGGGCCCTTGTTACGAGGACTAGTTCCTCATCCTCTTCTTCTTCAGATTCTTCATGTTGCTCTTGAACAGACTTGAGCACCTTTTCAAGTTTGAGGGCGATCCCTTGGTGTGCCTTCTTTTGCTCCCTGTCATCTATCTTTCTTTTCTCATGTCCCACCAGTTTTCCAAAGACCTGGTGAAGCATAAGAGTTCTGCTTTCAGGGTTCTCCTTGAACATCGTTTTTTCATTTGTCCACTCTCCAGTCAGCCCGTTGAAGAGTTGTTGAACCTTCATTTTATCAGTGATTTCCTCCTTAGTGATCCCAAGACCACCCATCTTAGTGCAAAGTCCCTCGAAGCGGGAAATTGAAGAACTCCCTCCTCGCATTCATCTGAAGATCTTCTCGGAGGTCTGAGTTCCCAATGTGCATTTGTTGGATAGCTTCCCACACTTCCTTCGTTGTGTCTAGATTTGCCACCCTATCACAGTCTTGCACAGTCATAGCGTTCTTGAGGTACTGTATGGCCTTGAAGTTGGCCTCCATGCACTTATACTCATTTGGCCCCCATTTGGAGAGGTCATTCTCAATAGCTGGATCGATTTTGAAGTTCCCTTTCTCTATAACGCACCAAGCTTGGTAGTCCTGGCTGCGCATCCAATTTTTCATGTCGCATTGCCAGACTTCGAATCTACCAGTGATGAGCCTTGGTGGCTTGCTGTTGTTGTGACCGACTTGGGTGAGTTCGTGAGCCATTTTGAAACCTGCGATGCTAACACAAATCTAGAGCAGCCTCGCTCTGATACCAATTGTTGGCTTAGAGCTTGGGAACTGGCTGTTAAGCTGTTCCCAAGGCAGCGGAAGAAACTATCGCAAGTATTAGAAAGACAGAATGAACACAGTTCCCTTATAGAGGAACCCCACTACAACCAACTAGTTGTATGGGTAAACCTCTACCTCCGCTTGGAGGATTTTGAATGACTTACTTATATTATTGATTTGTTCCTTAGTTACAAACAGCCAGATTCAAACTTCTCTGTTCCTACGAGTTCTACCTAACTCTAGCAACACTAATGAATCTTCTCAACTGAGTTCCTAAGCAAACAACAATCACTAAATAAGTAACTCAAACCTTACACCAAATCGCAGTTCCCTTGCTCCTGGGAACTTGGCTTCACCGTCGTCGAGATCAGACACTCGCCGTCGGGGACTTCTCTTCTTCTTTCTCTTTCTCTGTTGTGGGTATTTGTGAGTTCTGGGAGAAGTACACAATCCGAGTACTATTCATTTGGCTTTATACTCGAGTGCACTTGGGCTTCAGTCGCATCTTTCATTTGTGTCCGAAATTCCCTTTGCTTGATGCTCAAGTCGTACTTTCTTCACATGTGACTTCAATTTGAACTAGGTCAACTTCTTGAAATGATCGGACCGTTGGATCAATCGTGACAGTCTGCTCCTCAGACTGTGCCTTCATCCTGTCCAAGACAGGATCCCGTGATATGCGTTGATCGGTCCTTGTCCTCACATGTGAGTTCCCATGTCGTGGGAACTGTCCTCTTCAGAGTTCCTTTGGTAGAAACTCTTCATCGTGTAAACCTGTGTTCTCTGGTCATTCCTGGGAGTTCCCATTTCATGGGAACTTACATCTTTAGAGTTCCCTTGATGGGAACTCTTCATTGTGTGCTTCTGTGATCTTTGGTCATTCATGGAAGTTCTTTGCTCAACCTGTGTTCCTTGGAAATACTTGATCAAAGCACATTAGTTCCCTTATAGCGTTTGTCATTATCAAAACTCGGAGAACTGTATCGTTGTTCCGATGTTTAGAACCAGAGGTCCCAACATCGTTCCAACAACTTGTATTAAGAAAAGAAATATGAAATCCAAGCTCCTAAATAGGACATCAAAACCATTACAAACTACATTTTGTATCTTCCAATAAATCTCCCTGATTACTTTTAAGTAAACACCATTAAAAAAAGATTATATGCAGTTTATTGGGATAAGCCACAACCCCAAAAAATAAGCAATTGTAGCTGATCACTGAAGCATGTCAAAGAAGCACGTAGGATTATTTTTACAAGGTTTCTTCTCTAATTCATGGAAAAACCAGATGAAAGAGCTATAATACAAAATCTAACAAATTGAGATTTCCAAACTTGTTCACTCAAACAACTTAGTCAGCTGAAATGCTAAAAAGAACATGCAAAAAAAAAAGGGAAAAAAAAAGCAATATACAAACTCTGATATGCATTGTTTTACTCTTTAATTTTGCTTGATATATAGGATATTGGTGTTGGGTGGTTCTTGGGCTGTACATGATTTTACATTGGCTAATCTGTTTCTTCAATATGCAGTAGTTGTAGTTATGTTATCTTAGTATTAAATGACACCATTTCTCTGATCCCCCCTTATTCATGTACCGAACTCACCTAAAATTTGCACTTGACAATTAGAATCCTGTAATTAATAATCCTTTCATTTTCTCTATATGAAATTGTATAGTTTAGCAAGTATAAGAAAATAAGATTGATACGGACCCGGTGTGGATCGCGTATCGAACCCTTGTTGGTCAAGGGGGTTGAGCCTAATCCGGTGTGGACTCCCACTCGGGATAAACGTGGTTGGTTGCCACGGGGTTGAAGAACGATAAATTTAGAGATTTTAGGAAGATAATAAAAATAACTTTTCTAATTTTTGATTGATTATTGATGGAGAAATCTCCAATATATAAAGATGCATATCATAATATCCGGCATATCTTTCCCTAAAGGATGGAAAATAATATGGCAATATCTTGCCTAACATAAAAGATAGGATCATATAAAATATAATCTAAATATAATGATAATAAATTGTAGCGTATCAATTCTCCCCCGATGAGAATCGACTTGTCCTCAAGTCGGAAATCCGGGAAAGACTCAGGACTCGTATCAGTTGAGCATAATCCGCCGGGGTCGAAAACCCGATTACCCAAATGTAACCTAGCGTTACTCACTCGAACAACTCCAGCATAAGCATCGAACCTACTAATATGCATGTCTTCGAACACCTGTTGTGCAGCAAAACTTTCACAAATAATTATAGAATGTTGCATCAAAATCCTCAGCAGAGACACACCAGACCCTTTATCCTCATCAAGTACAACAATTCCTAGCGTCGGATTTGTCGGACTTCCACAAACAACTAAGCAAGGGGCAGCAGCAGGCGCGAGGCACGGAGCCGGGTCGGTAACGACCTTTGCCGGTTCGGTACCGAGGGAAGGGGTGGTGGCCGCGGGCGCGGGCTCGTCCACTTGAATCACCTCTTGAATCAGAGTGTCAATCTCACTTGATATGCTACTGATTCGATCATCAAAAAACAACTCAATTCGACAATATCTCGCATAGATGTATCGTCCATTGAAGCGATTGAACGCCTCAAGGGTTGAAGCACGACTTTGAAAACGGATACGTGAGTGGAATTCGGTTTTGTCATCCAGCGGTATTATATCTTCGATAGTTCCGACGCTTGAGAACATTTGCTCCAAGACGGCACGAGAAACCCGATAGAATTGGGCATGGATCTTTACATACAGAATAGTTTGGAGGAGTTCTCGGAGATCCCGCAGAGCAGCAACTTCCGAAACCCTTTCCTCGTTATTCATGGCATGAAGAGTTCTGGGATGAAAGCACCAATTGATACGAGCCCGGTGTGGACTGCGTATCGAACCCTTGTTGGTCAAGGGGGTTGAGCCTAATCCGGTGTGGATTCCGACTCGGGATAAACGTGGTTGGTTGTCACGGGGTTGAAGAACGATAAATTTAGAGATTTTAGGAAGATAATAAAAATAACTTTTCTAATTTCTGATTGATTATTGATGGAGAAATCTCCAATATATAAAAATGCATATCATAATATCCGGCATATCTTTCCCTAAAGGATAGAAAATAATATGACAATTGACTAACATAAAAGATAGGATCATATAAAATATAATCTAAATATAATGATAATAAATTTTAGCGTATCAAAGATCTTAGGTTTTAATCCCTTTACACAAGCTTAAAGTCATTACCCACATTAAGCAACTACCTAGGTACGGGCTACTGAGGGCCATACTTAGGGCAACAGCAGTTGGATTGATGATGTACAACGTCATAGTCAGCAACGAGAAAAGACGTAATCGATTTGAAATCCAGCGAAATTAGACCAATTAAGTGTTTGTTTGGTTGTCTATTAAAATTTTATGATTTCGAAAAATCCAGGAAGTAGTATCTAATATATGTGTTTGGTTAAATCATTTCCATGGATAAAACACAGGAAGTTAAATTCACATAATTTGCACTTCCTACATAATGGAGGAATTACAATTACCTAGGTGAGGGTGGGTAAGATCAAATTCCTCCATTTTTTTGTAAATATTTTTAATCTTTTTTATATTTAAATTGAAAACTTCCTATTTGCCCATGAATCAAACTCTAGATTTTAATAGATAAAGGTTATAATAGTAATAGTAAGTAATTTCACATGAATTTATACATTCAACCAAACAAAAGGTGTGATCTTAATTATTAGGAATTTAATTTCAACCAAACATATTTTTTAAATTCACATGATTTATAATATCCGGGAAATCAATTCCCATGAATTAAGTTCATATGAATTGTACTTTCTGTATTTAACCAAATGAGCACTAAGAGTAGATAATTGAAACCCTAAGTTACAATTTCAAATTTAAGCAACTGAGGTAATATAATTTCAGATCCATCCATATTAGACCAATTAAAAACAAGTACTTTAAACCCTAAGCTACAACTTGGAAATGAATCAGAAATGAATCATCAAGAGAAGGAGAAAATTAGGGGAGCACGATTACCAGAAAAGAGGTCGAACAACATGCATAAGTGACTCAAAAACGAAGACGCCTGATGCCGAGGAGGAAGAAGATGGCTGCAAATCCCGAGCAATGGCGAGAACGTGAAGAGAGAGAAGAGAGATAGGTTGTCGATGGTACTGAAATCAGTAAAAGGAAAAATACATACGGGAAAAAAAAAGAAAAGAAAAAAGAGGCAGAACAAAAGGGTAAAATTGAACGGTTAGATAAGACCCATAAATCAGATTTAATTAAACGGTCAGATAGTGTCAATGTTAAACGCTTACCAAAATTTTATAGTAGTATGGATATGGATATGGATATGGATATGGATATAGATATAATATATTTATTTTTAATGTAAATATTGTAAGAAAAATTAAACTTAAAATTTTAAATTATACAACATACCATCTAGTTGACATATATATAATATTTTTAATTTAATATTTTATATAAATATATAATTTTTAAGGCGATTTTGTAGTAATACACCAACTAAAAATATTTTTTAAATAAAGAAAAAATTCTATTTTTGATTTATGAGTTTTAAAAGAAATATGCACTTCTTGAATATCTCCAACCTCAATGGGATTTCTTTAGCATCTCCTCATTCCCCACCGTCGTCCAAATCTCTAGGGACGTCCAGGATCTTCGTAAACACATACAAATCTGACCAATTTTACCAAAATTAATTAAGTGGGTACCCATTTTTATTGGAAAAATGTCCACTCATCCCCTAAATGCAATTTTTTAGGAATTAAAGAATAAGGTAAATTAAATTTTTATGTTGAATTTTGTTTAATACGAAAATTGTCTAGAACCACAAGTTCACCATCAATCTCGGAGTCCAGCCACGGCAATCCGTATTTTCCCTCAAACGGAAACTAACAGAACATCAAGTTTAAACCAGATCATGCTACATTTACTTCTCAAATCTCTCAAACTATATTCACTATGATCCTGCAATCACAAATCTGTGTAAACGCGACATACAATTGGGTCAAGAGCTAAACCAGAACTTACTTTCAGCCTAATCCTTCTATAGGTGCTCAGAACATCAACAAATTGGTAGAAATACCAACCACAAAGGGCTCCGTCAACAAGACAACAATCGGGTCAAGAAGTAAAATATAACCCCCAATGCAATTGAAATCGGCAGTGCAGGCAATGCTCGCCGGCACACAGACAACAAAATTAGGGTACAACCAAGCCCAGAAATGATTGCAAGATAACAGGCATAAACAGTCATCAGATCATACAATGCAGCTCTACCAACAAGAACACTGTAGAAAACAAAATCACCAAGTCCAAGCTTAATACCTCTAGTTTGGCGACCTCATTGGAATCAGCTTCTCCAGCATCCTTGATCCCCATCATCTCTACGAGTGGAGATGAACCTTCCTCCACCACGATGATCTCAGACTCCGATCTCTCTTTCCCTGTTTCTCGAATTAGGCACCAATGGCGAAGTCTCCGCTCCGAAATCCTCCTCTCTCAGTCTGCTGTCCTCGATCTCGGCTTGAATCTGATTGTTGCTCAATGAGGAAGAAGGTAGGGCTTGGAGCTCAACAGAGTCGTTATCGAAAACGCCACCGACTAGAAACCCTAGATTACTCGATCTCCTCCCGCCGCCGCGGCCAGAATCGCCATGGGAGACGGTAGGGCGAGCTTCGTAGACCAAGGCGGGGAGATCGTCGTCCCTCGACTGCGACAACTCGACGAGGATCTTGAGCGGGCCGTCGGGGGCCAAGACGGCGACCAGATCGTAGAGAGCGAGCGCGACGAGGAGAGTCCAGGTCGTCCATTCCGGCAATTGAGTGAACCAGGCGGCGGTCACAATCCCTAGAACGACGGTGTAGGCCTGCGTGAGGACGATCGGGACGTCGGCGCCGGTGAAGACGGAAATCACGCCGACGATTGTGAAATTGAAGAGGGAGATGAAGCAGGTGAAGGCGTCGAAGGGGAGGGAGAAGTGCGAGATCAAGGAGAGGAAGATGGAGCCTCCCATGGTGGCGAGGATGAAGAAGGCAGAGAGTCGCATGTAGTGCTTGAGGAATCTGGTGAAGTTGTAGTAGTAGAGGACGACGAGGAGGAAGGTGACGGCGGCGATGAGGACGACGAAGACGTCGGCGTTGAGGAGAGCGCCTTTGAGCTTGTCGGCCATAGAATTTTTTCTTTATTTAAAAAAAAAATTATTAATGTTCCTTTTATAGCAAAGATGCCCACATGAGTATTCAAATGCTATTTCAGTATAACATGATCATTTTGAAAAAAACATTTTTAGTTGGTGTATTACTGCAAAATCGCCGTAATACAAGTTATTAATGTACTAGGCAGATATGACTATTTAAAAAGTTATTTCCGGGTATAGGCTGGCGGTGGAGGAGGTTCGGGTATATTTTTCAAAATTTATGTATAGTCGCTATCCGGATTAGCGTATATCTATGATATTGTTGCATATTAAAGCAGCGACTTTTTGGACTACGAAATTAAACCACCCCTCTCTTGAACACTTTTTATGTCATTTTACTTGTAATGGATGTTGTTTTGGTTCACTGCCTGTGCTTGATGCCTATTATTTATGTTACTTAATTTAAGGGTATAAGAGTTAATTAATATCTAATTTTGGGATTAGAGTTTAGGTTGAATATGAAACCATCTATAAATTGGTTGAAAATTTAGAGTTTTTTGTGGGAAACCACCCGTAAGATAGGCCATATTCCACTTAACCACCCGCCTAATAATAAATTACTGAAAATCACCCATATACAACCTTCCGTTACCCAAATACCACCCAGGCCATTTTTCCGTCCTCTCCCCCGTTAATTTTTGACAAGACAATTTTACTTTTCCTTTTTATTATATTTTAATTGAAAATTGGGGTTTTTAATTTTACTTTTTTCTCCCAAAATAAAATCAAGGAAATTTGGGATTTCCCATTTGCAGAATTAGGTCTTAGGGTTCAAAGGGAAAGGGCAAAATCAATTCAAATCCACCATTAACAACCCTTTTGAGCTCTCAAATAGCTCCTTTCTAGTTGATAATCCTCAAATTAGAAATCTGAATTCCCAACCCTTTTGGATCTAGTTGATAATCCTCAAATCTGATCCTCTCCATGAGCCACCATTAACGCCCCTTTTGTTCGGGAGTGTATGAAGAAGAGGGCGGCAAGGGAGATGCCAGGACAGAGATCGGAGGGCGGGGAGGAGACGGTGAAGAAGAGGGCGGTGAGAGAGACGTCGTCGACCCTCTCCATGAGCCGCTCAACGAGGTGAGACCCGACGAAGCCGGCGCCGCCGGTCACCAGTATCATCTTCCCTTTCTTCTTCAAACACAGTGGAATCCGACCCACCTACTCGTGCCCGAGCCCAGATCCTGATGCCGCCGGAATATGCAAGGTGTTTGGGAATTCAGATTTCTAATTATTTGTTTTAAATTGATTTGAACAGGAAACTGAGTTTCTAATTGATTTCCCTAAAAGAAAGCCTCCTTCTCCTCCCCCACCGCCAAAATTGTACAGAAGGAGCAAGAAGAACTAATCGAAGGGCCACGGAGGAACCCGAGTTCGACAGGAGGGCCGATTTGAAAGCGCAATCGAACTTTAAATCGGGGCCAAATTTTGGATCTAGAGTTCCTGTTATACCCCAGATTTTGGATCTAGTTCCTAATTTGGGGTTTTCTGAGTTGTGTAGCAGAGGGTTTTAGAGGAAGGGGGTCTTCAAATCTGATCTGATCCTTTTGGATTTCTAATTTGAGGATTTAGAGGAAGGGGGTCTTCAATTTTTGGATCTAGGGTTCCTGTTATATCCCAGATTTTGGATCTAGTTCCTAATTTGGAACATTAACAACCCTTTTCATTCCAATCGATTTCTTGTAATGAGTTGTATGAAAATGGAGAGGCTATTGGTGCATATACCCTTTGACTTTTTTTTATCTATTAAGGAACAAGAATGAAATAGGAAAATAAAAGAAATTTAAAAAAAAAAATCAAAAAACGCACTTTAACGGCTTACTAACGGAGAGATGTTCAAGGGTGGTTGATTTTTGACAGAATTGTTTTTATGGGTGGTTTTCAGTAATTTGTTATTAGGCGGGTGGTTAAGTGGAATATGGCCTATCTTACGGGTGGTTTCCGACAAAAAAACTCTTGAATTTAATACAAATTGATCATTGAGAATGACCTATATTTGATACAATCTTAAGATATGTCATGTGTTTTGCCCCCTTTTGAGTTTATAGGAGGATTGTAATTTTTTTCAAAAAAAACACGTTTAATGTTTTTTTTTTTTTAAGCAATCAGGCCTCCGGTGGGTTATTGTAGACGTCGGCAGTGGGTGTAGCTGATGGATTGGCGGTGTTGGATTAGGCGCGAGGTAGGAGATGAGTTGCTGACTCTTGATTGTTGAAGACTAGTTGAACGTGGAAGATGATGGAAGTTCAGGGTTTATAAAAAAAAATGAAAAATTGGGACAAAATTTTTCCCGAACCTCCAAAGCCAGCCTATCTGTGGAATTGTTTTTTGACCCAGCTCATTTTTGAAATAATCAGTTCTCCTGAGCGTATTTTGATAAAAGATTCTTAAATTTTAGAGCATCTCAGATGCCATCTGATCAGTTCAACAACATCCGTCCGACGACTTTCCTGGCGTCAATCTCCCCATCACAGAACACACTAGCGAAGATATCTCTGTATGTCCATCATTCTCTACTGCATCTTTATTTCTTCTTCCTCCTTTTGCTTCTGCATCTGTACTCCTGCAAATCAAAAAGCCCCATGTTCACAATTTACTCAAGAGAATTTGAGATACTGCTGTTTGTGAACAAATTTCATTTCATTTTATTTTATTTTGTCACAGTTTGTTAGGGGTTGTTTTGATGGTTAAATTAATTTCTTTGATTGTAGAAATAGAAATTTTAAATGTCTCATAGCCTCTCATTTTTCCCGAAATTTATGGACCTTCAATTGTTATTTGCCACAGTTTTGTTGAGGGTTGGTTTTGTATTCTTTCTTGACTAAAATGTTAAAAAGGAAAATGTTCAATTGTTCATCTCACTACAGCATCTAAATTCAGCATTGACCTCTGTATAGGAATCGACCGTGCCTTTCAAATTAATTGTAGTATATGTATATATATAGTGTATATATATATATATATGTCTAACTTTAAGATTAGAGGACCTTATTGATCTCCCCTCTTTGTAATTACACTAGGTTTGGACAAAACACATTCGAACCGTAGACAAAACCGAATCAAGTAAAAAAGAAATGGCGGAATCTGCTGTCAAATCAGCAGCTAACTGGGTAGGAAAGCTTCTGGTGGAGGAAGGGAAGTACTTGTGGGGCGTTGAAGACAAATTGGCTGAGTTACGGAATGAGCTGATTTGGATGCAATGCTTCTTGCGTGACGCCGAGACTCTCCAATATAATGACGAAATTGTTGCTCTATGGGTGCTTCAAATCAAAGAATATGTTTACAATGCTGAAGATACTGTTGACAAGTTTGTTATCAAAGTTGCATCTCTTAGGAGGCAGACAGACTGGAGGGACAAGCTCAAAAGGTGGTCTTGTATTGGCAGGGAACTCATAACTCTTCATCAAGTCGGGTCAGATATTGATTCTCTAAGACTTAAAATCTCCGCGCTGACCCCAAAACTGAAGACGTATGGTTTGAAGCCAGCATATGGCATGAAGACGTATCGAACCCAAGAAGCTTTGTCTGAGCAGACACAACAAAGACTGAGTTACCCCCACGTGGAGAAAAGGAATATTGTTGGCCTTGAGCAAGATACACAGGTGCTAGTGGGTGCGCTGCTGGAACCAAAAGCAACGCGGAGGATTGTTGCCATTTATGGAATGGGCGGATTAGGGAAGACAACCCTTGCAACAAAAGTTTATTATCATGATGCAATCCGGGAGCACTTTTCTGGTGGTTGTGCTTGGGCTTACATTTCTAAACAATTCCAATTTCAAAATGTTCTGCAAAATCTTCTGGCTGATCTCACCTCAAAGTCCACAGATATGTTCACTGGAAAACGTGATAATGACTTGATTGACGAGCTTCATGAATTTTTACTAAAAAACAAGTGTTTGGTGGTTCTGGATGATGTGTGGCAAACACTAGTTTGGGATCGCCTAAAACCTGCATTTCCTTTGGATAGAGAGGAATTTGATGGCAAGATATTGCTCACTACACGCAAAAAAGATGTAGCAGAGTATGCAGATCGCAAAGCACTGTCTAAGCCAGATCGTCTTGATGATAAAGCGGGTTGGGAATTGCTTAAACTTACCTTGGGATGGGTGGATGTGGAACACCAGGTTTTTGTGCACAACAAGGATCTAACTGAAGTTTGTGAGAGTAGTGGGTTGAAAAACGCAGAAACAAGCATTGGTACAAGTAATGGGGGAAAAACCATTGAAATAGAGATGGATAAGAGTAATGGGAGGGAAAAGGTTCAAATAAATGTCGCTGAAATACATATGCTTAGCAGTCTGCTGTCAGATATGTCTGGAAACGATGGTATGGCAATTTTTCCTTTAATATTAAGAATACTTACTATTTGGAATATTTTGTGTGATTTTGTAGCCTGGCCTGTTTATTCATCATCAAATGTTTGAGTGCATTGTGGACCTACGTATATTATCAACTTAATATACATATGAAATGACATATTTAGTTTATTTGAATATATTTGAAACTAAAAAATATCATTAAACCTAGAATCACAATAATGTTTGCAATATATCCAAGAGGTTAGATTATTTGGTGAAACATAATCATTCAGGTAGAGTGTACAACTATCCATATGTGCACTTATATTGAATTATATTTGTTTCCCACTGCAGTCGCCGAAGTGAGCAAACTAGGAATGGAAATGGTAAAGCACTGCAATGGTATCCCCTTGGCCATTGTTGTGCTTGGTGGAATCTTGAGAAACAAGGAAACTTTACAAGAGTGGAGTCTTGTTCGCAAAAATATCACTTCGTACTTGAGAAGGGGTAACGATCATGGGAGATCATACATGGAAGTACTAGTACTAAGTTACAATGATTTGCCATATCACTTAAAACCGTGCTTTCTTCATCTAGGGAACTTTCCGGAAGATTATGAAATACGGACAGAAAAATTATATAGGATGTGGGTGGCTAAAGGCCTCATCACATGGCCTCATGATAGAGTTTCAAGTACAGAATCTCTGGAGGACATTGCTAATGATTATCTAAGTGACTTGGCATTGGCTGGCATGGTTCAGATCATCAATAAGGGATCAGATGGAAGGATAAAGTCTATCAGAGTACACGATCTTATGAGAGATGTGTGTTTACAAAAAGGAGCAACAGAGAATTTTGTTAGTATAATTGATCACCGCCCTTATCCAGCTGAGCCACATATTCTTTCTTCCTCTCATCACGCGAGATTGCTTTGCATGGCTATTTATTTGGCTCAGGGTGTGAAGGACTATCTTCCACATTATTTAACCATGAAAGCTCACAAGTACCTCAGATCTCTCTTCTTGTTTTCAGGACAAGAAATTAATGAAGGACAGTTTCAATTGTGGATGAAACGTATTTGCAAAGACTTCCCATGGCTGCGGGTGTTGGACATTGAAGGACTCCGCCTCGAAGGAAAGTTGACAAGTGATGTCCAACTTTTGATACACTTGAGGTATTTAAGTTTGAAAGGAACAGATGTCTCAGAACTGCCATCATCCATTTGCAATTTAAGGTTTCTGCAGACACTTGATTTAAGAGTATCTGTTGTTGGTTCATCAGTCAAATCTGTCAAAATTCCTAACACTCTGTGGAAGTTGGGAAGTTTAAGGCATTTGTTTCTTCCTAAGAAATCCTATGAAATCAAGAACTCAAAACTTTTGTGGCTTCATACGTTAAGTTACTTGGAGTCACTAAAAAACTTAGAAGTTGACAAGTTCAGGGTTAAAGACCTGCAAAACCTTAGAAAACTGAAGAAGCTTTCCATCAAAGATGCGGTTTTTGAGCCGGAAAGCATAAGGATCATTGTTGAATCCCCTGCTTTCACATCCGGCAATCTCCGTAGCTGTTCACTTGGTGTTAAAGGAAGTGCAATTGATGATAAACCGGATATACTCTCAAGTTTCAATTGCCTCTATCAGCTGAAGTTGACGGACAAGATTTTGCGTTTGGAAGAGTGTGTTTTGCCCCAATCCTTGGAAGTAGTACACATGGAGGGTTGTGAAATTAAAAATAATCCTATGAGAATCTTGGGAATCCTTCGCCATCTTAGAGATCTCTCACTGGGTCACAACTCGTTTGTAGGGAAAGAGATGATTTGTGAAGTTGAAAGTTTCCCACAGCTCACAATGTTAAACCTTCAAGGGCTGGTGAGCTTAGAGAATTGGACAGTGAAGCAAAGATCCATGTCTAGACTGAAGAGGTTAATCATTGTGGATTGTGTCAACCTGAAGAGGATTCCTGAAGGTATGCCCCCACTTGTACAGATTACTTGTTCCCCATGCATTGATGGAATCGAAAAGTTTGGCACTTGCAGCTACTATAGAGCAACCTCCAATGTTGTTGATTATGAGGAAGTCTTTGTTGGGCGTGTCAATGATATTGAATTTTTGGTAAAATCTTTGGTGGGTGGTCCTACAAAACTTTTCTTGTTGGGAACAAGCGGTCTTGGCAAGGCAGCTGTTGCTAAGATGCTTTACCGTCAGCCAAAGATTAGGGAAAGGTTCAATGCTATTGCCTTGGCTCATTGTTCAAACAGATGGATTCACAGTCCTCCCAAACACTTCATACAGGGGCTTTTGAGGCAACTTGACCCACAAAAAGGCAGTAGTGATGGTTCATCTGAAATTTCCGATTGCATTTCTACACTTAAAGAAGTTTTGCAGGAGCGTAAATGCTTGCTAATCTTGAATGATTTGGCAGCTCCTCCGCAAGATCTTGATATGATCTTTGGGTCTAATATGGGAGACGGCAGTAAGGTATTGCTCACTATCGATAAGCTTACCACTAAGGATGCCAATGTAGTACACGATCTGAAGCCACAATCTGTAGATGAAAGCTTCGATTTATTCAAGTCAATACTTGGAAATAGTCTGAGTGGTACTGAAGGTATGTCCCATCTTACAATCTCATCACATTAATAACTTAGTAAAATTAGCATCCATGCAACCAAGCACCTTGTTCTTAGGCTGTAAATTTTCACTTTGTGTTATTATGTAAATATGGTGTACAATATGGAAGGTGGCATTATTGCTTAACAAATTCATTACTAAACTATATAAAGTATAAATACAAAACATTTGATAAGACATAATTTCAATTTGTATTGATCCTAGTATCTAGTTCATAGTCAGGCTTGAACCAATGCTTCACTTGCCTGTTCAGTGGGTATGTATTTTCTCTTTTCATTAATCCTTTGATTTATCTAGGAATCCAAACTTACGAGCTAAATCTTGTACGTCATTGTGTGTATAGGTGAAGAAAAGTTGAAGTTGGGGAAGAGCATGCTTCAATATTGTTTAGGTCAACTTCTACCAATCATAATGCTTGCAGGACTGTTGGGAATGAAAAAATCATTAATAGAGTGGCAAAACATCCAAAAGGATGTTGCCTTACGTGCGGAAAAGGTTCAAGGGCCTCAACTCATATATGAACTCAGTTATGATGATTTGCCACTCCAACTGAGAAGTTGTTACCTTTATCTGGCAATCTTCCCTCAAGGCACTGAAATATCCGCAAGAAAATTATACAGTATGTGGATTGCTGCAGGACTTGTTCGACTAAAAGACGAGGAAGAATCATCAAAAAAGAAAAAAGATGCTAAATTTGAGGAAGTAAAGTTGTTTGAGAATGTTGCAGAAAGCTACTTGAAGGAGCTGGTGCTACGAGGCATGGTCCAGGTGGGGAATAGGGGTCCCGGTAAAAGGATTTGCACGTGTCGCCTCCACATTGTGCTGCGAAGCCTGTGCTTAGAGAAGGCAAAAGAGGAAGGATTCTCCAATGTAATTGGGCAAACTGAGCCTTCAGCTTCGACATCATATGAAAGGTTAATCAGCCAGCATGAGATGCAAAGGGTGCCTGTAGCTAGGATGCTGTGCACGTATTGGCAAAGTTTGTGCTCGGGAGAGGCAAGAGATCAGCAACATGCTGCTACTGGGCAACATTCCCCTTTAGCTTCAGCATCTAATGAAAGGTTAATCACCAATCATCTGGCCGTTCACATGAATCAAGGTGATCACAGAGAGATTCTGCGTAACCTTGCATCTACGACTGACCAACTCAAGTCTCTCCTCTTCTTTCCCGTTGAAGAGGGTGAATGTGAATGGGAGCGGTTTATTGAAATAGTTTGCAATCGCTTTCCAATCCTCCAAGTGTTGGACCTTGAAGGAATGCGGATGGTAAGAGGGCCTATGTCGGTGGAGGTGGGGAAGCTGAGCCACCTGAGACAATTGAGCTTAAAAGGAACTTGCGTGAGTGAACTTCCCTCAACAATTCAACAATTGAGCAGCCTACAGATCCTTGATATGCGAGTCACGGAACCTCTCTTCATACCGAATGTGCTGTTCAGTTTTAAGCACCTGAGACATCTCCTCCTGCCCGATTCTATTGCTCCCAGGTCCCCTATGTTGTTGTTACATGGGTTGAAACACTTGCAGACATTGGCAAACTTGCACACGCTAAAAGTCGATTTGGATTGTGTGCCTGAGCTGAAAGCCCTTAGGAAGATCTCTATAAAGAGTATCCATCCAGGGACAGAATTGTTCGAGAAACTCAAACCCGTCAGCTCGCATATAGATCTGAGTTTCGATAGTGAGATTCTTAATGGCAACGCAACCATACTATCAACCTTTCAGGACTTACACAAGCTGACGATAAAGGGTAGGATTTCAGTCCCTTTAGATGCTGGAAGCTTTCCTCATGGCTTGAAGGAACTGAAGCTGAAGCACTCGGCACTTGGAGAAGAATCTATTCGTGTGTTGGAGGAGCTTCCTGATCTAACACACCTATTTTTCGAGCATGATTCTTTCATAGGGAAGAAGATGACCTTTTCTAGAGGAGGATTCTCTCGACTCACCCATCTGTCGTTTCGTTTGTTGAGCAACCTGGAGGAACTGGACATGACAGCAGCGGATCACTTGCGTTTTCTTCAGAGCTTTCAAGTCGCCGACTGTTGGCGGTTACAGAGGACTGAACGCAAGTTTTCAGCCGCTAAAACACATGCACGCCCGCTGGGCCACCATTCACTCATGAGGATCTTGAAAAAGAATTAATTAGATCAATAACAATGGTCTTTTTTCGCCAGTATTTGGTTTTATTTCTATTCAATACTCACATTTGTCTGCCTCCGCAGCTCCGTTACAGTACAAGATTTTGCCTGATCCCCTTGTACTATGCTCCCAAGTATACCAGATGTTTGATCTCAAATACAATGAACTATGTATGTGTTCGGAAATTCGACCCCTATACAAATTCACAAGAAAAAAAAATTGGAACAAATAAGTACACAGAACACAAAAGAATTTATCGACCCAGTCAGTTCGAAAGAGCCATATACTTTCACTAGAATTGATAGACTCATTCTTGATCTACACTGATCTAATCAACCTAACATAATCTCTCAATCTCTCTCTAGAATTTTCTCTTAGGCTTTTTCTCAATACAATCAGCACACAATTACAATAATAATCATAGATGAGTTTAAATAAAGAACAAAGGCCTTAAAGATATATAGAAGTGCAATCTTCCAAGAGACTTAGAATAGACACGGGCAATTACACGGTCTCGTCATGGCAAAGCGGGGCCGTGCTTTGCCCTCTCCATATCGCATTCTCCCTGTACGCTCTCAGGAGCCAGAACACGATCTCGGTGTCCACTAGTACGGACGTGCGCGTGTCACAAGACGAGGTTATGCGCATATTAATCTACCCATTTATAGTAAAAGTTGGTCGTGGCATTGCCAATAATCACATTCTTTCAATTAAAGTCTTTCAAGTCTGTCTTGGATCTTGAATTTTTCGAAGGGACTTGGTGCGACCCCAAGCCTTGCTTGTGTCGCACCGAGATACCAACCAGGAGAGTGTACCATGTGGATAGCTGCAGGATTTCACCCAAAAAGAGAATGAAGCTGAAGCAATTGAGTTGTTAGAAAATGTTGCAGAAAGTTACTTAAATGATCTGGCAATAAGAGGCATGGTTCAAGCAGGAAAAAGGGGGCCTACTGGAAAGATCAGCACATGCTGGGTCCAAGTCTTACTGCAAATTCTATGCTTAGCAAAGGCAAAATACAATTGGTGATCTTGAGCCTTCATCATCTTCCCCAAATGAAAAACTGATTACTCAGCATTTGGGTGTTCACTTGAAGAATCAAGATGGGGCAAAAATTCTTGAAAACATGAATGAAGCTACAGCTCACCAACTCAGATCTCTCCTATTCTTTCCAAAGATGAGTGACGTTGAGTACGGGGAATATAACTGGGACTGGTTTATTAAACTCTGTGTTAGCTTCCGATCCCTTTGTGTCTTGGATCTAGAAGGAATGTGGATGACCAAAGGAATGCTACCTGCAGAAGTTGGCAATCTAAGCCAGTTGAGATACTTGAGTTTAAGAGGAACTCAGGTGAGTGAACTTCCGCCAACAATTCAAAAACTAAGCAACCTGCAGATCCTTGATCTAAGAGTGATGGAAGTTCTTTATATTCCGAATGTGTTGTCCAGTTTCCAGCACTTGAGGCATCTTCATTTTCCTGATTCGATTGCTCCCAGGTCTCCCGTGTTGCAACTACATGGACTGGACCATTTGCGGACTTTAGGAAATTTGAGAACAGAAAAGGTTGATCTGGATTGCTTGATTGAGCTGAAAAGTTTGCGGAAGATCTCTGTAAGAAACATCCACTCAGAGAAAGAATTGGACGACAGATTAAAAACCATGGGCGCACGTATTGATATGATCATCGACAGTGACACTTTGAATGGAAATCCAAAGAGCTTGAAGAATTTGCACAGGGTGACAATAAAGGGGGAGATTTCAGTTGCACTAAATGTCGCAATGTTTCCTGAATACTTGAAGGAATTGACACTGAAGCTTCCAGATGGTACACTAAATTCTCATCCTGCAGCTAACAAGTACAGACTTTAATTGAACTTCCAGATGGTACACTAAATCAGTTCTTGAAGGAATTGACACCCAACAAGTACAGACCACAGAGGAGACCACGGAGGAGACTGCGATGAGTTTCACTTGGGTCAAATTAGGTTTTTTCTAAACTTGGATGTTTGATGGATGGTTATGTCTTTACCAAAACTGAATGTACTCAGTGTATCAGTTGGCAAGAAGTGTATATTACAGGCTCCCATGGCCTTGAGATAAATAAATTAATGCCAGGTACCATTAACGTACCAGACTACCAGATAATAAGACTGATTTATGCCCGTCTTCAGAATTTTAAGATGAATCTCTTCCAAAGTTCTAGTATTTGTACACTAAGCATTGGAAATTCTGCCTACTACTGCCTACTTCACATTCTATTGTCGGATACATACATGTCGGATTTCAATTAAATAAAGAACATTGAATCATCAAAGAACATTACACAGGATTCCACCAAATAACATGAATTTATATAAAATCTTGCTGCCGTTTTCAAATTTTTGCACAAGTAGAGTATCACCTTATGAACAGAGACAAGACAGGAGGGCTCAAACCCAGTTCCTTCACACATTCAAACCGTCATCACAAATCCAGTAAATTCAGAAGGCAGAGAAAAAGTGCACTCTTAAACATTCCCAAACACTAGCCATCCCGTCGCTGCAACTCTCCAGCAAGTACCAGAATTCAGAAGACTCACAATCTAGGAGGAAGCATCAGGAGCAGGTGAGGGGGCCGCCTTGAGGAGAGGCTGGAGTGCTTTGACGACGATGCTCATGTTGGGTCTGAACTCTGCCTCATACTGTACGCATAGCGCAGCCACTGCAGCCAACTGGTGCCACCATACAAAGTTTTAACCCGGGTCAGAAAAATCAGTCACAAGAGCAAAACTTACAAATAGATAGTTGGAGGAGAACAAGATGGAAAAGCATTGATTGATTTGTGGGCAAACCTTGGCAACTCCTTTAGCAGGATACTCCTTCAACTTGGGATCCACACATTGTTTGACTTTGTCCTCACTGAGTCTAGGTGTAGCCTGGTGAAAGTTGTGACACAAATTAGAATTTCAGGAAACCAAAGCAGGCATATCTATACAAGGACTGAGAATTTCTATGATGCAGCTGTTGCAAGATTAACAATTTGCAAAGATTAGGTGGCTTCTTACCCATGTCACAAGACTTTGTTGTCCACGTGGCATGGTATGATCAACAGGTTTGCGACCAGTCAAAAGCTCTAAAAGAACCACTCCAAAGCTATAGACATCACTTTTTTGAGTCAGTTGTCCTGTCATGGCATACCTGAAGTTTCAAGAGAGTATAGGATTAAGAACTAGTTAAACAGATGAGTTACTGTAGCAGATTGAGATACTACAGGGAAAAACAAAAAAAAACAAAGATTTAAAAGAAAATTACTCCGGTGCATGATAGCCAAAGGTTCCCAAGACACGAGTAGAATGTAGGCGAGCAGCCATATCAGGGGCTTGGTTCGAAACATTAAAATCTGCAATCTTGGCCTTGAAGTCCTCGAAAAGTAAAACGTTGCTAGAACGAATATCTCTATGTATGATCGAAGGCTGAATTTTTTCATGTAGATACTCCAATCCTCTAGCAGCCTCAACAGCAATACGTACTCTTTGCATCCAGTCAAGAACAGGACCTGGTTGTGCACCTTGAACACCTTTTCTGCCTGCAAACAACAACTTGCAAAGAGTCACAGCTAGAAGAAATAATTCAAGCCTTAGCAAACATCAAAATGACTCCTAAAATACCATGTAGGACATCGTGCAAGGATCCCATTGTAGCAAATTCATATGCTAAAACTCGAAGGTTTCCCTCTACACAATAGCCTTGAAGCTCGACAAAGTTCTCATGTTTCAAACTTGAGACCATGGCAACCTAAAAAAAACCATAAAAAATTCAACATAATGTCAAAGTGGAAGAAACAGGGGCTTTAAATTAAAACATTACTTAGGGTCAGTTCTTCTATTACATTATAAAGACATTTTTTTTAAAAACCTTGAAAATGGGTGAAAAGTAACTTGTTTTCACACATATCAAGAACTTTATAAATGAAAATGTCTTTATAATGTTAAAAAGCAAACCCTTAATTGTTTGTTACCTAGCTTCATGTTATCTAATTTCTGGTCAATGTGTTACCTAATTTTTGTAGCCTTATTTCAAGTTACCTAAGTTAAACCTATTTCCCGTTTTTTACTTAAATGAAAGGATATATTTCATTTTATCAATGTTGGAAAAAAAAAATCTCTATTGCATGTTGTGAACTTGTGATAAATGAAGAAAATGTTAATCGTACAATTTTATACTAGTAATTGCATATATTTCAAGACACTGAAAGACAAGTATAAAGGCTAGCTACTTTTTGAAGATCAACAGACCTGAGTCAGAAACTCAACACTGGACTCTGGTTCAGGTGCAACATCTAGCTTCTTAATGGCAACGACCTTCCCATCGTTCAAGGTTGCAAAGTACACCCTTCCATAGGATCCCTCGCCTATTAATGCTTTGGAGCCAAAATTGTCTGTTTTGTCTTGCAGTTCTTCAAGAGACAATGCAGGCACTTCAATAGTTGGCACCGGTTTCTGCACATCAGCTTTAACAGGTGGTGCAGCTACCTTTGAGGCTTTTTGACCCCCTACCCATGCAACAAAAACAGAATCAACTTAAGAAATGGTCAAAAAATAAGAAAGGGAGAGAACTTAGTCATCACTATGCGTTACTTCATAAACAAAATAAGATTCAGAAGTTGATCAAGAGGTTAACTTGAAGATAATTTTTTTTATTCATCAACAAAAACAGAATAGACTTAAGAAATGGTCAAAAAATAAGAAAGGGAACGAACTTAGTCATCGGTAATCGCTATGCATTACTTTATAAACAAAATAAGATTCAGAAGTTGACCAAGAGGTTAACTTGAAGATGATTTTTTTTTAAGAAAGTGGTCAAAGTAATATTAGAAAACCAATATAGATAAGTTGACCAAAAGGTCAACTTGATAAAAAAAAAAAAAACGGAAAGTGATCATAGTTATATATATGAAAACCATTAAAGAGAAGCTGACTGAAAGGTCAACTCGAAAGAAAAGGAAAGCATGACATAGTAGAAATGAGATGAAAAGGCAAAAATATTATATTTGCAATCTTAATGCAGTTAAAAAGCAATAGTCTATTATAAGCAATTATGATGCAACTTGGAGTAAAATTCTAGCTAAAGACATCAAATTTGGTATCCAATAATCATGCAAAACTATTACTTGAATAGTAGGACAGTATCATAGCTGAGCAATGATTGTCTACCAGCTCACATAATTATGATTAGCTGTCATAATTCATAATGAAAAATGTATAGTGCTATACAATACAAAGACACCAGGGAACTAAAAACTTTGAGCAGTATCCATGTAAGCAAAAACATATGCAAATTAATTTGGAGAAAATGCATAACGAGCAGAAGAAAGGGAGAGAGAGAGAGAGTACACAAAACTGGCCCCTTCCCATAATGAGTGGGCAATATTATAGGTCTGGGATGATGGGAACATTAAATTTTATTAATGAACATATATGAAAACAACTACATTTTCTTGCAGAAATGAATATCAACACTCACCACGACCCCCCAGATTAATTCATACATGAAGAGATCAAGTGTACACCAAAATAAAATTATTCAATAGTTCAACTCAAAAGAAAATTGTAATGATTTAACTGTTTAAAAGAATATACCTCAACCACATTATGCAAAAAATCAATATGAATTCAGTAGTTAAGAATTTCAAAATATAATACATTAACTACTAATACAGCAAAAAAGCATGGGAAGAAACAATAATATAAGCTCATTTTATCAAGTCAAAATTTGAGCATAGAATTACCATTGTTCTTGGGGCTTTTCAAGAGCTCGTCGTGTGGTAGGTTTGACTCGTCTACTTGGCAACTGCAACACAACCACCTACGCATCCTGGATGGCCTCCTTGAGTTCAGATCGTCTCCGCTGTTCTCTGAATCCAGGGGCACGAAGTGGCCAGTAGGCCGCAAATGTGCCTGCAGGATCACAAGTAAAAAGGCAAAAATTTTAGGGATCTGGAAAACAAATTTCCATGGATATGGCGACGAGTGTTGAACTATACAGAAAGGCAAAAGAACCACAAAAGATTTTGATTGTATGAAATGGAAATTCCTTCCTAATTCAATGAAAGATTATACAGTTGGCATAAGCAATGACAAATCCAACAATTTTGAGATATAAACTACTCGTGACAAACTTATCAGCAATTGGAAAATGCAGTATCAAAAAAGAAGCAAAATTTATAAAATTCAGAGAAGCGTGCAGAGGAATCTCTCAATTCTCACCCTATAACCACGCTGAGGAAGAGAGTCGTCCATATGAAAAACAAGATTTGCAAAGCTCCAGTAAAGGAATTTGCAAACAGGTCTTCGTCAATTAATACTCCCCACTAACCAAAACACCTTTTTTTTCTCAACCAACCACGAATACACTCAAAAAGGAGCGCAAAGCTTTCAAATCCCCAATCCAATAAAAACCCTAAAACCCAAACGTAAAGGAAACGGCAAGATCCAATACAAACGAAACCAGAAACCTAAAGCACCCACCAATTCAACAGCTACAAGAAAGGAAACGGCAGACCCAACAAAGAAAAAAGGCGAATATAATAAGGCAAAAGAGAGAAGGCCGGACGAAAATCGATTATAAAAATCCAAGCGCCAGACAAAGTAAAAGCTGGAAATTAAAAAGCTGGGTTGTGACAGTGAAGATGAGTTGGACCCGATCGAAAAGTATGAAACAACAATCAATCAAAAGCAACAGAAAACAAGGAAGATGAGTGCCAAAAAAGTGGGGTTGGGGAAATTACCTGTAATGCGTAGGCGTCGAGGGGCTGGGAATTCGAAAAGAAGGCAAAATGAAAGAGAGGGAGAGAGACGGCAATTGAAGATCCGCAAGAAAATCGATTTTGGGGATTGAATTATTTTGGGGAGGTAGAGAGAGATTATGCAAAGTGTCAACAGCCACGAACAGATGAATCGCTAAAATTGGGAAAACGAAAGCTAAAAAAGGGGAAGATTTTTTTTGGAAATATTTCCAATATTTTATTAGTAGGAGTTGAAATGTTGAATACTTTGAATAGTTGAATTTGATCAAATTTGTTATAGGAGTGTAAACAAGGTAAGGAATACGTACGTGGTGGTCGGTTCCCCAATTGCGAGTTGCAAGCAAGGCGCCGGACGGCTTCTAGGTCGGTGGCTACTTTTAAGTTGGAACGTCACGTCTAATTAGGGCATGTTTGCCTTGGTATTGTTGTTAGTTGTTACCAAAGTTTTGCTTACAAAGTTCCTTTGAGCTAGCTAATAGAGCTCGATAGCCAAACCGAAATTTCAAACTGAACAGACCGAACTATACTAAATCGGTACATTTGGTTCGATTTTCAGTTTAGGAATCTCCTAAATTTCGGTTTAAGTTAAATTTTGGTTTGATTCGAATTTTCTAAATGATAATCATCTATCCACTTCAAAACGATAAAACTGAGACGGTTTGGTTCTGTTTTGAGTCGATGCTCAGTCATAGAGCTTGATAAAATAAGGAACCAAGCTTTGATAGTTGTTAAGGTTGATCTTGAAAAAGCATGTGATAGTATCATGGTGTTTCGTCAATGACACTTTGAAAGCAATAAGATTACTTGATAAAATAATTACTTTAAAAAATGAATGTAACACGACGACGTGTAAGATAAAAATGTTATTTTTTGGTCATAAAGGGGAGCTAGTGCTCGGTTTTATTCATAATAATAGAATAAGGATTACATATTGAGGAGTCTAATGTCCATTGGATGATTTTTGAAGAATTATTGAACAAACATTGGAGGACTCTTAAGCTCATTGGAGGATTTTTTTTTTTTAACGAACATGGGAGGATTATTGAACAAAGTAAAATTGTCTAAAATCGTCCTACTCTTATTTGCAAGCTAGACATAGTTTTGTTTGCCCCTCTATCCACCACCTTCAGTACTATAACCCATCCAGGCTCAGCAATCAATCGTCGACACGTAGCCACCTTAACATAGGAGTCGTTATTTGGTGTTGTAGACATAGAAAGACATCGAACAACATCCACTTCCACCTTTAATTGTTTAATTCTCTCGCAATTGTGATACTAGAACCCCCAAAGTTCCGCCTTGAAAGTTGAGCTACCAGCTCTCGGTCGTTGTGAGAGCCTTAAGAAACTAACTCGCGTGATTTCTAAAAACGCCCATGCTCTTACCAAATTCTCCCTTAGAAGAAAAGAGCCATCTAAATTTAGTTTCATCCAACCCGAGGGAGGTCTTCTCCACTAATTCCCCAGCTTAGTCGAGGTGCTTGTTATGTTCTATTTAATTTCAATAGTATTGTTCGCTTTCATGTATTCAAGTGCCTTCAGTTGGATAAAGTCATAACCTTACCTTGGGAATCTTAGAGGCATCCTCAAAGATTCTAACGCTCCTCCATTGCCGAAGCAACTATACACAAATTGCAAACATTGTTGGGCACTCACTATGTTGCCCAAGATTCCAAGCAATCAAGTAGAAATAAGGATAGATTGAGCACTAGTGGCCAACTTCACTGTGCAAGGACGTTTAATGGCTGGAAATGCCCCCTAGAGACCCATGAATACAAATGAATCGTTTAAACTAGGTGGTGCCAAGGTTGAAGTTGGAGGCATAATTAGGGACCTTGAGGATGTAACACCCCTATTTTACAACATTGGGTATTACCGCCAGTGACCTTGGACTTTACCGCCCAAAGTCACCCAAGGCTTTTAGAATGATATAGAACAATAATAGTGCGGAAATAAACATAAATCATAAAATAATAAAAAAAAGTGTATTGAATAAAATGAATTACATTAAGGCATTAAAATTCCAGTAAAAAAGAATGCAAGAGCCGGGACTTGAACCCGAGACCTCTTGCAACACACTCCACACACCCCTCTCTCAAATCCGCTAGACCAATTGCACTTTCTTATTCAAACACCCCATTCTTATTAGTTTATACCAATTAATCCTCTCCTTCTTCAAAATTGACATCAGACTAATGTCTGATTGAATTGACGTAGATGTGAAATGATCCAATGCATGTCCATGGAGCCCCCCTCTCTACTCCTTTGCCTTGCAAGACACCCTTTTGTTGCATCACCTTGCATCATCCATGAAGAAACACACCCTTACCCAATGATAGAACATCTCCTCCTCCTCCATTGGTCTTCCACCATTGGCATGGATTGCCAAGCTCCATAGCTTGCCTATATAAAGGGGTTCAAGCCTCCTTCTAACTCACATCATCCTCCATCTTCTTCTTCTTCTTGCAATTGCTCTCTAGTTCCAAAAAAATCAGCACAATCAAAGCCTTGTTCTTCCATTCAAAACACCACCAAACACTTTTTTCCCCCTTGGGTCCGCCAGCCGCCGCCCTGCCCCACCGGAGCACTGCCTGTCGACCGCCGCCCCCTCCTCGCGCCGCTGCCTGCCTCGCCGGAGCCTTGGTGGTCGCCGCCCCTGCTGCCGGTCCTTCCCCTGCCTCCTTCCTTGGTGTTCTGTAATACAGAAAGCAAGAGATTAGGGTATAATATTTTAACCCTTTTTATTTATAAATTCAATTAGTAAATGTTTATAAAAGTAGGTTGTTATATTAATTAAACAATTCAAATATGAAATTAATTTACAAGATTTAGTTGCTAAAAATATTATGATGAGATGCTATTAGTAGAAGAAGAAGAAGATTAAATAGATTTTAATGAGCTAAATAGATAGATCTCATAATAATTGATTAGCCTACAAGTTTTTTGTAATAACTGCGGTTTTTGAGGATATTTTTGAATTTTCTCGGATATCTTTTTAACGCTTAATCCAATATTTTCGTTGGAGATTAAATCCTAGAAAATTGTTGATGATATCCTAAAATCACAAAGAAATGATTTTATGGATCGGTGTGAATCCTAGGATTTTTCGGTGGAAAAAGAATATTTATTGGATAAGCCGTCTTTTTAATTATGTACCGGAAAGGATTTAAAATGCGAAACGGAAGCCTTAAAAATTGAAGGTAGCAAGATAAAATCATGAAAAATTGGTTTTATTGGTCTACATAATTTATGGGACGTTTTCCGTTTAGTGAGTTTTTCCACCCGAGGTACATAATTTTACCGCTTGAACGCGAGTCCCGTTCCGAGACGGGTTTTGTTTTAAACCGCCCCTCATATTCTTAGTTGGGAAGTAATGAATGAGATAAGTTAGGAGGGGGGGCCGTATTTTTCCATGACATATCTTCATCTGCCTCGTTATAGTCTACTTTCGTTTTTTTTAAAGAGAAAAACAGAGGTTGGGCGTGAAGGAGATCAACAACGGACTCGGGAGAGAGTTCACCGCCGGCCACACCTCCTTGGCTCATTCCACCTCCATCACCACCCTTCACCTCAACTTCTTCATCCTCCCTTTGATGCAGCTGTTAAGAGCCAGAACCAGAGCTGAATCAGGACAGGGCAACGACGGACTCGTTGCTGAATTCTTCACCGCCGGCGCTCATCTCCTCTGCCTTCTCTGCCCGCCGGCCACTTTTCCTTCACCTCTTCTTTTGCTGGGTCTTGTTGGGCTGCTGGTTTGAACCAAAAATCAGAGGGAGAGAGCGAAATCAGGTCGGAACGTTGGCTCGGGAGAAGAATTCAATCAGCGCCGGTCATCTTTCGCCTCACCGTTTGTGACGTCGCCGGCGATCGGTAACTTGTCCGACCACCACCCACAGCGAGGGCTGCCTCCGGACAACGCTCAGCCACCCTCGGGCTCGAGGATCGAGCCATGATCGAGCCACACGAGCCATGGGCTCGAGTGAAGGTATATACGATCGAAATTAATTAGCGGTTTGATTGCGGAGCCACCGTAAGGGCCTTTCGGTGCCGCTTTGCTAATTAAATTTATGGTTTTTATAATCTTGACATTGATACGGTTCTACAGGTTCGAACCGCTCGTGAAACGGACGTCCGGATCTTCCGTTATAGCGAAGACAAGTTTTGGTTACCGATTGGCAGGTAAAGGACTTCGGATAATTACTCAGGATTCGTTGTTAATCCGTTTGATCCGAGATTTGGAAATCTTTAAGAACTGTTGCTGATGAACAATTTTTATTTAGAAAATTGTTTCAAAAGTAAAGCGGATAATTAGTTATAATTCCGCCAAGATGGCTCCTTGAAGCATGATAACTAAGGATTTATTATATATCGATATTCGGAAATTAAATCGTTTATCGATTAGGAAGTTGTAGGAGTTGAGAATACAACTAAGAAGTGTTTCTGTGAGCTCGTTGTTGAGAAATCCTTTTGTTATATTTGTCAGAAGGATGATACAGATTACTGTTGGAATTGCTAAGGACGTCGAGCACGCCTTATAAGGCAAGTGGACGATTCTCTCTTGCGTTATTGTTATTAAATGAGGAATTGAATCTCATTTAATATTTGCGTTGGGAACAACTTGTATGATTAATAAAATATGATAGGTTGTTGTTTTGTTAGAAATAATGACCATATTGTTGTTTATTCAGTTTTGCGGTAGAACTGGATTTAGGTCCGTTATGGGTGACCTTGTATGTTGTCTCACGCTGAGACTTTGTTGTGATTAAAATAGTTCAGGGAGTGGTTCTATACCCTCTCTTTATAACAATATTACATTAGGAGGGGCCTAATCCTAATGGTGAGTCATGACTCTCTTCCCCTACTCTTCGTGTGAGAGGGTTGATAGGCACTCTAGCTAAGTGCAGGTTCAGCACGGTGTAGTGTAGACGACATGGTAATAGGCCTCTGTGATCTCTACCTCACCATATGCAAATGAAAGATCAAGAATAGCTTAAGTCTTATGATCTTGGTGTTGAGATGATTATGGATGAAACAGGCCCTCTAATCTCTACAACATCGGGACTCGTGCTATTCGGGTTGTTCAAGGATGAAATAAGCCCTCTGACCTCGGTAGCATTGTGTTCCTTCGGCAGTAGTTCGGGCCGATTAAAAGCCACCAACTTGTTGTGAAAAGTTTTGAAAGTAATATAAGATAAGTGCGTTAGGCACATTAATATACCTGAATGGTTCGTCCAGTCGGAAAGCCATTCTTACACCCGGTTATGAATGATTCTTAATCAAACTTTGATTAAGTCAATCTGATTAGTCGACGGAGGTTTTTTTTTAAATGTGATGTGATTAATATGAGTTCCCAACAATTGTTTATGCTTCTTAAAGAAACCACAAGCGGTGGTGTTCTCTCTCTTGATTATACGAGTCTTCTTCTTATTCTCTACAAGACTGCTAACTGTTGGATCAAATCCGAGTCTATTCGGATTTGGATGCCAATATGTTTAGTTACAACCATAAGAACCAAGTTAGATTCTCCGCTTGCTAGTCTATCATTAGACTAACCCGTCCATTTTCTTTTCTTTTATTTGGTCGGCTGGTGTCCACCGTTGTATACGATACATCAGGTTCTTCTTGGAAGTTAATTCAAGAGGCGGATTCAGAGGTTTGAAGTTCCAGAAGTTGAAGAAAGGTTTCCAAATGGCTATACTTGAGTGAAGATCATGATTGAACTACTTCAAAGTGAAGCTGAGTTTCAGAAATAAGAAATCAAGGAAGACTGGATGAAGATTTTTTTTTTAAATAGAAGGTTGTGCTATTTATTTAATCTTTTTGGATTAAGGTTTGTATAAGACCAATTGTATTTATTCCGCTGTAATGTTTGTTTTAGTTTGTTCAGTCAGTTTAAAGCCTTGGGTAGCTTCGGTTTAGTCTTAATCGAGGTTACTGACGGTAATACCTCCAGGGTAGGAAGGGGGTGTTACAGAAGTGGTATCAGAGCTAAAAGTTCCTAAGTCTTGCTTAAGACTTTCATCTTCTATATAGGATTATGGAGAATTCTATATTGGTGTTATCTTAGAACCATTTACAGAAAATGGTTAAGATTGGAGGTCAGACTCGTGAAAGAGATAGAAAGAGGAAAGGGAATTGGAGAACATGAGGTAATAAGTTTTGTCCTATGGTGGACATTTGATTCCCTGGAGATGGGAATGGATTCCGAGAAGGATCCAGAGCATGATTAGGTGAAGATTCCTGAAGTTGAACCGATTCTAGACCAAGTTCTCAATAAATTCCTATTCTCACTTGAGTCTGGAGAGTATGAATTTGGTGTACCCTTCTTGTTTCTTCCATATTAGGAAACTTCTTGTGAGATTTTGAAGTTAAGTATTGTACTTCATAAAGTTCATGATTCAAGTTAAGCTCGTATGATGGAAGATTTCAAGTTATGAATGTTGTCTTTAAAAAGGAATTTTAAAGTGAGTTTCTTTGACATTGAAGTCATAAGTGTAAGAGTTTCAAGAGTATATTCTTATAGGAATTTCTGAACTTTGAAATTCGAGTATCAAGAGAAGTTTGGAGTTGGGAACCTCTACTTCTCAATGTTGAGATTTGGAAAATCTTATGAGTCTTGAGTGATTCTTAAAAGATCAGTGTGGATCATGAAGGGATGTAAAAGAATCATGAATAGGAAAGGATTACCTTTGGAAACTTTCTTCAACAACTATGTTTGTGACTCTATGGTATAGAATCATGGATATTTTGTACTTTTCTTTGCCCAGTGGGAAGTTAAAGAGCTTTGAAGTGCTCAAGTGTTGGATCAACTGAATTGTTAAACTATTGGAAGATGCAGTTCAATTTTGAATCTGAGAGTATTCGAACTCGGATATTCATATATGTTGTTATCTTTTGAGTTAAGAGGATTGAGAATCCTGAATGGAATGGGAATTTCTTATGATTATAGTAAGAAAGAAAGGAAGAATGCTGGTTTAGTTCAAGTTGTGAACAAGTGGTTAATCATCAAGGTTGTTGTGAATAAGGTTGATCGGTCAAAATGGATTGAACAGGTGAAAGTTCATCAGTTTTGTGTTTATGTTCAATTAACTACTTGGCACAAGTGTTAATTGATTACATGAGTTGTTGATATCCAGATAACTAACTTATGTGACAACGTTATTGGAGTTTCGTTGTATGATACCCAACTCGGGATAATGATAAGAGACTTGAGGTCTACGATTGACTATTAATGGAATCAGTAGTAAGATGTTCTAAATTGCCAATGGTATTGGCTTATGTTTCTTCAAGGATGGAAATGATAAAGTTCAGTTTTGAGAAGATCAATCAAGGAATGATCTTAACATAGTTGCCTTTGATATTTTAATCGGTTGAGAGAAAAATATCAATCATTCAGTATTGTGGTCAATAAGGCTTAGCCCTTATCGCTGAAGGGAATGAAGTGTCACATTCGAGGGAAAATGTGGGGCTCAGAAGTGAATTGGAGTATCTTAGCTTCTTTGAGACTCGGTTTTGATTCAAAACATTTGTCAAGTTGGTAAAGTCAGCTAATGTGGAAGTATCATCACAGAATTAGAACAAAGTGTTAGTAGCATCATTAAGATAAGGTCAGCAATTTTAATGGATGCATTGGCTTGACGCGCCAAATTCTTCAATAGAGTAGCTAATCTTTGTTTCAGCGGCATTCAAAGTGAAAGCCTGTATGCTTGTAGACAATGTCGAGTTCTTGTCAAGCTGTTATGATTTAAGGATAGTTGAGATCGTTTCATGATTTTCTCTTTTGAGAAAATTCATTGGACTTTATAGAATTCAAGTATGAATTTCTAAAAGTAATGGTAGTTTGTTATATAGGATTCATGAATAAATTTTTCTACGGTTTTCATGGTGGTGAGTAAGAATGTGATCTGTCTTCCATCTTGATCACATGGTAAGGCAAGATTACATGTCTTATTCCTATGAAAATGCAGTAAAGGATTATGTTTAATTTTGTTTCCCATCTTGATCACATGGTGGAATAAGATCACATAATTCCTTGGGTTTTAAAGAATAGTTTCTAGTATGATTTAGTAATCATATAAGTTTTGCAATTATATGACTTTTGCAAGTGTAATTGGTTGAGATGAAAAGATGCAAGCTTTCTTTTGCATTATACCATTTAAGGAATATGGTCAAACTTCCCAAAGTAGTTTGATTATAAGTAAAGAAATTTGGTAAGATTCTTTACAAATCTGTGTTGGTCTTTGAAGAGCATGGACTAACTCCGTACTTCTCTAAAAATTTGGGATTGTTTTCAGGCAACGATTATTGGAATTCTCTAAGCAGTTTGCTAGTAGTTCATCTTGGTTGACGTCATGACCTAAGAAAGTCATTTCCTTTTTAGCGGAATTGTCCTTGAAAGTAAGTTGATATGGACTCATGGAATGGAACCCTTTCTAAGGAATGATATTGTAGTAATCCTTTCTTTGGAATAAAGGATGTACTGGTAATTTCTCCATTAGTGTTATTTGTTTTCAGGTTGTCTTGGAAACTTAAATCTCTTTGAGATAAGATAGTCAAGTGAGGACTTTAAGCAGAACTCCAATGGGTCTGGAGTTTGGATATGTAAATTAGTATTGATATTCAATCTCAGCCTGATAAGTTGTTGGATATAGAGAGTGGACATGTGAAGATATGTTTTTAATTCTAAGAGTTAAGTTACTCAACAAGTCAGAATGTTAAGTGAAGTCTAAACAGGTCTTTGATGAAAAAGACTGAAAATTGTCAATGGAGACAATTTTGTTGGAGAATATTGGACTAAAGATATTATTGTCCAATATGTTGGTATAGTAATGCATAAGAGTTTAGTTTAAAGTGGTTGGGTAAGATAACTACTTTTGAATGTCAGAGTGCCCAAATTGGGTTTTGATTGAGAAAAGAATGTAAAAGATTGACCAGATAAGTTATTATCTTGTCATGTGTTAGATAAATCTCATATTCTTGGTTAAAGTAATATTGAGATTTTATCTTAAAAAGGAAATTGAGTAAGGATTTTAAGTAATCCTTGTAAAGAAATTAATTTGAGAAGGACTAAAGATTTAGTTTGGATGACAACAAGGTTGGGTGAATACCCTAGGGTTTTATACAAAATTGTTGAGTAGATCAAGGAAAAGTAATATGGGAAAGTAATATTGCTTAAGATCAATGTAGAAGATCAAGAAGTTAAGACACCTGGATTTGTTATTTAAGAATATGGATTGCTTGGTTTCAAGACTGTTCATGTGTGTCTATTGTTGACGAGCTTTGAAAGCTTAATTCAAAGGAAGCATAGTTGTTTGCTTAATTAGTTCATCCTGGAACGAGTAAATGTATAAGGATTTAAGATAAAACTTTTGATGGACTAACATGAAGCGAAATGTCACTGGGTTCGTTTTGATGTGTTGAGTTTGTTTGGAAGTTTTGGTTGAGTATAGAAGACCAGATGAAATGTTATAGTCTCTTCCTGTTCAGAATGGAAATGGGAAGATATTACAATGGATTCTTGTCATTAGTCGTTCAAGACTTAATGAAAGAAAAATGCAATATGAAGGTTGTTAAGAAACTCATCTAGAGTGTTCTTTTTAACGCATTTAAGATGACTTAAAGAGATCAAAAGTTAGCTGAGGTGTTCATGCATGAAGTTTTTCATCTTCATAAAACTCCAAAGACTATTATCTCTGATTGAAATGAATGGTTCATGCCAAGGTTTTGAAAGGAGTAGCATCAAGCTTTGTGGATTTAATTGAGTTTTAGCGCTGGCTTTACTCATCAAAGTGATGATCAATGTAAGGAAACAAATTCAAACTCCCGAGGACATGTATTCTGGATTCCACACGAGTTGGAATAGTAGTTTGAGTTTGAGTGAATTCACATACAAGAATTTTGATTTCACGATAAAGAAAATGAATCTTTTTAAGGCTTGGTAAGGCCGGAAGTGTTGGTTGTCAATTTGTTGGAATGACAATGCTAACAAGGTTCTTCATGGGCCAAACTTGGCCAAAAGAACAACAACTGATATCGCACTAACGTTTAAAGGGTGCTAACTGCTCAAAGGCGACAACAATCGTGTGTTGTTTTAATTAGAGAACATGTTGAGTTCACTGTAGAGAACGATGTTTTTGTTCAAGTATCCGCCTTGAAAGGCGTATTCCGCTGAGGAAAGCAAGACAACATAAATACTCGCTATGTTGGATCTTTTGAGATACTGGAAAGAACTGATAAACTTGTTTATCAGTTGGCATTGCCACCTTCAGTGCATTCTATCCGTGAATAAGAGAAAATGCCAGTTTGGTTACCTTGGCCTATAATTGGAGGTAAAGAAAAGACTTGAGAAACTAGACGGGAAATGCTGAGTCATTTTCCAAAAGTCAGTGAATGTTGTAAAGAAGGAGTTTGGTAACTAAGCAATAATTGATTGTGCTTGGTGCAGAAGTAACGATATGTTTTTAAGGGGGTACTACAAACTTCTGTATATGTTTGTAGTGGTTATATGTGTTTATGCAATCCTTCCTTATGATCTGAGTTCTCCTTGGTTTCGAGGACGAAACCATTTTTAAGGGGGTACTAATGTAATAACTGCGGTTTTTGAGGATATTTTTGAATTTTCTCGGATATCTTTTTAACGCTTAATCCAATATTTTCGTTGGAGATTAAATCCTAGAAAATTGTTGGTGATATCCTAAAATCACAAAGAAATGATTTTATGGATCGGTGTGAATCCTAGGATTTTTCGGTGGAAAAAGAATATTTATTGGATAAGCCGTCTTTTTAATTATGTACCGGAAAGGATTTAAAATGCGAAACGGAAGCCTTAAAAATTGAAGGTAGCAAGATAAAATCATGAAAAATTGGTTTTATTGGTCTACATAATTTATGGGACGTTTTCCGTTTAGTGAGTTTTTCCACCCGAGGTACATAATTTTACCGCTTGAACGCGAGTCCCGTTCCGAGACGGGTTTTGTTTTAAACCGCCCCTCATATTCTTAGTTGGGAAGTAATGAATGAGATAAGTTAGGAGGGGGGGCCGTATTTTTCCATGACATATCTTCATCTGCCTCGTTATAGTCTACTTTCGTTTTTTTTAAAGAGAAAAACAGAGGTTGGGCGTGAAGGAGATCAACAACGGACTCGGGAGAGAGTTCACCGCCGGCCACACCTCCTTGGCTCATTCCACCTCCATCACCACCCTTCACCTCAACTTCTTCATCCTCCCTTTGATGCAGCTGTTAAGAGCCAGAACCAGAGCTGAATCAGGACAGGGCAACGACGGACTCGTTGCTGAATTCTTCACCGCCGGCGCTCATCTCCTCTGCCTTCTCTGCCCGCCGGCCACTTTTCCTTCACCTCTTCTTTTGCTGGGTCTTGTTGGGCTGCTGGTTTGAACCAAAAATCAGAGGGAGAGAGCGAAATCAGGTCGGAACGTTGGCTCGGGAGAAGAATTCAATCAGCGCCGGTCATCTTTCGCCTCACCGTTTGTGACGTCGCCGGCGATCGGTAACTTGTCCGACCACCACCCACAGCGAGGGCTGCCTCCGGACAACGCTCAGCCACCCTCGGGCTCGAGGATCGAGCCATGATCGAGCCACACGAGCCATGGGCTCGAGTGAAGGTATATACGATCGAAATTAATTAGCGGTTTGATTGCGGAGCCACCGTAAGGGCCTTTCGGTGCCGCTTTGCTAATTAAATTTATGGTTTTTATAATCTTGACATTGATACGGTTCTACAGGTTCGAACCGCTCGTGAAACGGACGTCCGGATCTTCCGTTATAGCGAAGACAAGTTTTGGTTACCGATTGGCAGGTAAAGGACTTCGGATAATTACTCAGGATTCGTTGTTAATCCGTTTGATCCGAGATTTGGAAATCTTTAAGAACTGTTGCTGATGAACAATTTTTATTTAGAAAATTGTTTCAAAAGTAAAGCGGATAATTAGTTATAATTCCGCCAAGATGGCTCCTTGAAGCATGATAACTAAGGATTTATTATATATCGATATTCGGAAATTAAATCGTTTATCGATTAGGAAGTTGTAGGAGTTGAGAATACAACTAAGAAGTGTTTCTGTGAGCTCGTTGTTGAGAAATCCTTTTGTTATATTTGTCAGAAGGATGATACAGATTACTGTTGGAATTGCTAAGGACGTCGAGCACGCCTTATAAGGCAAGTGGACGATTCTCTCTTGCGTTATTGTTATTAAATGAGGAATTGAATCTCATTTAATATTTGCGTTGGGAACAACTTGTATGATTAATAAAATATGATAGGTTGTTGTTTTGTTAGAAATAATGACCATATTGTTGTTTATTCAGTTTTGCGGTAGAACTGGATTTAGGTCCGTTATGGGTGACCTTGTATGTTGTCTCACGCTGAGACTTTGTTGTGATTAAAATAGTTCAGGGAGTGGTTCTATACCCTCTCTTTATAACAATATTACATTAGGAGGGGCCTAATCCTAATGGTGAGTCATGACTCTCTTCCCCTACTCTTCGTGTGAGAGGGTTGATAGGCACTCTAGCTAAGTGCAGGTTCAGCACGGTGTAGTGTAGACGACATGGTAATAGGCCTCTGTGATCTCTACCTCACCATATGCAAATGAAAGATCAAGAATAGCTTAAGTCTTATGATCTTGGTGTTGAGATGATTATGGATGAAACAGGCCCTCTAATCTCTACAACATCGGGACTCGTGCTATTCGGGTTGTTCAAGGATGAAATAAGCCCTCTGACCTCGGTAGCATTGTGTTCCTTCGGCAGTAGTTCGGGCCGATTAAAAGCCACCAACTTGTTGTGAAAAGTTTTGAAAGTAATATAAGATAAGTGCGTTAGGCACATTAATATACCTGAATGGTTCGTCCAGTCGGAAAGCCATTCTTACACCCGGTTATGAATGATTCTTAATCAAACTTTGATTAAGTCAATCTGATTAGTCGACGGAGGTTTTTTTTTAAATGTGATGTGATTAATATGAGTTCCCAACAATTGTTTATGCTTCTTAAAGAAACCACAAGCGGTGGTGTTCTCTCTCTTGATTATACGAGTCTTCTTCTTATTCTCTACAAGACTGCTAACTGTTGGATCAAATCCGAGTCTATTCGGATTTGGATGCCAATATGTTTAGTTACAACCATAAGAACCAAGTTAGATTCTCCGCTTGCTAGTCTATCATTAGACTAACCCGTCCATTTTCTTTTCTTTTATTTGGTCGGCTGGTGTCCACCGTTGTATACGATACATCAGGTTCTTCTTGGAAGTTAATTCAAGAGGCGGATTCAGAGGTTTGAAGTTCCAGAAGTTGAAGAAAGGTTTCCAAATGGCTATACTTGAGTGAAGATCATGATTGAACTACTTCAAAGTGAAGCTGAGTTTCAGAAATAAGAAATCAAGGAAGACTGGATGAAGATTTTTTTTTTAAATAGAAGGTTGTGCTATTTATTTAATCTTTTTGGATTAAGGTTTGTATAAGACCAATTGTATTTATTCCGCTGTAATGTTTGTTTTAGTTTGTTCAGTCAGTTTAAAGCCTTGGGTAGCTTCGGTTTAGTCTTAATCGAGGTTACTGACGGTAATACCTCCAGGGTAGGAAGGGGGTGTTACATTTTTATTATAATCTAATAAAAATAATTTTTTTTTTTTAAAAAAAAGATCTTGTTAGTTGAAAAATAGATTAAATAAAGTATACTACATAAGACATGCTTGCATTCATAATATTAAAAGATTCTTATAAAAGTATTTTTATAAAATTACTAACATATGAAGTGTAGTTTTAATATTAAAAATATCACCTTTATAAAGAAATAAGATTTATATAAGATAATGATATTGCATGTCTCTAGTTATAGAGAAGTTGAAGATATATGAAATTATTCATAATAATAATAAGAAGAATAAAATTATTATTTAAATTACCATGCCTCTAGGTGTAGAGAATTGTCATAGATATAGTTTTAATAATAAAAATATGGTAGTGGTGATAAAATTCTTATGACATATTATAATAATGACAAGACATAATTATCCTAAGTAATTTGTAGGGAACTCTTATAAAAATATTGCTACAAAATTAGTAGCCATGGACTATAGTTTGATATTAGATATTACTTTTATAAGAGGATAATATTAATTATATAAAACATTAGGTTACCATTATCTAAGTGTATAGAATAACAAGTATATAAATACAATTCTATTGATAATAGTTATATTACTAAAGTTATCATTTAAGAAAAATGTTAGTATAATATATCTCTTGGTGTAGAGATTTTTCCTACAAGACATAAGAATTATTATAAATATAATAATGGTGACTTAAATGGAAATATAATATGTTATTATATTGCTTAGTTATGAAGATGTCATGCATGAAAAGATATTGTAAGATATGGAAAAAATATTATTTTGTAACCTAAGATATTATAATAATAAACTATAAGTATAAAGTGAGATAATTAGAAGCCATGATCATGTATTTTATAAACTTTATGATATGAAAAGAAATATGGGAATAAAATAAATGAGATTAATTTAATATATGTTAGTTTTAGGAAGTTACTTTATAAAGTAAATAGAAAGTCCTAATTATGGAAATTTCCAAGAAAGTAGATTATAATTATTCTATCATTATTTAATATGGTTTATATAGTTAAATAAGGTTCTATTAAGAGAATATTATTAATAAAATATTCTTGGTGAGAAAATAATACTTTAAGCTCTTTAATGGACCTTTTGAAATTTAAAATTGATATTTTAATTAAGATAAGTTTTGTAAAAAGATTAAAATAGATTCCTTATAATTTTAAGGAGAGTAGGTATAATTAAAAATACCTTTTTAGGTAAAATATGTTATCATATATCTTTATGAATTTAAACTTGCTTAATTATATCAAGAAACTAGCAAGTGAAATTAAAGAAAATTATTTAATATTGAATAAGGATTTTCAAGGAATAAAAAGGATATTACAAGATTAAAATAATAATAAAGTAATATTATTATTTTAAATGATCACCTAAATTATTATCATAATAATTTAGAATTCCATTTCTCTTATATAAAATATATAAGAGAGTATCCAAGCTCTAGGAGAAATTCGTAATTAAAGATCGCTCGTAAACTTCGTGTCGATAGGTCGGGATTCTCGCTCGAGGTCGTGAATCAAATCTTTCTGTCAAGCTCGATAGTTAGACTCGCGAAAGCAAAGACAAGTGGAATTTCCCCTTGTGACCTTATACAATCATCTCCGTGAAATTCTCGATGTTGGGAACAACTTGTGTGCTAAGTAATAAATGAACCTAGGAAATATCAATTGTTAGATATAACGACTCCACTGTTAGCATAGTTCGCTATTTGTCAATTGATAGGATTATTATGCTAGCTTGGTTGTGGCCTTGATTGTTTACGCTCTCGTTAAGAGAACGGTATTGAACGAATTAGTGAGGGGCGCGGTCTAGCCGAACGCCTCTATATAATTTTACTAAGTCGTAATGCCTACGTGTTTGAAGTACAACTTTCAGGATCTTGATCCAGTCCGCTCCGATTGCAAGGAGGGACGAGCGCATTCTAGCTAAGTGTCGGGAAACTGGGTTTCCCTTGGTGGATCGGGCCATACGAGCCCCCACCCTTTTTTTAAAAATCATTAAAGATAATAAATAACTTTTCATCACGTTATAAGATAAGTGCCCAATGCACACTTAAAAGACATCAAAACCGGACCGATCTCAAATGATCGATCCGACTCTCGGTCCGCTCAGGGCGCGAGAGGTTTTCAACTTGTATGAATTAATAACGTTCCCAACATACCTTCAATTCTAAAAGAAGTCTACAATCTAGTAGTGCTTCTCTCGATTATTGAGCTATCTCCGCTTGAGATACGCTCTCTTTCGTACCGTTTAAACTCCACATAAACAAGCCTTATCTTAAACACAACCCGGATATCTCCTTCGATATTATTTGAATTACCAAAATACCCTCGGAAAGTTCCATTCCCGCTTGCTTAGTCTCTTAGACTAATTCTTCTTTTCCGCATGTTTGCCTGACATTCTCTCGCCCCTCGCGAATTATGTCAGAATCTAGGAATCCCAATAAGGCGTGAAGTGAAGACGAAGGAAGAACGAGGATTTTCATGATGTACTTCTTATATCATTTTGCTTTAGTTTCATTATGTTTCAAAGACAAGCTGGTTTTGCATTTCAATTCCGAACAACTTTATTTTTAAAAGCACTGTAAGATGTTTTGTACAAACAAAGTCTCCTTCGAGATCACTTTTTTTATATTATTTTATGATTTATGTTTATTTCCGCACTATTATTGTTCTATATCATTCTAAAAGCCTTGGGTGACTTGGGCGGTAAAGTCCGAGGCCACTGCCGGTAATACCCAATGTTGTAAAATAGGGGTGTTACAGAGGAAGCAATCTTCAAGTCATCCATGGTTAAAGGCAAGAGATGATTGTCTTTTGAAGTTGAGTAGTTGAGGTTATTTTAAGGGTTAGGCATGGCAAAGGACCTTGCTATTGATAAATGTCTGTTTTTTACGTTAATCTTGTTGCTGTTATGAATGCAATAAAGATCGACAATCCTCTTCTATGTGCGAATTCAACTCTTGTTCATTAGTGTTGGAAACTATCTTATGAACAAACATGGGTGGTCAAAATCTTGCATGTCCACGAAGTGAGAACCAAGTGGTAGCTTGGCTACCCAAGTAATGATGTGTTGGGTGATTTTATGGGTTTTGAGTCTCCAATTATCGAGATCAATTGTATACCCCGAATTTGAGATTCTTTATTAATGATTTGAGAACCTTTAACTGCAAATATTATCCATGCCAATGGGATTTTTTTTTGTGTTCGGGTGAGGATAAAGAATTTTAAAGGTAAATGTGTTAAGAGATGAGTTATATCGGAATGGGTGACCTCTTGGTAAGTCCTTGTGTTGTCATGAACTAGTGCTGGAGAAGATCTTGGACCTAGGGCTGGTCATGGGTTGGGTTATGGGTGGGTGAAACACTTCCACCACCCGACCCGCGAAATAAATTTTATCACCCACCCACCCATCACCCGCGAAACTTTTCACCCGTATCCGACCCACCCGCGAATTCTAAATTACAATAAAAAGTCGGGCGGGCGGGTGATCCAGAGCCTTATCACTCTGGTCGGCCCGTCGAAGTTAAAAGGTCGGGCGAGCGGCGCGAGAGTATTGAGCGGAGGCTGCGGAGTGACGGATCGAACTAGCGACACTTTTGAGAAATTCCAAACAGAGAAGTGAGAAGGGTGAGGGCGAGAATTAGGTTTGGCCGTCTGGGGCAAAGCCGCATATCATATATGGGTTTATTTCAATTATGGTCTATATAGTTTTTTAATAATTTAAAAAACCCTCATACTTTTTTTTAAAAAAGCCCCCAAGTCTCAAACTTTTTTTAGGAAAAAAACAAACATAATTTTAATTTAGGATAAATTTTGACGGGTGAAACGGGTGGTGGGTGACGGGTCGGGTGATGGGTCGGGTTAAACGGGTGTAAAGTTGCACCCATATCCGACCTGTCACCCGTTTCACCCGTCACCCGACCGACCCGTCAACCGCTTTTTTACGGTTTTTCACCCGTATAATTGGGTCGGGTGAAAATGGGTCGGGTGAAGCGGGTGGGTCGGTCACCCGCGGATAATGTCTAGCCCTACTTGGACCTTATATTAATATGCACATAGATTTTGGTATTATATGTAACCAGAGCAATCAATAGTCTTTAATGAAGTAGTACAAATAGGTTAAACCATCCTCTTAATATAAATAAATAAACAAGTATTACCGATATGACTTCGATAAATATGTGAATAATAGTTATAACAAGATAGCTAATTAAGCAATAGCTACTACTTGTATCATTGCTAAATACCATTCAAGCTATGATGGCACTTGCATGTCATTACCCGTCATTAGCTTGAGACGACACTTATAATGATACATGTGATGACAAGTTTCAAAACCTTCCTTGTGATGACAAATATTGCTTGATGTTTAAATCAGATATATGAGTCTTATGAAAGTATTGTACCCTTTTGTAGCAATATCACTTTCTCATCATCCAACATCCTCCAAACTCCTCCAAACTTGGTTCAACTATCGTTGTACAGACATGGAGATAAGAAAGCTCACATAATCAAGAAAAACACATCCATGGTTTGTAATTTAGTCATCCTTATTATTCACATTTCACACCAATAACTTGTATAACAAAGAAAAAAAAGGCATGTCCTTACATTTAATTACTACAGATGATGAAACTTAGGTCGATGGGAAATTTTCATTTGCCATACTAGTGTATATCTGTGGAGAAAGTTTCTCCCACATCTAAAATATGAAGGAAAAATGACTCAAAATAATCCCAAGTATCAACTTTCAACCAAAAATAATCCGAAATTTGAAAATCACCACCAGCGATACGAACTATTGCAATATTAACCAAAAACGATCCGAACACATTTTCCGACGAGTTTTCCGGAGGAATCAATGATGTGAGAATCAGATATATTTTAAACAAGCGTAAAATATTACGTTGTTATGTCAGATTTTCGATCGCTACATCATTGATTCCTCTAGAAAAGTCGTCGGAAAATGAGTTCGAATCGTTTTTGGTTAATATTGCGATAGTTCGTATTGCTAGTGGTGATTTTCAAACTTCGGATTATTTTTGGTTGCAAGTTGATACTTGGGATTATTTTGAGTCATTTTTCCAAATATGAAACATAACTTGCCTACAATATAAGCACTTGGTTACTTCTCCTATTGCTAATTGTGTGTTGAGCCTAACATGCATATCCACATGAATGGACGTGTAACCCCCACGTCATATTGGCCAGCTTTGGACAATCCAATTATTCACGCATCTAATCTTGAATTACACATAAAGCGATGAGCCGATGAGGTCTTCAACTAGCTCTTAAATTAGGTATGTACAAACTAGAAATAGAGAGTACAAACTAGAAATAGAGAGTGACAATCAAATCTTAATCAAAGCTATAAATGGTGAGAAAACTTATCCGTGAGAAATTGAAATGTTAGTAACAGATTTCCGTATGATATGTTCCTCCTTAGAGGACATGCAAGATAATCACTCATGTCTACAGAACCGCTAATTCTGTTGCTGACAAAATTGCACATCTCTGTTGCTGACAAAATTGCACATCTAGCCTATGTGAGGACATGCAAGATAATCACTCATGTCTACAGAACCGCTAATTCTGTTGCTGACAAACTCACATGCAAGATAATCACTCATGTCTACAGAACCGCCAATTCTGTTGCTGACAAAATTGCACATCTAGCCTATGTTTTCCCCCAGGATGGTAGGCATACACCCAAAACTTCTTGCTCTCATCCGAAAGGATGTCATTAGTATTGGGTAAATTTGACCTAATAACAAAATCTTACCTTATTAAAAAAAAGCCGACAATGAAATTCAATCGACGAAATTAAATGCTTTTTTCATCAATAAAAAGCATGAGAGAGAAAAAATCAAACAATTTATATAAAAAAAGGATGAGAGGAAAAAAAATTTATTGTTACATTGCATATATATTTTTATTTTGTTGTCAAACACCTATTGAAAAAATTATTTCGTTTATTTCGACAATTCGACTGATTTTGTTCTTAAATTTACTTAATTTTAATTTTTAATCAGTTGTAAATTAGCTTATGTTAAATATTTATTGTTAAATCAAAAATAACTTTACATGTTCTATATCTATACTTTTTTTTGGTAAAAAATACTATAGATATAAAAGATATAAATAGATAGATACGTAAAAATATATAATTGTAATAAATTTTTAGGAGTGCAACAAATCAAACAATTTTCAATTTCAAGCCCATCGTCGTCGGCGGCTGTTTCTCCCTTTGGGTCTGGGTTCGATTTTCATCCGAAGAGTCCGAACCTTCTCACCCGGATCTGTTTCCGTGCTAAGAAGATCTTCTATGGCATTTTAATTTTATGCTTTGATCTTCCTTTCCCCCCTTTCTCTCATCTTGTCCTAACCCGATCATCCTACAATATAGAGGGGGAGGAAATTCTGGATCGGATTTAGATTTTGCGGGAGAGAATTGAGTCGCTATCGTGATATATTTGGCTTTCTCCCTACAAGGAGGGTTTGGATTTCGGCTGATGCTTTATCTGTGTACATAGGGTTTTGATATGATTAGATTGTCGAATTATTGGAGTTGTAGCTCGCTGTTGTAGGAGCATTGAGATTTAATTGTCGAATTGGGAAGTCTATTTCAATGCCGTCAGCCCAGGCTATGCCCAATTCGACCGTCTCCTCCCGTAAACAGGAGCATTTGGAGGCTGGCAAGCGCCGGGTATTTCACTATCTCCCTCGATATGCATAATTCCTGATTTCAGTTATTTGTTTCTTTGTTAGGAAATAAATCTTGAAATTTTGGATCTTCACGGCCCTGATGTATAATATCCGTGCCTCTTTGATTGAGTTGTACCTCAAGCATTAATATACTGGCGTTTTCTGTGTCTTATGTTTAACTTATTTTGCTCTAATGAGGTGCTGAGTGGTTGTGATATCTGTTAGATTAGTTGAAATAGGGGTTAGTTTCTATCACTTGGCTATTGGTTGTTACATGAGGTAAAATGGAAATTGTGGCTGTCTGAATATTCAGCTGAGAATCGTTGGATTCCTTTTTTTTTATTATACTATTTCTTTTTTTTACCCTGTTGTTTGTTCTGTAGTTGGAAGAGTTTCGTAACAAAAGAAAGCAAAAAGGTCGAGCTAAGGAATCCGTGTTACGTGACCAACCTCCTGTTGACGATACAGTTGCAAATAATAAGCAAAATTCAGATGGAAATACTGACCTTGATTCTGTGGGTGCTGGTACATCTGGTAGAATTGGTGATCCAATCAGCACAAGTAGTATTGCCGTTGCTAATGATGCAGAAAACATACATATTGAATCTCAGGGAAGTTTAGCAGAATCAAAAACTCATACGAGTGCTGACCCTCAGGTCCCCAAGTATGGAAATTCTTTTTCCTCTTATCTACCTCCAGCATTCTCGGAGCAGGAAGAACTGCAGAGCAGTAATGCCTCTGGATTGATGTACCCCTTAAATATTGAATTTGGCAAGAACAAAGCTGAGGAAAATGGTGATTACAGTGCAATGCCTAGGGAAGGAAGATCTTGGATTAATGCATCGTCTGATCATTATGATGACTTTGGTCGTTTTAAGGTCAAAGATGCTTTATCAGAACAACGAGATGGTCCTAATGAAATCCGTAAGGGTGAAAACTCATATGGTAATGGTGTTGATGCTGTTTCTTCTCACAGATCTGGCAGCACTCTGTTACAAAGTAATGCTGGTTAGTATAAAGCTGCCTAGAGAAGTTTGTTCTACTATCTTTTAATGAGCTATCTATTTTTTTTTGCAGAAATAGGAATTGGTGAATATTCATTTTTTCCCCTAATATATGATTGCATCTTTTGTGTTTTGATTGTAGATTCTTCTCAAGCTACTATTTCCTCTCTACCATATGCATCAGAATTTGACCAAAGTAGGCATGTAAACTCTCATTTCAACAAACACGAAGTCTCAGATTGGAGGGAAAGAAATCCTATTTATGACAATCTCCGTAGTTTCCATAGTGTAGCTGTTGAGGAATCACATACATCCTCAAAAGGTTACAGCTTTGGTGATAGAGATTCTACAAGCCAAGCTCTCTCGCAGTCAGCCACTCATGAGACATTTCCTAGGAGAAACCGTCCTTCTTTTCTTGATTCTCTGAACATTTCTAAAGCTCCTTCTACATCTGGATTTTCACATTCTCAGCCACATTCAGCTCGTGATGAGGTTGCTGAATCTGCATCCCATAATCACTTTGGTCAAAATGGGGCTCTAGAATTGCACTTGGAAGATTTGAATCCCTATAATAACCATATTGACTCTTCATATCAAGAGAAAAATCCTTTTATGAATCAGGGGAAATATACAGACCCTCAGCAAAAGCCAAATGAAGATTTTACTGCTTTAGAACAGGTGGTTTTTTCCTCCTAAATTATTTATTATATTGCCTCTCTATCTCTAATGCCTTTCTTCCTTTTGGTCACTGTTTCTTCACATCACTTTTTAATTCAATGTTTTATACAATTCAAATAGCCAAGGACTTTAAAAGTTGAGTTTTGACTAAAAACAGTCATTACTGTCCATGGATCCAGGGAAAAAAAAATCCAAATCCTATACTATACTTTTCAATGACAAAACTGGAACTTGAGTGCAGCGAATTTTAGCTTCTGGATAATATTTGGTACCAGTCTGAGCTACCTAGAAAGTTATTGAAATGTTTTTAATTGGATAGGTAGTGGAATAATAGAGAAATTTTTTCCATAAAGCTATGAACGAAAAACCAGTCGGTTTTTTCTATTCAGTTAAGAATTCAAGGTTATATGTCTTGGAGACAAATATATTAAATCACTAGACTAAATGTTCACTTTTATTCTTATTCAGCTTCATATCAAAATCATGATAAAAGATCAATTCTGTGGATGAGTTGGCCATCCATATGGTGGTATAGTCTTTCATGATCGGTTTGGTACTGCCCTCTGAGTTTCTTCTTATGTTGCATGATGTGCCTATGATGGATTTTCCATGTTTTGTCTAATGATAAATTACGGGAGAATGGTAATGGTGCTGACCTTCATTCTGTATCCTGCAGCATATTGAAGATCTGACGCAGGAAAAGTTCTCTTTGCAACGTGCTTTGGAGGCATCAAAAACTTTAGCAGAGTCTTTAGCTGCTGAAAATTCATCTTTGACGGAGAGTTATAACCAGCAGGTTGGTGTAAAAGTTATGTGCTATTGCTGAAGTTGTTGATGGTTGAGGTTGTGGATTGAATTTGATCTAATTGATTTCTGCATTTGGGGAACACTGTCTTGAAGCACTAGTAATGAAATTACAGGATCTTGCTTATCCAACGGAATGTCATTAACATTTCTGTATTATTGTTTGATTCAATGTGTTCTCCTAACTTCATCCGTTTTTCCAGGGTGGTGTTGTTGCCCAATTGAAGACTGATATTGAGAGTTTGCAGGCTGAAATCAACACCTTACTGGTTAGTGTTGAACTGTTTATAGCTCCCAGAACTCTTCCCAGCAAATACTTTTTTCTACATTTGTTTGATGCATTGCATTGTTCTGTGTGCTGTTTTGTTTCTACTTGCAAAATTGCAGTTGAGCTGATTATTAATGTTTTCTTTTACTGATTTCAAACATGTACATATTAATCAATTTTATATATTTATTATGTTTCCTTGTCATGCCCGTTTCCTCTTCTGTCTGAATAAAACATGTCCCTGTATTTGTATCTTTTCTGTGCCAGTTTGGGTTTCTGTGCAACATAGGTCACTAGAATTTATAGGAAGTCTTCCACGCCATTCTTTAAAAAATTTATGTTTGGCAAGAGAGAGATACCAATATTTTCTGGATTCTAAGATTGTTTTGTTCTTTCCTTCACCTGAACTCGAGTATGACCTTTCTAGATGTCTCCAGCTTTTGGCATTTTGAGGGCTTTGAATGGTACAAATATGATTACTGGTTCATCAATTCAACCATTTGCCTTTTGGAACCTATGTTCAAGAATGTAAACTAATCTTAAGTATTAGCTGTTTTATTTTGAGATAAATATTCTTTGTGGATTATTTATTTGGAGAAGTTGCTTAGGCCTTGTTTCACTTTCCCTACAAAATCCCTTTCTACCCAAAAACTACTTTTAGTACTCTTGAAATTCGTGCAACTCTCTCTACTTTTTACGTTTTTTAAGACACTAAAAATCCCTTTTCACCCAAAAATCCATTTATATCCAAAGTGAAACAAGGCCTTAGTATTTTGACTATTGTAATGAACAAAATGTTTGAATACAAGGATAAAATTAGCTGCTATTATGCCTTGTCAGTTGCCACTCCTGTTCCAAACTTTATTTTTACAGTGTTTAAAGATCCAGATTCTAGCATTAGTTTCCTAAACTTTTTACAACAATGTTTATTCATGGGTATCATGTTGAATTTATTTCAATGGAAAAAATAAAATTATTTGATTTTTCCTGTGCTATTCAACTCCTGTTAATTGTTAAATAAATTGCTCAATATTTGACTTCTAATTGTTTAAACCTTATTTGTCACTAGGCTGAGCATGAGTCTATCAGGATCCAGTATGTAAATGCCCAGCTAGAGTGCAATGCAGCAGATGAACGTGCTAAGCTTTTGGCTAATGAAGTTATTGGGTTGGAAGAGAAGGTATTTGATTCCCTTAATTTCTTGCACCCCGGGTTGTGAAGTTCACTCTCTTTATTTATTTTTGCTTTTTTATAGCATTGGGACATGGCAGTACGATTTTAACTTCTAGCAATCCTGGCCTGTGAGCATTGAATTTGTTGAATCTCTTATGTAGGCCCTAAGATTAAGGTCTAATGAATTGAAGCTGGAGAAGGAGTTGGAGAAATCTAATGCTGAAATTGCTTCATGCAAGTATGCTCTTCTCCGCCCTTTTAAATAAGACAAAAATTGTAATTTCTGCTTCCGTAGTTCTTCTATTGTTTGATTTCTTATCCTGCTATTTTCTGGTTCTACGACCTGATAACATGTCTATCCTTGTGGTATATAATCCCCTCATAACTTGATTATACTAAGAGGAGCTGAGAATAATTACACGTTATGGAAGGAATATAGAAAAAGTGAAATATTTTATGGAAGTTATAAGTATTAGTGTAACATGTTTTATATGTACCAAACAAGATTTGAAAGTGAAGTAGCTAATCCCCATTTGATTTCTTACAATTACTATTAACAAAAAGGCAAGAAGGTGAGTTGGATCCTATTAACTTGATAATATAATGAACAAAAACAAGAATACAATTTGAATTCACTTGATAATATAATGAAAAAATGAAAATGATGTGAAAGATTCTTTTCCCTTTCCTTCCTTTTTTCCATTAGCTTTTTTGTTTCTTACAATTACTAATAAGTTGAGTTGGATTTTCCAGTTATATATTTTAATGTTCATACTTACAAAGAAAGTAGACAAATGTGTGAAAGTGGCCTATTTACAAAGGGCAAATTAACTAAATATTGTAGGATAAATATAAGCCTTATTCTTCTGGTCACGAAATCCAGGCCTCGGACAAGCTTTTTTCCGTTATACAATATTATGCTGTTTTCTATTAGTGCTGGACCAGTGAAATGTTCTCTGGGTTTAACATTCTTAGTAGAAACTATAGTGAGCTAAGTTTACTCAGATTTTTTGAGTTGCACATGCACTACTTCAATAATGGAAAATTAATCCTTGTACTCTCTCATGTGGGTGTAAAAGTGTTTCTCTGTCTTTATATACACAGAAAGAAGATGCTCAGACTGGAAAGAGAGCAACAGGACTTGAAGATGACAATAGATGCATTGCAGGAAGGTATATTGGCTTTTTTCATAGTTCTGCTCTGTGTCAAATTGGAATTACTTGCTTAACAAGCTTGCAAGGTTTCTTTCTTCTTAATTATTTGCCCATCATGAAAGCCATGTGGATTGGAACAGAGGTGATGAATATTACCTACAGAAACTAGTGGAAAATAGAGTTTCTTTAGTTTTATTTATCTGTTTATTAGAATTTTATAGCAAATCATGCATTGCTTTCTGATGCTGTATCAATAATTCAGCAGCTTGTTTCTATTTCAGTCATATATGCACATAATTTGGAAGTTGATTATGTTCCATCTCATAAGAAAATATATGTAGGTTCACTCAATTCGTTTTTTGTATATTTCTTTTTTGTTTCATATGTCTTGTATTGCATATGCAGAAAAGAAGTTGCTGCAGTCAAAATTAAGGAAAGCTTCTTCAAGTGGACGGACCATCGATAATGTTGACCAGCAATCAAAGAAAAATGTGTCAACGTCAACTGATGGTTTAGGTACCAAAACTGTGATTGCAATTCTTTGCAGTAAATTTGGATTAGGTTTGAGTTGCTGTAGTGTATCTGTTTGAACGTCTTGGTGACCTAGAAGGAAATATCTAGATTAATAGGATTTAATGCGGGCTGGTCAATCTTCGTATGTTCTCAAGGATATACTACCTAGGGTATTTCGTATTTGAAAGTTGAAAAGACATTTGCTGGTATTTGGTAAAATAAATTCTTTGTCAAATAATGCCAATCTACAAAAGTTGTTCTCGTTAAAATAGAGATGAGATATGATTAGATAGCTGCATAGTTTCCTTAATGAAGCTTAAAACATACAGGATAGAGCATTTTGATATATTCATTCTTGGAAAATGCGGAAAGGGAGATCTTTAATCTTTTTTATTATTATTTGTGATATGAAATCTGAAAGCAATTCTTTATTTTCAGAAGTTGCACATGGTGGCACTTCACAGTCTTCTTCCACACCAAATGCTGAGGAATGTGAACCTTCAGCTTCCTCTTCACCTGATTCCAACATGTTACAATTACTTGAGCAAAATGGAGCTTTTGGTTTCGATAGCTCATCTATGATTATTCCTCCAGACCAAGTACAAATGATTCAAAACATCAGTGCACTACTCTCGGAGGTTGGAGTTTGAGACCACTTGGTTATTACCTTTTTTTCATATAAACTTCATCTTGACAACTAAAATGCCTTGTATAAATTGTGCAGCTAATGGTAGAAAAAGAGGAGTTGACCCAAGCTCTGGTGGCAGAAATTTCTGCAAGTTCCAAACTGAAGGTATCTGCATGTTGAATAGTTTGTCTTTATTTAATATTTGGGTTCAACCTATGGATGGACTTTAAAATTAGTGCAAAGATAATTGGTGGTTATTGATTTGAATAACTCAGTTTCGTCTGTTTTCCTGTTCTGTTTTGTGCTTCATAATGAACTTGCAAGAAAAAAAAAAGGAACCAAGTGGGTGACACCTAGAAGCTTATGTATATAACATGTATAATAAAATCTTCGACATTGAAGATGTTTAGATGTATCATTTGTTTCTTTTGTAACCATTTTTTTTATGTCATAGGATTTGAACAAGGAGTTGTCCCAGAGACTTGAAGCTCAAACCCAAAGATTAGAACTTTTGCCTGCCCAAAGTATGGCCAAAGGGAATGTTCCAGCTCGGCAGCCTCCTGATTCTCAAATCGTTCAGGAGAATATGGCCTATACTGATGAAGGTGACGAGGTATAGCTCAAATCCTTTACCTTAATTTTGTTTCCAGAAGTGTGCTTGTGCGTGTATGTGTGTTGGGGGTGGTCAATGGTAAGGCTTATGAGTTTCGCTCTGATTCAGATAACATGTTTGAAGGTTGTCATAAGATCTCCTATTTCTATCATCAGCTCACTGCAATCAAAATTCATATTACTAATCACTTGATCCATGGTTGACTAAGTATCATATACAGACTGGAATATTTCATTTCTCCTTCCCTTTAGCATACACCAAATGACCCCAAATTTACGAAAGATATAAAAAAATGCTAATTGAAAACTAGGGTATCTACTATCTACTATATCTTGATTGCAGGATGATTTCAAATATACATGTAAATGGGTGTATTGTATCACCTTGTATGTAACATTCTCTAATGCGATTTCTGTTTAAGGTGGTGGAGCGAGTATTGGGGTGGATAATGAAGCTGTTTCCAGGAGGCCCGTCAAAACGGAGAACTAGCAAGCTCATCTAATGAGGGATCATGGACGTTTTCACCCCTTCTCATTTTCCTTTTTTCAAGGTGTGAATTGGAGAATTACGCGGCCTGTGTACATTTCGAAATCCATTCTTTCAAGAGAAAAAAGAGATGTACAGAAGGTAATTGTGGTAGTCCTGGATCTAACTAGTGGATTAGTTGCACACTTGTTTCTCTACAAAGACAACTTCCCCTTCATCCCCATTTTCCGGGTTCTGAATCGTCGCCTTCAACAACATCAAGCGCTTGTTAGCCACCCAAATGATTGGGGGAAAACATCATACATAGTTTTTATTTCTTATTCAACTTGTTCTATCTTCCTTTGTATCAGATTTATATGGCGTTACATAGAGATATCCTTTGTTGCTTAACATGGATTGTTTTTTGGCCAAGAATCTTATACATGTAAGTTTTTGTACTGTCAAAGTGTCAAGAATGTGTTTATTTCCTCCCTGTAAAACCACTCATTCAGCTGTTTTTGTCCAGCATTGCACTATTCAACCTGTAGAATGCAATTTTAATTCCAAGGCTTTTTGAGATGCTGAGAGGAATTCAGCTGATGCAAAATTTAGTTTGACCAAATCAACTATTATTGGGAACTCTGTCACTATCCATAAGAATGATGGAATTAGCTTCAAAATAAGTGAAGGGAATATGTACTACCATTTTTTGGACATCAACTGATACCCTATATAAAATAGATGAGCATGAAATATGATAATAGTTGTATAGTTACCCCAATTGTGTCACCTCTTACAAAAGATATGAAATGCATGCTGAATTCTTTTATGTTAGAGTTGGTTGAAAATAATATAAGGAACGTATTTCGTCATTATGGGTTTGTCCATTTTCTTGACATGGACATAATTAGCCTTTCAGTTCGCAACTTTTTTTTCTTTTTGAAATAGTTAGTGGCATAGGTTAAAAAATTATTATCTTAGATTTGTTCATTTATATTTAAATAAAACATTTTTATTAGATATTTTTATTGTGCTTTGAGAAATTGAGATAATGATTTACAAATCAATATTTTGAAGTGTTTCTTAACTTAGAATTCTTCTCAAGTTTGAAAGACCATCTTGTAAGAATATAAAATTAACTCATCAACATATTAATTCTTTTTTAAATTAAATTTTATATTCCAGTTAAAAAAATTAATAATTGCAAGAAAACCTGGTCAGCAACCTAAATTTCTAAAATTCTAGTAATCCTTCATCATTTCTTTCTTCTACTGTTTCTACTTTCATCCTTCTTCCTCTCCGCAAGGGGAGCGATCGTTCTATTCTACAACACACAAAATCCAAACTTTACAGTTCAATTCATTTCGACAAAGGTACTTCAATCTTTCTGATCTTCGCCTCTCCCGATTCTCTTGCTCTTTCTGCTTTCAACTTTCTTCCTACACGCAAGGATAACAATCGTTCTGTCTCATACACAGAGAAAGCAAATACGAACAGTTCCATCGGAATCGAATTTGCCAAAGGTATTCCAATCTTTCTCCTGATTTTCATATCCCTCGATTCTTCATTTATCGAAGTACCTCCGAAAAAGTTTCGAATTTTTCTTTTATTGGTTGGGGTGATAAAGATTTTCTTGTATCTTCTGGAACAATGGATGCAGGGTTCAAACTTTTCCGTATCGTGTTGCTAATTTGATTGATGATTGCAGGCTTGGGATATACGAGCCTTTGATTGAATTTTGAGCCCTATGATTTTGGAGACTTCTTGTAGGGTTTTTCTCTGGCTTTAAGATTGATTTGTAATGCAAGAATTAGGGTTTTGATGATATGGTTGATTCTCCGTGCGATGCATGATGGCCTTATTAGGGTTGTATAATCAGCTGCAAAATCTATGGCCATTTTCTGTACTTAGGGTTGATGACTTGAAGTTGTCTGATAAACTGGTTAGGCAATTACCAATTCCCGAGCAGACAAAACAGTTTGTTTTCGCCCTACGTGAGCCTGAATCTGGGGCCGTGATATACATTCTGTGTGCACAGAATTTATCAGAGAAGTCAGCTAGAGATACTGAGATTCTGATTAGAGAGGTTCGACCAGATGCTGTACTTGTTCAATTCGGTGCTACGTTACCGGATTATATGTTTCAAGAACATGAATCTGTGAATGAGAGTGGAAAGAGTAATGTGGTTCCAACTTCTGCCTATAGTGTGCTCTTGAGGAGCTTTGTGGACAGAAAAAGTAAGGATGAATATGAGAAAATTGCTGGGAGTTTGATTCTAAGGGAGATATTTGGAGTTGGCTTTTATGGGCATTTACTTGTTGCAAAGAAGATGTCTGAGAAGTTTGGATCGTCTTTCATGATGTTGGATGCTCCATTGGTAATGCCTAATGTGGATAATGTTGAGTCACCTCCTGAGAACGGTTTTGTTAACCAGAACTTTCAAGCTTTAAGTTTGCAGCCAAGTGGGTCTTCTCTACGTAATCTGGGAGGCGGTGTTTCGTCCAATTCAAACAGATTTTTTACTGCCAACCCTATTCACAACCAAGCATTGAAATTAGTGTCATCAAACTTAGCTCTATCGCTAATGTCTGATGGATCTTCAGGACCGTCTTTAGACAGAAACGTCAGTTGCACTGTGCCAAGAAGTGATTATCAACCCCCAGCGTTTGCAGAGTCGGTCTATCCGCTACTTTCTGATCTACATGCTAATTTTTCTGATGTCCCGTCAATGGGGATTGCTCTTGCTTATTCTCAGAAAATGCTTGATGATATTGGAAGAGGACAAAGAGTTGATACCCAGGTCCTTGCTGAAGTCTTTACCTTTCAAATTGCAGTTGAGGGGATGAGAGTTGCTTTGAACAATGCAGGGAGACTCCCATTAAATAAAATCAGAAATCATGAATCAGGAAATGTGAAGTTTTCAGAACTTCCTGTGGAGGAACAATCCTCTTGCCTTCTTTCCGAAGCTCTTCGTAGTCAAGCCAAAAACTACAAAACTATGGTTGCTGTCGTTGATGCAGGTAGATTAGCCGGTATTAGAAAATACTGGAACGTGCCTGTTCCTGAAGAAATCAGCAATATTGTAGAAGATCTTGTTTTGGACAGCAATCTTGAAAATGAAACTTCCTTAGACGGTCAAAGAAGAGTGCTTTTGAAAGACAAACCGGTTGTGGCATTGGGAGCTGGAGCAACAGCTATCCTAGGAGCTTCATCTCTCTCTAAAGTCTTCCCTGCATCTAGTGTAATGAAGATTGTCACCTTAAACATTCCCTCTTCTTTAAAGATTTTCCTCACCCACACACACAAAGCCGCTATAGCAATGAGTAAAATCATCGGCTCTACAAATGCAGTGGCCCCGGGCCTTTCAGGAGCCAAAACATCCACTGCTTTGAAGGCGGCGGTTTCTGCTGAGAAAATAAGTGCTGTTACTCATAGTGTGATAGCCTCTGCTCAGAAAACAAGCCTTTCAGCTATGAGAACAGCTTTCTATGAAATTATGAGGAAAAGAGGGGCCCAACGAGTAGGGTTCTTGCCTTGGGCCACGTTTGGATGCAGTATTGCCACTTGTGCTGGATTGGTTGCCCATGGAGACGGGATTGAGTGTGCTGTTGCGTCTCTTCCTGCAGCGCCTGCAATTGCTAGCTTGGGCCGAGGCATCCAGAATTTGCAGCAGGCGTCGAATATGGTGAGTGAGACCAGTAGAACCAAGATTCAGAAGGCTATGGAGTCACTCATGTACAGACTTAGAAAGATGAAGATCCAGTAGTGAGAATAAAGTGAAATTTTTTGAGCTAATAAACCCTGATATAATTCTTGCAATACATGATGGTTGTGAACTTTGCTCCATTACAATTTACAAGTAGCATCTCTTATCACTCTCTTACAATTAGTTCCCCTTTGCTGTATCTGCTCTTAGTTTACTCCATAATGAATGACTGTGTTGGTACATTTCATACTCGTGTAAGTGCAAGAATAATACTAAAATTTTAGAAATTGGTTCGATATTAAGAAATGTTGTCAAGTAATTGCAAATTGGAACTTTGAATATTTCGGATGGTAACTGACCTACAAGATCAGCTAAAGTGTGACCTTCGAAATGACCACTTCCGATTCTGGTAAGCTAGCCAATGTGAAATTACTGAAATATAACCATATAACAAAAAGAGCATAATTTTTTTGGATTTAAAATTTTAACCCTTGAAGAATTATCAACATCACTCCATTGAACTCGGAATCTCATCAGTAAGCACACTTGTTTTTAACAAGGTTTAGTTTAACGGTATATTTGATAAGATCTTGAATATGATTTTCTTTAACTTGCGTAATTCGTACTTGATATTGAAGCTAAATAACTTCCATCGAATTATAGAATAAAAGAAAAATTGTGGTCCTATTCTATAAATATATGATAAAGGAGATCTTCAATGTAATATTTGTCGGAATTATTGAAATAGCGAACCAGTGCGCGTGCGCAAGTCTTCTAGTCAAAGATCTTCCCGCTCGAGCCACTCTCCTCTCTCGGTCTCCATCAATGGCGTCTTCATCGAAGCCCCAGCCTCCCAAGAAGGAATCTTTCTCCGCTCCAACCGGAAAGCCCGGTGACCCTCCCGCCGATTCCGCCATGCCCGAAAACCCCAGCACCGCCGCCCTTCCCGGAGTTCTCACTCCGATGGAAGAGCCGTATCTGTCGAAAGCCTCTCACCTCACCCGCAAGGAAGTTCTCCGGCGCCGTCTCAACCACGTCAAACAGCTTTCTAAGGTTTATCGGGACCATTACTGGGCTCTCATGGAGGAAGTTAAGGTTATGTACAGGGAGTACTATTGGAAGTACGGTATCAGTCCGTACAAGGAGGATGAGGAGAGGGATACGGTTGGGTCGGGTCATGGGGAAGGGTGCGGGGAGACGAATACGAACAACAATTGCAATATTGGGGGGAGAAACAACGGTGGTGGTGGTGGAGGGAAATTAGGGTTAGGGTTTGAGGAAAGTGGTGGAATTGGGTTCGAATTGAAGTATGGGGGAAATAATCGGTGTGCGTTCGTTGGGTGTAAGTTGAAAGCTATGGCCTTGACGGCTTTTTGTCATCTGCATATCCTTTCTGATCCTCAGCAAAAGCTTTACAAGGCTTGCAACTACGTTATCAAAAGGTATGCTTCTTGCTGTTCGAAGTTTGCTGTAAGATTTGCTTGTTTTGTTTATCTTGAGAGTGGTTACCCTTAAATGTAGAGTTGCTAGGAAATTTGGCGGTTTTGATGTGTAGGAAACAATGTAGTTGTAGTGCTTATAATCTTCTTCTTCCCAGTAAGAGCTTTCATATATTTCTAATGATCACATAAGTACCTTCATTTGTGTAGATTGATGTTGGTACTGGGCATTGTTTATTTTTGCAAGAACTAGTCCGGGTAACAATTGTTTCATTAAGTAACTCAAGAGCCTTCATTGGCTTCATTGTTATTAGTATGGATCACGGATGAAGTTTAGCTATTATGATTTAAATATGGTGTACAAAACAGTAGCCTTAATAGGCAATGGGAAAAGGATCCATCTTTTTTAGCTTGATGGAATTTCCTCTTTGACATGATATGATTTAAAGATGGTGTACAAAACAGTAGGCTTAATAGGCAATGGAAAAAGGAACCATCTTTTTAAGCTTGATGGAATTTCCTCTTTGACATGAAATTGTTAACAGTCATGATAGTCTTGTAAGCAACTAAGGCATAGCTTTCTTTAGAATTTTCTGTTAATATCCGGGCATTTTCATTCTTTTGTGATCTGTCCCAACATGATACCATAAGGCTGCTAGAAATAGATGCATTGGTATCTGATTTTTGTGTTTCTAAATATCTGGAATACCTTCACTTCACAAATTGGTCCTCAGCTTAAGCGTTAGAGAAGCAAGATTCTAGGGACATGTATGTTATGTCAATGATTCATTCTAAACATATACTGCAAAGGACCAGCTGGGTGTTTGAATGTTATTATTACTATAATCGTTTGATGTCTAGTTACTGCCATTATGAGGTATTTCATATAAAAGATGATAACTTTGCATTCTATTGGCTAGTTTAGCACTTGTGATAATTGAAAATCACAGAAGAAACCGGTTTAATTTTTTTGCTGGTGCATTATTATCAATTGTCTTAATGAGTGTCCCTTTTATTTTTATGTATCCAGTGCACAGGCAGGTCCTATAATTTGTGGTAAACCGATACTGAGATCCAATGTTCCATCTTTGTGTCATGTACATTTCGAAAAGGCTCAGAAACATGTCACTCGTGCTTTAAAGAAAGCTGGTCTTACCACTTCTTCCAGCAAGGTTGCGCCGAAATTCCATGTTATCGTTGCCGAGTATGTCCATCAAATCAAAGCCAAAAGACGAGCATTGAAAAAAGCCGGTGGTAAGAACACGGTCATCAAAGAAGAATGTATTACTTAAATTTGTCAGCTTGTTCTATGAATATATAGAAGTGAAAAATGATCAAGCTATTAACAAAGGGCTGGGAAAGATGTAGCCTGCCTTAAACTGCTGATATGTGATCTATTGAAGGTACACTGACAGCATTTCACTTGTCATTTGTTGATTACTTGTTTCTGGTTGATAAAAGTTGATATGCTCTTTAATCTGTTACTTGCAAAGTATATAAACTGATTGAATGTGGAGAATGTGGATCATTGTGATCATAATGGATGATAGCATTAAGACATCACAGAGGTACATCCTTTGAGAATGTTAATAAAGAATAAAATTGGCTGTAGTATCAGTGCTACTGCTAGAAACTAAACAGGTTTAGGTACTAAATTACTGCATACATTTTTCATATTTTTACCCTTTTTTAAAAGGTGTGCAATGCAGGATATATGCTTCTGTTTCTGATGTTGATTTTGTATGTTATGGGATGCTGTTTGAAACGTGATAAATATAGTAGGAAAGTATTTGTTTAGACGTTTGAGATGGAAGAGAACTTGATCTCCTCTATACTTTGCCATCTTCTGATCAAGCATTGTTTATTTACTTGTTCTCTACTATCTGTCTATTGTTATAGGGCGTTAAAGCTATTTCGCACTTATCTTCCTCAATTGATAGATCACATAGAATTTATGATATTCATTAAAAAATATAGTTAATGACAAATCTTTCTGGATTATTTTGCTGTGAACTGAATGAACATGTGGATAAAAGTTATGTTCATTAGAGTATGAAAATAGTATTTGGAACATATTTTTGTAGTATTAGGTGTTGCATTTGACTATTTGAGCTGGATGGAACAAGTGCTTGTGGATTCGTATTGTTTATGGTCATGCCTTGTCCATTTATGGTCTGCCCAAACTTGTCATTTTTTACCTACTCTATATAGCACATTTTTAATATATAATCTATAACTCATGCACCCAATCCATAGTCTCCATCTTGTTATTGTTACTCATGATGCTGTACCAATAACTTGGGCAAGTATGCACATAATTAGCTACATGTGTACCTGCTCACTTTTCATACACTTGCTCCACATGAATGTTACTAGTAATATTGAAGAGGATTCATTCGTCAAGTAAAAATTCAATAATGAAGTATTTGTTGTATGTGTTTTTTTTTTTTAAGCCGGGCAAACCGGCTGCCAATTTATTCGGTCTCTTAATCTACCAGAGTACCAGGCCTGTCGAAAAAAGAAGAAAAGAATCAATAACGACCCTCCTTATTCCTGTTCATTGCAGGCAGTGTTTGCAAAGAGTTGACAGATTTCTAGGAGTTCATATTAAGGTTTTCTTTAGGGTGTTGTAGTCACTTGTATCCTTAAAAGATCCAAGGTTAGCATATCTTTTCTCCAAGAAGAATGCTGTATTGTCATAATATGAGCTGTATAATGAGTAGTTTGTGACGAAATCTGTCTCTTAAAATTGGTGAACGTCTTAATCAGACGCCGATTCTCTCTGAGGCGGTTTAGTTTGGTGTATGCCATTATGTTATATCCAGCTCAATTTCATACTGCATAATGTCCATTTTGGGCAAGGTAAGAAATGAAAATGGGCAGCCTTATCTCAAACAGTGTGCTGTTTTCCAATCTGTATTCTGATTTGTAGTTCAAGCTTTTTCCATTCCAAAATTTAGTCTTTCAGACTTAGTTTGCGGTGGATATTTGGTCCCCTAAGCTTATGTACATGGTCAATCTGTACCATTTTTCAACAACTTGATAAATGGTTTGAAACTTACCCCCCACTTTGGGATTATAGCACAGCTTCTCTGACTCAAAAATCATCCTTTTCGATCACCCATGAATCTCCAATTTTTTTTGATGGACTAACATTAATCTCATGTGTAAGGAGAGATCGAACGAGAACAATAAATAGAATGGATACAGAGATTAAGTTAGCTACGTCCACAAGCTAAGAAACAGAATATTATTATGGAGGCAGATTACTATTTCGAGAGCTTTATAAAGGCTCAAGAAATCCTATTACAACTTATGAGCTTAGGCCCAAACAAATCACGAGAGGCCCAATAACATATAATATCGTATACCGTTTTAGCGGGGGGGGGGGGGGGGGGGGGGGGGGGGGGAACAGTTCATCGCCCCTCGGACTCCCTGCCGGGGGCAGAGCCCCTCGAACCCCTGGTGAGGGCTCCACCCCCGAACCCTAAACGGGTTCTAGTCAATGACATATTCAAGGCATATTAACATCATATATCTGTATAAATGTTACGGGTCTTGCATGTGTCACACTAGAAGATGAGTTGTGTATGTGTCACACTAGAAGATGAGTTATGTGAGGAAAGTGCTAATGGATATAAACCATCGCACTATGATTTCATATTTTGCACTTTGTTGTTGTTCATCCGCATGTTAAGGGTTCATATGAAACTTACACGAGTCTAGAATTCAACTTTTGAATGTAATCATGACAACACTTTTGTAACGAAGTTGACATGCACGACCATTCACCATTGCAAAATTTTCTAGCATATATGTTGTGTGCCCATATTCCGTAACTTGGAAGAAACTTCATGCCCTAGAAACTAAAAACCCAATATCTCATCTTGTACATTTTTTTTTCCGGTTGTCGCCTTCTTTGCTCCTCCTCTCAAGCCACCTTGTAGAATCCGCTCCTCTTACAGTTTTTCAGTTCCAGATTCATCATCGATCAACACTTTTTGTGTGTCGTTTGTTGTTTGTTTTATTTACTTGAGTTGTATGTTTATTTTTCATACCAGTCTATCCAACTTTCAAATTTTTTATCATCCTCTCGATCTATAAGACATGTTTTTGTACATTTTTTCCATTAAAAAAAATTAGAAACCAACCCATAAAAAGGGATTTAGTTCTAGTGTAGTTGTCAAAAAACGCCATAAGTAGAGTTGAAGAAATCTAAGTTGTAAAATGAAAATTTAATGGTTGAAATTGATTTCTTCTTTCGTCATAACAACTTTTTTTCCTTTCTAAATTTTTTTTTCCGACGGGTTCATTAATCTTCTATAGGATTTTAGTAACTTCATACATGGAGTTTTTCACAAACTCCATGGAAACAGGATGGAATCAAAAGTATGGAAAATGAGGGTATAACTACAACAATACCCTTTACAATTTGTATGGTAAAATCAGGAGTTCTCTATATATCTAGGAAAAAAATAACGTTAATGTTGCTAGATAATTTTAGCATTAGATATCAAAAACCGTTTTATTTCTTGACAAAGTTGACAATTGACATATCTCTCTAAATTTCTAATCTATACGTCTCCTTAACTAGAGATTAATGTGGATGTAATTAAGTAAGAGGTTCCATACACGCTGCGTGAACTCTTCTAACTGCCATATGGTAAATGAATAACGACATCAATCAAATTGAAACATGTACACTTCCTATTAAAGGAAGCTTCACTTGTATTTCTCTCATGAATTGTTATTTATATGCAACGATAAGGATACAATTTAGGCAAGAAAACAACCAAAAACACTTGAGTACGTTGACATTCACCCACTTTTTAATTATTGAAAGCAATCAATTCCTACAAACTCTAATTTGTTAAGTTAGTTGTCACGAGTTTTTGTTAAATGATGTTACATGTGTAGTATCTTAAATAAATGCCATAAACTAACACAAATAAAAGCAATATGAATATACACTTGGATATTTCAACCGAGTTGGGCGATTAGGCCCAACTTAATTCCCACGGACTCTAATTTGTTAAATTAGTTCTCACAAGTTTATATAAAGTGGTAATTAGGCACGCTTTAATGTATGATTCAGAGTTTTGGTTGATTACTCGGGTTTTAAAACGAAAATTGATATTGTAGAGATGAGAATGTTCCGATGGATTTGTACAAACATAAGATGGGACAAAATCATGAATGAGGTTATCAGAGACAAGGTTTCAATGGCCTATATAGAAAATAACCTACGAAAGTCACGAGTCCGTTGATTTAGACATATACTGAGGAGGGGCCATGTCCCAATACAAAGATGCCAAAATCTAGTTTTGGGGGAGGTTCATAAAGGCAGAGGTAGACCCAAAAAAAGAGGTGAAAGGAGGTGATTAGACATAATCTCGCCCTTTGTCACTAATAGATGATATGAACAAGGTTATGGCCCGAGATATAGATGTATGGAGGGATAGATTTAGAGGCGCTATAATTTAGCTTTTGTCTAGGCAGATTGTGTTTTACTAGTGGTGTTATGTGTTTTACTAGTTATTTGTTTTTGTCTTCGAGTTTTTTTTTGAAAATCATCATATCGGTGTATTCAAGGTAAGGGTGTGTATATCTGAACTCTCTAGACCTTACCGTGGTAGGAGGACTATATTGGGATGTTGTTTAAAGTGGTGTTGCTATTTCAAACAAGTTGGGTAGGTCACGCGGAATACACGTCCCGAGGCCAAATATGGATTTATTCACTTGCATGCTAGGTAGATATAGGAATACTAACAAATGGGGTGTCTGTCCTATGCCCACATGTGCATTAGGTCCAACACAGAAGTCTAATGTAATTTTATCCCAAAACTAATTGGTAAAAACCGAAAAAATTATATACTAGGCATTTATTTAGGTTGTACGATTATCCATCGATAATACTCTTAATAATTATACTTTGGGTTCAATAATTGGAGATTATAGCGCATGTTTCAATATGAGGCACCGAGGGATTTGAGGCACAACAAGTCAAAAAGTGAGAAGGAAAAGAAGAAGAAGAAGAAGATGGCCTCTCAAACTTGGGACGTGATGAATAGGAGAAGTAAAGGAGAGAGAAGGTGAAGACTAATACGGAGTATTTCATAACATTCACATATACATACCCTCGTTACTATATTAACTTTTTGTATTGTTTTTTTTTTTGACAAAAAATCATGTTTATATGGGTTATATGCTTATATATATTTATTGGTTTTTTTTAACATATGACCTAAGAATATAGTTTAAACATATTGATAAAGGTAACTAAAATCATTCTATTAAGAAATTAATAGACCCTTTTAAAAAAATTAATTAATTAAAAATAAATATAAATTTATAAAATATTGTCATTTTATGAGCTAAACCTACGCCATTGGGACATAAGTTATAGAAAATCATATATATATATATATATATATTAGTATATTTCTATCCCCATTAAAAGAGGGGTATGGGCTTTATGCCTTGTTTGAATACCTTTCCATGTAAAAAAATTCAAATAACATATCTACTGTATAAACTTTTAGTTTATTTATTTTATTGTCAATTAATTTTAGAATGAAATCTCGCTCTATGGTGGAATTCCTACATATACATGATCCGCTTCCGTATTGCGATCTACAATTTAATTGGTAAATTTTGGTTTTTACTCATAACTGCGAGTCTTTTATCATTGAAATCAGGGCATCAGATGCTCTGTCCCAAACTTTATATCCCCTATTATGTCCCCTTTATATTTATGAATACTGAATTTCTTTGATGGGTGTAGATTTTTTAAATAAAAATTAAAAAATAATTAAATATTAGTCCACTTGATCAATAAATATTTCCGCTTTCAATAAATTATGCATTCGTACAAACCCACAAAATGAATATTGGATGTTTTGCTACCTACCTATATTTCAAGTCGTACAAATTTTGGAATGGACCCATATGTGTATCTATCACACTAGAAAAAATAAAAATAAGAAATAAGAAATGTAATAATGGTTGCTTGTGAATTGTGAATACTAGTGATAAGTAAGTGGTAAGCAGTGACTAGTCAAGCGACCAACCTCCCCACCACTAATCTCGGATTCACTATTCATCATTCCCATTTCTATTTCCACCACGTTTTCCCTTATTAACACATCACTAACCTTCCTACCAGTTTCCCTCGTTCCCTTTGTCTTTGTACCATCTTACCCTCCACGAAACACAATAGTACAATATATAGTTGATCGATCTTCTTACAAGTTCGATTAGTGGGTGGTGTTGACGCATAAAAAAGTCCGTCCTATTTTGGGTTAACTTTAAGTTCAATTGATATTGCATTGCTAACTATATTTATGTCATTTCTAACAAGTACATGTAAACACGATTTGAGTTTTAGTTATTGGTATTTATAGGAATGATTAGGTTCTTCTCGTTTCCTATTTAGGGCCCGTTTGGTTGAGAACCGCGGAAAAGGCAAACGTCTTCGAGCGTCGGATCGCAAGACGAGGTCGCAACCAGCCATCGCCGAGACCTCGTGTCGAGACTCGACCTCGGATCGTCACTCGAGGTCCTCGCATCGGACCTCGTAGTCAAGTCGCAACATGAGGTTCTCGGATGTATCGGAGAACCTCAACTTCGCGAGACCTCGTTAGCGTCGTCCCCAACGCCCAACGTCGTGCCAACGTCCTCGCCAGCCTTCAGCCTCGCCGTGACCTCGCCATCGCCGTGTCCGTGACCTCACCAGCGCCGCGCCACGCGTGTCGCGACACTCCTTGCTCGGTCACGAACGACCTATCTAATTTTAGTAGTTTTTCATATACTTTCCATTATAAGACATTGCTATTACTAGTTTTATGCATTTAGGAAGTCAATAATGGGCCTTGCGCCGATCACTTTTGGATCTGCGCCGTTGGGCCCTTAGCCTGCGTGCTAGCCCTAGGCGCGCGCCGCACCCTCTAGGGTTTTTCTAGGTTTTTCAGTCGCCTCTCTATATAAGGGGGCTTAAGCTTGTTATTTCATTCAGCGCACATTTAGGGTTTAATTCAAGTTGAGGTTTTGCTCCTTAATTTTATCCTTGTGCTTGCGCCGCCACTAATATTCAATCAAAGCTCTCGTGTTCTCAATTGTTCTTGCTTGTTCGTGCCTTCAATCAATCAATCAAGTCTTCCGCTACGCAGAATTGAGACCCACTACTCAAACATCGCACCGATCCGAGGCATCCCATACGAGGGACGCATCAACTGGCATCAGAGCCAAAGTTTGAGTAAGTCTCGATCAACCCTTTTCGTTCATTCTCACACGTTTTCCGCCACTTCTAAACCCTAGAATTCATCCTCCACTTCACACAACCGCCATCTAGGGTCCCAAAATTTTTTCTTGTTTACGTAAATTGATAAAAAAAAAACATCAATCGTGACCTAACTCGATTGATCTATTGATTTTGGTGAAGATTTCGCTTTGTCTTGCTAGTTGCATGAACATAGGATTTGTTTTGCCAATTTCTCTTGTGCTTCTTTCGATTTTATTGCGTGTTGATCTTGTTACTTGTGTTCTACGATTCTAGAGGAGAAAATGTAGTCTCGTTAATATTCAAAAAAAAAAACGTCTTTCGACTACAAAAGCCCAAATAAGGTAAGGTTGTCGATTGGTTTTAAAAAAAAAAAAATTGTTTGGACGCTCACAAGCCAAAATAAGGCAAGATCGTTCATTTGTGTTAGTTGTGTTGTCCACGCATTCATTCACGTCGATTATTGTCTTGTTGATTTTGGTTGCAACTTATTCTTGACGTGCTTGCTTGCATTGTGATTTTCGGATCCAAATCTTAGTTCGAGATCGAGTGACCTTTAGCCTAGCCGATCCTTGTTCGTGTGGTTTGAACAAAAGGGTAGGCTTGACTTAAGCGAATCGTAACTCGTTGTTTTGTTGCTTGTGAACTTCTTACTGCTTCGATGACTGGTATTACTATAGGTACGATTTCGGACTCGGGAGAGGGTATCAACAACGACAATCCTACCAACATCAACCCACCCGAGGTGCAAAATCCAAATCGCAATGATTGGAACCCCGAAGCCGTGGCTCGCATTGAGGAACTAGAACACCTCTTAGCCGCGAGCCAAACGCAGTCCAAGCACACGGCGGCGGGCGCACATGCCCTCGCTTCGGAGATTCACGCCAACCCGGGGGTTTCCGCAGACGATGTAGCCAGGGCTCACGCCAAGGGGAAACAACATGCACAACCAAGCTCCCAATTCGGCACCATGCATCGCTTGGAGTCAATCAAGGAAAGTCGCCAACATGATAAGCACGATGGTGGCCCCCGGACCACAGATCGCTATCAAATGGCACGAGATTACAGGGACACACAAGTGTACGACGTATATTTCGATGAGGAGTACAACTCCGAGGAGTATAGACGCCGACACATAAGTGGGGATCCAAAGAAAAAGCAAAAGCACAAGTCGCCGACATATGTATACGAAACCCCAAAGCGGAAGCACGGGGTCAAGTACTACGATGCCGATGCGTACAGAGTTGAGGACGACCTCGAGCATGAAAGTGCTCGTAGTCCGTTCTCGGAATTTGATAATGATTATGATGAGTTTCTGACTATTCTAATGAATCCTCTTTTGAGCATCCACATGTGCAGAATCCGGAAGAACTCGACAACCGACCTTCGGGTTGGATCCCACCGCCTCGCCTCGCAAAGCATCGGAACGAGTATGATCGAGTCTATGGCTCGTCGAACGCATGGCGCGAAGGGACGACACGACAGGGACCGTGACACGCGGAGTCCTCGGAGGCCTGACGATGGAGATGATCCGGATGATGGCGATGATGATCCACCACGAGGTCCGCCTCGACACCGGCGCGACAGGCGCGCGTATTCGCCTCAACGTCCTAGTCCTCGGCGCGATCGTGAGCACCGCGATGCTAGGGATCCACGCCACAACTGCCGCGATATTAAGGTAAAATTCGAACCCTTTTACGGTTCTTATGATCCTGACGCTTTTATCGAGTGGTTGCAAGGTACGGAGCACACGCTTCGTCATTTAGGTTATGCAGATGACAAGAAAGTGGAAGTGGTGACTTTGTACTTCCATGGTGCCGCTAGGACTTGGTGGAACCGATTCGAGTCCGAAAGGATTCGACAAGGAAAACCCCTAATCCGCGAATGGCATCAACTCGTCTACATCTTGAAGAAGAGATATATTTCGGCAGATTACAAGGACAAGATGCACATAGAGATTATGCGCATCAAGCAAGGATCGATGACGCCGGAGGAGTATTTTTCCAAGCTCGAAGACATGTTCTTCAAAGCGGGAATGAGTGTGTCGCCCTCGGTGATGAAGACGAGTTTCCTCTCGGGATTGCGCCAATCTATACAAGATCGGTTGGAAATCATCCCAATCAAGGACATCAACAACTTGGTTCACACCGCCATGCAAATCCACAAACAAGAAATGCAAACCAAGTCGGGTTGGTCCAATTCGAGGTATGTACCTAACTCTAGTCAATCTGGTTTTTCTACTAATCGGGTTGCTTCTTCTTTGCCTAGTGCTTCGACAGGTTCCAAGGCCAAAACAGAAGCCACGCCAACCAAGGCGCCAGCCGCACCACGCAACACCGAGCCAAGTGTCGAGCGCGCGCGCGACATGGCATACTATAAATGTGGGGGACGTGGCCACATGCAGAGGAACTGTCCGAATGCTAAGAAGGTCTTGTTCACAACAAATGGAGAGCCATATGATAGCCAAGATGAAGATGACAACGAGCCACCATTGACCGAGGAGGCCCAGCTCGAGTGCGATCCATCGGAGGCTCTCGGCGTCGCCAAACTCGGATTGGTGACTCGGCGCGCTTTGAGCATGCGTGAGGCGCCAAAGATAGATCAAAGGGAGCAACTTTTCCACACTCGCTGTTTGGTCAACAATGTTTCTTTGAGCGTCATCATAGATTCGGGAAGTTGCGCCAATTTCCTCTCCAAAAAAGTTGTTGATCACTTCAAGTTGCCGACCACACCTCATCCACAAACTACAATGGATATACAATGAGGGAGGAGATTGGGTCGACAAACAGGTAATCTTCAACTTTTCAATTGGTCAATATTCGGATTCCATTCTTTGTGACGTAACGCCAATGGACGCCACACATCTCTTGTTGGGGCGCCCATGGCAATACGATCGTCGCGTGCTTCACGACGGGTATTTGAACACTTACATGTTCAATTACCACGGGAAGCGCGTGACTCTCTTACCTATGTCGCCTAGTGAAGCTTTACAGGATGAAGCCGAGAGGCAAAGACAGAAAGCTAGCGACACCGGCACCGCCGCGCCAATCACGACGCCACCGACGTCCACCACCGATTCTGAAATTTCCAAAGGCGTTTTTGGTGCCAAACATTCTCAAAACAGTGGTGAAGATGTTCAAGATGGGAAGCGCCGACAAAAACTGGAGTCGGGGCGACAGTTTGCGTCTAGAGGCATCGGCAACGCACCGAACGATGTCGATTTCAACAAACAAGGACTTCAGCAGTTTTCGAGTGATTCCATCGGCGTTTCTGGTGGAAAACAGATCAAAATTGATTTTCCACCAGATTTGAAGAAAAAACATCCAGGAGAAGTCAATTTAAGCAAGGGGCCGCCGAGTGAGACTCCTAGCGTCGTGCAGCACGCCGTCGCTGCACGGAAACTTGGATTCCAGGATCTTCGGGACGAGTTTCACGGCGTTTCCAAGGGCGTTCTTCCAGAAATGCAAGGGGCTACAACATATCCAAAAATCGCCCCAGAAGCTGATCGTACGAGCACCGACGCCGAGCCCCCTTTGCTTGGCACATGCCAAGATCGCCTTCTCTTAGTCAGGCGTCGGGACGTCGAGAAATCCATTCAGGGGAGTCTTTCTTGTTTCATTCTATATCCCCTACTTTCTATTACTAAGTCTGTGAATTCTTCACTCCCTTCTTCTATTTTGTCGATTTTGAAGGAGTTCGAAGCTATCATGCCGGATGAGCTACCGAAGGGCTTGCCGCCGATCCGAGGGATCGAGCACAAGATCGACCTCATGCCTGGCGCCTCCCTTCCAAATCGAGCAGCCTATAGGACTTCGCCAAAGGAGAACGAGGAGCTTCAACGCCAAGTTCAAGAACTTTTGGACAAGGGTTTCGTCCGAGAGTCCTTGAGCCCATGCGTCGTACCGGTGATCCTTGTGCCAAAGAAAGATGGTTCTTGGCGTATGTGCGTCGACTGCCGAGCCATTAATCAGATTACGGTGAAGTACATGCATCCAATTCCTAGGCTCGATGACATGCTAGATGAGCTCCATGGCGCCGCCCTGTTTTCCAAGATTGATCTTCGAAGCGGATATCACCAAATCCGTATGCAAGAGGGCGACGAGTGGAAAACCGCATTCAAAACCAAGCACGGTTTGTACGAATGGCTTGTCATGCCTTTTGGCTTGACAAACGCCCCTAATACTTTTATGCGGCTTATGAATTTTGTTTTTAGGAAGTTTTTGGGACGTTTTGTCGTTGTGTATTTTGACGACATCTTAGTTTTTTCTAGAGACTTGGACTCTCACGCGAGGCACCTTAGGTTGGTGTTAGAATGCCTTCGCGAACATTCATTGTATGTAAACCTAGACAAATGTTCGTTTTGCACGGACACGACGAATTTTCTTGGGTTCGTCGTGTCCAAGGATGGGCTAAAAGTGGATGACGACAAGATCCGCGCCATCCGTGAGTGGCCCACCCCTACGACCCCAACGATGGTTCGATCCTTCTTAGGGCTCGCAAGGTTCTATCGGCGTTTCGTCAGGGACTTTAGTTCCATCGTCGGGCCACTCCATAATCTGACCAAGAAGGCAACCACAATCAAGTGGATGCCTCAGCATGAGGCCGCCTTTCAGGCCTTAAAACAAGCTTTGTGTAGTGCTCCGGTCTTGCAATTGCCAGACTTTTCCAAGCACTTTGAGATCGAGTACGACGCCTCCGACTATGGCATAGGCGGTGTACTCCTTCAAGAGAGACGCCCCATTGCATATTTTAGCGAGAAACTTACGGGGGCAACTCTCAATTACCCGACGTATGACAAAGAGTTGTACGCGCTGATTCGGGTTCTTAAAACATGGCAGCATTATTTGTGGCCAAGTGAATTCGTGATCCACACGGATCACGCGGCCTTAGCTTATCTAAAGAGTCAAACGACTCTCAACAGACGCCATGCTCGGTGGGTGGAGTTTATGGAAACCTTTCCATATATCATCGCCCACAAGAAAGGAAAGGATAATGTCGTGGCAGACGCACTATCACGCAAGTATGTTTTATTAACTCAGTTACAGGCCAATTTGCTCGGGTTCTCCTTGATTAAGGAGTTATACTTGCATGATCCATTTTTTAAACCGATCATGGAGAACCTCGAGCAAAGTCGAATCCATGAGTCTTATTTTTTGGACAATGGGTATCTCTACCGAGCCGGGAAGCTTTGCATTCCGGCCTCGTCTGTGAGGCATCTTTTGCTCAAAGAAGCTCATGATGGCCGAGGCCATTTTGGCATAGCCAAAACCCTAGTAGCACTTCGTGAACATTTCTTTTGGCCACACATGGCCTCCGATGTCCACAAGTATTGCCGCGGGTGTGTGCCATGCCAAACTGCAAAATCGAGGTTCCAACCTCATGGCCTTTACACGCCCTTACCCATTCCGGACACACCGTGGGAAGATCTCTCCATGGATTTTATCACGGGCCTCCCAATGACAAGGCGCGGTAAGGATTCGATCTTTGTGATTGTGGACCGCTTCTCCAAAATGGCTCACTTCGTGCCATGCAAAGGGAACAACAATGCGACTGAAATCGCAAACTTGTTCTTTGAGCATGTCGTCAAGTTACATGGCGTGCCTCGAACTATTGTTAGTGACCGAGACACGAAATTTTGTAGCCATTTCTGGAGGACGCTTTGGGGAAAGCTAGGAACACAATTGTTGTTTTCAACCTCTTATCATCCCCAAACCGATGGTCAAACTGAGGTGACCAATCGGACCCTGGGCACCCTTCTTCGGACGGTGCTCAAACATAACCCACGCCGGTGGGAGGATCTAATCCCTTTTGTTGAGTTTGCTTACAACAGGTCCAAACACTCGGCTACTAGAAAGACACCGTTCGAGATCGTCTACGGCCTCAACCCACACTCTCCGATGGATCTTGTCCCTCGCCCCGTGAAGAACGGCGAGCACATCGACGCGTCCAACCGCGCCGACGCCATCCGCAAGCTACACGAGCGGACGCGGTCCCAATTGGAGCGTAGGGCATCTCAGTACGAGGCCCAACACAACAAGGTTCGGAAGCGCTTGGTTTTCAACCCCGGCGATCTCGTGTGGCTACACCTTCGCAAGGACCGTTTTCCGGATGCTCGGAAGACAAAGCTTCATCAACGGGGGGACGGCCCTTTTCGAGTCATAGAACGGATAGGGGACAACGCCTACAAGATCGATCTCCCAGGCAAGTACTCGGTGCACTCCACCTCTAATGTCGCCGAACTCTCCCCCTATGTTGAACCTGCTTATGAGGAAACGGGGACGTTTCCCAACCAAGTGGGGGAGGGTGATGCGACCCCGTCTATGGATGCTAGCCAAGAGATCGAGGCCTTCACACTTCGCTCAGATGGCCCAGTCACCCGTGCAAGGGCCCGTGCCATCGAGACCGCGACACAATCACTAGTGTCGCGCCTCTCTGCTGGCCACGACGCGCCTTACATCGCGACCTCGCTCGACACCATTTCCATCGTCGGCGTCGAGGAACCTCGTTACGAGCTCTCGGACCAACCATGCCAAGACGCGACGTCTTCGAGCGTCGGATCGCAAGACGAGGTCGCAACCAGCCATTGTCGAGACCTCGTGCCGGGACTCGACCTCGGATCGTCACTCGAGGTCCTCGCATCGGACCTCGTAGTCAAGTCGCAACATGAGGTTCTCGGATGCATTGGAGAACCTCAACTTCGCGAGACCTCGTTAGCGTCGTCCCCAGCGCCCAGCGTCGTGCCAGCGTCCTCGCCAGCCTTCAGCCTCTCGCCAGCGCCGTGTCCGTGACCTCGCCAGCGCCGCGCCACGCGTGTCGTGACACTCCTTGCTCGGTCACGAACGACCTATCTAATTTTAGTAGTTTTTCATATACTTTCCATTATAAGACATTGCTATTACTAGTTTTATGCATTTAGGAAGTCAATAATGGGCCTTGCGCCGATCACTTTTGGATCTGCGCCGTTGGGCCCTTAGCCTGCGTGCTAGCCCTAGGCGCGCGCCGCACCCTCTAGGGTTTTTCTAGGTTTTTCAGTCGCCTCTCTATATAAGGGGGCTTAAGCTTGTTATTTCATTCAGCGCACATTTAGGGTTTAATTCAAGTTGAGGTTTTGCTCCTTAATTTTATCCTTGTGCTTGCGCCGCCACTAATATTCAATCAAAGCTCTCGTGTTCTCAATTGTTCTTGCTTGTGCGTGCCTTCAATCAATCAATCAAGTCTTCCGCTACGCAGAATTGAGACCCACTACTCAAACATCGCACCGATCCGAGGCATCCCATACGAGGGACGCATCACCCTTAATCCCATATTCAAAGTTGCGAACGAATCTCAATCGGTTCCTCGGAGAAACCTGGAACCGGAATCATAATCGGAGTTTGACTGGTTTCATAGTTCTAGTTCCAAGGTCGGTTCCTTCTGAATCCCGCCATAATAATAATGAAAAAAAAGTGTCCGGCCGCAACCGCTGATTCAGAACCACGACCACATTTTCATGATCACCTGCTGGAAAGTGATAGAATGTAAAACCGCGACCGCGAGCCAAGGTGATGCAATCGTGGGTTTGTCAAAACCGGCTGTTTTTGCCGGTTTCACGGTTAAGGGCAGAGCCAAAAATTTACCCTAGTGGGGCTAAATTCCTATTTACAAAGAAAAAAAATTGTATTTATTTATATATAAAAAAATGTACTATTTTTTTTGTATTTTTTCATAAAATTCTGTATTTTTTTGTATAATTTTTTTTTTGTATATGAGAAACTTTTTTCATAAAAAAATTAATTTGTTTTTTTTTCAAGTCAAATAATTTAGTTTTTTTTATATTTAAACAAATATTTGCCAATTGGAAGTTGGGAGCCATTTGGTTGTATTTAACAATATATATAGTGCATGTTTAATCACTGATTTGTGTAATACTAAAATTTTATGTAGTAATAACATTTTTTTTTTATAAAAATTTCAGTGGGGGCTGTGGGAGGTTAGCCCTCAAGCCTCTCACTGGGCACCATGTCCCTCTGCCACTGTTCACGGTTCTAGGGGAGGCGAAACCGGGGCCGTAATCACCGCCCACTCTACTCAGAACCGAATAGACGACGATTCCAATTCCTTACGATCCTGGTTCCGGACCGGTTCCCGGTTCCAGTGGAACTGGACCCAAGTCTTCAAAACCCTTCTACTTTGATTTTCAATATGAAAACTGTTTTTTAATCTCCACAACAAAGTCCGATTTCTCTTTTTGGAAAAAAACGAGTTAGGGACCATTTTAAACAGGGAAAAACGTCCAAAACAGAACAACCTAGCCTATAATAATTCGTTAAAATTCACAATAGATTTGTTAAAATGTGTGCTGACTAAGTGACTTCTAATCCAAGAAATCGACCGGTTCAATATTCTCAACTTGAGAATCGTAGTGTTATGGTCGACATCATGTCGATCGACTATTTTGTGTTCGTATAGTTACGTGTTCATGACTTAAATAACATATTCTATATATACTTAGAACATTAGAAGTGCAAACTTGTAATTCGAACAATCCATGTAATCCAATTTGCAAATGAATTACTAAACAAAGAAATGTAGAATAAATTGCCTAAAAGTCTGATTACAGCAAATAACACGAACTATAAACTACAAATTAATAACATGAACTATGAACTCCTTCAAAAATTATATAAATACAAAGTATGTTCTTCTTTTGATTAAAAACTGCGAGGCACTCCAAGAACTCATCATGGCTCAAACTCCTCAAAGCCAAAATTCGTGTAATAATGAAACAAAGAAGCACACGAAGAAGATCCAATAACTTGCACAATACTAATAAAAATAATTGTTCTAAATTAAGTAACATGTATATATAAATTCTACTCCTCATTATTATTATTCCCTAGACATGTTTATAATGGAGATGGATCATGTGCGAGTTGTTATATATGTAAAATAAGAATGAATCTCATCCATTTTTCGAAAAAAAATGAACATATTAGACTTTTAAATAAAGGCCGAGTAAAAACGAAAAACGTGTATTAATCTAATTATTTGCGTATTTTTTAAAAAATTAATTTCTGGGGATGCGCATAATTTATGTTGTGCATACGTTTTTATTGGACCACTCGTTGTTACGTTGCGTAGTTTCTTTAAGTTTTGATGATAACAAACTTTGAATGATTACTGTGGTTTTCCACAATTATCATATGAATCTCACAAGAAATTAAGGAGGGTATTGTTAGAGTGAAGGAACGATGGAGGGAACGACTGATTGGACAACATCTTAGCGAAGCTACGCGACTTTTTATATTTTGCAAGTTACCATGTTTGAGCAAACGATTACAACAACGATTTGATAACTAAGATCTAGTTATTTGTGTGAAAATAAGATGGAAATTGGAAGATTTGTTGGAGCAAAAAGATAATCTAATGAGATCATTCATTTATGGGTATAATTCAATATTGAAGATATGATTGAATAGTTTTATAATTTAATCCATTTTATAAAGATCTTTTGAATGGAATATCCTCACAGTTAAGCAACTCGTGATTGAGATCAGATTCAAAAATTTCTTTATATAAATAGGTTAGAGTTGCTTAGGATTAAAGTGTGCTAAAGGTCAGCAATTGTGTGAGAAAGAATCATATTATGAGTGTTTTTTAACATCTAATTACTCATGTTTTTTCACATTTTGCTTCTAAGCGTCCATTCACACCGATCACAACCTTTTTTTTTAATAAGGAAAGAAATTAGAATAGCCACTAACAAGCTAGTTGTCGTCCTATAACATCCCGACTGTCCGATCACAACCTTATAATTCATTACCATTAGCTTTAACAAAAAGTTATCCAATAAATAATCTTGATTATCATCCTACATTATTTACTTGAAGCGCACGGGCTAGAAACTTTTAGAATATAAAAAAGCAAGAACATGTTTCATTTTCAAAAAGGCTTGGTTCTAGACCTTGACTTTATTCTATCTTGAGAACCAATCATGGCGTGCCACGTATCATCATATATATTATTTTTAGCCCTTCTCTTACTCTTAGTTATTTTTCAATTGATGGACAATGTTTTTGGCATTCCATTATTTAATAGAAGCCCGTACGAGGATAGATATATGGTGGAACCAACTATACTATTAACCATTTTTACTCTATCAAATACATGGTAGTTTTGAATTATTTACGCAAGATATGAATGTAAATTTGATCTTCACCATGCAATTAGTCGAAATTCGATAATTAACTATATAGTATATCCAATGCATGCACGAGCAAGAAGCAATGGAATTAATAGTTGTCTTATGCGTACATTCCTCAAGCTTATCTAGAAGATGTACTAGCTAAAAGATAATGCCCTCTATAAACAATCTTGCACTTTGAACTTTGCACTTTATGATCGATTAAACAACATTGGATCGTTGTTTTTTTTTTTATGTTTTTATTTGGCTAAAATCTATAGTTTGACAGAAGGGTTTTGGATTTGAGATTAAAATAGTCATTAATAAAATATAATGAAAGAAAAATCGCTGTTTTTATCAAATGGCGAATGAAGTGTGTATGAGACATACTCCTAAAAAGAATAAGATGTGCTACAATACTTTATTTTATTTAAACCGAATTATATATAACTTAACATTTGGACCACTTGAATTGCTATTAGTTTAAGATTGAGGTGATTGGGCATTTTTTTTTGTTAATATATATGAAAAGGGTGTAGATCATCATCTCCAGGACTTCATCTTGTACATTTTTCTCAGTTGTCGTCTTTTCTTATTTCCCCGTGGCGTTACGGTTGTATGCTCCTCCAGTAGCTCTTCAGTTCCGATTACATCACCTTTCAACACTCTTTGTCTGTGTTTTCAATTGTCTTTTTTGTTTAATTAGATTACATGTTTTACCCTGATCAGTCTTTCCGACTATCGTTTTTCGGCCTCTCGGTCTACTACGTTTGTCTGGTATATGGAATTTCTTTCCTTATAAAAAAAGTAGTGAACAAATCCATATAAGTAAAAATAAGAAATAATCAACATTTCATGTGTATATGATATAACGAAAGAAATTCGATATATCAAAATGGTGCGACACATATATGATATATCATATGAATGAAATTGTTAGTAATACATATCCATGTTACATTAGTATTAAAAATAGAATGGTTGAGTATATGTGTTTATTTGATCTTATGGATCATATAGTGGGTTCTCTTCCATTTTGTTTAGACCTGAATTTTACAATGGAAATATAAACGGATAAAATCACTTGTTTAGGCTGTTATAATTAATTAAAAAAATTGAAAAGTATATGAGATATAAGTCCATCTCTTGATATTGTATCTGGATTTTTTTTTTCCGAAGAAAAAGTGATTTATATACAAGTACTAAAGATCAGGTGTTTGTAATAAGGAATAAAAATACAAGTAAAATCTTAGAGTTTGAAAGAATGAGATGTAATTGAGCCACACTTCCAAAATTACACAAGACAAAATTAAATAAAAATTTAACAATTCACCCACCCATCCAATCAAAGAAGCAATTAAGATTGGTAAATACAAACAGAGACTAAAAATATCACAACCAAGGCAAAAGTGTGTTGTTTTCCACAATTGCCCTCCCCCTATTTGTCATTTACCCACTGTATCCTAACTTTCCATTTTTTTCCTGGTTTATTTATTTGAATTGATTATCACTATGTGTGCAAATGCATCATATCCAATTTAAGTAATTGACCCCCCCTACAGTTTCCACGACTTTCACCACTAAATATTAAAATGCCCCGCCGCCGTTGCCGAACTGTTGTGGAAAGACGAAAATGTCCTCAGCATTCCACGAAATCTCCGACGTGTCCCCTACACCGCCACCGTACCCCGTCCACTGGCTCCCCTGGTCGACCACCGGCACCCACCCGTTCAAGCCCTGGTCAAACCCGTACCCTCCACCACAAGGACTTGTCAACGTGTCCGCCACGTAATCGCCCAGCTGGCCCCAGTTACCGTTATCCACCTCCACCTGGTAACCGTAATTATTGTTATTATTACCACCACCCGCGGTAAACCCGAGCGAGTCGGACGACGCCGTATTGATCGAGCTGTCGTCAGCGCTGACGCTGTTGAAGTTGAGGCTCTCCAGGATGGGAGCAGCCTGGTACATCTCTGCTGGCCGGACCTGGAGGTGGCTGTAGGCGGCCGGAGGTACGGCGGGGGCGGTGGAGGAGGAGGTGGGAGAGGCGGCGTTGGTGGTGGTGGAAGCCGCCTGAATCCGCTCCACGAGGCGAGGCATCCAGAGGTAACGCATCGCGTCCTTGAATTTCTTGCTGTTGACGTCGCATTTGAGCTGCTTTGCGTGCTTCTGGACACGTGTCCTCCAGTAGTTCTTGATCTCATTGTCTGTTCTTCCGGGCAGAAATTGTGCTATTTTGGACCACCTGTAATACATAAAAAAAAGCACGGATTAATCAACTCAAATTTGCATAAATTAATCCATTAGTGTGTGAGTGATTGATTGAGCGGTGGATCATTTCATTCTGATACATATGTGATTTTGATTATTTTTAAATTCTTGTTTAATTAGTTAATAAGAGATTAAGTAGGTGATTCATTGAGGATCAAAAGTAAGTAACAAACCTGTTGCCCCAGCGAGAATGGAGTTCGAGGATTAAGAGCTGTTCCTCGAGAGTGATATTTCCGCGGCGGACGTCAGGGCGGAGGTAGTTGAGCCACCGCAGTCTGCAGCTTTTTCCGGTTCGCTTGAGCCCTGTTTCATCGAAAATCGATACGGTTAGGAATTTGTTAGATCGGTTGATAACGGAATCGATCGAGATTTGTTGAAAATTGATTTGTGATCGAACTGACCTGCGCAGCGAGCGAGGGAGTTCCAGCGGCCTTCGCCGTGGACGGCGATGTAATTGATGAGAGCGAGATCCTCGTCGACGGTCCAGGGACCGCGCCGGAGATCGGCGCCGGTCATCTCGTCGTCGGAGCAGCTGCTGTTCCCTCTCTCGAAGGAGTTGCTCTTCATGGCGGCTTCGGATTCCATATCAATTGAATTGAATCGGTGTGATTTGTTATGTATCCGATTTGATTTCGATCTCTGGAATTTGGATTTGGAATCAGAGGAGGAAGAGAGGAGTGAAATTGGAATGAGGAGGAAGAAGAAAGGGGGATTTTATAGGGGAGGAAGAGAAGTGGACGGTTTGAAAAATGGAAGAGAGTTTGAAAGAAGGGAATGAGTAAAAGACGTCATGTGATGGGGCAAAGTGGCCGCAATACGTAAGATGAACATGTTTTGTTTCCTAATATTTTTTAAAATCTGTTCAGTCATTGAATTGGTCTACAGGTTTGTTATTTTAAATTAAGCTTAGACACCATGGTTTCCCTGATAGGATAAGATCATTTTACTGGTTAGACATTGGTATAAGTTGCATTTGTATAAGTTGATATATTGTATGATATGAATTGGATTTTTATAGGCCAAACCTCACCAAGCTATTACAATTTTGAGATATCAACGACATTTGACGAGTCTAGCATCTTAATTCCTTTATATCTAGTCTGGTGTTATTGACTAATATAATAACGAGTGGTGACATCTTAATCTCTTTATACCTAAATAAATCTAAATAATAAGTGGGTAGCATCAACCACTAAACCCAAGCTAAGAAATAAATCCAAAACCACATGAGCTAATAGACTAGGGGTCGTGTTTCAACACAAATATAATAGAGTTCTATCCTAAAATCAATAGATGATAAAAATAATAACTCAAAAATTTATATAATAGATTTAGTTAATCCCAATTTTCAGATATCTTCGGTAAATTACAAGCCGCAAACTAAATGTGATTTCAAACAATCACAAACCATAGCATATATTCAGGAATAGTCAATTTTAACTTCGTTTCCATTAAATAAACATACAATCTAGAAACACTACTAATTATAATACCATTTCTTAATTTCTATGCAGACATTATAGTTTATAATTCATTAACATGAATCAATTCCGTTTACCATGTCACATAGTCTCCTGTTTGTCAAACACGATTATACTATAATATGCTCCCATCTCATACTCACAAGTCACAAGAGTGTTATTCATTCATCGATCACATAATAAAACAAAATTGAAGTGTATTAAACAAATATTAAAGCTAGTCGGAGTTTAAGACTTCATCATTAGCAATTTTTAAATCTTTACTCCGTGTAAGAAAAGACTTCTTTCATTATTATATAAATAAAAAAATTATTAACACAAAGTGAAAATTGCTACTTGCTTAAGTAGTAGTAAGTAGAGATGGCCAAAGGTGCGGGCCGGCCCGGCCCGCACCAGCCCAGCCCGCCCATCTGGGCCAGATTGGCACGGCCCGGCCAGCCCGCGGGCCAACCGGGCCAAACCCGCCCGGGTCATGGGCCGGGCCTGGGTTTGGGAATTGCGGCCCGGCCCGGCCGGGCCAGGACCAGCCCGGCCCGGCCCGGTCCGGCCCGGATAATTTATTTATTAAAAAAAAAAAAATAAAGGACCGGGCTGATATATATCAGCCCGGCCCGGCCCGGGGCCCGGCCCGCTCCAGCCCGGTACAATACCGGGCCGGTCCCGGGCCCTACTTCTCCGGCCCGGCCCGGTGGTGGCCCGGCCCGGGCCCGGCCCAGCCCGGCCCATGTCCATCTCTAGTAGTAAGTGGTGCTAACGTGGTATGACTGACTTGTAAACGTGTATAATCTTAAGCTAGCTTCGAAGTTTGACTCTTTGACTTTTTTGAACATATTCCGGATGACTTGTGGGCCCCTGTACGTGGCTATGGCGCTTGAGCGCGTGCTGGCGCGTGAACAGTTAAGCCCTTGTAAAAAGTTAAAAAAAAAAAACCTCTAAAAGGTGAAATTGGTCTTTTACTTTCTTACGTGAAATTGATTGCTTCTTCCACTTGTATACTTCATTGTCCCTTCTTTCACTTTCCTGCTCCTTTTTTTGAAATACTATTTGATCCAATTCCTATTCCTTTTGATCACCCAATGGAGTATATTTTTCATCTGATAGGGGGTAATTAAGGGCTCATTTGGCAGAACACATCAAGTTCTTTTTTCCCCATTCGACACCGAGCTTGTCGACTAGTGAGAGCGGCTTCCGACAGCAGAAGTCGGCTAGCTTGTTCCCCATATTTCATTCTTTCTCACTTTCCCGCTCCTTTTAAAATACTATTTCATCCAATTTCTATTCTTTTGATCAGTCCAATACTTATATTTGTATATTTTTTATCTGATATGAGTCACTTAAATCATTACAATAAGAAAGGGCAATTCTTGGTGTTTACGTGTTTTTATCAGTTCGGTTATTTATATTATTGATTTCATGTGTGGCTCCTAGGAGTCTTTTTGTACCTCACATAGTCGGTCTCAGCTTTCATCCTCTGATGATCTCTTAGTATATCAGGTATACATGTCTGGTCTATCAATTTTTTTTTCTCATAAAAAAAAAAAGGGATGAATCAAAATCGTGATCACTCTGTCATAAATATTATGCATTCATGTAAGAAAAAAAAACGATTTTAGTTGTGTTTTTTACTTTTTATTTTCATAGAAGAAATGGAAACTTATAAGATTTGAGTGTAATAAAAGCATTTTAGAATTTTAATTTTTGAGGTCGCATGGATGGAGGAAAAAATGGTAAAATTCATGACAAAGAATTATTTAATTTTAACAAATGGGATGTGAAGAAAAACCAATGTTGGACATTCACCATGTATCCTAATTGTCAACAAAAAGAAGTTCATTTCCTAGAAGTGTAGCCAAACGACCCCTAAAATCTCCCTTGCAAATTTCCTTGTCTTCCATTTTTGTGTACTAAATTTTTGAAATTTGGGGCATCATTTTCGTCCAACGTCAAATACATTTTTCAGCTTCTTCTTTCTATTGATGGGATTTGTAGTTTGTGTGTGGAATTTTTCTGTTAACAACAGAAAGGAGACCAAGTAAACATTCCAACAACCCATCCCACACATTAAACAAGTAGATCCCATCTCATTAATGGAAACAATCTTGGACGGGTTAAACTCCAACACAATTTCCTATCACCAACTTATTCCATGTGTTAGTTAAAATAAAATATCTAGCTCTACTGTTAGGTCCAAAAAATTCCAAGTATGATTTGAAGACCGAAGATTGTCGTCGTCACAAAAATCGAAAACTGTCGTCGTCACAAAGACCATCATCGTCAGAAAGACAATCGTCGTCAGAAATCATCATCATAGAGACCAATATCGTCACAAAGACCGAAGATTGTCGTCGTCACAAAGACCGAAGACCACCATCGTCATCTGACTATCCCGTAGCGGCAATGAGATCCCGAGATCTCCGGGTTAGTTACAACCGCTTTTGACCATATCTTCCACAACGTCCATGACCTATTTTTTAGGAGGAAGTTTATTCTAGCTTGTAACTACTTTTATGTAACTCTCCCTACTATATAAAAGGATCTAAGGGCATAGCTACGTGAGATCTAGAGACACATACATTAGTGCACAATAATCACCTCTCTTGTAATCAGAAGGCTCTCATAGCTTACATTGCTCTCGGAGATCTCTGTCGTCTGAGTAGGACCGCTAGCATCTGACTGTGTCTTCCCAGCATTTTTCGCATGATTACGGGTCCTAAACCCCGGATCTAAGCTTGTAATCGCTTGCTTATAATTAATAAGAGGAGATAAGCATTTCTTCTTTATTTTAGTTGTCTTTACATTCAAATTCTTTACTTATTTATTGCTTTTGTTAATCGTTTTCATCCGTCTTCCCCTCAACCCGATCCAATCGTATCCCTTTGGCTATCAAACCCTATCAAGGACACTAAAGTGATTAATTGGTCATTTTTTGTCCAAAACATCTACCAATCAAAAGGGGTCACATATATTTGATAAAGTCCGGTAGGCCAATATTCAAGGAAGAGGGATTGTCTGAGTGCACATACGTGAGTCGTGAATGAGTTTCGCACATAAGTCTATAGAGTTTCATCCTAAAACCAATTGGTAATAAGAGGACTAACCCAAGAATTTATATGTCAGATTTTTATTTTTCAAATTTTAGACGCGGAACACCTTTTTGTCTCCAGAATTCATAGAAACATAAATTAGAGTTTCATTTTTGTTAACTGAGCCACCGATATTTATTATTATTATTTTGAAACATTATAATTTCGATAAGATCTGTGAGCGAATAATATTAATTACCATTATTATTTTCGCTATTATCCGTCAAAAAGATACTTTTATTTATTATGTTTGTTTTTAATTATATAATTTAATATAAAATTAAATATGACGGTTATTTGTTATCATGGAGGATTCTATTTTAGTCAAAAGATAGAATTTCCGCGTGGATTTTGGGGACAAGAAATCGCTTGTTGGGTTTGGAGCATGATCGGCCCGCCCTAAGAGATAGAGTTTTCAACCTTCTCTCTCCCTCTCCTTTATTCGCTAAGCTCGCTAGCAAGTCTTATCCTTTACCTCGACATTCGATCGACAAACTGCTCTTTTGACTTAGGCATCGAAGGCGGGATTAGGGGTCCCCACCCCGACACCCCCATGTGTCCATTGTTTCACATGTTCTAGGTTGAAAGATCTTGGAGCGGAAGGTGAAGAGGAGCTTGGTTGAATAGCTTGGTCTTGCAAGTTGCTTATCCTAATGCCATATTTCTTGTCTAGCTTTAAGCCACCCTCTCAGCATAACCAAATCAACCATACCTTGTTCCATGTTCAATTGTTTTAGTGCTTAGATTGATTGTGTGTTTCTATACAATTGGTTCACTTTTTATTAATCTCGTCTTGTCATGTCTCATACAAGACTTCAACGAAAGCACTTTGTTGGGTATGACGACCCTGATGCGTTCATTGAATGGACAAATCATAAGGTATACTACTTTAGTCAGCGAGACTACGACAAGTATGAACAGTGCGAAATCGCCATCCATTGCTTCCCCAGCTACGCACTCGACTAGTGATCATGTGTTGAAGATGATAGATGGTATCTCCGTCAGCCTCCCGTTAAGAAATGGGCACATCGTGTTCCTCATGACTCGACATTTTGCTCTAGAGGTCGACGTGCATGCGTTCTCATATCGTATTTTAGAGATCATGATCGAATATGGAGAGCTTCACATGCTCTGGGCCTTGGTGGCTCAAATGTGAGTGCATCTCCACGCGGAATATACCTGAGCGACATCGACATCGAGGATTTCCATGGTCGCGTCGGGCAAACCGCTTCCTAGGAATCCTAGCTACCGAGATTAGTCTTTGTTTCCACCAATCCAGAGACTAACGTAAAGAATCTCAAATAACACATTATAAACCAAATCCTAAATTGGGAAAAAAATAAAGCATCTCGACCTAGAGGACATAGATGCCAAAAACCAAAAATCAACACTGCCAAGAAAGAAGGAAAATCTAAATATAAAAAATCAGCAACAAGATACCATCAAATAAACTTCGATAGATCAAGTCAACAAAGTAATAACTTATGCCTCATTAACGCTTTCTCATGGGAGATTGAAATGCTAGTTGCAGACATCCAAGTGCATATCCATTCCTTTTCTAGTGTTCGAATTCTTTATCTCTTCCGGGAGGTGACTTGCATCATTGATCAACTCGCCGCTTTAGCTTGTTCGGTCCGATTGACAGATTTTACGGAAGACCAAGATCTTTTGATCTTCATCCGCAAAGATGCTCTAAAATAACGTTGCAACCAATGTTTGCGCTATCTGAACAAAAAAAAGTAGGCTTACTTGAAGTTAGTATTTTTTATGCAATCGAGTTATTTTTGGTTTGATGTATATAAATATTCAAAATTAATGTTTCCTTAGCGAACCTTTACATTACTAACTTTTGTATCATGCATGTAAAACCTTGATGGACATTATAATTTCCAAACTTTTATCCTAACTTGAGAAAGATAAGACACATGCTTTTGTGTGACACAGTAGTCCTATTAGTACAACTTTTGTACGATGTGCAAGTGAATCGAACATCTTTAGCCTTTTGGGAGAAGACGATCTAAAGAAGATAAGATAGCTCAATGGCTTGGCCACTATCTATATTCCACTCAATTCAGAAATCGATTGCTACACTTTTGCCCCTACAATTACTTTTTTTTTTGTCATAATGATTTTGTTCATAGATGAGTTTTGATGAATTACTGATGTTACCAATAAAAGCATTTTTTTTAAAAAAAATTCAATAAATTTATTATCTAAAACCGGCAACTAATTTGTATCTTATGCCTATTTACGACTTACTAACATATTTTTTTGCGTAGTATTATTCTGTTGCATTTTCCACCTTACTACAATTCATAAAAATAAAATTGTATAATTGCTTGTGTTATATTGCGTTTTGTTTTCGTATTATGAAGAAATATCAACGTACATATGAGTGGACTTCGATCACAACGCTATGAGAACGATATTTGAATTTTATAGTGATCGAGGTTATTTATTTCAAAATTGAGGGTTAGCGAGCTATGAATTTATAAGAATTCAACTAAAACTTTTTGATTAACATTCGACCAATCAAAAGGTAAAACTTTTTGACGCAAATTGCAATTAACAACGGTAATTTGACTCTTTATTTGTTATCATAGTTGTCGACCCGATCATCCTGAAAGCACATAACAAATTAACAACGGTTAAAAACAGAAATCTACCTCAATAATTTATATATTAAAAAGAGTCAACGAGTTGACTCTTGTCACGTTCTATATGCCTCATAAAGCTACACGATCTTGAACTTTTTGGTTTCCGTATTTTAACGTTTTGACTTTTAAACATTGGTCAACGGCTCAAAATTTTCAAAAGAAATGCTTAAAATACCATTTTTGGAAGGTCGAGGTTCAACCGCCTCAACTAGAGGAATAAGTTCGATTAAATGTAGAAGTCAATTTGCAAAATGTAAAAATTTCTAACAATTAACAAAATATATATTGTAAATTTTAATTCACAGAAAATATGAATGAATTAGTGGAGATTAGAGAATAGAAGAAGTTACCTACTTCTCCTATGTAAATATGGATTAGGGTATGTATGAGGTATGTAATTTAGAGTAACTCTAGATTTGGCAAAAATCTCTATCCCTACCCCTAATCTCAAACCCCACATAACATAAGAGATAGAAAATTTGTTGGGGCTCGAGCGGATAATGGGTAAAAAATTTGTTGTCACCTCTAGTACTTTTTTAGTCGAAACATTTCTAGCACTCGTTTAATTCACGCTTTACTTTTCAGGAAGTATAACTATCAAAGAAAGTCATCGTATTTCTTGTGTTTAGTTGACAATAGAGTTGTAGAAATTTATTTCCAGGAAGTTGCAATTCCCCCAAATCATAGGAATTGCACTTACTTTATCAGGATAAAATAAGTTCTACTTCCTACAGTTTTAAATAGAAGTTTTTTCTCAAATCAATACAAAATTAAATACTCTTGAACCGAACCAAACATAATTTTACACTTCCCATAATATTTTAATTCCTAGAAATTAACCAAGTTTCCGGGAATTTAACTCCCATCATCGAACCAAAAAATACCAGAGTAATTATTTTACGTTTAATACTTTTCTTTACGAATTAGAGCGATTATCCACACAAAAAACACAAAAGTGGATTAAGAATTTGCGATACAATGAAATCCAAATACACGTGAATTATTAATAAAACCGTAAAATTAGGGTAGATAATTTTGTAGAATACTGATCATGTTATTTACGACAAGAGAGTTTACAATATATAGGAGAAGACAAAAGGCTTTAGGCCCAAGGAACCAATATGTACACATAATGTAATAATATACATAAAATCTCTAATAGTCCCCCTCAAGTTAGAGCAAATTTATAATGCTCAACTTGCCTAGAAGATGTATAAAATATTGCTTGCTCAGTACCTTGGTAATTAAATCTATGGGTTGCTCGGAGCTACGAACATATCTAGTAATGATTTCCCGGTTCTGTATTAGTTCGCGTACAAAATGATAGTCGATCTCAATAGGCTTTGTACGCTCGTGGAATGTCGGATTATCAGCAATGTGAAGTGCCACCTGATTAACACACATGAGACGCATCGGAGTAGAGAGTGTCAGACTCTAAGTGAACGAAGGAGAGCCTTGAGCCAGACCAGTTGTAACACCCCTCCTTACCTAACTTGGGGTGTTACCGCCAATAACCTTAATTAGTTCTAATCCAAGTTTACCCAAGACTTTAAAACTTCACATACAAAATTATTACAACACTTTATTACATATTATTGCATCTCCTCTTTCACAACATGAAAGAAATAACCAAAAACTTATGGAAAAAGTGATTGTCCAACAAGCAAACTCGTCCTTGCTTATTTAACGACTTTCAAAAGCGCTGGACATCCTTATTTGCCTTGGTAGATCCTACCATCTTAAAGTAGTGTAACATTCTTTCTTGAACACCTGATTAGCCTTCAATTCTTTGATTTTTCTCCTTTAGTAGCCGATGTATCGTATACAGACAGTGGACACCAGCCGGCCATTCAATTGAATAAGGTGGCCGGGTTAGTCTAATGAAAGTGTTATAATGTCCATCTCACATCTGAAAGTTGTTTGGGTGACAACAATGTGAGGTTATGCCTAACTTGGTGTACAATTTGTTTTATAGTGCCATATGATTTATTAGTTGTCGAAGATCTGAGTAACAAGGAGATGTTGTAATTATTTTCTCCAATTGCTCAAGGTAGAAAACTGCTATTTGGGACAAGTGGCCTAATTGGAAATCCATCCCTCGCCTTTGGCCCGTGGCCTTGAGCATTTTACAAAGTGCAAAAACCAACTTTATGCCAACTAAGCTAGAAATGTCACAACTTCTCCATTTTACTACTCTATCTCTTCTATACAATTTCTTCATATTCCATTGCCCTTGAGAAGGGATGACAATGGAATCTAGCTCATTTCCAAAATATTTGAGCTTAGGAGTCGGTAATACTCTTGTCTTTATAAGTAAGGGATATGATGGTGCGCGAAATAACAGCTAAGTAATAAAAGAAGAATTAGCAAATATAAAGTAGAAAATAGATAAAGTGTCGCATTACATATACGTGTTAAAGTACAATATATATGCGAGTTGGTAAGCAAACCTAAGCCGCATGGATTAAGTGGGCACACGAGTGCATACAATATAAATAGAGGTAAATAAATGGGCTTGACCATGTGCGTTTCAAACAATATAAAATCAATTCTCATGTGAGCATCCACGTAAGCTTTTAAACTCTCAAGTGCAAGTAGCTCAACACCCATAAAAGGTGTCCCACATCGAGCGTATGAAAAACAAGCTACTAGCTTCATTGTCTATTTATAAGGAAATGAACAATATGTAATAAAGATTGAAAAAACTCTTCGGGTCAGGATCTTTTCTTGTACCTAAATTCGATGTGTTTGATCTTCGAGTGAGATCGCGTTATTTATGGTATAAAGTCGAAAAAGTTTATTTGTAAGCAGGAGTACAAAAATAATTAGCTGAAGGGTGGGGAGGAGGAATAATCTATGTACGAAAACCGTTTGATTATACATAACCCCAGAGTTAGTATTTAATAAAATCCCGTATTAGGCGCTATTATATTTTAGTTTCAACAGCGTCGTCATGAATTTTCATATCGAACTTGGAAACCACATAACTAGATTATTTAGACCCTAGCCTGAGTTTGCTTGTTCTACTAGACCAACGTCAAGTGCCCATTGAAAATGATGATATCTTTTCTCTTGTTCTTAAAGGCCCAAGCAAGAGACCAATCATTAGAAACCTAAAATTGCCATGTATAGCTTGATTTCCAATAATTTCTTAATTTTTTAACTGGTCAATCGGTGGTATTCGGGAGATGTGGTTGCATAAAGTTGAAGCCTGATGTTGATTGGGAAAACGTTTTCTAAACCTTTGGCCCATTGTAAATTTGCAGGCTTCCAAAGGTATGTGAACACCCTTTTGTCCCCAGCTAGATACTATGAAGGGAAAGTTAGGATACTTGATGTTCTTGTACGCCACAATTGATGAAGACCTTGTATTGTCATTCAGACCATTTATAAGATAATCTTTTGAAACACACACATCCATCCTCGTTACAAAGACTGCTCTCAACACATTTTCAAGCCTCACAACTTCGTCTTAGGGAAGAGCATCAGTCATTGGGTTACTTAACCCTAAAAATGGAATTGTAATGCGGTCAAGTGTAATTTCTTGGAAGAAGACAATCGTTGTTACATCTAGATTTAAAGCCAACCCAGATTGGGTTGGCTGGATGGATTGGGAAGAACCTTCCCATATTTCGAGTATTGATCCCAAATTTTTTCCCAAAGGTGAAAACAAACATGTACCATCCATTAGCAACCCCATATCGTGTATGCTTCAACGTGATATTGAACATGTTTATGCAGTTATTGTACTCAGAAAAATCGATCTGGAATTGAGATAATGAACTGATTTCAGCCTATTCGATCTGAAAAAAGTTTGGGACAAGGAGTAGATTATCTTGAGCGACCTTGGACACCATTAATTAGACAAGTGAGAACTGAAAGATGTTTTCAAAATGGGATTGAAACACGTGATGGTATGTATACGAGTGTCTAGTGAGAATTGGCTTTTTTAAAAGGAATTAAGTTTCCGACCACTGTAATTCAAATTGAAGGATTGTATTTTAACTTATAACTACAAGGAAGAATTTTGAGAATGTGTTTCTAAGAACAGACAAGAAAAATTCCAAGAGGCGCGACACAATTATTAGGTTTTTTTCAAAATTGGGAATTGTTAGAATGTCCATCCCACATTTGAAAGTTGGGATTAAACTAGACTAGTATATAACTCAGTGGATTACTCCAATTTTCAATTGGTTTTAGGATGGAGCCCCACTGGGCTAATATGGTATCAGATCTATTTGCCTAACGACTTATCTTGATCCTGGCTCGCTCTGTTGTATTGTCCAAGTGTCAACTGAGCTAGTTCTCCTAGTGGGGTTGTGTTAGAATGGCCATCCCACATCTAAAAGTTGGGATTAAACTGGACTAGTATATAACTTAGTGGACTCCTCCTCCTATTGCCAATTGGTTTTAGGATGAAACCCCACTAGTCTAATAAAAAGTCTAAGCGAGGGAAGAAATTAAATGGTTCTTACGGTCGTGACTAAATGTATTGGTATCGAAATCTGAATAACAACCGGTGGATAATTTAATAGTTAGCAGACTCGTTATAAAATAAATGTGGCATGTTTATTCAAAAAAGTAGGACACCACAATTTGCGGTTCCAAAAAGGAATATGAACAATATATTGGGAACTTATGATAATCACTCAATATTTTGAAAAGCCTACAACAACTAATCAGTTTGACTTAATCGAATCAATCATAATCGGGAGCAAGAATTGTTTTCCAAATGGAATAACCATATATCTTGGTATTTTAATGTGCCTAGCGCACTTATCTTATATTACTTTTAAAACATTACACAATCATGTTAATAATTTTTAGTCGGCTCAAACTACTGTCGATCGAACACAATGCTACCGATGTTAGTGGGTCTGTTTCATCCTTGAACAACGAATAGCATAGGTCCCAATGCTGTAAAAATTAGAAAGCATGTTTCATCTATAATCATCCACCAACACATGATAATAAATGCACTTTGCTAGAGTGCATAGTCACCCCTCAAACATAGAGCAGATCATGGTCATGACCTTAGTATTAGGGGATCAATATTGATACTACCTAATACGAGTTTTAAGGAGATGCTTCCAAACTAAGCTCACATCCCTAAACTAAATTGATTTACAACAAACTCTCATATGAGACATTTAAACACACATGGTCACACATAACGGACCTGAATCTAGTTCTAGTGTGAAACTGAATAACAACATGGTCATTATTTCTAATAAATTTCATCTTGGAGTCGTTTGAATGTCTTGTCAGGAGGCATGATGTGGAGAACATGGTGCTTCATAATCTGAGAGTTTATGCCCTAGTAGTCGGGGGCTTGTGCCTCAAGAGTTGAGGGCTTATGCTTTAGAAGTTGGAGGCTTGAATGAGCAAGAAACCTATGCATAAGGCTTTTCACTAGTCGGTGGATGTGCATAGTTATGGCTTCGACGGTAGAAAGGCTTGAGCCAAGGTTACGGGACACTCAAAAATATAAAACGAGGCCCTACCAGCTCAAATTTAACCTGTCTTGAGGCGCGCGTCTGACGAATTTTGTTCGGATGTCTACAATGCCTTGACGATGGGATGTCGACTATCTGGCGTCTGCATGTTGTACAAGTGTCGGGTGTTTGGGAGATAGGTTCCCTGCATTCCTGAGGTTGCGAAAGATGTCCGTTTGCTGGCGTTCCCTAGCAGGAGATGCCCGTTTGCTGGTGTGTTTCTGGCGAAGGATGCCCGCTGGCTGACGTCAGGAATCGAGAATCCTAATCTGTTTGTACATTAGATTTTGGTGAGTGGTGCATGGACGCTTATCTTGAATTCTCGCATGTGGATATTGCTTTTGTACTTTGGATTTTCTACAAGGCAAAATCGAATATCTAGGAGAGATGGTCGTGGGTTTCCCCAACGACCCTACGCCGCTCAAGTTAGTAAATGTATTCATAAGGAATTTATAAAACAAAAAGTATAATAGCGAAAGAGTTGTAAGATCTTTAGAAATGATACGGATGAAACCTATGTTTCCCTCGATTATTGGTCACTGCCTTGTTGCTAACCTCGTTGTCATTCGAGGTCTCCTGATCAGATTCACTACCGTCTGGGATCCGGAGGACAGGTTCAAGAATTCGAAAGTCATGGTCTGGGATCCTGAAGTCAACTTCCTTGTCTTCTTCAAGGCGGATGTGGGCCATTGCCTTAGCCTAGATCTCTTCAAAGTTTGTACATGGGTACTTTGTCAACTCTTTGTAGTGTTCATTGCTCCGTTGAATACATTGACGAAATGGTTCAATGGACGTAGATACATCACAATTGGGGATTTTGACTTTCTCTTGAATGAATCGGTTCATGTAATCATGGAGAGTTTCATCATATCCCATCTTAGGACTGGGCCATCAAGGATTCCCCCAAAGCTTTTGCACATGATGACTTCACGTTCCTTCCTAGCGATGGAAGTCATCAACATCTTTTGTTTAACGATCAAGACATGATCATTAATTAGGATCATCGGTGCCATCATAGCTTGACATGTCCGGGACGACGAACCCCTTAGGGATCTCGACAATGGAAATGGCTTTCACAAAGGGAGAAGCTTCGTAGCCATCTTCGGGTTCCTTCTCTATAGGACGCGGGATCCCAGGGATCCTTGCAATCTTCTCATTGAAAGCCTTCAGTTCATCTTGGATTTCTCGCTCGAAAATGTCCTTTAGTCGCTCTTTGATTGTGGTTGTCGCCTCAGAATGACTTGTTGTAGGAGCAAGGATCCCGGATACTGGATCTTGGAGGGTAATTGTCGCTTCGGGAGGAGCCACCGAAGGAGTTAGGATCCTTTCTGTATGTACATGCGACCTCAAAAAATCATTTTCACTTGTTAGTTGCGCCACTAGGGCGTTAGATCTGGTTGTTTGGGCTTTGATTTCATCTAGGTCTTTTTTGATGGCATCAATTTGTGCAAAGAGATTCTCTATAGTGAAGGGTCAATATTTTGTAGAAGGTAGATCGGTTTTCTTCGGCTACCGGCCCCATGGTGGACGCCAATTTGTTTTGGACAAAAAATGAAGAATCTCACTCTTATGTCCTTGGAGAGGGGGGTGAGGGGATAGATAGCCAAAGATATATGATCGCTTTCAATTGTATGACTACCGAATGTAATAAGAATGAAAGTAATGAATATAGATTTTGTGCACTCTGTTTTTTGGGACGTGCACTCAAGTATGTGCGGATCCTAAATCCGCCCATGATTTTGGTTGTTTTTTGTGCAGGTTTGAAATCCGGCCATGATTTGTGTTGCTTTTCTTGGGCGGGTTTGAAATCCGTCCATATTATATGCCATTTTCTTGTGCGGATTTGAAACTCGTCCATATCGGAGTGCGAAACACAAAATTGTGTGTGCGCAAACGAATCGCCTATAAAAATCAAACTAGATGTAAATACAATGCAAATAAAGAAGAATCACTTATCTTCTTTAATTAATGGTAACTTGAGATTAAAAACTGGTCGACGTCTAGCGTCCAGGATCCAGGATCTCCCAGAGTGTCGTTCAAAAGCAAAGAGACTTTTGAGTAATATCAGTTACGAGGGTTGATTACACATGAGATTAAGAGAGGATTACAATGTGTAGATGAGAGTAAGCCGTGTTCCCATTACATGGATGAAATAACTTATTTTTATAGCTAAAAGTAAACGGAAGATAATGGGTAACTTCTCCCTAAAAAGTAGAAACGTTGGGAGGTTATCAAGTAACAACCCCTTAAAAATAAGCATTTGGAATGCTGAACACAATCTGGTAAAAAAGGTTACAACAAATTCCGAAAATCATGGGAGTAGTCAAGAACCGGTAGCCGGTTATCAGTAGCCAGTAGCATGATTCTCTGGCGTGACTTAGTTGAAAGTTTTAGGCTCAACAAGTACAATATAAACCCAGAACCGAACTACAACTACAAAGAGATATCCGGCTCCATTGGGTGGGTATTGAAACGTTATGATTTGTATGGGTTATGCTCACTAGTCAGTCATTAGTCAACATCAAATTACTCCGCATCTCGCGCTTAATGTTTCAATAAGATAAGAAATGGTCACTAAAACATTGTTTTGTTTTTTTCAAAAATAAAACCATTTATTCTACCAAAAAAAAACCATTTAGAAAACATTGCAAGCTCAAAGTATAAAATGTTATGATTTTTATTAGACGCTCACACTTTTTGTGGAAAAAAAAAAGAATTCTCAGTAAGTCTAAGCTATTGCTCTACGTGAGTACGTGACTACGTCCATTAATTAGGTTGTGTTTAAATTTCATGCTAGTTAAAAATCTAGTTAGATGAATTTGTAAATTTGGTTTAGCTTCGTGAATAAATTATTTAGAGGTAAGAATTAAATATATAAAATAGATGAAAAGTTTGATACAACACAACAACATTGACCTAGTGTTAATCTGCTTTAGCGGAATCCAAAAGGCCAAGGTGGGACACTCCTGACTTAATGCAAAGGAGACGGGCCTGAAAGACCCGAGAAAACTGACCTACCACCTAAAACACCACACAGTACACAAAAAACCACAAAGAAACAAAACAAACAATAAAACCATAAACCAAAACAAAAAAACAACTTAAAAATAATAACCTCTTCTTTGTCACTATATATACATTTTTATACCTAAAAATTGTGAAAATAGCTTTATTATTTCTAAATAAAAATGTCATTATAACGAGAAAGACTAACAAATTAACCACAACCTCATTACATTGACGCCCAAAAGAACTCCAAGATCAAACTGGTAAACCATCCATCAACTAAATAATTTTCCACTTGAATTAAAAGCTCACACATTTTTTATGTGTTTATCTATTACAAATTTTTCCAATATATTTGCATTACTATCCTAAATATAAATAACTTAAATAGTGTTGGAATATAGTATTGGATTTGATTAATTAAGCCACCTATATGTGAAACCAAAATGCAATGTGAATGTAACCGCCTACATCTAACATATTGTACTCAGTTTAATCAACATTTTTCTCCTCATTATGCTTCAAGTACCCAATTAACATCTTCTAGGTCACTTAATGCCCCCCTTTAAAGTAATTAGCTATTAATTTATTCAATTAAATAAAAGATATGTAGCTTATAAGTGTATACAAATTTTAATTAATCTTGTCCATATGGCCCGCACACCATGCTTCAGAAGTTTCATGATGCATATCTACATATGTACTTTTATAGTTTTAATATGATGATAAGCGTAGCCATATATAAAGATATTTAGGAATTGTGAATGGAAATATATCACACATTAAAAATTAATTCTGATAAAAATTGCCCACTAAATAAGTCATTGAGTTATTTGTTATGGTTCGATTCAGGTGTGAATGGGCGCCCAGGTGCGAAATAGGAAAGAACAAGAGGCGTTGGATAAAGAAAAATCAAACACGCTGATCATTTCAATTAAAAAGGGGAAAAAACGGCACGGACGAATTATTGACGAATTATTCGCGTATTTTTGAAAAAACGGAAATAAGACGCGCGCCCAAATTGATCATCAATATTGTGGATTTGTTCATCAATAATGTGGATTTGTTCATCAACACTATGATTTTGTTCATCAAAACTGTGATCTAGCTTGTGCATAAATAAACTATTGCTTGTGCATCAAAAATCTATTATTTGTACATAAAAATCAACAAATGTGTATCAAAATTGCATGCAATATGTTCATCAACATTGTGATTTTGTTCATAAAAAACGAAAATATTTGTTCATTGGTTTTGGCATATTTGTTCATCGGTTTGTGCATATTTGTTCATTAGTAACATCAATTTGTTCATTGGTTTATGCATATTTGTTCATTATCTTTTTCATATAATTATTCATTGCTAGATGCATATTTGTTCACTAGTAACCTCAATTTGTTCATTGTTATATGCATATTTGTTCATTAATGACATCAATTTGTTCATAGCTAAATAAGGCACAAGCACTCCTCTTCGATTTGTTGCTATCTCGTTCTCTTAGCATACACCATATTATTGCAAAGTCAGATTCTTTATCTATTATCCTTTGCATTCAAGTTTCTACATCAAACTTATCTTATTTTGGTACTATATTGAGTACTTCATTCGTATTGACAAGTTAGCCTTAAAGCACTTCAATGGACAAATAAAGGTTAGATCAATGAACAAAAAAGGTTATATCAATGAACAAATAGGGTATATTAATGAACAAACAATGGTATTCCAATGAACAAAAAAGAGTATATCAAAGAACAAATAATGGTATACCAATGAACAAATAATGGTATATCAATGAACAAACAAGGTTATATCAATGAACAAATATTGGTGTATCAAAACTAATTATATGTGCATCAAAAACTAGATAATATTGTATTCATACACATAAATAAGGTTAAAAAACAAAACTAAAAATAAAAAAAGTTCGAAATCGATGAACAATGCTATCAAAAACTCGATACACAATGAGTTAGTATTGATGAACAAATAGTAAATATTGATGAACAAATCGCTATTTCTGATGAACAAACTGGGCGCGTCTCATAAAACTGTATTTTTCGAAAAATACGTGAATAATACGGGAAAAATTTGACTGTGTCGTATTTTATTGAAAAATACGCGAATAATACGGGAAAAATTCGCCCATACCGTATTTTATCCTTTTTAATGAATGTTTTTAATCAGGGGTTTGCACATTCGTTCATGCACATCATTCGCACATGACTCTTTCTCATTTGTTATATTGTTAATTAGTTTGGTGATAAAATTCCATTGAACTTTGTGTTGGGTTTAATGCACATGATGTGCATGAACGAATGTGCAAACCTCTCACGTTATAAGCGCATTGAATTTTAACAAAGTACCAGAGCGGTTCGGCCGGATCGTTAGTCTATCAATGGTCTAGTCGGTTTTAAGGCATAACATCAAGTACAATTGACATATTACAATATCGGACAACTAAACTTAAGGAGACATGAATGAAAATATTACACATATCAGAAATTATGATAAAAAATTCCCTAATATATAAATCCTTAAATTACTCCTATCACCAATTAACTTTAGAATAAAATTCTCCTAAGCGCGCTTGTGTTAGGTTATAAATATCAATGAGCTCAAGAAACCCAAAAAACACCTATTTTTACCATTTCTCTCTCTTCCATATCATCATACACTTTTTCAATTTCATTTGATGAAGCCCACTTAAATATCAATGAAACCATAAAACTCACTTTTCTACTTTTCTTATTTCCAACAACAATTTATTTCTCTATACACAATTCATCTATACTCTTGCTTTGTTAATTCTAAATATTAATTTAATAATAAGATAGATATAACTAATTTTATAAATTTATTGTAAATTAAAATGGATATATGTATAGAGTTTGGTTCAAATGAAACAAACTCTTATCATGAAACAAACTCTTATCCCGAAACGAAGCACTTTTCCTAGTTCATACTGCATTTTTCCTATTTCGGAGTGCACTTTTTCGGATCTGCACTTTTCGTACTTTTTGTAGTGCACTTTTTCGAATTGCATTTTTTTTTATTTTGCAATGAACTTTTGTATGAAAAGTGCACTACGAATTAGGAAAGTGCATTCGTTTCACGTTTTAGAATAAGTGTTTGTTTCATTTGAAGCAAACTCTATATGTATAAATATATATAACTTATCCCTAATTTAATAAATTCTCATCTTCAAATTAATATTGTTAGCATTTAACTTATCCCGAATTCATTTCCATTTCCATTTTTTTTGAAAAAGGTAAATATTAGGAGAGAAAACAAGTTTTATTTTAATGCATTCTTTCAGATGAGAGTATAGATCTTTAGGTTAAGTCTAATCTAATTGCAAGTGGAAAAATATCGAAGTTTAACCACTATGTCATCGACTATTTTACGATTGTGAGGCACATGTTTAATATGTCCTCAAATAATTGTAGACTCACAAGAGTATCAGTGATATTCATCTCGATCGGCCAAGGGCATGATTTATCCCCCAAAAGAATATTTAATATAGTAATGTTGTCCCCTTCTACTTCGATTTTAGTAAAATCTCTTTTTCCAGCTTCTTTGATCAAAAAGTAATCTCTTCGCTTCAGCTTATAGTGCATTCCAATTTTTATTGGCACACGCACCGAGATAAATTATACCCCTGAGTAATTTCTCTTTAAATATCTTGTTGTAGTCATAACATCATGCGGTGGTCTTTCAATTCCCAATTGGGATTATGTTCTTTTCATCGCCGTATGCGTATCCTATATTTACTAATAGTAGTGTTGTTTAACTCCTCAACGTCTAGTATTTTGGTCTTGTGTCAATTTTGAATTTGTTGCTTGATATATTTTTCGAATTTGGTGATGATCTTGCTTCCTTGTTAATTTAAAATAATTTTATTTCTAATGTATTATTTACACCACCAAGTGGTAAGAAGTTCTATTGTTTCTTTTGTTAATTTCATTTCCATTAATAATTATTTATATTTTAAAATTCGTTTCTCTATAATTTGTAAATGTGTAGGAATTAATGTTAATTTATATTCTACCAAATATGTTTAGTATGTGTTTGTCTAAACAAAGCTAAATAATCTCCTAGTGTTTACCGTTTCAGCACACGAAAAATTGTTGGTTTCAAACCCTACAGGCTACAGTGTGTCAGCATTTTTATAATCAATTACGCATCAAACAAAGTTAACCCTATTTTAATCAAACGGTATGTTGTATTATACAATCCTAATGGGTTTAATTTATTTCTGAAATGAAAATGTGCTTCACGCTAATCAACAATTAAGCTAGTCGGTCGACCAGTGCAATGCAATTTGATCACTTTTAAACTACCATTACGTACATGTGATCGAGCAATAAAAATAAAATAACTTCTCCCTTTAATTGTTTCGACGTATTAAATTCTGTTGGATTATACAAGTTTAATAGAATTTTATCTTAACAACAACAACAAAATTGATCCAATAGAATCCTGCTGCGATGGAATCTCGAGGCCATATATGATGGGGGCACTCATAGCCTGACACGTCATGAGAGAGTACGCCCAAAAGATTAATAAAAGACACGACGAAAACAAACAACCACGAAAGAAAAAGCAACAAGCTAGTTAGTCTTTTCCCTCGACGACCAGCTGTCCGCCACCTTGATCTTCTCCCTCCAGGTTTCCCTACACTATGCTAAATTTGTTTAGATCCCTAACTAGCAGATATCATGCTTTATATACCCTTTCCAATACTTTTTCGATCGACCCTTAACCCCTGCGAACCTCGCTAATTAAATACCAAGCGCTCACACCTCTTGACTGGTGCTTCATGGCCTCATCTCTGTACATGATCAAAAAAAATAAAATTTCATCCTAACAAGACCAATTTTTTATTATTATTTCATCCTAGAGTACAGAAAGAGTAATTGTATACCATGCATGTAATAATTCTTCAAATTTTGAAAGCGAGATTCTTTTTATTTACCCTGAATTACATAGTTTTGAATTCATCATTTTGTGGAATTTTTCCTAACTTTTACTAGAGACGTATACGAGTAGATGAAAGAAATCAAATGTGTACAATGTATTCTACAAATATAATCATGTAGTAGTATACGTACTAATTTTTCCTCGCGATGTGATGGATCATTGACAAATACCTCTCTCTTCTCATTGCTCTATGATCCTAGCTAGCAATGTTAGACGATTCACATGTTTGTAATTAATATAAAAATAATGACTACAAAACTAACATTCCCTCACAAGTCGAGTTATAATCTTAAAATTTTCAGGAAAAATCAAATTGCTCAAAATTTTTGATTTTTAAGTATATTCTTTACTAGTGATTTTTTTAATGTAAAAAAGTTTTTTTTTCGTCAAATGAAGTTCATTTATTTTTAAGTTGTGTCTTGTGTAGATATATTCATCGACATACGTATACATTTTTTTATAGTATATATTCAGTTATATGTGCAAGTACATGTAGTCAAAGTCTAAGGAATTCGATATATCACACAAGCATATAAATTGAGAGATTAAAAAAATTGACAAGTAAAAAAAATTACAAAAAAAATTGGCAGTCAAAAAAATTACAAAAAAAATACAAACATGATACTATCAAAACATTAAATGAACTCGAGAGAGTAAGGCTATGTTCGGTATTTTGGAGTTGGAGATGGAACTTATTACCATTGTATCACGTAACTTGGACAAGCTAGCTAGAGAAGCTGGGGGGGGGGGGGGGGGGGGGGGGGGAAGAGAGCTAGCGTGTAGAATCATGCTAGAAGAACATGCTCCCGCTAGTAGGCAAGCTTCGATGCCGAACAAAAAAGGTAGTTTAATCTCTTCCACTCAGCTCCAAAACACCTCAAAGTGCGCCCGGTGGGGGGGGGGGGGGGGGGGGGGTTGCGCACGCTAGAAGAATATTCTCCCGCTAGTGGCCAAGCTCCAGTGTTGAACAAAAACGGTAACCTAATCTCTTCCGCTCAGCTCCAAAACACCTCCAAATGTTGGTGCCGAACGCAGCCTAAGTCTAAACAAACAAGCAAGTGGCTTTAATTTACGAAAAATATTTCCTTCATGTATATGAAACAAATCTAGCCATATCCCATATGTGAACATATTTGAAAATAAAAATATTTTTAAAAAGCACACTTTATTAGGGTAAGGGCTATTTCTATCTTCCTACGAATACCTTCTATTTTTTGACAAATCAAATACAGATATCTATATCTATATACATATTATTTGCTTTATTACATATAAAAACTTATACATCATACATATACTATGAATTTTTCTTCGTTACATTTCTTTCGATACATCATCATACATCAGTATCCAAACACTATGTAAAAGTAAAATGTCCAAGCAAGGGAATTGATTTAGATGTAGACTCCATTTATACGCATTATGCTTGTGGATATAGACACGAAAATGAGGAGTTTGATTCAAATATAACGACTCTTATCCTGAAACGAATTTTTATTCTGAAACGAATTCTTTTCTAGTTCGTAGTGCACTTTTTCTATTTAGGAGTGCACTTTTTCGGATTTGCACTTTTCGGGCTTTGCAATGCACTGTTCGTACTTTTTATAGTGCACTTTTTCAGATTGCACTTTTTGTATTTTGTAATGTACTTTTGTATGAAAAGTGCACTACGAACTTGAAAAAATGCACTTGTTTCACATTTTAAGAAAATAGTTTGTTTCATTTGAACCGAACTCTGAAAATGAGAGTCAAGTTTTGACATGTTTATTGACACTTAATTACCTTAAAAAAACATTTTTCTAATTAACTTGTGCGACCCTAGCATCCAGTTGATCGATCTATGTCGAAATCTAGCCAAGATCAAAAGAGGATATTAATTTGATCTCAATCTTACATAGATATGGTCAAAGCAAGTCACGGGTCAACTTGATTGGTAGCATTTGTCACATGTATATTTCGTACTATTAATATAGCAAATATTTTAACACCTAACTAAAAAGATTTGGCTTCCAACTGAGATTGATGTCTAGTACTTTTTGATGAAATTGATTATTGGATATTAACGATTGGTTGTTTAAAAGGCTCAACTTGTCCACTTGGGATCGGAGTACTTAATTATTTTTCCAATTTATTTCACCCTATTTGGCTTAATAATGTAGGCAATCATAAGGTTTTTAAGTGGAGCGATGTGCTAATCGATGAGGGAATTTCCCATTTTCATATTTGAGCTAATGATCATGGACATGACCATTTATTATTTATCTAAGTTGTGACGATCGAGTATGGATTAAAAAATCATACAAACGCGTAAACATATATCGAACGTGAAAAGTTAAAACATCTACTTATGGTTCTTATAGCCCCGATCGAGACCCCCTGTTGAAAAAATTGCTCTTCTAATCCGTGTTTGTTGGAAAACTTTGACATGTTGATGATCAACCAATATATTTTGATTTAAATTTTGGTTTAGATCATGCTATAAATCCCTTTCAAAAACAGTAATTCGATCATTATACATCACTTTAAAGTTAAAACGAATTCTACCCCAAGATAAGATAAACTCTTGCAACGGTGTTGGGACCTCTGGTTCTAAACATCGGAACAATGATATCATTTTCCAGTTTTGATAATGACAAACACCATATGAGAACTAACGTGCTTTGTCCAAGTATTTCTAAGGAACACAGGTCAAGTGAAGAATCTTCATGAACACTCAAGGAACACTAGCTTACATGATGAAGAGTTCCTCTCAAAGGAACTCTGAAGAAGACAGTTCCCATCTCATGCGAACTCACATGTGCAGACAAAGACAAGTCAGCGAGATTTGCGGGATCCTGCCTCAAGACAAAACAAATGCTCAGTCTGAGGAACAGACTTAGGCGTTTGATCGAACGGCCCGATCAACTCTCAAAGTTGACTCAATTCAAATATTGTCACATGTGAAGGACAACGACTTGGCATACAAGACAAGGGGCATTTCGGACACAAATGAAAGTCAAGATTAGAGCCCAAGCATCACAAGTATAAAACCAAGTGAATAGTGCTCGGATAGAGTACTTCTTCCAGAACTCACATATACTCCCAGAGAAAGAAAGAAAGAAGAAGAGAATTCCCCGTCGGCGAGTGTCTGATCTCGACGACGGCGAAGCTAAGTTCCCAGGAGCAAGGGAACTGAGATAGTCAAAGTGCAAGGTTTGATCTACTTGTTTTAGTTGAGTCGTTCGCTTAGGAACTCAGTTGAGAAGATTCATTAGTGTTGCTAGAGTTAGGTAGAATTCGTAGGAACAGAGAAGTTTGAATTTGGTTGTTTGTAACTAAGGAACAAATCAATAATACAAGTAAGTCATTCAAAATCCTCCAAGCGGAGGTAGAGGTTTACCCACACAACTGATTGGTTGTCGTGGGGTTCCTCTATAAGGGAACTGTGTTCATTACTGTTTGTTTGTCTGCGGTTATTTACTTCCGCTGCCTTGGGAACAGCTTAACCGCTAGTTCCCAAGCTCTTGCTAACCCCTTATGATCCAACATAAATAATTTTTCAAACTTTTAGGTTAGAAACAATGAGACACACAAAAAGTATTTCGAATTTGTTCAAATAAAATTGAATCATGTAAGATATAGATCTCCTATAACTTAAGTTGTCCAAAACTCGACTCGACACGTTCTTATATAGGTGTGAGATTTGACTAATATCTCAGCGGTGATGCTGGTTACAGACATTAGTTGTATACTATTTTGGGGGCGATGCCTCGTATCCACAAAGTGTGTTTAAATTAGTCTCCGAGTTAGAGTACTACTCTTATATAAGTGAGTGCTATGCACCTCTAAGGGCCCGTTTGTTTTAATGAAACGGTGGTTATGTAAACGGATTGAAAGAATCTTTTTTCATTCGAGGCATTTGGATGCATATTTTTATGGCTTTTCATTCTATCCAGAGACGGAAACAACTGTAGAGTTGTTTCCCCCAAAAAAACCTGAGATAACAGATTCCTTACCCTCTCCTCTCCTAATTTTCTCCTTCCATGGTTGCACCAACTTTGCCCGACTCTTTCCTTTTGTGCTCGGCTTTCTCTTCCCCCGGTCCCGTCGAGCTCCACCACCAGATGACGCCACCTCCGACCACCATCGATCATCATCTCCACAACCCTTCTCAAATGTCTCTTGATAGCCTCTCTCCTTGATCGTCTCTCGGTCACCGCAACAACGCCGTCGCCGGCATTGAAATTGTCAAACCCAATGCACTTCCATCTCAAATTTTACCAAAATTAATAACAATTTTTCTTTAACCTTATGGATTCGAACCATGACTCCAGATCCGGATAAGGGAGATGAAGACCCCTTTCACCAACAATGGAGATCCATATCTGTTTGCAGGCTACCAGTAGGTCTAGATCTGGATGAGAGAGAGGATAATTGATCTAGATCTCCAACTTTCATTTAACAAAATCTAGATTTGATCCAAGAAGGCAAGGGGACGGTGACATCTACTTGTCATTGAAAATGGGAGATATCCTAAACTTCAACAGTACTGAGAGGAGAGGAGAGAGATAATTAAGTGGGAGATATCCTAAAATAGTTCTAATCTGTTTCATTAGTATTTACCAAACAATTTTGGGCGTGAATGGATTTTGTTTCCTTTCCTATCATTTTTTCAATCCGTTTACGTTTGTGTTTCTCCTTCTACAACCAAACGGGCCCTAAGTCTACACTAGAGCTAAATTGAACCCTTGGGTCTTGCGTGAACCCTAACCACACCAAATGACCACTGACACTAAAATAACGAACACGTACTAATCTCCCATTTTTAGTGTATTCCTTGATTCACATAAATAAAATAAAAACATTCAAACCAAACTGATGCATAAATAAAAATGTCTTAAAAATTAAAATTTTCACATTAGTGCATTACCATTGCAAACACTCAAGAGTCAAGAATCAGAGTGTCTCATGAATTGAACCCTTCAACTCATATAGTCATATGACTATCTGAAGATAACATACACAAGAGTTTTCACACTACTCTTAAGTGTTTATACTTGAAAGTATAACAAACCATGTGTGCCTATCTATTCATGAGTGTATACAAAGCCAAACACGAGCTTCTTGAAGTTGCTACACTTCATGCCTATAGTAGATTCTTTTAATCATGTACATACATGTACTTTGTCAAAAGACCTATTAAGATGTTAGAACTTCAATCTAACCTTTCTTGTGGATCTAAGCACATACCTTGTGAGTTGTGATGATACAAACCTATGCTCCAAGTTATAAATGTAGGTGTTCGACAATGAATTCATAGATTGAAAAGGAACCGTGATGATGCATGAAATTGTTTCCATCCAAGAAAACTCAAGAGCCAATCCAAAATTCGACAAAGCAGAAACACAATCTACAACCCATGTCAGCCCTGCGTGTCAGATTGTATCAATGCTTCCATGTTGATGCTTCTAAACAGCTAAGCTGTCTTCCTAAGAGTTGACATATTTTAGACAATAGTCATATTGCGGAGAAAGTACATTTTTGGGGAGGAAGAGAAGAGCATTTCTCACTTTGACTTCGAAGATAAGGATTTTTATCAAATGCAAGATGGGATATTAATACAAGTGAACAGTGATTATCAAATTACTTCTCTCCAAGCACAAAAGAAGAACCCTAAAGTGAGCACTTCATAGAAAGAGAGAAAGAGCTAGAGAAGTCACCCACGACGAGTGTTCGATCTTGACGACAGAGAAGGGAACCGTTCCATTCGAAAGGGAACTGAGTCAATCTCCCGAGTAAGATTTGGCTTATTGTCTTAGTTAAGTTTGTTCACTTAGGAACTAAGTTAATAAATTCGTTAGTGTTACTAGAGTTTGGTGACTGCTAGGAACAAAGAAGTTTGAATCTTGTTTTTGTACTAAGGAACAAATCAATGATATAAGTAAATCATTCAAAATCCTCGAAGAGATGTAGAGGTTTACCCACACAACTAGTTGGTTGTCGGGGGGTTCCTCTATAAGGACATATCCACTTTGTTTTACTTGTTTACTTGCATGTTTTTTTGTTATTCCACTGCTAAGAAACAGTTTCGTAACAATTCCTTACTTATACTAACGCACGGCGATCCAACAATTTTCTATTAGAATTTTAATTTCCAAAAATTAAAGCATACGTAATCTATATTAAGATATTGGTTAGAAAAACAGTTAAATAATTATAAATGTAAAATTTACGCAAGAATATGACAAACTAGCTATAAGATTTAATTTATTCGATGGAATATCAAACTATAAGATAATTAAAAGGTACATGAATTCGCCTTTTAGGTATGTACTCGACATATACACGTATTTTTGCACGTGATGATAATCTACAAGCCTTATTAGGATTAGGAGGATTTATATAATTAAACATATTATAATACCTTTGTTGTCTATTTGTAAACCTATGTTTTGCTTTTAAGAGCCTTCGCTATGTTGTCCTTTATCGATCAGCAGAACACAATCATGGCGCAAGTAAATTAATTTTTGCCGAAAGATGACCTTACTAAGATAGATGGAGGCAGTAAGGCTGCCATATACTCCTATTTTGGCTGACCAAATTTCTTAATTAGACAAATGGTCGATCAATATTAATTGTACTTATAAATATAATTAAGTAGATTAATTACATGCATTGCATTTGAACACGACCCTTTAAACCTTAAAGCCACTTAATTGGTGCTGTATTAATTATAAACTATGAAAGTACGGTAGGAGGCATTTTTATAAAATTTTCCATTATCGATCGAGCTTCATTCAATGTACTTAACCTTTACGTTTACAAAATTGTAAAATAAATTAAGAGAAAAAATATTATAAAATCTTATTACGTACGCGTAAACTCGTGAAGTGATTATCACTTTATATAGACACTAGCCAAATCAAGCCCGTCCGTTGGACGGGGCAAAATTTATATTTTAATATTTAAAATACATATATGTTTGTAAACATTTACAAAAATAATACAAATCACAATAAAAAATAATTAATTTAATAAAAATCATCGAAATTTGAACTTTAAAAAAATTGTTTTGTACAAACCTAATTACTATCCACCAAAAACCTTCATGTCTTACATTTTCACATTCACTCTCCCCCATCTCAATTCGTGTTTCGATTCGATTAATATTTTTTGCAATCTGAGGGTTGTCTTCTATTTTTCGCTTCATAGTGGATGAAATTGTGATGCGTTCATATAAAAATAAGACGTATATAGTGACAAAGAAAAAGGTAAGAATTAAATTCTATATTATGTTTGGTTAGCTATAATGCCAACAATTGTGTTGGATGTTGTGTTTTGTATCTAATATAAAAGGTTCATAATTTAATGTGTAATATCAAATGTTGATGTTTTATTAAGATAGACAATTATTTCGCAAATCCTCCATCAATAAAAAAAAAAAAATATTTCAAGACATCAATAAAAAAAAATATTTATTTGGTTTTGATGATATATAACTTCACATGTTGTAAGATTATAGCTTTAGTAATTTGGATTAGTCTAGTAATGCTTTCAAAATTTTACCATTAAGATTCACAATAGGGGTATAATAAATCTATTTAGTTTTTTTAATGAATGATTTAGTCTATTATATATAGCCTTTATCCACCCATCTAAAATTGAATTTGATCCTTTAGCAAGTGTAGGCTAAATAAAAAGAGATTCATCTAAATTTTTTAATGCACTCTTGTATCTAATAACATTGTATTGAATTAAAAAAATATAGCAAAGTCATTTTGATTATTTGAAAGAATTTGGATCATCTTATAACAATATGTAATCAAATAGATTGGTTTATACTTAACAAAATCATATATTAGTTAACACATTACTTTACATTGCTCTGTGTGTTTTTTCAATACAACTTAGCTCCTATGTTTAATAAAAACTATAATTTTTTTTATAAATTAGTTATAGCAAAACGTTTTAACTATTTGAAAAAAAATATGAGTCACCTTATAACTAAATTAATCAAATGGATGGATGTATAATTAATTAATTATCAAAATCATATATCATTTTTCATACACTAGTGTGCAACTATCAGCATAATAAAATTCTTATATATCATTCACATACTTTTAATATCAAATCTAAATTGAATTTAGTATTTTGTATGGGGTCTTTTGATTGTGGTAAAAAAGTTATCCAAAGTGATTATTTAAAAACTGAACCGTAAACCTCCAATATAATTGTCAAAACTTCAACCATTGAGCCAAAATTTCATATTGACATATAACAAAATCAATATAATATGATTGAGATGTTTTTCATAAATTTAATACATTCACCTAGTACATATCATTTTAATGTTGTAAATTTAAAAAATAAAAATTAAGGTGAATCTAAAACAATTTATTTTATTATATAATAGTGTAATATTGTAATTGACTATACATAATGGTGTCTAAAATATAATATACTAAAGATTAAAATAGTAAAAGTATTTCAATTAAATAAAATATATGCAACAAAATAACAATTGCCAAGAAAGGATGATATATAATATAATAGTATATACCAATTATAATTAAGCCTTAAAACTAAATGTGAATAAAATGATCTACCTTCTTATGTAATAGTGTAATTGACAATGTATATGGTACATAGGACATACTATTTCAGCGATTTAAAAAACTAAGAGTGTGTTATCTAGCAAAAAAAATAGTTGTCAAGATTTGAACCATGATCTATAGGTAGTTTAAAAAATTCTTTACCACTAAACTATGTAGAATTATTTTATTTATTTAAAAATGATAAGTATTCATAAAAATAAATATTATGTGTAATAAATGTGGCAATGAATGTGGTTATGTACATAAATTTATCTATTTAGTACAAATTATATTAAAGGTAAAAAAAATAATTAGAAATTATCATTAAATGCATTAAATGTGGCATGTACACAAAATTATATATGTACTAGGGGACAGACCCATGCATACGCATGGGGCAGGTTTTTTTCATGTGTATTTTTTGAAAACGCTCTTTTTTAACAATGATTATCAAGATTGTTCTTTATAAATTTTCATTACACATGACATATACACATTTATTATTTAGGTATATATATCACATTATCACTATAAAATGTTGGTTGCTATTATATCCCCTAAAATAATATTTGTAACTAAATTTACTTCATAAAAACTATATAACTATTTTATAATTAAAATTATATTTAATTAGTTATATAAAATTTTCAACCCACAATTATCTAACGATTAAGGTGAAGAGTCTTAACCGATGGATTGCAAAAGCGTTTGGAAAATAATTTAATGATAAACAATGATGACCATAGTGTAGATAAGCCTATGGGTATTTGTAAATTATTTATAACTTTTTTGTGTAGTTTTGGATCAATTTTATACTAATTACACGATTACGTTACGATCTTCATAAATTTTTATTGCATATGATGGGACAATTTTTTTATATTCCCATTTATATTTGCATGACAATTTTCTTAATGTATTCTTTATTTTTTTTTCTAATCTATTAATTTTTTGGCTATTTTTGTTAATAGCGTGGAGTATGTACATAACTTGGTTAAAGAGTAATATAATGGAATTTTGTTGAAAAAAGAATATAGCAAAAATAAATTAAAGTTAGAGAATCTTTTTCGAGAAAGACTCCTTGAGAATCTACAACTCAAATTAAACCGCAAACATTACAATGACCATAAGTAGGAGCGGGAAGGAAAATAATAATAACACGGAATTTACAATTCTTAGATTTTTCATCATGTTATAAAAAGGTAGAAACCATACTATAAGTAGATAATTTTAAAAGATGACCATATTTTACCTCTTCAATAATTGAAGATGAAGAGCTCGATTCGATTGAGTGTTTTAGCCATTGAACACTATTTTCTGCCAAATGAAGCGAGATACAAATAAAAGGTTGATAATATTATTAAGATTTAAGATTTAAGATACACTATCTAATATACAATTGATAAGAGAATAAAAAACAATGATAATAATGAAATAAAAATTAAGAATGCATACCTCATGAATGTTTGCATCCATGACTTGACTAAAGAGGTAGAGCTAATCTAGAAGATGCCTCCTTTCACTTATATGGTATTACTTATAGAAAAAATAAATGTTTAAGTGTTTCTAGCTATGATTTCTAAACAAAATTAGTCTTAATAGTGGAAGAATAAAAGTAATAAACGTTTTACTTTTAATATACCTATGAAGTGTTTTCATACCCATTAGTTTTTAAATAAATAGCCTCTTAAAGCTTAAAAATGTTATGCTAGATAATTAATAGGGTCAAATAAATTAACATAATATTTGCATGCATTTAAACCTTGTAATGAAAAGGGGAAATTTGGTCTGAGTTGGAGTTATAAAATTGATTTCAAGAATGTAATACGGAGTAATTGTTACAAAAATGTTATGCTAGAGAATTATTAGGGTCAAAATTAATTAACATAATATTTGCATGCATTTAAACCACTTTTTTTTGTAGAATGCATTTAAACCTTGCAATAAAAAGGTAAAATTTGGTTTGACTTAAAGTTATAAATTTGATTTCAAGAATACAATAGTGTCAACATTCATAAGAAAATGAAAAGATTATTATATTTGTAATCATATAACATCAATTAATTCTAATAAATAAAAAATATAGTGTTTTTTAGTATTTAATTTGTTAAAGAGCATATTATATATAAAAATATATGGTTGAATTGAAATTATAAAAAATATAAATATATGAACATTTATTTTCATTTTTATTTTAAGTTTATAGTTTTATTTATTGTTATATTTATCATATTAAAGAATGACATTGTTCAACCTCAAGCTTCAAGAACTTCAATATGTATGGAGTATTTTTTTTCTCTTATTTTTTTCTCATATTATATTTTTGGATTCATCATGTGTAAAAATGAACTAATGCGTATAATAATTATATGTATGGGGTGATATTGTTTTGTTAAATTTTTTCTATTATATTTTGGATTCATAATAATAATTATAAGTATGTATGTTACGTATTTGTAATGTACTTATTTGTGAAAACTCTCCCCCTCATAGCATATTGTATAAATAGTATGCTAGCAAATATATTGTATTCTAGTTTTTTTGGCAATGAATATCATAATTAATAATTTTTCATATAAAATATACATTGTTGTCAATTATGATATGAAAGGACTTTAGTTTTAAATTCTTTTTTAAATAACATGTAAATTGATTGCTAAAAATATATATGTATTATAGATATGTGTAATAATATGGTATATATCCATTTTGTATAATCGCATTTTAAATATGTCAAATGATCTTTATAAACTTGAAATGCATCGCAAACTCATTACATACAATTTATTAAGGGGAATAATACAAAATATATACAAAATATTTTGATTGGGTGGACATGTAATTTAAGGATTAAGAATTTATTAGACACAATAAATGTGGGCATGTACACAACTTTATATATGTAGTATAGACTAGAACCAATCTAAATGTCACCAGGTTTAAACGTTTTTATAAGAAAAAAGTTTAAGGAGTCCATACTAACGGAAGATGATCCGTCCTAGAACATTTTTATGAAGTTACTACTCGATCTTTTGTTTCTTTGGTATCGATTTTAACACCATCTACAAATTGCTTGATTTGTTATCTGTTATAATTGTCTTGTTTTTGTATGGTTTATTTTTCTTATATATGCCGGTTTGTCTTGATGTCGATTTTTTTGACTTCTCGATCTATCAAACTAATTGGATATATTGATTATTTATCAAAACAAAAGAAGTAATATTGAGTTGCTTTTTGTCGCCTCATGGTTTAATAAAAAGGGACAAAATAGTAGTGTGTGCTAGGATTATCCTTTAGACAATCACTCATGTTATATTATACGTACCACTTTATGTAGTTTTGCTACAATAACTATATAGGGTGTCCATAATATTGGATAGCTTTTGAATATTTTTTTTGGTCGGAATATTAGATAACTTTGATAGTTTTTTCCTGGAGACGCAATCAGACTTCACACTTGAAAAGCTCATGCTCTTGTTTGTGGGCCAAAAGAACAAGAGAACAAAGCTACTTATGATCTAGAAGCTACACAAAGCTCCATAGATACCTTGGTTTTATTAAAAGTTTTGTAAAATAAAGTCGCGCATAATTTAAGATGTTTCTAAAAAAAGGCACTAATTTTTTTTAACTTGCCCAAAGTTTTATTGATTTTTTTTGAAAAATTTTGTTTTTTTAACCAAAAAAAATGATGTAGAGAGGTTTTCGGCGCGTATAGAAGAAGATTTTGATCGTAGGAAATCACATTTTCGGTAAAAGTGATTTCGGTTGTCTGATGTCCGGTTGAGCCGCACCATACCTTTCCGGATAGGGAATTCTCTCATGAGTTTAGCGCTTTGTCCTGACCTAAGGGGGTTTTCGGACATTTAAAATCTTGTTAGGGCTTAAATTAAGGTTTTAGTATTTTTCGGGCTTTTTCTTTAATTTTTGAATTTCTATCTTGATCGTATGTGGCCCTAAAAACTTATTTTATCATATTATTTATAATTTAGAGTTTTTTTCTTTCAATCTGGTGGATTTCCTGTTTCTTTTTATTAGTTTTTCATGATTGCGATTCCTTGTTTCCAAAAGCTTGTTCTTACTGGCCTTCGAAGCTTCCTACTGTGTCCAAAAAAACACTAGGATGGTTTCTAATATCTTCAATCAAGATATTAAGCCACCCTACTTATCTGAATCTATTAGTAAAAGTATGAAAATTACAAAGTGTTTGTTTAACTAATTACTACACACTCGCCTTCAAACATCTACTCAAGTGGTTAGAATTTCATGGTAATAACATTAGATCTCCATTTCGACTCTTATGGACAGTGCCTAAGACCGAAAAACTTATTGCAAACTCAACCCTAATTTAATTTTAAGCCTAACATGTATGTAGACCATGGCAAGTCCGGGCTAGCTCGCCTGGTATCGAACAACGAAAAATATTCAAATTTACAAAGATCCCTATTATTCGGCTCAACTCGCTAAGCGATTATATGTTCATGGACATAAATTTTGAGTCGAGCAAAGATTTCAGTTTTTTCCAAATCTATTGACTGTATGTAGGATTGTATTTAATTCTCGGTGGATCATTCATGTTGGGTAATTAATTGAGATGATCGGATTTTCTATCCTATGCCTTCATAGGATAAGTATCTTGTTTTGGAAAGTTTTGTTATTTTTAATTATTTAGTGATTTAAATTATTTTTTAAGGGTTTAGACATTTTTTTTTAGGGTTTTAATTTATAAAATCGGTATGCTTATCCTATGCCCTTAGACATAGGTTAGAAAGGCTGTTTTTCGATTTACTAATTTAAGATTTTTATTACATTTTTCATAAGATTTATCTTTCTAATGACAGAAAATTTGTTTCAAAATCAGAGCACTCATGCATATAGGTTAAGAATACTAGATAACCACTTTCGATTACATCCCATCTTAGAAAACACTGTAAGATCTTAAAATTTTCATTCGTTTGAATGCTCTAAACAGACAACATCTTTTTGAATCGTTTCTGTAATTTCTTTCCTTATTTATATAGATAGATAGGTTAAGCATACTATAAATAAAATAAGGATCCAATAATGATTTTTCGTGTGTCAACTTGCTTGTGAACTTAAATTGTCAAAATTAAATGCTGAACTTTATTTTCTTAAAGTAACTTATAACTTATTCCGAAAAAAATCCTGCCAAGTTGATTATTTTTTTGCCTTGTCGCATATGCTAATTAAGTTTTACTGTATTAGAGTTTATATATAATACTTCATGTAATTGTTTCTTTTCAAAAGTAAAACGAAAAAGAAACTGAATGCAATTGACTCTTTTGGACTTTCTAGAATGTAGTTATTTAGAATAATTCAAATCAAATCATGTGATCAGTTTTATAATATATTTCCAGCTAACCCTTAATTTACAACAGTCTCATTGGAAGATTCTTTCTAAAATTTCAAACCAAGTGACAATATTTTCTCATATATTGTATTTTTTCTTGTTAGTCATAAGAACCTGCAAGGGTTGAGAGAGTATTTAAGAATTTGTTTGTTTTTAGCTACCAAATTGGACAAGATTAATGGTACCTTTTGTCCTTAATCTCCACTAGACCCCGTTTACTTTTATTCTTAATTGTAATTATCATATTTGGCATGAAATTGTCAAATAAATACAAAGTTATTGTCATTTTTTGAGTCAAGACACATAGTGCATTGCTCAAAAGAAAAAGACTGATGCAAAGTCGAAGAACCAGTCATGGCCAAACCGGTGACGAACGTAGATATTATTGAAAGTGAGGTATAAATATTTCAGAGTGTTGTGGTGGTGGCCAGCATGATTTATTCTCACCAAATTAACATTCGCTATTTGTGAAGGTTGTTCTAGATCATTAAAACGTCAAACTATCCAATAAGCGTCAAATTGTCCTTTGACCCTTTTTAAAAACATAAGCTATGTTGATCAAATCGACATGCTAGACGAAAGTGGGGGCATCGACCGCCCTAGCCCCCTTTGTGTCCGTCCCTTAACCAAACCTGCCCTCCTTATAATCTATACGACATATCTAGTATTTTGAATCACTTTTTTTTCGAACCTTGATGCTGTTAATTTGTATCACATATTTCGCAATTTATTAAATCACATGAAAGTGAGTATGTGACATATGTACAAAAAGATCGAAAGTATATGTGTGGTGGGGGCACTGCTCTAAAAATCTTGTCTACACTCCACCTAGGCTTGAAATCTTTCAAGCCGCCTAGCCATCCAACCCGTCTAAGCTTTCATCCAGGACTGTCTAAGCAACTGTTTTAACTATATAGGCGCTAGGTGGCCCCTTTTTACCCAGAGACCGCCTAGCGTTTTTTAAAACATGGGTGGAGAGGGATACTCACAAATTAACATAAAAACAGTAAACCCAAATCATGACCACAAATTATGGCTGTCTCATCGTTTGTGGTTGGGAGGTAACATTGGATGATTTATGTCTCATTTTAGTATGGAAATATTTGGAGTGCTTGAACCAATTTCAATCAATCAATTCTTGCAAAGTTCCAACAAATTAAGAAGTCACTAATTAAGTAGGACCTACTTATTGAATTTGATCACCAGATTTCTATGGGTATGGCCTATCAGATCATACCAACAAGATGAAAGTTTTTTTAAGAACTCATTACAAATACTTGTTATTTTCATACTTGTGATAATTGATAACTTCGACTTTACATCCTCACAGTTGAAATTGTTGAAAACGTACAATGTTTCCTAAGTACTTACGATTCTAAAGGTCTAATCTATTAACACATATTTCAAACCTACAATTATTCCAATGGTTATAATATTATGTTTTAAATCTAAGTATTTCATCCACTATTTAATATTCCGGACATGTCATCAAGTATGCTTTTTTCTTGCTTTTCGTTACTTCGATGGATGAACACGAATGTTGAGTTTTCCAAAAGATGGGAAAAAACTCAACACCCAATTGAGGAACATAGAATTGGGAGCAGGTTCACTTTTTTCTTTAATAAAAACAATTGTAATCCCATATTACCGGTGTTTTTTTAATTAAAATTAGTATTGTTAATATATCTTAAATTTGTTGTTGGTTGATACTCGTTAGGGGTTAGGGAGGGGAGCCCTTAGACAATACCAAGGGCCATAGGGGGTAGCGCCCAACGACAATAGTCTCGCTAACTGATCAGCGAGTCGGGGGCGAAGCGCCCTTGGCATGTGGGGGAGGGGGCAGTGCCGCCCCGAAAAACGGTACGCTATGTTTTGTATTGACGAGTTTATCATGATCTATTTCCGGCTTAGGCCCATAATCTGACTAGGGTTTCATGAGTCGCTATAAATACTCATGAAACGCCTTATTCTTGTAATCTATTTTGTTTCGCCTCCATAATAAAATTCTGGTTCTTTGCCTGTGGACGTAGATAACACATTGTTATTGAACTGCATAAATCGTTGTGTCATTCTTTAATATTTATCATTCTCGTTACAACAATTATGTTACACGTGACATGATAATGTATGTCATTTTTTTCTCGAATGTTAATCACCTAACAGCTGAACTAGTATATATACTAATCTAAAGATAAAAAGTCTAAAATAATAAATAAAAATTATTAATATTTTAGTGATTAATGATACATATATAATGTTTATTGATGTTTGTGAATTATTATTTTTGTAGCAACAAACAAATTAATAAAATTTATTTTTTTAATTTTCAACTCAATGCATGAGGAGATATTGAGAGATTCCAAGTTTAATCATTGTCTTCACCTTTTCATTTAGGTGAAAAATGAAGTCTCGCCATTCTTCCTTCCATTGGGCCGAGCTAGACAAAGCAAGCCGATTTAACCTAATTCGTGCGCTTTGCTTGTTAGTCCACAAAATTGGGATTTATCATCAAAGATGGATCCCTCGCTAAAAAAATAATGATAGATTAAAAAAATGAGACAGGTGTTTAGTGCCTAAAATGTCACATGACATAAATTTTTACATGGCTTCTCCTTTATACAATATTAATTAGGATAGATGAGAATGTTTTTAAAATTTTCGTTTTGGTTCTACGATTCTGGCAATTTTACGATCTAAAAATGGAATAGGGGTTTCGATTTCAGATAAAATCTTATAGCATGTAGAAATAGGATCTTAATTTGGTCGAGATAAATTTAGTAGGATCTTCTTGTATATACATACGATTCTATGAACGATTTTAATGATTTTGCAACATCTCTATAGTATATGATTATTTCAATATGAAATGAATATGTATACCTAAAACATAAAATATATGCAACTTTATTCTTTTATCTATTATAATTTGACCATATTGATAAGTGACCACTGCCATATTATATCAAAATATATATTTTCTTATTTTAAGACTATCAACACGTAATATTTTTACTTCAAATATAAAACAAAATTACAATGTTAGGACAATTTATTCTATACTTAACTATACTATGAAATCTTATAATTTTATGATCCGATCCAAAGAACAACTTACGATGTGATCTGAGAAACCCGATTAAACAACATTGTTGGATGATCTTATTTTGCCATGTAAAACTAAATTAAATAATTAATATATACAATCCATCCAAAGATGCTTTTTCTTTTCTCCTACCCATCAAAGGACAAAGACACAAACATGGATCCATCTAAGCGACATGTGAGGGTTTGACTAGAGGAGATGATTGACATCAAAATATTATTCTCTTGATCGTCCAACTTATAGTGGGGAAGTCAAACAACCAAAGTCAAAACAAAACTATCTAAACTTCAAAGCAAACTATCAAACAAAATATCTAAAATATAGTTTTTGCAGCCGATGGTCAACTCACGTTACAAAATTTAAAAAGAACAAATGGTTAGTTAAAGGGAAATTATCCAAATTGTTCACTTGTATTAGGAAATCAATGCAATTGCACGATATAGGAGGATATGTTTGTATATTCGGTAAGAGATTCTAGAATAATTAATCGAAAGTGGACGTAGTAAGTTGCGATAGATCGATTGATAACTATTAGAGAAATTCTCACTAGTACATCACATTTGACAACCTCATTTAATTTGACAGCTATTAGATCCATAGGTTCTTATTTTGCAAAAGCACCAACTTTTGTTTGACATAGAAAGTACATCTATCTGCTCGGTATCTAGGTGCTTATCGGTGTTGAAACTTATGATGCTGACGGTGTTGAAGTTTTTCGGTGCTGATGTTAAAATTAAGTGTTGAAAGTAGGCGCTGAAATTATGTATTTATTTTTCAAATAAGTTAGGGTGTGTTCAATAGGAACTTGTTTATGCGTGTTTATTTTTTGGATAAAATACAAAAAAAAAATGTATGTAACATTAACAAAATAATAAGCTAGTTCCATAAACTCGATAAATTAAGAGATGTTGATTATTTTTTAAGCTCGAAATAAACTCGACAAGCTCTCTAAGCTTACGTAAATTTGGTATTGCCGAACACGTACAATAGAGCTTATTTTTCTCGACAAACATAATAAATTCTATTAAACTAGCTTATCTATGGTAGCCGAACGGAGCCATAATTGGTTAATTGTATTTGAGTTTAATTTGTGCATACTTTTTCAATACAAAAGAAAATGCAGGGCTTTTGGAGGCACTTGCAAAGTCAAAGTGTCCAAGTTGGAAGTAGTTTAGATCTTGATTTGATGGTAGGTGAGTGCACTGGTATGACATGTCACAATTTCAAGTATGAAAGTGAATATATTTTTTTTGAGGCTTTGAGCTGGAAAAATCTTGAAACAAGATGTTACTTGTAATTCTTTCTTTCTCATATTCAACATTAAGTGAATGTTAGGTCATGGGTTTTTATTCAAGATTTGAATATGATGTTTAACACTTGGATAATTGATGTCAAGTTCATTCACCCTTTGAGGCCGTAAAATGTCATGCATGACTTTTATGGTTACACGCAATGCAAGCAGCCACAAGAAACATTGTTCATCTCCTTTTTATGGTGTTGGAACTGATTTGGCTTTATAAGTCTGCTCACGTGTTGACAGATTTACCCTCTTAAACATCAACTTCGCAATCATGATTCCTGAGCTTTCAAGAATATATTTTTATCTTCATAGGATAATGTACATTGAACCATCTCGGACGTCCTCTTCGACCTTCAAACGTTCTCGGATGTTCAAATACATCACATTTTCGAGAGACAGAAGTGTGAAAGACTCAAATCTGTTACATATTCTTCTCACATAATGTGTTGCAAAATGATCAAAAACCGAAAACTCAGGGATGGACCTAGGATTTTAAATTAGGGTGGGCTAATATTATCAAAATTTTCTTTATTTTAATTTAACTATTTTATTACTAAAATTACCTTTTTTTTTATTTTTTTATTTTTTTATTATTTAATTTACCTTATTTTAATTTTTTTAAAATTTTTTTAGGGTGAGCGTTCAGTCCGTGCCTGGCCTGCGAAAACTTCTTTATAAGGATGCTCTAGAATAATTTTCGAGAGACAAGTATGATAAACACATTTCTCACATATTGTGTTGCAAAATGATCAAGAACCGAAGACTCATTTGTAAGAATGCTCTAGAATAATGGTTAAACCAAAGTCAATGTTGTCGTAATTCTTTCTTTGATAATAAAAAAAAAAAAAGAAAAAAGAAAGAGAGATATTACTGTTCAGGATTTAAGGCCGTCAAAAACAATTTCCAAGCTATTGGATCAAGTTCAAGATTTTATAATGCATTAGCTTGAAAAACCAAGACGCAACCAAGACGCAACCAAGGCAAAGCAGAGCTGAATTGCTCTCTCAAAATTCAAAAACTTCTCAACTCAATTCAGCTTCTAAAGCAATGCTTAAGTAAGAGCACTAATTACATCCACATAAGCTTCTTTCAATCAAAACTGAGCTTCTGAACTCAATACAGAACAAAAGGGGAAAGAGAAACTGGACAAGCTTGTGTATGAATTTTTCTTAAACGTCCGACTCAGGAGTTATTAAACAAAATGTACTCAGATTTCTTACTTCTTATCAAAACTCACAAGTGAAAGATAGCTAAACTAGCTTGTATCCTTACCACCAGTCTTCTTTCCTTTCTTTTGCTTCTGCTTCAACTGGGCAAGCCCTGCAGCTGTAATCTTCACATTTCCTATCATGGCAGCAACCAGCTCAGGATCAGTGCACGCCTTCATCAGTTCCTTTTCTCTATTGTTGGCTTCTGGCATGTGGCCAAAAAGATTCATGGCAGTTTTTGCAGCTACAAACACAAGTTTGCCAAAGATGAGAAAAGCAGTTGTAATTACTCCTAATATATAAATCAAGGATAGATTATGGTTCACAGATTTTTAGGGTCATGTTGATCAAGCATGAAAATGATTTTTTCATTTGCAAGGAAGAATGTGGGGCCAATAAATGTCTTAGCTAATTCAGTTGTTAACAAGACATCTAAGGGCACCAGTACTAATTCATTAACCTCGAAAGTGATAGTAGCAGCACTAGTTTTTCTGTGTGTACTCTGTATGCTAAAGCTATTCAGGTTAAACCAGTATGCTAATGCAGTTGCCCATTTAGTAAATTTGTTAGTAGCAACAGTCATCCAAACCATTCGAAAAAACACAATCATAGCTACATAAATGTGTTCAACTTCTGTGATGGTAAGTCTACACAATACACATACTGCAGAAACAAAAAGAAAATACAAGCAAATAGCCAATTACCTTTTCCTTTCTTGGCAGTGCCTGGAATGATCTTCACACGGTATTTATATGTTTGCAAAGCATTGTAGGGTCCACAGACAGGCACGGCATACAACAGAATGTCGTTTGGCAGTGGGCTCCCAGTCAAATAATCCACATCATTCAGTTTTTCCTTCTCTTCTTCTCCAATCTCATGAATATCCTCCTCGTCCATGACCACCTTATCAGCTTCAGCAGTATGATTTGCATCACTGTGTTGTTTCTTCTGACGGCCATCACTTGCACTGCTTTCTGTAGTTGCATCAGGATGTTCTGGACACTCGCGAGAGAGATGGCCAACCTTTTTGCACTTGTAGCATATTTTAGGGGCATCTTCCAATCCTAAGAGATTGTTGACCAGTTTTAGCAATGTAATGAAAAGGGTCTCATCATGTTAACTTTCATAAAACTCAGGCTAGGGTAGCTTCAAAAGTTTGGAGCTTGCTTACTATGAATTCTGAAAATCTTGATTACAGTGCATCTTCCCAAGTGATTACATTAGATTACCTTGTGATTCATAAATTGCATGCAGTCGAGCAACTTGGTGAGTTCACTTAATATGACCAGTCTAGTAGTACAATAAGAGTATATGACATTGACACATACCATCTCTTCCCGGGTATTACAGCTTTAGACCAACTTTTGTTTCCAAGAAATATTTAGACTCTAATTCATAAACATTAGATTGGTTTTCTGCGATTGGAATTAACCAAAATTGGAACCACAAAGATGTGTGTAATTGTAGACCTAGAAAAGTGCACGGACAATAATTGATCCATACTGCTTGCAACATTTCACCATGCAAACACAATAATTGAGATAATAGCTATTCAACATTATACATCAGTTTAGCATGGAATAAGCACTTGAATTGACAAAATTTGAACAGTGAGAACTAGGAAATATAAGTGCAAATACTTCACATGAATGACATACCATTAACAGGTTTCTTTTCTTTGTCTATAATTGCATCCCGATCTTGTGCAATATTTTCGGGCATGTTTGGTTTTCCAGCTGACTGAAAACATATACAGAAAATTAAGTTAGTAGTGCATAAATTTGTTAGGTGGCGTTCTAAGAAAGCAGATATGCACAGCTCATTTAGGATTACAAAAGCTAGATTAAAGAATAGCAAATCTAAGTCAGGAGATATGTATCCCCAGCAGCATGAAATGGGGTAAGCAACATCAAAATTTGATACCATACTCAACATTTGGAAATATATAATTAGGAAAAAAAAACAAGCATTAATAAGCTACAGTACTCACAGCAAGCAAAGCCATACGTATCTTTCTTTCTTCTTCATCCTGATCAGCATACTTCTCCTTTATCTTTTTGAGCTTACCCTTCTGTCCACGGGTAGCTTTTCCACCTCCCATCATTGTATTTTTCTGACCATACTGATTGACAGAAGGTATATCTTTCTTTTCTTCTTTTTTATCTTTCTGTTCTTCTTTTTCAAGCACATCAACATCCGCAACATCACTTTTCTGCCCCTTCTTGAGCTTTCTCCTATCTGCTTTGGAGATATAAGGTTTCTCTCTTATATTAATGTTCTCTCGAGTGTTGCCTTTTTCAGACAGACTGGAAGATACATCTTGTCCATAACCTCTAGTAGTTGAAGTTGCAGGTCCAAGTCCAAGTGCTCTATCCATGAGATCTTCAAGCTGTGGGGTGACTGAAGTCCCGTATTTTTCTTCAGGCATGTCCTTGGTATCAACTCCAGTTGAGATGAGTTTGTCTTCAATTTGAATTTCTTCTAAATGTTTTGGTTCAACGTCCAAGACATTTTGAGCAAAGCTCGTATTAGAGGACTGTGAAAACTCCTTCGAATTGCTGGTTGGTGAATCAGGACTTCCTTGAAAATCTTCTCCCAATTTATCCTCTCTTAATTTTTCATCTGATGCGGAATCAGACTCTTCCTTCAGAAAATCATTCTCAAGAATGTTTGCTCCATCTTCCTCTCCTCTGACTCTCCTTTCATTTAAATGTGAGCCTAGAGAACTCTCATCCAATCGAAACAACAAACCAAAACCCATAATCAAAGGATGAGGGGGAAGAAAGTTCTTCTTTCCACGTATCATGAAACTACCCACTGTGAGATATTCTCCTGTTGGAGCAGTTTTACTCACTTGATGAGGATAGACCCACCAAGCACTAGTTACAATCTTTGAGTCCCATGCCTGGCTGTGGCAAACCTGCATAATGAACATAAGCAAAACAAGACCAAGCCACACCAGTGTCAATCAGGCTTGCATTAAATGCTCTTGTCCAGTGTAAGACATGCACAAAATGTTTGGATAAGATTAACTTACAGTGAAGACTCCAGCTTGATTTAATGTAAGAGGGGGTACTGGAGAATCAGGCTTGTGATTCTTGATTACTGTGCTAGACGCACCATGAAGTTCAGCATGGACATATCTGTTTTATGTTGCACATATCCAAAAGTTCCAAATTAAGCGAATTCTAATATTAATTTTGCAAAAGAAAAGCAAGCTCAGATGATTAAAGAGAAGACTCGGATCTTCAGTATAATTTCTACAACAATCATGTACGACGGTCACAACTCTCAAGTACCAAGTCTACATGAAGAAGTTCAAAGATCATATGATTCATTAAGGTTGGAGAATTAGTAACCTCTTACAAAAAGGCAAACATTATCCAACATTTACATTTTATGAGAACAGCAGGATTACCAATGCCCCTAGAAATGAATGAGGCACAAAAGCACATGTTCAACAATGAGTAAAATGGTATTGATTAGAAACAGTGGGTATCAGTTTGTAATATCTATAAAAAAAATCATCTTTGTGCAAATATTGGAGAGTCAGAAAAATGTACACCATATGAGATGCAGTATATCAAATCACAATACTCTTTCAATAAAAACTAAACTTACAGATCTCCTTTTGACATATAACGCTTCACTATCATCTCATTTTGTTGAGCATCACGACCACTGATAACCAAATAATTCTCGCTGCTAATAAACCAGTTAAATTTCTCAAACCAATGGACCTTGCGCATATGAGTAATCATTGCAACTGTTTTTTCCTGCGAGTTGAAAAAGACAGCTAAGATACTCATTCATCAAGACAAAGCAACCCACTAAAATGAATAAGCCCAACAAGTAAAATATTAGAGCATTATCATCTCACATAGAAGTTTCTCCAAAAAGAAAAACAAAAATGCAACAATTGAGGCAAAACGGCGGGTAATGGAAGAGAAAATAATCAAAATATCTCTTTTCAGCAGTTAACAATAATTAACACACCTGAGACAGCTGAAGACGAGTCTTTCTCTCAGCAGCTTTGAAAGCCTTCTCATGAGCTGTTACCGTTTTTTCCTGTTTGCTTTCCTGTTTTTTCTTCATTTCATACCATCTACGAGCATTGGCATGGGCTGAAAGAGAGATATCAACTTCCACCTGCATAGGTGACATGGACAAAAAAGAAAAGAAAAAGGAAGTGATATTTATGAGGATTGTGATCTTTATATATAAAAGACTATAACAAAGGACAAACTTTATCATTTGAAATTTCACCTTATCCGCAGGTAAAGTTTTCTCTTCATCATCCATTTCATCAAGATTGTTGCTTAGTAACAATGTCATGCAGTTCCGATCCAAATAAAGCTTTTCAATTAACCCAGCCACAGGATTACCGGACTTTTTCTCTTCTTTCACCATACGAGCAAGATCTTCCCAACTCATTCCATTAGCAAGAGCAACACGGACGGCTATAATGGCAGCATCTACATCCTCTAAGTTGTATTCTATTAGTTGGGCCATCCTGACAGAATACTCAACCTCTTTTTTCAGGACATGCACACGATTTTCCTACAGTAGAAATGGAATACTTATGTCAATATGAGAGCACTGTGTGATATTACTCTTTTAACAGCTGGAGAAAAGATAATTAGAGATCAACCAAGCAAGATACATTTAAGCAAGTGAAAATATTCCCAAAATGGCAACCTGATCAGTACGAATTTTGTTTAGCTTTTGTACAGCAGCTCCTTCTTTCGCCTTCTGCTGTTGCTCTACACGTTGACTTTCAATCTTACTATAGAACTCATCAAGAGCAGCATCAAATGTGTCAAACTTCACAAACTCCCTTGATTTGAGTTGAATCATTAGAATAGGGCAATAGTCATCGTACATCTGCACATAAAAATCCCAAACATATTAAGACACCATAGAATAAATAGCCAAATTAATTGAAAGGGATCCTTAATGGACAGAACCTGAAACTACCGGCCAAAGTCACCAAATTATACAACGTTAAAAGGTCTATGAACTAAGACAGCCATCTAATCTCTATAAGAGTAAAAAGAAGTTGCAAAAACAAAAAGATAACCTGTCTAGAAATGCCTTGTTCCTTTATTTCATTATCCTTTTCACCAGATTTTTTGTTCTGCATCAAAATGTATCCTTCAGGAATTCTACTCCCAGTTATAATGTCCTCCAACCAATCTTCAAATCTTGAGACAGCTTGGCCCAAACTCTGGATTTTATCATCATCCAAACTATTGTCTTTTGCAACTTTAGTACTTGGAATCATTCCAGCATCTAATATTATATGCTCAGAAATTTGAGGACCATAACCCAAAGCCTCCCCGAGGATCATTTTCAAAGTAGATTGCTTAATACGTGCACTGTCATTGGATGTATTGCTTGTTCCAGAAGCTTTCCCACTTTTTTTGCCACCTTGCTTCCCTTTTATATCATCATGTTTGTTGTTCCCGTTTTCACTGGCTTCAATTTGTTCATTCTCACATGCTTCCTTTGAAACTGTCAAAGCGTCCTTCAATTTCACAAGGCTGGTCCGCTCAAAAACTCGACACATTTCGACAGGGTACCGATGGCGTGACATAATTGCAAACCCTTTGTCATCATCTCTGTGAAATGTGTATTCATATCCCAAAGCTTAAAGTCATGAGATAATAACCATCCAATCCAAATATACACAATAGAGCATCTGAGGATTAATACTAAGGCAGCAAATTTAAGATCAATTCTGTAAATTCTATCAAAAGATAGACAACACTATACCCATTAACAAAAAGTGCCTCTCACTCATCAGATAAATTAGATTTAGACTTTAGAGTAGCTATTTATTTATGCCTCCCTAGTCCCCCCTACTTCTCGAGTGTTATCATATGTTTTAAAAGTTTAAAATTGGAAACAAGCTTCATGAAAAGTTTAAAATAGAACACAGTACAGAAGTAACCAACCTATGAGACCGTAGAAGAGTCAATACTGTGAATTCATTATCTGTGAGAATGATGTTTCCTTGGGCATACAGCTCCAGTATAACATAATGTGCATTTGCGCCCAATCCAAATTGGAAAAGTATAATCTGAGCAGGTATAGCACATAGTTTAGCATGGTGTTTGTATATAGTTACCAACTGCTCCAAACAGAGAGAGTTTTGACAGAAAAGGTTACCCTGTCATATCCAAGTTGCCGCACGTCTTCAAGCCTTCTAGTCCGTATATGTTTCCTTAGTTTAAGAGTAAAACCTGACGGTGTATTACTCTTATCCCTATAAAACACAGTATCAAAATCCCACAAATGCATTAACATTTATTCCAACAAAACCTACACAAAACTTTGCAACAATAGATATCTGAGTTATAAAAGTGGCTAAGTCTGTGCATTATTTCTACAAGTTACAAATAAGTAGTATCACGTTTCTACACCGTATATATAAGTTGGTGAGCCGTTACAATAAAACGAATCAGAAGCTCTTCTTACCGAACATAGGCAGTAGTATGCAATCTAACACCGCTTTCCATCAGCAGCAGAACCTTCTCACTCTCCCCTGATTCGGTCACGCCACTACTGTTCATAAGCTTGAACATATATGTCTGCACAAGAATCCATTCTTTAAATCTCAATGAACTACTGACTACAGAACAAAAAAATTATAATGAAAGATGAGCTAAATTAGGGTTTCTCTGAAGAGAAGGCAACTGAGAATAATTGACCTTGGGGGAGAGGTCATAGACATTGGAACAACGCATCCCGATGAGTCTCCGGAGGCATTTGACCTCGGCGGCCACGTCGGCCGTGTTCATCCGCACCTTCACCATATTTATCCGGTACCTTCGCCGCGGAAATTGATTGAGACGAGAGGGGAAGAGATTTGGCGATGGGAAGAGAGAGAAGTTTGAGGTATCGAAGGAGAAGGAGAAGGATCGATGGTGATCGGCGGCAACAGAGCTGTGGAGGCAGAGAGGATGACGGAGAAGTGGAGCATGAGGGTTGGGTATATAGAAAACAGTGTCCGTCGTCAATTGTCCGGTTACAAGCGTAATCGGAGACCCATGATACTTTCGTAGGCCCGTGTTTTTTTTTTTTTAAGGGAAATTTCGGATGGTGTCCCTCAACTTTGTCCTTTTTCGAGCGGTGCCCAAAACAAAAGTTAATCCATGTGGTACCCCTAAGGTTTTATAATAGTTCGAGTCGTACCCTTTCTAGCATTTTTTTATAACTTCCGTTAACTTGCCATGGAAAAAAAAGGAGAATAAATATAAAAGTACAAGCGGCGCTTCCATTGTCGGGCTTCTTGTTCGCTAATATGCAGACGAGCGGCGCTTCCATTGTCGTACACACATCATCTACTTCAGCCTCATCACCATCTTCCTCATCGCCATTGGAGTCCACATCTACACCGGCTAGATCCTCGCGTTGTTGTTCGTGTCTTCTTCATTGGGGCGTTTAAAGAATACCGTAGCAGTATTTGTTGAATCTCGCTTTAATTTTGGTGTTTTTTAATCTTGTTCTTGGGAATTTGTAAGCAATTTGACTCGATTGTAGATGAATTGCTTGTTGTACTAGTGCTTTTGTTCAATGTTGAAGAAGAATTGAATTTGTTTTGGGATTTGATTACAGTTGCTCTGTTTCTCAAAGTTTAGGGTTTTGTTGCCTCTTTTCTCTGAGGTGCTGATATATTGAAGAATTTGAAATTGGATGCTATTTTGTGGGAATCGATCGAACAATTGAGCGTGGAGCCATTTGGAGATGCAATCAAAAGAAAAGCAACGAGAGATTGTCAAAGTGAATCAACGGCCTGATTTCCAAGATTTATGCATATAATGAAGTAATAAAGGGCACTAATATACTCATGATGTAATCAAGATATATGTTATAGTCACCTTCAATTCGATCAATATGATTTTTATTTATAAAAAACATATTTTTTCAATGGCAAGGTAACAGAAGTTATAAGAAAATGTTGGAAAGGGCACGGGCCGGACTATATCCCGAACCACGAATCAAACTACAAACTTCAACCAGAATTTGAGATAAACGAAAACCTTGCACAACACATTTAAAAGAGATGTAAGTCAGGGTATACCCAACACATAACAAGATTAGTGTGTGGGGCGATTCGTAGGCCCGTGTTTATTAAATGCACAAGTAATAGAATAATATTTTTTAACGAAATTTTAGAGTTTTTTTTTATAGGATACGAGATTAGGGTAATCACAAGTATTATTTGGGTTCACCTAGAGCATCCACTGGGGATGAGAAACTGGTTACTAACCAATCTACATAATACTATTATAAAGTAGAAACCAAGAATGTAGAAAAATTTGTGTCACTTGTCACCCTGTTAAAAGGTTAAAATTATTATTTTGATAAATTTTGTCAAAAAAGTCTACCCCACTTTCTCACTTCCACCACTAGCCACCAAAACTTATTTTTAATGAAAATTTGATTCAAAAATATTTTACTATTCTAATAATTTTATATAAATAGTTATTTTGAATTTATCGAAAAACCTTTTTAATAAACATTTGATTAAAAATATCTTAGTATCTAATTGATCTAACACAAATCATTTTTAAAATTTATCTAACAAACACTATTTCTTTCAATAAATTGTATCAAAAAAAAATTATTATCCTAACCAATTCATACAAATTGTTATTTTGAAGTTATATAAAAGAAAATATTTATATAGTTTTTTTTCTACAATTTAAAATTTGAGAGATGTTGACATGAGATTGCACTAAAACTAAATGCGTATCTCATTTTTCTAATTTTAGGTAATATATTTACAAAATAAATAGATATTATCGACTACATACTGATTAAGTATTTCTATAACGGGTATATAATAACTAGAAATTTAGAAGCACTACTTCAATTTGAGTAAGTATTTTCTAAACACTTAATTTTGACAATTACGTTAGATTACATTGTATTATATATACATATTTTGTCTTCTAATTCTTTTTCTAAGCACTTTGATTTTTGACAATTATTTTACGTGTATTATGACTTATTGTATCTATCTCTGTTATAATCGTACAATAATTTTACAAATATTAAAAGTTATTATATTTATCTCTATTATAACCCATAACCCATACATGATACGGGACTAACACTAGTTCTAGTGAAGATTGGGCAAACCGCCTCCCGTGGGATTCGAAACGGTGACCTCGGGGTACTACTCCAAGGTCTTAACTGCCGAATCAAATATACCTGGAGGCTTAGAATTTATGAAATCTAAAATCTGGTAATATTAGCATATGGATATGAATTTGATGCTCAATTCTACTGAAAAATGTTTTTTCTAGGACTCATAAATAGAGTTGAACTTCGCAATAAAATCTAGATTTCATATTCAAATAGAAATCTAACATTAAAGAGGAAATCTATGGTTCATAAGTAAATGACTTATATTTTGTAGATTTTTCTAGATGATTTTCATTAATTATTGTTGATTATTATAATTAATAGGATGTAATAGGTTGAAGTTTCTCTTAGCATTATAGGTAGAGGTGTGTCCAGTTCCAAAACCGGAGGTTCGGTTTCGGTTTTGGAGCCGCGATCGCGGAACCAAATTCCTTCAATATCCAAGACCCTTAGCTAGGGAAAGTTCTTAAAAACACCTTTGATCCATTTTTCAAAACCTTCCCCCATCAATTTCTTGACCAGCAAAGAACAATAGAGATTTTGACATACTCATGAGCTTTAGAGCTTGAAGAATCTGGAAGAAAATTATGAACCCCAAGAGCCAAGTATATGGTCATACGAAGCAATCTCTCATGGCTTGCAAAAGAAGTTATGCACAGTGGCTCATCAAGACACGGGCAATGGTCAATAATACTTAGAAATTTTTATGTAATTGCTTTTTGAAAGCGTACATATCTCATCAAATCATGCATGCACATAGATTTTATGCTCCCTTTTGGTCCCTTACTACTGATTTGGATCCTGTCTAATTGTACCAAATGAGTGAGGTAGTCCCTAACAATATCCTCCAAGGACTCTGTTCTTGTAACTCTATCACGAGGCCATGTAACGAGTCCTTCTGCCACCCACATCCTACATACTTGTTCAACCCAAATTTCTTGATCTTTTGGAAAGTTTCCTAGACGAAGGAAGAGTGTTTCAAGGTGATAAGGTAGATCATTGTAGCTTAGTGTAAGCACTTCCATGTACGACCTCTCGCAATCATTCCCCATTCTTAGATAAAAAAACTTATATTTTGTTGTACGAGGTTCCATTCTTCAATAATCTCCTTGTTTTTGAGAATTCCACCTAGCACAACAATTGCCAATGGAATGTCATTGTAGTGATTTAGCATTACACCTCCCAGCTTAATCACTTTTGCACCTGTCATAAAAAATAAATAATTCAACATCATTGGTAGAAACCCAACATTATTGGCACCTAACATGAAAACTATAATATCATCAAATTCTAACATGCATATTATTGCTTCCGGAAAATTTGTTCAAACTATTTTCAAGTTGAATCTCTCCATAACTATGTGATATCAATAGAACTCCATCCCAAAGTATGAAAGAACAAACTCCAGCTTAATTGAATATTAAGTGGATCTGGCTTGGGAAGTGCATGTGAATCTGCATTATCAACAACCTCCATTTTACGTGTCACCGGAAGGATCTTGTTGCCCGACTCTCCACTTTGAGGAAACACATCACTTAGGATGTCCAGACATTGACCTCCCACAAATCATCTAATATCACCAAACATTTATTTTTCTATAACACTTTACGAAGTCGAGAGATCAGATCAACAAACCGTTTTCCAATTAAGCCCACAATGGACTTCTTACACAAGTCAGATGGAAGTTGTCGAAGAATCTTCTGAAAATTACAATGCTTTGAAATATAAAACCAAACAACTTTGTTGAAATGATCTCTGAACCTAGCATCATTAAAGACTTGTGTGGCTAAGGTTGTCTTTCCCAAACCTCCCATTCCATAAATTGCAACAACCATTCTCTCATAATTCAACTCCAACAGCTTTTCAACTAACATATTTGCATCATTTTCAAGTCCAAAGACATTCTTCTTTTACAAGTAAGCAAAACTCATCACGTCTTCAGCTTGCTCAGAAACAAGTTCTGTAATATGATGTGTTTTTATGCCATAAGTTGTCCTTAAGCCATACTTCTTCAACCTTGGCGTCGGATTAGATATTTTAGCTACGAAAGAATAAATGATTTTAACAATTCTATGCATTGCATAGATCTCCTCATCAATGCACAACCATTTGTGCATGCTATAGATCCAGCCAGAATGTCTTCTACAAGATCCAATTCTAATGAAAAAGCGGTCCACTATGTCCTCATCCTTAGAGACATACTCATTAATTTCAAGAATCCACTGTGCCACAACATCATCTTTCTGAAGAGAGTCGCCATCGCGTAGAAAACATTGCATCTAGACTAATTCCCTCCCCAGCTCTCTCATTTTGTCTTCAATGGGCCATATATATATATATTTCTTCTTCTAGAAGAAATGAATAGGTATGAAAGCACATTTATCATTTAATGAAAACATTGGTGAGGAGAAGCCTCTAAGAGTTGACTCTTTTATTTTGCACTATTTCCGGAGCTCCTCAAAAAAAAGGAGGAGCTCCGGCGACTCCCATTTGTTCCTCGACTCTCATTTGTTCATGATAGCATGCATTTAGGCTTTAGTTTTAGTGTATATTTATGTTTAAGACCTCTTGTTTTTTTATGCATAGATGAAATCCTAACCCATGACTTGCTTCATGTGTTGAAGTTTCTATGATATGAGCATGATCTTTGGTTATATACTTTGATTATAGGATTGAGCATGCATATAAGCTTGAGTTTTAGATTTATTTTGAAGCTCTAGACACATTTACCTTGTGAGGTTATTTGGCTTTTAATTGATTAATTGTTCTCTTATTTTTGAATGCATCTTTTTCAATTACCTTGCATTATGACTTTTTTTCAAGACTACTTTTCACGACTAGATAAATGACATTCAGACCCGGCCCAACAGTCAGGGCAGCATTGGTGACGGTCCAGGCCCAGGTGAGTTAAGGGCCCAATATATTTTATGCTTATATATTATTATTATTATTATTATTATTATTATTATTATTATAGATAATATTTGAAAGGAAAAGAAATTTGATAGATCATAATAAAAAACAAAGGCCCATTAACATTTAAAGCCCACATATTCATTACTCATACCACCAAAAGATTGAAAAAAAAAATTAAATCAAAATTAATTACTAGCATCAGGCCTACGTTCTTCTCATTCTTAATTAGGTATTTAAGCTTCTTACTTTTTGCTCAACTTTGTTAACATAATAATAATAATAATAATAATAATAATAATAATAATATATAAGCATAAATGATTTCTTTTTTTTACGTTCTTCTCATTCTGATGTATTACTCTCAGTAAAATGGTTTTTTTTTAATGACCAAGTTGTTTGTTACATTATTTTATTTTCCTGTAGATGATGAAACCCGAAATAATACGCGCTATGAACGGGATTTTATTAAATACTAACTCTCGAGATTTTGTACAACCAAACGGTTTTCATACGTAGATTTTTCCTCTATATATACTATAAAATAGAAAAATTTGGGCAATCAATGCCTCATTAGAATGACCTAATATTTATGACCTATCCCATAATTATGTTCATATAGGAAAAATATAAAAAGAATTCAACCCCTATATTTAATTATAATTTATGGAAAATTTAATTTTGATAACATTCAACTTTTTAATGGTCTTTCAAGTCATTTTTAATGGACATTTTGGTTGTCTCTTCAACTTCTCAAAATCTATATCTAAAATGTAAAAAAATTTGGTTGTCTTTTCAACTTCTCAAAATCTATATCTAAAATGTAAAAATTTTAAATTAAAAAATAATTGTGAATTTATTCATGTACAAATACAAAAAAAAACTCGCATATGTTATCTTGCCTCTTCAACTTACTAACTTTCCACCTTCACCTTTAAATGCACACACTAAAACTTGCATATGCTATCTTGACTCTTCAACTTACTAACTTTCCAAGTTCACCTTTAAATGCACATACTAATTATGAGCATTTTATATTTATTTCCTAGGATCTAAAGATGATTATAAGAGCCCCATACCACGTCATTCCCTTCAAGCTGCATACATTCACTAAAATCTATTGTGGATTGTTCCTACAAGGATGAGAGGAAGAGGAGAAACACCGAAAGAATCTAAAGGTAGAAAAAAAAAAGAAATATGGTGGTGAGGGGATGAGATTATATACTCATGTGGAAGGATCAAAGATATTCATTATTAAGGTAAATAATAATTATTTTTATTTTATATTATAAAAATAATTACTTTTGGCAGCGTAAAGTTTTATTTTTATAGATATTTTTATATATAATTAGGTTATGCTCTTCATGAAATCAAAGGTAATATTAGATTGACTCTAATTGAAAATGAGGATTTGACGTGCTTAAAGAACACATTATGACTAACTAAGTGAGATCTAAAATGTCATATAATTTTATATAAACTTTAGTTGTATATTTTTTAAATACCACATGCATAGCTATTAGCTAGTCAGTGTATGCGTATATTTTTTTCTTACTTATTCTATAGTTTATATGTCCAATATAATTTTCAATAATAATTATAACTTCTATTTGAATTTAAAGCAATGAAATAAAAAGGTTATATACGTAGAAAAACAAAGAAAGGTGGGTGGTGAAAGGATGAGATAATATCCTCACATGAAAGGATCAAAGGTTTACATTATCAAGGCAAATAATTATTTATTTTTAAATAATAAAAAATATTCTTTTGGTGGTGTAAAAGTTTATTTTGGTGATGAGATAATATTCTTTTGTTATTCTATATATGTTTCCTATCAAATCAAAGCTGAAATTAGATATACTATCTATCTATTTATATCTTTCTATCTTTTATATATACTATAATGAAGATAATTTGGGTCATTTATGACAAATTCATCATTAAAAAAAAGTAAAAAAAGAAAAAAAAAATGTTAATTTAGTGACAACTTTTCACATTCCATTTATGAAAAAAATCATAATTAAGAAGAAGAATAAAAAAATTACTCATTTAGTGACAACTTTTCACATTACTCAACCTCCAACTTTTCTAATGTAAAAAAGTCACATCATCTTCTCAATATTAAACTTAAATATACACAAGTAATTATGATCAATTAACAATTAATATGAAGAGTAAAAAAAACTACTTTTCATATTCCAACCCCAACTTTTCTAATATAAAAAGTTACTCCATCCTCTTAATATTTACACTCAAATATACACATGTAATATCTTCTATATCCATACATGTTCACAATAAAATGAAAGAATGATAGATTGGAGAAGAGCTTTTGAAAATCTTCAATGAACAAACTATTGTAACAAAAAAAATACTCACTTAGTGACAACTTTTCACATTCCATTTATGAAAAAATCATAATTAAGAAGATGAGAAAAAAAACTCATTTAGTGACAACTTTTCACATTACTTAACCTCCAACTTTTCTAATGTAAAAAAGTCACATCATCTTCTCAATATTAAACTTAAATATACACAAGTAATTATGATCAATTAACAATTAAGATGAAGAGTAAAAAAACAACTTTTCATATTCCAACCTCAACTTTTCTAATATAAAAAACTACTCCATCCTCTTAATATTTATATTCAAATATACACATGTAATATCTTCTATATCCATACATGTTCACAATAAAATGAAAGAATGATAGATTGGAGAAGAGCTTTTGAAAATCTTCAATGAACAAACTATTGTAACAAAAAAAATATTCACTTAGTGACAACTTTTCATATTCCATTTATGAAAAATTCATAATTAAGAAGATGGAAAAAAAAAAGAAAAAAAAACTCATTTAGTGACAACTTTTCACATTCCTTAACTCCCAACTTTTTAATGTAAAAAAGTCACATCATCTTCTCAATATTAAACCTAAATATACACAAGTAATTATGATCAATTAACAATTAAGATTTAGGGTAAAAAAAAACGATAAGTTTTCATATTCCTTAACCCCAACTTTTCTAATATAAAAAGCTACTCCATTCTCTTAATATTTACACTTAAATATACACATGAAATATCTTCTATATCCATACATGTTCACAATAAAGTGAAAGAATGACGGATTTGAGAAGAGCTTTTGAAAATCTTCAATGAATAAACTATTGTAAGAAAAAGTGCAAAGTTTAATATCTTATAAATATTTACTTTTTATTTTTATTTTTATATATTAAAAATCTATCAAATTCATTATTTTTTATAATGACAATTTATTCAATGAAAGAAAAAGAGTAAAAATAAAAGAAAAAATAAATAAAATAAACATGTCAATTTATAATTAATTAGCATTAATATTTGATATTACATCATTTATTTAGCAACTTTTGTAGTAACCTTTGGTATTACACACAAGACACAACCTTTGATATTACAATATGAATTTAAAGTCATTAAATTATATCCATTGGTATTACAAATAGAAGTAAAAAAAAAAGATAAGATCAACCTTTAGTATTCAAAAAAAAGAAGAAAAGATCAAATTTAAAATATAACATTTGACATTATTTAGCAACTTTTTTAGTAACATTTAGTATTAAATACAACCTTTAGTATTACAATATGAACTTTATGATTAAATTATAACCATTTGTATTACAAATAAAAGTAAAAATAAAAGAAGATAAAATCAACCTTTGGTATTCCAAACAAAAGATAAGATCAAATTAAATATAACCATTTGTATTCCACTCTCTTTCACACTATATAAGTTTTTTACTTTTGCATGATCAAATCACAATTACATTCACCAAAAAGCAAAAAGTAAAAGACAACTCTCAAATTGTTGAAAAATAAGGATCAATCAAGAAACCCTTGAAGATGGATAAAGTGAAAAAAATCTATATATCTATATGGGTGAATTTCATAAAACCACCCGCAAATTATGGGTTTGTGCACAAATATTTCGTTTGCAAAAAACCACCCGCAAAAATAGAAATTTCAGCAAACCACCCACAAAAATATTCCGTTTGCAAAAAAACCACCTGTAAAAATATTAAGTTTGCAAAAGACCACCCAGGTCAACAATTCCGTTAATTTTTTCGTTAAAAAATTGGAATTTCATAATTTTCGCCAATTTTTACTACTCCAACACAATAACTCAAACCCTAGATATTGAATTTGTGTTTTGTGAATGTTTTCTTACCTAGATACGATGAATGAGATACCACCAAGTCCATATTTCCATTACATGTTATCAATCTACCCCTGCCCATTGAACCAGAAAAGAACGTGACTCACCGGAAAGGAAAAGAACGAGGTCGTCGATGCAATGGCTCGACTGGCTTCTCCTCCTCGAGACCGAAAACCCTGAGGGATGGAACAAAGGTGGTGAGAGCAACGCGAGGTCTCTCCGACTCCTCCCGCGAAGGACGAAAAGGCTCTTCCGCTTTTCTTTTGGTTTTGGACGCTCGTACAAGAAGATCCGTACGTGGAAATTAAGGCATCGGCTTGGGCTTAACATTTGTTACCATATGGTTAAAGTAACATGACTATATATATAATTAGGGTTTAGATAGGATAAAACTTAACTAGGAAAAATCTAGTTAATTTTGTGCATAGATATTTGTTAACATATGGATAAAATAACAATTAGATAGATGGTTTTCAAACGGATTACTAAAACGGGTTAATTACGGATCAAGAACTCGATATTTGTACCTCAAGAAATTCATTTTTTTCTACCTAAAATGAAACCGGATATTATATGCATCGATTGCAATGTTGTGATGTGATTTGGATTTGTGTCTTGCTTGAGGACAAACAAGGTTTAAGCATGGGGGAACTTGATAGCATTAATATAGGCTTTAGTTTTAGGACATATTTATGTTTAAATATTAGGTAGTTGCTTGCATTTTGTGTGGTTTTTGTAGTTTTTGCATTTCGGTAGCTACTCTTGTACTTTTTGTAGTCACTTAATTTTGATGACCATTAAGGCCCAAGAGGTTGTGGGAAAAGAACGCTTAAATTCGGGTCATGCATTAGAGTTGTTTTTTCGACACCTCTATCTTGTAATGATTGGCTTGGGAGCTATATTGGTCTGATGGAGCTGATTTTGGTATCATTGGAAAGCTAATTCAAAGAGCTACTATTCATATTGTTAGACTAGAAGTTCTTCTAGGTTGTTAGATGATTAGGATTGTTAGACTCTTAGTTCTATCATTTAAACTTGAAGTTTGGATCATAATCCACAGTAAATTTTATCAATACAAACATCTTTGCATTCTTAATTTAGTTTTAATCTTCATATTAGATTAGTTAGTTACTCAAATATTCATAAAACCCCCCGACCATTTTCTAGTTATTACTTGACATGCAAGTAAGAACACAAATACATGAGTCTCCGTGGGATTGACCCTTACTTACCATTCTACTAAGTTTGGTTAAGTTAGATTCTTTGATAAGTGTGAGCGACTGTAAAAATACCTCATTAGTTTATTAGTCTGATGCCCCTGAACGGCAACTCCCATTTCTAATAGGTATGAAAACACATTTATCGTTTATTATTTTTTTAATATTATGGGTTGACCCATAAAAAATTGACATATACCCGATTCGCAACTTGCAAATTAAAAAAATTTGACCTATTACACGTAAAATTGTGGGCGGGTTGGATTACGGGTCGATCCATCCGTTAGACATACCTAGCTCAGATGCACATATCTCTTAGGGTGAAATTGTGAACAAATTGGGAGTGCTCGATAAAGGATATGAACGAGCAAGTTAGATCATGCAAAAAAAAAGAAAAAAAAATTGATTCATTAATGAATTACACGAAGCATAAATTAGAATAAAATGTCATAGTATTTCAAAAATAACCCTCCCTTCACCCCCAAACGCTTCTCCCTCGATTTGAACGAGGCTCCCAAGCTCGACGATGACAATCTTGTCCATCTCCTCTTCAAACCTTCGAAACTCTTCCATGGTGCTTTCCATGAAGGATTCGAAGTACTCTTCAACTTCATCGATAATATGTTTAGCCTCCTCGACCTCCTGTGAGCAGCTGAGTTTCATTGCAGCTCAAGCCTTGTAAGACTCAACCTCAAATCAAACAATGGTGGATCGCATCGTCATTGGAGAGGCAACGAGGGTTCCGAAGAGAGGGCTTTGCATAGGAATGGCGGGCAATGAGGATTTCTTGGAGAAGGGCTTTTGAGGAGTTCATTGGAAATGAATTCTATAACACCCGACCCCAATTTTTTTTTAGAGATATTACCGCCAGTGATCTCAAATTTTACTATTCGAAGTCGCCCAAGGCTTATAGCAACCAAACAAATAGAATCAAACTTCATATAATATAAAGATACTCCAAAATGTCATCCAACAATCACGCGAGTATGTAAAATAAACATGGTTATCGAATTGATCATTACAAGCCAAGGATCTCAATGTAACACCCTAACTTTAGGCTGGGGTGCTACTCAGTAGTAGACCTCACCAAGTACTACTTGGGATAGCATGACAACGAGTTCACTCGGATCTTGCAACGCGGGCACGACAAGAAAAACAAATTAAAACATCCAACTTGTTTTTATAAAAATAAAGGTTAGAAAACATGCATGAAACCCTACCATTTAACAGAAAAATAACATCTACCAAACTTCACAACACAAAACTCATTTTAACTCTAAACAATTCTAACAACTCAACCAAATAAAAAGAAACTAAGACTCTCAACCTATTATAAGCCTATTGACACGTGTGTCAGCCATCTGCTCTACCATTAGGCTGAGGGTCCATCACAGTTCATAATTTGTACCTACAACTGAAAAAAAGTCCCTGATGGGTTCCCAATCCAAGTTAGAAACTACACAACCCGAGTGAGACGTTTTATAACAAAGATAATTCCTAACATACACGAACCAACAAATACGAATTCTAAGGTCCATCCCCAGTTTCAATTAGTCACTCATACACATCAACATATTCGCACGTACATAATTCCACACATCGGCCTACATACCCACCTCCACACATCCAAACACACACATACAAATTCTTATGCGACAATGCAACCCTTCTACACCATTGCATTCTACGCGACAATGCAACCCTTCCCCGTCATTGCATGTCATTCCAACAATGCAACCCTTCCCCATCATTACATGCCTGTTCTAAATTAAAGCATAGAGAAAATATTCATAACATTTCACATACGATAAAACTATTCAAAAACGAGTTGCACACATATCGTATAAAAAATAACAACTTTCATAAACAGAGAAGTGGGAACTAGTTTCTCAAAACCAATCCTACAAACACAGTATAACGTCTAACATGAACTGAATAAAAACCGAGCAAATCACGAAACGAATTACTTGTAAGACAAATTTCCGAAGCACCGAAACAGCTAACTAGCAAGCAATACAAAACCCTAGCAAAGGTAATAAATAGTATTTAAAATTACAGACTCTTACGAAGCGAGATCTCAAAAAGGCCCAAAACCCACCAACCTATTAATTTTAGCAACCTTTAACAAACTTAGTTTCGGCCAAGAAAAAAAACCCGACTTAAACGACCTTAATCCACGTAAAACTAGTAAAACTATAACCAAACTTAAAACATGCTTAATTATCCTAAATTAATCCAATAATCCTATATTTAGACTCACCTCTTTGGCTATAATTTCAAACTATACTTGATGCGAGCTACTTTGGCTTAGTGTTACTAGGCATTTTTGTATATGTTATCCTTTTCTCAATGGAAATTTACTTTTTCCAAAAAAAATAATTCAAACTATACTAATCAATTTTAAATGCCAAAGAAATAGGAACTGAATTCACCTCCAACTTTTCAATACAATAGCTATTGCAAGGGTATCAGATCCTTTGTCCCAAACTCTATGTCCCCTCTTGTGTCCCCTTGTATTTATGAATACACGTACAACTTTTTTGATGGGTGTTGATTTTCTAAACAAAAAATAAAAAATAATTGAGTTTTAGTCCACTTGATCAACAAATACAAATGAATTACAAAGGGCACACATGAGAGGACACAAGTTTGGGACAGAGGATCCGGACCGCTATTACAAGAGGGTAGTATTACGCAGCGCCCATGAAATTAGTTTGCAACACCCAAAAAATAATAAAGTTCCAAAAATAACCCTGCTAATGTTTTGTTTCACAAACGAGCATCCACAAACTTTTTTTTTTTGGGTAGAAAACTAGAATTCCACAAACTTTTTCTTATTATTCGCTCCATGTGAAATTTTGCAAAAATCTATGCGGTTGTACCGGGCTTTTGATTTGACAACATATTACTTAGTTGACAAATGATCATAGAACCCAAAAATTTTGTCAAGAAAAATTGCTATCTTATCCACCAAATAGAAATCCCGAAGTTTTTTTTAATTTTCTGGGCACAAAAAGAGATGAAAATTTCTGGAATGATAGATGTGAGATCTAGAACCAACATGAATAGACGATAGTCGATGGTCAATCGTAATTTATGTTTAGTTGACAAAATATCTATATAGACGTTAGAGAAGAAGGAAGGGAAAAAAGGGGAAATTTGGATTAATATAAGTTATTTAAATAAGGGTAAAATGGGAATGGGGTGCTACAAATTAATTAGACGGGTGCGCTTCATAGCTAGTATGTTACAGGATTCTCATTACAAGGACTCTACCAAAAAAATAGTAATTTATCTAGTGATCCAACATAAGCCGATCCCTTTTGCAAGCTCCTCCTTGTACCTTTCGTTTGTTGCTTGAGGATGTTGCGGGGCGAGATATTCCGCGCATTCAGAACTTTGTTAGTATTTCGTAATTAATTTGGGGTTCCCTTTTTCTGATAAAAAAAAAAAAACATAAGCCGATCCCAACTAAAATTGAGTCCAAACAACACGTACTACTCATACCCAAAGCCGATTCAACCTACTTCACCCACACCAACAATTTCTGAGGAAAGTCGATCTACACCCTTAGTTACAAATAAAAACGAATGCAACTTTACAAATCGATCACTTAAACCCGACAAAAGGGGCCGAATTACATATCTTTTTACACAACTTTATAGGACTGGGATTTCACGCTACAAGGCTTGATCGAGTTGACAACCCTTAATCTACCGCAAAGGATTACAAAATCCACATTACATACCAAAGTTCATGACCTACATTTCACGATCATGACCTACATTTCCATGGTCTCAGTTAAAGATTCATCATAATGGATATGAAAAATTATGAAATTTGTGGTCCATAATGATGAGTTTGGAGAGGACTGTTGCAATAATATTAGATACATGGTCATGACTTATTGACTGACATGAAGAACACCATTGAAGCCACCCCTATGTACGTCAATAAAGGCATGCATATATATGGTTTGAGGGACTGAACAGTTACCCAAACCACTGAACCAATACCGAATTGGAAGTTGAAAATTATGGTACAGGATACTCACCTTCCCTTGATGATCACGACATCATCAACTTGTAATTGTCTGCATTGCTCCCTTCATCTGAGATGAAAAATAATCAAAAGATCTCACCCACAAAACCTGACCTGAATTAACAGATAGGGAAAACATAATGCAGCACATGGATCATCAAAAAGCCCAGATAAAAAGTGAACAATACACGTACAAATCGGTTAAAACCCCTAATATATAACCTTAATAAATATTTTATAAAATTAATTATTTTATGTATAGTAATATCTTAACAAAATAAAATAATTTTTTTTTTAAAAACATTCAATTCAAGTGAAATTAAAATTTTAACAATTTAAATTTAAATTTGGCGCAAAATCTTAACCAATAAATATATTCAATTAAAATATAGTGCACGATCTTAATTTTTTTTTTATAAATTACATAATTTTATTATGATATTATATACAATATATTTTATATTTTATATTAATATCATCATAATAGTGTATAATCTTTAATAAAATCATCTCGATAGTATCACGAGAATCCAAATAATTTAAAGATAATCTTGCAAAAAAAAAAGTGTCAAAGATAGGATATTTATGGGCCAAAGCACGGCATTTGTAAAAAAGACAGAAAAATAATTACCTTTTCATAAACAAGGTTAGGGTTTGGAAGTTGTGTGGTGGTGTGTTGATATATAACGAGGACTGAGGAGAGACGGAACTTTTTGTAGGCCATTCCTACTGTACACATCTTGTGTCAAGGTTAGTTAAGTTCTGACTTTTTTTTTTCGTTCTGAAAGAGGGCCTAGCCTTAAATTTTATTAGGAAAATTAAGCAATAGTAGTAGAGTTCATGTGATCATGTCTACGGCTCCCTAATACAATCGATCAGTAACTGAAACAAAATCAAGAAAGTTAGAAGTGAAACTAAAGGACCAATTTGCTAGAGAGTCAGCAGCCTTATATGCATGCTTGACGACCAACATGATCGACTCGGCCTTCCCACTGATCGTGAACCAATTAAACCATAGTTTTAAGCAAAGCTATAGTAGAAGAGTGTAAGAAGTCTTCCGTCTGTTTTACCACAACTGAAGAAAGTCTTGATAAAGTGCACTTGCCTTGCCTTTGAAGACGAGCTCATTCTGACACTTCCATGAATACCATAACATAAAGGCAAAGAGAATGCTCCATCTGTCTCGCCTTTTGATGTTCTTGAAAAGCCATTGCCATGTTAAAGTTTGAATCTTGATGATCTTCCTGATTGCAAAGAGGTCAATTTTGAGAGTTGGCTCTAAGTATGATCTCCTACTTCATATTTGCCTATTAAAGTTTGAATCTTGATGTGCAGTCCTCATGGGAAGTTTCTTCACTAAACAACAAACTCATCAGCACCTAGGGAACGATCCATTAATGGAGATATTCTCGCGGATGCCAGCAAAAGCCGTCATCAAATTCACCTCTCTCTCCAAGTCACTCTCTACCCTTCTCTCCGATCCCTTATTCATCGAAAGACAAACGCTCTTCTCTTCTCGCTTAGATGGCGGATTTTTCATCGAGCCTAAATGCCTAAGGTATGTATCTGATAAGCTTGAGTTCTATGGCCTCCTCGGGAATGATGATGGCATCCCAGCTGAATCCATTTCCTTCCTCCAACAAAACTGCGTCGGTTTGGCTTCAAGTCAAGGCTTAGTACTCAATAAATATGAACCAAAAGCATTTATAGTTTGCAATCCTGCTACGAGGAGATATACCACAATTCCCATCCCTGACTGGCTATCACCCTTATTAACCTTTAATTGGTCTGTCGTCGTCTTTGAGTGTCGCCCAAAAAGCCTTGGAACTTACCCAACTGGTTCTTCTAGTGATTACACAATAGTAGTTCCAATGTGGGCCGGTGGAGATGGAATTCGTCAAGATTTTTCGAGTTACAAGCTCGCCGTGTATTGTAACGGAACGTGGGAGGCGACGCGTGAGCTGAGGTTGGAGTTGAATGAAAGGCTCTTCCCACTTTTGTCCGTAGGCCTTTTCAGAGGAATTGATGGAGGTCTGGTTGTACATTATCTATGTCAAGGGTACGCAAATAGTTACATGAAGTTTTCAAAATTGTTTGTGATTTAGTAACATTTATCTAACAATTTTATGTTTATGAGATGTGTAGTGAACCTCTCAAGGATGTAAGCGAAAAGTTTGAGGAACCGTACATTGTTGCTTATGACATAAAAAGGAAGGCGCAATCGAGAACGTTCAAGATACCAAATGGCGCGTGGAAGGCAAGGGACCTAAATATCCACCCATTTGAGTGGAGGATGTTCAAGTGGAGGAGATGGAGTTGTTCAGGTGAAGAAGATACTATCGGTCTCACTAAGATACGCGAGATGGAGCGAGATTGCATGCTTACTGTGTGGGTGTTGGAGGACTATGAGCGAGGGTCGTGGAGGAGGGTGGTTAGGAAGACGATCAAGGAGATGGGGGTGCCCGAGGAAGACAATTTTATCATGGTGGTTGGTTGTTGCGTTGTGAATGGGACGGATTTGGCCTTTTCGACAAGGAGACGGGTTTATACGTATAAGATGGTGGGGACGGATGCCGGAAGATTGGAGGTTTTATGGGAGCGCAAGAACGAGTCGGGTATGACGTTGAACTTCGTCTCGTATGCTAACACTCTTCGTGCTGTTTGTGGAGAGGAGGAGAGCTATGGTTATGATGAAATTGAAATGGATTGTGGAGAGGAATATGGAAGGTGCAGGTGTCTAGACTACCTACACACACCACCTCCCATACTGAAGACCCCAACATCCTTTTGCACATTTGTTGACACTTTAGGTAGATGTTTTCCCCTTACTTATTTCATCTCTATGTTGGGCAAAAGTTAGAACAACTTTGTTTGCTTTCCATTTGATCAAATAGAGAGAGTGTGTATCGCAGATGTTCTTTAATAATATTATTTGCCTCTTTCACATTCTCTGTCCATATGTTGAATCTTAGATGAAGGAACCAACAATGAGCTGTATTCATAGATGCCCATATCAAAATTACAAACAAAATAAATTTGAATACAAGGTTGTTTTTCAGAGCTCATTCATATCAAAATTACAAACATCCCTCTTCCTCTCATTTCAATTTTCACTCTCGATCTTCCTGCTCCTCAAAACCTACTTCAACATTCACCCTTTACAAAAATGGACGTAGAGAATCAAATTTCACGTGCCGTGGAGGATTCACAAGCAGAAACTCGTGCTGTCGCACGAGCAGAATTAAATGCAATTGTACGAGCCAGAGCCAAAGCCCAAACTCGCGCCCGACCCCAAACCCGAGCCATTGAGAGGCAAGCCTCTTTAGAGGAGGGGAGTTCTAACATGTTTGTCTTAGAACAGCTTCGGTACAATGGGCGTAAGGACAAATACAATGACGTGCGAAACATCTTGTTGGTGTTATTCGCGTTGATATTGGCAATTACCCAAATGTTTGAATAGTAATTGCCAATATCAACGCGAATACCACCAACAAGACGTTTCGCACGTCATTGTATTTGTCCGTACGCCCCTTGTACCGAAACCGTTCTAAGACAAACATGTTAGAACTTCCCTCCTGTAAAGAGGTTTGCCTCTCAATGGCTCGAGCTCGGGTTTGGGCTCGGGCGCGGGTTTGGGCTCTGGCTCGGGCTAGTACAATTGCATTTGCTTTTGCCCGTGCGACAGCACGGGTTTCTGCTTGTGAATCCTCCACGGCACGTGAAATTTGATTGTCTACATCCATTTTTGTAAAGTGTGAAGGTTGAAATAGGTTTTGAGGAGTGAGGAGCAGGAAGATCGAGAGTCAAGGTTAAAATGGGAGGAAGAGGGATGCACGGGATTCGTAATAAAAGACTTGAAAACTAATTACTTTTTCAAAAAAAAGTTTTGGGTTACGAATCGTGTCTCCAGGAGATGGTCTAACTTCTTGGTAGACAGACTAACTCGGCCTCTTTCACGATCATGGCTCAGGATCATGATCTACATTTCCATGGTCAGTTCAAGATTCATCATAAATTCATAATGGATATGAAAATTTACGAAATTCGTGGTCCATAATGATGAGTTTGAGTGACATGAAGAAGACCATTGATGCCGCCCATGTCAATAAAGGGACCATATGGTTTTGAGGAACTGAACCACTGAACCAATATTGAGTTGTGCTTAGCTATCAGCCATGGCTTTACGGTTGCTAAGTACAAGCCTGGACTGTTCCCCATCTACTTCTACAAATTTAAGTGGAATCTCCTTCTCAAGTAGTTCTTCAACAACGGATTTCTGATCACGAACACATCAAAAGCTCGTGTCTACAAAATTTGTTGCCACTATGAATATTTGAGGTTATCTTACCCGCTAGAGATTTTTTTTAACAGTAAGTTCTTATTTAGATAACTTAATGTGACATTGCCCATATGCACAACAAAACTCTACCACAAGTTAAAGACTTTTAGGAACCTATCCAAGATAATTAAAAGTTCTCTCTGAAGTTTTTGGGACAATTAAGGGTAGATCCATACCCTTAATTGTGGCTGGAAGTTAATTTTCCTTCCCATTGCTTTTATCACAAGGTTTGATGCTCAGTGATCGAGAACACGGCCACAACAAGTCCAAGGGAAAATTGTTGCTTAAATTTCTATAAGAAAAAACAGTGGTTGATTACCTCGTTCAGTAATTTTATGTGCTAGATGTCAGCAGATATCATGCAGATTAATGCATAAAAAATATCATATGGGTACTCACCATTGCTTCTGAAGTTCCTTTGTTGGTTTCCATCATTAACACATCCTCACAAACTCAAGAAGTTCCTTTGCCTGTGGGAAACCATCCATTCGACCCCTCAATTTTGCCTCGTGTATAATTTTAGAGGATCTAATATTTGGTTCACATCCATGGCTGGCCATATGTTTCAGCAATAATACAGCATCACCCAACTTCCCTCTCTGAAGCATTGCGGCCAAGAAATTGTTGTAAATACCAACATTAGGAGCTAAACCAGCCTCAAACAGCAAGCTGAGTCTTTTAAAAACATCTGACATCTCACCCATCTTGCATAGAGAATTATTCAGTATCTTAAAAGTCACAATATCTGGTTTCACTTCCTGTCTGTACATTTCCAGCACAAATTCATTAGCAACAGCATCTGCTCCTTCTCTTAGGGCTGCATGAATAAGGATATTGTAAGTTGTTGAATCAGGCAAAGCTCCCATGTTTCTGAAACTTGTAAGAATCTCTTGAGCTTTCTCAACTCTAAGCAGTTGCTTCTTGTAAAGACCACGGATAAAGGCATTTATAGTCTGTGAATCGGGAGAAATACCATCATTCAACATGTGTTGCAGCAAGTTGTAGCACTCTGATATCTGGCCTATGGAACTGAAATGGTGAATCAAACAAGTAAAGCTCACAAAATCGAGTCTGATACCATGGCACTGCATCTTTTTCAAGACCCGGCTGATGATTGAAGAGTGCCCTAGGCCGCATGCAACACACAGAATTGTATTAAATGATACTATGTCTAGCAAATTTGACCCATCTCCAAACATATCAAGAATCTCCAAGGCTTCTTTTAGATATCCTGCCGAACACAACCCTTTAAACAGAGTGCCGTAGGTAATATTTTTGGGCACCAAACCAACTTCTCTCATCTTTTCCACAACAGACAATGCTTCAATTGATCTGTTGGTCAAGGCTAGAGTGTGGATATATACATTAAAAACAGCAACATCAATCTCACACCTCCTTGATATAGCATCAACCAACAGCTTATATGCGCCATCCACATTTCCAGCATTCAACATGCCTCCAGCCAAGGCAGTATAAGTATATGGGTTTGGAGTTAGACCTTTCTTATCAAGACAGGAAAGCACAACATCTACTTCAGCCATTTCATTCCGCTGAGAAAGTGCACGAAGGATAGTGTTGTAAAGGACCATGTTTGGTTGACATCCATCCTTCTCCATCTTTTCAAGGATGCCAAGTACCTCTTTGATCTTCCCATTTTCACAAAGATACTTAGCCATAACAGTATAATTTATGACATTTAGCTTGCACCCAACTCTATCCATTTCACTCAAAACCCTACCAACATCATCTGATTTGTCATTCTTACTGAAGACATAAACGAAAGCACTATAAGAGAAACTGTCAATTACAAAACCTCTCTTCTTCATAGAGCACATATAGGAGAGTGCTACAACAGTGCAATCACATTTACACAAAGCCCACAAAATTGGATTGTAAACAAAAGGAGAACAAAAGTGACCCTTGCAAAGCAACATATTGAAAAACTGGCAAGCCTCATTTAATAAAGAGGAACCAATCAGCTTTGAGATTAGCTTAATCAACACATTTGCAGCCGGACAATAATCCAACGACAGCATAAATTCAGCAATATAAACTGAATCTTTGACATTACCCCGTTTCAATAACTTTTCCAACAGCTTCAATAGGCACTGGAAGGAGGGCAAAAATCCATTCCTGTGCATTTCAATCACAACTATCAACGCGTCACGCAACGAATCCATAAAAATCAACCCTTCGAAAAGAACATTATACGTAATAGCATTTGGCAACAGAGTAGATGCAGAGTAGTTTATCCAATTCTAAATTGCGAGACTTGACATAGCAACTCAACAAACTGTTATAATCACTCACCGAGGGTCCCCTATTCGAGAACGCCATCGAATTGAGCACCTTCAACGCCTCTCTAACCTGCCCGGACTTGGCAAGTTGACACATTTTGCAGTGTAATTGATCAAATTCATCCCCAACTTTGGTTGATTTGGTGATCTTCCCTGCACTATGATCTTTCGGAGATAATCTCTTTCAGTGATAATTCCAGCAACTGATTTCTGCTCTCCAGGCTTGACAATCCCTAAAGCACCAACATTATTCTGTGTCATCTGCTCATGGAGATGGCCAATTGGCCATTCATTAAACAAAACCAAAGAAGAAGCTAGTCTTCAGCTTGTAGTTTAAACTACCAAGTTAAAGAGAATGCAACAAGGGGGGCACAGCTACATACCGACTTAACGGCATTACATACAGTATCTGCAATGGTGGTGCCCTCAAAACCATGCTCTTCCATGCATGCACTCACTGTAGACTCGAACCTCGGGAACAAAGCAGACCTCACCAAAGGACGACTGACCATGCTCAAGAGTTGGACTGTATTTTTTATTCTGCTTCCGTGCAACAAAATTAATGATCCATGGGCAGCTTGCATCTTTGATCCTGTCAAGCTATGAAATGGCATGAGAGAGTATGGAGACTGGAGTGTGGAGGAATGCGATGGCCTGAGATTTTTTCTAGGGTTCTTTGATACCCATTGAAGAATGAAAGTGACACCCTCTGATGTTTATATACTTTTTCTTGAGCATACAACTTATCCTGGGTGGATTGAAGACTGGGTGGATTTGGATAATTCCTTCCCCAATCAAAAAAAAAAAAAACTATTGCTCTCAAAAAAAATTATTAATGAAAGAGTGTATACAACTTATCCTGATAAATTGAAGACACAAATTACACTGACAACTGAGTAGAAGTTTCAAATGAACTCCAAGATTATTTTTTTTGGGTCGAAACTCCAAGATTATCTAAGATACAAAATTAACCGGTCTTGTTCCGGTGGAGGTTTTATGGGAGCGCGAGGACAAGTCGTGTATGATGTTGAACTTAGTCTCGTATGCTAACAATGTTCGTCCTGTTTGTGGAGGAGAGAGCTATGGTTATGATGAAATGATTTGTGTAGAGGAGAGCTATGATTATGAAGCACCTACACAAGAGGCATCAAACTGCACATTTGTCGGCATTTTAGACAGGTGTTTTCCCCTTTCTTATTTTGTATCTATCTTGCCCAGAAGACAACAACAAACCAATGGACTCTAGATGAACCCGGGATATGGAGGTCAAGATGTACACACCTCGTGCAGAACTTGAATGGTAGATATCCTCTAATGTTGATATTTGTCACTTCCACATTCCATGTCTTGGTTTTACTATGAAAGAGCCAATAATGACAAATCATCTAACAAAAAGATGCCAAAAATAAATAGATCAAACCAAGTTTACTAAAATACATCGAATTTCGTAAGATTTCACAGATGCCCATATCAAAATTACAATCAAAGCAACTGAGAATGAATTTAAATACAAGGTGTTGGTTTTTCAGAGCTCATTCATCTATAGCTGGAGGGATATCACTGAGATCCAGACCTTCTTCCGGCAAGTCTGAGCTAATCGGACCCAATATTCCGTCTGAGCTTAGAGTTAAACCACTCTGCATAACGTACACAGACAAGGCAACATAGACTCATTCAGTTTCACAGATATCAGCAGTGCAGCTTAAACTAGTGACGCGTGAGCATTATACTGTAATAGATTTTGAGGCGTCATATGATTCAAGTTGATTAATGTGGCATATAATTATTAGTAGGGAATAAGCTTCAAAGGTAAGGAAGTTTCTCATCTATCTATCAATTCAAAAAGAGTACCTCAGGTTGGAATCTAAGCATGTCAGCGCGAGCCATGGCTTCAGCTTGAGCAATCCTTTGCCTGAAAGTCTGAGCCATTTCCTCTGCCTGTTGATTCACATCATTAAAAAAAAGCAATTAAGCCCTAAATGATTCTTGTAAAAATTAAGAGCATTTAAAAATTAGATAATTCATGGGTTAAGGCACGGGATTGGTAAATAATACTTGAAAAATTATTACCTTTTCAAAAACAAGTGTTGGGTTACGAATCATGTCCCCAGGAGTTGGCTCTAACTTCTTGGTAGACAGACTAACTCGGCCTCTTTCACGATCATGGCTTAAGATCATGACCTAAATTTCCATGGTTGGTTAAAGATTCATCATAACGGTTATGAAAGTATGAAATTTGGGGTCCAGAATGACGAGTTGGAGAGGCAGCGTACCTTTAGAGTATCACCGGGCTGAAGGACTGTTGCAATATCAGACACACGGTCGTGGCTAATTTGACTGACATGAAGAAGGCCATTGATGCCACCTATGTCAATAAAGGCGCCATACGGTTTGAGGGACTGAACAGTTCCCAAAACCACTGAACCAATACCAAGCTGTGCTTGGCTATCAGCCATGGCTTTCCGGTTGCTAAGTACAAGCCTGGACTGTTCCTCATCTACCTCTACAAATTTAAGTGGGATCTCCTTCTCAAGGAGTTCTTCAGCAGCGGATTTCTGATCACAAACACATAAAAAAAAATACAATGATGTTGGCGTAACAACAAAGTACATTGACACGGGATGAATGCAAACTGTTTCCTCAGGAAAACAGTTCATAAATGAATGTTGCAAATCACGATAATCTAATAACTCTACCATCTGCATTGAAAAACATTGTTCGTAATTTCAAGTGTTGAAATATGAGCAGAGGTGAAGATAATAGTTAGATGAACACAACTTCTTTGTTTACCTCATAAGTTAACCTGGTATAAAGAGCTTACTAAAAAATGTAGACTTTTTCATGCTCACTTAAGAGGTTATGCAGACTTATCATGCAAAATACTCAATAAGCTGCAGTGTGAACTGGAAGTTGCATGACTAAACAATTATGTTGATATAGTATATACTAAAGTACATTCAAACGTATTAACAAATATCTAAGATAACTAGGAACAAAAATCTAATTTACACACAAAAAGTAAATCATTAATCCATTATATCAAAGAAGTCAAAATAGCAAAGAAAGTAGAAGGGATAATTGGATACTAACAGATGATATCTGTGAGAATGGAACAAACCCACGAAGACCCTCCACCACTGCCACCACTCCTCCCTTGTTTGCACCAACAACCTGCTCGAAGAAAACAAAGAATCAAGACATTTCCCTTAAGAAAAAGAAGGGGGGAAAATAAAATAGTCCGCAACAATCATTAACCTAAACAAATCAAGAGAACCTCTAATATAACAAGTTAAGCCTTCAAGAAATATTGCTAATGCAAGTAACTTCTTATTCTTGTGGTAGTATGATAAGAACTACTTGACCACAGAAAAGCAGCAAAAGATACAAAGCTGAAAATCATGGTGCAGGGACACCCACCTTTCCCTTCACCACGACATCTTCAGCTTGTAGTTGTCTGCAGCGCTCCCATGCTAGCTCATACTGGATAAACTTTAAGCTCAAGATCAAGCTATCATCTGCCTCGTTTTCACCAATTATAACAAACTCTGCTTTCACTCCAGGAACTATTCCGGCTTCCTGTACATGCTTAATTTTGTGAATGCACGCCTCTTGGAGAGGCAAATACGCAGAAGATTTGGCAGTGATATCGACTAATGCACCATTGGCATCTGTAAGAAACACTGTGCCTTTCACCTGAGATGAAAAACAATCAAAGATCAAATCTTTACCTTCAATAGTATCTCATCCACAAGATCTAACCTGATTTTAACAGATAGGGAAAACACAACGCACATGGATCACTAAAAAATCCAGATTGAAAGTGCGCAATTATTGAACATACAGAAATCAGCTAAATCTTCTCTGTCAAATAGATGAATAAATACATAAGTAGTTTTCCTGCAGCATTCAATTTCAATTTCTACTCATTATTAACAGAATTGCACATAAATGAAATTTCAGACATTAGTAAATACACCTGAGTAGTTTGGTTTGCACCTAACCACCCTTTATCGAAAATTATTGACAAATGAGACCCTTTAGCAATTGGACACTCAACCCCAAAAACCTTTACTTCACTTGTCCGTTAAAACAAGTCCAATAATCATTTAATTAAGAGGATACTTTGATAGTTACACTTATATTCAACGGGCCAATAACAATATTCATGGATTGGGTGGCAAATTGCTAGTGATCAAGCAAAGGTAATGACAAAAAAAAGGAAACTCTTCCAAGCACATTTCAGGGAATTAGAACAAAGCTAATTTTATGTATACTGTTATTAAAGTACAGAGAAAACTTCATATATAACTCACCACACATCATCAACAGAAAATCACAGTTTCCAGAAAAAATTTCACACTCCAAACTTCACATCAAACACTCAAGAATACTCTGACAATCAGACATCAAAATCAATTTTCAAGCTCTAACCCTCCAACAATAAGTTTTACAGAAAACACCCAAAAGAAGCTTGAAATTACCTTGGTACCCATTTCGGCATTAAAGTCATACTTCTCAATGGCGGTATGAAAATCATCAATGGTGAAGGCGACGCCTTCCATGGGAGCAGTACGACACCGTTCATATGCCGCATCGAACATATCCTTGAGCTTCTGCCTCTCCCTGGTCTGAGCATTTGAAATCGGCGTAGCCGCTACTATCTGGAACCTTCTAGATTTGGAATCGGCAACGCCATGTTTGGCAGAGAAGGGTTTGGATAGCTGGGGAGTTGAGAGGGAGGGGCATCTCCTTAGCCCCACGAACTGCTGCGCCAAACACGCCATTAGAGCGACAAGGTGAAGGAGATGGGTTTCCGGATGAGCCGATGAGCTCTCTCCTCGTTTCTTCCTCTGGTTTTGTTTTGGCTTGGATAAGGTTGGGGGAGAATTAGAGAGGGATTGGGCCGGCCCAAATTGCCATTTTTTTATAACCGAACAAAACGGTATGAAAAACACTCAAAACAAACAAAGAAGTAACGAACAACAAAACATACAAAAAATAACTTTTGTTTCGGTTCTACACTAAAACAACTTTTCACCCAAAAACTACTTTTAACTCTCTTGAAATTCGTACAACTATCTCTATTTTTTACGTTTTTCGAAACACAAAAATTAACTTTTCACCCAAAAATCACTTTTCATCAAAAGTGAAACACACAAGATGTAAAATTCGAAACTGAAGATGCACACTAGGAGTATACAATTTAGAAACCCTATGAGAATTGAGAAGAGTAGAGAAGATGTTAACTGAACAAATGTATAAAAGAGGATTTTGGAACATAGCCACATATATCTTAAATTTGAACTAAAAAAAAAAAATTTAAGTATCAATCACACAATCACGACTTTTTCAACAATCATTGTTGAACCTCTAAGCTTGTATACTTTATAGATTCTTTTAAGACATTTGATATGAAGTAATAAACTAACAACTTATTTGCCACTCAATCTACCGACACCATTTAAGGATAGCATAGAGCATCAACGAATGTATGAATGGGCAACATCACCGTACAAGTCTAAGCGGAGATCTCAGAAATATTATTTATAAATCAAGTGTTTAAACTACCTTCTTGCTTAAAAATAATATTTATAATTACACTCGTAAGCACTGTCCTAAAAATCCCCGCCTAGCTTTATCTAGGCCTCGCCTAGGTGCTAAAAGGTGCTAGCACGCCTAGCCTTTCAGTCCATCTAAGAGACTGTCTAGTCCGTCTAGGCACCCGTTTAGTTTGCTTAAACGTTAGGTGGTCCCTCTCTCCGCCTTGCGTTTTTTAGAACTCTGCTCGTAAGAGATTCTTCGTTTTTGTATTGCTTCATGTATCATCATATATATATATATGATACATGTTTAACCAAAAAGTATTATTCTAAAACTTCAATGACATAAAGAGGCAATTTGGCAAAATAATTGCTCTATTGAATAACTCAGTTGAATTACTTTGACGCGTTATTGTAGGTGATTATGCTCACTCACTTGTCAATTGTCATAGATAACGATTAACACACCATAATTTGACTTTATTGCAAGTTATTAAAGATTATTTGCGTAAAATATAAAAAGTCACCCCTTATTTTGGGATGTTTACAAATAAAAACCTTTTATTTAACTTTTTAAAAAATAAACTCTTACTGTTTTACGAAAAAAAACCTTTATCATGGGATGTTTGTAAAAACTCATTATTTCAATTTTTACAGAAAATCACCTCTTAATTTCGTTTTGTTTTCAATGAACCATCACATCCCGTTTTTTATTCATCATACTGTTCAATTAAACTTAAGATACATAATTGTTTTTAAGTTAAAGTACCAAATTAATAAACTCCGATAATTATCCTTGCTCGACTAATGTTGTTCGAAAGAAAAGAAGGGTTGACTCAAGGGTGCTTCATAATTGGCAATCTTGCTAGGCGTCTGGGGAGGCTTGACTCAAAGCGACAAGTGTCTTATAGGGATCAAGAGAGAATGGGTTGGGTGTTTATCAATTGGCATTCCTCTCTCGAGCCTTAACTAACATCCATAGCACCGAGTCGAACCCTCCCTAGGCACCCCAACAAGATCGTTGAAACCAACCCTTCCTCTCTTGAACAGTAGCAATAATCAAGCAAGGGTAATTATTAGTTGTCATCAATTTGGTGCTCTAACCTAAAAGCAATTATTGTGGAAGAAAGAATTCCCACATCGGAAATATAAAGAGAAATTAGCCTAAATATATACTCATGGGTTACTCCTCCTATTACCAATTGGTTTTAGGATGGAACCCCATGGGCTTATGTGATAGGTCTGTCGCGCATGTGCGTTGGGACGGTCTCCCCCTCTGTCCGTATTGTGGCCCACCGAACGGGATCGATGGTGCAGTTCAATAAAAAACGAAATTGAAATAAGAGATAGTTTTCTATAAAAAATAAAATAAGGGGTAATTTTTTTGCAAATATCTAAGGAGCGATTTTCTGCATTTTAACCCAAGTATGTATATATGCACAATGTAAAAATGCATCAAGGATTAGATGGGTATCCATTAAGAACAGAAGACTAAAGAGCTCTACCCCCATCAACTTGCATCTTATAAAGACTTAATTATTGTACATGATGATCATCAATCATCATCGTGGGCTTCCATTGGCTTTGACTCGTACGTACGTGCTTGCATTTCCTACCCGGGAATCAACTAATTTTGTTCTAGCTATTATGTATACCATAATACCAAGTTCTAACCATAAGAGTTGCTACATACGATAACTAACTATGGACATATAAATATATTAATCAACTATATATTTGTCACATAAGAAGTAGATCAAGATTCACATTCTTTAGTATTTAAATCAACGTTATTCACACTGTATATAAATGTAATGTACGATTTGTGTGATAGAGGCGAAACTCTCAGTCGGCCTTATAAATGAATAAAAAAGAGAGAGGAATTTTGAACCCCAAACAAGGAAGAAATACGAATCACATGACCTAATAAAAAACGTCGGTGCAAGTGCAACTCATATTTTCGGTCACAAATCACAATACTTGTTATACCCCATCAGTTTTTGCGGGCCTTTCAAGTTGTGCAGTCATTTTCCTCCCATTGTTTTTCCTTTTCTCAGCAACGTAAAATACAATTTCTTTTGATATGGAAAAAGAGAATTATTATTACTATATATGTTAAAATAGAGGTTAAAAATAATATATAAAATAGTCTCATATTAAAACACGTTATTATTATTTTTAAATCAATCTGATTGATTGTAATTTAATTAAATTATTTTTAATTAGTTATATTTATATATTAAGTAAAAAAATAATATATTAATTTTATTTTTAGATAGGATAATGATTTTTAATAAGATAGGTATAATTTAAAAAAATATTTTTGACTATATCAGTTTTTAAAAGTTATTTTGGAGGATAGTTTTTATATATTGTTTTAAAAAATATTTTTTAATGAATTGTATAGAGTCGTATGCTTAGTTTCTTGTATTTGATAATTTTTGTGTAATAAGATGATTCAAACCATATTATTTTTTTAATATAATTTTATTAATAAAATAATTATAGCATAAGAGCAATCCCAATATATTTCACGAATTCTTAAAAATTGAAATTTTGGAGAATCTGGAGCACTTTTTTATCCTAATAGGTTTCTACATCCCATTCCCCATTTTAAAGAAATTCCGATCCCTAAATATTGTAGAGACTACCCCAAATATAGGGTTACTCCAAATCTCTATATTTTTCTTTTCTTTTAAGAGTTTAAAAGACAAATAAAATTAAAGCGACACATTTTCTTAGCCAAATCGACGAGGTATAAGAATTATTTTTCCAAATTGTGACAAAGATAAAAGTAATGATTATGTGAATTAAAAAATATGTTGATATTTGTATGCAAAAATGTAAATATTTTATTTTCCTATTAATCAAATAATAAATTATTTATCATTTATTAAATTAAGATTCTAAAATGTTTTTATTTCCTTATAAGGAAAATAATAAATAATTTATCATTTATTAGTCTACAATAAATTAAGATTCTAAAATATTTTTATTTCCTTATAAGGCAAATTATAAATAATTTATCATTTATTAGTCTACGATTCTAGAATATTTTATTTTCTTATAAGCCAAATAATAAATAATTTATCATTTATTAGTCTAAGATTATAGAATATTTTATTTTCTTATTAGTCAAATAACAAATAATTTATCATTTATTAGATTAAGATTCTATAATATTTTATTTCCCTATAAGTAAAATAAAAAATAATTTATCATTTATTAGTCTAAGATTCTGGAATATTTCATTTTCTTATTAGTCAAATAAAAAATATTTTATCATTTATTAGATTAAGATTCTATAATATTTTATTTCCCTATAATTCAAATAAAAAATAATTTATCATTTCTTAAATAAAATTCTATAATATTTTATTTCCCTATAAGTCAAATAACAAATAATTTATTATTTAATTAGATTAAGATTCTATAATATTTTATTTCCCTATAAGTCAAATAAAAAATAATTTATCATTTATTAGATTAAGATTATATATTATTTTATTTCCCTATAAGTCAAATAACAAATAATTTATCATTTATTAGATTAAGATTCTAGAATATTTAATTTTCTTATTAGTTAAATAAAAAATAATTTATCATTTATTAAATTAAAATTCTATAATATTTTATTTCCCTATAAGTCAAATAACAAATAATTTATCATTTATTAGATTAAGATTCTATAATATTTTATTTCCCTATAAGTCAAATAAAAAATAATTTATCATTTATTAGGTTAAAGTTTTAGAATATTTTTATTTTCATAAGTAAGATAATATTTAATTAGTTATTAGTTAAGTAATGTAGAATAATTTATATGGTAAAAATAAAAATATTAAATACAATGTTCTTCAAAATAGAAAATCTGTTCGAGTTAGGCTAATTTTTTAGAGAATATGGGAGTTGGTTCTTCATTTGAAGAAAGTGATAGAAAATTTGTTGGGATTGCTCTAAGGAATGTAACTATTAAAATAATTAATGGTAAAAAGGTAAATAAAAAATATAAATATGCTTATTTGACAAGTTAGGTTGATGAAAAAATAGAAAAGAGAAATGCGACTTTGATTATATTATTATGTTGAGATTAATGATTGAAAAAGAGTCACGTGCGAATGGCCGCCTGGGTGAGAAATAAGAATAAATCTCGATCGTTCATTTCAAAAAATCAACGTCCCTAATTAAACATTCATTAAAAAAATAAAATACGGCACGGGCGAATTTTTCCCGTATTATTCGCGTATTTTTCAATAAAATACGACACGGACGAATTTTTCCCGAATTATTCACGAATTTTTCGAAAAATACGTTTTTATGAGACGCACCCAGTTTGTTCATCAGAAATAGCGATTTGTTCATCAATATTCACCAATTGTTCATCAATACTAACTAATTGTGCATTGAGTTTTTGATAACATTGTTCATCGATTTCGAACTTTTTTAATTTTTAATTTTATTTTTTAAACTTATTTTATGTGTAGGAATACAATATTATGTAATTTTTTATGCACATATAATTAGTTTTGATATACCCATATTTGTTCATTAATATAGTCGTATTTGTTCATTGATATACCCCTATTTGTTCATTGATATACCATTATTTGTTCCTTAGTATACTATTATTTGTTCATTAGTATACTTCTTTTTTGTTCATTGGTATACCATTATTTGTTCATTGATATACCCTATTTGTTCATGGATATACCCTTATTTGTTCATTGATATAACTTTATTTGTTCATTATTATACCCTTATTTGTGAATTGAAATAAACTTATGTTATATGTGTCAATGCTATCAACTTGTACATTTAGGACTATTAATACCATCAACTTGTACATTTAGGACTATCTATTTGTGCATTTTTTGCATTTATTTTGTGCTTTAAGACTATCTTGAATTCAAAGTATAATACGAATGAAGTGCTTTAAGGCTAACTTGTCAATACGAATGAAGTGCTCAATATAGTACCAAAATAAGATAAGTTTGATGTAGAAACTTGAATGCAAAAGATAATAGAGATAAAGAATTTGACTTTGCAATAATATGGTGTATGCTAAGAGAACGAGATAGCAACAAATCGAAGAGGTGTGCTTGTGCCTTATTTAGCTATGAACAAATTGATGTTATTAATGAACAAATATGCATATAGTAATGAACAAATTGAGGTTACTAGTGAACAAATATGCATCTAGTAATGAACAATTATATGAAAAAGGCAATGAACAAATATGCATAAACCAGTGAACAAATTGATATTACTAATGAACAAATATGCACAAACAAATGAACAAATATGCACAAACCGATGAACAAATATTTTCGTTTTTTTATGAACAAAATCACAATGTTGATGAACATATTGCATGTAATTTTGATACACATTTGTTCATTTTTTATGTACAAACAATAGATTTTTGATGCACAAGCAATAGTTTATTTATGCACAAAATCACAGTTTTGATGAACAAAATCACAGGTTTTGATGAACAAATCCACATTATTGATGAACAAATCCACAATACTGATGAACAATCTGGGCGCGTGTCCTATTTCCGTTTTTTTCAAAAATAAACCAAATAATTCGCCAATAATTCGTCCGTGCCGTTTTTTCCCCTTTTAAGTGAAATGATCACCGCCTTTGATTTTTCTTTATCCAACGACTCCCGTTCTTTCTTATTTCGCACCTGGGCGCCCATTCGCACGTGAACCGGACTCTTAATGATTAGTCAAATATGGTACCAAAAAAAATGATTAGTCAAATAATAAATTGTTATAATTTATCATAATTATAATACAAAATCAATTTTTTATATTTTTTCTAACATAAAAAGATAAAAAAAGATGAAATAGTATATATAAAAATAATTTTCTTAAATATGAGTTGAGATCAGAATTAAGAGCTCGAAAATTGTCAGCTTTTATAATATTTATTGATTTTAATATGACAAATTAGTAGTAAATATACCAAAAAAAAGTCAATATTGCGAAAAAGGTATACCTTTTTTCAAATTTGCAACTTTACCAAAATTAATTAAGTGGGTACCCATTTTTATTGCAAAAATACCCACTCATCCCCCAAATGCAATTTTTTTTAATTAAAGAAAAAGTTAAATTAAATATTTATGTTTAATTTTGTTTAATACGAAAATTATTAATGTTCATTTTATAGCAAAGATGTCCACGTGGGTATTCAAATGCTATTTAAGTATAACATGATCATTTTTGCAATAAACACTTTTAGTTGGTGTATTTCTGCAAAATCGCCTTTTAATATATTCAGTATTTATTGATTGTAACATATCTAAAATAATTTAAATCAGTTAAAATATTATAATAAAAATTATTAAATTTTTATTATGCCATAGTAATATTTGTTTTAGCAAAATGACATAATAATGCTATAATAAATTTTAAATATGACCAATAATGCGAAAGTTTATTAGGTAACAAGTAAAAAATTGGAAAAAGGAGATCGCATACGTAAAAGGGAAACTTGATCTGAACTCTAAAATACAGTGAAACTCTCCCATCTCTTCTCTGCATATTCCTCGCATTTCTGAGATTCCGGGAACGAAGAGAGAGAGTTGAGAGCTCAAAATCAATCTCATATTTGTTCTTATCAGATTTCAACTGAACTATCACCAATTGAAAATTTTACCTGAACCCTAACCCTAGAATTGCCGGTTTCACATCCGAATCTAATCGGATCAAGTTCCGGCTCTAGAGAACGCGGATCTCGCCGGAAATTCCGCAGCAGACGGCGCTAGTTTCCTCTTCCTTTCATCGATTTCAAGCTTCAAAGATCATCTGATCTAGATACAGGTAAATTCTCCAGCTTTGGGTGGAGTTTGAAGTTAGCTGTTTCAATCGTATTTAACGGCCATATCAAGATCTGGTTTTTATCGGTGTATTTAATGCTGGATTTTGGGCGGCAGGTTTCGGGTTTTCTTAGTCCGTGCATTGGGGGATCGTGGTTTTGAATGCGATCTGGGTTTAGATGGATCTCTGTTGTACCAAATTCTAGTGCTGTGAGGTTGAGATCGTGCTACTCTGATCTGTTTGAACTGTTTTCTCTCTATGGGCAATTTTTTTTATATTGGATTCTGCTACACTTGTTTGGATCCTATACTTTAGGGCGTCAATTATTCAATAGAGAGGTTGGATTAGAAGTTCGAATTTTTATTATGTTTTTATCTGCATTGTGAGATGAAAACTTGCTCAAAAAAATTATGATTAGGAAAACGACATTTGTGAGTCTTTCAATGAGTTGGACATTGGTTTCCTTATGATTGCAAATACTCTTTTATCTTTTCTTGGATGACTGATGACTGCTGATATGCACTATATCCATATCTTTTAGATTCTCAACTCAATTATATCACTGTTGGCAGGCTTAATTGGTTGAGTTGCTAAAAATTCCCTTCTCCTTGGATTTGCAGATAGCTCAGAAGGGCGAATTAATGAAGAACGGGATGATAGAGTGTAGTGTTTGCCATTCAAAGTTGCACTCTCCATCAAGCAAATCTGTTGCAAGGGCCTATGACAGTCATCGCATTAAAGTGTCATCAAAACAACGTGCACTCAATGTCCTTTTGGTTGTCGGTGATTGCATGCTCGTTGGTTTACAGGTGATTGGTGCCATTTGTTGGATATAGACTTGGGATTAGGCATTTCCATCTTTATTAATTTAAAGTGAATTAATGTTGTTTCATCGAGCTTCATTGTCAAAATCTAGGCCTGTGTTTTGCTAAAATATATTGTTTGTCCTGTCAGCCAATTCTAGTTTACATGTCCAAGGTGGATGGAAAGTTCGACTTTAGCCCAGTTAGTGTCAACTTCTTGACAGAGGCTGCAAAGGTTCTCTTTGCAATTGTTATGCTTATCATCCAGGTAAAGATGACCTTTTATCTAGTCTTAAAATTTTAAGGCATTGATTTTTAGTCATTATGTGATTACCTTAGTGATATAATTTTTGTAACACTTTAAGTGGGAAAAGCTTTTTTTTCCCTGAAGGTAATTTTCAACTAGCAAATAAAATTCTAGCAAAAATCTATTCTGTAATGGGATGGATTTGGTAAAAATCATGTCTTTCTCTGCATGGAAATTTGATTTTTATCTGTATACATTTGTATATGCATTCAGTAATATTTCAGCTGTACTTGGTGAAGCTTTAAGAGATGAGGGGAAAAAAAGATATGAATGAATAGAGGAGTTTATCATATAATAGAAAGGGTGGGTGAAAATTGAATATAATTATGAAATAAATGTATGGAACAGAATGGTAGATTGAACTAAATGACAAAAACTATATTTCTATCATGCACTAAGCTTTAAGTAACTATATCTTTGTATTTAATGCACAATTTGTAACACCATTGTGCTTTGTATGTTTAGCCATTTACCTGTCAAGTGAAGAATAGGTAAATTTGGAAACATCATTCCAGTGCTCTAACTTGCAAATAAGAGCTTTATTTTTCTCTAAGGTCTTGTTTTCATAATAACTTTGTGCCCTAGATCTTTCTTCTCGTTTTAATTCTCAAGGTTAATTCTCTATATGTAGGGTTTTTTTTACCCAACTTCCTAGCTATTTTGTATCTTCTGGAATCCTGAAAATATTGGAAAAATAATACAATACTTTGCTAAATGAGTACATGACTATGTGATATATGTAAATCAGGGAATGTTACTAGCTTTTGTATAAATCGAGTGTTATTAGTAGCTTCTGTATGAATTGGGTGCTATTAGTATTTCTTATTAATAACTTTTATGTAAATTATCAATCACTATAAGCTTGTGTGAATTGGGGTGACATGTGCATGACTTAAAGACCCAAGGACAGTGAGGAGGTAAGCCAGGTTTAGTAAAGAATGAGATGAGTTGTGGAGGTGCCTGGTAAACATTTCAGTTTAAGAATTTGATGTGGAGGTAGAAAGATGATGGACCTAAATTATGAAGAGAGAGGCAAGCGAATGTGCTCAAGCTGCTTATGAAGCATGTGATGTGTTTTATCAGTAGCTCTTGTCTCATGATCATTGTTCTGACACATGCAATTTCATGAACTGGAAAATGATGTCATAACATTCTCATGAGTTGAAACTTACTTTCCATGTAATGCACTAATAGATGTAATAGGAAAGAAAATAAAGAATCTGTGAAAGGACTATAAGAGGATCAACATAGGAAAAAGCTGCTCCATGGCCATTTTATGAAATATATTATCATGCTATGTGCACAAATCACAGCTCATGTATATTGAAGTGTATGTAGAAAGCACAAGTTATTTATTGTGGAACTTACAATTTCTAATTTCTGTGAATTTTTGTTCTTATTGTTAAAACTTAAATCTTTGGTCTGGAGGGTCAGGGTCTTACTTTCTGAGGCGTGCATCTTGCTTTTCTACCAATTCTTTGATAATGCTGCAGCTGTACTAACTTATTATTGTGTAATTGGAATATTTGGATGAATTTGCTGATCTTCCATGCAAACTTTGACAATATATTTTAAATGTATCCACTCTAAAGTTTTTTACTTTTTTGGAGGATGTTCTTGATTTTAAGATTTCTTTATTTGAAAGGATACCATTTTGGGTCAAGGTAATTAATTATCATTTGTTCTTGCAGGGTAGGCGCCAAAAGGTTGGAGAAAAACCACTTCTCTCAGTTTCCTCACTGGTTCAGGTATTGGTTTGATGGTTATTAGTGTTGCTGCTGTTGCATCATGTTTGCATTGGACCCAAAACAAAACTTAGAGATATTTGAGAGAAAAGGTGAGTGCAAACTGCAAAGTAACACTTGGGGCTTCTCTCTTGCAAAACATATGAGAAGTGATAAAATAAAGATCACTGTTTTTTCAGAAGCCTCACTAACAAGATCAGTAGCTGAGCCTTCTAACATTGTGAAAATCAACCTGAGAAAAATGTCTAAATCTTTCAAAGATTTTCTCATTTTTTGATTGCTGACACTTCTGGACTATAAAATATCTCCTAGTTCATCAATAAAATAAAATAAAATATCTCCTAGAGACTTTTTCTTCATGAATTCCTCCAGAGAAAGAGCAGATAGGACTTACAGAGCCTTTTACCATTCTGAAACCTCCAAGCTAGCTAGTCCATGTTTGGAAAATATCACTATAGAGAAGGTACCGATGCTCGTTGCTGACTTGTTGTCAATGAAATTGCAGCCCACAATATGATATTACCGCAGGCTTTGCATATCTTGTTTGAATTATGGACCCTCAAATCATGATTGCGAATTCGATTAGTGATGGCTCAATTTCTCTAATGCTATCACATTGCAGTATATAATTAAATTGCTTGATTATTCTTTTTATCATTAATGTTCCTCACAGTGTTGCATTTTGCACTTATTGGTCTTAAGGCATGGTTTCGTTTCATGCAGGCTGCGCGTAATAATGTGCTTCTTGCGGTTCCTGCATTTCTGTATGCAATAAATAACTATTTGAAGTTCACCATGCAGGTATATAGTCTTTTGGCCATCAATTTCTGCTCTATTTGAAGTTACTTTTCTTAAAGAAGACTTATTTTTGTTTCATTTTTATTTCAGCTGTACTTTAATCCTGCAACAGTCAAGATGTTGAGTAACCTAAAGGTGAGTACCAAGAGTATGTTCACGTTCGCAGTCAATGCTGTTTATTCTTGATACTATTCATGGCTTTGTTTGGAAAACCTTTATTTGAATAAGAAGGAACATTTACTATGTTGTCTCCTTCAATGAAAAGATTTTACTTTGTGATTTAATAGAGATCCAAATCCACAGACCACAGGGTAGTTGTTGGAGTGTGTGGAAGGCAATAATGGTTGGATTTCCTAAGCGTAAGGCTCCCACAAGACTAAACGTTGCCTGATCTTGAACATGCAGGTCTTGGTGATTGCAGTGCTGTTGAAGATCGTTATGAAACGTCGGTTTTCTATCATTCAAGTGAGTTTTTTAAATTACTGGAACTTGACCTGAGTATGTAGTTTCAGTAAAGAAATTATCTACCATTACTTTTGTTTGATTCTAGAAGAGAAGATAAAATGGAGAAAAGGAATTCTGTTCTTCATTACTATCAATTTGTGGTACATCTGCATTTATATAGAGAAGAACCAATGAATAAAAGCAAGGAATGAACTAACAATGGAAGAAAATATTCTAATAAAGGAGAAATTAAGAGAAAATATTCTAATTTCTTGATTTTAATGAATGATAATATCCTAATTTTCCTACAGCTTTCTGACATTTGGAATTTCATCCTTGTCATAGTGGGAAGCTCTTGCTCTTTTGCTCATAGGGATCAGTATTAATCAAATGCGAAATTTACCTGAGGGTTCGACAGCAGTTGGACTTCCTCTTGCTACTGGAGCATACGTTTATACGTTGATTTTTGTAAGTGTCTTATGAAAGTGCTTAGGTGTGTTCTTATCGCAAATGGTCGTTATTCATGTGCCACATGATCTTTCATCTTAATGATAATATTGTGTGTTGATGCTTACGTCTGAATTAAATTCTCAGGTAACCGTACCATCAATGGCATCTGTATTCAACGAGTATGCTTTGAAGAGTCAATATGACACAAGCATATACCTCCAGGTTATTATATGTGAAGCTTTAATTATCAAATCAGTTGGTCCTTATAGTTATATGAAGCATGTTTTGTGTAAAGCAAGTCTATGCAATTAGTCACTCCAACAGTTAGAAATATTTCTTTAGTCTTCTTGAATATTTTTGATTAATTGACAAAAAATGTATCTGATCCCTGTGGAGTAGGCTCCTGGCTCCTGCTAGCTTTATCAATATAGTCTAAACCTTTTCTGTGGAGATTTTAACAGAAGGACCAGTAAGAAACACAAGTTGAATACACCTGCATTATTTACCTAATGACTAAAAAGTTAATTGGTGCTCCTCTTAAATCCAGGGGCCTTGTCTTAAGTTGTTCCTTACTTCCTTCCTATTTGCTTGCGATATTACATGAGCTGTAATTCTGAATTCTAATATTACTATATTATTGGTCACATTTCTACTTTCAACTGCATCCCTTATATTATTGGTCACAATTCTAATATACACTGTATTGACATTGCTATCATTGACCATGTAGAACCTTTTCTTGTATGGATATGGTGCGATATTCAACTTTATAGCAATATTGGTGCTTACAGTTGTCAAAGGTAAGATAAGATGCTATTTTGGATTACTTTTGCATTTTTTTTTTGCTATCTGCTGTTTCTTGGCTTTCCAGTCTGTATATCAATGTTGTTGATGTGTAGGTCCTGAAAACCTTGACATTTTTCGGGGACATTCCAAAGCTACTATGCTTCTTATATTTAACAATGCTGCCCAGGGAATACTATCTTCCTTTTTCTTCAAATATGCAGGTAAGCATAATGTTCATTTCTGAACAACTGCAAGTGGAAAGTATTTGCATACTGATGAATTAAATTGATCCCGTTCCCTTCTGTATATTCTGTCGCTGTATCCCTTATATTACATTTGTATTTCTCTACTGGACAATTTGCTCAGATACAATCTTGAAGAAGTATTCCTCGACTGTGGCAACAATTTTCACGGGCATAGCATCTGCAGCGTTATTTGGTCATACACTAACAATGAACTTCATCTTAGGAATTACCATTGTTTTCATCTCCATGCATCAGGTAATGGAAGAATTAAGCCTTAAAGTTACTTTGAGCACTCCCCTAAGAAATTCCCGTTGTTTTCATCTCTTCTTAGATTTATTTTTTCTGCTGCAATTTCTGCAGTTCTTTTCACCTCTTTCTAGAGTCAAGGAGGAAAAGGATAATGGTGCAATAGAAGTGATGGATGTAAAGCATGATCTGAGGTATGTGTTTCACATTCCTGTTCATATTATGAACAACTATCAACTTTAATTCACCTTTTTTTTTCAGCTTATCTGATCCTTATTCTTAATTTTCTATTTGATTCTTGTTTGAATGTCAATTTATCTATGAACCACTTTCCTCTTTTTTTTTCGGGCTTCATCTTCATTTCATGGCTTTATTCCTTGCATGTGAAAATTACCTGAAAACTATTCTTAAACACAACTTTCAGGTCAAAAGACTCTTTCATTAATATGGCAGCAGGAGCAAATGAGGAGGTTTGAGCTTTCACTTCCCCTTTTTTTCCTCCATATTTTGTGTGTAGTGTTTACTGGTCTCAAATAATGGTTTTCAACCTGTGGCTGACTTCTTTCACTCGATTAATTGCCATTGCCAGACAACCCATCATGTACCTGATGATAGACAACCACTTCTTCCCAGATAAGGTAAACTTTTATACCCCCTCGGCCCTCTACTCTTTTTGCTCTTTGCTCCTATATAGCATCCATTGTCCAAGTGATTAATGACGTCGTGTTCACTCTCCTAGTTTAAGGGATATATATCATGGGTTCATTCTCTAATGTCGCTTGTCACCTTTCAATATTAAAGTTGACCTGAATTTAATGCTGAAGTTGTTGGGTTCACCTGGAAAACTAAAATTGATTTGATGATGTACATCTCATGTACTCTCCCATCCGGTGCTTTCTTGCAGGAAACTCATCCCGGAATGTGATTTTGTTGGAAAATGTTAAACCCGGGGGTCTAGCTGCAGAAACTCTGAATAAGAAAATCAAAAAGATCATTTTTATCCTTCTCTCTTCCCTATAGATGTATAGAAAATCTTGGCTGAATGATTTTGGAGTTGAAGATGCCCGAATATTCCCAATCACTGCTGATACGAAAGAGTTTAGACGGCCTGTTCTGACTGATACTACGCTCATATCAGGAAGTAATGTGGCCTTATACTATTTTTACCTACTATCATCATGTCATTCTTTTACTACCTCCTAGTTCTTTTCGTACCCTTAAAGACTACAGCCATTGTTTGCTCGTCTTTTTACTAGACAATTTTGGTTTTCTTAAATACGTTGGATTTACAGAGATGAGAAGTCGTTGCGAGAACCTTTTTCTGTGTAACATATCTTCATGACATTCTACATTGTCCCTATAATTTCTCCATTGATCTTCCTAAATCACCTCTTGACTCACAGTTACTTATTTTTGATGATTTGAGTTACTAGCCAAATTTCATACTGCAGCATACATATAAAATATTCTAAAAAATGCTACGCGGAGAGGGTCGCCTAGCGCCTAGTCGGCCAGATGGCGGTCTAGACGGATGCCTAGACGGGTTGGACGGCTAGGCGGACTGGACCTTCCAGCGCCAAGGCGGGGCCTAGATAGGATTTTTAGAACAGTTTACATATACAATATGAGGCTTGTCTAATATATGAGGCTTGTCTAGATATACTGATTACAATGAATATGATTATGTTAGCTTATAGTTATTTGGTTTTCCATAACCTCACAATTTTCAGACAAAGCCATTGGGTCAATTGGGCTGTGTTTGACAATTGCCATACAAGGTCTGGTTAAAGCCTTCATAATTGTGCTAAAGGTTTGAACGAAAAATTTGACCTCTGTTAACAATTCATTTGGTTTTTCTTCAAATATTTCTTTAGTTTGTCACCACCACCTAACACCATCACACAGTCCATCACTATCCAGCATATACAATAAAATAATCATAATTCCCATCAATTCCATAACCTTTCATCCTCCATGAGCGAAAATCCTACAAAGCGAAGTTCTCTCTAACAATTCAGATGTCTGTGATTTTGTCCATCACAGATTCGAATTCGGCAATTACAAACATTCAGGATCCCTACAAGCATTACAAAAAAGCAGTACATCTTTGCAAGGGATGAACACATTCAATTTGAATGAATTGAATTGTTGAGAACCCAGCAAAGGGTAAAAGACAGCGCCTTCACATGGATCTCAATGAGCTTCTTGGAGACTTTCTTCTAGATTTCCACTCTGTAATAGCATACTGAAGAGTGTAGTTTGGTATAAGGTTCATGTTCGCTAGCGGGAAGTTTGTAGTTGGTGATGTGTCGTTTTCTTTTATCCACATCTCTATCGCCTTGCGATCATAGGTGTATCCATCAGACGCCACACACGGGTCATCCATCACATCCTACAAACAACAAATGAAAAGTGTCAAAAATTCAAATGTATATAAAACTCAAGCTTTTGGAAACCATCCTTCAATCAATAGGGTCCGTTTGGATCGCCATTGATAGTGCAATCTCTTGCATTGTATTGTAATAAATCTTCTTGGCAATCCAAACGGACCTTTGGACTGATTCAAATGTCTAAGGAGATAACAAACCTTAAGTATAGGGCAAATGAAGTGGCTAGGAGGAGCGACTGGACCGTTGACAAAACCATCCTTAGCCTCATCAGCAATTTCCTTCAACCTCTCCAATATAGGAAGAACCTTATCCCTCAAATCAGGCCTATCCTTTCTCCTCAACTCAGCACAATGAAGTCCCAATAAAGCCAGCTCAGTCGCCTCTCTAACAGGCCACTTTCCTGCATCCTTGTCCAATATCTGCATCAAACGTCCCTCATTCATCACATCCTCCACAATATGAGCAATTCCAACAGCTGGCTTTGCTGTCAGCAGCTGAAGAATGACCATTCCTAAAGCATACACATCAGACTTTGCGGAAATTAGCCCAGTCCTTTGATACTCGGGATCTATGTAACAAAGGGTGCCAACTGGGCTAGTATCCTTGTAAAGAGTCCTAGAAGCCATTGTCATGGATGTCGGGTCTAGATTAAGCATGGTGCATAGACCCGCATCGCCAATCTTGCTTACAAAGTTTTGATCAAGTAATATGTTTGCCGGTTTCAAATCTCTATGGATGATTGACTTGGGCTTGGTGTTGTGGAGGAAGGCCAAGGCAGATGCAACTTCCCAAGCAATCCTGAATCTGTCATACCATGCAATTGGAGGCGTGTTGTTGGTTCGAAATAGCCTTTCTTCCAACGATCCATTCTCCATGTACTCGTATACTAGGCAACCCTCTTCAGGACATGCTCCTAGGAGGAGGAGCAAATGCGGGTGGCGAATCCTGCTCAAGATTTCAAGCTGAAAAAACAATTTGACAATAAAAAAGAGTTGAGAGTCAATTTCTAACAAAGATCCAATAGTGCTAGGGAAACAAAGGAAATGAACCTAGTCCATTTTTCCATGATAAATTTTGTAATCAATGTATAAAAGTGGACTAGATTCATTTCCTTTCAGTGCCTGTATCCATAGGTTGAAACCGAACGGGCCCCAAAACTCTTTACCTCTTGTTGAAATTGTTTGTTCTGGGCACAACCCTCTTTTGAGTGGAGAACCTTGACAGCCACAGTTGTGTGATGTAACTTGCACTTGTAGACTGTGCCATAAGATCCCATTCCAATCTTGTACTCATCAGCAAAATATGAAGAGCCTGAGACAATATCTTCCCAAACAAACTTCTGATACTGATGATTGGGACCCACAAGAACATTCTTGAGCTTCTCCTTCTCCCTGGCCTCGCGTGCAGCAAACAATTCGGCTTCTCTCCTTTGATATGCTTCCTTTACAGCGCATTCCCTCACGTACTCAACTTCCTTCTTTGCAGCTTCAGCTTTCTCCTTCTCCATACATGCTTGTTCCTTGGCTCTGTCCTCCTTGTCATTTATCGCCTTGAGCTTTATTGCTTCTTCCAACCGCAGCTTGCTTAAGTCATTCAACTGCTCAGTTGCAAGCACAATCACCAAGTGAAAGAAACACACATCATTTGTTACTTGATATAAGTATCAAATACAAGCATTGTACTTTAAATAAAGAGCTTATTTCTTGTAAGATTTTTTTTTTTAAAAAATTACCTTTCTAGTGGCATCAACTGTCTCACTTTGAGCTATTGTGTACATGCCTCTTACATGCCTCAGTTCCATTCTAAGTCTCTCAAGCTCCATGCCGGTATTTGTCTGCAAAAATAAAGTCAAAAAACTGTGTCATGGTGGGATCATTGCAGAACAAAGGAATGTAAATGTACATGTACAATGTATAAGAAAAAATTGGTTAATTAGTTGACCTGGGATTGAGGTGAATTGTAAGCCAAAGGCGAATTCAAAGGAGAATTCATAGTCGATGGCTGTTCTGACATCCAGGATTTGGCTTCTGTTGTAAAGCTTCTGGTGTTAGGAGGACTCAGCATAGAGTTACCAGCAACAAAGCTGAGAGCATCATCCTCATCCCTTAGATCCAGAGATCTCCAACGGCTGAGATCTGTTGTCTCCCGCATCGTTTCATTGAAAGCTGGTTTTACACTCGGTGACTTATCCATCCAGTTCTTTGTTAATGTAGGAGAGGCGAAAGGAGAGTTTGAAGACGAGGATCCGGGTTCTGTTGAAGCTAGTGTTATATTAGATAGTTCTCTCCCAACTCTATGAACATGGATAGTATGATCATTCTTAGAATAGTATGTCACTTCAGGTTGTGTGTCCTTCAATAGAAAACCTATAGCCATATGTAAATGGTTTCTCATTACAAACTTGATCTTTTCACTAATACAAAGGGCTTGCTCTATTTCAATTCATTTCTCCTTTATGATGTGATATTAGTTGCTTTTTTGTATCAATTGCTTATGATTCTTTTTAACTGTGAATGAAAGCAAGAAAGGATTTGATCATTTCTTGCATCTCATTGATTCATTATAACTGGCAATGCAAACATTGGATGTGTAGAGCTTGTGAGTTATGAGATTACCTAGAGTACTTGAACTGTATTTAGAAGAACTGTCACTAGAATCACTTGAACCACTTGTGTGGTCATCTGTACTGTTCCTGATTCCTTCCGCCTCTGACGGGCGAAGGGATTCCAACTTCCCCTTGGAAACAACATAAACAGTGCAAAATCCAGGAGCACATTCTGAGATCAATGATGATAGCATTTGACCCTTCACTTTCCTGCACAATTGTTTTTTTTTTCTCTTTTCCTTGTCAATAAGCACATTCATGATCAAAAGGAAAAGTAAGATTGATCTAGGGAAAAATCCCACTTAGGCACCATGATTGATGTTTAGCTTAATAATAGGTAACTTAGAATTTAATTCCAAAAAAAACTATTAGTCTCTTGTTTAGTACCTTGAAAACAAGCTGTTATTAGATGAAGCTCCTACGACAAATTCCTTGATTCGAGTTCTAGCTATCTCCATGGATAAGGCATGTTGAACTTCATCCGATTCAATCAATACAATTTCAGTAGGCACCTGCATCGGAGAAATGCAAAAAAATAACTGACTGATCTTATGAAGATATTCTGAATTTGTTTGTGCTTGTTTGTTGTAGAATAGAGTACCTTTTTGTAAATACACAGCTTTTGATAGGGAAGAAGCATCTCTGTTTTCTGCCATTCCACTTCCTTCTTGTAAGCATTTGCAATGTCGTCTCGAACTTGAGGGAGTGGAATCAGGTTTCCCACTGCAAATCAATCACCAAATCAAGGTGAAATTTCAATATCTCAAATGTAAATATAGATATGCACATATATGTGACACATATGGGCGCCTGACGTGTCAGGATAGGGGCGCCCCCATCTTGACCCCCCAGATTCCGCTGCAGCGGAACTTTACTGGGTCAATGTTGTTTGCTAGTTCATAGTAAGAGGTTTTGTGAATAATCCTATCAATGAGGTGATTTTGTTCTTAAAACATAAGCTGATTACATAAGAATTGTAAAGTTGTGCATACTTGGTGTAGGGACTGAAGTGATTAAAGGGTAGACATGTAACAACTTGAATGATACTTTGCCCTCAGGGATGAATCTTTCTAGTGCCCACTTTATAACATATTTGCTTTTTGACCCGCCATTTAGAGCGATCGCCACAACATGCCCTCCTCCCGGATTACTTCCTTCTTTTTCCTCCATCTCTTTCCCCACTACCTACCCACAACAAGGCTTCGCCTGCAAGAACAAAAATTTGTCAAGTTTCAATGGCTTCTCAGCATGTAACCATGTCTTTGACAACAAATACATCATGATCATGGTTTTTTGGATTTGGGTTTCAATAGTTGAACTTTGTGAATCTTGTTCATACAAGCCTTAATTTCCTAAACAAAACATTACATGCTAACTTGGTGTACAAAAGTACAAAACCATCAGATAAACAAAATGCTGCCTTTTTCATTGTTCATATCAATAGCATGTAAGTTTCAATAAAACAAAGGAGAAGAAGTGAGGAAATCACAACAACCCAGTTCCCCATACACATCAAACTCCAAGACCCATAAAGCATTTTGCTCAAAATTTTCTAACATGCAAAGTAAGTCGGATCATATCCAAGAGTTCTTAAAACAGACAAAAAATGATTAACATATACCAGGCTGATGTAAAAATGTGCACAAATCTCCTGCAAATTGCTCTCCCTGAAGTAGATTGAGATCCTTTACAGGAACAAATCCGGCTAATCTGAATTTGTTCTAACCCCCTCTTCCCAAAATTCAAAGTTTTGTTTTATTGTTTTTGAGCAGATTCTTTGGGTAATGACTCGGCAAATTGAAGGGGCGAAAAAATGAAGTAAACACGTTTTAATGCTACTATTACAAATACTAATAGGAGGTGTTAACTCTGACGCACGTTGTTTGTAACTTTCGACATTGAGACATAGCCCAACATGGAATATTGGAGAAGTCCACAAGTATCAAATGTTTCAAGCTAATGAGAGCTAGCTAGCTAGTTTTCCTTATAAATATAGGCTTTGTTCGGACTTTTTTTTAACAAAATTGACATTTTAGTTATAAAGTGCTTCATCTATTTTGGGTCTAATAGGATCACTCAAGTTATTAACAAAGGAGAAGAGATTCAAACATGTGATCATTTCAGATGTCAACATGACAATACCTACCAGCTAAACTAGTGGAATTTTATTATAATGTGGTTTTATGGTAAAAAGTAGTTCGTAAAAATTATTTGCTATGTCAAAGACTTTTTAAAAAATAGTTATTTGTAGGTAAATATATAATTATAATGTGTTGTTCCAAATAAGACCTTGGGTAATGATCAAACCACCACAGAAACGTGAGTGAACTCTTTTTTTCATGTTAGATTAAGCCACTATACTTATTATTATAGACAATTCAATTCTTATGTGAACAAATTCAGATGTGATATCCTTCAATATTTTCATTAAAAAATTGCCTTTCTTTATGACACCAAAGGAATGACAATAACAAAATTAATTGCTATCAATCAAGAAATGGTCATATGTAAGTTTAATTTTAATTTTTCATGCATCAACTGATTGAAAATAGTATATATGCACGTCTCCTGTCCCTGCCAGATAACCCTTTTGAAGATAAATTACATTAAATAAAAGATAAATTATTTTAAAAGTGAAAAAACAGTGTTTTTAAAATTAAAACACTATAATCAAACCAAAAGTGCATGCACGTTGGTAATGAGAAGTGAAAATTATAGCCACATTCATGCTTCTAGTCGGTATCTAAGAATTTGTCAAACCATAAAAGAGTTCATACGTCTGAGTATAAATGTTTTTTTAGGGTCCTAATTCCTAAATATACATTAGGAATCAAGTTCACTACATTGGCAGCTAGCAACTATGAAATGGATAACTTCAACCCTAGCCTAAAAGTGAATTTGATTAAACTAACATTGATCTTAACCTCATTGATATTTAATTAGTAAGAGAGTCTCGTGTGTAATGCCTTTGAGATGGATATAACTCCTATATCAATTTTAGGCTTTGTTCGGTGCATTGATGATTTTGCATAATAATATATTATTTTTGAAAAGAGATTTTGAAACCAAACGCTTAGCTCATAAAAAGAATAGAAGGGTCCCACTTATTCTGTACTTGTTATAGACATATATGACTTTCCGTTTGGTTAGTATAATCTCTTATCGAAAAAAAAATATTATTCTGTGTAATATTGCATCTGCCGAACGAACCCTTAGTGCATTCTAACTAGATTCAGTTATCGCTCTCATTGTCTCACATAGCTGAATTTTCGTTTTCCTTGGGTCTTTCAAGCAATGATAATATTGGGTTGATGTTATTGTTATATTATCATGTACGTCAATGTAGTGTGTGTAAGAAAATACCCATACAAATTGTATCACAATTAATAAGAAAAACAAGTACATTTATTCACAATATGGCTCTCTAGGAAAAAAAACAACCAATATTTCTTTGGCAAGTCCCAAGTGTAGAACTCCTCCTTGATTGATTCCTTTTATAGTCTCCAATAATTCAAGTAATTACAATATAAGCTCAGCCAAATTAAGGCACCATTGTTGACATGGAAGGAGTTTGGTTAGTACACTATATAATTTATGCTTTGAACAGCCATAATAATACACTAAGAATGCAAAAGCTATTGTCGGAATCGTTAACTTTGTATTAAACTTCAGGACCAGTGGCAAATAAGCTGATAAGACCACGAAAAACCTGTACCGAGAGCTTGTGTGCTTGCAGGAGTTCACCATCCAAGTTCCACATGCTTTGTTCTCCAAACGATGTGAAAGCAAAAGCTATTGTCTGTTAAATGATGGTTCAATCAGTACTAAGGCAACACAGATTCATGCTGAACATATGTCAAGAAAAATATGGCCAAGGTTCTCTGTTTTAAGTTTTAACCTTATGGTGCTCAACAAACTTGAAATCCAAGGGATCCCCTCCTTTTTTTGCAAGTTCCAAAAGATGCCTGTTGGGAATCAAATGAAAGCTTAAAGAACCATTTTATCATCACAAGTTAAATGCTTCACTTAGAAAACACTGCCATATTATATTAACCACAATGAGATTTCATCATGTTGCCTATCAGCAATTGGCCTTGTACAAAAAGGAGAGCTTAAATGGTGTCACTCACCGTAAATATAAAGGGCGAGGGCATTCTTTGATCAAGATTAGATGTAGGAAGCCATCTGACAAGTGAGCGTCAGCAACCAAACCGTCAGGTGCTCTCTCATTTCTGCAAGTGATAACAGCAGAGCCAACACTAATGTAACGCCCTCTGCTACTCACCCATCTTGATTGTTCAGTGCCAGTAGGGGGAGCTGCAGTTTGATATGCAGTGCTGCAGACATTACAGTTGGCACGGCAAATTACCCGTTTACGTTTTTCACCATTGTTTGTTTCAACCTTGACATCTACATAGTCTTCCTCATTACATTGACCTGTTTGTTCGGAATTGACCTCCAAATAGGTTACTTCTGCCTCATAAGACCTATAGGGAAAAAGTGTCACCAATTTAGAATCTAAATTCTTAAGATATGAACAGAGCTGACTGCTAAGAGCAGGAGGTTCAGTTTGGAAATAAAATGGTAATTTTTTCGACTTTTTATATATAAAAAAAGATCTTGATGTCTCTTGAGTAACATATGAGCCCATATCATGTTTTTGTTTAAGTCTGATCGTAGAATCCAGGGCCTGTAGTTAAGGATTACTGAGGAACGTCTCAATCTAAAGGACTAACCTGCGTTTTAAAAACACTTTTGTTCCAGCAAAATCATAGCGTGAGGGCCCCATCCAGCGGCATTTTTCACTTTCCATAATTACATCTCCATAAAAACCATAACTGCAGATACATCAAAATAAAGCAATGGAATTAATATAACAAAGACAAACAGAGACATCAGCATATGGCATCAATGTGTTCTCCTTGGGTTAAGAATGCTAAAAAAATACAGAAATGAATAACGGTGGTTGATGAATGGGCAGAGAATGGCATGAAACTAGGAGATGACACTGCTAGTGTTGCCAACATAGCTGCCAATAAACTGAATATAGGAATTGGTACTAGAAGTTAGGTCATCAAAGCCCGCGAAGGTGCACATCAGTTAGCAAATGTGTAGATCAAATAAGAGCAGTATTTGGTATGTTTTTTCATGCAAGCTATCCCCCAGAAAGAGCGGACTGATCCAAATCAGAATGTATTTGTATAGTCGAACAAAAGCATGCACTCACTTCCATTCCATCCACTACTAAAATTGAAACAATGTTAATTAATGCAGAATGGCAAGAAAAATTAGTGAAACTGTGAAGAAAAGGGGGAAGTAACTAGTTACTCTAAAGAAGGTAAAAATCTATACCCAGCGAAAGAAGCTGTGTAGCGTACTGAGGGCTCTTCTTTTGATTCATATGTTGTCTTCCAATTCACAACTTGAGCTATATCAAGAGAAATCCGTTTACCAAGAACAATTTGCAGTGCCGATGTTATAGGATCCCGAGCTCCTGTGGTACTACAAAAGATAATTATTTACGATTGATCAATGTAACTCATTAAACGTATCCACATGAAACAAATTCATAATGGAATGATAATATGAAAGAGGCAAAACAAGAGGTTGCTAAGACCTCTAAGAAAGCTATCTTATGGTAGCAGATAAACAGCAGAAGAATAGATTGAAATTTACAAGGCATGCAAACTGAACACTTTCAGCATAATGCTTGAAACTTGGAAGCACACCTTTTTTTCCCCTGTAATCTTTGCTCCAGACCAGCCACAGTTTGATAATAATGCAGATTTTACCATTTATGAAAAGAAAATTGTCCTTAAGAATCTAATTTGGCCGGTAGCAGTGCTAAAATATATTTCCTTCAGAAAAGTTTCCTTTAAAACCAAAATATGTATGCAATTATCTAAACGGGGTACACAAGCTCCAAGCACCAACAACTCAACAAGCTACCACAGGATATTTGAAATGCTAAATTAGTCAACATCTATATAACATAAAATAAAAAGGGAAAGAAAGCAATGAGGACATACACCAAAGAGCGTACCAAATGACAATAGCATCAGTTGAACCTGCAGGAATAAGCCCAAATCTAAACTTGTTATTTGGGATGCTGAACTTTGCACTTCCATCTAATACAAAGGAGAGACAAAACAAACCATATTCAGAATCATTCATTTGAAAGTTATAAGCAACAACAATCATAATTTTTCAAGTAAAAAACTATATTTCAGCTATGTCCATATAGCATTCTCTAACCTGCACTGCCTGAAGTGCCGTATGCCTCTGAAATGTCAGGAATCAACTTCAGAAATATGAAACAAATGTAGAAATAAAAATTAACAGGAAAACAAACAAGAACACAAGCACATACTGAAGCACGGGGACCCAGAACCATTACATTCTGAAGTTGGAAGAAGAGGAGATTCATCTTCATTTTCAGAAGTACCTGCAGCCGCTTCATTTGGATCAGGGACATAATTGAAACGTTCAGTATCATGAGAACTGACAAAATTTGGAGGGACGGGAGGAAAAGGTGTCTTATGCCTTGACAAAAGAAATCCATTCAGGATTTCATTGAAAAACCCATCACCGCCCTGCACAAGACAAAAATAAAATTAGAAAGTTAAAACAAGAAAGCTGACGCAAACTAAAAGCCAGTAATATTTAGTGACAAAATAGCTGCAAAATTTTTTGACAGCATGTGTGATGTGCCCGCAATAATTGTGCTGCAACTGCCAGTTTACTTATGTAAATCACTATGCCTTCTATTGGCACCATTACTCTTATCTTTCTTGTTCATTCATGATAGAAAACAAGCTCAGCCAAAACAAAATAGTTTGCAAGATTTTACAACAAACAAGAAGGAATGATGACTTACTACTGCCACAACACCATCATACGAATTAAGCTCCTGGTTTCCCATGGATGTCATTGTATCGAATGCGTGTCCTGCTCTCTCTGTCATAATTACCTGAACGATGATGTGGCCAACAAAAAAGCTAAGAAAATGATGACTTGCTACTGGCACAACACCATCATATGAATTAAACCTTGAAGTAATTTTCCAATATCAAGTTCTCTAAGAGCTAAGCCCCTTAAACGATTAACTAGTATGCTTGATTGGTATTCTACCTTTGTCCTGATGTTGGCACGAGAAAATATTGGAGCCACAATTTCCCAAGTCCTTTGGCCTTTCCTTCTGCCACTCAATGGGTTGACAAATACCTGTTAAAGTGGAGAAAGAAGTTTAGCCAAAGGCTGAAAACACAATTCTTCAAACATCCTACCAATACTCGATCAGAGGTGCTAGATATTACAGTGATGTATAAAAGCTCCAAAATAATAAAGTAATTGTCTACTGTACCATAAGACTCTTAGGTCTTCCCAGCTCCCTTTTTAGGCAAGCATTAATTTGATTCACAAAGGTTCTACATATGTGGAGGTCAGCATGACCAAAAGTATAGTCAATTGACACCCAATGGGTCTTTAACATCCGGACAGCATGAATCCTAAACCGGTGCATCTGAAACAACAAAATCACATTTGTTCCTTGAATGAACTAACTTAGTTAAATATATATAAAAAAAAAGAAGAAGAGCAAAGTACCTACCTCAGAACCCTGATTTTTTAACAAGCACCATCCAGTAAAAGGAGGTACATACGGCTGAATCAAACCATAATCAGCTAACTCAGCAGCATATAGATCAGAAAAGTTGATGTCAGCTGCACTGATTGGATTTTGTTTTTTTCCCAAGCAAGAGGATTCATTCTGCTGACAAAGGATCAATTATAACCACTAGCAAAAACGACTGCCAATATCAAATGAGCAAAACTGCAGCAAACTGCTATCAATCATATTATCAAGTCCAATGAACCTACAAATCAAGTTGCCCCCTCTTACAAATAAGCATTCCAGCTTGCTTCCAATACTAGCAGGCGATGCAACATTTTAATTTGTTCTTAACTAATCATAATCAGGCATATCAACAGATATTATACAATAAAGATGTTGAATTTGTGATAATAGAGCCCTAAGCTTGTGATGGATCACGAATTTGAGACGAAAATGAATTCCGCATGCGACTAGAAGCAATTCGTCAGACGGCCAAATATGATAATTAATCAACAAATTGCAAACATCAAATCGAAGCCAATAGGCAAGAAGATAAAAGCTTACATTGAAGTCACCCCGCTTCCATGAAACTCCAGCCGAATCGACAGAGAGAGCGACGAGACCGACACCATCAAGGAAGAATTTTGAGTTCAATTCCGATGGTTCATCGTCAAATCTTCCCTGTCGGAGGCAATCATCTGGTTCGAGAGCGTTCCCATTCGATTGCATTTCCATGGAGAATTTTGGCAAATTTGAGCTTTTGAGGTCTTCTTTTAGGGGGTGCAGAGATGTTTGCTCTCCCCGCCGGGCCACCCTGCATCTACAACCTCCATTTAGAAATAACAAAGTCCAACAAGGGGTACGGAGTCCGTTGACACTTCTATTTCTGTTAATTTCTCGAATTATACGTCTAACTTATTCTTGTTAATGTCACAATTTTTATTGTTATTTTTTTACTAAAGACCCAATTTTGATGATAAATTTTGTTGTAAAACGTACGAATCAGGTTTAGTGGTATGAGACATGAGGATGTTGGGAAGTCTTAGGTTCGATATCTTTAAATTCTGTGGGTGGTGTAGCTACCGGAGTTTTTCCTATTGATTCGGGCGAAAGACTTCTTGCCTCAGTCCCTTTACTTGGATGAAAAATTAAGTCTCGTCATTCTTCTTTCAATTGGATCAAGTCGGTCAGCGCAAGTCATTTTACCTAGTTTGTGCACTTTGTCAGCTAGTTTAAGTCGGTCGGCGCAAGTCGGTTTACCTAGTTTGCACACTTTTTGTCAACTAATTCATGAACCCGGATTAACACCAAAGGTGGGGCCTGCTATAAAAAAATAATGCAAAATTAGTGCAAACAAAATGCATAATTTCAACCAAACAAATGCAAAATTTTCAATTGAAAAAGAACTATACAAAGCTAGTGGGCAAATCAAATTGGGCCGGGCTAGAACTTTTTGCTATCCATATCCGTTATCTCTTTGTTTTGGTAAAGCTCAATATATTTCTCTAAACAAGCTAATATTGACATTGTAACGAAAAATTAAGGTTGGCATATGTGTTGAAAGATGGAAAAGTCTTTTCCTTCGATCTTCATGACTTCATATATGTGACTGTCCAAGTCATCTCCATTAGCTAATAGAATTTTGTCGACACCTTTTTTTCCAGTCACATTATAGCTATTGGATTCCCTGTTATAGTGACGTTAGGCAATGCAACTTAAATAAAATAAAAATCCATACTATATGGCATCTGAAAGACATTTTAAATCAATAGTACTACTTATATCCAATTACCACACCTAAGTAATCTTGTTTGGTGAATTATGGCTTCAAACTAATTTTCAAAATTGTGAATAGTCAACTTAATCAATTGTAATTTGTGAGTGAATAATAAGGTCCATGCCCAAATTTCTCAGTTTTGAATAGTCCAACTTGGTAAAATTCCACATCACTTTTCAAAGCTCAGAAATTTTTTATTTTTTTTGGTCGAAAAAGCTCAGAATTTTTTAATAATACTAATGTTGTCATTTTTCCGCTAGAATTTCATGCCAATAACTCTTTACGATAACTTTGATTTTCACATACCCCACCATTGGCATTTATTACATGAATTACCTTTATTTTGGTTCGCTGAACCTAATCTCTTTCGATTACATAACCCCACCATTTGAAGTCTGTCAATTAATCATTCTCAAAAGATAAGGCCACAAAACAATCACAATAAGGAAAACAAAATTTCCTCTCCTTCTAATCACCAAAGCCACAATGAACTTTGAGCCTTTCAATTTCATCCTAGAGCGATTAGCAATTTACATGGAAAATGAGTTCACAACTTTGTCCATGGATACAAAAGATGCAATTTCTAGCTTAAGAAGGGAGTTACAAATGATGGAGAGCTACTTCATGGACATAGATGAGATCAAACAACGAGAAAGAACAACTCACGTCTTGCAAACTCAACTCCAACACTTGAGGGAGATTGCGCCGCAGATTGAAGACTTGTTGGACACTCTACGCCAAGAAGCAGAGGATCGTAGCCATGGGAGCATATTAAAGAAGTTGAAGGTATTTGTCTCAAGCTCAAATCCTCTTATACGCACGCGTTGTATGATAGAGAAAGTTAGAGAGCTCAAAAATATGTTAAGAGAGACCATTGATAGACCAAAAGGATATCAACTTTCAAGCTATCACCCTCAAGTTACCCACAAGAGAAGGATCTTGACCCGACCACAAATTGTTAACGATGAGGTCGTTATTGGCTTAGAGGAAGATGTGAGGATTCTTGTTGCAAAGTTTGTTGGAGGAGGAAAAAATCATATCATGGATACTTTGGCGATTGTTGGCATGGGAGGCTCCGGAAAAACAACCCTTGCGAAAAAGCTTTACAACCACAAAGAGATTGTGGAACAATTTGCTAGTCAGGCATGGGTATGTGTATCTTGTGAATGGGACACTCCTCACATCCTATATGAGATATGTGTGCAAATTGGCATTCAAGTTACCAAAGGCGATTTGTTAGTTTGTCTTCATAAAATTCAAGAATTCCTTAAGAGGAAGTCATGTTTGATTGTTCTTGATGATGTGTGGAAGATGGAAGCCCTGCAAGAATTGTTTCCGGCCATATTACCATCCTCTAGTGTCTTGATTACAACTCGTAACGAAGACATTGTTAAGTTTCCCATGCTAGATGGTATTTATATACATAAAGCTCGTTGCCTCACACTAGGAGAAAGTTGGGATCTACTTTCCACAATAATTCGCAAGAACGGGCAAGGGATTTGTAGTTTTGAAGACAAGGGAAACTTTGCACGATTGGGAAAGGAGATGTTAGAGAAGTGTAATGGGTTGCCACTTGCTATTATTGCACTTGGTGGAGTGTTGAGTACAAAGGATACAATACAAGATTGGGAAAGCATTAAGAATGATATGAGCTCTAGGATAATGAGATACAACAAAGGTTTCCATGATTACGGCCCTGTTAAAGAAATGTTAGAGCTTAGCTACTTTGATTTGCCTTATTACTTGAAGCCATGCTTTCTTTACTTAGGCATCTTTTGCGAAGATGATCAAATACAAGCAACAGAGTTAATCTTATTGTGGATAGCAGAAGGGTTTATAAAATCAAATCAATGTCTTGAGGGTGAGACACTTGAGGAAGTAGCCGGATTGTTCTTAGATGAATTGGTCCAACGGTGTTTGGTTCAAGTTGTTGATAGAGACGGTGAAGGAAAACTTAGAACTATTTGCATTCATGATCTATTGAGAGATCTTTGCATAGAGAAGGCAAAGGATGAGAGCTTCTTTCAAATATCACATCGATCAACCTCAACTCCAACCTACATGGAATCAATGGCACAACGAGCCATCATCTATCAACGGTATGCCATAAGCATTCATTTCATAAACAAACTTATGTTTTGTTTGAGCTTGCATTCTTTACAAAAATGTAGGAAATAAATTCTATGGCTTTGATCTATGTAGGAAGCCATTTCCAACATTCAACCGATGTCTCAGATCACTTATTTGTTTCAAAGATCGTAGTGGATCAGCAACACAAATTATAGAGCCAACATACGTGAATATGAAGTTTCTTAGAGTTTTGGTTCTCCAAAAGGTTGAGTTAAGGGACTCGGCAGAGCAAATAGGAAGCTTAGTTCTCCTGAGGTACTTGGGAATCCAATGGTGCATTGGTCCCATTCCAGAATCCCTAAAAGAATTACGAAACTTGTTGACATTTGTATACAGTGGAGAGGGTTCAGAGATAAAGGATAATATGTTGTGTAATATGGAGCACCTCAGACATCTTTGTTTAACTTGTGGTGCAATGCCAAGGCCAATCTTAGGGGTGAGCAAGTCTAAGAACTTGCAAATTTTAGATGCACCAGCTGGCGAATGGATGACTAATGAATTAAGGAGTGTTTGGATTGGTCTACGCGAGTTGAAACTAAGAGGAATACACAACCAAGCACAATTGGAAGCTGTATATGACTTTGTCAACAACCCATCTAGCCACCTCCATGTCATGTACCTTTACCTTAAGAAAGATTCAACAATGGGATATGATATGGAGAAGCTTAAGCTTGAAGATTGTAGACTCTTGAAGAGCCTCGTGCTATGGGGAAAGGTAAGACAACGACGATCAATGCGTATGTTGTTCCCACCTAACCTTTTGTGTTTGCACTTGTCATTTACCCAGATTGAAAACGAGGAAGATCTAAAGAGAGCTCTAGCTCAACTTCGACAACTAAGGTTTCTCAACCTAAGAGAGGAGTCATACAAGGGAGGAAGATTAACTCTCATGGGACTTCCACAATTACAAGAGCTTAGATTACAAGCCTTGCTTGAATTGAAGGAATGTAGAATAGAAGAAGGTGCATTACCACAACTTAAGAGGCTACACATCTCACAATGCAATCAGTTGGAAAGAATTCCTATGGGAGTAAGTTGTATTCATTCTCTTCAATCCTTTGAAGCTCTTCGTATGTCCAAGAGCTTTTGCAAAAGAATTCAACAACCATCCAAAGAGAAACACAACAAAAACAATCAGGATGAAGGAGAAGATTTCCATCTTATTCAGCATATTCCCTCCATCAATATCACTTAATCTTATGAACTATATAGCTTTTGAACATGGCATTGTTTCAAAGGTACCTCATTCCCTCTCTACCTTGTAGTACGTTGTTATGTTTATATAGCCATATGGATCATGGATTTTTATTTTTTTTTTGTTTTTGCTTTTGTATTTTTCAAATTTGTACCTTCCAATTTATAAGTCTATTCCTTTTGCTAGCTAGTGAAGATATTTTATGTATATATTTAAGGATACTTTTTTTATCTTGTAAACTCTTGTATATAATATGATGGAGTACTTTTTATGCCTGACAACATTAGAAATATTTCAGACATTAGCAACTTTACTTATACTTGGGACCATCAAAATCTCAAACAAATATTCTAATTAATATAGTTTTTTTTAGGGTGAATTTCACAAAACCACCCGCGAATTATAGGTTTGTGCACAAAACCACCCGTAAAAATTAAAATTCTAGCAAACCACCCGTAAAATTATTTCGTTTGCAAAAAAACACCTTTAAAAATTGAAATTTCAACAAACCACCCGTAAAAATATTCCGTTTGCAAAAAACCACCCGTAAAAATATTCAGTTTGCAAAAGACCACCCAGGTCAACAATTCCGTTAATTTTTTCGTTAAAAAATTGGAATTTCATAATTTTCGCCAATTTTTACTACTCCAACACAAAAACTCAAACCTTAAATTTTGGGGAAGCTGTTGGAGAAGGCCTTAGGTGCCAAGATCAACAATTTACAATTAGAATTATGACGTCACTTTTTTTTGTGGTTGTTGTTGTTATTGTTGTTGAGGAGTTGTTTGTGGAATCATATCCTAAATATTCTAAGGATTCAGCGGATTTCGAATCTTAAATGACCCACCAACCAGCTAGATACTATGCTAACTATGCAAGCTAAAGATCGAACCAATCTAAAACAATCAAGATAAATTAATTAACAATGTCAAATAATACAACGAACAATCTGGCTACTTTTTAAAAAGGGATGTTTGATCTCAGAAATTGGAATGGAGCTAGGCATACTATGGCCCAACTTATATATTTAAGTTTTAAGATCGTTGAGGGTTTGAGTTTTTAATTTAAAGTCTTTTTAGTGTGTTTCTGTAAAATTTAAAAAGAATATTTACACGATTTTCTAAATTATAAATATAAATTCTAAGAATAAATTAATAAATAATTTTCATATTTACTAAATTTAAATAGTATTGTTAATGTGTGTTCATGAGAAAAAATTCATTAATTTATAGCTTAAAATGGACCAATAAGTCACTAAATAAGAAATTGATTTATTTTAGGCCATAAGATTCTAGAAAGTTTTTTTTTTGGTTAAGTATACTGTTCATGAGAGTCGAACCGGAAATCTCTGAATATTACTCTTAGAGGCTTAACCGCTTGACTAAATGTCCGAAGACATAGAAAATTTATTTATGTAACGGTTTTTCTAACCTATGCCCTTAGGGCATAGGATAAGTATACTAAATTAAGGAACTAAAACTCTAAATGAAAACTAATAAACTCTTTTTAAAAAATAATTATTTTTAAGTAAATACTATTAATTAATTATTTTTATTTTAAAGAGTTTAATCTATGCAGGGCATAGGTTAAAAATATGTTGAGTAGTTCAACAAAAGCGATTTTTCTACCTGAGGAAAGTTACAACAATAACTTTTATAAAACACACGTACAAATCTTATCTATATCTTTAGGATAAACAATATCAGTCATCTATTTTAATATCGACCCTTACATGAAACTATTGACTTATAAGACACTAATTAAATAAGGAAGATATTTATATTTTTGAGGATACCATAGTTTGGAGGAATAATACTCAGAACACAAGTATACCTGTAGGATTGTAGATCTGTGTTAGTAAGATAAGCTGTTTCAGCGACTGTTTTCTTACGCAGCGGAATAAGGCAACACAGAAAGCAAACTATAAAACAGAGACAAGGACACGTGTTCTTATAGAGGAACCTCTACAACCAACTAGCTAGAGAGTAAACATCTACCTCCCTTGGAGGATTTTGAACACTCACTATATTTCGATTGATAGATCTCAAGATACACAATACAAAGACGAACTTCTCTATTGTTCGTAATCCCACTTACAAACAATAATAACGACTAAGTCATTGTGGTTCCTAGATCTAAACACAATCAAATATAGAGAGTAAACCCGACTCGTTCCTTGTGCAGTTCCCTTTAGCACAAGAACCAACTCTCCAAGTTGATGGGGATCTTCACGCAGTCACCATCACTTGAACACGGAACTTCCTTCTTCAATTTCTGGTTCGTCGTCTTCACTGGATTTAGCTCGGGCTCTCGCTTTCTCACTTTCCCTTTTGGATCTTGTGCTTTTTCATTCGAGAGCTTCAAGTGACCTAGCGGCGTCGCATACTATTTATAGGGGTTTCCACTTTTAACTTGACGCCTTTACCCTTTTTGTCTTGGGGAGTACGATACTATTCAAAAAGACTAGCGTACCCTTTTGCTTCTCTTTGTATTCGGAACTTGGCTTGCCGCCCAAGAAAATAGTGAAAAGTCTTAACTGTCCTTTAATTCTTTTGCCACGTACTCAGATGGCTTCATGGGGAATGTTTCCCTTGCTTTTTCTGTGAACCTGTATCTTTCCTGAGACCACTTGTATAGGGAATTAGTTCCATTTGTTTGTCATTATCAAAATTTTGATTTCTCGAATAGAAAAACCATTGTTTCAGTGTTAGTTCCCTACCACTGATCCAACAAGGCCTGATTTCAGTGATTTGTATTGAATTTGACAAGTCGAACTACTTGTATATAAATTTTTTCCTATTATTTGGTTCAAAATAAGGAACAATTTTTTTTTTTTTGTAAAGTAAACATGGTGTCAATTTTTCCATTTGAAATTGCTGGGTTTGGTGGCCTTTTTTTCGTTTTACACTTAAAATCCTATTTATACAATATTTGGCCGGTACTGAAGATTTTCAAAGGGCTTCAAATATATATATGAATTGAACCGGCCGTTATTTGGACCTGATATAACTAGCATCCGAATTATGTGTGAACCAAACAGCCCCTATCATAGATATGCATGCAACATTATATATCTCTGTCCTTTGCTTAATGGTTACTCAAAATTTATGCTAGTTGTTTGTATGATCACATGGTCACAGTGGTATCTTGCATTAGATGCATACTTTTTTTATATAAAATATAGAAGTAAAATGATTAGTGCGAACATGCACTTTAAATTAACAGGGATAGGGCACCATATAGCATAACATGGTTGTTATTATAATTTAAGGAAAATTGCATTTAACCACCCTTTATTTTACACTTGTTGCAATTAATCACCCTTTATATTTTTTTCTACAATTAACCACCCCTTATTTATAAATATGTGCATTTAACCACCCATTTTGATGAAAGTCATTATTTTCTTCGTTAAGTAAAGTAAATTATGTTTTTACCCTTCTTTTTAATTTTATTTACACTAAATAAAAGAATTTAGGAATAAGTTGAGCTTAGAATGTCATTATCATTGGATTTTGGCCTACATCTCAACCTTTTGAATCTCGAGTCGTTGTCCATCAACTTAGACACAACCGACTCCAAGGGACACTCAAAGTCAACAGAATCAGATCCAAAACCCATGGTGTTTGCATCGGCGAAGTCGTGGTTCTTTTTCGCCATTGGATGGAGAGAAGGAATTATTATGGAGGAAATTAGGCCAGGGTTGCAAAAATTGATCGGCGTATCGGAGCTTAAAAGTGTCAATTCTGGTTTTATCTTTATTTATTTATTGAAAATAAAATTTAAAAAGAAAGGAAAAAACGTAATTTACTTTACTTAACGAAAAAAATGACGTTTTTCGTCAAAGTGGGTGGTTAAATGCACATAATTACAAATAAGGGGTGGTTAAATATAGAAAAAAATATAAAGGGTGGTTAATTGCAACAAGTGTAAAATAAAGGGTGGTTAACTACAATTTCCCCTATAATTTAAGTCAAATGGTTGGTGTAAATAATTCATTTTGTATACTGTATAGATATGATCGAGAAGGGATCGGGTAATAAATGAATTCCGTCCAATTTATGAATGAACCGGGAGGATAAGGTATTAAGGTCTGTTTGTCTTTTTTTTTGTAACTTATATTGATTCTCCAGAATTAAGAGATATATAGAGCCACAAATTTTATGTTTTACGTTGCAGTTTGAAAGATTTTAAACATAATATAAAGTCGTCCTATCTTCATATAAGTAATTAAATATGGTGCATACACACACAACTTGGTTCACACTACCTTTATATTTTGTCAAACTGGTTCACATCATTATTAATAATAGGATGTACGCCATCTTTGCTAATTGGTTTACTTTTTATGTGCAAATTCAACGTGCAGATTATCTCTTAATTTGACCAATAAACAATACCCACAAGTTGTATTTAATTGTTAATTAATTACCTCTAACCCCCTTGATATATACCTGGATAGCTAGCTAGCTGTTTCCTGCTGGTCATCTCAATTAATCTAGCTCCTCCGTATCTTAATTTGTATTTGGTACAAATTAATCTGTAATTGATTGCTCAAATCTCTGTCTCTTATTAATTTTCATTTCGTAATCTCCATCGATCAATATGTTCCCTTTCCGGAAAAGTTGTGAGTTGTCATTCCAAGTTTCTGGGAGCCAGGACGATCAAATTATGATGGACGCCGCCACAACCAGCAACCCCGCCAACGCCACGACGGACTATAAGCGAAAACGCGGTGTTGGAGGGGACTGTACAGCTGGCGATGGCGGCGGCGAAGAAACGAAGAAGGCTCAACATAGAGATAATGAGAGGCAAAGGAGAATAGCTATGGCTGGCCTTCTCAACACTCTCCGCTCCCTCCTTCCCCTTGAATTTGTCAAGGTAATTAAATCCTAACTCCTAAACATATGTAATTAATTAATTTATTTAAATTCATGTCCTTAATATGTAGTTAATTTAATTAAACAATTAAGTTCCTTCAATATTTGTGATCGAGTAGGCTAGGAGTCTTAATTGATTCCTTCACGGACGCCCTAAAGTATGAATTTAATTAGGATTTCACTTTGAGTGTACGTATTTTGATTATGGTGTGATGGATTAGGGTTTATATGTACTTTATGAACATTAATTAGAAACCTAATGTTGGGTGAAACTATAAGTCTAGTACTCCTCCGATATCGGATACTATTAAGGCTTATACGTGTGTAATTTATTTAATTCTTAGTTGTAATATGTAAACATAAGTACTCTATAGTGCAATGTAATACACACAGAAGTAGGTAGAAGTTAGGACAAGGGTATGGTTAATGCTTGAGATGCCATCGAACCACCCACACTGAACCATGACTCATGGCCTGAGCCGTTTGACCTAACCATGGTCAAGCATGGCTCTTGACATTGGTGTTATGTTGTGTTTGGGCCGGTTCCTTGTGTGACTTATTGCATGAGCCAGGTTGACGTCTTGTTGGGCTTAACTCTGTTTTTTGGGCCTCTCCATTTCTGATCCTTGCGCTTGGGCTCATTAATGGAAATAAGTTTGTCTTGAGTCTAGGGTTTCATTTAAAAGCTTTGTTTGGAACCCTCGAGAGCCATCTTGCTCATTTTCTCTTCCTCTGCGCTCTTGGAGATGTGACGAGATCAAGGAGAAGTAAAGGGAGAGGGAGAACTAGAGAGAGATGAGGGAGATCGGGTCTATGTGGCTTGATTCTTTGTGAGCTTGCCGGCTTTGTTTGTCTTTGTTCTTGTTGCTTTGTGCTTGTCTCTTGCTCCTTCTCTTGTTCCTGGCTTTTACCACTTGTGTGTGTGCTTGCTTGTAACTGTGCTTGTGCTTATGGCCTCTAGTGCCTAGTGGATTGGGTGAGTCTCCCCTCTTGAGGCTCCGCAGAGTAGGACTTAGTTCGAACTGCGTTAACAAACCTTTTGTGTCCCCTTGTTTTCTTTTGCGTTTTGATTTCAAAGTTTTCAAACTCGTTTTAGAACAATCGAAGCGAACTTGAGTAGATCTAGATCTTCACAACGTGAATGATCCCTAATCTATCGAATCTATTGGTTACAGACTTTAACAAGGTATCAGGGCAGTTCGGTCCTGGGTTTGTAATCCTAGTTAGAACCTCTTCTGTTGGCTTATGTTTTTAATCGATTAGAAACCTCCATCTAGCTCATCACTTTGCAATTCAATTCTAAATCCACAATCATTACATGAACATAATTCATTATATGTGTGTTTTGTTACACATATGTCAGGGAAAGCGATCCGTGAGTGATCACATAGCCGAAACGGCTAACTTCATCAAGCACTTGCAACATAACATCAACGAGCTTCAAGACAAAAGAGACAAGCTAAGATGTACACTACAAACCAACTCTACCGGTACTCCTAATTCCTCTAAAGAAGGCGCTTCGTCGAGCAACAACGTTTCCATCAGTCTAAGCAATATCGGGCTCGACATACAAATCACCAATGAAGACGGGTTTCGCCTTTCGGATCCCCTCAAGGTGTTGCTTGAACAAGGCATGAACGTTGTTTGCATTGTTTCCGGCAAAGTCAATGGAGTTTTCCACCACAACATTCAATGCCAGGTACGTATAATATCTAGGGATAATGTTTGATTTTGATTTAAATTGATACTAATGTTTTGAGAAATTTGAGGTTGAAAAATCATGTTTGTAATGCACGCAGGCTAGTGGTGATATTGACATACAACGGCTACAACAGAGATTGTATGATGTTGTTTCTTGAAATGGCTCAAGTTCATTCATGTGCACGGATGCAACTTATAAGTAGTACGTCGCTCTTGTTCTATATCGGAAGTGGAATAAATTATATACTCTGTTGAATTACTATAGCTAGATTATATGAAAAGTGATTTCTTAGTTTTATTCGGCCATTTTCTTTAGCTTGCAGTTGTTTGGTTGACCATTTGATTTTAATGAAATAAAATTATTCTTCATAAGGTTACTAGTGATGTTTTTCCAAGACATGAAATGATATATATGTTAGTGCACACAAATTCGTTTGTTATGTCCTAATGAATTCTCTTCTTGATTTGCCTTTTCGTCTTCCGTTCCAACCTTCTTCTTCAACATAGAATCTGCAAAACAATGAACACAGGGGGTGGGGTCCCCCTAATCCACCTCCGATGCCTAAGTCAAAAGAGCATTTGGTCGATTGAACGTCGAGATAAAAGGTAAGACTTGCGAGCGAGTTAAGCGAGTTCTGAATATGATTGCAGTACATGGCGAGTACATGTACTTATAATGGAAGAAAGAGAGTAGGGAGGCCGAAAATCTTCCCCTAGGACCGGCCGAAATTGCCAAGCAAGCGGTATCTTACTCCCCAATCCACGCGGCGAATTAATTACCAAATTAAGAAGATAAAATCTTACCATAATAAAACCCTATTTAAAGAAAAGGATAACAAAATAAATAAAAATACCTTTCTTGCGAAAATAACTTAAATAGGTAATTATTATTATTTTATCCGCTCACAACTTCCCCACTTGAATGTTAGTTGCGTTCGATAAACGTCGCAATTAAGAGTCAAGTACTCTAGGACCTATTCAAAGTGGCCATGCGGAATAGTCATAGGGTGGCCGACTCCCCTTAGCGCATTCGTATATTCGTTCATCCGTGTGCGATGAACATGGGATCATTGTCCCTCTACATACGTGCATATGTAGAAGCCCATTAATGTGATGAATTAACGTTGCACGCTTTTTTTATGCAAGGCTCAATCTAATGTAAAAACTTTGACTTTTATTAATAAATAAACGTGAATGATCTAAGGCCAAAACTAATGAATGAAAAATAAAAACCTAAGGGTCTCATCAAAACCACGTGGGAAAAAGAGTGCCCCATTTACATGCATATCCTAATCCCAAAATCCTTGCTAGGAGGAATACGGGTAACCGCAATTGTGCCTACGTGGCCGCGGTCTTGGATTTGCTCCAAAGAAGGAACGGTATCTCTTGTGTCGAGGCCGCAGTCAATGGACCCACGATCGCGATTTCGCTCTAGAGAAGGAGCGATGCTCTCTAGGCTAGATGTGCGGTCGCGGCTAGTGGACCCGCGATCACGGTTTCGCTCCTAGCCCTCACTTCTTGGCTCGTCTTCTTTCTTTTGAAGGAATATTGTCTTAGGACGATTTCCTTTCGAGCACATGTGCGCGTCTAGCTAATTGGCCCACACTCGGACCATGGCGTCTTCATCTTTGAATTGGATCATTTGATGGAGGTCTAAGGTACCGCTCCCATCACATGAATTCATGGCCTCCCGAAGATCAATTTGTATGGGGCTGGCACGTCGACTACTACGAATTTGACCTCCAAGTCCTTTTTTGCTATATAGACCCGCGTCTCATACATTCCAAGCGGAAATGTTGGATATCCACCAAGTCCGATGAGTCGCATCTTGACTGGGACCAAGTCTTCATTCTTCTTTCCTAGGAGCTTGAAGACATCATACATGATATCCATCAAGCTCCCCATATCTACCAACACAAGATGTACCTTGAAGCCCTCAAGCTCAATCGTGAGGATCAAGGGGTCATTGTGCTGGACTTGGACCGATGCAAGCTCCTTGTCCCGAAATACCAAACCGTTGACCGTGGGCGCGGGTGCAGGCGACGGTAGTGGTTCAGATTGGTGAACCCGCATCACTTCTAGCTTGTGACACGATCTCCCGAAATTGCTCCTAGTTTCTGCATCCTCATTTTTTTTATGTTGCCGAGATTGTTTGGATTACCTTGATTTGCTTCTTTCTCGGCTCTCCTTTGTCCTTTGGTTTCTTCTTCTCAATTTACTCACGCAAGTACTTATCTTGAACCAAATCTTCTAGGAACTTCTTATAGGATTCATAATCTTTGATCATATGCCCCGCGTCCTATGGTACATGCAATATTTCCGGCTTCGGACGTCGTCTTCGTGACACTTATCCTGCGCGGGATAGCAAAAGCATCTCTCATGCTTGATGCACGATAGAATCCTATAGATCGGGACGTTGAAGGCCATGTAGACGGCTCTAGTTTTCTCTCCCGATGGGTGGAATTTTCCCCCAAAGTTCCCGTTCTAGGAACGATGTGACTTTCGAGGTGGAGAGGATGATTTCTCTTTCGGTTTGTAGTTTGCCTCTTCCAAATACACATTGATGGACACGCTCTTGAAGCTCGACAATGGTGGAAGGAAGACGAAGTGTCAAGTCCTGCCTTAGCTTGCTCTCAAATGGGATGACCCTCTTACAGGAGTTGATTGCGGTATTCTCGTTGCACCCGTCGATCTCGGCGTTGCATTCCATAAAGCGATTAGAGAAGCGGCACAAACTTTCAATTTTCTCTTCTCTTAGGCCGAATAGCGTATCCAAAGACATCGCATCCCGACTATTGGCTATGTAAATCCTCACAGACTCGGTAGGAAGTTGATTCCATGAATGGATCGATCTAGGTTTCAAGGTTTAGAACCATTTTAATGCGCCCTTGTCAAGGCTTCCCGGGAACGTCTTGCACATGGTTGCATCATCGGACTCCCATAACGCAATCTTATGCGAGAAAGAGGCTATGTGTTCACGGGGTCCAAATGCCCATCATATAGAGCGAATGATGGTGGTGAGAATTTTGCCGGAGACTTGGCGCGTTGGATACTTCTATGGAATAATGTCGATGTCACCATAGCCAGTTTGTGTTCGGCTTGCTCTTAAACCGATGGCAAGGCTCCACCTTGCGCTCTCAATAGATGAAGCAATCTCCCTTCGGTATGTCTTAGGGCTCGATTCTCCCCTTCATGCCTTTCATCACTTTTGCTTCTACGTCGCCCACGCCGTCGTTTCTTCTCATTGTCCCGGTCACGAGCTTACTCAGGGTTTGTAGATGGGACATAGCGATCTTCATTGCTGTCGCGTGACTGATCACGACAAATGCTTCAACCGCGACCGCCGCTGGGGTTGCCGCGATCGCGACCAGGACTTCTGCGACCATGGCGATGTCTGCGACCGCGACAATCCTCTGAATCTTCTTAGGGTGAGTCGCTGGACTTGGAAGGGTTTGTGACTCGGGACCTCTTATGCAGGGGTGATTCGCGTCGCTCGCCCTTCATCAACCCCTAGGTGTGATGTCATCTAGTTTCGCTTGGGAAATGTTGATCGGGTTTTGACACTTAGTGATCTAAATGACATCTTGGGTCTTCCTAATCATGACAGCATTCAAAAGAAGACTCCCAAGCATCTCCAGTTGTTTTGGTATCAAATATCAGGCAAGTCAACTTGTATGGCTAGGGATTTTACTACTGTAGACATTGTTCATCCTTGTTTCAAGATCATTCAGCGCCTTTTGGGTAACACCATATATGGTAGGAGCGAAAGTAACAAGATGAGAGTTGGAGAGTTAGCTTGTCTATGGGCTATAGTGAACAATGAGCCATTCAACTTGGGCTATGAATTTGCTAAGAAACTACGTGATATGTCTTCGGGTCCTATTCATATAGGCGGCCTGGTCACTAGGTTAGCACACCATTTTCGGGTAGACACGGCGCGGTATGAGGTTGTGGAGCATTGTACTCTTGATATTGCACATGCCATCAATGCTAACTTGATTATATTAGACAAGGGACGATATTCCAACGTTGTCCAGATTTCGGGGAAGAATTTCCACATAGCATTCTCCGGTCATCCCGTGAGTACTAGTGATCCGAAGTCGTGGTATGAGGCTTGGATAGGGAAACGCCTTCCTCCACATCCAGATGGCGGTGAAGACACCATTGATGTAAGGCCTGTTGGCAATGATGTGCTGATGATTGAGGCTCCAGAGATCCCTTCTACTAGCCATTCTGAGCCTGATTACATGGGTCGTCTTGATGCTCTTGAGCGTAGTATGGCTGAGATGAAGGTTCAACAAAACCAGCTTATGCAGATGAGTGCACATATGTACCACCACACTTTTGGCTATTATTATGATCCAGCGGCTCCTTATCCTCGACCACCTGATTACACACCTCAGTAGGATCTTGTGAGTTTCGTTTTCCCTCTTGTTTAATTTCTACATTGGGGACAATATAGGGTTTAAGTATGGGGTGGGGCGTATTCACTTTAATTAGTTTTGCATTGCATATTTATTTTTCTTGCATGTTTTATTTTATTTAGTTTGATTAAAAAAATGAAAAAAGAGTTTTATGATGATTTGATGAATACCCTTATCTGAAAATTTGCCACAATGATTAGATATTTGTCTATGATGCTAAGTTTTTGAATTTCTCTAGAATGCATTGATTGTTCTTGGATGAATTTCCTAGCATGGAGTTAGCTTGAATAGGTCCCTAGACAAAAAGGCTTGTGAGTATTTTTGGCCTAATGGACTTCATAAATGTGTCCTCTTTCATTTTTTTGTGTGTGATTCTTGCTTTGATTACTTAATCTCTAGAACTTGCGTTATAACCTTTTTCAAGGCCACATATATGATTTATGTGCATGACATAGAAATGATTGAGGCATTTGTTTCGTTAGTCATCCCTTGACCACCTTTACATATAATTTCCTGTGTTTCAAGCCATGTTCTAGCCTTTTATAGCCATATTTTGAACCTCCACAAAAGCATTCCGAGCCTAATTATAGCCTTCTACCCATCCGAGAATTAGGATATTTGTTTAAGTTTGTTATGTGAGAGCCAAGCTTGAAGAAATTGTATGTTTTGGTATTGGAGGTAGTTGTTGGAAATTAAGCAAGGGGTTTGTAAAAAAGAAAAGAAAAAGAAAAAAAGAAGAAGAGAAAAGCAATGAAAAAGAAAAAAAAAAGAGTTTGAATGAATAAAGATGTTAATGAAGTTGATGTTTGGTTGTGGAAAGGTAGTGAAAAAGAAGAGAAAGTGAAGAAAATTTAAGCTTGGTGTGTATTTTAATTAGGTTAGATTCCTCTTTTCCGGATTTAGCACCACAAGACCAAATAATTCCCTGCCTTTTTCTCTTACCTTGGCCCCATTACAACCTAATAAAAGTCCTCTTGATTTATGTCATGTGCATTGTCCCAAGTGGTGGAGATTTAGGACTCTGATGCAAGCATATGGTAGATGGTTTTCAAGGTTAAGATTTGAGCGTTATTGATTACCCCTAAACACATTGAGAGTGAGTGAAACACATTTATCCTTGTGAGGTCTAGGGACTAAGAAGGGCATGTCTTGTTGATAATAATGATTATGCTATGATGGCACTTGTCTTTGATCTTTCAATTAGCATGATCACGAGGATTTGAACAAGTTAAGGCAAAATATTTTTTCTTGCACTTGTGGTTTAATTTTAAGTTTTGCTTGGGGACAAGCAACGTCTAAGTATGGGGTATTTTGATGTCATCTAGTTTTGCATGGTTTTTCATAAGCATTTAGGATTAGATTTCATCATTTTCTAGCTTAGGTTTTGCGTTTTGTGTTGATTTCTAGCATTATTCATAGTATGGTTATCTACACAAGCTTTGTTTGCATTTTCAGGTTTTGTGGAGGTGTTTTCGGGTCTTAAGGATGGTTAGGGAGCTTAATGATATTAGAGGAGTCAAAGAGAGGTGAAACAAGCCTTTGAGGATGCTTACGAGACAAGAATATGAGGTTAAAGAGGTGCCAGAGACGAGCCAACAAGCCAAAGATGAAGGTAGAGACGAGAAAAAGAGTAGAAAATTGACTAAGTCACGGTCTCGGTCGAGACGGTGCTCGTCTCGGCCGAGACGGCGGCAGGCAGCCGCGAGATCCTTCTTTTCTTGCGCGTGGGGCCATCTTTTATGTTATATTTTTGGATATTTTTAGCCTTTAATATAAATACTCTTTAGAAAAGTCTTTTAGGAGGACTTTTGATGCATTATTATTATTTCTAATTTCAAGTAGAGAGAAGGGAGAATTTCTAGGGTTTTTAGTTTACGCTCTTTCAATTTGGAGAATTACACTCTTGGATCTACTTTGTTTTCTTTCAATTGAATCTCTAGTAAGTTTCTCTTTTAATTATTGTTCTTATTTCTATTCCATGTTTGCTTTTATTGTTTTGATCATGAATTTAATTATGCTAGGCTAAGCTCTATAGTTCTAGGGTTTGGTTGATTCCAACGATGTGAAGCGGATTAGATTCAATATTTTTTGCTTGAATTGAGTTGGAAAACAAATAGGATTTGATTCTAGGGGCTTAATCTAATAGGTTTAAACTTGTTAGAGTCTTGTTTAGGTTGCGCATCGAGAGGTGGTAGTCTAAGTAAGTAAACAAAATAGAGAGAACGCATCGAGAGGTGGTTCTATCTATTTGTAAAAATTAGAATTGAACATGAGAATTAGTTTCTAATGTGGTTAATTGTCATAGAACTTCTAGGTGTTTGAGTCAAGTTTGATGCATCACGAGAGTGGGGCAAGTTTGGTTTACCATCTAGATTTCTAAGTGCTTAAAGGGTTTCTATCGGTTTTGTTTCGTCACGAGAGTGGGTTCTTAATTTGATAGAAGTACATTAAGTTAAACTTTGAGAAAAGTTAATTTATGACATTAGACAATAACCTTCATAACAAAACATCCAACTCAGTTTAGGTAAAAGTGAGATTCGAATTCCGTGGATCAAAGTTGTGGTGATTCCTTGCCTTAGAACTTTGCATTCTCATATATTTCTACATCACTATTTACTTGTTTTAGATGCTTTATTTAGTTAGAATTACTTCACAATCATTATAATTGGTTTAGGAACTTGTTTCTAGAATTTACTAAAACAGAAATAATCCCCGTGATTCGATCCTGATCTAATACTATGCTAGATCTCGTATTCTTGCGAGTGTGTGGGAAACCATCACATCAAGTTTTGGCGCCGTTGCCGAGGATTATTGATAGTTTTAGTAGGTTCTAACAGACTAGTTCATCTAAGTCCCCTTTTGTTTTTTGATTTGTTTCTTTTTCTCTTTGGTTTTAGGTGGTTCCTTTAGTGTATGCGCAGAGGGAGAAGTTCTAGCACCCCACTACACGATCCCGATCCCGATCCTGAACGATCTCTTCACTCTAGATTAAGGGAAACCCGAGAAGCTCAAAGACATAGCATGGGTGATCGTGACGCAGCCATGGAAGCTCTACAACAGACGATTGCTGATATGACAGCCCGTTTGCAAGGCTTCACACAACGTGAGGCTGAGCGATTGGAAGCAGATCAACGAGCTGAAGCTGAGAGGGCTCGACTTCCACCACAACCCGCCACTCTTGGCAAGTACATGATGCCCGTCAATCGCGGCCCAATCTCTGGGGCCGTGTTTCCACAGGTTACAGCTCATCACTTTGAGTTGAAGTCTGGCTTGATCAACATGATTCAGGCAAATCAGTTTGGGGGTCTGCCTTCTGAAAATCCCCACCAACACATTGAAACCTTCTTGGAGCTGATGAATACAGTGCATATTCAGAATGTGCCTAAGGAAGCTATGCGCCTACTTGCTTTTCAATTTTCTCTTACAGGCAAGGCGAAGACGTGGTACCGGTCTCTTCCGGCGAACTCTATCACTACTTGGGATGAGCTCTATGAGGCTTTTATGGCCAAATTCTTTCCTCCCAAAAAGACTGCTGAGATGAGAGCTCAAATAAGCTCATTTTCCACGGCTCCCGGTGAAACTTATTTTGAAGCATGGGAGAGGTTCAAAGACCTCCTTATTCAATGCCCTCATCATGGGTTCACTAAGTATGTGCTTTTCCAAATTTTCTACAGTGCCATTGATGATGCTACAAGACTACATATTGATACATCTTCATCGGGAAATTTCATGGAGATGCCAATTGATTATGCTTGGGCTCTAATTGAGAAGACCGCCCTCCATGCTCAACGGTTTTCCAATGCTCACTCTTCTTCTTCCTCTATTGCTAAGAAGACTATGGGATTATATGAGGTTGATTCAAGTATTCACAAGGAGGCTCAAAATAGTGCTCTTATTCATGAGATTGCCCAACTGAGGAAGCAAGTTGGTGAGATGAACATGTCAAAAGCAAGTCCGATTGAACCATCAACTCCAAAGGTTGTTTGTCAAATGTGTGGTGTTCCCAACCATACCGCTCTTACTTGTCAACTTTATATGGCCCAACCTGTGGAGGTTCCTATTGAAGAAGCTAGTTTTGTTAAATATGGCTATCGGGCTCCATATCCAAACCCGAAGAACGATCCTTATTCACCCACCTACAATCCAGGGTGGAGGAATCATCCAGATCCGAGGTATGGAAATAATTCTTCTTCAACATCTCAATCTCAATTTCAAAATCCAGCTGCATATCAAGCTCCTTATGGGGCTAGAGATGGCCCTCCTCCTGGCTATCAAGGCAATTTTACGGGCTATCAAGCTAGGCCCCCTCCTGCTCCACCTGTGGCTCCTAAGAAATCTCCTGAGTTGATTGCTATGGAGAATATGATGGCTGAAATGAAAGCACTTTCTAATAAGGTGCAAGCTTTTGAGCAAGCACAAAAGATGACGGAAACTCAAGTGGCTCAAAATGCAACCAATGTTCCTAGACCTTTGGGTACTCTACCGGGCCACCCCGAAGAGAATCCAAACGGTTAAATTCTAGCGGTGACTTTGAGGAGTGGAAAGGAACTTCAAGCTAAAGAGGTGGAACCAATGAAAGCCAAGGAGACAACCAAACCGGATGGCCCGATTGAAGAAGACGGGACGCCTTCTAATCCCTCCAAGGAGAAGGTGGTTCCATATGTGCCACCACCACCTTACGTTCCTCCTCTCCCATTCCCACAAAGAAGGAATCAAGCTTTGCAAGAGAAGAAGTATGGGAACTTCCTTGAAGCATTGAAGAAATTGCACATCAACATTCCATTTATTGATGCTTTGAAAGAGATGCCCTCATATGCAAAATTCTTGAAGGAGATCCTCTCCAACAAAAGGAAGCTTGATGAGTGCCACATGGTTTCCATGAATCGGGAGTGTAGCGCCTTGATCCAAAATAATCTCCCACCAAAGCTTCAAGATCCAGGTAATTTTTCTATCCCTATCAATGTGGGTGCTCATAACTACAATGCTTTATGTGATCTAGGAGCTAGTGTCAGTTTGATTGCATTGTCTATATGTGAGAAAATTGGCATGAAAGAGCTTAAACCGGCAAAAATGCAACTTTATATGGCAGAGAGGTCTATTGTTCACCTTGCAGGTATCCTTGAGGATATTCCAATTCGCATTGGAAAATTTTATGTGCCTGTTGATTTTGTTGTGCTTGATATTAAGGGTGATTCTCCAATTCCTGTTATTCTTGGTAGACCTTTCTTGGCCACTGCAGGTACAATAATTAATGTAAAAGAAGGGATCCTCTCTTTCACCATTGGTGATGAGAAGATTGAATTTAATCTTTCCAATTCTTTAAAATCTTCTTCTTTTGAAGAATGTTGTGATAGAGTTGATTGTGTTGATAAGAAAGCTCCAGACCCTTTATTGTCATTGAATCATGTTGATCCTATGGACTCTTGTATTACCACTACCTCCCAAGGTAGAATTTTATTTAGTGTCTTAGCAGATTTAAAGGTGTCAAATGAAGATCCTAGACCAAAAAAAGTTGCATCTAAGGATCCATTGTCCAAGCTGGAAGTCCCAAGGCTAGAGTCGAAGCCATTGCCCTCTACTTCGAGAAATATGAAGGCTGTATTTTCTAATGAACGAGCACAAGTTTAATTTAAGCCCGGGGATCAAATACTTCTTACTCATCATAAGTCAAATATGTTTCCCGGAGGCAAGAATGCAAGAGTATCCGACCCATACTTCCTATGCCGAGTTTTTAGAGATGATTCCGTTGAACTTTGGCACAAGAACTCGGGGCATTTCAAGGTTCGAAAAGTTCGACTCAAGCCTTACGAAGAGCCGGGTCCGATTGAGATGGGTACCACCGACCTTCCCAATCCAAAGACTTAATATGAGTGGAACACGGTCCAGCTAATGACCTTAAAGAAGCGCTTCTCGGGAGGCAACCCGAGCCTTTTTTTATTGTTCTTTAGTTTTTTTTGTTTTTGTTAAAAAAATCAAAAAATCAAGAAAAAAAATCGGAATTTAGCATTATATGCTAAAGATTGTGCTGTCTCGGTCGAGACCGCGTGTCATCTCGACCAAGACAAAAGGCTCTTGCTCTTGGCAGGCCGTCTCGATCGAGACGGGAGTCGTATCGGTCGAGACGGCGGTATTTTCCGAAAAAAAAAAATTTAATTACATAAAACCTAAAAAAATAGAAAGTAGGTTGTTCTCCTTCTATCTAGCCTGCTTTTCTCTCTCTCAATCCTTTTTTTTGAACAAAGAACAACGACCGAGCCGCGCAAGCACCACCATCCACCACTGCTCAAACCGTCCACCACTGCTCCATATTTTATTCCATCGGCGAACGCCCGACCCTGCGCCAGGAGACAGCAGCGCACCACCTCCCAGTCGCGCGACCCAGCCGCGCAGGCACCAGCGAGCAGGCTGCTCGCGAACTGCCCTTGTTTGGGTCGGAAATCCGGGTGTTTTCAACCCCTTTTGCGTGGTTTGGTACAAATCTCAACCCTATTCTTGCTCTTCTAGTGAATTTGTGCCATTAAATCTCTAGAACTTCCATGTTTACTATTGATTTGGGAGATTTACAATTTTAGGGTTTTTAGTTCCGAAATTAATTTGGGGATTTTTAGTGTTTGCTATTAATTCCGAAATTATTGAGGATTTATTGCTTATTTGTATGCTCTTAATTTATATTCATACTTGATTGTGGGTAACTTGTGTTCAATCTTGCTAATTTTTGTTTGAGTTGCCTTGAGAATTAAAGTTGTTGGAATGTTGGTATTTGACTTGAGCATGCTTTAAAGTTTTGCTATTAGAACTTGTTTGATATTCTTTTAGCATAAGATTCAAGTATGGGGTTGTGGTTTGATTGAAAGTTGTGGTTATTTGTATGCTTTGGAGCTTGAGTTTTTGGTTCTTTGACTTGATTTGAGGACTAACAACTTGTATGTACTAATTGCTACCCGTTTGTTTGATTGAGTGATTTTATTCTTATTTTGTGGGTAGCTTGTGTTTTTGTTTGATCTTTGGTGTGTAGGTTTTTGTCTCTAACAATGGCTAGTGGTTCCCGAAAGAGAAGTAAATCTGAATTGGTTAGTCTGAAAGGCGAGCAAATGGCTCGTTATAAAGAATATCTTGCTAGAGTGCACGTCGGGACACGCTATTATGATCAAGAATCCATGGAGACTTTGGGGATCCATGAGTAGGTTACTTGGCTTTGCAACATAATGGGTATGACATCTTTGGTTAAAACACCATATCCCACCCACCCTCAGCTTACTTCAGAGTTGTTAAGCACATTTCAGTTTGAAGATGGTCGACCCGCATTTAGATCAAAAGACATTTAGATCAAAAGAAACCATTCTCAAATTTCGCTTGGGAAATGTTGATCGGGTTTTGACACTTAGTGATCTAAATGACATCTTGGGTCTTCCTAATCATGATCGCATTCAAAAGAAGACTCCCAAGCATCTCCAGTTGTTTTGGTATCAAATATCAGGCAAGTCAACTTGTATGGCTAGGGATTTTACTACTGTAGACATTGTTCATCCTTGTTTCAAGATCATTCAGCGCCTTTTGGGTAACACCATATATGGTAGGAGCGAAAGTAACAAGATGAGAGTTGGAGAGTTAGCTTGTCTATGGGCTATAGTGAACAATGAGCCATTCAACTTGGGCTATGAATTTGCTAAGAAACTACGTGATATGTCTTCGGGTCCTATTCATATAGGCGGCCTGGTCACTAGGTTAGCACACCATTTTCGGGTAGACACGGCGCGGTATGAGGTTGTGGAGCATTGTACTCTTGATATTGCACATGCCATCAATGCTAACTTGATTATATTAGACAAGGGACGATATTCCAACGTTGTCCAGATTTCGGGGAAGAATTTCCACATAGCATTCTCCGGTCATCCCGTGAGTACTAGTGATCCGAAGTCGTGGTATGAGGCTTGGATAGGGAAACGCCTTCCTCCACATCCAGATGGCGGTGAAGACACCATTGATGTAAGGCCTGTTGGCAATGATGTGCTGATGATTGAGGCTCCAGAGATCCCTTCTACTAGCCATTCTGAGCCTGATTACATGGGTCGTCTTGATGCTCTTGAGCGTAGTATGGCTGAGATGAAGGTTCAGCAAAACCAACTTATGCAGATGAGTGCACATATGTACCACCACACTTTTGGCTATTATTATGATCCAGCGGCTCCTTATCCTCGACCACCTGATTACACACCTCAGTAGGATCTTGTGAGTTTCGTTTTCCCTCTTGTTTAATTTCTATATTGGGGACAATATAGGGTTTAAGTATGGAGTGGGGCGTATTCACTTTAGTTAGTTTTGCATTGCATATTTATTTTTCTTGCATGTTTTATTTTATTTAGTTTGATTAAAAAAATGAAAAAAGAGTTTTATGATGATTTGATGAATACTCTTATCTGAAAATTTGCCACAATGATTAGATATTTGTCTATGATGCTAAGTTTTTGAATTTCTCTAGAATGCATTGATTGTTCTTGGTTGAATTTCCTAGCATGGAGTTAGCTTGAATAGGTCCCTAGACAAAAAGCCTTGTGAGTATTTTTGGCCTAATGGACTTCATAAATGTGTCCTCTTTCATTTTTTTGTGTGTGATTCTTGCTTTGATTACTTAATCTCTAGAACTTGCGTTATAACCTTTTTCAAGGCCACATATATGATTTATGTGCATGACATAGAAATGACTGAGGCATTTGTTTCGTTAGTCATAATCCCTTGACCACCTTTACATATAATTTCATGTGTTTCAAGCCATGTTCTAGCCTTTTATAGCCATATTTTTGAAGCTCCACAAAAGCATTCCGAGCCTAATTATAGCCTTCTACCCATCCGGGAATTAGGATATTTGTTCAAGTTTGTTATGTGAGAGCCAAGCTTGAAGAAATTGTATGTTTTGGTATTGGAGGTAGTTGTTGGAAATTAAGCAAGTGGTTTGTAAAAAAGAAAAGAAAAAGAAAAAAGAAGAAGAGAAAAGCAATGAAAAAGAAAAAAAAAAGAGTTTGAATGAATAAAGATGTTAATGAAGTTGATGTTTGGTTGTGGAAAGGTAGTGAAAAAGAAGAGAAAGTGAAGAAAATTTAAGCTTGGTGTGTATTTTAATTTGGTTAGATTCCTCTTTTCCGGATTTAGCACCACAAGACCAAATAATTCCCTGCCTTTTTCTCTTACCTTGGCCCCATTACAACCTAATAAAAGTCCTCTTGATTTATGTCATGTGCATTGTCCCAAGTGGTGGAGATTTAGGACTCTGATGCAAGCATATGGTAGATGGTTTTCAAGGTTAAGATTTGAGCGTTATTGATTACCCCTAAACACATTGAGAGTGAGTGAAACACATTTATCCTTGTGAGGTCTAGGGACTAAGAAGGGCATGTCTTGTTGATAATAATGATTATGCTATGATGGCACTTGTCTTTGATCTTTCAATTAGCATGATCACGAGGATTTGAACAAGTTGAGGCAAAATATTTTTTCTTGCACTTGTGGTTTAATTTTAAGTTTTGCTTGGGGACAAGCAACGTCTAAGTATGGGGTATTTTGATGTCATCTAGTTTTGCATGGTTTTTCATAAGCATTTAGGATTAGATTTCATCATTTTCTAGCTTAGGTTTTGCGTTTTGTGTTGATTTCTAGCATTATTCGTAGTATGGTTATCTACACAAGCTTTGTTTGCATTTTCAGGTTTTTTGGAGGTGTTTTCGGGTCTTAAAGATGGTTAGGGAGCTTAATGATATTAGAGGAGTCAAAGAGAGGTGAAACAAGCCTTTGAGGATGCTTACGAGACAAGAATATGAGGTTAAAGAGGTGCCAAAGACGAGCCAACAAGCCAGAGATGAAGGTAGAGACGAGAAAAAGAGGAGAAAATTGACTAAGTCACGGTCTCGGTCGAGACGGTGCTCGTCTCGGCCGAGACGGCGGCAGCCAGCCGCGAGATCCTTCTTTTCTTGCGCGTGGGGCCATCTTTTATGTTATATTTTTGGATATTTTTAGCCTTTAATATAAATACTCTTTAGAAAAGTCTTTTAGGAGGACTTTTGATGCATTATTATTATTTCAAATTTCAAGTAGAGAGAAGGGAGAATTTCTAGGGTTTTTAGTTTACGCTCTTTCAATTTGGAGAATTACACTCTTGGATCTACTTTGTTTTCTTTCAATTGAATCTCTAGTAAGTTTCTCTTTTAAGTATTGTTCTTATTTCTATTCCATGTTTGCTTTTATTGTTTTGATCATGAATTTAATTATGCTAGGCTAAGCTCTATAGTTCTAGGGTTTGGTTGATTCCAACGATGTGAAGCGGATTAGATTCAATATTTTTTGCTTGAATTGAGTTGGAAAACAAATAGGATTTGATTCTAGGGGCTTAATCTAATAGGTTTAAACTTGTTAGAGTCTTGTTTAGGTTGCGCATCGAGAGGTGGTAGTCTAAGTAAGTAAACAAAATAGAGAGAACGCATCGAGAGGTGGTTCTATCTATTTGGAAAAACTAGAATTGAACATGAGAATTAGTTTCTCATGTGGTTAATTGTCATAGAACTTCTAGGTGTTTGAGTCAAGTTTGATGCATCACGAGAGTGGGGCAAGTTTGGTTTACCATCTAGATTTCTAAGTGCTTAAAGGGTTTCTATCGGTTTTGTTTCGTCACGAGAGTGGGTTCTTAATTTGATAGAAGTACATTAAGTTAAACTTTGAGAAAAGTTAATTTATGACATTAGACAATAACCTTCATAACAAAACATCCAACTCAGTTTAGGTAAAAGTGAGATTCGAATTCCGTGGATCAAAGTTGTGGTGATTCCTTGCCTTAGAACTTTGCATTCTCATATATTTCTACATCACTATTTACTTGTTTTAATTGCTTTATTTAGTTAGAATTACTTCACAATCATTATAATTGGCTTAGGAACTTGTTTCTAGAATTTACTAAAACAGAAATAATCCCTGTGATTCGATCCTGATCTAATACTACGATAGATCTCGTATTCTTGCGAGTGTGTGGGAAACCATCACATCAAGGTGCTCTATTATCGCTGTCGTGGTCGACTTGAATCCCTTCGGATTCTTCATTAATGCTCAACGGCTCGGGACTACGGTGGTTATCAATGAGTTTGATACTACTAGCAAGCCCTCGATTAGATCTTTTGATCACCGATTCATTGACGGTGCGCTTTTCTTGAATCTTATCCAAGGAATGCTTCAGTCTAGCGACTTTTTCCAAGGCTTGGTCATGGCGAGATTCTACTTGGGCATACTCACTCTGAATCCGCTTGTTCTCTCTTAAAGAGGAGGCTAGGGCGTGTGTAAGTTTAGCCTCGTTCATTCTCGGCGGTGGTCGATGCCCTATCACCATCGTTCGGCACCAACACCAAAGATGTACATGCACCACCACGCATGGGATCGGTCCCGGTGTGGCTCGATCGCGGGTTGGGGTACCGCCCTCGGTTAAGGTCGGCAAAGATCTTGAGGTGAGATTTCACGTGTGGCCTCGGTCGCGGCTGCGTTCCGCGACCACGGTTTCGTGCCCTAGCTCATGCGATCGATGGAGTCCCACTAGGCTTTGATCGGGGTTGGACCTGGCGATGCGCATCGTTGAGTCCCAGATACTATTGAACTCGTTTGGGGGGTCGGACCTCTCAGTACTATGATCCTCGATGTTGTAACACCCCGATAATTTATAAGGGATTGAGGTGCTTCCCATGTCAACAAGAGCTCTTCCTTTTCTGGGTTCAAGTGAGGACAAAGAAGTCAGAAGTTACGCGTGCAAGGGCGAGAGTAGTACCGGGATGGGTGACCTCCTAGGAAGTCCTCGGGTTGGCATAGGATAGCGCTTCTAGGGCCTTACAAATGATATCAGAGCCGACTCTGGGTTAGGAGTTGACTTCGTCCGAAGGGCGATCACTCAACCCGGAGGGTGGTCATTGGGCCTTGACGAGGACATCAAGAGTTCAAGGGGGGGAGATTGTAACACCCCGATAATTTATAAGGGATTGAGTTGCTCCCCATGTAAACAAAAGCTCTTCCTTTTCTGGGTTCAAGTAAGGACAAAGATCTCAGAAGTTAAGCGTGCAAGGGCGAGAGTAGTACTAGGATGAGTGACCTCCTGCGAAGTCCTCTGGTTGGCATGGGATAGCGCTTCTAAGGCCTTGGGACTTACAAATGTCTTCACTTGACTCGGACCTCGCCACCTCGCACGAAGTGCGGCCGCGCTCGCGGGTGGTGCCGGATCATGACTCAGATCATCTTCAAGCAAGGCACCTTGCTCGTTGTGTGCTAGGACTAGATTTTACTAGAAAAGACCAGAGTTCGCGCAATCACCCTGCGAGCCGCGATCGCGGTTTGGGTCGGGAACTAGATTGTCCGAGCGAAGATCCAAACTTGCGTGATCACCCTAAGAGCCACGATCGCGGTTCGGGTCGCAATCACGATCATTTGCAATTTGCGAATTCGCGGTTTTTTCCGGACCAAGAAAGGTCGCTTCTTGGTCTTCAGGGATCGGTTTCGATACCATAAATGCGTGGATCGATTGCTTGTTTCCCATAGACGGCGCCAACTGTTAGTGCACAAGAATTCACCTTTTTTATGCCCTAATGAATGCTCCTCTTGAATCGTCCTTTCTTCTTTCGTTCCAAGCTTCTTCTTCAACCTAGAACCTTCAAAACAATGGACACAGGGGGCGGGTTCCCCCAAATCTACCTTCGATACCTAAGTCAAAAGAGCAGTTTGTCGTTTAAACGTCGAGATAAAATGTAAGACTTGCGAGTACATAATATGCTTATCGTACATGACGAGTACATGTATTTATAATGGAAGAAAGTGTGCAGGCGGCCGACACCCCCCCAGGGCCGGCCGAAATTTCCTTGTCACCTAAGCAAGCGGTATCTTGCTCCTCAATCCACGCGGATATTCTATCTTTTGACTAAGATAGAATCTTCCATTATGGCAAATTAATTACCAAATTTAAGAAGATAAAATCTTACAATAATAAAAGTTTGAACAAATACCGGAAGTTGGAAGTGGAGAACAAACAACTTCAAATCAATTTCAAGGTAGCTCAAAATGGCGATGAGGGGAACGAGAAACTGAGGGTTTTACTAGAGCAGGCTCAAGGTAGGATTACAACTCTAGTGGAAAAGAACGATTCTTTGCAAGCCAAAGGTCCTTATGTCCGAGAGAAGAAGATAAATGAGAAACGATTCTTTGAAAGCAAAAATTGGAGGAAGAGAAGAAAATTTTTAAGCTTTCTCAAATGATTCGTGATTTGGAGAGCAAGAAGGGGGGAACCAAGAGGAGTTTAGATGTGGAAAAGGTCCTTATGTCCGAGAAGAAGAAGATAAACGAGCATGCTGAGAAGATTGAGAGGGAAAAGAGCGGACCTTGCAATTGAAAATTATGATTTTGACTGCATTAACCTTACTTATTTTCCCTACATCCGTACAACCCACATGAATATGAACAAACTATAAGCCAGTGAAGTTGATAACCCTTCAAATTCCTCTAAATTAAAGCGTGAAAATTCATAAAACCTTGTTGGCGAATGCCACTCTACTATTTTAAAGCTCTTTAGAAAAACATTTCCATGTATTTTACATGAAACACATTTTCTTCCCAACATAATATTTTACATGAAGTAGTTGATCACTGTTGGAACGATGTTGGGACCTCTGGTTCTGAACATCGGAACAACGATACAGTTCTCCGAGTTTTGATAATGACAAACGCTATAAGGGAACTAATGTGCTTTGATCAAGTATTTCTAAGGAACACAGGTTGAGCAAAGAACTTCCACGAATGACCAAAGATCACAGAAGCACACAATGAAGAGTTCCCATGAAATGGGAACTCCCAGGAATGACCAGAGAACACAGGTTTACACGATGAAGAGTTTCTCCCAAAGGAACTCTGAAGAGGACAGTTCCCACGACATGGGAACTCACATGTGAGGATAATGACCGATCAGCGCATATCACGGGATCCTGTCTTGGACAGGATGAAGGCACAGTCTGAGGAGCAGACTGTCACGATTGATCCAACGGTCTGATCATTTCAAGAAGTTGACCTAGTTCAAATTGAAGTCACATGTGAAGAAAGTACGACTTGAGCATCAAGCAAAGGGAATTTCGGACACAAATGAAAGATGCAACTGAAACCCAAGTGCACTCGAGTATAAAGCCAAATGAATAGTACTCGGATTGTGTACTTCTCCCAGAACTCACAAATACCCACAACAGAGAAAGAGAAAGAAGAAGAGAAGTCCCCGGCGGCGAGTGTCTGATCTCGACGACGGTGAAGCCGAGTTCCCAGGAGCAAGGGAACTGCGATTCGGTGTAAGGTTTGAGTTACTTATTTAGTGATTGTTGTTCGCTTAGGAACTCAGTTGAGAAGATTCATTAGTATTGCTAGAGTTAGGTAGAACTCGTAGGAACAGAGAAGTTTGAATCTGGCTGTTTGTAACTAAGGAACAAATCAATAATATAAGTAAGTCATTCAAAATCCTCCAAGCGGAGGTAGAGGTTTACCCATACAACTAGTTGGTTGTAGTGGGGTTCCTCTATAAGGAACTGCGTTCATTCTGTCTTTCTAATACTTGCGATAATTTCTTCCGCTGCCTTGGGAACAGCTTAACAGCCAGTTCCCAAGCTCTAGCTAACCGGTTACGATCCAACAATCAGCAATTTTGATAAAGCTTGAATGTTCAAGAAATCTTATCGGCCGATGGGATTTTAGTACACCCTAAAGTGCTCTAGAACTCAAATTCGTTTTCATGCACTTTCAATTGAGTGTGATAAAGCCCCTAGCGATGGCTCGGGGAGCAGCCCCACGATGGTGGTTTGGGGTGGGGGTAGTGCCCCACCACGCGGTGATTTTGGGGGGAAATGCAAACCTTAGCGGGGGATGGGTCTTTACCTCCCAAAAACGGTATACATTATTTTCTATTTTTTGGCTTACTGTGATCCGTTTTGGCATACAAACTATATTTTTTAAAACTTAATAAATTTGTTCATATTCATCCAAATCAAAGCGTGAAAATTCAAAAAACCTTATCGGGGAATGCGATTCTGCAATACTTTGGAACTCTTTAAGAAAATATTTTCGTGCAATCAACATGAAGTTGGTTTTTTTCCTAAAATAATACTCCTATTTTATATGAAGTAGCCGATCATCAATTTAGATAAAGCCTGAGAGTTAAGGAAATCTTAGAGCTCAATGGGACTCTAGTACTCTCTATAGTGCTCTGCAGCTAAAATTCATTTCCTTGCACTTTAACTTGAGTGTGATAAATCCCCAAGTAAAGGTTTGGGGAGCACCACTCTAATGAGTAATGACGATGGATTTTGGCAATGATGATTTCTGCATGTGACACGCCACCTATTGGAAGGTTGGGGCTCCCTCCCCAAAAAAACGATGTACATCCTTTTCAATTTTTAGGCCTATCATCATCCGTTTTGGCCTCCGGCCTATAATTTGAAGAATAAATAATTCAGTTTATGGATAGTCAAATATACACAATTGGTATGCTATACGGGATTGACACTCCTATAGACGGACATTTTAAGTAAAATCTAGGATCTTTGACAACATAAATCTTAGTTATTTATTCTACACCCGTGTAATACACAAGAGTATCATCCATTTGTGAACCGATGATGTTGATAACCCTCTAAATTTCTCCTAATCAAACCATGGAAATTAAAAAAAACGGGTCATTGAAACTACTCTTCGGTACTTTGGAACTCGTTAGAAAAACATTTCCATGCGGTCAACGTGAAATTATTTTTCTTCTCAGCATAATATATATTTTACATGAAATAATCGATCATCAATTAAAATAAAGTTTGAAAGTTGAAGAAATCTTATTATTTGATAGGACTCGAGTACTCTCTAAAGTGCTTTGGAGCTCAAATTTGTTTTCTTCCACTTTCACTTGGTTGTTATAAAATCCCTGGAGGTGGTTTGGGGAGCAGCCTTCACTACGGTGGTTTGGGGCAGCTCCCTACGATGGTTATTTCGGGGAGAGATGCGAACCCTAGCGGGGGGATATATATGGATGAGGGGTATGAGAAACTGAGGGTTTTGTTGGAGGAGGCTCTAGGCAAGATTACAACTCCAGTGAAAAAGAACGATTCTTTGGAGGCCAAAGGTCCTTTTGTCCGAGAAGAAGAAGATAAATGAGAAACGATTCTTTGAAAGCAAGAACTGGAGGAAGAGAAGAAATTTTTTTTTTAGCTTTGTCAAATGATTCGTAATTTGGAGAGCTAGAAGGGGGGAACTAAGAGAAGTTTCGATGTGCAAAAGATCCTTATGTCCGAGAAGAAAAAGATATATGATTATATGAGCTTGCTGAGAAGATTGAGAGGGAAAAGAGCGGACCTAGCTTTGGGATTTTGCAGGGAGATGTAAACCTAGCTTTGGGATAGGGGTTGCACCCTGAAAAACGGCGAAATGTTGCGCACTCTGTTTTTTCGTATGCGCACTCTAGTCTATGCAGATCTTAAACACGGCCATGATTTTTTTTAAAACCGGGTTTATATTGTACGAATCCTAAACCCGCCCATAGTTTTATGAGAAATATACAGCTTTTCTTGTGTGGGTTTCAAACCCGCCCATATAAAGTGCTCATTATTTTTGTGGGACGAGAACCCGCCCATAAAGACCGATTTTTAACCGAACCGGGTATTAATTTTTGTACGGGTTCAGAATCCGTTTATGGTTTTTCCAAAATCCGGTTTTTTTATGTGTGGGTTACGAATCCGCCTATATCAAAGTGCACAATACAAAATTAAAAGTGCACAAACGAACGACCCCAAAAAACGGTATACATCGTTTTCTATTTTCAGCTTATCATGATTCGTTTTGACCTACTTCCTACATTTTTTAAAAATTAATAATTTAGTTTATTATCCTCTAAATTCCTCCAAATCAAAGCGTGAATATTGAAAAAACCTTGCCGGGGATGCGACTCTCCAGTACTTTAGAATTTTTCAGATAAACATTTTCACAGCAGTCAACATGAAATTGTTTTTCTTCCCAACATAACATTTTACATGTAGTAGCCGATCATCGATTAAGATAAGTGATTGTTTTTGTCCGATCTTGTGTTGATGTTTGTTTCTTCTTCTTTTGTTCGGAAACACAAGATTTCTATTCAACTGAAGATTTTCAAAGGGTTTTATATATACGAATTGAACAGACCGTTATTTGGACCTGATTTAACTAGCATCCGAATTATGTGTGAACCAAACAGCCCCTAGCATAGATTTGCATGCAACATTATATATCTTTGTTCTTTGCTTAATGGTTACTCAAAATTTATGCTAGTTGTTTCTATTATCACATGGTCACAGTGATATCTTGCATTAGATGCATACTTTTTTATAATAAAAAAGTAAAATGGTTAGTGTTGTTAGTGCATAAAAATTCCGCCTTTAATGTACTAATTGATCGCTCCTTCTTCACCTTTCGTTCCGCTTGCTTCTTCAACATAGGACCTGCAAAACAATGTACAAAGAGGGCGGGGATCTCCTAATCCACCTCTGATGCTTAAGTCAAAAGAAAAGTCGTCGATCGAGCGTCAAGGTAAAGACAAGAAAAACTAAAGAACTCAGCGAGTATGAGTTTCCCTGAACAAATAAGCTAAGTGAATATTAACCTATTAAGCTCTCAATATGTGTGTTATTGTGTGCTCTTCATACACGGCGAAGACATGTATTTATAATGGAAGAGAGACGGTAGGGTGCTGAAATTCTGCCCCCAGGGCCGGCCCAATGCCTTGTGTTACAAACAAGCGATATCTTGCTCCCCACTCCAAGCGAAAGTTCTATCTTTTCGTTAAGATAAAATCTTCCATTATGAAAAATAACCACCATATTTAATTTTATACAAAAATACTTAAAGATATAAATATTATAATAAATAAAATACCTTTATGGTGATAGATAGAGAAAATAGTAATGATGATTAATTTTTACCCGCTCACAAATGCCCCACCTATGTCTTTGTTACGCTTCCCACGTAACTAGGATGGAGGGTACATGGGTCTAATAAAAAGAGACCATGCAGATTAGTCGCTTGGATCCCCTAACGTGCGTGCGTATTCGTATATCCATGAGTGAATATCATGGGATTCGTGTGTGCGCGTGTGCGTGTTCGTACATCCATGAGCGAATATCATGAGATTTTTTACTCCTCTACATATGCGCATATGTAGAAGTCCGTTAATGCGATGAATTAACGTTGCGCTTAATTTTTTTTATGCAAGACTCAAACTAATGCAAAAACTGACTTTTATTAAAAATAAACGTGAATGACATGATCTTAAGAAATGAACTAATAAATGACAAATAAAAAACCTAAGGGCCTCAGCAAAACGACGTGGGAGAAAGAGTCTCGTATTTACATACATTTCCTAATCCCGGGATCCATGCGCTTGGGAAGACGAGTAACCACAATTGTGCCCGCGCGGCCCGTGGTTCTCATTTAGAGAAGACTCGGTCTTAGATACAAGTTCGCGGTCGCGGCCTAAGGGTTTGCGGTCTTGGAACTCGGAGCCTTGGTCGCAGCTTGGCGACCCGTGGTCGCGGTTTTGCCCTAATGAAGGGGTCTTGCTCTCGGCACTAGTTCCGCGGTCGCGGGTCTAAAGCCCGCGGTCGCGGTTACGGTTTTGGTCGTTATTTCATGGCTCATCTTCATCTTCGTATTCTGCCGAGATTGTTTGGACGACCTCAATTTGTCTCTTTCTCGGCTCTTCACGATCTTCTAGTTCATTTTTCTCAAGGTACTCCTGCAAGTACCCTTCTTGAACCAGACCTTCAAGGCACTCCTTATAACAATCTTGAGTCATGTGCCCCCATACTCTGTAATACATGTAATTCTTCCGGCTTAGGATGTCATCCTCGAGGCACTCATCCCGAGAGGGGTAGCGGAAATAGCTCACATGTTTGACGCGCAGTACAATTTTATAGATCGGGATGTTGAAAGTTGTGTAGACCGCTTTATCTTGTCCCTCCGACGAGTGTCTATTTTACCTAAAGCTCTCGTTTGAAGGGCGCTTTGACTGTTGAGGTGGAGAGGGCGACTTCCCTCTTGTCTTGTAGCTAACTTCTTCCAAGCGCACATATTGATGAATGCGTTCTTGTAGTTCAACAATGGTGGAAGGAGGACGTAGTGTCAACTCTTCCCTTAGCTTGCTCTCAAATGGGATTGCCTTTTTAAAGGCGGTAATTGCAGTCTTCTCATCACACCCATCAATTTCAGCATAGCACTCCATAAAGTGATTAGCGAAGCGGCGCAAGCTTTCGCTTTTCTCCTTTTTAAGACCAAAGAGTGTCTAAGGACATAGCGTCTTGGCTGTTGGCTATGTAGCACCTCACAAATTTAGTGGCCAATTGATCCCAAGATCGTATTGACCTTGGTTTCAGACTATGGAACCACTTTAGCGATCCTTTGGTGAGGCTGCTTGAAAACATCTTGCACATCGGACACCCATAACGCCATCTAATGAGAGAAAGCGACGACATGGTCTATGGGGTCCGAATGCCCATCAAAAAGAGTGAGTGATGGTGGAGAGAATTTTGCCGGGGGTTTGGCTTGCTGAATATCTCTATGGAATGGTGTCGATGTCACCATAGCCAATTTATGCTCCGCTTGCTCATGAGTCGATTACAAGGTCCCACCTTGCGATCTTAAGATATCAAGCAGTCTTTTTTTAGTACGCCTAAGAGCCTGGTTTCTTCTTTCACGCCTTTCATTAATTTTATTTCGATGCTGACTCCGCCATCTTTTCTTCTTTTTGCCCCGATCATGGTTTGACTCGGGATTCTCGGAAGGGACATAGCGACTATCACACTCGTGCGAAAAATCGCGATGATCGTCCTGATCCGCGGTCGCGGTTAGACCGGTTACGGTCGCTACCATTGTCGTCGCGGTCGCGGTTTTGTCTTCCTCTGTCACGGCTTCGTCCGCGGCGATTTCCGCAGTCTTTGGGGTCGCTTGAATCGTCCGAGGTTGGGTCGCTAGATTGAGGGGGCTCTGGGGCCCGAGACCTCTTGCGTGGGGGCGACTCATGATGCTCGTCCCTTCTTCAGCTTCTCGGAGCCCTATGATCACTGTCATAATCAATTTGCATCTCCTCTAATTCGTCATAGCTTATTGGTTGAGGACTACGACTGTTATCGGTGAATTCAATAACGCTAGCAGGCCGTCGAGTAGTTCTTTCAATTTCTTATTCGTTGAGAGGGCGCTTGCCTTGAACCTTGTCCAAGGAATGCTTCAACCTAGCTATTTCTTCCAAGGCTTGGTCCAAAAGGGATTCAGCCTGCGCACACCTAGTAGCCAAAGCATGGGTGATTTCATCTTCTTCTTCATCCCCGACAGTGGTAGATGCCCCATTCCCGCCGTTTGGAGCGAATGACAAAGGTATGCGATTGTCACCTCGAACCGGATTAGACCCGGCATGGCTGGATTGGCCTTGTTTAAAGCGAGGGCTGGCCAAATTAGGGTTTGGTTCGCGAATAGACAATGAAGGCTCGACTGTCCACTGTAGCGGTTTTGTTCTGTGCTTGCGATCGCTTGTTCGGACCTGTTGCGATCATGTGTTCTTCGGTTATTTTCAGTTTCAGCGACATGCATCCCTGAATCCCAAGCTTGATCAAATGTAGTAGATTCACCGCAAAGTAATACGATTGTCGATTCTGTCGCTTGACTCGGACCCCTAATGGTCTGTGCGATGAACACCCGTGTCTAAGAGAGGGGTTGGGTCACGGTTCAAGTCGTTTCCAGGCATAAAGGTTTGATCTTCCGAGCGAATATCAGGATTAAATTGATCAATACGCATTAAGGATTGGTTTTTCGAGTGAATTTCGGAATTCGCACCTTCGTTCGCCATTCCGCGGTCACGGGGTCAGTCCACGGTCGCGGACTATTGTTCCGCGGCCATCGTCTTCGCAGTCACGGATTTCTTCGATGGGGGTACCGCGTTCGATTTCACTTTGCGTCGGTTCCCCAGAGTTGCTAAAAACTACTTTTTGATATTAAGGATCGACTCCAACACCATAACTGCGTGGATCGAATACTCGTTCCCCACAGAGGGCGCCAAATGTTAGTGCACAAAAATTTTGCCTTTAATGCACTAATTGATCGCTCTTTTTTCACCTTCCGTTCCTCTTGCTTCATCAACCTAGGACCTGCAAAGTAATGGACAAAGCGAGTTGGTCATTGGCGGCGGTCTGAGACAATGTGATTGGTCGCGTGTGCTCGTGATCAACGGCATCGGGGTCCACGTGAGATGTCGACATTGTGGTGAGTCGAGCACAAGCCTCCTTCGATCGGGATCGTTGATGGCGGTTCGACGACGCATGGTGGCTCGAGCGATGTCTAGAGCGGCCGGATCCGAATCTTCGGTCGTCTGATTTGTATGGTGACATTTTGGTTAGGACATTTTCAGAGGAGGGCCCTCCTCTAAACATGTCCCAACTAAAATAGGAACATGCCCTATGTGTAAAAGTGAATGGTTAGAGATTTTCGCAAAAGGAGAGGTAAGTCCAAAAAGAGTTAAAATGAGGTAATTAGGTAGGATCTTATCAAGATAGGAACATTTAGAGGAATAGACTCAGAGTGGAAGACCAGTAGATTTTTTTATGTTTTGTGCATCACTCGTTGTGTAATCTTAGCTTCAATACTCTAGACGTTTTCACTTGTATGCTCCTTTTATTTTCTCGACTCTAAAAAATACCATCTCGACATATTTGAATAAGGGTAAATACATCTTGACTCCACAAAAATTCTATAATAATAAGACTTTTACATAATTAAGGGCAGAATACATATACATACACATGAACTTGTGACGAATAGTCACTTCGACACTTCACCTTTAGGTTTGTTCTATTAAACACTTGTTCTTAACAAATTACGTTCTATTGAACACCTCCATGCTGATGTGGCATAATAAGTGCATTTCACTCTCTTTTAGGCGAGTGAGGGAGTGCATATGGTAAAAAAATCCTTTCTTTTCTTTCTTATTTTTTCTTTTTTCTTCCACTGAACGTGGTTCTTCTTCTTTCTCATATTCATCTACCGAATTTCTTTTTCTTTTTTATTCCATGGAATGTGTTTTGGACAAAAAAAATTGACAATCAAACTTCTGTCCTAGATTGGGGCAACGATCGAATCGATTCAAGGGAAATCAATGAAATAAACGATTAGACTGATTGAATAATCGGTTACAAGAGTTTTCCTTGAGAATTGATGTTGGTTTTCTAACGTACATGTGAATGAATAATAAAATTTGTCTTCACCCTATTAAACTAGCCGTTTTCCCTATTCTCCCCCATGATCTCCATGCTGTTAGGGCATATCTCCAACCGTTTAGCCACCGCTCGCGTTTGTCGGAGATGATAACTGACACGAACGGTCGGCTCCTGGATGTGCGTCCCTTTCTTGTGACCGTAACTTTCTTTCTTCATGTTGGTGATTGCTAACTTCGTCCTGCTCTCCAGGACTTCTGTCTTCTCGGTGATCACGATGCATTCTTTATTTCTAGGCCGCTTTTAAATGGCCCAACTATTTTTGGGCCTAACAGAATGCACTCCTCCATCTTCTACCTCCCAACTTTCCCCAAATACCACCCTGATGCCAGAAACAAAAACCCAATCCAGATTCGTCATCCGCCATCGAACGCCTTCTTGGTAGATCCCGACCAGGAGTGGCAGAGTAGGGCGGTGACATCGAACGCCTCCGCCATCGAACGCGGCGGTAACTGTGATGATGACGGGAGCGGTGGAGTAGGGTGGCAACATCGAACGCCTCCGCCATTGAACACCTTCTTGGTAGATCCCGACCAGGTCAAACCAATTGAAGGATCGCAATTTGAAAATCCAAAATTGATGTTGTTTAACAACCAATTGAAGAAACGATTGGTGGATTTGGGAAGAGATGAGAAGAGATCTAGCTTTCGTTAAAAGGAACTTCTAGGGTTAGTTCTTTCACTGATTTTTAAAACAACCGATGAGAAAATCACCATTTTTGTATTTTTTTATTTTTATTAAAATAATGAAAGAATAATGCTAAGTTTAATGGCGTGGCATCTACATGGCACAAAAATTTTTATAAGTCAGTGCGCTTACACAACACTTGTAAATGTCTCCTGGCGAGGTGTTTAATAGGTCCATACAAGGTTATTAGGATCGGGATCCTAGGTTGGATCGTTGAGGGTCTTTTGGGTCGGATCATAGGATCGGATCGCTGAATCATAAGATCCTACATTATAACTAAAAGTATGAAAGGATAACCTAATAGATTGTATATTTTGTTATACATGAAGTAAGAAAATGATAAACTTTATTAATTTAATTACTTAAAATATTATAGGATGAACTAGTCATCTATTTTAATGGAACTGAGACGTTAAGCTTGAAATTATTAATAACAAATAGTCATAATTGTCATTTTATAGGATCGTTAGAATCGTTTATAGGATGGTTAAAATCATTTGTAAAATCGGGATCGGATCGATATTGTATTATAAATCATTTAATATCCTACTCCAAATGGTCCTACTTAGGTTCGTGGATCGTTTCGCGTGTTATGGATCGTAGGATTATTAGAATCGTAGAATCGGATCAGAATTCTGATAACCTTTGATCTAGATATATTAAGTTTAGGTGTTCAATAGAACAAACTCAAAAATGAGGTGTCAAAATGACCATTTTATATAAGTAGAAGTGTATGTATATGTATTTTGCATATAATTAAGCTATATATATAGTTGTTTTATTAATTTAAAAAAGTAATTAATGCATAGATGCTTTTTTCCATTTGAAGATTCTCTTTTTCCTTTCAATTTTCCTCCCAAAAAAGATTCTCTATTTCACATTAATATTTTGTTCGTATAAGATATTCATCTATATACTCTTACTAACTCGAATCTCCCTATCTTATTTGTCACACTTCTAACTATGCCACATAAGCATCTTAATTTTTAAATTTACTTTTTTACCCTTTCTTCTTTTTAGTATTTACAATCTTTAAAAATATATAATATAATAATAGAGTTTGGATTAGATGTTTAGACTGTTTAACATTTTCCACCGTTAGATTGAGCCCATTCTACGTCTCTTGTTTTAATGAAACGGGGCATTTTTGTCATTAGCTATTAACTTTTCTATCTCCTGCTTCTTCTCTTCTCCGTCACCCGACTCTCAGTCTCCCACTTCCACTCTCACATCTCTCTGTATAAATTTATTGCATCCACCGGTTAGCCTCACCGACGTTAAAGAAGATGGACCACCGTCTGTCATCAACGTCCTCTGGTAGTCAGGTGAAGCTTGACCTCCTCGAGCCACCCTTGCTCCCATCTACGTTCGAGAACCTCAGGCCACAGTCCGCGCCCATCTTCTTTTTTCATTGATGTCGCCACCGCCGCCAATCTCCGTTTGGAAGTTTCGGTGACCTTCTCCATTCAGTGGGAGCTCAATTGAGCCATCCCTCTTCAATTTGGGCTTTTTGTATCCATGAATTCTTGGTGAGTGTTTTGCCCAATTTCAAACTGGATTTGGAATTTTTCTATTGATCCATCAAATTGAAGGTTGTTAATGAGCAATAAATAAAATTTGATGTTGTTTCTTTTTTGGCTGAACTCTTTGTTGTTGTACTGTTGGATGATCTTAGTTAATGGAGTTTGGTTGATTTGCGTTAAAAACAAATATAATTAGATGCTCAATTCGGTTGTTTAGGATTGATAATTTAGTCCTTTTCTTTCTCTATGAGCAATTAATTTGATGCATCACATTCAAATACAATAATAAACACAAACTGTGGTCCAAAGGAAGATTTTGTTGGCACTTCTTCTTTAATTTCTATGCGTATTTTTTATTTTTTAGGCTTTAAAAGCTTTGTTGATTTGATATCTATTTTTGATCATGTTACAAATAACTTCTTTTATGCAATAGTAACTAGGAACAACAGTTCATCTATTTTGCTCATAACTGAGTGTGAGCTTCAATACATTTTTTGTTTAGTTGCTCCATGTTTACTTGAAATGGTTTAGGTTGTTTCTTTTTTTGGCCTCCGACCATCCTACTATGTAATTGTGTCTTTATTTTTGTTGGTTTCTCCTGCATTGTGTGGAGTTTCTTGATCTTGGGTCTTTGTCTTCTCAGAGTCTCTATGTCTTCTTTACTGATTTTTCCACTCTGGTAATGATCATTCTATAACTTCCTCGGCTTTTTTAAGTGTGCGTCTATTCTGCATGATTGTGGTTTATGGATAATGTTGAAAGTGGGTTGTTTTGCTTGTGAATATTTTGCTATCATTCTTTTATCATCAACAAGGGCGTACATGATGTGTTATAATTATCTACCTCTTTTGCTTGTAATTCACTCATATAAATATATTACAATTATCCTATTAGCTCAAATGGGAGAGCGTTGTGTTTGTGCACAAAGATGTAGGTTCGACTCCTACATAGGCTAACTTAAAATGCACTTTACTAATCACCGAGTCACTCAATTCGTGATGAACTTTAACTTATTAATTTGTAATGCACATTTACTGATTTGGATTGCACTTTTAGAAACATAGAATGCACTTTTACTATAGAATGCAATTTCACTACTTTGAAATCCACATTTTCTATCTTTTAGAAATGCACTTTTTCGTCTTTTACAATGCACTTTTACTACTTCAAAATGCAATTTAGAGTTCAATTTTACTACTCTAGAATGCACTTTTTTTTATCTATATAGAATGCACTTTTGCTAATTTATAATGCACTTTTACCACTTTAGAATGCACTTTCATATTTAATTTCACTACTCCGAAATGCACTTTTGCTAATTTATAATGCACTTTTACCACTTTAGAATGCACTTTCGTATTTAATTTCACTACTCCGAAATGCACTTTTACACCTAACAACTATTTATGAGTTTCTTTCACATGCTTGCACAATATGCCATTTAGGAATGCACTTTTGCTACTTTAAAATGCACTTTTACTATTTGAGAATGCACTTTAGATTTCAGTTTTACTACTTTGATATACACTTTGACTACTTTAGAATGCACTTTAAAGTTCAATTTTACTACTTTGTAATGCACTTTTCTATCTATTTGGAATGCACTTTTTCAACTCTAGAATGCACTCTGGAATCCAAGGTCACGTAACAAAATATGCTAGAATTTCTTCCACGTGATTGCACTATATACCATTTAGGAATGCACTTTTCGACTTTTACAATGCACTTTACTTTGTTTAGAATGCACTTTACAATGCACTTTTTAATAATCTCTTACTAACAATCCTTGTGCATTTCTGAAACAAATTAGCCCATGTGGGATTCGAACCCACATCCTTGTGCGTATGCAAGTTGCTCTTCCATTTGAGCTAATAGGCTTTCCTTATATTACTAACTTGTTAGCTTCTTAAAGTAATCAATTGTTTGTTGTACCTTTCGTTATGGTGATAAATTTTTTTTATCTTGAACCTCTTACAAGAGTCATACTTAAGCAAACTTTTATGTTAAACAACACATACCTTGGTTCCTAGCCAAAAACTTGAACTTCCAGCCATTCTTTTATGTGTGAAAAGTGCAACACATGTACCACTTTATATTCTATTTAGGAATGCACTTTTCACAGTTTAAAATGCACTTTTACTGCTTCATGATGCACTTTTTCATATAAATAAAAACCCAATAACCTAGTTAACATTTGTTAGCTTTATCACAAGTAGAAAACATGAGCACGTGTTTTGGACGAGCAATCGATTGATGGGAGTGAGATTTGAGTTTGATGGAAGGAACGCCAAACCAAAATACATTATGAACTACTCATCAAACTAGCAAAGCAAAAACTTTAACTACCTTTGTGATAAGTTCTTAGAATTTCAGCGAAACCAAAATCACAAATCACAAATCACAATAAAAGTCACATTTAAGCCATTCAAATAGAATATCACAAACAGACAACTTAAAAACCATTATTCAAATGTATAGTTTGCAAAGAAGAAATAGTGAGGTGTGAATCACCCAAACCAGTCATCTTCTACATATCTAAACTAATATCCTCTAATTATGCATACACACAAATTAAATTCCACACATGAACAAAACAAAATCTAGGGTTTCAATGTCGTCGTTTTACCTCGTTCTTATATTTTTTGCGGCATTGTGCTCGGAATTAGAGATCTACGACGCTCGTAAAGGCTTCAATGCAAACTTTTTGAGATTGTTCGAGTTCGAAGAAGATAATTTTCGATTTGAGAGGGTGAAGAAGAGACGACGGAAAAGATGACAATCGAGAGGTAGGAGATGGATCGTGTTTTTCTAAGAGGAGGGGGAAATTTTTTGGGTTATAAGAGGGATATGTTTTTTGCGTTATTTACAAGTTTGCCACCGTCCCTTTATTTCTTCCTTTTTTTCATTAAAGCCCAATTCTTAATCTAGACCCTTCATTTGCTCCATCCAACGACTCACCTTGCTCCTTATTTTTTTTTTTGGAAAGTTTACGAATTATGTATTAAGATAGCAGGAATATACAAAAACGCCTCATAGAGTTCAAAAATATGAGACTGAACCAAGCTACAAAAGTTATAGGCCTATAAGCCTATTGTAATTCTCCAAGAATCAAGATCACAACTGTTCCTAGTCCAATTCGCATGAGCATTAAGCTTCATATTGTGGGCAATCATCATGACACAATCCTCAACAGAAGTGGTGATTTGCTGGTAAAGAAGCAAATTTCTGGCTCGCCAAGTATAATAGACAAAGGTGGTAACGCAGCTGCACCTGAATTTGAATATAAAAGAGTTCTTGTTTCTGCCCGTATGCATCCAATTTAGCCAGTCATGGAGGGTCTGAAACCTAGAGGATATGCCAAGCCAATTTAAAACACGGTCCAAAACAGATTTGGTGTAGGAACAGTTGATCCAGAGATGGCTTTCCGTTTCAGCATCAGCATTGCAAAGCTTGCAGATGGGGTTGCTAGTGATCCCCCAGCTAGCAAGTTTTGAGAGGGTTGGGAGTCGGTTCAGAGCCGCCAGCCAAGTGATGAAGCTACATCTCGGCATGTGGAGGCCCCCCCAGATTGCTTGGTTCCACGGGCAATCGGCGGCTCGAGCTTGGATCAGATTGTAAATGTTTTTGGTAGAGTAGTTCCCATGGGGGGAGAGCATTTCTTTTCTCAAATCTTCGGGGTTCCCTTTGCTGAGCAGCTCATTTTTTATTTTCAGAAGGGCTTTCCACGCCCAACTGTCACTATCTTTGGCTTCAGCATTCCAGATAGAGTGATTGCGTAGTCTAAAAAGCCGAATCCAAGAGAGCCAGAGGCTAGACTTTCCGGTGTCGATTTCGAATATCGAGCGAGAAATGCACGCTCTATTCTAGGAGAGGAGCTCCTTGATGCCAAGACCTCCTTCTTTGGGTTTGGTTACCCGGTCCCAAGCTACAAGATTCCTCTTCCCATTCTCACGGCCGGACCAGAGGTAGTTCCGCATTATTGTTTCAATTTTCCCAATGACCGCAGCCGGGAGCATAAAGATGGTGCACCAGTAGGACTGCATATTGAAAAGAATGGAAGATATAAATTGCAATCGTCCAGCGTAGGAAAGAGTCCTAGCAAGCCATGATTGGATCTTAGCAGTGAGACGGGTGATAAGGGGGTTGTATTCGGCAACCGAGAGTCTTTTGGACCCCATGGGTAGCCCAAGATAAATGAAAGGAAGAGACCCAATAGGGAATTCAAGGATACTAGATATGGCTTGTTGCTCAGATATGTTAACCCCTCCAAAATAGACTTTTGATTTGTTGTTATTGATGTGCAGCCCCGATATCTCACCAAACTGGGTCATAGCATTTTTCAGAATCTGAACCGAAGTAAGATCACCTCTGCAAAAGAGAATTACATCGTCGGCGAAGCAAAGATTAGTGATTTTTAGGCTCTCGCACTTGGGATGGTAGTTGAAGTCCGGGTCACGCACTTTGTGACGGATGAGCCTGGTAAAGTATTCCATGGCAATTGCAAATAAATAGGGGGAAAGAGGACGGAGGCCTCTCCGACCCTTGAAGAACCCCTCAAGACCCCCGTTGACATTGACTGAATAGGAGGCCGTGGTAATGCAAATTCGAACCCAGTTGATCATTTTGTTGGGAATTCCGAAGGCTTTTAAGGCATTGAGAATGAATGAGTGGCTAACCGAGTTGAAGGCTCTACGGATATCCACCTGAATTGCACACCTGGGGGTGGAATTTGTACGGTCATACCCCTGAAGAAGCTCCTGACAAATCAGTGAATTGTGTCTAATGGATCTGCCTGGAATAAAAGCTCCCTGGTTAGGGGAGATAATCATGGGAAGAGCCTCTTTAAGATGACCCGCTAACACTTTGGCTATGGTCTTGTAAAAAGTGGTGCAACAAGAGATGGGCCGAAAGTTGTTAATTGAGGTGGGGTCGTTATTTTTGGGGATGAGAGTAATGGCTGTGTGATTGAATTGCTTGAGGAGTTTACCCTCCTTAAAGAAGTCGAGGACAGCAGCCGTAAAGGTTTGCCCAATGATGGGCCAGGAGCGCTTGTAGAAGAAAGGCCCGTACCCGTCGGGACCGGGGGCTTTGTTTTTCCCCATTTAAAAAGAGCAAGTTTGATTTCTTCACCAGTAATATCTCGTACAAGGGGATCAGCTGAGGGCTGGTCAAGGGTGGGGCCCTCTTTAATGTAGCGAGACAAGAGTGGAGTCACACTACCGGCCTGCCCGAGCAAGAGTTCAAAGTGCTCGGTGATGGATTTAGCTATGTCCGAGCGATCTCTGAGAAGTGTGCCGTCGCTGGAGGTAAGGGTGAAAATTTTAGAGGAGTTGCGACGCCCTTTGACATGATTGAAGAAGTAGGAGGAACACTGATCAGAGAATTTGAAGTGCTTTAGTTTGGCAAGTTGGGTTGTGGTGGTTTTCAGCTTGTGGAGTTCAGAGTTGAGGGCGTTTAGGGCCAAGTTTTCCTCCGCTATGAGGGTTTGATTATGCGGTTGGGCACTGATATTGATTTGGATAGACCGGAGGTTATCGCGGAGGGAATGGATGTTCTTTTGGAGGGACTCAATGGACAAGCTTTCAAATTTGCAGAGCTTATTCTTGAGCATACACTGCTTTGTGAAGAGCTGATACATGGGATGACCCAGGCAATCCACATTCCAGGTTTCAACGACAGTGGGAAGAAAGTTTTCATGCTCAGCCCATGAGTTGTAAAAGCGGAACGGGGGTTTAGTTGAGTTTTGTGGGGGGAGCAGCTGGAGAATAATAGGAGAGTGATCAGAGGGCCCTGCCACGTCAAAATGGACAGTTGAAAGGGGAAAGGAGTGATTCCAGGAGGAGTTAATGAGAGCTCTGTCAAGTTTACACCAAATTTTCTTTGGAGGAGGTTGCTTGTTGTTCCACGTGAACTTACAACCCGTGAAATGATGATCCGAGAGATTTGAGGAGGTTAGGAAATCGAGGAGTTCGGTGGGAACCGTGGTGGGATGGCAATTATCTTTGAGGAGCTTTTCGGTGGGGTCTAGCACGACATTGAAATCTCCAATAACAACCCAAGGGCCGGTGACGGAGGCAGCCAACAAGAGAAGGTCCCTCCAGAGGGGGGTGCGAAGATTAGGGAGGTTGTGGGCATAGAGAAAGGTGGCCGAAAAGGAAGGGGAGCCACACGAGGTGGTAACGGTAGAATGGATGAACTGATTGGTTATAATGGAGGGGATGATTTTGAATTTGGTGGGGTTCCAGCAGACTAAGATTCTGCAATTGTGGGAGAGATGACTATTAGAGATGGAATCCCAGCCCTGAAAGAGGCGCTGGGAGAGGGTCTTTTCATTACCATTTCGAATGTGTGTTTCGAGAACGCATACAATATCCGAGGAGTAGAGGGAGACAAGATGCTTAAGATGGTCGTGTTTGGAGGGGTCATTAAAACCCCGAAGGTTCCAGCAAAGCAGGGATTGCTTAATCATGAGGAGTGGGGTTAGTTGGAGAAGGGCACTAGCCGTCACTTTTTTGGAGGAGAGGAACCACATTCTCAGAGTTAGGAACAGGAGTATTGGGTAGATGAGAGGGGTTGTGTGTATGGGTGTTAGACGGTTGCTCCTTATTTTTAGGATAAGCCTCCTCCTCACTAGAACCCTACTCTATAATAATATTACTATTGCTATTGATATACAATGATCTACTACTTTCTTTTATGGACAATTTAAATATTATATAATTGCACATCATCATCTTTAATATGTATCATTATTTTTTTCAATGGTAAGTATGAAACTATCAATACATATTATCTCTAATATATAATAATCTACTGCTTTTTTTATGGAAAAAATTTAAATATTATATAATTGTACATCATCATCTTTTCAATAGTTAAATAATAATATATATAATATAATATTATTGCTAATGTTATTAATATAAAATTGTATCCTTAAATTATAGTATGATTTTTATCCTTTTTCCAATATTATATGTACATTCTTTTTTATAATGTATCTTAATTTTTGTCAATGATAAATAGTAAATTTAATATTATACCACGTAGATATATTTAAATGTTTATTACCTCATTCATTACTATTACTTACCATATTTAAATAATAAGTACGAAATATTTACCATATTCAACTAATGAGTATGAGAATATTATTCAGTTTTTTAGTATTTATTTACATATATATTATATAATATTATCTCATTCAAAAATTAAATCACATATCCTATTATAAATAAAGAAATATTTTTTTACATTCCCTACATATTATTATAATTCTCGCTTGAAAGTTTTATTGAGAAAATTTTTTCGCTTATTTTTGCCAAAAACACGACGCTTGACATTTTACATTATGTTCACATATTTTATACACATGTTTACATTATTACAAGGGTTGTTCATATATATACGCATTTTAACTTCAGAAAATTTAGTATACGTTCACATATAATATAGGTATGTTCACATATTAGAATTGCATGTTCACGTTTTATGGCTTTATGTTCATACTCGATTTATATCATTCTACATACGTAAAAAGACTTAAAAAAAACTAAAGTAAGAAAATAAAAAAATATTTTAATTTTTTTAATTTTTTAAAAATTTTAAATTTTGTTAATTTTTAATCGGATGACCTATATTCATTTCTAGTGTTTCAATCAGATGGTCCAGATTCGCTCTTAGTTTTCATGATAAGCCTCATTTTCATTTAATTCAATCTCTATATCAATATCATCAATATCAATATATCAATGAGATTGAATCAAATGAAAATGGAGTTTATCATGAAAACTAAGAAAGAATCTAGACCATCCGATTGAAACACTGTAAATGAGTCTAGGTCATCCGATTAAAAAAATAAAATAAAATAAATAAAATAAAATAATTTTTTTAATTTTTAAGTCTTCTTAAGTATGTAGAATGATATCGATCGAGTATGAACATATGACCATAAAACGTGAACAAACAATACGAATATGTCAACGTACCTATATTATATGTGAACGTATACTAAAATTTCTGAAGTTAAAATGTGGTTATATGTGAACAGCCCCTGTAATAATATGAACATGTGTATAAAATATGTGAACAAAATGTAAAATGTCAAGTGTCGTGTTTTTGGCAAAAATAAGCGAAAAAAATTAAAAAAAATAATTCATTTTTATTTTTAATTTTTTTATCAAATTTTTTTAAGTCGTTTAACTAGACCTGTCAAAACTTGACCCGACCCGAAAAACCGACCCGACCCGACCGAAGTTTTTTGGGTTTAAACTCGACCCGAAAATCGGTGGGTCAAGAGTAACCCGAACCCGGTCGACCCGAAAAACACTGGGTTGGGTCACCAACTCGTTGGGTTGACCCGACCAACCCAATAAAGTATTATTTCAATTAAAAATTCAATAATTTATAATAAATTTATATAAAATTATTATTTTATTATTATTAAATAATATTTTATATAATATAATATAAATTATTTTAATAAATATAAAGATAAAGGTTAAGAAAATTGACAATCATGACCCGTTGGATCAACCCGAACCCGTAACAACTCGGTCCATATAAACCCGGAAACTTTACTACTCGACGACCCGTGACCCGTTTTGACCCGAACCCGAACCTGACCCGCCCGACCCATTTGACAGGTCTACGTTTAACGCATGTATTATGATTTATTCCAACATGAACATATGAACTCGCATGATTACTTGATGTAACCCGACTCAAATTTATTATTATTTTAAAATTAATTTTGTTTATGACTCAAATTTAAGTATTATTTAATTTAAATAATATTGATTAATCATTATGGTGCTAACCCGTTCATTTATATGAACTCGCATGATTACTTGATGTAACCCGACTCAATTTCATCTTCGATTGAACTACACCCATATTCGACCTAAACCGAAAATGGCCAAAGCAGAACCCGACCTAACCAACATATTTGACAGGTCTAAACATATATATATATATATATAATTAAATCAAATTATATATTCATCCTTAATACTTTCCTAAACACACAAGTTTATTGTTATAAGTAAAATATTTAAACCTTATCCCTTACCCTAAATTATTAATCCCAAACCCTAAACCCTGAGTTGAATTCCTAAAACTTAAAACTATTATTTATTGGGGGTTTTGTTCATTTTTTAAAAAATTTGTCAATCATGGTTGATCTAACAATTTAAGTCCTAAACCTTAAACCCTATACACTAAACCCTACACCTTCAACCCTAAACCCTAAGTTGAATTCCAATACCATACACCTTCAACCCTAAACCCTAAGTTGAATTCCAATACCCTACAACTTCAACCCTAAAACCTAAGTCAAGTTCGTAAATACTAAACCCTACACCCTAAGCACTAAACCCGAAGTTAAATGCCTAAACCCTACAACTTAAACTATAAACCCTAAGATGCATTCCTAAACCCCAAACCCTAAACCTCAAATCATAAACTATAAATCTCGAACACTAAATATTAAATATCTATTACACTAATAACTAAAGTCGAAGCAATTTCTGCCACCACATTGCGCCACATCACCCTTTTATTAAAATAATAATTTTATAGTTAATTAAAATACAAAATTATTAAAAAAAAATTATGCAAAAAAGTTACCCCCAAGTAGACATAAATAGATAAAGAAAGGGACATTATATTTATTATATCGACATTTTCAAGCCACCAGAATGATTCTGGCCCCCACTTCATATTTACAAAACTAATTTTTATTTCTAATATTTTAATTTTTTTCTATTAAATTCTTCTTTAACTATTTAAATCTATCTTTGATATCAAACAAATATCTATTTAGTATAACAATATTTTTTGAAAACTTCCTTATACAAATATTTAAAATTAAAGATAACAAATTTTAAATATTTTAAAATAAGTATAAATATCTTTTGTCTTTTATCATGATATCTTTTCAGGAATTTATTCATATATAAATATATTTTTTCTTTTATAATAAAAAATAATGATAAATACTTATAATGTTTAAGAATAATAAAAATAGGTAATATAATAGTTAATAAATATATTGAATTATCTGATGATCTCTAATTAAGGTACATATTAGGAGGTAATAAAAAAATATTTAATCTTATATAATCTTTATTTTATGGAGTCACAAAATGAATTTTGCCCCACCTTAAATCAAGATTAATTGTTTTTGTATTATTTTTTATAAATAATTTTTTTATCTTTCATAATTTATCATATCTTATTAATTTATTAATTTATTTAAATTTTATCTCTTCCATATTCTAATATATAATGTTTTATTCATAAGTTATCTTTTTTAAAAAATTAAATATATATGAAATATCATAAATGAAAAGGAGAAAGGTATATTATTTTACCTTAATAAATTTTTTTATTCTCAACATTAAGCTTAATAACTTTTATTTTATTTGATTCCAAAAAAATTGTAAATTGTATAGACAATAAATTACTTACATTATATTTTACATTATATTTTTATTTAATATCTATAAAATGTCGAATCATAGTCGTGCATGGCACGACGGGTACAACTAGTTTAGACCCTAAACCCTAAATTATAAATCTTAAATACTTAACCTTGAACTCAAAACTAGACGTTTAAACCTTAATAATGCATATATTCTAATAACTTACTATTGTAGTATATTGTATATGCTAATGATATATAATTTCATATACACTATTAATATAGCATATAGTATATTATGTAACTTATATATTGTAGCTCACTAGTATACAATAATATATTCAATGTAATATCACTTAACTTATACACTTTAATATTTATTTTTTGATTATGGTATAAGATAAATGTAATAGATTTTAAAATAACAATATTGTACTATAAGATAAATGCAATAAAGTTCAAAATAAAAATAGTATTTAAACTTAAAACCGAAAATTTATAAACCTTAAGTACTATTTATTTCATTTATTTTTAATTTCTAAGGTCTAAAAGCTAAAATAAAAATAGTATTTACTAGTTGTATTATATATGGAAATTAGAATGCGTTGCCATATTTAGAGGGGAGGGGTTAAATACTTGAATGTGATTTGGTAATTATGGAGATAGATATTAAGGAAAGTTTGACCATTAATTAATTGAAGAGAAGATGATTTTAAAATAAAAAGTAAAAATGACACTTTAGATCATCATCTCACATGAGAAGATGCCACCTAATTGCCACCTCATTGCCATGTATAGAGGGTAGTCTAGTCTATGGGTAAGACTATAATTTTCCATCTTTAATTTGCCCATTACTCTGACTCCACACCATAACCGATAAGCGAGAAAATCGGAAGGGAATGTTGAGCCGTGAAAATTGCAGGGGCGAAATCCTGAGAGGTAGGCTAAACAACTCGAACGACTCTCTAAAACGAGCTATAAGAGGAGAAATACGATTACACCTCAAAAACACTCATCATTCTTGATCTGAGCATCATCATATTGCAAAACAACCTTTCTCAATCGAAGATCTACCAAGCTCTTAATCTTGTTTTCTTATAGTTCCGTTTGTATCTCATCCACCACAAGTCATACTTAAACACTCAAGTGTACTTCTTTCTATGTTTGAATCCATTCATCTAAATACATTTTTACTTCTACGTTTATTTCATTATTATCTTGATTTTTGTTTATTTTATCTTGACTGTTTGAACTTGTCTATGTGTTTGATATGTATATCAACTAAGGTTCCATCATTTTTGCGGATAACTTGTTTACGTGGTAAATCTGCCCAAAACAATTGGCGCCCATCGTGGGACCCTTTGCCAAAGAAAGCAGTTAAACACCACGAGCCTTGCTTCGGAAACATGGCCGACGATTCCAACAACCATTCTGAAGGACCAGAGAACCAAAATCTACCTTCAATAAATGATCACACTTCCACCGAAAGAACCCAGAACCCGAGTAACCCAACCACTACGCAAGAATAGGTAGTGGTCGTTGAATCGACTGTCATTGCTGAATTAAGGGCCTCTATGCTCGCCCTTCTAAAAGATCTGGAAAATAAAAAAGAGGCTCATAACTAGTTTGTTGATGTTTATGAAAAGCAAATTGAGTCATTAACTCACGAAAGGGATTTGCTCCAATCGCATGTACAATCATGCCCAAGTCGACCACATATTTCGGGAACAATGGAAGGCGTTGCTCAACAATTGAACCTCGACGATCCAAATTTGGTCACACCTAACGAGATGAGGCATGTAACAAGGTAATGGTAATTCACTCCGCGTTATCAGGGAAAACATGGAGGTAACAATGTTATGTGAACGTCTTAAAGTCCTAGAGGACCGAATAATACAAGTCCTAATGGCTCCCCAACCGATAGCAATCGAAAGGAGGGATGGCTACGTACACGGACTCCCCTTTCGTACCCGCTATTGCAAGGGTTGAAATTTCGCAAAAGTACCATGTACCTGATGTACCAAAGTACGAAGGGACGACTGATCTAAACCAACATATAGCTGCGTTTAAACATGCCATGTACATCAGCACAGTCCCTTTTGATATGAAGAAGATCATGTTGTGTCGTTTGTTTGGAAACACTTTATCTGGTCATGCTTTGAATTGGCATTCCCACTTACCACTTGGTAGTATCTCTTCCTTTTCTAAATTGATTGACAAGTTTAGACTCAGATTTGCAAGCAATAGGCATACTAAGAAATGCTCCAGTGACTTGTACCGCCTAGTACAAAGGTGAGGTGAATCATTAAAGAAATTATTAAATAGGTATACATAGGAACTAGTCACCATCGAGGGATGCGATGCAACTACCGTAGTAGAAGCATTCCAAAGAGGGATTTCCTTAGGTAACCCCGAGTTGTATCGTGAATTGACAAAATACCCTTGCTCAAATTTCAATGAGGTACATGTTAAAGCATTGGTCCACGTTCGGCTAGAAGAGGACGACCTCTACATTGTTAAGGCACCCAATTCATCTCGACCAAATCGATGATATGGAAAGTGATGCATTTCGTCTCGCTACAAAGGACATACATCTCATTTTATGTATCCCGCCTTGGTCTAGGGTTTGAATCGAGTGGAAGCAACAAGAGAATGGTGGCTCGAGGCTCGAGCTGATATATAGTGCACTATTGGTGTACATGTCGCATGCAACAATGAGTTCGTGAGATCGATAGTACGACGTTGATCCAACAAGGCTCGGATTAGAAGCATCTCGAATGTGGAATTGGTATCGAAAGAATCGAAACCTAGAATTTTGAGGGTGATTGGAAGATAGAGTTTAGAAGGATTTGATGCCTGAAGGCTTGAGGAAGAGAAATTCGATTCACAAAGGCAATTCTTAATTCATTCAAGCGTGAAAAATCAAGAGAGTTCTAAACATATTAATAGACTTATAATTCTAACCCTAGAAAGCTAAACGAGAATGGGCTCGAACATGCAAGTCCAACCCATCTCGTTATTATAATAAAAATAACGGAATAATAAATTATACTAAATATAGTAAGTATCTATTAAAAATCAGACGGAAAAGATAAGTCGGAAACCCGAAGACCAGAGAACCAAGCCAAGGACTCGAATCCTTCGGTGTCATTGCCCAGTGAGGCACGACCTAGCACCGAGGGTGCGCGGTCGCGTCTCCCGACCCCTAGTCCGCGCTGGAGAGCGGTGTTGCACGATAGCTTGGCTCGATCCTTGACTCCTCCCATTGGCTTGGAATGTTGTCTTGGACCCTATATGTCAACAACATGGTGGTAGGCGGGTCTTGGACCGAGATCCCGGATTGAATGGCTAGACTTATGCAAGAATTCGTTGATGCGGTCCTAGATGGAAACGCATCATCCTCCCTACTGAGAGGGAAGCGTCCCCGCTTCCTCAAAATCAAGCTCGGGCGCAAACTCAAGGGAAGAGAAGTCCGACACGAAGACCTTTGCTTGTACATCGCCATAGGAATCCAGGAGGTGTAGCTTGGAGGCATTGACACCCGCTGGCAATGGCACCGGGAACAACGACGACCGTGTCAACAAGATCCGACGCTCGACCGAACCTTGAAGAGGTGCGTCTTGGGAGTGGCTTGGGGCGTAGTGGCGCATCGGGCGGCCTCGAATCATGGTGGGGCATGCCATTGCCATACTCATCAAAGAGATTTGGCCCCCTTTGGCTTTTGTAGCTTGTTCATCGGCTTCAATTGCTTTCTACCAATCCCTTTGTACCTAGTCTTGCAAAATCTCACTTGGCGACGTCATAGGAAAACAGGTACATCGTCAACAGTGAAGGAACATTGTGAGGAACAATGGAGGGAACGGTGACGATCTGGAAAGAGTATCCCGAAGAATATGTGGATTTCTATCAAGGAACATTGTGAGGAACAATAGAGGGAACGTGATGATCAAGTGACGAAGATCTTATCTAGGAAATCAGAAATCAATCTGTTATGGAAAGAATCGAATTGGTTTGGAACTAGAATAATCGTTGAAATACTTACCCCTATTTTAGTGGGATTTGCTGAGTGGAATATCAGCACAATTAGTCAAGAATTGTGATTGAGATTAGACTTGGTAATACCCTATAAAAGGCTAGGTGTAGCTAGGGTTTAAGTGTGGTTGACGACGAACGTGAAGATAAAGTTTTCCAAGTGTTTGAGTTCGTGTGGCTTTTTCTGGTGAAGAATCCATATTTGTGTGAGTACTGAGGTCGGTAGTTTACTTTTGTTTGGGTTTACGATAATTAGAGTAGAAGAAGTCTAGTTGGTTGAACTTTGATGGTTGCCTCGGTTACAAGGGACATTGACTTGCCTTGTAACCGTTGAAACTTAATATAAAGTATTCTATAATTGAAATCCTCTGAGAAGGAATCTCAAGGGTAGATGTTTTTTTCTTTCTATGACTTGTTGTTTGGGCAGAAAGTTTTCCTCTCTAAATATCGTGTTCATGTTTTAGTTTATTTCCGCTGTCTAGGGAACATTGCTAGTTCCTTGCTTTGTTACTAACACATCACGATCCAACTAACTCTCGTGAGTGTGCTCTTGGAAAAAAAAAAAAAAATTGATTGTGCATTAGGCAACGCATTAATTGCATCAACTGATCGATTAAGAGTGTGAAAATCATCTTCAACAGATAGATAGATATATGTCATCACAAATAAGGCAAACTTGTATACAATCATAACAATTCCATGCATCAAAGTAGTACGTAGTACAATAGAGTACTTAATTGACCGTTTCAATTAAACCGCCCCTACGCCACCATTAGTAAGTGGCGGGTGAAGAGAGTACTTAATTAGAGCCTTATTTGTCACATGGACACACAACCCTTAATCAGCTAGTCATACATATATAGTAGCTAGGGCATGACCGTACACTTATTCATATGATGATCGATTATGAGTTGATGGTTTAGCAACCGCACTTGGCAGCTGCTGGGCGGATGATGATACCGCGAACGACGAGTCCTTTCTTGACCTGAGGATTGCACTCTTGCATCTTGAACTCGAGCTTGCTCTCGCACGCGCACTCTGAAGGAGACCGGAACTTCCCAATTGAAACCTCGGTATACCCCTTTCCTTTGAGTTCGTCCAAATTCTTGCTGGTCTCAGTCTTGATTCCTTCGCAATTGGTAAGGCTAAAATTCACCGGGTAGCAATTGAATCCCTCCGCGCAAGGTTTCATTAGGATGTCGAAAAGAACTTCATACTCAGTGTTGGGTGTTAGCATCTTTGCAACGTAGTCTCCCAGCTTCACTTCTAGTCGGCAAACTTCGAGAAGCTCAGCCACCTCAGCCCATTCACCAGAGCTACACATAAACCAACATGTCATATTGTCAAAGAATGTTATCCCACGTCGAGAATTCTGATATAACTTGCCCAATATATATACGCTTGTGCTACTTCTTTTATTGCCTATTGGTTTTAGGATAGAACATGTGGGCTTGTGTGTTGGGCCTTACACGCACATGCGCATGAATGGACGTGTGTAACCCACGACATATGAATGTTTTGATGTGTGTCAAATATTGGTGAGCTAATACGTACAGATGGAGGCCGGAGTGGCCGTCCAACGCGCATGCATGCTCGACATGCCCAACACATAAATTGGTGGGTATATGTACTAGACAATTCATTACTTAATTTCGATCTCGATGTGGGATAGCTATCTTCACAGTGTCTACATTGGTCTCCTAAATTTTAAATCACATATATATATATATATATATATATATATATATATATATATATATATAGATACCTCATTCTCTCAGGGATGAAGATCCAGTTGTTGCAGTTGGAGCTCTGGAAAATGTCAAGAACTCTGGCAAAGAACTCCATACACAGGCGGTGCTTCTTATCCATCGAAAATTTCTACATACATAGTATAAAATTGATGCTCGATCACATATATATGTAAGTATTAATTATGTTGACATATAAAAGTGTTACAAATGATAAATATATACCTTGTTACCATCAATCATTAAACCTTTGTTGAGCTTGCAAGTGAGCTCGTGGTCGGAAAGATGATCGACGCGGTGGTGATGGTGTCTCATCACCTCCCTGCATTTCTTGTGAGCTGAAGGCCTTCCACAATGAGCCTGCATCTTGATCCAACTAGCTAGTGATTGATGAATGCTACCTCCAGATTTCTAAACGTACGAAATTGTGTTGCTTGCAATTGCTTGTATAAAACAACGCTATGAATGAGGCTTTATATAGGAGTTGTATGTGAGAGTAGTGAGTTTGTATGATATGTACATTATATTATAATTTGTGGAATCTGTTTTATGTAATATGGAGTGATGGATATAGCATCGGCTTTTATTCGATCTCCACTTCTGAAGATGGATTCTCCCTTATTTGGATTCCTTGCTATTGAATTCAATTATTGAAGGATCGAAGAGCAAAAACGGCAAGTTGTCAGTGTCATGGCTCAATATTGTGAAAGTTTTATTCTATGAAAAGATTCAAAGTCGTCATGGGTGATGGGTCCAACAAATTCATATCGCATAAGTCCATAACAATTCCTTTACCCGTCTTATAATTAATTTTGAATAAATTTGATTCTTTTTTATTCTATTCATATATTGTTAAAAGCAGTTTTGAATATAATTTTTCCCTCGGTAAATCACAGCAACACCTAATCTCTCAGTTGTGATAATGCCATTACACATACATTAAATAATCCTACAAGCTATAAGGATCATTACAATATTATAAGATACAACAAGTCTTAGTTTCCGTACATTGCACAGAGTTTTATAAAACTGTTGTATTAGATACGGATTGTTCATTGTTGGGTATTAGTTGTTATTTTTTTATTAATACTTGTAACCTGTGATGATGTAGTTGTTCATTTGTGAATGAGTAGTTATTCAGTTGTAGAGAGGCGTAATTATTTAGGTAAATTATTGCTCATTCATAATATAATAATACTTGTTCATGATACATTACTTGTTCATTTACAATGTCTTAATTATCGCGTTTATGACTGACCTTGAAAAATATTTAGGGTGTCCGATCATTAGTGGGACGGTCAACAAGGACACATTTATGGAAACAGTTGGGAAAACACAACAACAACTTACTAAATGGAAAGAAAATAACTTGTCGCAAGAAGGAAGAGCAACATTGATTTGAGCAAATTTAGCAACTAAACCTAACTATGTTATGCAAAGCTTTATGCTTCCGAGAAAGATACAAGATGACATGGAAAGAATTAATAGAAGCTTCTTTTGGAATAAGGATCATAACTATAAACCTTTAATTGCGTGAGACAAAATATGCAAACCAAAAGCGCATGGTGGACTCGGGATCAGAAAAACTGAACACATGAATAAAACATCACAAATGAAACTCTTATGGAAACTTCTAGCTGAACCAGATAATATATGGGTACGTGTTGTCAGAGAAAAATACTTCCGAAATGAGAACTTTTTCTCATACAAACTAAAGTCAAATTCCTCATGACAATGGAAAAAAATAAAGAAACTTGAGAAAGGAGTTTCAAAAAGGACTAATTTGGCAAGTTGGCAATGGTGAAACAATCAACTTTTGGGAGGATAACTAGGTCATGCAGCACCCATTATTGGAATATGCCACACACCTAATAAACCCGCAGGAAATTGTTAAAGTCTCAAACTTCATTACAAATGATTGGAAATGGAATATTCAATAACTGATGAAAATTATTCCCCCTAATTTGGTAGATGCGATCAGGTTAATCACCATACCGGATAATAACATCCAAGATAGACTGTATTGGGCTCCCAGTAAGAACGGATGGTTCTCAACCTCGTCGGCTATAGAACTGATAACGAAAGTGCATCTTCAAAACCCAAGTACTACAAATTGGATTTGTAAACTGAATACACTACCGAAAGTGAAAAATTTCCCGCGGAAAGTGGGTGCTAATGGATTACCGACCAAAGAGCGATTAAAAGAAAGACACGTACCAATACCTGGAGGATGTATTAAGTGTAACTGTACTTATGAAGACTTTCAACATTTATTTATAAAATGTCCACATACTTTAGCCATAACCAAACAAATTAACCCGAACATTGAACAAGTTCTAAGGAATTATGACACAAACATGAAAACATCTGAGACCATTATTACGGAATTGTATCATCAAATCGGTGGAAAAGATTTTACAGCATTAGCAGTTACATGTTGGTGCATTTGGCATCAACAAAATAAATTGGTTTTTCAAGAAGAGCCTAAAGATTTTATTCCCGATTTAACCCGACACATTAAAAGTCAAATGGAACAATGGGATCGATCATCTAAATGGAGTGAGGATAAAGAAAAAGAAAACGGAAACAAGTCATACACAAGAAAAAGACAAACTAAAACACATAGATGGAAAAAACCACAAATAGGATATATTAAATGCAACTTTGATGGCTCTAGATTACCAAATGGACAATCATCTAGAGGATGTGTTTTACGTGACCACAGGGGGGAAGGTAATTGAAATAACAACACAAGTATACGATAGGACATCTGCCATCAAGGTCGAAGCGTTGGCACTAAGAGATGGAATTAGATTGGCAAGACAGAGGAAATATAAATACGTGGAATTTGAGGGGGATAATATTCAAGTCATCAAAGCTGCCTAAGGAATCCGAAATTGCCCTTGGGAAATTGAAATGGTTTCTACGGACATCCAACTGCTCCTTCGTGAGTTCCAGGAAGTTCGGATTTCTCACGTCAATAGGGCTTTTAATGTTGTGGCCGACAAAATTCCGAAGCTGGGCCACAACTTACCTGCTGACGCCATTCCGAATAAGCCAGAACTTCAAGTTCTCATTCGTCTGGATGCTCTAGGACGCCCGCCCTGATGGGTGGTCTCCTAATTCTTACCTAATCAAAAAAAATGTCTTAATTGTTCAATATGTATTAAAGGAGAGAGAAAGCTTAGCATCAACATTTATATAGACACGAGAGATATTAGAGAAGAGATAAAATTAGATATGGAAAAATTTATTTCTTTTTCTTTTAATTCTAACAAACCTTATCCATTAATTTTTTTTAAAATACCAAGGCTGAAGGACCTCTTCACTATTTATAGACATGGGTCTGTTCCAGAACCGGCGGTTCCGGTTCCGAAACCGGAAATATTAAAAATAAAATTAAAAAAGGCTGAGGATATATACACACAAATTTTTTTCCCCGCGCACAAGATTTGGCTTGCTTCATGAAGCGAGTCGCTTCATAATGCGAGTCATCTACGGATACCCGACGGATTTTTAGCCAAAGCAGCAAAATGACACGCTTCATAAAGCGTAATGCAATATGGTACGATTTTCTTACCCTATCTAATATTTTTTTACATATATAGGTTCCTCTCGTCGATAGATTCGATTTGATAGGTAATAAGCTCAAATCAGACACCCGAACAAAAAGTTATAAACGTTTAAAGATTGGACATATGCAAACTATCCCGAACTTCCTTGTTAATTTACAATCGTTCTCCACGATACAAATCAATCATGTTTTAATAGATTGAAGTGAACCAACAAGTGATTGATACGCTTAGGGACTCACTCTGAAATACATTTTATACTAGTGTAAGAGCTCGTACCTTGTACGGGTTTTAAAAAATATAAATAAAATAAATAAATGTTTAAAAAGTAGAAATTTTTGTACTATTGATTTTTTTCTTATAAAAATATAGAGTCAAAACTAATATAATTTAAATGGATTTTTTTGTATTATGAATTGTCTATCTCTTATGAGAAAATATAAAAGTTAATTATTTTTATCAAATTTAATCATTTAATTGTCAATCTCTTAAAAACATAATGTAAATTTCTATCTTTTTTTCTTTCAAAATTCAATTTTAATAAAATATTTTCCATAAATATATAAAAGGCAAAGATAATGTAAATATTCATTTAATTATAAGAGAAATTTAGGTTCATATCATTTTTTTATAAAAATTAAAATTTTAAATAAATATTTCACCAAAAAAAGATTATTTTTTAAATTTAATGATTATTTTTCCAAAGATATTATATTTTTATTAAAAAAATCTTAATAATCTTCCTATCTATCATATCCAAAAATAAAAGATTGTTTAATAATGAGATTTTCTATCCTATAATTTTCTATTTATCATATCCAAAAATAAAAGATTATTGTGTAAAATTAATGGTTGTTTTGGCAAAGATTATTTTTTAAAAAAAAGGAGTGGTGTGGTCCAATATAAAAGTAACATGTGTCGTTTAATAATTTTTTTAACCTCTGCTTTAGGTTATAGTTATGATAATTTAGAGTTTTGTGTTCATAACTTCTTATTCAAAAGGATATTAGTATACTATATTGGCTATCAAGTTGTATTGAAGCAAACCTATTCCTTAGGTAATAGAAAGTAGAAACAATCTATTTGTACATTAATGTGTGAGAAAAACTAAGTATAAATTTTTTAAAGGGTAAGATTTCGGTTTATCGGACAAGCTCGGTATAATTGATAGGCCATATAAAACGGAAGCCGGAAAACCAGCATAATCAGACCGAAACAACCAAACAAAAAAAAATTCTAATTCCCGGTGCCCATAATTGAGCTGATTTGCGGGCTCAACTCCATATTTGATGGTCTAGAAGCTGGGCCATGAAATAGTAAGCATTATAGATCTACTTTTGCGTCAAGCCCAGATAAAAAAGTCCCCAAAAACAAGTATAATGCCACTCATAAAACATAAGCAACACTTAGTAGCACCATAATTTGATTGTGCATGCCTTCAGATATCTAGTTAAGTGACTAAAACCTCATGGTAGTACTATGAATTTTCTGTTACGACTCCCATAAGCAGTGCTCTTAGAAAGACCAAAAAATATTTCTACCAAAAAAAAGAAAGACCAAAAAATATTGATTGTCCATTAGGCCATATTGCATTAATTGCATCAACTGATCGATTAAGAGTGTGAAAATCCTCTTCAACAGATAGATATATGTCATCACAAAGAAGGCAAACTTGTATACAATTAATCATAACATTTCCATGGATCAAGTAGTACAATAGAGTACTTAATTGGCCGTTTCAATTAAACCGCCCCTTAAACCACCATTAGCAAGTGGCAGGTGAAGTAATTGGCCTTATTTGTCACATGGATACATAACCCTTAAGTAGTCATATATAGTAGCGCGCTAGGGCATGATCGTACACTTATTCATATGACGCTTATAAGATGATAGTTTAGCAACCGCACTTGGCAGCTGGGCGGATGATGACACCGCGAACAATGAGTCCCTTCTTGACCTGAGCATTGCACTCTTGCATCTTGAACTCGATCTTGCTCTCGCACGCGCACTCAGAAGGAGACCGAAACTTTCCAATCGAGATTTGGGTATATCCCTTTCCTTTGAGTTGGTCCAGGCACTTTTTCGTCTCAGTCTTGCATCCTTCGGCATTGGTAAGGCTAAAATTCACCGGGTGGCAACTGAATCCCTCCGCGCAAGGTTTCATTTGGATGTCGAAAAGAACTTCATACTCGGTGTTGGGTGTTAGCATCTTTGCATTGAAGTGTCCTTTCACTTCTAGCCGGCAATCTTGGCGAAGCTCAGCCACCTCAACACATTCACCACAGCTACACATACACCAACCAACATGTCAATCACATGAATACTTCGACATTTTGTATATGAAAAACAATAATTCCATAATTAGCAATTCCATAAGGACTACCCGCATGTACGTGCGGGTAGCTCCTTTTATTTTGTTAGAATATACATGTTAATACAAAAAATGACGAGTGGTATCAATCAAATTTTATTTTCTTGGTGAAGGACACTGTCCAAAAGAGTTGAACCGATGACCTCTAGGTATTATCTTTAGAGGTTTAACCGATTGACTAGATGGCCGAAGGCCCATCAATCAAATTTTAGAGAAGGGTAAAATGGTCGGTAAAAATATTCAATAATAGGAAGACCCTGCTCAAGCTTTATTATTGAAGAAAATTTAGAGCTACAAAGTACTTGGAGAACAAATTAATAACTATTTAAATGTAATACGGTATGAAGTAATTCATGTAAAATAAATGATAATATTTTACGTAAGATAATAAATAATAATATAATTTTAAAGATATTACTACTTTCATAATGAAATTACTTAATTAGTATATACAACTAGCATTTATACCTCAATTTCTCACTCTTGAAGGTCCAGTTGTTGCAGTTGCAACTCTGGGAAATGTCAAGAGCTCTAGCAAAGAGCTCCGCACACATGTGGTGCTTCTTGTCCATCCAAAATTTCTGCACACATAGTATAAAATTGATGGTCGCATTTATATATGCAGGTATTAATTATATTGACATATAAAAAGTGTTACAAATGACATATATACATATATACCTTGTTACCATCAACCATAACACCTTTGTTGAGCATGCAAGTAAGCTCGTGGTCGGAGAGATGGTCGACGCGGCGGTTGTGGTGCTTCATCACCTCCCTGCACTTGTTGTGAACGGATTGCGTTCCACAATGAACCTGCATCTTGATCGAACTTGTAATGAATGCTTGAGATTTCTAAGTGATTGTATATGTGTTGGTTGCTTGTACTAAACAATGCCCCGAATGAGGCTTTATATAGGAGTTGTGAGAGGCGTGATCGAATTTGTATGATAAGATATGTGCATTATAATTTATGGAATCTGCTTTATGTTTGGAGTACTGATGGATAGCATCATAGACTTTTATTCTATCTCCACTTTAGATGATGGACTCTCTCTTATTTGATTTCGTTGCTATTGAATTCAAAGACTGAAGAGCATAAACGGCAAGTTGTCAATGTCATGGCCCAAAATTGAGAAAGTTTTATTCTATAAAAAGAGGATAAATTTAGGTGGGCCGATAAGTTAGGGTTTCGTGAGTAGTATACAATCTCAATGAGGTTCTAACCGAAAACCATATGGAAATGGGTGGAGTAACTAATAGAATTATATACTAGGCAATTTATGTCTAAATTTTTCATGCGGGAAACACTCTCAACATGTCCACTCAAGTACAACTGCCTGGGCAATAAAGTCGGCAATAAATTTGTTGCTCTGGCTAGCAACCTGATGTGCGACCTAATTCGCGAGTTCATTTCCATTAATCGGTGGATCTACCGCCATGGATGTCTGAAAATGCTCTACTCTTCAAATGATCCTTTTCCTCACTCTAATTTCCTAGTTGCTCTGATACCATGTAGGATTTCAGAGTAGGTAGATCAAAATTAACACAAGAGAAAAGAGCACAAACAAGATCAAAATGGATAAAACCCTTTCTGGGCTAATATGGAGTTGATTACAGAAAGAGGAAGAGAACTCTCTCTCAACCCATACACTCACACAAAATATCACTCTTAATCGTAAAAGGGGAAAAGCAAAATTTATTTATATGAAAACTAAGGCTAAAGCTGAGGTGATGTGTGGTCCCTTGCACAGTGAGATAGTGCCACAATAACAAATCCCACGCCTTGTAATTTTGGGCTCCGACTTGCCAAGTGGTCCAAGCTCACATTATTCCACATTTTAACTTATTGTTTATTAATCAAAATGGTAACCATTATTCCTACTTTTCTATTTTTTATGTAAAACTTGAGAGAATTCTCCTCACCGTCCCACTCTAACATGAGATAACCATATCATCTGTTCTCCTCTAACCATTAACCCTCTTCCCTCATTTTTCTTGTAAAAAAGAGATGACCGTGAAGAAACTAATGCCTATTTCTTACTAAATTTATACACAAAATAGAGAAAGATCGAATAATTCAAACAGAGAGAGATAGATGTTCAACATGTTCTTTGCATTGAACTTGCAACAACGTAACTATCTATTTTTCTTACACACAAAGATACTTTTATTATGTGTACAATAGTTGGATACTCTCTCTACAACACCAGACACGATTACATACATTTATATACAATTAGAAAGCAACTTCTTCCAACTACAACTAATAGACTTCAACTTACTATTATGACAGTTAGATAACCAACCTAGGCGCCAGTTTTTTCTTGACTTAAATACAAACGGCCAAGCACACTTACCTAACATATAACATACACTAGTAATTAACTTCTGCATATAACAGAATAAGACTCCCAACAAATATACTTATGAAATGCACACGACATCACTAACTAGCTTTGACTAATAGACTTCCATTTAACACAAACATAATTATAACAATGACACTATATTTATGACAGAAATTTAAACCAAGTTTAATCCCACCGCGCAACTTCTAGGCGAGTGCAAATAAGGCAAACATGTATACAATGATAACATTTCCATGCATAAGTAGTACAATAGAGTACTTAATTAATTGGCCGTTTCAATTAAACCGCCCCCTAAACCACCATTAGCAAGTGGCCGGTGAAGATTACTTAATTGGCACTTATTTGTTACATGGACACACACACAACACCCTTAATTAGTCATACATATATATATAGTAGCTAGGGCATGACCGTACACTTATTATTCATATGATGATGATGATTAGCAGATGGCCACACTGCGAACAACGAGTCCTTCTTTGACCTGATCATCACACTGTTCCATCTTGAACTCGATCTTGCTCTCACCAGCGCCCTCTGAAGGAGACCAGAACTTCCCAAACTTATGCCCGTAATATGGCCTTCCTTCGATTTCTTCCAAGCAAGTGCTGTTCTCAGTCTTGCGTCCTTCGACATTAGTAAGGCTACATTTCACTTTGTAGTAAATGAATCCCTGCGAGCGAAGGTTCAGTTTGATGTTGAAATAAACGTCATACTCAGTATTTGGTGTTAGCATCTTTGCATCGTATAGTCCTTTCACTTCTAGCTTCATAACTTCGCGAAGCTCAGCCACCTCAATACAGTCACCAGAGCTACACATAAAAGAAATGTCATATGATATACATCAACATTTTGTATAACGGAAAATGATCATTCTGTGATTTTTAGTTGCATATGTATATTGAATGATTGTATTTATGTTTTTAAGTTGCATATTTATTCTTTTTATATTGTTTTATAGTCATGTTTTTAAGTCACGTATTCATATTTTTATATTATAGTTTCTCTAATCTTTTATTTCTTTATCATACTTATAGAGTTGCATAAACATGTTTTTAAGTTGCATGTTCATAAAATGCCTTTGAGCATTTATTTAAGCGGTTAGAGCTTCATGGTAGTACCACGATATCTCTGTTTCGACTTCCATGGGTAGTATCCTTGGCCAAAAAAAGTTGCATTTTCATATAATTGAGCAACTTTAAAAGAATGAATATGCAATTTAAAAATATAAATACAGTCATTCAAAATAATGCATATATAATAATAATAATCATTTTACTTGGACTTAAAAAATCTATCTATCTATCTATATATATATATCAAAACAGACCTAATTTGTGTTTTAATTTATTTTGGTGAGTACATATAAGAAATATTGGGTGTTTGTACATCTTTTTTATTTTTAAAGAAAATGTATGTTAATACAAAATTTGACCGCTTCCAAATATTTTTTTTTTTTTGAAGAAGGGTTAATTAGTATTAAACAAAAGATGAGAATGTACAAGGCAGAATAAGTTCACTGTTGCATTACATCCCAAAAAGAAATACCAGATGTAAGCAACCAGGACCAAGAATACAAGCTAAACAAAAAGCCATACACAATCAAGAGGAAGCAATCCCGAGTGTTTCAAACCACAAAACAGTCCTAGCACTCTTGTCATTCCACTTGGTAGCAATGCATATCTTGGTCGCAGCGATGATCTCAGCTGCACATTCTGTGCTGGTTGGAAGAGTATTTTCAAAAACCTTCCTATTTCTCACTTGCCAAATGCCATAGATAGAGTTGGTAAGAGCGGCCCATGTGGCTTGGAATATGAAGCTTTGTTGTCTCGGGCTGTCACTGAGCCAGGCGAGCCATTCATGGAGGTTAGAGCCATGGAGGTTGATCCCAAGCCATTGCTGGACAGTGTTAAGGATTTGGCTTGTGAATTGACAATGGCTCCAAATGTGCTCTTCAGTTTCTTCATTAGAGGAACAGAGAGGGCAGCTATCATCATCAATGATGCCCCATCTTTTGAGCTTAGTGCGGGTAGGTAGGCGGTTATGTGCAGCAAGCCAAGAGATGAAATTTGCCCGGGGTAATCCTAGACGCGGCCAAACAGCCGACCACCAGGGAACAATATTTGAGGGCTCACGCAACAAGTTGTAGACGTACCTGGTTATGTAGCGGCCCGAAGAGCTAGTCATATTTTCCAAGATTTCGTCACTGCGCCCATGTGGAAGAAGCTCGTCTTTTATGTTGATAAGGTCCTTCCAGTGGGTGCCAGAGTTCATCTTGGCCTGGGCATTCCAAATGCTCCGACCTCGGAGGACATATTCGTTGATCCAAGTTGTCCATATATTCACTTCATTTCGGGCCAATTCAAAAATAGAGCGGGCTATACTTGCCTTGTTCCAGGATAGGAGCTCTTTTATGCCTATACCTCCCTCATTCTTCGGCTTGCAGACCGTGTTCCAGGCAAGGGGATGTCGTTTTCCAAACGTTTTGCCAGTCCAAAGAAAAGATCTTAGAATACTAGTGATTCTTTCAATAACAGTAGTGGGGAACTTGAAAATATGAGCCCAATAGGATTGAATGCCAAAAAGGACGGATCGAAGAAGTTTCAGCCGGCCAGCGTAGCTAAGACAACGAGCTGACCATGATTGAATAGAAGATGTGATTCTATTAATGATGGGGGAGAATTCAGAGACGGCAAGATGTTTGGAGCTTAAAGGAACATCGAGGTATTTCATGGGAAGGTTGCCAATAGAGAGGTCCATGGAGGAGGCCAATGTGTTTTTGTCATGGTCCGAGACCCCTCCAAAGAAAATCAGAGATTTAGAGTTGTTGGCGGTCAGACCAGAAAGGGTGGAGAACTCATGAAGAGCTGTTTTGAGGATATTTAGGGAGGTGGAGTCGGCCCGGCTGAAAAGGAGGAGATCGTCAGCAAAGCAAAGATGGGTGATGCCCAAGCGCGAGCATTTAGGGTGGAAGTTGAAGTCGGCATTACAGGTTTTTGCACTGATAAGCCGGGAAAGAAATTCCATGGCAATGGCAAAGAGGTAGGGCGAGAGAGGGCAGCCTTGTCGAATTCCTCGGTTCCCCGGAAAAAACCCTTGTAAAGAGCCTTCTAGATTAATAGAGAATGTGGTGGTAGAGATGCATTCTTTGATCAAATGGATGAATTTGGTGGGGAACCCAAGATCTTTTAGGCAAGTAAGAATGAATTGGTGCTCAAGGCAATCGAAGGCTTTACTGAGGTCAACTTTGATTGCACTACGAGGGGAAATGTGCGAATGGAGCTTTCCCGTAGCCACGCAGGAGCTCTTGATTTGTATTATAGAGGAGGGACTAAAATATGGCTGAGATGTTTCAGCGAGTTGAGCTGAGATTTGGGTGAGATTTTTGTGGGGGGTTTGGGTTCTGATTTGGTTTGGGGAGTAAAGGAGGTTTTGGTGCCCATTTGTTGGGAGGTCTGCTGCGCAGTGGGGGGACCGAGAAGGCTTTGATCAGTGGGGGGACCGAGAAGGCAACTGGAAATGTGGACTTTCCCGTAGCCACGCAGGAGCTCTTGAGTGAGTTGAATATTATGCCGTATAGAACGGCCCGGGATGAAAGCTCCTTGTTGGGGCCCCACCAGTTTGTTCATAACACTTTTCAATCGGTTGGCAAGTAGCTTGGCTATTACTTTGTAGAGCATGGAACAACAGGATATAGGTCGAAGGTCGTTGACCGAGGATGGGTTGGGATTTTTTGGTATAAGGGAGATTGAGGTGTGGTTGATCTCTTTGAGCAATTTGACATTATCGAAAAAGTTTAGGATAGCTTCACATACATCATGGTTGATTATATTCCAAGAGGCTTTGAAAAACAGAGCACTAAAGCCATCGGGGCCTGGGGATCGATCATTGCCACAAGAGAATACAACCTCCTTGATTTCGCTGGCTGTGACAAGGCGGAGGAGGGGGTGGTGGTCGTCAGTGGAAAGGCAGGGTCCATTATTTGTGATGTGGTCAATGGGGGGGAGAGAATTTAGGCGGCGACCCAGGAAAGAGGATTAGTGATTGATGAGGAAAGTCGCCAAGCTTTCGTAATCCTCAAGAGGCTGCCCTTGATTGTCCTGCAAGCCTAGGAGTTTGGAGGAGGCACGACGACCTTGGATGGATTTGTAGAAGAAGGAACTGCAGTGGTCTCCAAATCGGAGCCATCGGATTTTGGCATTTTGTTTTGTGGTGGATCGCAGCCGGGATGAGAGATTTTTGACCTCATCCAAGGCTGCGTTTTGAAGAGGTAGGAGGTGAGGGTCAAGAGGGTTTAGGTCAATGGACATTTGGATATTGGAAAGAGTTCGACGGGCAGCTTGGACATCGGAGTGAAGGTTTTCGAAGGGGGAGCTCGCAAGAGTTCTCAATTTACCCTTGAAGCTTTTGAGTTTACATACCAGCCTATACATAGGGTATCCTTGGAACTCAGAGTTCCACAAAGATTGGATAAGGGGGAGGAAGGCTTCATCATGCGTCCAAGCATTATTGAATCGGAAAGTACGAGGTGGGCGAGAGCTGCGGGGGTGGAGAAGTAAAAGCCCCGGGGAGTGGTCAGATACGTCAGGGAGGGGGGAAGAAGCTTCAGAGAGCGGGAAAGATCGGGCCCAGTGGTGGTTGACAACAATTCGGTCCAACTTGGACCTCACTCTGGTGCCGTCAGAATGGTGGTTATCCCAGGTAAAGTGACAACCTGAGGAGGGGTGGTCCTCCAAGTTAGCTTCGTCGAAGCAATCCGAGAGTTCAGAAGAGAAGGGAAGGAGTGAGGATCCAGTTTCATGGATACGCTCAGAGGGGCTGAGAATGGCATTAAAGTCCCCCATAAGGGTCCAGGGGCCTGGTGTGGTGCGGCTTAGGTCGGAGATATCACGCCAGAGAAGTTGGCGATTTTGGGTCTCATTGTGGCCATAGATGAATGTGACATGAAAAGAAAGGGTAGAGTGATTGCTTAGAGGGGAAAGAAGGCAATGAACCAATTGAGAAGTGGAGTGAAGTACTTGTAGGTTGAGCTTTTGCGGATTCCACCAGACCCAAATTCTGCAATTCCTAGACTGATGGCCATTGGAGAAGTTAGACCAGCCCGGAATGAGGCATTGCCCGATTCGTTTCTCATTATTTCTACGGAGGCGTGTTTCAAGCATCCCTATAACATCAATTTTGTGCTTGCTGATGAAGTTGCACATAGCATCTTGCTTGACATCCGTGTTGAGCCCACGAATGTTCCAGGCAGCAAGGGCGGCCTCAATCATGAGTGGGAGGGTTGTTGGGAAGAGGACTCTTGTCCTCGGACATAGATTGATTTGAAGAGGGAGGGGGGTTGTCATTGTTATTGGTAAGAGAAGGAGGATATATAGGAGGTTGAGAAGAACCTGGGAGGTCAGTTTGACTCCCTGGTTCAGAAGAGGTGACTGAGTTATTATGAGGCGGTCGGGGGTTGAGTTGAAGGGCTGAGGATGTTTCAGCGAGTTGAGCTGGGATTTGGGTGAGATTTTGTGGGGGGTTTGTGTTCTGATTTGGTTTGGGGAGTAAAGGAGGTTTTGGTGCCCATTTGTTGGGAGGTCTGCTGTGCAGTGGGGGGACCGAGAAGGCTTTGATCGGCGCCAAATATTAATTGATTTGTATTATGAAGGCTTTGACCGCTTCCAAATATTAAATCATATATACATATACATGTACCTCAATCTCTCTCCCCTAAATTTCCAGTTGCACAAGTTGGAGCTCTGGGAAATGTCAAGAGCTCTGGCAAAGAGCTCCACACACAAGCGGTGATTGTTATCCATCCAAAATTTCTGCGCACATATATATATTATTAGGTTCTGATAATCAGGGGCGGAGCTATTTGGGGGCGGGTGGGGGCCATGGCCCCCCCAATCCAATTTTTTTTTCCGTATATATGTTCTTCATGTCAATAGCTTCGACTTGATACATTATAAGCTCCATTCTGACATTTGAGCAAAACGTTATGAGCATTTGAAGATTGGACGTATACAAACCAGTTCTAACAAGTCATTTGTTTCTTTTTAGTAGAATAACAAGTCATTTACTTAGTTAGAATGATTTTATCTTTTACTAAACTTCCTATTTTCATAATGTGATTGAACTCAAAAACTTAAAACAATAAGTTATTGTTGGGATATCTCGAATAATGCAAATCATTGTTAGCACGAGGGCTATAGTTTGAGTTTTGTTTTTTAGTTACGAGCTTTTAATATTTATAGATTTAATTGATTTGTATTGTGAATTTTTTTTATTTTTTTAACCTAAATGTATTCTGAAACATAATTCATAATTATATAAGTCGTCATTATAAACTCTTGTTTTCTTAATGTAATTATATTTTGAAATATTTTAGTCCCTCCTCTATAAAATATGTTCTATTTTTTACCTAAATTTATATTTTTTATTCTACATCTTTCTTGAAACGTACATTAGATATGTTGGAAAAAAATTTGTTGGCCCCTACAATAAAATGTTTCTGGCTACGCCCCTGCTGATAATACACTAGTTTCTAGAGTTATAATGTGACTGATTGTATGGCGTTAGATCTAAATATAATAAACAGATTAGACTGAATCTTGATATTATAAGAGGGAGAAGATTTATACAATCTCATAATTGTAGGAAATTGAAAAATCAATTATTTATATACATGATTATAATATTTTATATATTTAGATCCAACACTTTATATTATTCCACTTGTATCAATCATGTATGTAAGTATTAATTGAATTGGCATATAAGTGTTTCAAATGATGATAAACATGTATAAAAATATACCTTGTTACCATCAACTACAACACCTTTGTTGAGCATGGAAGTGAGGTCGTGGTCGGAGAGATGATCGACGGGGTAGTTGTGGTGTTTCAACACCTCCCTGCATTTGTTGAGAACGGATTGAGTAGGAGCCTGCATCTTGATCATATCGAACTTGTGATTAATGAATGCTACCTTGAGATTTCTAAATGATTGTATGTTGCTTGCAATTGCTTGTATAAAGCAATGCTACGAATGAGGCTTTTTATAGGATTTGTGAGAGTTAGTGACTTCGTATGATAAGATATGTACATTATACAAGTGTTAGTATATAATAATACATGATTGATCCTTGCATATGTATAAATATATGTTGATATGCCTTGAATCAGTTGTTGACCGAAACTCATCAGGGGTTTGGGGGCGGAGCCTGTGACAACACCAGTGATCCGGGGGGCGGAGCCCTCCGAAAGGGAGTTCGTGGGGTCCAGGGGGCGCCCAAATGGTATACAATATTAATTATGTTTGGGCCTCTTGTGATCTGTTTGGGCCTACGGCCCATAATTTGTAATAGGTTTTCCTGAGTCACTATATAAACTCTCGAACTACCTAATATTATGTACTCTGTAATCTGCTTTCGTAATAATATACTCTTTCTCTGTCCGTGGACGAAGGTAACACACTGTTAGCTAACCACGTAAATCTCTGTGTCGATTATGTTTATTGTTCTCGCTCGATCTCTCGTTACAACAATACGTAAGTATTAATTATGTTGACATATAAAAAGTGTTACAAATGATAAAACATTTATATAAATATGTACCTTGTTATTATCAACCATAACAACACCTTTGTTGGGCTTGCAAGTGAGCTCGTGGTGGTGGTGGGGTCTCACCTCCCTGCATTTGTTGTGAGCGGAAGGCCTTCCACAATGAGCCTGCATCTTGATTGAACTAGCTGGTGATTGATGAATGCTACCTCCAGATTTCTAAACGTACGATTGTGTGTTGCTTGTATAAATTAAAACAACGCTATGGAGTGAGGCTTTATATAGGAGTTGTGAGAGTAGTGAGTTTGTATGATAAGATATTAGATATGTACATTATATTATAATTTGTGGAATCTGCTTTATGTAATATGGAGTGATGGATAGCATCGTCGACTTTTATTCGATCTCCACTTCAGATTATGGGTTCTCCCTTATTTGGATTCGTTACTATTTAATTGAATTATTAAAGGATTTTTCTAATCTATGTCCAAGAATCCCAATTCTAGAAAGAAAGTAATTGTTTTATATTCAGATCACTACAAGATTCTGGAGATTTAGCGACCATATTTGGCGATCAAGTTGGTCGCTAAATCGATTTAGCGACCAGATTGTGGTCGCCAAAAATGGTCGCCAAAAGGCCGGACGCTAATGTCTTAGCGACCACGTGGTCGCTAATGGTAGCGACCACAAGGTCGCTATTTCTAGCGACCATGTGGTCGTTCAGTAGCGACCATGGACGCCGCTGGTCGCCACTATTGTGGCGACCGGTACTGCGACCAATGCGACCACACTGGTCGCCATGGGCGGCGACCACGTGGTCGCTATAGTGGCGACCACGTGGTCGCTAAAATACTTTGCCTGGACCTAAACGCACGATCGTGCGCACATACGGCGTTCAAAATATAGCGACCACATGGTCGCTAATATTTATTTAATTAAAAAAAATAAAAAATTATTTCCGCTTTATTAATATTAATTTTAAAAAATTAGAATTGCAGAAAACAAAATATTTACAAATTTAATTCCAAAAATATTTACAAAATTATTTACAAAATATTTACAAAATTAATTACAAAAATATTTAAAATAAACTATCTAGTTGTTTCCGTCGGGGTTCGCCGCATCACTTCCGTCTGCACCATGGGACCCACCCTGCTGCGGGTCGAAATTTTGCTGCATCCGAGCCATGAACTCCTCGAGCCGAGCGACCCTACTACGCAAGTCCGTCACTTCGGTCGTAAGCTCGGCGTTGCGCTGCGTCAAATGCTCCACCCGAGGAGGTTCCCGATGGGGCGCCGTCAATCGTGACCCATAGAACTCGGAGGCGGCGTTGCCAAGCCCGAAGACAGCGCCGCCCGGGCCCACCCCTCCAGCGGCCGTCAGAAAGGCATCGCACTCGTCTTGAAAAGACGGAGTGCTGCCCGTCTCCGAGGACCTCTGGGAGAGGATCTCCCGGGTCCGAGCCTAAAAAAAGCGTAATCATATAAATAAAAATAATAATAAACTAAATATAATAAGAAATGAAATAAGTGAAATACTTACAGCGATCTGGGCGGACCGGTCGTCTATAAAATGTCGGTCCGGGCCCTGTGTGTGCGTCTTGATGAGAAGCTCGAGAGGCGTAATCGGACGACCCCGTTGGGTTTCCTACGAATGATTAACATGTATTAATATTTATTAAAAGTATATTAACCTATTATAAATAAATTTAAAATAAAATACATAAATTTAAATTAAAATAACGTACCAAATGTTGCATGGTATCGAGGTGTGACCTCGAACCACACACTTCGCCTTGTACTCGGGCGTGTTCCAATACGCCACCCAAAGGTCCCAAGCGGCGGAGTTGATCCAGCTCGGCTTCTTCCCCGCCCGACGACTCTTCCCAACCTTGTCGTCGTATCGCTTCTTCGCGATCTTCTCCCACAATAGCCGGACCGTCTCGACGTCCATACCCGGCTTCTTGGCATCCCATTGGAAGTGCGTCTAAAACAAAATAATAAAGCAAACATATTAGTCGATAAATACGAAATATTGTCTGAAAAAAAATATATACGAAATATGTAAATCGTAATGCGAAATAAAATAAAATTACCCTCCAAGCCTCAAACCACCGCGCCTTTGATGCGGCGGTGGCAAAGTCGAACTCCGACGCCCTATCGTCGGGTTGGCCGGTAATGATGTGCGTGGACCACCGCGACACCATTCCCGACGGCTGCAAGCTGCAAGATTTCGCAAAAAGACATTATAACATTTTTTTTAAAATTTACAAATTTAAAATAAATTGAGTATTACCTTCCGCCGCGAATGGAAAGGTCCTATACGCGGTTGGGATCGAGTCCATTGCTCGATCCCGCCGAGGGCGCCGGAATAGGGGTTGTGGACCCCTCTGTGGGGGCAACCTCGTCGTCGGACAAATGAGGTGTGTCCGTGCGGGTCGCATCGGAATCGTGCTCCTCCTCGTCCGGAAGAGGAGCTCGTGCACGACGTCGTCCTCCTCCTGACATACTAAAACAACAAAACAACAACCCTAACAACAACTTAAACAACAACAACACCATGAACAACAACAAAAAAACTCAATTTAAACAACTTCATTAATTCCAAATTCATCAAACTCTATCCAAACACAACAACAACAACAACAACAACAACAACAACAACAACAACAACAACAACAACAACAACAACGTGGTCGACAACACCAACAACAACAACAATTTCTCCAACAACAACAACATATATAACAATTTCTCCAACAACAACAACAACCCAAACAAGATTCAAATTATATCCAAATTCATTCATTCAATTTCAATTTCTATCCAAAATTCACTCAATTTCATTCAAACAAAACCCTAATTCATTCAATTTCTATCCAAATTCAATCACATTTTGTCCAAATTCATCAAAATCTATCCAATTTCAATCCTAAACTACAAATTCAATCTCAAATCCTTTAACGGAAATACTAAATAAACCGAGAGCGGAGAAAATACCCGGAAAAAGAGGAGCGAGGAGGCGGGGGCCGGAGTGCCCAGTCGCGAGGAGGAGGAGGAGGAGAAGGAGGAGGCGGGGGGAGGAGGAGGCCGGAGCGGCGAGGCGGGGGGAGGAGGAGGAGGAGGCCGGAGCGGCGAGGCGAAGAGGTGGGGGTGAGGCGGCGATTCGCTCGATCGGGAGGCCGAAGGAGTTGAGGGTTTGAGAATGAAGAAGATGGAGACGCGATCTCCTTCTTATTCAGAGGTGGCGACCATATGGTCGCTAATTAGCGACCATATGGTCGCCATATTCGATTAAATGAAGAAGTGGGGCCGCCCTCAACATCGCGACCATATGGTCGCTAATTAGCGACCATATGGTCGCTACCCCTAAAACCCAAAAATTCGGATTTCCCCCTTATTTTTCGTAATGGCGCCGAAAAAATTTCAGTTTAGCGACCACGTGGTCGCTACTTAGCGACCACGTGGTCGCTAAAACGAAATAAAATTGAAATACGCGCTAAAAATTCCAATTTCGAGCTCCTAATTTGAAGGTTGGCGACCATATGGTCGCCAAAATTTTAATGGTGGCTACTATATGGTCGCTAAATTAAGAACTTGGCGACTACATGGTCGCTGAAATTGCTATAGTGGACAAAGTAATTGGTTCGAGGGCTCAAATGGGACAACAACTACAATCCGTCTCAGTAAATCGAAGACTAAACCCAGTTCTCAGAAAACAACTTCATTAATTCATAACGAAACCAAGTTACAAACAACTTCATAAACTCGAACGAAACCAAGTTACAAACACTTGCTTCCTAAGTACATTAATTAAACGAACTGACAAACAACTAATTCAAACAACACAAAGTGAAGCTTTTTAAGTGAAACCAAGTTACAAACAACTACAATTAATGGACCAAGTTACAAACAACTACAATTAACGAACTCTCATGTTGTACGTGGAATATGAACTGCCCGGATCTCAGCACCTTCCAACATGCGAAGCTGCACAGCCGTCTCCCTAGCCGCAATGCGAGCAGTGATGTCGTCGCCGTTCAAGAAAAAACGGGTAAATCCTGGAGGTGCTCCCCCGGGAGATCGTGTCCAATCAGCTATGACTAGTCTTAATTCCTCTCTTGGTGTGGTGCTCCATTCCGTTCTTGTCTCCCTACCCCCATGCACACGCACAATGGAGAAATTTATGACTTCTGGAGCTAAGGTGGTCGCTCGTTTGGTACAAGCTCTCCTTTGAGCCATTTGAGGATGGAAGTTTAAGGATGGATCGATTTGATGTTAGAATTTGAGGTGAAGATAGAGCTTCAACTGGGAAGGTATGTTGGAATTGGAGATGTGGAGATGTGGAGATCTCCTTTTATGGTTGGAAAAGATGAATACAATAGTGTTATCAGAAAATTGAATGCATGACAATACAATAGTGTTATCAGAAAAGTGCATGGCAATACAATAGTGTTATCAATCAGAAAAGTGAATGACAATACAATAGTGTTATCAGAAAAGTGAATAACAATACAAAAGTGTTATCAGAAAAGTGAATGACAATACAATAGTAATATTCTGACTACATGTCTTCCTCATCTGTATCCGTCTCACTCTCAAACTCACCCTTAGACGTTTCAGTAGACGTCTCTTCTCCATCCTCAACGACATGATCCTCTCCGTTTGGGTCAGTTAGCGGACCAAGTGGATCAATATCATGTGTGTCGTCGATAACTCGTGGAAGGGAAGGATCATGTTGAAATGCCTCTTCAACAACAACAACCCGTGAACCACTCTCGTTAGGGTCTACACACGTACCTTCATCGGGCCACACACGTGACTTCACTTTACAAACCGCTATCCATTCAGCATCTACACGCCTCATCTTGGGGTAATCTAGGAAATAAACTTGAGTCGCTTGATGGGCTAAGATGTAACGGTCTTTTGTTCTCAACATTTTATGTCTATGAACATCCACCAGCTTTAGTTGAGCGTGAATGCGTGTTCCTCCACGACTTCGAGTGTCAAACCACGAACAATTGAAGACAATAGGGCGCTTCACTGTAGGAGATATGTAATTCAACTCAATTATTTCCTCTCGCACACCATAGAAGTCCTCCTCGTCAGTGCCGAAACATTGTCCTAGAACACAAACTCCACTACTGTCGGTAGCCCTGGTTGATGCGTGTGCCGTCGTGTGGAATCGATACCCGTTGACCACATAACCAGCATATGTCTTCACTTTTTTGGAGGGTCCACGAGCTAATGTTGCAATGTTAGGATCTGTAATTGCCGGACTGTAGGCCTACATGTACATCGAGCGAGGACTCAAATACCATTTATGCACAATTAATTCGAAACCCTTAAACTGAAAACAATAGTACAAAATCCTTACATGGGAGTAGAACCATAGGCGAAAGTGTCTTTCCAAGATCTTTTGCTCTTCGGCTTCGGATATTCTTGGATTTGACGGGCGCACGAAGTTTGTCAAATAGTATCTATTACAAAGAATAATTGATCGAGTCAAGTACTTATATATAGATTATTCATATCAACAGAAAGAGAAACTTACTCGATATAGGGATCCACTTCGACGCAGTTCATTAATATGTAAGTTTGGATCACATGGAATTCCTCATCTGTGAGCACACGACCACTGGATCTACCCAACGTTCGCCCAGTTGTTGTAAAAATAGACAAATCGCCCGGATCAACCCCAACTGGAAGTGTGCAACTAACGTTGCGGGAGACATCCATATGATTACTCGCGACATGCGAGTTAAAATAATACGAGCAAAAGGTGGACGTCTCCTGAACGAGATAGGCACTACAAATTGAGCTCTCAACCTTAGCTTTATTGCCAACTGTCCCCTTCAGCCTTTTTAAGAACCTACAATATATATATATATATAATATATATGATATTGAAGACTCTAAAACCAAATTAACTAGCTACAACTTATCAAAAATTACAATTGAGCATACCTTTCTTCTGGATACATCCATCTATAATTGACAGGGCCACAAAGTGAAGCTTCTCGTGGCAAATGAATAGGCAAGTGCTCCATCGAATCAAATAACGCCGGGGGAAAGATTCGTTCCAACTTGCACAAAATAATTGGTATTTCCTTGTGCAACTGCATAACCACCTCAGGCTTAAGCTCATAACACGTCAGGTCCCTGAAGAACGCACTTAGCTGAGCAATAGGCTCCCAGACTTTGTCATCAAGAAATGATCGAAAAGCAATAGGCATCAACCGTTGCATGAACACATGACAATCATGACTCTTCATCCCAAAGAGTCTAAGCTTGTGCAAGTCAATGCAGCGGCTCAAGTTGGACACGTATCCATCCAGAAATTTTACGGATCTCAACCACTCAAGAAGCACATGTTTTTCATTACGATCTAGTGCATAGCATGCCTTTGGGTACCTATTGTCCTCCTCGTCAGCTTCCAACTCCGGACGCTTGCACAATTCCTTTAGGTCCTTTCTAGCCGACCATTTGTCTTTCGACTTCCCCGGAACATCGAGAATGGTGAAGAAAACATTATCAAAGAAATTCTTTTCAATGTGCATGACATCTAAATTATGTCTTACCAGCAGACTAGGCCAATAAGGTAGGTCCCAAAAAATGCTTTTCTTCTTCCAACCCGAACCTCTACTGACCGTCTTATTATGCTGTTCGGCTCCCACTTCAGTTATCTTCATCAAACCCATATTGTTGATCTGGTCTAGTATCTCGTATCCGTCACGGAGTACAGGGGGAGCACGACGTCCCCTTCTACCCTTCTTGAAATCGTTCTTATTGTTTCGGAAGTGATGATCATGTTCTGTAAACCTCCTATGACAATCGAACCAGCACATTTTGTGTCCATGGGTTAGATAAAATGCATCAGTGTCTTCCATGCAATAAGGACACGCGTATTTCCCAGAAGTACTCCAGCCTACACAAACATATATTTGGTACAACACATTAAATTATTTAACGGCTAGCTTCATTTTTAATGATATATGCATGAATATATATAATATACTTGACATTATTTAAGTTGAGTCTAGAACAACATACCTGACAACATCGAATATGCCGGGAAGTCACTGATAGTCCATATTACAGCTGCACGCAAGACAAAGTTTTGCTTCCTCCATGCATCATATGTGCACGCCCCATTAAGCCACAAATTCTTCAGCTCGGCTATCAACGGCTGCAAATACACATCCAACTTTTGCTTCGGACTCTTCGGTCCGGGAACAATAACCGTCAAAAACATAACCTCTTCTCGCATACACATCGATGGCGGAAGGTTATAGGGTGTCAGAATCACAGGCCAACATGAGTATTGACGCCCTGACGCACCGAACGGATTGAAACCATCCGTGCACAAGCCTAGTCTAACATTTCGCGTTTCTGCTGCAAAATCTGGCCACGCAACATTGAAGTGCCTCCATGCCTCTGCATCAGACGGATGTCTCATCACCCCATCTTGTGCATGCTCTGCATGCCATCTCATATGCTCGGCAGTCACCACCGATGCGTACAACCTCTGCAACCGTGGAGTTATTGGCAAGTAAAACATACGAGAATAGGGAATGAGCTTTGACTTGCCTTGCCTCCATCTAGGATACTCACAGATCTTGCAGGCCGCGTATTCTGCATCTGCACCCCAATATATCATGCAAGAGTTTGGACAACAATCAATGGCCTCGTACGGAAGCCCGAGACCCTCGACCAGTTTTTTCGTGTCGTAAAACGTGGCTGGTAATGTGGTCTCCGGGTGTGAAACGCGACCGCAGAAATCCGAGATCATGTCGTATCCGCGCTCCGTCATCCTTAGCTTTGACTTTATGCTAAGTAGCTCAGTCGCCGCCTCCAACTGGGTCATATCACATCCAGGCCACAATGGCATCTTTGCAGCGGACAACATGTCGTGCATACGTTGTGCATCGGGATTGGGCGCTTCAAGATAATATTGGTCCCCCTGCTCATGCCTTATACCCTCAGTTTGCACAGGCTCATCAGTAGTGTACTGACTTTGGGCATTAAAGCCATCATACACCACCTGCTCCATTCGATTATCATTCCTCCCAGATACTGGTTGTGTTGGATCAGTACTGCTACAACCTTCATACTGTCTAGACTCTGCCAACAAGGCAGCGAACATTTCATCAGTCTCTCCGTGCGAAACCCAATGGTAATAATTCGGAACAAACCCATCCTTAACAATGTGATAATGCACATCATCTACAGGAATCAGTTTCCTATTCTTGCACCTCCGACACGGACACCTTAATTCGGATGGGTCATATGTCGGCATAGCTTTGCAAAAGTCAATAAATTGTTGAACGCCAGCCAAAAACTCGTTGTGCAAAAATCCATCTATATGACGCACATACATCCATTCACGCATTTTTTCTTCCTGCAATTCAATATAAGACTAATTAATTGACTTTTGCAGTGTATAATCCTGGATATGGCGACCATATGGACGCAGATTAGCGACCAACTGGACGCTATATTCTATTGGCGACCATATGGACGCTAATTAGCGACCATATGGTCGCTAATTAGCATTTAGCGACCATATGGTAGCTAGTTAGCGTCCATATGGTCGCCAACTTCAGAACAGCAGAACACAAATTTACAACATAACCAATTGCTATTTGCGGTAAAATTCTGTAATACAATCTCTTATAAATATATAAACGAAAGCTTTCTACCGTCAATATTTATCTAAAAGAATATAATGACGGAATGAAAAATTAGGAATAAGATTTAAATACATACCTTTAGTGAGGATGTCGATAAAATTTGACGGAATTTCTTCCTAGAATCAATTCACAGTTGTGGTTCTCTTTTGTGAATATTTTGGAAGACAGTGGAATGAGAGTGAAGTTGTGTTGAAGCGGAATGAGGGTGCATTTTTAGCGGAATGAGAATGCAATATATGCTGAAACCACGGAAATTTTACCAATTACTGTTTTTAGCGACCAAGTGGTCGCCAAAAACGCGGGAAATTACCCGCCAAAAAAGATGTGTCGCGCCAAAACATCTGACCAAGGCAGCGACCATATGGTCGTTTTCTTCAGCGACCATATGGTCGCTATAACTTTTGCGACCATATGGTCGCGGACAGTTGCGACCATATGGTCGCTAAGATGTGTTTTGATAGTTGCGACCATATGGTCGCAACTGTCCGCGACCATATGGTCGCTAAATGCTGGCGGGAAATTACCCCGCGCACTTTTTGCGACTATCAAGGTATAGCGACCATGTGGTCGCCCATTTTAGCGACCATGTGGTCGCTAATTTCGTTTTATTTTTTTCCCCGTTTTGACGTCCAGATTTGCGACCATTGGCGACCATATGGTCGCCAAATAGCGACCATATTCCGTGGTCGCTAAAATATGGTCGCTAAATCTGCAGAATGGTGTAGTGGATATTTTTAATTATTTTTTAAAAGGGTTTATAATAAAATAGGATTTTAGTTTTCACATTTGATTTTTCTATGCCCATTTTATCTAAAAAGTAATTATTTTGTATATAGATATTTTTTAATTATTTTTCAAAAGGGTTTATATTTTCCTAACTAGGATTTTAGTTTCCACATTTGGATTCTATCCTATCCCCTGAGGGCATATGATAGAAAAACCGATTATTAAAAGATCGAAGAGCAAAAACGACAAGTTGTCAATGCCATCGCCCAAAATCGAGAAAGTTTTATTCCATGAAAAAATTCAAACTGTTTTTTATCCTATGCCCATGCCCTAAAGGCATGGGTTAAAAATGGATAATTGACGCATTCCTTATGTAGTCTTCTAGCTAGAATTCAGCTCCTAGAATAAATAAAAGTGATGAAAGTGGGTCGCCTTGTCTTGTGCCTCGCCCAAGAGTGAAGACATCAGTTGGTTCATTATTAACGAGAACGGAGAAACTAATTGTTCTTACACACTGCATAATCCGATTAACGAACTTGTTATGAAAACCTGCTATTTGTAAAAGTTGTCGTAAGAAATCCCAATCTACTTTGTCAACCGTTTTCTCCATGTTTAACGTAATTGTCGTCCATCCTGTTTTACCTTTTCTTTGTCGAAAAGTATGAAAAATCTCATGAGCTAGGAGAATGTTATCCCGGATTGCTCGGTTCGATATAAAAGATCCTTGTAATAGGTGATATATTTTAGGCAACACACGTTTTAGTCTTTCGGCCAGAATCTTTGCTATTATCTTATAGATTATAGAGCACAAGCTAATCGGTCGATATTGATTAATTGCAGACAGATTATCACATTTCGGGAGTAACATAATAATCGTGTGGTTGATTTCCTTGAGTATAAATCGTGAAGTAAAGAACACACCTTTATTGTTTTAATGACAGATGGGCCAATAATATTCTATTATTTTTGAACATAAGCAAAACTTATTACCACCATATACAATCTTTTTTTTTCGTCGAAACCGTATACAATCTTTTACAAGGTTCGTTAATGATTTTTTAGAAAATACAAAAGAATTTTTTTAATGATCGGTAATTAGTATTGCTTTTTCATAATTTGATAGTGCATATCTTCGGAAATCTAGTTAAGCATCTAAAATCTCATAGTAGTACCATGAAATCTATGTTTGGACTCTCATGAGTAGTGCTCTTGGAAAGACAAAAAAAATTGATTGTGCATTATTAGGCAACGGATAAATTGCATCAACTGATCGATTAAGAGTGCGGAAATCCTCTTCAACAGATAGATAGTACATGTCATCACAAATAAGGCAAACTTGTATACAATCATAACATTTCCATGCATAAAGTAGTACAATAGAGTACTTAGTTGGCTGTTTCAATTAAACCGCCCCTAAACCACCATTAGCAAGTGGCGGGTGAAGATCGAGAGTACTTAATTAGCCTTATTTGTCACATGGACACACAACCCTTAATTAGTCATACGTAGTAGCTAGGGCATGACCGTACACTTATTCATATGATGATCGATTATGAGATGATGGTTTAGCAACCGCACTTGGCAGCTGCAGGGCGGATGATGACAATGCGAACGACGAGTCCTTTCTTGACTTGAGGATTGCACTCTTGCATCTTGAACTCGATCTTGCTCTCGCACGCGCACTCTGAAGGAGACCGGAACTTCCCAATTGAAACCTCGGTATACAGCTTTCCTTTGAGTTTGTCCAAATTCTTGTTGGTCTCAATCTTGCATCCTTCGGCATTGGTAAGGCTAAAATTCACCGGGTTGCAATTGAATCCCTCCGCGCAAGGTTTCATTAGGATGTCGAAAAGAACTTCATACTCAGTGTTGGGTGTTAGCATCTTTGCAACGTAGTCTCCCAGCTTCACTTCTAGTCGGCAAACTTCGAGAAGCTCAGCCACCTCAGCCCATTCACCAGAGGTAACAATGTTATGTGAACGTCTTAAAGTCCTAGAGGACCGAATAACACAAGTCCTAATGGCTCCCCAACCGATAGCAATCGAAAGGAGGGATGGCTACGTACACGGACTCCCCTTTCGTACCCGCTATTGCAAGGGTTGAAATTTCGCAAAAGTACCATGTACCTGATGTACCAAAGTACGAAGGGACGACTGATCTAAACCAACATATAGCTGCGTTTAAACATGCCATGTACATCAGCACAGTCCCTTTTGATATGAAGAAGATCATGTTGTGTCGTTTGTTTGGAAACACTTTATCTGGTCATGCTTTGAATTGGCATTCCCACTTACCACTTGGTAGTATCTCTTCCTTTGCTAAATTGATTGACAAGTTTAGACTCAGATTTGCAAGCAATAGGCATACTAAGAAATGCTCCAGTGACCTGTACCGCCTAGTACAAAGGTGAGGTGAATCATTAAAGAAATTATTAAATAGGTATAAATAGGAACTAGTCACCATCGAGGGATGCGATGCAACTACCGTAGTAGAAGCATTCCAAAGAGGGATTTCCTTAGGTAACCCCGAGTTGTATCGTGAATTGACAAAATACCCTTGCTCAAATTTCAATGAGGTACATGTTAAAGCATTGGTCCACGTTCGGCTAGAAGAGGACGACCTCTACATTGTTAAGGCACCCAGTTCATCTCGACCAAATCGATGATATGGAAAGTGATGCATTTCGTCTCGCTACAAAGGACATACATCTCATTTTATGTATCCCGCCTTGGTCTAGGGTTTGAATCGAGTGGAAGCAACAAGAGAATGGTGGCTCGAGGCTCGAGCTGATATATAGTGCACTATTGGTGTACATGTCGCATGCAGCAATGAGTTCGTGAGATCGATAGTACGACGTTGATCCAACAAGGCTCGGATTAGAAGCATCTCGAATGTGGAATTGGTATCGAAAGAATCGAAACCTAGAATTTTGAGGGTGATTGGAAGATAGAGTTTAGAAGGATTTGATGCCTGAAGGCTTGAGGAAGAGAAATTCGATTCACAAAGGCAATTCTTAATTCATTCAAGCGTGAAAAATCAAGAGAGTTCTAAACATATTAATAGACTTATAATTCTAACCCTAGAAAGCTAAACGAGAATGGGCTCGAACATGCAAGTCCAACCCATCTCGTTATTATAATAAAAATAACGGAATAATAAATTATACTAAATATAGTAAGTATCTATTAAAAATCAGACGGAAAAGATAAGTCGGAAACCCGAAGACCAGAGAACCAAGCCAAGGACTCGAATCCTTCGGTGTCATTGCCCAGTGAGGCACGACCTAGCACCGAGGGTGCGCGGTCGCGTCTCCCGACCCCTAGTCCGCGCTGGAGAGCGGTGTTGCACGATAGCTTGGCTCGATCCTTGACTCCTCCCATTGGCTTGGAATGTTGTCTTGGACCCTATATGTCAACAACATGGTGGTAGGCGGGTCTTGGACCGAGATCCCGGATTGAATGGCTAGACTTATGCAAGAATTCGTTGATGCGGTCCTAGATGGAAACGCATCATCCTCCCTACTGAGAGGGAAGCGTCCCCGCTTCCTCAAAATCAAGCTCGGGCGCAAACTCAAGGGAAGAGAAGTCCGACACGAAGACCTTTGCTTGTACATCGCCATAGGAATCCAGGAGGTGTAGCTTGGAGGCATTGACACCCGCTGGCAATGGCACCGGGAACAACGACGACCGTGTCAACAAGATCCGACGCTCGACCGAACCTTGAAGAGGTGCGTCTTGGGAGTGGCTTGGGGCGTAGTGGCGCATCGGGCGGCCTCGAATCATGGTGGGGCATGCCATTGCCATACTCATCAAAGAGATTTGGCCCCCTTTGGCTTTTGTAGCTTGTTCATCGGCTTCAATTGCTTTCTACCAATCCCTTTGTACCTAGTCTTGCAAAATCTCACTTGGCGACGTCATAGGAAAACAGGTACATCGTCAACAGTGAAGGAACATTGTGAGGAACAATGGAGGGAACGGTGACGATCTGGAAAGAGTATCCCGAAGAATATGTGGATTTCTATCAAGGAACATTGTGAGGAACAATAGAGGGAACGTGATGATCAAGTGACGAAGATCTTATCTAGGAAATCAGAAATCAATCTGTTATGGAAAGAATCGAATTGGTTTGGAACTAGAATAATCGTTGAAATACTTACCCCTATTTTAGTGGGATTTGCCGAGTGGAATATCAGCACAATTAGTCAAGAATTGTGATTGAGATTAGACTTGGTAATACCCTATAAAAGGCTAGGTGTAGCTAGGGTTTAAGTGTGGTTGACGACGAACGTGAAGATAAAGTTTTTCAAGTGTTTGAGTTCGTGTGGCTTTTTCTGGTGAAGAATCCATATTTGTGTGAGTACTGAGGTCGGTAGTTTACTTTTGTTTGGGTTTACGATAATTAGAGTAGAAGAAGTCTAGTTGGTTGAACTTTGATGGTTGCCTCGGTTACAAGGGACATTGACTTGCCTTGTAACCGTTGAAACTTAATATAAAGTATTCTATAATTGAAATCCTCTGAGAAGGAATCTCAAGGGTAGATGTTTTTTTCTTTCTATGACTTGTTGTTTGGGCAGAAAGTTTTCCTCTCTAAATATCGTGTTCATGTTTTAGTTTATTTCCGCTGTCTAGGGAACATTGCTAGTTCCTTGCTTTGTTACTAACACATCACGATCCAACTAACTCTCGTGAGTGTGCTCTTGGAAAAAAAAAAAAAATTGATTGTGCATTAGGCAACGCATTAATTGCATCAACTGATCGATTAAGAGTGTGAAAATCATCTTCAACAGATAGATAGATATATGTCATCACAAATAAGGCAAACTTGTATACAATCATAACAATTCCATGCATCAAAGTAGTACGTAGTACAATAGAGTACTTAATTGACCGTTTCAATTAAACCGCCCCTACGCCACCATTAGTAAGTGGCGGGTGAAGAGAGTACTTAATTAGAGCCTTATTTGTCACATGGACACACAACCCTTAATCAGCTAGTCATACATATATAGTAGCTAGGGCATGACCGTACACTTATTCATATGATGATCGATTATGAGTTGATGGTTTAGCAACCGCACTTGGCAGCTGCTGGGCGGATGATGATACCGCGAACGACGAGTCCTTTCTTGACCTGAGGATTGCACTCTTGCATCTTGAACTCGAGCTTGCTCTCGCACGCGCACTCTGAAGGAGACCGGAACTTCCCAATTGAAACCTCGGTATACCCCTTTCCTTTGAGTTCGTCCAAATTCTTGCTGGTCTCAGTCTTGATTCCTTCGCAATTGGTAAGGCTAAAATTCACCGGGTAGCAATTGAATCCCTCCGCGCAAGGTTTCATTAGGATGTCGAAAAGAACTTCATACTCAGTGTTGGGTGTTAGCATCTTTGCAACGTAGTCTCCCAGCTTCACTTCTAGTCGGCAAACTTCGAGAAGCTCAGCCACCTCAGCCCATTCACCAGAGCTACACATAAACCAACATGTCATATTGTCAAAGAATGTTATCCCACGTCGAGAATTCTGATATAACTTGCCCAATATATATACGCTTGTGCTACTTCTTTTATTGCCTATTGGTTTTAGGATAGAACATGTGGGCTTGTGTGTTGGGCCTTACACGCACATGCGCATGAATGGACGTGTGTAACCCACGACATATGAATGTTTTGATGTGTGTCAAATATTGGTGAGCTAATACGTACAGATGGAGGCCGGAGTGGCCGTCCAACGCGCATGCATGCTCGACATGCCCAACACATAAATTGGTGGGTATATGTACTAGACAATTCATTACTTAATTTCGATCTCGATGTGGGATAGCTATCTTCACAGTGTCTACATTGGTCTCCTAAATTTTAAATCACATATATATATATATATATATATATATATATATATATATATAGATACCTCATTCTCTCAGGGATGAAGATCCAGTTGTTGCAGTTGGAGCTCTGGAAAATGTCAAGAACTCTGGCAAAGAACTCCATACACAGGCGGTGCTTCTTATCCATCGAAAATTTCTACATACATAGTATAAAATTGATGCTCGATCACATATATATGTAAGTATTAATTATGTTGACATATAAAAGTGTTACAAATGATAAATATATACCTTGTTACCATCAATCATTAAACCTTTGTTGAGCTTGCAAGTGAGCTCGTGGTCGGAAAGATGATCGACGCGGTGGTGATGGTGTCTCATCACCTCCCTGCATTTCTTGTGAGCTGAAGGCCTTCCACAATGAGCCTGCATCTTGATCCAACTAGCTAGTGATTGATGAATGCTACCTCCAGATTTCTAAACGTACGAAATTGTGTTGCTTGCAATTGCTTGTATAAAACAACGCTATGAATGAGGCTTTATATAGGAGTTGTATGTGAGAGTAGTGAGTTTGTATGATATGTACATTATATTATAATTTGTGGAATCTGTTTTATGTAATATGGAGTGATGGATATAGCATCGGCTTTTATTCGATCTCCACTTCTGAAGATGGATTCTCCCTTATTTGGATTCCTTGCTATTGAATTCAATTATTGAAGGATCGAAGAGCAAAAACGGCAAGTTGTCAGTGTCATGGCTCAATATTGTGAAAGTTTTATTCTATGAAAAGATTCAAAGTCGTCATGGGTGATGGGTCCAACAAATTCATATCGCATAAGTCCATAACAATTCCTTTACCCGTCTTATAATTAATTTTGAATAAATTTGATTCTTTTTTATTCTATTCACATATATATTTTTTTATACAATGAGCTACTAGCTCATTACAAGGCAAATATTAGACCACCCTTTAAAAACAGGACCAATCATCACAACGGAAGATCTTTAAAAAATGCAACAAAAGAGGATACAAGAGAACCGAGTCCCGAACACTACAAACACTTGAATCTAGGAAATCAGAAGATAAAAATGAAGATCCAAACACAAAACGGAAGCGCGCAATATCGACATGCCTTCTGGCAAAAAAATCTACCGCAAAATTACATTCTCTGAAGCAATGAAAATAAACAACCTCATTGAACCCCCAGACCAAATCTCGGATATCCTTAAGCAGTTTTGCATATAATTTTTCCGTCGGTAAATCACAGCAGCAACACCTAATCTCAGTTGTGATAATGCCATTACACATTCATGAAATAATCCTACAAGATATAAAGTTCATTACAATATTATAGGATACAACTAATCTTAGTTCCCGTACGTTGCACAAAGTTTTATAAAACTATTGTATTAGATACAGATTATTCATTGTTTGGTATTAGTTGTTCATTTTTTTTTTATTAATATTTAGTGACTTGTGATAGTGTAATTGTTCATTTGTGAATGAGTAGTTATTCAGTTGTAGAGAAGTGTAATTATTTACATAAATTATTGTTCATCCATAATATAATAATAATTGTTCATGATAAATACATTACTTGTTCATTTACAATGTCTTAATTGTTCAATATGTATTAAAGGAGAGAGAAAGTTTAACATCAGCATTTATATAGACACGAGAGATCTTAGAGAAGAGAGAAAATTAGATATGGAAAGATTTATATATTTTCCTTTTAATTTTAAAAAACCTTATCCATTAACATCAGCATTTATATTACGTATGGATAGTTCAGACTTGCCATTGAAAAAAAATAATGATACATATTAAAGATGATGATGTACAGTTATATAATATTTCAATTTTATCCATAAAAATAGTAGATCATTGCATATTAAAGATATTATGTATGGATAGTTTCATACTTGCCATTGAAAAAAGATAACGATACATATTAAATATAATATGTCTAATTATATAATATTTAAATTTTGTCAATAAAAAAGTAGTAGCTCATTGTATATTAATAACAATAGGTAATATTTTTTTATTATATATTTTTAAGGATTGTAAATACTAAAAAGAAGAAAAGGTAAAGAAGTAAATTTAAATTTTAAGATGCTTATGTGGCATAGTTAGATGAGTGAAAAATAGGATAGAGAGATTCGAGTTTAGTAAAAGTATATAGATAGATATTGATAAAGTCCGTGGGCCGGTAGGTAGGTAAGTCCAACCCAATATAGATAATGGGCCTAGGAACCATGATAAATATTGGAAGATAAGGTACGTAGTTATTAGAAACTCGAAAGGATATCTACCCTAATACATTATAAAGCAGAACCCAAGTCTGTTGTAAAATTTGCGTCACCTGGCATTTTTGAATAAATTAATCTAAAATTACATTTTAATAAATTTTGTAACAACTTATAGTATTCTTGCTATATATACTAAATAGATAACATATTTATATAATTTTTTATGTATATAATTTTCTATCTATGGACTATGTATTAGTTACTACAATAGATAACATATTTATATAATTTTTATATACATAAATTCCTATGAGATGATATTTTCCATATCTATAACTATATATTAAAACTATATCTTTTCGAGCCACCAAAACGATTCTGACCCCACTTCACACTTACAAAATTAATTTTTATTCCTAATATTTGAACTTTTTCCTATTAAATCTTCTTTAACTATTTAAATCTATCTTTAACATCAAACAAATATCTATTTAGTATAATAATATCTTTTGAAAACTTCCTTAGACAAATATTTAAAATTAAAGATATCAACTTTAAAATATTTTAAAATAAGTATAAATATCTTTTATCTTTTAGCATGATGTCTTTTCATGAATTTATGTATATATATATATATATATATATTTTTTCTTTTATAATAAAAAATTAATGATAAATACTTATAATGTTTAAAAATAATAAAAATAGGTAATAAAGTATTTGATAGATATATTGAAATATTTGATAATCTATAAATTAAGGTACATAGAAAGTAATAAAAATATAATATTTAATCTTATCTAATATTTACTTTATCGAGACACGAAATGTGTTTGGCCCACCTTAAATCAAAATAAATTATTATTTTTAATTATTTTCTACAAATAAATAATTTTTATTTTTATGTTTCATGTTTTATTATATCTTATTTATTAGTTTAATTATTATTTTATTTAAAACTTATCTCTTCCATATTCTAATAAATAAATCTTTTTATTCATATATTATCTTTTTTAAGGAAATATCTACGAAATATAATCATGGAAAAAGAGAAATGTACATTATTTTACCTTAATAATCTTTTTATATTCTCAATATTAAACTTAATAAATTATATTTAATTTTTTTTATTTGATTCCAAAAAATAAAAAATTTGTACATTGTACAAACAATAAATTACTTGCATTAAATTTTATATTATACTTTTATTTAATATCTATAAAATACCGAATCATAGTCGTACATGGTACGACGGGTACAACTAGTTAGTATATTATATTGGTTGTTAAGTTGTATTGAAGCAAACATATACTAAGTACATATAATGTGTGAGAAAAAATTTATTTATACATTAATGTGTGAGAAAAACTAAGTATAATTTTTTTTTAAAATGTAATATTTCTGTTTATCAGACAAGCTCAGTATAATTGATAGGCCGTAAAAAACGGAAGCCGGAAAACCGGCATAAACAGACCGAAACAACCAAATAAAAAAATCTAATTTCCGGTGCCCATAATTGAGCTGATTTGCGGGCTCAACTCCATATTTGATGGTCTAGAAGCTGGGCCATGAAATAGTAAGCATTATAGATCTACTTTTGCGTTCAAGCCCAGATAAAAAAGTCAGCCCAGAATCAAGTTAAGAGTGTGAAAATCCTCTTCAACAGATAGATAGAACATAAGCAACACTTATTACCACCATGATTTGATTACTATGAAGTCTTTTTTTCGACTCTCATAAGCAGTGTTCTTGGAAAGACCGAAAAAAAATTGAATGTCCATTAGGCAATATTGCATTAATTGCATCAACTGATCGATTAAGAGTGTGAAAATCCTCTTCAACAGATAGATAGATATATGTCAATACAAAGATGGCAAACTTGTATACAATCATAACATTTAACCATGGATCAAGTAGTACAATAGAGTACTTAATTGGCCGTTTCAATTAAACCGTCCCCTAAACCACCATTAGCAAGTGACAAGTGAAGAGTACTTAATTGGCCTTATTTGTTACATGGACACACACCACCCTTAATTAGTCATATATAGTACGTAGCTAGGGCATGACCGTACACTTATTCATATGACGCTTATAAGATGATCGGTTTAGCAACCGCACTTGGCGGATGGGCGGATGATGACACCGCGAACAATGAGTCCTTTCTTGACCTGAGCATTGCACTCTTCCATCTTGAACTCGATGTTGCCCCCGCACGCGCACTCAGAAGGAGACCGGAACTTCCCAACCGAGATCTGGGTGTATCCCTTTCCTTTGAATTGGTCCAAGCGCTTGCTGGTCTCAGTCTTGCATCCTTCGGCGTTGGTAAGGCTGAATTTCACCGGGTGGCAACTGAATCCCTCCGCGCAAGGTTTCATTTGGATGTCGAAAAGAACTTCATACTCAGTGTTGGGTGTTAGCATCTTTGCATTGTAGTGTCCTTTCACTTCTAGCCGGCAAATTTCGCGAAGCTCAGCCACCTCAACACATTCACCACAGCTACACATAAACCAGCATGTCATATGAATACATCAATTTAAATATAATATGAATTTATTAATGTAAAAGTAATTTGGTTTTATGTTTTATGTCTCGCTTTCGCTTTTGTTTTGTCTCGTCTTTGTCTTTTTGCTTTTGGTTGGATCTTTTGGGTGCTCTTTCTTTACGTTAAGCCAAAGGGGCCCTATCTTAACCCCCAGATTTCTCGAAAGGGAAGCTCCACTGGGTAATTGTTGTTGTTGTTGTGGTAATTAATGTAAAATAAATGATAATATTTTATGTTAAGATAACAAATAATGATAGAATTTTATAGATATTACTTCTTTTATAATAAAATTAATTAATTAGTATATATAGCTAACATTTATACCTCAATTTCTCACGCTTGAAGGTCCAGTTGTGGCAGTTGCAACTCTGGGAAATGTCAAGAGCTCTGGCAAAGAGCTCCGCACACATGTGGTGCTTCTTATCCATCCAAAATTTCTGCAATAAATTGATGCTCAGATACATGTGTAAGTATTAATTATATTGACACATAACAAATGATAAACATTTATATAAATATATATACCTTGTTTCCATCAACCAAAACACCTTTGTTGAGCATGCAAGTGAGGTCGTGGTCGGAGAGATGATCGACGCGGTGGTTCTGGTGTTTCATCACCTCCCTGCATTTGTTGTAAACGGATTGCATTCCACAATGAGCCTGCATCTTGATCGAACTTGTAATGAATGCTTGAGATTTCTAAGTGATTGTATATGTGTTGGTTGCTTGTACTAAACAATGCTCCGAATGAGGCTTTATATACGAGTTGTGAGAGGCGTGATCGAATTTGTATGATAATATATGTGCATTATAATTTATGGAATCTGCTTTATGTATGGAGTGATGGATAGCATCATAGACTTTTATTCTATCTCCAATTTAGATGATGGACTCTCTCTCTTATTTGATTTCGTTGCTATTGAATTCAAAGATTGAAGAGCATAAACGGCAAGTTGTCAATGTCATGGCCCAAAATTGAGAAAGTTTTATTCTATAAAAAGAGGATAAATTTCGGTGGGCCGATAAGTTAGGGTTTCGTGAGTAGCATACAATCTCAATGAGGTTCTAAACGAAAACGATATGCAAAGGGGTGGAGTAACTAATAAGATTATATACTAGACAATTTATGTCTAAATTTTTCATCCGGAAAACACTCTCAACATGTCCACTCAAGTACAACTGTCTGGAGTAGTAGTAGTAAAAACGCTCTCTAGGAAAAGGCGACTCCAAGGGCGATTTGCTTGTCTTCTCCGGCGGCCTCCATTTCCCTCTCCGACGCCTCTCCGGCGTGGGTCTCCTCACGAGGCTCACGCTCAAGCGCTCGTGGTGGCAGCCTCTCGCACTACCACCGAGCCGGAGTTCGTCTTGCCACTGTCGGAGACCGCCCAATCCTCGCGCCCCCTCGTTTCTCTCCTAAACCCTAATTTGCGCCGCCTTCATCCTCTACCTTTCTTCAAGCCGCCAAACCTTTGTACTCCCCCTTGCCATGGTGGCTCGCTCTCTTTGAGTCGCCATGGGCAAGAAAAAACACAATTCCATCTCGCCCTCCCTCAAATCCAACAAAAAGTTCGATGATCCTAAGGTAATCGACGCCTTCTCTGGTTTGGATGCGCTTATGGAATCCACCTTGGCCGAACACCTTCAAAGAAGATGGAAGAAGACGTCGGCTCCTTTAGCTGGACCCACGTTTGTGTCTAACCCTTCGAAGACCACTGTTGGTGAGATCCTCGAGTTCTCTTTGGCCAAGCAGTACGAAGATGGTTTCATGGGGGGTGATGATGATGAGGTCGTCGTCCATGCCAAGGATATGCTCTCGGATGAAGACTCGGATGATCTTGAGTTCCCGGCGTTGAGATCCCCTACCGCGTCGCCATCGCTTGTCTCGACCCATGCCAACGTGTCGGACCTTGTCGCTGGTGTTCAAGATCATCGCACCAGCAATGGAGTCCTGGCTCTGAGTTCTATCGCTGGCCCCAACACCTCACCGCTGCCACCGCTAGATCGCATTGCCATGCCAAACCCTAATGCTAATGTCTAGGTTCAACGAACCTCGTGTTCGCTGGTGTATGCGCTCAGTCCTGTGGCCGACAATGGTGGGAACGAGGAGTCGCACCTGCCTCCTTCGCTTGCGCACGCCCAGATGCATTCAATCCTACGCAGCGTCCCGAGGTAGGAAATCCAAGCGTCGCACCTATTGGCGACACGCTTGGGATCTCTGTTCCTGACCCTGTTTCTGGTTCTGATGATCGATCTGGCACGTTGAACGCGCCTGTTACTGGGCACGATGGCACCATCACTGTTGGTGCCGCTTCTGCTGCGCCTGCCAACAACGCTCCAGCCCCCGATTTGGGCACCAGCCATGGCACGACAAGAAGGCACGATTTTGGCCATGTTGGCACGAGTAAGGACGGAGCCATGTCCTATGCTAATGTTGTGATTAACACCAAGTCAAGCACTAGGCACGGTGGTGCGGTGTCACGATCAAATGTTAGGGCTGATCGTGTCAAGAAGATTTTTATGAATTCGGGCCTTGGCGGTAAATTGACTTTCACTCCTCCGTCCTCTTCCCGAGTATCCATTAAATTATCCAAAGATCTTTCAAAACAAGAAGTATGGGGTTGGTCTTTACTTGGCCAATACGTTGGATTCTATCCGGGAAATTTCATGATCAAGGTGCTTACCAAGTCTTGGGGTGTTAAAAGCTGATTTCGGGAAGAGGAAGGTTGGATTATCTTCCAATTTGATTCCGAGGAAGATTGTGACAAAGTTCTTCGTGGCGGGTCGTACTTCATCCACGGTAAACCATGGCTTCTTCAACACATTCCCGATAAGTTTGCTTTTAATCGTCGAAACATAGCCACTATTCCGCTTTGGGTTCGAATCTATGGCTTGTCCCAACTCTTTTGGACGTATGATTTGATTGGTCGTGTGGCCTCTCATATTGGCAAACCACTTTACGTGGATCCGGTAACCGATGGAAGGAAAAGAGGCTCGTATGCTCGAGTCTTAGTTGAAATAAATTTTGCCGAGGACATTACTCGAGAGGTTGGGATAGATTTTGATGATGGTAGCTCGGTTGAATGCTCATGTTTGATTGAAAATGAGCCCTTGTTTTGCAAAGAATGTTGCACCTTTGGCCATGCATTTGAGGATTGTACTTTCAAAGGAAAACGCACCGATGTTGGGATCCATGCTAGGAGACAAGGGAAAGTTGCTAAGTTTGTTGATGGAGACGTTGCTCGTTCGGCAATAAATGGCGCGCCGCTGGGCAATGCCGTGCCGACTCACAATGGCACGTCGCTGCACAATGGCACGCCTATGGCGCCTACCAATACCGTGGTTGCCTCGATTGAAAAAGGCAAATCCCCGATTGATGTTCCGCTTTCCGTGGCTGGCCATAACCTTGAAGCCCCGTCCCTCATCCATGAACTTCCGAAGAAGAACACTAAAGCAAAGAGGAACAAAAAGAAGAAGCCAACCAAGAGTGAAGCGGCCAAAGCTCGTGACAAGGAGCAAATCGGTAAATCCTACAACGACAAGAGCCCCACCTCTAGTTCGGATTTTGACTCCATGGACACCTCCGAAGATAATTCGGTTGTCAGCTCAAGCAACGTTGAGATTGGATCCGAGGTTAGCATTTCTAGTGCCAAAAGCTCCGAAGATTCAAGGGAAGAAAATGAGGTGGAGATCCAAGATCAAGAAAGCCAGCCTTTGGCTAAGGAAAAGAAGAAGAGTGTAATAACTGTGGTTTTAAGGATATTTTTAAAAAAAATTCGGATATCCTTTTAACCTCTTTGTTCGTTTTAACGCTTAATCCAATATTTTTGTTGGAATTTAAATCCTAGAAATTTTTCGGTGATATCCTAAAATCATAAAAAAATGAATTTATGGATCAGTGTGAATTTTAGGATTTTTCGGTGGAAAAAGAATATTTATTGGATAAGCCGTCTTTTTAATTATGTACTGTAAAGGATTTAAAATACGAAACGGAAGCCTTAAAAATTGAAGGTAGCAAGATAAAATCATGAAAAATTGGTTTTATTGGTCTACATACTTTATGGGACATTTTGTATTTAGTAAGTTTTTCCACCCGACGTACATAATTTTACCTTTTTAACGCGAGTCCCGTTCCGAGACGGGTTTTGGATTTTAAATTCATATCTTCTCTGCCTTAATTAGTAAGGAACCAAAGAGATAGTCACAAAGGCTCGGATTTTTTTGTTTGTAAATTGAAAACAGAGGAGAAAGGGATCGAGAGCGAGACCGAGAGAACGACGGATTCGGTGAGCTTCTTCACCACCGGCAATCTTCTCGCCCCGTCCACCTCCATCTACTCCACCTCATCTTCTTCTTCCTCTTGGTGTTTTAGTTTGGGGTTTGTTGCTGTTGCAAAACCGAGCCAGAGAAAGGGAGTCGGGAAGAACGACGTCGTACTCGGGAGGAAGGAAGTAAGCTCGTACCACCGGCTACCTTCTATGCCTCGCCGCGCCACGCCGCCGCCGACCAACAGTCCCTCCGACCGCCACCCACTGCGAGAGCTGCCGCCGGGCAATACTCGACCACCCTTGGGCTCGGGGATCGAGCCAAACGAGCCATGGGCACAAGTGAAGGTATATACGATCGAAATTAATTAGCAGGTTGGTTGCGGAGCCACCGTAAGGGCCTTTCGGTTCCGCTTTGCTATTTAAATTTATGGTTTTTATAATCTTGACGTTGATACGGTCTCACAGGTTCAAACCTCTCGTGAAACGGACGTCCGGATCTTCAGTTATAGCGAATACATGTTTTGACATCGATTGGCAGGTAAAGGACTTCGGATAATTACTCAGGATTCGTTGTTAATCCGTTTGATCCGAGATTTGGTCACCTTTAAGAACCGTTACTAATGAACAATTTTTATTTAGAAAATTGTTTCAAAAGTGAAGCGGATAATTAGTTATAATTTCGCCAAGATGGCTCCTTAAAGCATGATAACTAAGGATTTATTATATATCGATATTCGGAAATTAAATCGTTTATCGATTAGGAAGTTGTAGGAGTTGAAAATACAACTAAGAAGTGTTTCTGTGAGCTCGTTGCTGAGAAATCCTTTTGTTATTTTTGTCAGAAGGATGATAAAGATTACTGTTGGAATTGCTAAGGACGTTGAGCACGCCTTCTAAGGCAAGTGGACGGTTCTCTCTTGCATTATTGTTATTAAATGAGGAATTGAATCCCATTTAATATTTGTGTTGGGAACAACTTGTGTGCTTAATAAAATATGATAGGTCGTTATATTTGTTAGAAATAATGACCATGTTATTTATTCAGTTTCACGATAGAACTGGATTTAGGTCCGTTATGTGTGACCTTGTATGTTGTCTCATGCTGAGACATTATTGTGAAGTAAGTTAGTTTTTCAGGGGTAGGAGCCGAGTCTCCGATGACCTCTTTATAACACAGTCTATATTGGGAGGTTTAGTTCGCTATCATATCCCAATATTCGGGTCATGACTCATGCCTCGCTCAACGCTGGAGGAGGTGTTTATGCACTCTAGCTAAGTGCAATTGGTACTAGTTGTTCGTCAATGATCATGGATGAAATAATCCCTCTCATCTTGACGTCACATGTACATGTGGATTCTCGGCGGTTTAAGCCGATTAAAAGTTACCAACATGTTTGTAAAAAGTTTTGAAAGTAGTATAAGATAAGTGCGTTAGGCACATTAATGTACGCGGATGGTTAGTCTATTCGATAACCATTCTTGCTCCCGGTTACGAATGATTCTTAATCAAACTTTGATTAAGTCAATCTGATTAGTCGATGGAGGCTTTTCAAAATGTGATGTGATTAATATGAGTTCCCTACAATTGTTCATGTTTCTTAAAGGAATCACAAGTTGTGGTGTCCTATCTCTTGAATATGCATGCCTCATTCTTATCCTCTATGAGATTGCTAACTGTTGGATCATCGACCGGTTGTCTTTCGGATTACGATGTCAATATGTTTAGTCACTACCATAAGAACTAGTCATTTTGTTCACTTGCTTAGTCTTTCATTAGACTAACCCGACCACCTTATTCAATTGCATGGTCGGTTGGTGTCCACCGTTGTATACGACACATCAGGTATTTCTCGGAAGTTAATTTGAGAAGTGGACCAAGAAGTTGAAGAAAAGTTTCCAGAAGTTGTGTTTGAGCGAAGTTTATGGTTGGGCCACTACAAAGCTAATGTTGTTATAAGATCATTTGTATTTATTCCGCTGTAACGTTTTCTTAAACTGTGTAAAGTTGGAATTGTGAAATAATAAAGATTAAGTTCTTTTACAACTTTTTGTGGTCTTTCACTTTCATAATTCTGTTTTAAATGAATCCAGCTTTTGGATTTTTAGTTTATTCAGTCAGTTTAAAGCCTTGGGTAGCTTCGGTTTAGTCTTAATCGGGGTTACTGGCGGTAATACCTCCAGGGTAGGAAGGGGGTGTTACAAAGAGATCCCCATCGAAGCGTTGCACCGTCCAAGCTCTCAATGCGCGCGCCAAGTGGCCCGCGGATCACTCGGTCTGCGTCACTCGGAGCGTGGCACGTAGCCACTCTCGGCCCCCGGACCCTTAGTTTTTGGTTGATGTTTGTTTCGTTGTATGTAGGTGTTTTGAATGTTGTTGTTGACGCTTGCTTGGTTTTGTTTGTTGTTGCGTGCTAGGAAGGCCTACGTGCCTTTCCTTAACGCTCGTTGCTTGTTTGGTTTCGGAGGCCTTCATGCTTTCCTTATTGGGTTTTGGACACTTGTTTGATTGTAACACCTCTCTTGAGGTGCATATTTACTAATCCGAATTTACCGCTTCCCTATTGGGACAAGCAAAAAAAAAAAGTACAACTGTCTGGGCCAATTAACACTTTGATACAATAAAGTCGACAATAAAGTCGCTCCTTTATTAGGTAGACTACCTAAACGGGCCAATAAAGTCGGCAAGCCCAAAGACTCCAGGAAATAAACCCACAACGAAACCTACTACATTTATGGAATTGGAATTGTATTGATTGATAATCTCATCCAACAAGGCCAACAATGTAGACAACAAGACCAAGGAATAACTGCTTATTATGGGAAACTAAAGAAGCTCTAGGACGAATTACAGACTTATGTGTTGCCCAAGTCTTGTCACTGCAGGCAATGCACATGTCAACTCTCGTTCGAATTACTTAAAGAGCACGAGGAAGAACAACTTCATCAATTTCAAATGGGTTTAGATGACAGACGTATTTGGCACGATCAGATCAAGCATTATTGCTCAAGACTCATTACCCATTTTGAATCGTGCCTATGCACTTGTTATCCAAGAGGAATGCCACAAAACTGTTGTTCAATCTCGTGAGCCAACCTCCGAAGCTATGGCCTTTGTTGCTCTGTCTAAAGTCGCCGATCAAAAAGCCTGCTAATAAACTCCTCTGTACACATTTTGGATTGAACAATCATGAAGTTTCCAAGTGTTACAAAATAATCGGATATCCTAAAGGGGAATGGGCGTTGGGCGTGGCAAAATTGGGGGAACCGGCCGTGATGAATCTGGCATTGCAAAGACTGATACATGCGCTAGAAGAGGACGTGGTCGTGACAGAATCGGACAAGCAATCTCAGTTCAACATCCGGGCTCAGCCTAACAAGTAGTGACAATTATTGGTGAACATCTTTAATTCCATACACTCCAAATCAGGTTCTTCGAATTAGTCATTCGGTAATTTTTCTTTTTGGGTATTTGACATCGACGCATCATATTACATGACTAGTGATCAGGCTTTTCTCTAGGACATTACATCTATTTCTCTAGCTTCAATAAAATTATCTAACAATATTTTGCCTCTGCATTTGAAGAGGGCACACTCGTTATTTTTTATTCTTAATTTGAGTTTGAAAAATGTGTTAATTATTCCCTACCTTGATTGCAATTTGGTCTCTCTTGCCATGTTATGTGCCGATCTCACTGCCTTGTGACTTTCACTGATCGTTTTTGTGTAATTCAGGATCAAATTCGAGGATGGTGATTGGAGTCGGTGAGCAATGGAGTGGAGTACATTGGTTGCACAACTTTCATTTGGCCTTTGGTTTGTGTTCAATGTCTACAACGTCATCTATAGCCTCGTCTGTGATTTGGCATAAACGTTTTGGTCATCCTTCATACTCTATATGATCCTCTATCAAGACATTAGGACCTATTGTTAGTCATAATCATGTAGCTCCTTGTGATGTGTGTTTCAAGCAAAACAGACTCGAAGTCCTTTTCCTTCAAATAATAATAAAGTTGATTCTTTGTTCGCTCTAGTTCATTATGACGTTTGGGGTTAGTACATCATTCCATCTACCATTGGCACCTCATATTTTCTATCAATCATTGATGATTTTTAGCAACATGAGTCTTTCTTTTGGATTATAAGTCCGAGGTTGCAAAATGCATTCAACAATTTCTTGAGCTGGTTAAAATGGAATTTCACAAGAAGATTAAGCGGTTTCACTTGAATAATGGCACTGAATATATGTTCTTACAGTCTTTCTTTGATTCTCAAGGCATTCAGTTCGAAACAACTTGTGTATAAACCCCTCAGCAGAACGGGAGAGATGAACACAAAAACCAACACATTCTTATTGTTGCGCGGGCTCTACGGTTACCGTCTTCTCTTCCAATCGAATTTTGGGATGAGTGTCTCCAAACCGCTTTCCATTTAATCAATCGACTCGCAACACCTTTTTTAGCAAAAAAGACGCCATATGGATTATTATTCGGTCCTACTCTCACTTAAAAGTGCTCGGGTGCCTCTGTTTTGCATCCAAGATTCCCCGTGATCGAGATAAATTCACATCTCATAGTCAAAAGTGCGTTTTTATGGGCTAACCTACTGCAAAACATGGTTCGCGACGCTTTGATCTTGAGACACAACAAATGATTGTTTCTAGGGATGTAGTGTTCTTTGAGGATTATTCGATATCCACTTCAGATGATGGGTTCTCCCTTATTTGGATTCGTTGCTATTGAATTCAATTATTGATAGATTGAAGAGCAAAAAGGGTAAGTTGTCAGTGTCATGACCTGCTAAAATAAAGAGATTTTTATTCTATGAAAAGATTCAAAGTCACGGGTCCGTAGTGCATATTATATTGCACAAATCCATCACACTAATTTCTCTATTATATATGCATGGATGCTTTGCTTTCCATTTAAAGATTCTCGATTTCATTAGTATTATGTCCGAATAAGATGCCCATACAATATGAATAAATAAATTATTATGTGTATTATCCATGCCTCAAATTTTAATGAACCTTCTAATATATGATGGCCGGCTTAGCCAGGTATGTTAGTGGATAGTGATAAACTCGTAACCCTAACCCCAAGTCTAACGAAGAACAAAAGATCTCAAATGAAACACAGAGAGAACTTAAATGAAAACAAGAGAAACACAACAACGTGGTGACCCGATTCGGATTCAAAGAATCCTACGTCCGGGAGTCTCAGTTCAGAGGAGACCAACCCAAAATTCCACTTAGTTCTCTAAAAGGTTACAAGAACGGCTACACAAATCCAACAAGGTGGTAAACACAATAGTAAAGTAGAGAAAACATCGTTAACAAGAAGAACAGAAGCTTAGAAGAGAAGAATAAAAAAAAGGGATCTCAGATAGGATTTCAACCTCCTATTAGGCTGCCTAAGCTTGAGATAGAGCCTAGTTTGAAGTCGTCGATCACAAATCTCCACGAGATAGGCTCGTCTCTCTCTCTCTCTCCCCCCAGTTTCGATTAAGCCTTTGTAGATAGGCCCAATAAGAATACCAAGCAGTTGGATCAAGCCCAAGATCGAGTAGCAAAGCCACAACTTGTCTTGAACCCGGTTCAACTACTCGGATTATATTACCAAGCCCGATTTCTCTGTATGCAAAGTGTCTTCCTAACTTTATGGATAAGATGTCATACTCATGCCACTTTCTATGTCTCTTAGATTTAAACATGGTTTAACAATACATAAAACAAACTAAATTACGAATTGTGCTGACCGTTGAGGAACTATGTAAGTTGTCTAGATTAAGGTTAACAAACAACAACATTAGACCTTCATTGATCAGTAACATTTTTATTTGTTTTTCTATAAGATGTTGAGAGATTGGGAAGTTCCCACATCGAACATAAATAAAAATATATATATCAAAGATCCTAACTTTTTTTAAATTAATTTTCCATATTAATTGCATCCGTCAGATTACCACGGTTTAACAATTTGTCCATCTCTCAAAGGAGATAATTATCAAGAATGGGTTACGAGTATATGTAACTTAATTATGCCCAAACGCAAACTTTGATTCATTGACAACACAACACCATCACCAAATCGGCCGCCGATTCCCCTGAGGTTGATTATTGGCTTTCAGTCTATTGGCTAACAAATGCATATTATATAAAATTGCACATTAAATATATATATAACATGTTAAAATATATAAATGGTAGTCCATATTTTAATATGTCATTTGGACTTTGAATTTTTTTTTATAAGGAAAGTAGTTAGGGCGGCCCGCTAACAGGCTAGTGGTTATCCTAGAGCATCCTGACGGATGAGGTTCCGAAGACCCAGATCAACAGCGAGAGGAACAGATGAGATGCGACGAAAAGAACTAGCAATGTAGTCCGCCACCGCATTGCACTCCCAGACGACGTGGGAGATACTCCAACACCGGAACCGAGCAAGCAAGCAATGAATATCCGCACACAACATCTCGATCTCCCACGGACAACGCCAGTCACCAAGAGTGGCATTGACCAGCTGCAAGTTATCGCCTTCAATCTGGATATGGGATATGTCACGTCAGGTGGCCTCAAGAATCCCCTGCCTTAAGGCGATGGCCTCGGAAGTCAGAACAGACTGTCAGCCAATTAGTCTTTCGTCAAAGAAATAAAAACAAATTAAATTGACCCCTTGTTTTTTCTTCTTCTTAATTTCAATTCATTACTTTCTTTTTTTTGGTTAAATCAATTCTTTATTTTCTTAATCTAACGACTCTCTTCTTCTTCTTCTTTTTTTCTCTCACCATGCACCCTAAAAACAATATACTACACTCGAAACCAACTCGCAACTTTGGGTGTTTTTAGAAATTAAGGCCAAGGACGGTGATGGAGATTGGTGAATCCTTCCTTAAATTTGGGAAGTAGATCGAGGTCAATCTTTTGTTACGGCTAATCATTGACTTGAATTAAAGGTAAAATCTCATGTTATTTTAGCCTTTTGACTTTAATGATATATTTAGTACATTAACCATTCCTAATATTCAACACGCTGCAATTTAATTATTGCTTATGCCCTTTCTGTTGCTAGTATTTTATTTAACATAGACCTTTTTCCTATATCATCAAAACTCTTTTAAGAACAAAATAATGTGTGAACTATGCTTTGTACTTATAGGACGGCCTATTCCCTATAAGTTTTAGTAATTAACTACTACCATGCTTAACTAATACCATGACTATGACTAAGATTTGATATTTAATTAAGAGAAATTCCAGTTGGTACCCTCGAATTTTTTGTTTTTCCGAGTGGTACCCTGAAAAAAAACTTATTCCGAGTGGTACCCCTAAACTTTTGCAAAAGTCCGACTGGTGCCCTTACTTGTAAATTTTTGTTAGTTTATAGCTAAATTAATATGTTTTCTATTGAAAAAAAAATATTTTTGTACTTAATTAAATTAAAATACAATTTGAACTTAATAAAAATGAAAATAAATCATATAAAAATATTAAAATAAATTTTATTATATATATATATATTTGTCAAGTAGATTTTATGTTGTATAATTCGAAGTTTTTAAGTTAAAATATAAAATATTATAATATTTATATTAAAATAAATATGTTTCAAGATTAACATTTTCCATGTAGATTTTATATAGTAATTTTGACAATTTTTTAAAAATTGATAGAAATTAAAATTTTAATATAAGAGCACCATAATGAAAGTTCTATTAGTTTTTTAAAAAAAATTCAAAATTATTACATAAAAGTTTTTAATTATATAACATATTTATTTTAATGTAATTAAACTTAAAATTTTATATTATACAACATACAATCTACTTGACAAATATATATATATATAAATATATATATAATATTTTTAATTTAATATTTTATATGATTTTTTTAAAGGTTATTGAACTAAAATTTTGTTTTAATTTAACTAAATACAAAAATATTTTTTTCATAAGAAAACATACTAATTTAGTTACAAACTAATGAAAATTTACAAGTAAGGGCATTAGCCGGACTTTTGCAAAAGTTCAGGGGTACCACTCGGAATAAGTTTTTTTTCAGGGCACCACTCAAAAAAGCCAAAAACTCGAGGGTACCAACCGGAATTTTCCTTTAATTAATTATATACCAATTAAATGTTCAAAGATGGAGAAGTGTTCAACCCGACAGAACCTATCTTCTGGGAATCAAACACATATAGCATACTCAATATATGATGACACTGTACATTTTGCTGCTCTTCTTAAATTTCAACTTTTTGTCGCAATTTGAGTCATCGTTCACACGTTCTCACTATGAACTTTTTTTTTTTTTTTTTGACAAACAATTCCAGTTTTTCATTATAAGTATGTAGCTTCTTAAGCAAAGTATACAAGTTTGTTCAAAAAATTATCTTTCTGCATCAATCAGATCTGTTCACATATGATAAAATTAATCTATGCTTTCCTTATTGATTTCCTAATTTAGAAAAGGTTGGCAAGTGGCAACACAGAAAGATATTAGCAAAAATAATCATTATTCTTATCTATAAATGTATACGAGAAAATAATAACTTATCCTCTCAATAATTGAGAAAAATATAATGTGACTATGTGAGTTTAAAGATAAAATCACAACGCACCATTTTTGTTAATACTCTTCTCAGAAGCAATATTTTGGAAAAATTGCCATTCATTTTGTAGTTTTTTTAGATAACCCAAAGCCGCCTTACAAAGTAAAGGGTTTGTCATTCAACTTATAAATTTAATGTTCTTACATATCTCGTACATCACTAGAGTGTAGAGCTGTTAAACAGGTCGGTCAGGTCGGGTTCGGGTCCAGTTATTTCGGGTTCGGGTTGTACAGGATTCGGGCCGTAAAGGGTCATCGGTCAAATCGGGACGGATCATTGCGGGTTTTCGGGCGGATCGGGTCGACCTAACAGGTCAAGAAAATCAAATTTTTTACAATTATTAAAATATTTTTTTAAAAAAAATGATATTTAATTATAATCTATTATTTTTATATATTTTAATAATAAAATATATTATAATTTTCAAAATAAATTATATAAATTCTAAAAATATAAAAAATCGGGTCACCCAACGGGTTTCGGGTTTGAACCCAACAGGTTTCAGGTCTATCGGGTTCGGTTTATTTTGGGTTTCGGGTTCAAATTTTCGGGACCCTAAAATTTTCAGACGGTTCGGGTCGGTTTTTCGGGCCGGGTCAACTTTTGACAGCTCTACTACAGAGTGATACATTTCATTTGGATTTTTGTTATTTTATCTTAGAATACAAATTGATACAAAATAATAATAATAATAATAATAATAATAATAATAATAATAATAATAATAATAATAATAATAATAATAATAATAATAATAGAGTCCGGTTCAAGTGCGAATGGGCGCCCAGGTGCGAAATAAGAAAGAACAAGAGTCGTTGGATCAAGAAAAATCAAAGGCGTTGATCATTTCACTTAAAATGGGGAAAAAACGGCACGAACGAATTATTCGCGTATTTTTGAAAAAAACGGAAATAGGACACGCGCCCAGATTGTTCATCAGTATTGTGGATTTGTTCATCAATAATGTGGATTTGTTCATCAAAACTGTGATTTTGTTCATCAAAACTGTGCTTTTGTGCATAAATAAAATATTGTTTGTGCATCAAAATTCTATTGTTTGTACATAAAAAATGAACAAATGCGTATCAAAATTACATGCAATATGTTCATCAACATTGTGATTTTGTTCATAAAAAACGAAAAATGTTTATTCATTGTTTTTGGCATATTTGTTCATCGATTTGTGCATATTTGTTCATTAGTAACATCAATTTGTTCACTGGTTTATGCATATTTGTTCATTGCCTTTTTCATATAATTGTTCATTACTAGATGCATATTTGTTCACTGGTAACCTCAATTTGTTCATTGCTATATGCATATTTGTTCATTAATAACATCAATTTGTTCATAGCTAAATAAGGCACAAGCACTCCTCTTCGATTTGTTGCTATCTTGTTCTCTTAGCATACACCATATTATTGCAAAGTCAAATTCTTTATCTATTATCTTTTGCATTCAAGTTTCTACATCAAACTTATCTTATTTTGGTACTATATTGAGCACTTCATTCGTATTGACAAAGTTAGTCTTAAAGCACTTCATTCGTATTATACTTTGAATTCAAGATAGCCTTAAAGCACAAAATAAATGCAAAAAATGCACAAATAGATAGTCCTAAATGTATAAGTTGATGGTATTAATAGTCCTAAATGTACAAGTTGATAGCATTGACACATAAAACATAAGTTTATTTCAATTCACAAATAAGGGTATAATAATGAACAAATAAGGTTATATCAATGAACAAATAAGGGTATATCAATGAACAAATAGGGTATATCAATGAACAAATAATGGTATACCAATGAACAAAAAAGAAGTATACTAATGAACAAATAATGGTATACCATGGGTATATCAATGAACAAATAGAGGTATATCAATGAACAAATACGAGTATATCAATGAACAAATATGGGTATATAAAAACTAATTATATGTGCATAAAAAACTTCATAATATTGTATTCCTACACATAAATAAGGTTAAAAAATAAAATTAAAAATTAAAAAAGTTCGAAATCGATGAACAATGTTATAAAAAAAACTCAATACACAATTAGTTAGTATTGATGAACAATTGGTGAATATTGATGAGCAAATCGCTATTTCTGGTAAACAAACTGGGCGCGTCTCATAAAAATGTATTTTTCGAAAAAATCGTGAATAATACGGGAAAAATTCGTCTGTGTCGTATTTTATTGAAAAATATGCGAATAATACGGAAAAAATTCGCTCGTGCTGTTTTTTTTTTTAATGAATGTTTAATCAGGGACGTTGATTTTTTGGATTGAACGAGCGAGATTTATTCTTATTTCTCACACAGGCGCCCATTCGCACGCGACTCTTTTTCATAATAATAATAATAATAATAATAATAATAATAATAATAATAATAATAATAATAATAATAATAATAATAATAATAATAATAATAATAATAATAATAATAATAATAATAATAATTTAAGGTTGTTTTAGGTAGTCATTTGAAAAAGATATAAATTTTAGGTGATTTTAGAAAATTTAAATAAATCAAGGACAAATTGTCCAAATTATAGAAAACCACCCCTTATCTTACCTACTTTGCAAAAAACTACCCCTTATTTCGATTTTATGAAAAACCCGTACCTTGTACTGCTTTATGCAAATATAAATTATTAATTTTAAAAATAAATAAATTTAATTTTTTTTATGTCAATATGAATAAAATTTACGCATTATTTTAATATAAGACCCAATATTTTCTTTTTTCCTTTACTAAAAGAAAATGAATTAGTTTAGCAATTTTTAAACTTGTACACGTATGTTTAAATTTAAAATCTATACATATATTATCAAAAAAAGTTTAATTCTAACATATAATTTTTCTCATTATAATATGAGATTTGAATATATAACTAATCAATAAAATATATAATTAATTAAAGTAGAATGAGATAAGAATGAATCTAAGATTGAGTTATTAGTTTGTAACAAACCTATATAAAAATAAAATAAAATAATTATAAATATCTTTTTTTAAAATTAGTATTCAATTGTTTTTTAGAGTATTGATGATGTGGCGCCACATAGGTGAATCTATATATATAATTAAAACCGCTAAGGATTCGAGCCACCACATTGCGCCACGTCAGCTTTCGCCACATGTCGCTCCCACATTTAGCCACATATGATTTTTCCACGTGTCATTTTTCTGTAATTTACACATTTTTAGATTTTTCCAAAATTATATGCCACATGTCAATATTATTCCACATCACTTTTATTTTAACGATTTTTCTAACCTATGCCCTAAGGGCATAGGTTAAGAGTCTCAAAATGGTAATATATTTTGGAATTGTATTTATTTAGTTTTAATTATTTTTTTAATAGGGTTTATTAGTTTCCTATTAGGGTTTTAGTTCCTAAAATTAGTACTCTTAACCTATGCCGTTAGGGCATAGGATAGAAAAACCGTTATTTTAATTACATGTCATTCCAAATTCTATTACTAGGTTTTGATTCTCTATTTCATCCCGCTAGCTTCTCTGCATTCTTCACCGCCGATTACCTTCAACCTCCTTCTTAACCCCGACGGCGCGACTACCACAACCACATCCACATCGATCACCCACATTTTCCTATCCCTCTACCTCGCCAATGACTTCAACATTTGGTCGAATTCCGATGACTACGCATGTGATCAACATTGTTGGAGCCCTTGACATCGAATCTGGTCAGGGTGTAGCAACTTCGATGACAGAGTAAGTATGGCAGGTCATTCGATCATTAAAAATTCGTTGACGATAATGAAGTTACAACGATGAAGAACAATTTAGGAAGTAGGAGACATGTCCAATGGCGGAAGAAAGGTGGAAGTGAGTCGATCGCCGGAAAACCATTGACGATATTGAAGTTTTGATCGAGGATTAGGCTGAGGCAAAATTTACTAATATTTTGGCTATTTTTTAATTTAATTATTAAGATAAGATCAAATCATTTTTGTTTGTTAGCAAAATTTTAATTTCCCTTTATAGTTATGATTCTCTTAAACTTCCAATTGTTAACGTAATTTTTTTATAATTTACGTACAAATTAAGCAATTTATAATGTTAATTTATAAATTTGATTTTTTTGTTGTAATTTCCCATTATGATTTTTTTGATAATCTATATACATATCAAGACAATTTTTTTCGTTAACCCATATTATAATTTCTCATTACAATTATGATTTAGATAGGATTACATTAAATCTTTAATTTTTGTTATTATTTTCCAATTATGATTTTTGTTACCAATTTACAATTGTAATTTCCAATTACAATTTTTCCAAATATAATTTTTCCATTTTTATTTGCATACAAATCAAGCCAATTATTTTTCTGTAACCTATATTATAATTTCCCGTTATAAAAATAAGATCAAACCAATATTTGTTACCAAATCTTTAGTTTTCAGTTATGATTATGAACGATTCATCTTAAATTTCTAATTATAGTTTATATTTTTTTAATAAGTTACATATAAATCAAGCCAATGTAAGCACTTACGTAGTAATCACCAATTTTTTTTACCAGATATATAATTTTCATTATGATTTTTTTTTTGTTAATGTACATAGAAATCACCAAATCTTTTTTTTTACCAAATCTTAAATTTTGGATGATGTAATCTTCTATTGGATACATCAAAATACCATTTTATTTCAAATTAAAAACACAAGCACTTACGTATTAAAGTTGGCTATGATTTGGTAGTAATACTCCGTACTCCGTAGTATTCTTAGTTTCTTACTAATATCATATTTATAAGCTTAATTTTTATTTCAATTTTATATATAGAATTTTTGTTAGGAAATTATATCATAACTACGTACTGTATAATCTTATTTGTTTAGACTTAGAAGTTTAAAAAAAATTCAATTCAGCTAATTAAATAGTTTTATAATAGTTTTAATTAAAATAGTCTTACCAAAAAAATAGTTTTATAATATTATTATGCATGATAGTAATTTTATAATTATTTTATTATTAAGAATTGATTTACAAATTTTATTTTATTAATATGGTTTATTCACATATCTAGATTAAATTATTAGGAAAGTTTTTACTTATTTAAATTGGTTTATCTCCAAAATTTAAGCAAAGAAAATATCTAAATACAGAATATTTGATTTCCTATTATATAATCTTTTGAGAAAACTGTTGGTGATTTGTGTCAAGTCATCAACTCCCTATTAGAGCATGTTGAGGTTTTAGAGTCATATTGGAAATGTTGATTGGTATATTGGCATATATGACTGTCCATGATTTAATACTTGTCATTAGATCCAATAGATTAGTCGCACACCACCACCGAGACAAGGAACCTCGTGTGCACCGTTGCATGGCAAGGGCGCGCCTTGTGTGTGGCGACGCTCGGTGCAACGGCGTGGTGCAAGCGCGGGGCTCGGCTTGGACCTCGGTTTTGAGGTTCAAGGCTCGGATGGTTCGTGCGCGCCTTGTATGTGAACTTGACGTTCAACTCAAGGCTGCAAGGGCGCGCCTAGGTGGTGTGATGGAACGGTGAGGCTAGTGACGCGGTTGCGAGGCTGCGGTGGAGCTCTCGGCGCGCCTAAGAGCACTTGTCCGAGGCGTCGAGCATGAATTGTGAGGCTAAGGTATGGTTTTGAGCTTGATCATTGAGTCTTATAACTTTGTGCATATTCTAAAGTGAATTAGGAAGCTTCTCTAAGTTAGGTAAATGCTTTAAGCAAGAACCAAAGCTAGAGTTTAGCTTGGCACATAGTTAAATATGCTAGAAAGAAGTTTACAAGCTTCATACTAGCTTAGAGTGAACTCTAGGAGCTTAGACAAGCTCAAGACTCATTGTACATGCTTTATAAGAAGCTCATGTAGCTAGGAACTAGCTCATGGAAGCTCAATGTAGCTCACACTAGCTCAAGTTAGCTCAACTAGCTAGAAATTCAGCTCAACCTAGTTCAAGCCAGCTCAACTCACTATAAGCTAGCTCATGGAGCTAAGGGGTAGTGACTCTCCTAGGTGACCTAGCTAGGTACCTAGCTATGCTAGCTAGGTGGTGGGGCTGGTGGGCCGGCCCAAGGGGCGTGCCTTATGGGCTGGTGGGCCGCATGTGCACGCGCATGGCATGGGTTGTTGGACTTGCCATTTGGGCCGTGTACATGGCTTATTGGATTGGATTTTTGGACTTCTTATTGGGCCTTTCATTTGCTGAAATGGAGAGGCATTTGGAGTCCAAGGAGGGATGCACATGGACGCCCCTTTGATGGTGACAAGGAGAGAGGCAAGGAAGTTGTAACCAACTCCTAAAATCACTCTCGGCCACACAAGACTTCAACCGATTGTAACTGCCACCCTTGACCGGTTTTGGGCAAGTTTCTCACGCCTATAAATAGGGCAAAATGTCGGCAATTTGGAGATGATTGACACGGAAAAAAATCAGACTTGATCACAAAGAAATCGATAGAAAGAAACGTGCAAGAATCTAGGGTTTCTTGTCGGATTTAAGTGAAAACACAAGAGTGTTCTCAAGTGGACGTGTGGCGTCATGGATAGGTGTTCATCATCAAGGAAGAAACCTCAAGATGCATGGAGTGGGCAGTACGTTCAAGTGAAGGACGAACCCAAAACATCCATGGAAGACGACTTCGTTCAAGATGCATGGAGTGGTCAGTTTTCTAATTTTTATAGTTTATGTGTTATTTTTATCTTTCATTTCACCATCATTATTTAGGGCCTCTTCGGACTACCTCACATAATGCATTATTTTACATTATAATATTTTACATTATATTCTACATTATAATGTAAAATTTTGCATTGTAATGCAAATTAGGAGGTAATTTTATTTGACATTGTTTTAGGGTGATAAAATTAATGTGATTATTAAAGCGTCTCTCATGGATGACTTTGCAATAATCTGTGAAGGAAATGTTTTACGCATTTCAAAATTTAGACTTGGATTTTATGATGCAAATTAAAAATGCATTTCTCATACTTACAAAGTCATTTTTTTATCGTAGTATAATTTGTCAACCATGTTCTCCTACATCTATTTCTATTAATGGATTCAATTTTATACCAATTGGTAAAATTCTTAATGAATTTTTGGATGAAAAGTATCATTTCACAAAATGTCATTTCAGTGAGTATTTTAATAAGTAGTAGTTTATAATAATCCGCGCAGGGCGCGGGTATTACGCTAGTTGAATATGAAGGCGACACATAGACGAAATGAATGTGAGACCGACATGTGTCAGAAAAGTGACTTCTTTAGTATATATATATATATATATATATTTGAAAAAGATATAAATTTTAGGTGATTTTAGAAAATTTAAATAAATCAAGGACAAATTGTCCAAATTATAGAAAAGCAGCCCTTATCTTACCTACTTTGCAAAAAACTACCCCTTATTTTGATTTTACGAAAAATCACCCTTAATTTATACTCCGTTTTCATTTAACCACCCAAAGTAATTTTCCATCCATAAGCTCGTTAAATTACGGTCAAAAGACCAAATAGCCCATAGGTTAAATGATACCCTTGTCTTTAACCTCATTCCATCTCTAAACCCTCTCATAAAATAATTAATCCCTTTAATTATCTTAGAATTATACCGGTCTTGTTATGGTATAGTAATTAAAAAACTCTATGGATACATCTCTAAACCCTCTCATAAAAATAATAAATCCTTTAAAAAGGAAAAAAAAAAAGAAAAAATATTTAAAGAGAGATAATGAATCAATCTCAACTCTTTACTTATTGATAAATGGTTAAATTTTTTTAAAATGTACCTAGAGTAACTCTACTTAAGCCAAATGCCAATTCTACGCACAAAATTACAAGATTACAAGCTACCCACCAATCTTTCTTCAACCGTTTTCGGTGTACATATCTGAACTTAAATGGACTTCGTTGTCCAATAAAAAAACCTTAATCTAATGTAGTTGGATTGCTTTTCACGTGGCAATTAATTTAATATATTGTCAACCTAATACAAAAGATGTTTTTTCCGTCGTGTTGCTAATAAACGTGTATCTTCCTCTTTAAACCCTAAACCAATAAAACCAACAAACTAACCCTACTTATTTAATAGCCCCTTCACTCACACCTTCAATTATATATACCTGACCATCTGTTTCCTTCTGAACACGACCATCACTCCTCTATGCACAAATCTTGAATTCATTAAAACAAAGACCCAAGAACTCGTTTACAATTAATCGCTAATCGATCATATGATGTTTTCTTTCGAGAAGAGTTGTGAGATTTCATTCCAAGTTAATGGGAGTCAAGAGGGGCAAATCTGTCAAAAAGATGTTGGCCTGGACAGTGAATTGCTAGCAGCCGTCAACATGTACATGGTCAGCACCAAACCAGCCACAACCACCAAACCCCCCAAGCCCACCACCAGCCGTAAACGGAAAAGCCATGTCCGAAGCGGCGGTAGTGGTGGTTTTGGTGGTGAAGGGGATAAGAAGAAAATTATACATAGGGATACTGAGAGGCAAAGGAGAGTAGCTATGTCTGGCCTTCTAAATTACCTTTGCTCCCTTCTTCCACATGAATTTGTTAAGGTAAAGCAAATTCACAAGTATTACTTGTCTTTTGATCACATGCATAAATATATATATCATATACTTGAGTCCTAGCTCAAATTTGAATGTAGGAGTTTAATTAAGTGAAAAAAAAAATTGAATCTAGCAATAGGGTTACACTTTAATTAATGTGTCTTAATTAACCTTCTTTTGAGAGGAGGAAAGAATTAGGTTAGTCTAAGGTGTGTTACCTTTAGGGTTTCTGATCCTTAGACAACTCTTGCTTTCACTTGAGCTTTAATTTACTTAGATCTATATATACTCGTAACAAGCCAACATACAAGTTTAATGGGTTCAATCTGTCACAAAATCAATTGAGGCTTCGGTCCTAAGAAAAAATTGACCAATTGACAAGGAGGAGATCAGTAACTCATCAACCTTATATATATATACTGGCTTAGAATCTTTTGTCAACTCGATTAGATCTAGCTAGTAATAGCTAGCAATGAACCCGACAAAACCTCAACCCATGCATGTACTTGGATCATCTTACATATTTCTTTATACTTCAACTATGAAAATCTATTAAGAATAATCTAGCCTACAAACAATCACATCAGACACATTTTATCAAGCCAATTCAACTTTATCATATGTTTTTTACTCATGACCAGGGAAAGAGATCCGTCACTGATCACATAGGCGAAACGATAAACTACATCAAACACTTGCAAAACAACATCAAAGAGCTTGCAGAAAAGAGAGACAAGCTAAGAACAGTACTACAACCTAACTCTACTAACAATAGTCCTCCCTTTGAAGAACACACTTCATTTGGCAACATTCCATGGGACATCACCATCTACACAAGAAATGGAAGCCTTGAAATACAAATCAGAGGCGGAAGAAGGGAAGATGGCTTTCGCCTTTCAGAGCCCCTCAATGTGTTACTCGAACAAGGCCTAAATGTTGTTTGCAGTGTATCCACCAAAGTACAAGGAATTTTCATCCACAATATCCAATGCCAGGTACAAGTTAGATTGTACTTTGAATTTTTGCTTCAAAATTTAGTGTATATGTTTGTTTGGAGAGCATTCTAAGGCTGAAAATTGGCGTATGCTTTGGTTAATTGCGCGCAGATTAGTGATAACATTGACGTGCAACGGCTTCAGGAGAGATTGTATGAGGTTGTTTGCTCAAACAGCTCAAGTTCAAATAACAATGTGGATCATGGAAATGAGTACTCTCCCTTTGATTTGATGGAGAAAGAAAACCAGTTTTACTCTTTGTTCAATTTTGCATAATGTAATTACAAATGAGATCTTAGTTTGATTGTGACTGACCATTTTACACCACGAACCAGAGATGTATTCTAGAGATCAAGCAAAATATATAACTCTCTCCATATATGTTCAGACTACAAAACTAGGTATTTAGTCATTGCAGATATGGAAAATATGTCTTATGGTATATATATATATAAATGATACTAGAAATGAAGATGAGCCTAGAGTGTTTATTACGAATATTATAAAGGTTTAAATTGTGATCACATCTCACAAATGACAATTTTGTTTAGGTCTTTTTAAACTATAGAGATACAAGTGGTAATATTTCAGCTATTGCAATTAACTTATCATAGAATCTTAGTTTTTTTGTCAGTTTTTTTAATGTGTGTACATGAGCACACAATAATAAGTTAAATTAGAAAATAATTTTTAAACTATTCCTAAATTGAAATTGGTGAACCCTATTAAAAAATATTAAGTTAACAAACAATTTCCATACATCCCATACATAGTATTCTTAGGGCTCGTTTGGTATTGATATCTAAGGTATGAGATATCGGATATTGGTATCGGTATGGATATCAAGATATCGGTATGAGTGATATCTAGATATCGGATATGGGTATGGATGTGAGTGATATCTTTGATATACCAATTTCATGGGGTATATGAAAATAACACTCTAATATCACTCTGATATACTTCTGATATCAGCTGATATTGATATACTCCTATACCAAACAGCAAATATCAATTTGATATCGATATTAGGATATACCAAACACCAGATATAGATATCAGTCATATCCATACCCATATCTGATATCCTGATATGGATACCAATCGGGCCCTTAATGTGTACCCATGGGCACACATTAGAAAAGTCTTTTTTTTTTAATGAAGGGGTGATTCATTCCTATGGAAAAACAAGATACAAAAAGAACTAGGTGTACCTAGTTGTTACATGGCTCATCTAGGCCAACCGTAGCACACCATCGCCTCGAATCTCTATTGATCTTCTTCCATCTAGCCTTAATATAATTTCTTACATGACAAATTACAATTCTAGAGCACTCCTCGCTTGTACATTCCTCTTGCTGAAAGATCTTACTATTCTTAGCTTTCCAAATATAGTGGATCAATGCACAATTACATGGATGCAATCCAAACACTTAATAGAAAACTCTTCTTCAGTGCTATCCCCTCCATGGCTTTCATCCAATCTTCAATATTGTAGTATCTCCTGCCAAGTTTTACTCATGTCAGAACATTATTCAGCACCTCCTTGGAAAACTTGCAGTTGAACCACAAATGTTCTCTGTTCTCTTGTACATTGTCTCCACACAAAACAAATGCATCATCTTGAACAAGGCCCATGTTTCTAAGCTTGTCTTTGGTGTAGGTCCCATTACTTGCTACCATCCATGTAAAGAAGGAAACCCTAGGAGTATTCAGTTTCCCCCAAATGCAAGAATTCCTCTTTACCTCTGGACCTCTCATTCGTATGCTATCATAGATGTTTTTGCAGTCAAATTTATCCCCTCTAATCATTATTATAGCTTGATTAGCATCTCGCTCCAAATTGTCCTTGAGTTCCTCCCTGAGTTAAATCATTGTCTTCCGAATAGCACTTGTAGTTGATTTGCATTCAATTTCCTAGAAAGGATCTCCTTTGAGTATCACGATGTTGACCCATTAATGCCAAATTGAGTTGGTGCTGGCCAGAATACCATGGATCAACTCAATGAAGCTAGCTTTATTCCACGAGAGGATTTCTTTTAGGACAAGGCCACCTTCTTCTCTTGGTCTTCAAACTCTCTGCTAAGATATTGATGTTTTCCTTCCTTCTCCACTGCCTGACCATAAGTAGTTCCTTAAGAGCTTAACAATTTGTTTGATCACTACTTTGGGCAGCACAAAAATCTTGCACCAATAGTGTACTAGTCCATAAAGCACAGCTCTAACAAGCTCATATCTTCCAGTATAAGAGAGATTTCTAGAAGTCCATGCGTTCACCTTTCATGCAATCTTGAATACTAGAGGCGTAGTAGCCATTGCTTGTAGCTTTGCCAGCATATAATCTTAGTTTTCATTGGACACTATGAAAACTAAGATTCTATGCTGGCAACCATATAAAAAAATGTCTTGGACAGTGTCCAGGACATTTTTTTTCACAAAATAAAATATATACTAAATCGATCAACCAAACGAGTTTCGAGTTCGGTTTATTTAGGGTTTTGGGTTTCAAATTTGCAAATCTTAACCCTAAAATTATGGGGCGATTCAGATAGAATTTATGGATTAGGTCAGGTTTTAACAGTTCTAGAAAAAACGGATGAGGATTTATTCGCATTCCGCATATAAACACGGTTGTTCGCATGCCATACTTCTCTTTCTTATATTCTATTATGTCATGAGCAATGGTGTACTTATAATGAGTACATAAAGGTACATAATTAATAAAATAATATATTTTTCATACTTCCTTATCCCATAATACCCTAATATTTCTCCTTTTTATTAGTGTACTCTTCATAAGTACATGAGGGTACATATTATTTTATTTTACATTTTTCTTTCTTCAAATCATGTATGCAAAAAGGGGTACATAAGAGTAGTAATATAGCTGCCCTCATTTGGGTACAAGCTAATTTCCTTTTTTCTTCTTAAAAAAAATATTTTGTGCCCTCTTTTGCACCCCTTTATTACTCCCATTGCTCATGGCCTTAGTGAATTAAATATCTTAGAGCATCTCCAACAGCTTTCCCAAATTCTTGGGGATTGGGCTTTTGGAGATTTTGAACCTAAAAATTGGTACAACAGATGCTCCATCTCTTTCTCTATTTTGGAGTGATTCTCCAAAATGGGTAGAGATCTCCCTGAATTTGGAGTGATCTCCAAATCTCCAAATACATTTAATTTCCTTTTCTTTTTCTTTTCTTTTATAATTTAATGGGTAAATCAACTCGTTTAGTGTAGAGACTTGTTTCATCTACTCGTTTAATGGGTAATATAATTTGGAGATTTTCTTTTATTTATGCTTTTTATCATTTTTATGAATCTATTCGTTAAGAGTAGAGACTTGTTTCATGTGTACGGATAATTTTAAGAGCCTAGCTTTGATGGGTGCACCTTTAATTTCTAACTTTATAGGCTTGTGTCATGTAAATCTAATACAAATAGGACTACTAAAAATTCTATGTATATTGTACCGCAGTGTAGCTGCTTCTCGCTCAACTAGGGCCCCTTTGTAGTAATTTTTTTTATCATTTATTAAATTAAGATTCTGGAATATTTTTAAGTCAAATAACAAAAAATTTATCATTTGTTAGGTTAAGATTCTATAACATTTTATTTTCTTATGTAAAATAATATATAGTTAGCTATTGTAATTTATATGGTAAAAAATGAAAGTATTAAATGCACTGTTCTTCAAAATAGAAAATCTGTTGAAATTTGGTTGAATTTTTTTGGAGAATATGGTGGTTGATTTTCCATTTTAAAGAAAGTTATGAGTAATCTCAAATCTGTTAGGCATGCTCTTAGTAGTTCTTATATGCATCATCACGATTTACTGTATATCTTAAACCTGCATCAAGGGTATGTTTGAATCACACTTTAAAATACATTATCTTGCACTGATGGATTTAATTCAATCTTAGGGCACGTTTGGTTTTCTATTCCGGAAACGTAAACGAAAAGGAAACGAACCTAGTCAATATTAGCGTCGTGATACATCAATGGTAAATTTCCTCTTGCCTTGAGTCACCTCATTTTTCATGCAAAAAAGTACCGCAAGTCCACTTGCGGTAATCAATCCCTTTCCCTAATTTTAACATGGGGTAAGCAAATCCTTCATTCTCCTCTAACCATTTCTCTTTCCCTTCTCTAGACCCATAAAAAAATATGTTATCAATGTATTGTGATACATAAATGGTCTATATTCGTTTTTTTTCCGTGGTTGGAAACAAATGGAACCTTAACGTTAACAAGAACTTTAAACAATCCTATAAGCACTTCTAATTACTCCGGTGTTTCTAGAAATTAATTATGTCCACGGACGGTGATTGTGATTGGTGAAACTTTCCTTGTCTTTGGTGAGCAGAGGTCAAACTTGATTGCTACGTACGAGTGTACGACTAATCATTAATTGACTTGAACTAAGGGTCAAATATCATGTTATTTTTTAGCCTTTTTGTAAATTCGAGTTCGTGAACTAGCTAGCAAAGTGTACAAATTAAGTAAATCAGATCTAGTAATAGGAAGAATGGTGAGACTTGATTTTTCACTCAAAAGAGTGAGGTAAGAATCAAACCTAAAACCTCATCCCTCCATTCCCTCGTACCGCCTACCACTAAGCCACTTCACATAGGTCATTTTTTTAGGGCATCTAATTTTTAGCCTTTTGACTTTCATCATAATTAACCTTTCCTAATATTCAATTCAACGCGTTGCAATTTAAAATTCTTCTGTAATAGACTCACGGCCTCACGTTGTTATTATTTTATTCGATATTTACCTTTTTCCCATCACCAATACTCTTAAGAACAAAACAGTGTGTGAACTTTGCTTTGTACTTGTATAGAACGGAATATTCCCTTTTTATGTTTTGGTAAATACCACGAATATAACTGATAGTATAACATTATCAAAGATCAACCCGACAACCCCTAATTTACGGAAATCAAACATGACATATGTTACATTGTCCTGCTCTTCCTGAACTTGCACTTTATATATACCGAAGTTTGTGTGATCGTTCACACGTTCTTATTATGAATTCCAAATCTTTGGGGGAAAAAATGCATTAAATAATTCCATCTTTAGAAATAATTGTACAAATAATCCTAACTATGAGGTGAGTACGTATCATCGGATATGAGATTTTTTGTATATTGTTATTGACAACATGGCATTGTCAATTATGATTTTCGAGATTGATTATGAAAATTATTAACGTTAAATATGATAATGCGTGACTGTTTCACGGTAAAAAAAATATCGTTTACAATAACATAAGCATATGATTGCAACTCATTCCATAGTTGATGCTATTTTTAACAACTTTTAAATTTCAAGCTATTTTATTAAATTACCCTAAAAAATGGGGTTATTTTCTGCATATTCCTTTTCTTTTTTTACAAAACTTTTGCTGCATTTCACAATAAATACAGTATTTTAATTTCCTTAATGATTTCCTAATTAAGAGAGGAATAAGAGAGGAACATTTGCTTAATGATTTCCAAATTGATCAACTTTTATTGGGTTGTAATTAAGTCGAGTCGAGTCAAGCTGGAATAAGAGAGGAACATTTGCTTGGCCAAATCTCTCCACAATTTCATCTCAAAACTTTGATGCGGCCCTAGCTACTCGTTTTTGGATCATAAGGGGCGGATATCTAGGCTCGAAATGCCCGGATCTTCTCCGAAAAAAGTAATCGGATAAGTACGAATCCAACAGTATAGACTCGCAGGCTTCTAATGCTCACGTTGGCGAGGGCGGGACGAAGCTTTGCTCGACGTGACGAGCTACATGAGGTTGGGTGACGTCGGGCCAAATAAGGAGGAGGGACTCTTGACTCTTACTTAAACTTGGCTATTCATTATGACGTAAGAAATACAATGGAGTGTGACTCCTTTATATAGAGGAGATCCACGAAACCCTAGTAGTTATATGAGAGTGGACTAGGGCTAGTAAGCATACTAGGCTCAACATCCAAGCTCATAATACTAATAGTAGAAACTACTAAAACGGGAAAATAATGCAACTAACCCTAATGGGCCTTATTTTACTGTAATGGACCGGTTTCTTAAGCATAAAAGAATACACACCTAAAAATAGTAATAGCGGAAATATAAAAGTAAAACATACTAAAACGGGAAAGATAGTATGCCTCGGGTTTTGAACCGGGTCCGGGTCGCATCATTTTCCCCCACTTAGATTTGAAGGGTCCTCGCTTCAACATGGTGATGGAAAGGGAAGAGAAGATCGGCCTAAGAAAAGACTTATCTTTGACGTCGTACTTAATTGGCAGGGGCATGGCTCGACTTTTTTTTACGAAAAACTAACTTCCTAAAATTACGTTCTCTATCTGATGAACATCACCCCACAAGAAACCCAGAGTTAGTTTTTATTAACTACGAGATCTTTTATAACAATAAGATCTTTGCACGATAGGAAAAAAATCAAACAAAATAAAATAAAATAATATAAAAGATATGTGACCCAAAATATCCCAACTAATTTTTGGATAGAATCCTCTGATCGCTAGGGTTTTCGAGTGCTTGGGATGCAAGGCAGGTGCGCGGCACAGATCTGGCACGAGGGCAGTCTCGCGCAGCTGGAGACTTCGCTCGGCAGGTGCATCGCTGCAACGGCGTATCCATGCCAGGATTCGAACCTTGGCACGAGCGGCTGCGACTTGGCGTGCTACAGATCGTGCGAAGGGCCGCGCGCGCTGGCATTGTGAGTTTGCAAATCTGCGCAATGGTGGTGTCGCGGTGCCGGCAAAGGGGCGGTATCTTCCTCCTGTTGATGCGTGAATCGTGTCAGGACTCGGGTCTTTGCATGAGTGTGAGACCGCTGGCTCGATCTAGCGTGCGGTTGGCACGAGGACTTTGTATCCTCGGTGTGGGTGGTGCGTTGCGATGGCACCACGGGGTCGGAAAAGAGCCGTTCGAACCACCTAGTCTCTGATACCAATTGATCCAACCCTACTCGCCTTCAGATCACAAGGGGCGGATCTAGGCTTGAAACGCCCGGATCTTCTCTGGCAAAAATAACCGGAAAAGTACAAGTCCAACATTATGGACTTGCGGGCCTCTAATGCTCGCGTTGGCGAGGGCGGGACGAGGCTTTGCTCGACGTGACGAGCTACAAGGGGTTGGGTGACGTCGGACCATATAAGGAGGAAGGACTCTCGACTCTTACTTAAACTTGGCTATTTATTATGACGTAAGAAATACAATGGGGTGTGACTCCTTTATATAGAGGAGATCCATGAAACCCTAGTAGCTAGATGGGAGTGGACTAGGGCTAGTAAGTATATTAGGCCCAACATCCAAGCCCATAATATTAATAATAGAAACTACTAAAATGGAAAATAATGCAACTAACCCTAATGGGCCTTATTCTACTGTAATGGGCCAGTTTCTTAAGTATAAGAGAACACATGCCCAAAATAGTAATAGCGGAAATATAAAATATACTAAAACGGGAAAGATAGTACGCCTCGGGTTTTAATTTGAACCGGGTCCGGATCGCATCAAACTCCTTCGTTGATGTTACGTTCATGAAACCAAACGCACGCAAATCCTTCTTCTATGGAGTTTACTCCCTCCGTTCATAAAAACATGATGTTTTAGCTTAAACCCTAAAATTTAAGAAAGTATATAATTTGACTCAATTATCCTTCTTATCAATTTTTTACTTTTACTTAAATTTAAATTATGGAATATTTTCTTATTTGGTTTAGACTTACTCCTTCCCAATTCTCATCCAATTTAACGTAAACTTCCTAAATTAATGTTCCTAAATTGATTTGGTTTGATTTCTATGCTTTTTTTCCCTTTTTTAGAAGGGTAAAACTAGAAAAATGTGTACATAAATAGCTAAAATATCATATTTTATAGAACAAGAAAAAAAAACCTAAAACATCATATTTTCATGAACGGAGGGAGTACTATCCTACAGAGGACCATGCAATCACATTGAATCCAACTCTGATAACCCATGGCTCCTTGGGTTGGCATAGGCAAATATCCATTAACGAATCGAATCTTATTTTTCACGCCAAGTGCCATTCAAATGCCATGGCTCCAAGCAGTGGCGAAGCCAAGAATTTGACCCAGAGGAGGCTAAATTCCTCTGGGTCAAATTCTTGGATATTGCAAAAAAAAATGTTTTTCAAATGACCTAATTTTTCTGTATTTTATGGGGGGGGATTTATACTTAAAATTTTGTATTTTTTATATTTTTATATTTTTCTATATAAAAAATCTGTATTTTAGAACCATTTTTCTGTTTTTTTTTCATTAAAAAGTTAACCTTTTCTTCTTTTTTTTTGGTTGAAAAAAGTTAACCTTTTCTAACCTAATGAACTAGTTTTTATCAAATAACCTAGTTTTTTATATATTTTTTTATTTTTAAAATTGAGTGATGTCTGTAGCCCCCACTCGCCCTAGTGTGTCTCTGCCCCTGGCTCCAAGTAAGAAAATAATTGTTCATAGTGAACAAATTTGCTACCAAATGAGAACCTAGAGTATCGATATCTAAATTCCACATGTTGAGTGGATCGTTGTTCATATTGTTTGATTGATTGCTTGAAGCGAGTTTTGAGAACCTATGTCTGATTCCTCCAAATTCACCATTGTAATCAATCAAAGTGAAATCGATCTATCAAAAAATAATTTGAGTAAATTATTATGCAGAAATACGATTATCAAAAAATAATTCTATCACTAAGCTTTATTTAGTAGGAGGCCCCATTAGCACCCAAATACGATTTTAAAATTAGGTCCATTTAACAGTTAGCTCTCAGATGTAAAAATTAGTCTCATTTAGCATTAAGTTTTCACATTTATTGTTTTGTTAAGGATAATTTTTTATGTTGTTAGGTGTGAGGAGGTAGATTGAGAGAACTAAATTTTGTTTTCCATTTCTTGTTGCTTGCACGAAAAGCCTGGCTAAGAGTCCTTTATATGTTGTCACTTATAGAAGAGGTGGCTTACAATTTCTTACTAACAAAATTAACTATAACATGCTTAATAACGCATAGCAAAGTAGAGATTTACCCTTTTTTTAACAAATTTCATAGAAACAAGACCCTCGAATTAGACGTAGAATTTTGACCATGCTAAGATTAAAAAAAAAAAAAAAAAAACTAGAACTCAAATTATATTATATCACTATAATAACGTAACAGCTAGTGTCACAATGACGTAGCAGCTAGCTAGTGCAAGTACGTTTATACTGTATATAATAACATAAGAAGTTTCGAAATAATTACAAGATTTTGTTAAGGCTGAGGATATATACACACGTATTTTTTTCTCCGCGCATAAGATTTGACACGCTTCATGAAGTGAGTCGCTTCATAATGCGAGCCATATACAGATATCCGAGCGGATTTTTTACAGAATCGGCAAAATGACACGCTTCACGAAGCGTAAGGCAATATTGTGCGATTTCCTTACCCAATCTAATATTTTTTTACATATATAGGTTTCTCTCGTCGATAGCTTCGATTTGATAGGTAATAAGCTCAAATTCGACACCTGAGCAAAAAGTTATGAACGTTTTAAGATTAGACATACACATACTACTTTCACACGTCGTTTATCTAGGATAAAATTTAAGATAAAGCATAGAATAAGATTTTTTGATAAGTGTTAGAGTTTATGGTTAGGGTAAGGCTTTATGGTAGAGTTTGGGGTAAGGTTTAAGGTTTATGGTAAATATTATGGTTTAGGGTAGGATTTGAATGAGGTTTAAAGTTTGGGTATGTGATATAGTATAAGGTTTGGATGTATGGTTTAATTCAAGGCTTAATGGTAGGGTTTTAGATAAGGTCTAGAGTGAGGATAACGTTTAAGACAAGTCTTAAGGTAGAATATTGAGTAAGGTTTAGGGTTTATTGTAGACTTTTAGTGAAGTTTAGGATTTAGGTATATGATTTAGGATAGAGTATATATTTTTAGGGCTTATGGTTGGATAAGGGTTCTACGACAAGGCTTAAGTATAGGGTTTTAAGTAAGGTTTAGGGTTTATAGTAGAGTTTGAGTAAAGGATTTAAGATAAGGCTTAAGGTCAGATTTATGGTAAGGTTTAATGTTTATGGTAGGGTTGTGGTTTATGTTTAAAGTAAGGCTTTAGGGTAACCTAAGTTATATATGTTAAAATTTTGGTTTGATTAACCAAACTGATATTTTTCATGGTTTTACAGGTTGGTTACGGATCGACATATTCATATTTTCAGTTAACCGAAAAATCAAAATATGGTTTTTAATTTGTAAAAAAATATTAAATATATTTTGTCTTAATGGAATTATATGCTTATTTTCAGTATTTGAAATTATATTTGATTTTGAAAATATTATTTTATATTTCCATAATTGATTAGTTAAATATGCCTTTTTTTTTTTAAATATTTAACTCCTAAAATGTTATATATATAGAATACATATTGTAAAGACAATTTAAAACATAACCACCATGTAAAGTAATATTTATTTTGAAATTTTAACCGAGCGATAATATTTTTAATATAAAGCTGATAACTTTATTGTTGTTCAAGTGTATTCTTATAATATAAAATTAAATAAATAGTTATTGTTTAATGAGAAAACCAAACCAAAAATTCGGTTAACAAATCTCTGATCAACCGAGATTAAATGTTCGATTTTGGTTAATGATTTTAATTAACTAAAATCATAAAATAAATAGTTATTGGTTAATGAGAAAGTCTTATCCTAACCATAAACCCTAATACTTAAGATAAACATAAATCGTCCCAAAATATTATATACTAAGTCCTATCTTAAATCATATCTTAAATAAAACATCATGTTAAAGTAGTTTGCGTATGTCCAATCTTAAAACGCTCATAACTTTTTGCTCGGGTGTCAGATTTGAGCTTATTACCTATCAAATCGAAGCTATCGACGAGAGGAACCTATATATGTAAAAAAATATTGGATTGGGTAAGGAAATAGTACAATATTGCCTTACGCTTCGTGAAGCGTGTCATTTTGCCGATTCTGTAAAAAATCCGCTCGGATATCCGTATATGACTCGTATTATGAAGCAACTCGCTTCATGAAACGTGTCAAATCTTGTGCGCCGAGAAAAAATTATGTGTGTATATAGATTTCCCGTTTGTTAAATCAAACTTAACTGTCTCTTTTATACGAATCAAATTACACGTTTGAAGGGGCCGGGAATCAAATTACACGCTACTCCTCAATGTTCCTTCCACTCTTCCGGCGCACATATCTGCAGTAAGTTGGACTTCATTATCCAATTAAAAATCCTTAATCTAATTGTTTTTCACGTGCCAATTGATTACTTTACTATATTGTCAACCAAGATATACTATAATACTCCATAGTAGTATATAGTATTAGATTGCTTTTCTCTGTGTTCCTAATAAGCGTGTAGCTTCCTCTTTAAACTTAAAATTCCCAAATCAATAAAACAAAACCCTAATTTTTCAATAATTAACACATTTGGCCCCTTCACTCACACACACCTTCAATTATATATAACCTGACCAGCTGTTTCCTTCTGAACAAGACAATCACTCCTCTGTTTCCCCAAGTACACAAATCCTAATTTCATTAGAAAGACCCGAGAACCCGTTTACCGCTGATCGATCATATGATGTTTTCTTTCGAGAAGAGTTGTGAGATTTCATTTCAAGTTAATGGGAGTCAAGAGGGGCAGATCGGTCAAAACGATGGTGGTGTGGACAGTGAATTGCTAGCTGCCGTCAACATGTACATGGTTAACACCAAACCAGCCACAACCACCAAACCGCCCAAGCCCACCATCGGTCATAAGCGGAAAAGCCATGTTCGAGGCGGTGGCGGTGGTGATGAAAGGGATAAGAAGAAGACTCTACATAAGGATACTGAGAGGCAAAGGAGAGTAGCTATGTCTAGCCTTTTTAATACTCTTTACTCCCTTCTTCCCACTGAATTTGTCAAGGTAATTAAGCATTTTATCATTGTATTATAAGCAATATCTTCTTCTTAAGTCTTTCAAATGTTGGGGTTTAATTGTAAATCTCACATTAAAAGTTGGGAGAAAAACAAGTCAGCATATAGGTCATCAATGTTTAAAAAACGCTAGGTGGACTCTGGGCGGAGAGGGACCGCCTAGCGCCTAGCTAGACGATCAAAATGGTTGCCTAGGGGATCCAAGATGGGCGCCTAGACGGGTTAAACGGTTAGGCGGGTTGAGACCTTTTAGCGCCTAGGCGGGTTGAGACCTTCCAACACGTAGGCGGGGCCTAGACAGGATTTTTAGAACAGTGTAGGTCATAAGTTACTCTTCCTATTATCAATAGTTTAGCATGGAACCCCCATTGAGCTTATACACTGAGCTTGACCATTTGACCTGTCTCCCTTATAACCCCGAACTCAAATTTGAATCTAGGCGTTCAAAAATATATAATTGAATCTAGGGTTTCATTTTTGAGGTGTGCTTACCCATTATTTTATGAGTGGGGTATTCTTCATAAGAATATCATAGCTTCTAATCAAAGCTTAGTTTAGTTGCATCTATAGTCGTGGAGTCCTAAAATGGCTTCCATGAGCTCCTCAAGTCTAGTGACAAACCTCCAACCCTAGTACTATAGTATATCAATTCTAACCAAGTACAATGCATTCATTTTTATTGATCAGGGAAAGCGATCCGTCACTGATCATGTAGGCGAAACGATTAACTACATCAAGCATATGCAAAATAACATCAAAAAGCTTGCAGAAAAAAGAGAGAGGATAAGAACAATACAAGCTAACTCTACTCATAATAGTCCTCCCTTTGAAGAACACACTTCATTTGGCAGCATTCCACACGACGTCACCATCTACACAAGAAATGGAAGCCTTGAAATACAAATCAGTGGTGGCAGCAAGGAAGACGATGGCTTTCGCCTTTCGGAGACCCTGATTGTGTTACTTGAAGAAGGGCTTAATGTTGTTTCCAGTGTTTCCAGCAAAGTAAATGGGATCTTCATCCATAATATTCAATGCCAGGTACATGTTAGATTCAATTTTTTTTGCTTTATAAGTTCTGTTTATATGGAGAACATTCTCTAAGGCCGAAAAACGACATTTGTTTTGGTTAACTACTTGCAGATTAGTGAAAATATTGATGTACAAGGGCTTCAGCAGAGATTGTATGAGGTTGTTTGCTCAAACAGCTCAAGTTCAACCATTTATGCAGCTGGAACCGAGTATTCTCCTTTTGATTTAATGGAAAAAGAAAACCAATTTTACTCTTTGTTCAATTTTGCCTAATGTAAAATGAGAGCTTAGCTTGATTCTGCCTCACCATTTTTCACCATGAATCATAATAGAGATTGAAACATAATAACTCTCCATTTTCAGACAAAAAAAAAACAATAGAAAGTTCATGGAACTGTAGATTAGCCATCGGAATATTGGCTGTCTGACAAGTACATTTTAGACTCTGCAGTATATTTGCTCTCTTTCATTCATGTGGCTTTTTTTTTGGAATTCTAAATGATCTGAAAAACTTAGAATAAAAAGAAAATCTCATCAGGCTTGTAGATTAATGTTTGTTTAAGGTGTTTAAAATTAGTAGGGCATTTGTTATTTGGTTGCAAGTCCCTGGGAACTCTTGAGCATCACACAATCATGGCAGCAAAATTATCCAATTTCTCGATATTGCTTCCCTGGAACACTTTGGATATAACACAAAACCATATAACAAAATAATCATGGTGAACTGGAAGTAAAAGGTGATGCAATGACAAAAGAACACAAAAAACTCTGCTGCTACAGCAAGAACCACTACTCAAAAACTTGGTGTAACTTTCTGACCCATACAAAAAACTGTTGCAAATAAAAGATAGCAATGGCCCTGACCAGGATTCGGAGTTGTTTTATGCAGTAACACAGTTGAGGAAAGCTCTTCCTGGCTGACGATTTGCGAGACGCCCATGGTTACCGAGAAGCTAGAAAGATGGCAACAACGAGTATTAGATATTGCTTCCTATGTTAGCAATTTATAAGTACGTACACCCATTGTACACAAATCTATCAATCTTAAACAGAAGATGATTGAAAAAGTTCAACTGTACACATGAAAGGAAAAAAAGATGCTTACTTTTGCATTAACCCCATCAGGCAGGATTCTATTCTCTGATCTGTACTTGAGATAGTCATTGCGGTTCAACTTAGTAAAACCCCTGTAAATGAAGGTTAAAAAAGATAATCAGAACAACAAATTGATAACATGGTAAATCAAAACCAAAGAATTTCATGATAATTACCACTTTCTGCTGACAATGATCTTTTGGCGGCCTGGAAACTTGAACTTAGCACGACGAAGCGCCTCTTGAGCATTAGGACTATTGCTATCCTTGCATCTAACAGAAAGAAGAACTTGTCCAATAGCAACCCTAGCACATACACCTTGAGGCTTACCAAAAGCGCCTCTCATACCCGTCTGGAGTCTATCGGCTCCAGCACACGAAAGCATCTTGTTAATACGCAGGACATGGAAAGGATGGACTCTGACTCTGAGATGGAAGGCGTCTTTTCCAGCAAATTTGGTCATGTACTTGTTACAGGCGATACGAGCAGCTTCCAGAGCCTCACTCGAGACATTTTCTTTCTCCCAACTGACTAGATGGACACAGAATGGGAACTCATCGACCCCTTTCTTCTTCATGCCAACATCATAGATCCTGATTTTTGGATCAGGCACACCACGGCAGAACCGGGATTTTGGATAGGGCTTGTTCTTGATCTGACGGTAGCACCTCGCAGGTCCTACAATGTGAGAAATGGACTTTAATATTCAAATCAAATTCTAGACACAGCTGCATTTGAGGTCCATGCTTTGCCCAATTCATGGAGGACACCTTTTAAGACAGCCACGAAGCAGAGAAAATTCTTCACAGATATAGGCTGCATTGTAATAGATGACTAGTAGAAAGAAATGAGAATGAAATGAATGGCAGCTCAAAGGCCAACATAATTGCTTCCATATCAGCTTACAAAGTCAATACATATCAGTGTAACTGTGCAAGGAATCACACCATCGCCCATTGGACTATAAAAGCTTGCACTCATATCAAACTTTCCATTGAAATGAGCCCTAAATCAAATATAATCCACATGCTTTCCGAATCCGTAATTAAATCAAACCAAGAAAATAAGATACAACTTCAGGATTCAAGACTACATTCAGAATTCATTTGAACAACCTATAAATGCATACGATCCGACACTTTTCTGCTATGATCTTCGTCATCCTAGTATACAAGAGAATAATGTATCGATAATCAACAACGAAAATAGTGAAATTTAAAAAATTACAATCGTGCGAAAGCATTAGTGATCAAATAACAAAAGAGCACGAGTAATTTCCTCCCTTTCTCCAAAAGGTTTCACAGCACGAGAAAGAACTGAAAATCAATTCGAAAGACAAATGGACAATGAATCAAAATACAATAAACGAATATAGTGGAGGATGGATAGCGAAATTACTTCTCCCCATAGCGAAATCTCCGAATAGAACACTCTCTGACTCTGGAGTCCAGACAAAACCCTAACTATCTGAAGATGGAGTGAACATCTATGGAAGAAAGTGAAAATTGAAGAATGAAGGCGCTCGAGCCCGGCCCACATTGAGGAACTCTTCGGCCCAATTTTTTATCATTCGGTGAATAAAATACTTAAACACCAGTAGCTTGAGAGAGAGCTCATTACTTGCACAACATTTCTTTGTACAATTGATCAACCATTTTAGGCCTAATTAGATTTTAGGAACACCATTTCCATCCATAAAAAAGATATAATTCATCCTGTCACAGTTGAAGTGTCTTCCTCCCATAGCACAAAACGTATATAATTGACTACATCACAAAACGCTGAGTATTATAACTTATTGATATATTGTCTTGCATGATATTTTTATGTTCCTTCAACAAAATACTCAATTTGCTAACGACAGCGTCAGGACAAGATCAAACCACTGTGCTCAGTACATACGAAGCCAAAAACTTCAAAACATCATTTTCAAAATAGCTCAATCCAAACCATGAAATGCAACAGAACAGAACAAATGTTAAGTCTAACAAAATAGCAAAAAGTAACAGTAAATTTCATGTCGGCGAATGATTGGTTGATCGATGGGATCAGGCATGGCTAGCCCGGGTCACAACAACGATCAACAAGACGATGGCAGTGAGCATGAACGCAGCCCTCACCCGCTCACCAAATCCATCCGGGAATTTCCCCATATCATCACTTGGAGTTTGGAAAACCTCCTTCATAAGATCCGTGATTCCTGTTAGGAACTCCATGAACTTGGCCCTCATGTTGTCGAAGATCCAGCTCAGCATGTTACCAGGTGATGTGGAAGGATTCAGTTCGTCGCCTGAAGTTTCCAAAGCTTTTACTTCATCTGCAAAGACGTGAATTATGATTCGAGTATTGGATAAAGTCCTGATCACGATAGGAAGGATGGGCCATACCTTTGCGGGATATTGCTTCTTTAAGCTCCTGTACCGCTTCGTTGTTCAAAACAGCGCTCCAAACAGCTTTATCAGATGACAACGAAATCACCATCCTCTACAATGCATCAAAGTATTTGATTACAGATACTTTGGAAATCTTTGATTATTCAGTTTCAACTTGTAAAATACAGATGCAACAGAAAAGTATTGCATCAGATTGGAGACAATAAGAAACTTAAGTTATATACCTGAATAGAAGGGTCAGTTTGCAGCAAATGAAAGGCATCATAAACTCTGCCAATGTCGGGACATATGCTCTGTTCGCCACCATAAGTATACGACGCTGGCTCAATCCAGCCGGAATCTGAGTGGCACGAGCTTGGCAGTGTGCTGTAGTGACAGAACAAGATCAAAAAGGAAAGTTGTTTAGAATGGTAGACACATCCCAACACTAAAAATTTTATGATCAAAATGAACAATGAAGATTGGGGTAAAAGATGAAAGGAGAAGCAAACAATTATATTTTCCAATAGTAATGATATCTTCACCACTGAAGTCCAAATTGAAAGGATCTTCCTTCAGGGCCTACTTGACCATCATGTTCAAGTTTATTCTTGATGGGATAGAAATTATCAACACTGTAATCCATTTGAAAAGTATACAAAAGAAGCAGGGTAATTCAACAGAATATCATTCTCAATCTACTTATATTTAATATTTCATCATCAATTTTCTTATTCAGGTATCCTTCTACTACTAAATCTCCTAATACCGTTCTAATATTTAGTCATATAGATTCCTTTTGATTCAGTCATCATATCAGATAGCTGATGCAGCTGACATATATATATATATATTTCACAATTTACATTGTCAAAGCCTTGAAAAGAAATCAACTTATTATATTACAATTATTGTCAAATCAGTTAATAGTTTAATGCAAAAACCCAACAAACAAGTTAACTTCTTACAATTGGATAAGTCCTGATGCAGAATATTGTAGGTAGCGTGTCTTCTTACTCGTAAAAATCACATAGTTGTCAATCATCTACATTCTTGCAAGCCAAACATGACAATGTGTAGAAGAAAGAGCTAATCAAATGTTACTTTATAAATTTTAATCATCAGAGATTTAACTTGTTAATCCACCCTTAAAATAACAAACAAATCATTTCAAGCCAAGCATATTGAAAGAAAACAACTGAAACAAATTTAAACAAGTCAAGTCAGGCTAACTTAAGACAGAAAATTAGAGACTGAAACCAGATTGAGCCCCAAATTAAAACAGTGTCAACCAACATATGAATAACAGTACTGTACAATTATTCTTCTTAGAAATTTCAATATAATAAATATCCATGTGCAAACTAACTAAATTGTGAGAGGATATTGTGATCACTAATTAGGCTAAGACTTGCCTCCTTTGGAACTCTGCAGAAATCAATGGAAACCAAGAAATCCAAAAGGAAATTGGAAACAGAGGAATTCGTTTCACATACAAAAAGGATCAAGTTAGGAAGTAGCAAAGAACAGATGAACCCTAACATGTAATGGTAAGAGAGCAAAATACGTACTTCTCAAGAGATGTGAGAGCAGCCTGAGCTTCAATTGGAGAAGGAGCAGATCCGAAAACGCAATCATCCGCTTCAATTTCGATCGTTTCGGATTCATCATGAACACACTCCCAATCGGATTCATCAGATAAGGAAGAATCAGAGCTCAGAGGCCAGGCGGGGCCAAACCCTAAGTTCGAATTGGAGAGAACGACTGAAGTTGCGTCGGCGGATTTTGAACTGACGGATAGGCCGCGTTTGGATGCTTTATTGGGCGAAGAAGTAGAGAAAGACGAGGATGATGAAGAAGACGGAGAAGAACGGTCTTTTAGATTACTCAGACCAGCTCTGCTTACTCTGGTTACCGTCCGGAACATCCCTCCGCCTCCGCTGCCGCCGCCTCCATAGCTTCCGCCGCCGCGTGCTCCGGCGCCGCCCCATCCCATCCCGCTGCTCCCTCCAAACGACCTCCACATCTCTCTCTGTCTGTCTTCAACAGCGAAGATTGATTCTGACTTTCTGAGGAAGTTATTGGGATTGGAGATGAAGGGGAGGGAGAATCTTTTTGTTTATATCGTATCGTTGGGTAAATATATACGCCGTTTTCTTTTGTTTTGGTTGTTGAAAATATGGCTCTGTTTGGCGGTTGGAAAATTTTTCCCGGAGTAACCGGTAAAGCTGTAAAGAATGCTACGGAGTACAATATAGCCTTGCTAGTTGCTACACTCAAAATAGTCTTTCAAAGAAAAAAGTCTCTACCATGGATTAAAAAGTATATGTTTTCATTAAAAAAAATATATGTTTAGTTTTGATAAAAAAAAAAAAGAGAGTATATGTTTAATTTATTTGTCCGCGGGTAAAATTAATTACTTTTCGCTATTATTGACCGGTATTTTTATTTATTATACTTTTAATAAGGTTTGTAATTGTGATAAGATATATATTTTGTTATAAAATTAAATATGATAATTATTCGTTATAATGAAAGATTCTATCTTAGTCCAAATATAGAATTTCTGCGTGGATTGGGGAACAAGAAATCGCTTGTTGGACCTTGAACATTATCGGCAGACCTAAGAGGGTAGATTTTCGAGCCCTCTCTCCCTCTCATTTATTATAAATACATGTCTTCGCCATTTAAGGTAAGCATACTCTCATATTTAGCTCACAAGCAAGTCTTATCCTTTACCTCGATGTTCGATTGACAAACTACTCTTTTGACTTAGGCATCGGAGGTGGATTAGGGGGACCCCACCCCTTGTGTCCATTGTTTTGCAGGTTCTAGGTTGAAGATAAGGTTGGAACAAAAGGTGAAGAGGAGAATCAAGAGAAGCATTCAATCAATGCATTAAAGGCGAATTTTTGTGCATTAACAGTTGGCGCTGTCTATGGGAAACGAGCAATCGATCCACGCAATTATGGTGTTCGAAACTTGGAATCGATCCTAGAAGAGCAAGAAGTGACTTTTCGTAATCTTTGGGCAATTGCGCAAAGCGAAATCGAGTGTGATGCCCTCAGCTAGCGAAACCACGACCGCGGAACAAAGCATTGCGACCGCGGCCCAGAAGATCGCGACCGCGATACCAAAAACCGCAACTGCGGCTCCCAAGGCGATCGCACGAACTCCGATACTCGCTCGGAGGATCGAATGCTAGCACGCACCAATCACACAAACTCTGATAGTTGCTCGGATGATCAAACCTTAGTATGCGTCAAGGAAGGCACCTTGCTTGAAGACGACCTGAACCGTGACCCGACCCACTCGCAAGCACAGTCCCTCATCGCGCGAGCCGTCTAGGGCCAAGTCGAGCGACGAAATCGACGGTCGTAATGCTACACGGTCCGAATCTGATGGGTTTGGCCAACTATGGGACTCCGCAATGCCTGTTGTTGAATTCGAAAGTAATCAAAGTCTACATGAGTGTAGGCAATCGCACGAACCAAGACGAGTAACTGCGGTCACGGATCGTAACCGCGACCGCGACCTGGAAAGTCGTGGTTGCGGCCTAGAGAACTGCGGCCGCGGTCGAGCGCAACTGCACATCTCAGAGCCCGTGCTAGCCCTAATCCGAGAACGGAACTCTAATTCCGTCAACCCAAGCTATAAGCATGGTCAATCGAGCCACGCCGGGTCCAATCCCGTATGTGTGACACTCGCATATCCTTAGCGTCTGGGCCAAATGGCAGGAATGGGGCATCAACCACCACCAAAAACGAGGGGGAAGATGAGATCATGCATGCCTTAGCCTTCATCTTGAGAGAGAATGAGCAGATTCAGAGTAAGCGAGCCCGGGCAGAGCCCCGCTTGGACCAATCCTTGGAAGAGATCTCTAGATTGAAGCATACCTTGGATAAAGTTCAAGGGAAGCGCCCCGTCAGCGAATCGACAATCGAAAGGACCAATCGACGGCTCGCTAGCGTTATTGAATTTGCCGATAACCGCCGTGGTCCCAAGTCGATAAGCACCGACGAATCTGAAGAGATGCGAGTTGACTACGAAAGCGATCGTAGAGCGCCTAAAGGTCGACAAAGGGGCAAGCAACATGAGTCACCCCCTCCTAAGAGTTCTAGAGCGCGGACCACCCTCAGCCCACTCGACCTCGGACAACTCAGAAAATTCCAACGATCGCGGATGCCCAAGCTGCAGTCGCAGTAGGTCTAGCGGCGACCGCGACAGCCCCAACGGTGACCACGACCGAGGCAATCGTTGCGAAAAATCACGCGACCGTGACATGGATCGTTATAACCCATCCAAAAGGTCCGAGTCAGCTCATGATTGGGGCAATAAGAAGAAAAGAAGACGTGATCGACGTCAAAGTAAAAGCAATGAAAGGTGTGAGGGAGAGGATCGAGTCCTATATGTTCATACATTAATACAGTAAGTTCACATCTTATTGTCTCATGTTCATAGTTGACTATATCATCCCATGAGCCTTAAACACTTAAAAGAAAATGGTTAAAAAGACTAATTTTTCTTACGTCCGGATCAAGCCATCGAGATCCATTTACAGATTTTATGATAATGCCCATTTCAACTTGATCCATAGCCTCAATTTATAAATGCAGTTAACTGTGTGTATGTTGTTTTCAAAATTGTCCAAAAAAATAAGGAAAAGTTGATCATAAACGATAGCTTATATAATTGGGCTAACAGACCAAAATAAGAGCCCAATCTCTTTAGCCCACAAACTCACAATTTATTATTCTATTTTTTCCATCCAAATCCAAATCACGACACCTTCTAATTTCCAAAAAATAATCCTAAAAGAAAATATAAATAAGAAAGACACTTCTCAGATGTCCGCCATACCCAATTCAAGCGAAAGCTTGTAAAGATGATAGTGGATCTAGGAGCATTCTCGGACGAGAAGTTCGACGCCAAGAAATGGATCAACAGCACATGCCAAAATCGGCATCCGGAGGAGCCGGTTGAGAAGCTGCTGGTGGATCTGGAGATGAAGCTCCAGATGATGGCCGAGGAGATGTCCGCTTCCTTGGAGGAGCAGAGCTCCGCTGCCCTCCTCCGTGTCCCTCGTGCTACGCGTGACGTTGTTCGCCTCCGCGATGACGCCTCCTCTCTCCGCTCTTCCGTCTCCTCCATCCTCCTCAGGCTCAAAAAGGTACTGACACGGATTTCTAGGGATATGAGGTCACAATCTGAGTCATTTAGTTTGCTTTCTAGTGCTGATCTGGTCAACATGTGTGAGATTGGGCTAATTTTTGTTCGCGAACTATGATATGGTCATATCTGCTTTGGTGTTAGCTTTATGGATTGATTTTCGGATTAGGAGTCTGATCCTTTTATTGAATTTTAAAGGTTGTTTTTGCCTTTCATTTCTGTATATCTGATTGGCAAATCGCTTGGAAAATCAGTAGACTTATTTAAGGTAGTAGTGACTTATGCTAGTGATGTGCTGAACTAGATCGTGAATTCCATCGGAATTTAGACTGACATTCAAAATTCTGAATGCATTTTATAATACGTATTCTATGTAATTTAAAATTGTTGTTTTTATTGAAAATTGAGGTTAATGGTCTTTATTTGTTCTATGCATTGCAAATGTGTACAATAAACCTGGAATTGATTTTCATTGTTGAGGTGCGATGAACAATTTTTGATGGTAAAAAATCAATCGTGTGAGTGGCTTTTTGTTTTATAAACAGGCAGAAGGTTCGGCAGCCGAGTCAATATCAGCTCTAGCTAAAGTTGACACTGTTAAACATAGAATGGAAGCTGCGTATGAGACTTTACAGGTGTGCACTATGATTAATTTAGCACATCGGTTGAGGAAAATTTTGGTGTTATAACTAGCTATGTATGGTGTATACATTGACCAGGATGCTGCTGGCCTGACCCAATTGAGCTCAACTGTGGAAGATGTATTTGCCAGTGGTGATCTTCCACGAGCTGCAGAAACCTTGGCCAACATGAGGCATTGCTTGTCAGCTGTTGGAGAAGTAACTTACGTCCTTGCATGCTTATGGGGAAAATATGGCTGATTAATCATCATTGACATTGTGTCTTGTCATTTTTAGGTTGCAGAATTTGCAAATGTGAGGAGGCAGCTCGAGGTCCTAGAAGATAGGCTAGATGCCATGGTTCAGCCTCGTCTAACTGATGCTTTATCAAATCGTAAGGTATTAATGACACTTTATTTTTATTTTATTTTGCTACTATTTCCATTTATATTGCTGGACATGGAAACTTTATTTGTTCAAACAATGCATAGGTTGACATTGCTCAAGATTTGCGGGGAATTCTTATTCGAATTGGAAGATTCAAGTCTCTTGAAGCATGCTATACAAAGGTCAACCTTAAACCCATAAAGAAAATGTGGGAAGACTTTGAAGCCAAGCAACGAGCTAATAAGTTAGCTACTGACAAAATTGAAGGGGAAAGGCCCAACTTTCAATCAAGTTCTCCTGCAGTGTCATTTTCTAACTGGTTACCAAGTTTCTATGATGAGTTGCTTCTCTATCTTGAGCAAGAATGGAAATGGTACGTTCATCATGCTTATGCTATGCAACATCTCAAAACTTTACACATAGGACCATGGCATGCCTCCTATATTCCTATGGAAGTGAGGGTGAATACCTAGATGGTTCTAGTGTCTTTCAAGTCTTTCTTCTACTGGACAGTTCCTAATAAAGATTTAGATTTTCAAGAAGAATTGTAAGGAGTTATCAACCTTCGATTATTTTATGGTGCTATCTGCAGGTGTATGGTTGCTTTTCCTGATGACTATAAATCTCTTGTCCCAAAATTGTTAATTGATATGATGACATCTGTGAGCTCAAGTTTTGTTTCCCGCATCAACCTTGCAACTGGTGATGTTGTTCCTGAAACAAAAGCACTGGCGAAAGGTGACATTTTTTGCTCCTCTTTTAGCTTACTGGTGCAAAATATGTTCATGGTAGAGATTGCTACTGATGGCTACTGTGTGCTCTGAATTATTCAATTACACCTAACAATATATATTTTCTTCTAAATAATTTGATGGTGGTGGCTTTAGAAATTTACAGTTTAAGGAAATGCAGATACTGTATTAACTTCTCTATCATCTGGACATAGTATTGAAGTGATGAAAGAAATTTGTTTTCATCATTTTTAAGGAAGAACTGTATAATAAGTGTAATTAAGATTCTTGTACTTTTGCTGAATGAATGTCTTTTAAGTTGTATACCATATCTTGACTAGAATGGGGTGAAAATGGGGCTATAGTGCATGTAAACTAAATTGTGTCGAGGGCTGCCACATATTCCATTCGAGGCTTGATCAAGGTAGAATAAGGATTTATAAATCACTGAATGTGGTTTTAAAAACTATGATAGCTCCCTTCCATGCTTTTGTTTTAGGTCAGATAATCCCCAGACTTATAGACAAGTAAATATCTCTTTATAGATCAGAGATCATTGGAAGGTTACCCTCTTCATAACTATCAATCCATTTCACTTATCAATCCATTTCACTTTCCAAGTGATGCCTTCTTATCACTATCATAACTTTTGTGCTCGATAGAACTCGTCCTTATGCTACGTACTTGAGTTATTTTTCTTTCTTGATAGTTTATATGCCACTTTCCAGTACAGTTTTTGTTTCTGCATGCTTAATGTGGTTAATGCTACTCTACAAGGACAACATAGAGAAGCTTCACTTGTTATTGATACATGTATGGGATATCTAGCATTTAATCTGATTGCCACAGTGATAGCCATGGCTTGCATTTGGAATAATATCCGATTAGAAATTTTTAAGTGGAGTAACTCATATCATTGAGTGTGATTAAATCTTTATTCTTTCCAAAGTTTCACCAAATTATTTTCTACTATGGAACAAATGACCCACTTGTCTCCATTTTGTAATGTCTCTGCTCAAGGCATATTGGATATCTTATCTGGAGACATGCCCAAGGGTATAAAGATTGAGACAAAACATCTGGAAGCACTGATCAATTTACATAATATGACAAGTACTTTTGCTCGAAACATCCAGCATTTATTTTCAGACTCTGAGCTTCAGGTTTTATTGGACACATTGAAGGCAATCTACTCTCCTTTTGAGACATTTAAACAGAGGTAAGAATGCATGGAGTATTATTGTTAATTTTCATGATTGAGAGACTCCTTAATAATCAGGATCCAGAATTTGATTGCTTAGGGAAGCAAAACTGTACTACTGATAGTTCTCATCGTAGGTGAAATTTTGTCAATAAGGAAAATTCTGCAATGGATGTTGGGAACTTCATTTGCATTTCATTTGACCTTTTTTATTAAAGTTTTCCAGCTTTTTTTAATTGTGACACATCATACATGTCGATGTAGTGCTTCTGCTATATGGTTTTGCCGTTTTGAGGCTATGGATGAGCTATGTATTATTGCTTGTTCATGCTTTCACTATAATACCACTATGACTTCATTCCAGGTACGGGCAGATGGAACGTGCCATTCTTTCATCTGAAACTGGAAAGCTGGACCTTCGGGGAGCTGTTGCTCGTGGTGTGGGTGCACAAGGGATAGAACTAAGTGAAACGGTCCGAAGGATGGAGGAATCAATTCCCCAAGTTATTGTGCTTCTTGAAGCAGCTGTTGAAAGGTGCATTAATTTTACTGGAGGCTCTGAAGCTGACGAGCTCATTCTTGCTCTTGATGACATCATGTTGCAGTATATTTCTACTCTTCAAGAGACGCTTAAGTCATTAAGAACTGTATGTGGAGTGGATAATATAAATGACAGCTCAAAGAAAGAATCAGGATTAGACAGAAAGGAAAGTCATCACTCTCGAAAGGCTGACTTGATCTCAAGTGAAGAAGAATGGTCAATTGTCCAAGGTGCCTTGCAGATTCTAACTGTTGCAGATTGTTTAACAAGCAGATCCTCTGTTTTTGAAGCTTCTTTCAGAGCCACTCTTGCTAGACTTAGTACAAGCCTGTCAGTATCAGTATTTGGTTCCAATGTGGGCCGAAATAAATTGAATCTGGCTAGTGATGATGGAAATGGGGAGATAACCTCATTTGGAAGGGCTGCTTTGGATGTGGCTGCTGTTCGGCTCGTCGATGCTCCTGAGAAGGCTCGAAAGTTGTTTAATCTCTTGGAACAGGTGATTCATTGATTTTTGAATCTTTGCAATCTGTTATGACTAATTTACTATGTGTGGTGCTAGTGTTATATATGAATTTAATTGCTGATTAAACTCAAATGAGCAATCACATGTTGGACTTTTTTTTTTCAAGAGATCGTTACTGAGCATATAAGGATTGTTGACTGAAGTTTTATCATTTATCTAAATTCAAGGATTCTTGTCTCTTTTTTAGTAATTGGTTCCAAGAGTCTTATTTGTTTGTCTCTAAGAACGCTAATTCTAATGTTTCTGTGCAGTCAAAGGATCCTCGATTTCATGCACTTCCACTTGCACCTCAAAGAGTTGCTGCTTTCGTAGAGACTGTAAATGAACTTGTCTATGATGTTCTAATATCTAAAGTAAGACAACGCCTTAGTGAAGTCTCACGCTTGCCAATCTGGTCTTCGGTAGAGGAACAAAGTGCTTTTCCCCTCCCAAGCTTTAGTGCATACCCTCAGTCTTATGTCACGAGTGTTGGTGAATATCTCCTCACATTGCCTCAACAGTTGGAGCCTCTTGCTGAGGGCATCTCCAATGATGATGCAAATGCCGATGAAGCCCAGTTCTTTGCAACTGAATGGATGTTCAAGGTCAGCTTCTTGACCAACAAATTAGTTCTATAAAATATTTGAGAAATTTTAATCATGGTACATCCAACTTTCGAACATTTCATCCTGGTTAATTTCTGAAACTTAACAAAATGATTAAATACATACTTCAAATAATAAGTCAATTCTTCATCTACTATGCATTTTTGTGATACAAAGATCTTAACTAATTTACCTCAATGTTTCCATATTTAGCCATTTTTGAAGTATCTGGATAAGATTAAATTTTTTTTTAGTATTGAAAAAGAAAAGAAACAAACTTTGTATCAGGGTTAGTTGCATCAAGTTTTTATAGTTCAAAGCAGTTTGTAATGCAAGGACTTGAAAGCTTAAAATGCCCAGAATTGAGAACAGTGTGATGAAAGTCTCTCTTAATCTACAAGTGCTAGGTGAAATTTACCAAGTTGGGACTTATAAGCATTGCTTATGGACCAGACTTAAAACCGTTACATATCAATAATCAACTTAGGAAGTTACCATGAAGAATCCAAACCTAATGACTTATCTACCTGAGGTTCTGAACAACTTGATTGACGAGCAGTTACTGTGTGGAACTTTTTTTCATGGCTAAATTGCAAATGCAACCTTTATATAGATAATGTGCTTTTTTAACTCGATAGATGATGTCTTCCTTATAGGTCGCTGAGGGCGCCGCAGCTATATACATAGAGCAACTACGAGGCATTCAGTATATCACAGACCGTGGAGCACAGCAATTAGCAGCCGACATTGATTACCTCAGCAATGTCCTTTCTGCTCTGTCTATGCCCATTCCTCCTGTCCTTTCCACATTCCATATGTGTTTGTCTACCCCAAGAGATGAGCTAAAGGATCTTATCAAGTCTGAATCTGGAAGCGACCTCGATCTCCCCACAGCTAACCTCGTGTGCAAAATTCGACGTGTCAGCCTAGAGTAGTGAAGCTCAGTGAGTGTTTCTTCTTTTCCCTCTTTTTATCAGATTTTACAATAGTTTACTTCTATTACCTGAAAAAAATGTGAATTCGTTTTATGGATCCTTGATTAAAGATCCAACAAATGCTTTTTATAGAGTAAGTAAAACTTCCTAGAGCAATTTTTTCCATGTATACCATAACTGAACTGTATCATGCATCTTATATTGTTATCGCTCAAAATGACTTGAGATTTACAACACGGTGATATATAGTTAGACGTGTGACATACCATAAAGGCACCATTGCATACAAATTTTCTAATTCATTTTGACTAGGCTAAAAAGTGCCGGTCCGGATCCTCTGTCCCCAACTTGTGCCCCCTCATGTGTCCCCTTTGTAATTCCTTTGTATTTGTTGATCAAGTGGACTAAAACTCAATTATTTTTTAATTTTTGTTTAGAAAATCCACACCCATCAAGGAAGTTGTGTATTCATAAATATAAGGGGACACAAGAGGGGACATAGAGTTTGGGACAGAGGATCTGATGCCAAAAAGTGCTCAGGTTCAGTATAGTTACTACTTGCTTCATCCATGTATTGAACATGTATAATGGCAGGTTGATGAGTTCATTTATTTTTCTTCAATTAAATCAACACAATTCTATGTTTGCGTTTTTTTTATAGGAATTAAGCCTCTGTTTGGTTTCCAACTATAATAGACAAGGAAATTTAAATGAAATAAATCTAGTCCACTTTAATGTCATTTGCTAGAGACTTGAGTATCTTAAAAGTCATTAGCAGAATAGCAAACCACAATAGAATCACACAAACTGTTGTTTCGAAATGCACAAACCACAATAGAATCACACAAACTTTTGTTTCGAAATACCCACAAGGAAAGAGCAATAGGAGAATCACACAAACTTTTGTTTACCACTTGGTAGCTCTTCCTTCTTGAGTATTAATACTTTGTCAATGAAATAGTAACAACGACAAGTCGGGTCCTCTTTATAGCCATGCGTTCACGAACCATTCCTTCATACCTTTTGAATAATCCATCCATTGATAGTCCTTCACCAAAATGGTTATGAATATACGACTCGAACAATGACCTTGCGCGTCTTACTATGCCAAGGATTTCAAGTTCTCTAGACTCGTCATCTTCAGGAGCTTTCCCATTTTCCTCATTGACTTCGTATAACTGAGATTGGTCAATAACAAATGACCCTTCCTTCTTAACCTCGTCTTCTATTTCGTCAATAGATGGTGCATATAATGGCATATTGAATGTGTCCACCTTTTTCTCATCGATCAAACCCTTGAATCAAACACACCAAATATTACATGAAGGATCAAGTTTGAAATCAATCAAGGAAATGGGATTATTTGTATACCTCAGTGGTCATTTGGAGAAGAACTTTTGGCAAGTAACCGTAGTAAGAAAAAGCGTCGAGGTTTCTAGGAGTTCCATTCTTTCTTCTTCCCACCATTGTCAACACCATGCATCCTCCGGCAACCAACTCCTCTGATCGACACTTGAGGAATGTCGAAAAGTCGGTCTGAAACTGATCATGGTATGCCTCTCCCACGCTTGCCTCACTTTTGCCTTTGCTCCTTTCTACTCCCTCAGGCACCTAATCATAAAAGAAAACATACCCAACATTCAGTAAACAATTATGTTTAATATAATTTACCTGAAATCAACCACCCTAATTTGATTGGATCATTTTATACCAAACCACCCATCCTTATCTTTGGATTGATGGTGCACCATTAACAAGTCAAAATTAAAAAGCCCTATATTAAGCAAGGCAAGAACCCAACTATTTAGGTCTCCGTATCACCCATTATAAGCAAAACCGTATCTAAATAGCAATATTCCTCGTGCAAATTATTACAAAGAATAAAAATACCCAATCTACCCACCCTCTCAGCAAATTTATATATGAAAGTCTATTGTGGATAGGAAATACATTTGAACGTACATTTCAATTGGGTATGAATGTGATATTCATTGCTATTGGAGCATCTATTAAATACAATTTTGTCTTAGAAGAGGTACGTACAAGTGTACATATCATTTTGCATCGTGTATAGTGATCTAAGAGAGCACAAAAAAGAAGAACAAGAACAAGAACAAGAACATAGAGGCGTACATACTTGAGAGAGCCAGTGGAGACTAGAAGAAGAATGCACAAAATGTAGGCTTTGACCCGGAAACAACCGCGTGTAGAATGAACCCGGAACTCCATTCACAAAGCATCTCTCAAACCCTAAACCCAACTCCTCCTTGAGCTTTTCTCGGAATCCCTGCAAAGCTTTGAAGATGGAGTTGAAGTCGTTTCCGGGCAAGTCATTAAGGAACACCTGAAACTCCGGTAGCCAATTGTCGAGGTGGGCTTGATCCCGACGAACTCGTTCAAAGATGGACACGAGTCCTTGCGATACGAGCAGGGCATTTGGGCCCGTGGAGCAGCCCAAGTCCGCTATGGCCACTCGTCTTCTTTGTTCTTGGGCCATGGACTTGCATAGTTTTGTCATGGTAGCTTCTTTGAAGGGATTGGCTATTCCTATAATCGTCCTCTATGAAATCCATATATGACCATATATGCATTAGAAGTGATAAAGTCTGGCGGGCCTAGCATGGAAGCCTAGTGATGTTCCAACCCAAAACCATATGGCAAGGGTGGAGTAACTCATGGGATTATATACTAGATAATTTATATCTAAGTTTTCTAAGTGGGAAACACTCTAAACAAGAAGCAATGTATAAAGATTGTATGGGTTGATCAAAGTCTTGGTTTGTATGAAATAACTTTACATAATCACCTGAAGATCGGAGTTTTTGGCGTAACTTGTTTCATCATGGCCTCCCTTCATGTGCAGCACTGATGCTAAAACCATCTTAATTGACGACTCTTGATGATCTCCCTGAGTAAGACAAACAATTACTACATTGATTGAGATTTGAGACTCTATCTTGAATCTTGATCTGCAATCTAAATATATATATATACTTGTTACTTGTTAGTTTCAAACTCCTCCTTGGTTATATATATTGTAACTCACCTTAAATCGGGTTGAGTAATTTGTTGAAGTGGAAAACAGGACCGGGATGAAGATTAAGAGAGATGAGGGTATGGATATGGAGAATTAGGTTGAATTTATCTATCTATACGCGTGTTTTTAGATGATTTCTCATCCACCATTCCCATGTTCACTTAATTAACTAATTAATTATACTATAATCACACTCTTTAATGATTGGAGATTTATATATATATATATATATATACTCCTCTTGTATAAAAAGTATTAAATCAAGTTACGTGAGTTTATGTGAAAGTCCGCAGGTCATAACAAGGATCGTATGTACGTAAGCCCATATATACAAATTTAGTGAGATTTCATAATAAAATCAATTGATAATAGGAAAAGTAACCTATTAAGCTTATATACTAGTCTAATTTAACTCTCATGTTACACTTTGAAAAGAGTATTCTTAATAGTTTTTAAACCCTAAAGCTTTCAAAGGACATATATGCACCAACTCAATTAGAAAATTGCATTGAAGGATAGGAAAGCTCAACAACTCTGTTCTTCAAAGGACATATATATGCACCAACTCAATTAGAAAATTGCATTGAAGGAAAGCTCAACAACTCTGCTCTAGGAACCAAGTGCAGAGTTTCATACAAAGCTTTAGTATGAAATAGAATGAATTTAAGGAGCCATTTTAATTATAAACTACTCCATTTCATAATATTTGTCATTTTAGCCTTGTTTTTTTGTTACAAAATTGTTTGTCATTTTAAATTTTTTGTCATCTACTTTACAATTATGCCCTTGTATTTATTGTTACTTTTTTATTAATTAGGGGAGATTTGTTAATAGTAGCATTGGAAAATAAAACGAAATAGAATAATAAATAGGGTCATATGTCATTTTACTACTTTTCTTAATAAGTGTGAAATGATATAAAATGACAAATATTTTATAACGGAAGGAGTATAAAAATGTAAACGAAAAGAAAATGAACCTGAAATGATAACACCCATACTTAGAAACCGTCAATTATTGAAAATCAAATGGCTAGCTAGAAAGTTACCATAAAGAATCCGAACCTATAATGGCTTTCCTATGATGTTCGTGTTTTTAGTATAGTTTTTTAAGTGTTTTTCTTGGTTGTTTAGTTTAGTATATTTGAGTTTTAGTGTTTGTTTTGTTTGTTTTTGGATAAGTTTGCATATTTTGTGAAAAGTATGGAAGTTACTCCATTTTTGTGTTTTCCGTAGGTTTTTGGAGCAAAATGGGAGCATTCAGAAGACTTTGAGAGAGAGAGGAGATATCGGAGCATGGTCGAGCTAAGGAAGGAGAAAGAAGACACTTTAAAAGATCCCGAGAAAATCCAAAAGAGGCTATGAAAAAGTACAAAAGATCAAGCAAAAACAGGCTCGATACCGACCCTGTGGGTTCGGTACCGAGGTCTGCAGCAAAGACAGATAGAGAGGAGTTCAGCGAGAGCCTACCGACCCTGACAAGGTCGACACCGAGGTCCCCTGTGTCGGTAGGCATGACCGACTTTATGTTTTTAAGATTTTTATTCCGTAATCTTTTTAGTTTAGGAAGTTCTATCTTTATGGAAACTTTATAGATAGCTTTTCTAGCATAAATACCTTGTTTTAACTTAGTTTTAGAGAGAGTTGGTCGGTTGGAGAGACGTAAAACTGCAAACACGCACTTCTCTTTGGTTGTCTTAGCTTTCTAGTTTGTTTTGGAGGTTACTTGGAGAAGAAGTTTGTGTTCTAAAGACAAGTTTCGAGTTTTAATTTCATGTAAGCTTTGTTTTGTTTCGTATGATGTTCTCTTTCAATATTTTTGTTTGTTTCTTTTCAATCATGTGTGAATAGTTCCCTTTTCTAGGATCGGGGTTGAAAACCCGACATGATTATGCATGATTGATGTGTGATGAATGATTGAATGCCTTTTTATCTTCTATCTACTTGTTTCGTGTTTATGCTTCGACGAAAGTCGAGGTAATTCGAGTTTATTACTTAATCGAAAGAGAAACTTATAATCTTGGATGTTGATATCGTTTGATAACGAAAGTTTCAAACTTTGGATCAAAAATAGGTAGAAAAGTGAATTGATTCATGAAAGTTAATTTATTTGCTTGCTTTAATCAACGAAATTTGATAGCTTTATGTTCAAGGCATGTTACTTATAATTCACACTATCTTAATTGCATGATTATGTCGTGGTAAACCCTTGTCCTAGATCTTTTTTTCTCATTCGAAACACTTTGTTTTACTCTCTGTTTGCATCGATACCGAACCTATGTGTTTCTGTGTTGCTTTGCTCTGTGTTAGTCTAAGATCAACATCGATACCTACCCTGACAAGGTCGGTACCGAGGTGTCTGAATCATTGTTTTGTTGATTATCTCTGGTTTGTTTTAGTTTTGTGTTTTTCTGCTTTCTAGAATAGTAATCAAACATAACTTGCTTCCCGTGGACGATCCTGACCTCCCTATACATAGCGGGGTCTTGACTACAAATTATTATTTGTTGTTAAGTAAATCCCTTTCAACAAATTGGCGTCGTTGCCGGGGAAGAGATGGCCCAACAGATGGCTGCCCTCCAGAGGCAATTGGAAGCATTGCAAGCTAATCGAGATGCTGTAGCTGCTGAGGTGGAACGTGAGTGAGCGTACACTGCCCGTCTAAGAGAGTAGTTGGATGCCTTTCCAAAGAAGGCCAAGAAGTATATGCATCCAGAACTGAGGGTGCCAAAATCTTCCATCGTACTCCTTGCGATAGAGAAAGCTTTTGAGATCAAATCTCAATTCATATCCTTAATTAAAAGATCTCAATTTGAAGGGAAACCAATGGAATGCCCAATAGAACATGTTAATTTTTTTTACTGATTATTATGACACTATTGATGCTGACGGTGTCTCTCTTGAATATGTTCTGTTGAAGACTTTCAAGTGGTCTCTTGCAGGAAAGGCCTTGAGCTGGTTAGAGAGCCTACCTCCTAGGTCGGTAAGGACTTGGAAGGCTTTGCATGACTTGTTCTTGACAAAGTTCTTTCCACCTGCCAAGACAACGGAGTTAAGGAAGCGCATCACCTCCTACCACCAGCTGCCTAATGAGACCTTTGTGGAGACATGGGAGAGATTCAAGGAGATTCTTAGACAGTGCCCTACCCATGGGCAACCACAATACGTATTCCAAGAAATCTTCTTCCAAGGGATCAACGCTGAGACGAAGAACCGCATTAATCTACACACTGCTTGCGGTTTCATAAAGATGGATCCCAATCAGGCGTGGGCGTTGCTTGACAAGTTAACCAATTATGATGTTATGTATGGCACACAGCAAGCCCAACAGCCCCAACGAAGGCTCTATACACCAAACAGGGACGAGGTAGACCCCGAGGTGAAGCACCAGTTCTTGCAAGATGAGGTCAACCGTCTGAAAAAGCAGGTAAGTTATCTTAAATCATCTCCATCTTGTCTTGAATGTGGGTCTCAATCCCATGCTACTTCTGCCCGCACTAACTTACAACAGGTACGTGCTGCTGAGGCATATGAAGAAGCTAACTACACGAGGGGTCCATATAGGAACAAAGGTAATTCTTTTTATGCAGGGAGGAATAACTATCAGCCCACCTGGGGCAATTATGCACATGGCCAAGGGAGCCAACCTCCTCAGCAAGAACAAAGGGTTCCACCTTATAGGCCTCCAGGCTATCAAGAGCCACCTTCATGGGTACAAGGGCTACAAGAGGGCATTAATGGAGTCCAAGCAAACCTTAACAATCAAATGAAACGGTGGGGAGAGTTCGAGATCTGGAAAAAGAGCGTAGACTCACAACTAGGTAACTTTGCTACACAAGTTCCAAGACCTCAAGGGCAATTCCCGGGTCGCCCCGAAGAGAACCCGAGAGGACACATCGCAGTTGTACACCTTCGGAGCAGAAAGACACTACCGGACCGTGCTGAGGCCAAGGAGAAAGAGCCCGGTAACAAAGAAACTGAGCCAGATAAGATCGATAACGGACCCACCAGGGTCGATACCGAAGCTCACACACTCGGTACCGAGGCTCCCCGGGTCGTTACCGACCCCAACCCAGGCAAGTCTTCGCCTCCTGACCACTCACTTAGTCCCAAGCTCGGTACCGACCCCACTAGGATCGATACCGATCCTTCTGCAGCACCGATCGACCCTCTTGTCGATTCGGTAGGGTCTCGATCCGGATCTCCCTCTATTCCAAGTCCATCAAAAACTCTTCCTTTCCCTATTAAGAAAGCTAATGATGTTACGGAAGGAAAGTTTAGACGTTTTATTAAGATTCTTCAAGGGTTAAATATCTCTATACCATTTACTAAAGCCCTTAATGAAATGCCTGCCTACACTAAATTTTTAAGAGAGATTTTGAGCAGGAAAAGATCTATCTCAGAGATGTCAAGCGAAGTCCGATCTATAAAGATCCTTGAAAAACTCGGTGATCCAGGTAAGTTTGCAATTTCAATTGGTATTGGAACTCACCGTTTTAAAGCTCTATGTGATCTAGGTGCCAATGCCACTTAATTACCATTTTCTATCTGGACCAAGGCTAACATGGGACCACTGGAGCCTGTCGATATGAATCTCTACATGGCGGACGGATCTTGTGTAAAAGTAACTGGAGTCGTGGACGACGTTCCTATCCAAGTTGGAATTTTTTTGTTCCAAACGACTTCATTGTGCTAGATATGCCAGAAGACCCTGTGGTGCCAATCATTCTTGGAACACCATTCTTAGCCACCGTAGGGGCACAAGTTGATGTTAGGAAGGGCCTTCTTACATTCAACATTGGAGAAGAGAAGGTCGAGTTTCACTTCAATCCGGCCGTGAATGAGGTTGCTAGTTGCAGTACTGAGGGACCTACCGACCCACCTTGGGTCGGTACCGATCCCTCTCTGAGTACAGAAACGGGCAAATTTGATAGAAACACACCTATCGAGGAGCCTACCGACCCACTTTGGGTTGGTACCGACCACTTCCTGGAGGATTACGATGCTGGAGATGGATACCGACACATTACCGATGCACTTCCTAACCCAGATATGTAACGACCCACATAGCCTCGGTAACGAGCCCCTATCTAAGAGACAAAGGTGAGTCTTCTTGCTCTAACCCTATTAATTCTGGTCATGATCCCTTTTCCTATCCTTGTTCTAGTTCATATCCTACTATGCATACTGCGAAAGAGTCGAAACCGCCTTGGTTTTCGGACTTTCCTAACCCTTATGTAGGACTTCCAAGTATACTTGTTGATGATAGAGGACCGAATGTCTTGGAGAGAAGCTTTGAAGCTTTTCCATCTAAGTATGGGGTTTCTCTTGTGATGAAACCCGAAATGAAAGGCTCACTAGAAGACAAGCAACGAGATTATTATATTCAAAAGTGCAAACACTTGCTTCTTTATTTATGATTTTCTTTACAGCGAGGTTTACAGGCCCACGAGGCTAACAGATTATTTGAGAATTACACCCTAGACCTCCTATGATTATTCGAGATCTCGACCTAACAATGTCCGAGATCTCCTAGTTGCTAGCTAGCTCTAAGTGTCACTTGCCGGTCCCTTTGAGCGAGGTTGAGTTGCAGAGTCTTTGATTGTAGGTAGAGCGAGGTGTAAGAGGCTTGCGAGGTGGTATAGCGAGGTCTTTGATGTGATCGGAAACTCTGTGAGACTTGAAGTCTTTTTGTGGACTTCACTTGTCTATAGCGAGGCCTTTTAACGGTGTTTCAATCACGTCGATCTTCAACGAGCAAGAAAGTTCTTGAGTTCAAGATGTTTTTCGACCCCTTTTCCATTCGAGAATCTCCTCTATTTATAGAGGATTGGGGAGTCGAGTTTTGGTCGTTGTCTGATGTGGGACACCCGAGATCAAGGGCTCTGATTGGCCTAGAGGCGAGGCAGCCGGTGATTGGCTCGAAGAGCGGCGTTCGCTGAGTGGTCATGGTGGGCGGGCGCAAGTAGAGTCGGTTACGAGGTCGAGACCTCGCTCCGAGGTCGAGGGGGACCTCGTGGGGTAGGAATTTTGTTAAAATAAGTGGGTATGGTTGTGGGCCCCAAGATCATCCTCGGGGGTCCCTTTGGCCTGGTTTGACCCTCATACCTCGGGCCCACCTCTTGCTTCGCTATTTTGAGCATCATCACAACCCCACGGCCTGGGGACCTCGCCCCGAGGGTCGCAGGGCATAAGTTCTCAAAGATTGCGGGGTGCGAGGCTCTGAGAGGTGGGTAGGCATTTTGCGAGGCTTCAAGGGTTTCCGAGGTTCCTGGGGAGCATCTTGCGAAGACCTCCCTTTGCGAGGTTCTACACTTAGATTTTCTTTGGTTGGCGAAGGTAAAGCTTTTCTGAGCTTGCTCTTCGTGTTTTGCTTAATGGGCCGCACAGGAGGGACAAGCCCAATAAGCCTAACTGGGTAGAGGAGGCCCAAGCCTGCCCTTTATAAGTGCGTACTTCACACGCCTCCCCATTTATCTCTTCTTCCCAGATTTTCGCCTTCTCTCTTTCTGTCTTTTTGGCTTCCTGCGAACGGTTTATTCAGACGGTTTCCGGCGAGCCTCAGCCATCTTCCGGTTGCACCACCGCCTCCTCCTCGTCGATTCTGAACAAGTAAGTCTTCGACTTTTCTTCTCCCGCTTCTTGTTTGCTTTTGATTTCTCCCTGCTTGTTTTTTGTGCCGTGTTTTGGAGAGGCGATGGAGTGTCGCCTGGTGTTTTGCGCCGGCATCACGGTGGCGAAACAGCGGTGGTGAGGTCGGCGTGAGTTTTCGCCTGCTTTTTCTCGCCGTTTTCCCGTTGCTCCTTTCTCTTCTTTTCTCTTTCGTTTCGCCTTGTGCCCTAGCGGGCAGTGGTTGCCCCTTGGCGTTTCGCACCGGCGACAAGGTGGCGGGACGGTGGGGTGAGGGTGGCGAACGCCATGCACTCGGATTCCTCGCCCTCCAACCGACGGTTGTCTCTTTTTATTTTTCGGCGGTTTTGAACTTTGAAGCTCTTGGAAACCCAAACGTCCTGACGACTGATTGATGGGACGTTAGGGTCTCCACCGCCGTTCTCCACCGCTGGCTTCCATTTCATCTTCTCTTTCCTCTTTCTAGCGCTTCGACTTTTTCCTTTTTGGCGCTTCGACTTCTTCCTTTTTGGCGCTTCGACTTCTCCCTCGCCGTCCTATCTTGTCAGAGTAGCCCCTAGGGTGCCACGTGGCTCCTCGCCTCTTATGATCCGGAATTTCTCTTTCTCACGAGGTTATGACCTCGCACTGCTTTTCTTCCGAGGTTACGACCTCGCACTGCTTTTCTTCCGAGGTTGCGACCTCGCGCTGCATTTCTTCCGAGGTTGTGATCTCGCATTGTTTTTTCTTGTTATAGTGCCCGACGTCTCAATGCTTCTTTCTTTTCCAGGTGCTAGCCTTCCGCGGCCTGGACATCGTTCTTTTCATGCCTAGAAGAGCCTCTGCTAGCCCTCCGCCCGACTTCGCTTTCAGAGTCCAAGAGGGTTTTTACGAGGAGGTTTCAGAGTCCGCGGGAAGCGTAGAACTCAGCGACTCTCAGAATCCGAGGTCCCCTTCGCTGGTTTTCAGTGAGCCTTCTTCAAGCGACTCCGAGGTCTCTATTAATTCGTGCTTCTCCCATCTTCGAACGTCGTCGGGCGTTGAAATGGCTTCGTCTTCTACCCCAGACGAGGTAGTTACTGAGGTCGAAGCGCGTCCGATTGTGGGAACGACCTCGACGCCTCCTCCTTACGTGCCTCCGAGCTTCCCTGCGGCGTATATTACCGACGCCGCGTCCCGCGTCCCGAGTGTCCTGGAGGAACGGATCCCCATGACCCCGGGTTCCGCCGAGGCTCGTCTATCCGAGGGGGTGGCCACCGAGCTCGAGCTGAAGGACCTTACCGACATTGCCAAGGACTTTGCTTGGCCCGAGGGGGTTGAGTTGGCGCTTCCCGAGGAGGGGGGGCACTCCTTGGCGTCTTACGACAGGTGCGTGGTTGTGCACCTCTTCAGCCTTCAGGCGGGCTTCAGGCTGCCCTTGGCCCAGCATTTTGTTGATTATTTGTGGGCCATGAGGATCTGCCCTGCGCAGCTGTTTCCGAACGCTTGGCGGTTGCTGTGTGCCTACACGATTCACAGTCGCGAACTTGGGGACGGACCGAGATATGACTTCCTGTCGGCTTTATTCCTAGCGAGGAGAGACACTCGGTCCCGAAGCCTTATCAACCTTAGCACGCCGCTTATCAAGATCACCACGGCCCCTTCGAACGTCGGGCCGTGGAAGCCGAATTGGTTCTTGGTTCGCGACCCCACCGGGAGATATCTCAATTTTCCGGTAATGCCGGGCGAATTTGTTCGGTGCGTAACCCCGCTGGAGGTTGATGAGCTCAAGGCGCTCAGGGTCCGATACGCCACATCGAGTCAGGCACCGTTTCAGGTGTATCTTTCTCAGGACCAGCTTGAGCGGGCTGGTCTGAGCCTCAGCCTCCCTCCCAGCGAGAGAAAAGAGGGTACTCAATCTCTTTCCTGACATTCCTTGATTCGATTTTTTTCTTTTTCAAGTTGAGGGGCGAGGTTTATAACCTTGCTGGCTTATTTTGTCTTATTACTGTCATTAACTTGCTTCTTGCTTTTTTTATCTAATTTTCTCGTCCTTTTTTTTTTGACAGTGAACCTACTCGGCGCTCTTACCTCGAAGTCACAGGGCAAAAGGCCTGTGACTTCTTCCTCCAACGCTCCGAGACCCCAGGGCCAACTTGGGGTCGTCATAAAGGAACCGACCTCGCAGGCGAGGCCTCCCGCCCCGCAAAGCAAGACGACAGCCCCGACGCCGAAGGCGCCGGTGGCGAAGACGAGTGGGGGGTGGCGTCCAAGGAGGACGCTGCGAGGACGTCCTCCCATCACTCTCGAGGATCTGGGGATAAGGCCAGGTCCAAAAGGAAGGAAGAGGGTTCTCCTCGAGGGGAGAAAAGGAAGAAACGAAAGGAGGATGGGCAGGGGGAAACCCCGGGGGGCGTGACGGTCGAACGCCCTGGGCCCGCGAGCCGAGTTATCTTGGCCACCGGGCCTCCTGCCGAGAAGTTCCACTGCCCTGGTCCTTCCCGGGGCGTGTCCGAAGACTGGGATAGGATAGTTTGGCCCGACGAGGTTGCATGGGCCAACAACCTCTCGGAGGCAGCCCTCAACGATGAGATCCTCTGCTACTCCGCGATGGTATATCTTGCTCTTTTTTGTTCATTATTTTTTATTGGCTTTATTATTCTTGTTCTTGTTTTTACGTGCTCTTTTATTGCTTCAGAATACCTTCTTCGCGAACTACAACTGCGGCCGCATCGTCCTTCTCCATAGGAATCTGGGCAGGATGGAGGCGAGGCTCCAAGAGCGGGACGCCGAGCTCGAGAAGAAGGGAAAGAGCCTCGCAAAGGCCGAGAAACGCGTTCGCGCCGCGGAGATCGCGACAGCGGACGAGGCCAAGGACGCCTCGAGGGCCGAGGAGCTGAGGAAGAACAAGGATTTGAAGTACGAGAACGGGGATTTCAAGGACGAGGTCGCAAAGCTCAAAGGCCAGCTATCCGAAGAACACCAATTCTTCAAAGAGAAGGAGGAGGAGCTTCGGAAAGCCGAGGAGGAGGTTACCAGGCTCCAAGGGCGTGTTGTTGAGCTTAGCAAGGAGCTGGATTCAAGGGGCCCAGGTATGTGAAGTCCGAGGCCTTTCAGGCCGAGATGGTGGAGAGTGTGAGGAAGATGTTCCAGCAGTCCGTCAGGATGGGGGTTAAGCAGGCGGTCGCGAAGTATGGGCACATCGACCCCCGCATCAAGTTCTTCATCCCTAACTATCAGGAGACTATGGGGGAACTTGAAGGGGAAGAGCCTGAGGGAGAGTGCGAGTTCTTTCTCAATGAGGATGGAACTGTGGCTAGCGAGGCGCCTACCGTGGCAGCCATCGCTCAGAAAGATGCGCCTAGCTCCCAGCCTTCTGCCATCGCCGCCCCTGCCCTGGAGACTCCCCAAGGACCCACTGCTCAAGCCCCTGAAGATCCTCCGAAGACCTCCGACCCTGCCGCCGAAGCCTCGAAGATGTAAAGGATGTCGTTGTCTGCTTCTGTTTTTTTTGTTTTGTTGTTTTGCTGGTGGCCCTGCGGGGCCTGTAATTAAACATCTGGGCACACGTGCCCCAGCTTTTTATGTTATTTTCCTTACCTTATGATTGCTTGTTTGTTCTAGCTTTCTCGTATATGCTCGCACATATTATCTACCCAACCCCATGGCCCGAGTGTCACAACTATTGTGGTATTCGGGCCACATCGGGTGTTTCTGATTATGTATCGAGATCTCGAGCTTTGCTCGGATTTTTACAACGAGGCCGAGGTCCCGAGCCTTTTTCGGACTTCGCACAACGACTGTGCCAAGGCCACGAGCGGGAAGCGAGGGATGGATTTAACGAAATTTTCCAACACCACGCGGGAAGCGAGGTTTGGGTTTAACGAGATTCTCCAACACCTCGCGTGAAGCGAGGTTTGGACTTTTAACGAAAATCTCCAACCCCAAGCGGGAAGCTAGGGATGGACTTTAACAAAAATCTCCAACCCTAAGCGGGAAGCGAGGGATGGATTTAACGAAATTCTCCAACACCACGTGGGGAGCGAGGTTTGGGTTCAACGAGATTCTCCAACACCTCGCGTGAAGCGAGGTTTGGGTTCAACGAGATTCTCCAACACCTCGCGTGAAGCGAGGTTTGGACTTTTAACAAAAACCTCCAACCCCAAGCGGGAAGCGAGGGATGGACTCAACGAGATTCTCCAACACCTCGCGTGAAGCGAGGTTTGGACTTAACGAAGATCTCCAACCCCAAGCGGGAAGCGAGGGATGGATTTAACGAGATTCTCCAACACCTCGCGGGAAGCGAGGTTTGGACTTAACGAAAATCTCCAACCCCAAGCGGGAAGCGAGGGATGGACTTAACGAGATTCTCCAACACCTCGCGTGAAGCGAGGTTTGGACTTTTAACGAAAATCTCCAACCCCAAGCGGGAAGCGAGGTATGGACTTAACGAGATTCTCCAACACCTCGCGTGAAGCGAGGTTTGGACTTAACGAAGATCTCCAACCCCAAGCGGGAAGCGAGGGATGGATTTCTAACCCGGAGTTTTTATTTTTGAGAGAGATTTTGAAAGTCCCACAACCCTTTATTCACAAAAAGCAGTAACGAAATTCAGAGAGTTTACACGAAATATTTCTTTAACCGGTCGACGTTCCACGTCTTACTGAGGGTTCGCCCCTCGTTGTCTTTGAGCTTAAAGGCTCCGGGAGCGACCTCCTCCCCGAGGATGTATGGTCCCTCCCAGTTGGGGTCCAGTTTGCCACCTTCGGTTCTTCTCAAGACGAGATTGCCTGTGGCCAAGAACCGAGGTCTCACCTTGTTGTCGTGGTAAACTGCCACGCGGCGCTTGTATTCCCTGGAGCGAAGGTCGGCTACTTCGCGTAGCTCGTCGCCGAAGAGCAACTCGACCCTGAGATTGGCCTCGTTCTCCTTTTCATCAAAATCGAACACCCTCGCTGATGGGACCAGGGTTTCTACCGGGACTAGGGCCTCTGCCCCGTAGGTTAGGGCGAACGGCGTTTCTCCGGTTGCGTGGCGCGCGGTGGTGCGGTACGTCCATAAGACGAGCGGGAGAAGCTCTGCCCAACGACCTTGTGCCATGCCCAACCGCTTTTTTAGATCGGACAGGATGCGACCGTTGACGTTCTCTACCTGGCCATTGGACTGAGGATGGGCCACGGAGGAGAACTTGTGGGTTATGCCGAGTTCTGAGCAGAATGTCCGAGTCTCTTCACAATCAAATTGGGGGCCATGGTCGGTCATGATGGTCATGGGAACACCGAAGCGGTAGACAAGGTTCTTCCACAGAAAGTCGCAGACCTTAGTCCCCGTGATCTTCGCCATTGCTTGTGCCTCAACCCACTTTGTGAAGTAGTCGACAATGACCAGGATATACCGCACCTGACCGGGGGCCTTGGGGAAGGGGCCGAGGATGTCCATCCCCCACATCGCGAAGGGGCACGGTGCGTGGATGGAGCGACGCTGCAAGGTCGGGGCGTGCAAGAGATTACCGTGCTTCTGGCATCCATCACATCGCTGGACATAGTCCCTTGCGTCTTGCCGGAGGGTGGGCCAGAAGTACCCCAAGTGGGCGATCTTATGCGAAAGGGTTCGCCATCCGGGGTGGCCGCCACAGACCCCTTCATGGGCCTCATAGAGGATGTGCTCCATCGACTCGGTCGGGACGCACAATAGATTAGGTTCGGCGTAGCCTCGGCGATAAAGGCAGCCACCTATGACGCAATACCGCGCCGCCTGCATTTTCAGCTTCCTGGCCTACGCGGGATCCTCTGGGAGGACCCCGCTTTCCACATACTGTGTTATCGGGATCCTCCAATCCATCGCGGTGACAGATAGAACCTCGCTGTTCACACTCCGCGAGAGTTTTCGCTCTACCATCACGCGGTTCCCCACTTCAAGGGGAAGGGCGGATCCTAACCTCGCCAGCGCGTCTGCCTTGGTGTTCGAGGTTCGAGGGATGGACTCCACCGCGAAGGTTTCCAGGCATGACATCAAGGCTTTGACCTTTTCTCGGTACGCGGGCAGGAACCCCGTTTTGGTGTCGTACTGACCGTTGAGCTGGCGCGCTACCAGCTCAGAGTCGGTGTAGACCCTGATTTTCCGGGCCCCACTGAGGAGCGCCATCTCGATTCCCGCGATCATGGCTTCATACTCGGCCTCGTTGTTGGTGGCGTCGAAGGCGAAGTTAAGTGAGTACTCCGTCTCGATCGAGGGCCCAACGAGGAATACACCAGCCCCACCACTGGCGTCACATCGCAAGCCGTCGACGAACACCTTCCACTCTTCCGAGCTTGTTTCTGTTTCGGGGAAAGTGACCTCCACCATGAAGTCAGCGAGGGCCTGCCCCTTCATGGCAGTTCTTGGGAGGTAGCTGATGTCGAACTCGGAGAGCTCGACTGCCCACTTCATCATCCGCCCGGAGAGGGCGGGCTGGTGGAGGATTTGTCGAAGTGGGAGGTCAGACAGGACCTGGATGGGGTGCAGACGCCTTGCGGCGCAGACGCCTTGCGGCGGTCACAACTGCCAACGCCATCTTCTCTGCTGGGGAATATCGCTGCTCCGCGGGCTGGAGCACACGACTCACGAAATAAACTGGGTGCATGGCCTTTTTGGTGAGCACCGCGCTGACCGTCTCGGGGCTGACGACCACATAAATTTGCAAGTCTTCACCCGCCAGCGGGGGCGACAGTGTGGGGAGCTTTGTCAAGAAGGCCTTTAGCTGAGAGAAGGCGAGCTCCAGATTCTCTTCCCATACGAACTTGTCATTCTGCTTGAGAGCCGCAAAAAAGGAGAGGGACCTTTCCGCCAGGCGGGAGCAGAACCTCCCAAGGTAGTTGACAACACCGTTAAGCCGTTGCACCTCGGTGCGAGACCGTGGTGACCTCATGGAGAGGATCGACTCGACCTTGGCAGGGTTTACGTCGATGCCCCGTTCGCTAATCATAAAGCCCAAGAATTTTCCCGATGACACGCCGAAGATGCACTTCTCGGGGTTCAGGCTGAGGCGGTTGTGCCTGAGAGTTGCGAAGACCTCAGCGAGGTCGACCAGATGCTCCTCAGGGGTCTTGCTCCGGACAACAATGTCGTCGACATAAGCGGACACGTTCCGTCCGATATGGCTCTTGAAAACGCGGTCGACGAGGCGTTGAAAGGTTGCCCCCGCATTCTTCAGCCCAAACGGCATGACTTTGTAGCAATAAGTGCCTCGCTGGGTGATGAAGGATGTCTCCTCCTCTTCTCGCGGGTTCATCAGGACCTGATTGTACCCCGAGTACGCGTCGAGGAAGCTCAAAACCCCGTGACCTGCGGTTGAGTCAACGAGCTCGTCGATCAAGGGCAAGGGGTAGCTGTCTTTGGGACAGGCTTTGTTGAGGTCCTTGAAATCGACGCACATTCTCCACTTCCCGCTGGCTTTTTTGACAAGCACGACATTGGACAACCACCGGGGGTATTGGACCTCGCGTATAAACCCCGCAGCCAGCAATTTTGCCACCTCGTCATTTGCGGCGCTTGCCCTTTCCTCGTTCATTTTTCTTCGTCGCTGCACCACAAGGCGAGTGGTGACGTCGACGTTCAGAGAGTGCTGGGCTACGGTCCGCGGGACACCTCGGAGGTCCTTCGCAGTCCAAGCGAACACGTCGCGGGACCCATCGAGAAAGGCTTCTAGCGACGTCGCCGATGCCCCCGAGAGGCACTCCCCGAGGTAGATCTTCTCGGACTCGCTCTCGAAAGGGGATATCACCCTTCTTTCCAGCTCTGGAGTGGGGACTGTGAAATCCCGAACTTCGAGGTCGGCCTCGCCGGGAGATTCCACCATGAACACCGGGCACTTTTTCTTAGCAGAGGTTGCGTAGCAAACGCGACCTTCCTCCTGATTGCCCTTTACCTCTCCAACCCCGCCATCAATGAGGAACTTCATCTTCAGGTGATAGATAGAAACTACCGCCTGGAACTTCATCAAGGAGACCCTCCCAATGATTGCGTTCCACACCGAAGGCAGGCGCACCACTGTGAACTCCACCATTTCGGTCCTCCTGGTGGACCCGGTGCCGAGCGTCATCCAAAGGTCGATGAGTCCGGCCACGTCGACTTCGTCTCCCGAGAAGGAGGTGAGTTTCCCAGCGTAGGGCTTCAAGGAGGTCTCGGAGATGCCCAATTGCTCTAACGCGCCATAGTACATGATGTCCACGGAGGATCCCGTGTCCACCAGTACTCGCTTAACCATCTTTGAGCCCATCTGCGCGTGGACCACCAGGGGGTCGGAGTGTGGCATGTGAAGCCCCTCGGCATCATCTGACGAGAAGGACAAACCTACGTGGGCGCGCGAGGTTTGTGCGATGCTGAATACCGAGGGTTCATGATGGATTTCCCTCGCGTATCTCTTCCGCTCTGCCTGGCTTGACCCAGCCGGTGATGGTCCGCCCGAGATGGTATGGATGTACCCATCAAGCGTCGTTGCCTGTCCCGACCGGGCCTGCTTCGCGGGCGCTTGTTGCTCGACGTTGTTGTTGTTGTTAGCCTGGGTCTGACTTGGGCCTCGCGGCTCGAGGTTGGCTCCCGACGCGGGGTTGGCACGGCCCTTTTCATTTAGGTCATATGCGGGACCTCCCTTGCCTCGGTAACCCCGCGGTCTCCTGCCAAAGCAGTTCCAGCCTCCACCACCGCCTCCACGGTTGTTGTTCCGGTTATTGTTGTTGTTGTTATTGTTCCGGCTGTTGTTGTTGTTTCTGTTGTTGTTGTTGTTGTTGTTGTTGTTGTTGGGGTTATGTGCCTGCGTCACATACGCATCGCGCGCGGCCGGCGCGGCCACCTTTGCCTTCCCCTTGGCCTCGACGACGATCTCTTTGTCAGTTCGTGGTCGCGAGCTCTGGTTGGAGGCATCCTCGGCGTATACTTGGGCCGTGATCCGGGCGCACAGGCTTTCGTACGTCTCCGGATTCTTATAAAAAATGCGGTTTTTTGAATTCCCCGATGCGCAGGTTGCCCATGAGGGTGTCGCACACCGACGAATCGTCGACGTGCGCGATCTCCGCCACCGCGGTCGTGATCCTTGTGAAGAAAGCGCCTAAGGATTCGCTCTCCCCCTGCTCGATCCCGCGGAGGTCCCGCATGTTCTTCTTGCGCTTCCTGGAGCCGCTGAAGTGCGTGACAAAGGAATCACACAGTTGGGCGAACGAGGTCACGGAGCCGACCTTCTTGCTCGAGAACCATGTCAACGCGGCCTTTTCCAGGGTGGTGGGGAAAACCCTGCAGAATATCGCGTCATTGTAGGCATTGACGTTCATCTGGACCGCGAAGTGTTTTACGTGCTCCTCGGGGTCCGCTGAACCGTCATAAAGCCCCATTTGCGGCCTCAAGAAGCCCTTGGGCATGGGCGCGTTTCGGATCGCGTCCATGAACGGGGAGGTGATCTTGGCTTCCTCTTGATTTTGGGGCGGTGGCCTCGAATTATGCGATCGAGACCTCAGGTAGTGCATCGCGCTCCCCGCTGTTTCAGACAACTCTGGCTCCTACAGCCTCGATCGACGCGATCGAGACCGCGAGATCTGCATGGGATCTCGGGGAGGTCTCTCTATCGACGAGCCGTTGGTGGAGGACTCGGGCTCATGCGCACGCCTAGGGACGTACGCGGGGACGTACTCGGAGTGCGGCTCACCCTGGGGGGGATAGGGGACGTACGAAGGGGCGAACCCCTGCTGGTATTGCCCATAAGCCGGGTAGGGATATGGGTTCGGGGGCGCGCCGCCCTGCTCGAGGCCTTGGAATGGGAATGGATTTTGCGGGGCGGCGTACGTCCATCCCGGAGGGACCACGAACGGGCAGCCCGGAGGTCCCGCGACTGTCCATTGCATAGTTTCTGGCATGTTGTCGGGGTGTTGAGGGAAGAAATTGTTTGGGCAAGCCATTTTGAGGGAATCGAAGCCAAGGTTTTGCACGTATCGAGGAACTAGTTAGGATGAAGAGGTTCCCACAGACGGCGCCAGTGATGAAACCCGAAATGAAAGGCTCACTAGAAGACAAGAAACGAGATTATTATACTCGAAAGTGCAAACACTTGCTTCTTTATTTATGATTTTCTTTACAGCGAGGTTTACAGGCCCACGAGGCTAACAGATTATTTGAGAATTACACCCTAGACCTCCTATGATTATTCGAGATCTCGACCTAACAATGTCCGAGATCAAGGGCTCTGATTGGCCTAGAGGCGAGGCAGCCGGTGATTGGCTCGAAGAGCGGCGTTCGCTGAGTGGTCATGGTGGGCGGGCGCAAGTAGAGTCGGTTACAAGGTCGAGACCTCGCTCCGAGGTCGAGGGGGACCTCGTGGGGTAGGAATTTTGTTAAAATAAGTGGGTATGGTTATGGGCCCCAGGATCATCCTCGGGGGTCCCTTTGGCCTGGTTTGACCCTCATACCTCGGGCCCACCTCTTGCTTCGCTATTTTGAGCATCATCATCTTGAACCCGACATAGTTGGATGGAAGCCGCCTTGATCCGCCAAGGTAAGTTCGTCGGGCTAACGACGTTAAAAATAGTGCTTACGGGAGGCAACCCGCTTTTAGTTTTTCTAAAGTGACTCAGGTACAAATATTTGGAAGAAGTGCTACACAGAAAAGCAACATACTCGGTGCTAAGAGCAAACAAAGAAATCAGTGGCAATACAGCAGGCTCGTTACCGACCCTCTATGTTCGGTACCGACCTCTATAGAACCGAGAAAATTCAAACTCTTCAGTGATCAATGGTTTCAAAACAGCTCCAGTTTTATTTTGTGAGTTCCCTTTTCTTATTCTCTTTATCTTTTTATGTTTTAAACAGTGAGGACACTGTTTGGTTTAAGTATGGGGTATGGGGAAAAGGAAACTCAGTTTTTGTGTCTGTGTTTGTGTTTTAGGATTGATAATATTCCACTTAGATGTCCTATGATATGCTTTAACTTGCTTGATCATGTAAATCCTTTAGCATGTTTGGATAGCTTTGCCTGAATCATGTTGAAAAGTTGTTTTTATGTGGATATTTAGCATGTGATGAAATTGAGCACATATGATCTTAGGTATGAGTGACTTAAATCCAACAAAAATTGTTACCTTGTGAGTTGTTTTTGGCCTTATAGGGAGAATATCAAGAATCCCTCTTCTTTTCTTGTGTGATTTACTCTCCTTATGCATATTATCTCTTGTCATTGATATGGTTATCTATTTCTTGAGACCTTTATGAGATACTTGTTCATTGCATGTGAAATCATATGATGGAGAACTTATTACTTTTTAGCCACTTATTATCCTTTCTTTTTACCTACCTTATCATTATCCTCTTTTTGAAGCCAATTTGAGCTTTAAGCCTGTTATTTTTAGCTCCATAAAATTATTTCCTAGCCAATGTTAGCTTGACCCTATCCGGGGATTAGGACTTAGTATTGGTTGTTGTGATGGTTTTGTTGAGAAGAGATTGTTTGGTTCAAGTGTGGGGTAATATGGGTTGGGTAAAGTGAAAAGTCTTGTAGTTTATCATGTAAAAGGAGTTTGGTTCTCTTAATGCACTTACAAAAGAAGTGAAAAGTAAAGAGGAAGAAAGAAAGAAAATCAATGACATCGTTACCGAGCTAGAAGGGTTCGGTACCGAGCCTTCCCAGCAGAGAAAGAAAAAAAAGTGAAAAATCAAAAGGGAAAAAGAAAAAAAAACAGTGATTGAGTAGTGAAAAAATGTGCATGAGCCAAATCTTCCTTGTCGTTTTGAGCAAGATTAGTTGGGATATTAAAGGGGGTTAAAGAGATGAGTTTGAGTATAAAGTTTGAGAGAGTTTGATATGATCTTTTGAGAAGTTTTGGTGAAATGAGAGTTTTTAGGAGTCTTTATTCCCAGATATTATTAGCACCACAAACCAAAATTTTCCATGCCTATTTGTCATTACCAAGACCCATTACAACCCGGCCGAATGGAAACTTCTATGAAGTTTTTCATTGAGCCTAAGTTCTCTTGATGATTTTTATGTGTTTTGACATCTCCGGTGGAGAGTTTGGTGATATAAGTAACAATGACTATGAGTTTTTGTAGATTGGATTGAGTTGAGAGTTGTTATTAAAAGCCTAAACACTTGAGAGTTGAGTGAAACACATTATCCTTGTGAGGTTGGATTTTTAGTTGCTTTTGCTTGAGGTTGCTTATATATGTGTGATGACAATAGATTCACTAGTCTATCTATTCTACTTGAGCTTTGATGTTGCTTTTTGATAAGGGCATTGACTTGATATATGTGTTGTTGGTTTTGGTTGATGTCTTGTTGATTGCTTGAGGACAAGCAAGTCTAAGTATGGGGTATTTTGATGTCCGCCTTTTTAGTCATGTTTTTAGGGTTGTGTTTGAGTCTTTTTCTTTAGTTTTATGTTTTGTTTTGAGTCGTTTGTGTAGGTTTTCGTATTTCTTTAAGATATGGAGTCTACATAATCTTTGGTGGTGTTTTATAGGTTTTGGAGCTGTTTTGAAGCATATTTTGAAGAAATGAGGAAAACACTTAAAGATAGCACTCAAGAATGAAGTGAAGATGAAGATTAAGCTCAAGGAATGAAGTTCATAAAGAGATGAATAATCAAGTTAAAGCTAAGAAAGAAGTAGAGAAACTCGTTACAAAGACATAGGAAAAAGAATCGAGTCAAATTGAGGTGTAACGAACCCGCTACTGAAGTTTTACTCAAAGCTGTTTGCAGTGCTGAACAGGGTCGATAACGACCCTGTTAGGGTCGATACCGAGGCTGGAGGGACGATACCGAGGTGCACATGTTCGGTAACGAGGTTCTCAAGAAAGGCAAAGAAGTGAAGAGTTCAGCAAGTGTCTACCGACCCTGTGAGGGTCGGTACCGAGGGTCCCGTGTCGGTAGCGAAGACGAAGTCGGCGCGATTAAAGATCTTTTATCCCTTTCCTTTTATGTTATTAGATAGTTTTAAGGGATATATCTTATTAGAAGATTTATTTCCTTATAGATAGCTCTTAGATAGATTAGTTTCTCTATATATACTCTTGTCTAGCCTTTGTTTTTCTCTACCAATCAATTAACCTAGTTTAGGGGGAGAGGAGAAGAGAAGAGAGAGGAGGGGTGTGAGAGGTAGATAAAGAGGACGAGTTTGGAGATTGCTTGGAAGACAAGTTTCGTTTTGGATTCAGTTGTAAGCTTTTCCTAAATTTATTAATTCAATTAGTTGTTTTCTAATCATGTTTTGTGAGTAGTACTATCTTCTCCTTCTAAGGTTGGGGTTAACCCAACAATGGTTGTGCATGCTTGTTTATGATCATTATTTGATTGTCTTTATTGCATGAATCTTCTCTCTTGTTCTTAACTCCCTGAAACGAAAGTGGATAGGAATTTCTCATTCATAGTTGAAGCGAAAGCGGAAACCTTGAATCAGAATAGTCAACTTAGGGTTTTGAAACGAAAGTGGATCAATCCTAGTTGAAGTAGAAGAGATAGATAGTAAGTTTATTGATAGGACGGAAGTTGATTGATTTACTTGCTTTAGTTGACGAAAGTTGACACCTTTATGTGATAAAAGCACGATCTTTATGTTTCATTAGCGTTGGCATTGCATGATTGTTGTTGTGGTGATACCTTAAACCTTAGAAATCTCTCTCCTTTGCTAAAAACCCTTGCTTTTGTTGATTGCTTGCGCTCCAAGTAACAAAACTTGATACATGACTTTCTCCCGTGGACGAACCTGACTCCCCTGTACTCAACGGGGTCTTGATTATAAATTTATTTGTTGTCAAGAAACCCTTTCAACATCCTACCCGAGGTGAGGTCCTAAACAACTTGATTGATGAGCAATTAGTACGAGGTTCTTTTTCATAGCTACATTGAAAATGCAACCTTTTTCATTACATAGTTTTTTTTTGTTAACTCGATATATAGACGATGTCTTCCTTTTAGGTCCTTAAGGAGTGACGACGCCACAACAATATACAATAGAGCAATGACGAGGCATTCATAGATTACATCAATGTTCTTTCTACTCTGTCTATACCCATTCATCCTGTTCTTTCCACATTCCATATGAGTTTGTCTACCCCAAGAGACAAGTTTAATGATGTTATCAAGTTTGATTTTGGAATCCACCTCGATCTTCCCATAACTAACCTCGCGTGCAAAATTCAACGTGTCAACCTAGATAAGTATAGTTAAACTAAAGTATTTGAGAGGACTTGTTATTTTTTTACGAGGAAAGAAATTAGGGAGCCTCCTAAATAATATAATAAGAGAGCCCCCTAGAGCATCCTTATGGATGAGGTTTCTAAAACCCAAATTAACTGCAAGTGGGACAGAAAAAATATGACGAAGAGATTCAAAAATGAAGTTTGCCACAGAGTTACACTCCCGAAAGACGTGCGTGATGCTCCAACTATGAAAGCGGGCCAAGAAACAAAGGATGTCATACCTGATCAACTCAATCTCCCACGGACAACGCCAATCACCAAGGATGACATTAACCAACTACAAATTATCGCCCTCGATCTGGATGTGGGAACTGGGCTTTTCTCACTAAGCCTTTTCTTACTGAGCCTTTGATCTACTTTTCGTCCCTTTAGGGGCATCCGAACCACGAGAAGGCTCGTCAAGGTCGCTGACACTTTTCCAATCATTAATTTGGGAGCGTATGAATTCATAAATATTACTTTGTGTATGCGGGTTTTGCCCATTGTTATTGTCAAAGACTTTCTTGTTCTTGAAGTACCAAATGCACCACCATATAATGGTAAGTATTTTAATTTCAGCTTTAGAAGCCATTAAACGGATTTTCTAAAACAGTTGGTGTGGTTTTTTGTTGTCCGGGTTAATTTGGTCAATTATCCAACATATGTTTCCAAGTAATTCTTGGGCTAATTGAGTTTACTATTATTTTTTTGAATGGAAATTTTATTAATATGTGTGAGATGTCTTCATTGGGGTTATCATAGGCAACACATCCTTGTAGAACAGGGATGTGGTTCGTCGCGATTTTGATTTTGATTGGGAGACCGTTTCTGCTAACTTTCCACAATAAGTTTTTCATTTTGGGGGTATGTTCAGTTTTTTGATCCACTCCAGATTAATCTGGGGCTCACCTTTGTTATTATGGATCCAAAGCATTGTGGAATGTGTAGAGTACTAACCGTTTTTACTTGTTTGCCAATATAACCTGTCCGAAATTTTATTAATGGGTGTAATGATTTGAAAGATAACTTGAACATCCTCAGGGTTTAACACGTGGCATAATTTGTCGATATCCCAAATGTTATCCTCATGAAGGTAATTAGCAATGCATTCCTCCCAGTTGATGTTATAAGCCAAATCTGTCTTTGGCTTAAGAATGTCAATACTGATCCAGTTGTCTTTCTAGAAGCAGATTGTTTGGCCATCTCCGACTTGCCAAGGTAATCCCTTGATGAAGAGATCGCGAAGGCTCATCAGCTTTGACCATTGCCACGATCTGTTTTTCTTTTTGGTATAACTAAAGAGACTAGTTGTTTTAAGGTATTTTTCATTAATGAGTTTGATCAATATATTATCCGGCTTTGCTAGGATTTTCCATAAAAGTTTCATTTGGAGAGCTTGGTTCATCTCTTTGTCCTTTGCAATCCCCACACCCCTATGGGATGAGGGTCCGCAGATCGAATTTCAGCTAATAAGCGGTTTGTATTTATCTTGCTTGTTCCAGAAGAAATTTTTGTTTATTTTATCCAATTCTTTAAGTGTTGATTATGGTAGTATAAATGGTTGCATGAGATAGTTCGGTTATGTTGAAAGATTGACTTGAATCATTATTTTCGAACCTTCTTGAGATAAGGTATTAACTTTCAATTTTGAGAGTTGTGCCCTAGTTCTCAGGATAAGGGGTTTAAAAGTATTTTTTGTGACTCTACCATTGATGATAGGGCACCCGAGGTATTTATCCAACGCGACCATGTTTTTGATTTGGAGAATATGTTTGATCTGGTTTTTAGTATTATTACATGTATTATTCGTTACTTGGAATGCAAATTTGTGGAAATTGACTTTTTGACCGAAGAGTTGGCAATAGTCATCAATGATACTTTTAATCTTAGTACAAGCATGGTTGTTGGCTTTTGCAAAGATAATGATATCATCTGCAAAAGCAAGGAAAAATATTTGGTCCCGCTTCTTGAAATTTGAATTCCAATTCCGCTTTTTGTATCGCGGCTACTTGTGTCGAGTTGCCTTGCAAGTACTTCGACAACAAGGATGAACATGTATGGGGAGAGAGGATCCCCTTGCCTTCGGCCCCATTTAGGGAAGAATTGTTCCATTGTTCCGTTATTTACTAGGACCGAGAATGAAACAGTTTCGACACATCCTCTGATCCAACCTTTAAACTTTTCGTTAAAACTGAGTTTTCTAAGGGTAAAGGAGAGGAATTCCCAACTAATTCTATCGTATGTCTTTTCCATATCGAGCTTTACAACTATAAAACCTTCCTTACCCTTTTTGTCGTGGAAGGAATGAAAAATTTCATGTGTTATTAGGGTATTGTCATGGATACTTCGATTGTTAACAAACGCACCTTGTAGTGGGTGTATGATTTTCACCATGACATCTTTTAGTCTGTTCGTCAATATTTTAGAAATAACCTTATATATTGTGTTGCATAGGCTAATAGGTCTATATAATTGCTGCTTTTTTTTTATAAATAAATATTTTTTTAAAGAATGTCTTAACTCAATATTACTTAAATTAAATTCCGTCTTTGAAAAAAAATCAAATAAAAACCTTACAAATTAAATTATTTCAAAAAGGTAATTTAATTCTCGATTTAAGCTATGAAGACGGAAATTTAATAAGATGAGTTTGATTTGAACAAGTCAATCATTCTGATTGAACTTAAATAAAAATAAATTGGGCCTAAGTGAAGCCCATTAATCTCGGCCCATATCACTTAAAGGGAAGGAAAAAAAATGAGGGATGTGGGGTTTGAACCCATGACCTCCACACTCCACCCTCACACCCCCACCACTATGCCAAGCTATTTTTCTAACAACTAAAGGATTAACAATTGTTTTATTCCTTCCACCATGGAAGCTTCCAAGAACATGCAATGAGTGCATGTCCGATCCATGATATGATTGAGTGGTGGTCTCTTCCACCTCCACTCCACCCAATCTTCATTTCCCTATTCTCACACACCACCTCCCCCTTCCACCAATGGCTTTCCTTTTCTCTTCCAAGCAAGCTTCTTCCTCCACTATTTAAAGAGTGCTCGGGCAAGGAAGAAGAGTACATAAAGCACTTCTCTCCTCTCATTTTCGTCCATCTCAAGCCTCAAAATCCCAGATTTGAATAATTTCCCAAATCTGATTTTTCTAAAAATTCATTCAAGAAACCTCTAGTTTTGCACGATTTTCAAAGATCGATTCCAAGCTCGTTTCTCTACCAAATTTTATCATTCAAGTCCCTAAATGTAGATGAAGGAATTGCCTACAAAACCCCTCAATCAATTAGGCACAAACACCACAAAAATCGAGCCAAAAATGCATCCAAACCATTCGACTATGTACAGTTTCGGATTTTCAGGGTTGGTGACGAAGATTTTCTCGAAGCTCGTACGCCTTCTTTCCGCATCCTTTTACTTATCTTTTGCCAGCAGTAGAAAGAGGGGAATGAGAGGTCCCAATTGTCGCACCTTCCAGCCCCGCTCCATTATCGGTGTCGCCGCTAGGACCGCGTGAACCTCCCTCGACGACCAACTTGCACCGACACCAAGAGAACGGGCTGGCAACGAACAAACTTCCCGACCACCGTACGCCATCGTCAAGCCGCCATAGACCGAGCCGCTGCCGACAGTAGGTAGAGGGAGTGTTCGGCTGCATATTTTTGCTTGAAGCACCACCATTGGCCTCCCCTCGACGACGCAGTGCACCGGCGAAGTTGACTTGTTGTGCTGTTTTTTTTCGCTTGGAAAGAAAGGAAAAAAGCTGTGGGCCGACCCACCTCGTTTTGCGTGCCCATTTTCGACTCGTTATCGCTCGGTATAATTTTCCGACTCATATTTTAATTAATATCTTTTTATAAAATAATTTCTACATATATATAATATTTATTTAAATTAATTCAATAAATATTATAAGTGGGTTATTAAAAAGGAATTTATGGAATTAAATTCATTTGCATGCCCATCTAGGAGAAATATAATTTTAATAAACCATAAAAGATATCCTATCATATTAATATTCATAAGAATGATATTTTAAGCATATTTGGTTTAAATATTGGAAAATATCAACTTAGACATATTTTTCCTTTATTATAAAAGAAGTAGCTTAAATTAAAGGAATTAAATAAAATAAGGTTTGTTAAGAGAAATAGTCTTGCATGTCATTTTTACCTTATTATAATCTTTGGAATAACTTATATATGAGCCTTTGGCTAAAGTAGGTTCATAAGAACAAAAATGTACTTAAATAAATTAAATAAGTATTTGCATGTGGATGTAAAAGCTTTATTTGGACTAAACCACTCTTGCATGTCAATTTAACTTATTATAATTTTGGATTAAATATAATTAATCTATAGGAATACTATCACCCATGAGAATAATTTTTATTTAAATAAGAGGGATAAAAGTACATGGGATTTTCTAAGAGGGTTTTATGTGAATTTATTCACCTTTGCATGTCAACTTAAGACCTTAAGAGTAATTTTGGAAAATATTATAAAAAACCTTAGACTTAATAAGAATCATGAAAGAAATATTTATTTAACCAAATTAAATAAATATTGATAGTAGGTGTTAAAAAGGAATTTCTTGGATTTATTCCAACATTTGCATGAACCTTTAAATAAGTATAAGTATTTTTTTTATAAAATTTATTTTAAAAACATCTAATTGAAAATAATAATCAAGGATTATTATTGTTCAAAACTTCCACCTAAACTATTAAATAAAATAATTTAGATTATAATATCTTCCTCTTAGTGAAAGGAAAAATAAGAGAGAAGGTTTGTATAATAAATGAGATAAGAATTTAATATAAATTCGCTCGTTATCTCTCGAAATGCTAGGTCAAAGCTTTCGAGCTCACTAAGTCCGTCGAATTTTTTTCCGAGCCTTGTGAAAAGTCCGAACACAATTCAATGCAAGTGGATATTCTCCTTGAAACCTTTTTGATAATTCGATTCCTTTAACTCTCTATATGTTGGGAACACCTTGTTTGTTAAAATAAATAAATCTAGGAAATATCGATTGTTAGAAATAACGACCCCCTTGTTATCGTTATTATGTGTATTACTATTAATAGAATTATTATTAGGCTTGTTTGTGTGGCCTTTGTTTGTTTAAAAATCTCTTTTCGAGATTCGCATGGATTTAATTTATAATAAGGGATGTGGGTTTGGCCCCAAACATCTCTATATAACATGTCGAGTGGTACAACAATACGTCCTCTCTTCCTGGGACTTAAGTATCATGATCTATGTCCGCTCCTACTCGTTGGAGGGATGTCTACCCCTAGCTAGGTGTCGGAACTTCATTCCCCTTAAGTGGACTCGGCTCTTTCATAGCCTCCATACCCTTAAAAGTCATTAATGTTATGCAAAGTTTTGACACGTAATAAAGATAAGTGCTAGTGCACATTAAAATGAATTAAAACCCATGCCGGTTTAGAACAACGTGGAAGGCCGACTCGCCTCTCGGTCTGATAAGGGCGCGATAGGTTTTCTAGAAACTTGTGTGTAATTAAAACATTCCCAAAATTATCGTACTCTAAGAAATTCTACAATCTCGTAGTTATTTCTTTTCGGTTTAGAGTTATCTCATCTCGAGATCAACTCATTTCCGTCCTCTAAAGCTCCACATAAAGTCTATACATGTCAAACACATCTCGCTTATCTCGTTAAAGAATTGTGAAGTTACTAAATTACCCTTGAGAATTTCCATTCTCACTTGCTTTGTCTCCTTAGACTAATCCCGCTATTTTGTTTTTCGTATTTTGCCTGGTATTTCTCGCCCTTCGCGACAAATGCCAAACTCTAGGAAGTTCCCACCGAAGTTTTGAAGACAAAGGCTAGAAGGTTTGAGAAGAGTTAGGCAAGGATAGAAGGTCAAGGCAAGACGACGTTGAAAGAAGGAAGGAATTTTCATAAGAGCAAAGCATTCAGAAGATGGTGCACCAACTTTTCCATTTTAAACCAAGCAAATCATCATCATATGAGTTGTCTTGGGGAAATATACTAGTATTTTCAATACGTCTTTTCAACTCTTTTAATATGGGCTTTATTTTTCGCTGCTACATCATTTGTAAAGCAACTATCAATGTAATGAACGAATGTTCTTATCAATGAATAAAATTCCGCTTTTAGTCATTTCTCCTTTAATTATGTCTCATTAAATTATTTAAAGCCTTGGGTGACTTTGGACGGTAAAATCCGAGGTCACTGGCGGTAATATCCATCGTTGCGAAAATAGGGGTGTTACATCTATAATGGTTAGTGGAGTTGGGGTTTTCGTATTTTGGTAGGAGCATGATGAAGGAGTGATTAATCTGTTTCAAGATCCTACCAGATTGGAAAAATCTTTTTACCACTTTGATGACGTCTGGTCCAACAATATGCCAATATGTTTTATAAAAGCTGGCTGACATATCATCTGGACCAGGAGATTTATCATCTCAATTGTCAAAGATTGCTTTTTTGATTTCAATGTTTGAGACTGGCTTTACAACTTCCGCATTATCGGCCTCCGAAATCACCTGTTTGATAGGTTGGTTATGTTGGGTCTACCTTTTTTGGGCACAAAGACATATAGCTCCCGCTCAGCCCAATTAGCACAAGAGCCCGAGTATTCGGAGATTTCAGCCCAGATTTCAACCAACGTTAGAAGACCCAAGGAAGATCCCAGACATTTGACTGGATGAAGAACGATCGTAGTCATCTCCGAGGAAGAAGGGATCCAGGACTGTTACAACGACTACTTTCCACTCCCCGCAACGTGGATGGTGGGCGACGGTTATTGAGACATCGACGAGGGCACGAACGTGGCTCCAAGAGTGGAGGGAAGGGAAAATTAGATATAGAAAAATAGGAGAAAATCGGTTGTAAGAGCCACACACGAGAATAAAAGAAAAGTGGAGAGCTTTATCAATTGTAATCTCGATTGGAGAACACTGAAAGTCAGGAAATACTAAATTAATCTTCTGGAGCCACGTTCGTGCCCTTGTTGTAACACCCCCTTTACTTATCCTGGAAGTATTACCGCCAGTAACCCCGATTAGGACTAAACCAGAGTTACCCAAGGCTTTAACCTGACAGAACTTACCAGAACAAGGTAAATGAAACCATTTAAAACCTAACAAAATTAAGTAAAACTTTACAGCGAAAAAGAGAATAAAAGGTCTTATACAAGCCTTAACTTAAAAAGAATTAGTAAATAAATAGAACAACCTTCTATTTAAACAAAGTCTTTATCAAGTCTTCCTTAAGTTCTTAACTTCTTTCCCACTTCGCTTTGTAGAAACCTAACCAAGAACTTCCCTCAAGTATAGCCATTGGAAACCTTTCTTCAACTTTTGAAGCTTCAAACCTCTGGATCTACCTCTTGAATCAATTTCCAAGCAGAGCCTGATGTGTCGTATACCAACGGTGGACACCAGCCGACCATATAAAAGAAAAGAAGATGGACGGGTTAGTCTAATGAAAGACTAATCAAGTGGAGAAACTAACTTGGTTCTTATGATTGTAACTAAACATATTGGCATCAAAATCCGAATAGACTCAGATTATGATCCAACAGTTAGCAGTCTTATAGAGGATAAGAAGGAGACTTGCATAAACAAGAGAGAGAACACCACAGCTTGTGGTTCCTTTAAGAAGCATAAACAATTGTTGGGAACTCATATTAATCACATAACATCTTGAAAAGTCTCCATCGACTAATCAGATTGACTTAATCAAAGTTTGATTAAGAATCATTCATAACCGGGAGTAAGAATGGTTATCGAATAGACTAACCATCCGGGTACATTAATGTGCCTAACGCACTTATCTTATATTACTTTCAAAACTTTTTACAAACATGTTGACATCTTTTAATCGGCTCGAACTATTGTCGATGGAACACAATACTATCGAGGTCAGAGGGCATGTTTCATCCTTGAACAATGAATAGTACGGGTCCCTATGATGGAGAGATTAGAGGGCCTGTTTCATCCATAATCCTCTACCAACACATATTAATAAATGCACTTAGATGTTGATGGAACACAATACTATCGAGGTCAAAGGGCATGTTTCATCCTTGAACAACGAATAGTACGGGTCCCAATGATGGAGAGATTAGAGGGCCTGTTTCATCCATAATCCTCTACCAACACATATTAATAAATGCACTTAGCTAGAGTGCATAGTCGCCCCTCAAGCGTAGAGCGGGCCATGGTCATGACCTTAGTGTTAGGGGATCAATATTGATACTGCCTAACATGAGTTTTAAAGAGATGATTCTGAGACTAAGCTCACATCCCTGGACTAGATTAATCTATATCAATGTCTCAACATGAGACAACTAACCAAACAAGGTCACACACACAACGGACCTAAATCCAGTTCTAGCGCGAAACTGAATGAATAACAATATGGTCATTATTTCTAACAAAATAACAACCTATTATATTTTATTAATCATACAAGTTGTTCCCAACGCAAATATTAAATGGGATTCAATTCCTCATTTAATAACAATAATGCAAGAGAGAACCGTCCACTTGCCTTAGAAGGCGTGCTCAACGTCCTTAGCAATTCCAACAATAATCTTTATCACCCTTCTGCCAAATATAACAAAAGGATTTCTCATCAACGAGCTCACAGAAACACTTCTTAGTTGTATACTCAAATTCTACAACTTCCTAATCGCTAAACGATTTAATTTTCGAATATAGATATATAATAAATCCTTAGTTATCATGCTTTAAGAAGCCATCTTGGCGAAATTATAACTAATTATCCGCTTCACTTTTGAAAAAATTTTCTAAACAAAAAGTGTTCCTCAGTAATACTTCTTAAAGGTGACCAAATCTCGGATCATTCCGATTAACAACGAATCCCGAGTAATTATCCGAAGTCCTTTACCTGCCAATCGGTGTCAAAACTTGCATTCGCTATAACTGAAGATCCTGACGTCCGTTTCTCGAGCGATTTGAACCTGTGAGACCGTATCAACGTCAAGATTATAAAAACCATAAATTTAATTAGCAAAGCGGAACCGAAAGGTCCTTAAGGTGGCTCCGTAATCAACCCGCTAATTAATTTCGATCGTAAATACCTTCACTCTAGCCCATGGGTCGTTTAGCTCGATAGTGGCTCGATCCCCGAGCTCGAGGGTATCTGGGTGATGCCCGATGGTGGCCCTTGCGGTGGGTGGTGGTCGGAGGAGTTAGCGATCGTCGGCGACGTCGCGCGGCGAGGCAAAAAAGATAGCCGGCAGTGACGAACTCTTTCCTCCCGAGTACGTCGCTCCTCCTGATTCTTCTCCTCTGGTTCTGGCTTATAGCAGCAGCAACGAGCCCATGGTAAGGAAGAAGATGAGGTGAGGAAGAAGATGAAGAGGTGGCAAAGAAGGCGGGAGAAGAGGCGAGTAGTTGGCGGTGTAGAATTCTTTCTCTCCTAGTCCGTCGTTCCGTCCTGGATAGCTCTCTGTTTTCTTATTCAAACAAATTCTGAGCCCCCTTTATGTGTCTATCTCTCTATTCCTTCTTTATTAAGGCAGAGAAGGTGGCTTTTAAAAATCAAAACCCGTCTCGGAACGGGACTCGCGTTAAAGCGGTAAAATTATGTACCTCGAATGGAAAAACTTACTAAATACAAAACGTCCCATAAATTATGTAGACCAATAAAACCAATTTTTCATGATTTTATCACGCTACCTTCAATTTTTAAGGCTTTCGTTTCGTATTTTAAATCCTTTACAGTACATAATTAAAAAGACATCCATAAAATCATTTCTTTGTGATTTTAGGATATCACCAAGAATTTTCTAGGATTTAATCTCCAACAAAATATCGGATTAAGCGTTAAAACGGACAAAGAGGTTAAAAAGGATATCCGAGAAAAATTCAAAAATATCCTCAAAAACCACAGTTATTACACTCGTTGTAAATGTTTAATAGAGTAAATTCAGTAGTAAATGTTTAATATCTTTATTGTTTGTACTTTAAGTTTCTAATAATGTATTTAGAGTTTTTAAGCATGCTTTTTGGGTTTCTAGGTGACAATTAAATGTCTTCTTTTTGTCCCCCTTTATAATATAAATAGTGGTTTCTACTATAGAATAAAATTTAGTCTTTTCATTCTCATTCCCTCTTAGTTTCTATTCCCTCTGATTCAAATTAAATGTCGTTTTACAACTTTAAGTTTGATCCAATTTATGTGTCGTCGTTTTAGTTTTTTTAGGTAATTGATTAAGAGTGAGTTATGAGAATTGTTATTGGAATGCGTTTTTATAGAATAACGTTATTCATTCATTGGTTGAAAAAGGTGATGAGTGGTAAAATTTATAAAAAATTTACACTTTTGAGTTTAATTAATACTTTTCTTAAATCTTGTGTCTAAAACTAAAACGACACTTATTTTGGATCGGAGGGAGTACTATCTACTTCATCCATGGATTGAGCATGTATAATGGCGGGTTGATGAGTTCATTAGTTTTTCTTCAATTAAATTAACACAATTCTATGCTTGCATATTTTATAGGAATTAAGAACTATAGACAAGGAAATTTAAATGAAATAAATGTAGTCCACATTAATATCATTTGCTTAAGACTTGAATATCTTAAAAGTTACTAGCAGAATACCAAACCACAGTAAAATCACACACACTTTTGTCTTGAAATATACAAACTAAAATAGAATCACACAAACTTTTGTTTCGAAATACCCACAAGGAAAGAGAAATAGGAGAATTGTTTGCAGATGAAGAGATATCTATTTTCTCCCTTAGTAGCTCTTCCTTCTTGAGTATTAATACTTTGTCAATGAAACAGTTACAATGACAGCTCGGGTCCTCTTTATAGCCATGTCTTCACGAACCATTCCTTCATACCTTTTGAATAATCCATCCATTGATAGCCCTTCACCAAAATGGCTATGAATGTATGACTCGAACATTGACCTTGCACGTCTTACTATGCCAAGGATTTCAAGTTCTCTAGACTCGTCATCTTCAGGAGCTTTCCCATTTTCCTCATTGCCTCCGAATAACTGAGATTGCTCAATGACAAATGACCCTTCCTTCTTAACCTCATCTTCTATTTCATCAATAGATGGCGCGTATAATGGCAGATTGAATGTGTCCACCTTTTCCTCATCGATCAAACCCTTGATCCATTGGAACCGAATTAAATATATATTACATGAAGAATCAAGTTCGAAACCAATAAAGGAAATGGGATTATTTGTATACCTCAGTGGTCATTTGGAGAAGAATTTTTGGCAAGTAGCCATAGTAAGAAAAACAGTCGAGGCTTCTAGGAGTTTCATTCTTTCTTCCCACCATTGTCAACACCATGCATCCTCCGGCGACCAACTCCTCTGATCGACGCTTGAGGAATGTCGAAAAGTCGGTCTGAAACTGATCATGGTATGCCTCTCCTACGCTTGCCTCGCTTTTGCCTTGGCTCCTTTCTACTCCCTCAGGCACCTAATCATAAAAGAAAACATACCCAACATTCAGTAAACAATTATTGGATCATTATATACAAATTAAACCACCAATCCAAACTGTTTTGATGATTTACATACCTGAGAGAGCCAGTGGAGACTAGAAGTAGAATGCACAAAATGGAGGCTTTGACCCGGAAACAACCGGGTGTAGAATGAACCCGGAACTCCATTCACAAAGCATCTCTCAAACCCTGAACCCGACTCCTCCTTGAGCTTCTCTCGAAATCCCTGCAAAGCTTGGAAGATGGAGTTGAAGTCGTTTCCAGGCAAGTCGTTAAGGAACACCTGAAACTCCGGTAGCCAGACGTCGAGGTGGGTTTGATCCCTACGAACTCGTTCAAAGATGGACACGAGCCCTTGCGACACGAGCAGGGTGTTTGGGCCCGTGGAGCAGCCCAAGTCCGCTATGGCTACTCGTCTTCCTTGCTCTTGGGTCATGGAGTTGCATAGTTTTCTCATGGCGGCTTCTTTGATCGGATTGGTTATTGCTATAAGCGTCCTCTAAGAAGCCCATATGTGTACGTGTATGCATTAGAAGCAATGTATAAAGATTTCATGGGTTGATCAAAATCTTGGATTGCATGAAATAACTTTTAAAGTAATCACCTGAAGATCGGAGTTTTTAGCGTAACTTGTTTCATCATGGCCTCCCTTCATGTGCAGCACGGATGCTAAACCCATCTTAATTGATGACTCTTGATCTCCCTCAGCAAAACAATCAAATTAGTAATAAATTCATTGAGATTTGAGACTCGATCTTGCTCTGCAATCTAAATATCTATACTTGTTGGTTTCAAATTAAACTCCTCCTTGGTTATATATATTGTAATGTACCTTAAATCGGTTTGAATAATTTGTTGAAGTGGAAAGCAGAACAGGGATATGAAGATTGAGATTGATGAGGGGATGAAGATTGAGAGTGTTGACTTTATGTACGCGTTTTTAGATGCTTTCTCATCTACCATCTCATGTTCAAATTGAACAGTTCAATTAATTAACTAATTAACTAATTAATTATACTATATTCATTATACAAATCCTTTTAACTTAATATACAAACATTAGCGCGTAAAGCGCATGGCTCGACCGATTAAGGTCTCATCACTTGTGCATGAGGTCTTCGGTTCGAACCTCCGGGATGGCGGTTTGTCCCTTTTCCCTTTAAAACTAGTCAGTAATCAATTTTCAGGGGGCTCTAATCTAGTCTAAGTAGTACTTACTTGGTATACCCTAATTCTTACCAAATCAAAAAAAAAATACAAATATTAAAAAATTTCAAAATATTCCTACATTTTGAAGAACAACCAGGCTAAAGAGGGGTGACGCAGGCCCAGCTTCTCAACGAAGGAATTACTTGTTGCCTTCAACATTGGGAACAAACTATTTCCACATTAATTTCGGGATGCAGCATAGAGTGCAATTAGACCTGTGAAAACTTGAGCCGATTCGATCCGCCTGAAGTTTTTTGGCTTGAAACCCGACTCATAAATAAATGGGTCAAGAGTAACCCGAATCCGGTCGACCTGGAAAAAACTGGTTTGTATCACCAACCCATTAGGTTAACCCCACCAACCAGATAAAGTGTTATTTTAATTAAAAATTAAATATTTTTTATATATTTTATTATAAATTTTAAGCATTGCTTATTGATGACCAGACTTGCAACCGTCACATATCAATGATCAACTTAGGAAGTTACCGTGAAGAATCCAAACCCAATGAGGTTCTGAACAACTTGATTGGTGAGAGCAGTTACTCTATGAAACTTTTTTTTCATGGCTAAATTGCAAATGCAACCTTTATATAGATAATGTTCTTTTTTAACTCGATAGATGATGTCTTCCTTATAGGTTGTTGAGGGCGTGATACGCCTCAAATTGATAATTCAAGACCGCAAAGGATTCAACGGAGGCCGAAGCGTTATGAGGATTAATATTTGTCTATTTTTGATAATTAATTTAATTGTGTAATTTTTATAAACAAGAGTTTTACTCTTTTCTCGGGTTTTTTTTACGATTCTTTCCCGGGTCGTTTTTATTGAATCGTTAGGGCTAGCTTTAAATATTCTACCTTGTCTTCCTGATTCATTTATCCAAGAATTATTTGCCCTAATTTCTCTCTAGCCTCTTTTCCCTCTCCCTTAAACACGTTCTCTGGGTCAGGCGTCCACCTCGGACTTCGCTCAACCCCTTGACCAACAAGGGTTCGATACGATTCCACACCGTGCTCATATCATCTGGTTCTTTCATCCTGAACACCATGACTAACGCAGATGGCGTTACCGCCACCACCGAACCCACCATGATGGATCTTCGCGACATGCTCCTTCAGTTACATACCGACGTGCAAAACATTCGTCTTGATCAGGATCATATTCGTCGTGAGCAGGAAACCGTTCGTCGCGAGCAAGAAATCGAGCGCCTTCGTACCGATAATGTGTACAATCTCTTGAACAACCAGCACAACCAGCCTCCGGCCGCTGTCGCAAACCCTAACCCTGCACCCGCGCAATTCGCTCTCGCGTCCGCGCCAGCCGTCCCCGCTTTCGCGGTAATCCCAGCCGTGCCGCCAAACCCTATTCTGGGGATTCCACACGTGCAGCCGAACCCTAATTCGATGCCGCCAGCACCACCACAGCTTGTTGTCCCTCAGGCCGTGGCCCGCCAACACCACGGGTTGACGTTCCGCGTTTCAATGGATCCGATCCGAAAGGGTGGATCTTTAAGGTACAAGCCTACTTCGATTATTTCTATACAACTGATAATGATCATTTACGTTTACTTGGCATGCTATTCGATCATCCAGCGTCGGATTGGTTTCGATACCAACGTCGCAATAATTGTGGGGAGACATGGCCTGCTTTTCTGTTATCGGTACAACAATGTTTTGATCCACAACATTATGAAGATTATGTGGGTTTGATTGCCAAGTTACAACAACGCACTTCCATCCTTGCTTATCAGACGGAATTTGAGGCTCTACTTAATAATGTGCAAGGCTTGTCGGAGCCTATTTTTATCTCTTTGTTCAAGGCGGGTCTAAAGCAACCAATGAGACGGGAATTGAATTTGCGGAATCCCACTTCTTTATCTCAAACTTTCGCCTTAGCCAGGGAATTGGAAGCTTCTTTCCACGACACTACCACACAATGGCCCTCGACATCTCGTCGCCTTGGAACTCGACCGGACTGAAATATGGCGCCCCGACTCAACCTACACCAGCCCCGACATCGGGTCCTCCTACCGCACCAAGCGTCCCACGCCCGAATAATCCGAACGATAATTTCTCTACTCTTCCAATTAAGCGTCTTTCTATTGCTGAACGCGAAGAACGTACTAACAAAGGCTTATGTTGGAATTGTGATGAGAGGTACCATCGTGGCCACCAGTGTAAACCGCGTTTCTTAGCGCTTTTAAGCTGTGATGGGAGTGACGATGAGGATATTAATGAAGTCACTGAGGAATTAGCTGTCACGGGAGACATCTCTAGTCTTCAAACGATGGCAGGCTCGCCGAGCCCCCGTTCTCTACGACTTGAGGGATCAATTCAAGGGGTTCCAGTTCAAGTGCTCATTGACGGCGGAAGCACACATAATTTTATTCATCCTAGCTTGGTTGAGACGCTAAAGCTACCGCTCTCGGCTATTTCGTCCTTTCGTGTTTTTGTAGGAAATGATGCTTATTTATTATGCACTCACCAGTGTTCGGTTACAACTGTTAATCTTCAGGGACATGTTTTTTCTATTGATCTTTATGTCTTGGAAGTTCATGGTCCACCGATTGTCCTTGGAGTTCAGTGGTTACAAACATTAGGAACTATGGCACATGATTATGCCAAGCTTACTATGCAGTTCTCTTGGAACGATACACATGTCTTTTTACAAGGTGATCGCCAGTCCCCACGGTCGATCTCAATGCATGAATTGCATTCGCTTTGTGCTTCTGATGGAATTGTGGAATGTTTTGAGATACTCGGCGTTTCATCCTCGACCTTAACTGAGAGTTCCGAATTTCCGCCGGATTTGATTCCGGAAATCCGTGACGTCCTGCACCGCCGTCTTCCCGTGTTTCAGATGCCGACAGGCTTGCCACCGCCGCGAGTGTGGGATCATCGTATTCATCTACATCCCGGCTCTAAACCGGTCAGTGTACGTCCTTATCGTTATCCCTATTTTCAGAAATCTGAGATTGAACGTCAGGTTAAAGCAATGCTCGATCAAGGGATAATTCAGCACTACACGAGTCCTTTCTCATCCCCTGCACTTCTTGTAAAGAAGAACAATGGTAGCTTTCGCTTCTGCATTGATTACCGGGCACTCAATCATCTCACGGTTGCAGATAAGTTTCCTATTCCTACAGCTGATGAATTATTTGATGAATTAGGCCAAGCTGTTATTTTTACTAAACTTGATCTGCGCTCGGGGTACCATCAGATTCGTATGCACTCGTCGGATATTTATAAAGCTGTTTTTCGTACCCATGATGGCCATTTTGAATTCTTAGTCATGCCTTTCGAGTTGACAAATGCGCCGTCTACATTTCAGGCTGCCATGAACCACTTATTTGCTCAGTATTTGCGCCATTTCGTCATTGTATTTTTTGACGATATTTTGATTTACAGTCCGTCCGTGACAGCCCATGCTTCTCATCTTGATACTGTTTTGCAGATTCTCCATGCCAATAGTTTCTTCGTAAAGGGGTCAAAGTGTTCTTTCGGTACTACTAAGGTGGAGTATTTAGGACATATTGTGACCGCCGGGCAGTTGCTGGCTGATCCGACAAAATTATCAGCTATGGAAGATTGGTCTACTCCTACATCGGTTAAGCAATTGAGAGGTTTTCTCGGCCTCACCGGCTATTATAGGAAGTTTATCCGACACTATGCTTTATTAGCAGCTCAATTGACGAATCTTTTACAGAAAGATAAATTTTTGTGGTCTGAGGCCGCCGATGTGGCGTTCAATCGCCTGAAGAATATTATGTTACACTCGCCTATTCTGCAACTTCCTGATTATTCTAAACAATTTGTGGTGGAAACTGATGCTTCTGATGAAGGTATTGGGGTTGTGATGTTATAGGTGTAACACCCCCTTCCTACCCTGGAGGTATTACCGCCAGTAACCTCGATTAAGACTAAACCGAAGCTACCCAAGGCTTTAAACTGACTGAACAAACTAAAACAAACATTACAGCAGAATAAATACAATTGGTCTTATAGAAACCTTAACTTAAAAGAATAAATAAATAGAACAACCTTCTATTTAAACAAAATCTTCAACAAGTCTTCCTTGAGTTCTTATTTCTGAAACTCAGCTTCGCTTTGAAGTAGTTCAATCATGATCTTCACTCAAGTATAGCCATTGGAAACCTTTCTTCAACTTCTGGAGCTTCAAACATCTGAATCCGCCTCTTGAATCAACTTCCAATAAGAACCTGATGTATCGTATACAACGGTGGACACCAGCCGACCATATAAAAGAGAAGAAGATGGACGGGTTAGTCTAATGATAGACTAGCAAGCGGAGAAACTAACTTGGTTCTTATGGTTGTAACTAAACATATTGGCATTCAAAATCCGAATAGACCGGATTATGATCCAACAGTTAGCAGTCTTATAGAGAAAAGAGGGAGACTTGCATAATCCATGAGAGAGAACACCATCGCTTGTGGTTTCTTTAAGAAGCATAAACAATTGTTGGGAACTCATATTAATCACATCACATTTTAAAAAGCCTCCGTCGACTAATCAGATTGACTTAATCAAAGTTTGATTAAGAATCATTCATAACCGGGTGTAAGAATGGCTTTCCGACTGGACGAACCATTCAGGTATATTAATGTGCCTAACACACTTATCTTATATTACTTTCAAAACTTTTCACAACAAGTTGGTGGCTTTTAATCAGCCCGAACTAATGCCGATGGAACACAATGCTACCGAGGTCAGAGGGCTTATTTCATCCTTGAACAACCCGAATAGCACGAGTCCCGATGTTGTAGAGATTAGAGGGCCTGTTTCATCCATAATCATCTCAACACCAAGATCGTAAGACTTAAGCTATCCTTGATCTTTCATTTTGCAAATGGTGAGGTAGAGATCCCAGAGGCCTATTACCAGGTCGTCTACACTACACCGTACCGAACCTGCACTTAGCTAGAGTGCCTATCAACCCTCTCACACGGGAGTAGGGGATCAGAGTCATGACTCGCCATTAGGATTAGGCCCCTCCTAATGTAGTATTGTTTTAAAGAGAGGGTATAGAACCACTCCCTGAACTATTTTAATCACAACAAAGTCTCAGTGTGAGACAACATACAAGGTCACCCATAACAGACCTAAATCCAGTTCTACCGCAAAACTGAATAAACAACATGGTCATTATTTCTAACAAATATAACAACCTATCATATTTTTATTAATCATACAAGTTATTCCCAATGCAAATATTAAATGGGATCCAATTCCTCATTTAATAACAATAACGCAAGAGAGAATCGTCCACTTGCCTTATAAGGCGTGCTCGACGTCCTTGGCAATTCCAACAGTAATCTGTATCATCCCTCTGACAATATAACAAAAGGATTTCTCAGCAACGAGCTCACAGAAACACTTCTTAGTTGTATTCTCAACACCTACAACTTTCTAATCGATAAACGATTTAATTTCCGAATATCGATATATAATAAATCTTTAGTTATCATGCTTCAAGGAGCCATCTTGGCGGAATTATAACTAATTATCCGCTTCACATTTGAAACAATTTTCTAAATAAAAATTATTCATTAGCAACAGTTCTTAAAGATTACCAAATCTCGGATCAAACGGATTAGCAACGAATCCTGAGTAATTATCCGAAGTCCTTTACCTGCCAATCGGTAACCAAAACTTGTCTTCGCTATAACGGAAGATCCGGACGTTCGTTTCTCGAGTGGTTTGAAACTGTAGGACCATATCAACGTCTAGATTATAAAAACCATAAATTTAATTAGCAAAGTGGCACCGAAAAGCCCTTACGGTGGCTCCGCAATCAACCCGCTAATTAATTTCGATCGTATATACCTTCACTCGAGCCCATGGGTCGTTTGGCTCGATCATGGCTCGATCCCCGAGCCCGAGGGTGGCTGAGCGTTGCCCGGCAGCAGCCCTTGCGGTGGGTGGTGGTCGGAGTAGCTAGTGAATGCCGGCGGAGGGGCAGCGAGGCAGAGAAGGAATGACCGGCGGTGAAGAGTCCAAGCAAGTCCGTCGTTCCGACCTTTCTCTCATGGTTCTGGTTTCAATATATAACAGCAGCAACAAGAACCCATAATTCACAAATGAATTAGATGAAGAAGATGATGAGGAGGTGGAGAAGACGAGGCAGCCGGCGGTGCAAGTGGGTTCTCAAATCCGTCGCCGTTCTCGTCCACTCTCGTTCTCACTTTCTTTTGCTTTCAAAATGAATCGATAGACTTTAACTAGGCATAAAGATATGCTGTCCTTATCCCCCTCTCTCTCGTTCCTTCCAAATTAAGCAAAGAAAGAGGCGGTTTGTAACCCAAACCCGTCTCGGAACGGGACTCGCGTTAAGGCGGTAAAATTATGTACCTCGGGTGGAAAAACTTACTAAACGAAAAACGTCTCGTAAATTATGTAGACCAATAAAATCAATTTTCCATGATTTTATCTTGCTACCTTCAATTTTTAAGGCTTCCGTTTCGCATTTTAAATCCTTTCCGGTACATAATTTGAAAGACGGCTTATCCAATTAATATTCTTTTTCCACTGAAAAATCCTAGAATTCACACCGATCCATAAAATCATTTCTTTGTGATTTTAGGATATTACCAACAATTTTCTAGGATTTAATATCCAACAGAAATATTGGATTAAGCGTTAAAACGGACAAAAAGGTTAAAAGGATATCCGAGAAAAATTCAAAAATATCCTTAAAAACCGCAGTTATTACAATAGGAAGAACGACCACTTTCTTTTTTCAATCAGAAATTGGGCGTTCGGCGCCGTGGTTCTTCAGCTTACCATAGAGAGCTATTTTTTATTGTTTCTGTTGTTCAGAAATGGCGTTAGTATTTGCTTGGTCGTGAGTTCTTAATTCGCACTGATCAGAAGAGTCTCAAAGAGCTCCTTACGCAGGTAATTCAGACACCTGACCAACTACTTTTTATCAGAAAGCTCATGGGCTATAAATTTCGTATTGAATACAAGTCTGGAGCTAGCAACAGAGTGGCCGATGCATTGTCTCGTTGCATGATTGAGGACAAGGCGTCCCTTCACCAGTTTCTGTCTTTATCTACGCCACTTCCAGAATTGCTTCAGCGACTCCGTCAGGAGAACACCAGCTTGGTAGACTTTAAAGAGTGGCACGCCGCCGCGACCGCCGGGACGTTGTCCGATCCATTTCAGGTGCACGACGACATCCTTTATTACAGACATCGCCTTGTAGTGGGAGTCGACTCTCCGCTTAAGGCCGAAATCCTGACCGAGTTTCATGCTTCGCCGAGCGCAGGTCACCCCGGTATTGACCGCACTTTCCGTTGTGTTGCTGAGGTCTTTTATTGGAAAGGCATGCGTGCGGACGTCAAACGATTCATGGACTCTTGTCTTATTTGTCAGTCCACTAAGTATAGCACGAGTAAGCCGGCCGGTCTCATTCAGCCTTTACCCGTGCCTCAGGAAGTTTGGGACGACGTGTCCATGGATTTTATTACCGGATTACCGCCGTCTCGGAATCATACGACAATCTTAGTAGTCGTTGACAAGTTGTTTTAATATGCACATTTCGTAGCTCTCGGCCCCTTTTTTATGCGCCAAAAGTTGTTGTTGTGTTTGTTGACATTGTTGTGAAATTACACGGTATTCCGACCTCTATTATATCTGACAGGGATCCCATTTTCCGTAGTGCTTTTTGGACCGAGTTGCATCGCCTCAACGGCTCCAAACTCCGTCACAGTGCGGCATATCATCCACAGACGGACGGTCAAACTGAGGTCTAGAATCGCAGTTTGGAGCAGTATCTTCGTGCCTTTACTCAAGGTCGTCTTCGACGTTGGTTTTTGATTTTTTACCTTGGGCTGAGCTCGCACTGAATTCTATGTTCCACGAAGGCTTGGGAATGTCACCTTTTATAGCCTTATACGGTCGTGAGGCACCGCCAATCGCCCGGGTGACGTTATCGATTGGGCCACCTACGCCAGCGTCAGAGGCTATTCGAGACCGCAATCAAGTCCTCACTTTAATTCGGTCCAACTTGACCAAAATGCAACAATGAATGGCTTCTCGGGCTAATAAACATCGGAAAGACGTTGAATTTAAGGTTGGTGATCGTGTTTTACTTAAACTTCAACCTTATCGTCAACATTCTATGGCACGACCTCTTTTCGCTAAGTTCAATCACCGAGAGCATTGGGCCCGTGGCTTACAGACTTGAGCTGCCCGCGGCGGCCCGTATTCATAACGTCTTTCATGTGTCCTTATTTCGGCCATTTATTCCGGACGGGTCAGCAATTATTCTAGGGTCACTGCCAGCTGAATTCTTATACGATCGACGCATTTCTCGGCCTCGTCGAGCTACTGCCGCCCGTGAGGTCTTGGTGGCTGGACAACCACGGCTGGAATGGCTTGTTGAGTGGGATGATGGCACTCCAGATTCTCCTACGTGGGAACTAGTGGAGGTATTGCACCATTCTTTTCCTAATTTACGGCTTGAGGACAAGCCAATTCTCATCAGGGGGAGAATGATACGCCTCAAATTGATAATTCAAGACTACAAAGGATTCGACGGAGGCCAAAGCGTTATGAGGATTAATATTTGTCTATTTTTGATAATTAATTTAATTGTGTAATTTTTATAAACAAGAGTTTTACTCTCTTCTCGGGTTTTCTTTACGATTCTTTCCCGGGTCGCTTTTATTGAACCGTTAAGGCTAGCTTTAAATATTCTACCTTGTCTTCCTGATTCATTTATCCAAGAATTATTTGCCCTAATTTCTCTCTAGCCTCTTTTCCCTCTCCCTTAAACACGTTCTCTGAGTCAAGCGTCCACCTCGGACTCCGCTCAACCCCTTGACCAACAAGGGTTCGATACGATTCCACACCGGGCTCGTATCAGGGCGCCACAGCTATATACATAGAGCAACTACGAGGCATTCAGTATATCACAGACCGCGGAGCACAACAACTAGAAACCGACATTGATTACCTTAGCAATGTCCTTTCTGCTCTGTCTATGCCCATTCCTCCCGTCCTTTCCACATTCCAAACGTGTTTGTCTACCCCAAGAGACGAGCTAAAGGATCTTATCAAGTCTGAATCTGGAAGCGACCTCGATTTCCTCACAACCAATCTCGTGTACAAAATTTGACGTGCCAACCTAGAGTAGTGAAGCTCAGTGAGTGTTTCCTCTTCTTTTCCCTCTTTTTATCAGATTTTACAATAGTCTGCTTCTAATACCCGAAAAAATTATCAATTCGTTTTTTGGATCCTTGATTAAAGATCCAACAAATGCTTTTTATAGAGTAAGTAAACCTTCTTAGAGCAATTTTCTCCATATATACTATAACAGAACTGTATCATGTATCTTATATTCTTATTGTTGGATCGATATGCGTTAGTGAGAGCTTGGGAACTAGTGGTTAAACTGTTCCCAAGGCAGCAGAAGTAAAATAGTTTGCAAGTAAAAACAGAAAGTAAGAGACACAATTCCTTTATAGAGGAACCCCACAGCAACCAACTAGTTGTGTGGGTAAACCTATACCTCCGCTTGGAGGATTTTGAACGATCTACTTATTTTATTGATTGTTCCCTAGTTACACAGGCAAGACTTACACTTCTCTATTCCTAGCAGTTCTTCCCAACTCTAGTAACACTAGTAAGCCTTCTCGACCTTGTTCCTAAGCGAACAACTCAACTAAACATAAGACAGATCGAACCTTACACCTTGAGCTCACAGTTCCCTAACTCTTGGGAACTTGGATTCACTGTCGCCGAGATCGCACACTCGCCGCCGGGGACTTCTCTTCACCTTTTCTTTCTTGTTTCTTTGTATGTGGATATTTGTTCTGTGAGAAGTACTTATTCCAAGCACTATTCATTTGGTTGTATACTCATTTGAACTTAGGCTGCAATCTTCACTTTCATGTTGTCCAAAATGCCCTTTATCTTGCACGCCAAGTTTGGAACCAGAGTTCCCAACACCATCCCAACAATTTCCCCCTTTTTGATGATGACAAACCCGTTACAAAATAAACAAGTATTTCAATGTGTGAAAAAGCATGACATGCATCTGAGTTCCTAAGTGTGATCCTAGAGAGCCACTTCTATGAAACATTAAGTTCTTACTGAGCATTTTATGCATTAGTTCCCCCTTAGCCAAAGCATATTCTGTGATAACTCTTAACACGACTCATCTCACACATTTTATCCTTCCCCCTTTTGGCATCATCGAAAATAGAAAGCATAGTAAGAAAGAAAGGAACACACAATCATACTAAAAGCCATTAGATTACTTAAGCAAAAGTTGTACAACATAGGAGCTCGTTACATTTTGTGGAGAAAATAAGGCTAAGGAGCAAGAGGGAAAGATCATGGGGCCTTGGGAAGCAAGTGATCACAAAGCTGAGTTATGACCGACAAGATGTTCGCGAGAGTTGCCGCCATGTTCTCAAGAGTTGCCGCCATGTGCATAAGCACATGAGTGTTCCCAACACTTGAGCCGTCACCAGAGGGAAGAGTCCCTTGATACTTGGATTGCTCAGAATTACGCATCTTCTGGACCACGGAAAGGTCCAGTTCCCTTCCGATGGTCACTTCTTCCTTTGTGGCATCATAAAGGCCTTCCTTGACCATGAGCTTTTTTACCAGGCCAACATACGACAGGGAATGGGAGGTGGAGGCCATGCACTTGTCCATATGCCCAAAGATGATGCAGGGGAGGTTGATGGGCATTTTGTGGAGGAAGTGGAAGAGAAGAATGGCGTCTTGTATGTTTAGTTGATGACGCTTCTCTTGCCGAGGGATCACAACCGTTATAATAAACTGGTGAGCCAGTTTGCCGATGAGGGAGAGTTTAAGTAGGGGTCCTCGTTTCTGGAACATGACCTTCATAGACGTCATTGTAGATCACATCCTTGTTAAATTCTCCCCAGTTCTTGATGGGAACAGAGTCCAATCCCTTGACATGGACATTAAGCTGGCGACGAATTGAGGAGGCGGTGAAGACGTAATCGTCGCCTTGGAGGGAGAGAGTTCCCTTGGTGGCCTTGTCATGGATGACGAAGTTGTTATAGAAGAGGCGCACATGTGCAGGGTCAACGGTCACAGCAGCGTCACACACCTGTTCCCATTATTGGGCCTTGATGAGTTCCCAGAGTTCCCCGAGCCCTTGTTCCAGGAGTTGGGACTCGGTGAGGATGATGGGAGGAATGAGCTTGTGATCCTCAGTGATGGGAACCTTCTTTGAAGCGGCGCCTTTGCCTTTTTTGTTTTTGGAATCCTTGGCAGCCGCCTTCCTCTTCTTTGGAGGAGTAGGAGCAAATTTCAGCAGAAGGAGATTCTCCTTGTCCTTGGGAGCACCCTCCGACACCACCATTTGGCGATCGTCTTGTTGATCCTCAGCCAAAGCCTGGGCGTGTTCCCTGGCAAGTCCTTCAGTGTCGAGAACCTCGGTGGCTCCATCACCATCCGAGTTCCCTTCTTCGTCGGAGGTGAGGCCCATTTCCTCATCATCAACCTCTTCTTGATGACCCCGACTTGTTCCAGCATCAACAGCTTGTGCTGGGGTGCCTTCTTTGTAGGCGTCCTCCACCTCTTTTGTCACGCCCTCATCGTGAGTGCCTATTTCCCTTAGGTGCTTGGAGGAGGGAGGCTGGTGGATGAATGCCTTGAGCTCAACCTCAAGGGCAGCAAGACGATCGTTTTCTTCAGCGGTTCCCATGACAATGGGAGCTATCATCCTTGCTTTCCGGCGGGCAACCTCGACAATCGACATAGAGTCCTTGTCCGAGTCGAGGTTGATTTGTTAATTGGCCGGGGAGGGTGATAGCATGCATTTAGGTGTTATTTTTAGGGTATATTTATGTTTAACTCTTAGGTAGTTGCATGCATTTTGCTTAGTATTAGTAGTTTTTGCATTCCGGTGTCTACTCTTGTGTTTTCGTGTTTTTAGGTTGTTTTGAGGAACAACGATTGGTTAAGTTGAAGGATTCAAGATTAGAGATATTTTCAAGTGTCTCTTCCAATGATATTCAATCCATTTATGATGATCATTAAGGCCCAAGAGGTTGTGGAAAAGAATGCTTAAATCCGGGTCATCCATTGAAGTTGTTGTTTTGACACCACTTTCTTCTGACGCTTATTTCAGGAGCTACGGTGGTTGGATGAAGATGAATTTGGTATCATTGAAAAGCTAACTCGAAGATCTACAATTCATATTTTTACTCCGAGTTAAAATTCCCACTCTAAAGTGGTCAAAACTTCTTCCAAAAACACCGCTGGAATGCTGTCAAAAGCAGGGCCGCGATCGCGGCCATTACGCACCGCGATTGCGGTTTTCCACGACATCGAAAATCAAGTCGGCGTTTTATCTATCTATTTATCTTTTATAGTTGTTTCTTTTTATCTTTTTATTCCGTGTATGTGAGACTTTTTAAACCTAGTTTCAGCCTTTGTTTGAGATATTATCTCTTAGACCTAATTTCTATTATTCCAGACTTTTGTATTTTCTCTTTTATGGAGAACTAAACTCCTAGATTCTATTCAAGTTGAAGCTTTCAGATTCAAGTTTATTGTGAGATTCTACTTTTCAGGTTTATTTCTACAGGTTATTTCAATTCTCTTGTGCGTAATTATTATTGATTGTGTTGATTTCTGCTTGCCTAGCTAACTTGTTGGAGTTTAATACTTTATATTGCTAGATCTAGGTTTTCTCGTAGCAAAACCTAATCTTTGTAGCAACTCAAATGTTTTAGGACTCGTTGGACTAAAACAATTGAGAAAGAGATTTGATTGCATGCTTATTGTTTGACTCGTTGGAACTCAATTTGCATGTATCCTGTTTATCCTTGTTCTCATTGCTCGTATCATTATTATTCATGATCGTTTCATATTTTTTTTGATATTAAGTATTTACATGACCCGTTGGCTTGTTTATTATATCTGATCAGGATAGGAATAACCAAGGAAATAACTTGTTGAATCTATGATCAATAACTTGATGAAGGAAGTGGATACTTGAATAGGATTGTTTCCCTAAACTGATAAAAACTGAACTTTTGCCTTGTTTGATTACTTGCTTTGTTTGTTTCAATTCCTTAGCATTAGTTTAATAATCACAATCCCCCCTTTAGTTACTATTGAGTTGATAATAATATTACTTAGGATACAAGTGTCTCTTGGGTTCGACCCCGACTTACCGACTATACTAGTTGTGTAACTAGAGATTTATTTTTGATTTGGCACGACGACTTTCAGCCAGTCAGAGGGGGAGGAAGAGATTTATGTGGTGGTGGGAGGAGGGGATTTTTGATGTGAGGGAGAGGAGGGCGGTGTAGGAATGGCGGTGTTTAGGGAAGATGGAGGTGGGTCGATAGGATGAGGGGTCCCATCGACGGTAGGGAGAGAAGAAGGGGTGATGATGGGATCTCTGGGACTGGAGTTCCCAGAGATGGGATTAGGGTTGGAAGGAGAAGTGGGTGGAGGATTTTGGGATTGAGAGTTCCCAGAACCAGAAGAAGGAGGAAGAGTGGAGGGTTGAGTAGGGGGTGGTGGTGGTGACGGTGGAGAAAAAGAGGAGGGACGAGAGAGATTGAGAATCTCGTCAATGGCGAGAACATACTTCTTCTTATTCTTCTTTGAGGACTCAGAAGAAGAGGATTTCTGGTCTTTGCGTTTTTTGGATTTTGTTTTGGATTTGGGGGGTTCGGGATTGAAACTGTCATAAATGACGGTTCCGGAAGAGGTGTAGAGCGGTTGTGGTTGAGGTTGGGAGGAAGAAGATGGAGGAGGGAGTTGAGATGTGGTGGAGGTGGTTGGGAGCGCAAGGGTTTGCGCCGCCGGAAGGGCGGAGGATTGCCCAAGTACCTCGAATTCTAGAAGCGAGGATCCAGTGCGGGGCTAGTTGAGGTAGGGGCGAACATAGTCATGGAGGCCCTTGTAGAGTTTTTCTCGAGTGGCCGGATCTTTTTATTTATCCGCCTCTCGGAGCATGAAGGCGAAGAGGGATTTAGGGTTTGTGTTAATCCACTCACGAATGTGGCGGTCTGGGTGAGTGGGTGCCACGAGAGAGGATTGAGTATTTGGAAGAGAAGAGTTTTGGAAGCTTTATCGATTTGGGAGGGAAGAGAGTTTCAGAAAGGAGAGTTTGCAGAGGATGGAGGTTGAAGAAGATCCCAAAAATGGCAAAATTGAGTCTTTTAAGTGGAAAGAGGATGGGGGTAAAAGGGTAAAGGCACTTTTCCATTTCAACCGTTAGCCAATGAAAGCGGAGAGGCGTTTTAACTTCTTAAGCACGTTTGGGACACGCGTCATTAATTCCATGGGAAGTCCCATCGAGCGTTTCAAATACTTGGCCCTCGACGCTTCGAATTCTGACACATCTTTCCGACTTCACGAGTGGTGTTCCAACTTCCCAAAGACTAGTGTTCCATTGCTCGTGACCATAATGCAAGCCAGTTCCCATGATTTTTAAAAGGCCAGGTTTGAGTGGAGTGGACAAGGGAACTCACACTCAAATTCTTTTGTCAGGCTAGGGAACAAAAAAAAAGGAACCAGACAATTACAACTCGATAAAGGGACAAGGGATTTGGCTCGTGAGAAGCTTTTGTCTGGTTCACAGCTTAGGGTTGGTTTTATGATCAACCGTCACAACTTAGACTAGTAATATGGCAAAATTAAAGCAATTATTCCTAGTGTTCCCTATCATGCATTTCAGGATAAGCTAGCCAAGCATGGAGGGAATAACAAACAGGGACTTGTTAAGTTTAGAGTTGTCATCCCTAGAAGTATCCGGAGACGTTGATAAGGACGTCTGTCTAAAGCTTTAGTGGGAATGTCCGCAATTTGCTCTTCAGTTCTACAATGTTCCATAGAGATGTTCCCATGTTCCACATTATCACGTAGGAAATGATGCCTAATGTCTATATGCTTAGTACGTGAATGATGCACATGATTCTTAGAAATGTTGATGGCACTTGTATTATCGCATCTTATGAGAACTGGGCCAAAAGACATACCGTAATCCTAAAGTTGGTACTTAAGCCATAGAACATGGGAACATCAATAGGCGACAACCACATATTCCGCTTCTGCCGTGGAGAGTGCCACGGGGTTTTGCTTCTTTGATCCCCATGATACTAGGCATGACCCTAGGAACTGGGCCATTCCAGAGGTGCTCTTTCGATCAACCAAGTGTCCAGCAAAATCTGCATCTGAGTATGCAACGAGCTCAAGGGAACTGTTCCTTGGATACCAAGGGCACAAGTTGTCATTCCCTTTGAGATACCTGAAAATTCTCTTCACCTCTTTCAAGTGTGATTCCTTGGGGTTAGCTTGAAAGCGCGCACATAGGCACACTGAAAACATGATATCAGGTCTACTGGCAGTTAAGTAGAGAAGGGACCCAATCATACCTCGAAAGTTCCTTTGGTCCACACTGATACCTGTTTCGTCTGCGTTGAGCCTTAAGTTTGGTGAGATGGGGGTGTCGATGGGCTTGGAGTGTTCCATCCCATACTTCACTAGCATCTCTCTAATGTACTTTTGTTGATGGATCCTTGTTCTTTCCTTGGTTTGAGATATTTGAAGTCTTAGGAAGAACGACAATTCCCCTATGAGACTCATCTCGAACTCGCTACTCATCAAATTCTTAAACTTTTTAACAAGAAGCTCCTTAGTAGCACCAAACACAATATCATCAGCATATACTTGAACTATTAAAATATCTTTTAATTCCTTTTTGATGAAAAGAGTTTTATCTATGGAACCGTGAAGGTATCCATGAGACAAGAGGAATTGAGCAAACCTGTCGTACCACGCACTAGGAGCTTGCTTAAGACCATACAGGGCCCTCTCCAAGAAGTAGACATGGTTTGGGAATTGCTCATCTTCAAAACCAGGTGGTTGTTTCACATAGACTTCTTCCTTGAGGTGCCCATTTAGGAACGTTGTCTTGACGTCCATTTGATACAGCTTGAAGCCTTTATGGGCGACAAAGGCTATAAGGAGTCGAATGGCTTCGATCCTTGCAACGGGTGCAATGGTTTCGTCATAGTCGATTCCTTCTTCTTGCCTATACCTTTGGGCAACCAGACGAGCCTTGTTCCTAGCCACTGCCCCAGTGTCGTCAAGCTTGTTTCTGAAGACCCATCGAGTTCCTATGATGTTCTTGTTTTTGGGCCTAGGGACCAGTTTCCACACCTTGTTTCTCTCGAATTGGTGAAGTTCCTCTTGAATTGCTTGAATCCAGTCTAGATCCTTTAGAGCTTCCTTGATATTCTTAGGTTCCACTAGTGAGACGAAGGCGTTGAAGGCACAAAAGTTGTTGAGGGAGGAACGGGTTTGCACACCTTTGTCATAGGGAGTGATGATGTTGTCGATGGGATGATCCTTCCTTTGGTGGTAGTTCCTTGTTTGAATGTGCGTGACGTCAAGCTGTTCCCTTGTTTCTTCTTCATCTTCAACTTGAGTTTCCTCTTCATGGGAACAGTTGTTCTCAACTTCTTCACTAAGTGTTTCTTCAAGATCTTCTTCATTGTTCCCTCGTTGTTCCGCCTGGACACTAGACTCTGGTATGGTTTCATCTAGGGGAACTAGAGAGTTGGATGCGTCTTGAGGTTCTTCTGTTGTGGAGGGAACTTCAAAGGAGTCTTGATCAGTGAGATGTTGACCTCCTTCGTTGTTGTTTGTTTGTGGGACAGTGTTCCCACTTGGATAGTCTTCATCTCTTTTCCTTGGCTCATCATCATCATCGTCTTCTTCTTGTATGACTAGTTTGAACAGAGTTCCCTTTCCTTCTTGACAGATTGTTCGTTGAAGACGACATGAATGCTTTCCTCGATCTTCTTTGTCCTCTTGTTGTAAACTCTGTATGCCTTGCTTTGAGATGAGTATCCTAGGAAGATCCCTTCGTCACTCCTTGGATCAAACTTCCCAAGGTTGTCTTTGCCATTGTTGTGGACGAAGCATTTGTAGCCAAAGGTCCTGAGATGAGAAATGTTGGGCTTTCTTCCCTTGATCAACTCATATGAGGTCTTCTTGATCATGGGACGGATCATGGCTCGATTTAGAATGTATGTAGCTATGGAGATTGCCTCGGCCCAGAAGCTTTCGGGAACTCCACTCTCAAGCATCATGGTGCGACCCATGTCTTCCAGAGTTCTGTTCTTTCTTTCCACAACTCCATTTTGTTGGGGTGTGCGTGGGGCCGAGAAGTTGTGAGAAACACCATTGTTATCACAAAACTTTAGGAACTCTGAGTTCTTGAACTTAGTTCCATGATCGGATCTGAGAGACTTGAGCATCAATCCCATGATAACTTCCATTCTCTTGATGAAGGGCTCAAATTCCTTGAATGCATCTGATTTGGATCTCAAGAAAATGACCCATGTAAATCTTGAAAAATCATCAATTAACACATACATGTACCTTTTACCACCATGGCTGGCCGTTTGCATGGGACCACATAGATCCATGTGAATCAGTTCCAAGGGCCTTGTTGTGCTAACCACCTTCGTTGGCTTAAAGGAACTCCTGGTTTGCTTACCACGAACACATGCATCGCAAATCTTGGCTCCCTTAATGTTAATTCGTGGAAGACCAATGACCAAGTCCTGTAGATACAACTTCAAAATTTGATTTATGCCTGCGTGGCTTAGCCTCTTGTGCCAGAATTCTGTGTCATCATGGGAGCTTGCAAGGCACAACTTTCTTGGTGGTTCAAAGTTTGTGTCCACCACATACACGTTGTTGCACCTCCTTCCCTTTAGAATTATTTTGTTGGTTTTCTTGTTGATGACCAAGCATTCTTCTGAGTCGAAGGTGACAACGTTGTTCCCCTGATCACATATCTGAGATACACTCAAGAGATTGTATCCCAGATCCTTCACCAAATCGACATTGCTAATCTTGATTGACTTGTTGAGTAGTACTTCGCCTGTTCCTATAATTTCTCCTTTATTTTTGTTACCAAAGGAAACGTGACCTCCTTCGGCTTGTGTGTGGAGTGAGGTGAGATTGTCATTGTTCCCAGCCATGTGATTTGAACAACCACTATCAATGACCCATGTGTTGTTCCCCCTCACTGCCACCTACAAGGAGAGTTAGTTTTTGGTGACCCAGGCAAGATGACTCTTGCCTGGTCCCTTACAAGGAAAAATAGTTTCAAACATAACATAATCAACAATATTGACACCACGAGAGTTCCTAGAGTGATAGGTGGAGTTCCTATGTTGGTTCCCATGCGTGTTGAGAGGGTTTCCTGACAACAAATAAATTTATAATCAAGACCCCACTAAGTACAAGGGAGTCAGGTTCGTCCACGGGAGATAGTATTAGTGTCAAGTTTTGTTTACTTGGAGCGCAAGCAATCTACAAAGCTAGGGTTTTTAGCAAGGAAAGAGAAAATCTAAGGTTTAGGGTATCCCCGCAACAACAACCATGCATACAAACGCTTATTGAAACATAAAGATCATGTCTTTATTACATAAAGTCATCAACTTTCATCAACTTAGCAAGTAAATCAATCAACTTTCGTCCTATCAATAAACTTACTATTTATCTCTTCTACTTCAACTAGGATAGATCCGCTTTCGCTTCAAAACCCTAAATTAACTATTCTGATCCAAAGTCTCAACTTTCGCTTCAACTATGAATGAGAATTTCCTATCAACTTTCGTTTCAAGGATTAAGAACAAGAGAATAGATTCATACAATAAAAACAATCAAGACATGATCATAAACAAGCATGCATAACCATTGTTGGGTTTAACCCCAACCTTAGAGAGAGAGAGGACTACTCACACATCATAATTGAAAACATCAAAACTGAATTAAAGAGAAAGCTTACAACTTGAATCCAAACAAAGTGTTCCCCACAAAACTCGTCTCTTCCTCTAAACTAATGATGGATGGTGTGTAAAACAAAGGCTATACAAGAGTATTTATAGAGAAAATTAATCTATCTAAAAACTATCTATAAGGAAATAAATCTTTTAATAAGATATATCCCCTAAGGAAACTATCTAAAGGGATAAAATAACATTAATTGCGCCGACTCGGTCTTCGCTACCGACACGGGGTGCCTCGGTACCGTACCTGTTACCTCGGTACCGACCCTGTTCAGCACTAAAAACTGCCTTGAGTAAAACTTCCATAACGGGCTCGTTACAGCTCCGTTTGGCTCGATTCTTTTTCTTATATCTTTGTAACAAATTTCTCTACTTCTTTCCAAGCTCAAACTTGATCTTCAATATCTTTATTTGAGTGCTTTTCTTCGGCTTTGCTTCACCCTTGAGTGCTATCTTTAAGTGTTTTCTCCTTTCTTCAAAATATGCTTCAAAACAGCTCCAAAACCTACAAAACACCACCAAAGCTTATGCAGACTTCATATCTTAAGAAAATACGAAAACCTACATAAACGACTCAAAACAAAACATAAAATTAAAGAAAAAGACTCAAACATACTAAAAACACACCCTAAGAACATGACTAAAAACACGGATATCAATGAGTGGGACCTCTAGCAGGTTTGTTAGCTTGTTGTTTTTGCCTGTTCTAATACTCGTGAATCTTTTGAGCTTGAGCTTCCTTTTTGGGACATCTTTCCTTGTAGTGTCATGCGCATCATAATTCCAGCAGGTTTTGTAGTACTCACCTAAGTAGTACTTGGGATGGGGTCTTTGTATCCTGTTCCTATCCATGGTTTCTTTGTTGTAGACCCTTGACCCGTTTCCCTTGGCTATTTGGACATAGAGTTTGTGCCCAGTGTTCCCAGTGTAGTAGTCCTTCTCTCCACTTACTCCACTCTCCAGAACACGTATTTTTTCTTCTAGATGGGCATTCTTTTGTTTTTCACATTGGAGCTCTAGGGCTCTACACTCATTTATCTCCTGTTCGTTTAGAGGAGACTTCCCATTATTTGGGCACTCAGACTTGAACCCAATCCCATGTTTGGCTGGGACAAATTTGGTTTGGGAACTAGAGGCTTCAAGACTCACATTTCCCTTGTTTAGCTTTTGTAGGAACTCATTTTTATCACTCTCTAGTGTTTTAATCTCATCCTCAAGGGCCACTATGTGGGATAGGTAAGACTAAAGCTTATCAATCAGTTTCACACAATTGGAACAGGATTCAAGACCAACTAACTCAGCATTTGTATGTTCCGATTCATCTAGCTTTTTTTTTCAATTTTATGTTATCCTTAACAAGACTAGAGAGCACTTTTAACAATGCAGGTTTTCCATAGTTAGACAATGACTCAAGGATGGTTTCAGTGGTTACCTCACTGGGTTGTTCCCCAGTGGTCTCCCCTATGACCATTGCACACATGTTTGGGTGTGCCCAAAATTCGGGATCTTCATCCTCGTCGTCGCTCCAGGTGGCGATGTAGGCCTTCTTCCCTTGTTTCCTGTCGTTAGTTCCCTGTGGGCAGTTCTTAGCGAAGTGCCCCTTCTTGTAGCACTTGTAACAGGTGACGTCTGTGAGGTCCTTCTCTGTGGGCCTGTTTTGGGAACTCTGACCCATTGGCAAGTTCCCATGACCCTTTTTGAATTTTCCTTTGTTGTAGAAGGATCGAAGGGCCTTGGTGACAAGGACGAGTTCCTCATCTTCTTCTTCTTGAGAGTCCTCGTGTTTCTCTTGAATAGATTTGAGCATCTTTTCCAATTTTAGGGAAATCCCTTTGTGTGCCTTTTCTTATTCCTTGTCGTCTTGCTTTCTCTTCTCATGTCCCACCAGCTTCCCAAAGACTTGGTGAAGCATGAGATTCCGGTTCTCGGGATTTTCCTTGAACATAGTTCTCTCGTTGGCCCATTCACCAGTTAGACTGTTGAAAAGTTGTTGGACTTTCATCTTGTCGGTGATTTCCTCCTTTGTGATCCCAAGTCCAGTGAGCTTGGTGCATAGGGCCTCAAAACGAAACTGATAGTTGTAGACTGATTCTCCCATTTCCATTCGAAAGTTGAAGAACTCCCTTCTAGCGTTCATTTGGAGGTCCTCTCTAAGGTCAGAGTTTCCAATGTGCATTTGTTGGATGGCTTCCCACATTTCTTTTGCTGTTTCCAGATTTGCCACTCTGTCGTAGTCTTGTTCCGACATGGCATTCTTGAGGTATTGTTTAGCCTTGAAGTTGGCCTCCATGCACTTCCATTCATTTTGCCCCCATTTGGAGAAGTCAGTGCGAATTGCTGGGTCGATCTCAAAGTTCCCTACTTCGATGACACACCAAGTTTGAAAGTCGTGGCTGCGCATCCAATCCTTCATGTTACGTTGCCAGTTTTCGAACCTTCCAGTGATAAGCCTTGGAGGCTTGTTGTTCCCATGTCCAACTTGAGTGAGTTTCTCAGACATCTTGTAACCTGCGATACTAACACAAAAATCTAGAGCGAGCGTGCTCTGATACCAATTGTTGGATCGATATGCGTTAGTGAGAGCTTGGGAACTAGTGGTTAAGTTGTTCCCAAGGCAGCGGAAGTAAAACAGTACGCAAGTAAAAACAGAAAGTAAGAGACACAAGTCCTTTATAGAGGAACCCCACAACAACCAACTAGTTGTGTGGGTAAACCTCTACCTCCGCTTGGAGGATTTTGAACGATCTACTTATTTTATTGATTGTTCCCTAGTTACACTGGCAAGATGACCCGACTAAAGTCGTTATGCCGAGATCAAAAGTAATTGAACCCTATTTTACTAACCAGTATAGTAAGCAAGCAAGGGGTCGAACCCAAGAGAATCAGTGTTTCCAAAATCAATTCAATCAGCAAAGACAGGGGGTTTTAGGTTTAAGCAAGCAGACATATTCAAGTTTCAAATCAATTAGAAGAAAGCAGAGTTCATTCGATCAATTCCACCTTTTCAATCCTTCGATCATTGATTCATCCACTTATTAGGGTTTCAGCTTAATTCCAATCCTTATTAGGGTTTCAGCTTGTCCACGGTCCAAGCGAAACTATGATATGAACAGGGACGCTTAATTCAAATCGTGCAATGCACTCAAGGATAATAGGAAATCGAGTCATGCAATCAAACAACGAGTCTCATGCATAAAACAACCATCACACACTCTTTCTCAATTCCAGTCCACGGTCCTGGAAAAGAGTTGTTTCAAGGATAAATAAGATTGCACAAACAACAATCAAACCTAATCCAAACAATAGATCTAAGTCAATCAAACAAGGTGATCAGGCTTATAAAATCGAACATAGATCATGGAATTAAAAACAAAGAGTTTTGATATTAACCTAAGGATAGAAAAGTTACCAGAATCTTACGAATTCAAACAAAAGGTTTCCTTGATTGAACAAACTCCAAGGAAGATTAGTTCTCCATGAAATTCTCTAAAAGTTCTGAGTTAAAACTAAAAGTAGGCTCTACTAAACTTCTCACGAACTAGGTCTTTTAAAGACTAAAACAACCGAATAAAAACTAATAATAAAAATATAATAAAAACATAAAATAAGGAAAGACGATCACAGTGTTGAAAATCAACCACCGCGAGCTCGGTAGAAAACCACGGGCACGGCAAAGGAGGCTACACAGCTTCGCGGAAATGGAACTCACCGCGGGCGCGGTAGGATTCCGCGGTCGCGGGTCTTCTTCTAACAACTTTCTGGTGTTACCTTCGGAGATGGTTTTGACCCACTTAGAGTTGGAATTTGAAGTCGCAGTACAAACATGAATTGTAGCTCTTCGAGTTAACTTTCCAATGATACCAATTTCAGCTTCATCTGATCATCGTATCTCCCGAACGATGCGTCACAAAAAAATGGTGTAAAACAACTATGTTCAAAACTAACCTAAACACACTCAAATCATGCCTAAAATACAAGAGATAACCATACTAATCTAGAGCGTATCACAAGACTTACACTTCTCTGTTCCTAGCAGTTCTTCCCAACTCTAGTAACACTAGTAAGCCTTCTCGACCATGTTCCTAAGCGAACAACTCAACTAAACATAAGACAGATCGAATCTTACACCTTGAGCTCACAGTTCCCTAACTCCTGGGAACTTGGATTCACCGTCGCCGAGATCGCACACTCGCCGCCTGGGACTTCTCTTCACCTTTTCTTTCTTGTTTCTTTGTATGTGGATATTTGTTCTGCGAGAAATACTTATTCCAAGCACTATTCATTTGGCTTTATACTCATTTGAACTTGGGCTGCAATCTTCACTTTCATATTGTCCAAAATGCCCTTTGCCTTGCACGCCAAGTTTGCTATCTTCACATGTGACTTGATTTGAACTTAGTCACTTCAAATGTCAATCGGACCGTTGGATCGCTCGCTTCAGTCTGTTCCTCAAACTGAGCCTTTGTTTTGTCTGAGACAGGATCCCGTGTTTCACGCTAAACGGTCTTGTCTTCACATGTGAGTTCCCATCCGATGGGAACTGTTCTCTCCAGAGTTCCTTTGCTAGCTAGGAACTTGCTATAATGTATTCATGTGTTCCTTTTACATTGCCTTCTTGGAGATTCTTTGTCAGACCTGGTGTTTCCTTGAAATACTTGAATGTAAGACGTTAGTTCCCATATGACGTTTGTCATTATCAAAACTGGAGACAAGTATCGTTGTTCGAATGTTTGGAACCAGAGTTCCCAACACCGTCCCAACACTTATCACTCAAAATTACTTGAGATTTACAACACGGTGATGTATAGCTAAACGTGTGGCATATCTTGAAGGCACCATTGCATACAAACTTTCTAATTCATTTTGACTATGCTAAAAAGAAGTCAGGTTCACTTAATATATAGTTATTACTATCTACTTCATCCATGGATTGAGCATGTATGTATAATTGCAGGTTGATGAGTTCGTTCATTTTCTTCAATTAAATCAACACAATTCTATGCTTGCGTATTTTGTCGGAATTAAGCCTCTGTTTGGTTTCCAACAATAAACAAGAAAATTTAAATGAAATAAATCTAGTCCACTTTAATGTCATTTGTTAGAGACTTGAGTATCTTAAAAGTTACTAGCAGAATAGCAAGCCACAATAGAATCATACAAACGGTTGTTCAAACCACAATAGAATCACACAAACTTTTGTTTCGAAATACCCACAAGGAAAGAGCAATAGTAGCTCTTCCTTCTTGAGTATTAATACTTTGTCAATGAAACAGTAATAGCGACAAGTCGGGTCCTCTTGCGTTCACGAACCATTCCTTCATACCTTTTGAATAATCCATCCATTGATAGTCCTTCACCGAAATGGCTTTGAATATACGACTCGTATACTGACCTTGCACCGCTTACCATGCCAAGGATTTCAAGCTCTCTAGACTCGTCATCTTTCTTAGCTTTCCCATTTTCCTCATCGACTTCAAATAACTGAGATTGGTCAATGACAAATGACCCTTCCTTCTTAACCTCGTCTTCTATTTCGTCAACAGATGGCGCATATAATGGCAGATTGAATGTGTCCACCTTTTCCTCATCGATCAAACCCTTGAATCAAACAATCCGAATTAAATATTACATGAAGGATCAAGTTCGAAACCAATCAACGAAATGGGATTATTTGTATACCTCAGTAGCCATTTGGAGAAGAACTTTTGGCAAGTAGCCAAAGTAAGAAAAACAGTCATGGCTTCTAGGAGTTCCATTCTTTCTTCCTGTCACTGTCAACACCATGCATCCTCCGGCGACCAACTCCTCTGATCGACACTTGAGGAATGTCGAAAAGTCGGTCTGAAACTGCTCATGGTATGCCTCTCCTACGCTTGCCTCGCTTTTGCCTTGGCTCCTTTCTACTCCCTCAGGCACCTAATCATAAAAGAAAACATACCCAACATTCAGTAAACAATTATGATTAGTACAATTTACGTACCCGAAATCAACCAGCCCTAATTTGATTGGATCATTTTATACCAAACCACCCATCCTTATCTATGTATTGATGGTGCACCATTAACAAGTGAAAATTAATAAGCCCTATATTAAGCAAGGTCCTTTCAAAAAAAAATTATTAAGCAAGGCAAGAACCTACTAGTATAAGCAAAACCGTATTTAATCCATTTCTATCAACTAATAGCCATATTCCTCGTGGAAATTACTGCAGAGAATAAAATACCCAATCTATCCTCCCTCTCAACAACTTTATATATGAACTTCTATTGCGGATAGGAAAAATATATTTGGACGTACATTTCAATTGAGTAAGAATGCGATATTCATTGCTATTAGAGCATGAAAGTTAAGTGGACTATTAAAGGAGTACAATTTTGTCTTAGAAGATGTACGTACAAGTGTACATATTATTTTGCATCGTATATAGAGAACAAGAACAAGAATAGAGAGGCGTACATACTTGAGAGAGCCAGTGCACACTAGAAGAAGAATGCACAAAATGGAGGCTTTGACCCGGAAACAACCGGGTGTAGAATGAACCCGGAACTCCATTCACAAAGCATCTCTCCAACCCTAAACCCAACTCCTCCTTGAGCTTCTCTCGGAATCCCTGCAAAGCTTGGAAGATGGAGTTGAAGTCGTTTCCGGGCATGTCGTTGAGAAACACCTGAAACTCCGGTAGCCAGCTGTCGAGGTGGGCTTCACCCCGACGAACTCGTTCAAAGATGGATATGAGTCCTTGCGATACGAGCAGGGCGTTTGGGCCCGTGGAGCAGCCCAAGTCCGCTATGGCCACTCCTCTTGGTCTTCCTTGTTCTTGGGTCATGGACTTGCATAGTTTTGTCATGGCGACTTCTTTGATTGGATTGGCTATTCCTATAACCATCCTCTATGAAACCCATATGGCCATATATGCATTAGAAGCAATGTATAATATACGGATGATAAAATTTGGTGAAAAGCATAAATGCACTATGTAATTAGGTGTTTGTAATTTAAATCTAGTTTATTTGCTCCTTGTTAAGTATAAAATCCCCTCTCACTTTTTTCTGCGTTCTCTCTTCCGTCGATTTCTCTCTCCTTCCTTCCTTCCTTCCTTCTCACACGCTCGACCTAAACCTCCAGAGAGAGCTCGTACTCCCTCATTGATCCTAATCTTCGTCGACGGCTATTGCTCGATCTCTTCCTTTCTCCTTCTCTGTCGTCGCTAGCGAATCCCGGTCGGAGCTCCTCTTTCTCAACATCGTCTCTGTCGACAGATCTTAGGTTTATGTCATATGCAATTATGAATCTTTTGGTCATAATTTTCAGCTACATCTTGATTATGATGGAATCAATTCAAACAACACTGAATTTCCAACAGTTGGAATGTAGATTCTGTGATGATTTCTGGCATAGTTGAAGAGAGATTTTAAGGATTTTTGCGGTAGGCGATGATGGAAACTAGGGCTTTCAGCATCTGGATGAAGGAGAGGGAGAGGTTAATGTAGGCGATGATGGAGGAGGCAGCGCTGACAAGCATGTGTTCGATGCAGGATAGTCAATTTCCAATCGATCAATGTCTTCACTAATTATTTTGGGATTCGGTGACTGAATTGCGTGGTCTCTGACTCAGTTCTGTATGGTCTCTGCTTTAGCTTTTAGTGTTTTGATTTCTAAAGAAATCCTGATTACTTGTTGCAGGTTAAATTTTATAGAATGCTGTAGTTAGGGCATTGATTATGTTAAACTCTACAAATCACCACCTAGGGGTCATCCCTCAAGGAGTCCCAGGAGAAGATATTGAAGCAAATTAGAGGATTCAACAAAAACATTCTGAAGAGTTTGTTCATCTTTATACCAATGTATGATGCAATGTCTTCTTCCTGCTAGCTGTTTTGGTTATATTCTCCCTTTTTGTTGAACAGTGTGGCAAACTTGTGGTGTGTGGAGTGACAATCTTGTACCAGCTTTAACCTAGACTAGCATTATGTAACACTTGGATCTTGTTTTTTTTTTCTCTTGGTATCATGAACTTAAGGTAGAATGTAGATGTTTGAGTTTAAAACCTTAATGCGAGCTGAGCTGACTACCTGACTCACTTGTGTCTACTTCTTTATCTGATTTTCTTAGTAGATTTATATTTCACTCGATTAGAGAAAGAGTAGAGTGTACTCTCCATTTATAATCTGATTTTCCAAAGGCATGTTTTGATTAAAATTCATTGATAGCTTATTCATGTGTGCGAAGAAAAGACTGGTGTTTTATATTGACAGAATTGTGAGACAGACTGTTGTTTTATACAAGATTCTAGAGGAAGTACCAATAAATGGATATTGACCAGAATTTTATTGGATATCTTGCAATAGGAATGCACATTAGAGAGAATAATATAAGCTTAGAGATAATAGTAGGCACAATTAGTCAATTCACTAGAAACCTGACTTGTGAATTGGCAAAAGACAACATCAGGAGTAATGCTCCTTGGTGATTGAAAATATTGGAGTTGCATCTCATATCATCTATTTTTATGTAGCCTATCATCTTCCACATCTAATTTGTTGCTAAGATGAATGCTTGTAATATTACTAATGTTGGCCTCGGTGTCTATTTGCCTATCTTAAACGCCTACTGTAAAGAACAATGAACCACTGAAGCTGCTGAAATGGTTGCTAAGATAAATAATAACTCAGAGCTTCGGTTGGATGCTAGTTGCTATGATGCATTGATAGAAGTTTCAATGTTAAGCCAACATTTTCAATCTGCATTTTCTCTGTTTAGAGACTTGAGGGATATAATATCCTCTGATTTGAAAGCAAGTTATCTTACTAAAATGACGGGCTTAACTAAGAACAATAACAAGTTATCTTTGGTTTTTTAGGTTTTTGTTGTTTTGTTGGTTGACATTAATGTTGTGTATTTCTCTGTTTGTATGATGAAGATGATACTAACTTTCATTTAGCTTGTGGTCGAATAAAGATGTGAATTTGTTGTATTATGCAGATCAAATTGATGACAAAGTCCTTGAACGTGTAATTCCTCCAATTTACTAGATCTTTATTGTTTTTGATGTTTAAGAGAACCTACATCAGAGTCTACAAAGAAAGATATATTGCTTTGGAAGAAAATCAAGAAAGAGTATGAGTGCAAACAGAAGCTTGTTCAAATCCGGAAGAAGATGTAGGTTGTCATCTTGGAATGACGTGGAGGCATGTCTTTCCAAATTGTGCATTCAAATTTACGGTTGAGGTAATTCCTACTTTCTTCTTTATAGTGCAATTTGATTTAGGATCTATTTTTATTATAAAATGTATTTAACCTATTAGCTCAAATGGTAGAGTATTTTTTCTTAAAAAGTAATAGTGTGGGTTCAAATCCCACATATGCTTATTAATAATTTTTATGATGACACTTATTAATAATTTTTTTTATGACAACATTATTTTTATGTGTTTATAATAGTTGTTTTTATGTGGTTTAATGTCATCAAGGTCGTTTAAAAACATATGATGACAATTTTTTATGACACTTGATGACAGTTGTTTGTCATCACAACACTTTGATGACAAACATATGAATCAAGGTCCTTTGATGACACTTGTTTGTCATTAAGGTCCTTTGATGACACTTGTTTGTCGTCAAGGCCCTTTTGATGACAAACAAATCAATCAAACCGTCATCAAGTAGCGATGACATTTGTGATGACAATGGAACCGTCATCAAGTAGGGATGACATTTGTGATGATAGTTGATGACAATCAAACCCTTATCAAGTAGTGATGACAAGTGATAACAGTTGATGACGGTTCGAATCGTGTTATCAATCATTTTTTTATGACACTTTGAATGGTAACACATATTTGATGACAACTTTGTTTTTTATGTGTGATGACGGGTTTTTTATGTGATTGAATGCCTTTGATGATACTTTTTATCATAAAAAAGATGTCATCAAGACATTTTTATTACATTTTTTTACCTTTTATTACACTTTTTGTCATATAGGCATTTGATGATACGTTTTGTCATCAAAAAATTGTGATGATAGTGGTGACGGTTGTTTTTATGTGGTTGAATGCCTTTGATAATACTTTTTGTTATCAACACATTTTGATGACACTTTTTGTCTTTTATTACACTTTTTGTCATTAAAAAATTGTCATTCAACCATTTAATATACTTTTTATCATAAAAAAATTGTGATGACGGGAAAAAATTATAATGACGGTGAAAGTAATGATAGTGAAGATTGTGATGATGGTCAAAGCCCGGTCAACACGGTCAACGGCTGAGTCAACCCGGTAGGGGTGGGGTTAGGGGATGAGGATTTTGCCATTTACCTGATTTTTTGCCTTATTTAACAAATAGGCCTATACAGATATATTGTAGGATATTAGTAGATATAGTTTACATATATATGTAGTTAAGATCTTGGTTGATTCTTTCCTATCTTATGGCCCTCTAGGTCTAAGAAAAGTGTATATTGTACATGTAATTATCTTAATGACCAAGAGGAATTGCTCAGATTATTTACGCCTCTCTAATTTCAAATGGCATCGGAGCCAAAAACCTAAAACACTCCCATCCTTGCGTTGAATTCCTCTAATTTGTTTAAGCCCTAATTCAAATTTTTTTCTCTTTGATTCTTGTTTGAATCCATAGCTACCCATGTTGAAATTGCCATCATTGCTGATGCAGACGCCATTTGCACCTGTGAATTGATGGCCAACGCCGCCACTGATGTCGTCTCCAATGCCACCTATGAATCCACTAGGCAATCATCCCCTTACTACCTCCACCCTTCCTATCATACAACCATACAAGCGTGAAAATCAACCTAGTGAATCTTAAGGGCAACAATTATCAAGAGTGGGAGCGGGGTTTGTGAAACGCCTTTCGATCTCGACGCAAACTTGCTTTCATTGATGTGAATATTCCACAACCTTCGGAAGACACCAACGAGTTTGACGATTGGTGTAGAGTCAACTCGATGCTTGTTGGTTGGATCCTTCAATCGATTGATCGGAGTCCGTTAAGAAACTATGGGATGATATCCAGCAGCGTTTCTCTATCAAAAACACTCCTCGTGTGCACCAGCTTTGCACCGAAATTGCTCGTTCTCAACAGAAGAACCAATCTGTTGCGACCTACTTTGGTTGTCTGAATTTTTTATAAGATGAACACTCTCACTACACCAAGCACACGGGTTGCACGTGTAGTCACTGCAAGTGTTTGCAGACTTAGGCTACTACAGTTCAAGCCGATCGAGAGGAAGAATTAGTCCATCAATTTTTGATAGGCCTTGACGATGATGCTTACAACACAATTCATTTTAACATCTTGGTCTAAGACCCGCTTCCCGAATTGAATCGGGTTTACTCCATTGTGGTTCAAGAATAGAGCCATTGTGCCATTACCAATGACTGGGATACCCATAACGATGTTGTAGCTCTTGCTGCTCATGGACGCAAATCTTCATCCTCTCATCGTTCGTCTCGACCCGCTGGATCTCGATCACTACCACGATCGGAGACTCAGAAACCAGCTGGAAAACCAACTTGTAGTCATTGTGGGACAAATGGCCATGGTGTTTCGTCCTCTTTCAAACTCATCGGGTATCCTGATTGGTGGGACGAGTATCGCTAGGCTCGCGCGAGTGATATTTGTCCCTAGTTGAGATCCGCCCAAGGGTTCGTCCGTTGTTCCTACTCGCGACCCGCTAGTCGCCAATGCTGCCCAGATTGTCGCTGCCTCTCCAGCCAACACAACTTTTGATCTTGGTGGTTTCTCTCATACACTCAATTAGGATATGCTTAGCATGCTTCATCAATTTCGTACATCTAGCAATGACAAAGTGACTGGTAAGTCTCTCTCTAATTGTTGGATCTTGGATTCTGGGGCTTCGTATCATATGACAACATGCCGACAACTTCTTGTTGATATTGTGAAAGTAAAGAGATCCCCACATCTAATGAAAGATAAATGTCTACTATATATATAAGCACTTGGGTTACTTCTATTGTCAATTGATTTTAGGATGGAACCACATGCGCTTGTGTGCTAGGCCCATAACGCGCTTATGCGGACGGACGGATGTGTGGACCCCCCACATCATATTGGTCCACTAGACTTTAACATGGTATCAGAGCCAGGTTTGGTCAAGGTCCGGACTCCTGGCCTATTAATGGGCTAGTCGGCCTTAAGGCATGACATCATGTTGCAACTAGCATATCGTGGGGCTAGACAGTTGCACTTAAGGGGGTTGTGGAAGTAAAAAGCTTCCCACATCTAAGTACGATCTTGAGATTCTGTATGAGCGTGGGTTACTTGCTTCTAAACCAGCATCTTTTCCGCTGCCTCAAAATCACAATTTGAGCAAGGTTGATGGTCTGAATTATGCTCAGCTTGACCGGTATCACCGCCTTATTGGCCGCCTGATCTATCTTACTATTACACGCCCGGAGCTCTCTTATGCGGTGCACACCCTGTCTCAATTCATCCAGGCTTCGAAGGACGCTCATTGGCAGGCCATTATTCATGTTCTACGTTACCTCAAGGGATCTCTAGGTTAGGGTATTGTTTTGTCTCGACATAGTTCTCTCCAACACACTGCCTTTTGTGATTCCAATTGGGTGATATGTCCCTTGACTCGCCGTTCTCTTACTAGCTACTTCATCTTCTTAGGGGAGTCCCCTGTTTCTTGAAAGACTAAGAAGTGGCCTATCGTTGTCCATTCTTCTACTGAAGCAGAATACAGGTCCATGGCCGTCGCCTGTTGTGAATTGCTATGGCTTCGATCGTTTCTGCCTTCTTTGGGATATCATCATCACTCTCCGATGAAGATTATGTGTGATAGTCAGGTTGCTATTCGTATCTTGACTAATCTGGTGTTTCGTGAGATGACTAAGCTTATTGAGATTGATCTACACTTTGAATTGTTTGGGATCTTATTCAGTCTGGGTCCGTTTCTACAACCTATGTTCGTACCACTGAGCAACTGACTGACATTTTTACTAAGGATTTAGGCAAGCAACAATTCACTTATCTCCTTGACAAGTTGGGTATTCGGAATCTTTATGGTCCAACTTGAGGGAGAGTATAGAGATATATTTTATGATATCATTAGATATAGTTTACATATACTCCCTCCGTTAAGCTAAACTTGTCATTCTAGCTTGATTTTCTTGTTCAATAAAAGTTGTCATTTGACTTATTTTAACCCATTTTTTCCAACAATATCCCTATTAATTAAAGATATTTACATAAATTTACAAAATAAGTAAAAAATCTTAACAAAATTGAGGGTATTTGACTAAAATTAAATGATTTCTTAATTTTTAAGACAAACATTAAAACGACAAGTTTGCCTTAATGGAGGAAGTATATGTTGTTAATTTCTTGGTTGATTTTTTCCTATTTTAGGGGCCTATGGCCCTCTAGGTCTAAGAAAGGTGTATATATTGTAAATGCAATTATCTTAATGACCAAGAGGAATTGCTCAGATTATATACGCTTCTCTGATTTCACATATAAAGATCGATTGTATATATGGGTTGATCAAAGTCTTGGTTTGCATGAAATAACATTAAAATAATCACCTGAAGATCGGAGTTTTTTGCGTAACTTGTTTCATCATGGCCTCCGTTCATGTGCAGCACTGATGCTAAACCCATGTTAATCTCCCAGCAAAACAGTCAATTACTAAATTGATTGAGATTTGAGACTCGATTTTGAATCTTGAATCTTGATCTGCAATGAGACGAGCTGGGATGAAGATTATATATATTGTAACTCCTCCTTGGTTATATATATTGTAACTTACCTTAAATCGGCTTGAGTAATTTGTTGAAGCGGAAAACAGAACTGGGATGAAGATTAAGAGAGGTGAGGGGATGAAGATGGACAATGTTGACTTTATGCATCCCTAGCTTACTATAGGGGCGTTTTTAGATCCAATCCCATGCTTGTTCAGTTAATTATCTAATAATTAATTCTACTATAATCATAGCCTTTAATGATTGGGGTCTTATATATCTATATAACTCCTCGATCTTTGTATAAAAAAGTACTCCCTCCGTTTCAAAATAGTTGTTCTTAGACAAATTTGCACATGTATTAAGGAAAAAAATTTCTTCCAAAATTACCCCTATTAAAAGGTACATTATACTCCTAAAAGTTGCTTTGGGAAACGTGTATATAATTAATGTGGTGTAATTATTAGGGGTATAAGTGGAAAAATTTCTTATATGAACAACTATTGTGAAACAAGAAAAATAGTCTATATGAACAACTATTGTGAAACGGAGGGAGTACATAAATCAAGTTAATGATTGGAGTACTTATTTAAAGAACGCACTTGATACACGATGACTTCTGGTTGCCTTCAACATGATTGGATGGAAACAAGTTATAGCTTCCAATATTTTCCACATTAAATTTCGGCATGCAGCATAGAGAAGGTTGGTGAGGGTGTGAGTTTGTGTGAAAGTTCGTGCGTCATGGGGTTGTATATAAGTTTAATATATAAATTTAATGGGGTTTTATTTTAAAACTATTGATAATCGAAGAAGGAGTATTTCATAAACCTATATACATATTAGTCTAATTTAACTCTCAATTTTTAATGTAAAAATAGTATTCTCAACGATTGCAAACCCCGAAATTTTCAAAGGACATAAATGCACCACTGCACTAGCTCAATTAGAAAATTGCATTTAAATATTCTTATATAATAGATAGAGACTAACGGTCAAGCGAGATTCTAGGTTATGATAGAAGATATATTTCCCTAGTACAACAAGATAAATAAGGTTATTATCTCAAGATTTAGGAAAGCTATATTAAAGGATATATAATATGCTTAATCGAGATTATGTAGACTAATTAATACTCCACCTAAAGTGGAGTGTATGTTGATGACACTCAACTTGGATAATAGAGCGGAAAAGGTCGTCGGGCCGAGTGGTTATGTGAACATGTATGCGGGATGATCCTTGGTTCAAGATGTGGAGTGTGTGAATTTTTCCTTGTTGAATCTTTTTCCGGATTACATGACAATCTAATTCGGTGTGTTTTGTCCGTTCATGGAATACCGGGTTTGAGGCAATGTGTATGGCCGCCTTATTGTCGCAATAGAGGTCTGCAACTTGTGGGTGAGCATCATGGAGGTCGTGAAGTAGAGTGTGTAACCAAGTTAACTCACATCAAGTGTTGGCCATGGACCGGTATTGATAGTGTGAGCGGGTGAAACAAACATAGTTACCATAGTTATTTTCGCTATTAAAAGGTATTTCTTAAATTACTGCGCATTTATTATTATTTTTATTATTTTCTATATTATTAAATATATGGTAGTTGTGCAACTTAATGGAAGATTATATCCTTCAAATATGATGGAATTAAACTTGGAGAAGGTGGAAATATTCCTAGCTTGGGCTTTAAGCAATCCGACTAGCCCTATGAGATATAGAAAGTCGACCCCCTGATCTCCTTCTTCCATTATAAATACACTCCCTAGGGGTGTAGGGAGAGCCACATGTGCATATCGGCATATTCTGAAAACTTGAACAAGCTAATACTCACTTAGCTCGATTGTTCAGGGATTCGCCGTTCTCTCATTGTACCTCGACGCTCAAAACGACAGATCGCTCTTTTGACTTAGGCATCGGAGGTGGATTAGGGGTCCTCGCCCCCTGTGTCCATTGTTTTGCAGGTTTTAGGTCAGAAGATTGAGCGTGGAGCGGAAGAGGAAGGAGTTCAGAATTAGTGCATTAAAGGCGGAATTTTTGTGCACTAACAATTGGTGCGGTTTGTGGGAAACGAGTACTCGATCCACGCAATTATGGTGTTGGAATCGATCCCAGAAAATCAAGAAATCGTCTTTGGAAACCTTGGGGCATCGTCGCGAAGCGAAATCGCTCGAAGTACGCCCGACAAGTAAATCCGCGATCGCGGTGCTGTACACCGAGACCGCGGATCGGCGATCGAAGGCGAAATTTCTGATAATCGCTCAAAAAATCCAACCCTAATGGAAGTTGATCAGGTTAATTCCGATATTCGCTCGGAAGGTCAGACCTTTGTGCCCGGAAACTACTTGAACCGTGACCCGACCCCTCTCGCTAGTACGGTTGTTCATCGCACAGGTCGTTCGGGGTCCGAGTCGGACGACGGAATCATTAGTCGTGGTACTGCAAGGCCTGAATCAATCGAATTTGATCAAGCTTGGGAGTCGGCAATGCGTGTTGCTGAAAACGAAAACAATCGAAGGGTTCGAGAGCAAGGCGAATGATAACTTGCATTTAGGTAGTGTTTAGGATGCATATTTATGTTTATTTTGCATGGTTTTAGCTTAGTTTAGTCTAGTTCTTAGGTTTTTAGGTTTTTTGGGAAATTCGGGTTTTGCGCTTGTTTTGCTCGGTTTTGCAGATCTTTAGGTAAACAAGCATGGACGGGATGGATCTTATAGGACTATGGTGAAGTTTGAGGAAGATTAGAGTGATACAAGTGAAGATTAGAAGAGTTAACGCCCAAGAGCTTGTGTGAAAAGAACGCTTAAACCCGGGCTATGCATTGGAGTTCTTGTTTCGACACCTCTATCTTGCAATGCTTGGTTTGGGAGCTATAGTGCTCGGATGGAGCTGAATTTGTTATCACTGGAAAGATAATTCAAAGAGTTACAATTTATATTTTTACTCCGAGTCCAAATTCCAACTCTAAGTGGGTCAAAACAGCCTCTGAAGTGACGCCTGAATGCTGAACCGAGGCAAAAGCGCAGGATAACAATTGCTCGGCCGCGCAATTCAGAGGCTAAGCCGCGTAATTCCAACTGAGGGATGATTGCGCGGGATGACAATTGCTCGGCCGCGCAATCCTCATGCAACCCGCGCAATCGGTGTTTTCTACGCGGGGAAGTTTTGGCCTTGACTTTCTGGCCTAGGGTTATATCATATCCGAGTATAGCTTAAAGATAGATCTTTTGAGGATTATTTTGGAAGACATATAAATACTTTATGTTAGTTTAATTTTCATAACTTTGATCACACTTTTGGAGGCTAGGATTTTTGTCTCAAGGAAGACTTTGAAACCTTTGTAAGTTTGATTTTAATTTCATTATGCATTGTTAATTTCTCTTGTGTTTGGCTAGTTATTAAAGTCATGATTTGTATGTAGTTGTGAGGTTTGATTGATTCTCAACAAACCTGAATAGAAATTATTCCCTGTGCTTAATTGAATCTAAATTAGGGTTTTATTAGATTAGCTACCTGATAGAATTTCTAGCTATAACTGAATCTGATTAATTACCGGTCGGAGTTAATTAGATCAAGAGTATACTTTAATCAATTTAGTACCGGTTGGACTAGTTGGTTGAAGAAGGGAATAAATTCACAAGTCACTTAGATGTTTGGTTGCTCTAAGTGCTTGTTTCTATTGATAACTTGAATCGTCATGCTGTTATTTAATTAAATCTAGAAGGTCTTCTAGGTTATTATTTAATTAGGGTTGTTAGACTGGTAGTTCTATCAACTATATATGAAGTTTGGATCTTAATCCTTAGTAGGGTCATTATCCACAATAGATTATTCAAGTGAGAAGAGAATCAAGAGAATCAATGATCAATGAATCAATATCATGATGGATCTAACTAGTTGAACACGTTTGTTTCTCATATATTTAAATCATCTTTTGCATTCATTGTTAGTTTTATTCTCGCATATTACTTTAGATAATCATTCTGAAAACCCCCCATACTAGTTACTTGACACTTAAGGAATAATACATTTACAAGAGTCTCTGTGGGATCAACCCTTACTTCCACTTTACTCAGGTTAGGAAGTTAGGTATTTCTTTGATAGTTCTTTTATAACGACGTAAAAGTGATCATCAAATTTGGCGCCATTGTCGGGGACTCGTCGCTATTTGTGTTTTTACTTTTGTGCTATTCTTGGTGTTGTGAACCTATCTTACGGTTCATAACACCCGTGCTACTAATCTATGGCTTTGTTCGATTGTAGACAGTTGCAAGATGAACACTTCCATGACTATTTTTCAAGATTTCAAGACCATGTGTTTGAACTTGGTACTTGGGGAATACGATACAGTGATGGAGAGGTGAACATGGTAGTTATCTATGGTATGAATCTTGAGACAAGGGGATTAGCTGACTACATGAGCAATGAGAGACTTTTGTTTATGGGACCTGAGGAATGTTGGGATTTCTTATGTTTCATGAGCCATCAGAGCTTTTTGGTCGAATCATCTTCCCAACCACCCCAGCCGATTGATACCTCTCTTGAGGATATAATCAAGGATCTCTCCAAAGGGGCGGATGCTATAATCAATGAGCATTGTGAGTCTTGTTCTTCATATTTCCATTCTACAATCTCATGTCCTTTTGAGTTGTGTGAAAGGAGTGGTGGAATCACATTGGAGTCAAATAATCAAGAGTCAGACACCCAGATTCAAGTTGAGGAGCAATCTAATACACTTGATGAGGGTTATGATGATGAATTTGATGCGCAATATGAATTTGCACCTGTAAGGCAAGATGAGCAGATTATCACAAAGCCAAGGGAAGTCTGTGCAGGCATAGAGATTCTTACAGAGCTTAGGGAAGTTAGGTATGGGGGGTTTTCAGGTTAGGAAGTTAGGTATTTCTTGCTTCCACTTTACTCAGGTTAGGAAGTTAGGTATTTCTTTGATAGTTCTTTTATAACGACGTAAAAGTGCTCATCAGTGAATCGGTCCGAGCGATCGCAATCGCCGAACAGAACTGAGCCCGCGGTTCAAAAAACTGCGACCGATGGCTGCGTATTTCCGAGCCTTCTCTCTCTATTCGCGAGCCAAACCCTAATTTGGTTAGCCCTCGTCTAGAGCAAGACCAATCTAGTTGTGCCGGGTCTAATCCCGTTGGAGGTAACAATCGCATCACCTTATCATCCGCTCCAAGCGGCGGGAATAGGGCATCTACAACCACCGGGGACGAAGAAGAAGACGAAATCACCCATGTTTTGGCTACTACTCTGAGAGAGAATGAGAAGTACCAAACTAGGTGTGTAGAGGCTGAATCCCGTTTGGAGCATGCCCTAGATGAAATTGCCAGGCTGAAACGCTCCTTGGACAAAGTCCAAGGCAAGCTCCCCATTGATGAGTTGGAAATTGAGAGGACTACTCGACAGCTTGCAAGTGTTATTGAATTCGCCGATAATCGTCGTAGCCCTCAATCGATCAGTTCTGACGAATCAGGCGAGATGCAGGTTGATTATGATAGTGACAGGAGAGCACTAAGAAACCGGTGAAGGGACCATCACCACGAGTCACCCCCGTGTAAGAGGTCTCGGGCCGCGGACCCCCCCTCAGTCCAACGACCGTCCTCGGAGGACTAAGGCAAAATCGATAACCGCGATAATCGCCGCGGGCGAAGCCGCGACCGCGGTAGAAGGAACCGTGATCGCGGAGACAAAAGCCACGACCGCGGCCAGCCGAACTGCGACCGCGAGCCTGACGATCGGCGCGATTTTTCGCGCGAGCGAGGTGATCGTTATGATCCTTCCGAGAATCCCGAGCCTAAGCATGATCAGGGTAGAAAAAGGAAGAAGAGGCAACGTAGCCAGCGTCGGAGTGTCAGCCTTGAAAGGATTGAAGGTAGGGCCCGAGCTCTTGAGCGTACTCAAAGAAGGCTACTTGATCTTTTGAGAGCGCAAGGAGGTACCTTGCAATCGGCTCGGGAACAAGCAGAGCGTAAGTTGGCTTTGTTGACATCTACGCCCTTCCACGTGGACATCCAACGAGCCCGACCCCCATCAAAGTTTTCTCCCTCATCTTTTACTCTGTATGATGGGAATCCGGATCCTGTAAGTCACATAGCCTCTTACTCCCATAAAATGGCATTGTGGGTGTCTGAGGAGGCTATCATGTGCAAGATGTTTCTGAGCAGCCTCGGTAAAAGTCCTTTGAAGTGGTTTCAGAGCCTCAGGCCGGGGTCAATTCGGTTTTGGGATCAATTGGCTTCTAAGTTTGTGAGGCGATATATAGCCAATAGTCGAGATGTTGCATCACTTGACACACTCTTCGGCCTCAAGCAAGAGAAAGGAGAAAGCTTGCGTCGCTTCTCAAATCGATTCATGGAATGCTATGCAGAAATTGAGGGATGTGATGATAAAACCACAATTACTGCATTTAAAAGGGCAATCCTCGTTGATAGCAAGCTAAGTGAAGAGAAGAGTTGACACTTCGTCTTCCTTCTACAATAGCCGAGCTTCAAGAGCGTGTTCATCAGTATGTGTGGTTTTAGAGGAGGATAATTCCAAAGTAAGAGGAAGATCGTCCCCTCCTCCACTTAAAACTTACCGCCGTTCTGAAAGCTTTAAGAGAAAGGGTCAGAGTAGGGCGGTATACATCACATTTAGTGTGCCAATCTATCGGATCCTACCTCGCATTAAGCATGAGAACTTTTTTCAATATCCTCCCAGAGAGGAATGCCACGAAGATGATCCTCGTAGTAGGAGGTACTGCATGTACCACAGAATTCGGGGCATATGACTGAACAATGTGAGTCATATAAGCAGTTCCTAGAGAGCTTGGTTGAAAAGGGATACTTGCATGAGTTCATTAAGAGAGACCGGCCTGAGAAAGGTGACGAGTCGGGGCAGAAACAAATTGAAGTCATCCAAACAATCTCGGCATCTTAAAAGCATGAAGATGATGAAGCAAGGAGCAACTTCAGGAAGTCCTGCCATGAACTTGAGGTGATGAGAGTTCAGCAGGCCGAGCCACGACGACCCCCTTCCCCCGTGCGTGCGGTGGATGGGCTAGTCTCTAGGGACAAGGACCTTGCGACAGTCCAGGTTCCTCATAACGACCCCTTAGTTCTAGTAGTCGAGTTAGAAGGTTTTAAGGTGCATCGTGCTCTCGTTGATCCAGGGAGTTCGGTTGACATCATGTATTACGAGGTCTTCAAACTCCTTGGGAAAAGCAATGAAGATTTGATCCCGATCAAGATGCAATTGACTGGACTTGGTGGATATCCAACATATCCGCTTTAAATGTTTAAAACCCAAGTCAGTCTGGCCAAAAAAGAGATGACCGTTGAGTTCTTGATTGTTGATGTGCCTTCACCCTACAATTTGATTTTGGGGAGGCCTTAGATTCATGGGATTGGAGCAGTACCATTGACCCTCCATCAAATGGTCCAATTTAGAGATGGAGACGCCATAGTCTGAGTTTGGGCTAATCAATTAGATGCTCGTCTATGCTCTAAGGGAAACCGCCCTAAATCAGAGTTTATGTGAAAAGTTGAAGACGAGTCGAAGATTGAAGACCAGCCGCGAAACCGCGATCACGGGCCCAAGAATCGCGACCGCGGCGTTGGAACTGAGAGCAAAACCCCGAATCTGGGACAAAACCGCGGTCGCGGGTCACCATGCCACGACCGCGGCACCGAGGTTCGCGACCGCGAGGCATCCCGTCGCGATCGTGGTACTGCATCTGAGAGTATGACTTCGCGAGATGTTTATCGTGAGCGTGGTCACCCATCTTCCCCTGCGCAGGGATCTCGGGATTAGGAATTTCATGTAAACATGGCACTCTTTTTCCCATGTGGTTTTGATGAGGCCCTTAGGATTTTTCGTTTTTTGCATTCATTTTGTTTAGCTTTATAAGTTCATAACATTCATGTTTACTTATTAATAAAAGTCAACTTTCTGCATTAGCTTGAGTCTTGCATTAAAAAATAAAAGCGCAACATTAGTTAATCACACTAATGGGTTTTACATATGCGTGTATGTGAGATGGAATTTATGATATTCGCTCATAAATAAGAGTTTATCATATTCGCTCATAAAATAAAGAATTTATGATATTCGCTCATAAGTAAGAATTTATGATATTTGCTCATAAATAAGAATTTATGATATTTGCTCATAAATAAGAGTTTATGATATTCGTTCATAAATAAGAATTTATGATATTTGCTCATAAATATTGAAGCCCATGAAATTCGTTCATGTGTATACGAATATACGAAAGCGTGAGGGGACTTGACATCGACTAATCCACTTGGCCACTTCGATTAGTACACCTTTGTACCCTACGTCGCCGAATATGGTAAAACATATAAGGCGGTGTAGGTGGGGCATTTGTGAGCGGGTAAAACAAACATAGTTACCATAGTTATTTTCGCTATTAAAAGGTATTTCTTAAATTACTACATTTATTATTATTTTTATTATTTTCTATTATATTAAATATATGGTAGTTGTGCAACTTAATGGAAGATTCTATCCTTCAAATATGATGGAATTAAACTTGGAGAAGGTGTGAATATTCCTAACTTGGGCTTTAAGCAATCTGACTAACCCTAGGAGATATAGAAAGTCGACCCCCTGATCTCCTTCTTCCATTATAAATACAATCCCTAGGCATGTAGGGAGAGCCACATGGGCATATCGGCATATTCTGAAAACTTGAACAAACTAATACTCGCTTAGCTCGACTGTTCAGGGATTCGTTGTTCCCTCGTCGTACCTCGACGCTCAAAACGACATATCGCACTTTTGACTTAGGCATCGGAGGTGGATTAGGGAGTCTCTGCCCCCTGTGTCCATTGTTTTGCAGGTTTTAGGTCAACAAATTGGGCGTGGAGCGGAAGAGGAAGGAGTTCACAATTAGTGCATTAAAGGCGGAATTTTTCTACAATAACAGATAGCATGCATTTAAGCTAGGTTAAAGCATGTTTCTTTCCTTTAGTTTAGTTGTTTTTATTTTATTTTCCTTTGGTTTTGTTGTCTTTTTCGTAGAGTTTGTAGTTTCGGTTTCTACTGTCGCTTTGTTCAGGTTCAGGGTCATTTGGAGGTGGATTTAAGGAGTTTGAGCAACAACAAGGACAAGGGCGATTGAAGCAACCCGAAAGGAAATGGCTAGGAGTCAAGAAAATGCAAGGAGTTAAAGAGAAGATGGACAAAAGCTCAATGGAAGGCACTAGAGAAGCCTCATCTAAGATTTTAACTAAACCTTAGTATATGATGAGGCATTTTCAGTGGTCGTTAATACCTATCAAATAAACCTTATCTTTACCAACTCAGTAGAGCGGCAAGTAAGGGTCGATCTCATAAGGGTTCGTGTATTTGTGCTATTACTTGAATGCCAAGTAACCAAAGAAGGGGGGTTTATGAATGATTATCTAAACTACTATGCAAAAATCAAAGTAAATATAAATGCAAAAGATGATTTAAATCAATAAGAGACAAGCGTGTTCAACTAGTTAAATCCATCATGATGTTGCTTTGTTGATCATCGATTCTCTTGATTCTCTTCTCACTTGAATAATCTATTGTAGATAATGACCCTACTAAGGATTATGACCCGAACTTCAAATTTAGTTGATAGAAGTACCAGTCTAACAACCCTAATCATCTAACAACCTAAAAGACCTTTTAGATTCAATTAAACAACAGCATAACGATTCAAGTTATCAATAGAAACAAACACTTAGAGCAACCAGACATCTAAGTAACATGTGAATTTATTCCCTTCTTCAACCAACTAGTCCAACCGGTACAAATTGATTAAAATATACTCTTGATCAGATTAACTTCAACCGGTAATTAATCAGATTCAGTTATAACTAGAAATTCAATTAGGCGATCAATCTAACAAAAACCCTAGTTTAGATTCAATTAAGCACAGGGAATAAACTCTATTCAAGTTTGTTGAGAATCAAATCAAACCTCACAACAATATGCAAATCATGACTTCAATAACTAGCCAAACACAATAAATTTAGCAATGCATAATTAAATTGAAAACAAACTTACAAGAGTTTCAAAGTTGCTCTCTTTGAGAGAAAAACCCTAGCCTCCAAAGTTTTATCAAAGTTATGAGAAAAGTAAACTAACATAAGGTTTATATATGTCTTCTCAAAACAACCCTCAACAATCTATCTTTAAAGCATAAACTCGGAAGATATAACCAAAAAACCAAGAGCTCGGCCCAAAACTTCAGCCCAAAATGATGTCCGCGTGAAAACACTAATTGCTCGGCTTGTCAATATGCGCGGCCGCGCAATGTTCCATCCCGCGTAATTGCCCTTCAGTCAGGATTGCTCGGCCAGAATGCTCGGCTTGACAACTCCATTACATACAACGCTTTTCCACTTCTTTCTTGTTCTTCATTTGCACTTCTCCAAGCTTCATTATACCATCTCCTAGCTTCCTTTAGCTTGTCCACCACCGTCACGATCAATCCAAACCTCACCCTGCTTTTGCTCATAAACCTAAAAACCTGCAAAACCGAGCAAACAAGCGCAAACTACCCTACAACACCAAAAACCTAAAAACTAGATAAAAACCAACCTAAAACTACCTAAAACATATAGAAAACATGCATCTAAACTACTCCTATATGCAATCTATCAAATTCCCCCATGCTTAACCCTTGCTTGTCCTCAAGCAAGTCATAAATCCAAGTCACACCATTGAAATGCAATCATACATCCATCTCAAGTCAAACAAGCATTTCACATATAATTAAAAACCCAACCAAGACTTCCTAACATGCATTATGATAAGCAAAAAAGTAAAGACCATTCATTCATTCTAGACCTCACCAAGGTAATTGTGTTTGCACTCAAACTCTCAAGTGTTTAAAGGACATGTTTCACTCAAAATCAACCATGAAAACTAGACTACCATATGCTTGCATCAGAGTTCTAAATCTCCACCGCTGGGGATCAAACACATAGCAAAAATCAAGAGGTCTTTTTAAGGGTTGTAATGGAGCCAAGGTAAAGAGAAATTTGGAAGGGGTCATATTTGGCTTGTGGTGCTAAATCCGGGATAAAGAACTAATCCTAACCCAAAATTCAACACCTTCTTTTCTTACTTCACCCAAACTTTCTTTTCTCAACTCCATACACACTTTCATACACTTGCTTCTTTTTTCTTTCTTTGCCTCTTCTTCAACTCTTTTCTTTGTTTTATGAAGACTACTAACAACGGCACTCAACCTTTTTTTTCTTTACTTTGCAACAAACATTTCCATCTTCATTTTTTTTCACTTTGTAACCAAGAGTTTTATTTCCTCTTTTCCTCCTTTTCCTCCAACTCCCCCATACTTATACATAACTCACACAAAAGAAAAACACAACCTAAAGTCCTAAATCCCGGATAGGTCAAGCTTATTAGGCTAGGAAAATTTTGTGGAGCTATCAAAAATAGGCTTAAAGCTTAAAAGAAATGGGGTGGCAAAAACATGGATCTTGTCAAGGTAGGAAAGGAAATAATAGGCTATAAAGAAACATTGCCTCAATCATTTTAATGTCATGCATTCAATCATATAAAGAAGCCTTGAAAAAGAGTCATAACGCAAGTTCTAGAGCTAGATAATCATGGTGATACACTCAAGAAGTATAGAGAACAAATATAATCATGAAAGGACAAAAATCTCAGAAGGCTAATTATGTCTAGAACATCAGAATGAATCTCAAACTCAAGCTATATACATGCTCCATCCTATAATCAAGGTAAATAATCAATGATCATGCTCATATCATATCAACTTCAGCATATCATGCAAATCATGGGTTAGAACTTGTACTTAGCATTGAAACACATGAGGTATCAAATAATGGGGAAATAAGAACCTAAATGCAATATTTTTGTATTTTTCTAATTTTTCTGATTTTTTTCATTTGCATGATTTTACTCAATGCATGCAAAAATTTAAATATGACCTAAACTAATGCATTACATGCAATGCAAAAGTAATTCCGTTCCTCCATGCTTAAAACATACTTTGTCCCCAAAGTATAGTAAAAAGTAAAGGAAAAGAGAAAACTCACAAAACTCTAGTTGTTTGGCGGGTAGTAGGGCGGAAAATCCTGTGGTGGTGGATACTCTGTAGGAAGTGGCTGGTACGGCGGAAACTGAGGATACGACGGAAACTGAGGATACAGCGGATCGGGGAAAGCATACTGAGGGTAAGACTAGTGAGGTGGATAGCCCGCATAACTCCATCCGTCTAGTCTAGCATTGAGCAGTCTAAACTGTTCATCTTGGCGGGCTTGATACGCAGCAAGCTGCTGATCCTGATGAGTCTGGTAAGAGGTAAACCTCTCATCCACATAACCCCTCATGTTCTGATAGCCCTGATCAATGTGAGACGTCATATCATTGTAACGCTGTGTGTTGTCCAGTTGCATCTGTCTCATCATGTCCATCATCTGACTGAACTGAGTATCAGAATATTGGGGACCACCTCCAGCAGGCAAAGATGGATCAAAATGTCTCTGCTGGTCTTCTTCCTCAAACTCATCCTCCTCTTCAGATTCTTCATCCTCAGCAGACTCTTCTTCTTCATCAACCATAACAAAGTCCTCATCATACCTCTCTTCTTCATCAGACTCCTCCTGATTAGCAACTGGAGCCTTCTTTTTACCCCTAGCAGGGCCCTTGACATCACTCAACTCTAGGTCATCAGCCTGGACTTTTATGAACCAGTTGGTCGGGCTGTTCCCAATCTTTACTCTAGCTCCATCAGGGAGCTTCATCACTCTCTTTGAATCCCCAATAGCCCAGAAGTAAGAGTTCTTGTACTTGTAAAGAGCACCCATCTTCTTAAACATGGTAAAATCTATAGCTAGAGGTGGGATATCAACATGTTGCCTGTTAAGATCAACTCCAAAATGCTTTGCTAGATGAGTCACAATCCCACCAATACAGATGGCTCCACCTCTCTTGTTTCCAACATGAGCCAGATGGTGCATCAGCATAGCACCCAAATTCAGCTTCTTCCTTTTTAAACAAGCACCTAACACAACAACATCTTTCTTAGGGCAGTTGTTTCCACCATCACCCCGCCCATTCAGAGTGCAAGCTATAAATCTCTGGAAGACTCTAATTGCTGGGTGAGTAATGGGAGAAGCCTTCTCTTTGGTAGGCTCATAAGTGGGTCTCCTTGTGATGGACCTCCAGAAATGCTTATCAGCCCATGTAGCACCAGTCTCATTCAGCACAACATCATTGCCTGGAAGATTGCAGAATCCAAACGCATTGTTGACCTCCTTCAAAGTCATCTTCCGCCTTATACCTCCCAGCAAAAATTTAAACTCCCCTTCATCTCTAAAATCTGTCGACAAAGAGCTCAAAAACTCAAGTGTTAACCCCTTGAAAGTGGGTTCACACAACTGTAAGAACTGCCCCATATGCAGATATGCCGCCATCTCCCTCAAAAGATGTGCTAGACCGAGCTCATTCATCAGATTCCTATCTAACAACCTAGTCGCTTTCCACTCCCTGTCCTTCAGCATATCAAATCTGGCAATGTGAGTGAGCTTAGTCAGACTAAACCGAAAGGTCTCTAGAGTGGTCTCTCCCTCCACAATAGGAGGAACCAGATGAAGACCCTGACTAGCAGCATGAGATGAAGATGCTCCATCTGTTCTATCCCTTTTTCTACCCATAATTTCATAATTTCACAAATACCTGCACAAGCACCACAAACAAACCAAGCAAACACAATTTTGTTGTCCCGGTAAGGACAACCACAACAATATTTATATTATCAAGCAAATAAATCCCTCAATCACTCTCTTCCCCCACTACCTAGAACAATTTAATCAAAATTTAATCCAAATTCTAGGTCAATCTCGGATTTTTGATAAAAGCTCAAATAAAACACAAATCTAGACTAGAATCATGCAATAAACAAACTTTTGTGAAGGAGCTAAGCCTAAATCCGAGCCTAAAGGGAGGAATTTCGGGTTTTTAAAACTAAAACCTAGATCTAGATTTAGTAATAAAAACCGAAATATAGAAGAGATTTGAGAAAACTTACTTGAATCTCGCTTGATTTGGAGTTCCTTGCTTGATTTGGGTTGAAATTCCGACTTGAAAGAGCTTGAATGGAGCTTGAGCTTGAAGGCTTCAATGGAGGTTTGAGAGAGGTAGAAGGAGGCGGAAATAAGGGTAAAAGGAAGAAAAGGAAGCTCGGGGTTTTATTTTAACCCTCGCTGAATTCGGCCAAAAGCGCGGCTTGCACCTGAATTGCGCGGCCGCGCAATGTGCAATCCCGCGTAAGTATCCCTCAGTTGGGATTGCGCGGGATGGGGTCCAGAATTGCGCGGCCGCGCTTTTAGCACGCAAACCACGCAATCACCACTGAGCTTGGATTGCTCGGGTTCGTTGCCAAATTACTTGGCCACGCAATTTTAATCCCTATCCGAGCTTTTAGCTCCTGTAAGAAGTACTTGAGTGCATTTTCCAATGCTTGCCCGAGCTATCTGTAGGTCTGAGGATTATTTTTACCAAAACTAAACCACTAAAGAAACAAAAGTAAAAGTTAAAACTCAAAATAACATTCAAAGCAAAACTAAACTAAACCTTGGGTTGCCTCCCAAGAAGCGCTTATTTAACGTCATTAGCTTGACGTAAAAAGGATATTAAGGCTTTTGATCCGGCTCTTGTAGAGTCATTTCTTCTAAAGTGACATTGTTGAATCCTTTATAGTATGGCTTCAGCCTCTGACCATTCACTTTGAAGACGGAATCAGTGGCCCTGTCATAGACATCAAAAGTGCCATGTGGATATACACGTGCTACCACAAAAGGGCCTCTCCATCTTGAGCTTAACTTTCCAGGAAACAACTTGAGGCGAGATTGGAACAAAAGTACTTTGTCCCCAACCTTAAAATTCTTCCTCCATATATGCTTGTCATGCCAGGCCTTTGTCTTTTCTTTGTATATTACTGCGTTGTCATAAGACTCAAGCCTGATTTCCTCTAATTCTTGGAGTTGAAGTTTCCTGAATTCGCCCACCTCATTTGCTTGCATGTTGCACTTCTTGACTGCCCAGTATGCTTTATGTTGAATTTCCACCGGTAGATGACATGCTTTACCAAACACCAAACTGAATGGTGACATCCCAATTGTCGTTTTAAAAGCAGACCTATATGCCCATAGTGCATCATCCAACCGAACACTCCAGTCTTTTCTGTTTGGTGCAACAGTCTTTTCCAGAATGGATTTGATTTTCCTGTTAGACACCTCTGCTTGGCCATTCGTCTGAGGGAGGTATGTTGTAGAAACTTTGTGTGTGACATGATATTTTTTCAATAATGCAATCACCATCCTATTACAGAAGTGGGATCCCTTGTCACTAACTAGAGCTCTAGGGACTCCAAATCTAGTAAAAATGTTGGTCTTCAAGAAATCTGTCACCACTTTAGAATCGTCAGTCCTAGTGGCCTTCACTTCCACCCATTTGGAAACGTAGTCCACCGCAAGCAAAATATAATAATTCCCAAAAGAATTAGGAAATGGACCCATAAAGTCAATGCCCCATACATCAAAAATTTCACAGAAAATAATAGGAGATTGAGGCATCTCATTCCTTTGGGACATATTCCCAACCCTTTGACATCGGTCACAGGATTTACAAAACCCATGAGCATCCCTAAAAATTCTTGGCCAGTAAAATCCTGCATCCAATACCTTCCTAGCTGTTTTATTAGAACTAAAATGGCCCCCACATGCATAATTATGACAAAAAAAGTTAAGATAGAAGTTACCTCATTATCCGGGATACATCGTCGGATTACCTGATCAGCGCAGTGTTTCCATAGATATGGATCATCCCAGATGTAGTATCTTGCTTCACTTCTTAACTTGTCTTTTTGAGCTTTTGTGAACGTTGGTGGGAACTCACCCATAACCAGGAAATTGACCAAGTGTGCATACCAAGGTTTTACAACCTTAATAGCAAACAGGGTATCGTCAGGAAATTCCTCCTGAATGGGTGAACGATCTGGCCTATTTTTAAGGGGGTACTAATGTAATAACTGCGGTTTTTGAGGATATTTTTGAATTTTTCTCGGATATCTTTTTAACCTTTTTGGTCCGTTTTAACGCTTAATCCGATATTTTTATTGGAGATTAAATACTAGAAAATTGTTGGTGATATCCTAAAATCACAAAGAAATGATCTTATGGATCGGTGTGAATTCTACGATTTTTCGGTGGAAAAAGAATATTTATTGGATAAGCCGTCTTTTTAAATATGTACCGGAAAGGATTTAAAATACGAAACGGAAGCCTTAAAAATTGAAGGTAGCATGATAAAATCATGAAAAATTGGTTTTATTGGTCTACATAATTTACGGGACATTTTTCGTTTAGTGAGTTTTTCCACCCGAGGTACATAATTTTACCGCTTTAACGCGAGTCCCGTTCCGAGACGGGTTTTGGATTTTAAATTCATATCTTTCTCTGCCTTAGTTAGTAAGGAACCAGAGAATTGGATAAGGAGGGGGGCTCGAGTCTTCTTCACCGGCATATCTTTATTTGCCTCGTCAAATACAAAACAAAGGAGGCGAGGTCGAGAACGATGACCCAGGAGAAAGAATTTTCCTACACCGCCGGCAATCTGCTCCGTCCATCTTCTTCTTCCACCTCTATCCTCCCCTTTATCTCATCTTCCTCCATCATTTGTTTGGCCTTGATGTTGCTGCAATGGAAGAAGGAACCATCAAGAGAATTAGATGGAACGATGGACTCGGGAGGATTCGAATCTACACCGCCGGTCATTGCCTCGCCGTTTGTGACGTCGCCGGCGACCGTTAGCCTCTCCGACCACCAACCACCATGGGAGCCGCTGTCGGGCAACGCCCAGCCACCCTCGGGCTCGGGGATCGAGCCATGATCGAGCCAAACGAGCCATGGGCTCGAGTGAAGGTATATACGATCGAAATTAATTAGCGGTTTGATTGCGGAGCCACCGCAAGGGCCTTTCGGTGCCGCTTTGCTAATTAAAATTATGATTTTTATGATCTTGACGTTAATACGGTTCTACAGGTTCGAACCGCTCGTGAAACGGACGTCCGGATCTTCCGTTATAGCGAAGACAAGTTTTGGATACCGATTGTCAGGTAAAGGACTTCGGATAATTACTTGGGATTCGTCGTTAATCCGTTTGAGCTGAAATTTGGTAATCTTTTAGAATTGTTGCTGATGAACAATTTTTATTTAGAAAATTGTTTCAAAAGAGAAGCGGATAATTAGTTATAATTCCGCCAAGATGGCTCCTTGAAGCATGATAACTAAGGATTCACTATATATCGATATTCGGAAATTAAATCGTTTATCGATTAGGAAGTTGTAGGAGTTGAGAATACAACTAAGAGGTGTTTCTGTGAGCTCGTTGCTGAAAATCCTTTTGTTATATTTGTCAGAAGGATGATACAGATTACTATTGAAATTGCTAAAGACGTCGAGCACGCCTTATAAGGCAAGTGGACGATTCTCTCTTGCGTTATTGTTATTAAATGAGGAATTGGATCCCATTTAATATTTGCGTTGGGAACAACTTGTATGATTAATAAAATATGATAAGTCGTTATATTTGTTAGATATAATGACCATGTTGTTTATTCAGTTTCGCGTTAGAACTGGATTTAGGTCCGTTATGTGTGGCCTTGTGTGTTGTCTCATGCTGAGACATTATTGTGAAGTAAGTTAGTTTTTCAGGGGTAGGAGCCAAGTCTCCGATGACCTCTTTATAACACAGTCTATGTTGGGAGGTTTAGCTCGTTACTATCATATCCCAACATTCGGGTCATGACTCATACCTCACTCAACGCTGGAGGAGGCGTTTATGCACTCTAGCTAAGTGCAAATTGGTACTAGGTGTTCGTCAATGATCATGGTTGAAATAATCCCTCTCATCTTGGCGTCTCCATGTACAGGTGGATTCTCTGCGGTTTTAGCCGCTTAAAAGTTACCAACATGTTTGTGAAAAGTTCTGAAAGTAATAAAGATAAGTGCGTTAGGCACATTAATGTACCCGAATGGTTAGTCTATTCGATAACCATTCTTGTTTCCGGTTATGAATGATTCTTAATCAAACTTTGATTAAGTCAATCTGATTAGTCGATGGAGGCTTTTCAAAACGTTATGTGATTATTATGGGTTCCCAACAATTGTTTATGCTTCTTAAAAGAAACCACAAGCGGTGGTGTTCTCTCTCTTGATTATGCGAGTCTCATTCTTATTCTCTATAAGACTGCTAACTGTTGGATCATAATCTGAGTCTATTCCGATTTTGGATGCCAATATGTTTAGTTACAACCATAAGAACCAAGTTAGTTTCTCCGCTTGCTAGTCTATCATTAGACTAACCCGTCCATCTTCTTTTTCTTTTATATGGTCGGCTGGTGTCCACCGTTGTATACGATACATCAGGTTCTTCTTGGAAGTTGATTCAAGAGGCAGATTCAGAGGTTTGAAGCTCCAGAAGTTGAAGAAAGGTTTTCAATAGTTATACTTGAGTGAAGATCATGGTTGAACTACTTCAAGTGAAGCTGAGTTTCAGAAATAAGAGCTTATGGAAGACTGTATGAAGATTTTGTTTAAATAGAAGGTTGTGCTATTTATTTAATCTTTTTGGATTAAGGTTTGTATAAGACCAATTGTATTTATTCCGCTGTAATGTTTGTTTTAGTTTGTTCAGTCAGTTTAAAGCCTTGGGTAGCTTCGGTTTAGTCTTAATCGAGGTTACTGGCGGTAATACCTCCAGGGTAGGAAGGGGGTGTTACAGAAGTGGTATCAGAGCTAAAAGTTCCTAAGTCTTGCTTAAGACTTTCATCTTCTATATAGAATTATGGAGAATTCTATATTGGTGTTGTCTTAGAACCATTTACGGAAAGTGGTTAAGATTGAAGGTCAGACTCGTGAAAGAGATTGAAGGAGAAAAGGAAATTGGAGAATATGAGGTAATAAGTTTGTAATAATTTCTTTGAAGGTCTTGTGATGGACATTTGATTCCCTGGAGATGGAGATGGATTCCGAGAAGGATCCAAAGTAAGATCAGGTGAAGATTCCTAAAGTTGAACCGGTTCTAGACCAAGTTCTCAATAAATTCCTATTCTCTCTTGAGAGTCTGAGCTGGGTGTACCCTCGTCGTTTCTGCCATATTAGGAAAATTCTTGTGAGATTTTGAAGTTAAGTATTGTACTTCATAAAGACTTTCTAGTTTGAAGGTTTCCTATTTTAAGATTGTATGATGGGAGATTTCAAGTTAAGAATTTTTGTTAGAAAGTTCATGATTCAAAGTTATGTGAAAGAAATTGTTAATTTCGTTTCTTGATATGTGAAAGTTCAAGTGTTGTCTTGAAGTCATAAGAGTAAGAGTTTTTCCGAGAATATTTCTTAGGAATTTCTGAATTTGGTTGAAATTCGATTATCAATAGAAGTTTGGAGTTGGAACTTCCACTTCTCAACGTTGAGATTTGGAAAATCTTATGAGTCTTGAGTGATTCTAAAAAGATCAGTATGGATCATGAAGGGATGTAAAAGAATCATGAATAGGAAAGGATTACCTTTGGAAACTTTCTTCAACAACTATGTTTGTGACTCTATGGTATAGAATCATGGATATTTTGTACTTTTCTTTGCCCAGTGGGAAGTTAAAGAGCTTTGAAGTGCTCAAGTGTTGGATCAACTGAATTGTTAAACTATTGGAAGATGCAGTTCAATTTTGAATCTGAGAGTATTCGAACTCGGATATTCATATATGTTGTTATCTTTTGAGTTAAGAGGATTGAGAATCCTGAATGGAATGGGAATTTCTTATGATTATAGTAAGAAAGAAAGGAAGAATGCTGGTTTAGTTCAAGTTGTGAACAAGTGGTTAATCATCAAGGTTGTTGTGAATAAGGTTGATCGGTCAAAATGGATTGAACAGGTGAAAGTTCATCAGTTTTGTGTTTATGTTCAATTAACTACTTGGCACAAGTGTTAATTGATTACATGAGTTGTTGATATCCAGATAACTAACTTATGTGACAACGTTATTGGAGTTTCGTTGTATGATACCCAACTCGGGATAATGATAAGAGACTTGAGGTCTACGATTGACTATTAATGGAATCAGTAGTAAGATGTTCTAAATTGCCAATGGTATTGGCTTATGTTTCTTCAAGGATGGAAATGATAAAGTTCAGTTTTGAGAGGATCATTCAAGGAATGATTTGGCATGTTCCTTTTGATATTTTTAAACAGTTGGGAGAAACTATTGGATTGTTATAAGTTTTCTTGGAGTGAGCAATTCATTAGGGAATATGATTTGCATAGTGAATGACGAGGACATTTGGTTTGATTACCAATGTTGAATTGAGAAAGGTTTAAGAATACCTTGTTTGGTCATGTGCATTCTTTTGTTAAAAGAGATTGGAAATTAAAGGAATTTCCTTATATGTAGAGAGATATAAGGATTGGATGTTTTGAACTAGATGCAAAGTTTGAAGTTTCATTTTTTTTATATCGAGAAGATTAAGTTATAAGAGGATTGAAAGTCCTTAAACTCATCAGAAGAGTTTGATAGTTTACTTTTGGATATCAGAATTTATATGAAGATTCACTTGCAGAAGGCTCGTTGTTTTGTGAATGGATGAACTCAAGTATTGAAATTTTGTCAATGGGTCATAATTGCCTAACTTTAAAGTAGTATGTCAAGGAGGCATACAAGTTGAGAATGATCGAAGAAGAATCTTTGCTATGAGTATGAAGATGTCGGAATCACATTTTCCCTAAGGATTGCAAGTAAGTGGATTGGAGTGATCAACTCTTTTCTTGAACTTGTGAAGATAAGTTGGGCTAGGACTGAGTAAATCAGGTAGAGATTACTCAATACTATGGTTTATAGAAAAGTCTAGCAGTATGTCTAAGTGAGAAAAAGTCAAGGTATTGCATCAGGTTCTACCTTGAGAAGGGAATGAAGTGTCACATTCGAAAGGAAATGTGGGGCACAGAAGTGAATTGGATTATTTTAGCTCCTTTGAAACTCGGTTTGATTCAAAACTTTTGCCAAGTTGGTAAGGCCAGCTAATGTGGAAGTATCATCACAGAATTAGAACAAAGTGTTAGTAGCATCATTAAGATAAGGTCAGCAATTTTAATGGATGCATTGGCTTGACGCGCCAAATTCTTCAATAGAGTAGCTAATTTTTGTTTCAGCGGCATTCAAAGTGAAAGCCTGTATGCTTGTAGACAATGTCGAGTTCTTGTCAAGCTGTTATGATTCAAGGGATATTTGAAATTGTTTTGTGATTTTCTCTTTTGAGAAAAATCTTAGGACTTTATAGAATTCAAGTATGAATTTCTTTAAAAAAAAAGAAGCAATATTAGTGTATTATAAAGAATTGAGAATAAATTTTCTACGGTTTTCATGGTGGTGAGTAAGAATGTGATTTGTCTTCCATCTTGATCACATGGTAAGGCAAGATTACATGTCTTATTCCTATGAGAATGCAGTAAAGGATTATGTTTAATTTTGTTTCCCATCCTGATCAGATGGTGGAATAAGATCACATAATTCCTTGGGTTTTAAAGAATAGTTTCTAGTATGAGTTGGTAATCATATAGGTTTCTCTCAAGTGAAGTTATTGAGATTCAAAGACGAGAGTTTTCTTGTATAGCAATGGTTATATCAGCTACTTGGTAAAAATCCTTTGAGTTAGTATTTGATATCCTATACTATTTAAGGAGTATGGTCAAATTTCCCAAAACAGTTCGATTATAAGTAAAGAAATTTGGTAAGATTCTTTACAAATTTGTGTTGGTCTCTGAAGAGCATGGAGTAACTCTGTACTTCTCTAAAAGTTTGGGATTGTTTTCAGTCGACGACTAGTGGAATTCTCTAAGCAGATTGCTAATGGTTCATCTTGTTTGACATCAGGATCTAAGAAAGTTATTGTCCTTTTAAGCAGAATGTTTATCGAAAGTAAGTTGATATGAACTCATGGAATGGAGCCTCTCTAAGAAATGATACTCTAGTAATCCTTTCTTTGGAATAAAGGATATACTAGTATATTTCTCCATCAGTTGCTATTGTTTTCATGTTGCTTTGAAGATTTAAATCTCTTTGAGATAAGATAGTCAAGTGAGGACTTTAAGCAGAACTCCAATGAGTCTGGGTTTGGATATGTAAATTAGTATTGATTTCAATCTCAGTTGGATAAGTGGTTGGATATAGAGAGTGGACATGTGAGGATATGTTTGTAATCCTAAGAGTTAGGTTGCTCAACAAGTCAGAATGTTAAGTGAAGTCTAAACAGTTCTTTGATGAAAAAGACTGAAAATTGTCAATGAAGACAATTTTGTTGGAAATTATTGGACTAAAGGTATTATTCTCCAATATGTTGGTATAGTAATGCGTAAGAGTGTAGTTTGAAGTAGTTGAGAGAGATAACTACTTTTGAATGTCAGTATGCCCAAGCTGAGTTTGGTTGAGAAAAGAATGTAAAGGATTGACAAGATAGGTTATTACCTTGTCATGTGTTGGATAAATCTCATATTCTTGGTTAAAGTAATACTGAGATTTTATCTCAAAACGGAAATTGAGTAAGGATTTTAAGTAATCCTTGTAAAGAAACTGATTTGTGAAGGACTAAAGGTTTAGTTTGGATGACAACAAGGTTGTGTAAATTCCCTAGGATTTTATTCAAAATCTGTTGACCCAGATCAAAGAAAAGTAGTATGGGAAAAGTAATATTGTTTAAGATCAATGGAGGAGATCAAGAAGGTAAGACACCGGAATTTGTTATTCAAGATTATGGATTGTTTGGTTTCAAAACTGTTCATGAGTATCTGTTGTTGATGAGCTTCGAAAGCTTATTTCAAAGGAGGCATAGTTATTTGCTTAATTAGTTCAGCCTGGAACAAGTAAATGTATAAGGATTAAGATAAACCTTTTGATGGCTTGACATGAAGTGAAATGTCACTGAGTTCGTTTTGATACGTTTAGTTTGTCTGGAAGTCCTGTTTGAGCATAGAAGACTAGATGAAATGTTATAGTCTCTTCCTGTTTCAGAATGGATGTGGGAAGCTATTACAATGGATTCTTGTCATTAGTCGTTCAAGACTTAATGGAAGAGAAATGCAATATGGAGATTGTTAAGAAACTCATCTAGAGTGTTCTTTCTAATGCATTTAAGATGACTTAAAGAGTACAGAAGTTAGCTGAGGTGTTCATGCATGAAGTTTTTGATCTTCATAAAACTCCAAAGACTTTTATCTCTGATTGAGATAGGTGGTTCATGTCAAAGTTTTGAAAGAAGTAAGATCAAGCTTTGTGGAGTGAATTGAGTTCTAGCGCAAGCTCCCTCATCAAAGTAATGAGTAATGCAAGGAAACAAATTTAAACTCCCGAGGACATGTATTCTGAATTCCACACGAGTTGCAATGGTAGTTTGAGGTTGAGTGACTTCACATACAAGAATTTTGAGTTCACGATAAAGAAATGACTCTTTTTGAGGCTTTGTAAGGCTGGAAGTGTTGGTTGTCAATTTGTTAGAATGACAATGCTGACAAGGTTCTTCATGGGCCAGACTTGGCCAAGAGAACAATAGCTAATATTGCACTAACACGTTCAAGGGTGCTAACTGCTCAAAATTGACAACGGTCATGTGTTGTTTTAAGCGAGAGCATGTTGAGTTTACTGTAGAGAACAACGTTTTTTTTCCGGTATCCGCCTTGAAAGGCATATTCCGCTGGAGAATGCGAGACAACGTAAATGCTCGCTATGTTGGATCTGTTGAAATATTGGAAAGAACTGGTAAGCTCGTTTATTGGTTGGCATTGCCACCTTCAGTGCATTCTATCTGTAATGTCATCCTTGTGTTTCTTCTAAGATAGTATGCGTTCAATATATCTATGGAGGTAAAGTAAAGACTTGAGAAACTAGGCAGAAAATGTTGAGTCATTTTCCAAAGTTCATGAACGTTGTAAAGAAGAAGTTTGGTAACTAAGCAATGGTTGATTGTGCTTGGTGCAGAAGTAACAGTATATTTTTAAGGGGGGTACTACAAACTTCTGTATAGGTTTGTAGTGGTGGTGTGTATGTGCTTATGCTATCCTTCCTTGTGATTTGAGTTCTCCTTGGTTTCGAGGACGAAACCATTTTTAAGGGGGTACTAATGTAATAACTGCGGTTTTTGAGGATATTTTTGAATTTTTCTCGGATATCTTTTTAACCTTTTTGGTCCGTTTTAACGCTTAATCCGATATTTTTATTGGAGATTAAATACTAGAAAATTGTTGGTGATATCCTAAAATCACAAAGAAATGATCTTATGGATCGGTGTGAATTCTACGATTTTTCGGTGGAAAAAGAATATTTATTGGATAAGCCGTCTTTTTAAATATGTACCGGAAAGGATTTAAAATACGAAACGGAAGCCTTAAAAATTGAAGGTAGCATGATAAAATCATGAAAAATTGGTTTTATTGGTCTACATAATTTACGGGACATTTTTCGTTTAGTGAGTTTTTCCACCCGAGGTACATAATTTTACCGCTTTAACGCGAGTCCCGTTCCGAGACGGGTTTTGGATTTTAAATTCATATCTTTCTCTGCCTTAGTTAGTAAGGAACCAGAGAATTGGATAAGGAGGGGGGCTCGAGTCTTCTTCACCGGCATATCTTTATTTGCCTCGTCAAATACAAAACAAAGGAGGCGAGGTCGAGAACGATGACCCAGGAGAAAGAATTTTCCTACACCGCCGGCAATCTGCTCCGTCCATCTTCTTCTTCCACCTCTATCCTCCCCTTTATCTCATCTTCCTCCATCATTTGTTTGGCCTTGATGTTGCTGCAATGGAAGAAGGAACCATCAAGAGAATTAGATGGAACGATGGACTCGGGAGGATTCGAATCTACACCGCCGGTCATTGCCTCGCCGTTTGTGACGTCGCCGGCGACCGTTAGCCTCTCCGACCACCAACCACCATGGGAGCCGCTGTCGGGCAACGCCCAGCCACCCTCGGGCTCGGGGATCGAGCCATGATCGAGCCAAACGAGCCATGGGCTCGAGTGAAGGTATATACGATCGAAATTAATTAGCGGTTTGATTGCGGAGCCACCGCAAGGGCCTTTCGGTGCCGCTTTGCTAATTAAAATTATGATTTTTATGATCTTGACGTTAATACGGTTCTACAGGTTCGAACCGCTCGTGAAACGGACGTCCGGATCTTCCGTTATAGCGAAGACAAGTTTTGGATACCGATTGTCAGGTAAAGGACTTCGGATAATTACTTGGGATTCGTCGTTAATCCGTTTGAGCTGAAATTTGGTAATCTTTTAGAATTGTTGCTGATGAACAATTTTTATTTAGAAAATTGTTTCAAAAGAGAAGCGGATAATTAGTTATAATTCCGCCAAGATGGCTCCTTGAAGCATGATAACTAAGGATTCACTATATATCGATATTCGGAAATTAAATCGTTTAACGATTAGGAAGTTGTAGGAGTTGAGAATACAACTAAGAGGTGTTTCTGTGAGCTCGTTGCTGAAAATCCTTTTGTTATATTTGTCAGAAGGATGATACAGATTACTATTGAAATTGCTAAAGACGTCGAGCACGCCTTATAAGGCAAGTGGACGATTCTCTCTTGCGTTATTGTTATTAAATGAGGAATTGGATCCCATTTAATATTTGCGTTGGGAACAACTTGTATGATTAATAAAATATGATAAGTCGTTATATTTGTTAGATATAATGACCATGTTGTTTATTCAGTTTCGCGTTAGAACTGGATTTAGGTCCGTTATGTGTGGCCTTGTGTGTTGTCTCATGCTGAGACATTATTGTGAAGTAAGTTAGTTTTTCAGGGGTAGGAGCCAAGTCTCCGATGACCTCTTTATAACACAGTCTATGTTGGGAGGTTTAGCTCGTTACTATCATATCCCAACATTCGGGTCATGACTCATACCTCACTCAACGCTGGAGGAGGCGTTTATGCACTCTAGCTAAGTGCAAATTGGTACTAGGTGTTCGTCAATGATCATGGTTGAAATAATCCCTCTCATCTTGGCGTCTCCATGTACAGGTGGATTCTCTGCGGTTTTAGCCGCTTAAAAGTTACCAACATGTTTGTGAAAAGTTCTGAAAGTAATAAAGATAAGTGCGTTAGGCACATTAATGTACCCGAATGGTTAGTCTATTCGATAACCATTCTTGTTTCCGGTTATGAATGATTCTTAATCAAACTTTGATTAAGTCAATCTGATTAGTCGATGGAGGCTTTTCAAAACGTTATGTGATTATTATGGGTTCCCAACAATTGTTTATGCTTCTTAAAAGAAACCACAAGCGGTGGTGTTCTCTCTCTTGATTATGCGAGTCTCATTCTTATTCTCTATAAGACTGCTAACTGTTGGATCATAATCTGAGTCTATTCCGATTTTGGATGCCAATATGTTTAGTTACAACCATAAGAACCAAGTTAGTTTCTCCGCTTGCTAGTCTATCATTAGACTAACCCGTCCATCTTCTTTTTCTTTTATATGGTCGGCTGGTGTCCACCGTTGTATACGATACATCAGGTTCTTCTTGGAAGTTGATTCAAGAGGCAGATTCAGAGGTTTGAAGCTCCAGAAGTTGAAGAAAGGTTTTCAATAGTTATACTTGAGTGAAGATCATGGTTGAACTACTTCAAGTGAAGCTGAGTTTCAGAAATAAGAGCTTATGGAAGACTGTATGAAGATTTTGTTTAAATAGAAGGTTGTGCTATTTATTTAATCTTTTTGGATTAAGGTTTGTATAAGACCAATTGTATTTATTCCGCTGTAATGTTTGTTTTAGTTTGTTCAGTCAGTTTAAAGCCTTGGGTAGCTTCGGTTTAGTCTTAATCGAGGTTACTGGCGGTAATACCTCCAGGGTAGGAAGGGGGTGTTACATCTAAAACATAGAAATCAGCAGGAAATATCAGATTATCAACCATCACAAGAACATCTTCAACTATTCCTCTAGGGTAAGCATTTGATCCATCAACTAATTGTATAACAACGCCAGTTTCTTGTAGAGGACCCAATTCAAGCATTTTATACACAGAGTAAGGCAAAACATTTATTGAAGCACCTAGATCTAGCATAGCCTTATCAATTTTTGTTTCACCAATAATGCGGGGAATAGTGAATATGCCAGGGTCACCACATTTCTGAGGCATACGCCTTTGAAACACAGCTGACACATGCTAACTTAAAGAGATCTTCTTTTTCCCTTTAAGCTTTTGAGTTCTCTTTATGGTGCACAATTCTTTCAAAAACTTAGCATATCTATGAATGCTCTTAATCAAGTTAAGTAAAGGAATGTTTACCTCACATTTGTTGAACGTCTCGAACAATTCCTTGTCGTTCTCCATCTTTCGAGTCTCTTTTAATGCATCTGGAAAGGGTGGAACAGGTGCATAAGCCTTCAGAGGGGTTTCAGACGAATCCTCAACAGCGACCAAATTACTCGGGTTAGCCCCCGAATGCGCAGCCGCGCTTTTAGCAGGCAAACCGCGCAATCCTAACTGAGAAGGTATTGCGCGGTTTGACAATTGCTTGGCCGCGCTTTTAGCAGGCAAGCCGAGCATTTCGTCTCTGGACGATTTGCTTGGAATAACATCTGTCAGTTCGAATTTCTCCTTAGTTTCGTCCTTGGCTTCTTCTTCCACTCCCCTTCTGACTGATACGTGCCCGTCCCCAGGCTCTACTTGAAGCTCTCGCCCACTCCTCAAAGTAATAGCATTAACGTTCTGTATTGGATTGAGCTTAGTTTGAGAAGGTAGCTTACTTGAATCTCTAGCTTCCAGTTTGCCTACAGCGTTGGCAATTTGACTGACTTGAGTCTCTAGATTGTGGATGCTAGACTTGGTCTCTTGTTGAAATTTGCTCATTGAGCCTTGCATTGTAGTCACAGTTTGTGCAAGAGTCCGAATCATATCTTCAGCAGACATAGCATTATGATTGGCCCCCTAAGGACGGGGTTGAAAAGGTGGCTTGTATGGAGCTTGGCCACCCTACTGATTGAACTGTTGATTGTTTGAATTTTCGTACCTCAGATTAGGATGATCCCTCCAACCCGGATTGTAAGTGTTGGAGAAGGGGTCATACCTCGGCCTAGGTGGTCCATAGCCTCCCAATGCAATCACCTCAGCGTTTGGATCTTGAAGTGTAGGGCAAGCATCAGTGAAGTACATGGTGTCACAGCAAATTTCACAGGATTTCACCCGTTGTCTTCCACCTTGTTGTAAAACTTGCCTCGCCATTGTTTTCAGCTCGGTGACTTCGTCTTGAATTCTTGAATTAGCCACCACAGAATTTGCAGCTTTCGAGCTAGTCGCTTTTATGAACTGTCTTGTGCCCTCAGAAAGTTGTGTAAATAGTTCAAATGCAGCAGTAGGAGTCTTGTTGAGAATATTGCCTTGGCATGCTGCATTCACCATTCTTCTCTCATCATCCAAGAGGCCATTAAATAAGTATAAAATCAGATCTTGATCAGTGTAGCCATGGAAAGGACAGTTGGCTATCAACCTCTTGAATCTCTCATAGTATTCGTACAAGGACTCATTAGCTTCTTGTTCAATGTTGCTAATTCTTTTCTTCAGATCATTGAGCCTTGTAGCAGGGAAGTACTTCTCTAGAAAAGCTTGCTTCATCTTAGCCCATGTATTGATACTTCCCGGAGCCAAGTAATAAAACCAGTCTTTAGCCTGATCCTTGAGAGAGAAAGGAAAGGCTCTCAGCGCGATCTGGTCGTGAGTCACATCAGCAGGTTTCATGTTTGAGCACACAGCATGGAATTCAGAACGATGCATGTTGGGGTCTTCACCACTAAGCCCATGGAATGAAGGCAAAAGGTGAATCAACCCAGATTTCAGCTCGAACTTGACTCCTTCAGCTAGAGCAGGAAATTGCACTACTAACGGTTGTTGTGTCAGATTAGGTGCAGTTTACTGTCTCAAAGTTTGGTCACCCATCTCAGCAGTTTCAGTCCCTGATTCTGATTCAGATTCCTCAAGAAAGAACGGTAGAGCCTGAAAGTGATCCCGGATATCCTTCCTTAGCTTGAAGATTGTCCTGTCAATATCTGGATCAAAGAGCAAGGGAGATGAGTTAGTAGCACGGGTATGAACCATATAACAACTTCACACCCAAAACAGCACAAAAGTAATGAACACAAATAGCGACGATTCCCCGGCAACGGCGCCAAATTTGATGAGGTATTTTCAGTGGTCGTTAATACCTATCAAAGAAACCTTAGCTTTACCAACTCAGTAGAGCGGCAAGTAAGGGTCGATCCTACAAGGACTCGTGTATTTGTGCTATTAATTGAATGCCAAGTAACCAAAGAAGGGGGGGGGTTATGAATGATCATCTAAACTACTATGCTGAAATCAAAGTAAATAAAAATGCAAAAGATGATTTAAATCACTAAGAGACAAGCGTGTTCAACTAGTTAAATCCATCATGATGTTGCTTTGTTGATCATGGATTCTCTTGATTCTCTTCTCACTTGAATAATCTATTGTGGATAATGACCCTACTAAGGATTATGACCCGAACTTCAAATTTAGTTGATGAAGTATCAGTCTAACAACCCTAATCATCTAACAACCTAAAAGACATTTTAGATTCAATTAAACAACAACATAATGATTCAAGTTATCAATAGAAACAAACACTTAGAGCAACCAGACATCTAAGTAACATGTGAATTTATTCTCTTCTTCAACCAACTAGTCCAACCGGTACTAATTAATTAAAGTATACTCTTGATCAGATTAACTCCAACCGGTAATTAATCAGATTCAGTTATAACTAGAAATTCAATTAGGCGATCAATCTAACAAAAACCCTAGTTTAGATTCAATTAAGCACAGGGAATAAACTCTATTCAAGTTTGTTGAGAATCAAATCAAACCTCACAACAATATGCAAATCATGACTTCAATAACTAGCCAAACACAATAAATTTAGCAATGCATAATTAAATTGAAAACAAACTTACAAGAGTTTCAAAGTTGCTCTCTTTGAGACAAAAACCCTAGCCTCCAAAGTTTAATCAAAGTAATGAGAAAAATAAACTAACATAAGGTTTATATATGTCTTCTCAAAACAACCCTCAACAATCTATCTTTAAAGCATAAACTCGGAAGATATAACCCAAAAACCAAGAGCTCGGCCCAAAACTTCAGCCCAAAATGATGTCTGCGTGAAAACACCGATTGCTTGGCTTGTCAATATGTGCGGCCGCGCAATGTTCCATCCCGCGTAATTGCCCTTCAGTCAGGATTGCTCGGCCAGAATGCTCGGCTTGACAACTCCATTGCATCCAGCGCTTTTCCACTTCTTTCTTGTTCTTCATTTTCACTTCTCCAAGCTTCATTATACCATCTCCTAGCTTCCTTTAGCTTGTCCACCACCGTCACGATCAATCCAAACCTCGCCCTGCTTTTGCTCATAAATCTAAAAACCTGCAAAACCGAGCAAACAAGCGCAAACTACCCTACAACAACAAAAGCCTAAAAACTTGATAAAAACCAACCTAAAACTATCTAAAACATATATAAAACATGCATCTAAACTACTCCTATATGCAAGCTATCAGTAGATCCCAAAGCAAAAATAGGTAAAAGTTCTATTAACAAATTCATACAGGCAATTCTTGGGTAAAAATTACATGTTATTAGCAGAATAGCAAACCACAATCAAATCACACACTTTTGTTTTGAAATATACAAACTAAAATAGAATCACGCAAACTTTTGTTTCGAAATACCCACAAGGAAAGAGAAATAGGAGAATTGTTTGCAGATGAAGAGATGTCTATTTTCTCCCTTAGTAGCTCTTCCTTCTTGAGTATTAGTACTTTGTCAATGAAACAGTCACAATGACAGCTCGAGTCCTCTTTATAGCCATGTCTTCACGAACCATTCCTTCATACCTTTTGAATAATCCATCCATTGATAGCCCTTCACCAAAATGGCTATGAATGTATGACTCGAACATTGACCTTGCACGTCTTACTATGCCAAGGATTTCAAGTTCTCTAGACTCGTCATCTTCAGGAGCTTTCCCATTTTCCTCATTGCCTCCGAATAACTGAGATTGCTCAATGACAAATGACCCTTCCTTCTTAACCTCATCTTCTATTTCATCAATAGATGGCGCATATAATGGCAGATTGAATGTGTCCACCTTTTCCTCATCGATCAAACCCTTGATCCATTGAAACCAAATTAAATATTACATGAAGAATCAAGTTCGAAACCAATCAAGGAAATGGGTTAACATATAAACTTGATCAAATCATTACATTAATGGGATTATTTCTATACCTCAATGCTCATTTGGAGAAGAACTTTTGGCAAGGAGCCGTAGTAAGAAAAACAGTCGAGGCTTCTAGGAGTTTCATTCTTTCTTCCCACCATTGTCAACACCATGCATCCTCCGGCAACCAACTCCTCTGATCGACACTTGAGGAATGTCGAAAAGTCGGTCTGAAACTGATCATGGTATGCCTCTCCTACGCTTGCCTCACTTTTGCCTTTGCTCCTTTCTACTCCCTCAGGCACCTAATCATAAAAGAAAACATACCCAACATTCAGTAAACAATTATGGTGATTCGTATAATTTACCAGAAATGATCAACTATCCCTAATTTATTGGATCATTATATAGAAATTAAACCACCCATCCTTATTGTTTTGATGATGTACATACTTGAGAGAGCCAGTGGAGACTAGAAGTAGAATGCACAAAATGGATGCTTTGACCCGGAAACAACCGGGTGTAGAATGAACCCGGAACTCCAGTCACAAAGCATCTTTCAAACCCTAAACCCAACTCCTCCTTGAGCTTCTCCTCGAATCCCGACAAAGCTTGGAAGATGGAGTTGAAGTCGTTTCCGGGCAAGTCGTTGAGAAACACCTGAAACTCCGGCAGCCAGCCGTTGAGGTGGGCTTCATCCCGACGAACTCGTTCAAAGATGGACACGAGTCCTTGCGATACGAGTAGGGCGTTTGGGCCCGTGGAGCAGCCCAAGTCCACTATGGCTACTCGTCTTCCTTGCTCTTGGGTCATGGAGTTGCATAGTTTTCTCATGGCGGCTTCTTTGATCGGATTGGTTATTGCTATAAGCGTCCTCTAAGAAGCCCATATGTGTAAATATATGCATTAGAAGCAATATATAAAGATTCTATATATCGGTTGATTAAAAGGTGTTGAGAATCTCCTTCCCACATTGGAAGTTGAGAGTTAAATTAGCCTATATATATACTTTTGGGTTACTCCTATTGCCAATTGGTTTTAGGATGGAACCCCATGGGCATGTGTGTTGAAAGCACACACCCCTGTTATGGCCCACGGACTTTCACATGGTATCAGAGCTCACGGTCTGGTCCTGGTTATATACCCTTGGTTTTAGGATGGAACCCATGGTATCGGGCTTGGTTTGCATGAAATAAAACTTTTAAAGTAATCACCTGAAGATCGGAGTTTTTTGCGTAACTTGTTTCATCATGGCCTCCCTTCATGTGCAGCACTGATGCTAAACCCATCTTAATTGATGACTCTTGATCTCCCTCAGCAAAACAATCAATTACTAAATTGATTGAGATTTGAGACTCGATCTTGAATCTTGAATCTTGATCTGCAATCTAAATATATACACTTTCAAACAGCTCCTTGGTTTTATATATTGTAACTTACCTTAAATCGGGAAAACAGAACCGGGATGAAGATTAAGAGAGGTGAGGAGATGAAGATGGACAATGTTGACTTTATGTATCTCTATAGGCGCGTTTTTAGATCCAATCCCATGCTTATTCAGTTAATTATCTAATAATTAATTCTACTATAATCATACTCTTTAATGATTGGGATATTATATATCTATATAACTCCTCGATCTTTGTATAAAAAAGTACAGTATAAATCTTAACACATGTAATAACATAATTATTTAATGAAGGCACTTGATACACGATGACTTCCGGTTGCCTTCAACATGATTGGATGGAAACAAACTATAGCTTTCAATATTTTCCACATTAAATTTCGGCATGGAGCATAGAGCAATGGATGTAAGAAGGTTGGTGAGGGTGTGAGTTTTCATGAAAGTTACGTTCGTGGGTCATATAATAGTGGGTTGTATATAAATCTAATATATAAATTTAGTGGGTCTCATTTTAAAACTATTGGTAATCAGAAGATGAGTAATCCATAAACTTATATACAGTATGATTCTAATTTAACTCTCAATTTTTAATGTGAGAAGAGTATTCTCCACAATTGCAAACCCCAAAACTTTCAAAGGACATAAATGCACTACCTTGATCAATTAGAAAATTGCATTGAAGAAGTCTTATACAATAAAGACTAACGGTCAAGAGAGATTCTAAGCTATGATAGAAGATATCTTTCCCTAGTACAATAAGATAAATAAGGGCATTATCTAACGATTTAGGAAAGCTACATTAAAGTATATATAATATGCTTAATCGAGATTTTGTAGACTAATACTCCCCCTAAAGTGGGGTGTATGTTGATGACACTCAACTTGGATAATAGAGCGGAAAAGGTCGTCGGACCGAGCGGTTTTGTGAACATGTCTGCGGGTTGATCCTTGGTTCGAATGTGAAGTGCGCGAATTTTGCCTTGTTGAATCTTTTCCTGGATTACATGACAATCTATTTCGATGTGTTTTTTTCGTTCGTGGAATACCGGGTTTAAGGCAATGTGTAGGGTTGCCTTGTTGTCGCAATAGAGGTCTGCAAGTTGTGGGTGAGCAACAAGGAGGCCATGGAGCAGAGTGCGTAACCAAGTTAACTCACAACAAGTGTTGGCCATGGACCGATATTCGGCTTCGGCGCTAGATCGAGTGACGATGCCTTGCTTACGATTTTTAGAAGAAACAGGGGCACTGCCTAAGAAAATGATGTATCCAGTGGTGGAGCATCGGGTGTCTCGACAACGAGCCCAATCGGCATCGCAATAAGCTATCATTTGCACTGACCATTGTTGGGGAGAAAAATTCCTTAGCCTGATGCGAATTTGATGTACCGGAGAACATGATGGCCAGCATGTAGGTGCGGTTGACGAGGATCGGACGTGTACTGACTTAAAAGATGGACAACGTACACAAGATCGGGCCTTGTGATGGTGAGTCAAATGAGACGGCCGACGAGTCTCCTATAGATAGAAGGGTCGGGTAATGGGTCTCCATCGTGAGCTGTTAAGACCAAATTCTAATACAAAGGAACATTGGCTGGTTTGGCGCCAAGGAAGTCGGTATCGTCGAGAATCTCGAGTGCATATTTGCGTTGGCAAAGCGTGAGCCCTTGTTTGGATTGGGCGACATTGATTCCGTGGAAATATTTGGGTGGTATCATGTCTTTAAGCTTGAATTGATTAGCAAGAAAAAATTTGGTGTCTTGAATGTTCTGCATGTTAGTCCCGGTAATAATAACATCATCGATGTAAATTGAAAGTATAGTGAACATTGATAGATTGCATTTAGGTAGTGTTTAGGATGCATATTTATGTTTATATTGTATGGTTTTAGCTCAGTTTAGCTTAGTTATTAGGTTTTTAGATTTTCTGAGAAAATTCATATTTTGCGCTTGTTTTGCTCGATTTTGCAGATCTATAAGTAAATGATCATAGGCGGGACGAGATTCAGCTAACTACGGTGGAGTATTAGATGACAAGAGTTGATCTAGGAGGTGGTGCAAGTGGAGCTAAGAAGGCTAGGACGAGGTACAAAGGAAAAGGAGAAAGCGCAACTTGGTGCATTACAAAATGCGACCGCGTAATTCAATGGTATCTTCCGTAATTCACTCAGAGACACAAAGCGCGGGCAGAGACAATAAAGCGCGGCCGCACTTTTTGGGGTTGTGACCGCGCAATTCGTAGCTTCGCGGGAGACTTGGGCCGATTATTGGGCTTCGTAATTGGGCTTGTCTTATGTATTTTCGGATATGCCTTTTGTGTGGCTTTGAGATATTTTCTTTCTATCTTTAGTTGTTTGAAGATAATTAATTAAAACTTCTTTAGTTTTCTCTCTCTTTGGGAATAATTTCAATTACAATTTGGAGACTAGGGTTTTTTTCTAGAGAGTTTTCTCAAGAAGAGATCTTTGAACCAAAATTGTAAGTTTGCATTAATTTAATTATGCATTGCTAATTTCTCTTATTTTTTACTAGTTTATTAAAATCATAGATTGCATACTATTGTGAGGTTTGATTGATTCTCAACAAACTTGAGTAGTTTTTATTCCCTATGCTTAATCGAATCAAAGTTTATCTAGGGTTTTGTTAGCGTTTGATCACCTAATAAGAGTTCTAGGTTAATTTATAACTAATCTGATTAATTCTCGTTTGAGATTAGTTAGATAAAGTAGAATTTACAATTGTTTGGACCCGTTCGGGCTATTCAATTGTAGAAGTGAATAAATTCACATGCCACTTAGATGTATGTTTGCTCTAAGTGTTTGTTTCTATCGATACTTGAATCATAAAGTTGTTGTTGAACTGAATCTAGAAGTTCTTCTAGCTTGTTAGATGATTAGGATAGTTAGACAGTTAGTTCTATCAACTAAATCTGAGGTTTGGATCAAATCCACGATAGATTATTCAAGTAAAATGTGAATCAGGAGAATCAATGATCAATAAGCACGTCTATAATGGATTTAACTAGTTGAACATGCTTTTCTCATATTTTATCAACACAAAAATATTTACATTCTTAATTTAGTTTTAATTTGCATTCTAGATTAACTAGTTACTTAAATATTATAAATCCTCTCTTTCTTGTTATTACTTGGCACGCAAGAGCCTTTATCAGGTGGTAGATCGACAAGACTCCATGTATTGTTGCTCTCAAGAGCCTTGAGTTTCGAAGTCATGTCATCTCTCCACTATTTTTGACGCGTAGCCTGCGAAAAAGACTCGGGCTCTTGCTCAAGCATATTGTTAAAAACAAAGTGCTTATAATTGGAGGAGGAGAGTCTATCATAACATAATACATGTTGTAGAGGAAAAGGAGTACCCGAAACAATGGCATTCAAGGAAGAAGATGCTATTGTGGAACGATTCGGTATGTTTGCCTCAATATGGAAATCGCGGAGGGCATTTGATGGTCTAGTAGGGCAAGAAGAACGACGAGGAAGTGTGGGAGGTGGCGGCGGTAGCGGCACGGGTGTAGGCTTGAAGCATATGGTGGCTGGTGTGGGTCATCTAATGGGGTTTCGGTTTACATAGTGGCATCGAAATTGGGTAGATCATTGTCAGAAGACACAGTGGAAGTTTGAGAATTTGGAAGAGGGAAATCAAGGTGAGGTGGAGTGGTTGTTGAAATTTTTTAGAAAGGAAATTCGGTCTCAAGAAAAATAACATCCCGAGAAATAATGGTTTTCTTTTGATTGAAATCGTAAAGTTTGTACCCTTTGGTTTCGGGAGGGTATCCGATGAAAACACATTCAATAGAGCATGGATCAAATTTGGTAGGATGAAGAACATGAGTCGAGGCGAAACATCGACATCTAAGAACTCGTAAATGAGAATAGGTGGGTGTTTTGCCAAAACGTTTTTCAAAAGGAGTTTTATTTTGTAAGTTGGAAGAAGGCATACGGTTAATAAGATAGGTTGTGGTAAGAATAGCATCACCCCAAAACACTTTTGGTAAACAAGATTGAAAAAGAAGAGCTCGAGCAACGTTTAACAAGTTCTATGTTTCCGTTCGGCAACGCCGTTTTGTTGACGCGTATTAATACAACTAGTTTAGTGTAAAATTCCTTTGTAGAATAGAAATCTTTGCAATTAAACTCGGGACCACTATCACTCCGAATGATTTTCACGCATTTACCAAGCTGATTTTCAATGAGCGTAATAAAATGTATGACAAGAGGACGAGCCTTAGATTTTGAATTCATAAGATAGATCCAAGTAAATTTTGGAATGATCATCAACAATCATTAGAAAATAACGAACCCCGGTTACAGAAGGCATATGATAACCACCCCAAATATCCATATGGATGAGATCAAAACAAGATAAACTAGTAGAAGTACTTAATGGAAATGAATTTCGACTTTGTTTTGCCAAAGGGAAAATTAAACAAGAATGTTCGTGTGAACCGTTATTAAAAACCTAAATTAAAGAAGATACTTTGTTTGCTAATAGATATAATAGATATAAAGAGAAGAACCTCGTAAGTGGAAGATGGTCGAAAAACATCTTGAACTCAAGAACTATCTTGCTCGTTGAAGATCGACGTGTTGAAACATCGTCAAAAGACCTCGCTATAGAAAAGTGAAGACCACAAAAAGACTTCAAGTCACACAGAGAGCTTTCGCTCACACCAAGGACCTCGCTGCATCATCTCGCAAACCATCATCACCACACTCAAACTCGAAGCTCAACCTCGCTACCGGAGTCCATCAAGCGACATGCGGGTAGTAGAATCTCATAGTGATTAGGAGATCTCGAACCTTATTAGATCGAGATATCGAACCTCGTTCTGCTTGTAAACCTCTATCTGCTTGTAAACCTCGTTGGCTTGTAAACCTCGTTTGTTTGTAACCTCGCTGTAAGAAAACAATAAATAAAGAGCAAGCGTTTGCACAATCGAATAATAGAATCTCGTTTCTTGTCTTTTAGCGACGTTTTATTTCGGGTTTCATCAGAGGCGAAACATCGACATCCAAGAACTCGTAAATGAGAACAGGTGGGTGTTTTGCCAAAACGTTTTTCAAAAGGAGTTTTATTTTGTAAGTTGGGAGAAGGCATACGGTTAATAAGATAGGTTGTGGTAAGAATAGCATCATCCCAAAACACTTTTGGTAAACAAGATTGAAAAAGAAGAGCCCGAGCAACGTTTAACAAGTTCTATGTTTCCGTTCGGCAACGCCGTTTTGTTGACGCGTATTAATACAACTAGTTTGGTGTAAAATGCCTTTATAGAATAGAAATCTTTGCAATTAAACTCGAGACCATTATCACTCCGAATGATTTTCACGCATTTACCAAACTGATTTTCAATGAGCGTAATAAAATGTATGACAAGAGGGCGAGCCTTAGATTTTGAATTCATAAGATAGATCCAAGTAAATTTTGGAATGATCATCAACAATCATTAGAAAATAACGAACCCCGATTAAAGAAGGCATATGGTAACCACCCCAATTGTCCATATGGATGAGATCAAAACAAGATAAACTAGTAGAAGTAATTAATGAAAATGGATTCCGACTTTGTTTTGCCAAAGGGCAAATTAAACAAGAATGTTCGTGTGAACCGTTATTAAAAAGAAATTAAAGAAGATACTTTGTTTGATAGATGACCAACGCGTTGGATCCAAAGAAACGGCGAAATGGTGGCATTAAAGGGGCTGAAATGTGGCTGGTTAGAGAGGCGATACAACCCGTCTCGTTCACACGCAGTCCCAATCGTCTTCCCCATGCGAAGGTCCTAAATAACACAAATGCGATTTAAGAAAATAGTGGCATAAAAGGAATCCAAAGCATGTTTGCTAATAGATATAAGGTTAACAAAAAAAATTGAGGAATGCATAAGACATGTAAGAGCTGAAAGTTTTGGGGGGAAATAACAGTCTCGATGTGAGAAACCTTGTAAACTTTCCCATCGTGTAAGTGAAAAAAACGATTATGGATAGAGGTGTATGAATTCAAAAAAACGAGTATGAAAAGTGATGTGATCACTAGCCCCGATGTCCATAATCCATGATGTGCACGATTTAAAAGAAGTTTGAGAATTAAGGTTACCTGAGAAACTGTCATAAGTGGAGAGGTTAGCAACTTGGTTGGCGGAAGAATTTTGGCCATCGTTTGATATGTTCATGGATTGTTCAACAGAAATTTTGACGTGATTGACCATATCCATGACCGTTTGATACTCAACAGAAGAAAAAGGAAGGTTGTTGGACGTAGTTGTAGCTTGGTTTGCACTTGATTCGGCTTGGCCACCTTCCATGGCTTTCTTCTTCTTGTGACAATAGTCAACAAAGTGGCCCTTGTTGTTGCAAAAGGAACAAGTCAGATGAGCACGACAATGCTTACTGCTATGATTGGTCATGTGGCATTTGTCATAATATTTGGCATCGTTGGTGTGATTGTTCTCTCGGGGCCGCTTGACGGTAAAGGCCAAGGCATCTACTTGCGCCGACGGTTTAGCCCTGTTTGGTTCGGAAAAAGGATTCAAACCAATGATGGTGCTCCTGATTTGTTCAAATTGAGGATTCAGACCCATTAATAACTGTATTGTTTCTTATTGTTGATAAATGTCTTGAGATCATTAGCAGCCGCACATGAACACGGTGAAAACGTTGTGAGTGCGTCCTTCTCATCCGAGAAAGATTTGAGTTTGGTAAAGAAGGCGCTAACAGAATCCTACCCTTGTTGACAATTGTGGATTTCTTTTTCTATATTAAAGAGAGAAACAATATCAGTATGACAAAAACATTCTTGTAGTTCAAGCCAAATACCTCGAGCATTTTTGCAATGAGTGACGACTTTTCGAAATTTCTTTGGACATGGAGCCAAGAAGCCATGTTTTGACAAGAACTTTGCATCGTTCCCATTGCAACTCCTCAGTCGGTTTGTTGCGCGGTTTGGGAAACGATCCGTCGACGAATCCAGCTTTGTTCTTGATGGTAAGAGCCATGATCATAGAGTGTTGCCAAGTGATGTAACTGTCTTCCACCAATGATTGGGACACCAAAAATGCGCCTGATTGATCCGAATGGTGAAGAAAAAGTGGGTGATTGCACTTCTCCCATGGCTCGGTGACAACTGGTGCAGCGTCATTCGTCACGGGGCTATAATGTGGATCGATGTGTTCCTAGAGAAGCTGATACCATATAGAACTTGTACAGAAAATGTTAAAGTGTATATTGATATTGTGTTTAATTACTAAAGGTCTAGAGAGATTATAGGCTATAATAGAAGATATCTTTCCCTAGTACAATAAGATAAATAAGGGTATTATCTCAAGATCGATTTAGGAAAGCTATATTAAAGGATATATAATATGCTTAATCGAGATTTTGTAGACTAATAGAAATGCTCAACAAAACAACAACTTTACTCTAGGAACCAAGTGTAGAGTTTCATACAAAGCTTTAGTATGAATCTAAAGACTTGTTTTAATTGTAAACTATGAAAATGTAAATGAAAAGGAAATGAATCTGAAATGATGACACCCATAGTTAGAAACTGTCACTTATCAAAAATCAAATGGCTAGGAAGTTATCATGAAGAAATCCAAACCTATAATGGCTTTCCTCCCCGAGGGGTGAGGTCCTAAACAACTTGATTGATGAGCAATTAGTACGAGGCCTTTTTTTCATAGCTAAATTGAAAATGCAACCTTTTTCATTACATAGATAGTAATGTAGATCAGTGAATGTTTCCTCTATTTTCTCCTTTTTACCATATTTTAAATATTTCGCTTCTATCAAAAAAAAGAAGAAAAGAAAAATGTCAATTCGTTTTTAGAGCCTTGATTGAAGATCCAACAAATGCTTTTTATAGAGCAAGTGAACCATCTTAGAGCTTTTTTTCATTATATTCTTATCATTCAAAATTACTTGAGATTTATAACACGGTGATATTAAGTTAAACGTACGACATATGACACATCATGAAGGCACTATTCCATATATACAAGCTTTCTAATTATCTTGACTTGCCTAAAAAGAACTCGGGTTCAGTTCATATATAGTTCAAATAACCACCAAAGTACAATTTGATGAACCTTCTCACTAGGCATACACCTTATTTTCCCACTTAGTAGCTCTTTCTTCTTGAGCATTAATACTTTGTCAACGAAACAGTAACGGCCACAACTCGGGTCCTCTTTATAGCGATGCGATCACGAACTAGTCCTTCATACCTTTTGAATAATTCATCCATTGATAGTCCTTCACCGAAATGGCTACGAAGATACGGCTCATGTATTGATCTTGCACATCTTACTATGCCAAGGATTTCAAGCTCTCTAGACTCGTCATCTTCCGGAGCTTTGTCATTTTCCTCATTGCGTCCGAGTACCTGAGATTGGTCAATGACAAATGACCCTTCCTTCTTAACCACGTCTTCTATTTCGCCAATAGATGGAGCATATATTGGCATGTTGAATGTGTCCATCTTGTCCTCTTTGATCAAACCCTTGAACATATCAAACAACCCGAATTAAATATTACATGTATGACCAAGATTCGAAACCGGCCAAATCAAGGAAATGAGCTAATAAATTGATTAAACTATTGATGGGATTAATAATTGTATACCTCAATGGTCATTTGGAGAAGAACTTTTGGCAAGTGGCCGTAGTAAGAAAAACAATCAAGGCTTCTAGGAGTTTCATTCTTTCTTCCCACCATTGCTAACACCATGCATCCTCCAGCAACCAACTCCTCTGATCGACACTTGAGGAATGTCGAAAAGTCGGTCTGAAACTGCTCATAGTAGGCCTCTCCAATGCTTGCCTCACTTCTACCTTTGCTCCTCTCTAATCCCTTAGGCACCTAATTAATCATTAAAAAGGGTACCCAACATTCAATAATTAAGCAGTTATGATAAGTATAACTTGCCCCAAATCAACCATCCCTAATTTGATGGATCATTTTATACAAAACCCATCCTTATCTTTTTATTGATGATGTGCCATTCACAACAATAGATTAAAGACCTTAAATTAAGCAAGGCAATACCATGCAGGGTGTAGTAATGTGATAAAAGAAAATTATTATTATATTATTATTATTATTATTATTATTATTATTATTTTGATAAGGTGAGAATTCGATGTATTAGCTAGACAAAACATGATAAATGGAACTATTGAAGAACTCAATAGCCAGACAAACTGATATGGGAAAGCAAATTAAACCAAACAAATGAACAAAGATCATGGAATGGTATCAAAACCGGGACTACGTGAGGACCAGATTATGTGGCATGTCTCAAAAAGAGGAAGCAGACGTCAACTAGGAAATTACACAAGACGAGAAACTAGAAAAAAAAATATTGACACCTCAAATTTCAACTTACCACAAAAACTTTCAGGCATTAATCACACATTTAGATTTTTTAAATTGATAGGTGAGGACGTCGGTGACTATTAGTATACATGCTCAACTCCCCTTTCTATTGTAATGGTCTAATTTTCTTCTATGAACCAAAAAATTAGCTTTGTACTATACCTATATTTCTATATTTGACAAAGTTAAATAGGACCTAATTAATATGACTAGAAGTTAAAGTTTAATAGAACCTATTATTTAGGTTTCCGTGCCAAACCGAAAATTTAATATTAGGGTAGGCTAATTGTCACTAAATTTTTTTAGGTGGGCTAAATTTACCTTAATTTAACTAATTTAACACTAAATTTACCTTATTTTTTATTTTTTTATTATTAAATTTACCCTATTTTTATTTTTTTAGGGTGGGCTGGAGCGTACCCAGCCCGCCCTTCGGTCCGTGCCACCACCAGCTCACAATATACCCTCCTCGGCAAATTCGTTTTTGCTTTAACGTACGAATATTGCTGTGGATATGAAATACTAAACGTAGATCTCTTCTGAGAATAACAATCGAGTATGAATTATGATATGGATTGCTATTGGAGCATGAAAATTAAGTGGACTAGTAAACACAATTTTGCCTAAAAAGTGGTACGTGCAAATTAAGAAGAAGAAGAGAGGTGTACATGTACATACTTGAGAGAGCCAGTGAAGACTAGAAGAAGAATGCACAAAATGTAGGCTTTGACCCGGAAACAACCGCGTGTAGAATGAACCCGGAACTCCATTCACAAAGCATCTCTCAAACCCTGAACCCGACTCCTCCTTGAGCTTCTCTCGGAATCCCTGCAAAGCTTGGAAGATGGAGTTGAAGTCGTTTCCAGGCAAGTCGTTGAGGAACACCTGAAACTCTGGTAGCCAGCCATCAAGGTGGGCTTCATCCCTACGAACTCGTTCAAAGATGGACACGAGTCCTTGCGACACGAGCAGGGCGTTTGGGCCAGTGGAGCAACCCAAGTCCGCTATGGCTACTCGTCTTCCTTGTTCTAAGGCCATGGACTTGCATAGTTTTCTTATGGCGGCTTCTTTGATCGGATTGGTCATTGTTATAACGTTCCTCTAACATATATGTATGCATTAGATCAAACTTTAGAGCATGAAATAACTAATTCCTTTCTCTAATTTTGCTACAATAATTTTGTAGAGTTGTCCGCACTTCAAATTTAATTCGTTAGGAAATCACCAAAAAAAAGAAGTTATTAATCAAATTCTAGCGAGGTGAAAATAATTACCTGAGGATCGGAGTTTTTGGCGTAACTAGTTTCATCATGGCCTCCTTTCATGTGCAACACTGTTGTTAAACCCATCTTAATTAATTTGACGACTCTTTATTTCCACGCCTCCTTGGTTATATATATTGTAACGTACCTTGAATCGGGTTGAGTAATTTGTCCAAGTCGAAAACCGAGCCCGGATGAAGATTGAGATTTGAGAGAAAGAGGTGAGGGGTGAAAATAGAGAATTTGTGAGTAGGTTAGGGTTGCACATTATTTATGAGTGATTGATTCACTCGTTTTATATAATCTAATTATACGAGTGAAAAATTGAATAAAAACGAGTGATGGGTGAGTTGGGTAACAAATGAAATGGGTAACGCGTCGGATATGGATTAAATTTTAAACCCATTTTACCCGACCCATCACTCTATTAATTACCCCTTTATCGATCACCATATAAATATCAACGAAAAATATGGATTAATTCCTTTTTTCCCTTTAAATTTGAACTTTGTGTGTAGATTTTTGTCAACCGGCTTTTGGGTATATGGTTTGGCTTGTTTTGGTTCAAGTGAGGACCACTCTTGTGGTAAGTACTTTTGCTTAAAGTGGGGACTAATTTCAACCATTAGATTTACTCATCACTATATATTGGACGGTCAAGATTTTTATAATTATTTTTTTATTTTTTAGATTTTGTTCGTTGTTTAAAAAAGCTTTAAAAATTTTAAATATGGCAATTCAATTTTTATATACTACGAGTTCATTTTTATACACTAGAAGTTCAATTTTTATATTCTACGAGTTTATTTTTTTATCGATGATAAGTTCAATTTTTATGTGTTTTGAGTTCTTTTTTCAAATAATTCGATTTTCACATAACTAAACCAATATTTAAAAATAAATGATTTTTTTTCAAATTCATTTTATTTTTTTTACCTTTTTAAAATTACTTTCTTATTTAAAAAAAGCTTTAAAATGTTAAATATGATATTTCAATTTTTATACACTACGAGTTCATTTTTATACACTAGAAGTTCAATTTTTTATGTTAGGAGTTCAATTTTCTATATTGTATGAGTTCAATTTTTATATTTTACGAGTTCATTTTTTTATCTATGATAAGTTCAATTTTTATGTGTTTTGAGTTCATTTTTCATATAATTCGATTTTCACATAACTAAAAAAAATTGATTTTTTCTCGATTTTTTTATTTATTTTTTCAATTTTTTTTTTACTTTTTAAAAATTATGTTCTTTTTTTTAAAAAAAAATTTAAAACGTTAAATGTGATAGTTCGATTTTTATATACTACGAGTTCATTTTTATATACTAGAAGTTCAATTTTTTATGTTAGGAGTTCAATTTTCTATATTGTATTAGTTCAATTTTCATATTCTACGAGTTCATTTTTTATCTATGATAAGTTCAATTTTTATGTGCTTTGAGTTCATTTTTTTATAAAATTCGATTTTCACAAAACAAAAAAAAATAACCAAAAATAATTTTTAAAAAATAATTTTTGAAAAAATCTTGACCATTCAATACATAGTAAAGGAGTAAATCCAATGGTTGAGATTAGTCCTCATTTTAAGTCTAGTCCTTACCACAAAAAGTGGTACTCACCGGAACCATGCCCTGGTTTGGCTTACCGGTCAATTGAAGGTTTGGTAGTTTTAAGTTTTGTTTGTTTTCTCGTGAAAAATAAATCTATAACTATATATTAAAGGTGTACCTTTTCGAGCCACCAGAACGATTCTGGCCCCACCTCATATTTACAAAATTAATTTTTATTCCTAATATTTTCAACTTTTCTATTTAAATTTATCTTTAACATCAAACAAATATCTCTTTAGTTTAACAATATCTTTTGAAAACTTCTTTATACAAATATTTAAAATTAAAGATAACAAATTTAAAATATTTTAAAATAATTATAAATATCTTTTAGCATGATATCTTTTCACGAATTTATTTATGGATATATATATATATTCTTTTATAATAAAAAATTAATGATATATACTTATAATGTTTCAAAATAATAAAAATAGGTAATATAACATTTAATAGATATATTGAAATATTTGATAATCTCTAAATTAAGGTACATAGAAAGTAATAAAAATATAAAAAATATCATATTTAATTTTATCTAAATTAAATATCTATGAAATATCATCAAGAAAAAGGAGAAATGTATATTATTTTACCTTAATAATATTTTTTTATTCTCAACATTAAACTTAATAATTTATATTTAATTTGTTTTATTTGATTCCAAAAAATAAAAATTTTGTACATTGTACAAGCAAAAAATTACTTACATTAATTTTTATATTATATTTTTATTTAATCTAGAAATATATATTAAATTTGTACCTTTTCGAGCCACCAGAACGATTCTGTCCACACCTCATATTTAAAAAATTAATTTTTATTTCTATTATTATAACTTATTTCTTTTAAGTTCTTTTTTAACTATTAAAATATATCTCTAACATCAATCAAATATCTATTTATTATAATAATATCTTTTGAAAGCTTCCTTATACAAGTATTTAAAATTAAAGAGAAAATATTTACCCCTTAATCCCTTATACAAGTATTTAAAATTAAAGATAAATATTTTAAAATAAATATAAAACTTTTAGCATATATCTTTTGATGAATTTATTTATAGATATATATATATATATTGATTTTCTTTTATAACTAAAAATTAATGATAAACATTTACAATGTTTAAAATTAATAAAAATAGATAATAAAATATTTATAGATATATTTAAATATTTGATAATCTCTAAATTTATGTATATGGAAAGTAATAAAATATGAATAATATATTATTTAATCTTATCTAATCTTTAATTTATCGAACCAAAAATGACTTTGGTCCCATCTTAAATTAAATTAATTAAATTTTATATATTTTATATAATTAAATTATCTTTATCATTCTTATGTTATTATATCTTATTTATTAAGTTAACTATTATTTTTTAAATTCTTATCTCTTCCATATTTTAATATAATTTTTTTATTCATATTTTATCTTCTTTTTTTAATTACATATCTGCGAAATATCATCAAGAAAAAAAAATGTAATTATTTTATCTTAATAATAGATCTTCATTCTCAACATTAAATTTAATCATTTATATTGATTAACAAAATAATACATTCTACGAGCAATCAAATTGCTTATATTAAAATTTATAGTATCTTTTTTATTAATATCTTAATTATAATGTCTATAAAATACTAAATCGTAGTCATACATGGTACGACAGGTACAACTAAATTGTGCAATAGTCCACCCGCTACACAAATTGAGTTTTATTGCGACTAGTTCTACCCGTCGTACCATGTACGACTACGATTCGATATTTTATAGAGGTTATAATTAAATAAGATATTAATAAATAAAAATATAATATAAAATTTAATATAAGTAATTTATTGCTCGTAGAATGTATAATTTTTTAAACAATATAAATGATTAAATTCAATGTTGAGAATGAAGATATATTATTAAGATAAAATAATTACATTTCTAGTTTTCCATGATAATATTTCATAGATATTTAATTAAAAAATAAATAAAATATGAATTAAAAAATTTATATATTCAAATATGGAGGAGATAAGAATTTAAAAAGTAATAGTTAGCTTAATAAATAAGATGTAATAAAGTATGAATGATAAAGATAATTTAGTTATATAAATATTTAAAATTTAATTAATTTAATTTAAGATGGGACCAAACTCATTTTGTGATTTGATAAAGTAAAGATTAGATAAGATTAAATATTATGTTATTCATATTTTATTACTTTTATGTACGTAAATTTAGAGATTATCAAATATTTCAATATATATATTAAATATTTTATTATCTATTTTTATTAATTTTAAACATTATAAATATTTATCATTAATTTTTTTATTATAAAAAATCAATATATATCTATAAAAAAAATTCGTTAAAAGATATAGGCTAAAAGATTTATATTAATTTTATAATATTTTAAATATTTTTATTTTAAATACTTGTATAAGGAAGTTTTCAAAAGATATTGTTATACTAAATAGATATTTTTTGATGTTAGAGATAAATTTAAATAGTTAAAAAAAAATTAATAAAAAGAAGTTAAAATAATAGAAATTGATATTATTTTATTAAATATGAGGTGGGGCCAAAATCATTCCAGTGGCTCGAAAATGTACAACTTTAATATATAGTTATAGATTGGCACGGGAATTAAACACACTCGCTCATGTATTAATATTTTTTAATCGATTTAACTCGTAGATATAACTAGTTGTCCCCGCGTCGTGCCCTGCACGACTATGACTCGATATTATTTAGATATACTATAAAAAAGATATTTATAAATAAATATATAATATAAAATTTAATGTAAGTAATTTATTGCTCGTAATATGTATAAAAATTATTTTTTTATAAAATAAAATAAATATAAATTATTAAGTTTAGAATTGATAATAAACATTATTAACATAAAATAATCTACATTGCTCATTTTCCTTGACAATATTTGATAAATTGGTTTAATTTAAAAGAAGAAGATAAAATATGAAGAAAATAAAACAAAAAAGATATATTTAGAAAATATGGAAGAGATGAGATTGAGCATATATATTTTATTGGCTCATAAAGAAAAAATCCAACCATTAGTTAAAATTTTTTTAGTTAATCTCCTGCCAAAAATTAAGATATTATCTAAATTTGGGAAATAAAAATAAATTTTAATTAAGTGGAAAAAATTTGACATGTGGAATATGAAGTGAAAAAAATAATTAATATATATTGTGAATATGCTAGAAACTTCCAAAATTACAATTTGGATTCTTTCTAAAATATTGAATGATATTATAAAATTTGTTTCCAAAACTACCAATTTATTTGTATAATTTCTATGAATTAATGAGGAGATGACACGTGTCAAAATCTGATGTGGCGCATTTTAGGAATGACATATGGCAAAAAATGACGTGGCGCAATGTGGTGGCTCCAAACCTTATTGCTTATATATATATATATAGTAGATTATAATTCGATCGACTTTGTCCTCGAAACGTACTTCAAATTTATGAGATGAGTTTCTTTGAAAAATAGAAATGAATAGTGGTCCATGATAATACAGTACTACGTAAAATTTATCTTCTCTCTATAAATTGTCTAAAAATTCTACGTATATAGGTGACCATATATATGAATTAGTAGTTAGACCATATATGAATTAGTAGTTAGACCATATATATGAATTAGTAGTTAAGACTTAATTAGTGATAGCGGTCCATGATAAATTTTAGTTGAGTGGATTAGTGGTTCATGTAAATAATGAAATATCAAGCCAACTAACTAGCTACGATTTGGCGAGAACAATTAACTTGCAAAATAACAACTTCGTATTAAAAGAACGATTTTTCTAACATAGGTTAAGAGACTAAAGATGGTAATATATTTGAAATTTGTATTTATTTGTATTTAATTATTTTTTCAATAGGGTTTATTAGTTTCCTATTAGGGTTTTAGTTTCCACATTTAGTACTCTTAACCTATGTCCTTAGGGCATAGGATAGAAAAACCGTTAAAAAAAATATTAAATACAAACTAAGTGTTAAAAAAATCTGGAAACAAAAAATTGGTTGGGGGATCTCTAAAGTAAAAATGGAATTTTAGGTTCAAAGATACACGTATAATATTGCATCGAAATGACATAAAGAAGGTTTCTAAAAAAAGGTTTCTAGCTATTGGAATACTTATCCCACATCAAAAATTTAAAGAGAATTTCCTCCGGTTATACTTGCGGGCGAGTATTGGAATATTCATCCCACATCGGAGATCTAAAGAGAAATAAGTCAGTATACATATACTTGGGTTACTCCTCCAATTGTCAATTGGTTTTAGGATGGAACCCCACTGAAATGGGCTTGTTTACTGGGCTTACGTATGCATGTGGCCCATGAAGTTTCACATGGTGGCCCACGGAATCTCACAACAACATCAATGTACAAAGCACATTGAGTTAGACATTCACTTTGTTCGTGAGAAGGTTGCTCTTAGGAATATTCGAGTTCTGCACGTCCCGTCATCCAATCAATGTGCTGACATCTTTAATAAGGGTTTTCCACGACAATTATTTTTAGATTTTGGAGACAGTCTCATTGTTAGGTTGCCTCTTGTTTCGAATGCGGAGGTGTAATAGCCTATTGTATATATTATTATAACTTATATAATAGGTAAGATTGTAAATTTGTAAACAATAACACAAAAGGTAAACTACCGTAAGTCTGCTTTCCAAACATCTAAAATCATTCCAAACTCTCAAAAACAATGAATTCAACATGCACTAAATATTAAAACAATAACAGACTTAGATAAATACTTGGATTGCCCAATTGTTAGTAGAGTGGTAAACAAAGAAACATTCAAGGACACTGTTGGAAAAACAAAAGACCAATTAAGTAAATGGAAAGCGAACTCTCTTTCGCAAGAAGGAAGAACAATACTAATACGATCCAATTTAGCAGCTAAGCCAGTGTATTTGATGCAAAGTTTTATGTTGCCTACAAGCGTGCATAATGAACTTGATAAAACAAACAGAGGATTCTTTTGGAACAAGGGCCAAAACTATAAACCCCTTATTGGGTGGGATAGAATTTGTAAACCTAAGACCCATGGTAGGTTAGGAATAAGAAAATCCGAACACTTGAACAAAGCTCTGCAAATGAAATTATTATGGAAAATCATTGTTGAACCTCATAATATTTGGGTACGCATAATTAAAGAAAAATTTCTCAAGAACAATGACATCTTCTCTTACCAAATAAAAAACAACACCTCTTGGCAATGGAGAAACTTAATAAAACTAAAACCATCCTTTGAAAAAGGAATTGTCTGGCAGGTTGGAGATGGAAAAACCATAAAATTTTGGAAAGACCGTTGGGTCATGAAGGAACCTCTAATAAACTACGTTGATCATACCCACATATATAACCATGAGGCACTTGTTGCTGATTTCTTAGTGGATGGAAAAAGGTGGAACACAACTGCACTCCAACAACAACTACCAAATAATATAATCAATAAGATTACCAATATTTTCATCCCTATGAACGATATTAGAGACCGACTGTATTGGGCAGTTACTAAAAATGGATGGTTTTCGACCGCATCTGCTATAGAGTATAGACCCATTACGAATATAGACGAATACAACCCAAATGTAAACAGTTGGATTTGGAAACTAGACATATTCCCAAAAATCAAGAACTTTCTCTGGAAAATAGATAACAACAGACTGCCAACCAAATCTCGACTCCAAACAAACCATGTACCGGTCCCGGGTGGGTGTCTGATGTGTAATTGCTCCTATGAAGATATTGGACACTTACTAACTAAATGCCTCCACACACAAACAATTTGTCAGAAAATAAAACCGAAATTTAACCAAGTCCTACAACAAATAGACATAAGGAATAAATCACCTCGCCAAATACTAAGTGAAATAAGACAACAAGTTGATACAAAAGACTTCATTGAATTAGCAGTCTGTTGGTGGGGTATTTGGCATCAACGCAGTAAACTATTTTTCCAGCAAGCTCCGAATGATTTCATTTTGGACTTAGCACAATAAATTAAAATGCATCTACTTAACTGGGCAACAACAAAACAATGGAATGAAGATAAGCCAAAACAAAAGAACCCAATTAAGGGAAGACGTAAACTGACACAAAAAAACTGAAAAAAATCGGACTTTGGCTTCCATAAGCTTAACTTTGATGGTTCTAAATTACAAAATGGAAATACCTCCACTGGCATTGTAATCCGAGATTCAAATGCCAAAGTTGTTGGCATCTCAATAGCAAAATTTGGTGAAATGTCAGTAAATAAAATAGAAGCTCTTGCACTTAGTGAAGGAATACATTATGCAATTAATAAAGGAATCAGAAAACTTGAAATTGAAGGAGATAACCTCACAATAATAAAAGCTATACGTAAACAAGGACAATGCCCATGGGATTCAGACTTGGTAATTTCTGATATCTCGCTTTCTCTTGCATGGTTTGACCCTGTGCGAATCAACCATGTTAACTGGAATTGTAATGATGTGGCCGATAAAATCGCCAGTCTGGGCCACAGTTGTCCTTTGAATACAATTATGAATCACCAAGAACTTTTAGTTCTCATCCGCAAGGATGCTCTAGGGCGTCCTCCGTGAGGAGGATCCCCTAATTCTTACCTTTTTCAAAAAAAAAATAACACAAACTTACATTCGGATTAAAAGAAACACAAGCTTAACATTGCATTCAAATTTCGATTTTTCTAACATATGCTCCAAGGGCATATGTTAGGAACCTTAAAATGGAAATAATTTGTTGAATTATATTATATAGAATTATTTTAATTATTTTCTTAGGATTCATTAATTTTCCTTTTAAGGTTTTAATTTCTATAACTAGTACTCTTAACTTATGTCCTAAGGACATAGGATAGAAAAACCGTTCAAATTTTCAAAAGAAAAAAGTTAAACAATTTGTAATATTAAGATTTTCTAAACTATGTCGGGTATACAATAAGAAACTTGAAATATAATATTTTTTAAATTGTATGTATTTAATTTTATTTAAATTTTGTATCGTGCTTGTATTTTTCGGTCAGGTTCAGGAGACACCACTCCTTCGGGCAGAGGGAGAAGAAGATGTGGGATAGTGGGACGGCTGCGTGGGCGTCCGGACGGAGTGTAGTGGTTCATCGGAGATTCGGGAGACGACGTTGTTTGGAAATCGAAAATGTCTCAAAATCGTACGAGGTATTTTGTGATTTGGGGAAGATTGAGAAATTTTTAATTAAAAAAAGAAACTAGTTGAATCCCCGTGATACTCACGGGATAACTTACTAAAGATTATATAATATGAGAAAGAGTCATGTGCGAATAGGCGCCCAAGTGAGAGTTAAGAAAAAATATCGCTCGTCCATTCCAAAAAAATCAACGCCCCTAATTAAGCATTCATTAAAAAGGATAAAATACGACACGAGCGAATTTTGCCCGTATTTTTCGCATATTTTTCAATAAAATACGGCGCGAACGAATTTTTCCCGTATTTTTCGAAAAATACGTTTTTATGAGACGCGCCCAATTTCTTCATCAGAAATAGCGATTTGTTCATCAATATCCACCATTTGGTCATCAATACTAACTCATTGTGCATCGCGTTTTTGATAACATTGTTCATCGATTTCGAACTTTTTTAATTTTTAGTTTTATTTTTTAACCTTATTTACGTGTATGAATACAATATTATCTAGTTTTTGATGCACATATAATTAGTTTCTGTAACACCCTCTTCCTACCCTGGAGGTATTACCGCCAGTAACCCCGATTAAGACTAAACCGAAGCTACCCAAGGCTTTAAACTGACTGAACAAACTAAAACAAGGTAAATGAAACCATTTAAAACCTAACAAAATTAAGTATAACTTTACAGCGGAAAAGAGAATAAAAGGTCTTATACAAGCCTTAACTTAAAAAGAATTAGTAAATAAATAGAACAACCTTCTATTTAAACAAAATCTTCAACTAGTCTTCCTTAAGTTCTTATTTCTGAACTCAGCTTCACTTTGAAGTAGTTCAACCATGATCTACACCCAAGTATAGCCATTGGAAACCTTTCTTCAACTTTTGGAACTTCAAACTTCTGAATCCGCCTCTTGAATCAACTTCCAAGAAGAACCTGATGTATCGTATACAACGGTGGACACTAGCCGACCATATAAAAGAAAAGAAAATGGACGGGTTAGTCTAATGAAAGACTAGCAAGCGGAGAATCTAACTTGGTTCTTATGGTTGTAACTAAACATATTGGCATCCAAATCCGAATGAACTCGGATTATAATCCAACAGTTAGCAGTCTTATAGAGAATAAGAAGGAGACTCGCATAATCAAGAGAAAGAACACCACCGCTTGTGGTTTCTTTTAAGAAGCTTAAACAATCGTTGGGAATTCATATTAATCACATAACATCTTGAAAAGCAAGAATGGCTTCCCGACTGGATGAACCATTCAGGTATATTAGTGTGCCTAACGCACTTATCTTATATTACTTTCAACACTTTTCACAAACAAGTTGGTGGCTTTTAATCGGCCCGAACTACTGCCGAAATATTTTGGTATTGTAGAGATCATCGGAGTATTTCATCCATGTCATCTACTTTGTACCAAGATCACAGGACTTAAGCTATCCTTGATCTTTCATTTGCATATGGTGAGGTAGAGATCCCAGAGGCCTATTACCAGATCGTCTACACTCCATCGTACCGAACCTGCACTTAGCTAGAGTGCCTATCAACCCTCTCACACGAAGAGTAGGGGATCAGAGTCATGACTCACCATTAGGATTAGGCCCCTCCTAATGTAATAGTGTTTTAAAGAGAGGATATGGAACCACATTCCCCTCCCTGAAACTACCTTAATCACAACAAAGTCTCAGCGTGAGACAGCATACAAGGTCACCCATAACGGACCTAAATCCAGTTCTACCGCAAAACTGAATAAACAACATGGTCATTATTTCTAACAAATATAACAACCTATCATATTTTATTAATCATACAAGTTGTTCCCAACGCAAATATTAAATGGGATCCAATTCCTCATTTAATAACAATAACGCAAGAGAGAATCGTCCACTTGCCTTAGAAGGCGTGCTCAACGTCCTTAGCAATTCCAACAGTAATCTTTATCATCCTTCTGACAAATATAACAAAAGGATTTCTCAGCAACGAGCTCACAGAAACACTTCTTAGTTGTATTCTCAACTCCTACAACTTCCTAATCGATAAACGATTTAATTTCCGAATATCGATATATAATAAATCCTTAGTTATCATGCTTCAAGGAGCCATCTTGGCGGAATTATAACTAATTATCCGCTTCACTTTTGAAACAATTTTCTAAATAAAAATTGTTCATTAGCAACAGTTCTTAAAGTTTACCAAATCTCGGATCAAACGGATTAACAACGAATCCTGAGTAATTATCCGAAGTCCTTTACCTGCCAATCGGTATCCGAAACTTGTATTCGCTATAACTGAAGATCCGGACGTCCGTTTCTCGAGCGGTTTGAACCTGTGGGACCGTATCGACGTCAAGATTATAAAAACCATAAATTTAATTAGCAAAGCGGAACCGAAAGGCCCTTACGGTGGCTCCGCAATCAACCCGCTAATTAATTTTGATCGTATATACCTTCACTCGAGCCCATGGCTCGTTTGGCTCGTTAAAGGCTCGATCACCGAGCTCGAGGGTGGTCGAGTATTGCCCAGCGACGGCCCTTGCTGTGGTTGGTGGTCGGAGGAGCTGAGGAATGCCGGCGACGTCGCTTGACGAGGCATGAAGATAGCCGGTGGTGTTGAAGTCGATTCTTTCCTTCCCGAGCCCAGCGTTCCGTCCTACTCTTCTGGCTGGTTCCGCTCCAACAGCCACAAGCTCCCAAAAATAAGGAAGAAGATGGAGGTGGAAGATGGAGGAGTTAGAGGAGGGTGGAGGAGCTTGCCGGCGGTGAAGTAGCTCCCGAATTCTATCTCCTCATTCCGTTCGTTCCGTCCTTATCCTCTCCTCCTTCTCTTCTTTGTTTTGATTTGAATTAGTAGACTTTGATGTGGCAGATGAAGATATGTCGTGGCTCCACTTCCTTCCCCATTAAGCATAGACAAGATAAGTTTTAAAACTCAAAACCCATCTCGGAACGGGACTCGCGTTAAAACGGTAAAATTATGTACCTCGGGTGGAAAAACTTACTAAACGAAAAACGTCCCGTAAATTATGTAGACCAATAAAACCAATTTTTCATGATTTTATCTTGCTACCTTCAATTTTTAAGGCTTCCATTTCGTATTTTAAATCCTTTCCGGTACATAATTAAAAAGACGGTTTATCCAATAAATATTCTTTTTCCACTGGAAAATCCTAGAGTTCACACCGATCCATAAAATCATTTCTTTGTGATTTTAGGACATCACCAACAATTTTTTAGGATTTAATCTCCAACAAAAATATTGGATTAAGCGTTAAAACGAACAAAAAGGGTAAAAGGATATCCGAGAAAATTTCAAAAATATCCTGAAAAATCGCAGTTATTACAGTTTCGATATACCAATATTTGTTCATTGATATAACTTTGTTTGTTCATTGATATACCATTATTTGTTCATTGGTAAACCATTATTTGTTCTTTGATATACTCTTTTTTGTTCATTGGTATACCATTGTTTGTTCATTAATATACCCTATTTGTTCATTGATATAACCTTTTTTGTTCATTAATCTAACCTTTGTTTGTCCATTGAAGTGCTTTTAAGGTTAACTTGTCAATACAAATGAAGTGCTCAATATAGTACCAAAATAAGATAAGTTTGATGTAGAAACTTGAATGTAAAGGATAATAGATAAAGAATCTGACTTTGAAATAATATGGTGTATGCTAAGAGAACGAGATAGGTACAAATCGAAAAGGAGTGCTTGTGCCTTATTTAGCTATGAACAAATTGATGTTATTAATGAACAAATATGCATATAGCAATGAAGAAATTGAGGTTACTAGTGAACAAATATGCATTTAGCAATGAACAATTATATGAAAAAGGCAATGAACAAATATGCATAAACCAATGAACAAATTGATGTTACTAATGAACAAATGTGCACAAACCGATGAACAAATATTTTCGTTTTTTCTGAACAAAATCACAATGTTGACGAACATATTGCATGCAATTTTGATACACATTTGTTCATTTTTTATGTACAAATAATAGATTTTTGATGCACAAACAATAGTTTATTTATGCACAAAATCACAATTTTGATGAACAAAATCATATTTTTGATGAACAATCCACATTATTGATGAACAATCTGGGCGCGCGTCCTATTTCGTTTTTTTTCAAAAATACGCGAATAATTCGCCAATAATTCGCATGTGCCGTTTTTTTCCTTTTTAAGTGAAATGATCAACGCCTTTGATTTTTCTTCATCCAAGGCTCTTATTCTTTCTTATTTCGCACCTGGGCGCCCATTCGCATATGAACCGGACTCATATAATATTATGATATTGATATAAAATTTAAAATGCTTGTATATAATATCATAATAAAATTATATAATTTATATAAAAAAATTAAGATTGTGCCCAATATTTTATCAACATATAGATAAAAAATTATATATTTGAAGTCTAAGTCTTGTTAAAAGATTAAAAAAATATTATGCATAAAATTAATATAAAAAACATTAGATCAAGTTATTATCAACATATACATAAAAAATTATATACTTGGATCCCAAATCATGTTACAAGATAAAAAAAAATATCAACATATAGATCAAGTTATTAGCTTATTATATTATAAAAAATTAAATATTTAGAAAGAATTATCCAAGTAATTATAATATTTATTATTAAAAAATATAACATTAATTTATTAAGAAATGTCACGTGGCGCCATTTTTACAACATACATGGTTTCTACTTTATAATGTACTGTAATTAGAGGTGTCAAACGGGTCGGTCGGGTCGGGTTCGGGTTCGGTTATTTCGGGTTCGGGTTGAGTCGGGTTCGGGTCGTAAAGGGCCATCGGTCAAATCGGGTCGGGTTATTGCGGGTTTTCGGACGGATCGGGTCGACCTAACAGGTCAAGAAAATTGATTTTTTTTTACAATTATTTAAATATTTTTTATTTAAAAAATGATTTTTAATAATAAATATATTATTTTTATATTTTTTAATAATAAAGTATATTATATTTTTCAAAATATATTATATATTCTTAAAATATAACAAATTGGGTCAACCCAACGGTTTTTTCGGGTTTGAACCCAACGGGTTTCGGGTCTATCGGGTTCGGTTTATTTTGGGTTTCGGGTTTAAATTTTCGAGTCTTGACCCTAAATTTTTCGGTGGTTTGGGTCGGTTTTTCGGGTCGGATCAGCTTTTGTCAGCTCTAACTGTAATAGATGAGAAATAAATTAAATTGGGCCTATATATGTAATGTAAATTCAATTGGGCCTATTTATGTAATGTACATTGACTGTGGGCTTGCTTAATAGAACTAGTCATTTAAATTTCTACCCATTTGCTTAATTGACACAAACGAGTTGCTCATTTACCCAGCTCTACCCATTTGCTTGCTCAATCAATGTCGTAGTTTTTTTAATTTTAATCATGTTTTTTTAATTAAGGCAGCTTTTTAATCCCATTTTTTAATTTGTGTTTTTTTCAATTATTTAGTGTCTTTATTTAATATCTTATCAAATTTTTTCTATTGTGATGTGAAATAGCTTAGTGAATAACTAGTTGATTCCCCGTGATACCCACGGGATAATTTATTAAATATTATATAATATTATGTTATTAATATAAATTTTAAAATACTTGTATATAATATCGTAATACAATTATGTAATTTATAAAAAAAACTTTAAGATTGGAGAACGAGTCTTGTGCGAATGGACGCTTATGTGAGAAATAAGAATAAATCTCGCTTGTTCATTCCAAAAAATCAACGTCCCTGATTAAACATTCATTAAAAAAATACAGCACAAGCGAATTTTTCCCGTATTATTCACGTATTTTTCAAAAAATACGTTTTTATGAGACGCGCCCAATTTGTACATCAGAAATAGCGATTTGTTCATCAATATTCACTATTTGTTCATCAATTAGGTCTTGCTATAGTTACTTAATAAAAAGTAATTTTTTGGAAAAAGCATGCTTTTTTACATTGGAATTTGTGAATTGTAAGTTGTATTTTTACTTTGGAACACGTAAAAAGTATGCTTTTTCCCAAACAATGTTTTTTGTTAAATAAACTAGAGCAAGGTCTAACTCATTGTGCATCGAGTTTTTGATAATATTGTTCATCGATTTCGAACTTTTATAATTTTTAGTTTTATTTTTTAACCTTATTTATGAGAATGAATACAATATTATCTAGTTTTTGATGCACATATAATTAATTTCGATATACCAATATTTGTTCATTGATATACTACTATTTGTTCATTGATATAACTATGTTTGTTCATTGATATACCATTATTTATTCATTGATATACCATTATTTGTTCTTTGATATACTCCTTTTTGTTCATTGGTATATCATTGTTTGTTCATTGATATACCCTATTTGTTCATTGATATAACTTTTTGTTCATTGATCTAACCTTTGTTTGTGAATTGAAATAAACTTATGTTTATGTGTCAATGCCACCAACTTGTACATTTAGGACTATTAATACCATCAACTTATACATTTACGACTATCTATTTGTGTATTTTTGCATTTATTTTGTGTTTTAAGTCTATCTTGAATGCAAATGATAATACGAATGAAGTGCTTTAAGGCTAACTTGTCAATACGAATGAAGTGCTCAATATAGTACCAAAATAAGATAAGTTTGATGTAGAAACTTGAATGCAAAGAATAATAGATAAAAAATCTGACTTTGCAATAATATGGTGTATGCTAAGAGAACGAGATAGCAACAAATCGAAGAGGAGTGCTTGTGCCTTATTTAGCTATGAACAAATTGATGTTATTAATGAACAAATATGCATATAGCAATGAACAAATTGAGGTTACTAGTGAACAAATATGCATCTAGCAATGAACAATTATATGAAAAAGCCAATGAACAAATATACATAAACCAATGAACAAATTGACGTTACTGATGAACAAATATGCCAAAACCAATGAACAAATATGAATATAATTAACAATGAACAAATATGCATCTATCAATGAACAAATCTGCATAAACTAATGAACAAATATGCACAAACCGATGAACAAATATGCTAAAACCAATGAACAACAGAACAAATATGAATATAACAATGAACAAATCCACAGTATTGATGAACAAATCTGTGCCCTTTTTTTAAAATATGCGGATAATTCGCCAAAAATTCGCCCGTGCCATTTTTTCCCCTTTTAAGTGAAATGATCAACGCCTTTGATTTTTCTTGATCCAACGATTCTTGTTCTTTCTTATTTCGCACCTGGGCGCCCATTCGCACCTGAATCGGACTCTTAAGATTGTGCCCCTTATTTTATCAACGTATAGATAAAAAATAATATATACTTGAAGCCTAAATCTTGTTAAAAGATAAAAAAAAAGTATTATTTATAAAATTAATATAAAAACATTAGATCAAGTTATTATCAACATATAAATAAATATTATATACTTGGATCCCAAATCTTGTTACAAGAAAAAATATAAAAAATATCAGCATATAGATCAAGTTATTATAATATAAAAAATTGGATATATAGAAACAATGATACAAATTATTATAATACTTATTATTAAAAAGTATAACATTATTTTATTAAGGAATGCCACGTGGCGCTTTTTTCATCAAACTTGGTTTCAGTTTTATAATGTACTAGGGTAGATTGTTATATATGGGTGAATTGGCGATGATATATTCATGTTGATGAAATTTTATTTGTAGTTTTTATAGTGATTTTGTTATTTTGATATTTTATAATTATTATGTATTATGTTTTGAAAAATTGTTATTTGTTTAAATTGATTGGTTAATATTGATTGTATTATGGAGAGATATTTTTCTAAAATACCGAAAACTTCAATTGATTCATATTGTATTAGGTTAAACTAACCTAAATTTTCTAAGTATAGTCGTTCGAGGTCCGCCTCCCCTTCTGAACATTTCTGGCTCCGCCACTACCTTCGGGAGAGAATTGAGAACGCCTCTCAGTCATCCTATCTCAAAATTTCAATGACTAAGATCGTGTGTTAGCTAAATTAAAAAAAAACTCATTTATGCGTAATTTTATAACTATCTATGCATAAATTTATAATTAAATAATTTTCGCACTGATTGTGCGTTGTTTTGTAACGTAGATTGTTATATATGGGTGAATTGGCGATGATATATTCATGTTGATGAAATTTTATTTGTAGTTTTTATAGTGATTTTGTTATTTTGATATTTTATAATTATTATGTATTATGTTTTGAAAAATTGTTATTTGTTTAAATTGATTGGTTAATATTGATTGTATTATGGAGAGATATTTTTCTAAAATACCGAAAACTTCAATTGATTCATATTGTATTAGGTTAAACTAACCTAAATTTTCTAAGTATAGTCGTTCGAGGTCCGCCTCCCCTTCTGAACATTTCTGGCTCCGCCACTACCTTCGGGAGAGAATTGAGAACGCCTCTCAGTCATCCTATCTCAAAATTTCAATGACTAAGATCGTGTGTTAGCTAAATTAAAAAAAAACTCATTTATGCGTAATTTTATAACTATCTATGCATAAATTTATAATTAAATAATTTTCGCACTGATTGTGCGTTGTTTTGTAACTGAGTGTGCATAATTCTTTCACCGAGTGTGTATTATTTTAGAAGAGTGTGTATGACTTTATAATATATATGTGCATAATCTTACATCTAAGTGTGCATACTTAGATGTAAGTCATCTAAAAAAACACGCACTCATCCAAAAAAACAATGCACACTTAGTGAAAAAGTTGCGCACAATTAATAATAAGATAAAACACAATCAATAAAAAAAAATAAAAGCACGATCGGTAACAAAATTAGGCATAGTTAGTTATAACATAAAGCATGTTCGATTGTAATTCGCATTTTTTCAAATAAAAGCCGGTCATTCCGAATTTTTCCACTTTAATAATATTTTAATCATGACCATCTATTTCTTCGAGATCCAACGATTGTGGGGGTGGGAGGGCTTTCTATTCTTTCCACAAATATTATTCTCTCATGATCCGTTCTTTTTTTTTTGGATATGTTAGTTTTAAAAACAACATATTTAGCTTTCAAACATAAGTTGAAAAAACCAATTTTAATACAAAGACTATCTAAACTTTCAAACATCTAGTCAAGCTGCTAGAACTTAAAGATAATATCATAATGTTTTCATTTCAACTCTCATCGACAATGTCCTTAACCAAAAAAAAAATACAAAAACTATCTAACTTGTTGATGACAAGTTTAAATTTGAATATATTATATCTTAACATCTAACATCTAATTTACTACATGTAAAGTTTTTTTCAATAAATGTCCCATCATAACTATAACCTAAAGCGGATGTTAAAAAAGTTATTAAACGACACATGTCACTTTTAGATTGGACCACATCACCCCTTTTTTTAAAAATAATCTTTTATTTTTGGATATGATAAATTCTTATCCATGTTTTTAGAATATAGGATAGAAAATCTCATTATTAAACAATCTTTTATTTTTGGATATGATAGATGGGAAGATCATTAGGATATTTTTTTATGCTATCATATAAATTCTAGAATATTTATTTTATGGGAGACCATCAGACCAATGTATAAATATTTTATTTATATCTTAAAAATAAATTATTTATATTGATTTATTGATTTGTTAAACAAAATAAAAAACTGATTCACATAATTTATTTAAGATAACTTGATTTAAACAAATTAAAAATTAATTTGCGTCTTAAGATCATGATTATTTGTTCCTAGATAATTCATGTATTTGAAAAATACTATTATTAATATTTTGTTTAAGCAAAATCCGTACAAGGTACGGAAATAAATACTAGTAAAATAAAAATCAAAAGACTAATCTAATGAAATCTAATGTAAATTCAATAAAAACAGTAAGGTCATCTAGTAATTAATGGGAAACTTTTAGGGAATGTATTAACTGTATATATATTGATTGATGGACCGTGATATAATTAAGGCTGAGGATATATACACACAAATTTTTTCCCCGCACACAAGATTTGCTCGCTTCATAATGCGAGCCATCTACGGATACCCGAGCGGATTTTTTAATTTGCAAAAGCAGCAAAATGACACGCTTCATGAAGCGTGATGCAATATGGTACGATATTCTTACCCAATCCCATATTTTTTTTACATATATAGGTTCTTCTCGTCGATAGCTTAGATTTGATGGGTAACAAGCTCAAATCAGACACTCGAGCAAAAAGTTATGAACATTTAAAGATTGGATGTATGCAAACTATTTTCACACGTCGTTTATCTAGGATAGGATTTAAGTATATTTTATCTTAATCGAATTACATGCTTATTTTGAGAATTTAAATTATATTTGATTTTGAAAACATTATTTTATATTTACATAATTTATTAGTTAAATACACCTTTTTTTAAATATTTAACTCCCAAAAGGTTATATATATAGAATTTATATTGTAAAGACAATTTAAAACATAGGGTGAATTTCACAAAACCACCCGCGAATTATAGGTTTGTGCACAAAACCACCCGTAAAAATTGAAATTCCAGCAAACCACCCATAAAAATATTTCGTTTGCAAAAAACCACACGTAAAAATTGAAATTTCAGCAAACCACCCGTAAAAATATGTCGTTTGCAAAAAACCACCTGTAAAAATACCTCGTTTGCAAAAGACCACCCAGGTCAACAATTCCGTTAATTTTTCCGTTAAAATGAAATTTTATTATTTTTACTACTAACACACCAATTTTGATCATTCAAACGCAAAAACCCAAATCCTAGATTTTGAATTTGTGAATATTTTCTTACTTTGATTTAAAGAACGAGATACCAACACCTCTGATTCTTTCAACTAAAGTCCAAACACGAAATACCAATTCATCTCCTTGGATCGGAGAATTCGGATTGATTAAGTTCATTTGTCCTCCTCGTTCATTTTCACGCGAAAAGTGAAATTTGATTTTTTACGGTATTATTCACATAAGAGCATCTTTGTAACTTTCTTAATAGCTAACGGGAAATGTAATGGAAATATAGACTTGGTGGTATCTCATTCATCATATCTAGGTAAGAAAACATCCACAAAACATAAATTCAAAATCTAGGGTTTTAGTTTTTGTGTTGGAGTAGTAAAAAATGGCGAAAATAATGAAATTCCAAATTTTTAACGGAAAAATTAATGGAATTGTTGACCTGGGTGGTCTTTTGCAAACTGAATATTTTTACTGGTGGTTTTTTGCAAAAGGAATATTTTTACGGGTGGTTTGCTAAAATTTCAATTTTTGCGGGTGGTTTTTTGCAAGCGAAATATTTTTACGGGTGGTTTGCTGGAATTTCAATTTTTACGGGTGGTTTAGTGCACAAACCCATAATTCGCGGGTGATTTTGTGAAATTCACCCTAAAACATAATCATCATGTAAAATAGTATTTATTTTGAAATTCTAATCGAGCGATAATATCTTTAATATAAAGCTGATAACTTTATTGTTGTTCAAGTGTATTCTTATAATATAAAATTAAATAAATAGTTATTGGTTAATGAGAAAACCGAACCAAAAATTCGGTTAACAAATCTCTGATTAACCGAGATTAAAGGGTCGATTTTGGTTAATGATTTTAATTGACTGAAATAATGGTTAATCAAACTTCAGTTAACCAAAATCATGGTCAAACGGGTTTGCACACCCCTATCCGATTATCCTTTACCATAAATTATATCTCTTATCCTAAGTCTTATCCAACGCTAAAGCCTTAGCTTAAACATAAACCCTAACTCTACTATAAACATTAAACCTTACCCAAAACCCTACTTTAATCCTTATCTTAAACCATTTACTCAAACCCTACTCTAAATCCTAGACCTTACCTAAAACCCTACACTAGTGTAGGGTTTTAGGGATGGATAAGGCTTTAACGTTGGATAAGGCTTTAGCCATACCTTAAATTCTTTATCAAAATCCTATCCTAAACCCTAAGCCCTAAAACTATAAACGTACACTATCATAAACCCTATATCGCATTCTAATCCTACCCTAAATCCTAACCCTAACTATAAACCCTAAAACTTACCTAATATCATACCTTAAACCTTATCTTAAACACCATCATAAACACTAATTATTATCTAAAACCCTACCCTTAATCCTTAATTTAAACTCTACATTCAAACTATATCTTAAATCTTATACACAAACCTTAAACCTCACTCAAATCCTACACTAAACCATAATCCTTACTATAAACCCTAACCCTTAGCCCCAAAACCTTACCTTAAAGAATTACAATAACCATAAACCCTAATACTTACAATAAACCTAAACCGTACCAAAATATTATATACTAAGCCTTATCTTAAATCCTATCCTAAATAAAACATCGTGTGAAAGTAGTTTGCGTATGTCCAATCTTAAAACGTTCATAACTTTTTGCTCGGGTGTCGGATTTGAGCTTATTACCTATCAAATCGAAGCTATCGACGAGAAGAACCTATATATGTAAAAAAATATTGGATTGGGTAAGAAAATCGCACCATATTGCATCACGCTTCATGAAGCGTGTCATTTAGCTGCTTTTGCAAAAAATTCGCTCGGGTATCCGTAGATGGCTCGCATTATGAAGCGAACCAAATCTTGTGCACGGGGAAAAAAATTTTGTGTGTATATACCTTTCCCGATAATTAATGATACTCAACTTAAAGGTAAAATTCAACACAAAAGTTTCTAATGCCTCGCTAGGCCAAGCCACATCAGAATAATCTAAATAAGATCCTCCTGTCAAAGATCATAGGTTTCTACCAAGTTTGGTACCATTACTAAAAACGTACAATTCTTTTATAAAAAAAAATGCCAGTGTATTATGTATATATTATATAATTATAATAATATGTATAGAGGGGCAAGTTTTGGGTCACGTTGGACAAGATTTCGAAGATCAGAAACAATAATAGTATAATGCATGTGCTTGTGAATGCAACTTGAGTGCATGCCTTGCCAACCAAACTCCTTAATTATCTGATTACATAGTGATTTATAATTTTGTATTAGTTTAGAGCAAAATAAATCTTTTAAAAAACTTCGTATAGGTATTCTAATGGTAAGAGGTACGAGAGAATATTAGAAGGTCTCATATTTAATCATTGTCTCCACCCCTTTACTTGAGTGAAAAACCTAGTCTAATCATTTTTTCTGTTAATTAAGTCGAGTCAATGAGCACAAGTCGATTTATCTAGTTTATGCGCTTTATCATCTTATAAGTGCAAAATTTATTACCAAAATGAAACCCTATTAAACAAAAATCTTTTAAAGATCCTTTAGTTACAAAGCTGACAAAATAATTCTATTCTTAATTTGAAGATAACTTAAACAAGTACTCCTTAAAAAAACTATTTGAACAAGTAATTTAATATTGATATGTTAAATTTGGCAATCTAAGTTGAGACTTGGAAAACGTGTGAGCACAACTTTGTGAATATTAGGGTTTCAAGGCCTGTTTTATTTAGGAAAACTATATGTTGATGTAAATTTTGTAACGAAGAAATCATAAATCACTGTACTTCTCGTACAAATATATTGGATATTTTTTAGTTTGGTTCAAATGAAACAAATTTTTATCTAGACACGAACTCTTATTCTGAAACGAATGTACTTTTACTAACATACTTTTTTTATTTTGGATTTACATTTTTTATACTTTGCAGTGTATTTTTCATATTTTTTATAGTATACTTTTTTCGGAATGTAATTTTTATATTTTGCAATGCGCTTTTGTATGAAAAGTGCATTACTAACTAGAAAAAATGCCCCCTTTACATTTTAGAATAAGAGTTTATTTCATTTCAACCAAACTCAAATCATATAATAAGCCTATAAAATAATAGAGTTATAACTTACCAGGCTTACATGTAAATACCAACCTATTGATATAAAAAGCTGCTACTTTTCTCTTTGGGTGTTTTATTTGGATTTACATATATATTTTTTATCACGTAAAAATTTGTAAAAAAAAAACTAGGGTTGATTATAAGAGAAGAAAAACTACAAAAAATAAGAGTATAGAAAATTTATGAACATGTCTTTCTTATTAATAAAGGTAGCCTTTTATAAAAAAAAATTTTATAAAGACTAGAGCTTCATTAGAATGAAAGTAAATAGAATTGTAGGTTTATTAAATTATTATGTGGGACTTTTGCTTATCTTGGCTTAATAATTGGTATTTATTTATTATATTTTTTGATATTTTTATTTTAGAATTAATAATTGGTAGATTTTTTAGCAGTTATAAATGTTTTTTTAAAACCTTCTAAAGCTTTATTTAATGTTTGGTATTGTAAGATTTTTTAGATATGTTTTATTTTAAAACTACTAGAATATAATTAAAATAATTAATAAAAAAATTGTGCTAAATTTTCTTATAAACCCCTATTTATACCAAGGTTTTAATTTTGTGTTTTCAAACCTTCTAAAAAACCTAGTCAAACTCTTCAAACCTCCTGAAAAACCTAGTCAAACTCAATGGTAAAGAACCTTGTTATGTCGAACACTCATTTAAGTAGGTTTCAAAAATACTCATTAAAATATTGCACTTAGTAGTAATGTGCACTTTCTAAAAATATATATAGTATAACCGATTGCCTCAAAACACCGATTCGTATCCGTTACGATTATCCAAAAAAATCCTAAACCAAATCAGATACAAATAGTAAATTTTATGATCAATTTGGATCCGAACTTTATTAGATTGGATAGGCAGAATCGAATCAACAAAGCATATATTTTTGGATTTTACTCACCCCCTATAACTGACCCCATTTCCGCTTAATAATAGCCTTTCTTTCTACCAAAAAAAATAGCCTTTCCAAATTTTTTTGAGAGGACATACATCTTAAATAATTTAACGGATTCTTCAAATAAACATTTTAGGTAGGTGACGTAGTACTAACATTATACTATATGCTATGGTGGCTTGTTATATATTTATTTTTTCGATTCACTGGATGATTTTTTGAGAAATTTTTATTTAGCTTCTGATTTATTGCGATTTTGCCATTATTATTTTTTTTCGCAAATTAAAAGTAGAAGCTTATTTAAAAACATAAATCTGATACTCGTGGAACCTGTTAACATCCCAGAACAGAACGAATCAAGTACAACTGTACAAGCCAGGCTACTCCACCATATAAATCACATAGTCCAGTTTCCTAAATTTGACAAATCCAGGAGCTATCTAAGAGAGAGCTAGTGAAAGATCGAATTACATTCCTCTGCTACGCGCAATTCTGCATTTCCAGATCGATCGCATGGATCTTACGAGTTCTTCTTCTGATTGGATCTCCCAATTCGTAAATTCCCCTTACTCTAAGCTGTAATTTATGTTTTCGATCCATCGAAACCCTAGCTTAGGGTTTTCAATTTTCGCAGGTGACAGAGGATTACGGCCATGGCTGGGCGCAGCTTGAGATGCCGTCGTCGCTCAATTCAGTATTGGAATCCAGCGACGGCGATTGCAGAGAACGCGCTTCGAAGCAATTGAAGAGAGATCCGGCGTCCTCCTGGTCTTCTTCCGCCGATCTCCACCGCTTCTCCGGCGGCGCCGTGATATCGTTCGGGAGCTCGGCGTCGTCGTTCCACCACAACCAGGAGCTTGCTCGGTTTGATATCAAGCCTAAGCTGGAAGTGTCGGTTCCCGGCGAAGAGTTCGGCTTGGTCGCCGGATCTGGTGATTCCTTGAAGCGGCGTGCCGGCGGTGGTACTCCGGCGTGCGTTGGTGGTCGGGAGCATGTGATTGCGGAGAGGAAGCGAAGGGAGAAGCTTACGCAGAGGTTCATCCTGCTTTCTTCCCTTCTTCCGGGGCTCAAAAAGGTACCTCCTTTAAATTACACTGTCATTTTATGCTATCAAGTTTCTTGGCTTGGAATTGGAAGTTCTAATCAAATTCAGATCTTATATACATTTCTATTCAATTTTATGTCTCAAATCAAACATCATAGATCTGTTTCAAATTTCAATATTGTTCACTTGATTTCTTTTCTTTTGAAAAAACACCTTCCACTTTTTTTTATTTTCTATCTTCCTATAATTTCGGGTCTTTCGGAAGCACCCTATTGACTTGCTCAAGCTATGGGTGCGTTAGGATGAGTTGTTGTGGTTGCTGTTGTTGTTGCTGCTGTTAGTGTGTTAGTGTTGTTGTTGCTGAATCAAAAGTTTGTTGTACTAATGTAGTTGGACAAGGCATCTGTGCTGGGAGAAGCGGCGAGATATTTAAAACAACTTCAAGAACAAGTGAAAGCACTAGAGGAACGAACTTCACAAACCGCTGTAGAATCATCAGTTGTTACTGATTCAAGAAAGCCCAAGATTGCATCAATTGACCAAGATCCCAACCTAAGTTCATCGTCCTCGTCTAACGACAACTTCGATAGCTCCTCGTCTGGGGACCCGCCGCTTCCAGAAATCCAGGCCAGATTCTCAGACAAAGACGTCCTCATCAGTGTGCACTGCCAAAGAAAACAAGGGGTTGTTCCGAGAATCATAGACGATATACAAAAGCTTCATCTCAGTATAGTCAATTGCAATGCCATGCCTTTTGGAAAATGCACCATGGTTGTTACAATAGTTGCAAAGGTATGCTATAATGGATTGAATTAGTTTTTGGTTAATCATTATTTTGGCTTAATAATTTGTTGGTGGACATATATATGATTTCCGTTTAATTTTGCAGATGAATGATGAGTTTTCAGCAACAAATGTGGAGCTGGTGAGCATGATTCGACAGAATCTTCAAACCCTAATGTGTTTTAATTAATTAACCCACTCCAAAGCTCCGGCTTGCTGGGTTACACATGTGAGAAATTGTATTTTGTATTTGAAAGTGTAGTCCAAGCTGAAGTTATATGTATGTTGTCACTTGTCATAGATGTGTTATTTGATACAATTTGTTTCTGATTCTATATATTTAGCTTTTTAAATGAACGGTAAGTCATTAATTCATTGGTAAAAACTAAGATTACAAAAGACCTAGGGTAAGTAAGCCGAGGCATGACATCTACTTCTCATGTCTTGAGAATAGCAAGCCACTTCCTAGAATCTTGGTTGTTTTTTTATCCATTTCGATCTAATACAAAGTTTCACATGGTTTTCATTGATACAAGAACATCTTGAGGGGGTCTGGTTATAATCCTTGCTTGGAAAATTATGGAAAACTGACAATCCAAATAGTAAATCATAGTTATCAAACAAGCACTCCTTGTATGCGTTATATCTGATCATTTTCTTCCTACTAGATGTACTGTGTTTAGCTTCTGCATTCGAGCTAATAGAAGAGTAGGTCTTTGAGCAAGCCGGCCATACTGTTGGATAGAAGTGCGTTAGTAAGAGCTTGGGAACACGCGTTAGGCTGGTCCCAAGGCAGCGGAAGTAAGAAAATCGCAAGTAATAAAAACGGTAAAGAGCACAGTTCCTTTATAGAGGAACCCCACAACAACTAACTAGTTGTGAGGGTAAAACATCTACCTCTGCTTGAATGATTTTGAACGATCTACTTGTTTTATTAATTGTTCCTAAGTTACAACATGCAAGACTTACACTTCTCTGTTCCTAGCAGTCACTAAACTCTAGTAGCACTAGTAAGTCTTCTCAACCTAGTTCCTAAGAGAACAACTCAACTAAACCCAAATAAACCGAACTTTACACCTTGAGCTCACTATCGTAGTTTCCTTGCTCCTGGGAACTTTGGATTCGCCGTCGCCGAGATCGAACACTCGTCTCCGAGGACTTCTCTTGAATGCTTCAAACTTCTTTCTTGTTTCTTTGCTTGAGACTTTGAGAGTTCTGAGAGAAGTGCTTATTTCAAGCACTATTCATTGGCTTATATAGACGTTTGAACTTGAGCTAATATCTTCATTTTCATTGTTGTCCAAAATGCCCTTGACTTGCAAGCCAAGTATGTACTTTCTTCACATGTGACTTCTTTTGAAATTGGTCAACTTTGGATGTTAATCGGGCCGTTGGATCATTTGGCTCAGTCTGTTCCTCAGATTGTGCCTCTGAATTGTAGGAGACAAAATCCCGCGATTTGCGTTGCACGGTCTGTCACATGTGAGTTCCCATATGATGGGAATCACACTCTCTCCTGAGTTCCTTTGATAGGAACTTGCTTTCTTTCATTCAGGCTTCGTTATGCGCTCTTAAGTTCCTTCTAGGAGAATCCTGTCAAATCTGAAGTTCCCTTGAAATACTTGAGCATAAAACATTAGTTTCCATATTGTGTTTGTCATTATCAAAACTGGATGCAATGTCGTTGTTCCGATATTGTGGAACATGAGTTCCCAACACATACCCAGCCGCACACTTTGTTCATCACCCCGTTGGAATGAATGGCATTGAAATCACAAGTGTAGCTGCTTTGAGGGCAATCCAGCTAATGAATGTGTGAGATATATTATAATTGAGTGTGTGTGTAACCTTATATAATCATGAAGACTCGGTTATATATGATCATGGACGCACTCATGCATACAATCATACACACTTAGTTAATTATAAAGTTATGCACACTCAACAAAGAGGTCATTGCTTCTCTAATTCAACTGAACTTGAAAGCAACCTGATCTACTCCCACCCACACTCAGTTAATAAGGCATGCTCTCATTTATGATAATAGGCATACTCAGTTATAGGATTATCCACACTCATTATAAGATCATACACACTCGGTTATAACATCTTACACACTTTATGATAAAATTCGCATTTTTCAAATAAAATCCGACAGTATTGAGTTACTCTCATATTATTTTTTTTGTACTAATGAAGAGACCAAGTAACGGAACGCTATAGGCTCACAAAGTCACCCCTTATTTAGATCATCTTGTAAAAATTAACAGTTAAGCATCCACAATTCTTGTTTTGTTTCCATTCTCATCACCTAGAAAAATTTTAATGGAAACAAAACAAGTTTTATCTTACTCTAATCAAAGTTCAAAGTGTGGGAATGACGCAAAGATGGCCACAAATTCATGATAATGTGACTTGAGGATTGTGGGATTTATGGTGTGATCGATCTGGAGTCTGGACATGATTGATATAGTTTGCTACTGTAATGTAGTAAACTAGTAATGTACTCAAATGACCTTATATATCTCCCGCTCAAGCTGGTATCTTGTATATGGCTAATTAGTGACGGATAAACATTTACCTTTTCAGAAAAAAGGTTCAAATTTAGATAAACCTAAAAATATTACTACGGAGTATTAAAAAAAAGAGAGGGCTCTAATCTCAATTTGGTGGGTACTTGGGTTGTCGTCATTTGTGGGTTGCGGTCCCCTGGCCTGTGTTTGACCGTATATATTTAATCTTTATCCCACGTGATGAAAACATGAAACCCTGCTGCTCTCATCTTTATTCCAAACTTTGTGTATAAAATTTTTAAATCTTTGCCATTGCCCATTGGGCTATCTACATCTGCATTAACTTCAATATTCTACGGAGTATTAGATACAGTTGTGACAGGCATTAATCTTAGCAACTCTAGTGGTGGTGCATGCATATCTTGGGAAATGCATTCTTTTTATAAAAAAAAAATGCTTAATTTGTATTTTGGGGGGTATGAAGTAACTACTACTCCAGTATTTATCACAAGAAAACTGGTTTTATATTTTTAATCTCTCCATCTAAGGTTATTTGTCCTTTAAAAATTAATTTTACACAAAATAAGACAATCACTATTCTTAATTACTAAAAAAACTTCTATTAAATCATCAATATATATAATTAATTCATCTCATTTCAACCTAATTATTGCATGCAATAAATTGAAAATTAGTTGAGGGTAAATTTAAAATTATTGGACAAAATAATTAGAAGGTCAAATAGATTTATATAACTAATTAAGTCTAAAAGGCAAAATAAATTTAGACAAAGGAGTAAGTAATAGCTAAGTTGGGAAATAAATGCTCGTTTGGTTAATCTTAAATTCTGATGGAATCGTAATTAATTGGGAAAAGGAAAATCGGATTTATCTTTCAACCAAAAAGTTTAAAATAATTGGTAGTGATTTTTTTTTGGTAGAAAATAATTGGTAGTGATTTAACCTCTCTTATAAATTGGTATTTTTTTCCATTGATTACTCGATGTTGAACAATACTCAATTCTCCATGCGCGGCTAACAATCACAATCTTAAGAAATTATAGCCGTTTAATTTCGTGAGATTTTCAACTTCCTACCTTTTGTAGAAGGTTTACCTATTTATCCTCATAAGTTCTAATTTCCTAATTTCAAATGTACATATACATGCAAGTAAGCTAGAGGTGCAACTTGCAAGACGTGTAATACGAATATGTACGTATTATGTGGTCACTCCTTCAGGCAAGGAAAAAAAAATAGTATGTATGTATAGTCACTCCTTGGCATTGAATTATGCGTTAACATTTGTAAATTTCTCACCTCTCATCAATGAGAAATGAATTTATGCTTATGCACAAAGTGTAGAAGCTCAAATGCTGAAAGCAATGATAAGAGATTATTGTGAATGAACTAGAAACGTGGTGTAATTGTGTTGGATCATAAAAGTGTTATTAGATAGCTAGAGATCCAGAGTTGTTTCCTAGACAGCGGAAATATACTTGTAGGATTTAATTTTGGTTGAAAGATACGTGGTGTAATTTTGGTTTAGGGTTTAGGGTGCAAAGAAAAACCTCTAGAATTTAAATAAACCACTTATATATTAAGTTTTTCAATGATTACGTACAAGGCAAGCCTACTTCCCTGTTAACTATACATCGACCTATGTTTAACCGACTCAACTTCTACAACATTAATCGAAAACCTAAACAATACGTGACTACCAACCTGAGTACTCAAACCACCGTGAAATCTTTATTGGAAAATGTCATGAACCACTCGAACAACATGAAACGCTTTCTCTCAATTGTTCGTCTTCAACTCATGTTCTTAACCTCTTCAACTCATGTTCTTAACCCAATCTAACCCTAGCCTACTTATAGGATCACTTTCAAATTTGATCTCAATCACGACTTGCCTAAATGTGATGATATTCCATTCAAAAGATCTCCCTAAAAACAGTTTAAAATAGTATTTTAACCAACTATATCTTCAACCGATTGGATTATCCCTATAATTGACCGCTCTCGATATTATCTCAACACTTTCAACCAAATATATATTCTTATTTGCTCACAAACTACTCGTGCTTAGTTGTCAAATCACTGCTAAGTCGTTTTCTCTAAACAAGGTAATTTTCCAAATATAGAAAGCCACATAACTTACTGCAGAGGTTGTTCACATCGTCACCCGTTCTTTCTATCGTTCTCTCACGATATTTCTTCAATTTAACTATGTTCTTGTAATATTCCTATAATACTTGAGAAACAATATTTTAATTATTTAAAAAGGTTATCATTAAAATTAAAAAACCATTAAATAATATGTATTCCAACATTGTGTAGAAGTTGTAGCTAGCTAGTTTTATTAATCATAGGAAAGCTAGCTAGGCTAACTGCATGTATCCAGTTGGCCATTATTATGCTGGCCATTGAATTTGATTATTATTATTCCAGACAAAAAATATATGTATGAATTCCAAATTTTATCCAAAGAACACCAAACGGAATCAAATACCCGGCCCTAGCTTCGTCATTAAATTATCTCCTCGATTATATGAAAAGTTCACATATATGTATCGATCATAATATATCCCACTGTTAGAGAGCAAAAACAAATAAATCTTATCCCACATCGATAAATGAGATTTAAAATCCACTAATAAATAAGGAAGGAGAAAATCCAATACAATAGCTTAAGTTTTTGGGTTATAAGGTGGATCTCTACTTTATATACGAAATGGTTTAGTTTCCCGACATGTCACCCGTGGGTTCGGTCTGGGTCCGGTTTTCCTGATACAAAAATTTGGGTGTATAGCTAAAAAGAGATTGAGACGCTAATCACCCGTTTCTAAACTAAAAAATTGTGGGCTCTCTAAAAAAAATTATGGGCTAGCTAAAAAGAGAATGAGATGCTAAACCCGTCGAAAAACTAAAAAAAATTCAAGTACTAATTAGGTCAGGCTAGTTACCGCTTGAGATGACATGTTGGAGAGCAAAAACAAACAAATCTTATCCCACATTGACAAATGAGACCAAAAACCCACTAATATATAAGGAAAGAGGAAACCCAAACCAATGACTTAAGCTTTTGGGTTATAATGTGGATCCCGACTTTATATATGAAACGATTTAATTTCTCAACATGTCACCTGTTTCTTTCGGTCCCCGGAAATTTGACACCCGCTAACCTACTAGCTAAATTTAGAGTCTTTTGAAAGTAAAATCAATGTTGTTTCTATTGATGGGACCCATTAAATAAGACTTAATCAATGTTGTTTCTATTGATGGGACCCATTAAATAAGACTTATAAAGTAAATATTTGCAACGATACTTTTCTTGGGAATAACTTATCTCTAAATATATTAATTGTCTAATATATTAAATATACTAAAATATTGATGCACACAATTGTTCTCAAACGATTGAGTGAGTTAGCAAGTCGAGGGTTTGAGCCATATTGGATGCGTGCATACTGTAACAATCTTCCTGCCTCATTGCAAGAAAACCGACTTTCACGGTTTTGTTGTCGACAACCTTTAGTGTACAATGCTTAGAAGGCGCCGGAGCGACCTTCCTGCCTCCTTGCAAGCAAACCGACTTTCACGATTTTGTTGCGATAGTATTGCACTCGTGAGATGCTCATTGGGACCACGTTTGATATGGTCGCTTAATTTTTCGGGATAAAGAGGCAAAGATGTGTTACAATTAGAGATAGCGATAAAATCCTACGAAAGGGGAGGCCTTGTTAAAACCTTCCGAAGGAAAAACCTTGTGCTACAAAACCCATCGACGAGGAAAGAGTGTCGTCCTTCTTACAAAGCTAGATTAAACTAGTTCTATCTTACCCCAGTTGGGGCTCTCTTGTTATGATATTACACACTTCTTCTCTCGGGGTTGCAATATCTCCTCTCCTCATGTCAACACTTGATATGATATGTAGCGGAATCCCTAGCCTCTTGTTGCGGCTCGTGTCCATCCTGCATTATCGAGATCACTCGTGCGCTGGCTGGTGGCGTTCGACGCATTGTTGCCCGCCATTTGCGAGCGGCGTCTCTTTTGCTTGGGTGTATGTCTACGAGGTTGAGGTCTTTGACTTCTTGGGTCCTGCTTGTCATCCCCAGCTTGGTCCGATCTAGCGTTTGACCTCTTGTCTTGTCTTGACGTCTTCTTAGTGTCGTCATCCCTCCTAGCGTCCAACGCTTAGGGGCGTCTCGAAGCGACATGATTTGATCACCAAGCTAGCTCTCCTAGCGTCCAATGCTAAGTGGGCGTCCCGGAGCGACATGATTTGGCTGTCGGGCTAGCCCTCCTAGCATCCAATGCTTAGGGGGTGTCCCGGAGCGTAAGATTTGGTCATCTGGCTAGCCCTTCTAGCGTCCAATGCTTAGGGGGCATCTCAAGACGACATTATTCTTTAGACTAAAAATATTATGTTTTAGACTAAAAAATAGAATACTCTAGTTCATTTAATTAAAATAAGTAGAACATAAAAAGTGGACTAGAAAATCTTTATTTGATACTTAAATGTTATTAAATTATGAAAATAATGATTTTTTTTATTGAAGAGGGCATTTATGTAAGAGGGAGGGAGGGAAATTTCATCTACTACTAGCCAAATCAAGCCCGTCCGTTGGACGGGGCAAAATTTATATTTTAATATTTAAAATGCATATATGTTTGTAAACATGTACAAAAATAATACAAATCACAATAAAAAATAATTAATTTAATAAAAATCATTGAAATTTGAACTTTAAAAAATTATTTTGTGCAAACCTAATTACCATCCACCAAAAACCTTCATGTCTTGCATTCTCACGTTTACTCTCCCCCATCTCAATTCGTGTTTCGATTCGATCAATCTTTCTTGCAATCTGAGGGTTGTCTTCTATTTTTCGCTTCATAGTGGATGAAATTGTGATGCATTCATACAAAAATAAGACGTATATAGTGAGCAAGAAAAAGGTATAAATTAAATTATATATTATGTTTTGTTAGCTATAATGTCAATAGTTGTGTTAGATGTTGTGTTTTGTATCTAATATAAAAGGTTCTTAATTTAATGTGTAATATCAAATGTTGATGTTTTATTATTGTTATTTGTAATATCAAAGGTGGCAAAATGAACTATTTTAAATTAGGATAGACAATTATTGCACAAATCCTCCAACTTTAAATAAAAGGATTTTAAATATTTCAAGGCATCAATAAAAAATATTTATTTGGTTTTGATGATATATAACTTCACATGTTGTAAGATTATAACTTTAGTGATTTGGATTAGTCTAGTAATGCTTTCAAAATTTTACCATTAAGATTCACGATAGAGGTATAATAAATCTATTTAGTTTTTTTTTACGAATGATTTAGTCTATTATATATATCCTTATTGAATCATTTGACATTCTCTTAATATCCATCCATTTAAAATTGAATTTGATCCTCTAGCAAGTGTAGGCTAAATAAAAAGAGATTTATCTAAATTTTTAAATGCACTCTTATATCTAATAAGTAATAACACTATATTAAATTAAAAAATATATAGCAAAGTCATTTTGCTTGTTTGAAAGAATTTGGATCATCTTGTAACAATATGTAATCAAATAGATTGGTGTATACTTATCAAAATCATATATTAGTTAACACATTAATTTACATTGATTTGTGTGTTTTTCAATACAACTTAGCTCCTATGTTTAATAAAAAAACACTAATTTTTTTTATAAATTAATTATACCAAAATGTTTTAACTGTTTGAAAAAAAATATGAGTCACCTTATAACTACATATAATCAAATGAATTGATGTATAATTAATTAATTATCAAAATCATACATCATTTTTCATACACTTATGTGCAACGACTGTCAGCATAATAAAATTCTTATAAATCATTCACATACTTTTAATATCAAATCTCAATTGAATTTAGACCTTTGTATGTGTTTTTTTATTGTGGTAAAAAAGTTAACCGAAGTGATTATTTGAAGACTCGAACCTTAAACCTCCAATATAATTGTCAAAGCTTCAACCATTGAGCCAAAATTTCATATAACTACATATAATCAAATGGATTGATGTATAATTAATTAATTATCAAAATCATACATCATTTTTCATACACTTATGTGCAACGACTATTAGCATAATAAAATTCTTATATATCATTCACATACTTTTAATATCAAATCTAAATTGAATTCAGACTTTTGTATGGAGTTTTTTTTATTGTGGTAAAAAAGTTATCCAAAGTGATATTTAAAGACTCGAACCTTAAACCTCCAATACAATTGTCAAAGCTTCAACCATTAAGCCAAAATATCATATTGACATATAATAAAATCAACATAATATGAGTGAGATGTGTTTCATAAATTTAATACATTCACCTAGTACATAACATTTTAATGTTATAAATTTAAAAAATAAAAATTAAGGTTAATCTAAAACAATTTGTTTTATTATATAATAGTGTAATATTGTAATTGACTTACATAATGGTGCCTAAAATATAATATAATAAAGATTAAAATAGTAAAAGTACTTCAATTAAATAAAATATATGCAACAAAATAACAATTACCAAGAAAGGATGATAATATATATAGTATATAACTATAATTAAGCCTTAAAACTAAATGTGAATAAAAGGATCTACCCTATTATTTAGTAGTGTGTTGAAACTGTATATGGTACATACGACATACTGTATCAACGATTAAAAACTAAGTGTGTGTTATCCACTCAAAAATATATGTCAAGATTTGAACCATGATCTATAGGTAGTTTAAAAGATTCTTTACCATTAAACTATATATGTAGAATTATTTTATTTATTTAAAATGATAAGTATTCATAAAAATAAATATTATGTGTAATAAATATGACAATGAATGTGATCAATATATATCTTCTAAACCTGAAGCACTTTTGGGCAGATTCGTCATTTAGAATTTATATTACAGGCGCCCTATTTTTAGTAATGATTTTTTTAATTAAGTATATATTATATGATTCAATCACCTAATGGAATTTCCAATTTTATGCCCTCATCTTATTTAATAATTTTTTTATCAATTTACTATGAGATTAGATAAATTTTTATCTCTACCATTATTTTTATCTTTATTCATGTTCATTATTATATACATCCATATTATTATATGATTTTTTATATTAATTTTTTATTTATAAGTATGGAAACATATTTACTTAATATTGACCATATTTTTCATATTAATTACGATTTTTAAAAAATTAATTTTCTATAAATAAAAATGAAAACTTTTTTAATTTTCATCAATATTAAGTTTCTATCCATAAGTATGAAAATATAAAATAATAATTTAATATCCCAATTACCCTTTTTACATTAAATATATCAGAATAAATTAATTTTAATATCTCTAAAGGAAATAGATAACTTTTATATCCATATGTATGAAATATGGAACATATTTTATATTATAGGTTTTAAATACTAAAATTTTAAATTCTTTTATATTAACTATCTATTCAAAAGTATAATAACTTTTTTTAATATGAACCATATCTTTAATCATGTATTTTTATATTAATTTTCGGATTTTTTATATTAATTTTTTATTTATATGTATGATAACATATTTAATTAATAATATTGACCATATTTTTCATATTAATTTCATATTTTTCAATATTAATTTTCTATGCATAAGATTGACAAATTTTTAAATTTTCATCAATAGTAAGTTTCTATCCATAAATATGACAAATAAATTAATATCCAACATACATTTTTTAATTTAATATCCTAAAATAAATTAATTTAAATTTCTCTAAACTAAATAGATAAGTTTTATATCCATAAGTATGAAATATGAACCATATTTTAAATTATGAGTTTTAAATATTAATATTCTATCCATAACAATGACAATTTTTGTAATTACTTTGGACCATGTTTTTAATTGAAGATTTTATATCAAATTTTAGATTTCCTTATATTACGAATCCATTAATAAATAAATAAAAATTATTGATCTCTTAATCTTAAACCTGTTAATCACTATCCATATGTATGACACATAAAAATATTAATTTAATCCATTAGAGTAAAATAGATAAGTTTTTTATCCATAAATATAATAATTATAAAAAAAATTTATATAACCTTTCTATTTATAAGTATATTTTTTTATTACATATGTTTAATTTTAAGTTTTTATCATTTAGTATGACATATGACAAATATAAAATAGTAATTTAATATCTCAACTATATTTTTTAATTTAATATCATAATATAAATTTATTTTAATATTTCTAAATGAAATAGGTTTACTTTTAATATCCATTATTTATATTATTTTTTGGATTTTCTTATTTTAATTTTCTATCCATAAGTACGTTGATTTTTTATATTACGGATTCCTAAATAAATAAATAAAAATTAATGATACCTTAATGTAAAACTAATTAATCAGGTTGGTTTGGTCAAATACTCAAGTTCTGGTTCGGTCATTTGGGTTAAGATCGAGTTCTGTTCATGTCATTAAAATTTACGGGTTGATCGGGTCAATTCTTTGAGGTTTTCTTACAACTTTGGGTTGACCCGACGGGTCAAGATCGTTGACTTTTTTATGATTATGAAAATGATATTACAATTTACAAATAAATAATTTTTTAATGATAAAATATAATTTTTATATATTTTAAAATTAAATATATTATAATAATTAAAATAAATTTGTATTTATGAAATTATTAGTTTCATTATTTTATTACTATAATTTACTATTTAAATTATAATACCATATCATATATAAATTAATATATTACAATTTTTATTTAAAAAAGCCCCCGGGCAAGGCCCGGGTCATCAACTAGTTATGTATATAAATTTATCTATTTAGTAGAAGAGGGCATTTATGTAAGAGGGAGGGAGGGAAATTTCATCTACTATAGTAGTAGATGCTAATTTGATTCAATTTAGATTCGAACCAACTTTGAAATGAGATCTAATCAAATTGATATCATTTATTTTGTAGTGTAGGTGGAATGAATTCCCTAAATCTATGCCAATAGTGCTCTTCCTTTGCATCTCTAAATCTCTAATATATCCAGTAACCAATATACCCTAGGCATTGACATATAATAAATGAGTAAAGATTTATATTCGAAGTTTCATTTCAATTTGTTCCAACATAGCTTCTTCTTTTCCCTTCTTCGAAAGAATTACATTCCATGCCAATCTTCCATTACCAATATTTAATCTAGTTAATTTCATTTCATTGTTCCATTCCCAAAACATCTCCGTCCAAAAAGCAAGACTATAATTTTAATAAATTAGTAGTATAAATTTTGATTTAGCCCACATGCTAATTTATGGGGATATACTTTTAAAATGCTTGATGTGAGAGGATAAAGGGGGAGCACATTCTGAACATAATTGAGATTGGCGAAGGGATTTTTTATACATATATAATCTAGCAAGTGGATCTCATTTGACTTTACTTTAATTGCCACTCAAGTTGCGGTATGTATGCAACAAATTCAAACTTCACAAATATTAATCTAGAATGTTTGAAAATATTATCCAAAAATTGTTTTAAAAGGGAAAATAATTCAAATAATCCTACATTATTAAATGGTATATAATATTTGGGTTGAAATTATGTGCGAAAGGACATTTTTGTGTGAAATAAGAATGTATAGATAATGTTGGATGAAAAAAATTAAAGTCGTGATGGATCATTTCACTTAAAATGAGAAAAAATACAATAAAATGAATTTTTGATAAATTAGTTGTGTATTTTTCGAAAGAAAACAGAATACAAGGGATACACATAGTATGTACATCAAGATTGATTTTTTTTACATTAAAACTACTTGTTTGTGCATCAAAGCTGGTCAACATCAAAACTAACATCTTAAATCAAAACTAGTCGCTTGTGCATCAAAACTAATCGCCCTATGTACATTAAAATTAATCATCCAACGTGCATCGAAACGAGTTGTGTGTTCATCAAAACAACTAAAAAGCGCAAATTAGTTGCATGTGCATCAAAACTGACTGTATGTACATCAAAACAAGTCGTGTGTGCCTCAAAACAACTAAAAATTGCATACTGGTTGCGTATGCATCAAAATTGATTGTATGTGTGTCAAAACTAATTGTCCTTTGTACATCAAAAGGAGTCGTTTGTGCGTCAAAACAACTAGAAGACATTGTATATGCATCAAAACAACTTTAGAAAAATATCTTATTTATATAAATACATCAAAATTAATCATATACATATCAAAGTAACTAGAAGGGGAAGTTCTGATGAGGAAGGAGAGTTTCAAATACTCGGGTCAGTCTTGCAGAGCGACGGAGGCATCGACAAGGACATCACACATCGAATTCAGAGAGGTTGGAAAAAGTGGAAGGCAGCGTCAAAGTACCGCTCAAGATCAAGGAAAATTTTTACAGAACAGTTATTAGGAAATTATATCTTTATTTTCTAGTGTTATCTTGTATAGAAAGATATTTTATATCTAGTAGAAGATAATATCATAAAGATTAACCTTGTACTATATATATATTCTTGAATCCCATGAAGATAATACACACAATTCATTCCAAATTCTTATTCGTAACACCTTGCCCTCCTTTTCACAAAAAAAAAATATTTCATAAAGTTATGTGAATATGGTACCCTATAACTTATTTTGTTGACAAACTTTGAGAAAAAAATATATAACATGAATTGGCCGGTTATTAGATATGCCACTATGTCATTAGATTAAAAAAAACTTTCTGTTCATAGCATGTTAATAAGAACTCCATAGTATTTTTATCCAATAAAAAAATCCGTAGTATATATGATGGAGTATAATTTATACTTGTATCACATAATTCATTGTTAGTTTTGGATTATTTGAGCTGATTTTACTTTAAAAATAAGGCTCCGTTCGGTAAATCAGTACTTATCGGTGTTGATGCTGATGTTGATGTTGATGCTGATACTTATGGTTGTTGATGTTGATTGTGGATACTGATATGAGATACTTATATAAGTTTTTTATTTTCTAAATAATCTGGAATGTGTTCGGTAAACTGAATTGATGATATTTTAATCAAGATGTGTAAAATTGCTAAAAATAGATTAATGAAGGATAAAAAATAAAAAATTTAATTTAATGGGAAATCACATGGGTCCCGCTTACTTATATTTTGGTTGATAAGTTAGCTTATTTGACATAAGGTTAGGGGGTGCTGATTATTTTTTGAGCAGATAAGTATCGGATATAAATAACTTATTTCAAATAGGCAAATTTTGCCGAACACATAAAACGAAGCTTATTTTTTCCATATAAGTGATTGGGTACTTATAAGTATCCATATAAGTGTTGTCGAACGGAGCCTAAGACTGACTTGAATTCTTGGAGTTTGACAGAGGTCTTTATCTTAAAATCTATGTATATATACAAAAGACGCAAGGAATAAGGCCACCACGTTGCGCCACCTAGGATTTTCCTACGTGTCGTTTCCACGTTAAGCCACCTAGGATTTCGCCACATAGGATTTTTTTATTTTTGGAATTTATATATGTTGATATTATTTTAGGATAATATAGAAATAGGATAAATTAATCCAAGAGAGATTCTATCCAAAATAAAGATGTTATCTATTATATATTAGGAATTAGGATAGATATAAAAGATATTATCTAAAATTAAAATAAATTATAGAAAATTAGATATTAATATATTATATATATTTTCCTTAATTTTCTTTTTGAATTATTTATGTAAATATAAATAATTTTCTTATCATTAAAAAATTCATTCTTTATTTATATTTTTCATAACTTCTTATTAAGTATATTTTTAATTTTTATTCAATTTTTTAAAAGAATTGAATTTGATAAAAAAAATTACAAGAATTTAGATTATTTTTACCTTTTTATATTTTTTGTAAAAGATTTTTAAAATTGAATGATTCTAATTCAAATAATTTTTATTTATATTTTTGCATAAATAAATTATTGTTAAATCATCAAAATTATATTAGATCCACCTTAATAATTTTGGCCCTGTTTCACGTGACAATATGACACTAATTGTAAAATTTTATATAATTTTTTATAATAAATAAGTTTTTTATATTAAATTAAAATCATATTCATTAAATAAATTAAATATTAAATTCATGTAGTCGTGCATGACACGACGGGTATAACTAGTTCAAGATAATGCAAACTTAAAATATAACTAACCAAACAACTTAAGATTGATATAATCAGAACTCTTTATAATTAACAAGTTTGTTGCGCCCAAATGTAGACTAAACCCGACTCATTTGACTTTTATGTACATATGTTTAAATTTTTTTTTGGGTAAACTACACAAAACCACCCCTTATTTTGGCTTATTTGCAATAAACCACCCTTTATTTTAATTTTTACAGCAAACCAACCCTTAAGTTTATTCTGTTAGCATCCAACCACCCCCTTCCCACTTCTGTTAAAGTTTCTGTTAACCACAAGAAATCACCCACCATTAACACTTTCACATTGCCACTGCTAAAGGTAAGATCTGCAGAAATTTCTCACCAAAAAAAAGATCGGCAAAAATTGGGTGAGGGTAAAAATGGGTGTTTAATGCTAAGGGAGATCTGCAGAAATTGGGCGGGGGAAGAATAGGATGAGATCTGTAGAAATTGGGTGAAATAGCCCACCAATAATACTTTCCTGTTGCCAAATTCACTTTTTTCTTCTAAATCTGCTTTAGTCTATCATCAATAATTGCTCTAATTGTTTCAATTGATATTGTAGCTTAATTTTCTTTAATCAAATAGAGAAGAAAAAGAAAATTTGCCCTTTGATAAGTGTGATTTAATGGCATCAAATTTCTTGACTCTCGTCTCGTTGCTGACAAGCGCCGCCTCCAAGCTCCATCATCACCAACACCCTCACGCTGCCTCCTCTTGATATTTCCTTTTCGAAATTAAATGCGTACTATTTAAAGAGATTTATTTTGTGTGCAACTATAATATTCTTAAAAAGCATTATATGGGTACAGTACAAATTGGTTGAATTTGGATTTGGATGATTTTGATCTGGACGACTAAGGAAGAGGATTAGAAACGTATTTCATGGGAGGATGGTATGCTTTTTGGCTGATATCATGATATTAAAACCCTAAGGGTATTTTTGTATTTTTTATCTAATTAACGGAACTTTTGACAGAAAAAAAAGAGGGGTGGTTGAATGCTAACAGAATAAACTTAAAGGACGGTTTGCTGTAAAAATTAAAATAAAGGGTGGTTTATTGCAAACAAGCCAAAATAAAGGGTAATTTTGTGTAGTTTACCCTTTTTTTTTTGGTGGAATATGTTTAAATTAGTAACACATATATAGGCATTTATATAAATTCGTTCACAAAAAGAAAAAAAATGTCATTACAAATATAATACGCATCAAATCTACTATATATATAAAAGAAATAAGGTTTGGAGCCTACTTATTGTGCCATGTCAGCTTTCGTCACATGTCGCTCCAATAATAAGCCACATAGGATTTTAACACATGTCAATTTTTCATCAAGCCATGTCATGTAATTTTTTTTCCATATATGTCATATATAAATCAAATCCATATTTTTACAAAATCTTTTTTCCATGTCATATATTATGAAATCCATATTCCATAATAAGAACGGATCATTTTTTACCAAATCTTTTGAATTCAAATTTTATATTCTTCTAAATTGGCAGTGGACAAAAAAAAAGATAAGCTATGAAAAAAAAGGTAAACTAAGATCTTCTTTTTGACAATTTACACGTTCAAACTTAGCCATTTTTAAAAAATTATGAAATTTAATTATATTCTTACCAATCTTTAATTACTATTTTTCTAATTTGTTCGATAACACAATCTTTTATTTCCAAAAATTACTAATCACTCTTTTTATTAAAAAAAATTAATAACAAAATAAAAGATTTACAATAACAAATCTCAATGACGCCATTTTAAATTATTTTTGGTAAAGTTAGTAACTACATGTTTTTATTTCGCAACTTTTTTTTTTGTATTTTCAACTTCAAAATTATAAAAGATAAATATGCGTTTTTATTATATTGAAAATTGAGTACAAATTTTTATCTACTCGGGTATTTTGATATGGTAAATTAAAATTATGATTTAAATCTTTTTCAAACTACTTTTAATACTTTAACAAACACATATCCTAAATTCTTATGATTTATTGAAAAAAGTCTTAACCAATTTTCAAACAATAAAATAACATTTGTAATCTTGCAATTTTATCTATTTTTTATTAAAAAATATAAAAAAACTTTATATTTTATTTGATCGAATTGTTTTTTTGAAGGGTTAATCAAATATTTTTTAAAAATTAATGGATAGATTAATATTTATTCCATTGAACATTAATTGATGATATTTGTAACTAACGTAATAATATTCTGTATTTTTTATCAGTGTCATATATCTACACAATTTACTATTGATTTCATTTAGAGAAAAATAAAAATAAAAATAAAAACCAAATTGATGATATTTGTAACTAACGTAATAATATTCTGTATTTTTTTATCAGTGTCATATATCTACACAATTTACTATTGATTTCATTTAGAGAAAAATAAAAATAAAAATAAAACCAAATTATTATTATTATAATTTTATAAATTAATTCGTAAAAAATTATCAAAATAATGTACTATATATAAGCAATAAAGTTTGAAGCCTTCACATTGTGTTACATCAGCTTTGTACACATGTTGTTCCAAGATGAATTTTGTCACATGTCAAATTTTTATAATTTACACATCATTATAATTTTTCCATGTCAAGTGTCCACTTTTTCCATGTCACATATTATCATTTACACAATTACACCTCATATTACCATGTCATTCTATCCCGCTATTAATTTGTTATTATTTTTCGTAAAAAAAATTTCAATCTTTTTTTTAGAAAACAAATTTTCAATCTCATTTACCACATGCCTTCTCTATTGTATACACTACTTCCTCCATTGAATAAGGTTTTAATCTCCTTCACTATAGTTATATTTTCATCTTGGTCCCTCACTTCAACCCATCTGCCAATCTGCCATAGCCACTCATCTTCTACTCCACACTAACATTTGCCATATTCCTCACTTTCACCCCCATCCCCCATACTTCTACCAATATAGATTTTAGTGTAATTTTACTATTAAATTTTAATAGAATTTTCAAAATTCAAATTTGATTCCATTTAAAAAACACGTATAATAGTAGAGGATTTCATAGTATATGAGTTTGATTTTTAAATTAATTCACCATAGCCTACAATCAACTTAAATTTGCTTATGTTAACTCAAAATTACCTTAATTTATAAAATATTCTACCTTTTCTTTCTTAATAGCAAAATTGTGCTCCGTAGACTTTCCAAAAGTATTACTTATAATCATAGATATTATGAACTTTCTTTAAAATTGAATATTTGGGGTATAAGAGTTTTTTAGTAAGGGTATTTTTTAGAAAATGAAGATTTTATTCAAATTTACAAAATCTTTTTCTATTTTTTATGGAAATATTTTTATCAATGGAGATATTTATATCAAGATTCTATTTTGAAATAATTTGTTCAAACTATTTAAGAAAATAAGAATTGGTTCAAATTTCCATGAACGATATTTATACTTTAATTTGTTTTATCATTGTAATTTATTTACTCTTTTTTATTGTAATTTGTAGATTAGTCGTTAATATATATATATATATATATAAATATATTTAATTAACTAAGATAGATTATTTAGTTACCTTAATTTACAAATAAATCTTTTGCTTCCATATTTTAATGATTTTTTAGCAAAGGTATTTTTATAAAAATGAAGATTTGGTTCAAACTATAAATCTTTTGCTTCCATATTTTAAAGATTTTTTTAGCAAATGTATTTTTATAAAAAATGAAGATTTGGTTCAAATTATAAAATTTTTTGCTATCCTTTTATGAAAATATTTTTATTTTTTGAGATATTTTATCGAAATATTTTATTCCTAAACAATAAGAAGTTGTGTATAATACTACATATGTGTTTGTGGAAGATGAATGTGTACGTAAAATGATTATTTTCATATAAAAACTAATTAAAAAAATTTAAGAAAATCCGCGCATGACGCGGGGAACTACGCTAGTTAAAGCAATAAAGAAAAGAAACAAACGTGTCGTGTAAAATTTAGATCTCTGAGTTACCTAAAACAAATATACAATTACATTTGATTTAAAAAAATCTTATATATATGAAATTTATAAAATATGCTATACAAATCATATACACGAGTAAGATATCTTGCCTCATAAATGCGATTCTACTCTAATCAAATTTTCTACTCTCTAAATATACTCTCTTCTATAATCTCATACAACGTGATTGACTGATCAATTTTCAAATTAAATCAAAAAAAAACTTAAGCATTAATAAAATATTAAAAAATACCTTATTACCAATTAAAACAAAAGAGTACAATAGGGAGTAAAATTAGGCAATAGAGGACCGAATTCTACTAGCTTGCTAGCTTGGAATCTGGAAACTTAACTCGATCACCGGATTCGGCCTCGACCAAACTACACAACTTGACACATAAAATACCAACATTTTAAGCTAGGGACGATAGATATTAGATAAAGTTTTTTTTTTTTTTTGAAACAGGACGATAGATAGATTAGAGTGTAGACGAGTAATTAAGCTACTAAGCTTCGAGTGAGCCATATTGCATCATGTATAAAGGCGTCTATACGCCCAACATTTTATTGTAAATGCTCCATTCATCATGAATTTACCGTTCATTTTTTAAGTATGCTATCTTTATATCACAAAAATTGAAAAAATTATCTAGAATGTAGTTCATTTGATTTTATTTTTTTAAGAATTTAGTTTATTTACTTCCACTTGCTTCTATTTTCTTGTGGAAAAATCATTTATTTGTAAAATTATTTTTTTAATCAATACTCCGTGAAATTCAATTATAAAATCAATTGAGACATGTCCGTCCGAGTGCACATGTTCAGTATGTCCGGTGAAATTGTATTATAAAATCAATCGGTTATAAGTGATCGAAGTTTGTTCATCGAATTTACTCCCAACTTTCAATGTGAAATTTAACTTTTGATCGGCTTAAGGCTGGTCCAATTGTCGTTTGATATCATTACTTAATATCACAAGGCCATAATGTATTTGGGTTCGCTAGCCTAATAAATTAACCACGAGGCAAGACTCAGACTGATTAAGCTAATCAGTCTGATATTATATTAGATTCTGTTGGGTTAATTAGCGGAGTACGTTTTTGTTCGAGTAAAAATGTAAAAATTAAAATTCCATCCGAAAATTAATTGATGGTACGAGCTTTATATATATAACTAGGGAGACAGACTCGTACATACGCAAGGGACAATTTTTTTGCATATGTATTTTTTTTATAACTCTCTTTTCAACAATGATTATCAAGATTATTCTTTATAAATTTCATTGCACATGACATATACTCATTTATCTTTTAGATATATATATATATATATATATATATATATATATATATATATATATATATAGCAACCAACATTGTATAGTGATCTATATATATAGCTATTATATCCCCTAAATTAATATTTGTAACTAAATTTATTTCATAAAAACTATGTTATTGTTTTCAAATTAAAATTATATTTAATTAGTTATATAAATTTATCGACCATAGTGTAGATAAGCCTGGGTATTTATAAATTAATTATAACTTTTTTGTGTAGTTTTGGATCAATTTTATAGTAATTACACGATTACGTTATGATCTTCATAAATTTTTATTGCATAGGACAATTTGTTTTTATCTTCCCATTTATATTTGCATGACAAATTTTCTTTAGTTGGTGTATTTCTGCAAAATCGCCTTTTCTTAATGTATTCTTTATTTTTTTTGCTAATCTATTAATTTTTTTTGGCTATTTTTTGTCAATAGCATGGGGTATGTACATAACTTGGTTAAAGAGTAATATAATGGAATTTTGTTGAAAAAAGAATATACCAAAAATAAAAATTAGATAACCTTTTTCGAGAAAGACACCTTGAGAATATACAACTCAAATGAAACCGCAAACATTACATTCTTAACGTTTTAAAGGTATGTACATTCTTAACCGCAAACATTCTTAATCGCAAACATTACATTCTTAACCGCAAATATTACAACTCAAAGACATTCTTAATCGCAAACATTACATACTTAACCGCAAACATTCTTAATCGCAAACATGTACATTCTTAACGTTTTAACATGCATTCGTTTAATTTACAATGGCCATAAGTAAGAGCGGAAGCGGAAAATAATAATAAGGAATTAACAATTCTAGATTTTTCATCGTATTATAAAAAGGTAGAAACCATACTATAAGTAGATAATTTTAAAAGATGACAATATTTTACCTCTTCAATAATTGAAGATAGAGAGCTCGATTGAGTGCTTTAGCCATTGAACACTATTTTCTGCCAAATGAAGCGAGATACAAATAAAAAGTCGATAATATTCATAATATTTAAGATTTAAGATATACTATCTAATATACAATTGATAAGAGAATAAAAAATAATGATAATAAAGGAATAAAAATTAAGAATGCATACCTCTTGAACGTTTTTATCTGTGACTTGACTAAAGAGGTAGAGCTAATCTAGAAGATGCCTCCTTTCCACCTATATGGTATTACTTATAGGCAAAAATGTAAGTTTAAGTGTTTATAGCTATGATTTCTAACCAAAATTAGTCTTAATAGTGGAAGTATAAAATTAATAAACGTTTTTCTTTTAAGCTACCTATGAAACGTTTTCATAGCCTTTATTTTTGAAATAAATAGCCTCTTAAAGCTTAAAAACGTTATGCTAGAGAATTAATAGGGTCAAATAAATTACCATAATATTTGCATGCATTCAAACCTTGTAATGAAAAGGGAATTTGGTTTAATTGATTTCAAAAATTGCATTCTTGAAAGATTTCTAAACGAATGCATGTTAAACCTTTAATTGATGGAATATAATGTTGACACTATAATAATACAAATACTTTCATTTTATGTATAAATTATTTTAAAACAAAATCAAATCATGACCTAAGTTATAAATTTACAACTTTTCATTATTTCAATATATATATATCAAAATAAGTAAGATTATTTTTATATTAATTCATTTGGTAGAATATATATGTTAGTGTCACTCATTCATTTTAATATCTCAATCAATAATTTAAAATAAATTAATTTGTCCACTTTTACCATATCGAACACAACCTATGTAATTCTTCTCAATGTAATTCCCACATTTAATATGGTTGTATTTCTAGGAGAATTTAGAAGAAAAAAAATCTAGAAATACAACAATATTAAAAGAGGAAATTTCAAAATCTAGAACACAACATATGTAATTTTTTTCTAAATTAGAGAATTACATTAGTCATTCCCTCATTTAATATGGTTGTATTTCTAGAAGAATTAACCTATATAATTCTTCTAAATATAATTTCCTCATTCAATTTTAATTTTAAATTGACACTACTTTTTTAATTTTTTCGTCTTAAGTTTTTCACTTAAAATGTTATTTAATAAATCAATATAATAATTAGTTTAAATGAAGGATCAAATTCTTTTATTATTTTAATATTTTAAAATGGGGTGCATCAAAAAATACTTTCATAATCTATATGTTAAAAAATACTCTCAAGGATAATTGAACTCAAAATCCATGAATTATTAAAAAGCATTGCCATCACTATGCCATTCTTGGTTCCTTTCATTTTCATTTTCAATGTTAATTATATAGATATGAATGTAAACATCAAATTAATTTAATGGGTAATAAATGTGGCATGTACACAACTTTATATATGTAGTATAGATATAGATAACTTCGGTTATTCCCAACGTTTGATGTTACACTATTAATTTATACAAGTAGATATATTACTTTGTTAATCTTTTGATCAGATTAATTCATTGTTTTGGAGTTTTAGGAGAAGCAATAAATTTTACTATTTTCTAACCTATACTCTAAATATTCAAATAAATTGTTAATAAAATGGTATGCAAGTGATCATTTTTTGTTATTAATTAGCATAAGTGATTCCAATTTAACATAACTGATTAGGCTTTGTCGCCAAAAAAAAAAAAAAACTTACCTTATGATCAAAGGACATGAAAATAGAAGGAAAAATAATAATTAAAAACTCATCTTCTTTATTGATTTTAGTTTTGGTTTTGGATCGAATTGATATTTTAATAACTTTTAAAAAATAAGATCGGATAGAGTTATGACAACTATTGGAGAGATGATAAAATCTGAACGGTTGGATATTCTATTAGAAAAATAATAACTTTAAGCCCATTAAAATATTTTGGTCTGCTTTTTTCAAACTATTTTGATATCTACCCTAATATATTATAAAGCAGAAATCAAGTGTAAAAATTTGTACCACGTGACATAACTTGAATAAAATAATGGATTTTTTTTTTCAATTTAAAAAACTAAATAATAATTCTAGAAAGCCCCTTTCACATTATCCACTAGTAATAATTCTAGAAATCACGATTTATATTAACTAATTCATAAAATAGATAATGGATAGATATCATATTGTATGCGTAGATTGTTTCATACAGTATCACATACTAAAAAATAAAAAATATTAATTAATATACACACATTTAAAAAAACTAATTAAATAATAAATATTACTAAATAAAAAATGAATTTATAAAGATTGAAGGTTTTTTAGGGTAAGATTTTAGATGTTATAAAATAGATAATGTATATATATAATATTCTATCTATGTAAATGTTGATTTTATTCTTCAAAAATTCTTAAATATAAAAAACGGCTATTTTAGATTTTATAAAATAAGTAATGTATGAAAATAAATTTTTATCTATATTATTTTCTATCTATGTTTATTGATATTGATAAGCAATAATATATATGCCATCTTAAGATTATTCTAAAATATTTTTATCGGATTGTTGAAAAAAATTACCGATATAAATTTCTATCTATATCTACGCTAATTAGAGCTGCCAAAAGCTGACCTAACACGCTAACCCGAACTGAACCGTCCGATAATTTAGGGCCAAGATCCGAAAATTTGAACACGAAACCCGAAATCAACCGAACCCGATAGAACCCGAAACCCATTGGGTTGACCGATTTAATATATTTATAGAATTTTTAAATTTTTTTTGAAAATTATAATATATTTTATTATCAAAATAAATGAAAATAATATATTATAATTAAATATTATTATTGAATTAAAAGTTAATTTTAATAATCAATAAAAAAGGATATTTTAGACCCGCTGGTCAACCCGACCCGACCGAAAACCCGCTACAACCTGACCCGAAACGAACCGAACCTAATTTAACCCGAACCCGAAATGACCGAACCCGAACACGCCCGACCCGATTGATAGGTCTAACGCTAATACATTATAAAATAGAAGCAAATTATCTATAAAATTTGCGCTATATGGCACTTTAAGAACCAATTAGTTCTTTCATTTTATTTATTTATTTTTAATTATACTTAAAAGTGAATGTAGAAGGTTTGATATAGAAAAATATTTTTCATATTTATTTGTTTTTATCTTAAAGATAAGAAAACAAAAAAAAACGTTAAAATATTATATAAATATCATTAATAACTATAATAATAGAATAATTATTAAAATATACATTATCTTTGTTAATAATCTTTAATTTATTATAATACATTATATAGTAATTTTTAAAACTACCCGTAAATTTACGGGAATTACACTAGTTTTTTCTTACAAACTGACATCATATTGCATGTCATCTCTTTTATGGGTTTGGCTAATGTGTGTCCATAGGCACACAATAACAATACTAATTTTGGAAATTATTTCCAAACTATTCCCTAAATTAGGATTCATAAACCCTTTTAAAAAATTAAATTAACAAACAATATTCAGATTTATCAAGATTAGTATTCTTACTAGTTGTACCCGTCGTGTCATGCACGACTATGACCCCATATTTTTTAGACATATTATAAAAATGATAATTATAAAAAAAATATAATTTAAAATTTAATATAAGTAATTTGTTGTTTGTATCAAGTTCAAAAATTATTTTGTTTAAGAATCAAATAAAACAACTCAAATTTAATTATTAATTTTAAAGTTGAGAATAACGATAGATTATTTAGATAAAATAATTTTCAATTTTCCTTCCCTTAATATTATTTAAAAATAGGATTAATTTTTAAAAAAGGAGATAAAATATGAATAAAATAAAAGATATATACTTCTAAAATATGGAATAGACAAAATTTTAAATTTTAAAATTATTTTAATAAATAAGATATAATTTAATATGAAAGAAAAAGATAATTTATTAATGAAAAATAGGTAGAATATAGATAATTTAATTTATGGTGGTGTCAAAATTATTCTATTGGCTAAATAAACTAAATATTAGATATGGTTACATATTATATTATCCATATTTTTTTTATTACTTTACATATACGTATTTTTATTGTAAAAAATCAACATATATCTATAAAAAAAATTATCATTAATTTGTTATTCTAAAACAAAATAAGCATATATCTATAAAGAAATTCGTAAAAATATCATTCTAAAAGAAAAAAGATATTTATCCTTATTTATTAATATTTTAAATATTTAACATTATTATTTAAATATTTTTATACAGAATTTTTCAGAAGATATCCTTATTTTTTTATTTTAAATATGTTATGATGATTTGGTGTTAAGTTAACATTGTTAACGATAGATTTAAATAGATACAAAGAATTTAATAACAAAAATTGGAATAATATGTCATATATAGCTATAGAATATTCTAGCGGTTTGAAAAGGTTCAACTTTAATATATACCTATAGATTTATGAACTTTAGTTATTTTTATTAAAATCAAGATAAATCAATGGATTTAGTATATTAAAAAAAGTTAAATACGTCATCATCTATAAAAAAAAATTTAATTCCTTTTTTGAATATAAAAATACTATTTTAAAAATGTTAAAACTTAAGGATAAATCTAATTATTTAAATTTTTCTATTAAAAAGGCTTTATAATGTAATTTTCGTAATTCAATAGCTCTATTAAAAAAATGATAAATTGAATTAATAAATTTTATATTCTTATGTTATAAAAGAATATAATTAAAAAAATTTAAAAAACTGCGACAAATGTACATTTTTGAATTTAGTAAATTAAAAAAATTTGAAAAAATAAATCTGAGAAAATTGGTTACATCCTCATCTATAAAAATTACTCAAAATTATTATGTCGAATATAAAATTACTATTTGAGAGATGTTACACTTTTTGGATAGATCAAATTATTTAACCTTTTCTATTAAAAAATTGTTATATTATAATTTTCGCAATTAAATATATTTATTATAAAAAATGATAAATTAAATTAATAAATTTTAGATTCTTATGTTACGAAAGAAGACAAATAAAAAATTTAAAAATTACGAAAAAATTAATTAAAAATAATACTTCTATGGCCTTATCTTATTATAAGAGTAAAAAATTACATAAAATGAAGTAAAAATTAATATATTTTATTGTGTTATCTCTAGAAAGAAGATAAGTAAAAAAAAAAAAAATATTATAAGATAAGATTATAGTTGTCAATTTTAATATTTTTATATCTATATTGTTCAAGTTATCACAAATAGACATAAAAAAGTATTTTGATATATTTTAATATTGTTCAATAACCATTTATTAATAAGTTTGTAGTTTAAAAATATTATAGGATAAGATCTCGGTCTATATTGGGAGTTTTTTTGGATTATATTGGAGAGATTATAGGATCATGAGGCTATATTAAAATCTTATTCTATAAAATACATAAAAAAAATATTTGGGAAATTCCGTCTGGTACCCCTGAGTTTTTTGCTTTTCCGAGTGGTGCCCAAAAAAAACTTAATCCGAGAAATACCCCCGAGTTTTTGGATAATTCCGGCCCGTACCCTTTCTTAAATAAAATCCCAACTTCCGTTTGTATTCATATTTTAAAAAATAAGAAAAAGAAATTTACGATGTCTTCTTACGTTATACTGCATCAGAATCTGAGAAATACCTCTTCCTTGCCACTTAATCCCAGGACATTGGACAATGAGTGAAAATAAACGGAAGTTGGGAGTGCTCCCCAATTCTCAGAAAAGCTGGACTCTTCTTTAGTGAAACCCAAAAATAGATTGGTCTAAAAGCTCGACTCTTCTTTACTCTGATGGATCGATCAAGCGAAAATCGATTATTAAAATCAAACATTTGTCAAATAAAGTGATCTAGTACTGCACTATTGTGCTGCACTTTTGATGCTAGAAGTTTTCAAAGCAAACCCACTATGTCACCATCTTGTTGAAATGTACATAAGCCTTTCAATTTTGGTGTGTGAAATAAAGAGTTTGTGAATTTTTTAAACTCAGGTATAAACATGATCTAAATGGAGGATTTTTTTAAATTCAGATCCAATGATGCACCATTTCTAGAAGACATGCATAAATTAAAAGTAATAGATTATGCAAGGGGATAAAACAAAAAAATAAATCTCGTAAATTAAAACATGAATCTATTGCCACTGGAAAATGAGTGATCCCCAATTCTAATGCAGTATATATAACGTAAAAGAAACTGTAATTTCTTTTTCTTTTTTTAAAAATATGAATATAAACGGAAGTTGGGAGTTTATTTAAGAAAGGGTACGGGCCGGAAATTTCCAAAAGCTCGGGGGTATATCTCGGATTAAGTTTTTTTTTGGGCACCACTCGGAAAAGCACAAAACTCAGGGGTACCAGACGGAATTTCCCAAAATATTTTTATGTCAATTTCATGGAAATTAATTTTTACGAACCATTTTTTATTTTGCTAGAAAATAGGTTAACTATTAATTTTGTTGTTCAATATATTCGTTATGTACGTACATATATGATCATATCATATATATATGGATCACAATCTAATATTAATTTTGTAGTTTAAAAATATTATATGATAAGATCTCGGTATATATTTATGGGAGTTTTTTTGGTAGATTATATTGGAGAGTTGTTAGGATCATAAAGATATGGTAGAAAATATTTTTACATGTAAATTTCTCGAAATGTGTAACTAAATTTCCAAAAAAACATTATTGTAATCCAAAATAAATTAAATTAAAAAAATGATTAAGATTTGTAGATTATGTGGCAATACGATGTGTACATAACATATGATATGGAAAAAATTTGACATGTGGACTATGACATGGAATATTTATAAAGACGTCTAAATTATAAGAAAATGACACGTGTAAAAATCCGAGGTGGCTTAATATAGGATCGACATGTGGCGAAATCCTAGGTGGCGCAATGAGAAGGCTCCAAACCTTATTGCTTTTATATATATAGTAGATTGTGTGCACATGGACACACGTTAAAAAATCCGCTCTTTTATTTACCAGTCATTAAGTATATTTTTTTAGCTTAATTATTGAAACCCTCAAACGAACCAAAATATACATATTGTATATTTCATATTATTTTTTCTTTCTAATAAATGTAAAAAGTATTTTTTTTAATAACCACACATGTTAATGACTAAATTTAGCAAAAATGTTATTATTGTATGTTAATTAAAACCTATTCTGTTTTAGAAAATAGTTAAATATTTCTTTCACCTCTTTTATTTTAGAAAATAGTTTGAAAAAACTTTATAAGCGTTTTTTGGTCCGAGGCTGGAGACCATCCATACAAATTGAGGACTAATCTCTGTTCACGGTTTGTAGTTGTCACTGGTCCAAGGGAAATTTTACATACGGCCCACTAATATGTGCCCATAAAGCACAATAAGCATTTTTATGGGCACATATTAGTAGACCGAATGTAAGAAAGTCTAAGACCCTATTAGCCAAACTCAAGCGTTTAGCTTTTAAAATCATTTTTTAAATGCTACTAGAGTATTTGGTATAATAAGTACTAATAAAGATATTTTTAGCGTTGAAATGCTTGATTTTTGACAACTATTCTAGAAAGTTTTTTGTGATTTGACTAGCGTTTGAGATATCTTTACCATATATACCCTCATCTAATAAATCATAAGCCCTATTTCGTTATTTTATAAGTATACGCTAAACTCAAAAGCTAACTCAACTAAATACACATTAGCGTTTTGTTTTTATTAACCGCTCTGTCAATCACTAAGACTACTACTACAACTACAGTTATCCGCAACTACTAATTTTGGTAAAAGAGGCCTAAAATAAAAAATAATTCTCTAGGGGATCGACTCCATTTTAATACTATAAACTTCTATATTTAGACATAAAACCGTGTTATTCGATCATCCATATATAGTTGTCAAAGGTGTTAATACAGCTAGCTTGCTAGCTACAATATATGTAGGTTGTAGGCCCATTCCCTAGTATAATAAAATTCAGAAAATTAAGGGGGCAGTGTTTCCCTCACAATTAGATTCGATCTCAGGAGCCATAAATACATAATTAACCCCTCCTATCAGAGCCATGGATCTCATGGATTGCTCTGCCATAGCTTGGCCATCTAAGCTTGTAAACCCTAATTATTACCCTGCTTTCTGTCTGTTCTCTTCAAAATTTCCAATATCCCATCATCCCATTAATTAACTTGTATTAATTCATCATATATGCAGGAAGAGATGGAAGAAGAAGCTAGACTTATCCATGAAAGCGAGTGGCAGCTTGAGATGATGAGGCCCTTTCAATTTCCTCCTCCTTCCTCGTGCAACTCACGTGCACTTACCAGTCGAAGCAAGGTCATATCTTTTGGTAGTTTTCAGCCAGAGTTGAAGCTCAAGGAGGAGGCGTTTTCGGTTTCCGATCCAGTTGACCTAGTCCGGCAGCTGGCTCCGGCACCGCCTTATAAATCCGCCGGAGCCGGTTCGGAGAATGTAGAGGCTGAAAGGAAGCGTAGGGAGAAGCTTACGCAAGGATTTATTCAACTTTCATCCCTTCTCCCCAACCTTAAGAAGGTACTTCTTCTTCCTCTTTTTCTTTTGTATGCCTTGATTACCTGAAATTTAGTTAGGGTGCATCCTCATACTTATTGACTTTTATACACTCTCTTTGAAATGGGTTTAGTCTTATATTAACTTTGGTGTATTCTAATTAAATTCAATTATTATTGTCACATAGCTGAATTTCAGAATTTTTTGGGTCTATCGGATGTACCCTTCCCTTGGCAGGATATCCCATCTTGACCCTCTAGTATAACATTGATGGACTTTGTCACATCCGTACCTCAAACTATAACTGAATTAGTATGTGTAAGTTGAATTTTGGATGGAAACTGTAACTTGATCCTGGCCTATATCACATGTATTGAATTTATCAAGTCAGGCTTCTTCTTTTTCTTTCTTTTTTCAAAATTCTTAACAAGCACATGTAGTACTTGTGGATTGAATGTGATTCTATAAGAATTACTTGCACTTCATTACAAAAGTGGATTTCATTTCTCATCTTCTAAAATAGAGAATCAAACATCAAGAATTTGCATATAAATACACATGTTGTATGTTTTCCTGTAGGATCTGCCCAAATTCAACATTTACTTCTTATTTTGGTTGATGAAATAAATTCAACGTGCAATATGTTATGCTGATGAAACAAACCCAAATCATGTATAGTATGAGAATAATTTGGTCGTCATATGGCTGTTTAATCCGTTGGAATAACAACCTTCTATAATCTTTGGCTAAAGCGCAAGCATTTAATCAAGACTTATATGCATTTACGTAGCTATAGGTTGATTGATCATTTGAGCTTACATAGCTAATTGGGAGTTACTTTGCTGATTGATATTCATTAGTCGGATAAGGCATCCGTCCTAGCTGAAGCCGCGAGTTACCTGAAACAACTTCAAGTACAAGTGAAATCGCTTGAAGAACAAAGATCAAGAAGAGAAGCAAGAACTCGGGTTTCATCCATAGAAGATCGCGACACAAGCTCATCAATTTCGTCCGATATTGAGAATTTTGGTATCAACAACACATCATCAGGTGATCGCCTTCTAGAAGTTGAAGCGAGAATCTTAGACAAAGAAGTATTCATCAAGGTACATTGCGAGAAAAACCAAGAGAACTTTTCAAGAGTGTTGGAGGAGATTCAAAAGCTTAATCTTGACATGATCAATTGCAATGCCATGGATTTTGGGAAATATGCAATGGTTATCACCATTCTTGCCAAGGTACGTTTTACAATCGATCTACTTTAATTAGTAAAAAAAGGTTCTTTTTTAGAAAGTTAATTTGGCATGCTAATATACTTGTGCAGATGAACGAGGAGTTCTCAACCACAGCTAAGAACCTAGTGAGGATGCTTCAACAAAGCCTTCGAGCTCATTTGTGACTTGTAGACTTCCAATTTTCTATATATAGAGCCATGCTTTGATTATTTTTTCGGCTTTTTATTGGGGACTTTTAGCTGGGGATTTAATTCCTAATTAATTTCTCGAGGCATTACTAATTAGAATGACTTTAGGATGGTCCATTATCATCAATTTTTAAGTTTTTTCATTTTTTTAACTTAACAAAATTGATAAATTAAACCATTCTCTTACAAAGTTTATACGCTTCTGATCATCAGTGTTGTGTAGTTGGAATATTATCTTTGGTATACAAAACCTCAATTGCCTAAAGTGCTCTTAAGGGACCTATATATGTTATTATGTTAACATAATAGTGATATATACTATATTACTATTGAGGTGCATGTCTCATTTGTTTGCGCGCACTACCTTTATGATAGTTGATGAGTTATATATGATTCAGTTGTTTGTATATTTTTCCATTTCCAAATCCCAACTAATTATTGTGTAGATGCAAATTGAATTTATTTTTCTAAACAATAACTCTAGAGTGTCAAACCACTGTGAACTAAGTGGTTTAGCGCCAACTGATAACATGTATGGAGAAACTGATATTGGGAGGGTCTCCTTCAAAATGTGACCACGAAGTACCCGTTCCGGATGTAGAGCGGTATCCGACCAATCGAACCGGGCGAGCCAAAAGGCAAGACAAAAAAAACTAAGTGGTTTAGCGCCAACTTAGATCGAGGCAACGGTTTTTTTTAACAAGCTCGCAAACATAAAGATGACTCGTGGCTTTAGAGAAGCATTTTGAGGGTGTGAATTTGGTTTCTAGACTTTTGGCATTCAATTACCTTGGGTACGTGCTTTGGCACAATATTCATGGCGTATTTTTTCGTGGTATTAACTCTAGATTGAACTCTTTTTTTTATGGGTTGGGCCTCGCCCGGTTTGACACTTATATTTTTTTGGTGCCTATATCCGGAACGGAGATCGGTTGGACCTCGTAAGGGGTGTTGTTCCTTCCAAGTCTCTTTGCTGCATACATACATTTCTTTGCTTATAATAAAAAGGAAACATTTGCATTATCCCTATAATTTTATCTTTAAACTAATTATTGAAGTATTGAAATTTGACAAATTTGATTAACTAATTATTTATGCATGAATAAGCTAAATGGAAGCTAGACTTGACTTTATATTATATAGATCCAAAAATTTTGTAACTAATATATGCATTTATATTCTTGTACTAATCTCAAAAGTAATCACTTTTTTTAGAAAAAAAATATAGCATATATATACAAATTATATTAATTTATAAATCATATTTTTCCTATATATGTTATTTCTATGTATAATATATCTAAGAAATATTTTAGGGTGAGGAGCCCAGTCCAACGGTTGGTCCTTGGGGGAAGAATCTCGAGGTCATCGTTTCGACACCCACCGACGACGAAGTCACAATATTAATTTCTCAAGAACTGTTCATAGTTCTCACCCATTCATGGGTGCTCTAGGCTAGTCCAAGTAGTACTTGGGCTATCCTAAATCTTATCGAATAAAAAAAATATCTAAGAAATATTTTAATATTGTTTCGTAGTCGTGGATGTTGCGATGAGTTTAACTAATTCTTAATGAGAACGTGATTCCTTTTACTCCCTCCGTCTAAGTCTATTTGTCCTTTAACCATTTTACACAAATATTAAGACAAACACTATTCTTACTAAAATACCCTTATTAAATCATCAATACATATAATTAAGTCTCTTCCTTTTTTTATTCCAACCAATGAATTGAAAATTAATTGAGGGTAAAATTGAAAATTATTGGACAAAATAGCTAAAAGGCCAAATAGACTTAGACGGAGGGAGTAATGATTTTTTGGCTCAAGGCCTTTTTTTAGGATTTTGAGTAGAGGTGTCAAAAGCTGACCGAACCCGCTAACCCGACCCGACCCGCCCGATAATTTTAGGGTCAAGACCCGAAAATTTGAAACTGAAACCCGAAATCAACCGAACCCGATTGAACCCGAAACCCGTTGGGTTGACCGATTTAATATATTTATAAAATGTATAAAATTTATTTTAAAAAATATAATATATTGTATTATTAAAATACATAAAAATAATATATTATAATTAAATATTATTATTTGATTACAAATCTATTTTAATAATCATAAAAAATTCTATGTTTTTGACCCGATGGTCAACCCGACCCGTCCGAAAACTCGCATCGATCCAACCCGGTTTAACCCGTGACCCGTAACGACCCGAACCCGACTCAACCCGAACCCAAAATTACCTAACCCGAACCCGCACGACCCGACCTGATTGACAGGTCTAATTTTGAGCCATGTAGGTTCACCATAAAATTTTCTAAAGTTAAGTATGCCCTCCATTCTCATTTAGGTAACCGTGCAAACTCTAGAGTGTCAAACTACAAATGTTACAAGTCCCGAATTAAAATATCGAGACCCTCAAAATTAAGAAACAAAAAAGGATGGTTTTTATAATTATAAAAAGGAAATTTCTTTTGATTTTTCTCATATTTTTCTTTTTCCTTTCAATGTCCCAATAAAAAATAATTATTCTTTTTGGTCCCTTAAAATTTTAGCATTTTCTTGTGATGTCTTTCTTTGGTTTAAATTAGTTAAATTCAAACTCGTAATTATATTCCTCATCCTTAAATTAGTAAGATTTAACTCTTAAAACATTCAAGTTCATAATCAAACTACATTAATTTGAATTTTAAAACAATTCTCCAATTTAAGGGGTTGTTTAGAAGATTGTTTATAAATTCAATTTGGGGTGGTTCGGTTATAAATTTAGGTGTTTAATAGTCAAATTTTACTAATTTAAGGACGAGGAATACAATACTTAACTTGAATTTAACTAATTTAAACCGAAGAAGAATGTCATCATAAAAACCCAAAAATTCAAAAAAATCAAAAGGAATAAATTTTGTTAGGTCACAAAAAAAGGTAAAATTTGAAGGGTGTCGAATTTCCCTTATAAAAAATGTGTTTCGTGGCCCCCTATTTGCCCTTTGGCCACATTCAAGTTTTATCCCACGTGATGAAAATGGGAACCCTAATTTCGGGTATGATGCCGTAGTGGACCACTTTTTTCTCTTTTCTATCATGTGGACCACTTTCCCCTCCTATAGATGTACGCTACACAAAATATAAAATCATAGGTTAATTATATTATCTTAGGAAACAAAATCTTGATTTGTGATACAAATCCTTTATATCGTCAATTAAATAGGCTTTTGAATCATTATTGCTCCAACAAACGCAGACTCGCAGAGGAACTTCATTTTATCATTTATGAATTATGATAGTTTGTCGGGTTCTATTTCGGAAGATGGATTACCAGATATTGGGCTTGGTATATTTGGGTTGGTATCTCATATTTGTATGTTGGCATTTTACCATATATGGGCCACTTTGGTCTAGAATATAAATCGATCATTGGTTTTGTAAATAATAGCATTTTTGTGCAATTAAGCCCCATTTGGTATGTTGCTAGAATAAAATTGGAATGAAGAATCAAAATGGGTCATTTTTAGGATGTATTTTTTGGTATGCTATCAAAATGAACCATTCTTGATAATTAGGGCTTAGGGTTTATAGTTATAAATTGGGGTTGAAAGTTCTTAAGGTTTGGGGTTTTTTAAGATTTAAAGTTTAGGGGTTTTTAGATTTTTATAATTTATGTTTTTGTTTGAATAAATAGGGTTCTGGTTTTATAATGTTAAGGGTTTAGGATTTTAGGATTTATGGTTTAAGGTTTAGGATGTATGGTTTAAGTTTCTAGGGTTTGTGTTTTAAGGTTTTAGATTTAAGAGTTTAAGGTTGTTAGGGTTTAGGATTTAGGGTTTATGGCTACATCTTAGTAAGGATCGGTTCCACGATGCTAGGAAGACGAAGCTACACCCACGAGGAGACGGTTTGTTTAGGGTCTCACATTGGGGACAATGCGTACCAACTCGACCTCCCGGGTAAGTATGGCATCCACGCTTCCTTTCATGTCTCAAATCTCTCCCCTTTTTATGAGTTCGAGTACCATGACGAGGAACCAAGGACGTTTCCCACCGGGCAGGGAGGGTGATGCGACCCCATTCATGGACGCCACCCAAGAGGAGGATGCCTTCTCCGTTCGCTCTGACGGCCCCATCACTAGGAGTCGCACTCGTGCCATTGCAGTCGTGACACGGCCCTTGATGGCCCAAGTATCCTCTAGCCATGGTACTCCTTCCACCGCGCCATGGCTAGTACGAACCCTTCTGAATCTGGTTTTAGTGCTAACCGTTCATCTAACCCTTCTTAATCCGATTTTAGTACTAACCATTCTAGTTCTTCTTTGTCCCAATCAAAGGAAGGTGGTGCCCCGAAACCGGATTCGCGAACACCCGCGCTGAGCACCAACTGAGACCAGGCCACTGCGCCAAGCCTTGAGCGCTCCCGAGACATTGAATGTTACAAATGTGGTGGTCAAGGGCGTGTCAAGAAGGAGTGCCCAAATCAGCTGAAAAATGCTATTTTCGGCACAATTAAGGAGAGGATTACGAGAGCCTAGACGAAGAAGAGCCGCACGAGGATGCCGAAGCCGAGTACCACTGTGCGACAAAGGACACCACCGACGCGTCAAAACTAGCCCTCGTCACTCGGTGTGCCTTGAGCATTAAGGAGGCCATCAAAACCGACCAACGGGAACAACTATTTCACACCCGTTGTTTGGTCAAAGACGTCTCTTTAAGCGCCATCATTGATTCCGGGAGTTGTAGCAACTTCCTATCTCAAAAGGTCGTGGATCACTTCAAGTTGCCTACAACTCCGCACCCGACGCCTTTCAAACTTCAATGGACTTCGAACGACAACAACGATTGGGTTAAAAGGCAAGTTCTCTTGAACTTTTCTATTGGTTTATATTGTGACACAATTTTATGTGATGTCGCGGACATGGAATCCACACATCTCTTATCGGGGCGCCCATGGTAATACTATTGTCACGTGTTTCACGATGGATTTTTGAAAACTTACATGTTCAGCCTCCATGGTAAGCACGTGACACTCTTATCGATGTCTCCTAGTGAAGCATTACAAGACAAGGTTGAAAGGCAATGCCAAAAGACTGTAGAGTCAACAAGGCATTGCACGCGCCGAATCAAGGCCAACCGAGCTAAAACTCGGCCCCTAGCAATTTTTGCGGCACTTTTGGTGCCAACACTCCAGATTCTGGTCATTTTGGATATGTAAACAAAAAACACCCATAGAATTGTGAGTCAGGGCCAACTGAACCTAAGTCGAGGCCCCAACACTGTAACACCCCTATTTTACAACACTGGGTATTACCGCCAGTGACCTCGGACTTTACCGTCCCAAGTCACCCAAGGCTTTTAGAATGATATAGAACATTATTAAAGCGGAAATAAACATAATTCATAAAATAGAAAAGATGCTCCCGAAGGAGACTTGGTTCTTACAGACGTCTTACATTGTCTTCAAAATCAAAGGTACTTGAAATCAAATAACGAAACCATCTTGTTCTTGAAATAAAGTGAAACATAAACTAAAGTAAACGGGAAATCCATCTTGAGAGTGCTTGACCTTCCTTCACTTTACTCCGCCTTACGCCTTGCTAGGATTCCTGGGTTTTGACATAATTCGCGAGGGGCGATAGAATGCAAGGCAAACATGCGAAAAAGAAGAATTAGTCTAAGAGACTAAGCAAGCGGGAACGGAACTTCCCGAGGGTATTTCGGTAATTTCAATTATTGTCGAAAGAGATAAATAGGTTGTGTTTACGATGGGCTATACGATAAGGCTTGTTTATGTGGAGCTTTAATGGTTCAAAGGAGAGTATATCTTAGACGAAGATAACTCGATAAGCGATAGAAGAACTACTAGATTGTAGAGTTATTTAGGAATTGAAAGTATGTTGGGAAAATTATTACTTCATACAAGTTAAAAACCTCTCGCGCCCTGAGCGGACCGAGAGTCGGATCGATCATTTGAGACCGGTCCGGTTTTGGTGTCTTAAATCTGCATTGGGCACTTATCTTATATAGTGATGAATGGTATTCGACTTCGTTAATGATTTAATAGAAAGTGGTGGGACACGGATAATCCGAGCCACCCGAGGGAAAAGCCCAGTTTCCCGGCACTTAGCTAGAGTGCGCACATCCCTCCTTGCAATCGGAGCGGATGGGATCATGATCCCGAAAGTCGTAGGTACGTACGACTTAGTAAGGTTATATAGAGGCGTTCGCTATTCCACGCCCCTTTCTAGTTCGTTCAAAGTTGATCTATGAGCGAGATCGCAAGCAATCAAGATAATAACCCCACTAGCATAAATAATCCTATCACGAGAATATAAAGCGAACTATGCTAACAATGGGTCGTTATATCTAGCAATCGATATTTCCTAGGTTCATTTATATTTAAGCACACAAGTTGTTCCCAACATCGAGAATTTTACGGAATGAAATATAAAGATCGCAAGGGGAAATTCCACTTGCCTTAGCTTTGAGAGTTCTAACAAACGAGCTTTGACGGAACTTAAGCGATTCCCGACTACGAGCGAGGATTCCCGACTACGACCTATCGACACGGAAATTTACGAGCGAGCTTTAAATCATGATTTTCCTCCTAAAGTTTGGATTACCTCTTATAATATTTTATAAGAGAGTTGAAATTCTAAATTATTAAGATAATAATTTAGAAAGTTACTTTCCTTAAAATAATAATCTTCCTTTATTATTATTTTGGTTATGTAATATCCTTATTATTCCATAAAACCTTTAATAATTTCTTTTTAACTTTATTTGATATTTCTTTACTATAAGTAAACAAGTAAAATTTCATAAAATATTATACTTTGCCTCGAAGTATTATTCTTATAAAACTATAAGTTCTCCTTAAATTATAGGAAAATCACTTTAACTTCTTTATGTACTTATCTTAATTTAAAATATTACTTTTAAATTCCTTAAGGATCTTGAAGTGATATATCCCTCACCAAGAATATTTTGTTAATAATATACTCTTAGTAAACTTTTATTTACTTCTATGATTCATATTAAATAAAGTTATCATACTTATAGTCCCTTTTCATGTAAGTTTCCATAATTAGGAACTTACTACTATTACATATATTAAATTAATCCTACTTATTTTATTCTTATAGTCCTTTTATTTTATAAAACTTATAAAATATCTTTGATCATAGATTTTAATATCCTCATATCTTGACAAAATATAATCATGACTTATAAATATCCTACTTCATATTTAATCCATTATTAAAATATTTGTAGTTTATAAAATAATATCTTTCTTATATTAAAAGATTTTCTTTCCATACAAGTCAACTTTATGCTATATAATATCCTAGAATATTTGTAATATCGTACTTAATATATTTAACCTAGAACTTATGTCGTGTGACAAATCTCTACACTTAGAGATTATTAAACTAATATTTTTTCTCATAGATGACTTTAGTAATATATTCATTAATTAATATTATATCTTCCTAAAATCAATATCCAAGGTCAAACTATAGTCTATGTCTACAAGTTTTGAACAATAATTCTTTTATAAAGTTTCTCTACATTTTATTACTATATTATGTCATAACTATACTAACCTCACTATCATCTATTATAATTAATATCATAAACCATCCTAGTTTACTTTATAGCCACATTTATATATAAATATTAATAAAATTCCTATTTGTAGTAGCTTTACACTTAGAGGTAAACTATTTTATGTTTTATTAAATAATGAATTTATTTAATAAACTTATCTTTTATTATTAAAATCACATAATATGATATCATCCATAATCTAAGACATGCAAAATTCATATTTTCTATAATTCTCATTTTCTTTCCTTATGAAGGTGATAATATTAACTTATTGATTTGGTAGGCTATAATTTATTTTATAACACTACCTATATTAGATAATGAGCATGCTTCTAATAAATTCCATAAAATTCATCTATTTGTTTTATTAAACTTAAGTTACCATGGTAACTCAAATTTGTTTCTAGCTTTCAACTAACAAATCTCTACTCCCATATTTTTATTTCTTATTTTCCTAAATAAATTTCTAATAATCTATAAAAACTTTATTAATTTATAAATGCATAAATTAGATAAATAGAATTTAGGATAGGATTTTATACTTTTGTATTATGTGTTTACAGAACACTGGAGAAGAAAGCAGGGGAGAGGGGTCGGCGGTCAGGCGGCGCGGCCAAGGCTCCGGCGAAGGCGGCTGGTGGCGCTGGCGGCTTCGGCGGCGGCGGCAGGTGGTCCTCCTGGTGGGCAGGGGCGGTCCGGCGGCTCCAAGGGGGAGGAAGAAGAATTTTAATGGTGTTTTTGTGGTGTTTTAATGGAGAAATTAAACTTGGAATGGGGCTGATTTTTTAGGATTAAGAATGCTCTTGCTAGGAGAGGAAGAAGGGAGTTGAATGTGTGATTGAAGAGGATGAATAGGAGCCTTTTTATAGACAAATTGGGAGGAGCTTCAATCCATGTCCAATGGAGTAGACCAATGGAGGAGGAGACAAGGCTCCACCATTGGCCAAGTGTGTGCTTCTTGGGTGATGATGGAAGGATGATGCTACCATGGTGGTCAAACAAGCAAAGGGAGGTGGAGGAGGCATGCAATGGCCACTTTTCACATCAACGTAAATCAATCAGACAATAGTCTGATGTTGTCTTTGGAGAAGAAAGGAAATAGAGGATATAAGATAATAAGGATGGTGTTTTGGGTAAGCAAGTTCAGTTGGTCTAGCGGAATTGGAGAGGGGCGTGTGGGTTGAGTTTGCAAGAGGTCTCAGGTTCAAGTCCCGGCTCTTGCATTCTTTTTACTAGACTTGTAATTTGATTTTTAAGACTTTATGTAATCTATTTTATAAGATGTATTCAACCTCTATAAGGCATTATTTTTATTTAATGCCCTTTTTATTAATTTATGCCCCGTTTTATTAATCTATGCCCCTCAATTTATTTTATTGCATTTTTATTTAATTAATTCATTCTTGATAATCTCTTTAAAAAGAGAAAGTACAAGTCATTATGATATTTAGAATTTCTCCTTTTTATTTAGAGAAAAATAATTTATTACAATAAAAATTATATTATATTTGATTTAAAATCTTGGAATATCGCGGATATTACAATAGTACCCCCTTAATTTAGTTTCGTCGCCGAAACTAGAGAAAAGTAGGGCGGTACCGAGATGTAGAGACAAAAGCAATTACAAGACTCGCGACTTGTGAGGAAGCTACGGGGTCTAGTACCCCCTTAAAAAGATCATACTAGTGGTGTTCCAGAAAACATTAACTCTGGGAAACGCCTCTGCATGTCTTGCTCGGTTTCCCAAGTTGTACCTTCGTTGCCATCTTTGGACCAGAGTACTCGGACTAAAGGTACTTCTTTGTTGCGCAATTGCTTGACCCGGTGCTCTACAATCTTGAGTGGTTTCTCCTCGTAGGTGCCATCCGACTGGATTTCGACGTCGTCGAAATTGATTACATGTGATTCGTCGGGCACATACTTCCTTAGGAGTGACACATGGAACATATTATGCACGAGGTGAGCTGATGGTGGTAAGGCAACCCGATAAGCTAAGTTGCCAACTCTTTCTAGGATTTCGAAAGGTCCTACATATCTAGGATTAAGCTTGCCTCACTTTCCGAAGCGGAACACGCCCTTTGAGGGAGACACTTTGACAAACACCTTATCCCCTACTGTAAACTCGATGTCTCGTCTCTTCAGATCTGCATAAGACTTCTGTCGACTCTGAGCGGTCAACATTCTTTGACGGATGCGGGCGACTTCGGAGGCAATTTGTTCTATTAGGTCGGGACCTAGAAGAATCTTGTCGGCGTTGTCGTCCCAACAGAGCGGGGAACGACATTTTCGGCCGTATAAAGCTTCAAAGGGAGCCATCTTGATGGTGGAATGCCAGCTATTGTTATAAGTGAATTCTATAAGATGGAAGCTGTCATCCCAGCTTGTTGTGCGGTCTAGTACACATGCCCGAAGCATGTCCTCAAGAGTTTGGATGGTCCTTTCCGACTGACCATCAGTTTGAGGATGGAAAGCTGTGCTGAATTTCAGTTATGTGCCCATGGCCTTGTGTAGTCCTTTCCAGAAAGAGGCCATGAAGCGACCGTCTCGATCGGAGATAATTGTCTTTTGGGTCCCATGGAGGCGGACTATTTCCTTAACGAAAACTGTTGCTAGCTTTGGAGCCTTCCACTTCTTTTGAATGGGGATGAAGTGGGCGCTCTTGGTGAGTCGATCCACGATGACCCAGATAGAATCCTTCTGCTTTTGGGTCTTGGGCAGATCGGTCACAAAGTCCATTGCTATATCTTCCCACTTCCATTCTGGCACGAAAAGAGATTGCAATTTTCCTCCAGGTCTTCGGTGATCGATCTTAACTTTCTGACAAACCAAGCATTTAGATATGAACTCTGCGACATCTTGCTTCAGGTTTGGCCACCAAAAATTTCTGCTTACATCCTTGTACATTTTACTCGCTCCTGGGTGTACTGAGTAGGCAGATGAGTGGGCTTCCTTTAGGATGGTCTTTCGGAGCTCGTCCATTGCTGGCACACAAATCCGATTTTAAAACCATAGGGAACCGTCATCTTGAATGACGAACCCTGGTGCCTTGCCTTCTTGTACTTTGCCGCTTATTCTGATCAGCATGATGTCTTCAGTTTGCTTTTCTTTAATCTCCGTTAGCAAGTCGGATTGGATTTCCAAGGTGTTGAGACAACCTTGTTGTCTTTCAAACCAGACCTCGATGCCTTCTCTGATCAGTTCTTGTTGCAGCTTTGGCTGGGTCGTTAGCATTGCGATCATGCCCTCTTGTTGTGTCTTACGACTAAGAGCGTCTGCTACGACGTTAGCTTTGGCCCGGATGGTAGAGCAGCTCGATGTCGTAGTCCTTCAGTAGTTCCAGCCATCTTCTCTGTCTCATGTTCAGTTCCTTTTGGGTGAACACGTACTTCAAGCTCTTGTGGTCAGTATAGATCTGACATTTGACCCCGTAGCATAAATAATCCTATCACGAGAATATAAAGCGAACTATGCTAACAATGGGTCGTTATATCTAGCAATCGATATTTCCTAGGTTCATTTATATTTAAGCACACAATTTGTTCCCAACATCGAGAATTTTACGGAATGAAATATAAAGGTCGCAAGGGGAAATTCCACTTGCCTTAGCTTTGAGAGTTCTAACAAACGAGCTTTGACGGAACTTAAGCGATTCCCGACTACGAGCGAGGATTCCGACCTATCGACACGGAAATTTACGAGCGAGCTTTAAATCATGATTTTCCTCCTAAATTTTGGATTACCTCTTATAATATTTTATAAGAGAGTTGAAATTCTAAATTATTAAGATAATAATTTAGAAAGTTACTTTCCTTAAAATAATAATCTTCCTTTATTATTATTTTGGTTTTGTAATATCCTTATTATTCCATAAAACCTTTATTAAAATAATTTCTTTTAACTTTATTTGATATTTCGTTACTATAAGTAAACAAGTAAAATTTCATAAAATATTATACTTTGCCTCGAAGTATTATTCTTATAAAACTATAAGTTCTCCTTAAATTATAGGAAAATCACTTTAACCTCTTTATGTACTTATCTTAATTTAAAATATTACTTTTAAATTCCTTAACGATCTTGAAGTGATATATCCCTCACCAAGAATATTTTGTTAATAATATACTCTTAGTAAACTTTTATTTACTTCTATGATTCATATTAAATAAAGTTATCATACTTATAGTCCCTTTTCATGTAAGTTTCCATAATTAGGAATTTCTATTTTCTTTATAAAGTAACTTACTACTATTACATATATTAAATTAATCCTACTTATTTTATTCTTATAGTCCTTTTATTTTATAAAACTTATAAAATATTTTGATCATAGATTTTAATATCCTCATATCTTGACAAAATATAATCATGACTTATAAATATCCTACTTCATATTTAATCCATTATTAAAATATTTGTATTTTATAAAATAATATCTTTCTTATATTAAAAGATTTTCTTTCCATACAAGTCAACTTTATGCTATATAATATTCTAGAATATTTGTAATATCCTACTTAATATATTTAACCTAGAACTTATGTCTTGTGACAAATCTCTACACTTAGAGATTATTAAACTAATATTTTTTCTCATAGATGACTTTAGTAATATATTCATTAATTAATATTATATCTTCCTAAAATCAATATCCAAGGTCAAACTATAGTCTATGTCTACAAGTTTTGAACAATAATTCTTTTATAAAGTTTCTCTACATTTTATTACTATAGTATGTCATAACTATACTAACCTCACTATCATGAGATCAAGTGAGAATTATTCTTATCATGAGAAATGAGAACAAGCCTCATCCTTTGATTTTGTGAGATCAATGGTCTAGATGGGCTGCTATCAACACTCACACTTCTTTTTTTTATAAAGCTGAAAGGGCACTTTTGTCATTTTACTATTCTTTTATTTTTAATTTTACCTTTCAGCCCTAAATTGCTCCTCCACTCTCTATGTTATGAATGGCGACTAGTACGCTGAACGACGACGACTTCATGTCATCCCTCTTTCGATCTCGATCTTCCTTTCGATCTCGATCTTCCCTTCGTCCGATCCATACTCCTACTCCAAATTGAAGACACAATGAATTTAGGTAAGTGGTTATGAAGAATACTTAAGAAGAGTTTAGTTTGGTGGATGATTTGTTGCTCTCAAATAATTCCTAAATTTATTGTTGTTTATGGTTCTTTGTTGCTTGAGATCATGGAGAAATGTGTTGTACTTTTGGTTTTGGGATTGGAAACAAAATTTTATAGAAACTAAAATTAAAATTTGTATGCTTATTGATTGCCCACAAAGTGTTAGATAAAATGTATCAATGAGCATGTTTTGCTAATTTGTCTTGGAATAATATTTTTACTATTCTAATTAGTGAATATGAAGATAATGTGGACAAATTGCAAGACCTTTTCATGTATTGATGATGTTTTAGTGTTCAAATCCCCCCTTGTGGATAAAATGAATTTTTGCATATGATGCTTAGTATGCTTTGTTGAATATGATGCTTTTGTGTATATGTCTATGCCTAGTTATCCACATTGACTAGTAGGATACTATTTTGAATAAGCAATTAGTATCATTGTCACCTTTGTTAGATCGATTCACTTAAAATTCGTATTGTTATTTTATATGAACCGCATTTTTGTTTTCAGTGAACCTTCCTGTTTAATATTATGAACCAAAATGACAATATTTGTGAACCAACTGAAAAACGATATTTTGCACATTTTTACTAGATCTCTTCTTTTTCTCCCTTTTTTATTGTAGGTTATTCATCAAGCTCCGGTCAACCTAATTTGTCTAATTCGGATAATGATGATAGTATTGATGGGGTTCAATTGAAGGGTCTTGATAATGATGTTAGTGTTGATGGGGTTCATCAAACTCCGGTTATCCTAACATTTGAAGTAAACTAATAGTTACTAGTCATTTGGTTTCCTGATCCACAAAAAATGACCAAATTTGATACAGTTTATGTCAAATAGTATTGTTATTTACATGAACAGCATTGTGATTTTCAATGAACCTTATAGTGTAATATTATGAACCGTAATGACAATATTTTTGAACCTAAAGAAAAATATTTTTTTCACATTTTTATTGCCCATTATGTGTTCCATGTTGCTTATAAATCAACTTAATTTTTCTCCTTTTTTATTGTAGGTTGTTCATTAAGCTCTGGTCATCCTAGCTTGTCTTATTCGGATAATGATGCTAGTACTGATGGAGTTTCATTGAAGGGTTTTGATAATGATGAGAATGTTGATGGAGTTCCATTGGATGATCATGATGAAGCTAGTGACACCTACATTCTTCACTTATCACAAGATTGTCCTTATTTCATTCCCAAGATTGAACATTGAAGTTCCAATTCTCTACTTGTCTTTTTAGTAGTTGTTATGTGTTTGGGGGATTAAGTTGTCTATTTTTATTTTACTTTGTGTTTGACAAATCACTTTGCTGCATTTGTAATTGCTTTTAAGGTTGTTTTTTACTTCACATTGAACCCAATGAGCTGAATGTGTTCTTTACGAATTTTATGCATTTTTTGTTAAATGAACTGATTATTTAAAATCCATGAACCTTCATGTGTAACAATATGAACCTTCATGTCGAATACTATGAACCGTGTAATTAATTCTATGAACCGTGTAAGTAATCAAGGATCAATCTTTTACATTGTTTTCTCAAAATGGACCCTTTCCATTGCGTAGTATCTGTAGTGATTTCCTCGATCCGCTTCTAGTTAACTATTGTTATAACAATGTAATTTAAAATTATAGGTAGTATTCAATCAACCTACAAATATAAATTGAGATAACAAGTACACTTACAAACACATGAAACAAACTTCAATGTACTTTGAACCAAAAAACAAATGTCATGAACCAAAATTATAACTAGTACGTATGTATGACTTAAAAGACATGAACTGTAAGATGAACTATTATGAACCAAACTTTAATTTACTATGAACCAAAAGAATAAATGTCATGAACCAAAAAGACATGAACTGTAAGATGAACTATTATGAACCCGAGCTTACAAAATCATGAACCGAAAGAAGAGTTACAATGAACCAAAATATATAAAGCGTTGATAGAATTAACCTATGTGAGATTTGAACTCACATCTATGTGCACATGCACATTGCTCTGCCATTTGAGCTAATAGGCTTTTAAAGTGATATATGATTTTACACAAACACCACATCATATGCAAGCAATGTCATTTTTCTGTTCTAACCTACAAAGTACAATGCAACAAGGTAATCAGCCAGCGTTGAGACGCGCCAAAGGAATTTCCAGTTTACTACAACATACATAATACTGCAATTAGCAAAACAAGTATTTTCCAATTCACCACCTAATGGAAAAGGATACTAGATGGAAAAGATGAAAGGAAATATCAGTAGACAATAGCCTTATAAGGAAGCATGTCAAAGATTAATTATGCAATCATCTATGAACCTGAACCACAATTGACATTAAAACATGAAAAACACAATTTAATTGAGAAAAACATGTTCAAACCGATCAATTTCCATACCAACATGCAATTTGGATCTAGCGGCACAAAACAATTGAAAATTTGGATCTTTCTCAATTGAGAATAAGAACCACGGTTGACATAAAGACACTATCAAAAAAATTCACTTCAGAAGGGCAAGCTCAAACCGATCAATTTTAGAGACGAATTTGTAGACTTTGACAAGGCAGATTCTTTCTCCGGTGTTTGGATTCTTTCTCCGGTGTTCGTTCGTCGTTCCCAATTCTCAGACAAATCAAATTTCCTAGAACAATAAACAAATCAGTCGAATGAACTTGACGAGGCAGAGAAGATACAAGTTTAATTTGATCGAATTTTGTATAAACAAAAATCAATTGAGAAGTACGAGTTCAAACCGATCAAATTTGGAGAAGAATTGTAGACTTTGGCGAGGCGGTCCAGGCGGAGAAGATACGCCGTCCGTTGATTCTCTCAATGTTCTTTCCTAGGGTTGTTTGGGAGAAGAAGAAGGAAGGGTAGTTTTGGAAAATTCTAATTTTTTTTTCTAAATTACACTCCGTGCCATTGTGTTAATAAATCAACTTTTTCTCTCTTTTAATCTTCACCGTTGATTTATCTAATCCAATGGCTATTCTTTGTTCTCATTTCTCATTATAAGCTTTATTCTCACTAGAACTCCCCTCTAATATCATAAACCATCCTAGTTTACTTTATAGCCACATTTATATATAAATATTAATAAAATTCCTATTTGTAGTAGCTTTACACTTAGAGGTAAACTATTTTATGTTTTATTAAATAATGAATTTATTTAATAAACTTATCTTTTATTATTAAAATCACATAATATGATATCATCCATAATCTAAGACATGCAAAATTCATATTTTCTATAATTCTCATTTTCTTTCCTTATGAAGGTGATAATATTAACTTATTGATTTGGTAGGCTATAATTTATTTACACTACCTATATTAGATAATGAGCATGCTTCTAATAAATTCCATAAAATTCATCTATTTGTTTTATTAAACTTAAGTTACCATGGTAACTCAAATTTGTTTCTAACTTTCAACTAACAAATCTCTACTCCCATATTTTTATTTCTTATTTTCCTAAATAAATTTCTAATAATCTATAAAAACTTTATTAATTTATAAATGCATAAATTAGATAAATAGAATTTAGGATAGGGATTTATACTTTTGTATTATGTGTTTACAGAACACTGGAGAAGAAAGCAGGGGAGAGGGGTTGGCGGTCAGGCGGCGCGGCCAAGGCTCCGGCGAAGGCGGCTGGTGGCGCTGGCGGTTTCGGCGGCGGCGGCAGGTGGTCCTCCTGGTGGGCAGGGGCGGTCCGGCGGCTCCAAGGGGGAGGAAGAGGAATTTTAATGGTGTTTTTGTGGTGTTTTAATGGAGAAATTAAACTTGGAATGGGGCTGATTTTTTAGGATTAAGAATGCTCTTGCTAGGAGAGGAAGAAGGGAGTTGAATGTGTGATTGAAGAGGATGAATAGGAGCCTTTTTATAGACAAATTGGGAGGAGCTTCAATCCATGTCCAATGGAGTAGACCAATGGAGGAGGAGACAAGGCTCCACCATTGGCCAAGTGTGTGCTTCTTGGGTGATGATGGAAGGATGATGCTACCATGGTGGTCAAACAAGCAAAGGGAGGTGGAGGAGGCATACAATGGCCACTTTTCACATCAACGTAAATCAATCAGACAATAGTCTGATGTTGTCTTTGGAGAAGAAAGGAAATAGAGGATATAAGATAATAAGGATGGTGTTTTGGGTAAGCAAGTTCAGTTGGTCTAGCGGAATTGGAGAGAGGCGTGTGGGTTGAGTTTGCAAGAGGTCTCAGGTTCAAGTCCCGGCTCTTGCATTCTTTTTACTAGACTTGTAATTTGATTTTTAAGACTTTATGTAATCTATTTTATAAGATGTATTCAACTTCTATAAGGCATTATTTTTATTTAATGCCCTTTTTATTAATTTATGCCCCTTTTTATTAATCTATGCCCCTCAAGTTATTTTATTGCATTTTTATTTAATTAATGGCTTTTTTTACCGGAAACCACCCTTACAATATGCCATATTAGCGTAAACCACCCTTTCAATGGCTATTTACCGGAAACCACCCCTACAATGCCTTCCGTTACGTTTTTACCACCTAAGCCGTAATTTCCGTCCAAAATTCCGTCAAATTATAAAATGACCCTTTTGCCCCTCTTTTTTCCACCAAATTACACCCCTATCTTCCTCTTTCTCCCTCTCAACTGAGCAAAATAAAAAAAAAAAAATAAGAAATCAAAACTTTTCTCTCTGTAAACAAACTGAGAGCAAATCAATGGCAGATTACACCAAAAACACAACGACGGCCACATAATCCTCTCCATCCTCCGGTCCTACCTTCACTCTCCAAGCCCCTCCCTTTCCGCATCTCTTCCCCCTCCCTCAAATCTTTCACCTACAACAACCAAACCCCCGCCTTCTCCCCCGCGTTTGCCGCCGCAATCGCGACCCAAACCCCTAATTTCGACCCCCTCTGCCTCCAATCCTCCTCGATTTCGTTCCTCCACGGGATCTCCACCATCGGATCCGGATCTGCGCCGTCCCTTAGGATCCGGCAATAGATTCGTCAAAGGGCGGCGCGAGGAGGTGGTTAAGGTGGCGGTAACGGCGGCGGTTTCGTGGGAGGATTAAGAAAAGAATAGGCTGAGGGATGAATTGAATCCGGGGGTTTTGATGTTGAAAGGAGTTGTTAAAGCAAGCAGAGAAATTTGGGGGTTGTCTTCCAATTGACGGAGAAGTTCTACGGAAAGTCCGATTGGAGCTCGACGGCGGCGGTAAACGACAGAGGTGGAGCAGACGAGCTTGGCCGGTTGAAGTTGGAGGCGGGAGCTCACGAGCATGGACGGAAACTAGGTCAGTTTACAATTGGGGGAGCTCACGAGTAAGGGTGGCGCAACAAAGATGGAAAATAGAATAAAATAACGTTAAAAATTGGGGGTAAATAGGTCATTTTACAATTTGACGGAATTTTGGACGGAAATTACGGCTTAGGTGGTAAAAACGTAACGAAAGGCATTGTAGGGGTGGTTTCCGGTAAATAGCCATTGAAAGGGTGGTTTACGCTAATATGGCATATTGTAAGGGTGGTTTCCGGTAAAAAAGCCTTAATTAATTCATTCTTGATAATCTCTTTAAAAAGAGAAAGTACAAGTCATTACGATATTTAGAATTTCTCCTTTTTATTTAGAGAAAAATAAGTTATTACAATAAATATTATATTATATTTGATTTAAAATCTTGGAATATCGCGGATATTACAAACACCATGCCGGCGAGCACAAAATCGGGAAAAACAAGTAAGTGGAGGTACATGTGCAAGTAAGTGGGCTATTTTACAAACGTTCTTGGCGTCGACATCCCAGAATCTGTATTTCCTATAGATTTTCATGAAAAATTCCCAGAGAAGTATGCGAAACGCTGACAAAAGGCTGGTGCCAACCACATCTGACATGTTGAGCCTGACAGATTTAGCTAAAGTAGGATTCCATGAGTTTGAGGACAGATTTTTTTCACTTACAAAGCCAAACCTTCTTATTTCCCGAGAGCTACAGATGGACATGAAATGGCCCATGGAAGTTCCATAATCCAGAAAGACGACGAGCTACCTCTACTCGACACGTGCCAAGAGCAGCTCTTGCTTGCCCAACGTCATGACGTGACTCGGTCACTTCAGGGAAGTCTTCCTTGCTTCTTATTATGTCCTTTACTTTCTGTTTTTCCATATTTAGATCGGTCTTTACCCGATTGTGTTCTTTCCCTATTGCAGGAGTTCAAGGACGTCATGCTCGACGAGCTCTCCTAAGGCTTGCTGCCTATCCGAGAGATTGAGCATAGGATACACACGTAGCAGATGAGACCTGGCAATGTTTGGGTCACTAATTTGTGTGATTGATTTTATTGTTAAATTCTCATGCATGGCTTTGTTTCATTGTTAATTTCTCATGCTTGAATTGTTTGTAGGCTTTTCATTTATGTAGGTGAACAAAGGTGACAATATGGTAATGACTTGTGTAGACATTGTTGTTATTCTTTTGAGCTGAAGGTGTACAAGGGAAAAAGGAAATGATAGAGGCATTTAAAGTGAAGCTATTTTAAAACCAAAAAATCTTGTTGTTTTTTTAAAAATTGTATACATATTAGTTCCAGTAAGAATTGATGAAAACGCTCAACTTGAAGTAAGCTAAGATCAGCAATTCTACATAGCTATCCTGACATCAATATAGAGGACTAAATTTGGGGGCATCGAGGCCGTTGCAAAACCAAATCTAAATTGTGGGTTGACAGCAGGCATCACCGACGATACTGGATCCATTGGATAAGAATGTGCGACGGTTGCTCGAGAGGAAGACGTTAGAAGAGATCGTAGTAATAATTGTTCAAAGTAGAGACAACACTGATACTAACGGTGAGAACTAAGCGACAAAGATTGAGAATTCGTAACATCGAGATTCGAGAAGAAAAACAAACTTTTCTTCAATTTTGTGTTCAATGAAGGCCTCCACTTTCCTCTAAAACTCCTCGTTGCTCAGATCCTCCACCGTCATTCGTCTCCTTCCACTAGCTTCCTCCTCCGAACACTCAATTTTCCGGCGAGGTTTTCATCTTCGACCGCCTCAATTGAGCTTTATCCGTCACCTCGAGCTCAAATTCCTCCAATCGAGTCCTCCAATTTCGCCTCGCTACCAGATCTCTTCTCTCAATTATGCAATCCTCGTCTAATTTCGTCGGCAGAATATTCTTCTCGTCGGAAACCTCCCGCGGAGGCAAGAATTCTCAAATTAGAGAGAGGAAGGGGAGAATGGGATTTGCTATTTAGCAAAATAAATGGATGTTTTTTTACAAATGTCTAATTAGGTTGTTTAATTTTGACTTTTCACCCAATTTCCTCTAAAATATATATTTTTATTTTACCAATGTTGCTAAAAAATTTATTGTTTTAATTTAGTATATTGTTTGTTTCAAATTTCTCAATATATATAACATTAAATTAAATACTTCATTGTACAATTATTACCCTAGTAATGGTATTAAACTAATTAGTCTCTATACTAGAGAAAATTCGAATTTAAAAAGATCATTGTTACATTCTAGCGGGCCGGGCCGATCACGATCCTTTCTTTCTTTTTTTTTTTTTTTTTTTTTTGTCTAGCGACCCTGTCTGTAAACAGGCCCAATTCATTCAACTGATTTGTTTTTTTTTTCTTAGGAAAGTTCACTCATCTGATAAACAACCCTAGGAAGGAGGAGGAACAGAGAGAGAATCCGGACGGAACGACGGACTCGGGAGAAAGAATCCTTCACCGCCGGCATATCTTCTCTGCGCCTCGTTCAAAGTCTACAAATTCGTCTCCAAAATTGATCGGTTTGAACTTGTCCTTCTCAATTGTATTTTGTTTCTAATGTTTTTATGTCAACTGTGGTTCTTATTTCTCAATTGAGAAGGATCCAAATGTTCATTGTTTTTGTGCCGCTGGCGCCTGGCTGAGAACTCCCGGCCGCCTGTGGGAGCAGCCGCTCCCACCTGCCTCCGCCACTGATGCAATACAAACGTCTAAACTTTTGGTAAATTGCGTTCTTCCACATCAGGGTTGAGCCTTACTGAAGTAGAAAGCAGCTTGCACTGTGAACCTCATGGAACAGGTTATCATTTTATATAATCTGACTACACATGAAGTTACTTCTGCAGTGGAACTGTAACATTTTCCTTTTCATCTGGTAGTATGAAAAGGTCGAGAAGATAGGGGAAGGGACCTATGGGGTTGTTTATAAGGCACGCGATCGTCTCACAAATGAAACTATTGCTTTAAAGAAAATCCGCTTGGAGCAAGAAGATGAGGGAGTGCCAAGCACTGCAATCAGAGAGATCTCCCTCTTGAAGGAGATGCAACATGGAAACATTGTCAGGTAGATCACCTATTATAAATGTACTTTGTTTATGCATTTATTCTCTGCAATCGCTTTGTGTATCAGACATTGTATGCAGATAGTTGTGGAGTTTGACTTCATTCCTTCTTATATTCGTTCCTATATGTAGTTGATCATATCAACTTTGTACTGACTTCATATCTACTTGATTGGTGTTTCTAGAATCTTGGAATGGCTATTCCATTTTGTAGTTTTGAGTAGTCTAATGTAATACAAAGAGTTGCATCCTTATCAATTTCTGCGTCTTCCTACAAGCCTGATGGATAATACCTAAGATGCTCAGGTTTGGGAAAACTCTACTCAATTTTCACAGCAAGACAACACACCTAATTGAATTCCCACTCTGCATACTTGGTTTTTTTCCTAGTCGAATGAAAAACCTTTATATTTTAAGAGAATCCTCCTTATTTATGAGCCACCCTAATAATATCACATTCAAATTTATTTTTGTTATGACAATTCTCCATGAATAGATATGTTTTTCATCCAAGACCAAGGTTTTAAAGCAAATGTAGACTTATAGCTGATCTTTGACACGGTCATAGATATAGGTATTGATTTTGTCACTGTATCTTCATAAAAGTCGCTTTTCCTACCCTTGTAAATCCTTCCCCTGACCCAGTTCATTGCGCTTTTACTTTGTGGTGGATTTGATGCGTAACATGTATATTTCAACCGGCTTTCCAATAATTTTGTAAATATATTTCCACAGAGAGTACTACCTCTCTTACATATGGTGGCACTTCAGGTAGCTGACAGGTCTAGATTTTTGTGTGATGTCTCACATAGGCTTGATTTTGATTTGTTGGTGTTATATCTTCGTTTAGCATGTGTAAACATCTCACCGTCTTTCAAATTATTAACATTTTTTCCTTATAGGTTCGTCTAATTGGAATTTCTGTTCCAGGTTGCAGGATGTAGTGCACAATGATAAGTGCCTATACTTGGTTTTTGAGTATCTAGACTTGGACTTGAAGAAACACATGGATTCATGTCCTGAATTCTCTAAAGATCCACGCCTGGTAAAAGTAAGTTCATTATATTGATTCTGGTATATATAGCTTAGAAAATAGCATAATCCGGGATGAAATCTAATTAAGACTTTCCAATCCACTGCTTAATTGGGAGAATGGGAGGATGTTGCTTTGTTAAAGCAATGGACTTGTGATGAATTTTTCCTTGTTAAGTTACCTGTCAAAAGGATAAGTTGTTTTGAATTTGTTTTTTCAACATTTCCTTTATGAAAAAAAAAGAAAATCAAGTATGAGTTATAGTGGCAAAAAGTTAATCTCTCAGTGACAGGTGATATTTGGCCCTCTTGTCACATGTCTTGCTATTTACCTCTTTCATAGGGCCCTGGAGAAGGGGTTGTGTGGGCACCTGAATAAGCTCTCTATGTAAGTGAGAAAGAGAGAGAGGAGAAAAAATAAATGAGGGAATTAGAATAAGTAGAGTGCTAGTACATTTGTTATTTGTCAATCATGATAGCCATTTTTGTAAGAAAAAAAAATCATCATTATTGCATTGTCTTTGTCTTAAATTAAATTTCAATTCCTTCCTTATCCTTTGATGGTGGACTTTTTCTTCTTTTGTTATGAGGAGTTAAAGTTACAACTTACAACATAAGGTTTTCTATCACATGGTTATTCATTCTGTTTTGTAGATGTATTTGTATCAAATTCTTCGGGGTATTGCTTACTGTCACTCACATAGAGTCCTTCATCGAGATCTCAAGCCTCAGAATTTGCTGATAGACAAGCGAACCAATGCATTGAAGCTTGCAGATTTTGGATTGGCTAGGGCATTTGGCATTCCCGTGAGAACATTTACCCATGAGGTATTATGAGTAGTATGAGTTAATTTTCTGGCCTTTTCATCAATTTTTATTTTTATTTTTCTGCACACTTGGCATCTCTTAGTAATCACAACTTTTCAAACATCAGATTTATCAGCGGCCTTTTTTACATATGTATTTTTTACTTTCTCTGCTGCAAACTGTTAATTTGATCAATTTAACTCTCTGTTTTTGATCCTCGGATCTTTGGAGGTTTCTCATGTAGCAGGTCTGAAGATATCCATAATAAGCGCCTTAAAGTCTGTTTTTTTTTTTTATAGATATATGTCAATAAGCTTGTTTGCTTTCTTGGGTGTCTTCAAATGTGGCATTTGCCTTTTAAGGGAAAACATGCAGCTTTTGCTTATATAGAACTATGATGCCTATCAAGGAGCATTCATGGCTGGAAATTTTATATGTTATGTTGCTTTATGTCAGCAAAGCCATATTTTTGTGTTATATCTGAGCATTTTTCCAACACAATGCATATTTAAGACATGGCAGTTCTCTTCAGGTTGTCACACTGTGGTACAGAGCACCTGAAATTCTCCTTGGATCTCGCCAGTACTCTACTCCTGTTGATGTGTGGTCTGTGGGTTGCATCTTTGCTGAAATGGTAAACCAGCGACCATTATTTCCTGGTGATTCTGAGATTGATGAGCTGTTTAGGATTTTCAGGTATTTTTTTCTCTGACCTACTTTTCTGTGTCTGGTTTCATCCATTTGATGAGCTGTTGAATGTTGGAACATGCTATGTCTGTCTCAAGCATCAGTTAATTTCATTTGCTAGTAAATAACTATATTTTCCCCTGAGACAAGATGGAATGAGTTTTCCCCTCGCTATTCACCTGAACAACTTCAAGTTGCATCTATGCGGAATGAAAAGTACATTGATACCCTCATTCATTCTCATCAACTGCTCCGCTAGGTTTAAATTGCACATCACCGTATAAGAAAGAGAACTATCCTTCTTACAGAAACTGTACTTCATATTGTATTTTGCTTCTCTATACAGAATTATGGGTACCCCAACTGAGGATACATGGCCTGGAGTGACTTCCTTACCTGATTTTAAAAGCTCATTTCCCAAATGGGTTGCCAAGGTAAACGGTCTATTTTTCAACAATAGATCCATATTTTCTCTTATTGAGCAACTTATTTACGTGACTTTTGTGTCCTACGTCTTCCAGGATTTATCAGCTATGGTCCCAAATCTTGATCCAACTGGCATTGATCTTCTCATTGTAAGCTCAGAACTTCCCTTTCATAGTTTTTGCACACGGTAGCAGTTGCTTACTAATCTTAAATACCATTTTCCTGCATGTTTGTGTAATCTAAAGGTACTCTTGAAACAAGGCTTCGTCACAAATAGCCTAACTGAAAAATGCTTGTTTATGTTATTTTTAATAAGAGTATGCTTCATCATTGCCTCTGTAGTGGAAATCTTTATTCACCATGTTCTTGTTTTTTCAGAAAATGCTTTGCTTGGACCCAAGCAAAAGAATCACAGCCAGGAATGCACTGGAACATGAATACTTCAAGGACATTGGTTTTGTACCCTAGTTCTCTTCTACTTCTCCTGGCTGCAAATCATATGTTCATAATGGAGTGAACGTTCTCTCAGCTCGGTGTGTTAAAGAGAAAATGTGTGCTTTTCAAGTCTTCTGTTTCCTGGAACCTTTTGATGGTTTGTCTTTCAATACATCCCCTACTGGTTTGAGTTCCATTGCAAACTTTAGTCTTTTGTACTTCCATTCTTCCGTACTTATGTAACTATGAGATAGTAAACCTGTAGTCAAATTTTCATAAATTTGACTAATGGTGTGTAGTAACCAGGTTTGCCATACATTTCCCTGCAACAGCAAATCATTGTATCGTCCTAAAGTTTGTCTTGTACCTTGCCTTTATTGTTCATGTCTACTTTGGCATGCTGCTATGAGATGATGATTGATGAGATTCCTTTCTGACTCTATTCTCAGCGGTGAATTATTAGAATTACTGATATATTCCCATTGCTGCATTATTTCTGTTTGCAATATTTGTCAGCCAGACGAGTTTTTTTCCTAATCCTTAAAACACAAGTCTCGTTTAGAATGCTGGACATAGGCACATAGCTTATGAGTTATGGCTTTGATGATTATGGTTCAAGCGAGAGGCACCATTGGGTTGGCCAAATCAATTCAAATGATTCTAAAGTATCAAATATGTACAAGTATGAGATTTGTTTAGCTATTCTATCAAAAAAATAATCTGAATTTGACACAAAAAAAAAAGAGGTTCAATATAAGGCCTAATAAAAGATTCATGTGGAAAGTTGTTATTCGATTAAGGGATGAACTTAAAGACTTCCTTGTGGCCAGGCCTTCCTCATTACCAGAAGAGACAAATTTGAATGTAGAGCCATCTATGACAACATACGTGTGAAAGACCAAGAAACAAAGTGGAATAACTGGATATGGGGCAAGCTAAATCTCCTAGGCTTGCCTTCTCAACCTGGATGATAATTAACAAAGGGGCCTTCAGAAAGGACAAACTTAGAATTATGGAGGTAGTGCAAGATGACAGTTGTGTGTTGTGTAACTGCAATGAACAAGAGACTAGGGATCGCCTTTGGTTCAGTTACAAGTATTCCAAGGAAGTTATGCACAAAGTCCTAACCTGGGCCAAGATTGGCAGAAGATATCAGTCTCGAGGAGTGGATATCATCAATGGAAGGTATGACATCCAAGAAGAGCTTCACGTTTAATGTATGGATTGCTTGTATGAGTGCAGTGATGTATTTCACGTGGAGAGCAAGATTAGGGGCATAGTGACTATAAATGATAGATTAAGGAATAAGGATCATGAAAGGAAGACCACAAGTAAGAAATTTACCCAACGAGTCTTTGAAATGGGCTAATATATAAGGGATAAATTTTATCTTTGTAGAATTGACTAAGCTTTAATTATAGAGTACAACTAGTTCCAATTAGTTCAGCAACGCAACCTTGCAGCTGAAATGAGATCTCACAAAAAAACATCATGACAAGAGTAGTTAAAACAGAATGCTTATCATAGAATTCAATTTCATTTAACCGATCCATCAAAATTTCAACACCTTTCTGACAATCTGATCCAAAAATTGTATTAAAGCATAACATATTACTCTTCCATATCATGATTTTCCACGGCCTTTTGTTGTTTGGTGATCTTGATCTTCGGTAGAGTAAGCGAAGGCTCCATTTGTGTAACACTGGGAGCTTTGACAAGATTGATTCCTTGCTCCAACTCCTTTCTCTCCTCTGCCATAACCTTTGCCTTCTTTCCCCTCATCCTGGTGGTACAAATACATTTTAGGGTGAGCAATTTAGCGAAAGCATAGATCCAAGTAATGTGGTAACATGTAAGGTAGAAAGAATACAGACCTCTTCTCAATGTGCTTGTCCTGTCTGTCGGCTCTTACTTTAACAATCTTAGGAATGGCCTTCAGAGTCTCCTGAATGAGATTCCTATCGTATCTCTCTGGTCTATTCCTCTTCCTTTCAAATTCAAAGGTCGAATCCTACTCGAAACAAAAGAATGCAAAGCAAATTATACAAGAGATTGTTGAGGAATAACGACGACACTAATATGGTTGCTGCTTATAATTAATCACACACCTGTGTCATATCCTTTCCGTGCAACCTTCTGTAAGCCTTGGTCCACTTCACCTTGCGCGGATTCCTCTTCATTTTGAAGTTCTTGTGGCATTTTGATCTACAAAATCTGAATATCTGCAAAAGAAAAATATTAATCACCATCTAACTAAACAGAAACTGTATGGCATTACAAATTTGCAATGCATCATCTACTAGTAATTGCCACAACAAAGAAAACTGTTTTCTCAAGTCATGAAAAGCTGCTATAACAGCCCTCTCTCAACTCAAGTGCTGAGACACGGCAAAAGATAAGATGATGCAAAATTCCCAATTTGATGCACTATTCATATATGAATCATCATATAGTAGGGGAAATGGATGAACTAGAATGACAAGAACAAACATTAATAGTTTATATTCTTTACCTTGGCATCATTGCGAACAAACTGGATCCCGTGTCCCGGGTATATAGTGGAAGAGCAAAACCAACACTTCTCCAATCTCATTGCTACCTCTAGCTAGATACAGTCACCACAAGTCTGCAAGCAAAATATTTACATACATTAATCAAGCAAAAAAGATGGAACAACTTAGTATAGACAACACTAAAATTTATTGATTGCTGAAGCTAGCTGCTTCTGGATTAAAGATATCGGTTCTAAGCGGGATAGTACACCTTATAAGTGCAAGGATACATTTTAAATACCATTTCAGAGATTAAACCAATACAAAATTAGCGGTGGTTGAGGCAGGTGGCGGGGGTGGGGGCGGCCGAGAGTTCTCAGCCAGGCGCTGGCAGCACAAAACAAGTGAAATTTGGATCTTTCTCAATTGAGAAAGAAGAAAATTCACGGTTGACAGAAAGACATTAGGAAAAAAGTTCAAGTGAGAACGACAAGTTCAAACCGATTAAATTTGGAGACGAACGGGAGGAAAACCTAGAGGTACATACATACACGAATTTGCAGAGTTTGACGAGACAGAGAAGATACGCCGCCGCCGGTGAAGAATTCTTTCTCCCGAGTGAATCCTGAATCACTATCTCTCTGCTTCCTTCCTTCGTAGGGTTGTTTATCAGTTGAATGAACTTGGGCCTGCTTTAAACAGGCCCGCTAGACCATGAGACAAAAAAGTTCAGTGTAGTGATTTTTTTTTTTAAATAGAGGTAAGAATTTAAATTTGTTTTTTTGAAAGGAGGTAAGAATTTAATTGATCAAATATATTAATTTTATATAAATTTTTTCTAATAAATAATTTTTTTTATTAATTTAAAATATTATTTCTTAAATAAATTAAATATTAAATTCATAAAAACTACATATTATCAATTCTAGGATCAAATCTGAATTATGTAATTATGAAAAGTCAAGGACAGATTCCAAAACGATCTGCTCAAGTCATCGGTAAACTATACTCTAGATAACGCAAATCAATCAAATATAATTATATTTTCATTTTATATTTATAATTATATGGTATCATTATTTTATCATATCAAAATGAAAATAAATAAATAACAAAAATAGGAAAAGGTGTCAAAAAAAAGTTGACACAATCCCACCGTTCTCTTCTTCTTTCTCCGTATCCGCTTCTCCCCTCTTCACCGATCTTCGATGCGGGTGGAAGAAATAATCCGAGCTTAGCTATCGAATTCACAGCTCGATCTCCAATCATTATTGGTATGTAATTTCCATTTTCTGCTCAGATATATTGATTCGGAATTGTATTCTCTTTCTTCTGTCGAAATTCGGTGAATGATTAAGCGGAATAGTAATTTCGTGATTATTTTGAACTCATGAATCTGGAGATGTAATCGATTCTGTGGGGAGGGGAACTGACGAGTTTTTGGGCTTATTGATTGTTGCTTCGATGGGCTTGATTTTTTTTATTTTTTTTTAATTTTCTGTTTTTTGAAATTGAAATTGGAGGGTTATTGGATCTATTAACTAGATGCATGCTTAATCTGTGTGTTTTAGATGATTGGCTGTGAATATGACGAGGGAAAGCTTTGTGGATTGCCCTTGGGGCATCGAAATAGAAATCGGAATAGCAGTGATTTTTTATTATTTTTGTGTTCCTAGAAATGAGAATAATTGCATTCATTTGGCTATTTGCTAAAGCTAAACAAAGATGTTTCAAACTTTGCATGTGGTCTTGCAGATTTGCATTTTTTTAGCCATGGGAGCTGTGCTTTGCTAGTCTTCAATTTTGCACTGCTTCAAATTGGAGGGTGGATCTGTTAATTTCTGTGTGTATAGCCTCTCTAGATTACTCTTTAGAATCACTATTCTAAGACAAGTTATGTGGATACTGCTCTGATGATATTGCGGGAGTTTAGTTCTTCAGAACAAATCAATATCTGACATCAATGGGTGTGAGCTACTTAGTCATATCCTCTGTCTCTACTGTATTATGCTTGATAGGCCTACAATGCTGGACGGAGATATCACTCGAGAAATTCAAATCTGATGGTTTAATTGGTGGGAATACTATATACACGGGCAACATTACCCGCATCATTGAGCTGCTATTGAGATCTCACATGACCATTTCTTTGCTGGCAGTTTGTGTAGTTAATATCTTTGTTCTGCTCATTTTATCTCTAAAGGTAATGTTCTCTTTATTGTCCCTCTGATACATCTTTTTTTGTGAACCCATTGAATATTTTTTTACATTCGAATTTTGAGTGATGTCACATTCCTGTAATATGCTTGTAAACTATATCTTTGTGTAGACATTCTTCTATAATCACATGAGCATACGACTCAGCATTAGGCACCACATCTGTGAATATAATGTCATTCCTCAGTTTAGAAGTGATGTAAACAATTCCTCAGTTTCCAAGTGTTGTAAACTATTCCTCAGTTTCAAAGTGTTGTAAACAAGGGTTCTTCGTTGCATTGATAACTGAGAACCTGATTTCCTAGCTAAAATACAAAACACCCTGCTAGTTGAGGGCCTGAGGCGTATATCAAACATAAGTTAATAGTTGTCTATGTTAAGATGATGTATTGTTATTTAATATAGTGAGGCAGAAACTTTAACGCCTGGACTGCACATATATTTACTTATTTAGATAAAACATACCTGGACTAGACCACATGTTGAGGAAGCAATTGAGCTTTATGTTATGGATAAGTGAGAGAGTTTAACCTCAGGGTGGCTGAATTGTTCATATTATGAACTCAATACTTCACTACAACCAGTAATTGGTTGGTAGAACTTTTGTCTTTTTTGCAATTTGAAAACTTTTGTATTTTCTTGAATCCTGACTGTTTGATTACCTTGCAAGTATTTATTCAAAGATAGACAAGTTGTGAAGCAGGATACATAATTAAATGTGCTTGGGATGATACGGAGGTAGATCTTGTATAATAATTAGCTGCATGCTCTTTCAGTATTAAATATGATGACGCTCTCAAGTGTTTGTTCCATGCTTATTTTCCCCCGAGTCAATGTTATCTATACATCTAATTGATGCCCATGTTTTTGCATTTTGTACTACAGACTTTATTTTTTGGAGAATTAGTTTCTTCAGAAATTCGAAAGTTGGCTGAGCGTCTTGTCAACTATCTGATCTATAAGGTATCTTATGAAGTAATTTCTTCATGTCTTCCTTTGTGTTTTTTAATTGCATTCTTTTATTACAATGGTCTTTTGTTCACTTTTATATGCTTAAAAGTCATCAATTTTGAACAGGGGACGTTTCTTCCATTAATAATTCCCCCAACAATATTTCAAGCAGGCATATGGCTGACATGGTTGACTGTTCTTTGTTCACTAAAGGTAATGACATTAATGCTAGTGATTAATATATATTTTCCAGTCCTAATCAGACTTCACTATGTTTGGGATATTCTGGTGGCAATAACTAGCCTGATGCATTATGCAGATGTTTCAAGCTTTGGCAAGAGATCGACTTGAACGCTTGAATGCTTCTCCTTCTGCTACCCCTTGGACATACTTCCGTGTATATTCTGCTTTACTATTGGTTTTCATCATAGACATCTTTTGGTATTACTTCTATCCTACTCCTTTTATTACAAAGTATGTTGTGTCTAGGACTACCTTATTTTTATCCATATGATGCATTTGTGATTTTACCAGTGTGGTAATTTCTTACAATCTCTCTCCAAACATTGACTGCTTAAACATCTTTGAATGCACATTATATAGAGCTAACTTGCTTGTTTAATAGCAAAGTTATTTCATGTCAATACTATGATATACCAACATGATAGTAAAATTATGTTGGTGGATGTCTTTGAAGTTAGAAATGACTTGTCCATGCTAGCTAGTAGCTATAAATCCTGTAATTATAATGTAGAGAAGGCAACCTGATCTAAGGGTGTTGATGCATGGATGGTCATATAGGCTCTCACATAGTCACATGTATATGCTAATGTATGGCAAATGCTATGGGTCATATCCTTAACTTTGTGTAGCTAAAAAGTGACTGTTGTTAGATATTTGTGCTGAAGTTATTGTATATAATGTCATGGTTCTCATGGATAAATTTCCAGTACTTTCTCCTACGCCTGGAAATTGTTGTATCTCAGTTATCCTACTTGCATTTTCATGATTGTGTATTGGCAGGTTGTGGTTTTGTATGACTATGTATGGTACATTAAATTCATCCATATCTTGGCTGTCGTTGTTTGAGCCTCTAAGTATTGCTTTCGAGACATTGCAGGTGATGTTACATTTCAGATATTACTATTATTTGATATATGCCAATTTGTTGTAACTGGAGGTTACTGTATGCAATATTGTTTCAGGCCGTTGTCATTCATGGCTTTCAGCTCCTTGATATAAGGATACATCATTCTTCAGCAGATACAGATGATTGCCAAAGATCCAAGTTTCTTGATACATCAAAATCTGGTACTTCTCAAATTTCTGGTTTTATATCTTCTTAAAACTCTAATGGTCTGAGAGTCAGAATCTGTCTTGAGTTTTATCTAGCTCAATGTATCACTTACCTACTTTTTGGGAACTTCTCATGTTTCATCACGCTCCCCATAGAAATGTGCAACACTAGCTTATTCCCATATCTGCTAGGCTGCTAACTTTTATCACAAAGCATAATCACTTACAGGTGAAAATCGAGGCTGGAAGATTTTTGAGTTCTAAGACAGTAGTTGTTGTATATTGTAACTGCTTACATGGTTAAAAGTTAGATTGGTTGGTAACATGTGATGGTGCTTTTTAGTGGCTGAATTGCAAGATGCATATTTTTAGTGGATCTTAACATTGCATTTTTCACACGAGTTTCATTATCATATTATATTAAAAAGGAGTAACATTGACACCGAGGTGTTCTTTTTCTAATGAATGCTGAACGTAGGCAGATAAAGTACATGGATTTAATATTGTGGTGCTGCATATTTGTTTGCTTTACATTGAAGCTGTTGTGTGTAAGCTAATTGTAATGTATGTTATGTAATTTTCATCTATGTTAAATTTGATAGTGCAAGTTCGTCTACACATCATCTTCATCTATATTAAATTTGATACTGCAAGTTCATCTACATAGTGCTGTTGCTACTTATACCCCAACTTTGTCATTAAATTTTTCTCCCTAAAGTTGACACTTAAAAGAACATCAACATAACTTCAGCAGTAATTTCATGAACATATTAAGTGTGTAAGAGAAGAAATAAAGCATCTGAATCTTCGTTAAATGCAATTTTACAAAACACTGATATTTGTAGAAGCATTTTTGCATCCATAACTATGAAAGAGATTAATTTATAAATTATAAACACCAGGGCATGTATTTGAATGTATGTGATATTTTGCTTATAAATTTATTGTCTAAATTGTCCAATCTTTGTACTGTTCTTTTAGTCATCTATCGCTTTCATGAATAAGGTCAGAAACTGTGCAGGTGCTTTGTGGGAATGGAGAAGTAATCTTGTTAGAAATTTGGGCTTCTTCCTCGATCTGATGGCATTGATAATGGCACTTGGACACTATGTGCTTATTTGGTGGCTGCATGGCATGGCATTCCATCTGATTGATGCTATCCTTTTCCTAAATATACGTGTAAATAGCCTTTCTTGTAAACATTTGAAGAATTGATTTATTTGCCATGTTTATACCAACTTCTGATTTCTCACAAAAAATCTTGAATAGGCACTGCTGAGTACAATGGTGAAACGTATTAAAGGATTTATTAAATTGAAAAGAGCTTTGGGAACACTTCATGACGCACTTCCTGATGCAACATCTGATGAGATACAGGCCTATGATGATGAATGTGCTATTTGTAGGGCAAGTGTTTCCTATTCACGTTATATTGTTTTCAGTCATTAATATTCTTGTTTGTCTTCTGATTCCTTCTGACATAGTCTTTAACATACTAAAAGCTTATATTAACTTGGTTATGACAGGAACCAATGGCTAAGGCTAAAAGATTAACGTGTAATCATCTGTTCCATCTTGCATGTTTGAGATCTTGGTAAGACCTCTTTTTTTGTGTAGCTCTTCTATTGCAAGGTAAATGGTTGCTGATGCTTGGCATATATAATAGGCTGGACCAAGGGCTAAGTGATATGTACTCTTGCCCTACTTGTCGGAAGCCTCTCTTTGCTGGCAGGAATGATCCCAATCAGGCAAACCCTCAAACTGCAACTGCTTCTAGTGATGAGCAGCTTGCTCGCCAACTAAGTGCTGGACTTAATCAACCCAGCACTGGAGTACAAGTTGGATTATTCCCCAATCAAACACAGAACCCTTTGGAACCAAGTTCTTGGAGGTTTGAACTAAAACATTATTATCTGTACCATCATTTTCTCTCGCTCACTTTACCTTCCTCCGTCAAATAAAAATATTTTGAAACTAACTAAGCTTCTTTTGAACTTTTACAACATACCCTTGTACTAGAATCTCCTAAAATCTATATTTTAACTGTAGCTTAGGATGTGTTTGGACTTTGGTAGTTCTTTCTATGAGAATATTATTTTCTGTCATTTTATCTTCCTCCGTCAAATTCAATCGTTACTCTTTTACTTGAATCTCCTAAAATCTATGTTATAATTGTAGCTTGGGATGTGCTTGGTAGTTCTTTCTAAGAGAATACTAATTTTATAATAGTTTTGGGAAAAGGGGGTTTTAGGAATGGGATTATGTTTGAAGATAAATATTATTTTAAATCCCTAGAATAGGGAATGCAAGGGAGCCGGGGGAGCTGTTGTTGGGAAAAGGCATCTGGGCCACAAACAAAAAAATATTATTTGATTGGCCTAACAGTTTTAACTTTTAATCCAAATAAGTGAAATAACCCTTTGATTTTTAAAAATATCTTCATAATCTGATTTTCAAAAATTAGCATCCATAGTAGACACAGATTAACTTTTTTTTTTCTGATTAGTTTTTTCACCTTTGTGCTTTATAGGGGATCTGGACTAGACCCAAATTGGTTGCACCGATGGCCAAGTCAAGATGGGGCGGGTCCATCAAGTGGTGCTAATCCTGCAGGTTTGAGTCGTGTTCAGATGATGATGAGGCATCTTGCATCAGTAGGAGAAACTTATGCCCAAACGGCCCTTGAAGATACTTCTTGGAGCCTTTGGCCAACAAATCCTTCTCAGGCAACAACGTCTGATGCGGCCCTGTTTCCTCCTCCTGCTACACAAGGTTATCCTGTACGGACAGGTGTTGTGCATAGAAGGACGCCATCTCGTCCCGTGAATGACAGCATTGCAAACTTACTTGCAATGGCAGAGACTGTTCGGGAGGTGCTACCTCATGTTCCAGATGACCTAATTTTTCAGGTATACATTTGGCATTTCTGTCTAATTCAATATTATATAGTATTTATTTGTCTTCTCAAACAATTAAATCTACATTTAGATGATTTTGTTCGACCATAAACAAATTTTTGAACCAACACCACCCACGCTGACATAATGACAGCTAAAACCCAGTTTAACGTGGCCATAAAATCTACACTCAAATGACCCTAAACTGAAACTGTTTGTTTGCCACCTTTAGTATATAAATTTTGTTTGCCACCTTTAGTATACATAATTTTGTTTGCCACCTTTGGGGCATATGATAAGAACCCATAAGTAGGAATAATTTCATAGATCTATTAATTCAGGTTTAGATTTCTTAAATTAGGTTAACAGCCTCCAAGGGTAGTACCCAGAGGTCATCGGTTCGACTCTCATGGGCAGTGCCCTTCACTAAAAGAAAAATCATTCTACATAATAGTAACCAAATAGATTCTTGTATTTGGAATCTATAATCTTGAACATGTAATATTCATTTTTCAGGATTTGCAGCGGACGAACTCAGTTACAGTGACAGTCAATAACCTTCTTCAGATGTGAGATAATCTTGATCTCTAAATATACTGTTCTTGGTTAACTCTGTCATGCGTGCGTTTTCCCTAGAAATGAAGACTAGGGGGATGAATTGAGAATTGAAACTGAGTTATTGACACAAAAGGCTCTTTTTTGCTTTGGTATGCATTAATGTATATAGAGATACTGTACTTTCGATAAAGTTTACTTTAGGAAATGTCATATAACAAGATTCCGGATATTCAGCCTTATTCTTGTTTGTTCTCTTTGCCTGTCTTGGTAGCTAACTAATATTGTGCTATAACGTCTCCACATTCGAGAAATGGAGCTACAAATATATCTTATGTTGTTCTTTCTTGTACTATTTAAGTTGTATACTTTTATGCTTGAAAATTTGTCATATAGTAGGCTCATATTTTTAGAACGATCTCTGGTTCATGGTGGCTTGGAGTGTTTCCTCCCATTTTCGACGATCTATGACCAGTTTCCTCTTGTACCGGTCACTAACAAAAGGATGGCTAAGCAATTGTGCTCGTCACCTTTGTCAATGTTACGCATTTTTTTATGAGATTATGCTCAACTTTTAAGACAAGATAATTATTATACTACTCTCTATAAAGGGTATTTTTTTGGTTTGCTCTAAGGGCTTCGCTTATGGCGAAAGTATCTTTTTCTTGCAAGTTATGAACATTCCGTGCTTATAATTTTCCAATTTAAAATGTGCAAATAAGGTAATATAACCTTCAATATCCTTTAAATAAATGATTACTACAGTAATTGGTAAGGATACTATTTCCTACCTAAAAAACATTATATGCTATCCATAATGGGGATTTAGTTTTAGTGAAGTTGAAAAAAGAATTTATAGATAGAATTAAGAAATCTGGATGTTAAATGGAAAATTTAATGACTAAGATTGATTTTTTTTCTCTCCACATCAGCTTCTAATTTTTTTTTTTTTTAATTTTGTCAACTGATTCATTAATACACTAATAACCTTAGAAACTTCACTCATAGAGTTCTTAACAAATTCTATGGAACCCTATGGAACGAGACTGCATACACGAATGTATAAATTCCGGTACTACTACCGGTACTTGTCCAAAAATTGAAACAAAATCCCTCAAATTTATTCCCCTCCCTTTTTTAAGGAAATAATCACATGTTTGTAAAAAAAAATCAGACCTCTTAACATATGTCACATTATTGATTATACATTTATACTACAGAAAAAAAGATTCAAAATATGGACGAAATTGGTTAGCTAGTCATACCCTCCTACCATGTAGATAAATTATATGTACTGTCAGATACTTCATTATATGCAGCAATTTACACCAAGCTAGAAATAGAAAATATTTTTCTCATTTAAAACTTGTCTTAAATATATAGGAGTACATCATACACAGCAAATCAGCACTACAAATGGATTAATGGAATAAAAAACAAAAAAACAAATTTCGACCAAAAATAAATAAAGACACAAATCCCCCGAAATTCCGAGTTTCCGACCCTACAAATAATAAATAAATGAATAAAATTGTCTTGACAAAGACAGAGAGACGTTGGGGAAGTCTGAAAAACTGAGCCGTTTCCTCCGTCTTCTTCCTTCTCTCTGCTCACAACTATAAACCCTTCTTCCCCCACTCGTTTTCCCTCTGTTCACATACCCTCTTTCTCTTTTTGCGTACAGTCTTTCTTGGGCTTGTTATTTAATGGGGTAAGTCCCAAAAAAAGCAGTTTTCAGAATTGGGAGCAAAGAAATCGTTTTCTTCTCTTCTTTTCCTAGAGATTATAGTCTGTGAAAAAACGAAATTGATTTGAGATTTTGAGGGAGTGTATGTGTATGGCTTCGTATTCTAGGGGTCTGCTCGGATCCTCTGTGTATTTCTGTTTGGTTTACTCTGCTCTGCTATGGAGGCTCAGGCTCTGCTTGGCCGCTGACCCTTTCTACAACACGAGGCTTACTTTCGCCTACAAAACCGTCTCCCCTTTGGGTGTTGAACAGCAGGTTTTCTCTCTCGCTCTTGTTCCCTCTGTGTGTGTTCCTCCATTGATAGATTTTAGGGTTTCTTGTTGTTCGTTGCTATTTATGCATATGCTACATTTTCTGTTTAGGAAATTGGTATCCAAATCGAGATGGGTTTTGAAATGGGAACGGAATAGGGTTTCAAACTTTCAATTTAAGGCTTAGCTTCCTTTTCACGTGCTCTTGGATATAGTGTGGTCACTCATTCCGTCAATCAAATTTTGTCTTAGTAAATTTGGGTTATGCGTAGAGTGTTAATTAAAGTAGTTAATGCTGAAAGTTTCAATTTGTAAGTCCTTTAAAATTATTTTGTTCTTAGTGGATACATTATTTTTCTTGAATGCAGGTTATAGCAGTGAACGATGCGTTTCCAGGGCCTCTGATTAATGTCACAACGAACTACAATGTTGTTGTTGATGTGGTGAACAAATTGGATGAAGATCTCCTTGTGACTTGGTAAAATCTTCAACCAAACCTTTTTAAGTTTTAGGGTAACGAATGAACAAGTATTATGTAGACTCGCCAAACCACAAGATCATGCCATTTTAGTCCAATGAATGAACAAGTATTCATCATTGTTCTACACAGTATAGTTGCTAATCAAAGATTGCACTAGCTGCCCAAGTATTTCTGTTCATTTCTGGAAGCACTCTATATAAATTGTGGTTATGTTTGTTTGATAGGCCAGGGATTCAAATGCGACATGATTCCTGGGAAGATGGTGTTCTTGGGACAAATTGCCCAATCCCTCCTAAGCGGAATTTCACGTACCAGTTTCAGGTTAAGGATCAGATTGGAAGCTTCTTTTATGCCCCATCCATCAATTTCCAAAGAGCTTCTGGTGGATTTGGCCCCATCATTATTAATAACAGGATTATCATTCCTATTCCCTTCAATCAACCTGATGGTGAAATCATCCTGATGATTGGTGATTGGTATACTCAGAATCATGTGGTAAGAGCTTATATGCAGCAAAAAAAAATTGTCCTTGCTTACAAAAATGCAAAAAGATCTTGTTTATTGACTGCTTTCATTTGTGTTTTAGGCACTAAGGCGTACCCTTAATGGTGGAAACACTCTTGCAATGCCGGATGGGGTGCTTATCAATGGGAAGGGACCATACCAATACAATTCTACACTTGTACCTGATGGCATTGAGCATGAGACCGTTAATGTTGAGCCAGGTATCCATTTTCTTACACATGTAGGAGGCTGTTATGGGTGATCTTTTGATCTCATACAAGCATGTAATTTTCCCACTTCTTTCACCATAAATTTGCAAATTGTCTTAAGTGTATTTGCTTTGCACCACATTTTGGCTGTACTTTATACCCTTCTGCACAAATTGTGTGAGAAGGTATACTCATGGGGGTATCCTTGGTTCTATTCTTGATTATGTCTAGCTTTTCAGTTTGGATTTAAAGTTGGGCACCACTTAATTCAACTAATGCAAGTCCAAGCATATTTTAGATTTTGAGTTAATCGTGTTATGTAATTCTTAGAATAGGAAATTTGGCTTACTGTGTGAAGCAATACTCATTGATTAGTTCTGAACTGGGAGGACTTCTTTATACAGCATAACATATTCTGCTTTGTTGTACATTTTGCGGTCATTTGTTATTGATAAAATTTATTCCCGTACCCTTTGCAGGCAAGACTTATCGAGTACGCGTGCACAACGTAGGAATGTCCACTAGTTTGAACTTCAGGATCCAGAATCACAACATGCTTCTGGTGGAGACCGAAGGACACTACACAGTCCAGCAAAACTACACAAGCTTTGATATCCATGTTGGGCAATCCTACTCTTTCCTTGTCACCATGGATCAGAATGCAAGTTCAGATTACTACATTGTTGCAAGTCCCAGATTTGTGAATGAGTCTATTTGGCAGAGGGTGACTGGTGTAGCAGTCTTGCATTATTCAAATTCCAAAGGAAAGGCATCTGGTCCTCTCCCAGATCCACCCAATGACGTTTTTGATAAATCTTGGTCCCTTAACCAGGCAAAATCTGTCAGGTGAATGCTCTTTTTTGTTAAATGGTCTTTGTTTTAGAATCCCGTTTCTGGAAACTATTACCCTAAATTGGAGAATCTAAATTCTACAAAAAAAAAATAATCCTAAAATAATACAATCCAATAGAAGCAAATCAGGATTCTTAACCTCTGCTTTAAGAGCATAAGTTAGAAAGACCGTATGTTAATCATGTTGCATCGTGTAAGTGAAAATGTGTAGAAGAACCCTAACCCTGATTTTGAACATTTTACTTGTGTGTAAAATTTCTATGAGATTCTATTTCTTTTGCTGACGTACAAAGTTCTGCTTTTGTATACCATCTGTCCATCTGCTCATAGCTGATTATATTTCTTATGCTGACGTACAAAGTTCTGCTTTTGTATACTTGACAGGCAAAACGGATCAGCCAGTGGTGCTCGGCCTAACCCACAAGGGTCATTCCATTACGGGAACATTGATGTGACGAACATATATGTTTTTCAGAGCTTGCCACCCTCAGTTATTAACGGGAAGCTTCGTGCTACACTAAATGGCATCTCATTTGTGAACCCGAAGACTCCAATCAGACTTGCGGATCTGAATGGTGTTAAGGCGGATTACAAGATGGACTTTCCTGAGAAGCCTCTGACTGGGCGACCTCATTTAGACACTTCAATTATCAATGGAACTTACAAAAGTTTTGCTGAGGTCATATTTCAGAACAATGACACTGTCATGCAGACCTTTCATATTGATGGCTACTCCTTCTATGTTGTCGGGTACGTCCTATTATTTGCTTATCAAATGATTTTGTTGAACGTTTAGGTAAGTTCATATTTCAATTTTAACGATCAGAACCATTTGCTATACTGAAATTAGGCCGGATTCATCTGTGGACTCTTTTCTGGTTTAAAATTTTGAAAGTTTTGTGGTAATAAACTATGGTTTTCCAATTTTTATTTACTTTGTTCTTGAAAATAAAATAAAGAACAAAATGGTTGTTTTGGTTAGCCCTGGTTCAATCCAGTTTTCTGTTCTCTCAAGACTTCCCTAAAATTTTGTAGTGTGAACTCTAACTATGCCAATTCTACTGCAGAATGGATTTTGGAATATGGACAAATGACAGTCGAAACCAGTACAACAAGTGGGATGCAATTTCTCGCTCCACGACACAGGTCTGCTATTTCTTTTATCTTAAGTTCTTCCCTAACCATATAATCAAACAACAGAAAACATAGTTACATTTGATGTGTATTGTTCTTATGCTTGTTCCAATTTTGCACATGCTTAGGTCTTCCCTGGAGGCTGGACCGCCGTCTTTGTTTACCTGGACAATGAAGGGGCGTGGAATATCCGAACAGAGAATCTAGACAGGTGGTATCTGGGCCAGGAGACGTACATAAAAGTCATCAATTTTGAAGACAAAACCACTGAGTATGCAGCACCCGACAATGTCCGTTTCTGTGGCGCTCTTGCGTCTAAGCAAAAGTATGTTACACTTCTTTTTCTAATAGATGCTCATCCTGGCTTCATAAAATCTCTTGTGGGTGAATCTGTGACTTTGCCTGAGTTTTTTTGTATTTTTATTTTCTTGTATGAATTCAGGGATCGGAATTTGGCAGTGCCGGTTAGTTGGAGTCCTGGGATCCTTTGCAGCTTGCTGATCTTGATGTTAGCCTTCATATTTGATTTTTGTTGATAGAAGGAAGAAAGGCACTTGAAGAGTTGAAGTTAGTCTTTATTTAGGGAAATTCTTCAGAGAAATTCTTCAGAGTAATTGTCAATATTATCCCCCCAAAAAATTCTTCTTCCTCATGTATTCTTGAAGGATTGTTGGAGATGTGTGTGCCTTTTGGGGGCAGTTGGTTGGATTTATGGTAGTTATTCTTAATGAGTGAAGTACTCTTTTTGATGCAGTTTTGTTGTGGAGATTAGTAAATTCTCTATTTTCCAAGACCATTCTTCTTTTTGCAAGTTTTCTTTTGGGACCTTGCCTCCTCTTCATTAAGCATTACAATTTGCAACTCCAATCTCCTACAATTTGAAATCTAAAATTTTATTCACCTTTACGTATCATGCTTTAATAACCCTACTGTTCTAACCAGTGTTCTAAAAAACGCTAGGCGGAGAGGGACCGCCTAGCGCCTAGGCGGCCTAAGCGGGCGCCTAGACAGACTAGAGACGGCCTCCTAGATGGGCTGGAAGACTAGGCTGACTAGCACTTTCTAGCGCCTAGGCGGGCTCTAAACAGAGTTAGGTAGAGATCTCTAAACAGAGTTAGGCAGGGATTTTTAGAACAGTGGTTCTAACTTCTACAGATTGTCTACACATCTTAGAGTATGTAGTATTGTGGTTTATGTAAGTGACTTAATATTAATTGATTGTTAGTAATATTTAAAGCAAGCAAGCAAGCATGGTTGTGTTTAGGCCTGTTAAAACAAAATGAGAACCATTGCAAGTGGAGACAAAGATATATGTACATAAAGTAAATCAATTGGACATGTAATTAAGAAGTCACATGGGAGTAATTGCATAAGAAGGTGAAGAGGAGTATGTGACAATGATTCTATTTGTATCACTCCTTGTCTCCCCTTTCCCCCTCAAAACCTCTTCATAACTTCCATGCGTACAAGTCACCCACTTGACCTTCTCAAAGAGACCTAATTATGGACTAGACATCCATCTGTTTCGATTGTCCAAAAATATAAAACCAGCTTTGGTTAAATTGGTCACATTTTGATACAACCCTAGGTACAAATCAACTTTATGTCATTTACAAGCCATGGGCATTATCGCATTACATGTCAAAATGTGTTGGCTACGTCCACGGTAGAGAAATAAGGGGTTTGAACTTTCATGAGTATATATAGCGACTCATGAAATCCTAATCATATTATGGGTCGTAAGCCTAAACCAGATCACGATAAGCCCAAAACAGCGAGACCACCATCATGGAGCACTGCCCTCCAAACCTCTGGTGAGTACAGGTCAGCAACAGATTCAAGTCATAATAACAAATTTGATGTTCACTAAATCATAAAAACTCTGCATTGAGCCAGAACCGATCGAGTTTAGAGTTATTATGGAATATTCGTGCAATTATTTTATCCTAATAGTTTTGAGTTACCGATCGAGTACTTGAATACAACCTTGTGTTCTCAAGTGGGGTGTGTGAGTGTGTGGAATCTTTGTGTTGGGTCACGTTTATGCATGCTACATAACACAATTATTACAACAAAGGAACTTTTGTCATAAATATATACATTCATCTCAATTATATGCATTCCAATTTCCAAATCTCTTAGTACGTTGTTTAGCTCCCATGTACATCTTTCAATCTCCATTCTTCCTAGTTGGCTAGCTAGCTACCCCATTAGTTAACTCGGAGTTGAGAGCTTCCTTGTGCAGGCAGGTTTTTCCTTGCATCATTCTCTTAATTGATTGGAAATTTTGTGCATCCATTTCCCTTAATTTGTTTCAATATTTATTTCTTTTTTTTTTGGTCGAAATCAATATTTATTTCTTGGTTCGGAGTGCATGCATTTCTCTTGCTTGTTGATGATGATGATCTTAAATTTTCAATTAACCCTATACAGAATTCACACATGCAGTTCAATTAGGACATCTCTCATATGAATTAGCCAGCTGGATGCATGTTTATTGGCTTATTGCTAAGCAATTAGTTCAACATATAAATGAATTAATCAAGGTGGAGTTTTAAGTTCTAGCTTAATTGGAATCTGGAAAATCTCAACTATTACCTTTTATGAGAAATTGTTTTCAAGCCAATTCATTTTAGAAGATAAGAGTAATTCATGTAGTCATTCTTATATATCCATGCATTATACATTTCAATTATAATTATATTATTCGTTTGTATATATAACAAATGTGATGTGTGCTGACTAATTTGTGTTAATTAAGTACCTTAATACTGAAAAATAAATTTATTTGTTTTTACAAAATTAAGTGCGTATTTATGTGCCAGGCAAGTCTTAAGCTTAATTTGGGTTTTGGTCAATGTTCATTACGCTTATATTTAGACCGATTTGTCATGCATTCCTACTTCATATATTCTTCTTCTTGAAGCAATTAAACTTATCTATCATTTTCCTTCTCCCGAATTAGTATAATTTTCCAATTGGGAGAACAACTCATGTAGACATCGTCTGTCTTTTTTTTTTTTTTTTTTGGTTCTAGGCAATGCCCGTAAGAGTCGAAGCGGAAATCTAAGGGTACTATTATGAAGTCTTAACTGTTTGACTAGATACCCGAAGGGCTTTCTCCTGTATTATCTTAGTCACATGAAAATCGAAACAAAGGGAAATTATTAATGCCTGGAAAAATAATTATGAAAAAATTACACTTTCAATGTCATTCCATTGAATGAACCCGGCCAGTTGCAAATGTCACATTAGCATTGCAAAACTAATATAAATAGAAGCATGGTAGCTTGGTACCATGAAGTATCCGTTTCGATTCTCATGAGTAGTGTCATCGACCAAAAAAAAAGTACAATTTCCAAAATATCATTCTCTTAGTTTTCGATCAATATATTTATAACATATAAACACCAAATATATAAATCATAAATTACGATAAAATAACAAGTGTTAAGCTTTTATTATGTACACAAATCCCTGCAATTATATTGGTTGCCACTTCAATATATATAATTTCCTAAACATACATATGATCATCATCAGTACGTTATAGTACTATGTACCGTCCAAATTAAACATTAACAACAATGGCATTGTGCAGATACATACACCAACAATATATATATGATCGATCGATCACCTCTATAGCTAGCCGGTCAATTATTCGCCTTAGAGGTGTCTCCATGGCTGAGCTGAGACGCGACAAACTTGTCAAGAACACGCCAATCGGTCACTTGATCATCATCATCCATCATTGCAGCAGACCCATCATGGCTAATCTGAAGCTTCTGCTCCTCTTGGCTCATTTGTATAGATTGCATTGTGATGTCTTGGTTGATGTTGAGGCCGCCATAGGGAGGAGGAGGAGCGAATGAGGACTCACATCTTGGTGATCCCGCCAAGGGTTGGAGGAATCTAGGGTTTTGGAAGAGTTGGAGTTGGTGGTGGTGGTTTGGAGGCATGTTGTTATTATCTTGTGGGATTTGGTAGGGCGCGTTTTCGAGTTCTTTCTTGCAAGAAGTGTTGGAGAATGGATGGAGATGGTAGTTTGATGGCATGGAGTTGGATTGAGACGCGCCTCCTCCTTGCTTTGGTGATATTAGGTCGTCCTGTGAGTCTGAGGGCATGAAGGAGACTTGAGTGTCGTCGTACCAATAGGGCATTGGGGAGTCGTGGTCGCCCATTCTCCTCATTGTTGTCGCGGTTCGCTTCTTGAACACCCTACACACCACCCATCCTTCCTCCTGTTTGTGTATATATAGATCAAGAAAGGAAAAGAGAATGGTTTAATTTTGTGATAATTAATGGTCATTGATTAATTGTAAACTCAAGTGATGTTCTTGAGTTATGAGTCTTTGAGAATAAGGCTCTAATTGTATTGCTAATGAGTGACATGCAACTACCACCATTTCGTTTATGTTATCGATTAGTCCTTATTAGGTAATATCATGTACATAAGGTTAGGTTCGAATACTGAGAAGAATTCTTATGGTAAATAGTGACAAACATGAACCGTACGTTCAGATTAAAACAAATAAATGACTCAAAATAATACTATGTTGTTGATGTGTTTTTCATTTTAGAGTTGTATAACCACACGTCTTGAATGATCATTTAAACCATAACCCTAATTGTGTTGTTAATGAGTGACATGCAACTAAAATATGCAAATACCTAGCTAGTTCTCCCACCTCCATACTTGCCTGTGAAGTACCATTTTCATCGGTCTCAAGCCTATACTCGTGCATGATCCAGTCCGACTTCTGTCCATTTGGGGCTCGGCCTTTGTAGAACACCAGCGTCTTCCTCATTCCGATCAAATCATGTTTCGAGTAGATAGCCTTGTCTCTTCCGGTAGCCTTCCAAAACCCGGCTGTAGTTGCCCTATTTGTTCGAGTTCCGGTGGGGTACTTCTTGTCTTTGTGGCTAAAGAAGTACCACTCGTTTTGATCTTCTGTTCCTAGCCTGCATAGCTCTATACATACAAATGTTGCATTGTAGTTAAATGCTACAACATATAATATGTTTGATTACTCCTTACAAAATTGATGATCAAAGAGTTAAAAGTTGATTTCATATGTACCTTGGAGATCCCAAGGTTCGATCTTATAGAGATCAATGTCTTTGATCACATCTAGGTCAATTCTTCTCGAAGTGATCTTCCTCCTAAGATAGTAGTCCACGAGTTCCTCATCGGTAGGGTGGAAGCGAAAACCCGGGGGAACATGTGAGAATGCATTCATGTTCTCCCGAGTTATACAACTAAAGTTTGATCTGCAAAGTTATGTTCGATCTTTGACATGTTATGTTTGATCATGTACAAATTCAAAAGTATTCATACACAAGCGGAATGATTAAATAATTTCAAGCAAAATAATAATGTGTGTGATTAAAATTAATTAAATAAATGAACATACGTAGGCTTGTAGTTTTTGTGGATTATGATGAAAAATAAAAAGATGGTCATCATGAAAATTTGTTTTGAAGGTTACCTTGAGAAAAGTGTGTTGTAGAGTGAGATTTAATTGAAATTTAACTCAATCATATCTAAACTATATCATTGTAGTTAGGGTGGGAATTAACTTGAAGAAGCTAGGAAGAGAAGTAATTATTTATTCATAATTGAGTTCTTTGAACTAAAGAAGACATATACATAACAAATATAAAGAGAGAGTATAAATTAAGAGTATGAATTAACTAGTATAAATAATGTCTAGAATTGAAGATGAATCAAAGATGAGGAGATCGAGAACAAGATCATTATATTCATGTACATTAATTAATTAAATAGTCAAGTCATATGATTAATTCATTAAAAAAGAGTAACGAACGCAGGCTTTTTTCATCCTCAGCAAGTTAATCACAAACAAAGCAAGGTACTAGGGCCACCTTTATGCATGCCTCTTATCAATACCGAAACCCTAATGATGGCTCTTGCTCCAGACCAACAAAAACATTAATAAATAAAGTTAAGAACAAGAACTAAAACACAGTACAAATCAGAGTGATTACAAAACACTAATTAAGATTGAATCACGTACATCTGATGGGTGGATCTGATTGATCGATCGATATCCACGCTTTCTTTGAGTTTGGCGAAATCAATTTGGATCAACGGGGAAATGAAAGGAAGCTATAATATATTAAGGCTATCTTACACATATGGATAAGTGAGCTAGCTAGATTGATTGAGTTTAAGGAAGAGGAAGAAAGAACGAATGAAGGGTTTGAGGAGAAGTTAGGTTATAAGCTATGGAGAGATTGATGGAGGTTGAAGATGAAAGATTGGAGTAGCTATCAAAGAGGGGTAGTTGTCAGAATTAAGTGGGGAAGAATTAAACCGTACCCACCTCACCTGGAACCCTGGATTCGAGGCTAAGCTTTCGAGAATGATTGAGGTTTTCCCAAGTAAGGTTTTCGAGGGGTTTGTTGAGGATCGATTGATTGATTTTCCAAAACAATGATGTGAGAGTGAGTGTGTGTGTTTGAGAGAAAGAGAGAGAGTGCAACGATGGAGAAACGGAACGGGACGGGATCAAAACCTCATTTTATGGATTTAGAGATTGATGGGGGTTAAATATAAATAAGAAAATGAAAAAAGAAAATAATTTGATTGGACAAGTTGTGGATTTAGAATTGTCAAAACTCACTTTTGATCAATGAGTATCTATTAAGTTTAATCTAATTTAATATAACTTAATACATTAAATTCAATAATTTAAACATTGTATTACATGTATATATTTATTATAAATTTTGTTTTGTAATTTTACTTTCCATTCTAAACCTTTTTTTTCGGTTTTTCACCCGGTATACTTAGCCATATATAGTTGGGTATAATGTGAATAGAGTGTTGGTGAGATTATTTATAGGGCGACCTTCACAATTCAGTCTTTAATTTTAATTGATTTCACCTTTTATATATAGATCCTGTTATTTGTGGCGAATCACTATAGTCGAGCTGTAAAAATCTGAAGACCGATAAGTAAATATATTTATATATGTAAACTCAATGCATAAATCTAGTGACTTTTTTTTAATTTACAAAATTTAAAGGGGGATTACGTTCATCCTAGGTGTCCCCCATTGCACCCTGCCCTGGGTCATCGTGGAGGAGTTAAATCACGGGATATGCGACGCAGCGGCCAGGAATGGAACCCGATCAACCTTGCAGTCCTGTTGGGAAGCATCCAAACCCTTTTCAATACACCCTTCGACACCACAACATGTGCCCCGGGGGCTTTTTTTCTTACAAAATCAAATAGGAGGAGAAGCCTAGCTGCCAATCTTATAAACTCATTTTATCACCCAACTGCTCATGTGATAATCAAGCCATATTTCAATATGCCCCCTCGGGTGATTGGACAAACGAAACTATCATCTCGATCTCTTTATAGCAAGAGATAACCCAACTCAAGGCAGATAATAAGCGAGTAGCAACTTGCTAAGACCAACTCAAGGTATATAATTAATGAGCGAAAGATCAAACCTACTTTAATAACATGATTAAATTCAAATCGACTAATATAATATGAGGGGTTTACATATCAATCTATGCATATATGTGCATTTATGCTCAACGCATAAGTAAGATGAAGTCCATCCTAAAACCAATTAATAATAAGAATAAACTAAAAATATGTACACTAAATTAGTTTTCGTTAAATTTTATATTTGAAATATGTTTTATTCTCAACGATTACACCAACCTTAAAATCTAGACAATTTTATCACTATATTTCTCATGTGGGAGCCATATTCTAACAGTAGTCTCATGAGTAATTGAAAACTAAAATGTTAAAGTAAAGTCGCCAAAGTCATAACAAAGGAATTAATTAATGAATGAAAAATGGACCACAAGCTTACATGCCTGCACTACCTAGGTTAATTAGCGGTAATTGTGATGACCAAAAAAAAAATTAGCGGTAATTGTGGTGCAAGAGTGCTAACCTACACAAACGGCTAATGTAATATTCCCTCCGATCCAAAATAATCGTCCTTTAGACACAAGAATTAAGAAAAGCATTAACTAAACTCAAAAAGGTAAATTTTTTATAAATTTTACCACTCATCACCTTTTTTCAACCAATGAATGAATAACATCAATTAATAAAAACACATTCCAATAACAATTCTCATAACTCACTCCTAATCAATTGCCTAGAAAACCTAAAACGACATATAAAATGGATCAAATTTGAAGTGCTAAAACGACAATTAATTTGAATCGGAGGGAGTACTAATTTGTATGTATATTAAGTAAAAACTACTCCTAAGTAAGTTGATTTTTTTTTTTGAAAAAGTTGGTTGTTCTTTTTTTAAGCGCCTTTGGTAGTAAATTTCGGGTTCGTGAATTAGCGACAAAATGCACAAATCAGGTAAACCGGCTTGCACCGCCCAACTCGATTTAGTGGTAGGGGGAATGATGAGACTTAGTTTTTCACCCAAGTGAAGGGACGGAGTCAATAATCAAACATGGGACCTCCGAACATCCTCTGATACATCTTACCATTAGGTCACCTTATGTGAGACAACTTGGTTGTTCTTTGACAAATAACAAGTTTTCATTTTAGCACTAGAACATAAATAACTAAATAAGCGATGAAGATAATAGTTGAAATCAGTTGAAAAATTGTGAAAAATATATAGTTGAAATTACATATAACTAGTTTGATATTGATATCAAAGATACGAGATATCGGATATCGATATGAATATTAAAATATGAGTATGAATGATATCAAGATATCGAATATCAAATATAAACGATATACTAATTTTTTGAGCATATTAAAATAACACTCGGGTATCAATCTAATATCACTTTGATATCAGCTAATATCTATATCCTTATCCACCGAATAACATATATCATTTTGATATCGATATCAAAATGTGTTAAACACCAAATATAACTATCGGTCATATTCATATACTTAAAAGTTATATATGATATCTTGATACGAATATCAAACGAGTCTTATTAGAATTCACTTTTACATATGCATGAACTTAGCCCTTAGAAAATGCCTTGACCTGTTTATCACGTTTAATTAATAACCCTGCCCCTTGTAAGTTTTCAATTATCTCCCAAGTCATCTTAACAGTAATAATGTTTTCCATTATAATATAAACCGGCAATAATGAGTAATGGCCCTAAAAACATGAAAGTTAAAAAGAATGGAAAGCAGAAAAGGGGGGACAAAGACGCCTCATCCGACGGTCACCATCACGATGATGATCATTCGATTGAGATCTAGGTAAGATTACGTGATGGATTAACGTGTGCCTCTTACACATGTTTTGTCTCCTTCAACTTAATTCATGTGTTGATGTTAATTGAGTTAGTTTACACTGATTTCTTTTTGTCTTACATTCATAATCACTCTTAAATTTCCCTTTGATCGCTCATTGAACGTAGTCAATTAAGTTTGCAGTCAAATAAGATAGTATAGTAATTCATCTCATTTGCATTATATAGGCTCAATATATAAGGGTAAACTATGTATATATACTTTTTCACCAGTGTTAGGGTTTCTAATTAATATAAAACCTCTATTTTGAAACTAGTAATTGATTTTGTGGAAGTTAATTATGTCATTCCATTGATATTAAAGTGTTGCAATTTCAGAGAGCTCAAATATATACCTAGCTCTAGTTGTGTGTCCGATTTCGGAACTGGAACCGGAACTGGCTAATCCCCGATTCCTTAATTCGGTTTCCGGTTTGGGTTTTTACTGGTTCCCTCCAGTTCGGTTCCGACCCTTACAAAAAATAGCCGTTGGAATTTAAAACCGCGTGTCTCAAACATAATGCAAAACCGCGGTCACAGTTTAGTCGTTTGGCTGGTTCGGAACCGATGATTCAAAACCGATGGAACTGCCGGTTCTAGAGAGGATGTGGAACCGAAACTGAGACTATCCAACTTCCGGTTCCTCAACCCACGTCTACCTAGCTCATAATTGAGTTTGAGTTACTTCTATATATGATCCCTTTTATATAGGGATAAAAAGTAAAAATCGATCGCACTAAAGCAAAGCCACATCATCAGCTTGGGGGCTACCAAGCGTGTATGTATGTATTAGATGATGCCTTCCTTTTTCTTAACGGGAAATACCAAAACGTTGTCTTTTTAATAACATTGTCAACGTAATTATACATCGAAATAAACCTTTTTATACTATCTTTAATTTTTCTGAATTGGGCACTCATAATTTTTTATTGGAAATCACGTAGTACTCGTGTGGAAGTGCTTGAAAATATATATTTTTAATTGACATTTATTATGGGGTTAACGTACAATTTTTTAAGTTTTAACCTATGCAATATATAAATCGTTTCACCCCCAAAAAAAAGAAGAAGGTCAACCTAAAAATATAAATTTGTTATGTATAGTTTCACATTTTCAGCCCAAAGAATATAGAATAAATGAGTTTGCTTGGCAGTTACTCCAAATTTACAAAATAGCCCTCACCAATATCCACCACCGACCGTCATAATTGTACGGGAATTATGGTATTCTCTTAATTCGCCAGCTCCCTCCGTTCCGTTTCTTAGCCGTCATAAATGTCCGTTTGCCTTCTTTTATTTTTTTTTATTTTTTTTAATACGTTGTGCCGACTAATCTCACGGTCCTTAACGAACGTGTAAAATATTCCGTAGTCAATAATCATCATCAACAAGAAGTTTCGAACAGGCAACCTCATTGACGTGTTCTTTGCACATTTCGTTGTGGTCTAGAGAGAATTCATCCCCACATTCGGGAAAACGGGATCAATTGTAAGTATTGTATGTACCTAGACCTGTCAAAAACTGACCTAACCCGCTAACCCGATCCGATCCGCCCGATAATTTTAGGGTTTAGACCTGAAAATTTGAACCCGAAACCCGAAATAAACCGAACCCGCCAGAACCCGAACCCGTTGGGTTGAAACCCGAAACCCGTTGGGTTGACCGATTTAGCAAATTTATAGAATTTTTTAAATTTATAATATATTTTATAATTAAAATAAATGAAAATAATATATTTTAATTAAATATTAATATTTAATTAAAAATTGATTTTGATAATCATAAGAAAAAAGGATATTTTAGACCCGCTGGTCCAAGTCGGGACTAGAGAAAGATATTAACTTAGACCGATTTAGCAAATTTATAAAATTTAACAAATTTTCAAACAACCACTAAAAAAATATAAGGGCATATTAATATTATAAATTAATAATTATATAAACTTACGTATACAGAACTAAGACAACTTAGTGAAATATGATTCTAGTGTTTGTTTTTTGGTAAAACTCAAGTTTATGTGTAGTTCATCTCTAACTTTTCTTATTACATCCAACATTAATTTTGAGCGTTGTGTTCATTATACAAAAAAGATTGTGAAGAGTTTAATTAGAAGCGTGATAGTTATAGTTTATGATACTCACAAACTAAATCTAAATCACATATATAGTCGATCAGTTGGTTTATGAACTGACATCGTATTATTCGTATATCCCACAATCTACATCTAGCTCTTAATTAAGATCGTCAAAGGGTGAATGAGCGTTACCCTAAAGTCTAAACGCACGTATATTATAAAATAGAAAAATCTAGTCAATTAATGACCAAATCATTTTAATAATGACATTGTAGAGTAAACAACCGTTTATTTTATAGTGTGTATTTTAGTATTCCTAATTTTGAAGATATAGATTTATAACCGTTTATTCTTTAAACGTTACATGTAATTAAGTATGTTTTTCAGTTATAAACATTAATATTAATGTCATGTCTGTTATTTAAATTTTCATTAATCAATTTCTCTTAATTGTATGAATAGGAAAGTAATTAACTAGATACATCATCGATCGATCTCTATAAATTTAGTTGCAAGATGTCCATTTTTTCACTCCCGCGATTCCAATTTTTGGTAGTGTTTATATTTTATTTGATCTTCTGCACTAATTTTTTGCCAAATAACTGCCTACTATTCTCTTCAAATTAGTGATAAATTGCTCCAAATTAGTGATAAATTATGCTTTTGTCTTTTTATGAAAATTGACAGCTTTAGAAGTCGTTCAATATAGTAGGTTCTTGAACCTGTGCGAGATAGCTGATCATCATACCAAGGAGTACATTCTAAGAACAAAATCGATGCAATTGAGATAAGTATCAAAAAATTACTGTGATATTAGAAAAGTACAATCTTATGCTCATATTTAAGTTCGTTTAAGTTCATATATGTACTATTTACATCATTATCTGCATGTGCGTATACGTGATCGAGATTGATCAAGTTCTAACACAATAAGTGTAATGGTAATAGAAAATTTTAAATCTTTTGCTTTATTATTTTTTCAAAGCCATTTTTATTTAATATTTCCTTTTTATTTTTAATCTAGATAGAATTGTTATTTGTTGTTGAATCTATAACAATTTAAAAATGATGTACAAGTATTAAGTAGTGAAGGGTAAGGGAATCCAAACAAATCATATAATATTATATTATATAATGCATTTTTTTTATTTGATACCTCTTAACCTTTGTGACTTGATCATGAGTCATGAACTCATGATCGATCCATTATCTGTTAGTAAAAATTGTTGACCTTCCAATTAATTGACTTAGATTTGCAATGAAAACAACATATTTAATCAATAAGTATATTGCATTTTTTTATGAAATCTATAAGGAATAAGATCGAAAATGAAAAATATGCCCATCCTCTCAAATACTACGTATAGATTAACAAATTAAAATCAATAAAAATGTATTTGGATGTCTAATATTTAGAATAACAAATGAAAAAAATGTAAAACAAATTAACATATTAAAACTTCATTAAATTGCAAGAATAACATTACATTGTACATTAAAAAAAATCGATTATACTGAAACTTTAGGTTTTTATCAAGTCACTTAGGACCTAAATTAACTAAAATTTTAACATTAATTCTACTTATTCATAAAAATTAAATCATACGAAAAAATGGAACATATAAAAAAAAATTTGACTAGAAAGCTAATTTCAATTAATGTTAAATCGGTGGTAGATCAATTATTCAATGTAATAATAAAAATGGAATGATCTGCTTAAATTTAAACATTATGACACGTTGTAACGTCTAGCCATGAATGGCATGGTTAATTAGGCGTTCAAATCAATAACAATCATTTCAGTTTTTTAAGTTCAGACAACTGCTATTTATATCATCTTATGTATGTGTTTATACTTTATAGACACTACTACATATTATACTTAATTTACATTCTGTACATCTACAAAATAATCTCGTTCTTAATAAGCTATATATGTATTACTATTAGCTATCTTATTATATGGTTTAAGTTAGCTGAATCTCATAATAGTTTTTGCTCTCAAATAGGCATTCATGATTCTTCCAAAAAAAAAGAAAAAGGATTAACATGTGCAGTTCATTAATCAAGATACCAAACATGGTCATAAAGTTTGATATTGTTTATACAGTATTTTAAACAACTACTGAATTTGTGATCAAATTAAAATAAATTTCCATGCACAAATTTATTTACTCTATGTATAAATAAAAACATTAGTAGTTGACTAGTTGTCATTAAAACCAACAAAAAAGCGAACTGATTGAGATGAAAATGATTAATTAATTCTCTATTGTAAAATAAATCACTTCAAATGCCTAATTATTTTGTAAATTATAATAATAATTGCATAATTCGATCCACTAGAGTAAGTATTTTGACAATCATGTCCCGCTTGATTTGAAGAATTAAATCTTTCGTTTTATTTGTAATACATGAGAAATAAAAGAAAAAAATAACTTCTTAAACTCAATGGTCCAAGTGGTGTTTGATAAAGAAAAATGTTGAATGTGCATAATTGTATTGTAGGTTTTTTCAGTATACTTTCTGAAAGTTAAAAACGTCAAACCAATGTAACAAACCATTTTACATTGATAAAATAAAACAATTTTTTTGCCTATGTAGAAAGTGTATTTTTTTAACAAATCTGAAGTTAATAATCTATATTTATATATATTATAAAATAGAAAAATTTGGGCAATTAATGGCCCATTCGAATGGCTTAAATATTATTTTTAAATTTGTAAATCTATTTAACTATTTAGAAAAATTTTGCTCATTTATGATCAATTCATAATTAAGGGGAAGATTAAAAAATAAGGGAAAAAAACTTATTTACTGACAATTTTTCATATTCCTTAATCATCAACTTTTCTAATGTGAAAAGTCACCTCATCCTCACAATATTTACACTCAAATATATAAATGCAATTATGATAAATTCATAATTAAGGTGAATAGTATATTTTTCTCTCATTGACAACTTTTCATATTTCTTAACCTTCAACTTTTCTAATATAAAAAGTCACTTCATCTTCTCAATATTTACAATGAAATATACACATGTAATTATTATGGAGAGTAAAAAAGTAAGGAAAAAATTATTCATATGATGACAACTTTTCATATTCCTTAACCCCCCAACTTTTATAATATAAAAAGTCAATTTACCCTCTCAATATTTACACTCAAATATACACATGTAATATCTCATATCACATAACAAGCTGAAAGAATGGCGCATTCGAGGAGAGTTTTGGAAGAGTTTTCAAAAAGCCGAGTTGATAGTGAGGAAGAAGCAAATAGGTTGACATACATACAAAAATGTATGGAAACAAGTGACATTTCTTTTCAAAGGTGAATATTGTTTTGGACAACTCCAATGTTTGGGAGCATGTCCAACCTAATTATATATAAGTACAAAATTCTTTGATAATGTATATGTTATTTCTTGGTTTGATGTAATATATTTATGTCTATTCATTTTTAGTTCTTGATTGGGCATACAAATTTATTTCAAAATGTATATGAAATACAAATTTCTATTGTCAAGTTCTAAAAATCATTTTTATGACATTTTTCATTAATATGTTTTATGAGTTAGAAGTGAAAGGAGGAATGGTCTTGATCGAAAATATTATTATAAATATATTATTTACAAGATTCAAATAATAAAATATTTTTTGTTGGTAGAACAAATAATAAAATAATAAAATATTTGAATGCACAATCTATGTCAAATGTAGAAGGATGAAGATAATACTAGAAAAAGCAATTTTGGAGGAAATTTCGTGTCTATAGTTATTGATTTTATAAGTGTCTCATTAGAGACAAAGTAATTGACCCTGGTCAAGCCGACCCGTTTAGAAACTCGCAACAACCTGACCTAGATTGACCCGTGACCTATAATGACCCGAACTCGATTTAACCAAGTCTGAAATGATCGAACCCGAAACCGCCAGACCCGACCCGATTCATAGATAGATACATTCAACGGTAATATTTGTTTTAAAATATCAGGGATATTACAAAGAGAGGTGGGGAACTTCAATTAGGAGCAAGATTAAAATATTGACAAAGTGTAAGAAGATGATCGAGAAGAATTTCAGTAATCAAGCAAATCAAGAAGTACATATGTTTATGTTGTAAATTCTTATTTTATTTACTTATATTTTTCATTGAAAATTAATCTTTACAAAATTCTGCCTTTTAAATATAAAAGTATCATTATAAAGGCAAATTAGTAGCTTTTGTCAAATTCGTTCAGAATGTTATTTGTTACACACTACACTAAATATAATTGGTATTATATTTTTTAAGAAAATATTTAATTTTATTTCGATCTTCCTAGCAGCAACTCTTACATGACTAACTTTTAAATTTGCATCTCATTCAAAAAAAAAGAATATAAAAAGAATAAAGGGTTATAAACTATACTATAAAATATAAAATATAATCAATGAGAACCCGTGCGATAGCACGGGCCATCCACCTAGTGAAAATAAACTTTACAATTAACTTGCTATCCGAGTAAGTAAGTATTAGACTTATGATTTTATGAAGTAGACAATGCATGTACATGGCCCACACCTCAATACAATGCTCGTGGGCCTGCTGTTCTGCTCTGGGACCCCCATTAGGACATTATCGAGTCCTTTGTTGTTCTGCTATTATTATCTCCCCTCAAGTTAAATGACTAGAGTGTGTCTAAGCGTGAACATAATTTATTGAATTCAAAATTCGTATGGAGTCGGGCAGAATCGATCTCCATTTTGTTGAGAGGCGTCCAAAAGTGGCTCGAATGTGTTGGTGTCTTTCTTCTCAGAATTCTGAACCTAATCTTTTTTTAAAAAAACACTTACGTAAGTTGTTAACGTAGACTGTATAGTCTAAAATAAAATCAACAAATATAATAACATTTAATTTTTCTTTTCGTCATCAATAATATTATTGAAATTTGAAATAAACGAGTATTAAATTTGAGAACTTAAAAAATTAATAGAAAACATATATGCATAAGCTTTCACTCTTTATATATTCTGCATTTTAAAAGAGATTATACACTCTTGAATTATTCGTGTTCAGAATATGCGCGCTCTTACAAGTTTCTCTGTTTTTCTCTCTTATAAATAAAGACTTGAAAACCTTTAAGATTCTCGCTCGTAAGTCGTAAATAACAAAGTTTTCTGGAAAGTGTCAACACTCTTTGTTAATAAGAAAAGATATTAAGGTAGAGATGTTTTTCAACTCTTATAACTTGCACCTTCTTCAACTATTTATAGATGTTGGGAAGGGTCAGGAGTTAGAATTTCTCGATGTGGGAGAGATTTGTTGGCCTTCAAGGTGTTGGCCGTTGATTGGTAAAGTGTGAGGTGTGCGACGTGTTGGTTTGCCATTGGTGGAAGACGCGATTTCAGTTGGAGTTTCGAGATCTTCCAATGTGGGATAGAGTTTTTGATCTTCGAGGTGTTGGCTAGTTGTTGATTGGTGGAGAGTGAGGTTGATGTGACTTGTATCATAAATCCGTGAGTTGGGTATGCGATGCCATTGACCGTCATCACTAGTTGACATCTCCATAGGTTGTGACTTCATCTAGTGTTGGTCTTGCGTGCTGATTGGGCAAGGCAGCAGGTTTCACTTATAGGATGAATGCACTGTTTGTATTTGGGTTTCGCGGGAGTTCCTCTCGTTCTGGGATCTTTAGGCTCATAGTTATATTATGCGCGTTGTTCGTACATTGGTGAAGTTGCCCTGCATTGATGAGTGTACTCGTGGGTAGGGAACATCCGGTACAGTGTACTTATAAACTTTTATAAGGTGCATGATTTTAGAACTATCAATCTGTCATTATGTTATTACCTCGAATTCTAAGTTTGTATGTGTCATGAACCCTCAATTCCTTCTCTTCGCTGATATCATTCTTTTTGTTGTTAGGCTCTTGAATTATATGAGATCTATCAAATATAAAAAAAAAATTAAAAATCAAAATATAATGACAAAATTTACGGATGCTTCAATTAATTTTTTATTACGTCATTTTTTAGATAAAAAATAATTGATGAGTAGCGTTGAATCATGTGGGGTCCTAATTATGAGTATAGCGTACGTTATGCTTGGCCTCTAAGTTTTCCTTCACCTTTTTGGTTCTTATGAAGAAGATAGAAAAGTGCTTTTCATAAAACTGTCAATTAATCCAAATAGTGTGACTCGTAGTTTGGTTGTACACTTGTGCATAAAAGGTATATATGTCTCTTGAGATAAAGTCAATTAATGTAACCTAATAATATACATATTCGTATTTTTTTAAAAATTAGGGTTTAAATTAAGAGAGATGTTAGGGTTCAATGTGAGAAGATTGGAGAGGATGTTAGGGTTTTAATTAGAAAAGATGTCAAATTAATTGATTAATATAGAATCGATTTGTTTGTGAGGTGACAAAGTTTTTATCGTCTATTTTTTTGGGTCGAGGATACTGTCCATGAAAGTCAAAAAGGAGATTTTATGATACTATCATAAAGTCTCAAGTCTCCGTTTTGATTTTATGATACTATCATAAAGTTCTAGCCGCTTCACTAGATATAGGAAGGCAGTTTTGATCGTCCTTTCAGTTTTACTTATTTGTTTTTTTTATAATAAAAAATATTAATATTTATTACAATAATAGAGGTAATGATATGGAGTTATTACAAACATATGGAGAAAGATGGTTGGTGTGGAAGTGGAGTTGATATGAATGAAATTTGTAAGTTGTAACTCTACTCGGCCTCTAGATGGAGAAAGAGAGTGAATATTATGATTTCATTTAATCCTTTTCTACAATTTTTAATCATTGTGCTTTTACAAACCAGCTTCCTTTCTAGAATTAAACACAAGTATAGGTAAATGTTATATATTTGGTCCAAGTTTAGGGTGCTCGCGGTACGTTACTATCACTTAAAGAAATTTTATACATATAACTTATAGAAATTAAAGGGTTTGCCTGATGTCACGGTAATTTGTCATAGTAGGCCGCGGGTTAATTAGTCATTAACTGTTGAAAATATAATCTATATTCCACATCTGAAATATAAAGAAAAACAACCTAGAATATATACTTATAAATTACTATCTTATTGTCAATTGGTTTTAGGATGATCCACGGACTTGTGTGTTGGGTCCAACCGCGCATGTGTGCGCTCAACCCAACACGTTCCTGATATTTCCGCATGGTATATGATCTTTGTTTCCGGCCGCCCTTGTGCCGCTGCATCAGTCGCATTTATCCTCGTTCTCGAGCGCCCTTAAGCCACCGCTTCGGTCGTCCTTACGCTAGTACATCTGCTTCGTCACCCCTGATCATGGGCCAATTATCGAGTTTCCTAATATATATATACTTTTGGCTTACTCCTCCTATTATCAATTGGTTTTAGAATGAAATCCTATAAACTTGTGTGCTAGGCTCAACTGAGTATATGTGTGCTCAAACCACCATTTTCTTGATATTTCCGCATAAACCATACCAGTAGTAATTCATAGTATTATTTAGACAATAATGTATTGCATAATATTTTAACCGGATGATGCATCCGTTGGGACTCAAATATTTTTTTTTTTTAAATCCTCGTTGGGACTCAAATATGGGACATTTCCACATAGACCAAAATAAAAGAAGATTGACTAATATAAAAGCTCTATCTATGATATTAATTAAGTTTTTGAGTTATAAAGTCGATAAATAAAAATGGTCTTAAATCTCAGACGAAACCCCATTTTTCATGGCCCACCGAAATTCTATAAGACCATCAAAATGCAAACGAGGTGGTTTATTGATTGCAAAAAACGTATAAAAATGGTGAATTTCTAAAGTCTTCTTAATGTCCAAAGCATTCATTATATGTTTACCTTGTTGGCTTCTTCAATTATTCAAAAAAAAAGCCGTCTATATTCATTTCCCACGTGCATAAATAAATAAATGGACCCATTCTCCATCATAATTGGGCCAGAGAAGAAAATGTATTGAAGGCTTCTGGGCTTTAGACCTTAAAGATGCATTCACAGCCCATCATTTATTGTTGTATTTCCTTTTTTTTCTTTTTGTAATTTCGATGTACATTATCAAAAATCTACTATATATATAAAAACAATAAGGTTTGGAGTCACTATATTGCGCCACCTCAGCTTTTGACACATGACATCGTATTATTAATCCACATAGGATTTTGCCACATGTCATTTAATCCTTGCTCCATAAAAATTATTTATTAATTAGTCTTTCCACTTCATATTCCACATGGCAAATTTTTTCCACTTAATTAAAATTTATTTTTATTTTTCAAATTTAGATAATATCTTAATTTTTTGTAGAAAAAAATATCTTGACTAAAAAAATTTAACTAAAGGTTGAATTTTTTCCTTATAAGCCAATAAAATATCGGGAAATCTATATACACACATAGTTTTTTCTCGGCGCACAAGATTTGGCACGCTTCATGAAGCGAATCGCTTCATAATGCGAGCCAAATACGGATACCGGAGCGGATTTTTTACAGAATCGGCAAAATGACACGCTTCACGAAGCGTAAAGCAATATTGTGCAATTTCCTTACCCAGTCCAATATTTTTTTACATATATAGGTCCCTCTCGTCGATAGCTTCGATTTGATAGGTAATAAGCTCAAATCCGACACCCGAGCAAAAAGTTATGAGCGTTTTAAGATTGGACATATGCAAACTACTTTAACATGGTGTTTTATTTAAGATATGATTTAAGATAGGACTTATTATATAATATTTTGGGACAGTTTATGTTTATCGTAAGTATTAGGGTTTATGGTTAGAGTAAGGCTTTCTCGTTAACCAATAACTATTTATTTTTTGATTTTAGTTAATTAAAATCATTAACCAAAATCGAACATTTAATCTCGGTTGATCGGAGATTTGTTAACCGAATTTTTGGTTCGATTTTCCCGTTAACCAATAACTATTTATTTAATTTTATATTATAAGAATACACTTGAACAACAATAAAGTTATCAACTTTATATTAAAAATATTATCGCTCGGTTAAAATTTCAAAATAAATATTATTTTACATGGTGGTTATATTTGATTTTGAAAATATTATTTTATATTCCCATAATTGATTAGTTAAATATGCCTTTTTTTTTAAATATTTAACTCCTAAAATGTTATATAATTTCAAATTCTGAAAATAAGCATATAATTTCATTAAGACAAAATATATTTAATATTTTTTCTTACAAATTAAAAACTATATTTTGGTTTTTCGATTAACTGAAAATATGAATATGTCAATCCGTAACCAACCTGTAAAACCGTGAAAAATATCAGTTTGGTTAATCAAACCAAAATTTTAACATATATAAGTTAGGTTGCCCTAAAGCCTTACTTTAAACATAAACCACAACCCTACCATAAACATTAAGCCTTACCCTAAATCCGACCTTAAGCCTTATCTTAAACCCTTTACTCAAACTCTACTATAAACTTTAGACCTTACTTAAAACCCCGTACTAAGCCTTGTCGTAGAACTCTTAGCCAAACCCTAAGCCCTAAAAATATATACTCTATCCTAAATCATATATCTAAATCCTAAACTTCACTAAAAATTTACAATAAACCCTAAACCTTACTCAATATTCTACCTTAAGACTTGTCTTAAACGCTACCCTCACACTAGACCTTATCTAAAACCTACCATTAAGCTGTCATGAGTGATGTAGTTATACTTGGGGCAATTGATGTAATAATTGTAAAAATAAGGGTCAAAATGTAAAGTGACCAAATGGTCAGTTAGGAGATATATGTGAGCTCCAGGTTGTTGTAACCATCATCGATAATCAACAGAATTTCTTCAACTCTCTCTCTTTCTCTATCCTTCCAACTCTCCTATGGAATCTCTTTCCTCTACTTCTTTTCCCTAAATCCTTACAGTTTGGTATCAGAGCTATTGATCTTCGGCATGGCAGAAGGAACCAGAATGAAGACATTGGAGGATGGCATGCGCAAAACAGATTATCAAGTGTCTAAAGTGGTGGAGGCGATCGAAGATGTCAACCAGAGGATGGAAACTCAGAAGAACGAATGGGATGAAAGATTTGCAAAACTGGAGAAGTCTCAACAAGAACTGGTTAACGCGCATCAACTGAGTGAGATGCAGATGAAGAATTTGTCAGAAATGATTAGTAACATGAATCGCGATTTAGCTCGGATTTTCAAATCAGCGGATGTCGGTGCAAAATCTGGTGATAATTTTCGTTCGATCTCGAGATCGCCAACGGATGAAAATGCTAATCCAAACATCAACATCAGAGGAGATCCAATCCAGGTTGAAGAAGCAACACGAGAATCTGATAGAGGTCTGTCTTTGAGCAGCGGATCAAGAGGTAATCAACGCTACCCTAAGCTTGAGTTTCCTTTGTTTGAAGGAAACAATCCTAGAAGTTGGGTTCGCAAGGCGGAAAAGTATTTCAGGATCTTTGGAGTAATTGAATCAGAAAAGATTGAGTTGGCTACCATGTACATGAACGGAAGAGCTGACAACTGGGCTCAGGGGTTCTTGATGCAGAATCAACTTGGTTCTTGGAAGGATTTTAGTGAGGCGGTTTGTGTCAGATTTGGTGAGAGGCAGGGAGTTGAAGTAGTAGAGGAATTCAACAAGCTATCTCAAGAAGGAGATGTAGAGAATTACACGGAAAAATTCGAAGAATTGAGAGCTGGGATGTTGTCTTTCAATCCAAGTTTGTCAGAAGCTTATTTTGTTACAAGTTACATTAGCGGGTTGAAGGATGAAATCAAGAACCTGGTTAAGTTGAGTAGACCTAAAACCTTAGCGATGGCGTACGAGCAAGCTCAGTTGCATTTTGGTGCTGTGCAAGCCATTATCAAGGTTAGTAGACACCCTCAGAATGGTAGAAACTTCTTACCTTTGTCCAACATCAATACTTTCAAAACTTCTAACCAGAACCTTGCTACTAAACCATCTTTTTTCCAATCTAAGACAAACAACTCTACCAATTCAACAAGCCAACAAACCAGTGAACCAAAAAGAACCCCGGGTATGTGTTACAGATGTGGTGACCGGTATTTTGCTGGTCATAAGTGTAAGGTTCAGTCCTTGCATAGTTTGATTTCGTCAGAGGCAGATGGTGTGCAAGAAGCTGATTGTGGGGAACTGTCTGTGGAGTGTAAGCAGGTTGAGGATGCTGAAACAGATGATACTGAGGTGTATGTTCACTCTCTTACTGGTAGTACTCCATTAAATACTATCAAGATTCAGGGAGTGGTCAAGAACAGGTCCATTGTGGTGTTAATTGACAGCGGGAGTACGCATAGTTTTCTTGATCCACGGGTTGCTAAAGAAGGGAAATGTTTGATTCAAGAAACTACTGTCATGACGGTGTCAGTTGCAAATGGTGGAAAAATGTTCAGTCATCAGGAATGCAAAGGGTTTGAATGGATGATGCAAGGACATTCTTTCTCTTTCAATGTGAGAATGTTAAAATTAGGAGGTTGTGACATGATATTAGGAGTGGATTGGTTGAGAGAATACAATCCATTATCTTTTGATTTTAAGGAATTAAAGTTGTCCTTTTTGAAGGAGGGTCATCGGATTGAATTAGTGGGGTTTAAAGACCAAGCAACTGTTCAGTATATTAGTGGAGGTAGATTGCAGAAGTTGTTAAGCAAGGGGGAACAGGTGTGTGTGTGACACATATTGCCCAGTGTTATGGGATTGAAGGGGAATCTGGAACATTGCCATTACCTGTTGAAATTCAGAGCCTTTTGGTTGAATTTCAGGATGTTTTTAAGGAGCCACAAGGACTTCCACCTGTCAGAGGTCATGAGCATTTTATTAATCTCAAGCCGGATTCAAAACCTGTTTGTTCAAAACCTTATAAGTATCCTTTCTTTCAAAAAAATGAAATAGAAAGGCAGGTTGCTGATATGTTGAACAATACTACAGTTCGACCAAGTTGCAGCCCTTTTGCATCACCTACTTTGCTTGTTAAGAAGAAGGATGGTAGCTGGCGGTTTTGCATTGATTATAGGAGGTTAAATGATATGACTGTGAAGAACAAATTCCCTATTCCGCACATAGAAGAGTTGCTGGATGAATTACATGGTGCCACAGTGTTTTCAAAGTTGGATTTAAGGTCTGGATATCATCAAGTACGCATGGCGGAGGAGGATATCCATAAGACTGCATTTAGGACGCATCATGGACACTTTGAGTTTACAGTGATGCCCTTTGGGCTTACTAACGCTCCGGCTACATTCCAGCACATGATGAATGAGGTATTCAGTTCATTTTTGAGGAAGTTTGTATTAGTCTTCTTTGATGACATTTTGGTTTATAGCCAAAATTTGGAGGATCATTTGAAGCATCTGAGATCAATTTTGTTGTTATTGAGGGCACACAGTTTGTTTGCCAAGCAATCCAAATGCTCTTGTGCTCATCCTCAAGTTGAGTATTTAGGACATATCATTTCTGATAAGGGGGTTTCTACTGACAAAGACAAGGTGAAAGCAATGTTGTCTTGGCCTAGTCCTAGAAATGTCAAAGAGTTGAGGGCATTTTTAGGATTAACTGGTTATTATAGAAGGTTTGTGCAAGGCTATGGTATTATTAGCAGGCCTTTAACTGAATTATTGAAAAAGGATGGATTCAAATAGGATGAGGTAGCTGAGCAGGCCTTTCAGACTTTGAAACATAAGATGAGTTCTGCTCCAGTTCTGAGGTTACCTGATTTTGCATTGCCATTCGAGGTGGAAACTGATGCATGTGATAGCGGTATTGGTGCAGTGTTGATGCAGCAGGGTCAGCCATTAGCTTATCTCAGTCAAGCATTACATGGTAGGCATTTGCTTTTATCTACCTATGAAAAAGAGTTATTGGCTATTTTGTTGGCGGTTGATAAGTGGAGGCATTATTTGGAGCCTGCTCACTTCTACATCAGGACAGATCATAAGTCATTAAAATACTTACTTGAGCAGCAACTTACTACACATCTTCAGAGGAAAGCTGTAAGGAAACTTCTAGGTTTGTCTTACTCTATTGCTTATAAAAAAGGCAAAGAAAATACTGTAGCTGATGCTTTGTCTAGAAGATTTGAAAAAAGAGAAAGCATGTGTGCAGCCTTGTCAGGTGTAGTTCCTGCTTGGATGACTCAAATTTCTTCTAGTTATGAAGGAGATGAGGTTTTCCAGCGCTTGATTTCTGAGTCTTTGTTGGATACAACCTCTGAGTATAAATTCGAGCATGGAATTCTGAGATACAAGGGGAAGTTGTGCATTGGTAGTCAGGCTAATGTCAGGAATTAGTTGTTAGAGGCAATGCATAATGAGCCATTGGGAGGTCATTCGGGCATCAATGCTACTTATCAACGATTGAAGTCCATGTTTCATTGGCCAGGTATGAAGAAGGAGGTAGAAGATTTTGTTAAGTCTTGTGATGAGTGTCAAAGACACAAGTCTGAACATGTGGCTTATCCTGGTTTGCTGCAGCCTCTTCCTATTCCTTCCAGAGCTTGGAATCAGATTTGTATGGATTTCGTTGAGGGATTGCCCAAGTCTTTTGGTAAGTCTGTTATTATGGTGATTGTGGACAGATTTACCAAGTATTGTCACTTCATTGCATTATCACATCCTTTTACTGCGGCTAGTGTGGCCCAAGAGTTTATGGTGAATGTTTATAAACTCCATGGAATGCCAGATAATATTGTGTCTGATAGAGACAAGGTGTTCATGAGCACTTTTTGGAAGGAGCTTTTTCAGGCTTTGGGTACTTCCTTACATTATAGTTCAGCTTACCATCCACAAAGTGATGGCCAGACTGAGAGGGTTAACCAGTGTCTTGAATGTTATCTGAGATGCATGACTTCAGATCAACCTAAACATTGGTTTCGATGGTTGCATTTAGCGGAGTGGTGGTTCAATACCAGTTATCATTCTTCATTAGGAATGACTCCTTTTCGGGCATTATATGGATATGCACCTCCTCAATTAGGTGTACAACAGGAAAGTATTAGCACAACCTCTGTAGATGACTGGTTACAGGAGAGGGCTATTATTTTGAATCAGTGCAAGGAGAATTTGATAAAGGCACAAGCTCGTATGAAGCAGAACGCTGACAAAAATAGGAGTGAAAGGGAATTCAATGTTGGAGACTGGGTTTTTCTGAAGCTTCAGCCATACAGGCAATCTTCTTTGGCTATCAGAAAACATCTGAAACTTTGTGCCAGGTTTTATGGCCCTTTTCAAGTAATTCAGAAGGTTGGGCAAGTGGCTTACAGGTTGGATTTACCATCTACTTCAAGAATCCATCCTGTGTTTCATGTTTCGCAACTAAAAAGAAAGGTTGGAGACACTGTTACAGTTGTTAAGGAGCTGCCTTCCACTTCAGATTCTGGACAGGTGGATGTATTTCCTGAAGCTGTGTTGGAAACTAGGGTGCACTACCTTGCTAGTGGAGATCCTGTCACAGAGTGGCTCATCAAATGGCGCAATCTTCCACAAGAGGAGGCAACCTGGGAACCAGCTGGACACATTTTGCACCAGTTCCCCGATTTCAGTGTATAAAGATTGAACTTTGAGGTCAAAGTTCTTCAACAGGGAAGGTAATTGTCATGAGTGATGTAGTTATACTTGGGGCAATTGATGTAATAATTGTAAAAATAAGGGTCAAAATGTAAAGTGACCAAATGGTCAGTTAGGAGATATATGTGAGCTCCAGGTTGTTGTAACCATCATCGATAATCAACAGAATTTCTTCAACTCTCTCTCTTTCTCTATCCTTCTAACTCTCCTATGGAATCTCTTTCCTCTACTTCTTTTCCCTAAATCCTTACATAAGCCTTGATTTAAACCATACATCCAAACCATATACTATATCACATACCCAAACTTTAAACCTCATTCAAATCCTACGTACCCTAAACCATAATATTTACCATAAACCTTAAACCTTACCCCAAACCCTACCATAAAGCCTTACCCTAACCATAAACTCTAACACTTACCAAAAAATCTTATTATATGCTTTATCTTAAATCTTATCCTAGATAAACGACGTGTGAAAGTAGTATGCGTATGTCCAATCTTAAAAAGTTCATAACTTTTTGCTCGGGTGTCGGATTTGAGCTTATTACCTATCAAATCGAAGCTATCGACGAGAGGAACCTATATATGTAAAAAAATATTGGATTGGGTAAGGAAATCGTACAATATTGCCTTACGCTTCGTGAAGCGTGTCATTTTTTCCGATTCTGTAAAAAATCCGCTCGGGTATCCGTATATGGCTCGCATTATGAAGCGTCTCGCTTCATGAAGCGTGCCAAATCTTGTGCGCGGAGAAAGAAATACGTGTGTATATATCCTCAGCCTAAAATATATATGCTCAATCTTTTTAACATTTTAAATTTCTCTTTCTCTCTCTTATATTAAAAGATAAATATACTTAATTACATATATTATTATTAAATTAATTATTATTTTTCAAAATCTCATCTCTTCCTTATTTTCAAAATATATCTTTTTTGCTTTATTTTCTTCATATTTTATCTCCTTCTTTTAAATTAAACTTATTTATGAAATATTGTCAAGGAAAATGATCAATGTAGATTATTTTATATTAATAATCTATGTTTATTCTCAATTTTAAACTTAATAATCTAAATTTAATTTGTTTTATTTGATTTTAAAAAACAAAATTTTTTATACATATTACGGGCAACAAATTACTTATATTAAAATTTATATTATATTTTTATTTATTAATATATTTTTACCCCTCCGTCCCATAATGTTTGTCCACTTTCCTTTGTAATTTACATAGGAAAGTGGACAAACATTATGGGACGGAGGGAGTAGTATATCTAAAAAATATCGAGTCATAGTCGTGCATGGCACGACGGGGACAACTAGTGTAATCTAAAAAATCCTAATATGGGAGATTGAGATTATTTGTTCCGACATTTTTTAAAATCTCAAAAGATTTAAGCTGTGTCTTTTGCCACACTTTCCCCACAAACCAAGAAACTGCTTTTAATACTCTTTAAATCCGTCTAACTCTCTTTACTTTTTACGTTTTTTCAAGACATTAAAAATCACTTTTCACCCAAAAGTCATTTTCTATAAGAAGTGAAACAAGCCCTAAAATGGTCGACTACCCATCGTCGCCATCCATGTCCTCACCACCACCTGCGTGCATCATCCTCGGAATTGCCGATCGCGCTCTGCTCTCTCATTCTCTCTTCTATCAGTCTCTTCAACCGTTGTCGTCGCCCTCCACATCCGCACCATTGGATGCCATCGCCACCGACCTCCACCTATGCACCACCGGTTGTCGTCTCCACCATCACTACCATCCTTCATCATTGTCATCCCCGCCATCCTTTGTCGTTGTCATCCCTACCGCCGGGATTGAAATTATGAAATCCTAAAAGTTCTAGATCTGGAATTAGAAAAATTCTAGGAAAAAATTTGGTGCTTTTCTTCATTCCATTTCTTATAGCATAAACCAAACAAATTACTATTGTAACGGTATTTGTTTCCTTTCCACCCATTTTTCAATCTGTTTACGTTTACATTTCCATTTTTACGACCAAACGGGACCTAATTCTTAAACCTTATTTCAGTCATTTTGTGCATTTTGTCACCTTTTGTGAGAACAACAAACCTTACGTCCTATGGAATTAGACCAAATCAATTGAATTTTCCTATGGAATAAAGAATATACTTATAAATCTCTTATTAGATGGGATAAAATTTGTAAATTGAAACACTATGGAAGACTGGGAATCAAGAAAACTGAACATATGAACAAAAATTTACAAATGAATTTTTTGTGGAAGCTACTTACTTACTGAACCTGATAACATCTAGGTTAAACTCATGAATGAAAAATATATGAAAATTAAAGCCCTTTTCTCGTAAAAAAACATATCAATACATCTTGGCAATGGTCAAAGCTGTAATCTAAAAAATCCTAATATGGGAGATTGAGATTATTTGTTCCGACATTTTTTAAAATCTCAAAAGATTTAAGCCGTGTCTTTTGCCACACTTTCCCCACAAACCAAGAAACTGCTTTTAATACTCTTTAAATCCGTCCAACTCTCTTTACTTTTTACGTTTTTTCAAGACATTAAAAATCACTTTTCACCCAAAAGTCATTTTCTATAAGAAGTGAAACAAACCCTAAAATGGTCGACTACATCACGAAAATCGACTACAACATCCTCATCTTAAACCTAACAATTTTTTTCAAATTTTATAGATTAAGGTACTAGAGTGACATACTTCTCGCTAAATCGTCCTCCCTTTATTCTTACTTTATTAAAAGTATCTTTAAAAATTCTAATTCAAGTCAAATAGAGACATGTGTGTTTCACTTGTTGATGAAAATGAATTTTTGGGTAAAAAGTTAATTTTTGTGTTTCAAAAAAAGTGAAAAATAGAGAGATATATACGAATTTCAAGAGTGTTAAAAACACTTTTTGGGTAAAAAATAGTTTAAGATGACAATTGACACATTTTTCACTCCACCAAAAAGATTGCAAAATTTTCACCCTATAATCTAAAAGTACTCATGTTACAAGCGACTCCAACTCAAACAAAGAATAACTGAACAATCTCATCTAACATGATCAAATACTTTTATAATCAAAACATCACCTATCCATAACTATTCGATGAGAAGTAGCATAAACACACAAAATTCTACTACAATTGCATAACTTTTTGTTTCAAAAGCAAAAAAATTAATCAATCAACCGAAGACAAACCACAATCTGTCATTTAAAATATCGACGTACATTACATACATATATGATAAACAAGAAATTAACCATATATCGGTATGGGTAAAAAATGAAGCAACAATTCCGGATAACCATATACTTGGGTCAATGCTTTCATAGACCCAAAGAGAAAGGCACCCCGGTCGAAGGCAACCAAGACCGGCCCACAATAAACTTACCCACACTAAACCGGTTCACCACATTGGGCCGTTTAAGAACGTGAAAACCGGGCCACCGAACCCGCCTCTTAACCTTCGAGCCCGGCCCGAAATTCTTATACTCCGCATAATACAACGTGCTGAGATACTTCCTCCCGTCCCACGGCAGCCACCCTTTCGGGCTCACCAACGGACCCAAATACGTCTTCGCGATCACCGTCCGTGAGTAGGGTCGCCAGGGCCGGCCCAGGTAGGTCCTTACCAGGCGCACGACGGGCTGGAGGTCGGGCCCGGCCTCGACCCGAGAGTCGTGGATCACGATCCCCGTGTTCTGGTTCGGGTCGTTTCGGCCTTGGGCCGTAAGCACGTTCATCTGGCCCATAATGGGCCGCCGGGCCTGGAGGATGCAGCTTTGGAGGACGACGGCGGCGTTGCCGAAGATGACGTCGATGGTGCCGGCGATGTAGCATTCGCGGTAGAATTGGCGTTGGGAGTGGACGAAGAGGGTGTCTTGGTAGCCGAAGATGCCGCACCGGAAGAAGACGGAGAAGTCGGAGCTTGATCGGAGGGCCACCGCTTGGCCCGCTTCTGACCCAGCCGTGTTCACGAAGGAGATCCCACTGGCCATGAATCGTGGCCCGTCGATTGCTGAGGATTTCGTAAAATTTACTTATTAGTATGTTATTGTGCTAAATGAACAGGATTTTGTACGAAGATATTAAATTCGTTATTTAGAAAATTTGCTCTGAAAACAAAAGGGACATCTACAAAATTCTTCAAATTAGAAAGTACAATGTGAATATATACTCCGTATTAAAGTTTTATGCTCGTAATCTTAACCATATAGTACCTGTTGACAAAAATAGCTTAAGTTAACAAATCAACTCTTAATTACATTACAAAATACTGCTACATATCATGCACAAATGAACTCATACTAAATAATTTGAATAGAGTATAACTTATACCAAATAAAAGAGAAACAACCATGTCAAAACGTGACCTAACATGAGAGCTTGACCCAAATTAATGTAACCGATCTAAAATTGGTATTAGAGTCAACATAGACCTTTAAGTGGAATCTAAGATCTATAGCTCTTACACCTAATTATATTATATCTTAGTTTATTCATAAAAACTATTGCCATTAAATGCACCCATTAAAAAATTGCATACACGCAACACTGAGTTACTACACAAATCATTAACAACATTTTATCAAAACTTAAGAAAATCAAATAGTTTGGAATCTACAATTAGAAGAACTAGTATGTAATATAATGTACCTGCTGTTGCAGAGTTGTACGTAGTGTAGCCTGACCTTATACTCCTTCCACTAGTTATAATCGTAACCCTAAGTCCATCACCCACCAACATAACATTATTCAAGTAAGGATTCACCCATATATTCTCCCTATACACTCCCTTCTTAACATGAATAACCTTCCTCTTCGATCCTCTCACTCTCGCGGCCGCGTTGATCGCGGCCTGGACACTCCGAAACTGACCCGACCCATCTTTCGCCACCACAAACAAAGCCACCTTTGCCGCCAACGACCTCCTTCCTTGCAACAGCTTCCTCTCTTGCCTAGTCACCCAACTAGGAAAGCCTTGACCACTAGAATGATTGTACCCCAAGATTTCCTCCATGCCCAAAATGCCCTCATTGATGGCCAAGCTATTGCTTATCAAATCGGACACGTTGTACTCCACGTGGGGAAGCATGAAATCCGTTACGTTTAGATCCGAGGAGCTAACCCTACAAGTCTCTAAGTTTGTCAAGGATGCACTAAGCCAAGTTTGTACATCAAAGTCACTATAGGTTGAGCTTGTTAGGCCTTGTAGGGTTTGGTTGAGTTGGATGATTGTGTTGTGGTAGAGCTTCACACAATCGGCCCACGCGGCCCGCTCCTTGTGGGAGGTGCAATTGCGGCCCCACCTCCATGTGTGGCCCTGGGCCGCCAGGGCTCGGTCCAGGGCCACCTGGATAGTCAGTCTTCTGAAGTCGTATCTGCTTGTCGGTCTGTATGCGTGGTGTTTAAGCCCCATGAACCAACCACATGGCCTCGGGTGGGGGACGGTGGCACACCACGCGTAGATGTCGTCTTGTGGTGGGGCATTGTCGTCGTTTGGTGAAGGAGCGATGTCGAAGTCATCTCCAAGTGGTGGCGGAATTGGGGAGGGTGTGGTGGCGAGTGTTACTCGGAGGAAGAGGAAGAAGAGGAGGAGGAAAATTGATGATGCCATCGCTCAAGGCTATTGTATTTTATTTAATAGATTGGGAGACTCAAATCTCTAGAGTTTTTGCGTTATATAATGAGATTAGAGATCCAAGGATATGAGATTGATTATGTGTTTTCTATTGATATCTTTGAAAAGGATGATTAATGTATTGCTTAATGCAAGGATTTGGAACATGCAAAGGCATTAAATGTGACAACTAGTTTGATGCAAATGCACAAAAAAATATATATGTATGTCAGAAGAACCGTGTCGTCCTCCTTGATTTAAGCGTAAATTTGCAATTTATTTACATATACAATGTAGGATATGAAGCGAAACGACATCATATTTGCGGATGTCAATTGGGTAATTAGTATTAACTTTTTCAGCTTAATACTAGTATTAACTTCTAAAATAGTATGGATCAAGTAATTTCAGCTCGAACGTAACATAACTCTTCATGCTGATCGAGTTACAAGTCTAACAACTTTTAACACTTCTAACATGAAATGACTTCTTCTTTTTTTTAAATTTAGTGCATTGTAATTAATTATGTTGTACTTTGCATATTAAGTTTCAAATCCCTTGCTGAAATTCTATTGTCCTTGGATCGATTAGGTTGGTAAGTACGTTGAATACAGAGTAATACAAATATGCCTATAATGCGACATCAGATTTCTTATTGGTATAATGACGAGTGTGATAGAATTAAAACCTTCACAAAGTCATTTAATTTCTCTAGTACGTGGCATGGGTTAACATTATTTTATGAATGGGCTTTCTTGTCGTATAAACATCAAACAACGTACTATCATCTTCAGAATGAATGTGCTATATAAGCAAGATGTCAAATACTTAGGAAACATAAAATTGAAAGTAAATTAGAATCCCTAAGTATGTGACAGGAATAATAGGATTATTTGAATCCAAAAAAGTTACTACGTATCTAGTTATTATTATCGTAATAGAAAATGGATGAGCTTTGGAAATGAGAAAATGATAATAAATCTGTATTTATAGTTTATATTTTAAAGTTGGGGATCTTACTAACTCTATCGGTAAAGCTAAATTACAAATTTACTGAAGCTCATTTCATGACTGATGTTGTAAAAGTGCATAGTTATTTATGAACTTTGCTAACGTAAGTAATCTTGATATTTTGACAAAAGGTTAGAATTAAGATAGCGTGAACATTTTGACAAAGGTTTCAAACATCCAACCTGGAGAATTAAGATAATTAATTAAATGAGAATGAAGTGAAGCTTAAGTATATGATTTGACTTTGAGATATTTTGGGAATCATGTTGTAATCTGCCCCGTTTAAATTGAGTTGTGTTGGGAGTTTTTTGTGCAATAGCGTATAGGAGGACCATAGGTGTGGAGCAGCTGTGACCCACGGTTAGAAAGTAATGGGCTAAATTTGGCCCATTTATCCTAGTAGTCCACTAGCCCAAGTGGAGAAGTATACTCTTTTTTAATGAAGGGGTAAGTATTGTTATTATTATTATTTTTGGTCTTGCCTTTTGGCTCGCCCGGTTCGATCGGTCGGACACCGCTCTACATCCGAGCCGGGTACTTCGTGGCCCCATTTTGGGAGAGATCCTCCCAATATCAGTTTCTCCATACATGTTGTCAGAGAGATTCAAACTCGAATCTCCTAGACAACACTTAAAGAGTCTAACATCACTTTACCACTAGACCAATGGAGTATTGGCAAGGGACTAAGGGGTAAGTATTATGGTCGTGAAGGCTTAGAGTGTGTTTGTATGTTCATTTTAACTAGTTATTTAATTAGTTATTAGTTGAAAACAAATACTCCCTCCGTTCATGAAAATATGATGTTTTAGGAGTTTTTCCTTATTCAATAAAATATGATATTTTAGCTATTTATGTACACATTTTTCCAGTTTTACCCTTCTGAAAAAAGGGGAAAAAAGCATAGAAATCAAACCAAATCAATTTAGGAACATTAATTTAGGAAGTTGTACATGAAATTCGATGAGAATTGGGAAGGGGTAAATCTAAACCAAATCAGAAAATATTCCATAATTTAAATTTAAGTAAAAATAAAAATTTGATAAGAAGGGTAATTGAGTCAAATTATGTACTTTCTTAATTTTTAGGGTTTAGGCTAAAACATCATGTTTTTATGAACGGAGGGAGTATTTAGTAAGTTAAAATTAACTAAATGAAAATCTCAAAAAAGGGGGTTTAAGTAGTTGTTTGGAGTTGTATTGAATAAAATAATTAAAATAGAAATAATAGTAATTAATTTCTTTTCTTTTATTAAATAAAAAATGTGAATTGTAACTAGTTATAACTAGTTGTTTATGAATATGTTTGGACATACAACTTGTTTAACTAGTTGTAGTTGAAATTAGAGTTGGATAACTAGATAAAATATGAGTACGTTGGAGTTAAAATAAAGTATTAAACTACATTTGAAATAAACAACTAGTTATAAATAGTTACAAGTTAGAATATGCTCCTCTACATTTTTGCTATACTGTTGAGAATCGACTAATTGCTTGTGTTGCTGATGATCGCCTTCTATAAAACCTTACTCTCTTGATTAGGTTCTTACCCCATGAAAATGATGAAGACTTCCAAGGAGGTTTTGCTGAGTTTGATTATTGCTTGAACTGTGTCGAAATGCAACTTGGTATGTTCATAGAACGCTCGATCGAAGCTCCTGGAACCTCTCCATATACTCATCAATGTCCCGTTTTTTTTCTAGCTTGTTGGATTCTTGAATTACTTCTACCCCTGTTTTTCCCTAAATCTGGCACATACTGCTTCACCTAGCTCCATCCAAGAAACCCTGGTTTCTACATAAGATACTCCTTTAGCCATATATTCACTCTTCTGTTCACATAGATGGAAGCTAATTCCACTCTCTGGGAATCTTGAATTTCGAATATTGCGAAGTATCGCTTGCAATTCCAAATCCAACTCCTCGGTTTCGAAAAAATGGGGAATAAACTTGTGAGAATCGATTTGTACATCCGAATGACAACGAACTTCGAGCTCCCGATTCTTGCGTAGGATTTGAGGAATTAGCCATGAATTGATGGTGCCTTATCGCATCTAGAATCCTATTTGCAGGACGACTCACTCCCAGAACACTCGGCCTCACTCCGTTGCCTGAATTCTAAACTGGAGATGCTTCTTGTACTTGAGTCTTGTGAAGATAGAATATTTGTGTGAATGTAATCTTGTTTATTTCAGAATACCCAAAAGGGTTTATATACAAGATAATACTTAGAGCCCAAGGGATCTTATCTATCTTGAGTCTCTAAGATAAGTATAAACAAAATATTCTATACAAGATAATTATGGGAAATATCGTAACAATATAATCTTTATCCTAATACCCCCACAAGCTCATGGCGGATTCTGAACATGAAGCTTGGACCGTAATTGTAAGAAGCGAGAAGTACCAATTGCCTTTGTGAAAATATTAGCAGTCTGATCAGAAGCTCGGACATGACGAACAATCAAGGATCCATCCTCAACTTGTTCACGCACAAAATAGTAGGCAATCTTGATGTGTTTTGAGCATTGATGAAAGACTGGGTTGGCAGACATGTATGTAGCACTTAAATTGTCACAGAGAATGATAGGCGGCCGAACAACAGGCGCTTGCAGCTCAAGAAGAAGTTGTTGTATCCAAATAATCTCGGTGGAAGTGAAAGCAATAGCCCGATATTCAGCTTCAATGCTAGATTTGGCAACCACATGTTGTTTCTTAGATGCCCAACTGACTAAATTACCACCATAATATATGACAAAGCCATGTTGGGATCTACAATCATCACTATCAGAGGCCCAACCAGCATCACAATAGGCAATCAAACGATGATCAACAGAAGGGCGAAGATAAAGACCAGCCGTAATGGAGCCTTTGAGGTAACGTAAAATTCTCTTGACAGCAGCCCAGTGTATTTCCGTAGGAGAATGCATGTACTGACAGACTCGGTTGACAGCATAAGAAATTTTCGGTCTAGTAATTGTGACATACTGTAAGGCACCAACAATGCTCCTGTATAAAGAAGGATCAGACAGAGGATCGCCGAAACGTTGCCGGCTAGATGCCGGCTCAGCAGGTGAAGAAATAGGCTTGGCATCCTGCATTTTGCTACGGATCAGAATATCTCGAATATACTTCTGCTGAGAGAGAAGGAAATAATCGGGACCACGAGAAACTTCAAGGCCGAGAAAATAGTGCAACGAACCCAAATCTCGAAGAGCAAATGTCTTGTGCAACGGCCGAATAAAATTATCAATCTCAACAGAAAGTGAGCCTGTAATGAGCAAATCATCAACGTAGACAAGGATATAAATGACTGAAGATCCACGACGTCTGACAAACAGAGACGTGTCAGAGCGACAAGAACGAAAACCATGACAAAGCAAGAATTGACGGAGTTTTGTAAACCAAGCCCGAGGAGCCTGCTTAAGACCATATAGAGCTTTCTGTGACAGACATGGTGAGGTTGCGCCTGATCAATAAATCTGGTTGCTGCATGTAAACCTGTTTTGATAAGTCACCATTGAGAAAGGCATTATTAATATCCACCTGTCAGATAGGCCAAGAGTGTTGTAAAACAATAGTCATAACAATCCGAATAGTGGTAGGCTTAACAACGAGGCTGAAAGTGTCAAAATAATCAACACCTTATTCCTGATTATAGCCTTTTGCAACCAAACGAGCCTTGTAACGCTCAATTGAACCATCTGCTTTCTATTTTATCATGTACACCCACTTACAACCAACAACGTTAGAATTACAAGGGCGAGGAACAAGTGTCCAAGTCCCATTATGCAAAAAAGCATCAAATTCAGATTACATAGCATGTTGCCATTCAGGTGATTTAGAGGCTTGTAAGAAGGTTTTTGGTTCAGTAAAAGAATCAGAGGAAACAAGCAGAGGATGTTTAGTGGTGAAAGCTTTGGGTTTTAGGTTGTTCGTTTTAGAACGAGAAACCATGGGGTGAGTGGAAGTGTGAACAGGACGAAAATAGGATGGAACTAACGAAGAGGAAGTAGAAGGAGAGGACGAGGAATGCATACTTGTGTTTGGCGAGGCAACAACGGCTAATTCTCCTGCAATGGAACGCGACACCGAGCTATTATCTTGGTTGTGAGAGGATGGTTGTGGGCTCGGTGAAGTTGGATTAGGAATCGGGGAAGTAATGACGGGATCTGGTGAAGTGTGGGTAGGGTTCGGTGAAGCGCGACCGCGCGCTGAGGTCTCATCCCGCGGATCTGCCGTAGAAAGTTGGTCGTGTGAAGCGCGGGTAGGGGTCGGAGAAGCGAGACCACACTCTGAGGTTCCAAACCGCGTTTTGGCCATAGAATCTTGATCCTGCGTTTGATTATTCAGTGGGAAGTGGTTCAAGGCGGGGGGTAAGGGCGATGAAGCCAATTGAAGGAGGGAAGGTGGTGGTGAAGAATCTGAAATGGGCGACATTGGAGTAGTTGGTGAGTCTTGTGTTTGGGCATGTAAGGGATAAGGGAAAGTGGTCTCATAAAAAATGACATGGCGTGCTATATAGACCCGACGCGTGGGAACATGAAGACACATATAACTCTTGTGTTTGGAGCTGTACCCAATAAAAATACATGGAGACGATCTAAACTCAAGTTTATTGGCCATATATGGTCTTAAGAAAGGATAACGAAGACAACCAAAACACTTTAGAATGAATAATCGAGAATTTTGCCATAAAGAACTTCAAAAGGAGATTTGTAAGCTAAGATGGGAGTAATGGTTCTATTATGGAGATAAACAGATATATGAAAGGCATGCTCCCAAAATAAAGGTGGTAATTTAGAATGAGATAAGAGCGCCAAACCCTTTTCAACAATGGTGCGATGACGACGCTCATCTGCCCCATTTTGAGACTGTGTATGAGGACAAGACACACGATAGAGAATACCCTGTGTTTGTAGATAATTCGAGACCGAACGATACTCCCCCCCCCCCCCCCAATCCGATTGGAATTGCTTGAGTTTTGTAGAGAATTGAGTTTCAACCATCTTTTGAAATAGTTGAAAATGAGGCAATACTTGGGATTTCTGGGAGAGAAAATAAATCCATACAAACTTAGTGTAATCATCCACAAAAATAAGAAAATATGAATTGCCATTAAAGGAAGAAACCGGGGAAGGCCCCCAAACATCAGAGTATACTAAATGAAAAGGTGAAGAACTAGAAATATGAGTACTCGGGAGAGAAAGACGATGACTCTTCCCAAGTTGACAAGACTCACACACAGAATTCAAATTGTTTAGCGACACATGTAACTTAAATTTAGAAACTAAACGACGAAAAATAAACTCGTGGGGATGACCAAGACGCTCATGCCAAATTTGAAGAGTGGTTTGTTCGCCAAGGAAGGCTTTAGGGGACGAGGGGATCGGCTGAGAGGGTGCCAAGTGATAAAGCCCGTTGTCAACGGTTCCTTTGAGGAGTGTTCGCCCCTGTTTGTCCTTCACAAAATAACAAGTAGGATAGAAAACCATGTAAGCATCATTATCCTTGGTTAATTGAGAAACACTGATAAGATTTTTCTTTATTTGAGGAACAAAAAGTGTGTTATGTAATTGGACAGGTTTAGGATAGGCAGGTAAAGTGTGATGACCCAAATGCGTAATAGAAAGAGACATATCGTTGCCTACTTGTAAACCATCATTGTCAGTGTAATCAAAATGCACAGAAAGATTACCAAAGTCAGCGGTGACATGAGCGTTAGACCCCGTATCAAAGCACCAATTGGGATCAACAAGAGTGGAGGGCAAATTGCCCATTTGAAAGGAGTATCGAGGCTGCTGTTGCATGAAGTTGGATTGAGAAATACCAGACTGTTGTTGTTGATTGTAATCTTCACGACCAGCAGTGTAGGCACGGGAATCTCCAGTTCTTGCAGATCCGGGCGTTGCGTGGCTTGTTTGGAAAACCAGGCTGAGAATCTAAAAGATCCAATTCTCGGGCTACTTGTTCTTTGCCATAACGCCCATTCTGGGGCGACCACGACCACCTCGTCCTCCTCGGCCAGTGCGTCCACCACGACCACCCCTAGTAATGTAATTAATCTATATTCATACCTTCATACGGAGATAACATACACTTACATCCATGCATTTTTGTGTGTACATTCACATATTCGCCTCTTCTCCACTATCAATTTGGCTTCTTTTAAACTCTTTTTAAACTTTCCTTTAATTTACCATTTTTTTCACTTGTATATGAATAGGAGATATTGCATATGCATATTTAGGTGTCAATACCGCTCTTTGAGGCCACGGAGAGTGGCACCTCTCCATCCACCTAAAAACATTTAGTTGTCAATATGAAGAGGATGAAATGACTTTTTACATTAGAAAATTTGGAGGTTTAGAAATGTGAAAGGTTGTTTAGGAATGTGAAAAGTTGGATGACTTAATTTGCATGTTACAATTGTGCTTTTAAAATGTTAATTTCACTTTTATTGAATCTTTTTAAATATTTTTTTAAGATATTAACATGCATAAAATAATTAGTTTTTATAAAATATTTATTAAGTTTATGTAGAGTTCTTATCTTTTACTTTTTAATGAATATAATAATATTTTTAAATACGGAGAACATTAATATAAAGATTGATATAGAAGATAACATAGAAAGAAAAAATAATATAATGCTATAACTTAAAGATAATTACGGTAGGATATCTAGTAAGGATAATATAACTTATTAACATATCTATTAAAATAGTTTTTAAAGTTCATTTATTAAAATTTAGGTAGATATATCAATGTATACTAAAATATATCATATATTCTATAAATAATTTACTATATTGCAAAATATCAACATATAGTTAAAAAAATTATATATGTGGAGTGCAAGATTTGTTAAAAGATAAAAAATAATTTATTATGTATAAAATTAATATAACAAATATTAGCATATATAATATAGAAAGTATCAAACATATAGATATATCAAATTATTATAATATAAAAATTTGGATGTATAGAAAAAATAATACAAGTTTTTTTAAAAGCTTGACATTATTTTATTCAAGTAATGCCACGCGGCACAATTTTTTCAACATACATGATTTCTGCTTTATAATGTATTAGGTAGATAATACTAGAGCTGTCAAAAACTGACCTAACCCGCTTACCCGACCCGACCCACCCGATAATTTTAGGGTCAAGACCCGAAAATTTGAACCCGAAACCCGAAATAAACCGAACCCGATAGAACCCGAAACCCGTTGGGTTGAAACCCGAAACCCGTTGGGTTGACCGATTTAGTATATTTATAGAATTTTTTAAATTTATTTTGAAACTTATAATATATTTTATTATTAAAATAAATGAAAATAATATATTATAATTAAATATTATTATTTCATTAAAAATTGATTTTAATAATCATAAGAAAAAAGGATATTTTAGACCCGCTGGTCAACCCGACCCGACCGAAAACCCGCTACAACCCGACCCGATTGACCTGTGACCCATAACGAACCGAAACCCGATTTAACCCGAACCTGAAATGACCGAACCCGCACAACCCGACCCGATTGACGGGTCTAGATAATACCATTAGTTTAATTTGATATTTAGATTTATTTTAATTTTTCTATTAGTAGTATATAAAGAAGATTATAAATTATTTTTATTAATTATGTCATTGCATTGTTTTATATAAAAAACATAGGTTAATTTATCAATTTGGATTCTAAATTAATTGTAAAGTTTTCTTAATGTATTATAAAGTTAAAAATTCTTAATTTATAAGTTTGTAATAATAATGTTTTATTAATTCTATGAGCATTGATGTCTAAATAATTCTCTCCATTTTATAAGATATATAAATGGATTAGATTAAATTTAGAAATACATATTTAGGTCATTTAGATGAGCATTAATTGGAAAAAAAAATTCTATTTGATTTTAATTTTTGTTTTCATTTTTTTATATATTTGACATTAAATGTGAATGGGTCATAACTCATAAATAACCCAAGGTTTGTATTTTATAGAAGACTAGGTAAACAGGCCCGTGCGTACGCACGGGGCATGTATTTTGCAAATTTTTAAAATGATATATTTATTGTATTGTTGTAAAAATATTATTTTCTATTTCAACATAGCGTATGTTTTGTGTTTTATTGGTCAAAAAGTGTAATACACTAAATAGTATGATAATGGTAATAGCATTTTTTATGTTATATCATCATATACTTTACATATCTGATTATCAAACTTGTTTAACAATACAGTGGTTACTAATTATTCCATGTTATTTTGTAAAGAATGAAAAGCTTAATGTGTAACTCTTGGAGCCCATGACTTAAATTTATTACACCTTCTTAATAGAAATTTGTCAAATATTACATTTTTTGATTCGTGATTTAAAATGAAGCCAAAATTTAACATTTATTTGACTTTATTGTTCCCCAAATCAGCTTGGTCTCGTTTGTCGTCGCTTTGGTTTCCCTTTTCTTTGTGCTTTCTTTTGTGTTTTGTTTTCGCTTTGATGTTTCGTCTTTCCTTTTATTCTGTCTATGTGCTTTTCTTGCTTGGTCATGTTTTCGCTCTTTGCTTGTTACAACTGTCGTGGGTTTTTGATCTCGTCGGGTCTCTCGGTCTCACCTCCGCAGCTTTAAGCCAGAGGTGCCCCCATTTTGACCCCCAGATACTCCCTCGTGGGGTACTGAACTGGGTCAATGTTGTTGTTTTTGTATTGTTCCCCTAAATCAACTTATTTCCCCTAAATTGATGGAAAGCTACTCCTTCCTGTTAAACATGATCAATAGCAAAAGTTGACCCTATGAGCTACAACATTTGGCCCAAACTAATTTCCCATCTTTGCTTTCAATTTTATATCTTACGAAGAATTGTGAATCTTGAAAGAAAAAAAAACCATGTAAATTTGAGAAGATGAGACGCTAGATAGAATGATCGAGAAGCATAACTTTTACAAAAATACCTTATTACAAACACCAAATGCTTATAGTCTAAATTAATTAGCAAGTTACAAAATTATATTAACGTACAAAACCAAGTCATCAAACATCTGCTTGTAGTCTACATTAATTAGCAAATTACAAAATAATATTAAAAGCATCAAACATCTCCTTATTGTCCACATTAATGTGGTGGCTCAGCATTAATGAAAGGTGAAAGGATATTTTTTATTCTTATTTTAACGTTTCACATTCTTATAACATTATAATTTCCTTATCAATCATTTCACATTCTTAATCTATGTTTTCATAATTTTTATTAAAAATATTAAATAAATAATATAATTTTAAGTGTGCATTACATGATTATCTTTTATATTGAACATATAATTTTTTTAAAATAATATAGGTATTTTATATTTTAATAAAAACTATCTCATTTGGACGGGTCATTAATTGAGGTATGGGTGTATCAGTCATGTTGTGATTGAAATATATGGATTGAACCGTGGATCCTTAATATTAACCTTTTTCCATCTTTTTAATGTGTAGTAGTCATATAGGAGAATATAAATGGACTAAAGAGTTATGAATTGACATATTTTGTTGAACCTCTAAAAGCTAGTGAAAATCCCATAATACAAATATGAAAGAGATTGGTACCGGAAAAAAATAAGAGAGTTTTACAAAATTGAATTTATTAATTGATTAACTTATTTTACATACTGGTATATCACAAAAAATGGTGTTGGTTATCAATGACAATTCAAATCAATATTTTACATACTGGTATATGCCCTAATATTTTTAAAAAATTTTATATAAGCTAACAATCCTAAAATTAGTGAAAAATTAAGATAAATGAAGATAAAATCGTCATAATCTAAAAAAAGATAACAAAAAATATGTATACTAAAGATAAACAATCGTAAAATAGCATAACGTAGAGAAAATTAGAAAAATATATTAGAAAAATTAGAAGGAGAATGCAACCTTGTATGTATTTATGTATATCTTCATGAGAGTTGTTTGCTTGAAGTTGTACTCTGATTTATATTGTATAGTAAACAATCGTGGTGACTATAACTCCTGTTACTTGATCAAAAAATAATTCATAATCAGCAATAAAACATTAAAATTCAATGAGAGATGAACAAAATGAAATCCAGATGACTCTTCTCCTTACATTTCTTCGATGCTCCATTGCTCCATATAACATATTTTCCTCCTTCTTCCTTCACCCTATATATAATGCTATTTTTAACGGTTAAAAATTAAGGTGATTAATAATTAATTGGACGTTATAATTGGGGTTGCAGAATGTGATAAATATGAAATAATGACGGTTGTTACAAACTTGGGAATTTAAGGGGCAAGAATAGAAGATGTACAATCAAGACACATTGACATCCTTTTATATGTTTTAAAAGATGATATTTTGCTTTTATTTTTTAAGAAGCTAAGCTATTATAAAATTTCAAGAACCTTTTTCGTTTTTTAACAATAGAGGAACATTTTCAACACATTTTATTTTTTTAATTAAATTTCATGTACACAAAATTATATATGTATTATATATTATTTTAATATTGTACGATCTAACAATTATAATAATTAATATGTTATATTCGAAGTAAAGGAAAAACTATCTAAAATAATATTTAAAAGCCTTTATATTGCAACAATAACATTTTAAAGATAAACTTCAAATCAAATAATTTATAATAGTGAAAGTGGAAAAAATAACTAGGGATTATCATTATTCATTAAGTGCATTAAATGTGGTCTTGTACACAAAATTATATATGTATTATAGATAGATTATAGACTAGTAGAAGCTCGCTTCTTCGGCTCGAACCAAGGTTTAGAGTGAAGGATTATGGAAATATCTTTTACAAAAAATGAACAAAAGATTCGTGCAAATAAATATAAGAAAATATGATGTGAATGATCTCTTACCGATAAAAAATAAAGTTGATGTGGGGAAACTCTGTAGTATCAGCAAGAGGGACATGTTTTTTTTTTCAGAAGTAAAGATATTGTCTTATAGTCACCTTCAATTTAAAGTTCACCGAGTACAAGTTAATATAGAAAAAGAAAACAATTCATTGGGTAAAAGTCTGAACCATGAGAGACTATACTCAATATCCATTGGTTTAGAGTGAAGGATTATTGAAATATCTTTTACAAAAAATGAACAAAAGACTCGTGCAGATAAATATAGGAAAATATGATGTGAATGATTTCTTACTGATAAAAAATACAGTTGATGTGGGGAAACTCTGTAATATCAGCCAAAAGGACATGTGTTTTTTTTCCAGAAGTAAAGCTATTGTCGTATAGTCACCTTCAATTTAGAGTTCACCGAGCACAAGTTAATATAGAAAATTAAAACAATCCATTGGGTAAAAGTCTGAACCATGAGAGACTATACTCAATATCCATTGGGTAAAATTCTGAACCATGAGAGAGTACTATACTCAATATAGAAAAAGAAAACAATCCATTGAGTAAAAAGAAAACTATTGTCGTATACTCAATATCCCTATTTCCTCTTTGCTTGTACTTGAGTAAAGGTCCATTGAGTAATTGTTCAATCATTGTATTGTCATTGGGTCAATATCCAGTACCAAGTGATTTTTTTTATTATGTTGGGGTTGTATATTTACGAACATCATCCTAGCTTCTTCTTCATCCTGCAATTCTCTCCTCTTCTTTCTTACTTCTTCTCCTAGCTTCTTTTAAATCTCTACAACTTATTGAATCTAAAGAAAAAATCATGGCGGATCACCCAGACTCGTATATTTTAGTGAGTAGAGATTTAGAGGAGGTTAGAATTGACCACGACACTACTGTAATGTCTCCATATCTTGTTGGCTATGTCAATGTCTCTCGATTCTCACGACATCTCCCCATTCATCTCCAGGATTTTGGTACCTAGTAGTTGCAATGGACGTTCAATATTTTAGCTGCATCGGTTGGACAACGTAACACTAGGGAGCATCGTACGCGGGAGTACATTGCGTATTTATTGCCCCATACGATACCTCAACATCAAGAAATTGCTCAATTTCTTCAAATTCCCTCTTTAGTGCGAAAGCTTCAAGATAGATTGAAAAGAATAAACGTGGTTCATCAAGTGGGAAATAAAAACTTCACCTTATCCTTTATTTTCAATCTTCTAATTTTTTTTTTCAATTTTCTATTTTTTTTATCCAAGGGGATATTATATACCACCCACAATTGCAAGGCGTTTACATTCATGTGTATGTTGGTGATGTTTTAGCCACAAAAAGTTTGAATTTAGACGCGGAAAGTCTATCAGTAAGTTTAATGGCTATGGAAGGGAATGAAGTGTATTGGGAGGGACCGGTAAATTATTAAATTGCAGTCACATAATATATATAGTTTTTTTTGTTGAAACCAATAATATAGATTTATATATAAGGTTTAGTAATAAATTTTTTTACATCTGATTATCTTTTTTCCATACTTACACGACGAACACAGATATATTACTCCGTCCGTCCCACAAAATTTATCCAAAAGGACAATGTGCACATTTATTAAGAAAATAAGATAGATTAAAAAGCAACCAATGAGGAGAAGAGAGAAGTTGTGATTGTGATGGGAAAAGATGGATAAAAGAAGAAAAATAAGGAAATGACCAAAAAAGCATGTGGGGGTAGTTTTTTGGTTGGATATGATGAGATTGAATGAGGGTAATATAGTAAGAAAAAATTGATATAAAAGGAAAGATAACAAGGTGGACAAACTTTTTGTGACGCCTAAAAAGAAACACTAGACAATCTTTATGGGACAGAGGGAGTATGTGGAGACCTGAACATTGCAAACTCGGTACCGCCTAGGGATGTAAGCGAACCGAGCCGTTCAGAGAAATTCGGTGTTCGGCTCGGTTAAAGTTCGTTCGTGTTCGGTTCGATTTATAACGAACCGAACACGAGCAAGCTCGAAAGATAAATGAACCGAACATGAGCATAAGAGAACTCGACTCGTTTGTTTGTGAACAAGCTCGATTATATGTTCATGAAAAAGCTCGATTACATATTCGTGAACACGTTCGGTTTTATGTTCATGAACATATTCGATTATATGTATAATAAAAAAATACAAATATATATACAATAACATATATATATATATAATATATATTCTCCTTAATGTTTTTAAATGAATACTAGCCTATAAGTGACTATAAACCATTAGTCCACCGATAAACCAGTAGCCCAATCCACCATAAACCAGTAGCCCATCCCAATATACAATTGAATGATAACCCTAACATTTCATTCTTTTTCCTTCTAACCTAGATACCTCCGCCTCCACTCTCCAGCCTCCTATTCTAATTTCTCTTCGACTCTTCTGATTTGAGATCTGAGATCTCTTGGCCACCGACCACCGTTGCCTGCCGCTCTCTGATCTCTTGCCCGCCTCTCGCCTCTCCAATTTCATTCTCTTCCGCCTTCTGGCCTCCAGCCCGTCGGTGTCTAGTTTTGCTCTCGTTCTGCAATCCATCTCCTCCTCGACACGGGACGCCAACCCCACCCTCTGCTACCACCATCAAGGTATGTGCCTTCAATTTTTTCGATTTCATGCTCGTCTCCTCCTTATTCGGGTTAGGGTGAGGTCAATTAAGCATTAATTCGAAAGATATTGTAGAAGAGAAGTTGTGTTTCTGTTGAAATTTTTGTGCTTTAACAATTTTCACTTGACAAAGGATGGTGTTTGTCCAATCGTAAGAAAATAGTGAATTTTCTTATAATTGCAGCTTCCTTTCGACTCTGAAACTCCAAGTTCAAGCATCTATCCGACATTTTTTTTTATGTAAAATAAAGAAATTGCAAGTTCTTGTGTTCAATGGCACCCGATATCACTTATATGGTGTTCAATGACATTTTTGCTACTATTTGGCAATATAGGCTGAAGATCCACAAAGGCTACTGAAGAGGATGAATCTCAAGTTATCGACAACTTGAGATTGGTCAAATCCGACTTCGTTGTTGTCAGAGCTTCTAGCAACAATGAAGTCGGATTTGACCAATCGCAAGTTGTCGATACTGAAGAGGATGAAATTGATGATGATGATGATGATGATGATGATGATGATGATGATGATGATGATGATGATGATGATGATGATGATGATGATGATTATGAATGTCCACAAAGGCTACAAAAAAAACAGAGAAAAGTCGCGAGCCAAAAGATCCAGTATGTTAATTTTCCTTAATATAGATTGCAAATTTGTGTTTTCATTCATGATACTTTGTTCTGATATCTATATAATAACTAAAAACGTATTGTTTTAATTTAATTACTTATAATCAATTTTGGGTGTGGAAATTGTAGGTGAGAAAAGAACTCAATGGGCTATTGATGCATGGACAAGAGCCAAGGCCTTTAAAAGCTCAAATCCTTTCTTTACTGTCAGAATGCAACCAAATTATGTTAATTATAAGCAGTGTGTATTGGTATGTCATATTCATATATATATATATATATAATTACTACTAAACTTGATTAAACAAAGTATATGCCCTAATTGTGCTATTTTGATCATATATCCAGTGTATTCCAAATGAACATTCAAAGAAGCACATCCTTGGAAAGAAAAACAAAGGCATGGTCCTTGTCGGAGAAGATGGAAAACGCTGGCTCGTAAATTACGGGATTTACAGGTTGGGGAGAACTATTCGGCAGCGCCAAGTACGTCTCTTGGCATCTACATGGAAGGATTTTGTGAGAGAGAATCTTCTACAAATTGGAGATGCTTGTGTATTTGAGCTGGTTGATCGTGTGGCCATGAAGTACGAAGTCACCATCTTTCGTCGTGCTGATTATGGAGAGGAAGAAGAAGAAGAGGAAGAAGAAGGTGGTAATGAAGGCCCTTCAAGGCAAACTAGGTCATCTACCAACCAATCAAGTATGTGAACTTTCATTTGTAATTTTAGGGTTCCGTTTGGCATGTCAAGTTGGTACTTTTAGATGATATAACAAAAAAAACATGATGGAGAATTCCATTGTTGGCATGCCAAACATGAATCTTTGATATGGTTTTTGGGTCTAGGAAGGACTTCACTGTGTTCCACAAAAGCCTGAATCTAGGACCAGCATTGACTATAATCTTTTGATCAAGGGTTGGCATCAAGAGAAGCACTTAAGTGATTGTGATGAGTATAGTAATATCAGTTTATATACCTCAAGGTAGTCATCACTATTAAACTTCTACAACTGCATTATAAGCTCTCTAGCAGACCTGGTGAATTTTAAAAACCCTAATAGATGAAAAGGCAACAGTGTAGCATTTCAAATATCCAAAGTGAAGGCATTTCACAAACTTCACTAAAACTTGTAGAGACAATATCAAGAAAATGGAGAACCTACCAGACCCCGAACACCGACGATTGTATATGTTTCGTTGCAGCCATAGTGCATGCTGAAAACTTAATAACAAAGTCGTTCTCGAATTTACAAACATGATATTTATATAGCGATCCATGGTAGTCAACTTCATAAGTTTGACAGGATCTACTTTTCCCAGTAGCTCAATGTAGATAGGCCTTCCATCCTTGTCAGCGCCATGATAGCCATGTGGGTAGTATTTTAGGACTTCATTCAGCTCTTTGATTTCACGGTCCTTATGCTACAATAAGAAGATTGAGTTTTAGAAAGGGAAAAAGAGCTTAAAAATATCCAGAATTACCAATAATAATATGCATTAGCACAGAAAGACGTTTCCATGTAACATAATTATCATTTGTATGGATATCATGCAGCATATAGAACATAAGCACACTATTGGGTAATTTAAAAGTGAAAATGTAGTATGTGCTTTTAAATATATTGTTTAAACATGTCTTATAATGTGTTCTGCAACCAAACAGAGTCTAACAGAGCAGTCTAGCATTACCTATGTAATGGTGTCATCACCAAAGTCTCTCCTCCACAGCACCATTTCAGTCTAGCATTACCTATTGTTCGCGAACGAACTAAATGAGCTTTGTGTTAGCTTGTTTGGTTTGCTCGTAAACAAGATAAATGAGTGGGCTCAATGAGCTTGTGCTCATTAACAAGATAAACGAGTGGGCTCGCGAGCCGAGCTCGAGCTCGATGAGCCTTAAACAAACCGAGCTCGAACAAAATTTTGGGCTCGAACCGAGCTCGAGCCCGAGCCCGAACAGACCCCTGAATGATCGAGCGGAGCTTGAGCATTTGAAAGCTCGGCTCGGCTCGGTTCGATTACAGCCCTAGTACCGCCATTATGAATGGCATTGCTTTCTTTGGGGTGGTAAGATATACGGAGTATAAAAATAGTGAGCAAATGAATTATTACTTTTTATTTGTCTTTTAATTTTGTCCCAGTTATATTCAATTATTAAAATATTAGTACTATGAATATTCTTATTACATACAATATATCTTATAATCTGGATTTTTATATATTAATATCATTACAACAACCAGGGTCAAATGTTTTATCTATTAGGTTGCTAAACTCGTGTGTTGCACTAGTCAAAATTTATATTTACAACTGCGATGATGTCGTCTTTTCTAAATTTAGATGAGTCGGCATCAGTAGTGCACCAATAGCGAATCAGAACAAAACGTCGTTGCGATGCAGTAGTTGATCCGGTTGAAGAACCGCAATCTGATTCGACGACACTCCCTAGAGCACCTACTTGCGTTATTCCTCAATATTCACCCGTCAGAGGGCTGGATTCGGCGAAGTTTTGATTTGTGCTTTTAGGATTTTCCGAGGCAAATTTAGTTCCCATTGAGTAGGGTAGTTTTGCTATTTGAATGGTAGCATAGAACATGGCATATGGGGAGATCAAGACTTAAGCATATATATACTCTCATGAGGTGAATCCCAAAAGCCATAAATAAATATTATGCAATTAAAGTGTAAGGTCAACAATCATTTTTTATTGTCTTGCTTTTAATTGCATGCGTTTAGGAGTCACCGTAATTATCTGTTCATATGCTAAAATGTAGATAGTCACCGTAATCAATTTTTAGAGTCCATGAGTCACCGCAAGCATTATTGTGAGCTTATCTTAATTGGTTGGATGCCCTCTTTGTAAATGGAATTGTGCCATAGAAATAGTGCATTTTTTAATCTAAGAAAAATTGATTGAATAAATGGATTGAATAGGGCCGGAATTGTAGGGCATTTATTTATCTTTTGAGGGATAACTTTTAGAGTTGTAAAGATTATTATTATTATTATTATTATTATTATTATTATTATTATTATTATTATTATTATTATTATTATTATTATTATTATTATTATTATTATTATTATTATTATTATTATTATTATTATTATTATTATTATTATATGTAAGCTCATGATCTATCTTTCTACCCAAAATGTTAAGCAAATGGGTAAAAGTTCACCTTATTTATAACTTAATGTATTATTTTTTTTTCAAGATTTTCAATGTGATAAATTTTTTCAACCTCTTACCAGAAATTTTATCGATTATTATTATTATTTTCAATATATAAAGTTGGAATCTTTCTTTATATCCAAAAACTTAAACCAATCGATAAAAATTTCACCTTACTTTTTTTGTCTTGAAAAGTTTTACCTTAGTCAATTATTTTATTCTCTATGGAGATTGGCTTCGAGCATCCCCGATAAAGCACATACTCCATGCAAGGGAGCTAGCGGAGAAAGAAAAGGAGAGGGTTATTATAAAGGGTATGAAAGAGAAGGGGTGGGGAAGTCACTATTAGAAATGTTAGAGGATACAAATGATAAAGGAAAAGCAAATGAGGGAGGTAATGAGTTGGAAAATGAGGTGGAAACCAGGGTTGGGGTGCTCAGGCTAAAAGACAAGGAGGGTGATGGGAGGGTAGAAGTTCAATCTGTGAACAAAGAGGGGTTGGGGTGCTCACGAAATGTGACCGTAAGAGAATGGAAGAGCTGTGTTCAAAGATTGCTTTTGATGTTTGCTTTGTTGTTGATTGTGTTGGAAGATCTGGTGGTTTATGTTTGCTTTAGGATGATAAAATTGATGTGTCTATCCGGTCTTACACGAGTCACCATATTGATACAAATATTGAGTTGAAGGGGGGAAAGAAGAAATGGCGTCTTACAAGTTTCTATGGATGGCCAAATAGGGAAGAAAAATTTCATTCTTGGAGTCTCCTTCGTAGACTGGCTGAGGATGAACATGAGGTGTGGGCTTGCTTAGGGGATTTTAATCAAATTTTAAGACGGGAAGAAAAGGAGGGAGGGAATGAACCAAATTGGAATGACATGATGGAGTTCAATCATGTAGAGGATGAATGTGGTTTTAGTGAGATTGCTCGGTCTGTGCCAAAATTTACATGAGATAATGGTTGTGAAGGGGAGGAATTTATACAGGAAAGATTGGACCGGGGTCTAGAAAATGAGAAGTGGTTTGATCGTTTCCCTAATGACAATGTGCGACACTTAGAGAGGTTTGGATCAGATCATCTACCTGTGTTGCTTGAGTGTTATCAATGTGAGGAAGAGGTGGAGGAGGAGCGTAGAGGCCCTCACCCCTTTCGCTTTGAGGCAATGTGGAGTCATCTGAAAGGTGTGAGGTGATTGTTAAAAACTGCTGGTTGAATCCGAATGAAACAAATCGAGGGACGGGCGTGATGGAAAAAATAAAATTTTGTGATGAGGAATTGAAGGAATGGAACCGAAAAGAGTTTGGCAATATTTTTGCTCAAATGGCGAAAATAAGAGATGAGTTAAGGGCAATGAGTAAAAATGGAATGAAAGGTGCTTGGGTCCATAGACGGAGGGCTCTTGAAAAGCAAGAACGTGAGTTGATGGAGAAAGAAGAAATGCTATGGTACCAAAGGGCGGAAGCAAATGAGCTTCAATGGGGAGATTGTAATTCGTCTTTCTTTCATAAGAAGGCGAATGGGAGGAGAAAAAGGAATAAGATTAGGAGACTGGTGGATGATGATGGCATGGAATGGAGAACCAGATTGAGTAAGACTAGAGTGACCGTAAATTAATTTATGGAACTCTTTAAGACTGATCATAACACACACACAAATTTGGCTCCTTAAGGAATCTTGTCTATTCTGAATTTCTGACGGATTCGGATAATCTGATGCTCTTATGCCCTTTCATCGGTGAGGAGGTACATGTTGCTCTTTTTTCTATGGACCCAACAAAATCTCCTGGTCCTGATGGTATGTCAACGTTGTTTTTTCAACAACATTGGCATATTATTGGGAATGAAATTATTGCTTTTGTCTTGGCATTCTTGTTGGAGACCCTTTTCCTGAATATCTTAATCATACCTTCATTTCTTTAATTCCAAAAGTTTCTGACCCTTTTCGTATGAAGGATCTTCGACCTATCAGTTTGTGCAATGTTTTGTATAAGATTATTAGTAAGGTGTTGGCGAACAAGTTGAAGAATGTTTTGCATAAGGTCGTTGCTGATTCTCAAAGTGCTTTTGTGCTCGGAAGACTGATTACAGATAATGTAATTTCAGCTTTTGAATTGTTCCATTTTATGAAGACTAAGAGGACGGGAAAGAAGGGTTAGTTTGCTTTGAAATTGGACATGGCTAAGGCATACGATCGTGTGGAATGGGACTTTTTGGAGCAAAGTATGAGAGGCTTTGGTTTTAATGAGAATTGGATTAGTTTGATCATTAAATGTGTTACAAGTGTGACTTTTTCGGTTCTAATGGATGGCTCCCCATCTAGTGAGTTTACACCAGAAAGGGATCTGCGTCAGGGAGATCCTCTTTCTCCATATTTATTTTTGCTTGTAGTGGAAGGTTTTTCAAGCATGATCCGAGAAGGTGCTAGGGCAGGCCGACTGAAGGGCATAAAAGTTGCTAGAACTTGCCCTTTTATTTCTCACCTTTTCTTTGCTGATGACAGTATTTTATTTGCTCAGGCGTCTTGTCAGGCCTCTGAAATTGTTCATATTCTCCAATGTTATGAAGCAACATCAGGACAACAAGTTAATTTGGGCAAATCTGAATTGTCTTTTAGCAGGAATGTGGGTGAGGATTTAAGGGATATTGTGCAAGAAATTCTGAATGTTCGGAAAGTGGAGAAACATGAAAAGTATCTTGGCTTACCTACTATGGTAGGTAGATCTAAGAAGGTGATTTTTTCACAAGTTAGGGAGAAGGTGTGGAAAAAACTGAAGGGTTGGAAAGCCAATACTTTGTCTAGAGCCGGAAAGGAAGTGTTGATCAAATCTGTGATCCGCCTATTCCCACTTATACTATGTCATGCTTCATGTTACTTTCGAGTCTTTGCAAAGAGATTGAGCAACTCATGTGTCATTTTCTTTGGAGTGGGTCAGGTGACTCAAAATTACATTGGATGAGTTGGGAGCGTATGTGTCTGCAAAGGAAAAAGGAGGTCTTGGTTTTAGAAAGTTGGAGGATTTTAACCTTTCTTTGCTTGCAAAGTAAGGATGGAGAATTTTACAAGATCATGATGCTCTTGCCTCCCGGATTCTTAAGGCGTGATACTTTCCCCACTATGATTTCACGAATACTCGGATTGGTTTTAACCCAAGCTTTTGTTGGCGGAGCATTACGAAGGGCCGAAGTGTGCTAGAAAAGGGATTGTACTATAAAGTTGGAAATGGGATTCTTTAATGGTTTGGAAAGACATGTGGTTGCCTAGGCCTTGTTTATTTAAACTATTAATGAACCCTAATGGTAGTAGTGAGGACCTGAGAGTCTCGGATTTAATTTAATGGGATAGCGTTCAGTGGAATGTGGAGTTAGTTCGATCCGTGTTTTTGCATGAGGATGCTGATGTGGTGCTCGACATCTACTTAGTTGACTCTTTGATTCAAGAAAAGCTGGCATGGTTTTATACTCATGATGGTATCTTCTTGGTTAAGTCGACTTATAAGATGATTGAAGAAGGAAAATGCTCAGTTTCTAGAGCGGGGGAGCAGTCCAATTGTGATAGGACCCGAAAGCTATGGAAGAAACTTTGGAAGGTAAAAATACCCCCTAGGATTAGATCTTTCCTTTGGAGAGCGGGTCTTGATATTCTTCCTTGCAAGCACAATTTATATTGTCGAAAAATTGTCCAAGATCCGTATTGTGAGTTTTGTGGACGTGAAGAAACAACAATGCACGCACTCATGGAGTGTCTTCGTTCACAAACCATTTGGGACAATTTTCCGGATTTTCATAATTCTGGAATTTCATCTGCAGCATTCTTAGACTGGGTTGAGCAAATTCTCTGTAAATCCGATGAGGACCAAGGTTTGTGGGCTTTTCTCTGCTGGGGTATTTGGCGAGCGAGGAACAAGATCATCTTTGCCAAAGAGGACGTGGATGTTGGTGATGTTTTGACTGAGTGTTTGGACCGATTTTCTGAATTTTTAAGTGCACAGAAGAAGAGTCAGCATCATTCATATTCGATTGTAGTTGTGCAACAGACTTGGCAGCGGTTCCCGACTGGATGGATCAAGATAAATATAGATGGTACAGTCAAAGGAAAAGAATGTGGTATAGGGGTGGTGGGAAGAGATTCTGATGGAACTGTTGTTTTCGCTGGTGCTCGGCAAATTCAAGATGGGTCAGATGTGGATACGATTGGAGTAGAAGCTGTTTGGTTAAAAAATCATAACTATAACCTAAAGTAGATGTTAAAAAAATTATGAAATGACACATGTCACTTTTAGATTGGACTACACCAGCCTTTTTTAAAACTAATCTTTTATTTTTGGATATGATAAATTCTTATCCATGTTTTTAGAATATAGGGTAGAAAATCACATTATTAAACAATCTTTTATTTTTGGATATCATAGATTAGAAGATCATTTGGATATTTTTTTATGCTATCATACAAATTCTAGAATATTTATTTTATTTTTAGATAGAATCATTTTTTAATTAAGATATCTTAATTGATTATTTTTAATTGTTTATATTTATATGTTAAATAAAAAAATCAATATATTAGTTTTTTTAAATATATTTGCATATATTAATTTTTATTTATTATTTTTATATAAGATACCATTTTAAGATAAGATATGCATAGTTTTTTAAAAATATTCTCGCCTATATTAATTAATAATTATTATTTTTGGAAAATAATAATTTTTAGTAGATGTAATATGTATAGTTTATTAAAAATATCCTATATAAAATGACACATGTCAACCACACATTGAACCACATCATCCATCTTTTTAATATCCTATATAATTGGGCTTTTTTTATTGGTTAAAATCTAATTGTAGACCAATGTATAAATATTTTATTTATATCTTAAAAAATAAATTATTTATATTTATTTATTGATTTGTTAAACAAAATAAAAAAATCGATTCACATAATTTATTTAAGATAATTTGATTTAATGTATTTTTTAAGTATTATTCAATTTGAATATTAATAATAATAAAAAGTTCTAAATTCTAGAAAAACTTAAAAGATAATTTTATTCAAATAATTTATTTAAGATAACTTGATTTATTATTAAATTGGGATGTTACTAATAAAAAAGAGTTCTAGATTCTAAAAAACCTTTAAGTTTATCTTAGTTATATAAAAATTAAAAATTAATCTGCGTTTTAAGATCATGATTATTTGTTCATAGATAATTCATGTATTTGGAAAAAACTATTATTAATATTTTGTTTAAGCAAAACTCGTACAAGGTTCGAGAATACATACTAGTTTAATAATAATTTATTCTCAGAAATTCCGGTTGGTACCCTCGAGTTTTTGACTTTTCCGGATGGTGCCCAGAAAAAAAACTTATTCCGAGTGGTACCCCTGAACTTTTGCTAAAGTCCTCCAAATGCCCTTACTAGTGAATTTTCGTTAGTTTTTAATTAAATAAGTATGTTTAATGAAAAAATACTTTTTTTATTAAATTAAAACAAAATTAAGTTTAATAACAATTAAAATAAATCATATAAACTATTAAATTAAAAATATTATATTATATATATTTCTCAAGTTGATTGAACATTGTATAATTAAAAAAATTTAAGTTAAAACAAAAAAAATATTACAATATTTATATTGAAATTAATAATTAAAATTGTCAATTTGTCATGTAAGTTTTATGTAATAATTTTGACAATTTTTAGAAAAACTAATAGAACTTTTGTTATGGTACTCTCAAGTTACAATAAAATTTTAATATTTATTAAGTTTTTAAAATTTTCAAAATTAACTATATAAAATCTACATGAAATTTTTAATCATGCATTATTTTTTATTTTAATATAAATATTATAATATTTTTGGTTTTAAATTAAAATTATTTTAATCATACAACATACAATCTACTTGAAAATATATATAATATAAATTTTAATTTAATATTTTTATACAATGTATTTGAATTTTTATTGAATTAATTTTTTTTAAATACAAAAATATATATTTTTCATTAGAAAATATACTCATTTAGTTAAAAACTAATGAAAATTCACTACTAAGGGCATCTGACGGACTTTAGCAAAAGTTCAGGGGTACCACTCAGAATAAGTTTTTTTCAGGGCACCATACGAAAAAATCAAAAACTCGAGAGTACCAACCGGAATTTCACAAATTTCTAATATGGAAAACTTTCCTAACCTCTTTCTCAACATATAACAAAGATTGCACATATTGAGATGTAAACAATATATAACTTAATCACTAATGCCCACCGCATTATTTAAATAATTATTAAATGAGAACCTTGATATAAAGGAAATCAAACTTCTTGTAAAATCATGTCACAGATATGTGCACAACCAAGCGGGCAAATCTCGGTGGTTGCAATTATTAAGATTTCTTCCTCAATCATAATTAATACCGTAGTGACTAATGACAAATCAAGGTCAACTACATTACAGCATCCTAGCTCCTTTAAAAATTCGTCATCGAGATAATCTAGCAACTTAATTAGCTTATTAACATTCTCACTTTGCATTTTTAAAATGAGAATAAAATAAAAATGTGCGACCAATATGAATTATAGATTTATAGGGTGTGTACTAAAGACTAATGAGCACCAAGCATGTACATTAATCCCGTGCAGCACATACATATGACATATCAGCATGTTTTTACCGATCTTATATCAATCATGTAGTGTTGTTTTGTGGGAGATTGAACTTATCGTGACGGATATTTTAGTCTCTCAAGAGGTTTGAAATTCATCGGATAAATTATATCTTCTAGGAGATCAGTCCTATGGAAGATAACATTATGAAGATGGCAATGTCCTACCAACTCCCGACTCGTGAAACACTGAGCGATCTTAAAAATCTCATCCTAAATCGATGAGTCGTCCCTCCTAATTCATTTCCTTATTAAAAAAAACCCATTATATGACATGTTAAGCATATCCGAATAAAACTACACTTGATTCATGCATAAAATTATTTGGTATGAGTCATGACATTAATTTGCTAAGCTTGATCAATTTGCATGATTATCATGTAGTATTTTATTAATTGGCCTTTTAGTATATAAAAAGTATTACGATGAAGTCGATCATGATTCATGATTGCATATAGCAATTGGACAATATTTTCTTAGTATGTGCATGAAGTAGGCTGATCTTCTATATATTTTTTCCGGCTTAAATATTGAATAAACACGAATCAATCCATGTGGTAGCCAGCTAACTTAAGATCGAGTATGATTCGAAAATCCATCTCAGTTTACTTGAAGCCTGAAAATAAAGCACAATAATATCGGGATAAATCTTCAACCAAGGAAAATATTATCATTTGAAAATAATCATTAACCTACCTAAATCAAGAGTCCTAATTATTGACAACAACCTTTCAAGTGATACCCATAAATCAAATAATCCGACTAAAATTTCAAAATTTATCAACTTTTAAATCACAAACATAGTCACTTAATTGCCAAAGCATGTAAACTATAGCAAATTGATCGATTTATGTCAATTGTAGATGGATTCTAACAAATTGTTTATGACAATAAAATCATAAATGACACAATGCATGTTATTTTTCCCGCCAATTTTTTTTTTCAAAGTACATGTATATGATATGACCCTATAACCAATACCCAATTGGTCTAGTGGGATAAGGGCTAGGCTCCGATCCTTAAGCGTTTGTTCAATAGGTTCGAAGTTCGAATTTTTCTGGCCGCGTGTATGGAAAAACTCGGGAGAGTCGCCCTAGCAATACGTTTATACAGTATCCGATCTAGACGTAGACTCTAACTAATCGAACCGAGCGAGAGATAAAAAAAAATGATATGACCCCATCCCCGACCACAAAATATATGATAATGATCACCTTGATTAGGCCTTAAGTAGGGATGTTCTTACCTACCTACCACGTACACACGACACATATAAATATGCTACTTTTGTGACATGACTTTTCACAAACCCACAAGATTAAGATACTTAAAGCTAGAAAATTGAAACAAATTACCTAGCAAAATATGAAGCCAATTACTCATACTCTAGCCCTCCTCCTCATACTTCTCTACATAACCACCATTTCACCCTCCTCTGCCACCGTCGCCGCCACCACCTCCTTCAACGCGGCCACCTCCTTCATAATTTTCACTTGTAAATCCACCACATATCCTAAGCTCTGTGAAAACACATGTCTACCATTTGCTCCAAACATCACGGTCGATCTCAAACGTATGGCTCATTATGCTATAAACTCGGTCCTAGCGGTTTCCAAGAATGTGTCTTGGAAGGCTCATCAAGTGTCAAATGAGAAGAAGCTCAAGCAATCTGAGAAAGCCGCCATCGATGATTGCATCAAGTTGACCATGGATAGCGTGGTGCAGATCAAGAGATCAATCGACGAAGTTGATCAGATGAAGAATGGGAGAAGTGACAAAGATAGGAAGATTGAGTTGTTGAATGTTGAGACTTGGATGAGTGCAGCCATGGCGGATTATCAAACTTGTATGAACGGTCTTGGAGAGGTCAATGCAAGGGCCGCCATTAAAAGAGAATTTTCGAGTAGGATTCGATATGCCACGATGCTTTCGAGTAACGCTCTTGCCATTGTCACCAAGATTAAATGATCATTGTGTAAAGAGCGTGACTACGTGAGGAGTACATATATATTGTCCCTTCTATTCTTACTTACAAATGTTAAAAGTCTAATTACTTCTCTTAATCCGTCCATTATATTTAGTTCGATTCGAACGGACAACTAGTCTACGTCCGAACCGCGTAATGTTTGACCCATCCAAGGGTATATCCTTGCACTTACAAACGAATCTATATACCTAAACTCTGAACATGCGACCTAACATCACAACTACTAGACCAACTTGTGATTGATAATCCCTCTATTATTTTATCACACGACGTCGACTATAATTATGATAATTTGACCACATGACCTAGCAGCACCTTAAGCTTACTAAGTTCTCAGAAGTTAAGAATGATTGATTTTTGAGCTGTCTTTTAAATTAAAAGGTAAGGTTTTTATTAATCTTGCTAAGCGCAACGTATCATCTTGAATTGCAGTCGGGTCTCATAAAACGACCTCTCCTCTCCAGTCTCCAAGCCCAAAACAATATACCCAAATCTCGAGGCCCATTGGACTTGCTTATTGGGCCGAAGTTTCATTTCCTATTAATATTGGTGGGAAGACATCAGCCAGATGTATGTAGGGTTTAGTCCTTCGCATCCCCATCTCATTTCCTCGTCACTCTCCATTGCATTTCTGATTTTCTCCGTCATTCAAACATGGCGACTCAGATGAGCAAGAAGAGAAAGGTCGGTGCCGCTCTACTAATTGAGTTTTTGAATCTACTAATGCATAATTTCTATCTAGAGTAGCTTTTGCTAAGATCAATTGTAGTATCTAATTGCAGTTTTACCCTGATGCAATGTTAAAGTAAATTGGTCCTTTTTTCCGGCTTTAAGTTTTCCCATTGAATCTGTTATTGATGATTGTATTTGGTATAACAGTTCGTGGCAGATGGAGTCTTCTTTGCTGAACTTAATGAAGTGTTGACAAGGGAGCTTGCTGAAGATGGTTATTCTGGTGTTGAAGTCCGCGTTACCCCCATGCGCACTGAGATTATTATCCGTGCTACACGTACCCAGAATGTTCTTGGTATATTGTTCAACTCCATGTCAAAATTGTTTTAATTTGTAAATTTATGATCTTCGAAACTAAACATTTGCGAGGATTTGTGTATCATGATCTGTTTCAATCCATCTGAACTGTGAAAATGGCAAGCATATCCCTTTCAGATTTAAGTACATTGTGTTTAGACTCTGTAGTGGATATCAGTGAAAGCTCATTACTTTTGATTCTAGATGGTGAAACCCATTGTGATGCACATTGATGTCTGTGTTGTTTTTCAAGATTCGTGTTAGCTTTGGCTGACTTCTACTACATCCTAGTTAAAACACAATGCACTATAACCTGAAAGGGACATATTTGTCATTTTTACAGTTCAGTTGGATTGAAAGACAATATATGATACACAAGTTGTTACCGAATCATGTCTTAATACATATCTGTGTTTAGTGCGAGGTTTTCATGAGATCCACTTGCTTATGGATCTTAATTATTTTTCCACTGTTCTGATGTTTCACTCTTCTATATTACCAATTCAGGTGAGAAAGGTCGCAGGATTAGGGAGCTGACCTCTCTTGTGCAAAAGAGGTTCAAGTTTCCAGAGAACAGCGTTGAGCTATATGCCGAGAAGGTGAACAACAGGGGTCTTTGTGCCATTGCTCAGGCTGAGTCTTTACGTTACAAGCTTCTCGGAGGCCTTGCTGTCAGGAGGTATATATTTATGTTAATATTTACGGTTTATTGGTTTCTCTGAACTTTTGTCTTCATTTTTTTGCTAGCTGATATTATTTTCTTAGTAAAAAACTTTCATTCAGTCGTCTTTATTGCGAGTTGGTCGTTATTAAAATACCTCTCTCGTGTCGGAGGATGACTATATTTTGTTTAACCATCAGTCACTTTGAAACACCAAGGAACATAACAATTTCCATTGGAATGAAATTTGACCGGTAAATTTTATTAGAAACCAAGTTGATTGCCTGCTTAGTTTTTTTTTTTAATCTTTGGAAATATCTGTTTTCATTCTTGTTTGAATGGTTTCACTTAGTCATCTTTATAGCGAGTTGGTCAAACTATTATATACCTCTCTCGTGTCGGATGATGACCATATTGGCTTTAATGATCAGTCGTCTCGAAAATCCAAGGACCAAAACAGTTTCCTTTGGGATGAAATTTGACTTGTAAATTTTATTAGAAACCAAGTTAATTGCCTGCTTAGTTTTATTGGGTTTTTTGGTCACTTTTGGGAATATTTGTTTTCATTCTCGATTGAATGGTTTCACTTAGTCATTATTATAGCGAGTTGGTCAAACTATTGTATACCTCTCTCGTGTCGGATGATGACTATATTTTCTTTAACGATCAGTCATCTTGAAAATCCAAGGAAGATAACTGTTATCTTTGGGATGAAAGTTGACTGGTAAATTGTATTTATAAAGCAAGATGAATGCCTGCTTAGTTTTACATATTGGGTGTCATTTGGGGATTTAAATAGAAGAATGGAAAATACCTATGTACTTGTTTGAAAGTTTTCATTTTGTCATCTTTATAGCGAGTTGGTCAACTATTGTATACCTCTCTCGTGTCGGAGGATGACTATATTTGCTTTTAACCATCAATCTTCTTGAAAGACCACGGAACATAACAGTTTCCATTGGTATGAATCATTTGACTGGTAAATTTTATTAAAGCACAAAGTTTGTTTGTTACATTGGGGGTTAAATTAGAGTGGAAATGCTAACTTACTTCCAATTTATGTTTGAGATGCTAATTTCTTCTTCCACATTATTCCACAGGGCATGCTATGGTGTGCTGAGATTTGTAATGGAGAGCGGAGCCAAGGGTTGTGAGGTCATAGTGAGTGGAAAGCTACGAGCACAGCGTGCCAAGTCAATGAAGTTCAAGGACGGATACATGATCTCTTCCGGTCAACCCTGCAAAGATTACATTGACTCTGCTGTGAGACATATTTTAATGAGACAGGTTAGCTTCTTTTTTCTAAACCATCTAAATTTCTCTTACTGAGATCTTTAGCTTCTCCTTCAACTTACATAGTGTGTATTTGGTTCAAAATAAAACAGGGTGTGTTGGGAATCAAGGTGAAGATCATGCTCGACTGGGATCCAAAGGGAAAGCAAGGGCCCACAACTCCATTGCCAGATGTAGTGATCATTCACACTCCAAAGGAGGAGGAAACTACTACTTATGTAGCACCGGTGTTGCCTGTTAATGTTGTCGAACCAACACCCATTGTCGAAATCCCGGTTGCAGCATAGAGATGGCATCCAGTGCTGTGAAGTTCTTACATTATGAAGAACTATTTTGATATGGTAGCTTTGAGCCTAGCTCATGGAAAATACATTGAGGTTCTTTTAGACATGAGTTTCCAGATTCTAGGCATTTTCTGTTTTTACCATATTTTTATGGCATAGTTTATTGGTTATTATACCATAATGCAATTTTTGTTCTAATTCTAAACATTTTCCACCATAAATGGTTTCGGTTACAAAGTCAGTGATCCTCGAGAGTAGTCTTCCTTTCATAATAATTCAACGTCCATGACCACAGACTTTGATTATTTTCTATCCAATCTCGCTTGTATTAGGAAGAAAGAATTGGGTTGGTCTTACACAGGAGGTGGACAGATTGTACTACAAACGTTTTTTGAGAAAAGAAAAAAAGATACAAAACTCAATATAAACTCAGTAGGGAAAGTTACAAAACATTTCTTTCCACTCTGATTTAATCCCCCAATATGAAAAACTAACCTTTTGCTTAAAAATAAATTCACTATTCAATGCTTCATATCAATGGAAACTGTTATGGTCCTTGTTCCTTAAAGATGATCAATGGTTACAGCAAATATAGTCATCCTTGGAACGAGTACTCGATCTCTTCTTCAGTTTCTACAAACGAGGGTAAAAAAAGCCCTTGGGCCGAGGGCTTGATTGTGTGTGCTTGCTAAAGCTGTATCCTGGGGCTAGCTAGTCTGCTATGAAATTACGCTTCAAAGCTTCATCTCTTGACAAACAGCAGTTAGGTCGGGAATAACGCCTCCTTTATGATGGCGTATGATCCCATCCCCAACTAGGCCAGTCAGCAGATCAACTGGCTCTCTGGCGCCCCCGTGCTGCAAGAACTTTGTCCTCAGGGCGGTTCCTGCATCCCGGGACAATGGCTCCTCCTGGAAAAGCTTTTGCCATATGGTTGCTGCAAAGCACTTGGCATACAAGTAGCTGTAGTAACCTACAAAGAAAGCAATATACAAACTACATCATGCTCATTGGCTTTTTACATAGTGACTGAGATGGATTTAGCCCCCTATATCAATTTTAGTGCATTCTAACTAAATTTAGTTATTATTGTCACAGCTGAATTTCAGTTTTCCTTGGGTCTATCGGCTGCATCCTCCTGGCATGTTCACGTTATGATTACCCCCATCTTGACCCTCAAGCGGGGCTATACTGGGCGATGATGATGTACATTATGCATGAATGCTTATTATTGTACAATAGTTGCAAATCTCCTTTATTTCAAGAATCGAGAGGGATAATTAGATTGGGATATTATATTTTCACAAGGCTCCTTTTGCCAAAAAAGGGGCCTTTTTTTAATAATTTAATGACTGAGATAAAATGCAAAAAACGAGTGGTTATTTGCAAACATTGCAGGTAAAGCAATTTGGCTTCATATAAAACAGTACTCATACCAGCGCCATAGTTAAGCAAGTGACTGAACCGAGTGTGCCAATGTATCCCATCAACGTGCTTCCAGCTTGTGTAGTTTCGTTTCAAATCCGCAACAATAGAAACAGTATCTCTTGGCAAAGGCAGATCACCAAAAAAATTTTGGTCAATCAACGCGTAGAATACCTAAACAAACCAGCAAGTGTTGGTCAAAGTTCTCAGTTTTGCTTTGGAAGTATGTGAAATTATTAAATAAGCCTTAACTCGAGTACCTGACGTTGAAACTCAGTTGCAGTGAACATACTTTTTGCACCCACCATTAAGTTCACCAACTTTTCAGGGATAACTTCACCGGTTGAATAGTGCTTAGCAAATGTCTGCAGAACCCGGTAATCCCAAGCAAAATACCTAATGAAAAACATGCCAATAAGGCAGATTAGGTATTATATATGGGCTTTTGGTCGTTTATCATCTTAATCAATCATATAAAAAAGAAACTACTCACTCAAAGAAGTTGGAAGGTGTTTCAGCCAGATCAAGTGCTACCCTGGTACCTGAAAAATGTTGGTAATCCTACAGTAGCAGGGGGATAAAATGAGGCAGTGCTGGTGAAATATTCTCTTGTAGGCAATGAGAACAATACTTCATTTACACTATACCGTTCTTGACAAGAGTGAATGAAGTGCATGACCGAACTCATGAAAAAGAGTCTCTACTTCTGAATGATTAAGCCGAGAAGTTGATGATTTTGAAAAGTTGCACACAAGTGCCACAACCTGGTAGGGAAAAAAATCTATGTTGAATACAAAAGGATAAATCTGCTGAATTTGTAACAGAAAAATAAGTTATACTGTATCCATAACATACAGGAAGTTGGTACTCAGTTTCAGAAATTCGCCGTCCTCCTTTAATTGCAAAATGAGCACAACCTGGATATTTGCCCTTTCTTGAATACAAGTCAAGGTAGAGGAACCCCAGATCACCCTGAACAAAACCACAGTTACCACACGGTATTAATGAAATATTGACTGTCAAAATTTAGATAGCACACACCAATTGTGTACTAAGATCAATGGCAATTGAAATTCAGTTATGCTAAACACTGTCAGTGCAGACTAGCATGTTCTATATAGACTTTATAGCCTATAGACTATACAACAGTGACAATCACATGCCAGAATCTTACCAATCAGTTTCAACTGTAAATTTTACATAATCAGCAAGTGATGATTCATAAGAATTAAGAGAGAGAATTGAAAAACAATTGAAGAAATGGAAAGGGAATTAGAAGTGAGAGTGAGAATCAAAAGAAAAAAATGTCAGGCAGGGAAAAAAGAGTCAAATGAATTAGAAAGAATTAAAGAGATGGACAGGAACGTAGTTTTCCAAACACCATTTGCTAGTAGTTGCTCTCCATATAGTCCAGATGAGCTATACATAAATAAAATATACCAAGCAACATGCAATACCAAGCAAGTAAATCATTTCGACATGACAACATGCAGGTACCTCTTCTGGATGATGAAGTGACATTTTAATGACATTTGGATGCCACGATTCACCTGGTGAAAGTGGGATCTTCTGAAGAGTAGCACCAAATAGAGACTCCACCAGCACATTCAGCCCTTTTAGACATTGAGTCACAGGAAAGTATGCAGAGACTACCTAAACATCAAAACAAACAGAAAAGGAGCTGAAACTAATATCCCAGATCAAATTACATAGCAATAAAAAACCTACATAATTCAACTTTAATATTAGGCTTTTAATTGGACAAGATAAGATTTGTCATACTTGATGCAAAACAAATAAAAGGCTCGTGTATTCACAAAGCTGAGAGTAAGAGAAAATTCTCCTCTTAAAAAGACGTTGGTCTCATAAAACAACCTCTCCAGTCTCAAATTATAATAATCAGATACAATCTTGCTTATCAACTAAAAAGTATCCAAATAAAATAAAAAGACAATCGTGTTGTAGCATCCCTAAGGCAATATTATATCATTCCAAATGCTACAAAAACCACTATTATGGCATTGTATTCTTACATATAAAGGTGTTATATTCTTACCGACGAATCCAGACCCCAGGTAGAGGATTTCATCTGTGCAGTGTAATAAGTTTCGTCCCATGGCTCCAAGTCTTCATATATATGACCAGTTTGCTCTCTTTTAAAAATTTTAATCATCTCAAATTCCTACATCATATATAGTGCAAATTCAGTTACAAACCATTCATAACATGATTACAGAAAAAGTAATTAGCTTTCAGAAAAGTAGATAAGAAGGACGTGACTAACTTCTTCATGAGTTATTCAATTGAACTTCATTTTTCATGTCATGTAGGTACTAAGCTTTTAGATAAAGCAGATGTGAAGGACAACTTTGTTGTTTTGGATTATTATCCGAAGTATAAGCGCAGAGTTAGCTTTACAAACATATTGTTCCCTTTTAATAAACTGTACCTTGTTTGCTTTGGGTCTCACCACCTCACTCATCTCAATTAAAGAAGACAATACAACCTCTGGTGAAGAGGCCATGTTGGAGCGCACTGAAAACTCAGCATAAGATTTACATCCCATTATCTGCATTTGCACAGGGGGTAGTAAAACTTAATGACAAATTCAATCAACTGTTATAATGGGAAATAAAAGAGAAATGAAAACAACTACTGATAATCTGATATGGTCAGCATGTATAGCAATTAAGTATTTATGTTACCTATAGTTCTAAAGCACATATATCCCAGCATATCTAAGCTTTTTGCTTATTAATGTATACATGATACATCTATGTTAATAAACTAAAGCATAATTCTTGTGCATGATAATTCTTTCGGCAGATTGCAGTATATTACTCCCACTGACAATCACTTAAACCCATCAATTGCCACCTGCATTTATCCAAGCATTTATAATATAAATAAAAAAAAAAGTATAAAGTACACAGCCAACAAATTTATCAATCGTTTAAGACACAAGATCAGCAATCTTACTTCAGCAAGTTCATGACGAGCAGCTATAAGCTTATCAAGAACAGCAAGATTTGCACGTGGAACAGAGTTCCCTTGGACATAGACCATTCTTCTAACCTGAGAGGAAGTAGCGGAAACTTCACATGATCATCCAAGCCAGCCCATTAAACACCGTAAAATCTTTACCGGTGCTTTATAGACAGAAAATTTGTTTAACGAACAACAATGGGCAAATAATAGATCTAGAAATAGGTGCCATGCCACATGTTATCACCCTACCAGGGAGAATGCAAGGGCTGTGACAGAAGAAGTTTAGCTCAAGCATCGGCAAATTCTCCTTCACAAAATATCCTGAGTGAATTTGCTTTTGAGAAATATATTGCAAGGAAGAAGAAAACCAAAGACAAAGTTGGGTTTAAACGTACCTCTGCATCTGACACCCATTGCAGCATAGATGTTACGGTTCCGGGTTCTGTTAATACTCGATACCCTTTTTCTTTTATGTCTGCTATTGAACCCATTATTGAGGGTTTAGATGTCTGACTATATACAGGCTGAACAAGATGATGTAGTCGTTTCGGGATGCGGCTAGCTGGATATATATCGACATGGCCAGGGTCAGAAGCAATGTTTTCGTTGAATCTAACAAAAAGCCAATCACAATTTAGTAATAAACCTTCTGTGTTAAGCTTAAAAATATAACGAAATGAGAATATAGGAAAGATCACTTCAGAGTTACTCACTCTTGGCACAGGTAAGAGATATCCATATTTAGCCTATCGACTCGCTGTAGTTTTTCTGCGGGAGAAAAAAACGTATGCATATAAATGTATCTGAAAAACTAAAGCTATATATATTTCCATCATACCAGGCAGTAAAAGATGCTTGAAATTTGTGCCTATGTACCAGCAGGAAGATGAATTCCACCCTTCTCAAAGTCAACACGCAGAGAGTAAGCAGCCTTCTTAGCTTCTTCAGTCAAAATGCCACGTTCTTGCTCAGCTTTTATCACAGCAGTATAAAGAACTTGATTCGTGTTCAAGTACTGTATAATAATGTTTCAATACAGCAGCCAATTAGTGGTTCCAGTGCTGATAAATCATAAATATTTGAGTAACAGAGAACGATCTTTAGCAAATCAAATAAGTTTATACATGCTACCAGACAAATGAGTCTGCCTGCTCAAGACACCAAGATAAAGAACCACTAAGATCTTCCCTCCATAATAGTAAACAAAAATAAATAAGATTGGTAAAATCAAAATTTTTCTCATTGCTATAGGTTTTTAATGCAATTAACATAGATGGTTTGTAGATTTGTTAACTTCCAATGCATTTCACAACCCCTTCTGCATTACTAATTATTAATGTTACCTAGCACTTTCCATATCATATCTATGGTAGAAGACCATAAACCTGAAACACCCATCATATGCCAATAGCAATACAAAGTCAAGAATCACCTCACATGTATATAACCCCCCATTCTCATAGCTGCATCGCTGGCTGCCACCACATATTCCCTGATTCCGAAAAGAAATCAACAGTTTAATCATATCTTCAAATAAACACAAAAACCAATTGAGCACCAAACTTAGCATAAGACCTGCAATTAAAAATCCATTGCACTACCTGTCAGGATGAGTATGCCGACATAATTCAGCTGTATCAACAACCGAGCACACCTGAAAAAATCCAGCCACCAGCCAAATCAGTATAAAACCTCAATCTTGCAGCTATTGAAGCATCAGATCACCGAAGCCCTTACCGTGTCAGAGATTTCATCCATGGCTTGGATGATTTCGGACGCTGATGGCATTCCAGAGATGTAATTCACAAGCTCTCCAGCCCTAGATGGGACAAAACAAACGGCAAAAAGTGAATTACTCCACCGAACTAATACACTATTGGACATGATTGTCCGCCATTAATCGAGCTCAAGTTAACCTTTCAATGGCATCGTCTGCGAAGCGTTGGAAGCCCTTGGGGGACTTGAGGTGTTCGAAGCCATAAAGACCTGTCTCTTTGCTGTTAATGGCAGCGGAGGTTCGGAAGAGTTGAGAGGCGATAATTGAGGGCCGCTTGTAAGAAGAGGCGGTCGTGGCGGCCGCCCGACGAAATAGCGGAAGCATTTTAATGCAGGTGGCGCCGAGGTGAGTTGGCCACCGGAGAAGATAATTGTGTGAGCAACGACCGAAGAGGAGAAAAACCGAGTGTGTCAAGCTTATATAGTATAGGGTCCAAGTCTTAGGTCACGTTTGGCTGGATGGGCTAAAAAGCCTAAACTAGTTCACTTCAATTTAAGCTACGGAGTATAACCAAAATACAACAAAATGCTTTACATTTTGCTTCTACCAAAAAAATTGCTATACATTTTGTGAAATTCAAACATCATACACATAAAGCTTGTGGTATCCAAACAAGGCTAAATTCCTATTTGGACAGAAGCATCACTGCATTAGTATCCCAAACTAGTTCACTTCAGAATAAAGTTTCTATGTAAAGTCACCGCACATCCTCATTCATAAATAAGATTTCAATTCAATTCTTTGAAAAATCCACATATTAAACACTACATTGTTTATTAAACTTTATTTTATTTCGATCGAAGATTTTGATGATAATTGTAAATGTCTCCCTAGAAAGTAGTAATTTTTGAAATCTAGATCTAAACGAATCCGTTTAATGGTTCATTGATAATTTTAAAAAAGCTTTGAATTTAAATGTAAAAGGACACAAAGATTTATTGACGTGCGCAGTTCAGATCAAGATCCTACTCCGCCGAGCCTCAAAAATCAAAAGGGGAGAGACTCACCCAATCCACTAGGAAACAAAGGCCAACACACATAAAAGTTTACAAGCAAGCACTCACATAGATAGCTAAGGCTAGAAACAGAACGAAGAAAATAAAGGAAGAACAAAAGGCAAGCCCGCACTCACTTGTACTATAGTATGTGTATGTTACATATTACAACTTAGGATTCAATCAATATTCACTAATTATAGGACCACGTCTTGTGATTTTTTCTCAATTGGCGTCTTCTCTACTCTTCTCTTAGTGCTTCGCAAACCCGCTCCTCACATGCTTCCTCAGTTCTAGTTGTTGCTTTCTAGTTTGCTTGGTTGGTCGCATGTCTGCTTTCTTGTGTCAATTTATTCGGTTGTCGTTTCTTCGGCCTCTCGATTTACCTACCAGGCTTATCTGATACATCGAATTGTTTTTTATAAAAAAAAAATTACATTTGTACTCTAGACTAACTATGAGACTTCTTAATGCAACACATGAAATGAAAAAAAAATGCCGAATATTATTTCCAGTACACACTTGTAGACTTGTAGTTATTCAAGTCCCCCTGTGTTGGGCACTGATCAATAAAAAGAGTTTCATTTTTGAAGTCACAATTCATGCTCCCGTGACTTAATTTGTAAATTACGGGGGGTAATTGGCCAGATCCCTCAGAATGGGAGGAAACCACATGAGATTCTGGAGGAAATCAACAATATGACAACCAAAGAGGAATTTGAACTCCTCATCGTTTATTGGTGGAGTATTTGGTTCTCGAGAAACAAGAGAATCTTTGACGGTAACGCCGAAACTAACCTAACTAATGCAGATCAAATAGCAGAGTTCGCCCGAAACCAAATTAAAGATTGGAAATTTGCAGAAACTGCGTCTTCTTCCGGTCCCCGTAACCAAAGTGTACGGGGTCGGGCTGGAAGGAAGCGTACTAAATGGGAAAAACCCAAAAGTGAGTTTGTTAAATTGAATTTTGATGGTGCAGTTAATGCAGATGGCGTGGCTTCCTTTGGGTTCATCCTCAGGGACTCTGGTGGCTCTCCCATCCACTTCGACGGAGGACTGATTGGTCGCCAGTCTGTGCTGATATCCGAGACCATCGCCTTGCGCCAGGGACTTCTCGAGGCTACCAGACATGGCATTCCCCGGCTACAGATTGAAGGCGATAGTTTGCAGCTGGTCAATGCCGTTCTCGGTGACTGGCGCTGCCCGTGGGAGATTGAGTTGCTACGTGCGGACATCCACTGCTTGTTGGCTCGTTGCAAAGATTGGAGCATTTCTCACGTTGTGCGGGAGTGCAATTCTGTGGCGGACTTCATCGCTGGATCGTTTAGGCGTGTCTCCTCCGTCCCACTCGCAGCTGATCCGGGCTTCGTTTCCCTCATCCGTTAGGATGCTCTAGGGTGACTACTAGTTTGTTAGTGGTCACCCTAATCTCTTTCCTTATCAAAAAAAAAAATCGATGTTCATTCCTTGCGTGTTTAAACTTCGCAAATCGCAATGCCATGGAATATGAATCACAATACCACTACGGGGGGAAACTGTGGCGTCTTAAACACTTTCTCAAGCGAGATTTCGTCCAATCAATCCTAATTCATTCAGCACCAAGCACAACATGCATAAAATCAGTAAAGCCGAGCAACCAAAGTACCAAACTATCATGATAGTGCTTTTCTTACTTCATTTCCCCTATGTTTTTAACTAGGTAAAATTAAAACAAAACCCACATTTTAAAACCTTGAAACAAACGACCACTTAGAAAATGATTATCTAACTAGATGCATTCCGGTGCTAGCGGGATATATCTAGGGGTCGAGATGTATGTACCCTTGCCCCGGTTGAGAGGGCATGTCTAGTGGGCCCAAAGCAAACGGGGGAATGACGCAAGGGGCAAAAGTAAAGCGGCTAAAAGGGAATAATCGATTTAGAAATGCATGGGATTGGGGGATCATAAGATGCTGATATGATGGGTCCCGCTTCCTTATATTTTGGTAGATAAGTTAGCTTATTTGACATAAGGTTAGGGGTGCTGATTATTTTTTCAGCGGATAAGTATCGGATATAAATAACTTATTTCAAATAAGCAAATTTTGCCGAACACATAAAACGAAGCTTATTTTTTCCATATAAGTGATTGGGTACTTATAAGTATCCATATAAGTGTTGCCGAACGGAGCCTAAATATGAAAAATTTAATACATAAAGTTGGTCAAACAACCATCTCAAGCAACATAAATGTAGATCCTTCAAAATTCTCTCTAAGGTAATTAAGCTAGAATAACAAGAAACTGAGACCTAATAGTAGTTTAGCTCTAGGCATCATATATGAATGATGAGATAGACAGAGACCTCTAAGAATCTGCTATTGTAACCTCAACCACGACACCAGGCTCGATGGTGATGGAGGTGATCTGCTTCACCACATCCGGGGACGAAAACAGATCGATCACCCTCTTGTGAATTCGGAGCTCAAATCGATCCCAGGTGTTGGTTCCTGCACATTTGATTGATAAAAGTATTTCATTATACAGTTCCATTACAGAGAATGGAATATAAAAGAATGAACTCATCATGAACCTAAAATACACATAGACCAGACTACAACAATTGATCTGTAATTGATATATAGTCTGGAATAAGATAAAGAATGAACAAAGAAGCTATTGATGATGTACCTTCACCACAGGGAGCTTTCCTGGTGGTAATTTTAAGAACCTTGGTAGGAATTCTAACTGGTCCCTTGACCCTCAGCTGCTTGTCTTTTGCCCCACGAATCAAATCACCACAAACTGCATTGCAAAACAGTAGCTAAAACAATAAGTATTCATACAAATTCAAATCGAGTTCTTCTTCGGCGCTTATCATAACATTCTGAATGCAGGTCTTATGGCAAAAGCATAATATACATTTTCATATAGCAAAGTTGAAAACTATAAATGATTATCATAAGCTATCTAGGAAATTTATTCATGTTTTTACAATTATAAGTTCAATTTCTTTGAACGCTTGCTATGATGTTGATAAAAGTGATACCTTTTTCGAGATTCTTGACATTCTTAGCGGAGAGAGTGATCCGGATTTTGTGAATCTGCTCCCGAGTATCCTCCAGCCCTTGCTTCACCGGCTTCATCACGTCCGCCATTGTTTGCTTCGATCACCAACGACTACTTCTGATTATCAACACAACTATCAAAACCAAATTATGAGGGTCGCAACGACACTCGATGTTCTTCACGAAATTGAAACTATTTTAGCATTCTAATTCAAACGAATCAATCAATAGATGAAAATAAAGGATTAGGAACGACAAGTGTACCAGCAGCCGTGCACAGGAAGCGAGGAAACAGAAACACTATTCGGCCAAAGAGTTGAGCGTTACTAGGGAAGATTTATAAGTACGCTCTCTTTTGGAATTTAATTTAGGGTTTTTAGCTTTCGCATGATCAGCCCGATCATGTTTTCATGCATTTCGGCCCACAAAGCAAGATGATTTTAGGGTGCATTTCTCAATTCTCATTATAAAAATGTTAGTTTCGAAAATTAAATTTTAAAATATAGATGATAAAAATCTATGTTCTACCAAAAAAATTTTTTTATTAATTTTTGGATTATTTATTAAAACCAACCTTTTAAAATAGGTGTTTTTTAATAAATCACCTTTTATAATTTTATTTACATAAAAACACTTTTTTATAATATATTTTGTTAAATTGAACCATCTATAACAAAATTAGGACCAAAATATCATAACTACATATTTCATTAATTTACAAAATCATCCTGATTTATTACATTATATATATATAGGGACAATTGAATTGACAAATACAAAATACAGGCGCTTAATTAGGAAGGAAGAAAATTAAAATGAAAGAGGCAGGCACACATAGAACAGAATACATGAATGATGGGATCAGCGGCGCTTGGAGATAGCGACAGCAGAGAGGACGATGAGGAGGACGAAGACAACGATAGCGATGAAGGATCCGATCAAGGAGCCGGAGATGCGCTCGCAGAAGTTGTTAAATTGCTGGCATATGGCGAACCAGTTTGCGGATGTGTTGCCTTTGTGGGCCAAGTACACGATGGCCGCTGACGCCGACGCTGCTCCTGTCAACAGCCCCAGTGCCACCTGATTCAACAACTAATCAAAATCCGTACGTACAAGAAATTTCTACTCTCTGTTAATTTGTGCACGTGTACGTACCGTGTCGAGGATGACCAAGAGGATGCGAGTGCCGATAGCTCCGCTCCGTATGATGTGGACGATGGACAGGGGCAGAGACAGCACCAGGTACCCGAAAACGATGGCATTGGCCACCACGAAGAAGCTGAATAATTAAGCATGTAACATATGTGACATGATTGAGTGACGGTACGCGTTTACGTGTAGCTAGAACTCATATATATGACGACGGAGTAAGTAAGTGTAAGTACGTACGTGAAAGTGGGGAGGTCGTCGTATTGGGCTTGGAAGCGGATGAACTGGGTGAAAAAGGGGAGCGTTTCGTTGGTGGTCCCCATGGCCACGGCGCTCGCTAGGGTCCCGGCCCCTGCCACGATCCTGAAGACGAAATCCATGATGGAGACCCCCCTGTTCATGGCCCCCGCTGGTGCTGCATATGCTGCCTTGGACGCTTCTCCCATTTCTCCTGACTTCATTTTCTTCGATCTTGAGAAATTAATGAAGAGATCGAGCTTTCTTAATTAATTAATCCTCTAGTACGTGCTTACTAGTTGCTTCAATTGCTGCTGCTGCTGCTTGATGGAGATAATTAAGATGGGGAATGACATTGATTTTTATACCCGGCCAGGCGGACCGAGTATGTCAAGTTTTAATTAATGTTAATGGAGCTGGTGCAATTATATATCAATTAACCAGTTGTTGTGTTTAATTTTTAATTTTTAATATGCGCTAATTGTAATTTGTTGGGTTAGATATGTATATCTATGTATCATGTAACTGGTTGGATTAGGTGGATGAACGACGCCTTTAAACCTGGAAAGTATGCAATGAAGGGCCATGAAAACTGAAAAACGGATTCGTTCAAGGCTAATAGTGTATTTGGTTTGGCAAATAATTCAAATTCAACTGCTGCTTGTTAAGAATAAACCACATAAAACCCCGGCCCCCATCATAAACTAGGAAAGTTTTAATAAACCACTAATATACAGATATTACACGGCTTAAAACATATACAGCCCCTTGTACTTGTGTAAATTTGTCAGATAGACACCCCATCTTTGGTTTGGACCTATTGAACACTTAAACTTAACAATTTGGACCTATTAAACACCTAGTCGTTGACAATCTCGTTGAGTGTAACACACGCATGCTGACATATTCCAATTTTTTGTCCAGATGTGTGCCACATAAGCTTATTTTGCCACATAAGATGCCACATAAGCCCAATCTTTAACACCATTATTTTAATAAAATTAGAAAATATAAAAAAAAAATACAAAAAGAAAAAAAATTGCACAAGTGCAGGGGGTTGTATATGTGTGTTTGACTTACACGTACTTCGCCACGTCAGCGATCAAGTGTTTAATAGGTCTAAATTGTTAAATTTAAGTGTTCAATAGGTTCAAACCAAAGGTGGGGTGTCTATCTGACAAATTTGCACAAGTACAGGGGGCTGTATATGTTTTAAGCCGATATTACACGGAACTAGTCGTGCCCGTCGTACCATGTACGACTACGATTCGATATTTTATAGACATTATAAATAAGATATTAATAAATTAAAATATAATATAAATTTTAATATAAGTAATTTATTGTTCGTAGAATGTATAATTTTTTAATCAATATAAATAATTAAATCTAATTTGTGTAATTTAATATTGTTACGTTACATTAATTTTGTGCAATACCTCCATATTTGTGTTGTAGCTTCGTTTCCTGATACTGCTTGATTGAATAGTGCCAGACTCCCACTTTCCCAAGTTTCTCCACATCAAACCCAAAATTTGTGAGATGAAGCCTTTCAAATCATTATTTAAGGATATTTTGATACATGTTAGAGAAAATTTTCTATCGTTTCTGTGCGGGGGTAGGGAATGAATGCCAAGACTAGAAGACACAAAAGAGCAGTATTGAAAAGGGATTTTTGTTTTTATCTATTAAGTAGAGGGTGTTTTAGTACTAAAAAATATAAAGATGTAGTTTTGGAAAACAAATTAAACGGGGTTATATTATTGGAATAGAAGATTGAAAAGAGGATTCTTTTGGGATTTTTCTCCTTTAATATATAGTTATTAGGATAACCCAAAACAATAACATTGTGTTTTAGAATTTGAGTGTACTTTACGGGATGTGAACCCCAATCGTGTATTATGGGCTTTTTGGTCTCAGTGCTCCGGTAAAAAAGGTTCGGTCCAGCCCATCTCTGACCCAAGGAAGGCCCAATCATCGCAAAGAAGGAATCAAAAAGGAGAGGCAAAACAACGCAACCTTTTTATTCTTGTGGGCCCCACACGGCCTTTCTGTACATTCTCATTTCCCACTTCACTTTCTCCTTTCGTTCGTTGGGTTTTTTTTTTTGGCTCTGTAACGCTTGCTTTTCTCCGGCATATCTCCATCTTAAGGTAAAACATGGGCACATCTCACTTGTTATTATACAGTATGCTCAATATATCATCATTTTCTTTCTCACAATTTTCTTTGCCCAGTTATTGCACTGTTCTTTTTTCCAGTTCCGTCCATGGATTATTAGAAATTCCAATTGCTCAAGTTGTGCTGTATTTTTTTAAAGGTCTAATTTAGACTTGAACGTAAATTATACAGTTGATCTGATGAATATCTGGCCTATTTCATATGCTGCCTGTGATGAATTATGACCTCTTTGGTATTTGGAGAACTGGTCGTCTGTCTTGAATTTTAATTAAAAAGCCGTAGTATCTTGTACACGCTTCTTCAATTTGTAGCCAAGTAATTTGGTTTCTGGTGAAGACAAAAATGTCAAACCCAGGTAACCAGGATGCGGAGGTGGAGGCCGCAATTGAAGATTCACCGAAAGATGAGATCAAGGATGATACACACATACGAGAGACAGAGCATGTATCCAAAACAAAGGATCTTCCTATGCCTTCACCAAATCAGCAGGTTCTTGTCAATTTTGTATTTGCCCCTCTATTTTTTCCCGTGTTTCCTTGAATAGATTGAACTAGTTGATTAGGACTATGAAGATGATGTTTGTGGCTTGCCAAACATGCCTTTATCTTAATTTGGTTCAGGTGGAAATGCTGAAGAAAAAGTATGGAGGATTGCTGCCAAAGAAACCTCCACTTATATCCAAGGTGAACGGACTTCTTCACTAATCCATATGGTTATTATAATCACTAATCGACTCAATCCATTTTGATTAGCAAATTGTAAGTTTACCTGTCAACCATGGTTTTGTGTCATGTTGCAGGACCATGAACATGCCTTCTTTGACTCTGCAGATTGGGCTTTGGGAAAGGTACCCCCCATATCGTCCATCTGCTTATACATATGCAATCTTGCGCAGGAACTGTTTGTTATCAATAATTGATACCAATTTGTTTGTGATTCAACAGCAAGGGGGCCAGAAAGTCAAAGGTCCACTTGAAGCTCTCAGGCCCAAATTGGAGGTATATATTTTACTACTTTGGATTTGTCAAAGGACAAGCGTTCATTCAGCCTAGCTTTAAGTTTTGTTCTGTGTCCTAATTGAAAAATGTTAAACCTTGTGTTGATGATAGCCCACTCCACACCATCATGCTCGTTCATGGCGCTCAACTTTTGCTCCTCCGCATGATGATCAAGGTATCTTTCTCAAGCTTAATTAGTTGAAGCTGGATGTTTTTGTGGTTAGCTTGTTCTTCAGTTCATGTAATGATTTTGCTTGAATGATAGATATCACAAATGAGGATGCGGTTAGTGCTAGCGTAGCATCCGAAGATGATCATGCTTGCGTCGGAGAAGATGACAAGAATGCAGTTGCAATTAGTGAGGGTGAAACTCCTGGGAATCCTTGAACTATATCTTATGGATGCTTTCATTTGCTTATCTATTTCTCCTTAAAAATCAGAATATACTTATGGGAGCGCTCAAGAGAAACGAGTTTTAAGGAGAAACGGGGGAACGATTTCTATGCGTCGGATTAATCTAGATCAATGGCTAATAGTGAGGGTGTATATTCTGATTTTATGGGTAAAAATAAGGGGTAATCGACATTTATTCCAAAAATAGGGGGGAACGAAATTATAGGAGATCATGGAAAAAAACTGTCATATCTTATCCTTCAGAAAATCAATTATGCGTGTCAAATTATTCAACAATACAAGACATATTATTCCGAATTTACTGTATTGTTATTCCACAATATAAGACATATTATTCTGAATTTGGTGTATTGTTATTCTACAAAGCAAGTCGTATTATTCTGAATTTAATACATTGTTATTCATAATTGAGTGTCCAGTTTTTCTTATGTGTTTGCATTTTTATTCAAAATTATTTGAAGTGATAGAATAGTAAATGTGGAGGTAAAATTACGGGGAAAAGTCAACAATCTATCAAAAAAGGAAGCACCGAAATTTAAGGAAATTATTGGAAAAAAATAACTACCATATCTTCAAGAATTTCCATATCTTAGAATTATAATTATCTCACATTAAGTCAAAAAAATTACTCGTCATTGATAATATTCAAATAAACGGTACTGAATAATCATCTTCCACAATAGATCCATCTCACAAATTAAACAATCTTCCATGGAAAGAGATAAGGACTCACTTTAAGAAACAATTCATACTTATTTATATGGTTATTCACCTTTTCATTAAGTGTTATTCAAATATACTTGTTTTGATTTTGATATAATTGTTAATTATATACGTGTGATGTGTTATTCATATAGACTTGTCTTGTTATTCATAATTACATAACATGTTATTCAATTATGATAGGCTTCTTATTCAAATATACTTGTTTTGATAGGCTTCTGATACATAACGTGTGATGAGTGGATATGACAAAAATATGAATCTTATATGAACATTGAATATATAAATGTAATACATTGAATAATACAAAAATGGGAATGGTTACATCTCGAATACATGCTCCATTGAATTTGAATAAGTACATCTATTTATTTGAATGTACACCAATATAAAAAATAATCTTTGTCTACAAACTTCATCCATTTACACCTTTTGACCATTGTTGAATATCTCCATTGAAGAAAACGCATATCTGGATAACAATTATCGCATAACAATACACAACATTCTTGAATAATTGCAAAACAGAACACACATCTATGAATAACATTTCACACATATACGAATAAAAAAAATGCATACATGAATAACAAATCATGTATATTTGAATAATAAATCACTCCACGTATTTATGATATCAAAACATGTCTACATGAATAAAAAACATGCATATATGAACAACAAAACAAACATGTATGAAAAACTAAACACTCATATATGAATAAAAAACCACATGTATAAATAAAAAAACATATATGAATACTAAAACATGTATATATGAATAACAAGTCGGTTATATATGAATAATAATCCATGCATCTATGAATAACAAAATACATATATATGAATAATAAGCCATACATATATGAATAACAAGACGCGCATATATGAATAACAAAACACGCATATATGAATAAACACCTCTCAAGCATTTTGTCATTAACATTCTTGAATAACCCTATCTAAATACATGAATATTATATCACAAATTCACAATAATAAAAATATCACAATTTTACATATATGGAATAATACTTTGATTTGAATTGCATAATTATTAATTTAACAATACGACTTGGATATCTGAATAAGAACTATTAGCAACATAAATACCTCTCAAACAATTTGTCATTGACATTCTTGAATAACATTATCTAAATACTTGAAAATGTTAAAAAATTCACATTGAAATTGTACATACCTTTATTCAGAGACCGCTTATTCTTGTTTTTCGATTTTAGAGATGAGCTACTCATCTTCATCTGATCTGTATAATCAAATCCATATCAGAAATTCAAACAAAAGTAAAACCATACTAAAAAAACTATAAATTTGGACAAAATAACGAATGTAAACATAAAATACAATGTGAAAGAAAGATCAAAAGTCGATGCCCATACATGCATCTTTTCGGCGGATTAATCGGCGATTCATAGGCAAGGCGATGCCGACACCAGTGTACCATACTTTATTCGCCTCCCATGGCGGGATGATTGGAGGCAGATCCGACTCTATAGAGAGAGGTCTATCAATGGCGGAATGTGGAGTAGCAAAGAGGAAGAGAGTAATTAATTTACACGGTTATTCAGATTTAGAAGGAATGAAATATATGAAGAGAGGGGTGCAAATCAAATCCCTAAAATTATGCTAGGATATTATCTAGTGTTTCTCACCCATATAATCTCTTTTGGGCCTATTTATTTTTAATCCTGACCGTTTAATAATACAAATCTAACACACCATATTATTTCCTCCGTTTCTCCCTAAAAGGTCGTTCCTCTTGAGCGTAATTATATATATATATATATATATATCAAATGAAAACTCAAAAAAGATAAATTACTTTTTATCATTTTAAAAAGTTAAAAATAATATTAATTGATTTAATGTAGTAAGTAAGAGATGTGTAAGAAAACATTTTAGTGCTGAATAATAGAAGATGATTGTTTAAATATTTATAGTGTTGAATAAGTAATCATTAGTATATTAGTTCGGTGGAGTAATGATAATTCCCTTTCCGAAATTCAAGGGATTTGAATCAAAAAAGTTAACTGGTAAATATTCTAGCGGGATTCCATCACACCTACACACACATTTTACACCTCTTTTTTTTTTATTCCTCACCCTTCACTTATTAAAATCCGACGATTGTACATTAACCGTACTACATGATTTACTCTACGATGGGTTTTTACTAGAATGTTATTTTATATATATATATATATATGACGAACATATTGGTCAATAAAATATGAAATTTTAGTAAAAATACAAATAGGTGGTTTAATCTACCTAATACATTATAAAGTAGAAATAATATCTGTTGAAAAAATTGCGCCACGTGGCATTGTTTGAATAAAATAATATCAAAAAATTGGATATATAGAAAGAATGATATAAGTAATTATAATATTTATTATTGAAAAACGTAACAGACATGGTTTGTGGCGCAATTTTTTCAACAGACATTGGATATATATCAAGGAATGTCATGTGGCGCAATTTTTTCAACAGACATGGTTTGTGCTTTATAATGTACTAGGTAGATATTGATGATTGTCGGTGAACTTGAAAAATAATAAAATAATAAAATTAAAATTTAATATTAATATTTTATTCACCCTCTTTTTATAGGATTTTTATAATTAATATACATTTAAGAGAAGAAGAAGAAGACAATATCCTCTATTTTGGCTAGATTTGTTAGTTTATTATATTTGTAATTGTATAAGAAACCTTATATGACTTGGCTAACATGAGTTTAAAATTGCAAGATTTGTTTGTTTATATAAATAAAAATTGCAAGATTGCAAGACATTTATGGAAGCATCCTCATCTCGATTATGTGGCTTGGACTCTTCGAATTTAATGAGAATCTTTTTTGCAGGGGCAAATTGGTATTGGCAAACAACTTCTTATGGGTTATGACTTATGAGACAAATGGTTGTGGAGTGATGATGTAGGGAAGCGAAGGCGGTTACTTCATCGTTAGGACGGGTGTCACACAAAAGTTTACGTGTTTGCCTCTTGTGTTGTTACTCATTCCATTACTACTTGTTTAATGTTTAGGGTGTGCCAACTGCCACGCAATGAACAAGACAAAATTTGACATATACTATATGAAGGATTTTATAATTTTAATCTTGATATTATATTCTTCGTTTGTAATCGGTACATCTCGATATTGAAACACTAACGTGCTTTGAACAAGTATGAAAAGAGAGTTGTATTCTTTGCAAGCAATGTGTCTTTTTTTTTCCTAATCCCTAGCTAGCTAGGTTACCCAACTGTACAATCAAATTATTTGTTTTTGTGTTAGCAAAAACACATTCAAACACAACTCTCTCTCGACCTCATCATCCTTACTAATCTTACGTGGCCAACGCACAACCCCCTCCACTTGTATTTTTTTTCCCAGTTAAAAACAGCTTGAGTTTGTTGCTTGTTGTTTGTTGAAGCTAAACATATATAGATTGGATTGTTGAGTTCAAACTCCAAATTAAACACATCCAATATACACGTAGGTTTCCAATAAGTACTCCGGATCCCCTCCCCAAGTTAAGGATTAGAATAAGGGTAATGGAAATCAAACAAGTATGCTGTGTATGCCTAAATCAATTAGTGTGGAACAGATAAAGCCTTAAGCAACAATAAAAGTAAGCCACTCACCCAGAATAAGAGGCAAGATCAGCAGTTGAAGTACTCATATATCATAATGTTACTAGGTAAACAAGAGATTTCAGTAAAGCTAGAATTGCTATTGGATTTCCAAATGTACCATATTGCTGTTGCAAAGAGTGAACCCAAGTTCAAATCAATCCACCTCTTTACATCAGTTCTAGACAGAGCAATCCAAATGTCATGAACACGCAAGCAATCTTGGATCACATGTGCAACTGATTCTTCTCCACCACATCTCGGGCAATTGGCATTTATAATGTGTCAACAAGTTTTTGTTGACAATTAACTAGAAGGTAACTCAACAATCTTAAACAAAACTTCATAATGAAGCATCAAGCCAAATTCAGAATACATAGCATATATAGGTAATAGATTACAAGATCAACATATAGCCGTTACTTGTATGAATTTGACCCACATTCTATTCTACCAAACCAAAAAATGAAGTTGCACTAAACATTAATCCAACTACCCGGCAGAAAGATTTTACCAAAATCTCTGGCCTTGGCAAATTTATATGCCATTCCGCTATCCAAATGATAGACACCAGGCATTTCCATGTACTGATCGCTAACTTCAGCAAAACTTGACTCATCAAGATACACCCTATTTCCTTCAGAGCCTCTGAAATCCTTGCATGAGAAACTTAGATTTGCATCAAAACACAAGACGAAGAACATTTCATCCAAATCAACATCGATATCCCAATCACCACTGCTCCTATCGAATCTGTTCACCGCCAGGGAAAAATAAGCCTTAGTGGCATTCTCATCATCAACAACATCATCATCTTCTTCTTCTTCATAATCATCATCATCACCACCATCATTGCCATCATCATCGTCATCATCATCACAAGCGGAGGAGTAAGCAGCCTGATAAAGCTGATCAATCATATGTCGCAAGCAAATCTTTGAAACCACGAACAATTCCGACTCACATTCCACCAAAAAGTTCTCAGTTAGTTCATAATCCAACGGCGAAGACACGACGGTGTGATTAAAATCAGAATCAAAACAAACAAGCACTGAATCATCAACTCCATAACATTTGCCTTGAAACAAAATCACATCATGGAACTGACGATTTTTGATATCGACGGGAGTCCAATCATCGCCTCCGAGCTTCCAATAACTCAAGTCTCCGTTAATTCCCATAGCCAGAACAATAAAATCGCAATCCGGAACAAAATCAACAAGAATGAGCACCTTCCTGACGCCCAAGTTCGAAGATTGATGACGGTCGCCGTGAAATTCAAGGGCGTAGGACTTGTGAATCTCCGAAATCCGATGGTCGAGAAGGTTCAGTCGATTTGGTACGGTTCCGGGAGGGTAGTACGGCTTTCCCGAGGGCAATGGATGTTGGAGGGAGAAGATTTTGTTAGGGTTTGAAGCGTCGGAAACCCTAAAGATCCAACCTTGCGACGGATCTGCGGCGGCGGAGAGGCGGTAGTAAGGGCTGGGGCGGAGAGTGCAGAAATCGTTGATTCCGGCGGGGGTGCGGAGTGAGAAAAGAGTTGGGAGTATAGGCAATTTGAGAGGAAAGGGACTGGGGATTAGGGGAAGAGATGATCGCCAAGAAGGACAGACGGAACGGAGACGGAGGAGATCGACGTCGGAGTTGAGGATTTTGGCGATGACGGATAGGACGTCGGCGGGAAGATTGCTCCAGTTCACGATCGCCATGGATTTAGAGCGAGCCATGTAATTGGAAATGGCGGTATACCCAGTTTGGAAATGATGGAAAGTTCCAATAACAAGATTATTTAAGGGGAAAATAAGAGAATGCTGAACGTTTCATTGCTCTATTAATTCATGCATATGAGTTTTTTTTTTTTATAATAAAGCGGGATCACAGATCACCAATAAAAGAAAAGGGTACCTCAAATGTTACTAGGTAAACAAGAGATTTAAATAAAGCTAGAATTGATATTGAATTTCCAAATATACCATATTTGTGTTGCAAATAGTGAACTCCACTCGTCACCCATCCTCAAATTCAAATCAATCCACCTCTTTACATCAATGGGCAAGCAATCTCGGATCACATTTACAACTGATTCTTCTCCACTACATCTTGGGCAATTGGCATTTATACTGTCACTCTGTCAAGGCAGGTGTCAAGGAGTTTTTGTGTTTGCCTCTTGTGTTGTCATAATTTTGATCGTGCTTGAAATAAGTATGAAAAGGGAATTGAATTCTTTGCAGGCAATGTGTCTTTTTTTCCTCATCCCTAACTACCTAAATTAAGTTTTTTTAGCAAAAAACACATTCAAACACGTACAACTCTCTCAAATCTCATCGTTAATTAATCTTGCGTATCCAACACACAACCCCCTCCACTTGTAATTTTTTTTCTTCTAAAAAACAGCTGGGATTGATTTGTTCTTGGCTGAAGCTAAACATAATTAGATATCGGATAGTAGTAGTAATTAAGAGTACAAATTCCAATCAAACACATCCAATTACACGTAGATTCCCAATTAAGTACTCTCTAAGTTAACCCAAATCAAAATTAGTGTGGAACCGGTAGAGCCTTAAGCAACAATTCAGTAGGATGAATGGTCTCAAACTTGCAGTCCGCGTACGTCTGCGCGGCCGCGCCAGCCGCCGCCATACCGGCCACAATCCCAAGCAACACGGTCTCCAACTCGGCTCCGTCGGTCCACTCACGCACCTCCGCCGCGACCGCCTTCGGGTTAGCCGCGATAAGGTCGTAAACGGGGAAATTCTTCCTTGGCATGACAAAGTCGCCGGGCCTAAACTTGAGGCTCGGGCAATAGTCGCCGCTGCCGTCGCCAAGATATATGAATTTCTTGCTGGCGCCGTGCTCCGCCAGCAGCCGCTCGATCACGTGGCCCTTGCACATGTTGGGAGGGCAGAGGCTGCAGCCGTGGGGAGCCTTTGTGAAGTCGTGGTGAGGCTCGATTCTTAGCCGGCCTTGCGAATCGACGTAGCCCGGGTTCGTATTGATCTCCGAGAAGTGGCTTCGGAGGCCCAGGTGGTTCAGGATTGTTTCTATGAATAACGTGTTCGCGTCGCTTACGATTCTCAAATCGCACCTGAAATCAAGCCAAACCCAAGAATGAATGATGAATTCAAAAGATTAAAACTTTAATAGAACTTTTTTTTTTGATTGATTGATTACCCTGCAGCGTGGGCGGATTTGATGGCGGGGACGATACGTGGATGAATGGGAACCTTTTGCAAGACATTGACAATGTCGTCGATTTTGACTCCTTGTTCGTGCATTTCTCTCATCATCCTATCCTGCAATTACAAATCAAAAGTTGTTAATAACAGGGGAATTCAATTGGAAGGAAAGGAAAGGAAATCAGAATCCAAATTAAGGTAGGTGGTTACCATGAGAGAATTCCAGGGCATGGTGGGAAGGAGCTGATTGAAGAGATCAGTGAAGCCTAATTCGTCGACCACCCAATTATCGCTATCGATGTCGATGATCGTCTTGTCGAAGTCGAAAACCACAACGATTCCTTCCATCGCAAAGAACCGCTGCCCTTTCTTGATTCCTTCTTCTTGTTTCTTGTTTCTTCTCTGGTGTAATTTTGCTGTCAAAAAAGAGCCTGAGATTTAGGGTATTTATAGGGTGTGAATTTGCCTAAGCTTGAGATTTACGTACACGTTTGTTTGCTTGGTATTAAAGATTGAAGATATAGGAATAACAGAATAATCCCTCTTATTCCGAAGGAATATTATTCCCTGCAATATGCCGAATACAAAATTATGCTCCCCTATTTTTATGAAATTTCCATAAATAACCCCATATTTGATTCATGAATTGCCACGAATCCCACGATGTTTCATCAAATAACCGCTCGTGAAATCCGACGGCTGCCTATCTTCATTAAATATTTAATCCAACTCTCCAATTTTTTTTTTACCCTTTTTATTAATTTTTTATCTTTAATTTTTGCTTTATATCGAATTTAAAAGGAGGGAATATTCCAGAGGTACAAGTGGAATTTCAGGGTTTATTCCTTTTAAGATGGTGAATGTGAAAAGCACTATAGAAACTTGGAAGTTGCAAGGTGAGATCGAATGGAGCGAATATTCTGGGTTCAGATGGGACGAGATGCCTTTTGCTTTTACCTTTGTGTGGGCTGCATTGGCTTGGCTGTTTTGATCAGAATCCTTGTCCACAAAAGAAAAGAAAGAAACCCACAAGTCAGGTTTGTTTAAGACATGATAGCAGACAAGATTGAGAATGGCAAAATACTAACACCTTAAGGCTACTACTACTATTACTGGTGGTGCCAAAGGCAAGCAAAGCAATACAAGTATTGCAGGTAGTTATCTAAAGCCTAAAGGAGAAAAGAAATTCTGTTGGGGGTAAAGAAGAATCACTGAAAGAAGGCTAAGTTATAAGTTAGCTACTTAGCTAGCTTTACTCTAACTTGGGTTTAGGTTTCTTTCTGTAGAGTTTTATTGCGTTACATATTGTAGTATGCTTGGTGTTCTTAAGAAATAAAGGGAAAAGGGAGAGGATTTGGTCCAATTCAATTCACAATGCTACAAAAGCCCAAAAGCTTTTTACAAAGATTAAGATATGCAATCAAAATATCCACAAGCTCAAGCTCATCAAAATATCCATGTCCTGCAATTGCTTTTATTATTTCCATATTAGTGATATGCAATCAATGAATTACATGACACTAGAAAAGCAAGAGATATACATGGAAGATTAAAGACAAAATATAGAGCTACTCCATGCAAACCAGTAATCAGTATGACTAGGAAAGGAATATGAATAGAAGTGTATGTTAGGGTTTTCAAAATTTTACTTTGAACTCTTTAGCCCCATTGTCACAATGCAAGTCTCTATCCCATGGTTTTGTATTATATAGCTCAAGAATTACACATTCACAACTCCAACACCTGGCAAAGAAATACCAGATGATAAATTACTACAATGTGTATCAGAAAAAATAGAGTTTCCATGGAATAGAATTGCAATCTCTAGAATGGGTGACCAGAGCTTCTTTTCTATCAATAACATCCACAGATTGGACTTTGATCCCTACAGCAGTCTCGATTTCTCAGGTCACTTGCTTGCGGAGTTCAAATTCCATTAGCAGGCAGTTTCAACTTTCAAGTGTTGTCTTTTTTTTTATATAAAATGTTCATAAACTTTCAAATTTTTATTTATTAGGCATCATTATTCATTAGACTCTGTGATGAGGTCTTACATAGGTAAAAAGCATGGACCAACAGTGTCAGTTTTAGTAGCTCTCAAAGACCCTTCTGATCAGAGCACATACATGTCATCTTGAGTGAACAAAAGATACCAAAAATCAAACCCACACAGACGAATAAATTAAACAGATTAAGCTCAAAATATGGCTGAATATTTCCCAATCAGGAATTCAGGATACAGATGTTAAATCATCAGATATCTTGAGCCACCAGAAGTCAATAAGAAATCAGAAAGAAATATTGCAGTACAGTAAATTGTGAAGTGGATCACAAAGGGGTTCAATTCACCACTAAAATCAAACTAAATAAACAATGCCCAAAGAAGCCAGAAGGAGCAAAACCTACTAGGAGACTCACAAATCAAGCCGAAAACTAAACACCCACTTCATGCAAGTTCACAAAGTTGATCGGAACACAAAATCCAGCTGAAAACCAAACACTCAGTAGCTCAGTACCCTCTTTATGGATGGGATGGTCATGAGACTTTTGTATGGACGCCAAAATGGACCGATTAGGCCCAGAATCCTGGTTTTCATGTAAGTTAATGGCCCAAATCACGAGTCCAAGGCCCACAACCCACCAAGTAGACAAAAACGGCAAAAAATTCACAAATCTATTACCCGAATCAAACGCCTAGAAAATTCGGGAATGGTCCTCCTGCCTTCTCCATATTTAGGGTTTTAGAGCACAAGCAGACGCTTCGCTGACAGGGTTTTAACGTTCTTACCATTTGAAAATTTCTCATACTCTTCTCCTCCAACACTCCTTGACGTGCTAAGCGATCCAAAAATGGCCTTCTGGGGTGAGTATTCTCCGATTGTTTGCCTCCGTTTGGACATGTTGTCAACTCACATCTTCACAAAACTTTGATTTTTGGTTTCATTTTTTGCCGGCATTCATTTTTGTTATTGTTGATTTGGTCTTGTTTCTTGGCCTCGTAGGAATTGAGGTGAAGCCCAAGGAACCCCATACGCTTAGGTATGGCGACGTGCAGGGAAAGCTTGTTTTGACCCAGGTATTATACAGAAATTGCTATTCACATCATCAGCTCTTGACTTATTGTAATTTGTGTATTTCTGTATATGCTAATTCGGATTGCTGCGTTTTTACTTGGAGTCTGGCTAGAATTCGAGTGCTTTGTAAACATTTCTCTAAGTTCCTTATGCTAGTTGGGTTTGCAATGCCCTGTAGAGTTTATGGCATTCCAGAATTAAGATTATGTACGGATTTAGTGGGTTATCAACTTATATTGCTTAAGTTGATTAATGCTAGTTAGTTTTTAATACCATGTTTATGTACTTCTAGGATTACTGATTTACGTGTATTATCAATTTAGCTTGCTTAAGTTGCTTGAAACTAGTTAATTCTTAATACTGTTCTGAACCTGAATCAGGCTACTTTAGGGATGGGCTCTTCAACAAAGAAGAGCATCTTGCAATGTGAAGTTGGAGACAAGAGTCCTGTATACTTGTGTACTTTGTTACCCGAGAAAATGGAGTCCTGTTCATTGAATCTCGAATTTGCCGAGGAAGAGGATGTGAAGTTTTCTGTCGTTGGCCAGACAAGTGTTCACCTCTCGGGATTCATACAGGGTGGAAGTTTGGACTCCGATAATGAGTATCCTTTTAGTAAAATTGGTGTTTTCATGTGATGTATCAGAAAGGCAGTGTTTTCTGCTTTGATTAAATATTGTTGATGTTGGTTTTTCGTGTCTTCCTTAACGAGAGCTTTAGAGACTTGTATGGGGAAGATATTGCTGAGACTGACTCAGATGCGTCCAGTGAGGACTATAGTGGTGATTCGGAAGAAGATTATGACGAGGATTTCATCAATGATGATGATGTTGACATGTTTCCTCCGTCATATGCACGAACTAGTGGAGGTTTGCCTCTTCACTTATAAGATCTGGTTCCAAGTTTTATCCCAAGAATTACCTAACTCTCACTTTTCATGTTTAGCTTGACTGTTATTGAATCTACAATTGATGTGATGGGTATTATAAGATCTGCCTCTCACTTATAAGATCTGTAGTGACTGCCATTGACAATGGTGGTGTAAACTGTGTAATGTTTTGGCTGAAGATATCATGTTCTGTTTGACCAAATGCCACTTGATTAGGTCCCTTTGGGACTTCAGTATGTACAGAATTGCATATTAAAAAATCAAAAGTGTATGTTAGGATGATGAAAATAAGATAAGACATACATATTATATCTGTACCTGTATCTGTATAATGTGACAATTTAAAAACCTGTACCTATAGAATTACATAATTATCTATAGATTTTTTAAACTGATTGTGTTTTTAAATTCCATCCTTAATATGATTTCCTTCCAATATTTTACTCACCTACTGAAAAGTTTTATATATATTCATTTCAGTTGTCATTGAGGAGATTGTGGATGACGAAAAGCCTGCAATTGAAAATGGTAAAGCAAAACATCCTAATAAGAATCAACTTGTTGTAAAAGGAACTGCTGATGTTGCTGTGCTGGAAAGTGAAGATGAAGATGGTTTTCCAATTTCCTCTTCTTGTGAAAAAGGAGCAAATGATCAGAAACCTGAGGACAAATTATCTGAGGGAGACAAGAAAAAGATTAATGAAGCCAAAGCTGATGGTGTTCAAGTGAAAGGCTTGAAAAGAAAGGTCAATGAACCAGAAACTGCTGAAGAGCCTCAGAGCCAAAGGTAAGAGATGAACAGAATTTCAATGATAATTTCTGTATAAATCTTTGTATGAATTCTACTTTTAGTTCATTAAATTTTGTAGACCTGCTCTTTTTGTGGCTTACGTTTTTCCTTATCTTATGTTTTTTTAACTATAGTGTGGTCCAACAAGATGAAGGCCAAAAGAAAAAGAAAAAGAAGAAAGATAAGAGTGGCATTGAAGACAAAACCAAAACAGTTTCCATTGTAGAAGATCCTACCCAAAGCGGGTGAGTTGTTATAATAATTTCATGCTTGAAAGTTTGGGCTTATTATGAAATCTATGTATCTTTGTGTGGTAGTAACTTTGTCCCTCGCACTAATTCAGTAGCACATTTTGCTAAGCTTTGATTTGACAGTATAAGTGAAAATTGTATTTATTTTGCTTTATGGTTGCTGATGCATTTGTATAAGTGAAAATTGCTTGTCTATTTTCATATGGTTTCATAAGTATGTCAAAATGTTTGACAGTGAGGAAACTGTTGCTGGAGGAGATGCATCTGGGGAAAAGAAGAAGAAGAAGAAGAAAAAGAAGGGGAAGGAATCTGACACTGCAGTTGAGGATGTTTCTGCTACAGATCTTGAGGCAAAGAAATCTAAATCCAAACCTGGCAATGTGAGAAACTTCGCTAATGGATTAGTTGTCGAGGAGGTAGAAATGGGAAAACCAGATGGAAAAAGAGCATCTGCTGGGAAAAAAGTAAGCAAATGATCTACATCCATTTGTTATTTCTGTTTTAGTTGTAGTGTAGTGTTTTGATCTGTGTAAGATCTGTGCTCTGCTGTGTAAATACCCTGAATTTGATTCAGGTGAGCGTTCGTTATGTTGGGAAGCTACAGAAGAATGGCGAAATCTTTGACTCTAATATAGGCAAGGCGCCTTTCAAGTTCATATTAGGAGTTGGGCAAGTTATTAAGGGATGGGATGTCGGAGTTGAAGGTAAATAACATGAAACTTGGATATTTCCCTTCGATATTTAGTTGTGTTTTTTTGTATGTTAATGTGACTAACATATTGATCTTGGTAGGTATGAGGGTTGGGGACAAAAGAAAGCTGACAATTCCACCTTCAATGGCGTAAGATTCTTACCCTTAATTGTTGTTTTGGTTCTTTTATTTCTACGCAGTTTAACTCATCCGAGAAAATGTGTGGTTTTGCAGGTACGGGCCTAAGCGCGTGGGTCCTATTCCTCCCAACTCTTGGCTAGTATTCAATGTTGAGTTAGTTGAAGTCCGTTGATGAGCTTATATGTTGAATCTTTTGTATCACATTATATCTACATCAAGTTTCAGAAAACAACACTTAAAATCAAGTATCGAACGCATTACCATGCGACAATTTTGGCTTGTCTTTTCTTTCTCTCTTTGGTAAAACATTTTTTGAAATATTTAGACCCATCTGGTGATTACTCTTATATGATTGAAAGAAATTGATTCGCTGATTACTCTTTGCTTCAAATTTTAGTATTGTTAGCAAATTTTAGTATTGTGAATGTCTGATATATGTTACTTGCTGCTTCTAATAATGATTGAACAAATTGAAACGAGCTTCTCTAATAATGATCATAAGCAAATCAATCTAATAATATAGAATACAAAGAAGGCTAGAATGTTAAAAAATGTCAAAATAACCAATGATTGAACAAATTGAAACGAGCTTCTCTAATAATGATCATACGCAAATCCATCTAATAATATAGTGTCAAAATAAACGAACCCTATCAAAACTTAACTACCGCCACAAACAGGGCGAAAGGTGTTAGCATATAGCGTGAACACCACCCTCGAAACCTCCCGACACCCATTCTCTCCGACCACCGCCAATCTCCCGGCGTCAACCCCCTCCATCTCATATGTGTAAACCCGACTCTCCGTCGCAAACACCAACTCCTTCCCATTGCCAATACAACAACCAACTACATCACCTTCCTCCTCAGGCACCCCCATCTCCTCCGTCGTCTCCGCCACCACCCTCCTCCACGACGCCCGCTCATAGTCCTCAAGCACCCACACTGTCAGCCTTCTCCTATCGGTCCTCACTAGACCCACGGTTTCGCCCATTCCCCACTTGAAGATCTTCAACTTCGAGTGGTCGCCGTCTTCCATCCACGCACCCTTTGGTAGCTTATACGCCTTGCATAGCTCCTTCCTCTCCATGTCATATGCCACCATGTACGGCTCCAAGTAAATCGGCCTCCTTAGCGCATTTGGCAAGCTATGCACGTAACATAACATGTACACAAAATTTGGTAAGCAAAATATATATACGTGAGAAGTCATACAATATTAAGCAAATTTATTTGATATAATGTACGTACCTGTCGCATATATAGTGAATGACAAGGCGTTTGTCGGGTCCTCTAAAGACTCCGACCGGCATATCAAGACGAAGTTGTCGAGCAATGTGAATCCTCAAGTCACACGTATCGTCATCCCACTTCCCATGACGGTACACGGCAAGGCGGTGGCTAGCACCCCAAGGATCGGTTTCGTCGTCCACGAACACCGGAGTTGTAATGGTGTACTCGTTAGAAAAGTCGTCGACTTCGTCCACGAGGTTTCTTGGGTGGCACTCAATGAGGAGCCCGGTCTCCATGAACCGTTCGACTTGTATCTGTTCGGGGATAGGAAGCGCCGTGCATCTTCTCGTGACGGGATTGCAAACCAAGAACTCGTCTGCGCCGTTACCGAGCTTGTGGAGGAGGACGAGCCCTTGGCTCGACGCCAAGACACGGCCGTTTTGGTGTAGGAAGGAGAGGGACTCCGGTGGGATGCCGAAGAGGGACGTCGGGGCGCCCCTTGGAAGGACGTGGAAGTCGAGGTTGTTGGGGACGGCGTTCCAACACGTGTCGGGTTGGAGGAAGAAGCCGTCGTCGGAGTGAGACGAGTTGATGGATTGCTTGTGGTGGAAAAGGGATTCGGAAAGTACGGTGCGTAGGATTTTGGAGGGGGAGAAGTATTTGATGACTCCCTTGGCCGGAAGCCATGAGAATAGCTCGAGCATTACGTCGGTGCCGAAGGAAGCACTTGATTGGCTTATCTCTTCCATGAAATTGATTACTACGTAGGTGCCGAAGGAGTTCTCTGATCTCTAATTAATTTGATGTCGTGATATATCCTTGACCTGTATGGCTGTATTTATAGACTAATGCTGGTAATCCTAATAGGATTCTAGTTCTGATATTATTAATAAATAAAAGAAAGTTTTTTTATTTGTTTTTTTTATATCTTTGGAAAGAGGAAATCTGTCATATATCTTTTATCTAATAAAAAGAATTAATTATTATAGTAGTAGCAGAGAAAGGTATATCAAATTGTATGTGATATCTTCTCGTACATGAGGTTGTTTTGAACTGGCGGATCAGTGGGTATGGTGGGCAACCGCCCCCCGTTCGCCGGAGTTAATAGTAGATTGTACAGAGGATGCGGGGCGGCTGAGAAACTGAGGGGGCAGGGTTTGAGTCGGGGCGAGGGGTAGATGAGGCATCGTCGGCGGAGCCGCGGAGTGTTGGAGATTGGAGTAGATTAGTAGAAGGCAGGCCGGCGGTCCCGACGGCGGTGCCGAAACCTAAAGAAGAAGACACAGAAGGAAGAAGAACTGTTTTGACGACAGAACGACGTCGTTTTTGTTAAAATGGATATGCACATTTTTTTTTTTAATAAATCAATAATTTAACAGACCTTCGGCTAGAACGGGCCATGGAGGAGGCTTTATGGGCAATTGAGTTTAGGCCCACCAACAATAACTTGTAAAACTAACTAGCAAATTATTTTTACTAGAATTTTTTTATCAAATAACTCATTGTTAATTAATTAACATGAAACACTTTTAGCTTTATACATGTAATATTAACCGGCAAGTATTTATTTTTATTAGAATTTTTTTATCAAATAATTAATTGTCAAATAATTTTGATAGTTAATTGTTGATGGTGAAGTGGATAATTGTTCTATAATAGTCTAATTGTTGAATTAAATTTTGATAATGTTGAAATTGAGATAGATAGGTTAATCTATATATATATATAAAATACGTAAGAAATAAGGTCACCACGTTGCGCCACCTAGGATTTTTTTACGTGTCGTTACTACATTAAGTCACCTAGGATTTCGCCACATAAGATTTTTATTTTGAGAATTTATATATGTTGATATTATTTTATGACAATATATAAATAGGATAAATTAATTTAGGAAAGATTCTATCTAAAATAAAGACCTTATCTAATGTTAAATCTTAAGTAGTAATGTTAAATATTTGATATCATAATTTATTTAACTTAAAAAGATTATATCTAAAATAAAATATAATATCATTAAATAATTGGTAAAATATTATTGATGAATATTATTTATAATAATTTATTTAAGTGATTTTTCCTATTACAATATAAGCTATGTGTCACGTAGGATTTTACCATGTGTCACCTAGGATTTTTCGTACATGTCATTCTCACAATTTATATATATTGAAAAGATTCTATCTACGTAATTTAATTATAGTATATATTAGGATAGATTTTGAGTATATAATTGATTATCAGTTGATTACATTATCTTTATCTATATATCTATTTCTATAAAAGTTTACTTAAATCAAATTATGATAAAAAAATTACAAGATGATAAAAATTACATTATCTATGTAAGATTTTTTAAGAATTTAATTTTGGTTAAATAATCTGTATATAACTATATATATTAAAGTTGTATCTTTTTAAGCCACCATATTGACTTTGTCCCAACTTTATTTTTAAAATTTCAACTTTTATTTATATTACTTTATCCTTTTCAAATAATTTTTCTCTCTATTTATTTATAAAAATTGTAAAAATTCAAAAAAAAAATCATTCTAAAAATAAAAAACTATCATATGTGGATATAAATTTTTTATGTATCATTATATTAAAATAAATATCTTCATACTTAATTCGAGTCGTAGTCGTGCATGACACGACGGGTATAACTAGTTGTTAATTAATTTTGAAAGTAATAAGAGTTTTAAGTTGTTATTTGTTGAAATTAATAAGTTGTGTGTTGAATTAAAATAAAGAGGTATTTTTGAAATTGGAAAGAATACTAAGTTGTTATTGTTTTATACTATTGAAAACAAAAAAAAAATTTAATCGTTTTCAAAGTTTAGATGCTCGTAGATGTCAATTATATCGTAGCAAAGAGTTACATGTAATTTGATTTTTACGTTTGTTTTTTATGCCAAATTATCTTTAGTGTTATTATTTCATATTACTATTGATATTTAAACTAGTTTAAATCGTCTAAATTTTTTTTCCTATTAGACTTGTTCAATATCCGCCTCCCATTCAGTGGATCCTGGATCCGCCACTGGTTTTGATTACATAAGAAAGTTGATCGAGATTTAACTTATTACCTAGCAACAATCATGCACACAAATATTTATTTAAAATATTATGGAAATATTTAATAATATAATTTTAGGGGATTTAATTTTTGCTGATATCTTATTAGAGATTTTTATTATTATTTTTTGTTCAAAAAATAAAGAGAAGTATGTGCCAACCTTGGAGTACAAGGCATGTATAGTAATTGATGCAAGTGAACAAAAAGTCTATTAATTAGGTTCCTTGAATTCCTTCCTTTTTATTTGAACTTTCACTTGGGCATTCTTCGAAATTCATTATAAAAAAGAAGAAAAAAAATAAGGTTGGGATCAAAATGGGATTCTCTAATACTCTATTTATGGTAAAGACGGACGGCATGTTGATATTACATGAAAAGTATGCCCTTATTTTTTTAATAATACAATTTGTCCACATATATAAACTTGCTTTTTTGTTGAAATAAAAAAGAATAATTTACTTTAAGATACAATAATTAAATCCAACACACAAAGTTATACTTGTTATGAAGTCCAAATTTTAGTCCACATTATCACACTACAAGTTATATATTTACACACACATGTATTACACATATTATGTATGAACAAGTGTATAATGGAGGAAAATTGTGCAAGGTGAATTATTCACCTTCTTCACCTCCTTATTTCCATGCATAAATCATGGAGATTTACCAAAGTTTTACCCCACTCTTGGCCTATAAATATGGCCATCATTCATTGTAAAATTTGCACCAAAGTAGAGTAAGAAATACACTCTCTAAAGTTCTTACTCTCCCTCCCTCTCTTCTAATGATCTAAAAGTTATCATAAAGTTTGTTTAAGTGTTCTTTCTAAAAGATAAAGTGGTCTTGCTTTTATAATCATTTCATAACACATTATCAGCACGAGTCTCTAATTACCAATTGAGCTTCACTAATCACCAAGGTACAAAATTCTATCTCTTCCTAACCTTAATCATGCAAGAAATTTATTTCTTAAAACCGTTTTGAGGAGTATGCTCTGTAGTTGCCCGATTTGGGATCTTCTACATCAGAAACTCGTTTTTCTTCCTAGATTTGAAACTATTTCTTACCAAAAATAAATCATGTTTTTGGATATGAACAAGATACAAACAAAACATTAAATTTGCTTACCTCTTTTGAAGTATAAACCGATTTCACCTCAGAACTCTTCACTTTCACCACTTGGATTGGAAATAAGTTTTAACCAAAATGATTAAGAGCATGATGTTGGTAATCACAATAAGAACAAGGCAAATGAAAAGCTCAATAATAAATCTCCTATTACCGGCCCTAAGACGACGCATAATCTCGTGTCGGCCATGGAGAATGTCGAAAGAAAAATTGGTAAAGGTGGTCGAATATGGAAGTGGAGGAAGGAGATAAGGTCGGAAGTAAAAAGGGTGAAAAAAAGGGGATGAAGGGAATCGGACTTTAAGGACTTCGGACTTTGGACTTAAAAGACCTCGGACTCTAAGGGCTTTAATGACTTCGGACTCTAATAACTTTAAGGACTTTAAAGACTTTAAAATTCCCGCTATATAATTTTCTTTCATTTCATATGATCTCTTACTTTTGTCTTACGATATTGTCTATGCCTATATCTATATTGATTACTACTCTGACTCATGCAATCTTTCTTTATGCATTCTGAATATATCATCTACATGCATATATTTATTGTTTGATATGACATGTCCTTCAATCGTCCCATACACGACTCATGCATTATATTATTGATTATGTTAACCTTTAATTTGCATATCTTTATATGTAGCAACTAATGGCAAGCATCACTAAAAGGGAGTTTGACATCCTTGACCTATCGGGCCAGAAATACCTCGAATGGAGGGTAGATGTCGTGGCTCACCTCAAGGCAAATGGCCTTGAGGAAACAATTGTGGCAAACAATAGTGCCACCCCACAGGAAAAGGCGAAAGCCATTGTGTTCCTCCGTCACCACATTCATGAGAGTCTCAAAACTGAGTACTTATTTGTGGAGGATCCTAGAGAATTGTGGGAGAGCCTGAATGAGCGCTATGCTCATCAAAATGAAGTTTTGCTCCCACAAGCAACACATGAGTGGAACACTATAAGGTTCCAGGACTTTAAGTCCATCATTGAGTACAACAGTGTTATCCATAGGATCACTTCTCAATTGAGACTATGTGGTAAAACGATCACTCAAGAAGAGATGTTGGAGAAAACTTTCTCCACTATGCATGCTTCAAACATATTATTGCAACAACAATATAGAGAGAAATTTCAAAAGATATTCTGACTTGTTGAAAGTATTGTTGGTTGCTGAAAAGAATAATGAGCACCTAATGAAAAACCACAACCTAAGGCCTACTGGCTCAACAGCTGCCCAGAAGCAAATGTTATAAACAAAGCGTTCCATGATAGGAACGACAATGAACGTGGGCAGCAATCACGCCGTAACAATGGGCGTGGACGAGGTCGTGATCACTATGGGAGCCGTGGTGGCCGTGGTGGTCGTGGTGGCCATGGGAGTGGCCGAGTCTACAACAAAAGCCACGATAATCACCGTGAGAACCATGACTACAAGGGGTATGTGAAGCAAAAGGTCCAGACGGGTCCATCAGGATCCTCCCAGAAATCCAAATCAACATGCTACAGATGTGGCGTGACTGGTCACTGGTCAAAGGTATGTCGCACAGCTCCACACCTAGTGAAGCTCTACCAAGCTGAAAAGAATAAAGAAATGGCTACCGAGACCAACTACATCGATAATAAAGATGTGGATAGGTCACCAGTGACTAGTCTGGATGTCAATGACTTTCTCAACCTTGAGAATGATGATGGCTATGCCTTAGGGGCTTAAATGAAAAGCACGAGCCCCTAAATATCTCTACTATCTTCCATGTTATTTGCAATGTCTTTTATATTTCATGCTTTAACCTTTATCTCGTAAGATATGTGTAATAGGCCTTGTATAATAGAACTTGTGTAATAGAATTATCCTTAATATATGAAGCTTTTATTTATGTCTTAATTCTCCTTTTCTTTATATTTATAGAAAACATGGACTCACATAAAGTGAAACCCGATGGGAAGGAGCAATGTCTTTTGGACAGTGCAACAACACACACCATCTTGAGGAGTAAAGAATACTTTACCCAATTAAGAGCCTTTGAAGGCAATGTCACTACAATATCCGGTGTGTCAAAACTCATCGAAGGCTCTGGAAGAGCTTTCATTCTACTCCCAAAGGGAACAGAGCTAGTAATAAATGACGCACTATATTCGAGTAAATCTCGAAGAAATTTACTGAGTTTTAAAGATGTGCGTCTAAATGGGTTTCATATGGAAACCATGAATGAAAATGGGAAAGAATACTTGTGCATCATAAAACATGAATCTGGCTATAAACAGATTCTCAAAAGGATGCCAACGCAAACCTCCGGATTATATCATACATACATTTATCCGTTTGAGGTCAATGCAGTGTTTAACAAAAGGTCATATGACCAAGTTGCATTCACATTATGGCATGACCGATTGGGTCATCCAGGAGCAGTAATGATGCAAAAAATCATAAAGAGCTCACTCGGACATATATTAAAGAACATTAAGGTTCTTCCGTCCAGTGATTTTAATTGCACTGCTTGCTCACTTGGAAAGCTAATTATCAGGCCTTCTAAAAACAAGATTGCAAGTGAGAATCCTGCATTCTTAGAAAGAATCCAAGGAGATATATGTGGGCCAATTGCTCCACCATGTGGACCATTCCGATACTTTATGGTGCTAATTGATGCATCTACACGTTGGTCACATGTAAGCCTACTATCAACAAGAAATGTTGCATTTGCTAAACTCCTTGCCCAAATAATTCGATTGAGGGCCCAATTTCCAGATTATACAATAAAGAAAATTCGGCTCGATAATGCAGGAGAATTTACATCTCAAACATTCAACGACTATTGTATGTAAATTGGGCTTGATATAGAGCATCCAGTGGCTCATGTTCACACATAAAATGGTCTCGCTGAATCATTGATAAAGCGATTGCAATTAATTGCCAGACCATTATTGATGAAATCAAAGTTACCACCATCGGCATGGGGACATGTAATATTACATGCAACAACCTTAATTCGATTAAGGCCAAGTGCAAACCATGAACATTCCCCTATGCAACTTGTGTCTGGTAAGGAGCCAAATATTTCACATCTAAAAATATTTGGATGTGCAGTTTATGTTCCTATTGCTCCACCTCAACGCACAAAGATGGGACCACAAAGGAGATTGGGAATTTATGCTGGTTTTGAGTCTCCTTCGATAATCAAATATCTTGAACCAACAACTGGTGATTTATTTACAACAAGATTTGTTGATTGCCATTTTGATGAAAATACATTCCCAACCTTAGGGGGAGAAAAGAAAAATGGGGACCCACATGTGAAAGAAATCACATAAAATGCAACCGCATTATCCCATCTTGATCCAAGAACAAAAATGTGTGAACAAGAAGTACAACGGATCATTCATTTGCAAAATGTTGCAAATCAGTTACCAGATGCATTTACTGATACAAAGAAGGTAACTAAATCACATATACCTGCAGCAAATGCTCCAGCAAGAATTGAAATACCCAATGGATTGCCAGATGCATCCATCGCAAGTGAGTCTGCAACACGCCGAAAGCGCGGTAGACCGTTAGGTGCAAAAGATTTGAAACCGAGAAAGGCAAGGAGCCAAAAGGGTATAGCAGGAGAAGCCACAATGGATCATGAGAATGATGATAAAGGCAAAGATATTGAAAATGAGAATACCTCAATAGAGGGTGATATTCTAGACAAGAATAATGATATCGACAATTTTGAGATTTCCATAAACTATGTGTCCACATGCACACAATGGAATCGAAAAGATGTAATTGTCGATGATGTATTTGCCTACTCAGTGGCTAGTAATATTGTAATTGAAGATGATGATTTTGAGCCAAAATCGGTCGATGAATGTCGACGAAGAAATGATTGGCCAAAATGGAAAGAGGCTATTCAGGCAGAACTAAAATCGCTTGAAAAGCGAGAGGTCTTTGGACCAGTAGTTCGTACACCTAATGGTGTGAAACCAGTCGGCTATAAATGGGTCTTCGTGCGCAAACGAGATGAGAAAAACGAAATTGTAAGATATAAAGCAAGCTTGTAGCACAAGGTTTTTCTCAGATCCACGGAATTAATTATGAAGAAACATATTCTCCAGTAGTTGATGCAACTACGTTGAGATTCCTAATTGGTCTGACTGTCTTTGAAAGGTTACAAATGCGCTTCATGGATGTCGTTACAACATATTTATATGGATCACTTGATACAGACATCTACATGAGAGTCCCAGAAAGACTCAAGCTGCCTGAAGCCAATAATTGTGGACCTCGAGAAATGTTTTCCATAGAATTGAGGAGGTCATTGTATGGACTAAAACAATCAGGGCGAATGTGGTACAACCGCCTAAGTGAATACCTCATGAAAGAGGGATACAAAAACGACACCGTTTGTCCATGTGTTTTCATCAAGCGATCCGAAAAGGGATTCGCTATTATCGCAGTTTATGTTGACGATTTAAACATCGTCGGAACTCCAAATGAACTTCAAGATACTGCGAAATATTTGATGAAGGAATTCGAGATGAAAGATCTCGGACAAACAAAGCTTTGTCTTGGCTTACAAATTGAGCACTTAAGGGATGGAATCTTTATCCATCAATCTAATTACACTGAAAAAGTTCTTAAAAGATTTTACATGGACAAAGCACACCCTTTGAGCTCTCCAATGGAAGTTCGATCCCTCAACGTAGAAAAGGATCAATTTCGTCCCCGAGAAGAGGACGAAGATGTTCTTGGTCCCGAGGTACCGTATTTAAGTGCGATTGGTGCTTTAATGTACTTAACTAACAATACAAGACCAGATATTGCTTTTGCAGTAAATTTGTTGTCCAAGTATAGCACTGCACCCACAAGGAGGCATTGTAACGGGATCAAACATGTATTCCGCTATCTCCGAGGCACACATGATCTTGGGTTGTATTATCGTAACCAAAGGGATGCGACCTTAATTGGATATGCAGATGCAGGGTACTTGTCTGACCCACACAAAGCCAAATCTCAAAATGGCTATGTGTTCACATACGGAGGCACTGCCATCTCTTGGAGATCAACAAAGCAGACTGTGACTGCCACATCATCAAATCAAGCAGAATTGATTGCACTATATGAGGCAGGAAGAGAATGCGTGTCCCTGCGAGCAATGATTCAATTCATCCAGAAAGAAAGTGGAATGAAGCCAATGACTGATGATCCAACAATATTATATGAGGATAACTCAGCATGCGTTGCTCAAATGAAGAAGGGCTACATCAAAGGAGACCGCACAAAGCACATATCTCCAAAATTCTTCTCCACTCGTGAATTGGAAGAAGCTGGTGAAGTGGACATCCAACAAATTCGGTCAAATGACAACTTGGTTGACTTGTTCACAAAGTCTTTAATCCCCAAATAATTTGGAGAACTAGTATCTAGAATTGGAATGTGCAGACTTCGAGACATATATTGAAGTCAGGGGGAGTATCATACGCGCTGCACTCTTTTTCCCTTCGATCAAGTTTTTTATCCCACTGGGTTTTGCTTGACAAGTTTTTTAATGAGGCAGCATCAAGGCGTACAATGGGATCAATGGTTGCACTCTTTTTCCCTTCGTTCAGGTTTTTATCCCACTGGGTTTTTCCTGACAAGGTTTTTAATGAGGCAACGTCTACCCATATCCTACTCCATGAAAAGAAGGTGAATATTCAAGGGGGAGTGTTATGAAGTCCAAATTTTAGTCCACATTATCACACTACAAGTTATCTATTTACACACACATGTATTACACATATTATGTATAAACAAGTGTATAATGGAGGAAAATTGTGCAAGGTGAATTATTCACCTTCTTCACCTCCTTATTTCCATGCATAAATCATGGAGATTTACCAAAGTTTTACCCCACTCTTGGCCTATAAATATGGCCATCATCCATTGTAAAATTTGCACCAAAGTAGAGTAAGAAATACACTCTCTAAAGTTCTTACTCTCCCTCCCTCTCTTCTAATGATCTAAAAGTTATCATAAAGTTTGTTTAAGTGTTCTTTCTAAAAGATAAAGTGGTCTTGCTTTTATAATCATTTCATAACAATACTCACATATTTATGGAACTTATATATTTTTCATATACTAGCATAACTAGTAGACCTGTACATGGGCGGGTTCGGGCCGGGCCAAATTTTTTTTGTCCACATCAACGGGCCGGGCTTGGCCAGGCCGGTAATTCGGGCCTATTTTTTTGTCCATACCCGCCCATAAACACGGGTCGGGCCGTCCACGGGCCTAAACGGGCTTGGACATAAATTGCAAGTAGATGAATAAAAAAAATATATTAATGATAACCTTTGTAAAATTTTATTTGCTAAACCTTTAAATGTAACTAGATAACCTAAAAATTGTAACTAGATATAATTTGTAAGTATTTATATGTAGAAATAATTAATGATATAATATATTAATATTGTTATAAAATATAAATTATATATATAATATATATACGGGCCGGGCCGGGTATACGGACTTTTTTCGTTGTCCAAGCCCGGTCCCATATTTTACGGGCCGGGCCTTTCGGGCTAATTCCCATGTCCAAGCCCGTGTTTTAAGCGGGCCGGCCGGGCCGGCCCGGACTTGTATAGGTCTAATAACTAGTATGTATTCTCGTACGAATTTTACTTAAACAAAATAATGATAAAAAAAATAAACTATATCAATCATCCATGACAAATAAACATTATAAATACATTAAATTTTGAATAAAATTTTAAAATAAAAAAACATAATTTTTTTAAATAATTATGAAAAAAGATAAATAAAAAGATTTAACTTTATAAATTAATCATGTATGTGAAGCTTAATCAAAGTAAATACTATAAATTAAATACTAACCAATCATAATATATTAATAGATATGGACCTTATAATTGATGTGCTTAAATGTAAAGTTGACATCTCTATAAAAATGATATTAACGGTAGATTTAGATATTTTAGGATAATTTTACAATCTCCAAAAATGAATAACTTTACAATCATCATAAATAACTTTATTTGTATTTTTTTTATTTTAAACTGCCTTAGAATTTACTTTTTTATTTATTTAATATTTTCAATATATATTAAATATATGTCAATATGTTAAAATAACTCGATTTTTTTAATGACATGTAGTTGTTTAAGGTCAACCCCTATCAAACTTTCCTAGCTCCGCCATTAAGGTCTACAATCAGATTTCAACTAAGTAAAAATGGCCAAATTATATTCAAAAATCAAATTGATTTTAAAATCTAATACATTTTTATTATCAATATCTAAATTGAAATTGAATAATAATATCAAATGGGAAAAGAAAAAATAGACAAATCCTAAATAAATTTTATAATAGTTTATTTGTTTAATAATTTATTTATTTATATGTGTGTGTGTTACTAGTCTACAATCATATTTCAACCAAGTGAAAAATAGCCCATTATATTTCAACTAAGATTGATTTTAAAAACTACTATTTTTACCATCTTGTAATTTTTTATTATTTTTTATCACAATTTGTTTTAAGAAAACTTTTAGAAATAGATATATAGATAAATTTAATGTAATTTTTATTTTTCAAAATAAATTTCGACTTAGTTTTTTATATAAATAAATAGATAAAAAATAAATTTAATTGAAAAAGATATAGTAATATAAATAAAATTTGACTTTTTAAAATATAAAGTAGGGTCAAAGTCAATGTGATGGGTAAGAAAGATACAATTTAAGTATATAGTTATAGATTATATTATAGATTATTAGACCTGTCAAAAATTGACCTATCCCACTAACCCGACCCGACCGATAATTTTAGGGTTAAGACCCGAAAATTTAAACCCGAAACCCGAAATAAATCGAACCTGATAGAATCCTAACCCGTTGGGTTGAAACCCGAAACCTGTTGGGTTGACCGATTTAGCATATTTATAAAAAAAATTTAATTTGTTTTGAAACTTATAATATATTTTATTATGAAAATAATGTATTATAATTAAAAATGATTATTTAATAAAAAATTGATTTTAATAATCATAAGGAAAAAGGATATTTTGGACCCACTGGTCAACCCGACCCGATTGACCCGTGACCCATAACGACTCGGAACCCGATTTAGCCCGAACCCGAACCCGCCCAACCCTACCCGATAGACATGTCTATAGATTATAGATCCTATTATTAATTGTAGTAGATATTGTCCAAGAATATGTTAAATAAATTGATAGATATTGTTTTACAAAAGAAGATAAAAAATTCTAATTATATAATTTTTTTTTTAATATAAGGTGGAGCCATAACCACAATATAATTTTTTTAACATAAATAGATTATAAAAATTTATTAAGAAAATGTGAAATAATATTTACATGTATCTCAAATATATTGAAAATATTGAAAAATCTTATCATAAATATGCTCTAAGATATTTGAACAAAAGATAAATATTAGGAAAAATAAAAATAGAAATCAGTTAGAAAATTTAAGATAACATGAATAAAAATTATTATTTTTTAAATATGAGGTAGAGCCAGAATTAGTGTGGTGATTCGAAAACTGGCAGCTTTTATAATATACTAGTTTTACCCCGTCGTACCATGTACGAGTACGATTCGACACCATGTATAACTACAATTCGATATTTTATATACATTATAAATAGGATATTAATAATAAAAATATAATATAAGTAATTTATTGCTCATATTACCTATTTTTATTATTTTTAAACATTATAAGTATTTATTATTTTTATTTTTATTATAAGAGAATATATATATATATATATATATATATATATAAATAAATTCGTGAAAAGATATCACGCTAAAAGATAAAAGATATTTATACTTATTTTAAAATATTTTAAATTTGTTATCTTTAATTTTAGATATTTGTAAAAGGAAGTTTTCAAAAGATATTATTATACTAAATAGATATTTGTTTGATGTTAAAAATAGATTTAAATAGTTAAAGAAGAATTTAATAGGAAAAAGTTGAAATATTAGGAATAAAAATTAATTTTGTAAATATAAGGTGGGGCCAGAATCGTTCTGGTGGCTCGAAAAGGGATAACTTTAATATATAGTTATAGATTGATTTTAACCTCCATTTTAGTATATCGTAATGATGAATTGTTGTATATTTTTATATAATTTTATTTAATTAGTTTTTTCTTTTGGAATTTGATTTAATTGAATTTTATAAGATGAGATTATAAGAATGAAGTCATTTTTAGCTAACTGCTAGCTCAAAATTGTAAAATTTGGGCTCGTTTATAAGCCCATTGGACTTTCTTATTGGACCGAAATTTCGGTGTAAAGCAGAGCCATCTCCAAAAGTATTAGGGTTTTTCGAGCTTGATTCTCCCTTCTCTCAGTCACAACTCACACAAGACGGCAAACCGTTTGCTTCCACATCTTCTCTCTTTACAACTCTCCCCATTGCATTGCTGATTTTCTTCATCCTCGAAACATGGCTACTCAGATGAGTAAGAAGAGAAAGGTTTGAGCTTTTTTATTCTCCATTTTATATCAATTGAATATTTTTGTCTTCGAAGGAATAGTTTTAAGCCACTACTCAGTTACTCTAAATCCGTTGTCTTTGATAAAAAAAAGTCTGCTTGATGTAGAGTTGGAAGATTGTTCTTTTGAATCATCTGATTGCAGGAATCGAATTTCATCTAACTTGATGCAGTGCTAAAAAAAGTTTCTTTTTGTCGCCTCAAATTTTTCCAATTGATCTTGATATGATGATTGTATTTGGTATAACAGTTCGTGGCCGATGGAGTATTCTTTGCTGAACTTAATGAAGTGCTGACAAGGGAGCTCGCTGAAGATGGTTATTCTGGTGTTGAAGTTCGCGTTACTCCCATGCGCACGGAAATTATCATCCGTGCTACGCGTACACAGAATGTACTTGGTATTATGTTTAACTCCATTTGAAAGCTGTTTGATTTGAGATTTGGAAACTGAATATATGGAGAATGTGATTCCAAACCATCTGGACTTTGAAAATGGGGATGCCTTTTTTCGGATTGTTGTACATTATGGTCTGACTAGGATCTAGTGAACGTGGCGATTGCTAATTCAATCTTATCCGAGAAGTGTGTGTTGGTATAATTGTCACGGATGTATGCTGTTGGTATTTCTTAATTTGTCAATAACTCATATCTTAATATGCAACTGGGTTTAGTATATAATTTTCATTTGTTAGTCATCTTTATAGCGAGTTGGTCAAACTATTGTATACCTCTCTCGTGTCGGATGATGACCATATTTGCTTTAATGATCAGTCATCTTGAAAATCAAAGGAACATAACAATTTCCATTGGGATGTAAGTTGACTGGTAAATTTTATTTATGCTACAAGCTGAATGTCTGCTCAGTTGTACAAGCTGGAATGACTGCTTGCTTGTTGATCTTAGTTTTTTTTTTTCTTTTTTGTTCAGATGTTTGACCCTGCTGTTTTACTGTTTCAGGTGAGAAAGGACGCAGGATTAGGGAGCTGACCTCTCTGGTGCAGAAGAGGTTTAAGTTTCCAGAGAACAGTGTTGAGCTTTATGCCGAGAAGGTGAACAACAGGGGTCTCTGTGCCATTGCTCAGGCCGAGTCTTTGCGTTACAAGCTTCTTGGAGGCCTTGCTGTCAGGAGGTATATGATTCTTATAACTATGGTTTGTTTGTATTTAACTCTGGTTTGTTTGTATTTAACTCTGGTTTGTTTATATATATGTTTAGTGTTTTCTCCAAACATTTGTTTTCATCTTTTTTGCTAGTTGATATTATTTTCTTATTTAAAAGCTTTCATTCACTCGTCTTTATTGCAAGTTGGTCGTTATTAAAAAGCCACTCTCATATGGGATAACTATCTTTGCTTTAAACATCAGTCCTCTTGAAAGACCAAGGAACATGACAATTTCCATTGTAATGCAATTCGACTGGGAAATTTTATTAGAAACCAAGTGGATTGCCTGCTTAAATGTATACGGAATATATGCTGTCATTTTTGGGGGATTGAATGAAAATAACTTTTTCTTTACTTGTACTCCGTAGTGCTAAATTTGAGGAGTTTTTTGATTTTTGGGTATATCTTTCCATTCTTGTTTGAATGATTTCACTCAGTTGTCTTTATAGCGAGTTGGTTAAATCATTGTATACTCTCTTGTGTCGGATGATGACTATATTTGCTTTAATGATCAGTCATCTTGAAAATCAAAGGAACATAACAGTTTCCATTTGGATGAAAGTTAATGGGTACATTTTATTTATGGTACGAGCTGAATGTCTCTAGATTCCCAGAAACTGTTCTCTTGTTTGAACATTTTCATTTAGTCATCTTTATAGCAAGTTGGTTAACTATTTTATACTTCTCTTGTGTCGGAGGATGACAATATTATCTTTAACCATCAATCATCTTGAAAGACCAAGGAACATAACAGTTTCCATTGGTATGAATCGTTTGACTGGTAAATTTTCTTAAAGTAAGAAGTTAGTTTGTCATATCGAGGGATTAAATCAGACTGGAAATCTGTAATACCTTTAATTTACGCCTGTGATGCTAATTTCTTCTTTGACATTATTCCTTTCAGGGCATGCTATGGTGTGTTGAGATTTGTAATGGAGAGCGGAGCCAAGGGTTGTGAGGTCATAGTAAGTGGAAAGCTAAGAGCACAGCGTGCCAAGTCAATGAAGTTCAAGGACGGATACATGATCTCCTCTGGTCAACCTTGCAAAGACTACATCGACTCTGCTGTGAGACATATTCTCATGAGACAGGTTAGCTTCTTTTTTTGTGTAAACATCTACATATTTCTTTCACTGAATGTTCAAGTTTCTTGAACTTACTATATGTGTTTATTTGATTCAAAAATAAAACAGGGTGTGTTGGGAATCAAGGTGAAGATCATGCTCGACTGGGATCCAAAGGGAAAGCAAGGTCCCACAACTCCATTGCCAGATGTAGTGATCATTCACACTCCAAAGGAGGAGGAAACTACTACTTATGTAGCACCGGTGTTGCCGCCTGTTAATGTTGTCGAACCAACACCCATTGTCGAAGTCCCGGTTGCATAGAAGGCATCCATCCAATGCTTTGATGTTTTTACATTTGAGTATGGACTCAGAAAGTTAAAAACTCTGGTTTTGAATTAAGAAATGTTTTTGAGATAATAGATTTGAGCTAATGCAAGTATGTTACTCGGCTTTGTGTTACTTTGATTGCTCTTTTATTGGTTGTTCTTTTGTTTTTGATAAAATTATTTTGATTGTTCTTGTTTGCTGTGATAATGCAATTTTTGTCTCTGCTTCCGATGGATATTCCCATATTGATCTCATATGCTTGCATTTCTTGAGCTGTGTTTTTTTTATTTAAATTTTGGCAATTTGTTCATGATGGATAAATCAGGAGTTTTGATTACTATCTGGTGAGTAAATGTGGTTTTATCTATACGTCTGTCAATTTGTAAATAAGGCCCCGTGTTAATATGATTGTTCTGGTTTCGTTGGTCTCATTAACAACGGTAGTATTGAAAAATGAGATATGAACAAATATGCAAATGAAATCTGTGAACTTTTTGGCTGAAATTCATGCGCTTTTGGAGGCCTTGTAACAAACTACCAAAGTAAAGTTAATATTGAAAAATGTCAGTTTACCTGTCTGATAAAAGTGATAATGTTGTATAAAGTTTGAAAGGGAATTACTTGTATAGCCCTCTTCACACCGCATAAAGGAATCACGGACATCTTCTTTACAAATGAGGTCAAATCTCTTCTTAAGCTTCTTCAGCTGAGTTCTCTACAAATGAGGTCAGTCTTCTAGCCTTCGGATTGATAGGTCAGTCTCATCTATATCTGTTGTAGCGAGGCCTCCAGTGACCCCGTAAATTTCTTTTCAAAGCTTCTGTAGAAAATTTTGTTCTGACTGGTAGATGAACTGATCCAAATATTATTTAGAAACCATGGATCAGATCGCTTTGCAATTTCACTTGGCAGTATCTTTCTTAAAATTCAAGTGTTGTTTAAACTCTTAAGATATGTTATTAGAGGGTTTTGAAGCTGTATAACGCATATAAATGCTAGTATGCTACTGATGATTCTAAACCTTCAGAAATAGCTACTGATAATAGCCGTAGGCATTGCAACAACTTTAGCCACAACTGTTTACCTGGAGTAAGAAATGGGCATTTTAGCCGAAATTGTTATTCGATGTTAAAGATGATGACCAACTGATCAAATATTTTCTGAAGAATTTGGGAAACAAAAGTTCACTATTTCAATAAACTAACACTTACACATATTCTAAGAGAAGTTGTTCATCATCTAGCTTCTAGCAAGCCATTTCTTGTAGATATATGCATAATGCATTAGCCAAGTAAAGTGCATCAACACAAATTCGCTGAAGCAATTGAAACAAATCGAGGTCCAATTCACGACATTTCTTTTTAGAGTACTAGGTAGTCTCCGCGTGCTTCGCACGCGCAGGTAATAGAGTATATGTGTTTTACTCCCTCTTAAATTCATTCACCCTGTTGAAAACAAAACAAATATTGGATCAACTTATTAAACATCAGATAAAGAAAATAACTTTTCCACAATGGGTAATTTTTTGGTAGTAATGTAATGTATTGAATCTAATACGCATCAAGCTATTGCACATGTATCCGACAAAAAAAAAATGTTATTACACGTGTAGTTTTCCATTGAACAAAACTCAATTTCCATGCTTTATATACCCAGTAAACTAAGACTGATATTTTCGAGGATCGTCTTCCATTAAGGTATGCAAATAATCAAAATATGTAAATACTATAAGCAAAATCACATCATATATCCCACAACAACGGGCTTCAAGAAAAACATCATATTTACATTCCTCAAAATTTAGACAGAAACGGTTATTGGTATGTTCCATTGACACAATCTTTTTTACAAACACACCAACTGCATCATACTAAATTGAGTCATCAAGGAGAATGTGGAGGAATAGATCTGTGTTGTATAACAAAGAGAAGAGTCTCCAATCAAGAATATGAAATGACCAATCAAAACGTAAAAAAAAAAATTTTTACAAAGAAAAATCTGATCAATTCCAAATTAAAATTCAAGGCTTGTGAAAGATAAAATTCAAGATGCATATATTGATAGATGGAATCAAACAAATTGATAACTTCATTATAAGAACTCATCTAAGACAATGATATACCATAAAATAACTAACAAATCATATCCCGAGATTTTTTGAAATACTCAGTAGGTAGCACAATATAATACACTATCTAGAGTTAGTGTAAAATAACTCTTTCAGCAGCTTCTTAAACTTCTCTTCTTCAACTGATGCCTACTGATCCTTATCGTACTTTAACACGATCGTCGTAGAAAATACTATCTGCACACATAGGGCACAAACTATAGTTTACATACTTAATTTATTTGTAATACATAGCTCTGCAGATTGTTTAATATAATTAAACAAAAAATGAGATAATTGAGCGGACCAACATGGGTTGGCCTAGGATTCACCGTTAGCCATACCAAATAAGTAATGATTGAAATGATCATATAAGTACTTAGCTCATGGATCGATTGATGAACAAAATGATGAATAATATAGCATGAAATAGATTAAAGACTTTGGAAAATCCACATGCTTCTCCAAATCAAACTTTTATGACCCATGGCTCACATAAATGTCAAGAGATAAGGCAAGTTTAGTTTTTTCTTAATTAAAATACATTAAGGAAAATAATGTATAATGTAACTTCTAAATGTTTTTTAATAGGCAACTACTTGCTGCAAGTTCAACTTTTAGGCCAAAAACTAACTCTTTTTTTTATGTCCACTCACAAATACAAGAAATATATTACAAGTTTTTCATCAAACCTAGTGTCAAAGGGTGTATGGGGATGTAATTTATAGCTTGCACATTAAAGAACTTATAATATATCATACCTTTGAGACAACAGAAAAGGAGAAAAAAACAAGGGAAATGGCTTTGGTTGTAAGAACTATGCCCCTCGTAGAAAACAATGCACATGAACAAGCAAACAACAAATTAACACAATGTTTGTACTTCAAACGAAGTCGAGTTGCACTCTAAGGAAGTGGAAGAGAATGTTACCTGCGTAATGTTTTTCATCTGGATTTTTGTTTACCCTGCTAGCATGCTCTTTAATACAAGTGTTTGCCTTAAGAGCAGAATTCAGAGTCCACAGTCATCTGCCATAGAAGAGAGTACATCATGTTTAATATTGAGAGGTAGAGATAAATTTTTTTTTGGAAAAATTAGTGTGATATTGAAGAAGAGGAAGGAATTTACACGTCAAAAAGCTTCATCAGGAAGCAATATCAGATATCAGAATACAGTCAAAAGTAAGGAGCAAGTAGAAAAGACAAAAGTTAGACATGAGCGCCCAAGATGCTCCTCCATAAGGTGAGTTCATGGTTGTTCTTTGTCCAATTCGAGTGAGCGTATTGCTTCATAGCTTGGATGATCTTGTGGCTGCATTGGGAGGTCCTTAGCTTGTCCAATTCAAGTGATCTTTTGTAGTGGTAACTTTTGAACAAAGAACGAAATGCTGGAATGGTGAAGTTTTTCTGGGGAAATACAAGCTCTAGATGTAGAGGGGATGGCAAAGTTAAGCTAGTATGACACTCTCATTTATGGAGATAATGTGAAATTATTAATGTGTATGATGATTTACAATAGTTGTTTTAAACCAACAACACATCTAAACTTGCAAGCCACCAATTGAATCTAGCATTTAGTAGCCAGTACATCAAAGATTTTATCTAAGGCATTTCAAAATGCAAGAACTTTAAATCAGTTACGAAAATGAACGAGTGGCGCTACCTCATGCGACAGTAGAACCACCCCGATTCCCTCTCTTTACTGTCAGCATTTTCGACATCCATGGTGACAGAACAACGACGTTCGACAACCGCGAAAGTTGCTAGTCAGCATTTGTATTTCTGGGCAAAGAGTTAGTAGCGAGGTTGGTTTCCGGCGAACTTTGGTGGCATTTCGCGGTGGCGACACCAGGCGGGGTGGTGCAAAAAGTGCGACAGAAGAATGAGAAATAATAATCACTTCAGGTCGTATTTTAGATAGTCCATCTTCAAGGTAATCAACTATGAATAGTATGTACATGCTAAGGACCTCATAATTTGGAAACATGATTTATCAGAATTATAGAATCAAAGATTTTAATATGCATCTATTATTAGGAAGCATCATTTATGTGAATTATGGAATCTAAGATTTTAATATGCCTCTATGATCAATAGGCATCGTATGACCTCATCAAATTTGATTAATTATTCAACTTTGAAAATTGTCCTCAAAATAACAAATCTCATTTGGTGTTATGCTGGTGATAATACTCTCAGAACACACACATATCCAACGCATTTTAGATGTGCACAAACACAAACAAAATCGGGCAACATCATGATATGGATGTCAGAACAATCCTTGCATAAAAGCACCCTTCATTAAATCTTAATTAAAACAAGCTAAATAACCAGTAGAAGGAAGTTAAGACAAAAAAGAAAAGAGAAAGATGAGAGAACAAATGGCAATCAAAGCTCAGGCTAAACCTACCATTTGGCACAAACTTGCGCAGATGGATAAAACAAAAGACACATGAAACTCATCGGAAGCCTTATTCACCTTTTCACTTCTAATTGAGTGTACAACAAAAAGGTATAAGAAATAAAAGAGACCGCCCTGAATCTCACCCATGTATGATGATAAAATGGTGAGGGTTACTACTACCTATGACTCTAATTGATGAGAAGTTCCCTCACTAATGGGCACATGATTCAGAGCATATTAATTAGTTATATGAGCTCCGCAACCATCCTATATAAGTGATTGTCTCCAAGCCTCGCCTTTCGATAGACCTGGCTTAAACCATACATTATGCAATGCTAATTCTCTTGCTCAATCGCCCAGACTTCATAATATATGGACTAAGAACCAACTTAAAAGTATGCCAGTGCGGCATCCAAAAATCCAAGTCACAACATCAATTTTCATTGTAAAAGTAGTGTATTACAAGATACCAAAGACAGAATGAGCAAGCACTAAGCAGCCATCTATAGCCATCTCAACCCAACACCACAAACAACACAACACATATCCAAGCATTTTATCGAACACCTTATGTGCATAAATAAGGGGTATGCTATTATTGATTGAAAAGAAATAGCAGATGTAAAATCACATAGAACCGAATGACAAAAAGAAATCAAGATTCAGGAGAATGGATTTTCTTACCAGAAGACAAGAATGAAAGTAATAAAGATCCAAGCACCAATCAAAATTACCTCTTTGACTACTCCGTAATGATCAACGTAAACCCGCGGTACAAAATTGTACAGGACGCCGGCCTCTTCAATCGGATCTCCTCCCAAGCGGAAGAGGGTCGTCGAGTATCTGTCAGAGGCTGCGGCCAAAGGATAAAGGGCAAGAACGCCCGGGAAGTTACGAACCGCAACACCACACCCGAGATCACGAAAGGCTCCAGCGGTTGAAGAAGAATAAGCGGTGAATTGTGAGACAAAGAGGGGCTGGTTTATAGTAGGAAAGGGGCGCTAGAAGACAACGTCAAGTCCGTTCCAGCAATCCATTATATATGAATATGGTGACGAAATTGATCTCAAATTCAAAAACAACAATCGCCATGTAGGAGAGGGGAGAAAAGAACCTACTGTTGGAAGACAAAATAAAGAGCAAGAGTAGTATGCCATAGATGTTGTGAAGAGTATACGCAAAAAACTTGTAGAAGAAAGATGAGAGGAGAAGAAAGATCGATTACAGGGAGAAAAGAGTGAAACAAAGAGGAGAAGAGACAAGAAGCTCGCAACAAGGAGGAAAGCTACAGATAAAGACGGAAAAGGGAATACATTGAAAGGCTGGTCAAGAGCGTGAAAGGCAACGGATAGCCGGATAAGACCTATTAATCAGATTTAATTTGACGGTCGGATAGTGACGAGCTTAACTGTCTATAGTAGTAGTATAGATAGATAGATAGATATAGATTAATTTAGCCAACATTCACATAAGAGCTTGTCTCAAAACGCCACATAATTCCTGATATATCCAACCATAGGGGAATTAACTCCGTCAAATGAGAATTTTATATAACGATAATAGCTCTAATTTTAGAAATAAAGTAATAATTTTATTTTTAGATAATTTTTAATTATTTTTCAAAAAGATTTATTCTTTTCTAAATAGGATTTTAGTTTCTACATTTGGATTCTTATTTAGAACATAGGATAGAAAAAACCGTTTATATAAACCTTTCTTTTGCTTCTCCGCACCAGGAGAACAGTGTGAACATGTGAGTGCAATTGTGTGAATATTCGAGACTCTTCTACGGGAAACCCTTAATCTTTGCACGAAATTCCAACCATCTTCAAACCTCAATTCCGATTTCATCTCCCCCGTTAGGAAAACAAACCAGCGGATTCCCAAACTTTTGACTTTCGCCGAACAAGAAGCCATGTCATGGTACAGGAGATCAAAGCTTGCCTGGGGCGCGATTCAGAACGCTGCCATGGGCTCCAAGTTTCTTGCCAGAACCCCACGCCCGCCTCCCAATTCCTGTAAAATCTCCCCGCTTTCTGACCCCTGGAAAATGGGGTTTTCTGGTTCATCTTTACTTAATTCAAGATTTGGTCATCTGGGTAGGCTGAATCACACCCAAAAAGCTCATCTATTTTACCCTGCAAAACGATTCTACCATGTCGATAGGTATCAGGTTTACCATTTTAGGCCAAGGGGTTACAAGCGATGGTTTGAAAACCCTAGAAATACCCTAATTGTAGTGTTACTTGGTTCTGGATGTGTGATCACTGTTTACTTTGGTAATCTCGAGACCATACCTTATACAAAGAGGACCCATTTTGTTCTTCTGTCAAAAGAACTCGAAAAAAAGTTGGGCGAGTCCCAATTTGAGAGTGTCAAGAATTCATACAAGGGGAAAATACTACCTCCAATACACCCTGATAGTGTGAGGGTGAGATTGATAGCAAAAGATGTGATTGAGGCACTGCAGAGGGGCATAAGTCACGAGCTTGTCTGGAGTGACCCGGATTATGCTTCTCAAGCACCTGACTCGAAGCAAGAGTATGGTTCTCATGAGACCTTGAAGATACTTGGAGGTGAGAAAGAGTTTGAAATGGAAGGAGATTGGAGAAAAGAGGAAGAGGTTCTTGATGACAGTTGGGTTAAGACAAGTAGGAAGAAGGGGGAAGCTCGTGGGGCGCAACCTAGCACCAAACATTTGGAGCATGTTAATTGGGAAGTAATTGTGGTCGACAACCCCATGATCAATGCCTTTTGCTTGCCAGGTGGGAAGATTGTTGTGTTTACGGGTCTTCTTAAGCATTTTCTTACTGATGCTGAGATAGCTACTGTTATTGGGCATGAGGTAAGTTTGGCACTTTGGCTGATGCAAATCTAGTGTAATTGTAACTTTGTGTGTTTTCGTTGCTATTCCAAAGAGGCTGAGTACTCTTGCTTTCTTTATTATTTTATTGGTTGATTAGGTCGGACATGCTGTCGCTCGACATCCTGCTGAACAAGTTACCAAGGGCATGTGGATGGCAATTATTCAACTAATCCTCTATCAGTTTGTGATGCCTGATTTGGTTAACACCATGTCGAATCTATTGCTGAATTTGCCTTTCTCTAGAAAGTAAGTCTTCTAAGCCATCATAAGCTCATAAGTTTGCTGTTTATTTCTTGTGAATTGCATTTTCTTGCAATTGCAAGTGCTGGCTTGCTCTGGGAAATGGGTATCTGATTATTATTGAAACTCATATTTGTTCTCTGCAATATGAACTTGGGTGTGTAGTCTATGTTGACTCTGGATAGATACTTTGTTTGAGATTCTTAAATGCCTTTTTGTAAAGTTAAAGGCTATTTGATTGTGGAATTCAGTTTGAAGTTTAAGATGGATATGCTTAAGGAATGAACCATGACTTTTGAACGTAGATTCTAAATAAGTAAGTGCATTTCTAGCCAAGACTTTTTCATTTCTGGCTGATGTAGAAGGCATGTATAGAACATGGATGCTGATTGATTACAAGCATCTGTTTTCATGCGTAATGTTTGTAGCCTTGCAACTCCCTTGAGAGGATTGGAACATATCAAGAATTGTGTGTTCCTTTCCAAACAGAATATCTTTGTCCTGAGCCTGTTTTCATCTACTGAAATCGCTTGCTAAGATAAATGAATCTCAAAATAGCGATTTGTTCCCTTTATGCTTTGCGTAGGGATCTTCTTCAGTTGAGTGTAATGCAATTTATAAAATTATTAGAGGGCTCATTTGGTATGCACCTCACCAATTCTTTTTTTTAAATATCCTATAATGATATTGCTTAATCAATCAAAGACCACATGATTTGAACTGTAATATGCTAATGTAGGATGGAAATAGAAGCGGATTATATAGGGGTGCTGTTGATGGCTTCAGCTGGGTATGATCCCCGTGTTGCGCCGTCTGTGTATGAGAAGCTGGGGAAACTCGGGGGTGGTGAATCGGCTTTGAAGGATTACCTATCCACACATCCATCTGGAAAGAGAAGAGCTCAGTTGCTGGGGCAGGCTCAAGTTATGCAGGAAGCCATGGATTTGTATCGGGAAAAGATTTCAGGCCGCAGGATTGAAGGCTTTCTGTAAATTCTTCTACTTGTTGTTCACAATTGACATTCACACACCCACAAACAAAAGGCAAGACTAAATAGATTCTGCAAAGATTAATTTCCAAATGTAGGTGTGTGTTGCCTTCAATTCTGAATACAATTTGGTTTCCAATGATGACAGTTGTGCTAATATCTTTGCCAGGTTCAAAAGTTTGCTCTGATTTTGTGAGGTGTGGTGTGAGTTCTGAGAGTGTAAAGGGAAACATTATTTTTTCAGCAGCGAAATAAAATTTCTGCATATTGTTTTTTTGTCCTCGTCCAAATGACATGTTGCGTTCAGCTTCAGTTACATGTGCTTGGCTAACTGAAATAGTATATGACCTTTTTTTGATGAGGAAACAAATATCAGACAAGGTCACAAGAGAGTAAGAGACTGAGAAAAACCCACTACTTATGTAGCACCAACCTTGCCTGTTAATGTTGTTGAACCAGTGCCCATTGTCGAAGTCCCGGTTGCATAGAAGGCCATCCAATGCTTTGAAGTTTCTACATTATGGACTCGAAAGTTAAAAACTCTGGTTTTGAATTAAGAACTGTTTGAGATGATAGATTTGAGCTAATGCAAGTATGTTACTCGGCTTTGTGTTTCTTTGATTGTTCTCTTATTAATTGTTCCTGTTTGCTGTGATAACACAATTTTTGTCTGGGCTTCTGATGGATCTTATTCTCATGTGCTTGCATTTACAGAGCCTTTTTTTTCTTTGGCAATTTGATCATGGATAAATCAGGACTTTTGATTATTCTCTGGTCAGTTGAATGTGGTTTTATCTATACCTCCGTCAATATGTAAACAAGACATTTGTTCATGTTAATAAGATTCTTCTGGTTATGTTTCATTGGTCTCATTAACTAAGTTTTGTAGCTTAAAAACAAATTGCCTATGAAACCTGTAAATATTTTGGCTCAAATTCATGCGTTTGAGGAGTCCTTGAAACAAATGTCAGTTTTACACCCTCTGCCAAATCTCTGTGGCTGTTTGGAACAAAGGATTTAATTGGGTCCTTTTTTATTCAATTGTAATTATTGCAACTAAAATTGGATTTAACGAAACTTTAAAATGGAAATGAAAATGAGAGAAAATATTAGACTTGCAAAGACCCTCGGAGAAAGGGCCTGGTTGTCTGATTCTCTTTCAAATCTTAACCAAGGTCAGAACAGAGCACCCCACTGAAGAAGGCCAAAAAGACATTTTTTTGGCCTTTCCATCAACCAAATCTTACAATGAATTACAGTTAAAAGAAAATTGAAAACACAGATCATAACAAGTCAATTCTGTCCATAAGATTCCTATCATTCTGCAGAGAAGGCAGAAACTCATACTTGTATAGCTCTCTTCACACCGCTAGAAGGAAGCACGAACCCGGCTCTTCGTTCTTCAAACGAGTACTCAATCTCTTCTTCAGTTTCTTCAGCTGAGTTCTCCACAAATGAGGTAGTAGAATAAGCCGGTGTCATAGCAGTCTGCATTGGAGCTGAAACTGTTGCAGGAGTGCATGGATAAGAGGGCATTTTCATTGCCTGTGGAGTTCTGTTCTCTTCATCCACAGCCTGTGTTGTTGTCCTTACTGGAGTGGCTAGGAGAGGATTAGTTGTAGCCATAACAGATTTTCCAGATACCTCATTCTTGGGCAGTGTCATTTGGGATCCATTATTTGGCATTCTATTTAGATCTTCATATATGCTTGGAGTGTTCACTCTTGAAGATGTTGTGGATGATATGGGAGAGAAAGGCCTTCGGATCGTTTGAGACTCTGTATCACGGCCATTGAAGGAGATATTTTTTACAGGAAGATTGCCAATGTCCAAACCTCTCCTCGCTTCAAAAAAAAAACACAAGAACACAAGACAATTAATTAATGAAATGCAAATCCAGTGTTGATATAGTTGATTTTTTTAGCCACAAAAGTAAGAGAAAATACCATTTCCATTTGTCAATCCCAAGTCATCTTCTGCCCGTTGCTCGGTTTTCTTTGCTTGTCGCGTGTGTGGTGTGGTTCTGTTTGATTGAACTGAATCAGGCCTAGGGGTTTGATGCATATTCCCTCCAAGTGATAATCTCCTGTTATTTCCACATCCTGCTGACATTCTGGATGCTTTCTTGCCACTTTGAAGCTTCATTGGGCTTGGTTTTGAACCGAAAAGAGCCTCTTGCTCAGCGATGAGCTGTCCTTGAAGCTTTTTCTGCTCCTGAAACAATAATTAGATTCAAGTACTTCAATATTTGCTTCTTGTGCAACAGCAAAAACAACAGCCGAGATTTTTTTTTTCAGTGAACATACTCTTTGCCTCCTCTTTTCTTCTTCCTTTTCTTGCCTTAGTATACTGTAGTCTTCAAGCATGGAAAGAACACGAACCTGGATGAAAATGAGGAGGCATCAAAATGAGAATCAGAATATTTAAGAAGTATCAAAATTCAAAATCAGAGCATTGTAGAAGGATTATACTTACACCATCATATGTAAATTCAACTCCTCTTTCATGTTCCCAAGCTCTAGCCTTAGCAGCCAATGTATCAACCATTCCTATTTCCGTAAAAGAGATCAAATGCAAATTAGATGGGGATGGTGATGTCCACCTTAATCGAAATAATTTTTTTAATTATCATTTACCTGGAAGTTTATTTACCAAGGCCCGAGCTTTCTCAGCACGCTTGAGCGTTAGATGAGCACCTCGGCCAGCATTGTAGCGATTCTCATCCTTAAGAAACAATTAATCGGATCAGAGAAGTTATTTAATTAAATGTTCAGTCAATGTAAGCAGTAAAGCACAAAAAGACCTACCATATTATACTCTTCAAGCCAGGACTCCTCCTCACATGCAGATAACCATTTCTCAACTTTATCTAGTAAATCTTTCCGGCTAAAAGCTTCTTCTTTGACTTTTCCAATCTCAAGCTCAATTTGCTCAAGTACAACAGCGGGATCGAGTGCTCCTATGGAAAGATTAAATGTTTAAGAAATATGCATAGAATAATGTGGACAAAAAATAGAATTGGAATTGCAAACTGGACATACCAGATTCTATTGCCTCGATGATGGTATCTAATTCAACGTTAGTTTCTGGTACCAAGTGTGTCTTTCTACAAATATCTTCTAGTTCGGCTCTCTTTTTCATCACAAGTTCTTTCATCTTGCTTGATTTCAGCTCTTCCAACCGAGAAACTTCTGCCTCAACCTGCAATTTACTCATGCGTCAGATTGTATCTGCATAAGTTCCTATTAAGTACTAACTAGCATACACAAGCAATGCCTAAACACAAGAAAACACATATCCATTAAGTTCAACTCACATATTTTATGAAGTCTGATGAGAGCATGTTGGGGTCAGTTATCTCATCTTCCGAAGCAGCTATGTTACACGTAACATTCTGATATGCTTGTTGCTCCTCAATAGGAGTATCCATTAAGTTCCATAACTCCAACATTGTTGTTGCAAGATCTTGGAGCTGCATTCAACAAGATCAGCAGGGTAAATACAAAAGAAACAATACTATGTATCTGAAAAAGATGTTTGTTCTCAATTGCTCACCCTTTGCATTCTCTGGACTTTCAGTTCTCGCAGTTTTTTTATTGAAGACTCTAGATCTTGAAGTGTATCATTGCTTAAGCTAAATGTTTCTTCAGATCCAGATAAACTGGGATGCACCTCACTCAATATTTGCTTGAAGTCCAAGCCAAGAACAGAACAAAGTAGATTCAAACAACTTAAATGAAGCATGACTTGGTTCAGGCGATCACTCTGCACAATGCAAGGAGATTCAAAAGACAGAAAAATAAGGCACCAATTAACATTTTAAGATGATTGGAATATAACAGCTTTGAAGATATGAAATGCAAAAAGTATAAATCTTAATTATCTTACCTTCTCCTTCTGAAGCTTCTGCAGCTGTGCTTGCAATTCTTCTAGCCTTCGGATTGATAGGTCAGTCTCATCTATATCTGTAGTAGCGAGGCCTCCAGTGACTCCGTAAATTTCTTTTGAAAGCTTCTGAATTTGCACTATAATTTCTATAAATTGATTCTTTCTCTCCTGTTTCTTTTTACGCATCTCTTCTACTTGTGGAAGAATGGTCGAGAGTTCTTCCTTCAAGCTTCCAGCCTTTTGTTCTGACTAAAGTACATGAACAGATCCAAATATTATTTAGAACCCATGGATCAGATCACTTTGCAATTTTTTTTTTATTTAAGCTCTTAAGATATTTTATTAGGTTCTCAAGGTATATGAAGCATATAAATGCATCAAAGAAACAACTTTTCAGTTAGATGTGTGTGAATCAAAGTTTACTATATCGTGGAAAACAGCAATCATCAGTAGGTTATTCGCAAAGTGATCAAGTTTCAGGAAACAAGTGCAGAACAGATGGCTGAAACAGCAATCAAGTTTCAGGAAACAAGTGCAAAATACAATGCAAATTGAGGTTAATCATGAACTGGTAACTACCTGTCTAATATGTACTGGTCGCTCCCCCATTGCAGAACAGATGGCTGCAAGTTCTGCCTCAGCTTCAGCAATAGCCTGTCGTAGTTGTGCTCTACAGCGGTTTGCCTGATCAACCTTTCTTCTATATACTTCCATGCACTCTCGCTCAAGTTCTAGTAACATCTTGTCTCTATCAACTTCATTTTCTCCCACCTCATCCCATATAACCTAAATGGCATACAAAATTGGATTCTCAATTGTACAATTATACAACTAAAACTAGCAGTAGTTAGAGAAGGCATCTATTGATCATAGCATACAGTAACTTGTGGTATACCTGAAGTTCAAACAAAAGAGTTCCACAGGTTGTTTCCACTTGCTGGAGTGGGTCACTTTGATCAGTAGCCGTCGGCATTGCAAGAACTTTAGCCACAACTGTTTACCTGGAGTAAGATAGCCTAAATTGTTATACGATGTTAAAGACATTGATCAACTGATCAAATATTTTCTGAAGGATTTGGGAAACAAAAATTCACGATTTCAACAAACTAAGACGTATTCTAAGAGAAATTGTTCATCATCTAGCAAGCCATTTCTTGTGGATATAGGCATAATGCATTACAAGCTAACCAAGTAAAGTGCATCAACACAAATTCAGTGACGCAATTAAAACTTATGGAGGTCCAATTCATGAAACTATTTTTATTAAATTAGCCAACATTCACAGCAGAGCTTGTCCCAAAACACCACATACTTCCTGATATAGAGCTTGAAGAATGCTAACATTATGAGCTATAGAGAAAAAAAATCCTCTGCTAAAGCCTAAAACTAACCATACAAACAGCAGAAATCCCATATATTTGGGATGGAGAGAATTTTACATAAACCTTCTACGATGCTCCTAAACGTAGCACTGAGTCCATATATCCAAGTAATCCAACCGTAGGGGAATTAACTCCATCAAATGAGGACAACGTATCAATTCAATATCCTTGGAAACGCAATTTAAAAAACCCTAATTTCAAGCTTACATAATTGACTTTTTAATCAATGGTATATCTTACAGCTGCACTATCAGATGAAACAACCTTGCGTTCAATTCCACAACAAGTAGAAACGTCACGAGAGAGACGAATCAGGCGAAGGGTTTCCCAACAATTGCTAAAATCCAGCCTAATTTGACGAATTATTAAACAAAAAGCCAGGTTTCCTAAAATCACAGCTTTGAGCGCTAAAAATCATCGGAAATAGAGGGTAGGATCATAAACTAGGGTTTGAACAAGGTTAATTATAGCTCAATTGAATTGCATCACAATCAGAAAACTACATCGCTGGAATGAAGAAGGCAAGAAATTGACGACGACCTAAAAATAGAAACAGACGTAAAAAATGATTTGATTAACTACCTGGATGAAACAATTCTCGGTAGATCTTGAAGCCCGCCTAAAGAGATCGAGAGGGAGTTTGGAGAGAAGAAGCGCAAAATGAAAGGGGGAGAAGAAAGGACCACGAAGAAAAGAGAAACGTTTGAAAGAATATTAGACCGTTGGGGGAGATTTAATAATAAAAGGGACGGTGTAACGTCGTGATTTTTTGAACTGGCTCCCATTTGAATTTCAAAAAAAGCAGAATCGAGTTAGAGATTTGGAGGAAAAGACAGAAATACCCCCACTTTTTAAGCCGGACGCTCACAGAGAATCATCACTTAGGTGGCTAGTAGGGGTGTCCATAAAAAACTGAAACCGAAAAAACGAAAAACTGATCATTTCTTAGTTTAATCAAACCGATTTTTTTTTAAATTTCGGTTTGGTTAACCGAACCGAAAATGTTTTCGGTTTATCTGTTCGGTTTCGGTTCACGACTTTACATATAACGGTAACCGAAAACCGAAAATATATTAATATTTTATTCAAATATTAGTTATCTTTAGTTTAATTAGTGGTTAAACTCTACGATCTTCAAGGTGTTAATGTAGTTTGAATCTTTCCTTCTTTAATTTTAACAATTTACACACTATTTTTCTACTTCACATTGATATATGAGTCGCTTATTAAATTTGATGGGATAAAAATTAATACACACTTGATTCCACACAATATAGTATATACTCTCGATATTTGTTTACAACAACCAAAACAATATGATATAAGTACATATTTAAAATAAAAGTCTTGCTTGATCACTTTTTTTTATTCAAATTTTATTATTTTAGTCTTAATTATTTAAGGAAAATTACATAAACGGTTATCGGTTAACCGAGAAAACCAAACCAAAAATTGGTTAACCGAACTACGGTTAACCAGGATTCACGGTTCGGTTTCGATTCATGATTTTAACTAACCGAAATCATGGTTATCTGAACTTCGGTTAATCGGGTTTGGACACCCCTACTGGCTGGTGTCATGGACCTCATGGTGAGTTTTTACTCAAAACTTTGAATTTTTCTTAATTATAAATAACATATTTATAAAAAAAAGTGTAAAATTCAATATAATTTGATATGCACGTGTTAATTTATTAAAAATGGGATTATTTTTATATGTAAGATATAAGATATAAAATAATAAAAATATAAGATATAAAACCGATTATAAGAATATGAGTTCATATTTTAGTTATAAAAGGGTGTCATGGACCTCATGGTGTGTAGTGTAAGGTTTTGTCATGATAATCGAAATTTAAGTGTATATTTTTATAAAACTTTATCTATGTTTGAAGAATGAGAATAAATATAGTTTTATAACTCATTTTTTATAAGGATTTATCTATGTATTCATATTGAGAGAAATATATTTTAATTAATAAAATAGTTAGAAAAAATGCAATAATGGTTTATTCAATTATATATATAAATTATTATTTTTATATATATTGTGTAGACCTGACAATCGGGTCGGGTGGGGCGGGTTCGGTCATTTCGGGTTCGGGTTAAATCGGGTTCGGTTTCGTTATGGGTCACGGGTCAATCGGGTCGGGTTGTAGTGGGTTTTCGGTCGGTTCGGGTTGACCAGCAGGTCTAATATGATTATTAAAATCAATTTTTAATTAAATAATAATTTTAATTATAATATATTATTTTCATTTATTTTAATAATAAAATATATTATAATTTTCAAAATAACTTTTAAAAAATCTGTAAATATACTAAATCGGTCAACCCAACGGGTTTTGGGTTCCATCGGGTTCGGTTGATTTCGGGTTTCGGGTTCAAATTTTCGGGTCTTGACCCTAAACTTATCGGTCAGTTCGGGTCGGGTTAGCGGGTTCGGTCAGCTTTTTACAGCTCTAATATTGTGCATACTATTTTACGAAATTTAATGCATCTATAAATATATAAAATTTAATGTATATACGAAATTTGAATTTAGTTCAAATGAAACAAACACTTATTCTGAAACATGAAACATATGCACTTTTCCTAGTTCTTAATGCACTTTTCATACAAATTCAATTTGCAAAATACGAAAAGTGCAATCCGAAAAAGTGCACTATAAAAAGTACGAAAAAAACAAAGTATGAAAAGTGCAAATCCAAAATAGGAAAAGTGCACTGCGAACTAGGAAAAGTGCATTCGTTTCGGGAGAAGAGTTTGTTTCATTTGAACCAAATTCTATGAAATTTACGAAATTTAATGTATCTATAAATATAGAGTTTGGTTCAAATGAAACAAACTCTTATCTTGAAACGAATGCATTTTTCCTCGTTCGTAGTGCACTTTTCGTAGTTGTAGTGCACTTTTCCTATTTTGGATTGCACTTTGCATACTTTGTAATGCACTTTTCGTACTTTTTATAGTGCACTTTTTCGGATTGCACTTTTCGTTTTTGCAATGCACTTTTGTATGAAAAATGCACTACGAACTAGGGAAAGTACATTCATTTCACGTTTCAGTATACGAGTTTGTTTAATTTGAACCAAACTCAAAAGACAAATATAATTTAATTTTCATCTTTTTATCGAAATTAAAGTTTTAAAATTTTTCTATAAAATCGATTTCTCTTTTTTATATAAATAGAGAAAAAGGAAATTTAATATGCAAAAATGAAATAATATGTTAGATAGAATTTTAAAAATGTTAATATTAAATTCAATTTTATAAAATAAATTTATATAAATAGATGAAAATGAATTTTGTAGAAAAATTGAAATAATATAAATAAAAATTAATTTTTAAAACATGAAATGGGCCTTGAATTGACACGATGGCTTGAAAACGTTTAGTTTTTATATTATATATTAATTTTCCTACTATATAATTATGATGAAAATCCATAATTAGAGTTGAGATCCAATGCGAACAAATGTTAGAGTGTAAAATGTGAGCATATATTGAGCTAGCGTTGGATTTTGAAATCAATTGTTATTATAAGACACACATCCTTACTTGATTAATTCAGGGGTATTTTCGTCTTTGTACACATCAAATTAGAACCTACACATCATACAATAGCTTTCTTCTATCTTTGGACGCATAGTTATTTATGTTTCTTTCGATCGATTCTTCATCATCTACATTGCCTCTTGCTCCTTTTAATTTGGCACATTTTCCACTTGTTTTCGAACCCAATCCGCCTCCTCAGCGCCCGTAACCCTTGCCCAAGCCTTCCGCCTGCCACACCCGCGCGCCTTCACCCGAAACCCAGCGGCCCGTACCACCGCCCTCAATCCAAACCTTGGTGCACTCGTGCGCCCTCGCCCGAAACCCAACGGCCCGAACCACCGGACCCCAAGGATCTAAGGTTAGCCGCGTTAGAGCGCCAGGTTGCCGAACTCATGGCTTGCGTCCACGCATCGTCCGTGTCGACACTCGATTCCTAATCGACACTGCAACGGTTTTCAACATCGGAGAGCATCCAGGTCTCCACACCCTCGGACCCAAGCCTCACTCTTGAGCCCGAAGCCTCGAATCTAAGCGAGGGGGAATGATGTGACCCGTTCTCGATTCACTCAAATCCGGGGTGTCCCAGGCTATGGTGCCCTCTTTGGTCCATAGATAGACTTATTTATGATATTATATGTATTTACTATTCCCGTCATTTCTCTTTTAGGTGTGTGCTTCATTATTGTTGAATGGGCTAGCCTTATTATAGTTTAGGCCCAAGTCCATTAGGGTTTGCTATTGCACCTTTCCTTTATTGGTAGCTAGTATCTTATGATTATGATGAGCTTTGTGGATGCTGGGCCTAGTATGCTTGCTAGCCCTAGTCCACCACCCACCTCTTTGTAAACCTTATATGGACGCCTCCCTTATATAATGAGACATTGGATCCATACCTAGGCACGCGTGAATTGAATTCCATGATATAGTAGAGAGTTACTCCAAATTGTGGATCGTGTGTCACCCTCTCCTTCCAAATCCCTTTCCCTCTAGTTCGGTCCTCCCTTGAATCGGACACCTCTTATCTCTAAGCCTCGCCCCACCCTCGTTAATACGAGCATTAGAGGTCCACGAGACCATTTCGTGGTCTCGTACTTATCCCGATACTACCCATCGGGGAAGATTTTTGCATTTCGAGCCTAGATCTGCCCCTAGCGATCCGAACCCGAGTAGGGTTGCATAAATTCTAAGGAACGGCGCTAGTTTCGAGAGGGAATCCTAAAAGGTTCTCAATCACTATTTGTTAGATAGAAATACTTGGAATAAACTTGTAAAAGCTAAGCAGTCTAGAGTAAGAGAAAGAACACGCACAATTTAAAGAGACGCGGACAAATAAACTGTAAAACTACTTTTATAGCGCGTGTGAATCATTCTTACGCATGTAAATAGTGAGTGAATCTTCTGTATGCTTCTGTTCTATTAATTTTAAACCTCATTTCTAGCGTTGGTTTATTTCAGGTTTAAACAAATACAACACTTAAATGTGACATAACCTAATATTGTTAGCACAATAAGGTTGTTTTGTGTGTTTTATAATACCTCTAGCTACAATTGTTCACTAGTGTGATCAGAGCCGTCCTACTAGAATGGGCTGATTTTCAATTTTGTCAAATAGCACACTAAAATTAGATATATAAGGCCCATAGAAAAAAAATACTTCCTCCGTTCATAAATACATCATGTTTTAGCTTGATTTTCTTGTTCAATAATACTTGATGTTTGACATAATTTACCATATTGTTTCCAATGTTGTCCTCATTAATTAAAAAGAATGATAAGCATATAAAATAGAAAAAGAAAGATCTTCACAAGATTATGGGGTATTTAAGTCAAATCACATACTTTCTTAATTTTAGAGACAAATTCTAAAATATCATGTATTTATGAACGGAGGGAGTAGTACGTTGTTCTGGATAATCGAACCTGTATTGAAGTAATAATAAACCATCCAATCTACCACTGTGGGACAAGAATAAGTATATTGACTATTGATATAAATTTTTAATATAAATGAGTCCAAAAATTTGGAGGCCCTGTTCAATAGAGCTGGTTGCACACCCTCTGCGACGACTGTGAGTGTGATGTGTACTCTAGGATGGAAGTAGAAGCAAATTACATAGGATTGATATTGATGACCTCGACCGGGTATGATCTCCATCTGCATATACGAGAAGCTCGGGAATCTTGTCCATAATTGGGAAGAACCGAAGAACAACTGTGCATGATGATTGTTTTGGGCAGAATAATCACGCGAACGTGTTACCTGCTAAAATGAGGGAGTCCTAACCAAAGAGCAATCGTAACGCATTATAGATACCAAACAAGATGCAGACTTAAGAAAAAAGAAGTAAGAAATAAAGCAAGAAAAGTTATTGTGATTGTGTTATGGTCGTGATGATAGATAATTCCTCTGTAGTTACAAGCAAGCGCATGAACAAGATCGATAGACGAAAAGAATGATTTTTGTTTTAGAATGTTTTTGAGTGCGATCTTTTAATGAGCTTCTAATATCCCCCGATCTCTTCTTCATTCCCGTTTTATAACCCCTCGTCCTTTGTGACCGTTACGAGCCTATCTTCCCCCGTGGATGTCGCTACCGGCATTCAATGGCATAGCCGTTGGCGTTTGGGAGATCTTCTCCAACTGAGATTTCCGCCATTGCTATCTCACCCATTACTCCACGCAATTGCTCCTTCTCTGATTTCTCCATTTGATGGTTTGGGCTGAATTCCTTGGACCGTCACGACTTTCTGGGCTAAATTTCGAGGAGGCCCAACAATGATAACTAAGTTGGATCCCCCCAAGGTCATGTCATGAAAAAAGACATAAATCTGTATATGGCTAAGAAGTTGGGTTGGATCTAAGGGACAAGGTTTCGATCTATTAAAGCATTCCCAATGGTTGCCCAAAATTTTGGACATCAAAGAGAGAAATAATAAAAAATAATGAACCTAAGAAAGAACAAGCCGCCGTCTCCGAAGCTAAGAAAGAACTTGAAAGTCGTATGAACAACTTGACAAGTGCAATTACCCAAAGGGCTAAGCTTGATTGGTTGACCATGGGGGAAGAAACTTCCTCATTTTTCTTTAAACAAATTAAAGAAAGAAGGGTGGGGAACACCATGCACATGCTTAAGAACGTGATGGCCACGTCCTAGAGGAACCTCGGGAGATTGAGAACGAGGTGGTTGGATTCTATGAGAGGCTCTTTTGCTCCCCAACCCAACCGACCCTTTCAACATTGATGGGCTAAGGGGGCCGACCCTCCAACAAGATGACATTCCCAACTTGAGAATGATGCTGAGTGAAGAGGAGATAAAAAAGGCCTTTGATGATATAGGCTCTAACAAATCACCGGGGCCCGATGGATATGGAAGCCATTTTTTCAAGAAATGTTGGAGCATTGTAAAAAATGATGTGGTGCAAGCCGTAAGTAAATTCTTTACCTCGGGAAGGTTGATTCGTGATTGGAACAACACTTTTGTTTGCCTTGTCCCCAAAGTTGATAGCCCCTTCTTCATCAAAGATTACCGACCCATATCTTGTTGTAGCACTTTCCTAAAGGCCATCTCTAAAATACTTGTCATGCGTATAAGGCCTCTCCTTGACAAGATTGTTTCGGATAGCCAAGGTGCCTTTGTCCCCGGAAGGTCTATCTCTCACAACATTGTCGTTGCTCAAGAGTTGGCCGCGAATTATGAAAAAAGAGACGTCTCCAAGAGATGCATGCTCCAAGTTGACTTGCAAAAAGCTTTTGATTGTGTTGATTGGGACTTCCTTGAGAGAACCTTGCACTTGTTTGGCCTTCCACCATGGCTCATGTTTTAGGCATGATAATCGCACTAACGCGTTACCTGCTATGATGCGGGAATTCCTAACCAAACAGATACGTAACACGTTATAAGCTACAAACAAGTGGTAAAACAAGATAATAGGCAAGAAAATAATGGCAAAAGAATGATAGGATTTGTATTATGATCGAGATTGTGAATGAATCTTCTGTTAACACAAACGAATGCTTTGAACGGAATAAAGTGACTAAGAAGAAAGGCTTGAGCTCTTGTAAGTGACTTCGAGTATCAGTGTTCGTGTGTCTTCTATCCTTGCCTCGTCCCCTTTTATAGCTTTCTTCCCCACTTCGACCGTTGGCTGAAACGGCTGACAAATCCCGAAGATCTCGCCCCCGTCGTTAATGAGATAGCCGTTGATGGTGATTATGGGGTCCGAGATTTCAGCCTCGCTTTGACTACTCCATCGGCCTCTCCTTCTATCGAATTATTCGGACCAATTGCTCTGGGCTCGCAACACTTCTTTTGGGCTGGATTTCGGAGGGCCCAACAATACCCCCTCAAAAACCTGGGAAAATTCCCTCCACCGCTTTTCTAGGGTTTTTGATTTTGCTCCTTGGAAGTTGTAGCGGGTAAAGGCACGTCCCATCAGTCCCTATTTATAGCAGTCATGATGTCATCTAAGGACTTCAGTTACGCTTCTCGGTGTCCAGGTACGTTTCCCTCTTCCTTGCTTCTTCGTCTTCAACCTCTCTTCTTCCTTCAATCATGGCAACTTCCAATTCACCCTCTATCTCTCGCTGTCTCGATCCGCCTGTACCCCCTTCCCTAACTTCGTCAAAGATTCTCACTCCTTCCACCGTAGAAGTAGTATTTCGGAAGATCCACATACCCTTGCGTTCTCCATAGGGTTTCCCTCTTCCGCAAAAATCTTTCTTCCCCCCTCTGGGATTTGGGCTGACTCCTATGACGACGAATGGGTTTGCTTGTATGAGTATCCTTTCCGCATCGGACACCATTTTCCTTTCTCCCCGTTGGTTGTCGACTTCCTTACCACTCTTAATATCTCTCCTGGGTCCTCAAGTCTGGAGGTTGTTGCTGTCGGTTGACCTGCTATGTTCCTCTCATGGTCTTCCTTTCAAAGCTGTCGACTTTTTCTATAACTATCGCCTTTCCAAGGGTGGTCCGGGTCGATTGACCTTAAAAACCTTTCAAGACAAGTCTGATTTGATTTTTAACATTTCCAAGTCTGACCGGGGCTGGGCTGAGAAATTTTTCTTCGTAAAGCTCTCTTCCTTGGGAATTAACACAACTTTCTTGAAAACGCGATGGAGGTCAACAGGTAGTGTTTCTCTTTTCTTCTTCTGTTTTGTTCAATTCCTTCTAACCGTTGACTGTTTCTGTCTTGCATGTAGAAAATTTGGCTTCTCCTCAACCGCGCACAGTGTCGGCTCAAGTAATTTCTCACATTGAAGCTATTCCGTTGGAGGAAAGGTCTTACCCTAGACTGATGCAGGCGTGCTTTGTTGATTCAGAAGACACCGAGATGTCGAGTATGCTATATCCTTCCTTTACTCCTTACGTCATTGTTTTTACCCCTTATAACTTCTTTGTCTACATGCTAACAGGTTCTAGGACCACCCGTTCCACCACTGCACTCACCATCATGGAACGAGTAGAGGCTCGGAAGAAGAGAAAGGTTGAATCAGCTTCAACTGCGGATACTTCATTAATGGTCTCTGTCCCTAAGAAATCTTCTGAGGCCCGGGTTTCCTCTCCTAAGAAGAAAACCGGTTCGAACCTTTCTGATCTTCCAAAGATGATGATGTCTTTAGATATGGCCGCGGAAAAGTGTTTGAGGCTCTGAGCTCCTTGGCACCTCTTCACGTGGATTGTTCTCGAGGCAGGGAAAACCAATCTTCTTTCCCGGAATTCTTCGGTGAAATCCTTGCGGCACAGTGGCAGGTGTGTTTTCTTTATGTGTTGTTACTCCGTGATCCGCCCTTTACCTGATTTTCTGCTCTCCTGTGTAGGGTTTACAACTTTTGCTTTCCGCTTTTTGAAGCCTTTAGGGACTTGCCGGATCAACTGGCTCAGAGCAAGATCAGCCTCCAACTTGAAAAGGACAAGAGTACTATTTTGGGACATGAAAAGGCTGCTCTGGAGAAGAAAGTACATGAACTGGTGGATAACCTTGAAAGGGTTTCAAAGGAATCCAAAGAGTAGAAGGAAAAGTTCGTAGTCTCTTCAGGTAAAGAAGCCGCTCTGGCCAAGGAAATCGAGGATACTACGGATTACTAGTCATGCCGAGCTCGGGTGGAGATGATGGAAGAATTCGCAGCGGGGAAGCACACTTCTTGGGAAGAAAGTACATGAACTGGTGGATAACCTTGAAAGGGTTTCAAAGGAATCCAAAGAGTAGAAGGAAAAGTTCGTAGTCTCTTCAGGTAAAGAAGCCGCTCTGGCCAAGGAAATCGAGGATACTACGGATTACTAGTCATGCCGAGCTCGGGTGGAGATGATGGAAGAATTCGCAGCGGGGAAGCACACTTCTTGGGATGCAGTGAAGGAAAGAGAGCTGTTCGAGAGTTTGTTCTCTGATGAAGTGATCGCAACTAAGAAATCCTCGGTTGTTGACGATATTGCTTCCGTTGCCAAGGAGGTTGCTCAAGTGGAAATGGAGAACCAGTCCAAAGAATGATTTTCTTTTGCTCTTTCGTACTTGCTAAACTTTGAACATTTTTCTACCCCCGGTGTATTGGGGTTTTAAACACTCGTTTTGTGTGGCCGCTCGTTCTAGGGCCTTTGTGTGGAAAACTTTTACCCCTTGTTGGTTTTTAGGGGTTTATGTTTATTTTAGTAATGCTTTAGTATTTGCCATGGTCTTGGATCTGTTTTTGTCTTTTTTGCAGGTAAAACAGGTTTACTGCCGAGGAATGGAGATCAACGCGTTGTGAGAAATTTACTTGTCGTAAAAAGTTTGCTCGTAGTTTAATGGTAAACTTCCCGTTGTAATAGCGCTTTTTATGTAAGATGCTGAGAGAGAGAGAATAATGTATTTGTCTGAATGTAAACACTTATAATTTATAAAATTGTGAATCGAGTTACAAACATTTTGTGAAACTCCTCTTGCTCTAGAGTTTGTGTCATGCGTCCTCATCTCTTGCATCTCTTGACTAGTCGTTCTGTGCACAGCGTTGCCTGATCATAAGGCGAGGGCCTATGTTTTGGCCTATAACATCACAAGGCGTCCCTTGTTAGTTTTTATGAAGCCATCGTTGTTTTCATGTGTGTATGATGATGTAACAATATAATGTAAAAAGAAAGAAGTGTGTGATGAATACCTTATTTTAATGTTGCATGTTTTAGAAATGGTATAGCTTCAGGCTCATCGCGTTCCAGCTTTTGGGGACCGTCTTCCCATCATATGATATCAACTCATAGGCTCCTTGTCCCACGATCTTCGTGATTTGATAACGTCCTTCCCAATTGGCTCCTAACTTGCCAACATTTAACTCTTGCGTGTTTTGAAAGACTTTCCTCAATACCCAATCTCCCACTCGAAACTCCTTTGCATTAACACGTTTGTTGTAACTCCGAGCTACTCCCTGTTTATATGCCGCCAAGCGAACTGATGCTTCATCTCGTAACTCGTCAACCGTGTCCAGATGATGTAGCAAGTTAGGTAGATTTGACTCCTCGGTAGTAAGTCCATATCGAACTGTGGGCAAAGTTACTTCTACCGGTAACACGACTTCGCATCCATAAACCAAGGAAAAAGGCGTATGGCCTGTAGCAGTCTTAGGAGTCTTTCGATCGGACCACAGAATGAGGGGTAACTCGTTTGCCCATCTTCCCTTTGCCTCCTTGAGACGTTTCTTCAAGTTATTGATGATTACCTTGTTGCTCGCTTCTGCCTGACCGTTGACTTGAGGATAACGTGGTGTCGACATCACCAACTGGATGTTGTATTGCTGGCAAAATGATCTCGTCTTGTCGCTGATGAATTGGGATCCGTTGTCACACACTATGGTGGCAGGTATTCCAAACCTACTCAAGATATTTCTTTTTATGAAAGAAATAACCTGAGTGTCTTTGACTTCTTTGAAGGCTTCGACTTCAATCCACTTAGAGAAGTAGTCGGTCATTGCTAAGATGTAGACGCGTTGTCCTGAAGCTGGAGGAAGCTTTCCCACGATGTCCATTCCCCATTTCATGAATGGCCAAGGGGAAGTTATGGGATGTATCAATTTTGAAGGTTGATGTGGTATAGGTCCATGATGCTGGCACGCGTCACACTTGCGAGCAAACTCTACTGCGTCTTTGTTCATGGTGGGCCAATAGTAACTCATCCTGCTCGCCTTCCTCGCTAAGTTACGACCCCCTGTATGATTTCCGCATTCTCCATCATGTATGTCTTGTAACACCTTTTGCACCTCTTCCTCCTTTACGCATCGGGCGTATATACCTGACGACATCCACTTGAACAGAATGTTATTCTTTATAGCGAAAGTGGAAGCTTTTACCTTAAGTCGTTGAGCTTCTTCCTTGTCATCTGGTAGAACTCCATCTCGTAACCACTTTAATTAAGTAAGGGGTTACCCACGAATCATCTTTATCAGGATCTCGAATCTCAAACATATCTGCTTCTTTGACTATGGACGGTGCATCAAGGTATACGAAAGGTATCTTATCATACTCTCTCGGGTCAATTGCGGATCTGAGGTTGGCTAAGGCATCTGCTTGCGTGTTAGCATCCCGAGGAACTTGTTTTATCTCAAAATGTTTGAAATATTTAATGATCTCATGAACTTTCTCTAAGTATGCCTTCATCTTTGAATGCCTGGCAACATATGAGTTCGTAACTTGATTTACAATAAGTAACGAATCACAAATTACCTCAATTTCTTGCACATTCAAGTCTTTAGCAACGAGTAAGCCTGCTATAAGCGCCTCGTATTCTGCTTCATTGTTAGTAGCTTTGAACGTACATCGAACAGCCTGGGCTATCCTATCCCCCTGTTGTGACTTCAAGACTACCCCCAGTCCTACGCCAACTTGATTTGACGCTCCGTCTATATGCATCAGCCACTTGCCGTTACTAGTTACCTGTAACACACCTTGATCTTCTTGTTCTAAAGTGGTAGGAGTGAAGTCAACCACAAAATCTGCCAAGGCTTGAGACTTCATTGCTGTTCTTGGTTCGTAAATGATGTCGTAACCATTTAAGTGGATCAACCATCTTGTTAGGCGACCTGACAATTCTGGCTTTGACATGATACTCTTCATTGGATAGTTAGTCCTCACGATGATAGAATGACTTTCAAAATACGGACGTAATTTTATTGAAGCCATTACCAAAGATAAAACTAGTTTTTCCATAGGGGAATACTTGGTTTCCGCATCAAGCAAGGTTTTACTTACATAGTAAATGGGCAATTGGTCTCCATTCTCTTCTCGGATCAAGACGGCGCTCACTGCTACTTCGGACACGGCCAAGTACACGTATAACTTCTCATCTGGCTTGGGTTTGGAGAGTACCTGCGGGTTAGATAAATAATTTTTCAACTCTCCAAAGGCCTTTTCGTGTGCTTCCGTCCATTCAAATGACTTGTTCTTCTTCAGGATGTCGTAGAACAACTTGTTTCTGTCCGAGGATCGCGATATGAATCGGTTCAGCGCAGCTACTCGTCCTGTTAACTTCTGGACGTCTTTGACACACTTTGGTGACTGCAGCTCCATTATGGCTTTGATCTGTTCTGGACTCGCCTCGATTCCTCTCTGCGTCACTATGTATCCAAGGAATTTCCCTGACATAACTCCGAAAGAGCACTTGGTTGGATTCAATTTCATCTTGTAGCTCCGCAAGATCTGGAACTCGTCTTTCAAGTGAATAATATGGTCCTCCGCCTTCAACGACTTAACTAACATGTCGTCGATGTACATCTCCATTGTATCCCCCAGTTTTTCCTGAAACATCTTATTAACCAATCTTTGATAACTAGCACCTGCGTTGTTTAACCCGAAAGACATAACTTTGTAACAATAAGTTCCCTGATTGGTTACGAATGCGGTTTTTTCCTGGTCGTCGGGGTGCATCATTATCTGTTGATACCCACTAAATGCATCCATGAAAGTTAAAAGCTCATGCCCTGCCGTCGCATCCACCATTGCGTCAATATGAGGCAAAGGGAACGAGTCATTGGGGCATGCTTTGTTTAAATCGGTAAAGTCCACGCAAACGCGCCACTTACCGTTTTTCTTTTTTACGACTACCAAATTCGCAAGCAATCAGGATATTTAACTTCTCTAATTTTTCCAGATTCAAGTAAGGATTTTACCTCATCGTTGATTACCTGATTTTGTTCGGGTGCAAACTTACGCCTTTTCTGCTTGACTGGTGGTACTTTTTCATTGACATTGAGGGCGTGAGTGATCACGTTAGGATCTATGCCTACCATATCCTCATTTGACCATGCAAAGCAATTGCTGTAGGACCGCAGAAACTCCACCAATTGTCCACGTAAAGTTGGCTCCAAGTCCGCTCCTATTTTGATTTTCCTTGACGGATCAAGTGGATCGAGAGCTACTTCTTCAAGTTCTGGCGTCTCCGGCTTTACGTAGTAAGTGGTTGTTCTACAGTCCTTTTAATTGCTAATCAGACGACTTCTTTCTTGTTTCAAGATGTAGATTCTTGGAAGTCGTTGCTTTCATCGTTAGGAATAGCATTCCCTTGCTAATTTCTGTTCCCCCTTAATTTCCTGAACTCCCCATGGCGTCGGGAACTTCACGCATTGATGATAAGTAGAAGGGATAGCCCTCATCCCGTGTATCCATGTCCTGCCTAAAATGACATTAAAAGGTGAAGGGCAATCAAGCACTTGGAATTTTACCTGGTAGTTTATTCCTCTTGCAACGGTAGGTAAGGATATTTCTCCCAACGTGTTGCGTGATTCGCCACTGAAGCCTACTAAAGTCGTAGATTTTTTGACAATGTCATCCATCTCAAGACCTAAGCTGTACATGGCATCCAACATGAGAAAATTAGTGGAACTTCCGTTATCAACCAATATTCTTTTAACAAGGAAATTGGCTATGGTTAAAGAAATTATTAAACAATCATGGTGAACTTCCTCTTCTTCGACATCGTCGAAGGTGGTCGGCATCATGGCAAGACTTGTTTGTGAAGGAGCCTTAGGGCATTCTCTTCTCGTATCCCTTGCGATCCTTTTGGCTGCGGAGTATGTTATGCCGCAAATCTCCGATCCCCTTGTGATAACGTTGATTACTCCAATGTGCTTCGGGGGTGGCGGCGGACTAGCTTTTTCTTTGTTGCGCTCCAGCTGCTCCTTCGCTCTTTCTGATATTAACTCTCTGAGGTGCCCCCTCCTTAATAACTCGTTCACCTCCTTTCGCAACGCGATGCACTCATCGGTCCGGTGCCCATGATCAAAGTGAAAATCACACCATCTAGACTTGTCTTTTTGATGCAAGGGCACGTTACAATTCGAGGCCATTTAACAGTATCCCCCATGGTGTTGAGGGTTCGGACTTCCTCAGTTGCATCCACGCGGAAGTTGTAATGGGAGAGTTTAAGAGGCAATCTGGGGTTTTTCATATCTTTCGCCCTGCCTGGCAAATGTTGTATTGACAGTTGTTTTAGTATGAGGTGCAGTGAGGTATGGAGCGTATCTTGGTTCTCGCCTTCCCTGTCACCGGTCGAGCCGGTGAGCGCTGATTGCTTTTTCGACAAAGAGGTCATCTTCCTCTAATCGAACATGTGCTAACACTTTTACCTGCACTTCATCAAAGTTCGAACAAGGATATTTAGTTAGTTCACGATATAACTCAGGATTACAAACCGATATGCCCTTTCGGAATGCCTCCACAGTGGTAGCGGCATCACATCCTTCAATGGTCACCAATTCCTCGTTATAACGGTTGAGGAAGGTTTTCAAAGATTCACCCGGTCTTTGCACCAAGCGGTACAAATCACTTGATCGTTTCTTAGCGTGTCGGTTGCTTGCAAATCTGATCCTGAACTTGTCAATTAACTTAGCGAAAGATGAAATACTCCCAAGAGGTAAGTGCGAATGACAATTGAGTGCGGGTCCGGATAACGTGTTCCCAAACCAACGACACACAACAATCTCCTTCATGTCAAAGGGGACTGTGCTAATATTTATAGCCTGTTTGAATGCGGCTATATGTTGATCAGGATCCGTTACCCCTTCGTACTTAGGTATGTCAGGAACGTGATACTTTCGGGAGATATCAACTCTCGCGATAGCGGGCACGAAGGGTGAATCGGTATAGCCATATCTCCTTTCCATCGCTATCGGTTGAGGCGCCCCTGGAACCTGAGTGATTCGATCCTCCACGGTTCTAAGGCGTTCCCGCAATTGGGAAACCTCGGTATCCTCCCATATCGCCCTTAAGGAATTACCATTTACCTGATACCCGGTTACCGGCCTGACGACATCGGGTGTTACAAAACTTGGGTCATCCATATCCAATCGTCTAGCGACTCCTTCTACCACATCGTTTCCTCGGGAACGGGTCGGAGCCGATTGTACATGAGATCGAAGCAAATTACGCTCATGAGTTAAAGTTTCAATTTGCTTCTCGTATACCTCGGTGAATTTGGCATTGGCCTCTTTCTGGCTTTCCAGGTCCTTTTGGAGAGCGATCATTGTTGATCGGAGTTCCATGATGACATCGGCATCGCCTCCTCCAGTTCCTCGTTGCTCGGAAGTACCAGGGTTGCCATTGGTGTTTCCGGAACCTTGCTCAACTCCGTCTACGTTCCCGGCATCGTCAACATTCCCGACACCGTTTGCATTCCCGGTACCGTCTATGTTTCCGGCGCCGTGGTTGTTGGTTTCCTCATTGCCCTTCTGATTGTCGAGGTCCCCTACATGGCTGTAAGTAGTTTGGATTCTGTCCATCTTGCTAACGGATTTTGTAGCGGTTTTAGCGTGACTTCTTTTCGGCTAGGGCCCACGGTGGGCGCACTAACACGTTACCTGCTATGATGCGGGAATTCCTAACCAAACAGAATACGTAACACGTTATAAGCTACAAACAAGTGGTAAAACAAGATAAAAGGCAAGAAAATAATGGCAAAAGAATGATAGGATTTGTATTATGATCGAGATTGTGAATGAATCTTTTGTTAACACAAATGAATGCTTTGAACGGAATAAAGTGACTAAGAAGAAAGGCTTGAGCTCTTGTAAGTGACTTCGAGTATCAGTGTTCGTGTGTCTTCTATCCTTGCCTCATCCCCTTTTATAGCTTTCTTCCCCACTTCGACCGTTGGCTGAAACGCTTGACAAATCCCGAAGATCTCGCCCCCGTCGTTAATGAGATAGCCATTGATGGTGATTATGGGGTCCGAGATTTCAGCCTCGCTTTGACTACTCCATCGGTCTCTCCTTCTATCGAATTATTCGGACCAATTGCTCTGGGCTCGCAACAGTTCTTTTGGGCTGGATTTCGGAGGGCCCAACAGCTCATCCAACTAGTTCTCCAAACGGTCAAGACACCATACTCATCAATGGAGAGCCGAAAGGGTTCTTCCCCGAGAAAAGAGGCATCTGCCAAGGTGGCCCCCTCTCACCTTTCCTCTTTGTCCTTGTCATGGAGGTCCTTAGCCGAAGTCTAACAAAAGCTAGCACCTCTCGAGGATTTTGCTTTCATCCCAAGTGTCGCATCCTTAAGCTCATTAGTATTGCCTTTGTCGACGACTTGCTCATCTTTTGCAAGCCTACACAAGCCACACTTAGATCCATTCGTAGATGCCTTCTTGATTTTGGTAAAGGCTTGGGCATGATTGCTAATGCGCATAAGAGCAAAAATTTCTTCGGCGGAGTTGATCATGATGAAAGTATAGAGCTCACTAACATCCTTGGCTTTGAAATTGGCTCTTTCCCGGTCCGTTATCTAAGCATGCCCCTACATTCCACCAAGCCCAAGACATCGACTATGGGTCACTCCTCAACAAGATAACTTGTGTAATCAATCGTTGTGGTGCCCGAATGCTCTCATATGAAGGGAGTGCACAAGTCATTAGATCCACGATAGAAGGCCTTCTATCTTCTTGGATTCAAACTACCGTGTTTCCTAGAGAAGTGATCAAGAAGATTGAGGCAATGTGTCGCTCCTTCCTATGGGCCGGAAAAGTGGGAGGGAAAAAGGCTCTAGTCGCTTGAAAATATGTAACTAGGCCATTTGATGAGGGAGGATTGAACTTCAAAGAAGTTTTAGCATGGAATAGAGTGGCTATGTTCAAGCTTGGCCATGAACTCATCTTGGGAGGCCCCAACCTTTGGACCAAATGGGTTGGGAAAAACCACACCAAAAGAGTCGGCTTTTGGTCTCTTAAAGCAAAACCCCCGGACTCTTGGCTTTGGAAAAGCTTACTTCGACTTCGAGATCCAGTCAAGCAAGCTCTCCGGGAGGAAGGGCAAGACAATAACACATTTAGCCTCCTTGAGCTTACCCTCCCTAATGGGAGGCTTGATACTCGTAAGCTCTACATCTTGTTGAGAAATAAAGGACCGAAACAAGAATGGTGTGAACTCATTTGGAAGACCGTCAAGGCAAGGCGTTGGAGTTTCCGGTTTTGGCTCGCCTATCTTGACCGGCTTCCCACATGCCATCGATTGAAGCAAAGGGGATTCTTCACCGATGACACTTGTGTTCTATGTGGCAATGGAGAGGAGATCGGGGCCCATCTTTGGGGCACATGTAGTCTTGTTCAAGAAGTTTTGGAGAAATTTTGGCAATGTCATGGAGCACAAGTAAGGAAGACAAGCTTGGAGGAATGAGTGAATTGGTTCATTACATCTCCTAGGAAGACTTGCCCCTTGTATAAAGCAAGATTAATCACCCTCCTCGGCATGGTTTACAATATTTGGGATCTTCGGAATGATGTGATCTATCGAGGAGAGACGCCAAATGTAATCGCTTGCACAACAAAGATAATTAGCCAATGCAAGTCACGAATCACAACAAGTTGCAACCTAGAAGGAAGAGAAAGTACTCGTCTTCGCCTACTTCTCCACCTTTGATTTTTATTTTCCTCTCTCTTTGCATGTTGACTTTACCACCCTCTCACTTGCCGGCGGAGGTGTGTGGATGTTGGTTGATGTTAGTTATTCCTTGACATTTGAGTGCCTTCATGGACTCTTGGTTTTTGCCCATTTTGTCACCCAGACACGTTCTAGTCGAGGAGTTTTTGGGGCGTACATAGTCGCTCTTGCTTGCACATGTTTGCATAGTTTTGTGGGTCTTTTGTGGGATTTTTGAGGCGGTAGGGGGTTGTTGGATCTCGATGATCCGTCTTTTGCCTTGTATTTTGTGCCTTAACTCTTTGTTTGGTTAAGGAGTGTTTGTACAGTTGCTCCCTTAATATATTTACCACTTCTCAAAAAAATAAAAAAGATAATGAATGAAAGAAAGAGAGTGATGATCAAATGAAAAATGGGCATGGTGATGACCAAGATTTATTTTGGGCAATGCCTTGACATAGTGAAAAGTGGCATTTGGAACACAACTAATTATGATCATGAATTTAAATATTAAAAAAATTAAAAAATAAAGAATATTTTATTTGATGACCAAATAAGTTTGGGCAACAATTGAATATTTAGCTTGTCATGAGGTGTTTTTGGATTTTTTTTCTTGGGTTTCTTTCTTTGAAGAAACTTATCAAAAATATGCCGTTTATTATCTTTATAGTATTGAGTCTATTGACGTTCAATTGTTCATAAGGCCAAAAACATAAGATGTTTAATACTGCGTCTTGAAATATATTTTTAATAATCTTAAAATACATGCAAGACAAGATTTATTCTAAATCTGCATTGATATAGTTTTGGCTCTCCATTATGATCACAACCATCATAGCTTTCTATGCTGAAATTGAAATCCTTGTCATTGTAAAGCATACTCCAAAACTTACCAGATTTGTAGTTCTATTTGAATGCAATGTGGTGTTCCTATAAAACTATAATGAACCCACAAAGCTTTTCCGTTTCTATCGTTGTACAGCTTCTAAAATTTTCCAAATGAAGCCTTTTTAGTTTACTTAAACTTTTAATTTTAAAACATAGTTTATTATAAAATGCAAAATTTCACAGATATTATACTCTCTTTTTAAAACCTTGTATTTTTCTAAACATTTTCTTTTCTTTAAGATTTCTGATTTTGTATGGGAAGTGGGAACCTATTACATACAGGCTACAGACTCACTAGTCACTACCGTTTCCCATTGCATTTGCAGCATGAAGGTACATTTTTCTTCAGACGCTGATATCATGAAAGTTGACTGCTTTTTCCTACTAATCCTTCTCTCGAGTCTCGATTTCAAGTTAAACGTCACTCATCCTTCCGGCTTCTTTCCCATTTTCACTTCTTTCCCATTTTCAACCAGTGCTAAGAAGAAGAAGCCATGTCGTGGTGCAGAAGATCACACCTTTCCATGGCCACGTTTCGAAACGTTTCTTTGATGGGCTCCAAGTATCTTCCCAGAAACTCAGTCGGTTCATCCCCAATTTCTGGTAAATTTTCTAACGAGTGGAATTTGGGTCTTTGTGGGTCGTCTTTAATTTCTCCAAGATTCGTGCATCTGGGTGGTCGGTTGAGCCAAGCCCTAAACAATGTTCCTGTTAGGGCTAGAAAAAGATCCTATAAATTCCCCAATTTCGAGCCAAAACGATCTAAGAAATGGTTTGAGAATCTTGTAAATATCTCGTATGTTCTGTTGTTTGGTTCAGGCATGGCTTTTTACTTGTGTCATCTAGAGCCCATACTTTACACAAACAGGACCCATTTTGTACTTCCCTCAATGGAAACTGAAAAAGTTTTGGGGGAATGCATTTTCAAGTATCACAAGCAGAAGCAATTAGAGGGGAAAATACTTGCTGCTGATCACCCTGAAAGTGTGAGGGTGAATACCATAGCTAAAAATATGGTCGAGTCACTCCAAAAGGTAATTTTACAAGGTGACCAGGATTTTGATTCATATGATGAGTTCAAAATGGAGACGAAAGGAGTCAAGACGAGTTTGAAGAATGGCAAAGCTCAGCCTGATACTGAAATCTTGGAGCGATTTGATTGGGAAGTATTCATTCTAGACACGCCTAGTTCTGCAACGGCCATGATTTACCCTGGTGGGAAGCTCATTGTCTCTAATGGTTTTCTTCAGCATTTTGAGACTGATGCTGAGATAGCAGCCTTTATTGGGCACTTGGTAATTGTTCCTTGCATTAACAGCAATTGGCTGAATGTGGTGGGATTGGGATTTGGGAAGTTTCTTATTTTGTAGCACTAACAACAATTTTGGTATTTTATCCATGGTTGAATAGATTGGGCATATGGTGGCTCGACATTGGACTGAACGGCTGGTTAAGGAGTTGTGTAAAGCTATCTTCGGAGGAATCCTCTATTGTTTTGTGATCCTTGATAGATTTGACAACCTGCCAATTCTCAACACGCAGTCTTACTCCAAAGAGTAAGTCTGTCTTTTAATTCGATCTTAACCATAAGTTATATGAAGTTGTGGTATTAGTAGTACTTAATATGGTTATTTCATACATATTGATTTGACTCAGTTAGACTTTTCATGTTCTAAGTCAAGTCATTAGTGAAGTGTCTTGATGCTAGGCTTTTGCTTGTTGGCGGATGAAAAAGTGTCGTCCGTTTGGGTAATATTCTTGCATTTGGTAAATTAAGGAACAAATCATGAGTTGCTAAAGTTCATCCAAGTCAATGAGATGCCAACCTGAGAAGAGATATATTCTGCATAGATCACAAGTTCCAGTCCAGTCGATTTGACCTTAAATTAGCTTGTATATATTATTTGCTTCAATGTGATGATGCCATTAGTATATAAAGTATTTGAATGTGACCTTACACTTCAAATGTGACTTTTAGCCTAATATATACCATCCACATCCAGTGGGGTCAGTCAAGTTCTTTGTTTAAGCCTCTAAGGCTCTAACTACAATTATACATTTTTTTTGTGACGACTCTTGCAGGATGGAAGCAGAAGCAAATTGCATAGGCTTAATGTTGATGGCATCTGCCGGGTATGATCCTAGTACAACCATCTCCATGTCCGAGAAGCTTGAGAATCTCATACATAATCCGGAAAAAGAGCTGTGCAATATGATAGCTAGCTTTGATCCCCAAGCTCATGCCATGAAGAAAGCCATGAATCTATATAAGGCGAAGATGTCAGGTTGGATCGAAGGCTAAGGCGAAGGATTTCTTAGTTTGTTATGAAGTTTCTGGATTTTTTTTTCTTCTATTTCACAATCTTCTTAGAAGGGTTTCTCAAAAAGATTGGTGTTATTTTGGTGTCTTTAGGTTTCCTCCATGGTCTGTCAAGACTGAGATTATTTTTCTTGATCTGATTGAGCTTATTAACATGAGATTTTTAATTGTCTTCATATTTCCTCTTGTCCGTTACATGATTACATCTCTCACTTGTCATAGTTTTTGAAATGAGTTAGGCAAATACCATTTTGATATTATTGCAAAACCTAAATGTCATGGGGCATGGAATTTACGTAAAATTTGAGATCTTTTTTTAGAGTCGAGATATTCAGTTTCATGCAATGCAAGAGATCATGCAAGTTTTGCTTCAAATCCGCATTGCTAGTGTTGGCTCTATACAATGAGCAACCCCGAAATCTATGTATATATATAAAAGACGCAAGGAATAAGGTTACCACGTTGCACCACCTAGGATTTTCCTACGTGTTGTTCCCACGTTAAGCCACCTAGAATTTCGCCACATAGGATTTTTTACTTTAGGAATATATATATATATATGTTAATATTATTTTGGGATAATATAGAAATAGGATAAATTAATCTAGGCAAGATTCTATCCAAAATAAAAATGTTATCTATTATATATTAGGAATTATGATAGATCTAAAAGATCAATATATATATATATATATATATATATATATATATATATATATATATATATATATATCTTCTAAACCTGAAGCACTTTTGGGCAGTTTCGTCATTAAGAATTTATATTACAGTCACCCTATTTTTTATCATGATTTTTCTAATTAATTATATATTATATAATTCAATCACCTTATGAAATTTCCAATTTTGTACCTCATCTTATTTAACCATTTTTTTAATCAATTTACTATGAGATTGTATAAATTTATATCTCTACCCATTAGTTTTAACAATAGATAAGAACTTATATTCAAATCTTTATATTTTTAATAGTGTTATTTTTCATAAATCATATATTAGGTAATTTATCCACCTTATCTTTAAAAATCAATATTTTTGTAAATTTGATATGAGATTTATCATCCACACATTACATTATCATATACTATATATTGTAAATTGTATATTAGGTTATTTTGATCTCAAACTTCCTTATATAACACTATATTTTAATTTACTACTTAAATTGATTTTAAAATATTGACCCTATCTTTAATAATATACTTTTATATGAATTATATATTATATAATTTACACACTAAATTTTTAATTATATATATTTATCAATTTGATATGAGATTATTATCTCCTTATATTATGTAATTTTGATCTTGCACGTATTTATTTATCATATACAAATATACAATACATGATCTCTGATTTCCTTATATTATATTATTTATTGGCTTAAAACATATTCAGCCCCCCATACTTGTGCAAATTTATCAGATAGACACCCCACCTTTGGTTTAAACCTATTGAACACTTAAACTTAACAATTTGGACCTATTAAACACCTGGTCGCTGACAATCTCGTTGAGTGTAACACATGCATGTTGACATATTCCAATTTTTTGTCCAAATGTGTGCCACATAAGCTTATTTTGCCACATAAGATGCCACATAATCCCAATCTTTAGCACCATTATTTTAATACAATCAGAAAATATAAAAAAGAAAAAAAGAAAAAAAAATTGCACAAGTACAGGAGGTTGTATATGTGCGTTTGACTTACACGTACTTCGCCACGTCAGCGATCGAGTGTTTAATAGGTCCAAATTGTTAAGTTTAAGTGTTCAATAGGTCCAAACCAAAGGTGGGGTGTCTATCTGACAAATTTGCACAAGTACAGGGGGATGTATATGTTTTAAGCCATTATTTATTTATTTTAAATTTGCTATCTATATCAATTTAATTTTATAACTGGCACAAAATCTTGCACGTTATCATATACTATCATGTTATATTAATCTCTATCTTCATTATTTTATATTATTTTAAAATTTCTAATTTTCTATCTATATCTATACGTACTCCTACGAGCACTCTAATAATATGAAAGCTTTTGATATTTTAAAATTTCTTTAGATTACGGATCCCTAAATAAATAAATAAAAATTAATGCTCCCTTAATGCTAAATTATGTAACTAGATTGGTTCATTCAGGTTTTGGCTCGGTCATTTCGGATTAAGAGTGAGTACAGATTCATGTCGTTAAAATTTATGGGTTAATTAGATCAATTCTTCGCGGTTTTCTTGCGGGTTTGGGTTGACCCAACGGGTCATGTTATATTAATCTCTATCTTCATTATATTATATTATTTTAAAATTTCTAATTTTCTATCTATATCTATACGTACTCCTACGAGCACTCTAATAATATGAAAGCTTTCGATATTTTAAAATTTCTTTAGATTACGGATCCCTAAATAAATAAATAAAAATTAATGCTCCCTTAATGCTAAATTATGTAACTAGATTGGTTCATTCAGGTTTTGGCTCGGTCATTTCAGATTAGGAGTGAGTACAGATTCATGTCGTTAAAATTTATGGGTTAATTAGATCAATTCTTCGCGGTTTTCTTGCAGGTTTGGGTTGACCTAACGGGTCGTATTAAATTTTTTATGATTATGAAAATGATATTACAAGTAAATAATATTATTTTAATGACAAAATATCATTAATATATTTTTATAATTAAATATATTATAATTAAAAAAATTAATTTTACATATGCAATCATTAGTTACGTTATTTGAATTATTATTTTCTCACTATATAAATTATAATACATATATCATATGTAAATCAATATATTATAATTTGTTTTTTAAAAAAGCCCCCGGGCAAGGCCCGGGTCATAACTAGTTACCATCTAAATATTTAACGTTGAAACAAAGAGATTGAAAGAAATTATAATTAAAAAAATATTACTTAATAATATTTTATCAATAGAAAAAAAATTACATAGGATTGATATGGCTAAGAATCTAAGAAGTTGATGGCCTCGACCGGGTGTGATCCTAGTACAACCATCTGCACATACGAGAAGCTCGGGAATCTTGTCTTGAAGCGGGTTAAACAGATCCATTCTTTGGAGTAATAACACTATTACAATACTCATAAACAAAGAATCGTAATAAATGCAAACAGGAGGATAATTAAAATTCCGCGTGTCAATGGGGCAATAGCTTACCAAGGCGATGATCAGTAGCGGGCCTCCCACTGGGGGCCCGCACGACGGGCTATTTCTATTTCCATGAATCTGTATATGGCTAAGAAGTTGGGAGGGATCTAAGGGCAAGGTTTCTTCTTGTTGTCAATTACTTTTGTTGGATCAGTGTTAGTTCCTAACACTTAGTCTACACAAGTGAATACAGGAAAAGCAAGAGAAACATTTTCCGTGAGCCATCGGTGTACATGACAATTAAATGAAGGACAAAAGGGACTTTTCAATGTTGTCTTGGGCGGCAAACAGAAAAGGATAAAGTGTCCCAAGATGGAAAGTTTCCAAAAGGGTACGTTGGTCTTTTTTAACAGTATTTAAAGGACAAAAGCGTCAAGAGAAAAGAAGCCACCACTATAAATAGAAAGAGATGAAGCTAGGTCAAGCACGATCTCAGAAGGGAATGAACAGTAGTCACTGAAATCCAGAGAAAGAGAGAGCACGAACAATTCAAGTGAAGATGACGAACCAGATCCAGAGAAGGAAAAGCCAGATCCAAGAGATGGGAACTGCGCGAAGCTCGCCATCAACTTGGAAGTCGGTTCTTGTGCAAAAGGGACCTGCATCAGGAACGATTCAGGTTCAAGTACCATATTGATTGCGTTTAGATCTAGATCCATGATGACTTAAGTCGCTAGTATTGTTTGTATTTGAGTTTACGAACAATAGAGAAGTTCGTCTTTGTATTGTGTATATAGAGATCTATCAATCTAATATAGTGCTTGTTTAAAATCCTCCAAGGGAGGTAGATGTTTCATCTCCAGCTAGTTGGTTTTAGAGGTTCCTCTATAAGGAAACGTGTCCTTGCTACTGCATTACAGTTTATCTTCTATGTCGTTTTATTCCGCTGCGTAGGGAACTGTCTCTAGAACAGTTCCCGATTTGTTTTACTAACACGGATCTTCGATATTTACAACTTCTTAGAAGGGTTTCTTTCTTCGATGAAACTTCTAAAAATGCAGCTTGTTTTTATCTTGATAGTATTGACGTTTAATCTTCAGAATTCCGCAAAACGTGAGATTTTTAATAGTCTTAGGGTCCGTTCGGCGTGACTTATTTTTGACCTTATACAGCTTATTCAAGCTTATGGTAAAAAAATAAAGTCTTTATTATCTGTTCGGTAGTGGGAGTTGACGATGATTATTGTAGCTTATGGGAGTTGATGGTAGTTAATATTTCACCCAAAATTTAATCTACCCCTTGCACCCTTATCAAGCCTTATGGGATTTATTTCCTTCGATTGCCCTTTACTAATTTAACTAGTTATACCCGTCGTGCCATGCACGACTACGATTCAGATTAGGGATGAGTATATTTTTTTTAATATAATGATACATAAAAGATAAAAAAAATTATACTCACATGAGGTGGAACCAGAATCAACGCGGTGGCTCGAAAACAGTGAGCTTTTATAATATACGGAGTACTAGTTTTACCCGGCGTATCATGTACGACTACGATTCGATATTTTATAAACATTAAAAATAGAATGTTAATAAATAAATAAAAATATAATATAAACTTTAATATAAGTAATTTATTTTATATTCTTCCTATTTTATTACTTTTCATGTACGTAAATTTAGAGTTTATCAAATATTTCAATATCTATTAAATATTTTATTATCCATTTTTATTAATTTTAAAAAATTTAACTATTTATTCAATAATTTTCTATAAAAGAAAATCACTATATTTTTATAAATAAATTCGTCAAAAGATATATGATAAAATATTTATATTTATTTTTAAATATTTAAATATTTAAACAATTTATCTTTAATTTTAAATACTTTTATAAGGAAGCTTTCGAAAAATATTATTATACTAAATAGATATTTTTTTGATGTTAGAGATAAATTTAAATAGTTATAAAGAATTTAATAGAAAGAAGTTATAATAATAGAAATAAAAATTAATTTTTTAAATATAAGGTGGGGCAAGAATCGTTCCGGTGACTCGAAAAGATAAAACTTTAATATATAGTTATAGTCTTATAGATATTACCTATTTTTTTATTTTTAAACATTAATTTTTTTATTATAAAAGAAAAAATATATCTATAAATAATTTCGTGAAAAGACATCATGCTAAAAAGTAAAAGATATTTATACTTATTTAAAAATATTTTAAATATTTTATCTTTAATTTTACATATTTGTATAAGGAAGTTTTCAAAAGATATTGTTATACTAAATAGATATTTGTTTGATGTTAAAGATAGATTTAAATTGTTAAAGAAAAATATAATAGGGTAAAGTTAAAATATTAGAAATAAAAATTAATTTTGTAAATATGAGGTGGGGTCAGAATCGTTCTGATGGCTCAAAAAGGGACAGCTTTAATATATAGTTATAGATATTGATTGATTGATTTATTTTTCTTTTATAATGTATTAGCGTAGATATAGATAGAAATTTATATCGGTATTTTTTTTCAATAATCCGATAAAAATATTTTAGCATAATTTTAAGACACAATATATAATATTGCTTATCAATATCAAGAAACATATACATTATCTATTTTATAACATCTAAAATCTTACCCTAAAAAACCTTCAATCTTTATAAATTAATTTTTTTATTTAGTAATGGCTATTATTTAAATTTTTTTAAATATGTGTAAATTAATTTTTTTTAATGTGATACGTATTATATGAAACAATCTACGCATATAAGACCATGCATATCGGAGGGATCGATCCCCCAATTCACTGACACAAATAAAAAAAAAAAAAAATTGCACCGAAACTCCATGTCCAGCATCGTCTGACGATACCGTCTCATGGCAAAAGTGGGCAGAGAATTCATGAGAAAAGCAACCAAATAAGTGACACATGGCACAAAGTAAGTGGGGGGTATTTTACATGAATTTTTATTTTGGTTGTTATTGTTTTTAATCATTTTAGCCTATTTTGAATAAAATAAAATAAGATATAATTATACCAAAATTCATAATTTTTTTTTATCTACCCATAGACACCAATTTTGTATATATTTAAATTATTTTAAAATTAAATTATATTTTGGCGTTATTTTAGGGTGAGAAAATACATATTTATATATTTATTTAAATAACTAATTTTTTTAGCTCAAAAAATTGCAACAAAATCATAACTTTTTTACCTACCCATAGATATTAATTTGTATAAGTTTGATTTATCGGTTTTTGATCTGCCCATGGTTTTTGTTATCTATCCATGGTTTTTGTTATCCGCCCATAGTTTTTTTATCCGCCCATGGTTTTGGATGCATGGTTTTGGAGTTTAAAAAACCCTACTTTTGGCTATATATATGGATTTTACTCATTTGCAAAACTCACTCTTCTAACAATCATTTCTTCAATCAAATCCTCTCCCGAATATGGATCCAAATGAAAATCCTCCACCAAACTATCCACCAATTTGGTATCCAAATCGCCCTCCATCAAATTTTCCACAAAATTATCCACCAAATTACCCACCAAATTACACTCCATCAAATTTTTTCACAAAATTACCCTCCACCGTTTTATCCTCCACCAAATCATCAATACTTCCAACAATTCTCATCTCAAGTGAGCAATAACTCATGTGTGCAAGCCTCCCAAGAATTTTCCGAGTCTCAACACACGCCAATTTCTTTAAGCTCGGATGAAAATATGGCTACGCACAACTCTCAATCGGAAGATAACCCTCTGTACAGCACCCAACCGGAAGGTTCTAGTGGTCGTAGAGGTGGAGCTCGTGGAGGTGGAGCTCGTGGTCGTGGATCTCGTGGTGGTCGTGGAGCTCGTGGTCGTGGTCGTGGTGATTCCTACAATGAGGAAGAAACCATTGATCGTCACATATGGAGTCATGACGACGAAGTACTCTTAGTGAGTGCATGGATCAATACAAGTAAGAATATCATCGTAAACACCGAGCAAACAGCCCAAGCTTTTTGGCAGCGAGTTAGTGACTACTACAACGAGAGTTTGGTGGGGGGCCAAGTGCGTCGAACCACAAAGGGATGTAAGTCTAAATGGAATAGAATGAACCCTCTTATTGCTAAATTCGTAGGTGAATATCAGAAAGCTTTGTCCTTGAAACGTAGTGGTGAATCGGCCGATGATGTTTTGAAAAATGCTCATAAATTCTATTTTGATTCTATGGGTCACGCATTCAATGAGGAGCATTGTTGGGAGCATCTCCGAGACGAACCAAGATGGAGTGATGCTTACATTAAACAAAGTTCTGGCACTGGGAGCTCAAAGAGATCAAGGACAGAATCGGTTGAAGGCGATTCTTCTGGTCCTGATACTCCAATGAGTACATTTAATGTAGATCCTATTGAGCGCCCAATTGGCATAAAGGCTGCTAAGAGAGGAAGAGGAAAAGGAGCATCATCATCATCCTGACTAGATGCAGATATTGAGTTGTCCGAGCGTATGGCATTGGCAAATTTGGAGCAACAGAAACAAATGGCAGCATATAAGGAAAAAGAGCTGGAATACAAGAATAGGCAGTTGCAAGCCAGGCTGATGGACCGGTACATCAAATTGCTTGAGGAAGGTGATCTTGCTCCCGAGAAAGAAGCAGTGAAGCAAAGACTGGAAGAACAATTGGGATTCAAAGGCGTGTGAATGTGATGAAGATGATTTCTATCATGTCATGGCATTTTCTTATTTAATGTTTCAATTTCATGTTCTATAGTTTGTGTGTTTAAGTCGGTTTGTGTGTTTAAGTCAGTTTGTGTGTTTAAGTCGGTTTGTGTGTTTTAGTCAGTTCATCAAGTTTGTTCTTGTTTGTATGATGTTTAAATCAATATGTAATCGTTTGCTTTTCAATGTAATTGTTTGCTTTTCAATGCATGTGAATTCTGAAGACCATGTGATCTCTGAAAAGGCAATTGAAATCGAATAAGACAAAGACATGTGATCTTTGAAAAGGTCATTTAATCAAAAAAACAAAGCCATGTGAATTCTGAAAATGCATGTGATCTCTGAAAAGACAATTGAATCGAATAAGACAGAGACATGTGATCTCTGAAAAGGTCATTTAATAAAAAAAACAAAGCCATGTGAATTCTGAAAATGCATGTGATCTCTGAAAAAGGCAATTGAAATCGAATAAGACAGAGACATGTGATCTCTGAAAAGGTCATTAATAAAAAAAACAAAGCCATGTGAATTCTGATAGCTAAAAACAAGACAAAGACGTGTGAATTCCAACAAGACCATTTTAGCTGGCTATATAAGCCACACTTTCCATTCAACAATCTTCATCAAACTCACCACTCTCCTTTCTTTTATCCCATAAGCAATTCTCATAGCTAAAAAATGTCTTCCCCACTCTCTTCCTTTTCTAGTAGCTCTGAATCAGAGAACGAGCTAGAGTTCTCCTATAATCAATGGCAAGCTGCATACCAACAACTTCAAACCAATCTTCAACTTCGTATAGCCAATGCACAAGCTGAAGGTTCGAGAACCCGACGTCGTCGAACCCATATCGAAAGAGGAAGGGAAGAAGGGCATGCAAAACTATACAACGATTATTTCAGCGAGAACCCAACGTACTCGAATGATCATTTCCGAAGAAGGTTTCGAATGCACAAGCATGTCTTCATGCGCATTGTCGATCGACTCTCCACAGAGTTGGAGTACTTTCAATAAAGGCCAGATGCAACCGGTAGGCTTGGTTTACCCGCATTACAAAAATGTACATCTGCAATCCGCATGTTGGCATATGGGGTTTCTGGAGATGCTATTGATGAATATGTTCGTATTGGTGCGGACACTGCAAGGAAATGCTTGTACCATTTTGTCGATGGGATTATAACTTTCTTCGGTGATGAGTATCTGAGGCGACCAACCTCCGCGGACATACAACCCCTATTGAGTGTAGAAGAGTCTCGGGGATTTCCCGGAATGCTGGGAAGCATCGATTGTATGCATTGGAGGTGGAAGAATTGCCCAACTGCATGGAAAGGGATGTATAACCGTGGAGATCATGAGGGTCCAACAATTATCCTAGAGGCTGTTGCATCATACGATCTTTGGATTTGGCATGCATTCTTCGGTACCCCAGGTACGTGCAATGATATTAACGTTCTTGATCGGTCTCCTGTTTTTAATGATGTTCTACAAGGTGTTGCTCCAAATGTAAACTTTACGGTCAATGGGCACGAGTACAACATGGGATATTATCTTGCTGATGGTATTTATCCCCCATGGGCAACGTTTGTCCAAACCATTAGGCTCCCTCAAGGTCCGAAGGCAAAACTATTTGCCCAACAACAGGAGTGTTGGCGCAAAGATGTTGAGAGGGCATTTGGAGTGTTGCAATCAAGATTTGCAATAATTCGTAACCCGGCATTATCTTGGAATATTGAGAATATTGGAAAGATAATGAGAGCTTGCATAATCATCCACAACATGATTGTAGAAGATGAAAGAGATGGGTACGAGACCAATGGGTATGTCGTTCCTTTAAATGAAGGAGAATACCAAGGATCAAATGAGACAATTTTACCCGATGAAGATTATGTGAACACCTTCATCAGAAACAGATATCATCTTCGGAATCGGGTTACACACCACCAACTTAAGGAGGACTTGGTGGAGCACGTTTGGCAAAGATTCGGGGCTAATTACAATCAAAATGGTGATGAATGATGTTGTGTTGGTTATCTATGGTGGAAATTATGTATTTCATTTGATGTATGTTGTTTCGTTTATTTCGTTGTGTACGTTGTTATGTATTTTGATTCTATTGAGTAAATGAAATATGTTTGTCTCGATTTGGTTTATAATTTAGTTCCTTAATTTACTATGCCCTTAATTAAAGATTTATGCAAGCCATTTTTAAAAAAAATTTAAATCAAATTTACAACCTAAAATAAAAGGATCTTAATTTATTAAGATTATTGTGACATGTAAAATTAGATAAATAGGTATTTAAAATTAATAAATTAGGGGTATATTTGTAATTGTGTAAGGGGAAATAAATAATTGTTGGGAATTGGAAAAAGTGATAAGGGGGTTCATGAGTTCATGGATATTTAAGTGGGTTTTGTGAAATGAAATTTGGGGATTGTAGGATGATGTGGAAGTGAGAGAAATGGTAAAAGTGGAGAATTATGGGGGTTCATGGTATCACCAATATTCATGCTCTAATAAGGTATCTATCCATTATCTATTTTATGAACTGGTTAAGATAAAGATTTCTAGAATTATTATTTAGTTTTTTATGTTGAAAAACGTTTGTCCATTATTTTATTCAGGTTTTGCCACGTGGCGCAAATTTTTACACTGACTTAGTTTCTGCTTTATAATGTATTAGCATAGATTTTGGAATATTTAAAATTTAATCTTCTCTTTATAAATTTATAAATATATCCTTTTTGGTAATTTTGCATCCATCTTTTATAAAATCAGTCTCGATCAATTTAATCTACCGAACACCTACATAATTTTTCACAAAAATAAACTAATAATTTCAACTCCTAAAATTAACTTGTAAAATCAGCATCAACCATTAAATCAGTATCAGCATCAACATCAACTCGTATCAGGTTTGATGCACCGAACATACCCTTAGAATACATTTTTAATAGTCTTGAAATATATGCAATGCAAGATTTATTCTAAATCTGCAATGATATAGTTTTGGCTGGCTATCCATTATAAGCAACAACCATAGCTTTCTAGGCTAAAATTGAAATCCTTTCCAGGATAAAAAAATAAATAAATAAATCAAATTGATCACTACAAGTCCATTGATCAGATTCATATACCAGAATGGCCAAGTCCCCCTCTATAATTTAAATCCACACTAGTTGAATGTCACTTCCTTTAAACAAAATATTGTAAAGCATACTCCAAAGCTTACCAGATTTGTTTAGTTTTATAATTTTGGGTTCATTAGGTATATATAACGTGGTGGTTTCTATAAAACAAAAACTTATAAGGTGTTATAAAGGGTAACGCTGTACACTTGTACGCTTCTAAAAGTTTCCAAATGAAGCCGATTTAGTTTACTTAGAAACTTTTAATTTTAAAACATGGTTTATTAATAAAATTTCACAGATATTATACTCTCTGTTTTTTTTTGTAATAATATGAGTGCTACAAAATATAAGTTGAAATGTAAGGAAGTTATATCAATAAGTCCAAAATTTATGGAAAACCTTATTTTTCACAAATGTTATATTTTTATTTTTTGACATTTTCTTTTCTTTCATATTTCACTATTTCAAATTGTATATTTGTATGTTGGCATTCAGACTCACAACCGTTGGCCATTGCATTTGCATTTGCAGCATGAAGGAAGGCACACTATGTTGACTGCTTTTTCTAACTAATTCTTCTCTCATTTCTGATTTCTTCATGTTAAATGTCACCCATCCTCCTGGTTTCTTTCCCGTTTCTACTTACCCAGAAAAATAAAAACTACGAGCTGATCCCGAAATTTAAATAGTCTTTTGAAGCATTTGAGTACATTTTTCATTTTCTAAAAGAAGAAGCCATGTCGTGGTGCAGAAGATCCCAGCTTTCCATGGCTACGTTTCGAAACGTTTTTGTGATGGGCTCCAAGTATCTTGCTAGAAACTCAGTCGGTTCATCCCCAATTTTTGGTCAAATGTCTTTAATTTCTTCAAGATTCGTGCATCTGGGTGGTGGGTTTAGCCAATCCCTAAACAATGTTCCTGTTAGGGCTGGAAAAAGATCCTATGAATCTCCCAATTTCAACCCAAAAGGATCTAAGAAATGGTTTGAGAAGCCTAGAAATATCTTGCTTGGTTATTTGTTTGGTTCAGGCATGGCTATTTACTTGTATAATCTAGAGCCCATACCTTACACAAATAGGACCCATTTTGTGCTTATGTCCATAGAAAGTGAAAAAGATCTTGGTGAAAACCATTTCAATCAGCACAAGCAGAGGCAATTAGAGGGAAAAATATTTCCTGCCAATCACCCTGTAAGTGTGAGGGTGAACTCCATAGCCAAAAATATGGTCGAGTCACTCCAAAGGTTAATTTTACAAGGTGACCCGGAGTTTGGTTCATGTGATGAGTTCAGGATGAGTTGGAAGAAAGGCGAAGCTCAACCCGATGCTCAAATCTTGGAGCGATTCGATTGGGAAGTGGTCATTCTAGACACGCCTAGTTCTACAATGGCTTGGGTTTTCCCTGGTGGGAAGCTCATGGTCTCTAGTGGTATTCTTCGGCATTTTGAGAGTGATGCTGAGGCAGCAGCCTATATTGGGCACGCGGTAATTGCTCGTTACATTAACAACAATTGGCTGAATGTGGTGGAATTGGGGAGCTACTTAAGTATTTTGTAACACTTGCTAACAACAATTTTGATGTTTTTTTTGCCATGGTTGAATAGTTTGGGCATATGGTGGCTCGACATTTGGCTAAATTGGTGGCTAAGGAGATGTGCAAGGCTATCCTCAGACGAATCCTCTGTTATTTTGTGACCCCTGATGTAGTTAACAACATGGCAATTCTCAAGTTGTCGCCTTTCTCCACCGAGTAAGTCTGTCTTTTGATTCTTAACCATAAGTTTTATGAAATTGTGGTAGTATACAGGTTTGACTCAATTAGACTTTTCATGCTTTAAGTCTAAGACATTAGTGAAGTATCTTGATGATGCTAGCCTTTGCTTGTTGGCAGATGAAAAAATGTCTGCCCATGTGGGTAAGATTCTTGCATTTGGCAAATTAAGGAACAGATTATGAGTTGCTAAAGTTCATCCAAATTAATTAATGAGATGCCAACTTGAGAAGAGATAGATTCGAGTTTAATTTCTAACTAGCTAAAATTATTCGTTTTGTGATGACTCTTACAGGATGGAAGCAGATGCAAATTACATAGCATTGATGTTAATGGCATCCGCCGGGTATGATCCTAGTGCAATCATCTCCATGTCCAAGAAGGTAGCGAATCTCAATCCTAATCCGAAAAGCCAGCTTTGCTATACGAGAGGTGGCTTTGATCCCAAAGCTCATGCCATGAAGAAAGCCATGAATCTATATAAGGCGAAGATGTCAGGTCGGATCGAAGGCTAGGGACAAGGATTTTTTAGTTTGCTGGATTTTTTTTCTTGTTGACAATCACTTTTTTGAAGGAGTTTCTAAAAAAGAATGATATTTTATTAGTCTTTATATTTCCTCTTGTCCATGACAGTGAGATGTCATGGTATTTGAAATGAGCTAGACAATTATCATATTGATATTGTTGCAACACCTAAATGTCATGGGCATGGAATTTACGCAAGTTTTGAGATTTTTTTCATAGTCAAGATATTCAGTTTCAAGCAATGCAAGAGATCATGCAAGTTTTGCTTCAAATCTGCACTGCTATTTTTGGTGATTAATTACTATCTAAATATTTAACGTTGAACTGGAAACAAAGAGATTTAAAGAAGTTATAATCAAACAATATTTTCTAATAATATTTATTTATAATTAATAACAATACTGATATTCAATATAAATGATATCTTTTTTTTTTTATAAAATAATGAGTCAACTCAATCTAATGAGTTTGGATTTGAATCCAATAAGGTTTCATCCATTAATTTCGGATCTGGTTTTAATAGAAAAAATTTCAGACGGACTGGATCGGGTTGTGTTATCGGGTCGGGTCGGTTTCGTAAGGTGATATATCAAAGGGTCGAACTCAGACTTTCTTGAAAAATATAAAGGAAATTCCGAATACCCTTCAAATTTCACTTTTTCGAATGATACCCAGAAAAAGATTTTATTCCATATGGTATCCCGAGTTTTAATATTAATTCGTCTCGTACCCTTTTATGTATTTTCTTCCATTTTTCTGAGTTTCATCAGATTTTAATAATAAAAAAAGGAATTTAGAAAAGGGCACAACATGAACTAATATTAAAACTTAGGGCTATCACGCGAAATAAAGTTTTTTCCTTGGCGCCATTTAGGAAAGTAAAAATTTGAAGGGAATTATCCGGAATTTCCCAAAATATAATTTCCACATATTATGATGATTTTCATATATTTTTTTTGCGTAAGACTTTAGATTTTGTATATTCGGCATTCACACTCTCGCGGCCTTCACCATTGCATTTGCATAATGGAGGATGGTACCTTCTTTTGCAAGCACAAATAGCATGCTCATTTAACGTCCCACAAACCGATCGAGATACACAAAGTTGCTTGTTTTGACAGTTTTCCCTCTCAATTTCTTTTCTCGATTTCACGGTAAATGCGTGTCACTAATCTTCATGGTTTTATCCTGTTTCTAACTATCCAATTTCCACCCAGCAAAATAAAAGCTTCAAACTTGCAAAAATTTTATGATTCTTTTGTCACATTTGAGTTCCATTTTCATTTTGCAGAGCAAGAAGCCATGGGATGGTACAGAAGATCACAGCTTTCCATGGGCGCATTTCGAAACGTTTCTGAGGGCACGAAGCATCAGGCCAGAAACCCAGTCGGTTCATCCCCAATTTCTGGTAAAAATTCTCACTTTTCAAATGAGTGGAATTTGGGGTTTTGTGGGTCGTCTTTAATTTCTTCAAGATTCGTTCATATGGGTGGTGCGTTGAGACAAGCCCTAATCAATGCTCTTTTTAGGGCTGGAAAAAGACCCTATAAATTTCCCAATTTCAAGCCAAGCGGTTTCGAGAAATGGATTGAGAAGCCTAGAAATTTCTCACTTATTCTATTGCTGGGTTCAGGCATTACTGTTTACTTGTGTAATCTAGAGACCATACCTTACACAAACAGGACCCATTTCGTGTTCATGTCAATGCAAACTGAAAGGATTTATGGGGAAATCGGTATGTTGTTCCTCAAGGAGGCTTTACTCAAGGGGAAAGTACTAGCTGATAATCACCCTGATAGTGTGAGGGTGAAATTAATAGCTAAAAATGTAATTGATGCATTCCAAAAGGAAATAGTATTACAAAATGACCCGGATTCAGGCTCACCTAAACGGCTCAAGGTGACTTGGAAGAACAACAAGTGCCTCCATGTGGAGTACTATGGAGCTCGGCCTTATACTCGAGGTATGGAGCGTCTCCGCTGGGAAATAGTCGTTGTCAATTCGCCTACTACTGTCGGTACCATATCTATTCTTGGTGGGAAGATTCTTGTGTATAGTGGTATTCTTAAGCATTTTGAGACTGATGCTGAACTAGCATTCTTTATTGCAAATGAGGTAATTGTTATTACATCAGTATTGATCCTCATCCTTGTCTTTATCTTTTACATTATTGACAATAACAACAATATAAGGTTGGTTATATGGTATTGATCCATGGTTGGTTAGGTTGGTCGTGTGGTGGCTCGACATTGGCCTCAAGGTATGACTAAGAAGATCGGGAAACGTATCCTCAAAGAGCTCCTTTCTCATTTTGTGAGTCGTGATGTTCTTGACAACATGAGTCTTTTCAAGTATCGGCAATGCTCCACAGAGTAAGTCAAGTCCAATCTAGTTCGAGTTTTAATTATTTGAAACCTTGCAAATGAACTAGGAGTTCAAAATAATGTACATTTCTGAGAAAGGAATAGATTGAGATGCTAAAGGTCAATGTGACATTACTTCATTAGAATATATGCCACTTGAATGTGAACTTAGTGCAATTGGTCACTTTCTTAAGTTGTCTTAACTATATAATTAATGCATACATATATAAGATATGAAATTGTCTCCTCCAGGTTGGAAATAGAAGCACATAACATAGGATTGATGTTAATGGCCTCTGCCGGGTATGATCCTAGTACAGCCATCTCTACATATGAGAAGCTCGGGAATCTCACTCGCCACTTACCAGACCCTCTGTGCATGATGCAAGCTCAGTTACTTCTCCAAACTCAAGCAATGGAGAAAGCCATGAATCTTTATAGGGCAAAGATGTCTGACCACCAATCTAATTAAGGGCTAATTTCGACCTATGAATGATTATTAAGCCTGTGAAGAAGGCACTTTTGGGTGTTGACAGTCACTTCCTTAATGGGTTTCTGTGGATGAACTCTTAAAAAAGATTGAGGTAATGAGTCGGTGTGATTTCTAAACAAGTTAGATTGGAGTTGAACATTTCAATAATTTACATTGTCATCACAAATCCGCTTGCAAATCAACCGTAATACAGCAGGCCTTGTAAGGTGAAATTTCGTTAATGTCAAAGTAAAACTGTTGGGAGTTGACTGACTAGTGACTACCGTAGCTATAACTAAAATATTTTTGAAATTTTGTATACATAAATGGGAAGTTGAGTCTCAGCCTTCGGCACTGCAGGTGAATAACACCTTATTCTGCAACTTCGACAGACAACAATGACAAAGAATTCAAGTTACACTAAAATAGGACCTGACAATTTAACATGGCTACACGACCCAGATACAAAAAACTTGATTCTTTTGAGACTATCAAATTCAAGTTTACAGAAATTTGGAGTCTCTTTCAAAGGTGTGATTTTGTATAGCAAGAAGAAACCATTGGAGTGCTCCCTGATGTACTCCCTCCGTTTTACAATAGTTGTTCTTAGACATATTTGCACATATATTAAGGCAAATTTTTTTTCCCAAAAAATACCCCTATTAAAAGATACTTTATAGTACTAAAAGTTGCTTTGGAAAAAGTGTATATAATTAATGTGGTGTAATTATTAGGGGTATAAATGGAAAAATTTCTTATATGAACAACTATTGTGAAACAAGAAAAATAGTCTATATGAACAACTATTGTGAAACGGAGGGAGTAATTAACAGCATTACTCTTTTAAAGTGGCGGCCTTTCTCCACAGAGTAAATCTTTTTTTCCCTTTAATTCTTAACCATAAGTTATGAAACTAGTAGTAGTAGTAGTATGATATTATCATAGAAATTTGACTCAATTAGACTTTTCATGTTCTAAGTGAAGTCATTAGTAAAGTATCTTGATGCTAGCCTTTGCTTCTGGTGGATGAAAAAGTGTCGTCCGCGGGCAAGTTTCTTGCATTTCGCAAATTAAGGAACAGATTATGTGTTGCTTAAATTCATCCAAATTAATGAGATGCCATCCTGTAAAGGGATCTATTCTGCATAGGTTGAGTTGATATAAATCTAGTATATTAATTAGCTCATGTATATATTGTTTGCTTCAATGTGATGATGGCATAACTATAGTATATGGCACTTCAAATGTGACCTCTAACTGCAATTATACATTTTTGTGATGACTAGTATTTGAATGTGATGTACTATCACATCCAGTGGCCTCACTCAAGGTCCTTTTAAAGCCTCTAACTACAATTATATATTTTTGTGATGACTCTTGCAGGATGGAAGCAAATGCAAATTGCATAGGCTTGATGTTGTTGGCATCCACCGGATATGATCCTAGTACAGCCATCTCCACATAAGAGAAGCTCGGGAATCTCACTCATAACTGGACATCTAAGAGTAAGCCGTGCAAGATTACAGCTCAGTTGCTTCCCCATGCCATGGAGAAAGCCATGAATCTGTATAGAGTCTAAGGTTTAACTTGGACTTGTTAAGGGTTTTTTTGGCATGCTAATAAGGCAAATTTGGATTTGTTGTTCTCGACTGTTTGGGAAAGAGTTTCTAACCAAGATTATGGGTATTTTGGTATCTCTATGTTTCCCTCTACGATTTGTCAAAAATATGCAATATAATTGTTTTGATTCAAACTTATATGCTAGGCTATTTTTTTTTTTGATAATAAAGGAGGGATTATAACCCGTTTTATTTAATACTTAGAAAGATTACATAATATTGCTCATATCCTTATCCATCTCTAACATAGCATTTATCCCTTCCGGGGGTTCCTCAAAAAGAATAAAAGTACCCATACAAGAAGCGCTAAATCTCGAGAGCCAATCCGCGACCTGATTCCCTTGCCTGTGTATAAATCGCACTTTCAAGCACCAATCCTGGTTTTTAGTAAAGTCCTTGATCTTCTCCACCAGCGAACTGACACTTGCAGGTACAGGTTCTTCTTCCAGCACTAACTTAACAGCCTCCAGCGCATCTACCTCGAGCTCCACCTATTTAAAGTTCATCTGTTTAGCAATCGTGATGCCCTGCAACATCCCCATCAATTCAGCCTTGAGCGCAGAATTCCCTCCTGATTTAACCACATAGGCTGATGTGAACCCCGTTGAAAGATTCACGAATGGATCGTTCTTGGACTCGTAAATGGTCTTCTCACGTGTGTAACCGATAGATTTGAGCCGAATTAACGACTAGACTTGGGTGAGAAAGAAGTGAAAGGATTTAAGAAGGTAGTCTCTTTTGAGGGAAACCGGAAGAATATGGGATGAGATGAGAATTTGGGTGACGCCTTAGAGAATTCGTTCTGGAGCAATCTCGACAGAGTAACGGTATTATTCAATCAAGCGTGAGAAATAATGAGGGGGCGTGCCTCTTTTATAAGGAAGAGGGCACGCCAAACCCTAGACAAAACCCTAGCGGCGTGGGGAAGTGAAGGGAGGCGCAAGCATGCGGCCCAACCACTTAGCCCAAGCCCAAAACTCATAAAAATAGAAATGACATAAGTAGCAACGTTTCGGAAAGGAAATAGTACTAAAAATGGTATAAAAGATAAATGGTCACGGTGGCCTAGTCGCGAGTGTCGTGACAAGGTCGTGACAAGGCATCGGCGCGCCAAGGACATGTCGTGGTACGGAGTCGGGACACGGCATGGCGTCGGCGGGCTGGAACCTCAAGACGGGCTGGTGCGCACCCGAACCTCAAGTGGCGAGGTCGAGGCGCACCAGAACCTCATGTGCTTGCGCCGGGGTGGCCCGGCGTGGCACGGTGCTCGGCGGTCGCGACTGGAACGGTACCGAGGACGAGGTTCTCGGTACCGCGGTGCGAAGCGACGGGCTGGTGACTCGGCGCGCCTTCGATGGTGACGAGGCACGTGAATGCGGGCGCGCCGGTGGATGCGCCGTGGCATGCGAAGGCTCGCGTGACGATGGACGCCGTTGCTCGAGTAATGGCGCGGGTTCTGGCTCGAGTGACGGGTCCTTCGGAACGTACGGACAAGTCTTCCTCCTCCTGGCTGGCGGTCAAGGTGGGGCTCACATCATAGGCCCTCACAAACTCACCACCACTGTCTCGAATGATTCCTCCTGCCCCGATCCATCCTTCGCCTGCCTTATACGAACCATCTGAATTGATTTTGATCCATCCCACAGCAGGTCTTCGCCAATGATCCATCGCTCTGCTTGAAAAGCTTGATTTTTCCACCAAAGAAGAGCGATAGTCACGAGCCCTGTCAAGGATAAATTGGGCTCTCGATCCATGTAAATCAGCGTTCCCCCTAAAGCTTCACTCGTTTCGCCATCGCCATAACCACCAAATGGTATACGCAAAGGTCGTAGGCCACGACCCTTCTCTGGAGAGATTTGCCCTGAGCCAGTCCTTCAAGCCATCATTCTGGAACTCTTTAAGTCTTAATCTACATACGCCTAATATATAAGCCCAATCCTAAAACTTGTTGGCATATATAAGACAAGTAACACACCAAATTTATATACTATGCTTTTTAGGTCCTAATTTACAATGTGTGAATTCATCTTCCACAATCTCCAAAATTGATACTTGCTAGCTTCTTGCAACTTGTCTCAACCATCCGATTAAAGACTGGTTCAAATGAAGGATGGATTCAATTCCACATATATATTTTTTTTTGATAAGTAAAGGAATTCGAAGTATCTACTTTAGTCTCTCAGGTTTCCTCAAAATTTCTCATTTAGGCTCCGTTCAATAAATCGGTACTTATCGGTGTTGATGTTGATGTTGATGTTGATGCTGATACTTATGGTTGTTGATGTTGATCGTGGATGCTGATATGAGATACTGATATGAGTTGTTTTATTTCTAAATAATCCGGAATGTGTTCGGTAAACTGAATTGCTGATATTTTAAGCAAGAGGTGTAAAATTACCAAATATGGCTTAATGAAGGGTAAAAAAATAAAAAATAAAATTTAATTGGGAAATCACGTGGGTCCCGCTTACTTATATTTTGGTAGAAAAGTTAGCTTATTTAACATAAGGTTGGGGGTGTTGATTATTTTTTCAGCAGATAAGTATCGGATATAAGTAACTTATTTTAAATAAGCAAATTTTGCCGAACACATAAAACGAAACTTATTTTTTCCATATAAGTATTTGGGTACTTATAAGTATCCAGATAAGCGTTGCCGAACGGGGCCTTAAGGGACTACTCTCACAAAATTTTACATATTATCTTTATTTTTTTTAATGTTTGAGACTTTTTGAGAGTCTCCACTATGAGTGCTCTAATAAGGTGGAATTATGTAAAATTTAAGATAATGGATCATTTTAATCCCAAATTAAAACAAGTCCTAAAAAAGTTTAGAATTTTTAATAAATGTGGTTTGGCTATTTAGTTGTTTTTTTAGAGAAAAATAAGGAATAAAAAAGAGAACAATTAAAGTAAAAAAAAATTGAAGAAGAGAAGTTACCTGACAATAAAATCCACTTAACTCCTCCCACATCCCTCAGTTTCAGACTATCAAAATTCAAGTTTTACAGAAATTTCGAGTCTTTTCAAGGGTTTGATTTTGTAGAACAAGAAGAAACCATGGGATTGTACAGAAGATTACAGTTTTCCCGGGAAACGTTTCGAAACGTTTCCAAGGGCTCCAAGCATCTGGCTAGAAACCCAGTAAACCCAGTAAGTTCATCTCCAATTCCTGGTAAAATTTCTCACTTTTCTGATGAGTGGAATTTGGGGTTTTATGGGTCGTTTTTAATTTCTTCAAGATATGTGCATCTGGGTGGTGGGTTGAGCCAATCCCTAAACAATGTTCCTATTAGGGCTGGAAAAAGATCCTATAAATTTCCCAATTTCAAGCCAAAAGGATCTAAGAAATGGTTTGAGAAGCCTAGAAATATCTTGGTTACTCTGTTGTTTGGTTCAGGCATGGCTATTTACTTGTGTAATCTAGAGACCATACCTTGCACAAATAGGACTCATTTTGTACTTACATCAATAGAAACTGAAAAACTCATTGGGGAGACCCTTTTAGAGAGGCTCAAGCAGAGGCTATATAAGGGCAAAATACTTCCTGCAAATCACCCTGAAAGTTTGAGGGTAGATTCCATAGCCAAAAATCTGATTGAGCCACTCCTAAAGGGAGTATTAGTACAAAGCGAGCCAGATTTTGGCTCACATGATCAGTTCAAAATGGACACGAAATGGGTCAAGGTGAGCTGGAAGAATGGCGAAGCTCGGCCTTATACTCGATATTTGGAGGGTCTCCAATGGGAAGTAACCGTCGTAGACGATCCTTCTATGGTAAATGAGTGGTGTTTCCCTGGTGGGAAGATCGTTGTCGCTAATGGTCTTCTTCGGTTTTTTGAGACTGATGCTGAAATAGCAACCTTTATTGGGCATTCGGTAATTTGTTGCATTATTGAGCATAATCCTTATTTTTGTGTGCATATATATATCGTTGACATTAACAACAATTTTGGGTGTGTTTTGGGTTCTTACATATGGTTGATTAGGTCGGGCATTTGGTGGCTCGACATACAGCTGAAGGTATGACTAAGGACTTGTGGAAAACTGTCATCAAACGATTCCTCTATCATTTTGTGACGCCTGGTGTAGTTGAAAGCATAACTCTTTTGAAGTCGCGGCCTAGAACCCCTCAGTAAGTCTTTTTAGATTCTAAACCATAAGTTATGAAATTGTAGAGTAGTGTGATAGTATCAAACACATTTTCCTGATCAATTAGACTCTTCATGTCATAAGTCAAGCTCTCTCTGTGAAATATCTTGATGCTAGCCTAGTACCTTTTGTCAGTGAAATATCTTGATGCTAGCATTTGCTTATTGACGTGGGTAAGAATGGTTGTATATGTACATTCACTGAGAGTAGGATTGAATTTGGCAAAATGCTATATTTTGGGGTTCATTTATTTGACTCCTTGCAAAAGAAGTAGGAGAATCGGAGTTTGCATTGATGTTCATTTGTCAAAGGAACAAGTTATGAGTTGCTAAAGTTGATCATATTAATGAGATGCCACTTTGTGAAGGGATCATGACATTAGAATAGCACTTGAATCTGAACTTAGCTCAATTCTTGGGTCTTTCTTTACGCCTCTAACTACAATTCTACATACACTGGTGTGATGTGTCCTCCAGGATGGAAATAGAAGCACATTACATAGGAATAATGTTGATGGCCTCTGCTGGATATGATCCTAGAACAGCCATCTCCACACACGAGAAGCTTTGGAAACTCTATCCTCGTATGGCACTGCCACCGTGCATGACAGGAGCTCGTTTACATCCCCAATCCGTGGAGAAAGCCATGAAGCTTTACAAGGCAAAGAGGCCGAGCCCCGTGATCTGAGGGTTAATTTCGACATGTGAAGGGTACTTAGAGAGTGTCAACAAGACCATTTTGGATTGTTCTTGTTGACCATCACTTCCTTGAAGAGTAAAACTCGCTTCTTGATCAAATTGATCTTCAGTGCTAAAATTACATTGGTTTTTTCCCCCTTTTGTCTTTCAGGAATTCATCTTTAGACATAGAGTTTCTGTAAAAAGGCAAGGTGCTATTCTTAGCAAGATGAAAGTTTCTTTTATGGATATAATGAACGCAAGGAACTCATCTTTTATGTAAAAAGTCACTCATCATTTGGCCCAACGGCCGTGCAAGACAAGAGATAGATCAGTTACTTTCTCAAGTTCATACCATGGAGAAAGTCATGAATTTTTATAGTGTATTTTCAATCGTAAGCAATGACATCTTTGTCAATGAATGATTTCCTCAAGTATCAGTGTGTCACACTCACAGAGAGGACCACATACCAGTCATATAATGACAAACTTTATTTTCTACTTTACACCATTTTTAATCAATACTAATTGCGATATTTCTTTCTTTATAAAGTAGTATTCAGTAATCATATTTTTCCACTTAAACGAATATAAATTACTAAGCGCATTCAATCAGAATGCGACAGCAAACCTAGCTTATCTCATAGCTATGACTTTAACTGGTGGCATACTGGCATATTCGAATTTGGGCTGGCCCACTATCATTTTCGGTTAAGAACTTTTTTCTCACTTGGAAAATCATACTCATATTTTTCAGATCTATTTTCTCACTAAACACCCCACCAACCGCCTTGTTCCCATGTAGGATGCACACGGGTATCGATTTTGTTTAATTTTTGAAATTAATTATTTTTAATATTAAAAATTAAAATATAATACATTTTTTATATCTTATATATTTTTCATATAAATAATATAAAATAATTTGTACTACTATCATAACTATAACATAAAGCGGAGGTTAAAAAAATATTAAACGACACATGTCAATTTTACATTGGACCACCCACCCTTTTTTTTTTAAATAATATTTTATTTTTGAATAGGATAAATTCTTATCCATGTTTTTAGAATATAAAATAAAAAATCCTATTATTAAATAATTTTTTATTTTTGGATATGATAGATAGGAAGATCATTAAGATATGTTTTATGCTATCATATAAATTCTAGAATATTTATTTTATTTTTAGATAGAATCGTTTTTAACTAAGATAACTTAATTGAATAGTTATCTTTGGTGATTATTGTTTCTAATAAACAACTTTTATAGTTTATTGATTTTAAATATTTATTCAAAATTTATATTTAAGCATTTACATAATTATTTTTCTCGGATAATAAATATATTTGAAAATATTTTATTTAAGAAAAACCCGTACAAGGTACGGGAATACATACTAGTATTAAGAAAACCAAGATAGATAGTACATCTTTCGCTCACACCCAGAGGTAAAAACCCGTTCTCACACCCGCCTCGCTCTCCCGCCGAGGTGGGGAATCAATCCTCACACCGTAGGGGCGAATACCGATCCCCACAAGTTAAATGTGCGTCCTTTCATGTCTAAATTTATAATACACATATAATTGTGAAATATTCATATCAATATGTTAGTTGTATCATTATGTAAAATATTGTTGGGCAAAACCAATTCTTCCATATGCTTCCAATTTCCCATCGTCGAGCACGTGGTGGGCAGGGTTGCGCGTAACGCCTACCACCAACACATAAATTTAATGAACCGCTTTTATAAAACACACCAACCCATCCAAAAATCTCCAAACAAACAAATCAAAATACGATCACTCTCCGACCGACCCAAAAATGTCCGACCTCCACACCGAACGCCAATCTACGCCGCCACAACCACCCCCAGTCTGCACCGTCGACCCCTACACCCACCTCCGTCTCACCCGCAACCCCGACGGCACCCTCAACCGCCACGAACAACTCCCCACCGTCCCCGCTGACGGCTCCGGATCCGGCCCGGTCCTCTCCAAAGACATCCCCCTGGACCCCACCCTCAACACGTGGCTCCGCCTCTACCTCCCCAAGAGCGCCGCCAATTCACCCGACTCCACCAAGCTGCCCGTGGTGCTCTACTTCCACGGAGGCGGATTCATCATCCTCAGCGCCGACACCACCATCATCGACGGCTTCTGCTCGGCGCTGGCCGACCACGCCAACGCGCTCGTCGTCTCCCTCAACTACCGCCTCGCCCCCGAGCACCGCCTCCCCGCCGCCTACGACGACACCGAGTCTGCGTTGGCGTGGCTCGCCGGGGAAGATTCTCAATGGGAGGAGTGGCTCCGCCTCCACGGAGACCTCTCCAGGGTCTTCCTCCTCGGCGAGAGTGCCGGCGCCAACATGATCTACCGTCTGGCGTCACGGGTCGCATCGGGCCGAGTGTCGGGCTCGCTAGGCCCGGTCAAGATAAGGGGACTGGTCATGCTCAACCCGTTCTTTGGCGGGTCGGGCCGGACCGGGTCGGAGTGTAGGCTGGCCAACGACCCGATCCTGCCGCTGTCGGTGACGGATCTGATGTGGGAGCTTGCATTGCCGGAGGGTGCGGGCCGGGACCATGAGTATTGTCGGCTACGGGCCGACGGGTCGGACTCGGGCGGACTGGAGCGGTTCAGGGAGATGGGGTGGCGGGTCATGGTGACGGGCTGGAGCGGGGATCCGTTGTTTGACCGGCAGGTGGAGGTGGCCCGGTGGTTAGAAGACAAAGGGGTGGAGGTGGTGGCCCACTTTGGAGAAGGTGGGTATCACATAATGGAGTTTTTTGAGCCAGCAAAAGCTACTCCTTTGCTTGTTGCTGTGAAAGGTTTTATGGAGAGTTGTAGTAATTAGTTATAGACTTGTTGGGTTGGACATGGTCGGTTGAACTTGAAACCGAACTATTAAGTCGAATAGAACCGAATTTGATATTGTTCGGTTTTGGTTTAAGAATTTTCCAAATTTCGGTTTTGATTTGGTAAAGGATGATAACCTTCTATTTATCTTAAACTGACAAAATTCGAAATCGAATTGAACCAATTCGATTTGATTTTTGGTTCATCTTAAATCAAATATTCGGTTTTGAACCGATGCTTATTAGGATTTGGTTATTGGAAATGTTTTTTTTGTTGTCCAAGTTTACAAATAATAATAGTACCTTGCTTTGTATTAATCATCAAATTGCATTGGTTTGTCCAATGATCTTATTGGACCCTTTTTTTTTATTATCTTATCAGGCCCAAAAATCTTAGCCTATAAATAGTATTGGACCTGCTTAAGATAAAGATTATTGGGCTGGGTGATGGAGGTTTGTTTCATCACGTACATGTTTACACGAGAAACTTCATAAAGAAACATTCTGTATGAAAAAGTTCTTCAAAACACAGGACCAAAACCTGTACCAAACTAAATATTATGCTATTTTAGTCTGCAACCGTATTTAAAAAACAATTAAGCAAGTCCCATTTGAGATCACAACCTTGACCAACACAACAACTCTCAAACAGGGAAGCTCAACCAAGAGAACAACAGTCAAATATCGAAGAAGACAATACATTCATTAGACAATTATATACTGGTATCAACAATTTTATATACTTATCAAGTGCTAGTCCGTAAAAATCACGCATCTACATAGAGTCGCCTAAAATAATCTTTTCAAGCCTAATCATATATAATGTTTATTCAAATCAAATTAGATATACATGTGCATTTTAATGTACGGGAAACTTGAAACATGAAACATGATAAACATATATAATATATACTTCTAGTGATTGATTACATTGATCATAGAGGTATCGAATTGGATGCATCGAAAAGGCTGGTGAAAAAATCCACTTGTGCAATGTATCCAAAACTATGTCTCCGATCCCTTATTGTGCCTTATAAATTAACATATATAACTAGCTAGACTAAGGCATCTCTATCCAACAGACAATAATCTATTTGTGTTTTTGTGTTTTAGCTCTTTGGTTGATGCCTAGCCAAATAATATTATCTATCTCATTATACATATCATATTTTGGTAGATGTAAGGCCCGCATGCATGCAATCCGAGTACCTAGCTGGGTACGTTGTCTTAGCTTGTGCGTGCTTGATAAGGCCGGTACAATTGAATAAAAACAGTATCATTTATATAATTTGATTAAGCTACTTGGTACGAATTCGAATTTGATTTCTGATTTTTGTGGTATGATCGATCTTCCTTGATTAGAATGAGCGTGCTTCAACTCGTAATTGTTGGAAAAATCGTTGTTCTATAGTTTTTGATGATAATAAATCACCCTAATTGTTGATCCAACATGGTACTTCAACACCGATGAACTGATCATATCTCACTTGATGCTCGTAAGCTTACCACTTCGGAGGACTACAACGGGGACGGAAAGCTTCAAGTTGGGAATGGTAACCATTTGTTAATTTCTCATGTTGCTTCATATTCTTTGCCTAATATCAAATTGCCTAATGTGTTTATTATCTCTAAACTCACCAAAACTTACTTAGCGTGTCTAAATTAACTAAAGACGTACAACAATGTGTTTATGGAATCTTGGCCCCGCTCATGTTATGTTAAGAAACACAATCCTCCAAGGGAACGTTTAAAATGGCTTGTATTCTCTCTCTCTCTCTCTCTCTCTCTCTCTCTCTCTCTCCTCCAAAATAGTCCCCTACCATGGCTCTAACGGGTGTTCGCAGGTCTCTAAATGGATGATATAGACACCTTGCTCATCCCCATGAGTCCATTTTAATTTGTGGCACGCCGAGCCATGACTTGGCCCCTTTGTTTGGATCTCACTTGGGATCCACCACCCTGGAGAGTCCAATCTCAACCAGTTCGACATGTCCTGCGAGCCCATCTGGATTGGATACCATCACCCCCGACTTTCGCAAAATCAACCCCCACTACGATAAGCCATGCCCACCCCGACGTCGGTCCTATTACGACACCTCATTGGATTCGGAATGGATTTTGCCCCCTTGACATCGAGTGAATCCCGTCGTTGTCGTTCCTATATCGATGATGGGTTTGATGAGCCCCACCCCGACAACATTCAAAGGTGGTCTATGGAGAGCCATTCACTCACCAAGAGTCTAACGTCCAAAATGGCTCAAAATTTGTAGAACATATTCTTTCACCTAAATAAGGCCTTAATTATGCAAAGATTGGCCTCATTTGGAGAAGAAACGCCCGTCGAGTGCTTACGATCCTTCCCTTGTGCCCTTGCACAACAATCCTTTCCTGACGCTCACTAGGAAAACGTCGAGAAAATTTTGCCAATTTTTGAGGACACCCAAGATTATGTAAATGAAGATGGCATAAAAATTTGGCTGAGTTTAGAGGAGGTTTGCCCAGAAAGTGCCCACAACCTACCTCGTTTGCCCTTGCACCTTCTCCTGACGCTTCCTAGGACATTGTTGTGCAAACCGAGCCAAACTTTGTGGACACTCTAGATACAGTAAAATATGACCTTCCACCAAATTTCATCCAGATTGGAGCTGAATTGTCTGTTGAACGCCGTAAGGGCGCCTCTCTTATGCTTTGTCGAGCTCTTTCCCGACACTCCCAAGCTCGAAGCGATGACTCTTCGAAACTAAGGGGGGAGAATGATGCGACCCGACCCCTTCTCTAGCCCGTCCGTCCCGACCAGTCCGAGACGCCCAAGACCTTGGCGTCCCCTTTAGATTAGGACTTAGACTTATTATTATGTATTTTACTATATTATCATATAAGCCGTTTTAGTATGTTTTTATTTCGATTATTACTATATTTTTGGGTGTGTGTTATCTTATGCTTAAGTGGTCGGTCCAATAACTAACATAAGGTCCATTAGACCATTAGGATTTCGTTTGTATCTAATTGATATTATATTTGGTTCACGATTATTTAATTTTGCATTAATTTATAGAAAATATAAATTTTCAATTTAAAATCGTAGAAAGTAGAACTTACTTAGCTATCCACGGTGGGAATATTGTAACTTCCTAATTTCAACTAAATATAAGAAATAAAACGGCTTTTTAGAAAAGTTGGAAGTTAATGCGTTGGTGCAGTGGTATGGGAGCTGCACTTGGAAGGGCGAATCCCGTGTTCGATCCCCCGCAACGTCGTTGGGAGGAGTTTAAAGCCGTAATTTCCTACCCCGCTCCGAATCCGGATGTAGTTCTGGGCTTAAGTCCGACCCAAATCCATTGGGGCATGGCAAACCGGATGGGAAACAAAAAAAAAAAAGAGTGGGCATTATTGTTTGGGTTATTTTTTTTAAGTGGAACTTTTGGAATTGTTTTGGACGTGTAAAAGACTGCAACAAGTGAATTCGAACACACGTGTACGATTTTGGTGTTACCTATAATTCCAAACGGACGATCGATATCCATGTAGGATCTCTTCACGTTTATAAAAAAAATGGAATAGCTAGTCTTGATTTTTTTTTTGGTCAAAGTGAAATAGGTAGTCTTGGCTCTTGATGTAGTTGCGATGAGGATCCTGATTGAGTAGTGAATTCTAGTTGATCGAATTCCAAAATTTCACTGTATTTCATTATGCACAAAAATGTCAAGTGAAGCGTAAAAAAAGAGAGAGACTATTAATTAGGTTAAGATATCTTAGGGTAACTACAATACTGATTTATTTTTTTGCAAAATTTGGTTAGGCCAGTATCTTTTTTAATGTAGCTTAAAGAGGTGTTTGGATCGTTTCAATTTTGAATTTTGTTCCAAAAATTAAAATTGCTGGACTTGATGGCCGACATCGATCATCTAGATGGCTAGTCGAATATCATAAGCAAACACGATGTAAAATATATATAGATAGATCGATTTAGCAACGCAATACAGGTCTTTTTTATCATCATTGGCAATTCGATCAACAGACGATTGAATTACTTTCTAAGTTTGTACAAGAACAAAATGATCAAAATTCACATGGATCTTGCACTTGTTTCCTCTCTTGGACCCACCTAGAGAAGGCCTGAAGGGTGTTCATATCAGCTCTATAGTGTTTCTGGGTGAACTCAAGAAGAGTAGGCCATGTGAAGTCAGGGTAAACCCTAGGGTTCGCCTCGTCCACCAACTGGCTAGGCGGGCTCACAACTCTGTCGTCGTTCGGGCACAAGAAGAAGGCTAGTGACTTCCTTGGTGTTGTGTTGTTCACCACCGCCCTGTGGAGGCAGCTCTTGTACTTTCCATTCGACAAGGCCTGGGCAAAGTCCGAAAAAAGTTAGAAGAGTTGATGACATAGTTAGGGTACGTCATATCTTATCCTATGTATGGTTGTGTGATTAGTTGTCACAATGTTGTCTTTAACATTTCAATGTAGCTATAACAGTTTGTTACTTTATATTGTCGGGTGGTAGCCCTCCCAAAACGTGATGAGAGGATTTGAAAAAAAAATCCAGCAAGATTGATGACCCAAATTAAAAGCTTAATATATATATGCTTAAAGCACTTTTGGATTAATTTGTACCATGAAACTACGTACGTACCGAGCTTGTAAATGGCCTACTAGAAATATTTTGAGCTTGGAAATGACTAAAGCTAGCATGATCAACTCAATATTCCCACAACACCCCTTATTAGGTCTAGTTTTGAGAAAGTTTGAATTATGAAGATTCATGACTAGTGAAGATAGCTAGCTAGATTGATTACCATGAAGGTGTCTCCAATGTTGACGACAAAGGTTTCAAAACTAGGAGGGATGAAGCGCCACTCCCCATCGACAAGCACCTGGAGGCCGCTGACATGATCCTGATGGAGGATGGTGAGTGAGGTGGGGTCACAGTGGGGCCCGGTGCCTAGGGCGAGCTCGGGTTGTTGGCATGGAGGATAGTAGTTGAGCCGCATGACAGAGTCGTTGCCTTGGAAGAAGTCTCGAAAGTATTGCCTTCCTACTCCGAGGCTAATGCCTAGAAGCTCCATGATTCTTAGGGAGAGTGTGTCCATGGCTTCACAATACTCTTGGTATAGCTTTCTACATATATGCATAAGATCATGGAACTTAATTATAAAAATGTATCATACCTTAAGTCAAACTCACAAGTAGGTGACTCATATTATTTAATTATAAAGTTGATGTGCTTTAACATGTATATATTAATTGTTTCAATTATAAAGTTGATGTAACATCACCCGGAACTTTAGTTGTTGACATAAATTACCATTTCTATAGGATCTTGAAAAGCAAGTATGTGTAGTGGACCTAGTGATCGGTTTGAGTACCGCATTCCTTTTGTACTTCTAAAAATGAAAATTTGAGATTTCTAATGTTTTTGCTCACCCCATATGTGCAAGATCTTCATCCATTTTGCTCTTGAAGTACTCTTCAACAACCTTGGACTTAGTCTCTTCGTCCGGAGAATATGGAAATGAAAGTGTCTCTTTCCAAGGGAGCTTGCATGAGAACCTATTGGTGAAGCTACTAGCATAACCACAATGTTCTCCAAGCTTCCTTTGAACTCTTTGCTTCTCAACCAAGGGAAGTTCAAAGAATTCATCCATGTACTCGTGTGCATGCTCGATTAGCTCGGGCTCTACACCATGGTTCTTCACAAGGAAGAACCCGTGCTTCATGCAAGCTTCTTGGATAACTGTCGAGGCGTTGCTGGTGGGCCCAGGTTCCCCTTTGAGGAAGCCTTCCATGTCGATGACAGGTACTTCAAGCTCACGAGCATCGCACGAAGGCTTTTCGTTGTCGGGCCAGATAAACTGTTCGGGTATGTCGGCTTGGTTTCGAAGGATTTTTGAGTCAAAAACTAAGGAGAGAGGCTCTCTTCCTTGTTTGAGTTCAAGAGTCTTTTGCATGGTTTGTGGAATTGTGGGATTGTTGCTACTCATGCACTCTATGGCCATTTTGCATGAAGTGTTTGTTATTGTGGGATTTTGGTGATGCAAAACGTCCACAAACATAGGAACTATATAGGAGGTAGTTTGCTTTGCAAAACAGGCCTCTAAGTGTCCAAAAATTGCATGGAAGGGTATTTGGGGAAACAACAAAATAGAGAATGGGCCAAGTGCTTGTTGTCCTTTATGTTGCCATAAATGTTTTTGCCATTGGGTTTTGTGTCCTTAAAAGAAATAAAATTAAACAATTAAAATGAATGATTGAGTAAATAATTAAAACAATTTAACATTCATTTATTTATTTTTGTTCTAAAATACAGTAGGTGTTAATATCGTTTGGTGGTTAGTGTCATTGGTTAGCTTGTAGGATGGCCAAAAGCCAACCTCATTCAGATAGACAAACTTTAAAAATAATCATAGCATACATACATATTCTTTTAACACTAAATTTTTCATTGAAAATAAGAATAATTATAAAAAAAACTCTCATTAAAAAATTAATTCCCATCACAATTCAATCTCAACATACAATTCAATCTCAAATGTTGAATCGCCATAGGTGCATTTTAATTTCCCATGAAAGTGTACTTTTAAGATAATTTTTTCTTATTTTTAACTTCTATAGAAATTGCAAATACTGTTTTTGTACGGAGTATATATATGATGGATTTGCAAGAAAAGTAAATTCATATGTGAGATGTGTGAAAAGTTGCACGCCTACAACTTTTGACCTATTACTTAATTTCAAGACCTTACTAATATGAAATTTTAACTAGAACCCTTCCTTTGACATCGGAATTTAAAAAACCCAAAAAAAAAATGAATTTAAATGAACTCTCCTCGTCAAAAAAAAAATGACTCGATTTGGTAGTTTAGAGGGTACTTTTATATATAAAAAATTCGATAGGGAATATCTCCGCTGTTCTAAAAAAAGTCTTAGGCTCCGTCTAGAAGTTGGGCAGTGGTCCATTATTCTGATTTGGCCTTGGGCACCTAGACTGATGTCTAGACGGGTTGTACATGCTAGGTGGTATTCTAGGTGTCTTAAACCGACTCTAAATGACCTCTAGTCTTTAATTTATATGGGACATTATGATGAGAATATTTTTTATTTATATATTATCATCAATTATAAATAATAACTCTATAAAATGAAAACTATACTGATTTTCCTAGACTTTGCCTATGCACCCGTCTAATTGTCTAGACGCTAGGTCCCATTCCATTGTCTAACTCTCGCCTAGCATTTTTTATAACACTGGTATCCTGTAAATTCTTGTTGATTTCGATTATTACGAATAATTTTTCGTAGAAAATAATACATTCGGAGAACTTTAATTGTAACATATTGCATTTAAAAGATATGTGACACTTCGAAAACGACAGTGCCCATTACTTTTTTGTAATGTGTTGTCAGCTTATGGCCATTGGACAGTCATCAAGAGCCAGCTGTGATGCCACCATAGCATGTTGAATCGTTGATGCCATGCAAGATGAAGAGGTCATTTTGGTAATTACAGCGATATGATTTGCAAATGGATCTCAAGAATCTATATATCAACATCTTCAAAACTATATAAAAGAAGATTTTGATTCAGCCAGATTTTGATTTATTGGATGGATTTTTTGTGGTGATAATTCACCCGTAGACATTGTTATCCACTAGATTTGTTTTGGCATTTGTCCTTGACTGTTTGTTTCACTTGCAAGCTTGCCTTTGTGGTGGGTCTCCCCTTGGTTGTTTTTCCATTAATGGGTAACATGGTCACACCATATACCCCAAAAATGGATTTACAATTAAAATAAATCTATTTGTAGGTATTGATTGGACCAAGCGTTTCAAACAAAAGCAACCCAAAAACAATAATATAATCTCTTAACTTCATATAGAAAAGTGGAAAATAGTGACTTCCAATAACTTACAATCACTCAAACGTGAAAAAAACTTCAAAAACCAATATAAGGCCTGTTTGGTATCAAATGTTTCAAGGATATCAGATATCGATATTGACATCGGTATTGATATAAAAATATGGTATAAGAATTGATATTTATATTTTTGTTTGGTATGTTTAAGATATCATTCATGTCCAAGCGGCCTGGAAATAAATCGGATTCGGTGGTGTTGGGATGTTGGAGTTAGACGATCATGGTCTACACCGGAGAAAAGGTGGTGCTGGTGTCGCCGATGTTGGTGTCACTGATGTTGGTCGTTGCTTGGTTGTTGGTCAAGATTGGTGTTGTCGGTGCTAGTCCATGTCAGGGCAATAACGATGAAACGAGAGACAAGGGGAGAAAGACAAGATGGGAAAAAGTTGTATATCAATGATACCGTCCAATAAATTGGTATATCAAATGGATACAAAACTGATATAACACCAAGTATGGGTTCATACCCATAGGGGGACGCTCAAGTGCAATAGGCCTATATATCTACTTGCTCATTCTAAACCCCCTGAACCATAATACCATTTTTCTACATAATTGAACTACAAATCTAGTCTTGCAATAGGTCTCTCCCTTCCAATGACTCTACAAATGCTCTCCCGCCTACTACTTTCTTAGGTCCTTTGGGTGTCTCTACTTATATAGGAACCTACATGCAAAACCAACTTGAATTTAAAACCATTCCCTAAATCTTCCTTGGTTACAAAACTAACCATAAAGGTTATCTTTACTACAACTCTCAATCCAAAAGAGTCTACATCAGTCATCATGTCCTTTTTTATGAGTTAGTTTTATCTTCTATCAAACACAAAGTCTTCTAACCCTAAGTCACCCAACAACCTATCACCATTTACTTGTTGTTTTTGTTTTCATTTCCGCACCACTACCTCGCCCTTCAGGCTCGCTACCATTGCAACCTACACCTATTAATGCCCTCATCGGTTGCTTGCCCTCACCATTGTCCTCATTTCCCACTCCCATAGCCGCATCAACTTCCGCTTTCAGTACTAAGCCGATCTTATCGCTATCCAACCTATCGGTCTCGTTAGTTGATTCGGACCCTTCCTCTCCCCCTCCCACTAGACAACACCTACATCTTTGACCTTAGAAATCTCAACCTCAAAGCCTACAACTCCATCAAATGGCCACTTCCTCCACATCCCTTCTGATGCGACCCCGTTATGGATGCTAGCCAGAAGGCCGAGTCATTCACACTACGCTCGGATGGCTCCGTCACCCGTTCCAAGGCTCGCGCCATCGAGACCGCGACGCAGTCACTCGTGTCGCGCCTTTCCACAGGCCACGACGCGCCCCTCTCCGCGCCGACGCACACAACCTTGTGCGTCCTCAACGTCGAGGAACCTCAAGCCGAGCCCTGGGTACCAACCTCCACCACCTTGGCATCATCGGACTCAGCCCTTGCACCGGACCCCGGATCGCAATTTGAGGTTCAAGTGCCCCTCGCGCTGCATCGCGCGCCAGCGTCCTCGCCAGCGCCATAGCCCTCGCCAGCACCGTGCCAACGCCCTTTCCAGACTCGCCTGCGCCGTGTCATGCCCGCGATGGCCATGTCTTGACACCCTGGTGCCGGCCACGGACGACCTATCCTATTTTCACTATTTTTAGCATGTTTTCTAATTCCGAACATTACTATTCTTGGTTTTATATGTTTAGGAAGCCTTTTATGGGCCTTGCGTCGATGGACTTAGAAATGCGCCACTGGGCCTAGCTTGTATGCTAGCCCTAGGCGCGCCACACTAGGTTTTCTTCTCTTTTCCATTTCCGCACCTATATAAGGTGCCTATGCTTGTTATTTCAATTCAGCACACATTTAGGGTTTAATTAAGTTGAGGGTTTCTCCTTGTTTTATCCTTTTTGCTTGCGCCGCCTCTCTCTCTATCATCAAATCTCTCGAATTCTTGCAATTGCTCTCGTGTTCGAACCTCACTCGTTCAATCCAATGTTGATTCGAGTTCCTTCAAGTCTTCCGCCGCGTACTTCGAGACCCAATACTCAAACAACGCACCGATCCGTCGCATCCCGTAACAAGGGACGCATCAACTGGCATCAGAGCCACGGTTTGAGTACGTCTCGTTACACCCTTTCTAGTTCATTCTCACATGATCCATTCCGCTGCATCAACCCTAGATCCATCCTCCACTTCATAAACCATCATCTAAGGCCCCAATTTTTATTTTTTCTTGCTTACGTTAATTGTTAAAAAAAATATCCTTGTCCTTACTCACTTTATCTATTGATTTCGGTGAAAATTACACATTGTCTTGCTAGTTGCTCGCACAATAGGTCTTGTTTTGCCGATTTCTATCTTGCATCATTGCGTATTGCTTGTGTTGTTTTTGTTTTCTCTAGAAGAAAAAGCCTAGAGTCGTAGTTCTTTACAAAAAAGCAGTGTTTCGGCTATCATAAACCAAAATAAGGTAAGATAGTCCGATTGTGATAATAAAACAATTATTTGGAAGATCGCAAGCCAAAATAAGGCAAGATCTATCCAAAGCCTTTCGTAATTTTTCGGCAACCCTAATTCGCCGAGTGCATTACTTGTGATTTCGGTTTTACTTGCCTATTTTGTGTCTTGCCTTGCTTGCTTTGTTGTTTTCGTAGCCTTCTATCGTGGATCGAGTTGAGTGACCTTAGCCTTGCCAATCCCTTGTTCGTGTGGTTTGAACATTAAGGGTCAGCTTGACTTAAGCGAACCTTCAACTCGTTGCTTTTTGTTTGTGAACATATTACTGCGATGATTGGTGTTACTATAGGTACGGTCTCGGAGTCGGGCAATCACGACAACTGAGACAACACCACTAACAACAACAACACGGTGTCGCAACAGGCCAATCAAAATTTCCCCCCCGAGGCTTTGGCTCGCATTCAAGAGCTCGAGCGTCTCCTAGCCGAGAGCCAAGAGAAGTCGAAGCACACCGTGCCCACGGCTCAAGTGCTTGCTTTCGAAATTCATGCCAATCCGGGAGTCACCGCGGACGACGTTGCAAGAGCTCGGGCCAAGGGAAAGCAACATGCGCAACCCTCGTCCCAAATCGGCACAATCTATTGAATGGAGTCGATCAGAGAAAGTTGCCACAATGATAAGCACGATGGTGGTCCACGGACCGCGGATCGCTATCAAATGGCGCGAGATTAGAGGGACACGCAAGTGTACGACGTATATTCCGGTGAGGAGTATGACTCCGAGGAGTATAGACGCCAACACACTAATGGTGACCCTAAGAAGAAAAAGAAGAAACATAATTCGTCAGCGTATGTTTACGAAACCCCAAAGCGGAAGCACGGGGTCAAGTACTACGACGCCAACGCTTATAGAGTCGAGGATGATCTCGAGCAACAAAGTGCTCGGAGTCCATATTCTGATTTTGACGATCATTATGAGGACTTTAGTGATTATTCTAATGAATCGAGTTTTGAGCATCCACAGGTTCAGGATCTCGAGGAGCTTGATAATCGGTCTTCCGATTGGATCCCACCACCACGCCTCGCCAAGAATCGCAAGGAGTATGACCGCGCCTATGGCTCGGCACGCAAGGATGGCACCAAGCAACGACGCGACAGGGATCGTGACGCAAGGCGTCCTCGGAGACCGGACGACGGTGATCGCCGCGTCCTCGGAGACCGGACGACGGTGATTCAGACGATGTAGATGACGATTACAATCGAGGCCCGCCTCGACACCGGCGCGATCGCCGCGTGCACTCGCCGAGGCACCGTAGTCTGCGTCGCGACAATGATCGTCGTGAGGCTCATGATCCACGCCACAACCTCCGCGACATCAAGGTAAAATTCGAACCCTTCTATGGCACTTATGATCCTGATGTTTTCATTGAGTGGTTGCAGTGCACGGAGCACACGCTCCGACATTTAGGTTACAAAGATGATGAGAAGGTCGAAGTTGTGACCTTACATTTCCATGGTGCCGCTCGTACATGGTGGAACCGATTCGAGTCTAAAAGGATTCGAAAAGTCAAGCCCCTCATTCGAGAATGGCATCAACTTGTCTACATTCTGAAGAAGAGATACATCCCGGCTGATTATAAGGACAAGATGCACATCGAGATCATGCGCATCAAGCAAGGTTCGATGACACCGGATGAATTCTTTGCCAAACTCGAGGATATGTTATTCAAGGCGGGCATGAGCGTTTCTCCCTCGGTTATGCGGACTCGTTTTATTTCGGGATTGAGGCAATCGATCCAAGATCGTTTGGAAATATTGCCTATTAAAGATTTAAACAATTTGGTTCATACAACGATGCAAATCCACAAGCAAGAAATGAGAGCCAAATCCACGTGGCCAACTTCGAGGTATGCATCGACCCCTAGTCAATCCAGTTTTTCTACTAATCGTACACCTTCTTCCGTGCAAAATACAAGGATAGGTTCGCAAACCAAGACCGAAGCCACGCCTTCAAAGGCATCAACCGTGACTTGCACCGCCGAGACTAGTGTCGAGCGTGCCCGTGATTTGGCATGCTACAAATGCGGGGGTCGTGGCCACATTATGAGGAATTTCCTGAACCAAAAGAAGGTCTTATTTACGGCTCAAGGGGATCCGTATGAAAGCCAAGATGAGGACGAGACCGAGGCGCGTAGTGTCGACCCAACCGAATTGGAGTGCGATCCATCGGAAGCAATTGACGTCTCCAAGCTTCAATTGGTTACTCGTAGAGCCTTAGGTGTGACACCCTTATACCCTATGACGTATGCTTAGTAATAACTTATTTCTTATATAAACAGATAATTCACATATAGCAACTATCCATGGAAGCATAAAGCAGAAAACAACAACCATAAAGGGTTGCACACACACACACACACACATTTCTATGCTGTTACTAGTCATACTAAAACATCAGTCACTCTAACTTCTATTTACAGCCCATATATCTAAGATGCAAAATGAGGAGGAGAAGGTTGCATTGAGCTTCAGCCGGCCGACCTGTATGAATGTGACCTCTAAAAGAGACACACTTCAGAAAGAACTAGCTGAACCTGAAAAATTGGTTTGCGATTTACGTGAGTCGCATACTCAGTGAATATAAACCATCATCAATTATTTCACCCAAAACCAAGAAATTGATCGATATACATATTCATACATATTATATACGTCATATAAGAATTTACTATGCATATGCAAATGCGGATGTATCCGATTCATTATTTTGTGAACTGTTCAAGCCTGAATCTGCCCCAGGTTTACTATATATGGACTCTTATGGTCCCTTTAGCAAAGAAATCCGAAGATCTCCTGAATATTGACTCTTATGGTCCCTTTAGCAAAGAAATCCGAAGATCTCCTGATTGACCCGTAGGTCCTGTATGATCTGAAGATCCTGTATGATCCGAAGATCCTATATGCTTTAAGAAAGAAATCCGAAGATTTCCTCATTACAATTCAGGGCAAGACAGTCACAGTTCCTTTTAATCTCATGCAATATGCTATGTAATCAAGTGCATCATGTAACCATATATCATATGCCATCTGTTAACATACTTTCTGTGCAAACAACTCTGGAAATTTCAGAGCTATCATATAAAACACACATATCCATATAATCCATATAACACACATATCCATAAAGCACATATATCCATATAGCTCATATAGAACATATATCCATATTGCACATATAACACACAGGGTTGAATCTCCTCGGGATGTGCCAGGATCGTCTACTCTTGGCTAGGCGTCGTGACATCGATAAATCTATTCAGGGGAGTCTTTCTTGTTTCATTTTGTATCCTTTGCTTTCTATTTCTAAACCCTTGGATAATTCATTGCCGCCTTCTATTGTTTCTCTTTTGAAGGAATATGAAGACGTAATGCCAGCCGAGCTTCCGAAGGGTTTACCACCACTACGAGGGATAGAGAACAAAATCGACCTCATGTGAGGCGCTTCTTTACCAAATAGGGCAGCGTATAGGACCTCAACAAAGGAAACATAGGAGCTCGAGCGGCAAGTTCAAGAACTTCTGGACAAAGGCTTTGTTCGAGAGTCTTTGAGTCCGTGTGCCGTGCCAATAATTCTCGTGCCTAAGAAAGATGGCTCATGGCGCATGTGCGTCGACTGTAGGGTCATTAACCAAATCACAGTGAAGTACATGCACCCGATTCCAAGGCTGGACGACATGCTTGACGAGCTCCACAACGCTACCTTATTTTCGAAGATTGATCTCCGGAGCGGAATCCACCAAATCCGCATGCATGAGGGCGACGAGTGGAAGACCGCATTTAAAACCAAGCATGGTTTGTACAAATGGCTTGTCATGCCTTTTGGCTTGACAAACGCCCCTAGTACTTTTATGCTGCTTATGAACTTTGTTTTTAGAAAAAATTTAGGACGTTTTGTCATCGTGTATTTTGACGACATTCTAGTTTTTTCTAAGGATTTGGATTCTCACGCGAGGCACCTTAGATTGGTGTTAGATTGCCTTCGCGCACACTATTTGTATGTAAACTTAGACAAATGTTCGTTTTGCACGGACACGACAAACTTTCTTTGTTTCGTCGTGTCCAAGGATGGCCTTAGAGTGGATGACGACAAGATCCGCACCATCCCAGAGTTGCCCACCCCTACGACCCCGACGATGGTTCGCTCCTTCTTAGGGCTCGCATGATTCTATAGGCAGTTCGTCAAGGACTTTAGTTCCATCGTCGGGCCACTCCACAACCTCTCCAAGAAGGCAACCACTATCAAGTGGATGCCCATTCATGAGGCCGCCTTTCAGGCCTTAAAAGATGCATTGTATAGTGCTCCAGTCTTGCAATTGCCAGACTTTACTAAGTGCTTCGAGTGCGACGCCTCCGAATATGGCGTAGGCTGTGTACTCCTCCAAGAATTACACCCGATTGCTTATTTTAGCGAAAAACTAACGGAGGATACTTTGAATTACCCGACGTATGACAATGAGTTATATGCGCTAATTCGGGTTTTAAAGACATGACAGCATTACCTTTGGCCTAGCGAGTTCGTAATTCATACGGAGCACACCGCCTTAGCGTATCTCAAGAGTCAAACGACTCTAAACCGTCGGCATACACGATGGGTGGAATTTATGGAAACCTTTCCATATATTATCGCCCACAAGAAGGAGAAGGAGAACGTCGTGGTCGACGCTCTCTCGCGCAGGTATGTTTTTCTAACTCAACTCCAGGCCAATCTGCCCGGGTTCTCCTTGATTAAGAACTTATATATGCATGATCAATTTTTTAAACCGATCATGGAGAACCTCGAGCATAATCGAATCCATGAGTCCTATTTCTTGGACAATGGATACCTCTACCGAGTCGGAAAGCTTTACATTCCGAACTCGTCCGTGAGGCATCTATTGCTCAAGGAAGCTCATAATGGTCGAGGCCATTTTGGCATAGCCAAGACCCTAGCAGCACTTCGTGAACACTTTTTTTGGCCCCACATGGCGTCGGATGTTCACAAGTATTGCCTCGGTTGCGTGCCGTGCCAAACCGCTAAATCGAGGTCACACCCTCATGGCCTATACACGCCTTTTCCCATTCCGAATACCCCGTGGGAAGATTTTTCCATGGACTTCATCCCGGTCCTTCCGATGACAAGGCGCGAAAAAGACTCGATTTTTGTAATTGTGGACCGATTCTCCAAGATAGCTCACTTCGTGCCATGCAAAAGGAACAACAATGCGACTGAAATCGCAAACTTGTTCTTTGAGCATGTCGTGAAGCTCCATGGTGTGCCTCGCACTATTGTTAGTGATAGGGACACCAAATTCTATAGCCATTTTTGGAGAACACTATGGGGAAAGCTTGGCACACAATTACTCTTTTCCACCTCTTATCATCCCCAAACCGATGGTCAGATTGAGGTGACCAATCGGACTTTGGGCACCCTTCTTCGGACGGTGCTCAAACATAACCCACGCCGGTGGGAGGATCTAATTCCTTTTGTTGAGTTTTCATACAACAGGTCCAAACACTCGGCGAAGAAGAAAACACCTTTCGAGATTGTCTACGGCCTCAACACACACTCTCCAACGGATTTAGTCTGTCGGCCTTTGAAGAATGGCGAGCACATCGACGCAGCCAACCGCTCCGACGCCATCTGACGCTTGCATGAGCGGACTCGTCTTCAATTGGAGCGTCGGGCTGCACAATATGAGGCACAACACAACAAGGGCTGCAAGCGTCTTGTGTTCAACCCGGGGGGATCTCGTTTGGCTTCATCTTCGCAAGGACCGTTTTCAGGACGCTTGGAAAACCAAGCTTCATCAACGAGGAGACGGTCCTTTTAAGGTCTTAGAGCGCATTGGAGACAACGCTTACAAGATCGACCTCCCGGGCAAGTTTTCGGTCCATTCCACCTTTAATGTTGCCAATCTCTCCCCCTACGTCGAGCTTGCTTATGAGGAAACGGGGACGTTTCCCAACCAAGTGGGGGAGGGTGATGTGACCCCCGTTATGGATCCTAGCCAAGAGGCCGAGTCATTCACACTATGCTTGGATGGCCCCGTCACCAGTGCCAGGGCTCGCGCCATCGAGACCGCGACGCAGTCACTCGTGTCGTGCCTTTCCGCAGGTCACGGCGCACCCCTCTCAGTCCCGAGGCACACAGCCTTGTGCGTCCTCGGCGTCGAGGAACCTCAAGCCGAGCCCTCGGTACCAACCTCCACCACCTTGGCACCATCGGACTCAGCCCTTGCACCGGACCCCGAATCGCAACTTGAGGTTCAAGTGCCTCTCGCGCTGCATCGCGCGCCAGCGTCCTCTCCAGCGCCGTGCTAGCGCCCTCACCAGACTCGCCAACACCATGTCACGCCCGCGATGGCCATGTCTTGACACCCCAGTGCCAGCCACGGACGACCTATCCTATTTTCACTGTTTTTAGCATGTTTTCTAATTCCGAATATTAATATTCTTGGTTTTATTTGTTTAGGAAGCCTTTTATGGGCCTTTTGCCGATGGGCTTAGAAAAGCGTCGCTGGGCCTAGCTTGTATGCTAGCCCTAGGCGCGCCACACTAGGGTTTCTTCTCTTTTCCATTACCGCACCTATATAAGGTGCCTATGCTTGTTATTTCAATTCAGCGCACATTTAGGGTTTAATTAAGTTGAGGGTTTCTCCTTGTTTTATCCTTTGTGCTTGCGTCGTCTCTCTCTCTATCATCAAATCTCTCGAATTCTTGCAATTGCTCTTGTGTTCAAACCTCACTCGTTCAATCCAACGTTGATTCGAGTTCCTTCAAGTCTTCTGCCGGGTACTTCGAGACCCAATACTCAAACAACGCACCGATCCGTCGCATCCCGTAACGAGGGACACATCACCTTCCATGATAATGAACCCAAAACCTTTTTCAAGCCAAAAAAATCATCACTGATACAATCTCAATTCAATTCCATGCAAATGAATACTTGGTCTTTCACCCCCCCCCCCCATTCTAGTGGGTTGTCAATGAAAGGTGACATAGAAGGTTGATATGTCTATTGATCAATAGAAAGCTCATCCTATTGCTAAAGTGATGTGAACCTGATCTCGGATTCACAAGTTGGATCTTCGTCTTGGACTCGTAGTGGGACTCGTACATGAACAAACTGATAGATTGAGGCGTGTGCCTAGACATTGAGATGAGAAAGAAGTGAAAGTATGAGAAGTTGTCTAGTATGACCTAGTGATAGAGCATATAGTTATAGGTTTTAGAGCATATTTCTGTACTCTTTTCACGCATTTCTAGCTAGATTTTCACCTTAATTCGTAGTTTAGTTTTGTTTTAGTTTAGTTTGGAATCTACGATCTTTCATGCTTCAATGCAGGATTGAGTTGATCGAAAGGTGAGCAGGGTGGATATCAAGTCAAGATCTGGAAGTATGAAGCTAAGAACAAGTGCAAGGAATGAAGAAATCGTGGGAAGCCATTGAAGTATCAAGATATGGGTACATTGAAGTGTCAAGACATGGGTACATGCACGACCAAAGACAGACCAACGCGGGGGTGCTCAAGAGACTTAAACCATGCTGAGAAGATAGAGTCTACTGGGGGCTGAACGTGGGGCGAGGAAGGCGGAGTGTGACCGCGCTTATGGGCATTTGACCGCGTCCAGACCCGTGTTGACCGACATTGATTTCGAGGCTTCGATTTATCTTTTAGTTGACTTCTTGTTATTTTAGGATGTTTTTAGATTATGATATAAATACTTTTAAGGGTTTTATTTTGAGAGGAGTTCAATTTTTATGTTATCCAACTTTGAGAGATTTGGAAAGAACTTAGGAGATTAAAACTTTAGAGAAGAATTTGAAGAGAAACCTGACTCTTTGTAAGTTTGATTCCTCTTTAATGTCGTTTCCTAGCTAATTTCCCATGTCCAACTAGTTAGTTGAAGTTGTAGGCATGATTGTTTGTGAGATTTGAATTATTTCAACTTGCCTTGACTAGATTGAATTACTCCATGCTTAATTGATTAGATTCGCTTAGGATTATAATAGCTTGATCACCTATTTTGATTTCTAGTTTGAATTACAACTAGAATAACTAAATATACGGTGGAATTTGGTTATTCATGGATGAGTCCTTTGATTAAACTTATATACGGTGGAATAAGGTTAATCAAAGCAGGAGAATTCAATCACAAAACTTCATGAATATACGGTGGAACTTATGAACGATGTTTTAATTGAATGCTTTGAACTAAAATTTGATGATCAATTTGAGATAGAAGGTTTTCTAGGATAGTTGGTTAAACGGTTATTAAAGACGGTGCATATTAATAACCACATTGAGCTTGAATTCCTTCAATTCACAATAGATTAGTCAAGGGAATTGAAATAGGAATAATCAAGGATCAATACTCATGTATGCAATGAATACGAAGCTAGTTGTACAATTTCTTTCTACTTGAAAACTCAATTATTTTACTTGTTTTGTTTTTGTTTTCTTAGATTAATAGATTGAAATTTGAAAATCCCCTTTGATTACTCTAGTAATATTATTTAAACACTAGAAATCTGAGTCTCTGTGGTACGACCCTTTCTTTCACTATACTTAGGTTTGGAAGTTAGGATTTTTCTTTGACAACGCTTTTACCCCGACATAAAAGTGCTCGTCACCTAGACGAGGAGAATTTGAGGGGGGATAAGAAATATGGTGCCTTAGAGAATCAAGTCTGGAGCAATCTCGATAGAGTTTCGATATAAATTCAATTAAGCGTGAGAAACAAAGGGGGCGAAGCTCCTTTAAATAGAGGAGGCACCCAAGGAACCCTAAGGAGGCATGGGGGCAACTAGGGTTGTACATGCAAGCGACCCAACCTTGGCGCAAGCCCATAAAAATCATGCAAAACATGGCAACACCTTATTAAGCAATGTTTAGAAGGGAAATAGTACTAAAAATGATAATAAAAGATCGTGGACACGGTGTCCATGTCGCGAGTGTCGCGACAAGGTCGTGACATGGGCTGGCGCGGCACGACAAGGCTGTCGGCGCGTCAACGTGCGCGCGCAAGGCCAAACGCTGGCACGGAGGTGCGACGCGGCATGGCCGAGGCGCGGCGCACGAGAACCTCATGTCGCGAGGCCGGGTTGGCCCGGCGTGGACATGGAAGAGGTACCGAGACGAGGTCCTCGACACCGTGGTGCGAGGCATCGGTACCGAAGGGTGGCGCGACACCGATGATGGAGAGACACGCGAAGAAGGGCACGGTTGTGGCCGCACCATGGTTTGCAATAGTGCGCACGACGATGGATGTCGTGGCTCGAGCTATGGCACGGGTCCTGGCCCGAGTGATGGATCCGTCGGAGCGTACGGACATGGACTCCTCTTCTTGGCTAGCCGTCAAGGTCGGGGTCACATCATAAAGGCTATTATCAAGAAGATGGATTGAACTATTTTGATACTTTCAATCTAGTTGTTCGTCCTACCACAATCCGACTAAATCTTACTATTACCTTCACTCATAAGTGGCCTATTAGACAATTGGACATCAACAATGCCTTCCTAAATGACGCGTTAGATGGACCTATGTTTATGGAGCAGCCATATAATTTCATTGACTTAGATTGAACCCGCCATGCATTTCACCTTTAAAAGGCTATCTATGGTCTTAAATAGGCACCTCGAGCTTGGTTCAACAAACTCAATTTTTTTAGATATGCTCAAGATTTCAAGCATTTCAATTGAATTATTCTTTGTTTTTCCCAAATCTCAACAAAAGCATTATTTTTCTTAGTGTCCTATTTTATGTGGATGATCTTATTATTAGATGCAACAACTTTCAACGGACTATTTATTGCTTTATTCATAAACTTAAGGGTCTTTTATCGGAAACCACCCGTCCAATAAGCCATATTCCCCTTTAGCCACTGGTCCAATGCTTAATTATCGCAAACCACCCGTAATAGGCTCCCATTACCTTTTTACCATCTAAACTTGATTTTCCATCCAAATTATCGCTAAATTGCGAAATGACCTATTTATCCCTATTTTTTAACATTATTTTAATTGATTTTTACATGACTTAAAGAAGAATCAGATTTGCGGGGTTTTACCCATCACCTTTTTTGATCAGTCTCGAAAAAATCAATTAAAATAATGTTAAAAACCTATTGAAACTAAATGTCATAACTCAAAAATCAAGCATCACTATTATTTTCTCATACTACTAATCTAAACTTCAGCAAGATATCTTTGGGTTGGAGGCTCTATGTTTAATGATTCTCCACTTCACTAGCTAGGATCTTCCAATTGACCCGAAAAAACAACAATAGTACAAAATTGATCAAAGCACGACAAAACTTGAGGTTTCAACCATATATTAAATAGAGCTTACATGAATTGCAACACAAGTGCACCACAATTGCCTTGCTTTTAGGTTTGAAGAAGAACTACAATAAGAAGTTGAGCCATGATGTGAATGATTCAACCTTTGTTAAACCAGTTCAATTTGGTTTCAAGGATTCAAAGTTGAGGGAATACAACGATTTTTAATAAAGCGATCCACAATCTCCCCCTTTCTAATCTTCAGTTGCTCCAATCTAGCGATGATTTCACCAATCGACAAATAACAAAGTGCAACGACAAAAGAAACCCAAGATGAATGGCCATTAGGGAGGGACCAGTTATCAACGCTAAAAGTCAAGCACATTCCTTTGTTGTAGATGGGTGAGGGATTCGAGCGAAGTGCTTGATTGGGCCAATCACAACATTGTCGAGAACGAGATTGCGGAATAACGCGAGGAAGAAAGAGTACAGATGGTTGGAGTGGAGAGATAGAGGGGGAAATAGGAGCAAATATGTCATTTTGTAATTTAACGACAATTTGGATAGAAACTCGAGTTTAGGTGGTAAAAAGGTAACAAAAGGCCCATTACGGGTGGTTAAGGTGAATATGGCCTATTAGTCAGGTGGTTTTCGGTAAAAGAACCTAAACTTAATGGCGCCTTCTCTCAAAATATTTTGGCCCCTTTATTATTTCTAGGTATTGAGGTCTCAATCTTGGACAACCATCCCTTTCGTGTGTTAGCAGAAGTATGAATCTTCTTGCTTGGTTAAGAATAGAAGATCCCTAGCTTATACATAGTCTTGCTAAGCCTCGCTCTTAGTTAATAGTTATAGGTGATGTTATGCTTGATCCTACTCTTTATAGAAGTTTTGTTGGTTTTCTAAATTATATTTCTACCACCCTCCGCACGATCTCCTATGTAAGTAACGAAGTATGCAAATACATGCATATCCTCTATAAGGATCATTGGTGTGTTTTCCAAGTGCATTTTTAGATACTCAAAAGGCATTATATCACATAGCTTATGTTTCTAGTCAACTCTATGACATATAGTTTCATTGCTTTCACAAATATTGGTTGGACTTTAGATGTTGATGCTTTTCCTTCTTTGTTTGTTTTTTCTATTTATGCCATGGTTGGACTTATATGAAACAAAAGGTGGTCGTTAGGCTTAGCACAAAGGTCGAGTATTTTGCCATTACTGCCATGGCTGTTGAGATTAGTTAAATCAACCAATTGCTTGTTGATCTTCATCAAAACCCCATACACCAATCGATTATTCTTTCCAAAAATTTATAACACCTCAAATTTGAGATTGATCTATAAGGAATTTGAGTACTACTCATGTCAACAAGAGTTCTTTCTTTTCAGAGTTCAAGTGAGAGCAAGGAACTTAGATTTAAGCGTGCTAGACCGAGAGTATGGAGATAGTTATGCCTTAACAAGTGCTTCCTAAACCAAGCTAGATATTCTCCTATCCCAAGGTTTACCAACAAACTTAGACTTTGGTTATTATTCCATTGGAAATAAAAACCATAAAGATTGTTTCTATCCATGAGTTCCCATATGATATAACCGCTCTTAGGTGGGGTGGGCCATTCCATCGTATCTTTTAGAAGGGCCCTAATCTCATATTTTATGGACGGGGTGGTAATAGGCTTCGCTTCTACGACTCCTTTCCCAACTGTTGCAAACACTTAGTGAGAACGGTAAAGATCACAACACACAACAAATGGCATTCTGATGCGATTCACTAAGCTAGGGAAAACAAAGCCACCCGACCCTACTGGATAAGAAATATGAGGAGACCAAGGAAGGAAGGAGCTATGCCATTGACTCACCTTTTTGTAGTGACTTTGAATCCTGGTTATAGACCAACCTCCCCCTATCAATTTGTATAAATTGGGCCAAATAACGAATGAAATGCACAAATAGAGGAAGGTTTGTAAATATATTTTTGTTTAAGGGTTGCTCCCTCAACAAAAGTACCAATGACTTTCGTGGCTTATGCCTCTTAGACGACCTAAAAAAATCTTTCAATAGAGCACTTAAAATCTAATCCTTTTGAAGTTCCAGTAGTTGTAGTTGTGACCACACCAACCCTTTCGTTCTTATCGCCCCGGGTACCGACCTATTGACTTCCAAACGGTACAAAGTACACCTCTTCCGTAGAGGTATATAAAAAAACAACCTTTATGAGTTTTTTCAACGGGAGGGGCCTCTTATCTATCAGTGGAAAATCTATGTGCATGACGTGATAAGGTTCTAAGAGAATTAGGACTCCCTCCACGGTACCACAAAGATCTCTACGTACTTGCCCAGTCTAGGAAAATTGAGATCTTTCATTTTACCTACATGGGAGTAGCTCAAACAAAAGAAATTTTGGCCTGATCTGAATTCAAGAACAACCCTCCCATCCCATTTACTACTAGGTCCGGTAATGGTGCGAGGTGAGGGACCCTCTATGCCCCACTGGTCTACTTCATCCATCCCTTGAACTATGCCAAAGAATCGAGGAATAAAAACTATAGTGGTTCCTTTCCTAGGCTTTGGTGATTGACCAAACAAATAGGTCTAGATCTATTCAAAACATGGGAACAAATCTATACGGCCATAACCTTCTTTGGCCAAATCTTCCAACCTTTTCACAATTATAAGTCCGTGTGCCCTTACACCTGAGAAAGAGACCTAAGTAGGCTTGAAAGCTTACTAATCTTTGAACTCGTAGCTTGCAGGTTTTTCCATCATCCAATCCACAAGAAATCGAATGATACCTAGAAAATAAAGAAGTTAATACTTTATTGAGGTTTTTATTCATGTTTGTTTTCTTCAAACCCCCAATCTGCTCTCGCTCGTCGCTACTAATAAGGCCTCGATTGATTTCTTTCCTTTAGATACTCAAATGTTTTCATCTTTTTTATTATTATATGAAAATGAGTGCTCATGTGAGAAATAAGAATAAATATCGGTCGTTCCCTCCAAAAAACCGACATTCATGATTAGATGTTTATTAAAAGGGATAAAAAAACAACACATGTAAAATTTTCATGTATTGTTCGAAAAATCTGTTTCCAAGGGACATGCATAGTTTGTGCATCAAAAGTTCAAAACTGACCAATTGTGCATCAATACTAACCAATTGTGTATCAAAATTAATTGTTTGTGCATTGAGTTTTTGATGCACATTGTTCATCGATTTCGAACTTTTTAATTTTTAATTTTTATTTGTTAACCTTATTTATATGTATGAATACAATATTTATCTAGTTTTTGATACACATATAATTAGTTTCGATGCACACATAAAATAATATGAACTTTTGCGTTGTTTTGATGCACAAATGATTAGTTTTGATGCATCTGTATAAGTAAGACAAACTTTTGTGGTTCGATCACACCTTATATCTGCATCAAAACTAGTAATTTATTCATTGATTTTTTTGATGCACATTGTGCATCAATTTTAAACTTCTTTATTTTTAATGGATATTTTACCAATTTTGATGCACTCACTAACAAGGTTCACTTTTTAGTTGTTTTGATTCATCGTGACTCCTTTTGCTGCACATAAAATATTTAGTTTTTTTTACTCACATACGGCTAATTATGATGCATAAACATATATTAATGCACACAATTTCGATGCATATTCGACCATTTTATGCACAAACAATCGGTTTGATGCACAAACAATCTATTTTGGTGCACATTTGATATTTTTTATGCACAAACGAACAATTTTGGTGCATAAACAAACACTTTTTATGCATAAAAATACTATTTTGATGCACAATCCGCACGCACCCTATATCCATTTTTTGAAAAATACGCGAATAATTCGCAAAAAATTCGACCATTATGTATTTTTCTATTTTTAAGCGAAACAATCACCACTCTTGATTCCTTTCCATTCAACGGCTCTTGTTCTTTTTTATTTCTCCCCTAAGCATCCATTTTCGCCATATCGAACCCTTATTGCATTGCTAATATTTTTTCATATCTTTTAATATCTTGGTCTCCAAGTTATCTCTTGTATTTATACTCTTCTATATACATTATTCGTAATTTTGGATGAGATTCTCAACAAGGACCTACAATATTCGTCTTTAATTATCTTTTAAATAGTGAGTGTATAAGCAAGCTATAACAGTAAAAATAAGCAAGCTATACGTTGGAATAATCAAACAAGAAAGATAATCGATATATAACACAGGACTTTGACTTACAGTGAAATCTAGCAAGTAAAATGTTTGTTCCATCAAACATTTTAAGAGATATAGTCTTGGGTTTCAATCGCCCCCCGGACAAAATTGAAGCTTTGGTCCTATATATGGGTCTGAGTTAGCCAGTCAGCCAGGAATTAAACTGTTCATCAGCTTCCATTTTTACTTTAAAACCCACCCCCAGAAATTCTTCAATTAACTCTCTACAGAGAATTAAGCACTATGCAATAAGAGAACAAGAGGGCCATAATTCCATACCGACATCGACAATTGATGCTATGATATTGTCCCTTCAATAAAAGACTACAAAAGCAAGTACCCCATATATGGCTTAAATAGTAAGTATTAAAATTCCAATGGAGTATATATAGTTGATGGGGACTATGAGAATAGATAGTTTAATAGTTTGTTTTTAAACATAACACTGAGATTCATTTTTCAACCCAAAAAACTATAATTAGTTGACATGTGAAGATTTGACCCTCCAATATATCATATATGTATATATGTTCATTTTTCCTCTTAATTCTCGATATGGGACATATCCTAAACTTTGAACAGTAAGCAATATCAAACTGTTAATGATTGGTAATACGAAGAATAATCCAATAATGCTTGTTGAAACATTCGTTGTTGTATAATTTTTCTTAGTTTTGACAATGACAAACTTTGATGGTATAATATGTTTTTTTCATGTAAGCATTTAAGGAAAACAAGAGCATCGTAAAGAGTGAAGGAACAATGGAGGGAACGAGTGACGATATGGAAAGGCTATCTTGAAGGATACACGCCTTTCTATTTATGACAAGTTACCAAATTTCTTACAAACGATCGTCTACGAAGATTTAACAACTTTGTTCGGTTATTTGTGAGAAGATCTGGGAAGAGATAAGATCGAATAAGAGAGATCTTATCTAGGAAATCCGAGATTAATAGGAAATGGAAAGTTTTCGATTGATTGAAGATTTAGAATAACGTTTATCTACTTAATCCTATTTTTGTGGGATTTGCTGAGTGGAATATCAACACAATTAGGCAAGAATTGTGATTAAGAACAGACTCGGTGGTTGCCATATAAAAGGCTAGGCTTAGCTAGGGTTAATGTGTGGTTGACGACGAACGTGAAGAGAGTGAGCTTTTCAAGTGTTTGAGTTCGAGTGGATTTTTCCGGTGAAGAATCCACGTTGGTGTGAGTACTCAAGTTGGTAGTTCACTTATTGCTTAGGTTTACATTTAGGGTAGAAGAGGTCGAGTTGGTTGAACTTTGGTGGGTGCCTTAGTTACCATGGAACTTGACTTGCCTTGTAACTGTTGAAACTTAATATATAAGTGTTCAATTGAAATCCTTTGAGAAGGAGTCTTAGGCGTAGAGGTTTTTCTTTGTATGACTTGTTGGTCGGGCAGAAGGTTTTCCTCGCTAAATATCTTGTTCCTATTTACTATTATTTCCGCTGCTCAGGGAACATTGCTAGTTTCCTGCTTTGTTACTAACACATCTGGATCCAACAATACTAGATAATATCAAACTGATAACAATTTTTTGATGGGGGATTACTATCTTTGACACGCCCCCTCAAGTGACAACTAGCCTGGTCCAATGGACACTTGACAACATCATTGCTTTAGAGACAAGTTGTTGACGAGTCCAACTGAGCATTTCGCCTAACCTGACCCAAACAATCAGGGAGCCAAGACCGAACAAGCTTTGATGCCATGTCAAAATTAGACTTGGGTCAGGTTCCAACCATAATAAAAAAATTGTGCAGTCGAGAACTCGGCCATTCTAGGTGAAACCGCGCCCCAGAATGCAAACCGCTACCGCGATTTCACTTCTGACGGTTGAAACTGCCGGTTCCAATGGAACCGTCGGTTCAACAGTTCCTGGGGTGGTGGAATTGGGACCGTAAACATCTCGGAATCGAATTGGCGGTTCTGGTTCTGATTCTAGACCCAGGTCTAGTAAAAGTCCGATAAACCAATGGGGACGGACGGTGTGACCGTTTCAGAGCACATGCTTGATAGGCCCAACACATAAACCTAGTGTGGGTTCCATCCTAAAACCAATGATCATAAAAATGTAACTCAAAAATATATATACTATGCAATTCTTTTCTCAAATTTCTGATATTATATTAGATAACTATCTTCACACAAACATAAGATCAAGATTCACTGTTTAACCTAAAAGGTGAAGGTATTACGTAACATATATGTTGATTTTTCTTCTTAATTCTCAACGTGGGACGTCGTGTATGTCCCAAATTAACTCTCGAAATAGTAAGTAGTACCACAAACAGCAAGAATTAGCTAGTAGGGCAAATGCAATATAATTTAACTAGGACAGAGACTCAACTCAACCGCAAATGGTGATCCGCTGTCGCGACACATGGTCCAACTCTAAGATCCTGCTTTTTTAATCGGATCTCTAATTACTTGAAATGATGTTAGTGTTAGGTGTGGAGCTTACCAATGAACAGAAGGTTTGAAAAAGTCAATCAAATTACTGCATGATAATGAATATGTATGAATTGAAGATCCATAACATTACCAAAAATAACAGGAGTTAATGTCACAAGTGAATAAGACAAACGAAGAAAGAATCAGATAAAGATTTGTTATAATACGGACCAGAACAGTAACACAAAGTTACATAGACCAATGAAGATAAAGCAAGTTATCCTGTCTTTTGAGTTTTGTTTTCTGGGTCCAGCTTGTACTTGCTGAATCATAACTCCTGGCTAAGCTATAACGATCCCTTGGCTTCTTTTTTTTGGGCATCACACTTGCATGAACATACTTGTGTATATGTACGAGGTTATGCTCGATGAAATTGATAATTATAATATAACCACACATAATTGCAATATATAAAAGAGCAAGAAGACTAATGAAGTACACATAATACAGCATTTCTTAATCCTGATGTATGCATGTGTGTCTATTTGTGTTCATGTCTATCCATGTTTATGAGTGGCCAACACAATTATGTGCACGTGGGACAACAGTGGAACTATATATGTTCTGTTTATGTTTATGATTCATCATGCATAGGGCAAATTTTTTTTTATTTTTTTAATCAAAAGGGGTTTGGATCCAAACCTATATATTTTTTTCAGATAATAGGAGATATTTAGACAATTATAATAAAAAAGGAGATTCTAGTGTCGTAATCTTACCAACTCGATTAGAGATTAGGCTCATTTAGTTGGAGATGTTGTTCTAAAACTCTTGTCTAGGTCCTGTTTAAGTCTCACACGGGTGAGAGAAGTTCCCAACCAACCTAGAAATGTCTAAATAACCTTTTTAATCGTTGAGATGTTAGAAGTCCTATCTAAGTCCCTCTCCGTCCAAGATCCGTCTAGCGTTTCTTAGAATGGGGCCATTCTTTCCTTGTATTTCACGCTTTTATTGTCCGTATTAACAAACTACCAACTCGACACAAAACACCTTATCACAAACTGGCTAGGAACAAATTAACATGTATGTGTGTATGTATATAATATACGTATATATATAAAGAAGGAGATAAGGCTTAGCTTGGGTACAAAATAACATAATCGATCACAAACTTACGTATAAAATTCGTATTGAATAGTGACTAGAAAACAAAGTAGCTAGATAAGCAACTACAGGTTCAGGTGGACAACTAACATGGTGCGATTGTCAGAATGTAAAAAGAAATTAAATAGAGAGATGCTTGAAAAGGTGGGGGCGAGTATTTTTTTTGCAATAGAAAAGCAACAAACATATCATTTTGACTCTGATAGAAGCTACAAGGTTGGTTAGCTACAAAGTAAACAACAAAACCAAATAAAAGAAACTACTTCAAACGCTAATAAAATATTATGTATGTATTTCCTTATCGACCAAAAGCTGGATAACTTTGTTCCTTTGCTACAACCTCTTTCCTTTGTCTCCACCATTATTAATTCATTTCGACATTAAGTTTTGGATGCTTTAGTAGTGTAATCAAGTCAGATTAGTAATTCATTGTTAGTGGATTTGCAATAGATATTTTCTACTTAAAACTGTCTTTTGTTTGAGTGGAACTAGGAAAATTAAAGGAAAGAACGACCAAATTTTCTTCCCTATGCGCAACTAAGAAAGACCACAGTTGCATCCAACTAAGGATGATTCAGACACTAATTTTTTGTCTAGTGATGTTTCTTACAATAATGCCAAATCCCTAAGGTATCTTTGTTGGAACAGTGTTGAAAACTTACGTTTTATAACACTGAAACTACAATCGCATTCTCCAGTTTGATAATAACAAACATCACTAAAGAACTAATGTGTTTTATTCAAATATTTCAAGGGAACTACATGTCAAAAATGAACTACAACGCTATACACAGACGTTTCCATCAAGAGAACTCAAGTGTCGCATGCTCCCTATTCAAAGGAACTCACAAGCCAGTCCAAAAGCAAGCCAACGAAAAATGCAGAGACCTGTTCCAAACAAAATAGAGGCACAATTTGTGCATTAGACTCAGCCCATGCATCCAACAACTTGATGAACTTCAAGAGTTGACAATATTTGAATCAAGTCACATGTAATGAAAGTACACATCCTTGGAAGACACGCCAAGGGTACTTCGGACAATTGCTCATGAAGATAAGGATTCGGCTCAAAGGCATTAGTGACTATAAATAAAAGTGAATAGTGAGTTTTCTACTTACTTCTCTCCAAGCACGAAAACCAAACCCTAGAGTGAGCTGAGAAAGAAAGGAAGAAGATTCAGGAGAAATCACCGACCGGAATGTTTGATCTCGATGATGGCAAGGAAGGACTTCCCAGGAGCAAGGGACCTGTGATAGTCATATCAGGGTGTAAGGTTTGATTTACTTGTCTTGTGTTGTTTACTTAGGAATTAGGTTGAGAAAACGCATTAGTATTTTTAGTGTTTGGAGACTAATGGAATAGAAAGGAAACAGACGAATTTTAGAATTGTAGAAATGTGCAATTCACCACACTCATATTGATGCCATTATGTATATTTATAGCATTTACATTTATTGAGATAATGCCAAGTGTCCCCTATTGAATTTTCTACTTACCTCATTTCGATCGAAGTTGTATGAATATGATGGTGGAGAGTTTAGTTAGAGCATCAACAATTCGATCTTTGGAAGATATGAATACCACTTGGAGAGATCATTTCTTCACTCGTTCTCGGACGAAGTGATAATCCAAGCTTAGGTGTTTGATGCGATGATGATGAACTAGGTTTATAGTGAGGTAGGTGGCGCCTATATTGTCACACCACAATGTTGGAGCTTGAGGGAGGGCAATGTCAAGTTCAGAGAAGAGGGATTGCAGCCAGATTGTTTCACACCAGTGTTGGTAATTGCTCGATACTCGACTTTGGTGGATGAGTGAGCGGCGATGGGTTGCTTTTTGGATGTCCTGGAAAAAAGATTGTCACCATGAAAAATGCAGTACACGCTTGTTGATCGGCGGTCTATGGGATCTCCTACCTAGTTCGCGTCAGAAAAGGTGGCTAGAGTAGAGCTTGGTGCAGAGGAAAATAAAAAGTCAGCATCAGCAGTGGCATTTAGATATCGTATAATTCGTTTGAGGCCTTGCCAGTGTCGTTCATCTAGATTGTGCATGGCTTGACATATACGGTTCACCGCAAAAGATATATTGGGCCTTGTAAAGGCTAGATATTGTAAGCCTCCAACTAGGATGTGATACAACGTTGGATTAGAGAAAGGTGAAGATGATTCAGTTATGCTTGCCATAATTTTGAAGCCATAGTCGTGTGACTGGTTTTGAGTTTGACATGTTAGCCCAATCAACTAACTATTTGATATACTTGGTTTGGGAAAAGAAAATGCCTTCATTGGTAGAAAATGCCTTCATTGGTGTGGCGAGTTTCAACTCCCAAAAAATAACTCAGGTTACCGAAATCTTTCACCTAGAATTTCTTTGGCAAAGATGTAACAAACCAATTTTCCAATGCCATAGTAGATGAAATGACCAACAAATTATCGATATATATCAATACCTTTGAAGACAGTGTTTCCTCAGAAAGAGTGAAGTCAAAAGTAAGGAGGGTATCACTGAGGCTAGAAAACCATGCCCGGGGCTTGTTTCAAGCCATAGAGAGAGTGACACAATTTGCAAGTATGAGAAGGGAAGGAAGAGTTTACAAAACCTGGTGGCTGGGAGACGAAGACATCCTCCGACAAGGTATTGTGTAGGAATGCAATTTGAATATCGAGTTTCCAGACTGACCATTACGCATCACCGCAAGGGAAAGCAAGAGGTGGATGGTGGACATTTTAGCTACAAGGCTAAAGGTTTTGTCATAATCAAGGCCATGAATTTGGTTAACCCTTTGGCAACCAATCGGGCTTTGCGGAGTTCTATGGAATTGTCCGCATGCCTCTTGGTTTTGAAGACCCACTTGACGCCAAAGACCTTTGAGGAAGCGGTGAAGGGAAAAAGTGACCAAGTGTGGGTGGCAAGTAAGGCTTTGAATTTGGTTTCCATGGCGTGTCGCCACTCGGGATATTTGGATGCCTTGGTGAAGGAGGTTGGTTCATTAAGTACAACCATGGTGAGAGAGCAGCTGGGTTAGGATTTAGATGGACAAGTTATGGTACCGTCGAACTGGATTAAGGGCCTAGAGATATTCATTTTTTACCAAGTGGTCATGGGATGGTGGTTGGGTATACTTTGTGGGTTTTCGATCGTGATTGGAGGGGGTTGAGCTTGTGAGGAAGTCGGGGAGGAAGGTTGTGTTAATGGGCTTGACTTCTCATTTGGGAAAGGAGAATGCGGATGTTTTGGGCTTGTCATGGAAAGAGGTGTAGCGGAGGTGGAAATGGGAGAAGGTGGAGTGGGTAGTAAAGGAGGTAATGGGCTAGGCCCATTTTTTGTGGAAAAAGGTGTGGAAGAGCTAGTAGCACCGTAAGAGGTGAATGGCCCAAATTAGGTGGATCTTGTGTTGAGTTTTGAAAGGGAAAATCGTTTTCATGGAAGATCACATCACGAGAGACGTAAAGTGATGTGTGGCGGCGGTATCCGTGAACCATGAGTTGTTTGTGTTGGCTTGGAATCGTTGAGGTGGTTGTGGAGGGGCTTGATATGACTAATCAAATATGTGCCAACATTGAAGAGTCATGTGACTTGGCTTAGCACACCTCTGGCATGTGCGTCGATTATCTAGCATGCTGAAGAAGTTGGTTTGTCACCCTCGGTCATCATCGTTGTGGCGGCCACGGCCTCGTGAGGTGCCTCTACCGTGAATAGAGTTGTTTCCTCTTTCTCGGTTCCCATTGGTGAAGTTGGCTTCTGAGGACTTTGTGGGGTTGTTGGCAGTGATTGAGGAGGTGAGGTTCTTTGTTTGGTGGCTCAAGCGGGATTTGTGGACCAAGAGGGTGAGAAAGAATCTGGTTTGAGCTTGACAAGATTGGTTGAGTGGATAAAGAAGTAATAATAGAATCATAATCTGAGCTCAAACCAGATAGGAGATAGGTGGAAAATTCGGTATCTGATATACTATGTCCAGTAGTAACAAGCATAATGGAGAGGAATTTTGCCTTGTTGAAGAATTCGGAAATCGACCCGAGCCCTTCTTGAGAGATGCAAATTGCAAGCATGTACGGACTATCTAAGGACTAGATTGAACAGAATACAGATCATTGAGGTTCTTCGAAATCTCTGTGGAGGTGGTGCATTCAATGAACTGAGCAAGAATGCCTTCGGTAAGTGTAGGATCGTGTAACACCCCGACTTCCGTCGAGGCGCTACTGGGAAATAGACCTTACCGGGTACTATTATTTAGGTTGACAACTACACTGTAGAACGGTTTGAAATCAGTTATCTATAGTCAGCATACAAATCCACAACCGCAATCATAACTCTAAAGGCCAATACCTAAATTAGTTATATCAGTCACACAAGTCACATACGCATTCACAATCACAATCACACATCAATGAAATTCTTCCTTTGTCCACAATCCGACTTCCAGGGCGCTCATCACCGCGCCGAGTGCAGAGGCAGGCCCTCCCACTCCACTTCCCAATCTCCCTTCTAACTCCGGGCTAAGCCTCCACTGGAGCGCTTGCCAAAAACACACAGATAATAATTTGCGCTTGAAGGGGTACGATTTTCCCAGTCACACGGGTCAAAGTAGCCAACTCTTCCTCAACACCAGCTACAATGGTCCGTGTCGGAAACGGTACCAACACAGAGAAAACGTTCCAAAATATCCTTCCGATAAAATACGTTCAAAACCATTTTACGCACACAACAATCCAAGAAGTTCAAAACAGTTTATAAAGGCATTCGGGACTAATTCCCAAAACCCGTCCTACAATACCAATACGCAATCTAACAAGGGAGAAAAGAACCGAGCAAGTCGAAAAACGACTTACCTCGAATGAAGAATCCTCGGAAAGATGAAACTACGATCTCAAACGGAATGATTCCCTAAAGAATTATTAAGGGAAAGATAAACTTAAATACAAACCGATATATCTTAATTTTATTAAGAAAATTCTATTAATAAATATTAGAATGTGTCAAATTACCCCTTATAAAGTTTATCGCAAAACTAACAATCTAATTCACCCAAACCCACTAACACTATTAATAATAAGGAGCAGGTTAGCCCAATTTCGGAACCCTTTTCCCAGCCCAATATATAAGAAGAATTAAATGTGAGCAAATCCAACCCAATTTCTGGCCCAATTTACTCAAGCCCGTCTCCCTTGCCCACCATGATTTCTGGCCCATTCAGCCGAGCCCAATCTCCCTCATTTGCCCCATTTGACCGAGCACACAAAAAAAAAATAAAGTTGACCAATCTTGGGATTTTGACCACGCGGCCCCACCTACGCCCTTCTTCAACCTCGGAAGAGACGGCGCACAGCTCGCATCTTCTTCCTCTTCCCCGATGAGTCTACCGCCGGATCTCCGCCCCCCTTTCTTCGACCTCGCGCGTCCTCACACACCGCCGGCGACATCAGCGAACGAGAAACGCGAGCAACCTCGACGATTGGTTCGCTCCCCTCCTTCTCGTCCGACAGTGTCGAAGAAGAGTCGTGCTCCCGCCGCCCCTGTCCACTGTCGTCGGCGACTGGAATCCGCGAGCAGGGCTTCCCCTGGCCGGCCTTGACGGCGACGCTCCGCTCGGATCCGATCCCTCTCGTCGACCAAACCCCGAAGCCCCCTAACCCACACGAGAAAAATAAAGAGAAAAAAAACAGAGGAGAAGAGACCTCACCGACGGTCGTCTTGACGGTGGCGGCTATGGTGGACTCTGACAGCTCTCTCTCTCGGCTCTACAATGGCCCCGTCCTAACCGGAAAAACAGTGGTGGATTTGGAAGTACGAAGTTGTCGTCGACCGCGCAAAGAAATCGGTTTTACGCTGAATAGAGAGTTAGATATGGTGCGGTGCTTGAATGAGAAAAGGAAGGCGGAAAGAGTCTCGGTTTATAAGGTTCTTCAATTGCTGAGATCAGAGATCAGATTTCCTAAAAGATCAGATTTTGTATGGTTAAAAGATATGGGTTTGTTGAAATAAGGGTTAATCAAGTAATTAAGATTTGGATATATCTTAATCGGGTTTTTGATAGATTTTTTTTTTTTTTTTTGGTGTGCATTTGTTACACGAAGCTTACAACCTGAGGATTGGCTCTTGGTTTAACTAATTTAGATAGAATTTAATTTGACCATAATCTAATATTTGAGTACCTAACAAAGCTACCAAATTGGGTAGATAATCGGTTACGGATTACTAATTAGTTTATTTACGAGTTTACTTGCGGAACAAGAAACTCAAATGCTTGTGAGCAAAGGAACCCGTTTCCGACTTACGAGACCTAAAACGAATACGGATATTACAGATCGTTAGTATGTCTAGGTCGTCGACCTCAACTAAGTCGTCGACCTTGTATGTAAATGAAGTGGAAATAAACTACAAGAATGACTTACTTGCATACAAAGACTTTTATAGTGGAAACACTTGATCGATGAACTCTATCAATCAAGTGTGAAAACCACTCCCTTCCAAGTTCTCGCTTGGAAGGATTAAAAGCCATAACTTGATTTATTGATCTTTTGAACTGTTTACAAGAACACCCTAGATCTAGACCTACTTCCCAAACACTCTAGAACTCGTTGTGAACCAATTAAAGACAACCCTCAACCAATCTAACAAGCCTACATCTCTCGAACTCTCAAACTGTCGTTTTCTTTCTTAACACAAATGGAGTATGAGTTCGTGTGTAGTCTAACCTAACGCATTAGATTAAATACACAAAAACTAGGTCAGATAAGAGAGAATATTATCTTCCAATTCGGTTATAGCAAGATAATATTTTCCTTATCTTTACAATCTCATCCTAAGCATAAAACAAGATACACTAAGATATATCTTAGGGCAAAGGCAATTATCGGCTAACAATATAATCCACATAAGATCTTTCCTAAAACAAGATTATACTATCCAATCTTCAAAGATCACACGCGTCTTCAAGATCTCCGAGATTTGCCTTCAACTCACATCAATGACCTGATTGACATTGGTGATATCCGCCTTTTACGTCGTATTTTTAGGGTGTTTTTTTTTATCCATTTTAGGGTGTGTTTTTAATGTGTTTGAGTCTTTTTCTTTAGTTTTGTGTTTTGTTTTTATTCGTTTGTGTAGGTTTTCGTATTTTCATGAGATATGGAGTCTACATAAGCTTTGGTGGTATTTTGTAGGTTTTTAGAAGCTATTTGGAGCACTTTTGAGGAAAAGAGCAAAACCGGTGGAAGATAGCACTCAAGATTGAAGAGAAGATGAAGATTAAGCTCTCAAGTAAAGTTATTGAATATCAAGTTTGATCTTGGAAAGTGATAGAGAAATTCTTTACAAGAACATAGGAAAAAGAATCGAGTCAAACGGAGTTGTAACGAATCCTCTACGCAAGTTTTACTCAAGGGTATTCGTAGTGCCTATCAAGGTCGTGCTCGACCCAACCAGAGAACAAGCCCTCAGGACCGACCCTATGAGGGTCGTGCACGACCCATTTTGGGTCATGCGTGGCGCCGACTTTGTCTTTAATCCGAGATCTTGTGATTTATTCTATCTTTGTATTTTAGGAAGGTTGTTTTATCTTGTTTCCTAGTTTATTTAGGACTCCTTTTCCTCTATAAAAGGAGGCTAAACCCTCTAGTTTAGAGGGCGGTTCTTTTTGGATTGTAGGAAGACTTAGAGAACAAGTTGGAGACTTTTTGTAAGACTTCTTTTCAATTTGAATTTCGGTTTTAATTTGATCATGTCTTCTTCTTTTTATGCCATGAGTGAGTAGTTTTTCTTAGATTCTAGGGTTGGGTGAAAACCCAACACAATCATGCATGTCTAAAACATGAATTCATAATTTGAATGCTTGATGATCATATCTATCTATCTTGTGCTAAATTCCTTTGCAACAGTTGAGGCATATCTTGCGATTAACCCAAAAGTGAAAGTGTAAGGTTGATTATTTGATTAGTTCTAATAGGATTATTTGCGAAAGTTGATATTCCTAGGTTGAAGGATAGATAGAAAGTTGTTTAATTTGCGAAGTTGATTGAATGACTTGAATTGTTTGCGAAAGTTGACTTTTCTATGATCTAAATTGCATGATAATTGTGAGTTCTTGTTGGAAGCATGTATGATTGTTGTTGTGGTAGCCCTAGCCCTAGGATTTGCCTTTTATTGATTAGAATTCTTGACTTTGATTCGATCTCGACCCCATAAAGTCGTGCTCGATCCTTTGCTTTTATTTGTGTTCGTTCGTGTGTGTTTGTGCTCAGGACCGACCCTCATAGGGTTGTGCACGACCCACTTCAGTTCGGTCCTGACGTTGTTTACTCGTGTTTTCTTTGCTTTTCGTAGTTTATCGACTAATCTTTAGCACTATTCTCATTCCCGTGGACGAACCTGACTCCGCTATACTCAGCGGGGTCTTGAATATAAATTTATTTGTTCAAGAAACCCTTCAACAATTGGCAACTCTGTTCACAGACCCAAGGTCGTTCACGTGACAAACATTTGGAACCATCAAAATCAAAGCCTCCAACTTTTCTAACAGTAAGGGAAGATGTGAGGATAGCAACCACGAGTTGAACTTTTGTCTGCTAATTCTCATAGGCTTCTACAACAACCGTGGGAGGACATGGAGTGGAGCCATCAACATAAGTGAAAAGCCCATGAACCTTGAGATATGGCGTGACTTGGGCCTTCTAAAGTGTGAAGTTTTGTTTAAACAACTTGGCAGTGATGAATGAAGAAAAGGATGGAAGGAGAGTGTTGGTTGGAAGAGCTAATGTCATGGATAATCTCTGTGAGGAGATTTAGGTTGAGGTTTGAAGATAGGGTTTATGGGTTTTTATGTATTTTCTAGTTTTGTGGGTAGTTTTCTCAAGGTGTTTTCTGTAGAAGGAGGTGGTGGTGTTTAGGCGGACGTGTGACCTGGGTGGCGCTATGATACCATGATGGAACAGAGATGAAAAAAGACAGATTTTGGAATTGTAGAAATGTGCAATCCACCATGCTCATATTGATGCCATTATATACAATATTTATAGCAATTACATTCACTGAAATAATGCTAAGTATCCCTTGCTGAATATTTTAGAATTCATAACATTTGAATCAGCAAAATATCTTATCTAAATATCTCATGTAAACATCACTCGCTAGTAGAGAGTGCTAGGAACAGAGAAGTTTGAGTCTTGCTTGTGTGTTGTAACTAAGGAACAATCACTGATATAAGTAAGTCATTCAAAATCCTCCAAAGGAGGTAGAGGTTTACCCACACAATTAGTTGATTGTTGTGGACTGTAGGACTGTCAATTATTCACGGGTGACCGACCCACCCGTTTAACCCACCCAAAATAAAAGGGGCAAAAACCCAAATAAAGTGGGTGGCGGGTGGTTCGGGTGACGGGTGAAACAAGTTATGGGTCGGGTAAGGGTGAGATTTTATCACCCAATATAACTCGACCCGTCAACAGGCCAATCACCCATTTCACCCAAACCACTCATATAACCCATTTCAGCCCATAATTCTAATACGTGTGTGGGCCTTTGTAGTCACCCGTATAATTCATTTCGGGTCTTTGATAAATGAGCCCATTTGTTTCCTAGATAACCTATTTATTTTCCTCCATTCTACTTTCTAAGTAATTCTAACCCTTGTGTATATTTTACATGATAAAGATATTGTCGTCGCTCACCATCTCTCATGATAAAGATATTTTAGTTTATGTATGAAAATTTATTTATAGACATAAAATACAATAGTTATACACGGTTATACGGGTGAACGGGCCACCCATATAACTAGTGGGTGATGGGTGGTTTGGGTGACGGGTAAAACATTTCACGGGTGACGGGTGGGGCGGGTGGGGCGTTTTAACTTGCGGGTCGGGTGTTGGAAGTGCTCCGCCCACCCATAACCCGATACATTGACTTCCTCTATAAGAAACTGTCCCTTGTACTTTCACTTATTTACCTGCATATTTGTTATTTCGTTGCCTATGCAACAACCTTACAAATGTTCCCTACTCTGAACTAATGCACAATGATCCAACCATTTGAGAAACATTTAAAACCACTGCACTATGCACATAATTATTTTACCAAATACTTTTTTCTTTCCTCTAAAAGGTTTGTGCTTTGTTTGATATAATTACTTGTACCACGAAGCTCAAAAATAGTCCAACAACCGATAACAATAGTAAATCACAATATAGAACAAGACAATGGTCAGATGGAATAATATGAACCACGATCAGATGGAATAATATGCTATATGATCTAAAATCATCCATCTTACCCATCTAAATGATCTAAAATCATCCATAATTTTTTCTATAGCACCCATATATACTTGAACTAGCCTCATAATAATATGAACCACGATCAGATGGAATAATATGCTATAGTGGAATATGCGAGCAAATCCTATCCGTTTGATCATTATACATCTACGGCCACGGTTAATACACGTTTTTAAGTTATTTTTAAACGGAGGGGTAGTTTGGTCTTTTGTCCATTGAAATAGAAGGCAACTTGCAGAGTCATCTTCTTCCTATTGAACGTGGAGAATTAAGCCACTTTTTCGATCGATTCTTCTCCAAATCTATTGCCCATTGTTTCTTTCAATTTTTTTTTTGCTTTTTTTGTTGATCTGGACCTAAATTCGTGTTCTCTCTTCATGGATTCTGGTATAAATCTGTTTTGCTTGGTTTCAAGTTTACATTTGGGGGTTTTCAAATTTGAGAGCTTAGTACTTAGATTTACATATTTTTATGTGTTTTTAAACTGATTTGTGTTGCTTTTAATCAAACCTATGAAGATTATGTATGTTTTGCTTTACAATTTCAAGTTTTTAATTGAAAACAAAGGCTAATGGTGAATGCTCTTCTAACCACCCACCATGTGTTCGACAAAATGCCGGCCTAAATAATCAACTTAGAGCTTAGAGCATTTTTCTTACCAATTGTGTCATAAATTATGAACCTAGCATACCAAATTTTAAATTCATACCATTTATGAACAAGAAGACATGACACATGTACGAAGTATTGTGAATTAAATTCCATGAACCTTATTGATAATTGTTATGAACCTAATCGTATAAAGACATGAACCCACAAAATACGATGTATGTACTAGATTATTTTTTACAGTATTATGAATTAGATTTCATGAGCTTTATTGACAATTGTTATGAACTTAACTATATAAAGACATGAACCAACATAATACCATCTATGAATACTTGACTAAAATTAACAAGTATAATGAATTAAATTAAATGAACCTTATTGACAATTGTTATGAACCTAAACATGTAAGAAATGTAAGAACATGAACCAATAGACCAACTTTTATGAACTAAGAGTTATGGATTGTGACACAAATTAACCAGAAGACATAAACCGCACGAAGAGTTAGCCTATGTGGGATTTGACCCCAGATCTATGTGCACATGCACATTGCTCTACCATTTGAGCTAATACGCTACCAAATGACATGAAATATAAGATAAACTACTAAGAATTAAAAGTCATGAACCATAAGAATTATTATGAACCTATCTTACAAAAAATGAACCGACAGAACAAGTACCATGAACCAAAAATCACGAAAGAAAATAATAACTATCATGAACTAAAAGACATGAACTATAAGATGAACTTTGATGAACCTAAGGTTATTCAAACATGAACCAAAAGAACAATTGTTATAAACAACAAATCATGGAACACAATTTATGAACCATAAGAAGAAATATTATGAACCTTACCGTAAAAAGTCATGAACCAAAAGAAGCGCCGATGCGAACAAAAAGACATGACCATATCAAGAATTAGCCTATGTCGTATTTGAACCCACATCTATTTGCATATGCATATTGCTCTACCATTTGAGCTAATAGGCTACCAAATAAATTTTCAAATCATGCTTATAAGCTACTAAATAACTTCAACATACTATTAGTAAACGTAGTACAAAGCATGAACCGTGAAAACACTGATTATGAACCTTAAGATAAAAAGTTATGAACCAAGAAAAGTCATGGATCTTCATTGTTCATTTGTTCACAATAAGAGTTCGATCTATAATTTAGTATTCTCCAAGGCTAATTTGAAGTATTAACTATATAGATTTCTACAAGTGACTGTCATTTAAGTGCCAGTGTTTTTCAAAAAAAGGAAGAAAGATGTGCAAATGTCTCGCCCCCTCCAAACCAACATTGAAGAAAATAAGGGTCATGTTTTATGGTTTTCGGGCTCACTCACCCCCTCCCCCCCAAAACCAAAATTGACGCAAACAAGTAACAAATCATGTGAGAACCACTCATGAAATTCCATGGTGGGAATGAATGTCACTACCCCTATCACAACAAGGCAAGTTCAGTTTGACTATGAACCTACATACTTGATATTTTGAACCTATACATTAAATATTCCGAACCATAAAATCAGAGACCGCGAACCCGATCGAGAAATTTCGAACCTAAACAGTAAACACAATCAAATACACACCCATCAAATCAACCATAAACACCCATTAAAGCTCAATAAACATTTCTAATACTCAAAAACAAATCTTAGAACCCTCAAAAATCAAAATCAAAGGAATCCATAGATCTACCACATAAACAAAGCTCATTGCCCATCATTAAATTCAAAGGAATCCATAGATCTACCACATAAATAATAGCCATATCAAATTAGGTCTAAAAAAACTCATCTTGAAACCAATGTCGCAAATCGATGCCATAGGCCCATAGCCCAATCAGAATCGAAAAGGAGTGAGCTTGAGGGTGAGATTTCGAGTTTGTGGTGTAGATTTTGCAGTAGATCTAGAGGTTGAAGATGAGTCTCCTTTTCCCCCAAAAAAGAATGCGTGTCATCAAAAAAGAATATGTGTGAGGGTATTTATGTCTTGTCATTCAAATTTTAAATAAATTACACTCTGTGCCATTGTAAATGAATGAGACCCTTTTTCTTATTTTGTTTTATCAAACTCGTTTTATTTAATCTAGTCTGTCGATTCGTTTAATCTAATGGCCACGATTTGCTCACATTTTGTACTGTAGAAATAACTTCCACCCGAGTGTGACTAATAATATATAGGGAAATTTTGGTTGATACTCTCGAGTTTTTGGCTTTTCTATATGGTACCCTAAACAAAAAACTTATCCATGTGGTACCCCCGACTTTTGCTAAAGTTCGGCTACCTTACTTGGGAATTTTCGTTAGTTTTTAACTAAATTAGTATGTTTACTAATGCAAAAAATGATTTTTTAATTAAATTACAAAAAAGTAATTTATTTAATTAAATTAAAAACAATATTTCAATAACAATTAAATCATATAAAATATTATATTAAAAATATTATATTATATATGTCAAGTAGATTGTATATTTTATAATTTAATAAAAAAAATATTACATATTAAAATTTGTCATGTACGTTTTATGTAATAATTTTGACAAATTTTTAAAAAAAACTAATAGAATTTTCGTTATGGTACCCTCGAGTTATATTAAAATTTGAAGTTCTATTTATTTTTTAAAAAGTGTCAAAATTACTGTATAAAATATACATGGAATATTTTAATTAGACTTGTCAATTGGGTCGGGTCGGGTCGGGCGGACTCGGGTTCGGTCATTTCGGGTTAAATCGAGTTTGTTTTCGTTATGGGTCACGGGTCAATCGGGTTGGGTTGTAGCGGGTTTTCGATCTGGTCAAGTTGACCAGCAAGTTTAAAATATCCTTTTTTATGATTATTAAAATCAATTTTTAATTGAATAATAATATTTAATTATAATATATTATTTTCATTTATTTTGATAATAAAATATATTATAATTTTCAAAATAAATTTTAAAAATTCTATAAATATACTAAATCGGTCAACCCAATGGGTTTCGGGTTTCAACCCAACGAATTTCGGGTTCTATCGGGTTCGGTTGATTTAGGGTTTCGGGTTCAAATTTTCGGGTCTTGACCCTAAAATTATCGGGCGGTTCGGGTTAGGTCTGCTTTTGACGGCTCTAATTTTAATCATGCAATATATTTATTTTAATATAAATATTACAGTATTTTTGATTTTAACTTAAAATATTTGAATTATACAACATGAAATCTACTTGATAAATATATATATAATATAAATTTTGATTTAACATTTTTAAAAAAATTTGTTTAATTGTTATTAAATTAAAATTAGGTTTTAATTTAGTTAAATACAAAAATATATTTTAACATACTAATTTAGTTATAAACTAACGAAAATTTACAAGTAAGGGCACCGGCCGAACTTTTGCATCAAAAGTTCAGGATACCACGTGAAAAAAACTAAAAACTCCAGAGTACCAACCGGAATTTCCCTAATATATATAGGTTAGCATGTGAAAAAAATACTAATTCTTATTCTTTAGTGTATATATACACATTTTAGTAAAGATTTTGGGAGACTAATGTCATATAATTGAAAGGACGAAGCTCATACAAATCAGTCCAAAGCTAACATGCATCACACTTGAAACAGTGATGGCGCCAAAGAAGCATCAATAATTCAGCTGCTTAGCGCGCTCAGGATTTGACAGGACAGCCCAGTGGAGTCTTAAGTAGTTAAAGGCAATTTTGCATTCAAATCTAATCTCTTGCATGATAATTAAAAGGATGGAGATTTAATTTTCATGGTGGAAATGATCATAGGAACACATCACAAAAGCTAGATATATAGCTAGCTAGAGAGAGCGAGAGAATGCCATTGGAAGTATGTACACCAGAATAATTGGAAGACGGACCTCGATCATGTACAAATCGCACGACGACAAATACAAGCAATTACAAGAAACTTTCGATCAGGCATGCTTTCAATGAAACCAAAAGGCAAGAAACCAAATTACTAGGGCGGTTAATTAAAGAGGATTGGACTTTTCTTTTTCTTTTGAATGAAATACTCCATCAAATATATATATATATATATATATATATATATATATATATATATATGCTTCAATTCTTGTTGTTGATTGTGGATTGTGCATTTGTGCTGCCCACTAGATTTCCAATTTAGCCAATGACAAACACGATTGAAGATTATGAAATGACGGCAAAATCAATGAGATAGAGACACGTAAAAAGAACTTTCTCAAAGATGTACTTTTGCTTAACTAAGCTACTCATAGTGGCTCACTGTTGCAAGGTACACATGGCTTTTTCAGGTTCAAAGTGAGTGTGTAGACATGGAAACACTCTTAATATGCGGTGAGGAGTCATATATAATATGGCACCAAGTCAAGACAAACTGCATGATGTGATCATTCATAAGGGTGTATATGGTAATATGTCGAATATGTGAATGTTACTATACTATATCATCTCATAAAATAACTAATAATTCAGGAGATAATATTAGGCTACTGATCTGAACCTACTCGGCTTCGGTCCATGAAGGGCGGATCTAGGTTTGAAATAGCCGGATCTTCTCCGACACAAGTAACCGGGATAAGTACAAGACCACAAAGTGGACTCACGGGCCTCTAATATTCGTCGGAACGAGGGTGAGGCGAGGCAGAGATAAGAGATGTCGGCCCAAGGGAGGACCGGCGAGAAGGAAAAGGGTTTGGAAGGTTTGGGTGACGTCGGGCCAAATAAGGAGGAATCTCGACTCTACTTAAACTTGACTATTCATTTTGACATAGATTTAAAGGAGTCCTGAGTACCTTTTATATAGAGAGCAAACTCGAAACTCTAGGTACAAAGAAGGGAATCATATTGGAGGCCCACATCCGAAAAGCCCATAAATCTACTAATAGCAAAGCTATAAATGGAAAGGCGCAACAAACTCTAATGGGCCTTACTCTAACATAATGGGCCGGTCTCTTAAGCATAAGAGAACACACGCCTAAAATAGTAAAGACCAAATGTAAATGACGGAAATAGAAATAATAATATAAATAATATATAAATGAGACTATGTCTTAAGCCAAGGGGGTCTCCAAGGTATAGGCCGTCTCGGAATGGTAGGAGCTGGGTCCGAATTAGGGCAGAGTCGCATCAGTTACGATGTGAATATCATGATATAGTAAGATATTTTGTGTGAGATTTTTAGATATAGAATAAGATAGTTATTTAATTGGATAACAAGTAGACCTGTCAAAAACTGACCTAACCCGCTAACCCGACCCGACCCGCCCGATAATTTTAGGGTTAAGACATGAAAATTTGAACCCGAAACCCGAAATAAACCGAACTCAATAGAACCCGAACCCGTTGGGTTGAAACCCGAAACCCGTTGGGTTGACCGATTTAGCATATTTATAGAATTTTTTAAATTTATTTTGAAACCTATAATATATTTTATTATTAAAATAAATGAAAATAATATATTATAATTTAATATTATTATTTAATTAAAATTTGATTTTAATAATCATAAGAAAAAAGGATATTTTAGACCCGCTAGTCAACCCAATTCGACCGAAAACCCGCTACAACCCGACCCGATTGACCGTACCCGTGACCTATAACGACCCGGAACCCGATTTAACCCGAACCCGAAATGACCGAACCCGCCCAACCCGACCCGATTGACAGGTCTAATAACAAGTGTTATCTACGTTAATAAAAGTCTTTCCTTTTCAAGATTTAAGCATTCTAACTAGTGTGAGAGCAGTACCAAGATAGGTTGTCTTTTGGAATTTTCTTGTATAGGTATGGGTTGAAATTTTCTAAGGATCGTATCTTATAAATAGTATTAGAGTTAATTAACTTTGGGTTATAACTGTGGTTGATTTGGAATACGGTCATTAGACCTTGAGGACGATCTTTGTTCCTTGATGAGGATGCTAAAGTTTAAGTAGGAAAGATTGTAGTTCAATAGAATTGATATTGATTTATGAAGGGTTGAAATGTTATTCATGTCAATAAGAGGTCTTTCTTGTATACGCGAATGTGGTCAAACTAAGAGGAAAATGTTGTGGTTCTAGATTTGCCCTTCAGTGGAAACTTTAGCTTTGCATAAAGGCTTGAAATTTGCAATGTCTATAGATATTTAGAAAATAGAAATAGAGGGTGATAATCTCACACTAATTAATATCATCTATTCCTCAACTATAGAGATTTTGATATGGATATTAAAATTATTATGGGATTTATCCAATGTTTTATCGTCAAATATATTCACATATGTATCTGCTGACAAAATTGTAAAACTTATTCATCTTTATCCTTATTTCCAGCTGGATAACTACCCTAAGCTTAGAGCTCTTATCTGCCAGAATGCTATTGATAACTTTAGTTACTTCAGGCCAATCCGATCTAATATATGTTGGTGATTTTAGTGTCATCAAGTGATTATTCCCTATATGGGAACAATGCCTTTTAGTGTGATCGGGGTTCATACGACGCTATGGGATCTCACTTAGCTATATCACAAGTTTGCGGGTGTGGAGTACACGCTTGTGTAAGTATACTTGAGGTATAGAGGGATATATAAAGGTTAAGTTACGATGTTCCTTAAGGAACAATGAAAACTACAGATGTGTTGAAGGGAACAACAATTGTGTTGTAGAGAACAACAGTTTAGCGGTTTGGCGGATTTTTCTCCACGTGCTTATTGGATGATAACCGCCTTGATAACTTATGTTTAAACGTCTAGTAACTTCCCTTTATGACTGGTTTGAAGTTAAACACGTGTCTCTTTGATAAGAGACGTTGGTGATAGAAGGAAGGGTTGGTAACCGCCATGTAACCATGTGTAACTTCTGTTAGACGGCCAGAAATGAATCCCTATCATTTCCCACGTCCTATTTAAAGGCCAAGGGGAATAGAGCCGTGGTTGTTGAATAAGATCTCTCTTTCGATCAAATCAAAATCGAAGCCCCAATCTATTATTACTTTTTTCTATAGTTTAGTTCTTTCCAAAAGACTTGGAGAGAACTAGAAGATTTGTCTTATATCACTTCAGATTTCGTGGATTCCCTAAGGCTTGTAAGGGGCGAAATTCTGATTTCGAAAAGTGTTCACACGATTCAAATCTATCCGAGTACAGGTATTATTGATTGTTCACTCGCAGACTGCAAGCAGGATTCAAGACTGGACAAGGGAATTCACTGGTTGTTCCCATCAAAACACTAAGTCCTTACAGTATATCTATTCGGTATTTGTGAAAAAAGCTATAAAATTTTAATCCGTATCCGACTAACATCTGGTAAGTATCAACCGATTTGCAACGAATATCCAAACCGTCTAGTTACTAAAACAATTGTTATAATTTAGTGAAATGATTCCGAAATGAGCAAATGTAGACGCGACTATGTGGTTAACTAAAAACCTACATGATACGTATCAGGCATATAAGATTCCACGGGATATATAACATTAGTACGATAAAAACCTCAATCCTTTCGAAAAGTTGATCCAATTCGGACTAGATACGAAATCTTTGAATTGGCGGATCAAATGATTTTGCACACCCTAAAAAGCAACTCTATACCTATTAGAGGGTACACAAGGGGGAGAATCGTGGGACTATTCCTCTTCACGCAGCGAGAGACCTGTGAAGCCTCCTAGGCCGCCGCATGTTAGCCCTCACTTTGCGGCCTACAATGTCCTCATGCTCTCTATCCTACCAACCGCTCTACCCTACAACCGTCGGCCGCCGCACACCACCGCTGCCTTTTCATCCATTGCACTCAGGTCAATTTCGAATCCCTCTTCATGATTTGTGTAAATTAGAAATTGAATCTATATTAGGGTTTGTGCAGTTTTCTTAGGGATTTGTAATTTTGACTTTTTGACTATCAATTGCGGTCTGGAGAGACCAAAGTAATGGGCTTAGGACTCCTTACAGAAAATTAATGGGCTTAGCAGGTCGTACCAAATTGGGCCCAGTCCAGAATATTTGGATTCGGTCCAAAATGGGAGACACCGGCGAGGAAAGATCACAAAGCGACCAAAGTGACCGACCAAGCAGAGGACTGAGAACGATGGCAGGGAGGAGAGAGAAGGAAGCCAAGAAGGCGAAGACGGAAATAGTGTGGCCAGCGATCAAGCCTAAGCAAAATCTCGAAGTCACTCGTCTCAAGGGAAACGATCTCTTCGTCGTATTTTCTCTTTCCCTCTCTGCTTCTCTCCCTTTGCGATTGTTGAATTTTCAATTTTAATTGCCAATTTGTGCTTCCAGTCCCCTAATTTGAGTTTTCTTATAACAATGGAGGCTTATGCCAAATCGCTTATGATCATTTGAGGAATTAGATTGGTTGATTTCTTGAGCTCCCGGCTAGCTAATTTGCATGTTTTCCTAATTGTTCTAGGAATTTTATGTATTCTTTGGGCATAGGGTTTATGTACTTTGCTACAGGACTTGTTTGAGAGGGTATCTTAGAAGTGAAAACGAATATGTGAGGAAAAACTACCATCTTCTAGTTAACTGTATATTAATATGACCCTTACCCTTCTTTTGAATTAGAAAGACGTAATTGCTTTTGTAAAGTGGTATTGGCTTGTGGTGCATTGCACAAGCTAAGAGTATCTAGTCAAATTGTAGCTGCTTTTGTTAGTGAATTTGGTTATGTGTGGTTGATTTGTTTAGGTTTTTACATATGATAAGATTCTTATATAAATTTGATTTGGTTCAGAGCCTACTTAATTTCAAACTAAGCTTCTTAGTTCCTAGCCTTTTAGTGAAGCGTAAGATTCAATGGGCTTAGCACTTTCATTTTGTTGAGTCTTCAGGAGAGTTGAAAATATATATTCTCCTATTGAGCAAAAAAGTCTTTGAAGAGCTCCAATGTTGAGCTAAGTGGGTACTGAATGTTGCTGCAATGTTGTATGCCTTATAAAATCAGTTATCTAATGTTACTTGGCAAAACATTGGTCGAAAAGCCTTACTAGGACTTCAATTATACTAGAAGATCAATCGTACCAAATGTGTAAAATACTTTTTTAACTGGTGCAAATAATTCCTGATACATGCTAAACCATGTCTGCTGAGTAGTTCTCTTACTTTTAAAAATTTGAGATGTTGGATTGTCTCGTGGTAATTGTATAAATTGTGTTTGAGATACTCAGGTTCAGAATTTCCTTACATCTGCTGAATCGAAGGCATTCATCAAAGCAGCAGAATCGCGTGGCTTCACTCACCAAGGCAGTCTTGGCCCTGCTAAAGGGGAAGCTTACAGGGATAATGATCGAATATCCGTAAATGATCCTGTACTTGCCCAGAATGTATGGGAATCTGGTCTTTGCACTTTGTTCAATGACATCAAAATTCGAGGGCAAATTGCTGTTGGACTAAACCCAAACATCAGATTCTACAGGTTGGTTGTATTTTAGGGTTGATATTATTACAGTTGCAAATGCTTTAATCAGCTCTGATTTAACATGAAAATCTATCATTGCAATTGTTGATCTTGAGTAATTTATCATAGGCATTAAAATGCACTGCTGTATTAAATTCGGATCTTTATGGTAGTCAGACAATCACTGTCAAGCTGAGTGTCACTTATTCTACAACCTGTTATGTTGGACCATAGGACTATTAAACTTCCCTCAATAATTGAATTTTAAGCTGTACCCTGTTACATTACATTTGAAGTTATCTGAAGATTACAACTATCACCCCTTGTATATTTGTTAGGTACAAGGTTAATCAGCGATTTGGGCGACATATTGATGAAAGTGTTGAACTTGAAGATGGAAAGTATACTCATTATACTCTGTTGATATACCTAAGTGGTGGTCCTAAGCCCAAAGGAAAAATTGATCCCAACAGCCCAGGGGAAGCAGAGCCTCTGGTTGGAGGGGAGACTGTCTTCTATAATTATAGAAACAGTATTGTTGCCGAGGTATATAGGAAGTCTTGAACCATTTCAGTTTTATTATTCTTTCCTCAATGATATTCTTATCCCTAGTGACATGAATTTAAAATGTAGGTGGCCCCTATTGAAGGGATGGCACTTTTTCATATCCATGGGAGCAAGTGTATGCTTCATGAAGCCCGGAATGTCACCAAGGGTGTGAAGTATGTATTTCGCTCTGATGTAGTTTTTGCTTGACTAGCTTATTGTTCCTTGAAAGCCATACAAATACAAATGGTCACTTACATTTTGTGACTCTACGATGTTTCAAATCCAATTCTTATCACCTTACTGCTTTAGTATAATAGTGACAGAAAAGAAAAATGAAAAGGTTAGGAGTCTGTTCCTAATGGGTATGTTATCCTTGCATGTTTTTATTGTAATTTCTGTTTACTTGTTTGCAACAGTTGTAAGGATGGTTCTTGTAACCTTTGTATTCTGCTAATCCTAAACAATTTTTACTTGTGCACAATTAATCATAAGCATTTGACAGACTTTAGTTTATATGCGTACAGTTACAAGCAGGAATACAATAAATGCTATTGTATAGTTCTATGCTGATAATTGTCTGTTTTAAGCAGTCCATGTGTCAATATCCTAGTTGATAACCCTTCGGTAACATTGTAGAGAAGTTGAAGTGTTTGAATGATCAGATTATGGCTAGAGGCTAATTTTGCACCTGGCTGTTTGTGGGTTAGATGATGTTGAAGATTATAGAAATTACAATACTCAGTGAAAGAAAATGCAGAAAAAATGATGGCTCATTCCTCGTGGTTTAAATTAATTCACAGTAGGCAATTTTTAACTTTTGAAAAGTGAGCTCATCTTCCCTATGATGAATTGACAACCGTTTCTAAACTTGTTATTGTAAAAATGGAGGTCGACTCCAAGAGCTGGCCTTGTTCTTATGGAACTCTCTCTTGAGCCTGCTATAATATAGCTATCCATGGTAGCTTCACGTCAGTGAATGTGAATGAGAAGATGTACAGTGTCGATGACATGTTTACAAAAGGAGAAGGAACTGAGAAAACTAGTGCGAAGAATGAATGACCATTGACATTTAAACAAAGGCTTGTAGCAATATAGACCACAGATGAAAACTGCCACTTGGTGTTCCTTTCAGTTGGGTAAAATGGCTACACAAATCACAAGGAAAACAGAATCTTTCAACTAAACTAGCATTAAAGCAAAATCCATTATCAGTAGTAGTTGACAATCATACTAACAACCATCCAAAAATACCAATCAAACCCACTGTTCTTCTTCCTAATTTGCCTAAATGTCATCCATTAATTCGCCATAAGAAAGGCCAGTCACAAAAATTCCCACCAAACCACATGTTAAAGAAATTGCAAGTTGTAAGAAGATCACAATAGACGATTACCAATTATCAACAAACCAAAACACCTATGCCCACATCAAGCTCCAGAGGAACTCGGTGGTGGCGTTGGTGGCTCCGGCGGAGAAGTTGTGGCGTTGGAAGTGTGACTTTGCTGGTGGTTTAGAGACCTCCCACCGCTCATCAGCTGCAGCTCCATCTTATCAAAGATCTCCAACGAGAAATCTCTTAGCATATTATGAGTTGAATTATTCACTCCTGAGCTCGAACTAACCGGGCCTATGCTGGTGGATGTCACCGTGGAAGGAGGCGCCTCATTCAAGCCCCCGATCGCCATGTGAAGGGCTCCAGGGCCGGCGCCAGCCGCCTCTTCCACCGCCGAGAGAAAGCTCGTAATTGGCCTAACCGACATCGCCGGAACCGCCCAGAACTGCGGCTGTTGCCCCACGCTGCCGCCTGTGCTCGGCGGGAGCATGAAGAGCGCGCCGGGGACTGTGTTCCCGGCCCACATGGGGTACAGCCCCTGAGGCTCGGCGTGAGCCGCCACGGGCGCCAAGCCGCACGCAGCCGAGCCGTCTCCAACGTTGGCGGCGGCGGCGGCTTTCCTTCTCCTCTTATTGCTCGAGGGCTCGCCGTCGTCGCCGGTGGACTTCGACGATGTGGTGGGGACCCTTAGGGTTCCGTTGACGGAGACGGCGATGGCGGGGACGGTGCCGGTTCCGGTCGCCTGGATAATCGCCGGCTCCGCCTTCTCCAGGAGCCACTTGATGGTCTCGCCGTCGGATTTGTGCCCGAGCTCCCGGGTCAGTTGGAAGACCCTGGCGGCGCACGCGGCGGGAAGCCGGATACGCCGCCCGCGCCCCTCCACCTTCGTGTGCCGGTCCTTCGACGGCCTCCTCTGCACCACGCGGGTTAGGGCGTACCCGTCGCCGCCCGCCACCGACGCCGGAACCATGTCGAGCGGCTCATCCTTCAACTCTAGTGGCGCTGCCAAGAGCAACGGAGGGTTCGGGTCCACCGGCGGCAATGGATCGACAGAAAAACCTTCGTCGTCGTCGTCGTCTTCTTCCTCCGCCCGGAATCCGGTGGCGCGAATTCCTCCCCCGTTATCGCGATTTAGGGTTAGGGTTTCTTCTTCTTCTTCTTCTCTTCTTCCTAATCCTCCTATTCGGAAGCTCGAGACGGAATCCATTGCAGATCAAACTGGACATGATACAGAATAGTAAACATCGATTAAGCAGAAAACCACAACAAATTGAAATTAAAGCGTAATGATCCGGAAGAAAAATGAAATCTTGGCGATTTCAGAAATCAGGAAGTAGTATAGCAGAAGTAGAAGATGAACAAGGGATAAGAGCAAAAATTATGGAGAAAAAAATAAAAATGGAAAAAAAATCATCTTGCACAGTAACAGAAAGGAACCCTACTTGTCCTCTCTGGCTTGCTTTGGGGGAAATTGGGACCCTCCCTGGTTGAATTGAATAGCTCGTGCACTTCACAGCTTTGAAGAAAGATTTCAACTTTCGGATTCAACAAAATCAAAGTTAGCTTTTTAACCCATTAAAATAAGATTATTTGCCTGACTGAAAAAAGTTTTGATAAGAAAGATAAATGGACGGTTGGGATTGAAAGCATCTCCCTTTGTACGGGATAATGGGCCAGGGGAAGGGGCCCCCTTATTTGGTCAAGCTGGTAGTCAATTCTGATGGGCCATATTTTGTTCGACCCGATTGATAAAAAAAACGTTCTTCAAAAATTTTATTCGTTTTTTTCTATTCAAAAAATATTCCGATCTTAGGTAATTAAATGTGAAATTTTAATATAATCAAGGTAGAATTACTATAATCATGTATATAATCTTGATTCTACACATTATTTCCTACATTATTCTTTTATCTATCATGTCATTATATCATTCTAAAAGGATAAGTATAATTAACAATATAAATTTAATGTCGCCTTCAAAAAATAACAATATAAATTATATGAAATTTTATTCTTTTATTTATTATAATATGACTATTTATAAGTTATTAATTCATGTGTCGTAACAAATATAACATTTTTTATATTTTAAGACTATCAATTATTATAATTTTAATATTCTATTTCAAATATAAGAAATTTACAATACATCTTGTTGATTTTATATTATACTTAGTTATATTATAGAATCTTATGATTTGAAATAAAAAAAATATATTACAAAAATGTCGAATCGTTTAAGGTGGTGTTTTGCAGGATAGACCCAAATAAAAATATGTAACAAGTTAGATAAATATAGTTAAATAGATGGGGAAGAGAATTTTTCATATGCATGAGGAATGGCAAGTGTTGATAGTAGTTTGTAAGATTTGAAGTTACAAAAATATATCTATAACTCAAGTAATTTATTGATCCATAAGTCATTTAAATTGACATTAATCTCTAGTGGATAACTTAATCCAAAATCCAACTTCAACCTTATCCTAAATCCATGACCCAACTCGAGGTTAAGGTCCATCCACCATGGCCCAAAATCCCCATTCTACACCCAAAAGAAAAATGGGACAGTTTAGAGGTGTAAAATTAACAAGGTGTGCAAATGCAAGTATAAACCAATTTGTACATTGTTACAATAAATGATAACAAGATCAAATTTGGATTGAGTTTCATCAGAAACAAAACAAGATGATTTGAAAGTTCTCCATAACAGGATTCTCACACACATACTCCTATATTTCTCAAATCTCAACAGTATTTTGATTAAGAGCAGTGTATCTCCACCTCTCCTTCTCCACAAAATCAGCGTCCAAGAACTGAGCTACGAAACTCCATAGCCTATACACATCTCTAAAATCCGCCATGTACCCAAGTGCTAGCGTCACCACCTTCATTCCCTTTTCATCTGATTCCCATTTTCTCTTCTCCAAGACTCTTCCTTTTTCTCCACCGTACTTCTCCGGAAACCATATGTTCTGCAAGAATCCATGGCTGAGGGAGATGCCCTTTCTGTCACTCAGCTTCTGGACGAGGATTGGATCAACTTTTTCACCCTTCCAATCGAATACATTGAATGCCAGCGCTGGCCCCCTGTCGAATTTGATCTTAGGACCGTAGATTCTAACGAGGGGAGCGTCGGATTCTGAGTTTGGATGGTGGAGTTTCATCAGAGCGTTGATGAGCCAATTGGTCAGGTACCTTCCTCTGCTGTTGATCAGTGTGAGGCCCAGAGAATCCACATGATCCAAGCATCTGAATTCGGTCTTGGAATGATTGTATTCGGTTGGTTTCGATTGATTTTGATGCTTAGTTGTGTCATTGGATGGGTCTGATTCCGCAATCTCATTGGCTGGACTTTCTTTCTCTTGTGCACGCCAACTGTTTGTTGAAATGCTCTTTATCCATGGATCCTGCTGTGGTTCCTGCTGGTCTGAGTTTGTTGTAGAATCTTCTTGGGTATCAGATTCAGTAGGCTGATCATGTGGGTGAAGGAATCTATTCGCTGGTACGATAGATGCAATGCCTACAATGGTCGAATCTTCTAAAAGTGAGATTGCAGATTTCTTGACAAAGAGACACCCAAATCCAGTTGGATTCTCCCCAAACACCTTGTAGAAGGAACAGATGAGGAAATCAGGCTGAAGTAGAGACAGGCCAAAGCTGCCCATGTCCTTTGGTCCTAAGGCGCAGGCATCAAGCAATACATGCCAACCGTTCTCCTGAGCTATCTGCATCCATTGATAAGAGTACCTTGCACCTGTTACTCTTGACTGGAGCTGGAAAACAAATAGCCCTTGCTTCTTCTTCTTGCTCTTGGAGATGAGCATGTTTTTCAGCTTTGTTGATTGAATTCTTAGCCTTGGCCAGGTGAATTCAGCTGCCATGGCTTTCGCTCCTCGTTTCCCTGAGCTGCTGACCATGGCATCCACTGCCTCGCTCTGATGATCATACACTGTTAAGAGCTTTTTATTGGACTGAAATGGATATGATTCAGATAGCAGTTTGAAAGCTGCTGTCCTGTTTGCTGTAAAAACAACAGAATAATCATCTGTGTTTATGTTAAGGAAGCCACTTATCCTTTCCTTGATAGCAGACTCCAATTTTGATCCATGGGTGCTGTTGAGCAGCTCTGATTTCAAGTTCACTGACCTGTGGGATAAGTTGAAGAGAGTACAATCTGAGATTTCAGAAGGCAATTGGGTTGGTGGAGAGGAAGTTGAAGCTGCTGGGTATGTCAAGCAAAGTTGGTTGTGAAACTGTGAGAAAGCGAAAAGTCCAATGCCGATGTAATCAAGGCAGACATGATTAGTTAGCGAGAGATGGTAGTATTCTTTGGCTCTAATCTCATCAATCTGATAAGAATTTGAGTAATCTGGATATGATTCAATAAACTGAGCAAATGCATCTTCTAGAGAAGGAAGAGATTCTGGATTTGTAAATTGTGTGGCCGGAAAGAAAGAGGCAACAGTTGTGGTTGCGAAAAACCGACGACTTTCAGCAACTGAGCTTATGAGATTTGAAGTGGGGTTTTCAGCTTCTTGCTGGGAGACAAAAGGGTTTGGCAAGCAAGTATTAAGGAACAAATTGGCAGCTTCTTTCATGTTTTGTGATGGCATTTTTTCCCTCACCTCTCTAGTCTCTTCTACTTGCTTCCTGATGTAGTGGTATGTATATCCTCATATTTCTCTCTCTCTTAAATTAGCTTTTTTGTGCTTTGGTTTTTCTGGGTTTCTTTCATTGTGTCCAAAGCTAATAATTTCCTTTGTGAAATGTGGGCTTTTTGATTCCTTGGAATTTAAGAATGTCAAAAGTGCTCCACTTTATTTATATGCACTCCCGAGTCAAAGCGCGTGTCCATCATGGGTCATGGTGGGATTGCATTGATTTGGTGGAAAATCTTATCAATACCAAAATTAAGCTTCTGTTTTAAGTTATATGCAACCAGTGGTTGATTGTGTTTGGAAGGCAATTTGATGTTATCTAATTATGTCAGGAGCCATCCAACTCTTATCAAATGTTTAAACATCAGTTTTTTGATAATATCTAGGAATCTAGGATCATTGGCTTTGACTAGCAGTTGTGTAGCTAACACCCCAAGATCTGTGGTGGCAGATGAACATTGATTACATGAAAGATTTGAGTGTTCAAGGTTTTACCCATATGAATAATTGCTCTTCCTTTTTAGTGTAGATATTCTTGTGAATTCATACCACTCATGAATCATGATAGTATGTTTGAAATGGTTGGTTGCATAAAGATAGATTAATTTGATATGGTCCAAGAAATCCTGAAAAATACTTGATCTTGATGTATAACTTCACACCACCATTGCTAGGTCAAACTAATACCACTGAGTTAATGGGCGATTTTAATGATGATAACTTAAAATTCCACATTTAGGTAAACATCCTTATTAGATTAACTTGTATTGCGTAGTAAGATCATTGAATTGATGTCATATGGTAAATATTCTGCTCAAATGGATGAATAAGTCACAAGATATCTTAACTATGCTTAGTTTGGATGTCCAAGCTAGGCTGGTGAGAAAGTAACATTATTTCAGTGGACTAGCTGCTGCTAAAAGCAAGCTTCTTAGTGGCCGGCAGTATAAAACCAAGATTAAGAATAGCAAGAAAAAACCTCGTTTGTTGAACTCCTCCAATCATCTGATTTCTCCCTTTTCCTTTTTCCCTCATCTTCTTGTTTGCCATCCTTTTTCTTCTCCATACTTGAGCTTGACTTTGAGCCTTAATTAAGTGCTGAAATTCTGCAAAAATGCATGGTGTGTGTGTGTGTGTGTCCGGATTGTAGACTTTAACTTTAGATATCAGAAAAAGAGTATCCTTTCTACCATACATTCTATGCTATTAAATGATGAATCTTTTAAGCAACCAATGTTCTAAAATTCGATAGGTGGTCTCTCGACAGAGAGGAATCATCTAGCGCCTAGGCGAGGCAGCCTAAACGGGCGCCTAGGCGGGGCTGGAAGACTAGCGGACGGAGCCTTCTAACGCCTAGGCAGGGTTTTTAGAGCAGTGTAAGCAACACCCGAAAATCCTTATATTGGTAAAAACTTTTATCATCTCTATCAAATGAGGTTCCTAGAGCACTGAAAAATTCACAAGAGATACATCAGTTGAAGAAGTCAAAACATTGTTTTTTTTTTCATTACAATGACAATCTCCTACGCATGAGCTCTTTAAATAATCTTAGAAGTATTAGATAGTTGGTCAGAAAGGGGTTAGAAAAAAGTCTAAAATGACTATACAAGTCCAAGAAAGTGAAACTGGAAATAAAGCAAAGGACAATGAAATGTGAATAAAGGGCATATTAGGCTGCAAAGAATGCTTTAAAAACCATGTCTATCTCCATTCTCACTGCATCATCTACCTCTTTTCTGCCTTTCAATCTTTTCTTCTTTATTTCTTTATAATACATCAGAAGAGAATAAACAGAATCCATGACTTTTTACATCACTGAGTGGGATGTAATACTTGCCAACCAAACTGGCATGTCTTGGTTTAATTATTTTCTATTCAATCACACGATTCATGGGTTGGATTTGGTTGTAATTGTTTCTCTTTTAAGCTAGTTGTGACATCCTGTTATTTATTGCCCAAAGAAGTTTTCATACTTGAATTGGTCAAGGTGTGCCTACACCTCCTAAATCCAAGCTTATTTATTACTCGTTCCCATGTTTTGATTGTAGAACATTCAAATTTAGCACAGTAATTTAGTAATATTGCATAATTTATTATATTATCATGACAATTTTATAAAATGTCACATTTTTATCTCACTCATCAGCTGAGCGAGATAAGATAACACATCAGATGACCTCGCCCCTCAAAATAGAAAAATGAAAATGAAAAACAAAAACAAAAGGAAAGTATCTCTCTTGGGCCTCTTATTACGAACTTTGGTTCCTCCTATCAAGAACCATCGGCCACCACTTTGTTTAGTTACGACCTGAACACAAGGGGAAACAAAAGAGAGAATTTGTTATAAATCAACTATATGAAATGTAACATTCTGGGCATGTTTGGATCGTGTATTATAATGCAAAAATCTGCATTAGACTTAATGCAAAATCTGCATCAGACTTTTGCATTATAATGCGTGATCGGTGATCCAAACAAACCCTGATCCATTAATTACATCTAAGTTAAGTAGAAAAGATGAACCACCACAAGTAATAGGCGGGAGGTTGCACTCGGATGGAAGGCGGTTGACGATTGCCATGGTATTGCAGAAGCAGTCATGATCCACCGCCTGGAGGGCCCCACAGCACGCCGCGTTTGGGCTCGCGTTGGCCCCTGGAACCACAAAAGGCGCGCACACGTTCAGGTTGGTAAGCTCGGCCACGCAGCTTTGGGCTTGGGCCTGGCCCATTTGGAGCCCAAACAGCATAGCAATGGCCATCAGAGCCACCACCAATGACGCCCCCCTAGTAGTAGCCTTGGAGGAGCTCGCGACTTTGGCCATGACTCGAGAATAGGAAAAGGAATCGAGCTTAGTTGAGTAAGTTGTTGATATCGAATGTGTTTTTGAGCGTTGTGTTTATGAATTGGGATGGTGTTGGGTTTTTATAGTAGTGGCTAGGTGTCAAAGTACATGAATGATCTAACATGGAGGGAGATGGAAGATGTAATTTGTGTGGGATGCATTTGCAAGGTTGTTAGTTATCCAAGTTTTGGTGGTGGAATGTGTGATTGGATATTAGTTTGAATATCCACAATGGCTTCAATATTGAAACTTGTAAACCAATTAATTAATTAAATCTTTTATTTGTAGAGGCCAAAAAGTTTAATGTAGCAAAGCCAAATGCATCGTTTCACATTGCTTCGAGGATCTCTCCATCTGCAACACCAAAGAGCTTTTGAAATCTTAAAACTCTTGTTTTTACGTTGTAAGTATATTGCTTACATGCATCGATTGATTTTTATTTTTTTTGTCGAAACATGCATCGATTGATTAGGTAGGTCGGTAAATAGATAGACTGAAAAGTGAAAACGTTTCTGTATGAACTTTCTTACTCCGTAGTTTTTATTTACTTACTGGTAAACGGTGTAACTAATGATCGATGTTCACTAAATTTTCAACTTGCTTAATTTAGGCTGTCCATTAAGCACGTGAGCCCAAAAGATGAGACAAGCCTCAATCCAATTCTATCTTACACTCACCATATCTATACATGCATGTTGTGATACAAGAATTAGAAGAAAAAAAAACTCGGTTCACTTAACTGCATAAGTGGCCTAGTGGGTATATGGGATGAGAGATGTTGAGATGTCACAGGTTTAATACTTATCTCCACCCCTTAACTGGGGTGAAAACAAGTCGATTTATCTATTCGTGCGTGATACGCTATAATTATGTTAGCAGAATATATCAGGATATTAGGATAATTATGCTTTCTTTTTTATTTAGAGATTTCAATTTATCTTAAGAGTATCTTTTTAATATTTTAGCAATTAGGGTTTTATATCTGGATTATTATAAATATCCTCATAGAGTCCGGTTCAGGTGCGAATGGGCGCCCAGGTGCGAAATAAGAAAGAACAGGAGTCGTTGGATCAAGAAAAATCAAAGGGGCTGATCATTTCACTTAAAATGGGGGAAAAAACGGCACGGGCGAATTATTGGCGAATTATTCGCGTATTTTTGAAAAAAACGGAAATAGGACACGCGCCCAAATTGTTCATCAGTATTGTGGATTTGTTCATCAATAATGTGGATTTGTTCATCAAAACTGTGATTTTGTTCATCAAAACTGTGATTTTGTGTATAAATAAAATATTGCTTGTGCATCAAAATTCTATTGTTTGTACATAAAAAATGAACAAATGTGTATCAAAATTACATGCAATATGTTCATCAACATTGTGATTTTGTTCATAAAAACGAAAAATGTTTATTCATTGGTTTTGGCATATTTGTTCATCGGTTTGTGCATATTTGTTCATTAGTAATATCAATTTGTTCACTGGTTTATGCATATTTGTTCATTGCCTTTTTCATATAATTGTTCATTACTAGATGCATATTTGTTCACTAGTAACCTCAATTTTTTCATTGCTATATGCATATTTGTTCATTAATAACATCAATTTGTTCATAGCTAAATAACGCACAAGCACTCCTCTTCGATTTGTTGCTATCTTGTTCTCTTAGCATACACCATATTATTGCAAAGTCAAATTCTTTATCGATTATCTTTTGCATTCAAGTTTCTACATCAAACTTATCTTATTTTGGTACTATATTGAGCACTTCATTCGTATTGACAAAGTTAGTCTTAAAGCACTTCATTCGTATTATACTTTCAATTCAAGATAGCCTTAAAGCACAAAATAAATGCAAAAAATGCACAAATAGATAGTCCTAAATGTATAAGTTGATGGTATTAATAGTCCTAAATGTACAAGTTGATAGCATTGACACATAAAACATAAGTTTATTTCAATTCACAAATATGGGTATAATAATGAACAAATAAGGTTATATCAATGAACAAATAAGGGTATATCCATGAACAAATAATGGTATACCAATGAACAAAAAAGAAGTATACTAATGAACAAATAATGGTATACCATGGGTATATCAATGAACAAATAGGGGTATATCAATGAACAAATACGAGTATATCAATGAACAAATATGTGTATATAAAAACTAATTATATGTGCATAAAAAACTTCATAATATTGTATTCCTACACATAAATAAGGTTAAAAATAAAATTAAAAATTAAAAAAGTTTCGAAATAGATGAACAATGTTATAAAAAAAATCAATGCACAATTAGTTAGTATTGATGAACAATTGGTGAATATTGATGAACAAATCGCTATTTCTGATGAACAAACTGGACGCGTCTCATAAAAATGTATTTTTCGAAAAATTCGTGAATAATACGGGAAAAATTCGTCTGTGTCGTATTTTATTGAAAAATACGCGAATAATACAGGAAAAATTCGCCCGTGCTGTTTTTTATTTTTTTTAATGAATGTTTAATCAAGGACGTGATTTTTTGGATTGAACGAGCGAGATTTATTCTTATTTCTCACACAGGCACCCATTCGCACGCGACTCTTTTTCATCCTGATCAGTTGTTATTATCAGGCAATCAATGAGAAATTATCTTAACCCTAATCTCTTCTCTATCTCTCCCTTTTCACGTAACTTCTCTGCCTCTTCTCTGACTCGTCTATTTCTTCTTCTTCTGCCTCTAATCTCCAATCTCTTCTTCAATTATTTCCCAAATCCCCTCTTGTCTATTCAATACACTACTAATACGATACTTAATCGTATCAATTGGTGCTTTCATCCGGAACTCAACGGGGGAGAATTGCAATCCCCATTGCCAACGAGGAAGAACTAATACAAAAGCTGTTATTGGAGTACCGTATGGCTCGCTGGGAGCGAGAGGAGTGAGAGGGTCAACGTCGAACTCTGTATGTCAAGATTCATTGGGAAATCTACCCAATTTCTTGCACTTTATTAGAGCAATTGTTTTCGGGGTTCGGAATTAGAGAGGGCGTTGCAATGTTGAATCCAGAAACAAGGTTCCATTCCAAAATTCGTTTCAAGAGGAGAGAATCGGCCTTGGATGTCTTCTACTCCTTCAACAGAAGAAACATCTATGATGGATGTTGTCAATTGGAGTTGTGCTTGGGAGAAGATGTGTATGAGGAGGCTACCCCTTCCGCGCCCGCGACAACGACTCCAACGCCGGTGACCGCGGCTATCAGTCCCGCGCCCGCGGCAACCCAGACCGCGCTCGCGGCCCCTCAGCCAGCGCTCGCGGCCATCCCTCCGGCACTTGCGGTTTCGTCCATCGTGACCGTCGACTGGCCAGTCTTCGCGCCTACTGCAGATGTTGTGACCTCGACAACTTCTTTTCCCGAGTCTGAATCCACAAAGGGAGATCTGAATCGAATCGGTATCAAAGGAAGGTCCTTGCAGAGCTGCTTTGATTTGTTTGTCCGCCAACCGTTCGGTGCAATGCGCAGGGCAAACTTTAGTCACGTTTTCAAGTCAAGGACCTCTGCTGCGGAGTTTTGGATGCTGACTCAAGTTGTGATACATGTTCAATGGGACCCTGGCATATTAAGGTCCACGATCAGTTTCATGAGTCTCCTCCTGATTTCCGACTTGAGGACAAGTCGATTCTCAACAGGGGAGAATTGATACGCTATAATTATGTTAGCAGAATATATCAGGATATTAGGATAATTATGCTTTCCTTTTATTTAGAGATTTCAATTTATCTTAAAAGTATCTTTTTAATATGTTAGCAATTAGGGTTTTATATCAGGATTATTATAAATATCCTGATAAGTTGTTATTATCAGGCAATCAATGAGAAATTATCGTAACCCTAATCTCTTCTCTATCTCTCCCTTTTCACGTAACTTCTCTGACTCGTCTATTTCTTCTTCTTCTTCTGCCTCTAATCTCCAATCTCTTCTTCAATTATTTCCCAAATCCCCTCATGTCTATTCAATACACTACTAATACGATACTTAATCGTATCAGTGCGCTTTGCACAACTGTATTTTAGGTTTTGGTGTTTTATACCACCTCACTCTATACGACTGAATTTTTGGTCTATAGAACGGCTTAATCGATCAGTGCTAGTTTATGTCTTAATCGAGTATTATATGACCCATTCAAGTGGTGAACTCTTCCATTTACAAGCAACTTCATGTGGCTAAAGGAATTTGAACTTAAACATTTAGACATAGGGCAGATCAACTTTTGATTCAGTTAACTTATAGCGACAAGATTGATGTGTAAGAATAAAGTCTCTGCAAGGCAAATAAACGTTAGTATAAAACGAATGTAGGCCAAGGGTTTTTGATGTGTTTACTGTACTGCGTCGTGGAGAACTTCCACTGCCTTAGAAACAATACGCCCGAACACCGGTACAGATCCTATCGAGCATTGGTCCCCCAAGGATTAAGCGCAGCGTCCCTCGAACCCGTGTACTCGGGTAAGAAGGATTGGGAATGGATAATTCTGAATGGTAGAGAGCAACGGGATTGATTTTTGTAAAGCTGTGAATGTCGAAGTATGAGATAATCTGGAGAAGAAGCAGTCGTGGGATTAAATAGAACAGAAGTTGCTCAGATCCCACGATCTGCTCTCAACCACCCACGATAATCTCTTCAGTTGAAAACAGATCTGATAAAATCATTTGACTAATTCAATGGGGTAGGCCCCAAGTTTCGGAAACAGAAAGCAGATTGAAGACAGAGAAGTTGCGGAAGAGTTATCGTCAAACTAATCCGCAAATCTCGTAAAAAGATAAGACCCAACACCGCGCACGTGTCACGATCCGGACGGACGGCGGCGGCACACGTGAGGGGGCATTCCTCTCTTTGCTCTCTAATTAGAGGTGTAGACTTGGCTCTTTATAACTAGCCAATTCTAGCCCTTGAATCTCGATGTGGGAAAGCTCAAAAGAGTAATTCTCCACAAATGCACAAGTTGTACACCACTTTGTACAAGTTCAGCATTTATTTGGATTAATTAATTCTAACATGATGAAATCAGAGAGAGGTATCAGAGCGACATGAAAACTGTAGGAATTTCCTCTGCCTTTTCATTATGAGGTAAATTACAATATTATAGCCAATTTGGCCAAGAAGTTGTACAAGAATATAAACAGACTAAACGTTTTGTGACATGGTCCAATCATACATGTAGTAGGATTAAAAAAATGCCCCAAAACAACGTGCTTATACACGCCTGCCTGCTCATCTCCCTCCTGGCCATAAACCTAACAGCGATTGAACTGCCGTCGCATTGGAGACGCTCAGATCTTATCGCAACCTCCAATCAAACACCACAAAACAACCCGAAATCAAATTCTGATCCCCCAAGAAAGCAAAAATTAAGCAAAGTTCAGAGCCCTAGTTTCTCTGTGTATCGGATTCGTAATCCGAGGGATAAATTTGGCGATTGGTACGACACTCCATCAATGCTCAATCTAAAGTGTTTTCAAAACGAAGGATATGATCTTTATGTACCAAAAGGAGACAAAATTTCTCCATTGCAATCAATTTCGAGGCACGCTTGGGGGTTTTCCGATCTACTGACGTGTTGTCCATGACGGCGGCGATGTTGTCGTTTCGGGTGATTTCACTAGGGGGTGTGGACCGGCGCGTTCCCTCGAGGCTGTTCGGGGCAGATCCGTCCTTTCCGAGCACTTACGTCAGATCCCTTGCTCTATCAAATCAGTATCTCCTTTCTTCAATCCAGAAAACTCCTTTCCCATCCGGCTTAGTAATCTTGTTCTTCGGACATTCCGGCGGCGCGTATTCTTTCAGACGACTTGGTGTATTAATCTGCGTTGGGTCGGCTGGCGGGTGACGCTGGTGTGGGGGTCGCTCCTTCTCCATCGGTGGTGGTGCTGCAGTGTTGGTGCAGTCTTGCGCGGGTGTTGGATCCGTGTTAGGGAACTAACACTGGAACAATGGTTTCTCTATTCGAGAAATCGGAAGTTTTGATAATGACAAACAAACATGGAACTAATTCTTTTGACAAGTGATTTCAGGAAAGATAATAGGTTCACAGGAAAATGGAAGGGAAACGCTTCCATGAAGGGATGTGTGTACGTGGCAAACGCATCAAGGATACAGGAGTCATTTCACTATTATCTTGGGCGGCAAGCCAAGATCCGAAAGAATAGAAATGCAAAAAGGGTACGCTGGTCTTTTTGAACAGTATCGTACTTCCCAAGACAAGAAGGGCAAAGGCGTCCAAAGCTAAATATGGAAACTCTATAAATAGAATGCGATGTCGCTAGGTCGAATGTGCTCTTGAACGCAAGAAAATCAGATCCACAAAAGGAAAGAGAGAAATTGAGAGCGTGAGCTGATTTAGTGAAGATAACAATCCAGAAGTTCAAGGAAGGAAGCATCAAGTGATGAAGACTGAGTGAAGATCTTCATCAACTTGAAGAAGGAGGTTCTTGTGCTAAAGGGAACTGCACAGGAACGAGTAAGGTTCACTATCTATATTCAGTTGTGCTTAGATCTAGGAACTACTATGTCTTAGTCGTTAGTATTGTTTGTAAGTGGGATTGCGAACAATAGAGAAGATCGACTTTGTATTGTGGAACCTGAGATCTATCAATAGAATATAGTGTGTGTTCAAAATCCTCCAAGGGAGGTAGAGGTTTACTCTTTAGCTAGTTGGCTAAAGAGGTTCCTCTATAAGGAATCGTTTCACTGTCTCTAATTTCCTGTTTAAAGTTTGTATTACATTATTCCGCTGCGTAAGGGAACTGTCACTGGAACAGTTCCCGATTGTGTTAACTAACACCAATCTACAATCCTACAATTGGTATCAGAGCTTGGCTCTAGATTTTCTGTGAAAACTCGCAGGATGTCTACAGGAATGTCTTTAGATCTTAATGTTGTTGGACACGGAAGCAACAAACCACCTAGGCTGATCGAAGGACGCTTTGAGTGATGGCAAGGGCTGATGAAGGATTGGATATGAAGCCACGATTATCAGGCATGGGCCGTAATCGAGAGAGGGAACTTCACTATTAATCCAGAAATCGAGAATGATCTCACAAAATGGGGGCCAAATGAGTGGAAGTGCATTGAAGCAAACTACAAGGCAAAGATGTACCTCAACTATTCCATGAGTGAGATTGACTCAGCCAAGGTTGGAAACCTAAAAACCGCTAAGGAGATGTGGGTTGCAATCGAGCAGATGCACATGGGAAGCTCAGATCTAAAGGAAGATCATCAAATGGATGTTCGCCAAGAGTTCTACAACTTCAGGATGGAACCTGGAGAGACTGTATCATCATATCAGTTCCGTTTTGAGGGACTATTGACTAAGCTTGAGAACTTGGGAATCTCAGGAAGTGAAGTCACTGAACGGATCAAAGTCAAAAAGGTGATAGATGGTCTTTCTGGTGAATGGACTCATGATCGAACAACATTCAGAGAAAATCCATCCAACAGGAACCTCATGCTTCCTGAGATTTTTGGAAAACTGAAGACCTATGAGAGAAGAAGGAACTCCGACAAAGCTCAAGACAAACCTGAAAAGGGAATTGCACTTAAACTTGAAAAAGTGCTTAAGTCTGTTCAGGAACAGTGTGAAGAATCTGAAGATGAGGAAGAGGATGACATAGTTCTCATCACAAAGGCACTACGCAACCTCTACAAGAAGGGAAAGTTCCAGAAGAACTACAGAGGGAACAGTCACTCAAGAGATTATAACAAGTCTGGAGAAAAGGATGTAAAGGATATCACGTGTTTCAAGTGTTTCAAGAAGGGTCACTATGATAAGGCTTGTCCTCTGGGAAATGACGAGAATAAGTGTGGGAACAAAGCTTACATAGCAACATGGGATGATTCCGATGATGAAGATCCTGAGGCTTGGGCTACACCAAACATGTGTGCAATGGCTATCAAAGGAGATCAAAAGGAATCTCAAGAGGATGTGAGTATTTTATCTCTAACTAGTTGCTTTGATAAATACTCTAAATCTGATCTTATTCGTATACTCTCTAAACTTGTTAAAGACAATATGAAGCTACAAAAGGAAATGAGTGGAATTGAAGAGCATTGTCTTAAACTTGAAAATAATGTTGCTGAAAGGGAACTTGAATTAAAAAACACTGAATCTGTTAAATGTTCTGCTTGTGATAAACTAAAGAAGGAACTTGACTCTATTGTGACTACTAAAAATGAGCTTATCTCTACTCTTGCCATTGTTACTTCAGAAAAGGAAACTCTTAGTAAGAAACTAGAGATAACTGAAGGAAAGAAAGTGGTGGAAATTCCTAAAATCACTTTTGTCCCCTCTAGACATGGTATAGGATACTCTGAGACAGACTCTGGAAATGATCAAAAAATTCTTACTCTAAGGGAACTAAGTGAAAGTAGAGCCCTAGAATTACAAACTTAGAAAATAAAAAATTCTCATCTAGAAGAGAAGATTAAAGTTCTAGAGAGTGGAACTAAAGGGAAAAGGGACTACTACACTGGGAACAACTCACATAAGATATATGTCAAGATAGCTAAGGGAAATGGTTCCAGAGGACCAAACAAGGAAACAGTTGAGAAAAATAGAATTCAGAGACCTCACCCTAAGTATTATCTAGGTGAATATTACAAAACTTGCTGGACATGTGGAAGTCATGGTCATTACAAGGAACAATGTCCTAAAGTCAGTTTCTCTTGAAATCCCACAAACAGAAACAACAACAGAACTTCACATTTAAAATCCTACATGAACTATCACTCTGTTGACGTTAACATTGCAGATTATGTAGATTACTATCCCTGTAAGGAACCAGGCAAGGAATATCTTGCCTGGGTAACCAAACATTAACTCTTTTGCAGGTGAAAGCGAGGGGGGAACTGTATGTGGTTCATAGACAATGCATGCTCCAATCACATGACAGGAAACAGGAACAATCTAACCTCGCTTAACACCCAAGTTGAAGGAGGAAATGTTTCCTTCGGCAACAAAAACAAAGGGGCAATTCAAGGATCAGGGGAAGTAAAGCTCAACAGATCAATCAAGGTCAGCAATGTCAATCTTGTGGCAGATCTTGGGTACAGTCTACTATGTGTGGCACAACTCTATGATCAAGGAAACAACATAGTTACCTTTGATTCAAATGAATGTCTGGTTGTGAACAAAGAGACGAACAAAGTTATTCTTAGAGGGAAACGATCTAACAATGTTTACATTGTTGATCAAGAGTTTCAACCTCCAAGAAAGTTATGTCTCACAGTCTCCACAAGTGATACGGATCTCTGGCATAGACGTCTTGGTCATGCAGGTCTAAATCTCATTCAAAAGTTGTTCATGCAAGATCTTGTGGTTGGCTTACCAAGGATAAACCCAGATACAACAAAACTGTGTGATGCTTGCGCCAGGGGAAAACAAACTCGTAGTTCATTTAAACCAAAGAAGAATGTTAGCACTTCCAAACCTTTGGAAATGCTACACTTGGACCTATGTGGTCCAATGGACACCTGTAGCTATGGAGGAAGCAGGTACATGTTTGTTATAATAGATGATTATTCACGTTTCACTTGGGTTATCTTCTTGTTTTCCAAAGGAACAGTGTTCAAAGAGTTTGAAGTATTCATAAAGAAGACAGAAGTCAGTCTAGGAACCAAGCTGAAATCCATACGCTCAGACCATGGAACAGAGTTCGATAACTCAGTTTTTCTCAACTTTTGTAATGAAAATGGAGTGTCTCACAATTTTTCAGCACCAAGAACTCCACAACAAAATGGAGTAGTCGAAAGGAAGAATCGCACCCTAGAGAATATGGCTCGAGCCATGATGCTTGAAAGTGGAGTTCCATCGAACTTCTGGACAGAAGCTAAATCATCCTCAGTCTATATCTTGAACAGGGCTATGATTAGACCTCTGTTGCTTAAGACTTCTTATGAACTAATCAAAGGCCGAAAGCCAAACATTTCCCATCTCAGAGTTTTTGGTTGCAGGTGTTATATCCATAACAATGGGAAGGATCCTCTTGGAAAATTTGACCCAAGGAGCGATGAAGGAATCTTCACTGGCTACTCCCTTCACAGCAAAGCATATCGAGTCTACAACAAGCGAACCAAAAAATTTGAAGAAAGTATTCACGTCATCTTTGATGAAGATCCCATCCATCATGGATCCTCCTCCAAAGATCCACTCTCAAAGATAGCTGTGAAACCTTTCACTATACCATGGGAATCAACAAGGGAATCAATGGAAGAGGATGATGATCTGAACCCTCGAAGAGATGACTCTGAGTACATCAATGGGAATGGTTCTCAACTACAGGAATCAACCCTTGAAGATGATCATGAAGAAAATGATGCCACAGAGCAATTTGATGATCCTTCAACCAACTTTCCTGAAGAAGAGGATATTTCACCAGAAACAATTGAAGCATCAACTTCTGGGAACAATTCTACTACTGAGATTCCACAAACTCTACCTCAAGCTAGTTCCAGCGCTCAAGAGGAACTTCCAGGCACAAATCAACTTCAACCAAGGAACTATCATCAGAGAAAAGATCACCCTCTTGAAAACATCCTCACACCTCTGGAACAGGGAGTAAAAACTCGTTCCTCACTCCATAACTTTTGTGCATTTGATGCCTTTGTTTCTCTTGTTGAACCCAAAAGCATACAGGAAGCTCTCAAAGATCCTGATTGGATTCAAGCAATGCAGGAAGAGCTCTATCAATTTGAAAGACATCAGGTGTGGAAGCTAGTTCCAAGGCCACCAGACAAGAATGTCATTGGAACTAGATGGGTCTTTCGCAACAAACTTGATGAGTCAGGAAATGTGTCCCGAAACAAAGCAAGACTTGTGGCTCAAGGCTACAACCAAGAGGAAGGGATAGACTATGAAGAAACCTTTGCACCAGTTGCTCGAATCGAAGCAATACGCTTGCTCATAGCTTTTGCTACATACAAAGGGTTTAAGTTGTTCCAGATGGATGTCAAAACAACTTTCCTGAATGGCTATCTCAAAGAAGAAGTCTATGTCAAGCAACCACCAGGGTTTGAAGATGAAAGTAAGCCAGATCATGTCTACTTTCTTGAAAGAGCTTTGTATGGTCTCAAACAAGCACCTCGAGCCTGGTATGATAGATTTGCTTCATTTCTATTATCCAAAGGGTATCAAAGAGGTTCAATCGACAAAACTCTTTTCCTGAAGAAAGAATCAGGTGACATTTTAATTGTGCAAGTCTATGTTGATGATATAATTTTTGGCTCCACTAACCCTGTGCTTACAGAAAAGTTTGAAAAGCAAATGAGTAATGAGTTCGAGATGAGTATGGTAGGAGAACTCAACTTCTTTTTAGGTCTTCAGATTTCTCAAACAAAGGAAGGAACCAAGATTCATCAACAAAAGTATATCAAGGAAATGCTTACAAAGTATGGGATGGACATTGCAAAACCCATCAACACTCCGATTTCACCTAGCACACGTCTTGATGCAGATGAGAATGGAACTAATGTCAATAAAAAACTCTTTCGAGGAATGATTGGTTCCCTTCTCTATCTCACTGCTAGTAGACTGGATATCACGGTTCCAAGCAAACCCTAAGGAGTCACATTTGAAGGAAGTCAAAAGAATCTTTCGCTATCTCAAAGGGAGAGACAACATGTGCTTATGGTACCCTAGGAACAGTTCCTTTGAACTTGTTTCCTTCACTGATGCTGATTTTGTAGGACATTTAGTCGATCGAAAAAGTACCTCAGGCATGGCACAGTTCCTAGGAGACTGTCTTGTATCTTGGGGATCGAAGAAGCAATCCTCAGTGGCACTTTCTACTGCTGAAGCTGAATACATAGCCGCTGCAGCTTGTTGTTCCCAAGTACTTTGGCTCAAGTATCAACTTCAAGATTACAGTATGTCTCTTGGAACTGTTCCTATTAAATGTGATAGTACTAGTGCAATAAATATCTCAAAAAACCCTGTGCATCAATCTAGAACAAAGCACATAGAGGTTAGGCACCATTTCCTACGTGATCACGTAGAGAAAGGTTCCATCGAGATGGTTCATTGTAGGACAGATGAACAAGTTGCTGATATTTTCACCAAAGCTTTGGACAGACAACCCTTTGAGCATCTTAGAATGCTCTTAGGGATGATTCTCTTACATTAAACAAGTCCCGGTCCATCTTTTCTCTCAATGATTGACTAGTTTAGCATTAGAATGACTAGGGAACTGTATGGTTTAGCAACTGTCATTTTAATAATTGCTTTTTGCATGAAACTTGTTTACTTCTATGTATGGGAACCGATTCTTAAAAGCACTTTGTTTCTTTCGGCCCAAAATGATCAACCTGATCTTATCTATCCCTCATTACAAACCGAAAGGATGGTTGATCATAAGACTTGTCCCTTAAAGCTAATCCAGGTAAACGTTTCCTATGAGCCTTGATTATTTGATAACCCCTTTTTACGGGATTCAATTACTTGGATATCAACATTTGCTTCCTTACCCATTTTTAATTTGGATACTCCTCTTTGTCATTTTCACAAAACACCCTTTACGTATCCAAAATGGCCTTCCGTTACTTGTTCATGGAAATGAGGTCAGAAAAGAGAGGAACTACTTCTAGGCCACTAGGGAACTTCAAGGAATTCAAAATGCCTCAAAGTGGTATTATTGAAAAGAGAACAGACGTTGGAAACTGGGATTTTGACGCGACAGGTTGAAAAAGGGAAATTTGAATCTACACCGTTCATCTCGCTACTTTGGCTTGTTATTCGCCACGTAGGTACTGTTGATTTGGAAAGAATCTTTGAATGGAAGACATCAGATCTTTCTAGTTACCCTTTGCGTAACTAGCTACTATTTTCAAAGGAACCCTGGTAAATATTCTCCTCATTTCAAATTCATTCCCCTTCCTTACTTAACCCGTCTTTCTTATTGTTCTCTTCATCATCTTCATCTTCCACTTTCTTCTCTACAAACCCTAAATCTCAAAATTCTTCCATCTTCGTCTTTCTCCCAACATGGCTAACCAGAATCAACCCAGATACACCAGACTTCACCCCAATCCTCTCATCGAACATTTTCTTCAAAACGATCCAGTCTATCTTCAAGAACAACTCTTTCAAAATCTGGATCTAGACCATCATGAACCCGAATACATCTTTGATGTTAAAGAAAAACTTTATTCTCTTCTTCGAAAAAGAGATGGTCAACCTCCTCTTACTCCTGAATGTTCACCTCCCACAACTCCTCGATCTGAGATTCCAGTTCTCACAACGAGACGGGATGGCTCCTCAACCCTAACTCTCAATATTGAGGGAGTCCAAACCACGGTTTCTGAAACAAACCCAAACACTCTCCTTCTCAAAAAATCTTCCCATTCATCTCCAAAACACCACACTCAAATCTATGACAGCCTTAGTCCCAAACGCACTAATCCTCTTGCCTCCACCTCTCAAAACCCTAACCCTCAAATCCAACCCTCTAAGGAAACTTCCAAAGCACCCTCTCCTTCCACAAAAGCTTCTTCAATTCCGATTCCATCTCACAAGGAACTCGACCTCCCCACTATTGATCAAACTCTCTCACAATTCGAGAGAGAAGAGTTCCCTACCTCACAGGGAACCATACCTATTCCACCTTCCTCTTCCACAAAGACAACCCCCTCCAAATATCTTCTCTCTATTGTGCCCACTGGTCAAAGATCAAAGAAGAGAAAGCACAGAAAGATGGGTGAAGAAGACGAAGAGGAAGAAGAAGAGGAACTTGAACCTCTCCAAACTGAGCAACTCAATGCTCTCTCCAAGGAACTCATAAACGTCGATGAAGACGATGATGAGCTACATGAGTATGTCGAGCCTGCTCTTCAAATAGGGTACAAGGAACCGCCATCTGGACATCCTTCAACAAGAGGCTCCAAGAAACAGAAGTTGGAGGAAAAGAAGGAAAAGAAGGAGAAGAAAGAAAAGAAGAAGAAAGAAGAGAGGAAGTTGGTCATTCCTCTGATTGTTACTGATGAATTTCTCAAAGAACACGAGTTCAACGAGCTTCAAGAACTCATCCAGTTCCAAGGATGGGAAAAGCTCTGCTCCGAACCAGCAAAGGTGGATCAAGCTCAAGTCAAATTCTTCTACTCCAAATTCACCGTAACAAAGGGAACAGAGCTCGATCCAGTCATAAGGTGGAAAACAGAAGAGGATGACTTCACCTTCACCTCCACCCTGATCAAGAAAATTCTCAAAGTTCCTGGAGAAGGCTTTGACACACTTCCCCAACGACCATGGCAAGATACTGATGGACGAGAAGCTATCCTGCAAAGGCTTCTAGGTCATATACCTGCTCAAGGCAGGGAGGTTTTGACTCACAGTTTGAGTCAAGTGGGGAAGATGGCACACCAATACATCACTCGGGTAGTGATTCCCAGACAGAAGAAGAGAACACGCTCAATTCCACCGATGCCATTCTCCTGGATCTGTTCCTGCGCAAGGAAAGAATCAATCTGCCCAAGATCATGATCTTGCACATGTGCAAGTGTGTTGCCAAAGAGTCTCATGCCCTTCCCTATACTGTTGTGGTGAAGGAGATAATGAAGAGGAATGACGTCTATAATCTCGAGGAAGAAGAAGAGCTTGGACAAGAAATGGACATGTCCAACATTCTAAGGATGAAGCACTCCCAAGAACCAAATGAGGAACTTCATCCTGCTGTGTTCATTGAACAAGGAGATTCAAAGACAGTTCTCCAAGCTCTCAACCGTCTGTGTGGAGTAAATGAGCGGATTCTTGATGTTCTCCTAGACATTCAACAAACAAAGGGAACCAACGAGCAAATCCTTGTTGTACTTCAAGATATTCAGAGGAAGTTACCTTCCTCATCTTCCTCCTCTAATCCATGAACAAGCCCTCTACAAGAACAATCCTTAGCTGTCTTATCCCTTCTTCAATGCTTTTAATGAATTTGTTCCTGTACTTGCTCAAACAATGTTTCAAAGATATGCATTTTGCTGTTATTCTCTAGTTATGACTATGCTTTACTTACTTTTCCTTGAATGTTTATACTTAACTCTTTTCGATGATGTCAAAAGGGGGAAAAGTGGAAAAATGCAGAGATGCGTTATGCCTAAGAAAATACAGAATAAAGCCATAAGCTGAGGGGGAACTATTACTTAAAAATCTTGAAAATTGAACTGCTTGTCCATTTCAGGGGGAACTAAGTATCTACAATGTATCAACTGTATAACTTTGGTGCTTAGTCTCTGTTATTCATCATGTATCCTTGACTTGCATTTTATAAAGGTTTGTCATCATCAAAAAGGGGGAAATTGTTGGATCCGTGTTAGGGAACTAACACTGGAACAATGGTTTCTCTATTCGAGAAATCGGAAGTTTTGATAATGACAAACAAACATGGAACTAATTCCTTTGACAAGTAATTTCAGGAAAGATAACAGGTTCACAGGAAAATGGAAGGGAAACGCTTCCATGAAGGTATGTGTGTACGTGGCAAACGCATCAAGGATACAAGAGTCATTTCACTATTATCTTGGGCGGCAAGCCAAGCTTCGAAAGAATAGAAATGCAAAAAGGGTACGCTGGTCTTTTTGAACAGTATCGTACTTCCCAAGACAAGAAGGGCAAAGGCGTCAAAAGCTAAATATGGAAACTCTATAAATAGAATGCGATGCCGCTAGGTCGAATGTGCTCTTGAACGCAAGAAAATCAGATCCACAAAAGGAAAGAGAGAAATTGAGAGCCTGAGCTGATTTAGTGAAGATAACAATCCAGAAGTTCAAGGAAGGAAGCATCAAGTGATGAAGACTGAGTGAAGATCTTCATCAACTTGAAGAAGGAGGTTCTTGTGCTAAAGGCAACTGCACAGGAACGAGTAAGGTTCACTATCTATATTCAGTTGTGCTTAGATCTAGGAACTACTATGTCTTAGTCGTTAGTATTGTTTGTAAGTGGGATTGCGAACAATAGAGAAGTTCGACTTTGTATTGTGGAACCTGAGATCTATCAATAGAATATAGTGTGTGTTCAAAATCCTCCAAGGGAGGTAGAGGTTTACTCTTTAGCTAGTTGGCTAAAGAGGTTCCTCTATAAGGAATCGTTTCCCTGTCTCTAATTTCCTGTTTAAAGTTTGTATTACATTATTCCGCTGCGTAAGGGAACTGTCACTGGAACTGCTGGAACAGTTCCCGATTGTGTTAACTAAAACCAATCTACGATCCTACAGCGGGGGTCACTCCCCTGCTAATGATTTCCGGTTTGTACAGCAAACCTCACCTTAATTTGCTAAGTTTCAGTATGTTTCCTTTCCAAATCTTAAACCTGTTGGGGGATTTGAACGACCCTGTTCCAAAACCTGGCGTGTGGATGCTAATCTCCCTTTTGATTCACACTTGAAACACTTATTTAATGCTGGTTTTTTGCTCCTTTGCTCGCCTGTTGTTGTTTACGAGTTTGGTTGCAAGCTCAGTTTGGAATGCTGTCTTAAGCTCCTTAATTTGCATCTCAAGTGTGGCACTTTGATCTTTTTGTTGTCAATCAATTGCTAGCCTAAAAGCCATACTATTATGAAAAATGTTGCTAATCAAAACCTCTACCATAAACAGACAAAAATCACAAATAAAAGGGTGATCAAACCCAGCCTAAGTCATGATTGGGGAATCAAAACCCTATTGTTACACTTGTTTCTGCTGGCTAGAGTGGAAATTGGTGTCTTAATTACAAAAACCATGAAATTGGAATGGAGATCCCCTGCTTTTGTAGACCGCATTAGATGCTTACGTCCAACATCGAACATAGATTTAAATGCCCATAAAATGAGGCTCCACGAAAAACCCGGAATCCCTAAACTAAATCCCAACCCAAGTGCTCGTGGGCTAAAAATCTCACACTACCACAATCAATACAATCAAATACGCAATAACAATTATCTAGTCGGGGAAGAAACCGATTATTTGGTGGCCTTTCCATGGTTAGTGCAAAACCGGGGACTTTCTAACCCCATTGGCAAGCTTGATCTTGACCGAGATCTATCATATCGCAAAACGGCCATACCCTCGGACATATTCACCAAATTTAAACAAATATACTCACCAAAAGTATCCCACGTATTTCCATTGTTCCAAGGACGTGTTGAATCTGTAAACGAAAATGTGAAACCCAACACAAAACGCATAACGTGCAACACTAAAATTAACTATAGCACCAAAATGCTAATTAATCGGCACAGAAATAAAAAGTACAACACTTACTACCGTATACAAATACACATATCAAAAATTATGTATAACTACCCCGTTGTCCACAAGTTCTATAAAATGAAGAAACAAAATTATTCGAGCAATACCTCTCCATCCAAGGCCAAAAGCCACAACATAATCGGTTGCCTATGAAAGTTTGCGCATGGAACTGTAGGGGCATCAAACTCAAGGCCTTCTGGACAGAGGTTAACGCACTCTGTCGCATTGAATACATTAACCTCATTGCACTTATGGAAACCAAAGCTCAAACGCTACCTGATAATGGGTGGCAAAAGGTGGGGTTCGACTCCGTGGAATTTATACCTGCGAACGGTTTTTCGGGTGGTATATGCGTCCTTTGGAAGAGTACACTCCTCTCAAATGAAACAATTCAAACCATCCACAAAGATAGTCGCTTTGTTGGACTCCTTTATGAGAACCTCAAAACAAATAGGAAAATAATCCTAATATTTGCATATGCGCCACTCAGGCCGCAAGAAAAAGACCAATTCTGGAACACTTTGAAGGAGTTTATACAAAATTGCAACCACCCATGTTTACTTATGGGCGACCTTAAAGAAATCCAACACCCAAACGAAAAAGTAGGGGGCGCGAACCCGACCCTTTCCCATTTCGAGCGGCTCATTAATTTCAAAAATGATTGCGATATGTGCGACATCCCTACAATAGGGAATAAATATACATGGAGAAAATCTAAAAATCTTGATAATACCACGCTTGAAAAGCTAGACCGAACCCTGGTCGCCAACCAAATCATTCAATGGTTACCGTCCATAGCGACGAAAAACCATGCTTTCTCTTCTTCTGACCATTGCCCAATATCTTGTGACCTCCCCTCGGGGATCGTATTTAAAGCACAACCATTTAAATTTGAAATGATGTGGACGTCTAGAAAAGATTTTCAAAACATCATCAAACAAGCATGGAGACACAACACTGGAGGATCCCATATGTTTAATCTAGTGAAAAAAACACAACTTCTCAAAGCAAAAGCTAAAGCATGGAACAAACAAACGTTCGGCAATATCTTTGAACAAATAAAAAAACTCGACGAAAACCCCGTTCAGATCCAAAAGGACATAATTGAACACAACAACGGGGAACTCCTTTAAAAGCAAGAACGACTGTTGAGAAAGCGGTCCTGCCTCCTGGACTTCCACAACTCCTATTGGAAACAAAGGGCCAAAAACACTCACATTAGACTAAATGATAAGAATACAAAATACTTTCACCGGATTGCCACCGGGCGAAGGAATAGAACCAACATCAAAGAGATCCGAACATCGGAAGGTACACAAATCACAAGAGTTGAAAACATCAGAAAGGAAATCAAATGGGATTTCCAAAACCGCTTTCGGGCTTTGGAAATTAATCATGGAAAACTCCATAACATGACACAAACCATCCAAAAATAAGTTACCGAGGAAGACAACGTAGAACTTACCAAACCAGTATCAAACAGTGAAATTAAGAAGGCCTTATTCGACATTGGGGACGATAAATCTCCTGGCCTGGACGGAATGCCGACATGCTTTTATAAGAAGTACTGGCACATTGTAGGTCCGGATGTTATAAGGTCCGTTAAAAGTTTTTTCCACTCCGGGAAACTCTTAAAACAAGTAAACAACACATTCATATCCCTAATACCAAAATGTGAAAATCCAAGCTCCACCAACCATTATAGACCCATAAGCTTATGCAACACAACATACAAAGTAATATCAAAAATCCTAACAAACCGACTGAAAAACATATTAAACAAGCTCATACATCCGATGCAAGGGGCGTTTGTCCAAAACCGTAGTATCCACGATAATAACCTTATTGCGCACGAGATTTTCCATTCCTTCCGCAAAAAACAAGGGCGGGAGGGATGGATTGCAGTCAAACTAGACATGGAAAAAGCTTATGACCGAATTAGCTGGGATTTCCTGGCAAGAGTCCTACACAAATTTGGCTTTAATGATAAATTCTTGGGGTGGATCCGAGAATGCGTCGAAACGGTTTCTTTCTCTGTTTTGGTCAATAACGGACCAACAGAACAATTCTACCCCCAACGGGGACTTAGATAGGGAGACCCCCTATCACCTTACCTATTCATTCTCGCATCCGAAATACTTGCAAGACAACTCCACTTGCAAAGCACTAACCCCAAAAGTGACATCGGGATCCAAATCACTAGAAATGGAAGAAAAATCCCATTCCTCGCTTTTGCCGATGATATCATCATCTTCGCTAAAGCGAATAACACTGCATGCAAAAACATCAAAGGAATTGTTGATAATTATTGCCAGGTATCTGGCCAGAAAGTCAGCTTCCACAATTCCGCCTTTCAAGTCACCAAAAATACAAGCAATACAATCAAGGAACAAATCAAACAGATTCTCCAAATTACAAACACAGTTGCATTGGATAAATACTTAGGTTGTCCGATTATCAATGGCAGAGTAACACAAAACACCTTTAAACCATTAATTATGCGGACCAGATCCCAACTTGCAAAATGGAAAGCAAACACTCTATCCCAGGAGGGACGTAAAACTCTAATCAAAGCAAATCTATCAGCCCAACCCAACTACATTATGCAATCCTTTATGCTACCCCAAGATACCTTACAAGAACTTGACCAAATCAACAAAAATTTCTTTTGGAACAAGGATCACAACTACAAACCACTCATTAGTTGGAACTCCATTTGCCGCCCACCCGCTCCTGGTGGGGTGGGAATCGCCAAGGCAGAAGAGATGAACCAAGCACTCCAAATGAAGTTGCTCTGGAAAATATCAGCTGAACCAGACAATTTATGGGTCAAAATTATTACGGAAAAATATCTCAAAACGGAAAACATCCTAAACTACAAGAAAAACATAACACCTCTTGGCAGTAGTCCAAGCTAATAGGCCTTAAAGACCTATTCGTGAAAGGACTTATCTGGCAGATTGGGGATGGGAAAACTGTCCGAGTATGGAAAGACAACTGGACCGGTAAGGGCCCTCTCAACCCAATGACAGATGTGGAAAACTTCATTAATTGGGACGAAACCGTGGATGAGTACCTCAAAGAGGATAATTCGTGGAACATTGAGAAATTGAGCAAGGTCATTGATCGAGATGACCTTGAAATCATATCCAAAATCATAAACCCTATTAACAAAATCCCAGACAGACTTTACTGGCATCCTAGTAAAAATGGCTGGTACTCAACCCATTCAACCATGCAATGGATCCAACAATCTAAAGGCGAACCAAAAATTAATCTAGCTTGGATCAACAAACTTAACATCCCCCCCCAAAGTTAAAAACTTCATTTGGAAAGTAGCCAGAAACGGGTTGTCAACTAAGATGAGGCTCGCTGCCAACCATATCCCGGTTCCGCCGGGCTGCGAGGGCTGTAATAGCCTGGAGGAAGACACTAACCATGTGTTACTCTCGTTCCCATTAACCGAGGAAACCATCAAATCCATAAATTCCAAAATTTATCGAATCCTCAACCAAATTTCCCCTGGGGATAAAAAACCACACCTTGTCCTGGATGAGATAAGGATGCGATTAACAAAAGAGGAAATAGAACTCCTCGCTAACTCCTGGTGGTGCCTATGGTACTCTAGGAATAAAAGAGTTTTCGACAACAACAACAATAATAACTTGAATAACGCCGCAAACATTTGCGACTTCATCCACAACCAAATTAAAAATTGGAAAAGCGCGGAAGCTTCGACCTCGGATAATCCACGTTCTGGAACGGCTAGAGGTGGGCATAAGAGAAAGCCCACAAAATGGGCAAAACCCAGTAGGGATTTTACTAAATTAAATTTTGATGGTGCAGTGAATGCGGATGGCGTGGCTACTTACGGGTTCATTCTCAGGGACTCCTACGGCTCCCCCATCCACTTCGACGGAGGATTGATTGGTCATCAAGTCTGTTCTGACATCCGAGACCATCGCCTTACATCAGGGACTTCTCGAGGCCATTCGTCGTGGCATTCCCCGGATCCAGATTGAAGGCGATAATTTGCAGCTGGTCAAGGCCGTTCTTGGTGACTGGCGCTGCCCGTGGGAGATTGAGTTGCTTCGTTCGGACATCCACTGCTTGTTGGCTCGTTTCCAGGATTGGGGTATCACTCACGTCAACCGTGAGTGCAATTCGGTGGCGGACTACATTGTTGGCTCGTTCCAACGCGTCTCCTCTACTCCACTTGCAGTTGACTTGGGTTTGCACACCCTCCTCCATCAGGATGCTCTTGGGCGGTCACTAGTCTGTTAGTGACCACCCAAATTCCTTTCCTTATATAAAAAAAACAGACTAAACGTTTTATGATCCCATACAAGAATATTAATAGACTAAAGCCTTTTATGATCCCATAATCTCCTAATAAAGATGATTCCAATAAAAAAAAATTGGTTCATTTAGGCTGGGTAACAAAATAGTTTTTGGGTTGTTTAATTAATGTTAATTTCATTCTTACATCAAACAATTGTGCATAACTGATCTTTTGTACGTGTCAATTACAAAAGTCTCTCAATCTTCAACCCAAAAAAAAAAAAAAAGTCTCTCAATATTAATGAGTAAAAACTGCATAAGCAGGGAAGAATAACAACAAGAATGATTCAATAAAAGAGCATCACTATTTTGCATTGTTAGTATATTGCTATAATGTCCTGCAAGCCAGAACATAAGGTAGATATACAAAGAAGGAAGTTGCTTAATCTTTCTAGATTTAGTGGGAACTTCAATTCACACAAACCTCACTTTCTCCTATCAATCTGGTAGCAAGCAGCACCAAAAAGAGCAGTTCTTACTCTATATTTCAGTTTCTTAAACTACTCCACCAAATCAAAGATCACCAATAACCCTTTTTCATCACATTAAACCCCTCTTTAAAAAAATGGCCTGCAAACCAAACACACTGACTTCACAATTCCTTCCCAAAATGCCCTTGTCAAGTCTCAACACTATTCACAAGCCATTTTCCCTACCATCTTCCAAGAAGAATAACCTCACGGCTAGGCCGGCGACTATGCAGTTGAAATCAGGAGGCGGCTTTCGGTACCTCAAGATGAAGATCCTTGATGGATGCAAGATCCACATTTCCAATTACTTGCTCAGTTATGATGGGCAAGGCGGACAAGGGACCGCTCAAAACATGAGCAATGGTCACGAAAGTGGCATTATTCCTATAAGCTTTGATATAGAGACGTTGCACATTCTGCCTTTGACTAGCACCACGGCTAATGTTTTCGGGTTGGCGTTTCCGCCCTTTGTCGCAGTTCGTATAGAACCGAATCTTTTCCAGGGTCACATTAACCCAGAATTCGGTCAGGTAATTACTATTGTGTTGAACAGAGGAAAAGAAGAGACAACAAGAAGGAAATTTTAGACCTATTGTTCCTTATATGGTATCTTTTTACTGACTTTGTCGATGAGTAAACACAATCCTAAGACATGCTATATATAGCACCAAACCCGATTCAGACAAAATTCACATCAACATCATCACCCACCCAGTAAAGTCTCGCTCCAATAGGATCTCAGGGTCAAAATTGAGGCATCCATAACCTGAACATGTCACGAGGATGCGTCCAAAAAACTCAAGGAAAATTGAAATTATGCTATGTGACAATAATAATTGAATTTAGTTAAAATGTATCAAAATTGATATATGTGTTATATCATCTCAAAGGCATTGTATAAAAGTCAATGAGCATGATAATGCGCCCCAATTCAGATAAAGTTCTATCTTCTAAATTATGACAATAGATCTTGTACAAAATGGTAAAGTTTTGTTTGTTTATTATGATCTCATGCTGGTCTTGGTGAATTGATCATAGGTTGATCTGCAGTTCAGAGGTAAGATTAGGTGCCACGTTGAAGAGTACGAGGCTCCGCCTCTCCTTCTAGACACCTTGCTGACATCGGAAGAGTCGATAGGGGCGATTTCGGGGAGGTTGAGAGGCGGAGAGAGGCTCGGAAGAGACGGAAAGTGTAGGTTGGTTGGTGTGACCACGATCCATCCTGTTCCTGGGGAGCCTACCATGAACGCTCTGCTTAATCTTCCTGCCGAGTGTGTGACTGACTTGAGAGTTGCTTTCTCATTCTACTGATCATTAATCAGTCCATTTTAATTGCTTAAACTATAGTCTCCAAATAAATGGATTCATACATGTCTTTTTTTTAAGCAAAACATTCCAAATACATTCATACATTTTATGCAGCATATATGAAAAGTATACATGAGCTGTTTGTGTTGTGGAATAAACGAGGAAATTGTGCTCTTAAAGAGTCTTGCATATCTGATCGACCTCAATATTTTCAGAACCAAAGAAATAATAGTCTTTACTATATTAATTGTGGCAAACTAACTACAAACTAGACCTCAGTCAATCTGACTAATAAAGTATATAGAAGTTAGATAAAAAAAAAATTTAATCTCAATGACAATTCAATAACAAAGTATATAGGAATTGGATAAACCCTGTATATCTAGCTACTTGAATAAATTCTCAAAGGCATGTATTCAGTGTATTGGAATGTAAGTTCTACAAAAAAAAAAAAAAAAAAGTGTATTGGAATGTAAGTTGCTACGGAGTATGTTTTTCTATATAGAGTAGCTCCAAAGTGGCAAGTCCACGTCAGCCTCCTCATCATCACCATCACACGCCACGTCAGGTCCAACTGGAGGGGGCAACATCGTACCATTGACATTGTACATGTCAGCAAACAGCTCCGGCCTTCTGAGCACATCCTCCTCATCCATCCAAAACACCTCTTCGTCTCCGCCGCCACAGGACACACTCTCCGCCGCCTCCCTATTAACCGGCCGGAACGCCTCGGCCGCCTCCGCAGCCGCCCTCTGAATATCCCTGGTGTCGCCGGAATCCGGCACGGGCAGCCGCCAGGCGGAGTCGGCGAAATTGAGGCAGGCGTCGGGCCCACGCAGGGCGATCGCCGCCACGTCGTGGGCCCGGGCGGCCATCTCGACGGTGGGGAACGTGCCCAGCCAAATCCGGGACTTGTTGGGCCGCCGGAGCTCGCAAACCCATTTGCCGGAATTCCTCTGCCGGACTCCCCTGTACACCGGGTGGCGGGTCTCCCGGAATTTCTTCCGGCCCGCCCGTTTCTTCGGATGGGCCGACGCCAGCTTTATTCCAGAGAATCCGTCCATCATTTATTGTGTTGAAAATGAATTGGGGATTAAGCAGATTAATTAAGTTGAGGATGATCGATTAATTACGAGGTAGATTTTAATTTATAGGGTGTGGTGTTGAACTGTTGATTAGGGGACGAGGAAGGAGAGCGTGGGAAGAGTGTGGTGGTGGAATACACGGAGGAGACAGCTGGTGGAGCTTGATTTTCCGGGGGCGGTGGAGGGTGTTGCCAAGAGGCTTCCGACGAAGCGGAGGGGATTAAGTTTTCTTCTGTGATGCTGACATACTTTCCACCTGGACCTATTAATTATTTTTTTTTTAAAGTACAAGTTAAGTTGTGTTAGTAGTCTGTCTAAACGATTTTTTTAATTGAAATATTTCATTTTATTAATTTTTTTCCCCTATAATAATCTATTTTATTTAGGAACATTTTCGTGATGATACTTGACACTTTAGCATGGGATCGGATAAGAAATGGGAGAGGTCTATTAAATCATAATTCTCGAAATTGTCAACTATTTGACTTTTTTGGACCATATATTCACGTGCATCCAAACTAAGCCAAGGTTTGAGTTGCTCACGCTCACACTCAATTTGGTTAATAATAGACGAGCTTGGCTCGAGGTGTTTAAATTTGGTTCATTAAAAATTCATTAAGTTCGAGCTTAAATCGCGAACCTCTTATTTAGTTTTTTCGTGAGATAAATTCATGAACAACTCATTGAATTGATCAATTATACAATGTTACAAGCAAGTGAAATTAAAACTTAAACTATGTAGTTTGAGAGACACTACCATAACTATTTAATTTAACATTAATTGTATATTGTAGTCTTTTTTCACAATACATGTCTTTTTAGCCATATTTTTTTGTTTTATTATAGATGTTTTTTTAGCTATTTTGGTCTCTACTTTACATATTTACTCTTGTAATTAATAATAGACTATTAGTAGTGGTTTTCAATAAAGTAAAAAAGTAAGATAATAATTGAGGGTGTATTAGTATTTTTCATACCTTTCTTAAATAATGTGCAAATTGCTAGAAAGTAAACTATTGTGAAACGGAGGGAGTATATAATATATCTAGTAGAGCTTATTCAAGAAGATATAATCTAGTTTTTTATGAGCATATAATCGAGCTTGCTCATGAGCGTATAATCGAGCTGAGTTATCTTGTGTTCAAGCTCATTTCGTTTATCTTTCAAGCCTTAAAATTAAATTTAAGTTCGCTTCATTTATAAATCAAACACGAACAAAATTTAACCGATTCGAATACTGAATTTCTCCCGAACAGGTCGATTTATTTACAATCCTACCATTCCTACGTGTAGCTTGATTTTTTGTGCAAAATTGCAACGTTTAAGAAATTCCTTTGTTCTTATAAGACTTTTTTTAGAGGTAAATAAAACTATCAGATAAAAAAAGAGGTAAATAAAAGTATAAAACTGTCTTAAGTACAGGGTTGTGTCATAAACTTAGCATTTGATTCGACCGAAAAAAAAACTATTCATTTGAAGTTTTTACTACACGGTGCCACCTGCCACAGTGCCACGCCCCTTATATTTATCCTTAGTGATGCCCCATAACCATAAGGTTTAAAATTCACTCCCCGGCCTTATTGTTGTTCTAATTCTCTAAAATTCACTCATTTTTTCCTACTAATTATATAAGCATTTATCTATTCTAGTGGTATAATTTTGTTTTACAAAGAAGAGGAGTGAGAGAGTCATTTTAGACAAGATGTGAACTCATCATTCATCAAGGACACGACTCGAAATTTTTAAAAACTTGGGGCAATACTTGGAAAAAGGCTAAAAGCTTAAATGGCATGGTTAACTGCCAATCACAAGCAAGTGACGGTGAGGACACGACTCGAAATTTTTTTTGAAAGGTGATTCGATTCTTTATAGGACTATATAATAACCATTTAAAAATCTCCAATTCAAAAAAAAACTCATTTTTTAATTTGGAATTTTTTTGAAATCCTAAACTCTTTTTATGGAAAAATATGCATTAGAATTATGACCGAATTAGTTAATTTACTAACTTTATTAATCTATTAAGTATTCAACAACATACGTAATGAGGATGTCTAATTACCTCTAGATTCTAGTACACTCCTCTTGTAAATAATGAAAGTCATTCTAACCTTTAATTTTTTTTTATAAATATTTGTCATTCTGGATCTTTTAGCCTTCACTTTACACAAAAGTCTTTACAATTATTAGTTAATTTTTAATAGTGATTTTAAATAAAGTAAAAAAGTGGAATAATAAATGAGAGTATAATTATATATTTGTTAATCTCTTTAAAAAAACTTAAAAAATAGTAAAATGATAAGTACTTGGACAACACCGTTCATAAACTATTACTCCCTCCGCCGGTGAGCAAGACAACATAAAACTGGCTGAGAGAAGTGTGACAATTCGCTTGAAAAAACACAGAAAATATACCACTCGGACAACACCGAAACGTCCACTTGTGTCATTATAGCAGATTAATATGGAATAGAATCTCATTGTTATATAACTTTTGTGAGAAATTATTTCAACAGAAGCCAAGGATTGATGCTATTGCTAGCCCCAAACTTCCACTTGTAAGGTCTTTTGTTGCTCTTAAGAAAATGTCAATTCCTCTATACTGAGTTGTTGTCCCTCAAATCACGTCTAGGAGTATGTACAAACGAGATCCCCTAAAAATACAAACGAATAATATTGTTAAAAAGTAAATAATGCACGTTTGACATTTTTAATCCACGTTTATCTTCTACTAATGAAGAAGAAAAAACACATCATCTCTTATATTTACCTTCCCTATATATCATATGCAATTCTATAGAAACTAATTTAAAATTACAAATTAAAATTACCAATATAGCTTTGTACATATAAAACTTCCTATTTGGTGCTCTTTTTGAAAAACATAGCCGTTAGTCGAGATTACTATCCATAGCTAATCCTTCAAACCATATAAGACACATATCTTCTCCTAGATTATAATACAAGACAAGATCAACCATTAGGATCACACAAATCCTATTCATATTGACATCTAATCCACCTTAAGATCATGAAATCTACTCGTTGTGCAGCTTGCAAATGCATGAGGAAAAGTTGTCCTCCGGATTGTGTCTTTTCTCCTTATTTCCCATCCGATGACCCCCGAAAGTTTGCATGTGTGCACAAAATCTATGGAGCCAGCAACATCGCGAGAATGATCCAGGTACAAATATTTGTTATAAATTCGAGTATATTTATGTGTGGATGAACTAATGAACGAAGTATATATCAAATAGGATCTACCGGTTGAATCGAGAGGCGAAGCTGTCGAGGCAATGTATGTCGAGGCAGAGTGTAGAGTTCAAGATCCGGTGTACGGTTGTGTGAAGTTCATCTCGCAATTGCAACAAGAAATACATGTTACCATGAATGAGCTCGCGAAAACGCAAGCTTTGATCGCGTTTGTGGTTGATTCTTTGGGTGAAGGATCCGGGTTTGAGCCTTCGTTCGATTATTCTTCTTGTTGATTTGAACATTTCATTTGATTTTAGATCATTTGGATTTAATTGGTTAGATTGCACTTGCTTCAATTTAAAATGGTGATGAACTTTGTGTTAGATGAATGTTAATTAAACTTGGAAAGGAATGTTAAGAAGAAAACTCAATCCAAAACTCAACTTGCATTCACATATCTTGGCTACCTCCAGTTTTATTTCTCCAATAGTGACAACACAAAATGGCGGTAACAAGATTTAATTACGTACAAAAACGAAAAAAGAATGAAGAAGCTAATCCTGATTTCAATCCAATTTGAAGATCCAACGGCCACAAGACGTTTAAAAAAAATCAAACACAAACACACACAGAACAAAAAAACACAAGATGTGATGCATGTCATTTGCCTCTCTTACTCAAAGCAAGTCCCAACTGAACTTGTTATTGTTGGTGAGAGGCGATCTGGTTGACGTCAATGTGGGCGAGAGCGGGATCAGCGGTGGAGGAGCCGAGGCTGGGTTAAACGCAGGGCTCGAATCAAACGTCTCCCATTGCGTGGTCACCACTGTCCCTGGACGGGGTGCCCTGTTTTTCACGTTTGCGGGTCTCGGTTGGCTCGGGATTGGACTCTGGCGGGACTCGTTGCTCGCGGGCTTTGAAGTTTTGATCTTGATCATGTCTAGAGTCTCCACATACTTTTGAACCCTTCTTACCTATTCAACAACAAGAAATTCTCTTAGGGCCCGTTTGGATGGATATCAAGGAACATGAAGATAGAGCATATGAAAGTGGCTTGAATTTTATTTACCTGAATTTTGCGTTGTAGTTTTAAGTCACCATCTGCAACGATGGCATCCAATTTGATTACTTCATTCATCAACAGCTCAATCAGCTTCAGAACCTCATTTTCGGCCACTTTTCCGCCTTTTGATATCACGGATTGAAGAGCCGAAACCTGCCAATACATTTCCAATCAAACAACTAAGCATCAATGACTTTGTCATCCAGAGTCACCATCATACTAGCAAAATGCTGGTCCATTCTGGATCCCTCAATCTCAAAGTTTACAAGAACCACACAAAAAAATCAGACCCATGAATCGTAGGATAAGTCATAAGTTTTACCAACTACCTTAAAGGTGGCGTTTGGCCGGCAGGTTTGGAAAATCTCAAAACTTTGAACTCATTTACTAATGTTTGATTAAGGGGTGCTTAATTTTTGAACCAAACATGAGCTAATTACGTTGAATAAACTGCAATTCTAAAATCAAGAATGATACTTTGAAGTTTGAAGGTCTCACCTGGCTAGCAAGCCTGTCGATTTCCGAGCTGATGTTGGAGATTGATTTTGCAGCTTTATTCATCTTGGCATTCCTCCTCATCTCAAGCAATCTCTTTTCTTGGTTGATCGGGTCTTCCACGAGCACGAGCTTCGACTTGTCCTTGACACCCGAAACATCGAGAAAGGCCTTTGAATCCCTCTCTTTGTCCTTGAAGAACAGCTTCTGGTCTTCATGGTGAAGCCTGGTTGGCCCGGTCAACGTCTTCTTCAGCTCCCCTGTCCACCCCACACACACATCCTTAAGTCAAAGAACTAAATGCACTGTTCTAAAAACCCCGTCTAGGCGAGAGGTCCTAGCCCGCCTAGCCTTCTAACCCGTCAGACTAAGACCACCTAGGTACCATTTATGTCGCCTAGGTGCTAGACGGGCCATGATCAGGCCTAGCGTTTTTTAGAACATAGTCAATGGGTAAAAATTGTATAGAATTTAGGTTGTTTTTGGTTGCGTATGAGGACTAAACCCACTTTTCCTAAATTAACCAAACAAAAATTTCATATATGAAATTCAGACCTAACTCAAACTATGACCAAACACCTCTTTAAATTGAACCCTCTTTTTTTGAAAAGTGAAATTGAACCCTCTTTGAATTTGCAGGAATTGATCAAAAACTGAACAAAACAGGCTAAATTGGGAATGGAAGTACAAAATTGGAGCCTTTACCAAATGTGGCCTGAGAGTTTATGCTGATTTCATGGTAGACCGACCCGTATTTGACCCGGACCCGGATAGTGGGCGGAGGAGTAGCGTTCTCATCCGAATCGACCCGCTTCTGAACCAACATCCCACCGGGTCTCATCTCCCACTCAACGGCGGCTGGGTCGCCATTGACGCTAGGAGGTGACAGCCCGGTGAGCTTAGTCTTCATTCGCATCATTTCTTTGACTCCGGAACCCGGCTCGACTCTGCTCCGACCCGGTCACCGGAAAGAGTTGAAGGCTCAGATCGAGTGTAACAATCGGCTATGCCTCCGTTGACCCTTCTTCGGAAATCGGCCGGAGAGTAAGACTCCGGCCGGTGGTGTTGAAATGACCAAAATGTCCCCGGGGTAATGGAGCTTCGCCGGAAGCGGCAGAGCGTTGAAATTTCGCTGGTCAACTATTTTTCTTTCCTTAACTTCACTTCTCAGTTCTCAGAAGCCAGTTGAGCAATCAAGCGAAATCATTACAAAGAGATGGAAAAAACAATAATTGAGAAGGCAATTGAGAAAACCCGAGAAGAGAAAAGATCTACTACTCACACAAAAGGTAGCAAGTACAACAAATTATTTGCTTCCTCTCTCTTTCTCGCCTCTTTCTTTGGTTTATTTTCTTTTGGAGAAAACATGAGCAAAGAGTTGGGACCTAATTAAATTACCTTATATAATATATGGCATTAAAAATATATAGGACCTTGTTTTCCCAAAAAAACGTTTCTTTTTTTATAGTATTGTTTATTCATGATAGTAGAAGGCGGTAAAACAAATAGATATAAGCCGCCAAAAAAATCCCACGTTGGAAGGGGGTGCACGGATTAAACCGTGCACACTCATCCTGGTTCAGGAGCTAGTCAGCTACCACGTGTAGTTTATGGTAAAAGACGAGGTTATTTTCGGAAATTCACAAATCAATTTTATTTTATTTATTAAAATGACTACAAATGAATTATTATCCTGCAAATGAATTATTATCCTCTCGATATCACATAACTCTTTTTCCATTTTTAATCTTATTTTTCATGTCACTCTAAAGTTCAGTAGAAGTAGAAGGTTTTGAGGCACGTGTCATATGAAGATGGAGGGTGTATGGTAAGGTGTATAGGGCGCAGCGCAGGGGATTGATTACGGAAAAAGCTGGTGGCGAGGACAAATCAATGGAGTGAGTATATATGATGGTGGAGTTACAGTGCAGTGACCCAATGAGCTGTAGATTTTATATCACTCTCTTTTGGTCTCCTCTTTTATGAAAAAAGGAAAAAGAAAAAGAAATTTCGTCTGTCTTTATTTGGTTGACCGAAACCTCAAGGCACCGACACTCCGGTCTGGCGTTTGAAACGGAATCAGGAAAAAAAAAAAACTAGACCGGGCCGGTCTACACTGTCCTCGCGGAATCGTTGAAAAAAAGAGGGGAAAAGGGGACACAATTTGTAGATAGAATCGATAATATATCTTTACAAATAGTACTATTTAGGTTAATCGTACCTTTGTTAAAGAATACATTGATCATAATGACTATAGAATGACTTAAGGTCCGTTCAGCCCTTGAAAGCTAATATAAGTTAAAACTTAAGACTAGACTTGTCAATCGGGTCGGGTCGGAGGGGTTCGGGTTAAATTGTATTCGGTTTCGTTATGGGTCACGGGTCAATCGGGTCGGGTTGTAGCGGGTTTTCGATCGGGTCGGGTTGACCAGCGGATCTAAAATATCCTTTTTAAAATGATTATTAAAATCAAATTTTAATTAAATAATAATATTTAATTATAATATATTATTTTCATTCATTTTAATAATAAAACATATTATAATTTTCAAAATAAAATTTAAAAATTCTATAAATATACTAAATCGGTCAATCCAACAGTTTCGTGTTCTATCGGGTTCGGTTGATTTTGAGTTTAGGGTTCAAATTTTCGGGTCTTGATCCTAAAATTATCGGGCGGTTCGGGTCAGGTTGGCGGGTTCGGTCAGCTTTTGACAGCTCTACTTAAAACTGATACTGATATTGATATATTGATTTAGCAGTTAATGCCGATTTTAGTAGTTGATCTTAGGAGTCAAAATTATTAGCTTATTTTTATGAAATAATATGTAAGTGTTCGGTACACATAATTAATATGAACTGATTTTATAAAATATGGATATAAAATTACCCAAAAAAGATATATTAAAAATTAATAATTTTTCAAAATTGAATTTCTAGGGTAATCGAAAGAAAAAATGAGATTTGGGAGAGGTAACTCAAATTTTAGGTGAGATTTAAACTCTTATCAAGTTTCATAAGCTTGAGTAAGATTCATTAACTCTTTATGTCAAAAATACTAGGTCGAGTACCCGGTTCGGACGTAAATTGGCCTCGGCCAATCGAACCGAGGAGAGATCAAAAAAAAAAATACTAGGTCGAGTGTATTTTTTCAACTTAAGGTTGATAAGTTCAAAATAAACATCACCCGAACAAAGATATATCTTCCCTATTTTGTTAATGTAACCAGGGGCGGAGGCAGCCCCCACTGGAATTTAAAAAAAAAATTATAAAATATAAAATATTATTAGTGCATAAAATATTATTCCCTCTGTTTTTTAAAACATGTTATTTTAGTCTATTTTTCCTTATTTATAAAACATGCCTTTTAATATTTTTTCCTACCATTTTTCTAATTTATTTCTACTTTATAGGAGTAATAATTACTCTAAATAATTTCATATAAGGGGTTGAGAGTACATATTTTTCCAAATGTAGAGGTAATTTTGGTAAAAAAAAACTCATTCCTTAATAGTTAATACTCATGTAGTTAGCTAAAAGTACAACTTTTGAGAAACGGAGGGAGTAGTATTACACAGATCAGTAATTAAACATGCACTATATATATTATTAAATATAGCCAAATGGCTCCCAACTTCCAAGGATGAATTAAGTAAATAGCAAAAAAAATACCTAATTAGGTGGATATTTAGGAGAGTGTGAAAATTAGCTAAATAGCAAAAAAACCCATCACCCACCCCCCACCCCACTCCCACCGAGTTGACTCGGTCGTTGACCGGGTTGACTCGCTCGTTGACCGAGTTGACTCGGTCGTTGACCGATCGTTGACCGACCGTTGACCGGCGTTGACCATCATCTCTATCATCACTTTCATAATCGTCATCACAATTTTTTCCACCGTCATCACAATTTTTTGATGACAAAAAGTGTAATAAAAGGCAAAAAGTGTCATCAAAATGTCTTGATGACAACTTTTTGATAACAAAAAGTATCATCAAAGGCATTCAACCATATAAAAACAACAGTTATCACACGGTTCGAACCGTCATCAACTGTCATCACTTGTCATCGTTACTTGATGACGGTTTGATTGTTATCAACTATCATCTCTACTTGATGACGGTTTAATTAATTTGTCATCAAAAGGGCCTTGATGACAAACAAGTGTCATCAACTATTTGATAACGGTTCGATTGTTATCAATTATCATCACTACTTGATGATGGTTTGATTAATTTATCATCAAAAGGGCCTTGATGACAATGGTCTTGAAGACAAACAACCGTCATCAAGTGTCATCACTCAAAGTTTGTTCGTTTTTATCATCATCACAAAAAATAGTTGTCATCAAATCTCATCACCACATAAAAATAGTTGTCATCACCGCATAAAAAACGATTGTCATCATAAATAAATAAAAAAAAACAAAGTTGGCATCAAATATTTATCATCACGTTTAATTTTTTAGTGTCATCAAATATCATCACGTTTAATTTTTTAGTGTCATCACATATAACTTTTAGTATCATTATTCAAAGTGTCATCAATTATGTGTCATCACGTACGAATTTTTTTTATAAACTGTCATCAACTGTCATCACTACTTGATGACGGTTTGATTGTCATCAACTATCATCACAAATTTCATCTCTACTTGATGACGGTTCGATTGTCATCAATCATCATCGCTATTTGATGACAATTCGATTGTCATCAATTATCATTGCTACTTGATGACGGTTCGATTGTCGTCAACTATCATCACTACTTGATGACGATTTAATTGATTTGTTTGATTTGTTTGTCATCAAGGTTTGTTTGTCATCAAAAGGGCCTTGATGACAATCAACTGTCATCAAGTGTCATAAAAACATTGTCATCAAGTGTCATCACATGTTTTTAAACGGCCTTGATGACATTCAAGCACATAAAAACAATTATCATAAATACATAAAAATAAAGTTGTCATCAAATAACATCAATTGTCATCAAATAACATCACTTGTCATCAAAAAAATACATAAAAACAATTTCGTCTCTGATATTCAAACTAACAAAACTATACAGTACCTTATCCCATGGCTCCCAACATAGAACAACTCCACTAATCTAACAAAACTACACCTACAAAATAATCGATCAACAATTCAAATTAACAATTGCAAGTTGCAATTTATTATTATATATGCCAATATAAGAAACTGTATATATATGTTTGGATTTGGTATTTTCAAAATTGATCTTGTGAAAAGTTGATCAAAGTATAAAATCCAGTACCTTATCTCGACACCTTCCACTAACAATGGCCGTCGAGAAGTATGTAGCTAGTTTGCGAATAGTGTTAATCATCTGTTTCACAAAACATAAACACTCAATTAATAAGATTAATCAGTAACTAATGTATTAAGAAAACAATTGAAAGCGATACTTTCAACTGATCTAACAAAACTATACAATCGAAAGTAGTACTTCCACAATTGAATGATAAAAGCAAGGAATTCTGACAGGTAGGGTTGAGGAAAACTGGAATACCGAGTATGAAGACCATTAAAGTGAGACCAAAGCTAATCGTCGAAGCCAGGGATCGGAGATTAGCTTCTGCATTGTTCGATTCCTTAAGCCGTCAGAGAACCTCACCGTAGACCTCCAATTTCTGGCCTTGCTGGCGAGAATGCGCCGACACCGATTCGATAACTCTTCTATTACAGCTCTCGTCATCTTCCATCACCATTGATTCGATTCGCTCCCAATCATCGCGGAGGAGCGAAGAGCCTTGGACAACCGGAGAACGATGAATCAATTATGCGTCGTCGCCCTAGGGTTGGCTACTTGATTTGCAGAGATCGAAGAGCTTCGATCTAGGGTTCAAGCAGGTAGGGCAAAGGAAAGGGGATTTGGACTTGATGGAGGATCCACCGATTTTTGGAGAGACAGTTGCTGTAGACGAGAGCAGGAGCTCCGGCGATGACGTGAGATACGATCGAGAATTGTGGGGGAGAGGTTAGGGAGGTGAGAGAAAAAATAAAAAGAGGGTTTTTATACTTAACAAAAAGCTAAAAAAATTCTTTTCGATTATAAATGCCCGATTAGGTTGTTTATTTATGCGTTCTAACTAAATTTGTTCCAACTTCCAATTGGCAAACTTTTTTTTTGAAAATATAAAAAAACTAAATTATTTGACTAGAAAAAAAAACCAAATTAATTTATTATTATGAAAAAACGGTTCTCATATATAAAATAATAATTTTTATACAGAATTTTATAAAAAAATTCAAAAAAAATTGTGCAATTTTTTTATATAAAAAAATGCAATTTTTTTCTTTTGTAAATAGGAATTTATCCCCCACTTAGATTTTTTTCTGGCTACGCCACTGAATGTAACATACCAACTGCCTCAAGATTTTATACGATTTGAAAAATGATGATATTAACCGATCCTTAATCTTCTTTCTTGAATTATTACGATGAATGAATGTAGAGACTATTAGCTACGCGAAAATGTAGTGCAATGTACAGTACTTTCTTTTCGTGCACGTAATGCACTTTTCTTGACATAATTGTTCATTATTTCTTTTAATATGGAAAAAAGAATTGGAGTGTTTGTTTGGTGGAAAGTATAAAATCTTAAAAAGTATCATAAATATATGTTTTGGGTGACATTCGTATGATAAATACCCCTGAAGTTATCTTCACTCAAATTTCAAGTAAGAATTAAGTTTTAATGTTAACTTTTTGTCTAAGCTCTATTTGTTGTCTCTGGCTTTTGACACACTTATCTGTTTAGTTTTTGTCCTTCCATTAAGTAGACCAAGGTGACACTTACAAATTTGTTTTAAGTAATCTCAAATAGACCATTTGTACCACCATAGGTACATAGACTTGAGAGGCAAGACCTAGATATTATTATCCATGTATATACATTGTGTTAAGTTGCCTTGTGACTACAGTTGTTGTATTTTCTATATAAACTCTCTGTGTAAATCATAATAACAAGATTGGCATTACAGTATTAATTCTATCCTATTTTGCATTCTTTAACAATTTTATAACGGAAACACAAAAGCATATTGAAAATTCCATTTGTACAATGGGGCAAGTTTAGAACCACTTGAGAAAGTGGAAGAGGAAAATATAGCCAAATTAATACCAACAACCGAAAGACAAAAGGGGGGCCAACCTTGAATTAAGTAGCGATCAATTAGTTAAGCTTGGGTGGTCCATTTTTGTGGTATCGGCCATGGACGTACACGTTACCAATGCAACTAGGCAACTACCAACTCAATGTATTGAATGCCGTTTATTTGCACCCCCATTCCACATTTCCACGGTTCATGAATCATTCAACTTTAGCCACCACATAGGTTTGGGACAAATGTTAGGAAAATTATATTTTGTATGTGTTTCTTATTATATTTTCCATAACTAGATTTGTGTAATTGCTAATTAGTACTTGCCATTTTAATCAAGTGGCTAATACCTTAAGGTAATATCATGAGGTCTTCGTTTTGACTCCCATGGACCGTGTTTTTAGAAAAACCAACTTTTTTGTATCATTCTAACTTGTACGCATTTGTTTATAGAACACATGAAATTTTCCGATGTGAAAAAACTAGAATCTGGTCATAAATCCAATCTAATTGACCTAAGAATTTCGCCATTAAACGATTAAATTGTTCGACCTACATATAACTTGAAAATAATCGATCAAGTAATGAAGGGACTTGAAATCAAATATTGTGACATGAAGCTAATTGTTTTTTAAAATAATATGGTGAACCCAAGCTCACTTTCACCAAACTACATTTTTTACCATAGCCAGAAACCCGAATAATTCGACTCATTTGCATGAATTGAGTCGAACCTACCAAACTTTATTGAGAGATCTAATCAGTAATCACACACTTATGTCAAATCCTGAAGTACATTTGAATGAGACGGGTCACACTTTAACATGCGGCCGTACACTAATAATCAACTGTCAAAACATGTTTGTTTGTGTAACAAATGGGCCCATTTGACTACTTGTATATATGGTCATTTACGGATTCTCATTTGGGCCTTATCTTTATCTGGCCCATTTGAAGTAGTCCATTACATATTTCTGGCCCATTTGGCCCTTATCTTAGATTGTTTCAACAATCTTCAGTGACAAGAATTTTCATAGCTAGTACCCTCCATAGATTACAAACATAAAGCTGCTAATTGTTAAACATGATACTAGGAGGTCAAGAGATTTGAAACAATCACCTGTAGCCATTAGAACAAGAGGTATAAACTCCATGGAACTAACAAAGCTGATAAACATGATATATTGATATACTTTGTGGTTAAGAGAGTTGGTCATACATACAGATAGAACCAACGCTTTTCAGATACACTCCAAACTAATTTACCGGATTGTGCTTCAAGATACATCTTCCTGATTCTTCAATTACTTCAACATCAAACTCCGGGCTCGGGTTCCTCCCCAACGCTTGAACATACGACACACTGCATCACGGAAGTTAAAAAAAAGAAGTCAAAACCAGACTTCTTCTCTTCTTTTTCTGTAGGTAGTTTGTTAATAATGTTAAACCGAGCTATTGAGTATTGATATACACCATAGGTAGTACAAAAGCCAGGTAGAATTGATACAGCAGACAACTACATGTATTTCAGAGGTAAGAGCTCACACATAAATAAACATCTCATAGTTGCTGAGATAACAGACCTCTTAATTCTGCAGGTAATTGGTAACTAAATACGGCATAATACTTGCAAATAGTTGTACTTCCACTTTTCCGGTATGCTAAACTCAGTTAATAATGATCATTTTCAATTCTTGAACTCTTCATAATGGCATGTATTCCAAATCAGTAACTAGACACTTACAGTTCCAGATTTTACCATTCAGTGGATTGACCATGGATGTAGTCGCTCAAGATGAAATGCTTAAACATTATAATCAGAATTTGAACATGCATGAAGTTGTGTTGAGATTACCAAAAGTAATACATGTCATCCAGTGGATGCTTTATGATCCTTCCTAAGAGCTCAATCTGCAATATCCCTCCTATGCAGAGAACAGGTTCTGGTAGCTTGAACTTCTGGACACCTTTTCTCTGTTTCCAAACAATTAAACAGAACTCAATACATGAGACTATGATACATATTAACTTGCATAGATAAGTGCAAACCAACTAATCATACAACTTCCACAAAGCTCATCATGTGATCATGGCAACAAAATTAATAAACAGGAACGGTGCAAGGAGAAGATGAACAAATCGTCATTGCAATGAAAAACTTTTTTTACTGTAACGGATTCTTGATCATTGCACCTGAATCATGGGAAACACTGGTGAAGTATATGTCCATACAAATTTGTCAAGTTCTTCAAAAGAGTTGAAATCAGGACGGCCTACACGAAACCGCACCGCCTTAGCTGCATATATAGGGCATCCAAACTCTTCCTCATTATAACCTGGCATACACAACAAAGCCACATTTCACAACAGCAACAAAAGATGCAAATAAATCAAATTCTGCAAGAATACAATCAGATTCAGACTAGAAACCTGTTACCTGTATGTGGCTGCGCAAGGATTTCAGTAATAACACATAGATCCGAGACTAACTTATACACTAGAGTCTCCGGGGCTTCGGGATCGCTTTCTCCTATGCTTGACCAGTAGGAACATAACCCATTTACATTATAATCTCCACGGAGCAGAGTATTTTCAATCCCTTCATAAAAGTGATCGGTGCTGGAAGCACTTATGGAAGTTGACACCAATCGCTTTCGTTTAGATGAGGTGAGGCTGCGAGCTAGGGACGAGTAAATGCTATGTTGTAGAGTAAGTTCGTTATCAGCTCTAGCAATGTGGACATCAGATAGTTGAGGAAACATCTGCAGGCAAAGCAACTTGCAAAGGCCGTTCTCAATCACTGAAACCAAATAAATATTCAATCAATGCTCGTATTATGAATTTCGTTACTGTTGAGACTAATTTTGTCGAAAAGGAGTTTGATTGCAGAGAAATAACCAATCGCAAAGTCGGATTCCCAATTTTCTGGCGAATTGGCTCTAAAATTAGGGTTTATGTACATCTAGATAGCGCGATTCAAGGTCGATTCATACAACTATAGAAAGTCAACTCGACATAGTCGAAAGTCGGGAAGAAGAAAATCTGAATAGCGTAGAGGAAAGAGAGATCACCAAGGCGGCGCCAGGAGGTGGAAACAGCGGAGGCGCACCGTAGGTCAGAGGGATCGTCAAGGCAACGGAGAATTTTGATCGAAATGTCGTTTCCGAGAAATTCCACGAAATCTGTGGCACAAGCCATGGCCTTTTGAATGTGTTTGATCTTGCGAAGAAAAGAAGAGAAGAAGAAATTGCTGAGAATTGAACACCTATAATTTATTGAAAGTGGAATTGAATTGATCAGTTCGCAGAACCCCTGTCACTATCACTTTATTAAACAAGTGTAACACTCGGCTTATGCGTGTTGAATGTGACTCTTAGTAGCTTGTCAGCTGCTTGATCCTAATGCCCCGTTGCGGCCTCATCCGGACTTTCACCTCCTTCAAGCAATCCGGCAGCTTCTTCAAGGAGGCACCACCTCTGTTAGGCATGTGGTGCGTGAAGCCAACAAAGTTGCAGATGCGTTAGCATCAATAGCTTTAGAATTAGTTCATGCTTTCATTGAATGTAACAATGTACCTTTCTTATTACTCCATCCCTTCTATTCTACTTAGATTTTTTCACATATATTAAGAAACTCATTGAAAATATAAAAAATATCATTGAAAATCCAAATTTTTTTAAATGTAATCACAAATTAATTACTAATTACCCTTTATACACAATAGATAAAGAAAAAAAAGTCAATAGGAACATTTTCCAATATATTAATTGAATAAAAATCCTAAATGGACAAGTTTTGTTTGAACAAAGTTTTGAGGTTAGAAAGACAAGTAGATTAGAACGGAGGGAGTAATTCTTTAAAAAATATTTGGAAGGTTTCTTGGGAAATTCAATCTATTGTTAATGATATCCGTTACTTTGTTGCTTATATTCCTTGTTGGTGTTTTTTCATTATTTCAGGGAGTGCAACTCCGCGGCGGATTTTCTTGCTCGTCGGCGTTTTATTTTTTCTGATCTTTCTTTCGCAATTACAAATTTTTTCCCTATATCGTTGTTTGATCCTTTGGATGTAGCTAGTTTCAAGGTTTGGGTCCGTGACCATCCCTTGTTATTTGACTTTCTAAAGATCATCCGCTGTGATGATTAACAATGTACCTTTCTTTTTCTTTTTTATTAGGAAAGATTTAGGCGTAAACCCGAAATGTTTAGCCTAAAGCATTCGTAAGCCTAGAGCATCCTTACGGATGAGAATATTCAATTCTAGATGAGTTTTTAGCTGATCGGGCGTGCCAGAATATTAGAGGTTTGATTTGACAATGCAATCAGCCACAAAATTACAAGAACGAGGCACATGTTTAAATTCAACAGCCACAAAGAATTTTAATATTGCAAGAGAATCAGCCACATCCATATCAATGGCCCAAGGATAACTACGACTCCCTCTTAGCGCATTAATAACTAGTACGTTTTCTCCTTCAATAATGACTCTTTGTAAATTTAGGTCTCGAGCTGCTCGAATTGTCATAGCCATACCTCGAGCTTCTGCTTGTACCGTATCCCAAAATGGTTCCTCTAGCTTCTTCTTGTACCGTACTTATCCCAGAATGGTTTCCCCCTCTGTATGATGCTGAACTTGTTAGACAAAGAGGATAATAACACTCACAAAACCCAAATACTAGTAGATAGATTTCTGGAACAAGATACAAAACTCAAGTAACCCTCTCAATGGAGATGAAACCCCCAATTGAGCCTATCTCAAAGGATTTCTCCAATGAGCCCAAGGCACTAATGCCTGATCCTTCTCTCGTTTTCTAGATACCCAAAACAGAATGAAACCCCCTTATTTATAAGCCTAGAAAGCTGGCTACTACAACACGTAGCTAGAATATCCCTAACTGCCCATTAAAAAAAGACCCTGATGCCCCCATAACAAACTTCTGATCTTTTAGCCTCAATTTCCTCCTTTGGTGCGTGGCTTCCTGGAATACACAATATAAGGGCCCACCTTCTTAATTTGAGAGCTATCAGAACTTGTATCTTTCACTAGGGAGATATCTTTGTCTTCTTAAGCTTTTAATATATTTTGGGCACTAGCCCTCCCTAATTACCAAAAAACAAAGAAGTGTACAGCACACCCGAATATACACTAAAGTATCATAGTACCAGCTTACATTCTCAACTTTATAATTTACAATAGTCAAATCAAAGAATACATCCAAAACACACTACATGTACTTCTATGTATACACTTGCAATTCTTTCTATATGAATTGGGATCACCCCCTCTCTCTCTATATAGTATCTGAACTAGCACTACTACTAGTCTACTACCACCACCTAATAACACTAACATCCCAGTACATCTCATTAGATTCACATTCAAACTGATCAAGCTGGTTCTCATATGTATTTTTTATTTTAAGCGCATATATTACTGATATGCTAGTTCATGAACTGTGCCCTTCAACCTAGTATTCAATTCACTAGGGTAAATCAGCACAGAGTCTAAACAAAGCCCGCCTTTAGTATGAGTGCAATCAATCTGGCTCATTGAGAACTTTATCTTCGTCAACTTATCCGAGCCACCCACCACAAAATCTCCAACATGGTAGAAAACCCAGTTCCCAGCATGGCCTAAGTAGCATTGGGATGCCACATGTTGGCCATGAGAAGTCGAGAGTTCAAATTTTACCGGCTTTATATTCCAACCATGGACTTGATCTAGGTTGCAAACTCGTCGTCCTAGTCTTCCTCTTGTGGCCTTGCCCACATGGAGTCTGAAAAACAGGCTGTAGGATCCTTCTGGGAAGTTGAACTCTAAGTCGCCACATACTTCTAGCCACCATATTTGTCTTAAGTATGCAATCGTGTGGAATCTGTATTACATAAGAAGACGAGTGTTAAAAACTATATGTAGTAACAATATATGATTGATGGTTCTTGTTCTCTTCTTTGTTGTTGTGTTCTGAAATCTTGGTTGTTGCTGGGTAAGCTATCTTTTCTTGTGTTAGATATTTATGAAGTTTGATCACATGGAGCAAAAAGAGAGATTAGAAATAGACAAAGAAGACACTTTCAAATCAATTTCAATCCACACCCTATTTGTTGATTTGTTTCTTTCTATAGTCAAATTTGTATAATAAATTGCTTCTGTTTATATAAACTTGATTGGTTGCATTATAATTATTACAATAGGGAACACTCTGTTTACGATATTTTTAAAGCACCACATGTATCATGTGAAGAACCTAATAATGAAGATGAATAAAAATGGAATGACAAATATAATTGGTTGACATATATATGGCCTATATCATTCAAGCCAAAGATAATGCATTGAAAATTCTCAATACAAAAAAAAATCCGTACACTGATAAAGCAAATTTATCTTATAGACTAAATCAAATTTTACAAATTGCAGACGAGATGATGATGAAGAAGATCATGCATGAACTCTAATGGTGAACATAGTTACATAGATGATAAGTTTGTATTGATGCCATTTTATTATCAAGTAAAACAAAATTATATACATAGCTTTGTCTTGTCTATTATTTAGGCCAAAAGCCTTAAAAGACAAGGGCATGCTTATCCCCTACTAAAGTCACCAATGAACCAGAGATAACAACTGAATTTCAAAGCTTTCATATTCTTCCCTATAAAAAGCTAGTTTCTGGTGAAATAATGAAAACAAGAAACAAAAAGCTGAAATGGGTTTAAAGATAGATTGTGACCTGGATTCATCGGAAGAGATGTGATTCCAATATCTTCTGTCATGAATGCCTGTAATTGTGAGGCCCTTCCATGAGAGGGACATGCACATCTTCCCACTCCTTTTCTCCAACCAAACTTCCTGCACCACTTCTTTTGCTTTAGCTAACTAACATTTATGATTACACATGACAACAATATGCAATTTTTTTTTGGTAGAAAAACAATATGCAATTATGCACAACACTACAAACATACTACCAAATAAGAAAATAGAGTGTGTACACAAGACATGATCTTATTAGGCATCTACCACATATCTCACAAATCAACAACCAACCAACCAACCAACCAATTCACAACAAAGCAGCTTAAGAATAGAAGACAGAAGCAATTGCATGAATACTGGATCAAGCTACAAAAATTATGAATATCAGTGATCACAGCAAAGCAGTTTGACAAACAAATCAGAGAAATTAATTAATAAACCTTGGATCCACAATCAAAACGGAGGGGCCTACACAGCCTGGCATAGAATTCTTTCTTAGTCATCGTCTCAGGCATTTCATCGAACAGCTTGCGCGCGAGAAACTCCAAGTTGGATGGCAGCTTGGTTTCCCAAACTAGATCGGCGGTGGACGCTCGCCAGAACGCCTTGTTGAGCTGCGCTAGCCGGCAGATCTCCGGCGGATCCAGCCGAGAAATGATCATGGCGATGCAGCTCTCCGGGAGCTCCCCCAGGGCCAATCTCTCTGTCCCAGGCGCTGATAAGCTAGCGCCCATTTTCAGAAGAAGGCAGTGGAGTTGATTGGAATTGAGTGGTAGAGCAGGAGGTAGTAGAATGAGAAGGATGGGATTGCGATTGTGCTCAACATGGTGATTTGATATGTTGATATGTAGAAGCCGCCATGAAAGGAGCTTGAGAGGGAGAGATAGGGGGAATTTGTGATTGGGATGAGTTTGAAATGGGAAACAGGTGATGGTATTATACAGTTTGAAGGAGGAGGAAGACGTGTGTGAACTTTATATTTTTCTAATCTATGCCCTTAGAAAATTAATAAATTTTGAAATTAAAACTCTAATAGAAAATTAATAAACCCTATTGAAAAAATAATTAAATCTAAATAAATATAAAATCTAAATATATTACCATAGAAAAATCGTTTTTGCAAAATCTCTAGGGCCTTATAACATGCAATTTTGTCCAGCTTTTTAACAATGTAACTAGTTGAATCTCTGTGATACTCACGGGATAATTTTACTAAATATTATACAATATTATGATATTAACATAAAATTTAAAAGACTTTAATTGTATGTAATATCTTAATAAAATTATATAATTTATTAAAAAAATCTTTAAGATTGTGTCCCATATTTTATCAACATATAGATAAAAAATTATATACTTCAACACGAGTTTTGTTAAAAGATAAAAAAATATTATGCCTAAAATTAATATAAAAAAAATTAGATCAAGCTATTATCACCATATAGAAAAAAAAATTATATACTTAATCTCAAATCTTGTTAAAAGAAGAAAAAAATCCTAAAAAAAATATCAATATATTGATCAAGTTATTATATTATTAAAAATTAAATATATAGAAAGAATGATACCAGTAAGTATAATATTTATTATTAAAAAACGTAACATTGTCTTATTCAAGGAATTTCAGGCGTAATTTTTTCAACTGTTTCTGCTTTATAATGTATTAAGTAGATTAATTAATTTGTTACTATCGCTGACAATGACATATCGCTAATGTTTAAATTCATTTCTAAGTGTGTGTGTGGGGGTAATGGTGGAAACATAAAGAATGCGACAACGTCTGCTTATAACAAAACAATTAGCTAGGAGGACTCTATCAAGATTTGGACCGCGATAGTATGATCAAATTTTTAAAGGAATTTGGAAGTGGGTATAGGAAGAAAATAATTTTGAATTACAGATTGAAATTGGTTATCTGATATAACTTTTTTAGTTTATCTGATACAACTAGCATTAATCAAACTCATGGTTATCTCATATAACTTTTAAAGTGTTTGAAACTTGTCTTTTTAAAGCATAATTTTAATTTTTTGGTTTTTCTATAAACGCATTGAATATGAATCCTTATTTAACAATATTGTTAGAAATTTTCACATATATTTATTGACTTTCATTTATTATTTGATATTTTAGTTTTCAAAAATAATAACTTTATATACGGAGTATTATCTTATGCATAGAATAGAGAAATCTTTTTTAATTTTATAATATCAAAAATTTTATTTTTATCTTATGAAATACCAAAAGGTGTACTCACAAGTCACAAGAATGATCACATTAGTCTTTCCAATTGGCAACTTATATACTGATTATTGAGTTCCAATTTTTAAATATAGAAAGCTTATATTCTTTTTTTTTTATATATAGAAAGAAAGATTATATTCTTAATATGTCCTTATAATTAAATATAATTAGTATGTCCTACTTAACACATGAACAACACAAATAATACACAATAGATCAATCATGAGTAGGAAAATCAACCCATACACAAATTGTAAGTGAATAACTTTGTTATCATATAACTCTAATACCATATTAATTTTTTATGGACCGATAAACTAGAGTTATATATGTATAAGTTCAACACACAAACTTGGTAGAATTTCATTCTTGATGAAATTGATTGACAATAACAAAAATAGTTCATCAACTTATACACTAAACGTCTAAACCAGTCACTAATTTCAAATGTAAAAAGCTAGCTTACATTCTCAATGATATAAAAAGAATAGTTCATCAACTCGTTAATGTATGATCATGATATATCGTCGATTGGATTGAGTCATTGAGTGTAAACATATGGTTTAAGAGGATGGGATCGTCGACTTCATTTTGTTTTCATCACATTAAGTGCAAGTTTGGGTCCCGTACTATCTAATGAGGGCAGGAGCCACGTTATAGTAACTTGCTTGTCATTATTGAGTTAGAAAATCGATTAAATTAATAAAAAGGACCCTAATTCGACCAAAAAAAATAAAAAGGACCCTAATAAGTATATGATTCCAACTAATAACTATATCCCAAATTTGCTCAACAATCAAAAGATTGAATTGGATCGAATATACAATTATTATAATTAAAATGACCCGAGCCTAAACAAAGATAATAATACGCTATTGATACGCTATTTATTATATTACATAATTAAGTTATATTAGTCTTAATTAAAATATTGTGGTTTCTTTTTATTTAGGTTAGTTTTAATTTTTTTAGTAAGAATATCTTTTTAGTATCTCAGCTTGTTAGCTATTAGGGTTAGAATTTTATTATATATACTGATGTATTAGTTTTATTGAGGAATCAGAAAATCAGTGAATTAATAAATTATCTTTTGCTTTGATTTTATCTATCGTTCTTCTTCCCGTGGCAATCAACCACGTTTATCGAGCCAAACCCACATCGGTTGCGTCTCACCCCCTTGACCAACAAGGGTTTCCGATACGAATCCACACCGGGTCCGTATCAATTGGTGCTTTCATTGAGAGTGAGTCCACATCGGACCATTCTCGCCTCCTTCTTGACCAATTGGTGCTTTCATCCCAGAACTCTTCGTGCCATGAATAACGAGGAAAGGGTTTCGGAAGTTGCTGCTCTGCGGGATCTCCGAGAACTCCTCCAAACTATTCTGTATGTAAAGATCCATGCCCAATTCTATCGGGTTTCTCGTGCCGTCTTGGAGTAAATGTTCTCAAGCGTCGAAACTATCGAAGACATAATACCATTGGATGACGAAACTGAATTCCACTCACGTATCCGTTTTCAAAGTCGTGCTTCAACCCTTGAGGCGTTCAATCGCTTCAATGGACGATACATCTATGCGGGATATTGTCGAATTGAGTTGTTCTTTGATGATCGAATCAGTAGCATATCAAGCGAGATTGACACTCTGATTCAAGAGGTGAGCGATTACCGAGATCGTGATACAATTGACGCGCCAACGGCGGTCGTTACCGACTAGGTACGGAACCCGTGGAGGACGTTACCGATCCGGGTGCCGAACCAGCGGAGGTCGTTACCGACCCGCTCCCGTGCTTTGCGCCTGCTGACTACCCACGCCTGCCACCGCCACATTCTCCGTAAGTTTTAGGCTCGGACACTTCTTTTCCGGAGTCTGATTCACCAAAGGGAGACTAGATTCAACTCGAACTCGACGAACGATCGTTGCCGATATGTTCTGACTTGTTTGTCCGCCAACCGTTCGGTGAAATGCGTAGGGCAAACTTCAGTCCCGATCTGCTGACTCAAGCAGTGCTACATGTACAATGGGACCCTGGCGGATTAAATTCCAAGATCCGTTTCATACGTCTCCTCTTGATTTCCGACTTGCGGACAAGTCGATTCTCAACGGGGAGAATTGATACGCTATTTATTATATTACATAATTAAGTTATATTAGTCTTAATTAGAATATTGTGGTTTCTTTTTATTTAGGTTAGTTTTAATTTTTTTAGTAAGAATATATTTTTAGTATCTCAGCTTGTTAGCTATTAGAGTTAGAATTTTATTATATATACTGATGTATTGGTTTTATGGAGGAATCAGAAAATCAGTGAATTAACAAATTATCTTTTGCTTTGATTTTATCTATCGTTCTTCTTCACGTGGCAACCAACCACGTTTATCGAGCCAAACCCACATCGGGTGCGTCTCACCCCCTTGACCAACAAGAGTTTCCGATACGAATCCACACCGGGTCCGTATCAATTGGTGCTTTCATTGAGAGTGAGTCCACATCGGACCATTCTCGCTTCCTTCTTGACCAATTGGTGCTTTCATCCCAGAACTCTACGTGCCATGAATAACGAGGAAAGGGTTTCGGAAGTTGTTGCTCTGCGGGATCTCCGAGAACTCCTCCAAACTATTCTGTATGTAAAGATCCATGCCCAATTCTATCGGGTTTCTCGTGCCGTCTTGGAGCAAATGTTCTCAAGCGTCGAAACAATCGAAAATATAATACCGTTGGATGACGAAACTGAATTCCAGTCACGTATCCGTTTTCAAAGTCGTGCTTCAACCCTTGAGGCGTTCAATCGCTTCAATGGACGATACATCTATGCGGGATATTGTCGAATTGAGTTGTTCTTTGATGATCGAATCAGTAGAATATCAAGCGAGATTGACACTCTGATTCAAGAGGTGAGCGATTACCGAGATCGTGATACAATTGACGCGCCAACGGCGGTCGTTACCGACTAGGTACCGAACCCGTGGAGGACGTTACCGATCCGGGTGCCGAACCAGCGGAGGTCGTTACCGACCCGCTCCCGTGCTTTGCGCCTGCTGACTACCCACGCCTGCCACCGCCGCATTCTCCTGAATTTTTAGGCTCGGGCACTTCTTTTCCGGAGTCTGATTCACCAAAGGGAGACTAGATTCAACTCGGACTCGACGAACGATCGTTGCCGATATGTTCTGACTTGTTTGTCCACCAACCGTTCGGTGAAATGCGTAGGGCAAACTTCAGTCCCGATCTGCTGACTCAAGCGGTGCTACATGTACAATGGGACCCTGGCGGATTAAATTCCAAGATCCGTTTCATACGTCTCCTCTTGATTTCCGACTTGCGGACAAGTCGATTCTCAACGGGGAGAATTGATACGCTATTTATTATATTACATAATTAAGTTATATTAGTCTTAATTAGAATATTGTGGTTTCTTTTTATTTAGGTTAGTTTTAATTTTTTTAGTAAGAATTTTTTTTTAGTATCTCAGCTTGTTAGCTATTAGTGTTAGAATTTTATTATATATACTGATGTATTGGTTTTATGGAGGAATCAGAAAATCAGTGAATTAATAAATTATCTTTTGCTTTGATTTTATCTATCGTTCTTCTTCACGTGGCAACCAACCACGTTTATCGAGCCAAACCCACATCGGGTGCGTCTCACCCCCTTGACCAACAAGAGTTTCCGATACGAATCCACACCGGGTCCGTATCAATTGGTGCTTTCATTGAGAGTGAGTCCACATCGGACCATTCTCGCCTCCTTCTTGACCAATTGGTGCTTTCATCCCAAAACTCTACGTGTCATGAATAACGAGGAAAGGGTTTCGGAAGTTGCTGCTCTGCGGGATCTCCGAGAACTCCTCCAAACTATTTTGTATGTAAAGATCCATGCCCAATTCTATCGGGTTTCTCGTGCCGTCTTGGAGCAAATGTTCTCAAGCGTCGAAACTATCGAAAATATAATACCGTTGGATGAAGAAACTGAATTCCACTCACGTATCCGTTTTCAAAGTCGTGCTTCAACCCTTGAGGCGTTCAATCGCTTCAATGGACGATACATCTATGCGGGATATTGTCGAATTGAGTTGTTCTTTGATGATCGAATCAGTAGCATATCAAGCGAGATTGACACTCTGATTCAAGAGGTGAGCGATTACCGAGATCGTGATACAATTGACGCGCCAACGGCGGTCGTTACCGACTAGGTACGGAACCCGTGGAGGACGTTACCGATCCGGGTGCCGAACCAGCGGAGGTCGTTACCGACCCGCTCCCGTGCTTTGCGCCTGCTGACTACCCACGCCTGCCACCGCCACATTCTCCGTAAGTTTTAGGCTCGGACACTTCTTTTCCGGAGTCTGATTCACCAAAGGGAGACTAGATTCAACTCGAACTCGACGAACGATCGTTGCCGATATGTTCTGACTTGTTTGTCCGCCAACCGTTCGGTGAAATGCGTAGGGCAAACTTCAGTCCCGATCTGCTGACTCAAGCAGTGCTACATGTACAATGGGACCCTGGCGGATTAAATTCCAAGATCCGTTTCATACGTCTCCTCTTGATTTCCGACTTGCGGACAAGTCGATTCTCAACGGGGAGAATTGATACGCTATTGATACGCTATTTATTATATTACATAATTAAGTTATATTAGTCTTAATTAGAATATTGTGGTTTCTTTTTATTTAGGTTACTTTTAATTTTTTTAGTAAGAATTTTTTTTAGTATCTCAGCTTGTTAGCTATTAGTGTTAGAATTTTATTATATGTACTGATGTATTGGTTTTATGGAGGAATCAGAAAATCAGTGAATTAATAAATTATCTTTTGCTTTGATTTTATCTATCGTTCTTCTTCCCGTGGCAACCAACCACGTTTATCGAGCCAAACCCACATCGGGTGCGTCTCACCCCCTTGACCAACAAGGGTTTCCGATACGAATCCACACCGGGTCCGTATCAATTGGTGCTTTCATTGAGTGTGAGTCCACATCGGACCATTCTCGCCTCCTTCTTGACCAATTGGTGCTTTCATCCCAGAACTCTTCGTGCCATGAATAACGAGGAAAGGGTTTCGGAAGTTGCTGCTCTGCGGGATCTCCGAGAACTCCTCCAAACTATTCTGTATGTAAAGATCCATGCCCAATTCTATCGGGTTTCTCGTGCCGTCTTGGAGTAAATGTTCTCAAGCGTCGAAACTATCGAAGACATAATACCATTGGATGACGAAACTGAATTTCACTCACGTATCCGTTTTCAAAGTCGTGCTTCAACCCTTGAGGCGTTCATTCGCTTCAATGGACGATACATTTATGCAGGATATTGTCGAATTGAGTTGTTCTTTTATGATCGAATCAGTAGCATATCAAGCGAGATTGACACTCTGATTCAAGAGGTGAGCGATTACCGAGATCGTGATACAATTGACGAGCCAACGGCGGTCGTTACCGACCTAGGTACCGAACCCGTGGAGGACGTTACCGATCCGGGTGCCGAACCAGCGGAGGTCGTTACCGACCCGCTCCCGTGCTTTGCGCCTGCTGACTACCCACGCCTGCCACCGCCGCATTCTCCTGAAGTTTTAGGCTCGGGCACTTCTTTTCCGGAGTCTGATTCACCAAAGGGAGACCGGATTCAACTCGGACTCGACGAACGATCGTTGCCGATATGTTCTGACTTGTTTGTCCGGCAACCGTTCGGTGAAATGCGCAGGGCAAACTGCTGTCCCGATCTGCTGACTCAAGCAGTGCTACAAGTAAAATGGGACCCTGGCGGATTAAATTCCAAGATTCGTTTCATACGTCTCCTCTTGATTTCCGACTTGCGGACAAGTCGATTCTCAACGGGGAGAATTGATACGCTATTGATACGCTATTTATTATATTACATAATTAAGTTATATTAGTCTTAATTAGAATATTGTGGTTTCTTTTTATTTAGGTTAGTTTTAATTTTTTTAGTAAGAATATATTTTTAGTATCTCAGCTTGTTAGCTATTAGAGTTAGAATTTTATTATATATACTGATGTATTGGTTTTATGGAGGAATCAGAAAATCAGTGAATTAACAAATTATCTTTTGCTTTGATTTTATCTATCGTTCTTCTTCCCGTGGCAACCAACCACGTTTATCGAGCCAAACCAACATCGGATGCGTCTCACCCCCTTGACCAACAAGGGTTTCCGATACGAATCCACACCGGGTCCGTATCAAATAACTAGTTGAATAAGCTATCTAGCCACAAGCTAAAAACAATTTGGATTTAGGATTAAACAAAACCCAAAAAAGTTATTAACGAAAATATATTTGTTTAATACGGAGTAATTAATAAACTAGTCGGCAATGGACCGAAGTTACCTTCTCATTAATTTGATTGTACAAACGTCAAAATGAGCAAGTTCGTCATGATGCTTGAAAGTTACCTTCTCGTAATCTCATTAATTTGATTGTACAAATGTCAAAATGAGCAAGTTCCTCATGATGCTTGTCTAACAACGAGTTTAATTTAATGTCGAGCCCCTTTTTTCAATACTCCAAAAATAATGCACATATTAAATTTGACATATGGTGGTGTAATAAGAACGATAAATACGTAAGAAAAATACAGATATTTAACGTGATTTATTAATAACATGTTAGTTACGTTCATAATCAGAGAAATTGAATTCAATAATAGGGAGGCTAAGAAAACATATTATAATAATAAGGTGTTTCACTAGTATATATAACGGTTCATAAAATCCTAATGATATTATGGGTTGTAAATTCAAAACAGATCAAGATAAGCCCTGTAATAGAAAACATTGCATACCATTTTGGCCGGTGTGCGCTGTCCCAGCTGAACCCCTCGCCAGGAGCGTGTCGCCCCCTTGAGCCTTGACTCGTTGACCTTTGTCTTGGGGTATTTCCCCTAAACCCTTTCCAGGGGCAAACCCCCAAGAACTTTTAGTGTTGTCGGAAACTCCGTCTCCGAACCTCTAATAAATATCAATCAACAACATATTTAAAGCATATTAACACAAAGTGACAAGCATATAATTTTTCTTTTTAACCCCTTGGCTAATGAAGAACATGACTTTTATGTTCAACTTTTATAGACCAAATTTAAAGCGTTTTTTCCATTTGAAAGTTGAAGAAGGCCAGCCAATTTATACTTTTGCATTCAAAATCCTAATGAAATCCTCAATAGGACGATGGATGGAAAAAATTATGAACTTCACTCAAAACAAACAACCTGATTTAGTGATTTTGTTTTTATAGAGGTTTGTTAAGAACTCTATAAATAAAATTTTAAAACCTTAATTTATGTTAATTTAAATCTTAGGGAAAATAGTTAAGTAGAAAAAATTAGAACCATATTTTGTAAGAGAAAAATCTAATTTTAAAATTGATATCTTATTTAACGTTTGAGATCATTTTAACTCCACCCATAAATATTTTTTACAACTCCATTGCCCATTGGAACTAAGTCTCACTACGTTGACAAGATTTAGTTCCAATGAAGTTTTAAAAGTACTCTATAACTGGAGTTAGAGATATCTCAATGATTAAATAAAATATCAATACGTTGACAAGATTTTTTCGGTATATATTTTCCTTTCGTTCATAGCTTTGATTTGATGTAGTATAAGCTTCAATACGATATTCGAGCAAAAAGCTATGATCTTTTGCGCGCATATTACAGGTATGCAAACCACTTTCACATGTCATTTACTTAGTCAGAATGCCTTTTTAAAAAAAAATCATATCTTCATACCGTAATTGAACCCAGGAGTTTTAAAAGAATAGGTTATATTAAAATACTTGATTATCATATAAAAAAGTACGAGTGCATGTTTTAAGTGCTTATTATAGTGACTTCGGACTCTCAAGCGGATGGGATTTAAAAGTAGATACATGAGGCCTACGTTTCGACTCTCAAGGACAGTGTCCTCGACCAAAAAAATAGTTATACATTTATAATTTTTGAGATCTTTTTAATTGTTCATTTTTCATTTTTTATGAAAATTGAAAATTCTTTTAGTTGAACTAGAAAAAATTTCGTCCCATAAAAATTTCTGATTCTGCCCCTAATTACAACCATAAAATTTCCAATAAACTTTATGAGAAGGAGACCGCACCAAATCATATAGAGGAATATAGTTATATTGGTTACGTGTTTATTTACACAATATCGTATATTCTCACTGAACGTGGGATAAAATATGTCCATTCATTTGCATTTTAATCTAAACTAATTAAAAATGGGTTTGACTCACTTTAGAACTGAATTAGGAATAACACATTCTCTCATAAATTGTAGTCTACTCAATTAATTCTTATACTTACATTTTGACCTTTTTTTCAGTACTACTTTCCGTGATAAATGTCATTAGAGTATCAAACATAGTACATTTAATTTCTCGTTCTATAGCTAATTAATCAATTAATACAGAGCTAAGGACCACAAATATAGGAGGCGTAACTTGGATCTAGTTTGATTTGAACATGCATTTAAACTAGTCACATAGAGTTATCCATTCATTGTAATTTTTTTTTATCTCTCGCTCGATTCGATTAGCCGGGGCCAATCTACATCCGAACCGGGTACTGCAGAGGCCCATTGCTTGGGGCGATTCTCCCAATTCAATTTTTTCCATACACGCCGTCAGGAAAATTCGAACTTCGAACCTCGTGAATAAACGTTTTAGAAATCTAGCACCTCATCCCACTAGACCAATTGTAATTAATGTTGCTCGATCGATGACGACTCATCATATTTGGATATTGCCACAAATAATATAATATATTAAGTTACATTAACTTATATTAAATTATGGATTTAATATAATTTAATATAACTTAATAGAATTACATTATTTGTGGCAATTCAAAGGAAAACTTAAAAACAATTTAATTGCATATGATAAGCTTAATTGCTTGACCCAAGAAATCATACAACGCAAAAACACAAGATCAAATTAACTAATCAAAATTTGACAATGCGGTGTGAATGTGTAATGATGGTAATGGCTTTGTTTAACAAAAAAGATGGAGCCCGCATGGTCACATGTATCACACTTAGCGATTATTGTAAGTAAAGGGTTTTTGTTTGTGAACAAAAAGTGAGCCCACCGACCAAGAAATAAGCACAACCACGGACACAAGGGGGCCGCTTCGTACCCCGCTTCCATCCACCACACTAATTCGGATAATCCGATTACTCGGTCTACTATCCGATATTTTGCTTTGTTTTTTTTTCTCACAAAAATGTCAAAATAATGTTGTTTTGGTCTGTTGAAAAACAAATCAATCCCATAACAGAAAACAAATATATCAAATGCCACTAATATATAAAGGAAGGTGAAACTTCACTCATATACTTAAAAGTTTATGGATTAGAAAGTGGATCCCGACTTTATATATAAAATGGTTAAAATCTAACACATCACCAACTTAATATCGGCCCATCGGAATTTTATATAGTCTACAATTATGAGCAAGTTCAAAACGACCTTTATTTATAGTTAAAAAATTGTGGATATAACTTTCTATAGTAGGTTAGTAGACTTATTGCTAATTGGTTCTATGATGTAACCCATGAGTTTATGTGCGTAACAACAACCATGTTACTTTAAAAATCGGCCCATCGGACTTTATAAAAAAAGAGTCAAAAAGACGTTTTCTTGTCACTTCATTATGAAAACTGGTACAAACGACAACACTTTGAGCCCGTTTTCAAAAAATAATGTCATTTTAACCGTTATTTTATGATCCACAACCCTACTCATCGACACTCTACCCATAACTCTCATTCTTGTTTATTTACCGTTGAAACTTGTGCTACGCCTACACTTCCAAAGAATTGCAGGATCGAAATTTTTTGGGGGGCACAAAAATTTCTGGTGCAGCTAAAAAAGTTCGATTTAAAAAAATACAAAACAATGAACACACTCAAAAAACCTCAAAAGTTATAAATATGTAACTAGAATAACTATTTTTTTGTCAATGACACTGCCCGTACGTGAGCGATGAAATATATATCTCATGTATCTACGTACTTTGAAATCCAATCTGTTTGAGGAGATGCCCAAAGACACTACATTAATAAGTACTTAAAATATACACTCTTACTTTATTATAAAATTCACACTACATTAATAAGTACTTAAAATATACACTACATTAATAAGTACTTAAAATATACACTCTTACTTTATTATAAAATTCACACTACATTAATAAGTACTTAAAATATACACTACATTAATAAGTACTTAAAATATACACTCGTATTTAAAATATACACTCGTTTCGGTTCCAACTGGGTAGATGATGACGACGACGACTTTATTATAAAATTTAGAGGGCAGAGACATAGACTAGAGTAATTAATCAATGAATATACGAATTTGGCCTATGCCTAATGTGTCAAGAAGTGACTCAAAAACATATACCCGTCCACATATTCGAGAGAACCCAAAATCATTGACAAAAAAACAAAAGGAGTGTCCAAAATCTGGAACTACTTAATTATTATAACTGAAATAGGAAATAAACAAAACCCAAAATAAACTCAAACTTGATACACCAAAAACAATAACAAGTTCAATTTTAACATAGTTTAGCATTTCTATCATATAACACACAGCTTAACATGCATGCTATCACGCCCAATTTTAATAGTTTAGGCTGTTTTAAATTAATAATCTAAATTGATGATAACTCAATTAAAATGCCCTAATTTAATTCTAACCCAAACTACGTACATGATTGGCACCCCTAGTCCCTACCCTACGCTCTTAAATTTGTGGTCAGCAAATTTGTAGGCAAACACATCAATTTCGTTGTCCGAGCACAACTATTATTCAGGATGGTGACAATTTCATGATGTTGATTTTTTTAAAGCTGTTATTATGATCATGTTACCCCAGAAATACAATTAACTTTCAGGATCAGATTATTAAAAAAATTAATTAAATATTAAAATAGATTATACTAGAGTCGACACTTCATAGTTCATACTAGGGGTGTCAATCGGACGGGTCGGGTCGGGTCAAATTCGGATATTTTGAAAATCGGGTCAAATTGGGTTGGATCATTTCGGGTCAGGTGCTCAATTAATCGGGCAAAATCGGGTTTTGGGTCAATTTCGGTCGGGTCATTCGGTTTTCGGTCCAACTTGATTTCGGACAAGTTCGGTTTCGGGTTTAGTCGGATTTCGGGTAAGTTCGGTTTCGGGTTTTTCGGATATTGGATGAATTGGATTTCGACTTTGGCCAAATTTCGGGTTAATCTGATTTCGAGTAAGCCGGAATTTGATTCAGACCATACATCGAATGATTATTTTGTGTAGTTTGACTACTTTAGGGCCTAAATATTTAATGTAACATTTAATTTAAACATAATTATAATAAATATTCACTATTATTAATATTTTAAAACATAATATAATTTTCGGATGGTTTCAGGTCGGGTAACTTCGAATTTTCGAATGACTTCGGGTCGGGTAGCATCGGATATCGGGTTGCATCATGCTAGTCCATTCGGGTATAATCGGTTTTGGGTTAATCTTGTGTCCGGGTTTTTTCGGATTCGGGTCAAACATGTTTCGGGTATAAAATGTTTTATTGTTTTCTCGGGTCGGGTTCGGAGTCGGGCGGGTCGGGCGGGTTATTCGGGTCGGGTCAAGTTTTGACAGCCCTAGTTCATACCATGTACAACCTAATGTTTAATTACGGAGTAAATAGTAAAAACGTTTTAATCAACAATTTCCGCCACAAAATTTCCATCACTACCAATTATATAATACGATATCCAAAATTGATTGAAAGTGAGATCTTTGCATGTGTTTCAAATGAACAAGTATATTGCAATTGGCTAATACTTAAATCGAATCACGTACGTTGCCTTGCAATTGGCTAATATTAATAGTCGCGCTTTACAAATATTATAATCGGTTATTAGTGATCACATGCTATTAGTCAACGTCATTATTGTTAATGGTAACTTTAATGTAATGCTTCAAACAGTAAAACTTTAATGTAATGTAATTACTCAACTATTTCACCTAACCCATGTAATAATCACATGGAATATTATCTACCCCATAATTAACTAATAAATTAATACATTGCACTATTCATTTCTCTCATTGAGTTTGAATGGTCCATGGTAACTTAATTAAGGTGGGTTTGTGGGGTTCTTAAAACTAGTTGGAATTGACCCGTAAAATTCCGGATTTAGACCGGACCGGTTTACCCTGTTTCGGTCCAGAATACATTGGCACAGACGTAGAAAAAAGTCTATATTTCTTGGTAAATGGTAATCATCTAAAGGTGATCGATCCTCAATCAAATGAATTTTTAGACTAGGTCTTCGAAATTTTCAGACCCTAGCTAGTAGCTAGTAGTTTTAACTAATTCTGCGTAAACGCAGGCTGGCCCGTCTAACCTCCCCAGTTAAAATGATGGGCATGGTCGCATGGATAACATAACATACATAGCTTGGCGCGGAGTTTTTAGTCGGGTTTGAATGCGTAAGAGGGTCGAGTATGGACATTAGTTGTTGCGATAAAAAAGTATTCCTTCGACCCCCCCCCCCCAAAAAAAGTATTCCCACATATTATTTACGGCGTATTGATTTAGTATACATATTTTCACTTGGTTTTAGGATAAATCACATTGGGTTTGTGTGCTAGGTCTAACGTGAATATGATGTCGGACATACTTGAGAGAGTGTGTTGAGATAAAATATATTCCCACCAGAAAAAAATTGTCTAACATATAAATCCTTGGGTTACTCATTCTATTGTTAACTGGTTTTAGGATAAAACCTGTTTTGGGCAAATCTAACGTGTAAACACGAGAGTACGAGACTTGCTAAAATGCGAGAAGCTTTAGTCAAACATCAATCGTTTCCTGTCGACATGTTATGTAACAAAGTAATATACAATAAACAAATCGTAGATAGTGAATTGAATAAGTTTAGTAAGAACTTGTACCGCACTAATAGAAGATCAGATTAAGAATACGACAAGAATAATCACGAAATCGAAGCCAATTAATAGCAAACTTAAAGCCATACTAAAAACCCTTTTTGTAAGAAAATGCGGATGAGATTGTATAAGCTTCCTTTTCTCTAATTTCGAATGCCCCTTTCTCTTCTCTCTAGATCCCCTTTTATAGCTCCTCCTTTGATGTCGTTGGAGACTTATCCTGTTGATATCGCCTCAGAGTTTACTTCTTCTCCAATGGTCAATAGTGTCTTCAATCGTCTTTCGCTTTCCTTGCCCACTTCCGAAGAGTTTACATTCCATCGGTTTTTCTTTTACTGTGGCCTAGTATCGAAACTAGCCCAAAATTCTTAGGACTTAACAAAACCTCACAAAACTTTTGGACTAGTTTCGGTACTAACACATATATACATAAATCCTACTAAACTTGTGTACTAATAAGAACTTGCATTATGTTCATCACGTACCCTTAAATTAGTAGTATTCGACTATTAAAACATCAAAATTCATAACCAAACTACATCAATTTGAATTTTTAAACAATTTTGTAAACAACCCCTTAAAATAGAGGATTGTTTAAAAATTCAAATTGATGTAGTTTAGTTATGAATTTAAGTGTTTTAAGAGTTGAATCCTACTAATTTAAGGATGATGAACATAATGGTAAGCTTGAAATTAGCTAATTTGAACCGGAGAGGGTCATCAACGGGAAAAGCCAAAACCTCAGGACACCAAGAGGAATAAGTTTTTTTTTTGGGTACCAAAAAGAAAAAGTAAAAACTTTAGGGGCGCATTTTACCATACCCTATAAAAATTAACTAAAATGTGTATGCATGTTAGTGTTCCGTCAATTTTCTTCCTCAACATATGACACATAAATATTTGGTCATAATCAAAAGCAGCGCTAATCCTCTATTCCATAATTGTGTTCCACTTCCATGTTACAATTAACTATATAAATATTAAATTAATGTTATTTTTTTTTTAAAATTATATTTCTATTATAAACATCTATATGCATATGTGTACAAATTTTTATCTTAAAAATCTTATTATAAAATTTTTAATAATTAAGAGAATGATTTTCGTACAAAATATTACACTTTTAATTTTTAAAAATTTTATAATATGATTTTTAAGTTAAAAATTTGAACACATATACATATAGTTGTTTTAAATACAAATATAATTTTTAAAAATTTTTTAACATTAATTTAATATTTATATAGCTAATTAGAATACTAAAGTGGAACAAGATTTTGGAATAGAGGATTACTGCTGAATCAAAAGAGAAAACTGATAATAATGGAAATTCTGATCACTAAATTTCGGGAGTATGAAGTGTCATCATTCATTTATTATCAAATAATTTTAAGATATAATTTTGTTGAGTTTTTATATTAAGTTTATATGCACACGATCTCTCGATTTATGGTTCAATGAATTTTTCACATGGTATCAGTTCAGGTTTGGTCCTGGACCCATTTTCTAGCTTGATTGGGCTTGAGTTTAGTGGTTGATTATATTTGTTTATTATTTGGGTTGAGTTGACTATAAAGAAACTAAGATGTACGTTGCCACTCGTCACTGTCATCAGAATATCTATAAAGAGATTGAGATGTTAGATCCGTTTGTCCAAGTGTCAATTAGGTCAAGCCAGTTGTAGTTGCGAGGGCGTGTTGAAAATATAACCTAGCCTCTTCCCACATTTGAAAATTTGGATTAAGCAAGCTTACTATATAAACCCTTGAATTACTTCTATTGTCAATTGATTTTAAGATGGAATCTCATTGAACTTGTATACTGGATTTATACATACACAACCCCTGATTTAGATTTATGGCCCATGGACTTTCATACATTCTTACTTGTGTTGTTTGGGTGAAGTTCCCAATTAACATACTCCATGGGTGAAGTTGGTTTAATCTCCACCATTAATTATATTTCATGGTTAGGATTAGATATATTAAAGTTCTTTATTAGAATTTTTAAGAAAATAAATTAAATTAAAGCTAATAAACCATCTGAGATACGCAAGTCCTATCCTTCTTCTATGGCTCCATCGTCTTCTCCTTCACCCCTTTAACGCCTACATCTCCGGTAATAAAATGATTTCGTTCGTACATTATTGGCTTAGTTTTCCAACCAAAATTTCATTCTTAATTTCACAATTTCTTAACCTCTGTTCAATACTCTATTTTCTTGTATTATACCAGTCCTTAAAATTTTCGTTAATGAGCATTGTAAACGGAATTTCATGCTCAAGTCTAAGATTAATACAACAGGATTTAAGGATTACTATGCCTTTTTGAGCTCCAAAAAATTGGAATCACTAGCCAATTAAATGCCATGATTAGAAAAGAAGATACACTGATCAAATTAAATAGAAAATTTCAAGAATGTCTTGCTCATATTTAAGTTCTGAATTTTCAACATACAAACAATATATAACTAAATTTTACACGAGATAAGATTTTCAAAGGTTTTTGTGGAATTGAGCTTGCTTTAGGACTGTCAAGTTGGAGCCGAATGGAAAAAGGTGTGGAATCGAGCAGATCTTAAAAGCAAAATCAATTTCTCATTCAAGCGCGGGAAAATTGGTTTTCCCTTTCTTTTAATATGTTTTATCTTCTCGCCCGGTTTATTAGATTGTAATAAATGGGACCGATTTAGCTAGTGAACCGACCTTATATGTAGCTCGTTTTCTGCGTTTTTGTTCCCTAATTCAGTGCTCGTGTGAGATGGAGCTATGCTAGCTATCACGAGCTTTACTGAATTCACAGACTATTTTGTATGATTTGCTTGTTGTCTATGAGAATTAAGTGTGTGTTTGTTTAATTTCCTTCACTACACCTTGAATTCCTACATGGTATCAGAGCGACGGGAATTTTGGGTGTTTTCCCATTGTTGCTTTCATGATTTGTGTTTTGAACAATCTGTCTATTTTCCGAACTTTGCTGGTTCGATCTCTTGTTGCTGGTGTAGTTGCGTGTAATCGTTGACAAGATTATCTCAAAATGACGATTTCTGATGCTGATAAGGCGGCGTACACAACTGCGACGGCCGCAAATATGGTGGATCCGTTGATGTTGACCAATTCCGACTATCCTGGAATGGTTCTCATTGGCGTTTTGTTTGATGGAGGGAATTTCCTAGGATGGAGTCGCCAGATCGAGCGTGCGTTGATGGCTAAGATGAAGCTTAGCTTCATCGATGGAACAAGAACCAGGCCTGCTGATGGATATGTGGAGTTACAATGTTGGCGACGCTGTGACTCCATGGTGTCAAGTTGGATTCTAAACTCGATGACGCTCGAAATGTCTAGCAGCTTCGTGTTTACTAAATCTGCTCGTTCGTTGTGGTTGGACGTTTGTGAGAGGTTCAAGCAAAGCAATGGTCCATTGGTGTATCATCTTCTACAAGAGTTGTCTCAGATTTCTCAAGGTAACTCTACTATCACCCATTATTATTGTCGTTTGAAAAGATGCTGGGATGAGTTATCCAATTTGGTTGGCATGCCTGTTTGTAACTATGGTGTGATGATAATCTGCAAGTGTAATCTGGTTAATAGAGTGCAAGAACAGGATAATCAACTAAAGGTGATGGAATTTCTAATGAAGCTCAATAGTGATTTTGATCAAGTTAAAAGTCAAGTTGTTGCAATGGATCCATTACCCCATGTGTCCAAGGTGTACCAAACAGTTTTAGTGTAGAGACACAAAAAAAGGTCACAAGTGGAGTTGTTACTAATGGCGCTGCCTTTATGGTTAATCAAGGAAGTCAGTCCAAAGGTGGGAATAGAGAGTCTGATCACAACAGATCTGGGGCTGGTGACAATGGAAAAGGCACTGGTTATGGAGGAGAGAAAAGAGAGTTTAAGAAGCAAAAGGATAAAAGGATATGCTTCCATTGCAAAGAGGAGGGGCATATCAAGGAGAATTATTTTGAGCTTGTTGGATATCCGGACTGGTGGAAGGGAAAAAGGGCACGAAAGGGCTACAAAGTTGCAGCCAATGTTGAAACAGACAATCAAGGCATGGGAGATTCACCCCTAGAGCAAGGAATTGGAGGTGATCAACGGAGCAATTTTGAGCAACAGATTATGCAAGCCGTGTCAACACTCTCTAGTGCTTGTCAGGAAGTTGTGAAATGTATCCGACCAGAGAGAGCATTGAATGTTGAAGCAAGAAAAGCACCAGGGAATTATTGCACCACAGGGAACGGGTTCATTGGCTCGACTTCATCTTCGAGTTATGGTGAAGGATCAAGCACAGGAGGCAGAGTTGCTAAGCACAATATCCACTTTACAAGTATTATAGTTTCAATGTTAAATGCAACTCAGTACAATTCAGATGGTTGGATTGTGGATAGTGGAGCATCAGATCATATGACTTCTTTCTATGATCTGTTACTCAAGCTACGTACAGTTAAGATACCAATACATATAGTCCTGCCAGATGGGAGTACAAAGACTTTACAAACTGTAGGAGAAGTCAGGTTAAATGACAATTTGATATTGAGAGATGTGCTTTATGTACCAGAGTTTGGATATAACTTGTTGTCTGTTAGTAATTTAGTTTCCAATGGGAATCTAATGGCACATTTTCACAAGGACTCTTGTATGGTGCAGGACCATACGAGTAAGAGGACCTTGGTTGTTGGAGAAGGATTTGGAGGATTGTTCAGAGTCAAGACTGGAAGCTTGACCAAGATTACTAGTTTTTCAGATTTTAATAATTTTGCTAAACATTACAGCTGTTCAAGTACTGGTGATTATGATTTTGATTTGTTGCATAGGAGATTGGGACATATTTCTATGCCAAAAATGATGCACATTCCTAATTGCAAAACATCTTTACATGAGGATTTCTTTTGTGATGTGTGTTCTCTAGCAAAATTTCACAAAATTCCTTCTCCACCTAGCAATTCTCATACAGAAACTTCGTTTGATTTGTTGCATGTGGACTTATGGGGTCCATATAGAGTGTAAAGCTTGAATGAGGAGACTTATTTCCTCACCATAGTTGAAGACCACGATCGAGCTGCTTGGACATATCTGTTGCAAAGGAAGCAACATGTATGTGAGATCTTATCAAATTTTGTGAAGTTCATTCAGACACAGTTTGGTGTTACACCAAAGGGAATTAGGTTAGACAATGGAACAGAGATAGTGAACAAGGAGTGTTATGATTTGTTTGCTAGACATGGAATGGTTCATTAAAAGACCATGGTGTATAGACCAGAGTAAAATGGCACAGTGGAGCGAAAGCACAAACATTTGTTGGACATAGCCAGAGCTTTGAGATTACAAGCAGGTTTGCCAACCAGGTTCCGGGGTGAGTGTGTTTTAACAACAACATACATTATTAACAAAATGCCAACAACAGTTTTAAAATGGAAAAGTCCATATGAAGTTTTGTTTTCAAAGGAACTAAACTATGAGAATCTTAAAGTGTTTGGTTGCTTGTGCTGTGCATATAATGCTCCTAAGCCAACTGACAAAATGGAGGCAAGGGGCAGGCGATGCATTTTTATTGGTTACCCTGCACATTGCAAAGGCTATAAGCTTTATGACTTACAATCTAAAACTGTTTTCTTGAGCAAAGACGTAGTATTTCATTTCATGAGAATGTCTTCACTTATAAAGAACAGAAGCAGTTGCACGAGAGGTCTTTTGTTGATTTGTCCCAACAAATGCAATGGCTAGATGATTCAGATGAGACACAAGTTGCATTTGTGACACCATCCAGCTCAGAGTTGAACTAGCAATGATCTGACTACAAGGGTTGATACTCACACTGAGGGCAGGGCTGAAATGCATCTACCAACCGCAGAAGCAAGAGGAGTGGATTCTTCCTTTCTAATCCAGCATTTAAGAAGGTCAAAAAGGATCAGACAAGCACCAGTGTGGCAAAATAATTTTGTTATGAGCTGCACAAAGGAGGAGTACTATGCATCCTTAACTAATGTGATGGCAGTCAATGAGCCAAATGGATTATGAGAAGCAAAGGACAACACTGTGTGGGTAAAAGCTATGGCGGAAGAACTGGAAGCTTTAGAAAGAAACAAGACTTGGGAGTTAACTACACTTCCTCCAGGAAAGACAACAATCAAATCAAAGTGGGTGTATAGGGTTAAGTATAAGTCAAATGGAGAGATAGAAAGGTTTAAGGCCAGGCTAGTTGTAAAAGGTTTTAGCCAAAAACTTGGGAAAGACTATAAACATACTTTCTCTCCAGAGGCTAAGGTTCCAACAATCAGAATTTTGATTGCCTTGGCCGTTGCAAAGGGATGGAATCTCCATCAATTAGATGTTAATAATGCCTTCCTACATGGGCATTTAAATGAAGAAATTTTCATGGAGGTGCCAGAAGGGTACAGAGGTGCAAGAGAAGGAGAGGTGTGTAAGTTGAAACGATCTCTCTATGGATTAAAGCAGGTGATGGTGCGCAAAATAACCGCTAAATAATCGAGTGTGAATTAATAATATAAGAAAGATGTCGCGTTGTCTGCACGCGTCGGAGCACTAATATGCATGTAAACTTTGGCGAGCTCCATGCGCATGTATATAACCCTTGACCCACGTAATTGGGAAATTAGTATAGCTATGCATGAGCATTTCTACATGGGGAAATATTGATGGACACATCTACATAATAATTGTATCCGTTCAGCAGAATCAAAGGCAAGTTTGGGCTATTTAATTAACATAGCCTTTAAGTGGCCCATGTGCATCTATGCATATAATCTTTGATGGTTTCTCATGAAAGAATTCAAATAAGGCGTCTTCGAATTCGTCCCACATCGACCGTACACACACAAGCAGCCGCCACCCCATTATTATATATAGCAAGGCTATGATAACAATTTAAGGGTCGAAAATCTTCTCTGGCTCCAGAACTATCTCGTTTTGCCAAAGCTCGACGTGTTTGATCTCCGAGTGAGATCGCGCTATAAACGGTATAAAGTCTAAAGGCTTTATTCGTAAAGAGCACAAAAACAATCGGCTGAGGGGTAGGGAGGAGGAATAATCCACGTACGAAAACCGTTTGGTTGTACGAATCCCGAGAGTTAGTATTTATTTAATTCCCGTTTATAGCGCCCGTTTGGTTGTACGAATCCCGAGAGTTAGTATTTATTTAATTCCCGTTTATAGCGCGTATTATATCGGGTTTCAACAGCAGGCTTCCAGGCAATGGAATCAAGAGCTTGGTTCTTTCCTCATGTCATTGGGATATTCACAATCTCATGCAGATTATTCATTGCTTACAAAGTCTAAAGGCACCAGTTTCACCTCCATATTAGTCTACGTGGATGACATACTCATCACAAGGAATGATTTACATGAAATTGATTGAGTGAAGGGAGCTCTGCATCTAAATTCACTATTAAAGATCTAGGGATAGCAAGGTACTTCCTAGGCATTGAACTATATAGAGATGAAGATGGTGTTCTCTTGAGTCAGCAAAAATACATCATATCATAAAAGATTGTCACATGACATGTTGCAAACCAGCCAACACACCCCTGCCAACAGGACTCAAATTGAGACAAGATGAAGGGCAATTGTTGACAGAGCCAGAGACATATAGAAGACTGGTTGGTCGATTGCTCTATCTATCCTTAACCAGACCAGATGTCTCATATAGCATTCAGTATCTCAGTCAATTTGTTTCACAACCGAGAGTTCCACATTGGTAGGATGCCACACATGTTGTTAGATACTTACAAGGGACAGTCAGCCCAGGATTGGATTATCCAGTTCAAAACTCCTTCAAACTCACGGGTTTCACAAATGCAGATTGGGGCTCATGTTTAACCACACGAAGATCTTTATCAGGCTACTGTGTTTATCTTGGTCATGTTCTTGTCTCATGGAAGACAAAGAAGCAAAAGACAGTGTCCAGGTCCTCCGCTGAAGCAGAATACAGAAGCATGGCATCTACCACATCTGAGTTGATATGGTGCAGTTATCTACTACATGAATTGGAGGTACCAGTTGCTACTTCAATCACCCTGTTTTGTGATAATCGTGTTGCACAACAAATGGCTGCAAATCCTTGTTTTCACGAGAGAACGAAGCATGTTGATCTGGACTGTCACTTCATTCAAGAGTGAGTACAAAATGGATTCATCAACACTGCTTATATACCCACAAAAAAACAAATTGTTGATCTCATGACAAAAGCTCTTAATCATCATCAACACAACTATTTCTCTTGCAAGTTGGGGCTTGAACTCGCTCCAACTTGAGGGGGAATCTGGAATTGAGCTTGCTTTAGGATTGTCAAGTTGGAGTCGAATAGATAATGGCGTGGAACCGAGCCGATCTTCAAAGCAAAATCAATTTCACATTCAAGCGCGGGAAAATTGGTTTTCCCCTTCTTTTAATATGTTTTATCTTCTCACTCGGTTTATTGGGTTGTAATAAATGGGATCGGTTTAGCTAGTGAACCGGCCTTATATATAGCTCGTTTTCTGCTTTTTTGTTCCCTAATCCAGTGCTCATGTGAGATGGAGCTATTCTAGCTATCACGAGCTTTACTGAATTCACAAGATTATTTTGTATGATTTGCTTGTTCTCTATGAGAATTAAGTGTGTGTTTATTTGATTTCCTTCACTATAGCTTAGGGCTGTGCACCCGGTCTGGACCGGACCGGACCGGACCGAAGAAATATGGTCCGGTCCAGATCGGTGGACCGTAATTCTAAGAAAATATGGACCGGGGACCGGAGCATTACGGTCCGGTCCAATTACGGTCCGGTCCCGGTTTTGGACCGATTTGACCGGATTAGTTTACCTGAATTAAAATATTACGACAAAACATAGGCTCACATTCTGAATTGATAGATTCAGTCAATGTATTACAACAACTCATCCCTCAAAAAAACTTCATTTAGTCTAAAATTAATAGTCAAGATCGAAAAAAACTATTGTATACTTAAATTCTTGATCTGAGTGTGAAATTGCCAGTACAAGAATATTTAACAAAGTACAAAGAAATTGGAGAAGCGAGCACTAGTAACAAAATACAAAGCCGTCGAGGCGAGCACTAGCAGGCGGAGCAAGTCGAGGCGAGGCCGTCGGCCGTCGGAATAGAAGGTCGAGCCGTTGAGGCAGTCGGGCCGTCGGGCGGCGGCAGTGAAATCGATCGAAGGTAGTGTTAGGGCTAGGCGCACTCGGGTAAGCTTCTTCTTTCAATTGTGAATGGAGATTGGACTTTGGAGACTCAGCAGTAGAACAACAATTCGTCTTTCAGCAATTAGTGTAACCGGGCCTTATCTTCATTCTTTACTTATTGTATTATGTGGCCCAAAAGCCCATAATTATATGTATCTTTTATTCTTTACGGTCTTACGGTTTAGACCGTAAATTACCGGTCCGGTCCCGGTTTTGGACCGGGACCGTAATTTTACGGTCCGGTCTAGGTTTGCACAGCCCTACTATAGCTTGAATTCCTACAGTTTTGGGTTGAGATGGAATAGCAACTATATTAAGAACAAGATCATGAAAAAATGGTGAAAAAAAGACAAGTTTAGCGATGGTGGGGATAAAGATACGTTGATTGAGATTTGCATTATTTTTTTCATATCATTTATTTCCTTAACAATCTTAACTAAAAGATTTAATTCAATCTTAAATTTATTCTAATCCTAGCCATTCAATATAATAAATGGTTGAGATTATACCAACTTCACCCATGAAGTTAATTGAAAACTTCACCCAAACAGCACCGCATTCTTACCACCAACAAAAAAGCATAGAATTTATTTGTCTTGTTCCCAAACCCATCGGAAAAAATAAAAAAGTATTAAAATTAGAAAGAAAAATTCTAATCTTAGTCATCAAATTTTATTCAACTGTCGAAATTTCCTCAACTCTACTTATAAATTCTTTTTCCCAACTCCACTAAAATTAAATCCAGAATTTACCACACCCTAACCAAAATATGTAGGTAAAATTTGGATTTTGGGGAGAGTTTTTTTTAATCTCTCCCTTTTCTCCTCTTTGAAGCATTCGCTCTAATATTGGGTCATTGTAGATTTGTAGTGCATCTTTATTACATATATATAACTTGTAATATTTCTACGAAAAAATTATATAACTTGTAATACATTAGATATGATCTCTAGCGTATTACAAACATGTATGTGATGTTTAAATGTGAACTTTCGTTTTTTGTCTCAACAAAAACAAAATTCACAACTATTTATAACAACATTATCACTTTGTGCCATGCTTATAAGTTATAATATATGTGCACCGTTAGTTTATCAAATGCAAACCTTTAATATACAGTATGAATCATTAGTGTACCAAGGGTGAACGGTAAGGATATTATGCATTTAATCCTAACTATCATCTGTGATAATTCACACTTAAAAAAAACATCTTACATCCTTCGGGCATTTGGTTTAATGATTTGAACTTTGGGGTAGTACTCCGAGATCACCGTTTCGAACCTCTCGGGCGGCGGTTTGCCCTTTCTCCTTAGAATTGGTTAGTAACCAGTTTTCATCCCTAGTGGATGCTCTAGACGAGCTCAAATAATATTTGTGGCGACCCTAATTTTTACCTTATAAAAAAAAAACATCTTACAAAATGATATGTCCTAATCTTTTGTTATTAGGTTTATGCCTTTTTTTTCAACTTAGAACTGTGTTTTGATCCTTTCAACCAAAGTATACTGTTTTGGTCCAACATTTTGAGCACAAATCCAGCCCAAACCATGACCCAATTGTAATGGCCTTTGGGCCCGGTTTGAAGTGTACGAAGACTTGGATGAAAAATTAAGAAAAAATGAGTTAGGTACCCTAAATCAATTAAGGGATCATTTAGATACCAAGAAATTCGAATATTAGTGTTTGTTGAATTGCTACTTTACAAGTTGGTAACTAGTGAGTACTACAAATCAATATAGATTCTTGACTCCAATTTGACTAACAAAAACAAAATCGTGAAGCCCAATCTAATATATGTCAGTAACGTATCATTTTCTATCATTAATCCATGAATCCTCCTTTCTCTTTCAACACTGATCGGTATACAGTTTTTCCCTTGAAACAAAACGATATTCAATAGCAAATTACACTGGGGAGGATTCAAGGTACCATATGTAAATCGGTGAAGTGAAGTGGAAATTAATTTCGCTATCAACTCACATTTCAATTTATGAAGACTTTGAATCTGCAATTTAATTAACGTACCAACCGTTGTAGGTTTGTAGCTAGGTGCGTACATTGGCTAGCTATCTAACATCTAACATACATGTAAATTTGTATTTTTTACATTTAATACTAAGAATTTAAAGCATTTAATTGCCTTCTACCAAAAAAAAACATTCAATTGTCTCCTATAGACTTAATGTCATATATATCTTACATAATCTATCTTAGCCTCTTGACCTTCCACACATAATATTTACTTAATACTCCCTCCGTTCTATTCTACTTGTCCTTTTAGATTTTTTCACATATATTAAGAAACTCATTGAAAATCCAAAATTTTCTAAATGTAATCACAAATTAATTACTAACTACCCTTTATAGCCAATAGATAAAGAGAAAAAAATCAATATGAACACTTTTCAATATATTAATTAAATAAAAATTCTAAATGGACAAGTTTTGTTGAACAAAGTTTTGAGGTTAGAAAGACAAGTAGAATAGAACGGAGAGATTATCATACATCAATCATATATACTTGATCTTTGCCTCTTGGGTTTTCACACATAATATTTACTTATTATCATAAATCATACATCATACATACTTAATCTTAGTATATTGGTCTTTCCCACATAATATTTACTTAATATCATACATCATACATTATACATTATACATACTTGACTTTAGCCTCTTGGTCTTCCACTATAATATCATACCTATATTTTTATATTTGGAAAATATTTCATAAAAATATAATAAAAATAATAAACATTAATTAATTAATCATTTTATGAAATCAAACTAAATTATTAGTAGCTATTGAATAGGTTTCATAATCTTAAGTAGAAAACGTACACAATAAAAAGAATTAGTAGGAATTGAAAATAAGTGCAGAAATCAATAGTTTAATTAGATCGTGGAATATGTTTAAAAAGCACCAATAAATTCATAATGTCATTGAAAAAATTGTAATCTCTCATTTTTGTATAGTTCATCAATGCCATAATTATGATTGATAATTTGTATTTTTTATTTAATAGTTAAATATTAAACATTATAAATAAATGAAAAGAATCTTTTTGATTGCATTCTCTTTGTAAAATTAGTTTTTTTGCAATCAATGCGGGACCACATTTATAAAAAGAATTTATTGCTTAGTTAATTAACATAATTGATTTCTTACATTATTTAGATAAATATTTTTCTCTTCCAGATCACTTAATTTCATCTTTATATTTTTGCAATTCAAAGTTAAATTCATATTAATAAAATAGTGTAATAATAATTGAATGTCAATTGTTAATGTATGTGATTGTTATATGTGAAAGAGATATACAAATGAACTTTATTGGTGGAATATAATATTTGAGAAAACTAAATACTTAAACACGTAAAAAATTTAAACAGAATTATTGACCCGTGCAACGCACGGGCATACACTTCTAGTGTACCTGTGAATTGTGATGCATCATCATCATCATCATTAATGACTCCAAATTCAAACGAATTGAATCAAGTGACCCTAAAATATATAAAGGCCGGGCCAATATAAATGAGCTTAGAGATATACTCCGTATAGGCTAGGGCAGGACCAGTAATATCTTTAAATTTAATTTGATCATCTAACTTTAGTTCGTAAGGACTTATAATTATTCAATTAACCAAGTAACCAACGTACGTTCTTTAGGACTTACATTATCCTTTTCCTTTTGGGTCCAAGATTAAAGATCTAGGTGTTCCCCGATCCATATAGGTCGAAGAGTAATCTGTTTTTGTGGTTTGTAACGGCCATTGTCCCAAGGAAAATTGTTTAAACAAGAGAAATTGGACATGAGACCTCCTCCTAGATAATTTGTCCTCTTTTTCTCTATTTTTTTTAATGAAAAGGGGGTAATTCATTTATAAGAAACCAAAATTATAAAACTGTTTTAGGCAAGCATAGATATTTACAGTCTCAACTATACCAATTCTCTCCAAACATCTTCTAGTGTCTCTAGTTGTTCCTCTCCATCTTGCCTTGATGCAATGGTTGGCTTAAAAGACTGCCTAATTTATGGCCATCCAGATCGATGTAGTAAATGGCCGTGCAATGGTTGGCTTTCCATAGATTGAAGATTAGTCCTTTTCCCTCTCATGTGGTTAGCTTGTTCCATCTAGTCCTCTATTTTTTGCCCATGGCATCACTCTGCTGATAACAACTTTGGAGATCGAAGTCACAATTTAACCATAAGTGTTCTCTAATTTCATGCATGTTTCTGTTGCACAGAATGCAACCATACATCTTCTTAGACCACTCCCATCTCCTTCAATATGTCTTTAGCCAAAGCTCTTCTATGGATGACTCTCCATGCACTAAAGGCTATTGTAGGTGTATTTAGCTTTCCCCATACCCAAGTCTTCCATGCATGGGACTCTCTCCCACTGCATGCTATCTTAAATTGTCATAGAGGACCGTACTCCCCAATTTAGCTTCACATTTCTAGTAACCAACATGGCAAGCCTAGCATACATCTTCTTCATTCAAGCTTTCTATTAACTCATCTTCTTCTTGTTTCATCTACTCCTGCACAGAAAGTCTCAGACTTGCTTTGATTAATAGCAAGAGAGGAAAACCGTATAGGCCTCCAAACTTGTTATCAAAGGACGGCCACATATCAACTAAATGTCTGGGATCTAATGGAAGAATTTGATTGTTTTGGATCCCATGCACAAGCAATTTTCAGAGAGTAGAGATATACTACTGGAAACATATCAACTTATCCATTACTTGGAATCATGAAAAGGAAAGGCTTACCTTATGGCAACAGTTTGATCATATGTATAGCAACATACAAAAGCAACATGCCTTGGATATTATCCAACAGTTAATGAGGTATCATGGTATATTAAATTTATTGTCCTCCATACATATAAGTATATATATAACTCATCGATCAAACACATATCAAATTAGAACGGAACGAATATATTATCCAACTAATTAATCTGTCGACCTCACACACAAGTAACACATATAGCTGCATAAGTGCATGCAAACAAAGCATGTATCCTTGCTCTCTATACGTAGATAGATCATGCACAAAATCACTCCTCCTTCATCCGGCCATTACATTAATTAGTCGTTACTATAAATCTAACTCCTGAAACCTCAAATTAAAACATCCAAACACGTACGTACAAGTTACAACACCAATCAACTAATCCAATCAAATCAATAAGATCAAGAATCAATCTGGCTATTCACATGGCAATAAGGACGACGACGACGTTGATGATGGTGGTGGCGGTGGTGGGGATGGCGGCAATAGCGTTTGGAGTGGGTATGAGCCAAACCGTCGACGCGCAGAGCTGCTCGATCAACCTGGCCAACCTCAACGTGTGCGCTCCGTTCGTGGCCCCGCCCGGGGAGCCCACAGCGCCGCCTGTCAACGACGCGTGCTGTGGGGCGTTGAGGGCGGTGGACGAGGACTGCCTCTGCTCGACTATTAGGATCGCCAATCGCCTGCCTTCCCTCTGCAACCTCACTCCTCTTTCCTGCATTCAGTACGTTAATTACTACTTTAATTTCATCAAATATATTTCCTATTTAACTAGTGTTATCCAAGCTAAGTCATACGAAGTACTACTTCATTTGTTGAAAAATGATGATTCGAGGTTATTTCTAAGAAATTTAGTAAAACTAGGCAATCAATCATTTTTGGAGATTTTGTAATACGAGTTAGATTCTTTAATCTTAATTACAATAGATGCATGTCATAATGAATCGAACACCGCATTTCCCATATTGGGCCAATCCCGTTTATATATAACCTGTTGTACTTTTCACCTAAAACATACTAGCTCTTAGATGGAAAGTACTTGTGTTTTGTATCGAAATGGTTTTGGCAGGAATTTACTACAGTATAAACTGGAGTACTAGCTAGCTAGATAAGGAAATCTGTATCATAAATTCATAATCTATATTGTTATGCTTAATGTTCCCTAACTAAGGACACATAATGACAAAATTTTGATTAGTTTATATTAAAATATTTAAGAAATTCTAAAAAATAGACTCTAAACTTGAAGATGAAAATAGATTCTTACTCAATTTTTTGGACTTCCGAAGTTTCAGAATGTAACTTCATTCATGTGTCCTATCTGTTTTTCCCGTCTTCAGGTAACTAATTAATTAATTAGTGTGGGATCGACACTTAGGGAATAAAGCAGATCGTAGCTAACATATATGTGGAAGGTGACGGCGATCATAAGATGAAGTAATAAAGGAGAGATCGGAGCAGCTATATATATTCCGGCCGGCCTCTAGTCCTGCTTTTTAGCGCATTTTCTTTCTCTTTTTTTTTGTTTTAGGGGTGGTTTAATTATTTCATTCAGCTAGCTGGACTTATTTACGGAATATTCTAATAAGTATTTTTGTTTAAGAGTGTTATACATTACTTATGTTATTACTACTCCGTAATTAAGAGTCATACATAATCAAATTCAATCTCTTTTTGTGGGAAATTAAAACATCCGATCTCATGTTAAATTCAACCTAAAACAATAGACAAGGACAAGTAATTATTTTAATATATTTACATCATAGCATATAATGAACGTACAACGTAGGCAATGAAATCTATATATTATTAATATTGATTGGGCATTGCTCTATCACAACAAACTTATAAGATCCCGATCGACCCAAAAATTGTTTGATCAATTACCCATTATGCGCACCGTTTTTATTGTTTACTCCGCCAAATACCAATCCATCCTTCATTTAATATTCTAGTACCATTTAAAAAAATCTAAAAAGCTGGATGAATAATTCTTGAGTTGAAGCAAAAACATTAAAAAAAATATCAGGCCCATTGATCATTTTTGTATACATTCACGGAGTGTTTGATAGCTACCATGCTAGACCATACCAAAAGTATATTTTTTCTATCTCCCGTCAAAATTCAAAAGGGTCATGATAACATGATTATGTGTTTCATGGACTCGAACACTGTATAAAGAGGAACATAAAGTTAAAATGAGTGCTCTATAATTTTATGTCCTTCTCATGAAACTGTAAAGAGGGGAGAAAGGCTATTACAAAAAGCATTTTCATTGTCTGTTGATGGGTACTATACGTTCATGCAGGTTAATTAACATTATTGGGTTAAAGTAATCTTTTGTGCTTTCCCGTGAACCATCCACCATTAACTTGATCATCCATTTCTCACTCTTACTCTTAAGAAAGTTACCCATTCATAGAAAGTAAAACGGTAAAGTATTGCATGATTTCAAAAATAAAAAATACTTTCTCTAATTTTAAAAAAAAGGTTGTTTTAATACTTTATTTTTGATCCGTGTACTTTTAAATTTTTCTAGGCAATTGATCAGAGTAAGTTATAAAAATACTTATTAGAATGTATTTTTATTTATTACAATTATTTATTTATTAGTCCAAAAAGTGATAAGTAATAGATGAAAAAGATTAATATTTTAATTAAGACTTTTTTTTGGTTGAAATATTTTTATTAAAACTTGTGTCAACAAACTAAAAACAAATTAAAACTACACGTGCACACCAATTTGATTTTTGTTTCCGGGGAGTACTTACCAATCTATCATTAGCATTAGCTCTTTGATTTAGTATAACTTTTCAGTTTTCACTCGCCAATGAAACGCGGCACGTGCCTCTCACTTGCACTCACACGTGCGCTCTCCACACCCAAATCCAGTGTCCTACGTGGAAAGCAACTATTGGCTACCTCATCTCTATATACTCCTCTCTCTCTCGTTCTCTTCCCCCATTGATTTCCTCTCTCTGTTCAATTGCTCAAATTCCTCACAACAATGTCAATTCCACGCCACTAATAACGCAAACAATTAAAATCCATATACATGGGAAGAAAATCATACTCCAAATGGCTCGCCAGACTCCTCCGCCGGAGGAAGCCCGCCCCCGCAGATCCGCCTCGAAACTCCTACGCCTACGACGCCGCCGACATTGCCACCGACCCCAACAAACACGCGATCGCGGTGGCGGCGGCCACGGCCGCGGTGGCCGAGGCGGCTCTGGCTGCTGCCAAGGCCGCCGCCGAGGTCGTCCGTCTCACCAGCCGCCGTGACGTCAGCCTCAGGAGGTGGTCGGTGGAGGATTCTGTGGCGGCCGTTAGGATACAGTCGGCTTTTCGTGGTTATCTGGTCAGTATTTTTTCCATTATTTTATCATCATTTATTTGTTTTGGGTTTACCTCGTTCATTTACTTTCTTGCCCTTTGAAGATGGTGTTATTTACCTAACCATGCCATTTGTCCGTCGGTTCGGTTTCTCCTGGCTAAACACCTCAAGTTGAGTGCTAACATTTTAGGGAAGGAATATTTTTATTGTTGTGATTTTGGTGTTAAATTAGGGCTCATTTTTCATATGGATTCATGCACATGTCTGGCTGGCATTACTGTAATTCTTAGGAAACCTTGTGGGAAGGGAACAGAGCAAAATGAGACCTACCAAATGCTATTAATGGAGTATGAGAACGACGAGTAACCACCTAATATTCAAATGAGAAAAGACTATTTTGTTGTTTAATGAAGAATTTCAATGGGTCAACACCAACATCTTTGTGGGTTTATTCAGAATTTAAGTTGTGAGGTAGGAGATTATAGGATATTTAAGCTAATCAATTGCTTTAGCTTTCAGCAAGAATTCATTCCCTAATCTTCACGGCAGAGAGAGCTGTTCTTGCTGGCCCCTATTTTCATCTAGCTGGCTTATTCGGTTTCAGTTTCGGTTTCAATCAATTCAACTGCATATTCTTTGACAATCCTGCGTAATAGTAAGTTCATATGAGTGCTCTCTACCTTGCTCTTCCAATGGAGGGGCAGAATTGTCATTTACTACTACCAATCAATGTCTACTCTCATCATCATCTCAGTAGGGGGTGAAATTACAGTATAGCCACATGGAGCCAAGCCTTCTACTTTCCACTCTTGGCTATGTAAGATTGTAGAGTGTGTGCTAGGCCTCCCATTCCAAGTAAAGATTTCATCAATTTTTTTGTGCAAGGAGGAATAAGGCTACGTTTGGGACACACCCCCTTATTCACTATAGTGTCCACAAATAAGTACTTTATCAGCAATCAAACACAACGCGTCAAACGAACCTTTTGAACCGGTCATTGCACACCCTTGCACCTAACTCGAAATGGGTCCTTGGTAATATCTTTGATCGATCATCCCCTATGTTTTTCGCGAGCGTGTGATAATAAATGCGCACCTATGTAATGAATTTTCATACTATGTGGTCCAATTTTTTATTAGGAGCTAGTAAATTTAATTTCATACAAGAAAAGCTCAGAATTGCTTGCTCCGAATAAAACAATCTAGATCAGCAGTACAGAACAAGTTTGGCTAGCTGTTTGCCTGGCAGAAGAGTATGGCAAATTTAATGCTGGCCATTCTCTAATTTCTCTTCATCATCAGCTTCTTACTAGTTCTAGTAAGCGGCTTCTGTCATGTCAGTCGCCCCATTCTTAGTTCTTACCAGCTTCAGTTGAAGTTGTTCAGTTTGATTCAGTTCTTCGGATTGTTCTCTTTACTTCTTATAATTAAGTTCAAGAAAAATGAGTCTTTTTTTTTGGTTGCATAAATTGAATTTTGAAGGCAAGAAGGGCGCTGAGGGCTCTCAAGGGATTGGTGAAGCTTCAAGCTCTTGTGAGAGGACATTTTGTGAGGAAACGAAGTACGGATATGCTAAGGCGTATGCAAGCAATGGTTCGAGTCCAGGCTAGAGCGCGTGCAAATCGCCTTTCTAGTATCGAAATCTCATATCATGTAAGCAAATGCACCTATTCATATACTTCATTTGCATTTTGATGAGTTTGTCTTGGTTTTTTAACCAAATGCTCCCTTCAGGGCCAAGATAGAAACCGAAAAATTGATCATCAACACCGAGTATGCTGTCTAAAACTGAATGAACCATCTCTTCTTAAGGTAATCCATCTCACTAACATATTTCCCTTTGTTTTTACTATTCATGATCCTTGAATTTATAACCGTTTCATGTGAATTAGCAGAGATGTGGCTCTGTGTCCGGGCCAAACACAAGAGACGCGCGACCAAATCCAAGCGCCAGCTGGCTGGAGACCCGAACAGAAGAGTGCTCAAGGACCAGCAGCCACAACTCGCTCTCAAGAATGGCCCACATGGAAGTGGACGAACATGCTGACAAGATCCTTGAAATAGACAGTTGGCGTCCTCGCTTGGCCCCCATCATAAGCCAAAAGAAGGCTCAAAACTATCCAAACTACTCAAGCTTGCAATCAAGATCAAGTCCTTGTAACTCGGAGAGTGTTCTTACTCTTCGGTCTCTCAATCTACCACCAATGGAGCATGATTTCAGCCCTTTGGCTTGTTCTGTCCCATCTAGGCCAGGGAGTAGCCATAGCAAGACAAGGGCTATGAGCCCTTTTACTCCCACAAGAAGCATGTATGGTGAGAGTGGACACGTGGAGGCGTATTACCCTAACTACATGTGTTACACGGAGTCTTCGAAGGCTAAGCTTAGGTCACAGAGCGCGCCTAGGCAGAGGATGGAGTTGTTTGAGAGCCATGGGTCGAGTAAGAGGTTGTTTTCGTATGGGAACGATTTTAGGGTCTCGAGGAGTTACTCGAGGCGGAATACGGATGGAAGTGGTTTTTGAGATAGGGGAAATGATCAATGGAAGGTGAGGCTGAAAGAGGGTTAGTTGCTAAGCAATAAGAAATGGTTTTTGGGTCATCTTTGTGTTTGTGTATGTGTGAGTGAGTGTTTTTTGTATCCCCTTTGGAAATGAGAAAGAATGTTATTGTGTGCATAGTTGGGATTCCATTTGTATGTTTTTTTTTTATAAAGTGGTTGATATTTGTTTAGAGAAATTGAAATTGTGGACTGGTCAATATAGTGGGAACTGGGAAGTGATTGTTATTCAAACTACATTAGTGATTGTTTATTGATGAAGTATATTCATTGGCCTGGTTTCAAGTTCTGACTTTGATATAGAATCTATAGATTGTTTAAACTAAAACCAATAAAGATGAAACGATATGTCTAGTTTGTTTGTGTTGTATAAAACAATGAGAATTTTTAAGCAAGATGGTTTCGTGGTGTAGTTGGTTATCACGTCAGTCTAACACACTGAAGGTCTCCGGTTCGAACCCGGGCGAAGCCACTATTTTTTAAAAATCAAGTCCTTAGAAATTGGGCCATTGTTTGTCATTTTTGGGCTTTCGGTTGAAAAGACCTTTTTTTTAGCACTTGAGTATTGGGGTCTTTTGGGTTTTTCAGTTTCTTCAAACATGAAACAATCACGTTTATTAATCACAAAGGTAATGAAATGTTTTAGTTTTGTTCATGATTCTCGCCGAGGATCATCGATCTTTTGTTTCGACTCCCCCACATTTCAAAATAGACTTACCGTTTTAATGAAATTCCACTTCCCATGTTGTCAAGGAAACCATCCAAGCTTAATTCCCATAAGTTTTCATTTTTCTACCAAAAAAATTAGCAAAGTAACCACTATCCAGGCGAGCTGAAAATCAAATGCAGCTCCACAAAATCGAATCTAAATATCAACAATATTCATTCTACAATGGTTTTGCTTCTATTTAATTTTAAAGTGTCGAATTTTAAGAAAAGGAATTGTTTTTACCGGTCCTGTTCCCATGGAGTTTGTGAGAAACTCTATGGGTGAAGTTACTAAAACCCTATAGGAAATTGGTGAACCCGTCGGAAAAAAAAAAGAAAAAAGAAAAAATAATAACTTGATATGGAGAGAGAAAAATCAAATCTCAACCGTTAAATTTGTATTTAATGGTCAGGATTTATTCAACTCTATCTATGGAGTTTTTTCACAACTCCACTGGAACTAATTCCTGTTTTCGTTTCTACTTATACAACTAGGATCTTTTACCGTGTATTCCAACATACTAAAGGCCAATAGCCGTTAAAGATATCAACAATATTTGACCCAAAAAAAAAAGATATTAGCAATATTTGACCCAAAAAAAGGGATATCAACAATATTTAGTTTACGAATATTATAAATTGGATACAAGTAGGGTTGTAATCGAACCCAACCAGACTTTGAATTGCTCATGTACGGCTCCATTAAAAATTGGTGAGTTCAAACGCAAGTTTGGTTCGAGGTCAAAATCTTGTTTGAGTTTGGTTTATCCTCTTATTTTGTTTCTTCTTGAGACAAATTCGCAAGCAACTCATTTACCTGATCATTTATACAAGCAGATGACAATAAACGCTCTCTTCTGTTTTTTCTCTCATGACCCAAAGTTCACCGCCGGTGGCAACGCCGGCCAATTCAGATCCTGTGAATGAAGTGACAATGGAAGATTCGAACAAAGGGCGCCCTCCGGGCGACCCTCCGGATCCCCGAGGTTCATGGAAATATGTTGTTGTTGTGGGAGGCGCCTTCCAACAAAAGACTACCATTGATGAAGAGTTTCCCGAGGACAAGGTCAAAGTTTACTTCCCGGATCGGGAGGACGGCGATCCGGCCATCACAATTGAGGATGATGTTATGGATGCGCTCGCGTCCGTTTGGAAGTGGTCGGTAGTGGTAACTGGTAAAGCTCCTGGGTTACCTGATTCCGTTCCATATTATGGAGAAGAAGATTCGAGAGATGTGGCGTTCGGATATGAGATACCAAATTCTTGATCTCACAAACCGGTGCTATTTGATTCGCTTCGGAAGGGAGGTTGAATACATGTCAGCACTCACAGATGGACCTTGGACTATCTTTGGCAGATGTCTAGTTGTGCGTAGCTGGTCGCCTAGTTTTCGGACTACGGAGCCAATCAGAACAACACCTACTTGGATTAGATTGTCCGATCTCTCGGTTACGCTTTATGAAGAAAAGGTTCTTTTGAAGATCGCGGCTGCCATTGGACGTCCCATTAAAGTTGATTCCAAGATGATGTATACTAATCGAGGGAGTTTCGCCCGGATTTGCGTAGAGATTGACTTGGAGAAACCGTTAAAGGGATCGTTAACCATCAATGGTGATCGATTCTTGATTGAATACGAGGGACTTCCAACTATGTGTTTTGATTGTGGTCGATTTGGTCACGTGAAAACGAGTTGTCCCTTTCGACCAGAGTCAAGCACTCGGACTAACTCTTCCCAAGTCCAATCCTCGGTGGCGACGCTGGAGACCGAAAAGAGCAAGGAGCAGCCCAACACAAGTGGCGGTGTAGGAAAGGAAGCTCTGACGGTTGAGACGCCGACGACGGTGCCGGTGGAAGGTGGGAATGCCGGAGGAAGAAAAGGCATGTATGGTGAATGGAGGAAGGTCGAAAAAAAGGAAAGTTGCCACGAAAGGAAATAAACAAACGACACGAGCGGGTGGTTCGAAGAAGGCTCAATTCAAGGAAGGGCAATCAAATTCAGAAAAAGGAAAGAATAAAATGGTGGAAGATCAAGACGTGTTGTTTCCGCCAATTAATAGATTTGGTGCGCTTGGTATCCTGGATAAGGAAATGAGCGATACAATATCAAAAGCGGTGGAAGAGAATCTCAAAAGGAATCAAAGTAAGAAGGAAATTCCTAAAATGAAGGCGGGAGTTGATGAGCACTTTTACGTCGTTATAAAAGCACTATCAAAGAAAATTCCTAACTTCCTAACCTCAGTAAAGTGGAAGTAAGGGTCGAACCCACAGAGACTCGGAATATTCGTATTTAAGTAATATTACTAAAGTAAAAGGGGGATTTTGTGATTATAAACTAAAATCTAAATTATTAAAACTAACTAAAACAAAGCAAGTAAATATGATTTAAGATTCAAATATGGAAAAGCATCCAACCAGTTTCGTATCCATTGCATACATGAGATTTGATCCTCGATTATCCTTATTTCAATTTCCCTTGACTAATCTATTGTGAATTTATGAATTCAAGCTTAATGTGGTTGTTAATATACACCGTCTTTAACAACCTTTTAACCAATTAACCTAGAAAATATTCTATGTCAAATTGATCATGCAATTAAGTTCAAAGCATTCAATAGAAACAATAATTCATGAATTCCACCGTCTATTCATGACGTCTTGTGATTAAATTCTCCGCCTTTGATTAACCTTATTCCACCGTCTATAAGTTTAATCAAAGGATTCATCCATGAATAATCAAATTCCACCGTCTATTTAATTATTCTAGCTGTAATTCAACCTAGAAGTAGAATAGGTGGCCAATCTATAATAATCATAAGCGAATTTAATCAATTAAGCACGGAGAGATTCAATCTAGTCAAGGCAAACTAAAATAATTCAAATCTCACAAACAATCATGCATACAACTTCAACTAACTAGTTGGACATGAGAAAATTAGCTAGAAATTGTCATTGAAGAAAAATAAAACTTACAAGAGTCGAATTGATCTTCAATTGCAAAACTAGGGTTTTTGTCTCCACAAGTCTCCAAACTCAAAAACTTAGAACACAAGAAATAATAGATAGCATAGCATAAAAATCCAAATAAAAGCTAGAGAAAGTATTTATATTATGTCTAAAAATATCCAAAAAGCAATACTAAGTCGGCCCACAAGATCCCGCAAGGCCCAAGTTATTGCCGCGTCGTCACGCCAGAGCGCGGTTTGTGCCTCCCCAGAGCGCGGTCGCGCTCTGCCTGTTTTGACCGCGCTCTGGCCGCAGTAAGTCCGCCCTTCTCGGCGCGGTCTTGGCTTGGCTCCGCGGTTTGGTCCCTTCATTCTTGTCTTGTAATCCCGCCTCGGATCTTCACTCCAACGCTTCCTATGCATCCCGAGGTCTCGTCCTAAGCTTGCATCCACCGTCTTCCACCTTCCGACCTACAATTATGCACAAAGACGCGTAGATTCCGAACTAAACGAAAATAAAACCTAAACTAGAACTTAGGACGAAATCCTAGCTAAAAATGCATAAAACAAGAATAAAAACATGCCCTAAAGCCTATCCCTATATGCTCTATCAGGAGTTCCGGTTGAGAATCCTAACAGTCTATCGAAGTTGAATGAGGAAGTGGGTGTGGGGTCGCACCATGAAGGATCAAGCAAAGATATGGCTAACGTTCATGAATCAAATCCGTTAGAAATGGGTGGTGTCTTGGGTTTCAATAATGTGCTTGGATATTCCAAGGCCCAAAATGGCAAAAGAGCTATCAAATTGGGCCGAAAGAAAGGGATTTTCACACCTCCTCCTAAAGGGGTTGTGGATTCGGTTGGGCCGAGGAATGGGCCAGGAAGTGTACTCTCTAAAAGACCAAGAACCGCTTCTAATGCAGAGGAGAAGGGATCTCTTGAGACATTTAACGTGGAGGTCTCGGTTCAAAATCCTCAAAGCTCGTTAAATAATGGGCGGCCGCCTGAACTGATCGAGAATAGGTGTGATCCTAGTAGCGAATCCCCCAACGCAGCAGGATCCTTAGTTTGAAAGCATTGACAATGATGCTCGTATGGCGGAGAGCGATCATGCTCAAGGGCCGAATTGATTGTTTTATGGTCTCTCTTTATACTCTTTTTTCGTTTATGATGAATATACTTATGTGGAATTGCTTTGGCGCAGGGAAACCAGATTTCAGAAGGGCGATCCGTTACATGTGTAGGAATCATAAAGTGGACATGTTAGCGATCTTCGAACCGAGGATTTCGGATGCAAGGGTTGATGTGGTTTGTAATAGGCTCTTGAGGTCTGATTTTTCTAAGTATGAGCGTGTGGAAGCTATTGGTTTTGCTGGAGGCGTTTGGCTGTCTTGGCATGAGTCGAGGGTTCAGGTGAATATTGTTGTGACTAACCGTAACTTTATTCATGTTGAGTTCTTAATGGATGGTGTGTGGGCTCATCTTATTGTTGTTTATGGTCCTCCGTCGGCTTTACAAAGGGCGGAGTTTTGGAGGGAGCTGAAGTCAGCAGTTAACGGGGCTAGCGGGTCGGTTTTTGTTGGCAGTGACTTTAATTGTATCTTGTTTCACCATGAAAGGGAGGGAGGCTCGGGCGGGCTGCACTCTGATTCCAATATTTTTAATAGTTGGATAAATGAGTTGGGCCTTATTGACTTGGAGTTTGCGGGGCCGAAGTTTACGTGGAGCAAGAAACTTTCTCCTTCGGTGGTGGTTTCGAAACGGTTGAACCGGGTGTTTACCAATGCAGAGGGGCGGGTGAATTGGGCAGAGGCTAGAGTTCGGCATTTGCCTAGGTTCTCTTCGGATCATAACCCACTCCTCTTGGAACTTAAACCGAATCTGGGCCTGAATAGGAAGAGGAGACCGTTCCGTTTTGAGGCGGCTTGGTTTTCTCATCCGGATTTTAATGATAAGGTTAAGAAGAGTTGGCATGATGAGTTGGAGACGCCTGGGGCTCTCTCTTTGTTGAAAAAGGAGTTACTCATTTGGAACAAAAAGGTGTTTGGGAACATTCATCAAAGGAAGAAGAGCTTATTGGAGAGGATTGATAGTATCCAATGGAATCTGATTCGTAGCAACTCGGTGCCTCTTTTGGAGTTGGAAACTAAGCTTCAAAGTGAGTTGGAGGTTGTGCTTGAGCAAGAGGAGATTTTATGGTTTCAAAAGTCGAGGGAGCAGTGGTTGATGTGCGGAGATCGGAACACCGCTTTTTTTCATACTAGCACCTTGGTGAGAAGAAAACATAATCGTATTGAGAGTTTAAGGAACAGTGATGGTGTTTGGATTGATAATGGGAGTGATTTGGAAGCTTTGGCAATCGATTCCTACAAGACCTTGTATACGGTGGAGGATGTTCCTACACCGGCTTTCCCGAACTTAGATATTGGTTTTCCGGAGATTAGCTTGAATGAGTGTCATAAGATGATTAACCAAGTGTTGGCGGATGAGGTGTGGGCGGCTGTGAGGAGTATGGGCCCATCCAAGTCCCCGGGTTTGGACGGTTTTCAACCGGGCTTCTACCAAAAGTGTTGGGAGACTGTTGGTCGCTCGGTGATCGGGTTTGTGCGAGAGTTTTTCTCTTCAGGGATTATGCCGGAGGGCGTTATTGATACGTTGATTGTGCTTCTTGCTAAGATTGATAAGCCGGAGAATCTTGGCCAGTTTCGGCCCATTAGTCTATGTAACGTGCTGTATAAGATCGTTACCAAGGTGCTTGCTAATAGACTTCAACCTCTTATGTCCAAAGTTATCGGTCCTACTCAAGGGAGCTTTATTCTGGGTCGGATGATATCGGATAACATTGTGGTGGTGCAGGAAGTTGTGCATTCTATGAGAAGGAAGAGAGGTGTGAAGGGGTGGACGATTTTGAAGCTTGATCTTGAAAAGGCCTATGATAGATTAAGATGGGACTTCATATAGGACTCGTTAGTTAAAGCGGGTTTTCCCGAGCTCTGGGTTAAGTTGGTGATTGCTTGTGTGACGTCTCCTAAAATGCATTTGCTTTGGAACGGGGAAGTTATTGCGCAGTTTGAGGCGTCTAGGGACGTTCGTCAAGGCGATCCTATCTCCCCTTATTTGTTTATTCTCTGTATTGAACACCTCAGTCATATTATCCGGGAAGCGGTAGAGAAAGGCGTTTAGAAGCCAATTAATTTGACAAGGAATGGGCCGAGGTTGTCGCACATTTTCTTTGCGGATGATATAGTTCTTTTTGCGGAAGCGTCAGTGGAGCAAATTAGAGTGATCATGCACTGTCTTAATATTTTTTGTTTGGCCTCGGGGCAAAAAGTGAGCCATCAGAAGTCAAGAGTGTTTATTTCTCCTAATGTGAACTCCAATGTGGTTCGGGATATTGAGAATGAGTATGGTATTAGAGTTACTCATGACTTGGGAAATTACCTCGGCCTCCCGGTCCTTCATAAACCTGTTAATAAACACACATTCTCGGGAATCGTGGATAAGTTTAATTCTAAGCTCACGGGGTGGAAGGCTAAGGCTCTTAGCTTGGCCGGAAGGGCCACTTTGGTGCGTTCGGTCTTGACGTCCATTCCGGTTTATTCGATGTCTACGTTTCTTATTCCCAAAAGTGTGTGTAATCGGTTGGATAAGACAACCAAAGCATTTATTTGGGGTAGTAATGGTGAGACCCGTAAGTTACACAAGGTGGCTTGGAACGAAGTGACTAAACCAAGGAATAAAGGCGGCCTTGGAATTCGACCAATGCATGAGCTCAATTTGGCGTTGATCGGGAAGATTGGGTGGCGTTTTATCATGGAAGATGAGGGTCTGTGGGTGTCGGTGCTAAAGAGGAAGTATGTGGATTGTGCTCTTGGTAATTCCCCTGCTTGTTCATACCTGTGGAAAGGGATACGTAGGGGTCTTTCACAGGTTGTGATGAAGGGCACGAGATGGTTGGTTAGGAATGGGAAATCTGTTATATTTTGGAGCGATGTTTGGTTGAGAAGTGAACCGTTGTTGGTTTCGGCTACTGGCGTGGTGGATGATGTAAGAAGTGGTGTTGTGGTTAGGGATTATTGGATTGAAGATGTTGGTTGGAATTGGGCTGCTTTGAATCATTTGCTTCCGCTTCAGATAATTATGGACCTTGTGGCGGTTTCTCTTAGCTCGAGCGATCTTGAGGATCGAGGAGGATGAGTTGTGTTAGAAGCCTTATAGAGATGGAAATTATTCTGTAACTGTTGGTTTTAGTTTAACCATGGGTTCAAATGTTTTGCAGGAAATTGATGAAGCTGTTTATACTAAAATTTGGAGGCTTCGGGTCCCGGAACGAGTTCGATATTTCGTTTGGCTTGCCATTAAGGGTGGCGTCTTGTCAAACGCCGAGAGAGTTAGGAGACATATTGCTTCGAGTGCTCGTTGTGTTTGCTGTGAGGTGGAGGAGGAAGATGAGTCGTTCGAGCATCTGTTTAGAGACTCTACATAGGTAAGAGCTGTTTGGTCTCAGTTTGGAATTACTGACTTGTTTCCTTCGTTTTTTCAGATTTCTTTCTCGGTTTGGATAAGAGTTAACGTGTTGGAATCAAGGCCGGTTGGAAATGTTGAGTGGAATTCGATTTTTGTGTGGCTTTGTGGTGGTTTTGGCGTTGTAAAAATGCGCACGTCTTTGGAGAAGATATGATGCAGCATGACAAGTATGGTTTTATTGTTGCAAGGGCCCTGGAATACAAGCGTGCTACAGGTAATTTTTGCACCCCTTCCGTCAATTCAATGAAATCGCTGCAGGATGTTAGTTGGATTACTCCTGGTGAGGGCTGGATCAAGATTAATTCGGATGGTGCAGTTCGCGATGGCGGTCGAGCGACGATTGGGGGGATACTTAGGAACGCTCAGGGGCAATGGATTAGTGGCTTCGCACACAATGTTGGGTCTTGTACCGTGACGATGGCGGAGGTTTGGGGCGTGTTGGATGAACTCAGCTTGGCTTGGAACAACGGCTTTCGGAGAGTTGTGCTTGAGACTGATTCGCAGGTTGTTATTAGTTTATTGAACTCTAGAGTGCCCAAAACGCACCCGTTATTTAGCATGGTATCCTGTTGCCAAGGCTTTATTGGTAGGGATTGGTTAATCCAAACCTGTCATGTGTACCGAGAGGCGAATTCGGTTGCGGATCGCCTCGCGTCTTTTGCGTTTTCTTTTCCGTTAGGCTTGCATGTATTGTGTGCCCCTCCCGAGGGGATTTCTTTACTGCTTCTTGATGTTGTTAGGGGTCGAGCTATCCCCCGTTTGATGACTACTTAGCCCTTTTTTATATATTAATAAAACGCTCCCTTGAGGAGCCGGAGAGTGCATCCTCTCCTTCAACAAAAAAAAAATTTATACAAGCATGAAGCAGATGAAACTAAAAATTAAAAATTGTATAATTTGAGATTGACTACCAAAATTTTATATCTTAGATTTTGCCCCAACACCCTCTTTACATTTATGACTTCCCACATACTCCATTTCCTCCACAAAATTAACCTCAACCACAATCTCATACACCCATTATCCCTATACCCTATTCCAAATCTTCCTCAATCAAAACCCTATTTCTGATCTATGAAGATTCACTAGAAATTCTCATAAACCTTTATAATTTGACAATTATGTTTTTTAAGCTCACACTATAGAACCATCTTCTCATGTTAGTTAATAGTTGCCACACTTTACCCTCAATTGTTCGATTTCCATTTTCAATTTTCCTCAAAAATCTCATCCCACAACAAAACCCTTTTCTTACAAAGAAGCCATTTTCCATAAAGAATGGAAACAAGCAGTTACCTAGTGAACCGGGAGATAAAATTCAAGAACCGGTTCAGTCCATACAAGCTGCCAAATCCCATTTGTTGTTGCCTTTCCATTAATGAAAAAATCAAAACAGCTTCCCTCATAGGGAGCTACCAAATCCTTGTTTTTCCTTTGTTTTATCTCTTGTTTTTGCTCAAAGCAGAAACTTTTCAAGTTGAATTCATAGGTTTTGTCATGGTATCAGAGCCAGGTTATCTATCAATTTGATGGTCTACTATTATCCTAAGAAAAATTTGTCCGGGAAATTCTTACTGAAGCTGATTTTGACAGTTCATCCACATGTGTCACTCCTCTTCCATTGAACTTCTAACTGACCCAAAATGAATCAGAACCTCCCCTGGCAGACCCCTCCATGTACAGAAGTTTAATTGGCAAATTAAACTACCTCACCAACACTCGGCAAGACCTGTCATTCGCTGTCCAAACTCTAAGCCAATTCTTGCAAAAACCGTGTCATTCTCACCTTGAAACATTGCACCATTTGCTGAAGTATGTGCGGGGCACACTCAACTATGGAATCCTTTTAAAATCAGGTATCTCCTTGACATTACATGCATTATCTGATTCAGATTGGGCATCCTACCCCATGACACGACGGTCAGTAACCGGATATGTGATTCCTCTTGGGCAAAATCCCATTTGTTGGCGATCTACAAAAAAACAACCTACCATCTCTAGAAGCTCCTCAGAAGCCGAGTACAGGGCAATGTCCCAATCTGCCTCTGAAGTCACCTGGATTGTTGGTTTACTCAGAGAATTATCAATCATCAATCTTACGCCCATGACACTGCACTATGACAATAAATCCGCACTACACATTGCTCGGAATCCCGTCTTCCATGAGCGCACAAAGCACATCGAAATTGATTGCCATTTCACGCGGGAAAAAGTGCTAGAGGGACTTCTCCAATTATCCTATCTCCCTACCCGTCATCAACTGGCCGATGTTCTCACAAAGATCCTTCCTTCTTCACAATTTCGGGATTTGCTCTCCAAGCTGGGCATGGCAACACCTGCTCCAGCTTGCGGGGGGATGTTATCTAGTGAACCGGGAGATAAAATCCAAGAACCGATTCAGTCCATATAAGCTGCCAAACCGGGAGTAACCTAGGGATCGATGTTATCCCCTTTATTTCAGTGCCATATAAATACTCTCTCTTTGTAATAAATCAAGTGTGCCGCTTATGTAAACCTGAAAGTTGTCGCCTTTCCATCAATGAAAAAAAAATCAAAACAGCTTCCCTCATAGGGAGCTACCAAATCCTTGTTTTTCCTTTGTTTTGTCTCTTGTTTTTGCTCAAAGCAGAAACTTTTCAAGTTGAATTCATAGGTTCTGTCTCTTCTGTGTTTATAGTTATTTACGTGGATGACATTCTTGTCATTGGAAACAGTGAAGAAGAAATTGCTTCTTTGAAAGCTATCTCGGATATTGAATTTAAGATCAAGATCTTGGTGAGTTGAGTTATTATCTTAGACTACAATTCACTGAAGTCTTAGATGGTTTGATAATGAGATATCAGAAGTTTCATGATCTACTTGTTGAATATAATTGTCCAAATCTCGATCACTTCAATTGTCACTCTTCTCAAGATAAACATGAAGTTGTTGAATTTTGGAGAATTTTTGTCAAATCCAACAGATTATAGAAGATTGGTGGGGAAATTGGATAGTTTGGTACATAATAGACTACATTTAGCATATATACCCCATTCAATTACCGAGCCAGTTTTGCAGCAACCTCGTTCCATTCATATGGAAGTAGTTCTACAAACACTCAAATATCTTATTAAACTTTCCATGGGGTGATGGATTGGAGGTCGTGTGTATGTAAGTCCATCACACAAGCTTAGTGGGGTTCCATCATAAAACCAATTGATAATAGGAGGAATAACCTAATGTTATATATACTAGACATGTTTCTCCTTATATTTCAAATGTGGGATAGACTATATTTTCAACATATCTCAAGGGAATTCTTTATCAAGCTTTGTTGTTTATTAGTTCTCCTACTATGAAACTTCAAGCATTTTGTGATGCTAATTGAGCATCATGCCCCTAACACCAAAAGATCAGTAAGCGGCTATGTTGTATTTGTGGGTGGCACCTTGATTTCTTGGAAGTCTAAAAAACAACATATTGTCTCTTTGTCTTCAGTAGAGGCAAAATACAAGTCCATGCGTAATGCCATACTGTCTTGGTTGAGTAGGTTACTTGTTGAATTGGATGTCCAAGGTATTCAATCTATTCCTTTGAGTTGTGATAATCAGTCTGCTATCTTTATTGATGTCCAAGATATTCAAGCTATTCTTTTGAGATATGATAATCAGTCTACTATCTTTATTGCTAAAATCCAATTTTTCATGAACACACTAAACACGTTGATTTAGATTGTAACTTTGTGCGGGGAAAAATCTTTGAAGGTTTGATATTTATGAGCCATATCCCAACTAGTGAACAACCAACATATGTATTGATCAAGCTCATTCTAGGATATAAACTACATGACTTTATGCGCAAATTCGGCATGATTGATTCAAATCCTGTCAAATTTGAGGGGGGATATGACAACTTTCACTTTCCGTTAGAAGTTTGTTAAGTGAAAGCTTCACGTGTGTGCGTGGATATCATAAACTACATGACTTCATGCGCAAATTCGACATAATAGATTCAAATCCTGCCAAATTTGTGAGGGGGGATATGATAACTTTCACTTTCCGTTAGAAGTTTGTTAAGTGAAAGTTTCACGTGTGTGCTTGTCACGTGGATATCTTTCTTCTTTCATTATGTCAAAACAGAATTGTATAAAAGCTCACATTGACCTACTTATAATTCGATTGATTTAATAAAATGAAATTGTTCTTCAAAATGAAATTGTTCTTCACATTGACCTACTTATAAGTGAAAATTTTTTTAGCTCAAAACTCATTCATCTTTTGAGTGTTAAAACTATGTTCAAAATTAATTCATTTATAATAAAATCAAAAATAAACAAAATTTAACCGAGTCAAATTTCAATTACATTTACAATCCTAGACACGAGATAATAAATAGTAGACACCTCACGAAATTCATAAAATCTTTTTTTTTAAAGAAAAAATCATAAAATCGCATGTATGTGCCACGCATGAAGCGCGCTTCGATGAAAATTCGGTTCAGAAATTGTCAAAGATGTCAAGTTGACTTTGACTATATCCCCATCCAACCTAATGATTAGTGTTTACACCTGGCCTGAGCCCCCATCTGAAATCTCGGGGTGCGGATTTTTTTTTTTGGCAAATGCGCGCCTCTTTGCATCAGCCATAAAAATGGCATAAACTTATTTTTGGGGCCACAAAAAAAAATCGTAATTAATGTATTTTTTTAACGGTTTTTCTATCCTATGTCCTAAGGATATAGGTTAAGAATACTAATATTAGAAACTAAAATCCTGATAGAAAATTAATAAACTCTATTGAAAAAAAATTAAATCTTAATAAATATAATTTCAAAATAAATTACCATTTTAAGTCTCTTAACCTATGCCCTAAGGGTATAGGTTAGAAAAATCGTTTTTTAAAATGGATAACAATTAGGACTTGGGAGTTTGGGACTAGCGGATAAACACAGGCAAATTATGATTCAGGAACATACCACTGGACGAAGAAATATTATGTGCCCTAAACTCACATTTTCTTAGTTAAATACCTTCGGTTCGGTTAATGTGTGCCCATGGGCACACAATAAAAGTGCTAATTTGAGAAATTATTTCAAAAATATTTTCTAAATTGAAATTAATGAACCCTTTAAAAAAATCAAAATTAACAAACAATATCTAGATTTAACAAGATTAAAATTCTTAATGTGTTAAAATCCAAATACCTTCTCCGTTCCATAATATTTGTCCACTTTACTTTTCTATTGTCCTAAAATATTTGTCATACTTTTTTCCTTTCCTTTTATATTTATATTTTTCTTACAATATTACACTCATTTAATACGGAGTATATCTCTACTAATATTATTCAATTAAAAATCTACCCAAATACAGCATCTTTTTAGTCATTTCTTTTCTTTTTCTTTCTTTCCATATTTTTCCATCAACATCACAATCTCTCTCATTCTTATTGACTACTTTTTTTTTCTCTTTATTTTCTTAATTTGTGTGAAATTCATCCTTAATAACGAACATTATAGGACGGGGGAATAGTAATTAGTGGAAGAATGGTATTGTTTGCTTGTAGTAGGGACATAATCTTCGCAAAAATTACTTAGATGCTTCTACAGTCCTAGTGTACAAGTGCACAAACACTTTAATACACTCATAAAATTTCTAATAAACTTCATGAGAACAATACCGTTTATTGCATATCAACTACCTTGATACAATACTACCTTTGTTTGGTAATGTAAGTCGTTTTCTGATTTTGCACAAGAATTAAGACAAGCTTAAAATGGAAAAGACGATAATTTAATTCTTATTTTTATCACATGCACTATTAACTCTTTAACCACTAGAATTGCTTGAGTTAATGAATGTTGTTGGAATGTTAAGTAAATTAAATAAAGTAATGACCTATTTTAGAAAGTTTTACATTAAATAAAGGAATGAATGACTTACATTATAAAACATCTTTTAGAGGTAGAAACGACTTACATTGCGAAACGGAAGGAGTAACAACTTAATAATGATATCAACTTGTTGACAACATCTAAAAATAGAAATACCACATAAGTTTTTGTTAACACAAAAAACGTTACACAAAGTACCAATTTAAACTTGTGATAACATGAGAAATTCAAAACAGAAAAATTACCCGATTGTAGACCTGGGTTCCGGTTCATCCGAACCGGCGGGAAACCGGTCGGAACTGGAACCGGCGGTTCGATTCATGAACCGTCGGGTCCGGAGAATCGACGGTTTTGGAACCGGGAGCCGACAGTTCTAAACCGGGTGGAACCGCCGGTTCCACTAATAAAAAAAATTAAAATAGTGTAACCGCGGTCGCGGCCCATTGGACCGCGATCGCGGTTTTCATTCAGAGGTTATTAAAAATAGATTTTTTTATTTATTTTTAATATTTCCGGTTCCAAACCAGAACCGGAACCAGGAGAAACCGGCTCCGGAACCGGAACCGCCGGTTTGCAAACCGAAACCGCTGGTTTGCAAACCGGACCCAGGTCTACCCGATTGTAGAGGTGAGAGGGAGCGTGTGTAGAACGCGCCAATGGATAGAGCATAACGTGAGCAATTAGGGCAAATAAGGTGGGACCCGCCTCTCTGAGTGTATCCGCCCCCCGTATACAACGTACGGCATCCATCTCTCTCACTCACTCCCCTCCATCAGTCCATGGCCATGCCTCCCTACAAATTAAAGCGAAACCTCTTTAGCGTTGACTCCCATCTCTCGGATTCTTTGTGGCCCATTTCCACTACAAATACATCACCATCTCAACTCACTCTCTTCACACACCAAAACAACAACAATCCCACACACCAAATTAAGCACAACACAGAGAGACCGATAGAGAAAATCCGGCTACTGACCTTTTGGTAAGTCCATCGCTAGAGCAGAGCAAAACCCATCTTTATAATGTTTGTTTTTTCATTTTTTAAGTACTTTTTTGCTTTTAAATGTGAATATTTTAATCGATATTGATTCTTTTCCTAGTCTGGGTCTGGGCTGATCTTCACATGCAATTGGTGAAGAAGAAGCCTGGAGAGTTGAGTCAGATGGGGATCAGAATCTTGGACCACTCCAAAAATGATTTCTCCATTTTTCAATTGTTTTTCAGATCGATTTTCCTCTGTCTATCTTTCCTGATTTACTAGTACTACTTCTGCATGACTCTGCAATCTCCATCTACTCGCGCCTCCATTTTCCTTTCCCGTATTATTTTATGTAGAATTGTATGTGTTGGGGAGTTGATAGAAAGTTTAGATAAAACTTTACCATTGATATTTCAATTTTCTTTTTTTGTTTTTTCAAATGCTTGATTTTATCCAATTTATGATAGTATTGTCTAATCTAAATTATCCTTTTTTGCACTTCACTCGGAAAAAATGAGAGTGGATTTTTTTTTTAAATAAAAAAAATGGATACATAAAATTAAACAAACACTTTAATAGTGAATCATGTAAAATGTAATAAAAATAATAATAAGGTGAAGGTTTTTACAATATTTGTCAAGTTTTGATCTTTTTTATCTTTCGGAAAATGTATTGAGAAGAAGAGAAAAATCATTTTTTTTTTCTCTACTCTTGTCAACGTAAATGCCCATCTTTAATTTACAAAGCAAATTACTCAAATGGGCTCTCTCTTATAGTTAATGATGGGTTTGTTTCCATTTAATTCACTCTACTCATTCCAGCATTTCTTTCCTCATTTTTACTCTATGCAACGGTTTCTTTTTTTTAGTGGTACAGATAGAGATCAGAAAATTGTGATCTGGATCTTATTTAATGGTGGGTTTCTAATTGATTTTAGTGCTGATTTAGCCGAATAATAATCGGTGATTTCTGTTTTTGGTTGGGGTAAATCCATGAACCATATAGTGTAAAAGAAGATGTCTTTACAATTTTGACTTTGCTCTTAGCTTTTGTCACTACCGTAAAAGTAGAAACAGAAAAAACCCAGAAGAAGAAAAAAGCTTGAGTCTTGAGAAAGTGACAGGAAACCCTAAAAAGGGAAAAATGGGTCCCCTATAGTTTCTTTCTTTTCAAGTTTGGATTCTTCCAATTTCTTGCCATGTTTATAGATACAATTGCTTTCTCTTCCGCCTTTTAAAACTACTTGACTTTTGGCTTTTGGTGAAATTGATCAGGTTGTGAAATGGAGGGGGCACCAAAATTGGGCTTGAGAATTCAACAATTTGAAGCTGACAATTCCTTCATGAGAGATGGTAGTGATGACAGCAGATCCGGGAGTGACAATTATGAACTTGCTGATGATCAGGATTTGGCCCCGGTTGCTCCTAATGTTGCTTCCGGTAGCAAGTCATCCAAAAGAAAGAAGTATAATAGGCACACTCCTTCTCAAATTCATGAGCTTGAGAGGTAAAGTTCTCATCTTTTAGTTGAAAGTTCTGGTCTTGCTGAATTTGATTGAGATTGCTTGCATGTATAGCCAAATTGTAGGTTTTTGATTGGTTGAATTTAGTGTTTTTTTAATTGAATTGAGATTCTCTTCATATCTACATTGTGGTTTTTTTTATTGTTTTAATGGGTTTTTTTACAGCAGCCTGAGAAGTAACTATCTTATCTCAAACTTGTTAGCTAGTTTTTTATATTGTTGAATTTCATTGAGATTCTCTTCATGCCTACATTGTGGGTTTGGTTGGTTTTAATGGGTTTTGAATGTTTTATTAGCTACTTCAAGATTTGCCCTCACCCAGATGATAGGCAGAGGAGCAATCTGGGAAACAGGCTTGGATTAGACAGCAAGCAGGTCAAATTCTGGTTCCAAAACAAGAGGACTCAACTCAAGGTAATTAATCTTGATTGGTTTATGCTATAACGAAATTATGTTCAATTAGTTGCTTCTTGTTTTCGATTGAATATAAACGAGTAAACTCAAATTTATGATTTTACAGACGCAGCTGGAGCGACACGAGAATGCACTTTTGAAGCAGGAATTTGAGAAGCTTAGAATGGAGAATTTAGCCATGAAGCAGTACATCCACAAGCCATTGTGCAAGGAATGTAGTGGTGAGGCAGACCCAATTTCCATGGATGAGCACCAAATTAGACTAGAAAACGCGCGCCTTAAGCAGGAGCTAATCCGCGTATGTGGAATAGCCGAGACCTTACTAGGCAAGCCCGTGTCTGACATGGTCACCTCCATTTATCAGCCCCAAATGAGGCCTGACTCTGCCGGGTTAGCCTCTAATGGAGAAGCCAAACTCGAGAATAATGAAATTGAGACTACACCGCCTTCTAGGGGTGTTGTGGTCTTTGGAGAGTATGAGAAGTCAATGTATCTACAAGTCGCCGTGGCAGCCATGGATGAACTCATTGTCTTGGCAAGGAATGAACCGCCTTATTGGCAGAGGAACTTGGATGGTGGGATGGAAACTTTTAACCATGAAGAGTATGCTAGGAAGTTTAATCCTTATGGGGTGAATTTACCCGGTTTTACTTATGAAGCAACTAGGGAGACCGGCTCAGTCATAATCAACAGCTTGGAGTTTGTCGATATACTCATGGATCCTGTAAGAAACTAAAATTTTGACTCTTGGTTACCAACATTTTTGTGACATGTTTTCTTGCATTTATGTTCTGTTTTTCCAATTGTTTAGGGGCGGTGGGCGGATATGTTTTGCTGTATGATAGGAAAGGCGTCTACTGTCTCGGTTTTATGCAATGGTGTAGGCGGAACTCATGATGGAGAAATGCTATTGGTATTTTATTTTCAAAGTTTCCGATTAATGTCTCTTTATTTCTTTTTGATTTGAAACTGAATAATGAATCTTTGGTCTTGTAGTTTGAAGCGGAGTTTCTATTTCCTTCGCCTTTCGTGCCTATGCGTCACATAAGATTTATTCGATTCTGTAAGAAGTATGGAGAGGGAGCGTGGGCAGTTGTGGACATTTCTATTGATCCTCTAAGAGAAGGCTATGCAGACATAACTAAGAGATGTAGGAGGCTACCATCTGGTTTTTGCATAATGCAAGATGCTGCCAATGCCTATTCTATGGTGACATGCATAGAACATGCTGAATACGACGAAAATGTAATCCACAGCCTGTTTCGCCCATTAGTACAATCCGGATGCGCCTTTGGAGCACAGAGATGGCTTGCAACACTTCACAGGCAATGCGAATACGCTAATTACCTTCCAACATCCGGAATTACCCCACTGGAATCATCTATAGGTTCAATTGATACTACAACTTTCTCATTCAAACATTTTCTGTTATATAATCTGTCATATTTTGATCACATTGTTTGTACTTGATTACAGCAGGAATCACGCCAGAAGGTAGGAAATGCCTTCTGAAGCTCACAAGGCGAATAATCGACAACTTCTGTGGTGGAATATGTGTTTCCTCTGAGGCTAAGTGGGAAATGCTTAAACTTGGGGACTTGGCCCCGAATTTGCAAGTCATGACCCGAGTGAGCATAGACGAGCCCAGGGAGCCATGTGGCATAATCTTGAGCTTCTCTACTTCTCTATGGATGCCTGTACCGAGACAACAATTGTTCGATTTCTTGCGTAATGGCCAGCTTCGTGGGCATTGGGATATCTTGGCTGATGAAGGGCCCATGGAAGAGACAGTTCGGATCACCAAAAGCAGCGATTCTGCTAACTCCGTCACCATCCTCTGCCCTCCTGTGAGTAATCTCAATTCCATCAAGTTAATTCCTTGTAGATTTCATGAAATGTGCTAGTTCCAAAGATAGATGTGAAGATAAGTTATTCCACATCGGGAAATTGAAGACTGAATTGCCTAATATATATACCCTTGAGTTACTCTTTCTATTGCCAATTGGTTTTAGGATAGAACATGCTCGTGTGTACTTAAATTTTCCCTTTATTTTCTTTATCCGGGTTCTAAGCATACTCTTTTTGTAGGCTCATGAAAACAAGGAGTCGAACATGGCGGTCTTACAAGAAACGTGGGCAGACAAGACGAGCTCTGCCATGGTCTACTCTGCTGTCAACATTGGCTCGATCACGCAAGTCATGGAAGGCGGAGACCCGGAACTAATAAAGCTTCTCCCGTCTGGTTTCGTGATAACCGACGCCTTTATGGACTCGGTAGATGGACAGCGGTTTTCGGACAAAGCGCCCTCTTCGTTGCTCACTTTGGGCTTCCAAATCCTGATGAACACTTCTCCAATGTCTTCGCTCACGGTTGACTCCATTGAGACGGTGAAGGAGCATATGGCCCGAACCATTGCGAAGATCAAGGCTGCACTCGGTTGCGAGTGATCGGATTGTTTGCTCTTAGCAACTATTAAGGTAAACCTTTTGAACAAAAAAAGAAAGAAAGAAAGTGTAAATGACATAGACAGTTTAGACAAAATGTGGCGATTTGGTAGTCAAGATCGAACAATCGAGCACTACCGGGAAATCTCGGTCCGAGCTCATGGTTCGGGTATTGACTCATTAGACCATGTCGTAGAACTCAAGCTTGTGAGGAGGTTTGATCTATACTTTTACTTTTGTGGTTTTTGAGTTTGATTTTGTGTTGAGGAGCTTTAGTAAGCTTCTGGCTTTCGTTTGTGTTTGGTGCAGCAAAATAATGTCATATGGACTTGTTTACCTAAAAGTTTGCTTCTTTTTTTCATGGATGGTTGGTTTGGTTTCTATATTTGTATGTGAATGTTGTTTTTGTAGTTTCGTAGGTGGGTTTGGGCTGGGCCAAAAAGTGCCTTGACTTGGCCCATTTGGATTGACAAGCCCATTTAGGGGTTGTTTGTTTTGATTTTGGTAGAATCAAGTCTTTGGGTTCGGAATGGATGAGATAAGGTTAGGAAATAGGAATGCATATCATTTTGGTTTCAAAACTGGCTCATTCCAATTCAATGCCCAAACCTATTTGCTAAAGAAAATAGGAAAATATGATAACAAGTGATTACATACTTAAAACAAAGTATTTCTATTTGCTGATTAATCAAGTAAACCAAAAATAGTAAAATACCCAAACCTAACTGAAAAATCCGTTTGTTTGTAAGGATTTCAGATTAGCAATCATGTGTTCAATGATTCGATGGTAATTGTTTGGATAAATCTTGGAAGGTTCCTTTAGCAAGAGTCCAAATTTGAGGTTTCACAATGGTTCCTCAAAATTTTGTCCTCTGCATTTCTCTCCGTTAACATTTTCTTTGCTCTTCTCGTGGAGCTCCGCGTTGTCTGCTCCTTCCAATTATAGAATCGATGTATGCTCTTTGTTAGTTACTTTTCAGTTTGTTTTTCTTAAGTAGTTTTGTTTGTATGTTCTTCCTTGCGTGTATTGTTTCTCATGACAGTTTGTCCGGTTGCCGATTTTTCTCTCTCTCAATCTATTATGCATGTTTGGTACATTGAAGACTTTTCCGATTAAAACAAAACACATGTATGGCTCATTTGACAAGATATTCTTGTACTCTATTTGCTCCAAAAGGCAACTGCTAACATCACCTTATTGTTTGATCCTGTCAAACTCACTCTATAAAAAAAGAGAAAGAAAAATACTTACAATGAAGTTGGTCGATAATGTTTAAGGCCATTGTGTCAAACAAAACCTAATTTGGATTACATCTCAAAATGGGAAAAAATTTATCAAATGTACGTGCTCATGATCACAATTGCAATTACTTGGAGACCTAGATAGCATTGTACTATACGTCTATACGACTATACGTTTGATTGCTAGTAATGAAGATTCGAACCAACTACATTTAATTAGTATAATAAATCGATTGTATTTGTTACGTTCTTCTTAAGAGGAATATTGTATCATGTTTCTAGGATATCTATTCCTAAAGTAGACTATATTTTTATCATTCACGAATGTTTCCGTGAGCATAAGAAATGTCTGCTATCGAATAGAAACGAAACCTTGTGAAGTTAGTAAAACAAACTAATTAAAAATGAAATTCAAACTCATGACCAAAAAATTCGGTGAGTGTCATTTTCTCATCGGTTCATTGGACGAACATCATGACATTAAAGCTAATAGAAACAAGCAATTATAGTTGTTGAGCTACGCCTGACGTGCTCGTATCAATTTGTACAGCTGTTCTTCATTCCAAACTTGCACTAAAAAAAGACGTGGTTAATTAATTTCCCAATCCAAGTACGATTTATAATTAGCATATCGACTGAACATTGTTCTTTAGAAATTAATAGACTGGCATAAGGAGTATGACTCACGAATGAAGTGCTTGGAACAAAAAGTTAAAGAAAGTTTTTAAACTTATCTTTCATGGATATCGATCTCAAATGAATAAATAATAGAGTATATATGATGGTTTCGTAAGCAAAATAAACTTTTTGTACGTGTTTGTGAAATGTGAATGGTCATGCCAAAGGAAAAAGAGGATCCACCTAACAAGTGGGAGGGGGACCATGTAAATTTTAATGCAAGATAACAATGATATATATTGGGCATAATCATTGTTATCATAATTGTACATATTCTTCTGCTCCAGAAAAAAAAAAAAAAAAAGTGAATTGTGTAGCTAGTTATATTTTGTAGAGTTTGTAATTAGTTAATGTTATTCATAGATAGTGACTAATATTGTCTGCTGCGGGAGGTTGAGTTAATTAGGTTTTTTATCTTTTTCTTTCTGATTTTTTTTTCAGAGTTGGAGCATCACATACGTCTTCAGAAAATACACCTCTGTGACAGACTTCATTGTTAAATCGTTCTGACATATTTTCACTGTCTCGCGCGCAGTCAACTTCGTTTTTTAGAACATCACCCGTAAAAATGTTTCAGGATGAACTTCTCGTGTTTAGGAGTTCTCCTAATTTCTTTCCTCATCAATATATATATATATATATATATATATATGTTAGAATTGATGCCGCCATGTTAGATCCATGTAAAATAACAATGTTAACTAGATTGAGATTAATTTAAAAATTGACATTTTGAATCCTACAAGAACTTTGTACATATAAAATTGTTATTTAAATCGGGATTTTAGGATCAGATCGTGATAGGCTTTATGGATCGGATCGTAGAATCGTAAGATTTTACATCATAAATAAATATGAATATTTTTTTAAAACATTGATATTAGGTGAAAAAAAAAAGAAAAAAGTATGATTATTTCATGAAAACTTACACTAATATAAGGTAATAATTTTTTTTAAAATTGACCATAATTTATTCACAAAGCATCTATATATGAGAGAGATGTTTTATAATACTAGAATATTTGAGTTTTTTAAGTGTAAAATTTTAGTATTCATATGAAAAAACTCAAATTGTGCGTGTACTTTGTGAAAAATGACTTATATTATGAGTGATTGCGTGAAAAAATTTTTTTGATTAATTTTATGAAAAATAAATAAATTATGAGTGGGTTTGGGTTTGTAAGGGATTTAAAAATAGGGAAAAAAATAAAAATAAGTGTGGATTTTGTAAGAAAAAATGTATTTTATTAAAAATAAATAAATATAGAATAATTTTGTGAAATTTTTTCATATCAAATGCAAGATTATAAAGTTATAATAGCTTAATTTAGGCCATTTATTTATTTTTAGAAGAATTGGGCCTTCTAGTTGAGTTTTATAAATTAAACCTACAAAATGTTACTATTTTACGATTTTTTACGATTATGTACGATTCTGATACGATTCTATTGCAATTCTGATGTAAAACGATTTTTCACTACAATTCGAATTGTCACCTGAATTTGGATCGTAAAATCGTACGATTTTAGGACTTGAATCGCAATTTTAATAATCCATGCATATAATACAATTACATTTTTAGTTTCTAGTAGTGATTATAAATAAGCTCAGAGTTTCCTCGATTTGGTCCCGCTCTCGTGGCTTACAAAGACTTAATTGAATCTTATTTTAACATATTTTGTTGATACGAAAAAGCTCTAATTTGCTTGTTGAAAAATGTTAGATTACACCCTTTAATAAAAGGTGAGGGGCAAATTGATCAAAAGAGGTACAACCACGAATATTTTTTCTTGATGAAAAGGGTAATAAGGAATTTGAAAGGGGTATAAGTTAAAGGTCAAAGTGTAAACGTACTTGCCATTTTCATAATTTTCCATCCTCCCAGATGAATATTATTTTTGCAGATACAATCCAATCTTTACAAATGCGTACAAGTTGTCTTGGTGGACCAACAAATCCATTTAAATTTATATAAACACTTTCACGAAATGTTATTTGAAATCTCACTTAAAGTCAGTGCCTATAACTCCCATTAACACATATTCATTGTGTACCTGTTGAGAGTTGTCTTACATTTGAAATTAAAAACTACAAATAGTATATAAGCCACCCATTATCATATGATTTGGGTTAGAACCTTATTGAGTTTGTATACTAGATTCGTTACACACACGACCTCCAGATTATCAACATACCGGACTTTAATAGTACCAAGACTGGGTAATGTGAGAAATGCTACATATTTTTCCGAAATAAAAATATAACAAACTTGGCCGGCTAAAATGCATGAACCACCACCACAAGTGCATATCATCACGTCATTCAAAAAAACAAAATCAACAACTCAAGAATCAAACCTTAAGCTGGAATGATTTTATACGTTAATTTGTTGCTTAAGATATTTTTCTTAAGCAGGAATTTAAATTAAATCACCTTTTCTTTGGTGAACATTTAAATCGCCTTAAAAATTCTTCAACAACTCAAGAATCAAACCTTGCCCCTCTCTTCTGTACATGGTCCCTTTCGTCTGCCTTTTTCGTCTAACAACTGAAAGCAACTTGCTTTTTCCATTTGGCCTAATTGAGGTGGTGTGTCTGAGTCACCCTATTTTATCACAATAATCTCTCAAACAACCCTAACAATTCAAATTGTAAGTTTGAATCAATTGGCTCTTCCAAGGCTTCATCTTTCTCTGACAACCTTCAATTCTGTTTGTTTTTTTACAAAAATCCAACTAACAGTTGACCCAATCAGTCAACAAATTCCCTCAAATCAGAAGCCCATCACCTGAAACCCCACACAGAGAGAGGGAGAGAAACAGGCCAGCGGTGGAGGCGGCGGCGGCCGGCGTTCGCAGCGGAAGCAATGGGAAACTCGTTCGGTTGCTCGGCGTCCGGCGAGAGGCTGGTATCGGCAGCGAGGGACGGCGATCTGCTGGAGGCGAAGATGCTCTTGGAGTTCAACCCTTGCCTTGCCAAATACTCCACCTTCGGCGGCCTCAATTCTCCTCTCCATTTCGCCGCTGCCAAGGGCCACAACGAGGTTTACTGGCTGAATTCATCTCTTTTGCCTTTTGCTTGAATTTCTTCAATTTCTGGTCGTTTTTAGGGTTTGCTTGTTTCCTCTTTTAACCGTCTTCATTTTGATTGGTGATCAGATTGTTACGCTGTTGCTTGAGAACGGGGCTGATGTGAATTCTCGGAATTATTGTGGTCAGGTAGAAACAAAATACGGTCTTGTTATTTGATTCAGTATTCTTTCATTGCCTGATTGTGTATTTTATGGCAAAATTTTCTGTGTATATCAGCTCATTTTTGGTGGATTGTTAATGGGAGTGCTATTGAATTTCAGCTTTGGTTGAATGATTAGCCAATTACAGTTTGATCTCTATGTGGAATCTAATTCTTGTTGTTTGTGTGTCTTTGTCTTATATTTCCTCTGTTTGAATTTGTCTTGAATTTAAACAAAGACGGCCCTGATGCAAGCATGTAGATACGGCCATTGGGAAGTTGTCCAGACCCTCTTGCTCTTCAAATGCAATGTGAGTCTTCTGATTTTCTTCATACCCTCGGTTCTGGATGCTTGTGTTTCTGTTGACATGTTTTTGAAATACTTGACTTACAATCTGTTGTGGGTGTGCTCAATTTTGCTGTTGGTTTAATTTTGTACTTTTGTTTTAATTTCTTGCTCTTGTCGTCAGGTCACAAGAGCAGATTATCTCACAGGCAGGACTGCTCTCCATTTTGCAGCAGTGAATGGACATGCAAGATGCATGAGACTGGTGCTGGCTGATTTCGTCCCTAGTGCACCTCTGGATTTGTTAATTACTCAGGAAGGTGATGAATCCAGCACAAGGAGCAAACCCGAGCAAAGGCATTCCCTGACCTCTGACTGTCAATAATTATTCTTGTGATTTGTATTGACTGCACATCTTAGATTTCTTAGTAGAACTTCTGATTTGGTAGGGTAATAGACTAATAGTTATTCTTTGTTCTGTGCTGGTGAACTTTAGGCTTAGTTCATTTTCATTTTGCCTTCTTGTCTAGTGCAAACCTGTAGCTAGAGTAATTATCTTTTTGTTTTAATGTAATTATTTCATGTTTTCTGCACATGTCATAGAACAAGGTCAGTCATACAAATGTATTAATTTTCTTTGTTTGGCTTCAGTCCTTAGGTATTAAGAACCTTCTTGACTTGTGTGGAGATATGTAGCCTATAGAAAGAAATTAAAAAAAAAAAAAAAAGATGCTACTGTTTGCATTTCTTGTACTTAGAAAATTTAAAAGCCAACCATGATGTTACTTTCTCTATAGGAAAATAAATGCTTGCTTTATTTAAATGGTCCATACTCATACTATGCCTGTTTGGCTTTTGTAGTGCTTTGTCCAAATATGTCAATAAGGCAGCTGATGGTGGTATCACAGCCCTTCATATGGCTGCCTTGAATGGATACTTTGACTGCATTCAGCTCCTACTCGATCTTCAAGCAAATGTGTCAGCTGTAACATTTCACTATGGCACATCCATGGATTTAGTAGGTTGGCTGTTTGCCTTATATTTGTTTTGTTTGTTGATCTTTAGACATCACAGTTGTATACATCAAAACTCTAATTTTTTTTGGAAATCACAGGAGCTGGAAGTACGCCTTTGCATTATGCTGCTTGTGGAGGGAATCTTAAATGTTGCCAGGTGAATGTCTTGTTCTCTCTCAGAATACTCTTTTATTTTATTTTCCTAAACATACCACATTTCAGCATTGAGATTAAATTTTCCTCCTGGCACAGATCCTCCTTGCAAAAGGCGCCGGTCGGTTAACTTTGAACTGCAATGGGTAAGATTTAAAAAGGTCTTTTTGAATGGTCTTGTTAGCAGTTATTATATATTCACAGTTGCGTTACGCCATTACCTGCAGTTGGCTTCCAGTTGACGTGGCAAAAATGTGGGGTCGTCATTGGCTTGAACCGTTACTGGCTGTTAATTCTGAGGCAATAATTCCTGCCTTTCCCCATTCAAAATATCTGGCATTGCCTCTTATGAGTGTGCTGGAAATAGCGAGGTAATTTCAAAAATAAATTGTGGCTGAGATTTCTGTATTAACTGTTTTTTTTATCTTCTACATCAACTTTTAATCCATCATATGATCATCCTTCTGTAAAACTGCAATTGCTGTTTCCTGGAATTTTCTGACATTGATGTCTTGAATCTCAATAGAAACTCAACTACAACATTTAATTTCTGCACAGGGATACTGGGTTGCTACCTTCAGCTACCTCTGATGAATACGATACCTGTGCTGTCTGCCTGGAGAGAGCTTGCAGTGTCGCAGCTGAAGGTTCAAACCTATCTTTATTTACTCATTGGGTCATTTTGATGTAGGATTGGTTACTACTAGCTTAACACACTTTTGGCATTCCGTTTAAGTGTGCAAAATTTTCTATCTTATGATGAACTGTGCTAGTTAAATTGCCATTTTCAGGGTTCACTTGTATCTATCAAACTATTATTACATAATTTATGTAATCTCATTTATCAAGCAGGTTGTAAGCATCAGCTGTGTGTCAAATGTGCGCTATATTTATGCTCGTCCAGCAACATTCCTTCTGAAACGGTGGGCCCACCAGGATCAATCCCCTGTCCTCTATGTAGACACGGCATCCTATCGTTTTCCAAATTACCGGTTTCCCAAGAAAAGGAAATAAAACTACCGAATTCCCTCAGTTTCTGCACACCTTGTATGCTTCACCCACGGGACTCTCTAAGCACCCCTGCAATTACATCATCACCAGCTGAAATTGGAAAAAGCCGTGTAGCTTCGGTTTCATCTGATCTATTCTGTCCAGTTTCCTGCAATCCTTTTCCTTCAGTCACTATGCCTCTTTGCAATTGTACTGATGGATCCTGCCCTTCCTTTGAACCCCGGGACTCAGAGAGAGAAGATGGGTCCCAGTCAACTTTGGATGACCGGTACAAGACGGAAGGTCCGAGGCTGGAGAGAACCAGCTGCTCAAGCATGTTTTGGGGCAGGAGAAGTTGTAGCAGAGAGCACCAATGCAATTCAGAAATTAATGCCTGATATACATTAAAAAAAAAGTTTAGATAAGTATGCAAGATGACATATTTGGGGGGTCATCTGTGAAATTTGGTTGTGTAAAAAAAAAGAAGGTATTTTTAAAATGTAAGATTAACTCAGAGGAAGGATTGAAAGTTAGAGAATTAGGGTGGTTCATTTGCTGCTTGCAATTAGTGTTCATAGTGAATATTGGCGGATTAAAGTCTGAATGCTGAGGAATTGGCATTTGGGATTTTTACAAGATGCTGCACAATTTTATTGTATTGATGGTTTAAACAAGATGCTGTACAATTTCATCTTGAGTGAGGACAATATTTAAGCTGCAATATATAAGATCATTTTTTGTGAAGTTCTGATATTGACAACAAGAAGACAATGAAAAGGTTGTTTGCAGACCTATTCAGTGAGTTGTGCTATCAGTGGGCTTAATCATCTTGTCCAGCCTCAAGCATGTTAGATTCTGAGTTTTTGTATGGATCAGATGTCTGCTGAATGCTGAAGAACTGTCTCAAGTCTTCTATTATCTTCTGTATTCACATATTGCCCATTTTGACATGTCCCTTGTCATATTATGTAGAGCATGTGTTCTTGTAATAACAGTTTGTACAAAAGCCCTTGCTTTGACTCATGTACACTGATTGACACATTATTAAGAGGCCGGCTTAATATTCAATAGCCGGACAAACTGGTATGAGAAACCAACAATAACATACACTCCGAGTTCATAAGAATTGTTGACACGTCGAACCAATTCCAGAAAATACACTTGAGGCTAAAAGACTGAAGGACCATCCAGTTAAGCTGATGGCTCAATGCAGTGAGGGTGATCAAAACTCAAAAGTGACCGTACCCAAAAAGTGTGGACAAGGTACTAACTAGTAGTGTAGTACCACAATAACACTGATTATTATTATTATTTTTATATAAGAATACAAATACACTTAGAAGTAGTACATACTTTACCGTTATTTAGTGACCAGAGAAGTGGGAAAAGGGGACACTTGCACAGCTAAGCAGCCTCTCATGAGCTGCCACGTAATCATCAGATCCTTGAAAATGACAACACCAGAAACCTAGTTCTAGTACAAACAGTTCCCTACCCCTCTTAATTCCCCACACTGCCCAATAGTACAATACAAGGTTCATTCACCTGGACCCACAAAAAAAACAAAAAAAAACATAGGTACTTAACAATAGAAAATTCATCAGCATGCACTATAAGACTTAGACATACATATATTTAATAGTGTTGATTCATTTCTTATGCAAAAGTTGATCTATCTTCTTCTTGCAGCAGTTTCCCTCTGGGCATTGAAGTAGACAAGGGCGACGGGGAGGCCGAGCCCATTCTCCTGCGCGAACCACCTCGTGTTGAACCGGTCCCTAGAGGGAGGCGAGCGCACGGTTTGTCGTCCTCTTTGTTGCTTGAACAAGATGAACACGTACCTATGGATCCCTATCACCGGCTTTGGCGCCTCGTATCTCACTATCTCCTTTCCTATGTACACATGCATTTCGTCACATAAAAATTTCATTACTACAAGTGAGAACGACAACACTAAAAAGGTAACCGATAAAGTGATAACGTGTTCAGATAGAACTTATAAAGACAAGATTATAAATTTACAACCACTTTTTACTCCCTAAGGTTAGGAATTGATATACTTACCAAAGAAAACATCAGTCGTGCCAGGAATGTCAGTCACAATCCTACAAGGAAAAAGATACACAAAATAATCAAATGACTTTTTACGTAATTAAGACCAACTGCATATCATAAACAGAAAAATCAAGGGTTACCAGTGCAAATGCTCTCTCAAGTGTGGATCACTTGGGCTTGGAGCATCCGGGTCCGTCATGATCTACACAAACATATATAAACAAATTAAACATATACATGAACATTTTTCTTAGAAGTTTTAAGCTTAAAGAAGATGACTAAACCATTTATAGAAGTAGTTGTGTGATTGTGGTAGAGTAAGTAGGTACCAGGGTGTAAGCGGCTCTCATGTCTTCACCACCGACCTCGACACGAGGCTTGGAGAGTAAGACAGGTGGCATGATCTCATGGCCGTTGCAGACTTGCTTGTTGGAGTTGTAAGTGACACTCATCTTCACACTTGGTGTGAAGATGTCTACAACTTCTCCTACCACTCTACCCACAATCAGTGGCTCTATCGTTTGTGATCTTGCCATTGATGGATCTAGTTAAAGGAGATTTTGGTGAAGAAGGGAAGAAGAGGAAGCAAGCTATATAGTTTCAAATTAAACTTTGAAAGTGGATTAGTATGTAGATGGTTTTGGTTGCAGTATGTTGGTGATGTGAAACCCTCTATTTATAGATAAAGGGAAGGAGGAGATAGTAAGAAAGTGGAGACTTGGATTTTTTTTAAAGCTTTTTGTGTCGACATTGATTCCAAAATATTGTATATGAAATGAATAGATAAGTTACTATGTAAATTTACAGAAGATTAATATATAATCAAGTTTAATTTAAGTAGAATTAATTAAGTACCTAGTAACTCATTTAATAAAATCGACTTTTTTTTAATAATCTCTTTCTTTTTTCTTCCTTTTTTTTCCCATGACGACTAGGAACAGGCAAATTAAAAATTTCACTTCGAATTTCGGACCTCAACATCCTGCTGCTCATGGTGTTACGTGTCCATGAAAATATATTAATAATTCCAAGTATATCAAATATATGTATACATGTATAATTATGATATGTATGTGAATAGACTTTTTTTCTAATATGTATTCATGAACTTACATTAAAAACTTAAAGATATCAAATAGTTTTAATTATGCTCTATATATGCATGAGGTCGCTTAGTGATGGGAGACATGAGTATATGATGGGAGGTCTGGGTCTAATCCATGTCTTCACTTTTTCACCGTCTTTCTTTCGATATATTGGGTCAAGTCGGTTAGTGCAAGCCGTTTACATAGTTTGTGGTCCTTGTTGGCTTTGTCGAAAGCCTCAGATTCACCATCGAAAGTGGTTTCTCGTCATTATAAATACTGTATATGTTTTTTTATTACTTGTTAATTTTGATGCTTTATTTTTTTAATCCTAGTCTAATCGATTTAAGTTTAGGAAATAGTTGAATATAATTTGTAATTAGCTTATTGACACGTAACCATGAACAAACACTAGAAATACCCATACAAAAATTACCTTTTGGTAATGGATTAAGGCACAAAAGTTAACTTCTTAAGGAAATTAATCATGCTTACAATAGTGAAATTGAGGGTTTTGAGCAACAGCCACTTTCCATTAGTAGCCAAAGGCCAGTTCACTTTTCCTTAATCGATCTTTTATGAGTATTTATATACTACCTTCTAATTGCTTCTTGGATTGCCATTACAATAATATTGTTGGGGACAAATAGCATTTTCATTTGGGCAATACCCACAGAATTCTTAGAATCTAAGCAAGAACATGACACTACAATTTTCCAGACTTCAAATTAATTTTTGCTTTCTTTTACATAGAATTGACAAATCACTATCTAACTCGCAAATCTATCCAATACAGTAATACTACACGTCGACTTAATGGATTATTTAAAAAGTAAACCCTTTCAAATCAATTCAAGACATATTAATTAGTTCATTTCTTAAATTTGAAGCAATTTATTCTATCGAAATTGAAAATGTGACCAACACGAATACTAATTAAAAATCAAAGTTATGAATTGGATGCTCTTCAAATATAATTATAAAAAGAAATGGGCATATATATGCAAATCAAGGAGTAGTGGGGTGCTTATGCTTTAATTACCGGAAATGGTAAGGCATTACACACATGTAAACCAATATTATAAGCTTCATTGAACATTGTGATTGGGCATCAAGCTTTAATTTCCTTTGGTGTTGGATTATATTATTGTGACAATCATTATACTTTGTCAAATCAAGAAATCAATTAGGTGTAAAAATAATATTCTTGGCTATTGTAGCAAAGTCGGCATGATCATTATAAGTTGATGAACCTCTCCTATTTACGAATCTTAATTGGGAATGTTTTACGTGGATAGTTGAAGGTTTGATTTCTCTAGTTCAACATACAAGCATCAATCATGCATGACTATATATGTTTTACTTTTTATGTCGATGTCACACACAAAAAAAAAACAATTTGAACGTTTGTGATATATCATCTATAAATTAGTTGAGGTGACAAGTATGAACTTTAGCATCTCGAATTTTATACCATGAAAACATGCACTTAGATTAACACTTTTTTCATAAAAAAACATCATTAATGAAAAAAAAATGATAGTTCACAAATTATCATCTTTCATTTTATTTTAATTATAAATATAATAATATAATTGCTAAATATAGCCATAATTTTGTCTAAATTATTTTATTTTATTTTTCAACTTAGTAACTATGATGTTTCTTTTTATTTTTATTATAAATCACACGGATAATAAATATATTTATTAGATAAAAAAAGCCTCTAATCAAACAAAGAACAAATTTTATAAAGCTAAACTAAAGGCCATTTCATTGTGCACTACGGAAATAAAAACTGAAAGGAAACAAATTCAATCTAATTCATTGTAGTGTTATAACTTATGAGTGAAAGTTTACTCGTAATATTTATTGTGACACAATTTTCCATATAAAAATAAGTTTGCGGTTTTCTATCCAATTTCCTAATATATGAATAGATTTTGGATCCATTCCGATGCTTCAAAATTGATATGAGTTTTCTATCCAATTTCCTAATATATGAATAGATTTTGGGTCGCTTCAAAGTTGATATGAGTTAAACTTGATATTGATATTGAATCAACAATTCGTGTTGATTTTAGGTGTTGAAATTATTAGTTTATTTTTGTGAAAAAAATATATAGGTGTTCGGTGCACAAAGTTAATCAATACTAATTTTATAAAAAAGGATGTAAACTTACTAAAAAGGATATATTAATAAATTAATAATTTTTTAAAATTTAATTTCGAGGGCAATTGAAGGAAAAAATTCAAATAAGCTTTCATAAGCTCAGTTAAGGTTGGGACGGATAGCTCAAATTTTGGCTGAAAATTGAACTCCGATCAAGTCTCGTAAATTTAAACAAACTTCATCAACTCTTTGCACTTAACAAATTGATAAGATTGAGTTTTTTTAACTTAAACGTGAATAAGGTTAGATTAGCTCAAAATAAACATCGTCGAATAGACACCAGCCTATTTTACACATCTATGTTGTTGACTGATAAACCTTTTAATTAAGGCTCTGTTCAACATAAATTTGTAGAGGTGTTTAAAAAATTTTACTATTTAAAATCTATTTAAATGTGTGTTTGATAAAATAAAATTTTATAGAAGGTGGAAGTTTTTAAAAACTTTTCTTGTCAAAAACAAATATTTTTGTTTATTAACTCGTCTTGGTCAACATATATATGTATCATCCCCATATATTTGATACCCTAAAAAATACTCTCAATATAAACGACACCAAGTAGTGACGACGGAAAAATGATATTTATAAATTGACATACAAACGACACGAAGTATCAACGTACTTTAATTGTAATCATATACAAGATCAACGAAAATTTACAGAAAGGTAGATTTGCTTTAAACACTTGGTCCAATAAAATAAAGAGAAGTGTCTAAATTCTGAATTATCTATATCTATATTTATCTATATATACTATAAAATAGAAAAATTTGAACAATTAATGCCTAATTCAAATGGTCAAATTATTTATTTCAAATTTTAATTCAATCCATCTATTACCTTTTCATATACTTTTTACTCATTTATTATATGTCCTTTCAATTCCTGTAACATTTTTTAAATTAAAATCCCATAAACAACATGTATTAAAAGCATACAATTAGAACTCATTCACAAAAAAATCAACTCTAATGTTACAAAAGTATTGTAACTATCATCCATTTACTTTCTATAACTATATATAGTCTCACACTAACGTTCTCTCTCGCCTCCTCATCCCGATACACATTTCTGATCCCTTCCTCAACATTTGTACCCACCACTATTTAAAGACTCTCCCAATATCAAAGAAAGACACACTCCCATAAAAATAAAGGTACAATTATGATTTACCATTTTTTATTTTCTTATTATTAATTTACAAATATATTGAAAAATTATTTCATTTTTATGTGCTTATATTAGTAAATGTCTTTTTTTTCCCAATTTTCTGCCAAGAAGCAAGAGAGAAGTGATACGTATACAGAAGTGATAAAGGTAATAGTATGATTATAATTTATAAATATACTAAAAACTATTTATCATTTCTAAATAATATTATTAATTTTCAAATATATTGAATAATTATTTGATTTAATGTGATTATATTAATAAATTATTGTTTTGGTAATTATTGTGCCAAAGTGGTAATGGGACAAGTACATGCTAAATTTGAAGAAGTGACAAAAATAAAGGTATGATTGTAATTTGCAAATATATTGAAATGCATTTTTTTTCTAAAATTTGTTATTAGTAATTCAAAAATATATAAAATAATAATTATTTTGTGTGTTTATATTAGTAAATAAGTTTCTTCTTAATCCTCCCGGTATATTTCAGCCTACAAACACATCTCTAATATAAACTTGATTTAAAATGGACTCTATCTTATGTATAAATATTCTTATTTCACAAAATTCAATTGATCCTATCCAATTAATTAAAAAAAGATCAAACGGGAAGAATCACTCATAATAAAATCTAATCAATAAGTCTCTAATTTCATGGGTTCGATTCTTTTCCATTTTTATATATAAATTGAATTATTATGATAAGAATAAATTTGCAAGATCATAAGAGAAATTACATAGAATAGAAATTGTTACAAACATTGTACTCAATTTTTATTTAGTAACACCCCAAATTAGTAATGGCCCATTTAAATGATAATATACTCATTCAAATGATTAATCCATCTCTCCATTTAAATGATAATACAGTGTGCAATAAACATTGTCTTTTTTCCATGACCTCTATTAAATATATATAATTATAAAATTAATAAAATTTGGGAAAATAATCTCATTCAAATGGATTAATTATTTTATTCCTAATTTTAATCTAATCCATCTATATGTAGATCTAGAAACCTATAAAATTACAAAAATTGACAATAAATATTCATGTACTTGAAATGGTTTATAATAATTTTATTTCAATATTACATTTACATATTATAAATATAAATGTTCATATATATTCAATATACACATTTTTTGTTAAATAACAACTCATAATATTCATAATCCTAACAAAAGGGTAACTTATTGAATAACAGAATTACCATATATTTATTGAATAAGATAGAAATAAAACTTAGTGGATAATATAAGATAAAATTAAAAATTAAAAATAAGCAATTTTTATTGACAATTTAAAAGAATGGGATTATTCACCCTTATATTCTATCGAGAAACGGTTTAAAAAAATAAGCAAAAAGTTGAAAAGTTGTAACTTTGCAACCATTAACAAGTTGAAAAAGTTATAACAATATTTGGACTTGAATATTGAAACAAATTGAATTAATGAATATTATTCTACCAAAATAATTTATTTGTAATAAATGAGATTAAATGGACACTATCCTTTTGTCTATGAAAATATTTCAATACAATTTTTATAAAATAAGCTATATAGTGTAAAATAATTTTCACGTTTAAGCATTGATTCCTCATAAGAAATCCTCTAGGTTTGACACAATTTTTCGGTTTTTATAATATTATCCAAAAATATCTAATGTATTGTCATGGAAAACTATATCATTCATGCATGTATTAATATGTAGTTTCGTAAGAATTTGTATTATAGATGTGTTATTAAAATTCTTTCTATTTTTTGAGCTAGAACTTCTTTCTATTTAATAAATATAAACTTCTTGGTTGATTATTAAATAACAATTGAGAATAATCATAGTCATGACCAAAGGATAACTAATTGAAAAAATAAATTACCCTATTTATATTCTTAAATTTTCAATTAGTGGACAACAAAAGATAGAAATAAAAATTAAAAAAGAAACAATTTTTTATTGAAAAATTTAAAAAATATGATTATTCACCATTATATTTTATCAATTTTTTACAAAAAATAAGTAAGAAGTTGATAAGTTGTAACTTCACTAGAACTTGAATGAGATCAATAAATGATCATAATTCTATAAAAATAAATAAGAAGATGAAAAAATTGTAACCATATTTGGCCTTGAATATTGAATCAATGGGATTAATGGCTATTATTTTACTAGAATAATTTAATTCAAATAAATGAGATTAAATGGACATTATCCTTTTCTCTATGAAAATTTATATATCTTATAAAATTGAAAAATTTGGTTATTTATGACCATCCTCAATTGAATTCATATTAAAAATTAATATTAATTGAAAAAAATGCAAAAAAAATTATGTGCAAGGTTGCAAGCAAACCCAATTAATTATGTGAAACGTCAAAAATCTAAAAGATACAGAGTATATACTAAAAGACACGTTACAATATAAAGGCAAATGAAAGGAAATACTACTAACAACCAATTAATGTAAAACTTCTTTTAACCCATTACAATATTACATACACAACCCATTTCTTTTTTTAAAAAAAGCCAATTTGGCTGAACGAAATAATACTGCCAACTATTAAAAAAAATTAGAATAGAATATATATAATTTTAAACATTTTTTTGGTCCTATATAATCTTAAACATTTATTGCCTCATTGAGTAAATAATGTGTTGCTCAAAAAACAAAAATTGCTCAAAAAAAAAAGTAAATAGTGCATATCCCTGCTATTAGTTGGATGGCTCTTACAATTTCAAAGAAAGAAAATAAAAAAAATCATACCCAAATCACTTTTTTGCTTCGATTGGTGACAAATATAATTGCTAATTTGACTAATACAATAGGATTAATTGTATGAAAGTTACAAACAGTTACGGCATAGCAAAAGGCACGTTACAATATAGCAAATTTAATATACAAATTTAAGTGCAAAACCCGATTCAAGTGTATTACAGGTATCATCAATCCTCTCAAATTCTCCTCTTTTTCCCTATAAATTCTCCTATTCTGGGTAGAAAAACAGTCTTAGCTTATGGACATGAGGTAGAATTATCTTATGAATTCATCGTTCTTTTTTTTTTCTTCAGAATTTATGTCTTTGATGTTTTTTAGTTAATTAAGGGGCAATTTTGCTAATTGTGATTGGTTTTTTGTCATTGAAGGATGTTGGGGTATCACCTAATAAGCATGCTCTTATTATTCCCCCATTTATGAGCCGTTGGAAGAAAGTTCAACCAATGGCATATCCTGATTCTATCATGTTATGTAAGTCTATTTGATTCTTGATTAATCCTAGGTTCTGAATTTGTTTTGGATACATGCAGTTTTTGAAATATGTTCATGCAAATTTTGAATTTTTGCGATTAATAATTTTAGTGCCTCAAAGACCAAGGGATCCTAAGAAAGACTTGGTTGTGTATGGGTATGGAATTATTGCTTGGAATGATAGGATGGAGGATTGGAAGAGACGACAACACGAGAAGTTGCAGATGGTTAAGCATGAAGGAGAAAATGGATGAATAGGCGAACCTGATGATCCTGCCGAGTCTAAGGATTAAGAAACAAAAGAACCACTAAAAATAACAAACAACAAAAGCACATACAAAATTGATATGATGTATTCATTTAATATTTAGTGATAGCAATAAAATCTTATCCGTCTCCAACAGAGGTTTAGAAAAGTTTAGATTAAATATATTATATGTGTTGATTACAGAGTGATCAAGGTGATGTGATAAAGTTAAGACTCTTTTCATATCAATTGATTCATATAATAAAAATATATATTAGATCGAAAACGGCAACACATTTCATATAATCAACTATTAGCTTAGTACGGAGTATTTGGAAATAATTAACTCATGGGTGTTGTGTTGTTGTTCAATTCATATAAGCTCATAAAATATAGACAACAATATAAATTTATACAAATATAAAACTTTATCTTTGGGAAATATACAAATCTGATTAAATTAAAATTTCAATATATGTGTTTCTAGCAAATTTTAAACATTCAATAAATTAGTATAAAAATTTAATCTCATATTCAATAATAGTAAATTAGTAATACATATATAAGAATATATTAATTTTCAATATTACACTGCCTTCTCTACGAAACATAGTTTTCTAGGATACACTTATAAGTAGTAAGCTTGATAATCTTGACAATTCAATTGATTATAAATTTGTATTATTACTAAATAATAATAAAAATATATTTTATAACATAGAGAGAGTTATTTAGCCATCAATTCTCACAGAATAAATAAAAATATATAATTATAAAATTATAAATTAAGCATTTTAACTTTATAATAGATTAAGAAAACTTTACAATAAATTTAGAATTGAAATTGATAAATTAACCTATGTTCTTTATAAAAAATCAATACAAAGACATAATTAATAAAAATAATTTATAATCTTCTATATATATTATAAAATAGAAAAATTAAAAGAAATCTAAATATCAAATTAAACTAATGGTTTTATTAGTCATTCAATCCATAAAATAGTCCTCTTCACTTGCAATGATAATGAGAACATCAATTTGCACCTTAAATAGGCTTTTGTCATTACATATTGTTGTAATATATTTACATATATTCAATTTTCTTTCATAATTGAGCATAAAATTTTATTTCTAAACGAAAGCAAAATACAAATTATCATTATCAAGTTTTATAAATTATTTTTTTTTAATTGTTGATAACAATAAAAGGGAAATTAATATCGAATATTCAATTTATAAGGTTTTTTTATAAATTCATTCCAAGTATACAATATACAAAAGCCAACCTATATCAATATAGTTTCAAAACAAACAGATAAATAATATAAATATTTTATAATATATTTACTATCATATTCTTTTGATTAAATTCACATTGAAAAAAACCTAAAATATAAAATCAAACTAATATTAATAGAAAAGTTGAAGTTACAAAGGAAAAAGATTGAAAGATTGAAAATAAAAATTTAATTTAATATGCCTTTGTAACAAAAAATTGAGTCAGTGAGCTCTTCCTTCTCTCAAAGTAAAGTGAGTATTCAAAGTAGACGTGCCGTGAGAATAATATAGATGTAGGAGGATCTGTCTAGAAAGATTTAACTTTAACCTATACACCTATACCCCCTCAAATTCCAACACTCTCCATTACTCTTAGTTATGGCCATTAATTTGGTGGTATAGTGCCCACATTCCTCTTTCAAAATTGAAGGCAAAGTTAATATTTAAAAAAATGAAATCAATTGGTCCGAACTTCTCAAAATTTAACCATTACCTTCTTCAATTGATTGGGTTTTTAAGATCTCCTTTAAATATCAAATATGAGTTTCACTTGCTCAAAAAATAATACGAGATTTATCGAGAGGCTCTTTGGGTTTAAAGATGATAATGGGTTAGGATTAAAAACGAAGGGTGTTGAACAGGGCGAGGATGAGCAAAAATAGAAATGATAAATTATTTGCATCAATTTTGTTGTGTCCAAAAAAAGGATCGGGTCATGTTCACAATATAATCTAAGAAAAAAATATTGAAGTAATCTATTTTTGGATTTTATTACTTTTTATTCATGTTTAATTATATGATGGCTACATATTATGATATTGTTGTTTTATGCAAGCAAATGTGAAATAAATGTTAAAAGGCTAACTACCAAAATGCCTTTCTCTTATGCAAATTGCATCTTTTAATATTTTGGTTTCTATGTTCATGTTTGTGTTGTGGTTATATTTTATCCAATAGAAGAGTAGAAGACTGCAAAAAGAGTAATAACGATTATTTATAACAAGATACAATATCAATGTTATTTTTATATTAGTTTTTTTATGGATGCTTAAATCTATCACTAAATATATAATACAAAATGTATTGCACGATCATATGGCAAAGAATTTTAGAATTTTATTTTTAACATAAATTAATTTTTACATTCAAAATTTTCTTCCTTCTAACTTAACATACTATGGTTAATATTATATTATCTTTATACTCAATTAATCAACTACACTTCAACGGTCTATTTAATTTTATTAATTATTTTTTAATATTTGCAAGGCTCATATTAGGGACGATGACCCATGTGCTTATATTTTTACACATCCCACTAAAGTACAAAAAAATATACGAAAAGAATATACTAATAATACACGAAAAAAAATATAACTTCACATAGATAATATAAAACATAATCAATGAGAACCCGTGCGATAGCACGGGCCATCCATCTAGTATTTTAATAAAATTTTACGAAACCAACTATATATATAGTATAGTAATTTGCAATTTTAAGCATTGGTTCTTTACCAGAAATCCTTCAATTATGACACGATTTTTAGGCTTTTATAATATTATCAAAAAAATATCTAATTTATTGTCTAAAAAAATTATCATCAATACATGTATATAGTAGTTTTGCAAGGATTTGTTATAGATGCAGACTTAAACTTCTTCCTATTTTATATGTGTTAGAACTTTTCTTGACAAAATATATATGGAATGGTTGATGTATTATGTTGGTCGATTTTCATTAAAGTGTTTTTATGATTTTAGTAGTTTATAATCTTTGTATAATTAATTGTTATAATTATTTACAGTTTAGGTTTCCTTTTCTTTGACTTCCATACACAATACATTAGTATCGTGAATTTAGTTTTTGTTTAATTTCACTTTTATTTTTCATGTGATGCTATGAAGAAATTAAAAGGAAATATAAAAACACTATTTCTTCAAAACCAAAAAATACAATTATTTATTTAATGTATTAATCCATCGTGATTTAAAATTTTCAACACAACTTCATTTTTAATCCTTAATATTTCTTCATTGAAATAAGTTGATATATTTATTCATGATGATTATTATAATAGATGCAACCAAATATTATGCAAGGTTATAAAAAAAATATTTAAAAATAATAATATTACATATAGACAAAAATAACCATTATTATATGTATTGTGTGATGACTTTTGATTTTCCATTTACTCATTAATTGTACAATTGATATGCTCTTTAATATTGGGTGGTGAGTTTTGATTTTCCGTTGAATTAAAAAGTTAGTAAATTTTGGATCATTAATAGGTATTTATTTCATCAAACATTATGTATTGGATGGTGACTTTTGGTTTTTCATTGGATTAGAAAGTTGGTAAATTTGGGAGCATTAATATGTATTTTAATTAACTAAGCATTATATTACCGAATGCGTTTTCAAATTCTTAAGCCTCTTTACAACTTCTTAAGACTCTTCTTTCTCTTATAAATACCAACTAGGAGTTAGAAAATGCTTCTATTTTTGTGGATTTGGAGACATACGAGATCTATGGTAATTTGTTCGTCAATAGTTATCAATCGAAGACTAGCGCAATAAGTAAGCTCTTTTGAACAAATTGTTTAATTCATCTTACATGCTTGCAAATTCATATCTTTTAATTATTAAAAGAGGTCCAGAATAATCCATATATAGTAGCATTGAAACCACGTATGCTCTTTTGATCAAAATGTCAAATTTATATTTATTATTATTATTTGTTAATAGTTATTGCGTGATTTTAAAGGAAAAATCACTTTTAGGAAAATAAAAAGTATATAAATATATTTGAAACGAAAATTTGAAATTTATTCGACTTTTTTTGGAGAGAAATAGATTTATGTGTATCAATTTTAATTAGTTTAATTATACTTTATTTAGTTAGTAAACTAGATAAATTTATTTGATCATGATGTACAATATGACTTTTCAACCATACATAAGTGAAGATAATTTGTTACTTTTATAAAAAAAGAGAGTAGAGAACATATTCAAACAATTTTTATCATTTTATTTGTGGAAAAACAAAGACAATGATCTCTTTTCATATTTGGTAAGCTTGACTTTCTACTAATTAACATTGCAAACAAATGTTATATCCATTCTTCTAATATATCATCACAAAAAAACTTTTTTTTGTATGTCTATAATTACTTTATTTCCATATAAATTAATTGTTCAAATATTAGAAGAATGGTGGTAGGTAATACAACCAAAAAATATAATTATGGGAAAACTAATTTAATAAAAGCACAAGTATGTTATTCGCAAATTCACACAAATAATATTGATGTCCACACAAATAAATGCAATATCTTACGACCATATGTTTACAACCATTAGAAGTGTCTTTTCATCAATCAAAAAGTCAAATTATAAATATTATAAATAAGTTATATAAGTTGAAAAAACTTAATCCCGTCCAACGGACGGGTCAACCCTCTAGTATACTATAAAATAGAAAAATTTAATTTGATCATTTATGGCCAATCCATAATTAAGGTGAAAGAATAAAAAAATTTTTTATTTATTTTTAATTTTACAATTAATCAAATAGGTTTTTGGTTTTCCTAGACAAAAAAAATAGACTTTTGGATTTCCTTTTATGAAATCAATTGTTGTGATCATTTTGTTGATTTATCTATGACTTTTGGTTTTCCATAGATTTAAGAATAATATCAAACAAATATAAAAATACCCAAGGTTATTTAATTGGGAGCTAGCTTTAAAAGATGTTTTAATTCACCAAAACTTATCGAATTCCCTTACAAATTCCAAGACCTCTTATTTCTTATTATCCAATGTCCTTACAAATTCTTAAGTCTCTTATTATCTCTTTTAAATATCGATTAGGATGTGATTCTATATTTTTTTTGAGTTTTTTTTGAAACCAAATATATACAATTTGTGAGTTTAGAGACATGTGAGATCCATTATAATTTGTTCGTTAATAGCTATTAATCGAGACTATCATGGAAAGAATTCTCTTTTGATCAAATTGTTAAATTCTCCTTATATGTTTGTGAATTCATGTTTTTTTATTTGTTGAAATAGATTCACGCTAATCCATAGTAGCCTTGAAATATATCTTTTTGCTAGATACCCGTAATTTGGTCTCAAACTAATATAGTTTTGTCACCAATTTAAAGATTGTAGAAATATGAACCTAGCTCTGTGCATAGAAGTAATAGAACTAGATTTATTTTTATTATTTTATGTTACCCTTTTTTAAGTAACTAAACTAGAGATAAAATGAAACTCATGTGTGTTGTGTGTACGGACAAGGCTTATGTTACATTGTTATTCTATCGAAATTATAGATAAAATGATGCTCATGTGTATAGTATGTAACTATTCTGTTTATATTAAACCAACATTGTTTGTAAATACTATTATGTTTAACAAAAAAGAGAATATTTAATGTAATTTATAATTAATAATAAAATATGTATGTATAATTACAAAATATAATATGATATGTTATATTGTTATTCTTTAAAACGTAATATGTTGTATCAAGTAATAAGAACAGTTTAAACCAATAAAAAAACCCAAAAATATATTAGAAATATTTTCAAATTAAAACACCACCACACATCATGTAGTAAGAAGTATGTAATAAAAAATACCTAAAATCATTTTATATTTAAGAAAAATGGAGAATAATAATAAGCAATTTAATTGCACCTCTTCTATCTATAAACGGTCATTGTTTTACCTATGATCAAACCATTATTAATATATTTTTATAACAAAGTTGTAACCGAAATATTCCATCAAAATCCAGAATTAAATACCTAATTTATATTGCATTGTGGTAAATTGGTAATGAATTAAATAATGACCATCTTAGATGTTTAGTTGAAAGATTATGTGACTTTTCAATGCTCAAAAGTATATTATACTCGAGCAAAAACTATACTTCAAAATTATTCTTATACTTATGCAAAAAGTATACTTTAAAATTTTATAAATTCCACTTTAAATATTTATAAATATAGTAAGATAAATGCACAATCATGAAAAAAAATATAATTTAAATATATAAATATATCTTTAGCGAAAATTTTCGACCCGTGCGTATGCACGGGCATTACTACTAGTATACTATAAAATAGAAAAATTTGGGCAATCAATGCCTCATTAGAATGACCTAATATTTATGACATATCCCATAATTATGTTCATATAGAAAAAATATAAAAAGAATTCAACCCCTATATTTAATTATAATTTATGGAAAATTTAATTTTGATAACATTCAACTTTTTAATTGTCTTTCAAGTCATTTTTAATGGTTATTTTGGTTGTCTCTTCAACATCTCAAAATCTATATCTAAAACGTAAAAAATTTTGGTTGTCTTTTCAACTTCTCAAAATCTATATCTAAAATGTAAAAATTTTAAATTAAAAAATAATTGTGAATTTATCCATGTACAAATAAAAAAACTTGCATATGCTATCTTGCCTTTTCGACTTACTAACTTTCCACCTTCACCTTTAAATGCACACAAAAAAACTTGCATATATTATCTTGACTCTTCAACTTACTAACTTTCCAACTTCACCTTTAAATGCACATACTAATTATGAGCACTTTATATTTATTTCCTAGGATCTAAAGATGATTATAAGAACCCCATACCACGCCATTCCCCTTCAAGCTGCATACATTCGCTAAAATCTATTGTGGATTGTTCCTACAAGGATGAGAGGAAGAGGGGAAGCATCGAAAGAATCTAAAGGTAGAAAAAAACAACAAAGAAATATGGTGGTGAGGGGATGAGATTATATACTCATGTGGAAGGATCAAAGATATTCATTATTAAGGTAATAATAATTATTTTTATTTTATATTATAAAAATAATTACTTTTGCAGCGTAAATTTTTATTTTTATAGATATTTTTATATATAATTAGGTTATGCTCTTCATGAAATCAAAGGTAATATTAGATTGACTCTAATTGAAAATGAGGATTTGACGTGATCAAGGAACTCATTATGATTAACTAAGTGAGATCTAAAATGTCATATAATTTTATATGAACTTTAGTTGTATATTTTTTAAATACCACATGCATAGCTAGCCAGTGTATGCGTATATTTTTTGCTTGCTTATTGTAGAGTTTATATGTCCAATATAATTTTCAATAATAATTATAACTTCTATTTGAATTTAAATCAATGAAATAAAAAGGATATATATGTAAAAAAACAAAGAAAGGTGGGTGGTCAAAGGATGAGATAATATCCTCACATGGAAGGATCAAAGGTTTACATTATCAAGGCAAATAATTATTTTATTTTAAATAATAAAAAACATTCTTTTGGTGGTGTAAAAGTTTATTTTGGTGATGAGATAGTATTCTTTTGTTATTCTATATTTTCTATCAAATCAAAGATGAAATTAGATATACTATCTATCTATTTATATCTATCTATCTTCTATATATATGCTATAATGAAGAAAATTTGGGTCATTTATGACAAATTCATAATTAAAAAGAAAAGTAAAAAAAGAAAAAAAAAATATATGTTAATTTAGTGACAACCTTTCACATTCCATTTATGAAAAAATCATAATCAAGAAGAAAAATAAAAAAAATTACTCATTTAGTGACAACTTTTCACATTACTTAACCTCCAACTTTTCTAATGTAAAAAAGTCACATCATCTTCTCAATATTAAACTTAAATATACACAAGTAATTATGATCAACTAACAATTAATATGAATAGTAAAAAAACAACTTTTCATATTCCAGTCTCAACTTTTCTAATATAAAAAGCTACTCCATCCTCTTAATATTTACACTCAAATATACACATGTAATATCTTCTATATCCATAGATGTTCACAATAAAATGAAAGAATAATAGATTGAAGAAGAGCTTTTGAAAATCTTCAATGAACAAACTACTGTAACAAAAAGTACTCACTTAGTGACAACTTTTCACATTCCATTTATGAAAATTCATAATTAAGAAGATGAGAAAAAAAAGGAAAAAAAAACTCATTTAGTGCCAACTTTTCACATTACTTCACCTCCAACTTTTCTAATGTAAAAAAGTCACATCATCTTCTCAATATTAAACTTAAATATACACAAGTAATTATGATCAATTAACAATTAAGATGAAGAGTAAAAAAACAACTTTTCATATTCCAACACCCAACTTTTCTAATATAAAAAGTTACTCCATCCTCTTAATATTTACACTCAAATATACACATGTAATATCTTCTATATCCATACATGTTCACAATAAAATGAAAGAATGATAGATTGAAGAAGAGCTTTTGAAAATATTCAATGAACAAACTATTGTAACAAAAAAATACTCACTTAGTGACAACTTTTCACATTCCATTTATGAAAAATTCATAATTAAGAAGATGAGAAAAAAAAACTCATTTAGTGACAACTTTTCACATTCCTTAACTCCCAACTTTTCTAATGTAAAAAAGTCACATCATCTTCTCAATATTAAACCTAAATATACACAAGTAATTATGATCAATTAACAATTAAGATGAAGAGTAAAAAAAACGACAACTTTTCATATTCCTTAACCCCCAACTTTTCTAATATGAAAAGCTACTTCATTCTCTTAATATTTACACTTAAATATACACATGAAATATCTTCTATATACATACATGTTCACAATAAAGTGAAAGAATGACAAATTGGAGAAGAGCTTTTGAAAATCTTCAATGAACAAACTATTGTAACAAAAAGTTCAAAGTTTAATATCTTATAAACATTTACTTTTGATTTTTATTTTAATATATTAGAAAATCTATCAAATTCATTATTTTTTTTTATTTTTTTGCACATTAGATGTTTAGTAGATTATGTGACCTTTCATATTACCTTATCAAAAATCTTCTATATCTATTCATCTCTCTCTCTCTCTATATATATTATGAAGAAGAACTTTTTTGGCTATTTATGACTAACCATACTAATTGAACATAGATAATTCAATTATATATTTAAATCAAGAGAACATGTAGTCAATTAATTAATATATCATATTATACAATAATGCATGAAAGATTAAAAAAAAAAACTTTTGATTTTACATTTTGTGTAACAATAACCTTCTTTAGCTTAATTTCTCTAATAAATTTGGTGATGAATTTCTCTAATTAATTGGATACCTATTAAAGCTCGATTAAAGACCTTTCACATTTCAAAACAACCTTTCATATTTCTAAACCTTCAATTTTTCTAATATAAAAAAATAATATCATTCTCTTCATATTAGCACATATTCATTATAGGAGAGTTTTTGAAGAGTTCACAAAAAACAAGTTGGTAGTGAAGAAGAAATGCATATGTGGATGTACATAAAGATTATGCATCATCTTGGTTTAATTTTGCAATTGCTTTGTATTCAATTTATCACCATCGTAAAAACATCCTTTCATCTTGCTACCGGTATTCTCCTAATCCCCCTTCCCTAAGTCTAATTTGTTTTTCATCTATATATGTTTGTGTTCAATGTAACATCTAACTTTCCAATGACTAACTTTAGATTCAGTTGATTGATATGCACCAATGTGGATTTTTTTTGGCGAAAATATGATCCACTTCGATGTAAGTATGATATCAAGTTTTGGATTTTTCTTTAATTATGTTTATGCTCAATCTTATTTTATAAATAATCTTATATATTTTTGTATTACCATGCAATAGCAAAAGCATAATTTAAATAACAAAATAAAATTGCTTCCTTTATAAAACGATAATATTTCTTCCAAACTAAAATATTGTCATTATTTTTTCAATCTATTAATTCATAGTGATTCAATCCTTCCTACCCAATTTATTTTTTAAACCTTAATATTTCTTAATTGAATTAAGTTGATACTTTTATTCATGATTAATAAAATAAATACAACCAAAATATTAAAACAATATTTTAACAAAAAAACTACGTAACGAGATAATATAAATTATAAATTAAAAAACTGTGTATAGCACGGATCATCCTCCTAGTTATGAATAAAAAATGATGGTAAAATATATTATCAAACTTTAATCAAACCCAATCTTGCATAAATGTGGTAAAACATTTGCCGCCTTTCCATAGATTCCAATAATGACATGGATTATGCTTGTGTTTTACGATTTAGAAGCGAATCTTGTCAATATGGTTTCGATCAAGGCGATTGTAGGCCTATTTGAATCACAAGTGATAATGTATTGTCTTAGATTATAATATATGATTTAATGCATTTTTATATTTAATCTTCCATTCTAATACAAGATAATGCAGTATCACGTATTCACGTGCCATACAATCAAACCCTATATTGAATTTCTTATTGGAAAAAAGACTCTAAATAATCTATCAATTTTGAACCAAAAATAATACCAACTTTAAAAATCACTACCAACGATACGAACTATCGCACTATTAACCCAAAATAATATAAAATTATTTTCCGATCAATTTTCCGGCGGGATTGATGACATGGCAACCGAAATTCCTATGTGGCAAAGTTAATATTTTACAATTTTTTTATTTTTTATTTTTTTGTGCCATGTCATTATATAGCCATGTCATTAAATTCTAGCCTAATGAAAAAAAAATATCTAACGTGTTTTAATCAATATCCACCTACAGCTGATGTCATTAAAATTAATTAGCCTCCTGAATTTGAAATCAAATACAAAGAACTCAAATGAAACCTAAATTAAACTCAAAACAAAAAAAAAATCAAATCAAATAAACCACGAGTAAACTAAGAACGACGACGAAGAAGAGTCAAATTAAGATCGAGCGCATCCGTGAAATCAAACGAAGAAAAATAATAGATCGAGAGTGCTTATCTGGTCTAAACTCAATCTGAAATTCTCAATTGAAATCCCTAAAATAAAAACCCTAAATTCGAAATACTTATCCGGTTGTATAAAATGGAGATTCGATGCCCACGAATCGCGTCCCCGAATGAATCGTCTTCATCGTTTACGAGTTCAAATGGCGTTTGATGGAGTTGTTCTTATTGTTCTTCTTCCAGATTATTCCTTTTTTTTTTATTTGAGTTTAGTTTTTTTTCTTAATTTTATTTGAGTTAGATTTAAAATTTTACACGTTAGGTTAAATTTTGTGGGTTATAGGAAGTATAATTAATTGGGTTGATTTAGTTTTTAATTTAGGTTAGATTGATTATCTCCTACTTTGATTTCTTTTTACACGTTAGATTATTTTTTATTTCTAATTTGAATGTAAAATTTTGCCAACATAAGATTTTAATGTAAAAAAAAGAGTATAAAATATTAACTTTGCCACTTAGGAATTCCGGTCTCCATGTCATCAAGCTCGTCGGAAAATTGATCGGAAAATGATTTCATATCATTTTTGGTTAATAATGCGATAGTTCGTATCGTTGGTAGTGATTTTTAAAGTTGGTATTATTTTTGGTTCAAAGTTGATACATGAGAGTCGTTTTTCCTTTCTTATTTGAAAATGTATGGACTATGGATGTGTACATTTTACAGTGAAAATATCAATATATTATCATGTAATTTCAACCTCAAACATAGCTTCCAGCTTTCGTCGGACATGATGCCTTTGATCGATCATGACCCTACTTTTTTTTTCGATGGGCTGGGCCTCGCCCGGTTCAGCACTTTTACTTTTTTTATGCCTACGTCCGGACCGGAGATCGGTTGGACCCCGTAAGGGGTGTTGCTCCTCCCAATTCTCTCTGCTGCATACACACCGCCAGAGAGTTTCGAACTCGAGACGTCTGGACAAATGCTTAAGCGACCTAGTGCCAATTACAACTAGACCAAGAGGTCATTGGTGATCATGACCCCACTTGATTTGGGCTTGATCAAACTCTTGCCTATCAAAAAGATTAAAAAATTCACTAAGATAGGAAGACTCTTGGTAATTCTAGGACTTTAGATATCCCTTATACCTAAAATGTATATAATTGCAATCAATTAAGATACTTATTTGTGTACGTTACAGCTTATAAACTACTGATTTATGATCATTGATGGGATTTATTTAGGCAGAATACATCAACAGACCCTGTACTTACACTTTTTTTCCTATTGGGCCCCTGTACTAAAAAATGTTCAAACAAACCCCTGTACTGTCCCCAATTTTGCCTATTGAACACTTTCAATCTTATTCTCCTTCCAGTGTACATCACGCGCCTTATGTGTCATGTTATTTTGCCAAATAAGCCAAAATGGTCAAATACGTACATGTTATTTTGGCAAAATACGTACATGTTACATAAGGCGCGTGAAGACTTGAAAGTGTTCAATAGGCAAAATAACATGTACGTATTTGACCATTTTAGCTTGTTTGGCAAAATAACATGACACATAAGGCATATATGTACACTGGAAGGAGAATAAGATTGAAAGTGTTTAATAGGTAAAATTAGGGGCAGTACAGGGATCTATTTGAAAATTTTTTAATACAGGGGTCCAATAGGAAAAAAAGTATAAGTACAAGGGTCTGTTGATGTATTCTGTCGATTTATTTATAGTGAGTAAGTAAATGAAGCTCTTTTTTTTTTTGGGTCGAAAGTAAATGAAGCTCTTTTACGTACCCAATCCTCATTCCAGTAGTTGTGGAAAAAGACGAAGAAAACATTCCTAAATAGTAAAATTCCAGGACGAAGCCAGAAGGTGACAAACATTGGTCATTGCCCTTTTTAGACCTGAAAAACGCACATATTTTGACACGTAGCCTACCAATCCCACAATGAATAATTTGAAAGTCAAAAGGGGAGACGCGTGTCAAATTCCTGTAGGCTAAAGATGGTAGAATCTAGAGAGCACTGTTCTAATAACCTTACCCATACGTCCACGGCACCTCCACAAGGCCCCAGCTATCTCTCAACCAACACACATTAACCCAACCATGTGTAAAACATGTGAAGTCTTCTAGTTGAAATTTTGGATATTTACCTACGCGCTAGTATAAATACTCGCAAATACTCCCTCCGTTCTATTCTACTTGTCCATAAAGGCCTAATATACATATATTAAGGCATGATATGATTTTACCAAATTACCCTTATTAATTATACATTTCTCTTTTTTTTTTTAGAAACTTTTCCCAAGTGTATTAATTATATACAAATGGTACAAATGGAAAATCTTGTACAAATATAGCTTCAAGGACAAATAGAACTGAAAAAAAGTTTAAGGCTTCATGGACAAGTAGAATAGAACGGAGGGAGTAACATTAACTCAGCAAGATTCCGTTGTTGCTGAATGATTAAGATAGGGACACTCTTATCTTGACACATTAGGGGTACATCTGATAGAACAAAAAGCAACAACAACAACGGGTGGTCCGAAAACAAAAAAAAAAAACTTCTCTAAAAAATTGATAAGTCTGAGAGATCAAGAGATCGAAAAAACCAGCAACCAGATAAACCGACAATAGGAAGCAACATACAACATACCTATCTTGAAAATAGAGTTTATTGGTAGCTTATCTCAAATCTTGATGCAATCATTCAAATTGAAACTACTGTTAAAATGTACTTATACAATGAACAAATATTGATGAACCGTATTTTATCAAGTCTTCATTTTAATTAGCGACAAATTTTTATCCATTTGCATGGCGTTTAGTTCTTTTTATGATGAGGCAAAGATAATCTTCGTTTAATAAATTAAAGCCAGCGCAGGCGTAAAAGGCTTCACGAAAATGCACTTTCTTTCAGGATAACAACTCAACGAAAGTTGCACTTCAATCCAGTTAGCAAAACAGTGTAAGAAAAAAAAGTAGCAACCATGTACATTTACAATGCAACTGCAAAACAAGAGAGTAGAGCAGGATTGTTTTTGTTTCCTTCGAAATCAAACTCCGTTTGCTGAAGGAGATTGGTAGCGTTCATTGATGTCGATTTCCTTGACACCAGTAGTCAATGAAGAAGAAGGCTCTGATCCGCTTTGCTCTGGAATTGGGACGTGATCTTCCTCATCAGATATTGAATCCTTGAAGCTGTTCCTCCTCAGTTCTTTCACTTTACGAAACTCGTCATAGTGTGCTCGCCTCTGTTCTTTGAAGCTCTTGCTCTTACCTGATTCGGAATCTTCATAATCACCAAAACGAAAAACAAGGGTTTAGAGTTTTGCAAGCTCAGGTGGCTCTGAACCAAATTCATATTCAATCTCACCAGAAGAATGTGATAACAATCTATAATTAAGATCATGACACATACAGAACCAATGAAGTCACAAACAAGTGAATCTGCAATCAAAACATTTTCTGCAAAACTCTTCTCAATAGCCAATTTACATCTATGGCATCTTGCCGTCCAAATAAGAGTTAGTGATAATGAAAAAGAAATGACCGATAAGTGAAACAGAAAATCCATCACAGATGCCCAACTAAGACAACTGCTATAATGCAAACAATGACTTAGCAGGTTATTAGAAAAAGCAGAAGAAACACCAAACATTTTGCCAATGATTCAAAGCAAGACAAAATTGGAATTTACCTTCATCCTCCTCCATAGCATCATCATACTCATCTTCATCAGATGTCCAACCATGTGTTTGCTTTGTGCTAGAAGAAGCTACATCACTCAAGGCATTACGTATTGCTTCAGCATGCTGAACATCAGCAATGCACTCGTCGAAAACACATCGTACAGGAGACAGTGAACCTAAGATATCAACAGGAACCCAGGATAGTGTGAGATAAGGCTTAATCACAACTATCTTTTCAAATTTTCTTTTCTAATGTTCAGTGAATAGCATGCATAGTAAGATATTCCAAGGCAACAAGGATAGAGGCTACATAAATTTTAACATAGTGCAGGTCCACATCTTCTTAATTGTAACATTATAATTAATGGCAATCAAAGCCATCACAGTTAGCCCAGATCGTACCACACTAAAAGTTGAAAAACAGCTGAAACATAAACTATCAAACACACTCTCAAGTGGTTAAATGTGCATAAAATTACCATAGAAGAGTAATAACTACGTAGAGCTTTGGTAAGAGTTAAAACAGCATACCATCATCATCAACCATTGGATGATAAGGAGTCTTTGGCTCTGTGATCTTCTGCCTCACTGGTTTGTTTCTTTCAATTTCACCTAAATTGCTCTCATCCCACTTTATATGTCCCTTCTTCCTACATAAAAAAATATAATAATAACTAATAAGGATGACAAACATGAAAGTCGTATGTTTGTTAGTGCAGGGAAGACATTCATCAAGCAATAAAGGGTCTTCTTCCTGGTGAAAGTAGGTAAAAGGCCACTTGGGTGAAAAACAAAATACAAATGAAAAGATGGCTCAACATGTAAAAAGGATGGAGGATTCTCAACCCTGTTCACACAATTGGCATTTTCAGCAAACCGAAAATGGAGGAAATTTTTTGCAATTAAATTAATGAAATGTGGATGTTAAAGTGCCGAGCCCATCAACTCAAGGTTGGATGGAATCAAATTCCGCAGGTTATCAATCAAAGTTATATTCATTTCACAAGGCCATAGCTTTATAAGTACCAGTTTTCTAATATTTAAGAGTATGATAGATGCAAATCTTTCGAACTAAGCACCATAAATAGAATTGCAGCTTGCTCAAAGATAGACATAAAACGAATTGACTTACTTCATGTTGTTTCCCGGGTGTTTTATCCTCCAAACGGACAGAGGAATCTGACGTAACGGTCTACTTCAGAAATGAGAAACGGATGTTTTGACTTACTCAGGGATAGCCTAGATACTCCCTGTAATAAGCAGATATACAAACTACTATCAAGGTAGCAAAGTAACAAGGACCAAGTGAACAATGCCACAGAGTTACATGAGAAAGTAAATGACGGAACAAAGCCACAACAAACAATAATCAGCCTCATAAGGCAAGTCTTAAAAAATAGAGCCCTTAACAAGTTGTACTTGTGAAATGCTTGTAAGGAAGGAATATAATTAACACAGAATTTCCATAAATATACTCATCATGGAAACATATAATCAACATTATGGATTGGAAATATGTAAAATTCAGACAATTGATTCAACAGGACAAACCAAAAAAGTTTCATGCGCTCAAAAGATTCAAAAGCCCCGTACATCAATGAGGTTTTAAGGCCCTAGACAAGATTAGGTTTCGTCGGAATTTCATTCCACACATCTATGGCGGGTGAACATCAAAAACAAAACGCAGAAATAAGGATCCGTGGCCATGCACTTTTGGCAATAGAATTATCATCGGATATTTGGGGTGGGATAATTCAACTAATCATTCAACTAATACATGAAATCGGCTGCTTGTATAACGAATTTATTTCAATAGAATCAATCATTCATCTGAGATCGCAGAAAACTAGAAACCATACGAAGCAAAAACCCTATCTTTCTTCCAACAAAAAAATGAAATTAGGGTTTCAGGTTGCAAAGGTTCAATAGAGGGGGGTGCAACAACGAGAAATATTGAACTGTGAACATATTGAATCGAAGATCGCAGAAAGCCTTACCCCGAAATTCTACTCTTGGATTGTTCTGCCTCTGTCGCTGAAATGAGAATAGGGAAATTTTCGTTGTAATTGAATTGGCTGACATTTCTACGTGTTCGTGCTTGCATATGTCATTGTTAAAATTATTATTTCTATTTTCTTTTGTTTAATTTAATATTAAAATAATAATTACCAGTTTTTTAATTTCTTCACCTTTAGTGAGAAAAAATATAACCTCTAAGGGCTTGGCCTAGTGGAGCAAGACAGAAATCCTATCCTTGGACTGGGGTGCCATCCCCTTACCTTAAATTTTGTTTACCAAAAAAGTGAGAAAAAATATTGCATAATTCTAGATGTTAACAAGGATCAGGATGTGTATCAGTGTATGTGACACATTATTTTTTTATTTAATGGGTTTAATTAAGATGTCTATATGTACGTTTAAATAGATAATAGAATAATATTTATAAATATGAAAATTACTAATATAATAATTATTATAAAGTATAAATTGCTCTCTTGTTATATAAAAAAATAAATACAATATAATATTATAAATTAAAGATAATTAGATAGAGTCTAGCAAGTATAATATAATTTATTAATATATTTATTACAATAATATTTTAAAGTTAATTTATTAAAATTATATCAAGTTAAGAAAGATGATTTTTATTTTAGAGTGTATTAAGGTTGTATTAAGGTAGATAGTACGATATATTTGAATTAAATTATACATGCAAAATAAATTTGGTAGAGAGAGGGTGGTCTTAATTGAGTAGGGCCCATCAAAAGTGTCAAGGCCCATTTAAGGTAGCCCAATTACAACCCACAACCCAAATTTTGTAAGAAAGAGGGTGTTATGTTCGTCGTCTTCGGACTTTGAAGGGGAAAGAGAGAGGGATCGAACTTTACTGTAATACAACCGATCTCTCTTCATCTCATCTCTTCTTCCAGCATCTGTTAAAAGCACGTGAGATCAGAGCTCTTCGCATTCTCTTCCTTTCAATTTTTAGGTAACTGACAGATTTCAGCTCGTCTGTTTTTCTTCTTGTACTGGTCGATCTGGCCCTTCCCTTCTCTTCAATAATCGAGATTCTCAATGATTCTAGCATTGAGAATCTCGTCTTTTTATCCTTGAGGAATTGCTCTCTGTGATCATATTCATATTACTGTTTATATTTCATGAGACATATTTGTATTAGAAAGGTGTTAATCAGGCTTCTTGTGCTGTCTTTATTAACAAGGTTTTTGTTTGTGTTTATAGAGCCCTAATATTGAACTTCACTAGAGATCTTATAGATTTGTGCCATACCACTGGTGGAAAAGCCTTAAGCAAGAAAGAGACGAGGAGGTCAAGATGTTCTCATTGATGTATGGTCTTTGGAAGTATATGTCCAGTAAGACTGAGTTTCATGTTCTTATACTTGGAATTGACAAGGCTGGAAAAACGGTAAACCTCCTCACTCATTCTGTTTAGCTGCCTCTCACTTGGATTGTATGTTAAAATTTCATAAATTTACTGTCAAACCGGCAAAGTTTGTCTGCATTGCATTCTTTAGATGTCAACCTATTCTGATCTGTTGCGCTTATGAACTTGCTTGTGTAGACAATTGTATATGTATAAATAAAAACGGGCTTAGATGAAAGATCACCAAGGATAGTGGGTGTTGAATTCTGCAAAGTTTATTTTTCGTTTGATTATAATTTTATTAGCTAGATTCACTTGTTAACAAATTGTATTAAGAATATATAAATAAAAAAATAAAATTATTGATACTGATGTAAATGGATTGATTTATTCTACAATACTGTACAAGATAACTGGATTGCAACAACGTTCTACATTTTTTATGTGGAATAGGGCAAAAATGCATTATCTTGTATTATAAAATTTTGCTTTATATCCTGCATTGTAATGCAAGATAATGCATTTTAAGGTGCGATCCAAACAAGCCCTAAATTATATCAAAATTCATGTATGCAAAACAGGTTTTCGATTTCCTACACAGATGATTTTTTATCTTCTAATCTATTGAATGTATAGTGCATATAAAGGCAGATCATCAGTTAGCTAACCATTTCAAATATTTATTCTTTAGACCTTATTGGAGAAGTTAAAAGAACTGTACTTGAAACTGGAAGGTCTCCCTCATGATCGAATTGTTCCAACTGTGGGACTCAATATTGGTCGGATTGAAGTTGCAAATTCAAAACTTGTGTTCTGGGACTTGGGAGGACAGGTAAGCATATAATGTTTTCCTTGGGTCTATCGGGTGCATTCTCCTGATCATGGTATGGGTGCCCCCATCTTGACCCCCCAGATCCTGCTGCTGCGGGACTTTAATGGGCGTATGATGTTGATGCTATTTTATCCAACCATGCATCAGTATAGAATTTCCTGGTGCTTTTAACTTTGACAATTGATTTTGTTCAAATAAAATAGTAGAAGAAAAAATCTGCTTATCTAAACATTTTATTTTCATTCCTCTGTAGCACCTGCTCCTGGCTGATGTCATATTCTTTATAGATATTAAATCTCCACATTTATCAAGTTTGTAGCATGGATTTTTAGCAATAGTTTTTCAAATGATCGTTTAAAGTTATTGAGTATTGTCCCCATCTGCTGTGAGGTGCTGAGAAGCTTATCTTTGTAGGTTGAATTAGGATCAGAAGTTTGAAAGATCTGAAAAATGCAAGAGTGTTGTTGCTTAGCATATGCAGAGTTATAACTTTGAACACCGAGTCACAAGGATTTGTTCCCTTTCTCTGTTGCTGATGAGAAATTATTTTTTCCAATAGGCGGGTCTTCGCTCAATCTGGGAGAAATATTATGAAGAGGCCCATGCTGTGATATATGTGGTTGATGCTAATACCCCGTCCCGATTTGAAGAGTCAAAATCTGTACTTGGTAACTTACTAACTTTATTAATCCCATACCATATTTCAAGGTTTGTGCTGTTCTGAGTTATTGCTTTCCTTGTGTCTGATAAATTTTATTCATCAGAAAAGGTTCTTCGGCACCAGGATTTGCAAGGTGCTCCTGTATTGATACTAGCCAACAAACAGGTACATTGAGATCTGGGAGAATTTATTCGGTTTGAAGATCTGAAAAAAAATCTTGATGCTTTGTATCTCTTGAATCACATGGATACAAACTTTCATTCCTACACCAACCATCTCTTAATAATAATGAGGCCGGTAAAATGGTCATTCATTGTAGCGTTGAGCAGGAATATGGTGTCTTGAAAGAGGAAGAAAAGTTCAAACACCTTTGCAAAAGATATCTTTGCAAATTGAATGTTCACACAGTTTATAAGATACTGAAATTACTGCTTAGAATATGTCTCTGTGAATTAGAACTTGTTTTGTTTTTAAAAACAGCATTATTTGTGTTTCCAAAATATGATGTCAAGGAGAGCAGCGAGGAACACTTGTTTGGAATCACTTCTCATCCTGTTTCCCATTACCTTGAAGTCATGCAAAATGATTCATAGTTACAGTGTTGGACTGTGTGGCATGACTAAGAAGTGCTTGATAGGTGATGAGACAAATTTTGAGACAATTGATCGTCACAGTAAGGCGATCCAGTTTATAGTGGGTTTGGTCCTTTCAGATCTCAAGCCGAAAATTTTAATGTCTAAATTTCCTTTTTTCTGATGAGATTGGGTCATCTTTTGACAGTGCATGCCTTTATGTATTGCTTGTTTATGAAGTTGCAAGTGAAAATTGAGTAACCATACATTAAGCTAGAAATTGAAGTTGCAAAAGTGAAGATTGTGCTTGTAGAATCACGCGATCCTCTGTGTTTGTTCGTATTTGTGCTTCTAATGGTGCTAATAATCTCATATAAAAGAAACTATCATTTGTTTTACTTACAGGATCTTCCTGGAGCAGTAACAGCTGAAGAAGTGTCTCGCTATCTGGATCTCAAGAAACTGGATGAAAGGGTGTATATGCTTGAAGCTGTATCAGGCTACGATGGGTATGTAATATCTCCTAACTCTAAAAGCAATCTAGTTTGAGTTTGAGATGGGAAAGATTAATTTGTTCTTATAATCTATTGAAAAATCTACTGCAGTAGGGGCATTAAGGAGAGCATGAATTGGCTTGTGGAGTCCATGGAAAGAAGCAAACGGTCCGAGTTGCTTAGAATCCGTACACCAGCACCCTGATAGAATACAAGTCCGAAAACCCTTGCTTGATTTTGCTCTTGAATGTCTAATACCTGTATATAGTTCAGGTTTGACAATACATTGATTTTTGCCCCTTAGTGATCAGTGAATTGTTGGTATTTGTAATGTGTACTAAAAGACATGGAAAATAAGATGACAAAGGTCAAAGGTATATCTAGAATTTGTATCTCTTTAAATACAATCCAAAGTGAGACTTTGTAAACTTTATCATTTTTTGCCTCAAGACATTTTTTTGTGACTAATTTGATATCTTGTGGTTCTAGGACCAAAGTAGCTTACTTTTGGTAAACCATGTTTGCTGATATTCATTTCTTAAACTGGAGCTTAAAGAGTGTAAAAAAGTTCCCATGCATCTTAGGACTTGATATCACTTGTGTAGGTCAATCATTTTCGGATCACAGTACCCATATCATCTGTGGACTAACATTTCACAAACCTCAGTTAAGTTATTCCAAAGATGAAGAAAACAACAAAGTGATTTCAATTTACACTCAATAAGTAAAGGTGGAATCCTAAATCAAGGATGACAGTCTTATGCCTAAACAAGATCCATTAACATACTGCATAGAAATAACCCATATTGCTTGTAATTTCTAAGCATTCATCGTCCTCAGTCGTCTTTCTTCACCTCGACGTCAGCAGCAGCGGCTTCCTTGAGCTCTTCTTCTTCTTCTTCCGCTGGCTTTTCAGATGCAACACCTTCCTCAGCAGTTTCTGGCGCTGGAGCGGGCACGCTAGAAGAGGGTTCATCGGGCTTCTTGATTGTCCCCACCTTGACGTATTTGCTCATGAACTTGTACTCCCAATCCTGCAACGCGTCCAGCTCAAATGGACCAAGCCCTGAGACGTCTCCTGTTAGATCCTGCTCTTCGAACGACATCTTTGCTAGAGCTCTGCTTGCGTCCTTCCCAGCGAACAATGCGTAGGGCCCGCCTGGGCCATAGAACATCCTAACAAAAGCATTGCAGAAACCTTTCAATCTTAGAATTCATGACAGAGAACAAGTAAATGTATCTACGTCCAGCATAAAAATCAGACGAAAAGTTCATGAATTCTTTTGCACAATGAATGGAGCATAAAACAAGCAGTTCAACAAAGTGGTTACTAAAGAAGAACTCTTGTATGAAAGCAAGTGTTTTCAGCTCACCAAACTCAAATAAATGCACATTAGAAATTGCAATAGTAAGAGACAAATGAAAAGTTAATAGCCTAACACTATAGAGCAACTACAGTTGATGGGTGATCAAACAGTATACATCAACCTAAACAAACATACAACCAACATTTGGTATAGCATAAGCAAAAAGAAGGAGAAAAGGTTATGGTGGAACTTTGGATCCAAAAGACCTGCAAAAGAATCCACTACAAACAAACATACAACCAGAATTTCAATCAATTTCCCTATAACAAAGATGCAACCACTATCAATCCAAATATCAAAAGTACCAATTCCAAACCAACATCAAAACTCAATCAATTTTCCGCACAAGTCAACAATTCACAACCTAATTAAACCACATACACCAATCAAAAAATCAAAACACAAGTAATTGAGAAACCAACTAAAACCCCACCAAAAAACCCTAACAGACCTGCTCTGAGAGACATCGTAGATCTGGCCCTTAATAGCCATAAGCAAAGGCTTACTGGAATCAGAGCCGTCATAGACTTTGAGGTCTTCCTCTGAGATTTCGCCGACCTGGACAGGTGGCGGGAGGGGCTCCATGGGCTCCTCGAAAGACCTCTGATGGTGAGCTGGAGAAGAAGCTGATCCAAATAGGCCTGAAATTACATGGTACAAAGCCAATCCAACGGCGAGAATCGTGAAGAAAGTGGCCGGGGAGAGGCCTGTGTACACTGTGATGGATTCTTTGAGGGTCTCCCAGAGTTGGAGTGCCATTTTTTTTGGTTGATGCGGAATTTTTGGGAGAAAGGCGATAGAAACTAGAAAGACTCGAATTTGGGGTCCCTAAAAGGTCCTTTTTTTGATGAAATAGAAAAAAGAAAAGAAAGTCTTTTTTTTCTGATTGGTAAACTGGTAAGACTATATATCGACTTTATGAGCCTTAAAGAGTGTGACACCAAATTGGAACTTATGATCGATCTCATTCTCGCCAACCAATTTCTATCAATTAATTCTCTTTTCTTCATTGGTCATGATCAATTAAATTTCGTTGGACTAAAATGGGACTGTGATCCGGAAATGGTTGTTTCACAAATTTCGAAAACCGGTTTTACATTCATCTAGAAGTCGTAGAACCGGTACCTAAAATAAATAGGTGGATATGAACTTGTATAGCATTTAATTTTCTATAGGTCTAGGTTTTATGTCAATTGTACACTCAAGTTTTAACAAGAGCCCCTACCTAATAGTAGAGGTTTAAATTTGTGTTTTGATTGTTTTTATGGATTCAATACCTCCTAATAGATGTTGAGAAGTTCAAGATTCAATCCGATTTCCGTCTCTTCACTTGAGTGAAAAAATTAAACCTTACTATCATTCTGTTTAACGGGTCGAGTTGGTTAGTGCAAGACTTGTTAGGTTGATTTGATTGGTACAAGTGTATCACCGAGGGAATTGAAAAAAAAAAGTTAGGCTCAACCTAGCAATTTCGTTATAATCGGCCCTATATTAGGCCCACTTTTAAGTTCAATTCCATTGTAACCACATGATAAAGGACATGATCAAATAGCGGGCTCGTTTAACCCCTAAGAAAACAGGTTTGGGCTGAATATCTTTAGAAAACGGACATAAGATTGGTCATATTCAAGCCATGCTATTTTTATAAAAATGGGCCTCGGCCCGCCTATTTTTTTAAAATAAATTAGTTAGCTAACCCTACGTTAAAAATATAGGGAAATTCCTTTTGGTACCCTGATTCTATAAATACTAGTTTTACCCGTCGTACCATGTACGACTACGATTCGATATTTTATAAACATTATAAATAGAATATTAATAAATATTATATTTCTCATATTTTATTATTTTTTATGTACGTAAATTTAGAGTTTATCAAATATTTCAACATATTTATTAAATATTTTATTGTCCATTTTTATTAATTTTAAAAATTATAAATATTTACCATTAATTTTTTTATAAAAGAAAATCACTAAATATATATAAATAAATTCGCCAAAAGATATATGCTAAAATATTTATATTTATTTTAAAATATTTTATCTTAATTTAATTTTAAATACTTGTATAATGAAGCTTTCAAAAAATATTGTTATACTAAATAGATATTTTTTTGATGTTAGAGCTAAGTTTAAATAGTTAAAAAGAATTTAATAGAAAGAAGTTATAATAATAGAAATAAAAATTAATTTTTTAAATATGAGGTGGGGCTAGAATCGTTTTGGTGGCTCAAAAAGGTACAAAAATTATATATAGATATAGATATTACTTATTTTTATTATTTTTAAATATTATAAGTATTTATCATTAATTTTTTATTATAAAAAAAGAATATATCTATAAATAAATTCGTAAAAAGACATCATGCTCAAAGATAAAAGATATTTATACTTATTTAAAAATATTTTAAATTTATTATCTTTAATTTTAAATATTTGTATAAGGAAGTTTTCAAAAGATATTGTTATACTAAATAAATATTTGTTTGATGTTAAAGATAGATTTAAATAGTTAAAGAAGAATTTAATAGGAAAAAGTTAAAAATATTAGAAATAAAAATTAATTTTGTAAATATGAGGTGGTGTCAGAATCGTTCTGGTGGCTCGAAAAGGGACAGCTTTAATATATAGTTATAGATACTAAAAAATAAGCGGGCCGAGGCCCGCCTATTTTTTAAAATAAATTATTATTTCTATTTATTTTAATAATAAAATATATTATAATTTTTAAAATAAATTTTCAAAATTCCATAAATATACTAAATCGGTCAACCCAACGGGTTTTAGGTTTCAACCCAACAGGTTTCGGGTTCTATCGGATTCGGTTGATTTCGGGTTTCAGGTTCAAATTTTCGGGTCTTGACCCTAAAATTATCGGGCGGTTCGGATCGGATTAGCGGGTTAGGTCAGCTTTTGACAGCTCTAATCACAAGAGACGGATGCAAAGTCAAAGGCATTCTTTCTTATCTTGGATTCGTGCCTCTCAATTCTTTCTTATCCAGAAATCAGTAAAAAAAATGGTATAAATGGGGGAATTTTCTCTTTTTTTTTTTTTAACAAAAATGAGTAAAAATTATGAAAAAATAGTAAAAATAGATGGAAAATGGATTTATTTAGACTTTAGGCTATGAAAAGAAGTTGTACAAAGTAGAGGGGTACTAAAATGAATAAGAATTTTTTAGGACGCCAAAAAAAAGTCGAAAAATAAAAGGACACTAAAAGAAATTTTCCAAAAATATATAATTTGTTCTTTTAAAAATTAAGCAGCATAGGATAGATAAGAATTAAGATAGATAAAATGCAATACACAATTGAATACATAAAGAATACTAGCCCATTCTCTTTTGAAAGGACAATAAGAGAGTTGCGAGCTATTTATACAAATCACCCTAAATCTTAAACATTACATTTTACTATCCTTTATCCTTGTTTCTTTAACAATTCAACAATCTAATTGTTTTAATGTTCTTAAAATCTCCAATATTTGTTGTTTTTAATGGACAATATTTGTGTTACTAACAAGAGATGTTAAACACGTGCTTTGAATATCGATGTTATTTCTTAAAGTTATACGAAGGGTAAGGTAGAAAGTGGTTGCAAATGTTGAATAGTTGGTGATTAAATATACGGCTTTTTACATATGTAGCATAATACATTTGTTGATCGTACCATATATACTACTGTGGACATCAAGCATCGGATGAGTCTACCATATATGTGGAGTTTAAGTTTGAAGAGGTAGATGAGTCCACCGAGGAAGTACAACTGGGAGGTGTTCCCATCTTGAAGAATGAGAGTTTCAAATACTTAGGATCGATTTTGTAAAGTGACGGGGATATAGATGAGGACATCAAGCATCGGATTCAGAGGGGTTGGCAAAAATGGAGGGACGCCTCAGGGATTTTATGTGACAAGAATGTCCCACTTAAGCTAAAGGGCAAATTCTATAAGTCAATAATTAGATCCGCGATTTTGTACGGGGCGGAATGCTTGCCCACCAAGAAGGTACAAGAGCAGAAATTGATGGTGGCAGAAATATATGCGTATGCTGAGATGGATGTGCGGACACACGAGGCTGGACAGAATCAGAACAAGGTGATTAGGAACAAGGTTGGTGTGGCTAGTATAGGAGAGAAACTGAGGGAATCGAGGTTGCACTGGTTTGGGCACATACAAAGGAGGCCACCAGAGGCCCCAATACGAAGATGTGAGGGCATGGCTTTCAACGATGTTTGCAGGGGCAGAGGTAGACCGAAGAAGAGCTGGAAGGAAGTTATAAAACAGGATCTTGACTTGTTGAATATTTAAGTAGACCTGGCAAGCTGCAGGGATCTTTGGAGGGAGAAGATTACGGTGGAGGAGTGGTAGCAACAGGCTAGTAGGGCACACTCTGCACTCCTGCGTTTTTCTCTCCCTCCCCCTGCCCCTCTCTCTCTCTCTCGGCATCTTTTCCTAGTTTTTTTTAAGTCTTTAGGCCTCTCTTACACACCCTCTCGATCTTTAGGTCGAGGGAAGGGTGGCTACATCCTGGCCTCTCAGACCCTGCCCGAGGCGGATCTACACTGGGTTGGCGTTGTGTTGTGTTGTGTGACCATATATACTACTGTAATTGTTTTTAGAATACCCTTAAAATAAATGACAACTAGGGTAAATAACATAACTAATTTCAACAAAATGTGGTTTTACAAATGTGATTATCCCTTGGGAAATCCACCATACATTAAAAAGCTAGACAGACCATGGGTGGGTGGAAAGGAGTCGCCTAGCGCCTAGACGGCCAAAACAGTTATCTAGATAGCCTTAGACGGACTAAATGATTAGGCAGGTTGGAATCTTTAAGCCCAGAAATTTTAAAACGTTAGCCCATGTGAAAAATGACAATACTTGTTTGGCTTGTTCCGTTAGTATGAAATTTATAGAATTAGAGTCAAATTAAGCCCACTTCGATAGGTAATCAAAATTAATTGTTTATGGCACAAGCGAATCGAACCCAATTGGTCGGAACCTCTTGACAAATTTAATCATGTGTGGTGTGTACCAGGCTGAGCAATCATAACATAAATAATTGTCAAGAATCAGCCAAAAAAGTTTTAAATCTTTTAAATATATATATGTTGATTCACGCGTGATAATGTGATATATGCGTAAATCATACTTAATTTAAACCCTTGATCAATAACAATGAAATCTCAAAATTAAAAAAAAAAAAACCTTAACCTAATTAGTCGTTTTTCAGACTGTAAAACAGTTGAGCTTAATGCATGTCGGTATTTGTAATTGGACAACCAACAAATTACAAGTCGACCCTTTCATAAAATATTACTTAAACTTAAACATATTAGGGTTTTGAATTATTTTTTGACACAAAATGATAAATCTTCATTTGTGATATTTTTGTTTTTGAATTATGTATAACCTATGGATTTTTCATATATAATGTGTTATGCATCAAAATATAATTCAAAAACAAATAGGCCGAATACATAAATAGGTCCCTGAACTTTGACGATTTTGGCACTCATATCCCTATACTTTAGGGGTTTCAAATAAGTCATTATACTATACATATTTTTGTCATTTAAACACAAATCACACGATTTTTAGCTGTGTGCAATACACTCGCGTTTACTGTACATATTTCTTTTTCCACGTAATTCTCACTATGCAACGTAGATAATTTTTATAAATATATATTTTTTTTTCTTTTTAGATCTTCTTCCTCCTTTTTTCAATGGATGTACAGCCCAAAAAATCCCAAGAGATCCGACCAAAAAAAAATCCCAAGAGAATCAGTACAGATTGTCGGACTCGGGAGAAAGAATTCGATTCTTCACAACCGACACATCTTCTCTGCCTCATCCTTCATCACCGCCCCTCCTCCTCCGACCCCATGACTGCCTCCTCCCCGACCCGAGTTCGTCAGCGGCGGTGAAGAATTCAGACTCTTTGTCGCCGGTGAAGAATTCAAGTTCCTTCCAAGGGTTGTTCAAGATCTGGAGATCTAAATCTTGACTGTCCCGAAACACCATCTTCAAGATCTATCCCGAAACCAGATCTGGAGGAATTAGAAACACCATTCTTTTCTGAGTTTCAACCATTCGATCTTTATGTCCCGAGTTTTGAGTTTCAGTCCATCCCTTCTTTCAGATCTGGGTTGTTCACCACCGGCATTCAGATCTGAGTTTCAGTCGGGCCATTCTTTTTGTCCCGAGTTCTTCGTTCTGGCTCGACTCTCTCCAGAGTCCGTCGTTCCGGCCTGACTCTCTCTTGAGTCCGTCGTTCCGGCCTGACTCTCTCTTGAGTCCGTCGTTGAGTCAGTCGTTCCGCCCTGACTTTTTGTCTCGAGTTCGGCGTTCCGGCCTGACTCTTCCCGAGTTCGTCGTTCCGGCCTGACTCTCTACTAAAGTCCGTCGATTCAATGCATCATTGAAAAGAAATTATAAAGAAAAAAGAGAAAAAAAATTATAAAAGAAAAAAGAGGAAAAAAAGAGAAAAGAAATGAAAGAATGCAATTAAAGAAAAAAAATTATGTTTATACATTATTAAAAAAATAAGAATTAGAATAATTTATCCTATCTTAGTCACAATTACGAAGGTGTGTTACACGCGTTTTGTCAGATCGGATTTTTGTGTTTAAATGACAAAAAAATGTATAGTACAAGTACCTATTTAAAACCTCAAAAGTACAAGGATATGGATGCCAAAATCGTCAAAGTTCAGGGACCTATTTATGTATTCGGCCAAAACAAATATTGTTCAACTTTAAAGATAAATGTGAAATTATTTTGTTGGTATTTTACTTTTTTTTTTATAACCTAGTTATGGTTGCTTAAGACTTGTTCTCCATCGTGCCATTCGTGCGACAAGTCGACCACCCTTTTATTGAGTATTTTTGCCTCCCCTCGAGAAATTCTAGGCCTGCTGATATACTGTAGTTTGTATAGTGTATCTAGGACTTGTTAGCATTAGTCATGAGTGGTTTAGCATGTTTTTATAAGTGTTTTGTGAAAGTCGAAGTCAAGAGCTAAAGTGAAGAAATCAAGAGTGTTGAGAAGATTTCGAAGTCAAGTGTTGATTTGGAGTTGTTTTGACACCACTTTCTTGTGACTCACCGTTCGGGAGCTACGATGATCGGATGAAGCTGAATTTGGTATCATTGGAAAGCTAAATCGAAGAGCTAAAATTCATGTTTTTACTGCGAGTTCAAATTCCAACTCTAAGTAGGTCAAAACCACCTCCAAAAGTACCGCCAGGATGCTGTCGGGAGAAGACCCGCGACCGCGGTTTACCAACCCGCGCCCGCGGTTTCAAGGTCAGAACAACATCGTCTCAGTTGGGAAAACCGCGCCCGCGGTTCACTACCTCCGCCCGCGGGTGTCAATGTCGGCGATCCGAGACAGAGATTTTCTGCTATCTTTTATTATATTAGTTTCCTTTTCTTTTTAGTACGTGTTTTGAGTTGGCTATTTAAGCCTTGTTTTCATCTTTGTTAGGAACTCTTCAGACCTAATTTCTATTATTTCATACTTTTGTATTCTCTCTTCTATGGAGAACTAACCTCCTTTGATTCTATTCAAGTTGAAGCTTTCAGACTCAAGTTTATTGTGAGATTCTTTTCTTAAGTTTATTCCTTACATGTTATTTCGATTCTCTTGTGCTTAATTAATATTGATTGTGTTGATTTCTGCTTGTCTGACCAATTAGTTGAAATTAATACTCTCTATTGCTAGATCTAGGTTTTCTCGTAGCAAAACCTAATCTTTGTAGCAACTCAATTGATTTAGGACTTGTTGGACTAAAACAATTTAGAAAGAGATTTGAATACATGTTGATTGTTTGACTCATTGGAATTCAATTGCATGTATCCTGCTTATCCTTGTTCTCATTGCTAATGTCCTTATGATTTATGATCGTTTCATGTATTATTTGGATATTAAGTTTGCATGTCTCGTTGCCATGTTCTATTTATGATCAGGATAGGAATAACCAAAGGGAATAACTTGTTTGAATCAATGATCAATAACTTGATGAAAAAAGTGGATGCTTGAATAGAGTTGCTTTCCTTAATCTGATAAAAACCAAACCTTTGTTTTGTTTAATTGCTTTGCTTGCTTAATTTTTCATAGTTTTAGATTAATAATCCAAAAATTCTCCCCCTTTGTTACTTTGTGAGTTGATAATAATATAACTTAGGATACGAGTGTCTCATGGGCACGACCCCGACTTACCAGCTATACTAGTTGTGTAACTAGGGAATTATTTTTGATTTGACATGACGACTTTCAGCCAGTCAAATTTTGGCGCCCTTGCCGGGGACACTTTGTTTAATTCTAAGTTTTTATTGTTACCATCTCTGGCGTGGACCCTAGTTTATGGTCCACACCCGTGCTACTGATTCTTCTCTTTTTCCTTTTGATTCAGAGATTGAAAGGACCCTTTCTAGGTTGAGACGTGAAGCTCGGGAACTACTCCTTGAATTACCTTTCAACTTGAATTCTGCTGAAGCTGAGACAATGGGAGATCAGACTTTGAGGCAACTGACTGCCCCAAACATTCAACAACAACCCCTGGTTGTTCAGTTCCCTGTGCTGAATCAAGGTGTCAAGTTTGAGTTGAAGTCCGGGTTGATCCACCTTTTGCCCCACTTCCATGGGATGGGTGGAGAAGACCCTAACAAGCATCTTGCTGAATTTGATCAGGTCTGCTCTAGTATGAAGCCTGCTGATGTAACAGAAGACCAGATCAAGCCGAGGGCGTTTCCTTTCTCTTTAAAGGATTCAACCAATGAGTGGCTCTACTATCTTTCTCCAGGCTCGATTAATACATGGACTAAGATGAAAGCATCATTCTTGGAGAAGTATTTTATAGCCACCAAATAGAACAGTATGAAGAAGAGCTTGAGCAATATTGAGCAACAGGCTTGGGAGAGCCTGTATGATTATCATGAGCACTTCAAGAGGCTGTGTTCTAGTTGCCCACATCATGGGTACTCTGATCAAGATCTGGTACTTTATTTCTTTGGTGGATTGATGGAAGATGAACGTAGAATGGTGAATGCTGTTGAAAGGGTTTTCCGACAACAAATAAATTTGTAGTCAAGACCCCGTTGTATATAGGGAGGTCAGGATCGTCCACGGGAAGCAAGGTTATGTTTGATTACTAAACTAAAAAGCAAAAGAGAAGACAAAACAAAGCAAAGAACAAAACAAAACAACTAAATAAATGCACGGGAAGGGGTCGATATCGACCTTGTCAGGGTCGTTATCGAGGTATGAACTCAGCAGAAAAACTAAGTAAACAACAAGAAGAAAGGGGAAAATTGCAGGTCGGTATCGACCTGGGCAGGGTCGATATCGAGGTACCTGGGTTTGAAAACTTAACTCAATTAAGGGAAAAGCTCTAGGATAGGGGTTCACCACAACACAATCATGCAATTTTAGATAACATAAATCATAAATATCATGCCTTTAACATAAAGTTATCAACTTTCATTGAATTAATCAAGCAAATCAATCAATTTTCACAAATCAGTTCACTTAATCTACTTGCTTTGATCTAAAGTTCTCAACTTTCGTCTCAAACTTTATCTCGTATTCAAATTCACAACTTTCTCTTTCAATTAAGTTATAAACATGAAATACTTCAACTTTCGTCAAAGCTTTTGCTCAAACAAGTAGAAGAATAGATAAAAGGCATTCAATTCATTCATCACATCATCATTCATGCACAATCATGTTGGGTTTCTAACCCTAACCCTAGAGAAGGAGACTACTCACTCATGATTGAAGAAAAACAAGCAAAACAATTGAAAGAGAACATAATTGAATTAAAACTAAAGGCTTGAATTAAAAACTTCAAACTTGTCTTAGAACACACTAGAACACAAGAAAATCTCCCACAATCTTCTTGCTTGTGCTCCTAGCAACACTTGTCTCTCAAAATAGCATTTAAATAAAAACCCTAGGAGGCGTCTCTTTAGAACTAACATCCGAGAGAGAAAGATTGAGTCTAAACAAGGGTATTTATACTAGAATATCCCTCTTAAAAAGTTTCCATAAAAACAAAACCTACTAAAGATAAACGAATGCATAATAAAAGCATTTAATGGGCTTTTAACTTGGGCGGCTGGGCTGAATGCATCGATATCGACCCCCAGAGGGTCGATATCGAGGTTGGTCTTGACTTGATTTCTCATGTTTCTTCCTTCTTCCTTTGGATTTTGCGGGGGTTTCTTCCATAACTTTCTTCCTTCCTTCTTCCTAGCTTGATCCTCTCTTCTAATGTCCTTTGAATGCATCCAAATCCGCCTCAAAACCTATACAAAAACACACAAATAGCGTAGTTTCCATACTTTTCACAAAATATGCAAACTATACTAGAAAGACACAGAACACTCACAAAAACACAACTAAACTAGACTAAAAGTCCTAGAAAAACATACTAAAACTATACTAAAAACATGGACATCAAATGCGGCTTGTGGTGGAAGCCTAATGAACAAGACACCAGCAGAGGCCCTTGAGCTCTTTTCCGAGCTAGCTGAAAATTCAAGGCAATTCAACAAGAGAACAGGCACCAAAGGAGTTAATGCTATGGACTCCTCATCTTCTGTTATAAGATCTGAGGTGGCGGAATTGAAGGATATGATGAAGAGGTTTATGCTTCAAGGAACTCCCCAACAATTGAAGGCATGTGGAATTTGTGCTGACACTCTTCACCCTACTGATGCTTGCCCACAACTCCAGGAACCTCATGTTGAGGTCAATGCTGTAGGAGGTTATGAACCTCCTAGACCTCGTTATGACTCTTATTATAACTCATACAATCCAGGCTGGAAAGATCATCAAAATTTGAGATATGGGAATCAGAATCAGCCTCAATACAATCAGCAAGGAGGAAATCAGCAATACAAGCAACCTTATGCTCCAAGACCTCTAGTTCAGAATCAAAACTCCTCCTTTAATGCAGAAGAGATGTTCATACGACTTGCCAATACGGTTGACCAGTTGGGACATAACACTCAAGCTAGTCTCAAAAACATGGAGACCCAAATCAGTCAACTGGCCACTATTGTGAGTAGACTGAAGGCAAGAGACTTAGGGAAATTATCGGCTCAGCCCATAAACCCGAGGGAGAATGTGAGCGCTATCACACTCAAGAGCGGGAAAGAAATATCACGTAGCGAACCAGAAACAGAGAACCCGCGCCCGCCGGAGGACACCCGCGCCCGCGACACCTTAACTAAGAGCTCGGAAATCGAACTCGACGAAACCCGCAACCGCGGGTCCCCTACCGGCGACCGCGGTTTGGTGGACCGCGCCCGCGGGTCACCTACCGACGACCGCGGTTTGGTGAACCGCGCCCGCGGGTCTCCTACCGGCGACCGCAGTTTGGTGAACGGCGCCCGCGGGTCCCCTACCCGTGGTGACGATGCCTCGAAAATTTCAGAAGACTAGCTTCCGTGGGAGAACTCCAATGTTTGCGACTTTGTTCGTGTACCCCGAGATGAGTATATACGTCTTGAGTTTCCTCCCATGAACTCCCAAAAGCCACCCCCTCCGTTCCCTGAAGCACTCAAGGATACAAGGAAGCCAGAGCATGACAAGGAGATCTTTGAGACATTCTCCAAGTGTGAGGTAAACATCCCTTTGCTGAATCTGATTAATAGTGTTCCTAGATTTGCTAAATTTCTGAAAGAGCTTTGCACAATTAAAAGGAATCAAAAATCAAAAGGGAAACAAAAGGTCAAAATTAGTGAAAATGTCTCTGTTGTACTTCAAAGGCGTTTGCCTAAGAAGTGTAGTGATCCTGGCATGTTCAATATTCCATGCATTATTGGTGACACGATGATTAAAAATGTCATGCTAGATTTAGGTGCATCAATTAATGTCATGCCTTCTACTTTGTTTGAGTCTTTAAAACTTGGACCTTTGCAAGACACTAGAACTGTGTTACAATTGGCTGATCAATCTAGAGTGTGTCCAAAAGGTATAGTGGAGGATGTGCTTGTTAAAGTTAATGGTCTAATTTTCCCTGCTAATTTCTTTGTGTTGGACATGGAGTCAAATAAGCATGATAGTCCTATTTTACTAGGAAGACCTTTCTTAAAAACTGTCAACACTCAGATAAATGTGTCTAAAGGATATTTAACAATGGAATTTGATGGAAAAGAAGAAAAATTTGATATATTTGATAATACCTGAGAAATTCCAAACGTCGAGCCAACGACGTTAAACAAAGGCGCTGCTCGGGAGGCAACCCGAGGTAAGTTTTCTTTTCCTTTTTCTTTGTTTTTGTTTTAGTTTAGTTTCCCTTTCAATCTTGCTGGGCTAACATGCAAGTACTAGGATCAAAAGATATTTTTTTTGGAAAGTTTACTTCTCGGAAAACCAGACGTACAGGTACTAGACGGCTGCAACCGCAGTTTTTGAAACTGCGGTTGTCGCTGAGACCCGCGCCCGCGGGGTACTGTTCACGCGAGATAAAAAAAAATCATAAAAATCAAAAAAAAAATCCGAGGCAGAGTGGGCCCTTTCTTTCCACCGGCCCTACTCCCTCTGCACTCCATCTTCTTTCATCTTCTGCCTCTCCTCTTCTACTATTTCTCAAACCTCCATTGAACCACTTTTCTACCCTTTACTCCCATTCACAACCCACCAATCTTTTTCATCCACACTTCAAATTTCCAATCTTCTACATCTCCATAAACCCCACGATCTTCTTTCCACATCTTCACATTTCCCACAAATACCTTCATTACCAAGATCACCACAAATCCGTTTCAATGGATTATCATTGTTTTGGTTGAGATTTTTGGAGTCTGTTATGAGAGGGACACTTGATGACGTTAGCAAGGATTTGAGGCACATGGCATTTTCTATTGATGAGATGAGATAGTGGCATGTTGAGTTCTACATGAAAGGTTAGCATGACTATTTCCAGTTTTCACCGGGATCAACATAGTGAGTCTTCTGATTTCCTTTTCCTTTACTTTATTTTTTTGTCTTTAGTTTCACTGAGGACAATGAAAGGTTTAAGTATGGGGGTGGGAGTACTCACCACTTATCTTAGTTAGTTGCTTTTAGTTGCATTCAGTTTTGTACAGAGCAAAAAAAAGAGTAAAAAATTCAAAAAAGACATATAAATCCTGTGCTGAGTTGAAAACCCGAAAGGGCGGCTCAGGCAAAAATCAAGGGCTCGGACCGGCATTAGCCTGGGGTAATAAGAGGCTAAAAAGAGTGAAAGTGAATTGGTGAGCACATCTATAGAAAAATGAAATGAGTGGTTATGTGAAAACCCGAAAGGGCGCCTAAGCAGAATGAGTGGAAAATAAAAAGAGTGCCTAGGAACATTCTTGTTGGGGCTTGGGGATTATTGTTATGGGTTTTTACTTTGATCTTTGATGTACTATTATTATGAGTGATAGATTGTGCTAGGACTTCATTGTATGCACTTTCATTCTTTACTTGGGTTCGGGTTGTGAGCTTATTTTGAGTGCTTTTGAGTTTTAAATCATCTTCCCAACTACTGTCTGTAGACCTTTGTTGCATTGTCTTGTTTGATTTTATTTTGAGCTTACTCGAGGACGAGCAAGGTCTAAGTATGGGGGAATTTGATATACTGTAGTTTGTATAGTGTATCTAGGACTTGTTAGCATTAGTCATGAGTGGTTTAACATGTTTTTATAAGTGTTTTGTGAAAGTCGAAGTCAAGAGCTAAAGTGAAGAAATCAAGAGTGTTGAGAAGATTTCAAAGTCGTGTTGATTTGGGGTTGTTTTGACACCACTTTCTTGTGACGCATCGTTCGGGAGCTACGGTGATCGGATGAAGCTGAATTTGGTATCATTGGAAAGCTAAATCAAAGAGCTAAAATTCATGTTTTTACTGCGAGTTCAAATTCCAACTCTAAGTAGGTCAAAACCACCTCCCACAGTACCGCCAGGATGCTGTCGGGAAAGACCCGCGACCGCGGTTTACCAACCCGCGCCCGCGGTTTCAAGGTCAGAACAACATCGTCTCAGTTGGGAAAACCGCGCCCGCGGTTCACTACCCTGCGACCGCGGGTGTCAATGTCGGCGATCCGAGACAGAGATTTTCTGCTATATTTTATTATATTAGTTTCCTTTTCTTTTTAGTACGTGTTTTGAGTTGGCTATTTAAGCCTTGTTTTCACCTTTGTTAGGAACTCTTCAGACCTAATTTCTATTATTCCATACTTTTGTATTCTCTCTTCTATGGAGAACTAAACTTCTTTGATTCTATTCAAGTTGAAGCTTTCAGACTCAAGTTTATTGTGAGATTCTTTTCTCAAGTTTATTCCTTACAGGTTATTTCGATTCTCTTGTGCTTAATTAATATTGATTGTGTTGATTTCTGCTTGTCTGGCCAATTAGTTGAAATTAATACTCTCTATTGCTAGATCTAGGTTTTCTCGTAGCAAAACCTAATCTTTGTAGCAACTCAATTGATTTAGGACTCGTTGGACTAAAACAATTCAGAAAGAGATTTGAATGCATGTTGATTGTTTGACTCGTTGGAATTCAATTGCATGTATCCTGCTTATCCTTGTTCTCATTGCTAATGTCCTTATGATTTATGATCGTTTCATGTATTATTTGGATATTAAGTTTGCATGTCTCGTTGCCATGTTCTATTTATGATCAGGATAGGAATAACCAAAGGGAATAACTTGTTTGAATCAATGATCAATAACTTGATGAAGAAAGTGAATGCTTGAATAGGGTTGCTTTCCTTAATCTGATAAAAACCAAACCTTTGTTTTGTTTAATTGCTTTGCTTGCTTAATTTTTCATAGTTTTAGATTAATAATCCAAAAATTCTCCCCCTTTGTTACTTTGTGAGTTGATAATAATATAACTTAGGATACGAGTGTCTCATGGGTACGACCCCGACTTACCAGCTATACTAGTTGTGTAACTAGGGAATTTTTTTTTATTTGGCACAACGACTTTCAGCCAATCACCTGCCATTGTGATGGGTGTGGATTTAGATAGTATAATGGACTACACCATGCATGATTTATGGATTCTGGCACCAGTTTCTGGGAGATCTTATCTCCTCTAGTCCTCTACTATCGTCTTCTATTCTTTTTTTTTTGGTGAAGGGTACTACTGACCATGAAAGTCGAACCAGAGACCTCTAGATATTATTTTTAGAGGCTTAACCGCTTGACTAGACATCTGAAGGCACGTCTTCTATTAAGTTGGCTTCGGTGGCATTTTTGGATGATATGGGATTTGTGGATGTGTTAATTAAGCGGGCGGTACACGACTTGTGGAGCCTATCCAGTGTCTTCAATTTACAATTTAATCAAGAAGGGGAGCAAGAAGCAATGTGCAGATAAGATGATTTATAAGGCAATTTGGCATCTGGACACTAACAATATAGTCCAAATGTTTTCTTGGTTAATTCTCATAGGCGTCATCCTTACTAATTAATCAAGAGGGAGTCCATATGCACTTCGCTATTAACGTGAATTGCTCTATATGCACAACCGAGGAGTCATTGATTCACCTTATAATGTGTGATTGTGATATCATAAAGCACTTGTGGGATGATATCCACCTGCCTCTTTCCATGGAACTTTTTCTATCTAATTTTGCTCTTTGGATGTGGGTTAATATTTTTTGTAATATTATCTGTACTGGGGTAGTTCCTTGGACTAATATTTTTTACAACCTTGTGGTGGATTTGGAATTGGGGTAATATATATAGTTTTTTGTTTGCGTCCCTTCATATATGGTCAAGTTGAGGAGTATAAGAATGCGAAGCTACCTTTACAAAGTTCCAAGAATAACGGAGATAGGCAGGAAGGTTTTATTATGTGGAATAAGATCCCAAGAAGCTAGGTTGGGTGAAGCTTAATACATATGGCTTAGTTAGAGAGGGTGGCATGACGTCGATTGCTTAGGTGATATGTGATAGTGATGGACGGTAACAGGCAGACTTTGTTCATGATATTGGTGTACGATTCCGATGGTTGAGTTATGGGATTTTCTGCAAGGGTGATGACTCACTTGGAATAAGGGTTACAACGAAGTGCTTGGTATCTTACCTTCAAGGATTCTTTAAAGAAAATGGTTTGTTTATAGATAAATTCGTAGTTGGTGGTTCAATTTTAAGTTGATCGATCTATGGATTGTTACCATTGCCTTTTTAGCCTGGCATCTTTGCTTCAAGGATTCTTTAAAGCAAATGGCCGATGCGTCTAGTTTTTCCATATATATCATGAAGCTAATAATGCATTGAATTTCCTTTCTTCGTATGTGTTTTCTTTTAGTTTATGAGCTCATGTATTACTTAGTTGACTCGCCTGGCCTGAAACTATTATAAATCTTTTATCCGCTAATGTTAGAGGTTAGACTACTTTCCGCGTAATTTCTACTTAACTCGTTTGTTCCTTTTAATAATATAAATGGAGACTACGTCTCTTCTTCAACCAAAAGAAACATAATTGTGAAGTATATACGTATTAGTACGTATTTGGTCACCTAACTAATCATTTCAATTAAGGTTAGAGTTTCTTAAACAATTCATAAGTAGGTAGGTCGGTGACGTTGGTCTCTATATCTATGTCGAAATGTGTTATACTATACGTACATGATTGTTTATATATACAATTGGCATACACATGTAACATGAACTTTCGTCCAGTGTAATTAAAATCATAAGCCAATCAATGAATATGATTGGGAAAAGAAGAAAAAGTAATCTATATCTATCTATATATTATAAAATAGAAAAATCTTGAACAATTAATGCTCATTTAAATGACCTAAATATTCATTTCTAAATTCAATCTAATTCATTTTTATATCTTATAAAATAGAGAGAATTATTTAGCCATCAATGCTCATTAGGGATGCTCACGGGTCGGGTCGGCCCGCGACCCGCAAAAAATTTACTTTTAACCCGCGACTCGACCCGCAACCCGACTTGCGGGTCTCGGGTCGGGTCATTGTGGGTCGGGTTGGGTTGCGGGTCGACCCAATTTTTTTATAAAAAATAGTTTATATATTAATAAAATTATAAAAAATATATATTTTTAAAAATATTGCGGGTCGACTCGCAACCCACGCGGAAAAAAATTCGACCCGCGACCCGACTCGCACGGGTCGCGAGTCGACCTGCAACCCGCAAATTGCGGGTCGGGTGAGTGCGGGTCGCGGGCGACTCGAGCCTTTGAACACCCCTAATGCTCATAGAATTAATAATAAAAAATTAATTATAAACTTATAAATTAAGCATTTTTAAATTTATAATAGATTAAGAAAGCTTTATAATAAATTTAGAATCAAAATTGATAAATTAATCTATATTTTTTATTAAAAAACAATGCAAATACATAATTAATAAAAATAATTTATAATCTTTTATATATAATATAAAATAGAAAAATTAAAAGAAATCTAATTATCAAATTAAACTAATGGTATTATTAGTCACTCAATCCAAAAAATAGTCCTCTTGCAATGATAATGAGAACATCAATTTGCACCTTAAATAGGCTTTTGGCATTACATATTGCATATGAATAAATATCAAAAGATAAGAAGAAAATAAATATGATCAAAATAAATATTCATATTAAAAGAGCAATTGTAACATACTCCCTCCGATCCAAAATAATTGTCGTTTTAGTTTTTGACACAAGATTTAAGAAAAGTATTAACTAAACTCAAAAATGTAAACTTTACCACTCATCACCTTTTTCAACCAATGAATGAATAACATTAATTAATAAAAATACATTCCAATAACAATTCTCATAACTCACTCCTAATCAATTGCCTAGAAATCCTAAAATGACACATAAACTGGATCAAATTTAAAGTGCTAAAACGACACTTAATTTGAATCGGAGGGAGTACAAATTAAGTCATCCAACTTTTCACAATCCTAAATAACCTTTTACATTTCTAAATTTCCAACTTTTCTAATATAAAAAATCATTTCATCCTCTTTATATTGACAACTATAAATGGTTTGGTAACTAAATACAATATCTCCTATCCCTATACAGGTTCACAACAAGTGAAAAAAATGGTAGATCAGAGGAAAAATTAAAAAGAGTTTACAAGAAGCCAAGTTGGTAGTGGTGAAGAGGCGAATATGTGAATGTATACACAAAAATGCATGGATGCAAGTATACGTTATCTCTGTATCAAGGTATGAATATAGATTCAGACAACTCTAATGTTTAAGAGTATGTCCTAAAAAAGAGTGATATCGATTATTTACAATAAGGTACAATATCAATGTATTTTTGTATTAGGTTTTTTTTATGGATGCTTAAATCTATCACTAAATATATAATACAAAATGAAAAATGTATTGCACGGTCATATGGTGTGAGAATTTAGATTTTTTTAATATAAATTAATTTTTACATTCAAAATTTTATTCCTTCTAACTTAACATACTATAGTTAATATTATATTATCTTTGTACTCAATTAATCAACTACACTTCATTGATATATTTAATTAATTTTTAATATCTGCAAGGCTCATATAAGGATATCTGATGACCCCGTCCGTGTGCTTATATTTTGACACATCCCACTAAAGTACAAAAAAAGTAAGCGAAAAGAATATACCAATATACCAATAATATACAAATTAATATAAATTCACATAGATAATATAAATCATAATCAATGAGAACCCGTGCGATAGCACGGGCCATCCACCTAGTATATACTATAAAATAGAAAAATTTGGGCAATCAATGCCTCATTAGAATGACCTAATATTTATGACTTATCCCATAATTATGTTCATATAGAAAAAATATAAAAAGAATTCAACCCCTATATTTAATTATAATTTATGGAAAATTTAATTTTGATAACATTCAACTTTTTAATGGTCTTTAAAGTCATTTTTAATGGTCATTTTGGTTGTCTCTTCAACTTCTCAAAATCTATATCTAAAATGTAAAAAATTTTGGTTGTGTTTTCAACTTCTCAAAATCTATATCTAAAATGTAAAAATTTTAAATTAAAAAATAATTATGAATTTATTAATGTACAAATACAAAAAAAAAAGTCGCATATGTTATCTTGCCTCTTCAACTTACTAACTTTCCACCTTCACCTTTAAATGCACACACTAAAACTTGCATATGCTATCTTGACTCTTCAACTTACTAACTTTCCAACTTCACCTTTAAATGCACATACTAATTATGAGCATTTTATATTTATTTCCTAGGATCTAAAGATGATTATAAGAGCCCCATACCACGCCATTCCCCTTCAAGCTGCATACATTAGCTAAAATCTATTGTGAATTGTTCCTACAAGGATGAGAGGAAGAGGGGAAGCACCGAAAGAATCTAAAGGTAGAAAAAACAACAAAGAAATATGGTGGTGAGGGGATGAGATTATATACTCATGTGGAAGAATCAAAGATATTCATTATGAAGGTAAATACTTATTTTTATTTTATATTATAAAAATAATTACTTTTGGCAGCGTAAAGTTTTCACTACACCATTTTGCAGATTTAGCGACCATATTTTAGCGACCACGGCATATGGTCGCTAAATAGCGACCATATGGTCGCAAATCTGGACGTCAAAACGGGGGAAAAAATAAAACCAAATTCGCGACCATGTGGTCGCTAACATGGGCGACCACATGGTCGCTAGAACTTTATAGTCGCAAAAAGTGCGCGGGCTAATTTCCCGCCAGCGTGTAGCGACCATATGGTCGCTGAAGTTTGCGACCATATGGTCGCAACTAGCAGAACACATCTCAGCGACCATATGGTCGCTATAACGTTAGCGACCATATGGTGACTTGGTCAGATGTTTTGGCGCGGCACATCTATTTTGGCGGGTAATTTTCCGCGTTTTTGGCGACCACTTGGTCGCTAAAAAACGTAATTGGTAAAATTCCCGCCATTTCAGCATATATTGCATTCTCATTCCGCTAAACAATGCACTCTCATTCCGCTTCAACACAACTTCACTCTCATTCCATTGTCTTCCAAAATATTCACAAAAGAGAGAAAAAATCAACCACAACTGTGAATTGATTCTAGGAAGAAATTCCGTCAAATTTTATCGACATCCTCACTAAAGGTATGTATTTAAATCTTATTCCTAATTTTTCATTCCGTCATTATATTGTTTTAGATAAATATTGACGGTAGAAAGCTTTCGTTTATATATTTATAAGAGATTGTATTACAGAATTTTACCGCAAATAGCAATTGGTTATGTTGTAAATGTGTGTTCTGCTGTTCTGAAGTTGGCGACCATATGGACGCTAATTAGCTACCATATGGTCGCTAAATGCGTAGCAGCGACCATATGGTCGTTAATTAGCGTCCATATGGTCGTTAATTAGCGTCCATATGGTCGCTAAATAGCAATTGGCTATGTTGTAAATGTGTGTTCTACTGCGCTGAAGTTGGCGACCATATGGACACTAATTAGCTACCATATGGTCGCTAAATGAGTAGCAGCGACCATATGGTCGCTAATTAGCGTCCATATGGTCGCTAAAAGCAGTTGAATTAATTTAATTGTACTCTTATTTTGAAATGCAGGAAGGAAAAAATGCATGAGTGGATGTATGTGCGTAATATAGATGTTTTTTTGAACAACGAGTTTTTAGCTGGCGTAGAGCAATTTCTGGAATTCTGCAAATCTATGCCGTCCTATAACCCATCCGAATTAAGATGTCCGTGTCGGAGGTGCAAGAATAAGAAAATAAAATATGTGGATGATGTGCATTATCACCTTGTTAAGGAAGATTTTGTTCCGAACTATTACCATTGGGTTTCGCACGGGGAGACAGATGAAAGGTTCGCTGCATTGTTGGCCGAGTCTAGACAGCATGAAGGATGTAGCAATTCTGATCCAGCACCACCATTAAATGGTGGGAATGATAATCGAATGGAACAGATGGTGTATGATGGTTTTAATTATGGCCGAAGTGATTACACTGTTGAGGATCCCGTGCAGAATGCGGATATAATGCATGAGCAAGGGGAGCAATATTTCAATGAAGTGCCCAATCCCGATGCACAGCGTATGTACGACATGTTGTCGGCCGCAAATAGGCCTTTGTGGCCTGGATGTGATATGACGCAGTTGGAGGCTGCGACTGAGCTACTGAGCCTAAAGTCTAAGCTAAGGATGACGGAGCGCGGATATGACATGATCTCGGATTTTTGCGGACGCATTTCTCACCCGGAGACGACATTACCAGCCACGTTTTACGACACGAAAAAACTGGTTGAGGGTCTCGGTCTTCCTTACGAGATGATTGATTGTTGTCCAAACTCTTGCATGATATATTGGGGTGCAGATGCAGAATACGCGGCATGCAAGATATGTGACTATCCTAGATGGAAGGAAGGCAAGACAAAGCCCATTCCCTATTCTTGTATGTTTTACTTGCCAATAACTCCACGGTTGCAGAGGTTGTACGCATCTGTGGTGACTTCCGAACACATGAGATGGCATGCAGAGCACGCACAAGATGGGGTGATGAGACATCCTTCAGATGCAGAGGCATGGAGGCACTTCAATGCTGTGTGGCCAGATTTTGCAGCAGAAACACGAAATGTGAGACTAGGCTTGTGCACGGGCGGTTTCAATCCGTTCGGGGCGTCCGGGCGCCAGTACTCATGTTGGCCTGTGATTCTGACACCCTACAACCTTCCGCCGTCGATGTGTATGCGAGAAGAGGTTATATTTTTGACGGTTATTGTACCTGGACCGAAGAGCCCGAAGCAGAAGTTGGATGTCTACTTGCAGCCGTTGGTAGCCGAGCTGAAGGATCTGTGGCTGAATGGGGTGTGCACATACGATTCTTGGAGGAAGCAGCATTTTGTGTTGCGTGCAGCTGTAATATGGACTATTAGTGACTTCCCCGCATTTTCGATGTTGTCTGGTATGTTGTTAATTTTACATATGCTAATCAATTTGAAACTATTATATATAATAATAATGCATATATATGATTTGTGAAATTTAATTAATGTGTGATACAAAATATATGTTTGTGTAGACTGGAGCACTTCTGGGAAATACGCGTGTCCTTATTGCATGGAGGACACCGATGCATTTTATCTAACACATGGACACAAAATGTGCTGGTTCGATTGTCACAGGAGGTTTACAGAACCTGATCATCGCTTCTGAAACAACAAGACTGATTTCAAAAAAGGTATACGGGAGCGTCGTGGTCCCCCGGTAATTCGTGATGGATACGAGATATTAGACCAGATAAACAATATGGGCTTGATGAAGATAACTGAAGTGGGAGCTGAGGAGCACAATGCTGCGGTCAGTAGAGGTTCGGGTTGGAAGAAGAAAAGCATTTTCTGGGACCTACCTTGCTGGCCTAGTCTGCTGGTAAGACATAATTTAGATGTCATGCACATTGAGAAAAATGTCTTTGATAATATTTTCTTCACCATTCTCGATGTTCCGGGGAAGTCGAAAGACAAGTGGTCGGCTAGAAAGGATATAAAGGAATTGTGCAAGCGTCCGGAGTTGGAACCTGATGAGGAGGACAATAGGTACTCAAAGGCTTGCTATGCATTAGATCGTCATGAAAAACAAGTGCTTCTAGATTGGTTGAGATCCGTAAAATTCCCGGATGGCTACGTCTCCAACTTGAGCCGCTGCATTGACTTGCACAAGCTTAGGCTCTTTGGGATGAAGAGCCATGATTGTCATGTGTTCATGCAAAGGTTGATGCCTGTTGCTTTTCGTCCATTTCTTGATGACAAAGTATGGGAGCCCATAGCTCAGCTAAGTGTGTTCTTCAGAGACTTGACGTGTTACGAGCTGAAGCCTGAGGTGGTTATGCAATTGCACAAGGAAATACCAATAATTTTGTGCAAGCTGGAGCGCATCTTCCCCCCTGCGTTATTTGATTCAATGGAGCACTTGCCTATTCATCTGCCACGGGAAGCTTTACTTTATGGCCCTGTCAATTATAGATGGATGTATCCAGAAAAGGTACGTACAGTTGTATGCAGTTGTTCAGTTTTGGATTCATATAATGAACTTGTATAATAAATATTAATGGTTTTGAATGTATATCATGTAGGCTCTTAAAAAGGCTGAAGGCCTCAGTTGGCAACAAAGCCCATGTTGAGGGGTCAATTTGTAGTGCCTATCTCGTTAAGGAGACGTCCACATTCTGCTCGTATTATTTTAGCTCACATGTGGCGAGTACTCATATGGATAACGCCCGCAACGTCAGTTGCACACTTCCAGTTGGGGTTGATCCGGGCGATTTGTCTCTTTTCACAACAACTGGTCGAACCTTGGGTAGCAGATCAACTGGTCGTTTCCTCACAGATGATGAATTCCATGTGATCCAAACTTACATTCTCATGAACTGCGTCGAAGTGGAACCCTATATTGAGTACGTTTCTATAATCTCACTAAAGTTGGTTCGATATATATATATATATATATATATATATATATATATATATATATATAAAGTATGTATTTCATTCAATTACTCTGTCGTAGGTACTATTTGACAAACTTCGTGCGGTCGTCAAATCCAACAATAACCGATGCTCAAGAGCAAAACATTTTGAAAGACACTTTCGCCTTGGTTTTACTCCCATGCAAGGATTTCTTATATTAATTTCTATTTAGTTTCAAAATGTACATGTGTATGTTGAATCCGAAATTGTATATACATGCTGATTTAGCGACCATATGGTCGCAAAAAACGAAATTTATGGCGCCCACGTGGGGGAAATCTGAAAATTCGATTTTCGCGAATTTTTTTGATTTGCGACCATATGGTCGCGAAAAACAATTAGCAACCATATGGTCGCTACCGTCGCGACCATATGGTCGCCAGGGGGTGCATGGCCCACCTTTAAATTTTATCGACATTTAGCGACCATATGGTCGCTAACCCTAGATAAGAAGGAGAAAGCGCGTTCAGCTTCGTCATTTCCGCCTTCTCCGTCTTCTTTCCTCTTTCGAGATCCCGAGCACCTCGCCGCCTCCGACCCGCCCTCCCTCTGCCCTCCTCGACCCGCCTCCGACCAGCCGTCACCCACCTGCACCTCCTCTGCCCACCGACCCGCTCCTCTCGCCTCCTCCGACCCGAGTTCCGCCGCCTCCTCCTCCTCACCGTCCGACCCGACCGCCACCTACTCCCCGCCATAAAGGTACGTAGTTGGTTGATTTCTTGTAGTTGTTGTAGATTTTGATATTTATTTTTATTGTTTGTTGATTGGGAATTTAGTTGTTTCGTTGTTGAGAATTGATTGAGTTTTTTGTAGAAATTGTTTGTTGAATTTGATTGATTGAGAAATTGCTTGAGAAAATTGGTATTGTTTAGGGGTTAGGGTTTAGTTTTTGTTGTTGAATGAGAAATTAATTAGTTGATGTTGTTTAGAGGTTAGGGTTTAGTTGTTGTTGTTGTTGAATTTGGGAAAATTTGAGAAATTGATTAGTTGTTGTTGTTTAGAGGTAGGTTAGTTGTTGTTGTTGTTGAATTTGGAAAATTGAGAAATTGATTAGTGTTGTTGTTTAGAGGTTAGGGTTTAGTTGTTGTTGTTGTTGAATTTGGGAACATTTGAGAAATTGATTAGTTGTTGTTGTTTAGAAGTTGTTGTTGTAGTTTTTTGTTGTATTGGTTAGTTGTTGTTGTTGTTTTAGAAATTGATTGAGCAAAATTTGATTGATTGAGATAGAGTTTGATTTGGAAAAAATTGGATTAAATTGATTGTTGTTGTTGATAGAGTTTGATTTGGAAAAATATTAGACTAAATTGATTGTTGTTATTCAAATGTTGAGAAACATTGATTGTTGATGTGTCAATTTTGAATGAAAGTCATTGTTGTTGTTTAATAGACTTTGAATAAATTGATTGTTGTTGGGAAAAATGAAATTGATAGAGTTTGAATGAATTAGAACAAGTTGATTGTTCATTTGTCAAGTTTGAATGAAATTGAATGTTGTTGTGCAAATGTTGTGGAAAATGAATTTGTATTGAATTATTTGTTTTTTAGTTGTGCTATTATGGCCGGAGGATCACGCCGACGTGGACAAGGTCCTCGTCCGGACGAGCCGAACGATCACTCGTATGAGGAAACCCACCCGGACACACCACATTTGTCCGAGGACGACGGGGCCCACCGTCCTAGTACAGAGGAGGCGAGCACCCAAGCGGAGGAGTCTCGAGCCACTACGTCCGCGTCCTCATCGGGATCGAGTCGAGGAGCGCTCGATCCCAGTCGCATTTGGGATCTTTCTATTGCCGGCGGGTGGTACGTACAATTTCTTGTAAGACAAAAATATTATTTAAAGTCTTTTCTTACTTTTAAATATGTTATAAGATGTGTTTTGAAATCTCGCAGTTTGCAGCCGTCGGGAGTTGTGTCGCGGTGGTCAACAAGCATCATACAAAGTCAACCCGACGATAGGGCGTCGCAGTTCGACTTTGCCTTTGTCGCGTCGAAGCAACGTTGGTTTGATGCTTGGAAGTTAAATTTTATTTTTTTTGTATTTCTTTTTACAATTTCCGCGTTAATTAATTACTATTTTTAATTAATTATTTGTTTGGTTTTAATTAGGGGCACTTTAGATGGGATGACTCCCAGCCGGGTATGGATGTCGAGTCCGTCCGGTTGCTGTGGGAGAAGAGAGCGAAGAAGAGATACGATGACTTGATCGGGAAGCATCGAAATTCCGGGAAGAGGCCGAACTTCATCCAATCCGCCACTTGGGAGAAGTGGCAGACGACGGATTGGGCCACAGATGAGTTCAAAGCCAAGTGTGCCCGCCAGAAGGCAATCCGGAATGCCAATCCGGCGAGCCACAGTAGTGGTTCGAGGTCCCACATCGACACCATGCGTCGCTTGGTAAGTATTTTATCTTAATTTGATTAAAATTAAATTAAGTTAGTTTTTTTTAATAGTTCGTAACACCCTTAATGAATTTCGTAGGAGCAACACCTGCAACGCCGCATTTCGCCTCTCGAGCTTCTCATCGAGACGCACAAGCAGGGCGCCGATCAGCATTTTATAGACGAGCGGTCGTCCTTAATCGCTGTAAGTTTTGATTATTTTTCCTCATTTTCCTCAATTTGAAAAGGAGTTGGTGTTGTGTTGGTGGTGTTGTTGTTGTTGTTGTTTGATTTGATTGAGAAGTTGTTGTTGTTGTTGTTGTTGTTGTTTGTTTTTGTTGTTGTTGTTGATGTTGATGTTGATGTTGTTGTTGTTGTTGATGATGTTGTTGTTTGTTGTTGTTGATGTTGATGTTGTTGTTTGTTGTTGTTGATGTTGATGTTGTTGTTTGTTGTTAGTTGTTGTTGTTATTGTTGTTGTTGTTGTTGATGTTGATGTTGTTGTTGTTTGTTGTTGATGTTGATGTTGTTGTTTGTTGTTTGTTGTTGTTGTTGTTGTTGTTGTTGTTGTTGTTGTTGATGTTGATGTTGATGTTGTTGTTGTTTGTTGTTGATGTTGATGTTGATGTTGATGTTGTTGTTGTTTGTTGTTCATGTTAATGTTGTTGTTGTTTGATGTTGTTTGATGTTGTTGTTGTTTGTTGTTGTTGTTGTTGTTTGTGCTTGTTGCTTGTTGTCGCTAAATGGTGTTGTTGTTGTTGATTTTTGTTGTTGTTGATGTTGTAAATGATTTAATTGTAGTTTGTTGTTCTTGTTGTTGATTGATGTTGTTTTTGATTTGTTGTTGTTGTTGTTTTATTTTAATTATTTGAGTGATTAGGCTCGGACCCAGAAGATCCTCACCTAGAGGTCGGCGGAAACGGGCACCCCGCCGTCCTTTCAGGACCAGTGTGATGCCTTTCTTACGGCCGCTGGGGGGTAGGCCCGGGAGGTGCCCTCTTCGGCCTTGGCAACGCCGCCCATGAGTTTTACGGCGACCGATTGACGGCGCCGCGTCGTCCACCTCCTCGTGTGGCGGAATTATCTCAGGAAAACATCAGCCTTAGGCAAGATGTGGATGAGCTCAAGAGTAAGTTCTCGATGTTCGAGGAGTGGATGCGCCGGTCCCAAGGGGGTGAGGGAACGTCCCGCCCATCCGGTCCCAACGGCTCCGGCGACGACGACGGCTTCGACGAAGCCGTATAGATTAGCGTAGTTTTATTATATTATTGTAAATTATTTGAATTTATGTAAATTAATGAATTTATGCATGTAAATTATTTGAATTTATGTAAATTAATGAATTTATGTATGTAAATTATTGAAATTTATGGAAATTAATGAATTTCTAGTAATTAATGAATCATTAAATATTAACTATTTATATTAATTAGTAATTATTTATAATATTTCGTAATTATTATTTTTTAAATTAAAAAAAATTTGCGACCATATGGTCGCTAATTTACAACATGATCGTGCACCTTTGTGCACGATCGTGCGCCTTTGAACCAGAGAAAGGCGTCCCCCGTGCGTTTTTTTGGTGCTTTTAGCGACCATATGGTCGCTAATGTGGCCAGCTTTAGCGACCATATGGTCGCTAAAAGCAGCGACCATATGGTCGTTGTGGTTGCCAGATTGGTCGCTGCATTGGTGGCGACCAACGGCGACCATGGTCGCTAAATAGCGACCATATGGTCGCAATGGTCGCTAAAATTAGTGACCATATGGTCGCCAAGTGGTTAGCGACCGGCCTTTTAGCGACCACAATATGGTCGCTAAATGCATTTAGCGACCATAAATATGGTCGCTAAATCTGCTTTTTTTTTGTAGTGTTTATTTTTATAGATATTTTTATATATAATTAGGTTATGCTCTTCATGAAATCAAAGGTAATATTATATTACTCTAATTGAAAATGAGGATTTGACGTGCTCAAAGAACGCATTATGACTAACTAAGTGAGATCTAAAATGTCATATAATTTTATATAAACTTTAGTTGTATATTTTTTAAATACCACATGCATAGTTATTAGCTAGCCAGTGTATGCGTATATATTTTGCTTGCTTATTCTAGAGTTTATATGTCCAATATAATTTTCAATAATAATTATAACTTCTATTTGAATTTAAAGCAATGAAATAAAAAAGCTATATACGTAGAAAAACAAATTAAGAAAGGTGGGTGGTGAAAGGATGAGATAATATCCTCACATGAAAGGATCAAAGGTTTACATTATCAAGGCAAATAATTATTTTATTTTAAATAATAAAAAATATTCTTTTGGTGGTGTAAAAGTTTATTTTGGTGATGAGAAAATATTCTTTTGTTATTCTATGTACCCTATCAAATCAAAGCTGAAATTAGATATACTATCTATCCATTTATATCTATCTATCTTTTATATCTATACAACATATAAAGAAGAAAAATTTGGTCAATTTATGACTAGCCATTTAATGAAAATAAAAAGTAAATGAAAAAAGGTTAATTGAATTTAATATATATTTTTTTCAATTGACCTTTAATCTTCCATAGGAAACTTTTGATCTACCATTTTGTGTACTAATAACCCTCTTTTAACTTAATTTCTCTAATAAAATGGGTGATGAAACTCTAATTAATTGATACCTATTAACTTTCTATTAAAGTCTTCCAACTTTTCACATTTCTAAACAACCTTTCATATTTCTAAACCTTCAATTTTTCTAATATAAAAGGCCATCTCATTCTCTTCATATGAACACTCATCCATTATGGGAGAGTTTTGGAAGATTTCACAAAAAGCCAAGTTGGTAGTGAAGAAGAGATAAATATGTAGATGCACATAAAACTACATCCCATGTATAAAGCCTAGATATAGATTATGCATCATCCTGGTTTAATTTTTTAGATGCTTTGTATTCAACTTATCATCATCATAAAGACATCCTCTCATCATGTTGTTATCATCATTCCCCTAATCCTCCTTCTTTAAGTCTATTTTCTTCCTTCATTTTCATGTATATGTATGTGTGTTTAATGTAACCTCTAACTTTCTAATGATCAACTTTGGATACAATTGAATGACATGCACCAATGTGGATTTATTGGCCAAAATATGATCCAGTTCGATGTAAGTATGGTATCAAGTTTGTGAATTTTTCTTTAAAGTAACTTTATGTTTCATCTTATTGCATAAATAATCTTATATATTTGTTGCTTCATTACCTACCTTTTATTCGCGTATGTTCCATGTCATATAAAAATTAAAATTTTAGTCATTTATGATCAATCCACAATTAAGGTGAAAGAGTAAAAAAAGAAAAAAAATATATTGATTTGGTTGTGAGATTTGGTTTTTCATTGAATTAAAGAGAACATTAAAAAAATATAAAAACACACAAGTTTAGTAATATTAGGAGTATTAATAAGTGTTTATTTCACTAACTATTATCGAATGTCTTTGTAAATTCTTAAGCCTTTTATTCCTCTATTAAATTCACAATGAAGGTGAAAGAGTAAAAAAGTAAAGAAAGAAAATTTACTCTTTATTGGTTGACTTGGTTGTGAATTTTGGTTTTCCATTGAATTAAAGAGAACATCAAAAAAATATAAAAACACCAAAGGTTAGTAAAATTAGGACCATTAATAAGTAGTTTAATTCACCAAACATTACCAAATATCTTTACAAATTCTTAAGCCTCTTATTCGTTATTATGTAATGCCTTTACAAATCTTTAAGCCTCTTATTCCTTTTTTAATTCAGATTTTTAGGTGAAAGAGTAAAAAAGAAAGAAAATTTACCTCTTTGGTTGATTTAGTTGTGACTTTTGGTTTTTCATTGAATTAAAAAGAACATTAAACAAATATAAAAACACCCAAAGTTAGTAAAATTAGGAGCATTAATAAGTGTTTTAATTCACTAACCATTACCAAATGTCTTTACAAATTCTTAAGGTCCTTATTCCTCCTTATATAATGTCCTTACATATTCTTAAAGGATAACCTTAGGTGTTCTCTTTTCATTGAACTACAAGAGAAAACCTAAGGTTATCCTTTAAGAATATGTAAAATTAGTAAAATTAATAGGTGTTTTAATTCAACAACCATTACCAAATATCTTTACAAATTCTTAAACATTTTATTCGTCATTATAGCCTTTAAAATTAGCACCATTGATATGTTACATTGTTATTCTTTAAAAATAAATATGTATTGGTCTTTAGTTCTTTACTATATAGTACTTAAATGCACAAGAAATTTATATGTCATATATGTCCCTTGAATGGTAGATCCGTGAATAAAAAACTTTAAGAATTATAATGTAGCTCAAATTATATTAGTTATATTTTCTTCCATTTTTTCAAATAAACGACCTTAATTTCTTAAATAAAAGGATATATCTACACACAATACTGAAATTTGTATAAAATTTTTGACCCGTACGTAGTACGGGTATGACAGCTAAGTATCAAATATAATCTTGAAAACGAGATCCATTATTCATCAAATTTGATACGTAGTAATCTCATATTCAATGAACAACCGAGGTCAAGTGTAGGTTGATGTTTAATCAACAAGGCTATGGTATTATTATTAGATGCCAATTGATATATTAAACCCATTTTAAGTACTGCAATTTCATAATTAATTATCAAGTTCGGATTCTCTTAATAGTTAGAGTCCCGACAGATGATCGGGCATGTGGGTAATAATCAATACTTATTTGATATCGATCTAGTCGATCCTTAATTATTTTGTAACGATATATTATGCAATTTTTAGTTAGTTATGATGACAGCATTTGATATTGATATGACATGACTTTTATTTATCATGCATACAATAGAAAACAAATATTGAACTCACGAATGATGATCCTAGTTTTGGAAGTATCGTACTTACCACAATTGACAACTAATTATCTAAAGCTTGTTATAAAAATATATTTAGCCAAATTGTACAATACAAAAAAAAACTAAAAAACAATTTTAATTTCCATTAAATTCAACAAGAGTGAGCTAAATATATCAATTCTCTCATTTTAATGCGCAGTGGTAGAGCCAGTATTGTTCGGGACCAAATTCAAGAGATAATTTAACATAAGAAAGTATAAATCAAATTACAATATCAACCTCATTCGATTTACTTTCAATTCAAAATATTCACATTAAAAGATTGTATTCGTCGTTCAATACCATATGAATCAATTGATTTTTTTTTTCATTTTTAAAAGCACCTCCCCATTTTAGTTTTGATCAATAATAAGTTAATAACCTATCACTTTAAAATTAAAAACAAATAACAACTTTTCAGAACATAAAAATTATAATTATCGAATATATATATACAAACAATAAATCCATGTAAAAAACCGACAATTAGAAATGCATCATTATTTCCAGCATTTAAAATTAAATTTACAAATCATGCATCAGTATTACCAGTACTTAAAAAATAAAATGAAATGTATTTTATTTTTAAATGATATATTTCATTTCATTTAAAAATGAAATGCACCATTGATGCACATTTTGCCAATTTTGATGCATATTCAACCGATTTTGATACACTCATAAACAAGATACTCTTTTAGTCGTTTTGATTCACAAGTGTGTTAGGTTTATGGAGCCTGATTCCGAATTGGGCAAAAAAGACGAAGAATAGGCTAAAGGAGCACTACCGCGACCAAGAGGACTATGATTGCCCGTGTTGTGGCTCTAGTATGCGTATAGGGAGTACGTGGGCATGGGAATTGAAGTGCAAGACGCGACTGAGTCTTGCCAGGACAAGTCCACATAATTCCATGTGTTGTCGAGATGTGGTTTTTCTGGGTGAGCAAGAAGGACGTGATCTTAGGAAAGATATTGTTTTTTATCCTTGGAAGATTATGTTTCTATGTTTTAGTCTTCTTCAATTCTCTATTTAAGCTCATTGATTATTGTAATTGTGTGTGAGATCCAAGTCTAAAAGGAAAAGAAAGAGTTCTTCAGATCTGGAGAGAGATTGAGAGATTAAGTTGGTTAATCAAATCAGTATAGATCAGAAGATCAAGTCCTTGTAAACTTTGAGTCCTCAACTTCTAGTGAAGAAAGTCCTTGGTTTGATAGTGCTCCCAACATAGTCATTCTCACGAATTAGATCAACAAACTTTTATGTGTTCTTTGTCTTGCTTTTGTTCTTTCTCTCTTCTCCTGGTGTTTGATTGTCCCTTCCTAGAGGGCGTTTAATTCCTAACAAATTGACTTCTTTTGATGCACATAAAACAGTTAGTTTTGACTCACATATGGCTAACTATGATTCACAAACGTATATTGATGCATATAATTTTGATGCACTGCACATCCGGACATTTTTTATGCACAAACAATCGGTTTTGATGCACAAACAAACAATTTGATGCACAAACGTATATCCATTTTTTTTTTCAAAAAATACGCGTATAATTAGCCAATCGTGGTGATCTATTTTCCCCCTTTTTATGTGAAACGATTAGCGCCCTTAATTTCTCCCCATTCAATGACTCTTATTCTTTCTTATTTTTCACCTAAGTGTCCATTCTCACCATATTCAAACTCATATATAATATGCTCAAAGAATAAAGTAATCCTCAAATTCAAAGGCAATAAGCACACACATGAGCCATGAGGACAACTCAAGATTATGAATTCACTCCAATATAATACTCCATATTACAATTATAATGTCGAACAATTCATAATTAAGAAAAAAGAAGCGGTACTATCTAGCTAGGCTTATTTACTTACTACTTTTGCCCGCCTTTGTATGCACACAAATCAATGATACCTTACAAACGTTTACAATTGGGGGAAACGAAACTGCATCTTCACAATCTACACATGCATATGCTCACGCTAACAATAGCGCACACATGAGTAAAATATGTGCATCAAATTACCGAACACATACAATACTCGCTACACATCTCGTTCCCATGTAACAAGTCCACAATCCCAAGATTACCCTGCACTGGTTCTTCAAGTGTTATCTCAGCATGATTTGATGACATGTCAAAACCTACCATGTCGTCTCGAAGGTTACCATAAGCGTCGTATAAGTTAAAATCATCACTAGAAGCATACGTGGAGTTGCTATATATAGCAGAAGTTTCATCATTCGACGTGTTGGAATGCGAGTAACTAAGCGTCTCGTTAGGGTTTGGATAAAAGGAAGGGCCATTATTTGAATGGTTAACATTATCCAAGGTTAGCCACTCTTCGAAAAAGATCCTAGGCAATGACGAGCTTTGGTGGCTTCTTTTATCACCGTTTTGGTCTAGTAGTTGCGAGGACGATGATCCTTCTCCCGACATAAGGGATTCGAAACTCGAGACTCTGGCTACAGAATTCGGAGATGCTTGTTCGTTTTGTTGTGCTTCTTTTGTATTTTCTACCTTCTTTTTTAAATATGAGTGCCAATGGTTCTTGATCTCATTATCCGTCCTTCCTGGCAAGTGATGTGCAATTTGAGACCACCTAATAGATTCCAAACAGAAATACAATATAAATATAAACATTTTATGTGTATGGGATATTTGAGTAATTTTTCTAATTTATGCCCTATACAGTCATACTCGTGATTTGAAACTATTTTGTTACATCATATTTGTTCGGAATTATCTAAGTTTTTATAGACTATTTTTAACCTATATCCTAAGAAAATAGATTAGGAAAACCCGACAGTTAAAAAATGTTTTGAATGAGAGGAGCTTACTTATTTCCTAAGGCACAATGTAGGGTTAAAATTGTTTCCTCTTCTTGCGGGGTGAAAAGGCCACGCTTTAAACCCGGCCTCAAGTAATTGATCCACCTCAGTCTGCAACTCTTTCCATTTCTTTGTAGTCCTGTTTTCATAAAATAAATTTGAGATAAGTATGAATCGATTTGTTTAACTAAAGATTCCAATTCCAATAAGAATAGTGATATTTGTCAACCTCTCTACTTTTATACACTAAATCTTAATTGAGTTTGACAAAATAGTAGGTAGATTTGTCGGTTTTGACATGTAAGATATATAAAATATATATGCGCGCAATGTAGCCGGCCTGGCTTTTTCAAATGCTTATCATTGATATTTTACATTAAATAAATTAATTAATTATGACTTATCATTGATGTATTGTTCTTGAGAAGTTGCAATATGATGGACCAATTCCATCCAAAACCACAATTTGTACTTTCATGAAATTGGAGCGTAGGATCTAGGGACCAAGATAATTCCGCTCTTGCAGGATCTAGGGATCAAGATGTAATGTGGAAAAAATATTTGCGATTATTTCAATCGTAAGATCATTATTGTTTCGCACAGGGTTAGAGAGATTGAGTTCATCAAAGAGTTGAAATAACTCACCGGCAGAAGTAGAAATGGAGCTCCAACAGCCATGGCCATGGCGAAGAATGTAGCTTCGAAGCCTTTCGTCTTCCTCGGGTGACCAAAGCCCTTTTCTGTGCTTTACTTTTTGTTTATCACTTGGATTTCTCCCCATTGGGTTTGTCTTAGAGAAGCCTCTCAAAGAACAATTAATGGAGTTTTAAAAAGTAGAATTGATCGACGTTCAAAACATTAATGAATTGGGAGAAAGAAAGGATCGATTATATAGTGTATGTACGTGCTAAAGCCAGTATAATTTATAGTTAGGGTGAAGGTTTTTTTTTCCTTTGCCTGTCTAATTTTCTTCAATTATAATAAAAAAAATGATAGTACAATCATTGCTTATTATAATCATAAGAAGATAACAAAGTCCAATGTACCTAAAACAATATACAAGTGTCAATACTATCTATAAATAAAACATAAGTGGAGATTCGCTTAGGGAAACAAAGAAGAATAAAAATCAGATGCCAACCTCTCCCCAAAATAATACTCCCTCCGTTCAAAAATGTATGATGTTTTAGTTTGATTTTCTTGTTCAATAATACTTGATATTTTACATAATTTATCATATTTTTTCCAATATTACCCTCATTAATTAAAAAGAATAATAAAAATAAAAATAGAAAAGGAAAGATCTTCATAATATTAATGGATATTTAAGTCAAATCACATACCTTCTTAATTTTAGAGACAAATTCTAAAACATCATATATTTTTGAATGGAGGGAGTACTGTACTACCTATTGCAATGATGATGTGTAGAAATTTAAATACTTATGCGTATTTTCATCGACTTTTCTTACATAGTAAAAAATCTTAAAGGGGGCTTAAATTGCTATGAAAATATCTTTCTTTGATGGGCTTAAATGACTCGTTAATTACTTTAGTAATTACGGAGTAATTTATAATCTAAACATGAACCCAAATTAATAGCCAAAACAAACATGGCCTAGTCAAATCGCCTCGTTTTTTTAACGGTTTTTCTATCCTATGTCCTTAGGGCAAATGATAAGAATCCAAATGTGGAAACTAAAACCCTATTTAAGAAAAAAATGAACCCTTTTGAAAAATAATTAAAAAATGACTAAATACAAAATTACTACTTTATTTCTAAAATTAGGCTTCTTAACCTATGTCCAGAAAAATCGTTTTTTTTTTAATTAGGAAAAAGGTTAAGGTGACCACTAACAAACTAGTAGTCGGTTGGTCGCCCTAGGGCATCCTGACGGATAAGGACATGCAAACCCGAATCAACTACAAGCAGAATAGAGAAAAAACGTCGAAAAGAGAGACTCCATTCCTGGAATCGGGCCAACAAGAAGTGGATGTCCGAACGTAACAACTCAATCTCCCACGAGCAGCGCCAGTCACCTAGAACGACCTTGACCAGCTGTAAATTATCGCCTTCGATATGGATTCGAAAAATACTACAACGAATAGTCTCGAGGAGTCTCTGGCGCACTACGATGGTCTTGTAGCTCAGTACAGACCAGAAAATTTACATGTTAAAGTCAAGTGGCATTTTCACACAAAAAGTGTCAAGTAGCTTTGAACTCGTAATCCATAACGACTCGAAATAAAAGGTGCGTATTCGGAAGAAAATCGAAAGTTCGAAACCATATTAAAAACTGTTTTTGCAAAATTTTATGAGCTCATTTGGGTGCGTATATTTATAATCAATATTAATGTCTTGTTAAATACTCCGTAATTTTCAATGAATCAATTTTGTAGAACAACCAAATCATTTAAATAAATAATTTTTGTTAGGTGGTGAAAGTAAAGATGATTTTTGTATTGCTACTATTGACTTGAATAAATAAGAAGCTTCTACCAAAAAAAAGTAACCAGTAAGAAGCTTCAAAATGACAAATAGCTAAGATAAAACAAAACTTTATTTTTTTACAAATTACTCGTAAATGCCCAAGTTTAGTTGTCTAGGTAAGTATTAGAGAATATTATTATTTTTTTATATTTTTTCTTATGTAATTTGATTTTATCTTATCAAAATTTTGTATACGTATATACTTGTATATATTGAGCCCTTTAATTGAGGCCTTAATACATATTAGAAAATTCTCCCAAATTTCTATCCTTTTATCGTATTTAAGCAGGTTGATTTGTTACCCTAATTTTTTTCCGGTCGTCCCTTCTCACCGGCGCCCTTCTCTTCAATTTTTTTTCCGATCTGGTTCGGATGATTCCTAGCCATGTCAGCATGCACGGATTTAGGGGTGAGCTAGGGTATGCTACAACCCACCCATAAAAATATTAAAGTACTCCGTATTGTATATTAAAAGAGTTGATATGTATCAATGATACTTAATAGCCCAGTGGTAAGAGCGTGTGACATTTGCAAAGGTTGTGAGTTCGAACTTGGTTGTTTAAATGTCCGTTTCATTTTTTTTCTATTCGTATTCTGTAGGATCGTTAGTACTTAGACGAGTCGGCGACTCCTGCGAAGTCGTCGACTTTGAGTAATAAAGAAGCGGAGTAATTAGACAGTAAAATAAACGTTACCAACGGTCAATGACAAGCGATGTATAGTGGAAACTCTTCGTAAACCAACTAGTTTACTTAGAGAAAAACCACTCACTCCCTTCCATGTTTATCACTTGGTCGGATTTCAAGAGTCCTTAGACTCGCTCTATTGATTTCTTGAGTGATTACAAAGCTCTCACATGTACAAGAATGAATCCCACACCCTTGAATCACACTCTACCTTTCCACTCACACTCTCACTCTCACGCTATGCCTAGGATCTCTCGACACACCACTTGTACGAGTCACACGCACAAGTCCTTCTCTTTCTTTCTTACACACAATATTAAAATGTCGCTCAAGAGCCTTACCAATAGCCTAAACACTAGGGTATTTAAACTAAGGGAAGAGAGATCTCGTGTATATTATTTCCCATTCGATTAGGAAAACAATATACACTTAATCTTTTACAAATCTTTCCAAATATACAAAATGCGTACACTAAAATATTCTAGGAGAAACAAAATATCTTCCTCTTGATTTTAGCACTCTTTTGTGATGATCTTCTCCTAAAATAGAACGACGCAACTGTCCTCAATCATACGCACATAAGTTGTGCGTTCCTTCCTTAAATAGATCGCTTTGCCAGCTGGTTGATGTTCATGTTTTTAGTATAGTTTTTAGTAGGATTTCTTTATTTATTAGGTTTAGTTTTGATTAGTTTAGGTTTATTTTAGTGTGTTTTTGGATAGTTTTGCATATTTTCATAAGAAGTATGGAAGCTACTCTATTTTGTGTATTTTGTAGGTTTTAGCAAGGAAAAGTGCTATATGGAGCTGAATTTGGAGCGCTACAGTGAAAGACAGAGGAATACAAGTTTGAAGAAATCAATGTCCAGGATTTTACGAGATGAAGTGTGGAAGAAATCAAGCCCAGGCTCGTTAACGAGGCTGTAAGGGCTCGTTAACGAGGCCACGTGATAGGAATATCGAGGGTTGACTTTGTAACTCACCGACCCTGTGCGGGAAATTATTTCCGTGTCGGTAGAGTATCTTTTTGTGATTTTTTTAGGGGTTATTATATTATATTTTAGGTCTTGTTATCTTCTTAGATTTTGTTTCTATCTTTTAGAATTTTATTTTATCTTTTAGGAAAGTTTTTATCTTCTAGCCTTATTAGTTTTAACTTTCTTTTTAGTATAAATAGCCCTCTTATTTAGCTTATTGAGGGGGGAGATTTTTAGAGGGGTCGATCATAGAGAAATAGAGGAGAGAAGAGGAGGAGCCGAGAGAGCCAAGGAGAGGATCGGAGTTGAGTCGTCGGGTTGGTGGACGAGAGTTACCAAGTTCGTTGATCGAGTATTTCGGTTCGATATTTATTTGTTTTCGGTTCTCTTCTGATTTTTCTGTAAGACAATATTTTTCTATTTAATTTGAGTAGTAATTTATTTTCAATGATTTCTTTTATAGAGTTTATTTTTTTCATAGTTATGATTAGTGAGTAGTTTTCTTTTCTAGGATCGGGGTTAAGCCCGACATAGTTGAGCATGTTTGATTAGTAAGATTGTGTGTTGAATGCCTTTTATCTATTATTGAGATTGTTTGTCGTGTTTATACCGAGATGAAAGTTGAGGTAATTTGAGATTTTAACTTGATTGAAAGAGAAAGTTAGTAACTTGAAGGTTGATATTGTTTGAATACGAAAGTTTCAAGCTTTAGATCCAAAACAAACAATTAAGTGAGTTAAGTTGCGAAAGTAGGTTAATTTGCTTCATGGTTAACGAAAGTTGATAAATCTATCTATTTAAAGGCATGATCTATTCTTCTTACGAGTTTATATGCTTGGCTATGTTGAGGTGTCCCTAGTCCTAGATCTTTGTTTTTATTTGATTTTTCTTAAGTGAATTTCGTTGCTGAGTTACTTGGCTCAGTACTGAACTGGTTTAGGTCGTTAGTTTGAGTCTTTTGTTTACGGTGGTTCGTTAACGACACTGACAACGTCGTTAACGAGGCTTGATGTGATTCCATCTACCGATCCATGGCCCCATGAGTTGAGTGAAGATTCCATCCCTAAAGACAAGCCCAATGTGCACGATAAAGGGGAGCCAATACTTGGACAAGCAACCAAAGACGATGTTCGAGGCGCTAAGAAGCCGAGTCAAGGAGCCATGCCCTATCTTGGGCGCATCACACGAGCCCTAGGTAAGTCTATACTAGACAAAATCAAGGAGGAGCTCATGGCTCATAAGTTTCCGATGGCTAATGACGGTGAAGGTTGGAGTTTTATTGTGCTTCACGGTTCTAAGTGACATTTCTACGGTTAAGGACACTTTATAAGCTTTTGGGATTTCGGGTTAATTTATGTAATTTCCTTAAGTGAGGGGGTTGATTTTGTAAGGCTTTGTGTTAGTTTTAAGGTCGGCCTCCTCCTCCTCATTTCCGGGAGATTGGACGAAAAACCTTGTTGCTTACTTTCCTTGCATCTTTCAATTCAAGTACTTGTTCTTGTTTTCGTTCGTTCAATTCTCGTTGTTCAAGTTGTTGGTGAGTAATATCCGACAATCTCGGGCATCCTAGTTTGTTTGAGAGCTTGGTGAGTCATATCCAAGTTGTCAAGCATCCATATCCCCTTGTTCTCCCCATTTCGATCCATCATCCATCTCGGTGGTTTCTGCACCCCCTCAGTAAAATTGACATATCTTTCAATCCACTAATCATCTAGGTCTGAAATTTTTAGGGGTTAAACTAGACTCAGAGATATAACTTCTCGATTTAGAGTCACTCAATTCCGAGTTCGGACGAGGAAGATCCAGCCAGTTGAAGATGGGTCAGTTGCGTGGTGTTTGTTGTCGGAATTCCTTGGATTCTCGTGGCGATCTCTTTGCACCATCATCTACTCCATCGATCCTTTCATCAAGGCTGCTTGTGTGTTTTTGTTTGATTATGTTTGCTTTTTAGTAGTCGATAAACGAACAACCTTGCTTCCTGTGGAACGATCCTGACTTCGCTATACACAGCGGGGTCTTGACTTATAAATTTATTTGTTGTCAAGAAACCCTCATTCAACAAATTGGCGCCGTTGCCGGGGAAGCAACGTGTTTGTTAGTTTATCTGTGGGTTCGGGAATAGCCCGACCCCATTTTTGTTTTTAATTTTTGTTTTCTTTGTCTGTTTTCTCAGCGTATGCCGGTAGGACGACGAAGGCTCGAGTTTGACAATACTGGTTATTACTCAGAACCCGAACGTTCACTGCACCGTAGACTCCGAGAAAACCGAGCCATGGCCACACCAGAAGAGATGGCTCTTCAAATGGAAGACCTCCGAAATCAGATGGAGGCGTTAAAGACTGAGAAAGAAGGCGCTGCTGCTGAAGCTGAGCGTCAACGAGCTGCTAATGCTCGTCTACAAGAGGAGCTTGATGCCTATCCAAGGAATGCCAAACAGTACATGCATCCAGAACTGAGGGTGCCAGAATCACCAATTGTGCTTCCTGCGATACAAAAACCCTTTGAGATCAAGTCTCAATTCATATCTCTGATTAAACGGGCTCAGTTTGAAGGGAAACCTACTGAGTGCCCTATGGAGCATATTAGAAACTTTATCGATTTATGTGACACCATAGCTGCTGAAGGTGTCTCACTTGAATATGTTCTGTTAAAAGCTTTTAGGTGGTCCCTTATTGGAAAGGCCCTAAGCTGGTTGGAGAGCCTACCTTCTAAGTCTATCAGGACTTGGAAAGCTTTGTACGATCAATTTCTTACAAAGTTCTTCCCTCCTGCTAAGACGACGGAGTTGAGGAAACGCATCACCTCCTATCACCAGCTGCCTAATGAAACATTCATTGAAACATGGGAAAGATTCAAAGAGATGCTTCGACAATGCCCCACTCATGGGCAACCTTTATATGTTTTGCAAGAAATCTTTTTCCAGGGTATCAACACAGAGACCAAGAACCGCATCAACACGCATACTGCGTGCGGTTTTATAGAGATGAACCTGACAGAGGCATGGGAACTGTTGGATAAACTTTCCAATTACGATGCCATGTATGGAACCCAGCAGACTCCACAACCTCAGAAACGTCTCTACGTACCTAACCGAGACGAAGTTGACTCGGATGTTAAAAATCAATTCTTGCAAGATGAGGTCAACCGTCTGAAGAAGCAGGTAAGTTTTCTGAAATCCTCTCAATCATGTCAAGAATGTGGTTCTTCTGCACATAGTACTTCTGCTTGCACTAACATAGAGCAGGTTAGAGCCGCTGAGACAATAGCTGAGATGAATTATATGAGAGGACCATACAGGAACCAACCTAGCTACAATGACAGGTCAAACAACTATCAGGCATGGGGCAATCAGAATACCAATCAAAACTATGCAATGCCACCACCAGATAGACGACCTACACCTTATCGACCTCCAGGCCATCAGGAGCCACCATCATGGGTTCAAGGATTACAAGAAGGCATTAACGGCGTGACCACCAAAGTGAACGAAGTAACCAACAAGGTTAACGAAGTACAAGCCAACCTGAACCAACAAAATAAAAGATGGGGAGAGTTCGATATATGGAAGAAGAGTGTTGACTCCCAACTAGGGAACCTCGCTGCCCAGATTCCGAGACCACCAGGGCAACTCCCGGGCCGCCCCGAGGAGAACCCTAGGGGACAAATAGCAGCGGTGCACCTTAGGAGCGGGAAGACATTGCCGGAACGAGTTCAAGCTGAGGACAAGGAGGAAGAGGACGTCACCAAACAGCTCGTTAACGAGCCAGCAAGAGCAAATAACGAGCCCATATACCAAGGTGACGAGGCTTCGAGGGTTCCTAACGACCCTACCCCAGGTAAGTTTTCTAGACCGAGCTTTCCTCTCAACTCCAGGGTAGTTAACGACCCCATCAGGGTCGGTAACGACCCACCGAGCATACCTGACGACCCCAGTGTCGACCCGGTACTCTCACCTCTCGAGCCCAACTTGGTTCCGAGGATGGTGAAATCTCTTCCATTTCCAACTAAGAAATCTATGGACTCTACTGAGAGTAAGTTCAAGCGTTTCGTAAAGATTCTTCAAGGCATTAATATTTCCATCCCATTCGCTGAGGCCCTAAGTGAAATGCCGGCTTACACAAAGTTTTTGAAAGATATTCTTAGCAGGAAAAGATCCATTACAGAGCTGCAGGATGAAGTCAGATCAATATCTCTGCCGGAAAAGCTAGGAGACCCAGGGAGATTTGCAATAACAATCGGCATAGGCAACCACAAGTTCAAAGCTTTATGTGATCTGGGCGCCAGTGCTAGTTTAGTTCCTCTCTCAATCTGGTCTAAAGCTAATATGGGACCACTAGAGCCGGTAGATATGAATCTGTACATGGCAGATGGATCATGTGTCAAGGCCATAGGAGTCGTGGATGACTATCCGACTCAAGTCGGAAAATTCTTTATACCAAATGATTTCATCGTCCTCGATATGCCTGAAGACCCTCATGTCCCCATAATTCTGGGCAGACCATTTTTAGCCACAGCAGGTGCAAGAGTTGATGTGCGAAAAGGACTCCTCACTTTTGATATTGGAGAGGAACGGGTAGAATTCAACTTGGATCAGAATGCAAACGACCCAATTGCAGTCGCACAAATTGAGTTGACTCAACCAGAACTCGATTCAGTCGTCCCTACCGAGCCTCATCGGCAAATCGCCGAGTCCGACATGCACGAATACAACCAAGGTAAGTACTCTAATCATGAATCTGCTAAAGACGGTCATTCCTTATCTTTTATTCCTACACCATGCCCCATCATATTCACTACGGAGGAATCCAAACCACCTTGGTTTCCGGATTTCACTAACCATCATGTAGGAATACCGGACATACTAATAGAAGAAAAGGGACCTAATTTAGCAACTCAGGCACACAGAAGCTGCACAGCTAATTATGGGGTACCTCATGACTCCAACATAGCTACACAGGAACCACCTTGAGTCAAAGGAGTACGTCGGGCAGACGACGTTAAAAATAGCGCTTACGGGAGGCAACCCGCTTTTTAGTATAGAATTAGATTTTTCTTTTCCTTTTTTTTAGATTCTTTTTCTTAGCTTTCTTTTGAGTTCTTTTTAGTAGTTTTTAGGATAGAAATTAGGATTTAATTTTGAGCTAACAAGATACAGGAGAAGGGATCGAAAAATCACTCCAAGAGGCTACGGTGGCTCGTTAACGACCCACTCAGGGTCGTTAACGACCCGGTTCGGACGACCCGATTCGGCAAAACGGGGCAGGTAAGTTTTTTTAACCTAGTCTATCTTTTTTTTACTACCCTAGCCGCCACCCCTCTACCCCTTCCTATCCCTTCCCTCTCCTATATAACCTTTCTACCCCTCCCAAATCTCTTTCACATCCAAATCCAACCTTCTCAAAAAAAAAAATCAACCAAAGATCTTGAAGATCCCCTCCCACCGATCGGAATCCTTAGCCAACCATCACCGAGCAACCATCGTTACCGAAGCCGGAAATCCTTCCCTTCACCGTCGAAGATCCGAAGCTTTCGATAGCCTCCACTAAGCTCGTTACTCACCCGATTCCCGACCCCTTGTTCTTCAAATTTCTCGGTTCTCCGGTATGTTTTCTAAACCCTAACTCGGAATTGCATGATTTATGATTTTTAGGGTAGAAATTTTATGTCTAGGATTGAGTTTATATAGAGGATCGGTGTTCATGATTAAATAATACCCATGGTTGTGATTTTTGCTTCGTTTTTCTAGATCTAGAAAGGGATATTCATGTTGTATGTTTTACGGTGAGAAGTTAATTGTGAAAAGCATGAATTTTTCTTGTTCTAGTATCAAGTTACAAACTTTGCATGTCAAAATTTTGGGTAAAATTTAGCATGTTCGGGTTGGGTAATCGAGCAAGTATGGGATGCGTATTTCCGATTATGTGGCTAGTGAGGAGAATAGAGGATTGCATGCTCGAATTTTGGCTTGATTTTAAAGTAGAGTAAACTCGGAATTCTGCGATCTGGTTCTCGGCGGCTCGTTAACGACCCACCCAGGCTCGTTAACGACCCTGCATAATCTCAAAATTTAACAACCAGACCAGATTCGTAAACAACCCAATTGGGTAGTTAACGAATAATTCCGAGGCTATTTCGAGACCAAGTATGGGGTCTCTTGCCTATCTATTTTGAGTGGATCTTATCTTGGAAAAGTTTTTTTTATTTTGTAGATCTTATGGCAAGTTCAAGTAGACCCGCTACCCGAGCTCAGAAGAAGAGAAGGAACCAGAGGTCCCCATCCCCACCTCGCATGGACAACGTGATTTTGAGTACTCAAGGCCAAGTGCATCGATACCATGCCATTCTAGAGAAGGACCACAACACCCGTTGGTTCTCAAAGTCTAGTGCTCTCAACACAGGGATCTACACGGATGTCAAGGAAGCCTTCCTTATCCTTGGTGCATCCCATCTCCTGAAGAAGGAGAATTTACCACACTTTCCGGCCCTCACATCCGAGTTCTTGGCCACTCTAGAGACGAGTTTCCCGTCAAAGACTTCGGCGGGACGAATCCGGTTTCGGCTCGGTAACGTGAGCCGTGAGTTCACCATGGCAGAGTTCAACTCAATCTTGGAACTTCCAAATCCGTCTAGAGACTACAGTTTGAAAGACTACAGGGTGACTAGGACATGGAGCTACATCACGGGGGAAGAACAATCCTCCACGGCGACATTATCTAGGGCAAGCATCATCAACCCCATCTTCAGGATCATTCTCCGAGTCCTAGCCGCTATGTTTTGGCCAAAGAGAGAGTTAAACAGGCCAACGAGGACGGAAGTTGCTTGTCTCCGCACCATCCTTTTCGAGGAGCCCGGCCCCTTGAATTTGGGGTACGAATGGCTCTACTACGTCGAGAAATCAACCAAGTCCAAGGAGGTTTGGTGTGGCAACTTGGTTAGCCTTTTGGCTAAAAATCTGGGAATTGACCTCACTCGCTATACACCGGCCCACGCTCAACTCCTCAACAAGAACTATTGGTATAGTTCTGGTATTTTCATCCAAGCCGAAGGAGGATTCAAAGTAAAAGTTCAAGACCGCTTCGTTAGGCCCACCCTCGACAAGCTGGAGTTACTCTATGTACCAAATTGGTACGAGGCGTGGACGGGGCATGCTTACCCGTTAGAGCCTAAGCCGGAGGATGAGCTACCACTACGGCCGTGTGAGACAAGATTTGAGCGAGATGGTGAAGCAATGGAGGAAGATGAAGACGAAGATGAGGATACCGAGGTAATTGGCGATGACACTGAAGAAGGCGACACCGAGGGAGGAACTGAGGAGCTAAACCTTGAAGATGAAGACCTCGACACGGAAGCTTTGGGCACCAACGTCCTCGTTGACGAGCCCACCAGGCTCGTTACCGACCATTTTCAGCCGCCTCCCTACATTCCTAACGAGGCACCCAGCTTCGTTAACGAGGCACCGAGAGCTTCTGTCAACCCATCACCAGCTCCTACCGACCCTCAGTCCTATGGACTCCTGCCATACAACCCAGTGTTGTATCAAGACCATTTCCAGCCTCACTATCCACCACCTCCTCAGCCTGAGTACACAGGATCAAGTATACCACCACCGTGGGCCGAGGATCTTTCTGCTCAGATGCAGCAACTCCACCTCCAGCAGGACCACATTCATAGGAGGATGGATAGATGGGAGACCGTCTATTCTGCTCGTATGTCGATGGAGGATGAGAGGCATCGTCAGCGAGAGACGGAGGATGCTGAGCGTTGGAGGACGATGTACGATTTCATGGGAAACTTTGAGCATTACTTTCCTCCACCAAACTAGTGATTCAGCCTGAAGATGCAGTTTTTCCTTGTTTTCCACTTTTGAGACTTTGTAAGTTTTTTATGTTTTTCTTTTTCTTACTTTTATCTTTCTTTGTTTGTTTTCTTTTCTATTTCTTTTCCTTCTTCTTATTTTCCTTACAGTGGGGACACTGTAATTTTAAGTATGGGGTGGGAGAAAATAGAAAACTTGTTGTCTTATGTGTTTATGTGTTTTGAGTAGTTTAAAATAATAATAATAATAATAATAATAATAATAATAATAAATATATAAAAAAAAAGAGTTTTAGAATTGATAGATATCCCTTTCTTATGTTCTATGATAGTAGTTGCTAGCTTAATCATATAATTCCTTGCAAGCATGTCTTTAATAGTATAGCCGGAATCTTTAACTTAAAATTGTTTTTAGAAGAAGATAGCATTTGATGAAATTGAGCACATATACTTTATAGCATAAGTGATGAATCCAACAAAAATTGTTACCTAGTGAGTTATTTTTGGCCTTATAGGGAGAACATTAAAAATCCCTCTTCTTTTCTTGTGTGATTTACTCTCCTTATGCATATTATCTCTTGGAATTGTGATGGTCATCTATTTCTTGAGACCCGTATGGGATTTATAGTTCATTACTTGTGAAAATCATATGATGGAGAACTTATTTTTATGAGCCCTATTATTCCTTATCTACCTTTACATGATTCTTCTTTTGATAACCAATTCTAGCCTGAAGCCTTTATTTTTAGCTCCACAAAATTTTCCCTAGCCGAGATAAGCTTGACCCTATCCGGGGATTAGGACTTAGATTGGAGAGGTATTTTTGTGAAGTGTAAAGGAGAGGTGACATATATTGTTTGGTGTGATTGGGGAATTATTGGGAAGGTTAGATTGAAAGTCTTTTGTTTTACTTGTAATAAGAAAGATCTCTTGAAAAAAAAATGCACAAAATAAAGTTATTTGTTGGAGATAAGTTGAAGAAAGAAGGAAAAGGAATACACGATGAGGATCGTTAACGACCCTGAAGTGGGCTCGTTAACGAGGCAGCGAAAGAGGAAAAAGAAAAAGAAGAGAAAAGAAGGAAGTTTGAAGTGCATATGTGTTTATAGATAAAATCAGGGATTCTTTTATTTCTTATGAGACTTTCTAGGATATGTTGGGTGAGTAAAGAGAGTGTGCATAATGAGAAAGTGAGTTTGGTTGTTTTATGAGAGTTTTGTTTATGTGAGTTTTTAGGAGTCTTTGATTCCCGGATATTATTAGCACCACATAGCCAAATATTTCCACGCCTTATTGTTATTACCAAGCCCATTACAACCCGGCCGAATGGAAGCTTCTATGAAGTTTTTCATTGAGCCCCACAAGTTTCTCTTGATGATTTTTGCTTGTTTTGACAAATCTTGGGTGGAGAGTATTGGTGATATAAGTTCCAATTTCTATGAGTTTTTGCATATTGGATTGAGTTGAGAGATTGAATTTATAAGCCTAAACACTTGAGAGTTGAGTGAAACACATTATATCCCTTGTAAGGTTGGATTGTATTTTCTTATGTCTATTTGATGCATATATGTGTAATGATGTTAAGTATCCTTTGCTATAATTTTCTCATATATAGATGTTGTTTTTTAGAAGATGGCTATTTCTTGATGAGTATGTTTGTTTGGTTTTGGTTAATGTTTAGTGATTGCTTGAGGACAAGCAAGTCTAAGTATGGGGTATTTTGATGTTCATGTTTTTAGTATAGTTTTTAGTAGGATTTCTTTGTTTATTAGGTTTAGTTTTGATTAGTTTAGGTTTAGTTTAGTGTGTTTTTGGATAGTTTTGCATATTTTCATAAGAAGTATGGAAGCTACTCTATTTTGTGTATTTTGTAGGTTTTAGCAAGGAAAAGTGCTATATGGAGCTGAATTTGGAGCGCTACAGTGAAAGACAGAAGAATACAAGTTTGAAGAAATCAATGTCCAGGATTTTACGAGATGAAGTGTGGAAGAAATCAAGCCCAGGCTCGTTAATGAGGCTGTAAGGGCTCATTAACGAGGCCACGTGATAGGAATATCGAGGGTTGACTTTGTAACTCACCGACCCTGTGCGGTAAATTATTTCCGTGTCGGTAGAGTATCTTTTTGTGATTTTTTTAGGGGTTCTTATATTATATTTTAGGTCTTGTTATCTTCTTAGATTTTGTTTCTATCTTTTAGAATTTTATTTTATCTTTTAGGAAAGTTTTTATCTTCTAGCCTTATTAGTTTTAGCTTTCTTTTTAGTATAAATAGCCCTCTTATTTAGCTTATTGAGGGGGGAGATTTTTAGAGGGGTCGATCATAGAGAAATAGAGGAGAGAAGAGGAGGAGCCGAGAGAGCCAAGGAGAGGATCGGAGTTGAGTCGTCGGGTCGGTGGACGAGAGTTACCGAGTTCGTTGATCGAGTATTTCGGTTCGATATTTGTTTGTTTTCGGTTCTCTTCTGATTTTTCTGTAAGACAATATTTTTCTATTTAATTTGAGTAGTAATTTATTTTCAATGATTTCTTTTATAGAGTTTATTTGTTTCATAGTTATGATTAGTGAGTAGTTTTCTTTTCTAGGATCGGGGTTAAGCCCGACATAGTTGAGCATGTTTGATTAGTACGATTGTGTGTTGAATGCCTTTTATCTATTATTGAGATTGTTTGTCGTGTTTATACCGAGATGAAAGTTGAGGTAATTTGAGTTTTTAACTTGATTGAAAGAGAAAGTTAGTAACTTGAAGGTTGATATTGTTTGAATACGAAAGTTTCAAGCTTTAGATCCAAAACAAACAATTAAGTGAGTTAAGTTGCGAAAGTAGGTTAATTTGCTTCATGGTTAACGAAAGTTGATAAATCTATCTATTTAAAGGCATGATCTATTCTTCTTACGAGTTTATATGCTTGGCTATGTTGAGGTGTCCCTAGTCCTAGATCTTTGTTTTTATTTGATTTTTCTTAAGTGAATTTCGTTGCTGAGTTACTTGGCTCGGTACCGAACTGGTTTAGGTCGTTAGTTTGAGTCTTTTGTTTACGGTGGTTCGTTAACGACCCTGACAATGTCGTTAACGAGGCTGCTTGTGTGTTTTTGTTTGATTATGTTTGCTTTTTAGTAGTCGATAAACGAACAACCTTGCTTCCTGTGGAACGATCCTGACTTCGCTATACACAGCGGAGTCTTGACTTATAAATTTATTTGTTGTCAAGAAACTCTCATTCAACACTGGTCACGTCAGTGACTTTGCCAAGTCGCCGACTCGGCTTGCAAACTCAGAGTCACTGACTCTGGAACCATCAATCTCATTTTTAAAACCAATCTCATTTTCTTAAGCAAATCTCCTTTTTTTGTCTATTCTATTTTTTTTCAACGCCTTTTTCCATATTTTGTACAGGCGGTACAAGATATTCTTTATTTAATATTTTCACTACTATGTAGTATGTACAATGTATTAATTAATTAAATTAATATTTATAGTTAAATTTTAATTAGTAAAAAAAGGTTTATTAGTTATAATAATGAATTGTTTTTACTCTAACTAATATTATTTATCAAAATATATCTGACCTATAAAATACTTAAGGAAATTTATTATAGAATCAAGCCTTCAAAATAAAATCAAAGGCAACGAGTTGATTTATTTTATAAGGTAAATTCACAGAAATAAAATCCTGGTTCCGTCCATGAATGTGGTGTTAATATTATGGTCTAGCAGGGCAACTAGAAGCTCAAGGGATTATCCCGTCGAAGGGTCATAGACCCCTCGATGAACTTGCTCATTAATAGTAAAATAGGTAAGAACATAGCTTATTTCTAGAAAGGACCAACCCATGTTTTTTTTTATATTTTTCAATGAGGGCAAAAGAAAGGGAGATCGAAACAGCGACGCAACCTTGAAATAAATTAAAATGTACAACTCTCCTCCTCCTCCTCCTCCCCAAACACCATAAAGTGATGGCTAAAACAAAACTGGTGTACCAAATAAAGTACCCCTATATGTCAAAATGAGAAAAAACATTTGAACCAACTAGTAAGGACATTTGGTAATAATCCATGAAAAATGGCCAGATTTTCCTAACTTTGTTATTGAATAAAATGTTGTTTAATGGGTCAGACATTCTACTTGGTTTTTAGGTCGAAAGCATGGTTTGCTTTATGTGATTCATACAGAGCTTGTAAAAATGGGTAAGAACATAGCTTGTTACTAGAAAGGACCAACCCAAATTTTTTTTTTATATTTTTCAATGAGGGCAATAAAATCATGGTTCCGAGAAATAAAATCAGCCTTCCGAGAAATAAAATCATGGTTCCGTCCTTGAATGTGTTGTTAATATTGTGGTCTAGCAGGGCAACTAGAAGCTCAAGGGATTGTCCCGTCGAAGGATCATAGACCCCTCGAAGAACTTGCTCATTAATAGTAAAAATGAGTAAGAACATAGCTTGTTACTAGAAAGGACCAACCCATATTTTTTTTTTATATTTTTCAATGAGGGTAAAAGAAAGGGAGACCGAAACAACGACGCGACCATGAAATAAATTAAAAGGTACAACTCTCCTCCTCCTCCTCTCCAAACACCATAAAGTGATGGCTAAAACAAAACTGATTTTTACCAAAGCTAAAATAGTTTTATTTATTTACAATTGTTCTTTTATTATTCCTACAAATCAATAAATTGAAGAAATTTATAAGCAGTTAGGCATCGTTTTCGATGCAAGTCAGTTTTCCAATCCAAAATAAAAATAAAAATAAAAATAATAAAAATAAAGATAAAAGATACTCGAATTCGTAGGCTGATCTGATCTCCAACTCTCCTATAAATATGGCAGTTATGCATCGTATTCGATGCAAGTCAATTTTCCAATTCGCGGTTTGCATGATCTCCTCCCCTCCCGCTCCCTTCCTCTCAAAATTAAAACTCTCCAAAATGGCGAAATGTTTTCTCATCGCACTCATCTCCTTTTGCTTGGCCGTTACAATAGCATCGGCGGAGTGTACCTGCGATCCCAATAGTATCGCAACGGACTCAAAAACTATGATGACCCGATACAAGGCCGTTGCTCTGTTCGTCATCCTGGTGGCAAGCGCCCTAGGCGTGGGGGCGCCGCTAGCCTCCAAATTGATCAACGCCTTAAACCCTGACGACAACCTCTTTGTCAACTATTAGTAATTTCAAACCATAGTAATTTTCTATAAAGATAAAGCAAGGAAAATACCTTTTATCATATTTTGAACTGATAATATGGCCTCTGGAAGAGACTCGGATGGGAGATCATCAAATTCTTGATTATTTTGCTTAGAAACCAGGGACTGACTGACGATTCTATAACGTTTATTTTTTACGCAAATTTCATAGGAATGGGGCAAAAGCTTGTTTTGCTCAACATCCCACGACTGGAATGTGTCCAGGCACGGATTTAGGGGTGGGCTAGAGTATGCTGCAGCCTACCGAAAAAAATATTAAAGTTCTCCGTATTGTATATTAAAAGAGTTGATATGTATCAATGATACTTAATAGCCTAGTGGACGTGTGGCATTTTGCAAAGGTTGTGAGTTCGAACTTGGTTGTTTGCATGTCCGTTTCATTTTTTTTTCTATTCGTATTCCCTATAAAGCACACCTTCTACAGAATAAGACTCCACCCGTCTTATTTTTTTAATTTTTTTTAAAACCAATCTCATTTTCTTAAGCAAATCTCCTTTTTGTCTATTCTATTTTTTTAACGCCTTTTTTCATATTCTGTACAGGCGGTACAAGATATTATGTATTTAATATTTTCACTACTATATAGTATGTACAATATATTAATTAAGTAAATTAATGTTTATAGTTAAATTTTAATTAGTACAAAAAGGTTTATTAGTTATAATAATGAATTGTTTTTACTCTAACTAATATTATTTATCAAAATATATTTGATCTATAAAGTACTTAAGGAAATTTATTATAGAATCGAGCCTTCAAAAAAAAATCAAAGGCAACGAGTTGATTTATTTCATAAGGTAAATTCAGCCTTCCAAGAAATAAAATAATGGTTCCGTCCCTGCATGTCAGATTCGAACGCCGACAACATCAATCCTACGTCAACTTTGGCTTCATCATCAACTAAACGGGCCGCTCAAGATCCTACTTCGACGTTTCTACCTTCACCCGTCTGATCATCCGGAACTTAAAATTTCTCATGTCACCTTGAAAGGTGACAACTTTCAGTCCACTGATTCCACCATTCGGTCTTCAATCATCGCCTCAAAAACTGTTCGAGAGTTATGGGACGCACTTCATCAACGGTTTCATGTTGGCAATGCTCCACGGATTCTTCATATTCGTTAAGACATAGCCAACTGCACTAAAAAAAGGTTAATCTATTATCATTTATTATGGTGTTCTAAAACAGTTATGGGACGAGTTATCTACTTATGATCCGCCCCGTACCAGTACCTGCGGTAAATGGACTTGTGACATGTCTTCATATCTGATTGCCAAACGAGATGAGGATCGCATTCATTAATTTCTCATTGGTTTCGATGACTCCATCTTCAACACCTTTAATTTCGATCTAATATTATGGACAAAGATCCTCTTCCGTCCTTCGGTGGTGTTTATGCCCTAGCTGTCCAAGAAGAGCGCCAACACACCATCATCAAAGACGGCGAGTCTTAAACGGTCAATTCCATGGTGCCCGCCGCTCAAAAACGTCGCACCACTCCTGACGCCAAATCATCGGACAACGTGCACTCACTATTGTGTCACCGGGAATGAGGTGTCGAAATGTTATCGCATCCATGGATTTCCCAAAGGCTTTGTTTTTTATAACGGTGATGTCATTCGGAACGGCGAACGAGTAAGTCCATCGGGTTCCACCAACACTGCCTCCACTCGCTCGCAATCCTTGGGTCGCGGTCGTGATCGGGGCAAAGCCGACACCGCTAATGCCACCCACCAGCCCGTTGCAAATTCTAGTCGAGGTTTGTCAACCCTCTCTGCTAACGATCATGCAGCAATCGGCCAAGCCATCACTCAAGATCAGTGGAATATGGTTTTATCCCTATTTAATTATTTAAACTCTAAACCACCCTTGGACTCGTCGGTTAAGTCTTCTTGGATCCATGACACCGAGACCTCTTTTCATATGACCGAGGACAAGTCCTTACTTCATAATTCGGTTGATATCAGTCATGTTTCGATTAAGTTGTCTGATAATCGTATTGTTCAAGCTGTCACTGAGGGCTCTTTGATTCTGTCATCTCATCTGACTTTGCATCATGTCTTATTTATTCCTACTATTCACTGCAATTTGATTTCTATTGGTCAACTTACTTTGGACACCAATTATGTTATGACCTTAATTGCTAAATTATGTCTCATTTAGGAGCGTGTTTCGAGGACGTTGATTAGTCTGGGTGAGCAAAGGGGTGGGGTGTAATGGCTATGCAACCTAGGTCCGACCGTTGCTGTTTGAAAACCGTCTTCAGATTCTGCATTTTGGCACTCACGGCTCGGGCATCCGTCTTACGCTGCTTTGTCTAAGCTTTCGTTTTTTTGCTAGTAATTCGTATTTGAAATCATATTGCAATCCTTGTGATGTGTGTTTTCGAGCTACGCAAACTCGTAGTGTATTTCCGTCAAGTACTAATAAAGCTGATGATTTATTCAAATTCATTCACTGTGATATTTGGGTCCCGTATAGTCTCCCGTCTTCTACTGGTGGATCCTATTTTCTGACCATTGTGGATGATTTTTCTAGGGCAATATGGTTTTTTCTGATTCAATCCAAATCTGAAGTTGCTAAATTGATTATACAAATTTGTACCATGGCTCGAACTCAGTTTCATAAATATGTGGCTGGGCTTCGATCCGAATACGACGGTGAATTTGTCTCTTTACAGGGTTATTTTTCCTCTACCGACATTTTGTTTGAGACATCTTGTGTTTACACTCCTCAACAGAATGGCCGAGTAAAGTGCAAACATAGACACATTCTTAATGTGGCCAGGGCACTCAGATTCCAGGCTAACTTACCCATTGAGTTTTGGGGTGAGTGCATTTCTTGATCACATGATGTTGTTTGAGTTATTACATGGTCACTCTCCTTTCTATGATCATATCAATGTCATCGGTTGCCTTTGTTTTGCGTTCGTTGCTCCTAAACCGAGGGACAAATTTGAACCGCGGAGTGTAAACTACGTCTTCCTCTGGTATCTGTACATTTATTTCCCGTGATGTCATCTTTTACGAGACCATTTTTCCCTTTCATTATCCAGCTCTTACTCCGTCCCTTTCATAGTCCGACGAAATTTCTAGGAGTCTAGCGATTTTTTATGAACCCTTGTTCGTTGACATGGGGAGTCCGCCTCATTCACCATTGGTTTTGCCTCCTGTTGAGGTTGTTTCACCGCCGGCTTCGCCTCATGCTGAGGTTGTTTCACCACTGGCTTCGCCTCATGCCAAGGAATTCCAAGGTCGTTGTAGCTCTCTGTAACACCCCGTCTTTCGACGAGGCACTACTAGGGAATAGACCTTACAAGGTACTATTATTTAGGTTGACAACTACACTGTAGGACCTTACAACTCGGGCACGACGAGAAAACATAATAAAACATCCAACCTTTATTTAATAAAACTTAGAAAAACGTATCATGCATGAATCCCCGAAAAATTATAAATAGTCAAATACGTCATAACGCCTACTGAAACTGAACTATCTGAACCGAAAGATAATAACCGAAACAAAATACCAACTCCGTCTAACAAATATTAAAATCAATATTCTAACTAATATAAATAACTAATATAAACCGATCCCACTATGACACGCGCTCTTTACCGCTCCGGCCCGCCATCTTGCCTCGGTTCCTGCACGGCTCCCTGATTCATACCTGGAACTGAAAAATGTTCCCCGAAGGGTCAGCGTCTAATCTACCAAGTTAGAAAGAATATGGAAATTGTAGAACATTTCGAAAACATTTCTAAAGTCAGCATACAAATCCTCAATCGCAATCATATCTCTAAAGGCCAATACCTAAATTAGTTATAATCAGTCACACAGAACCACATATGCATTCACAATCACAATCTCATAACACAACAATTCCTCCTTTTCCACAATCCGACTACCAAGGCGCTCATCACCGCGCCGAGTGCAGAGGCAGGCCCTCCCACTCTACTTCACAATCTCCCTTCTAACCCCGGGCTAAGCCTCCACTGGAGCACTTGCCAAAAACACACAGATAATACTTTTCGTTTTGAAGGGGCACGGTTTCCCTATCACACGGGTCAAAGTAGCCAACTCTTCCTCCATGCCAGCTACGATGGGCCGTGTCGGAAACGGTACCAACACAGAGAAAACGTTCCAAAAATATCCTTCCGATAAAATACGTTCAAAACCATTTTACTCACACAGCAATTCAAGAAGTTCAAACAATTTAAAAGGTATTCGGGACTAGTTCCCAAAACCCGCCCTACAATAACGGTACGCAATCTAACAGGATAGAGAAGAACCGAGCAAGTCGAAAAACGACTTACCTCAAATATGCCCGAGTAGGGAGGACAACTAAGCGGAAGTGAATTATTAAGAATCCGAACGAAGGAAATTCCCTAACCAAGATAACGATAAACATGAATTGTCGAACAATTGAAAATTATTACGTAGGAGAGTTTAGACAAGAGGAGCTTGACTTCCCGTTACAATTAACTACTACTCTGTTAATTATTAGAACCACTCACCCACATTATTTTCACCAAAGTCTCGTTAGATTCCCACACCAAAAGTTAATTAATTTCTAATCTCATCATTAACTACCCACCCATACCCGATGCAAATCCCAAACCCAATTACTTAAGTCCACTTATTCTAATTGGTCAGCCCAGCCCAAATTCTATTCGTAGTGATTGTACAGCCCCACTCCGATACATCTACCATAAGTTAGCAAATTAAACTATCTAAATCAGTTAGCAAATTAAACTATCTAAACCTAAACTAGTTAGCTTTTGAATATTTAAACCTTCCTCCCCCGATCCCACCTAAACATCCATGAGTAATTTAGAAGAAAGACAAGCTTAACCATAACTAGCCTATTAACTAGCCAAAATAACTAACGATTTATCTAACAAACTGACTAACAAATCTCCAAACCACGATCAGCCCACCCAACTAAAGACAATCCTCACTTGAACCCACAAGATCACACCAAAACCCGTCACCATGGCCAACACCTACCTTACTACTCCGCCCGCTAAAACCGATCAATCTCGACAACACACCAACTCAACCTAACTGAAACCGAGGGCAAACCAGGACTCGCCACTCTCCCCGGAAACCAAACCCCATCAACTACGGAACCGGCGACTCGACTGCACCCTTCGATCGTCAATGACGCCAGCACGCTCACTTAACCGGAACTAAGAAGATTAAAGACAAGGAACAAGCACTTACCGGCGACGACACGCGATTGTTGTAGGTGATCGACGAAGGAACGTCCCTGGTGAATGCGTTCTTAACGAGATGATCGTGGCCGGCGATAGTGACGAGAGGCTAAGCGACTATGTAGCCACGCAGCTAGGTTGCGCTGATCGGAAACGAGGCGAAAAGAGGAAGGGAACGAATGCAATTTGAGGGAAAGAATAGGGTACTCTCGGTTAAAGCACAGAACGAGAAAAAAGAATTTGGAGGCGACTGAAAAATTTCCACGCAGAACTCGGATCAAATAGGCTTTTAAAGTTTTTAAGTTAGCTTAGGGTAACTAGGGTTATTTAGTGAAATTAATTAAAAATAAAATTGTTAGGATTCAGGATAAGATTAATACGCATATGAAATTAAGAGGTGAAGTTGAATCTTGGATAAAGAATTTACGTAGAAGAAGGTAATGGGTATAGTTTTAATACAGGGGTTTATTTCGATAACAAATTAATTAATTAATCTGTCACACGTTCACTTGTTATCCAACGAATTAATTAATTAATCCGTCACACGAAGTTACTTATAAAATTAGAACTCGATTGATTGTCAACTAAGAAACTCGGATATTACACTCTCGGCCTCGTCAATTGTCTACTCGGCTGAAAGATTACGTCTGTCATATAGTTTGCAGCCCCGACACCCCCTTCTGTGTCTTCATCACCATTGTCCAACCCGTCCTCATGTTCGTTTTATCCTATTGCCTCTTATGTTTTGTCGGTTAAGTTTTCCGATAACCAAGCTCATTTTCTAGCTTCTGTTACAGTAGGACATGAGCCTCAATCATTTGGAGAGGCTAATAATTTTGTTCATTGGTGAGAAGCTATGGCCTCAGAATTAGCTGCTCTTGACCGCAATAGGACATGGACACTTACAACTTTATCTCTGGGATATAAATGGATTTATTGGATTATATCGTTCTAATGGAGAGATAGAGTGGTACAAGGCTCGCCTTGTTGTTTTAGGCAATCGGCAGGTTGAAGGTGTTGATTTTCATGAAACTTTTGCCTCAGTTGCCAAAATGGTGTCGGTTCGTCTTTTTCTCTCTATTTCTGCTATTCAGAATCAGAAGCTCCATCGGATGGACGTGTTGAAGGGTTTCTTGAACAAATAAATTTATATCAAGACCCCGCTGAGTACAGGGAGTCAGGTTCGTCCACGGGAATGAGAACAGTGCTAAAGATTAGTCGATAACTACGAAAATCAAAGAAATAACAAGCAAACAACGCCAGGACCGAACTGAAGGGGGTCGTGCACGACCCTATTAGGGTCGGTCCTAAGCACACAAACACACACGAACACGAGCAAATAAAAGCAAAGGATCGAGCACGACTTATGGGTCGAGATCGAAGCAAAGACACGAATTTTAATCAATATAAAGGACGAATTCCAGGGATAGGGCTACCACAACAACAATCATAAATGCTTCCAACAAGAACTCATAATTATCATGCAATCTAGATCATAGAAGAGTCAACTTTCTCAAACAATTCAAGTTATTCAATCAACTTTCGCAAGTAAAATAACTTTCTATCTATCCTTCAACCTAGGAATATCAACTTTCGCAAATAATCCTATTAGAACTAATCAAAGCAATCAACTTTACACTTTCTCTTTTAGGTTAATTGCAAGACATGCCTCAACTGTCGCAAAGGATTCAAGCACAAGATAGATAGATATGATCTTCAAGCATTCAAATTATAATTTCACGTTTTAGACATGCATGATTGTGTTGGGTTTTCACCCAACCCTAGAATTAAAGAGCTCTACTCACTCATGGAAAAGAAGAAGACATGATCAAAACAAACCGAATTAAAATTAAACTAAGAAGAAAACTTACAAAAGTCTCAACCTTGTTCTCCAAGTCTCCCTTCCGCTCAAGAGAGTACTTTTCCAATCCAAAATAAAACGATAGATCTAGTATCTAGGGTTTTACCTCCTTTTTATAGAGAAAAAGGAGTCCTAATTAAACTAGGAAACAAGATAAAACAACCTCCTAAAATAAAAATATAGAATATCTCCTAAAGATCTCGAAATATGGAGAAAGTCGGCGCCACGCACGACCCAAATGGGTCGTGCACGACCCTCCTAGGGTCGGTCCTGAGGGCATGAATTCTGGTTGGGTCGAGCACGACCCTGATAGGCACTACGAACATCCTGATAGACCCTGGTTGGGTCGAGCGCTTTTCTTCGACTTCTCTTCAATCTTGAGTTCTATCTTCCACCGGTTTTGCTCTTTTCCTCAAAAGTGCTCCAAATAGCTTCAAAACCTATAAAAACACCACCAAAGCTTATGTAGACTCCATATCTTAAGGAAATTCGAAAACCTACACAAACGAATCAAAACAAAACACAAAACTAAAGAAAAAGACTCAAACACAGAAAAACACTCCCTAAAAACACAACTAAAAAGGCGAACATTAGGACGTTCACAATGCTTTCTTGCATGTTGATCTTGATGAGATTGTTTATATGTTGCCACCTCCAGGACTTCACAGTGCTCTTCCCGGGCAGGTCTGTAAGCTTCAAAAGTCTCTCTATGGATTACACCAAGCTTCCTGACAATGGTTTTCGAGGCTGGCAGCGGCACTACGAGCGTTCGGTTTTTCTTATAGTCGTCCTCATTATTCACTTTTCTCCCTATCTCGTAATGGGAATGTTCTACATGTTCTTGTTTATGTGGACGATCTTATTATTGCCGATAATAATGCTTCAGTCATTGCCTCCTTCAAATCTTAGCTCAGTAGTTATTTTCATATGAAGGATCTCGGGATTCTCAAATATTTTTTGGGGCTTGAAATAACTCGTGGACCGATGGGCATTTTCTTATCTAAACAAGAGTATGCTCTTGAACTTCTTTTTGATTTTGGCACATTGGGTTCCAAACTGTGCGACTCGCCTATGGACCTCAATCATCACTTGGCCGAGGCGTATGGCGATTTTTACACCGATCCCGAGAGCTATCACCGTCTCATTGATCGCCTTATTTATCTCACTATTACTCGACCAGATTTGTGTTATTCTATTCACATTCTTTCTCAGTTCATACAAAATCCGAAAATCGCCCATTGGCAGACGACAATGAGGGTTCTCCTCTATCTCAAGAGCCATCTTGAGCAAGGTCTCCGACTTTCAAAGGACATGTCTTTGCGATTGACTAATTGGTGTGATTCTGATTGGGCCGCTTGTCCTTTGACTCATCGTTCTATTTCTGGCTATTTTGTTATGCTTGGTACTTCTCCTATTTCTTGGAAGACCAAGAAACAACCTACAATTTCTCGGTCTTCTGCTAAGGCGGAATATCGTTCCATGGCTTCTTCTTGTTGTGAGCTTGTTTGACTCAAATCTTTGCTTCAATCCCTCGGTATTGCTCATACATTTCTGATCTGCCTTCATTGTGACAACCAGGCTGCATTACATATTTCTTCGACAGCCAGGCTGCATTACATATTTCTTCTAATCTCATTTTCCATGAACGGACCAAACACATTAAGATTGATTGTCACTTTGTGCACGATTTGGTTCTTAATGGGACAATTATTATGTTTCATATTTCTACAGCTCATCAACCGGCAGATTTGTTTATCAAGGCTTTGGCGCGTACTTAGTTTTCATATTTGTCATCCAAGTTGGGTATTGTTGATACACATGCTCCAACTTGAGGGGGAGTATTAGAGAATATTACTGTTTTGTATATCTTTTCTTATGTAAATTTGGTTATATCTTATATTTAGATAAGATTTTCTATGTACTTGTATATATTAAACCCTTTGAGGCCTTAATACTCATCAGAAAATTTCTATCATAACTATAACCTAAAGCAGAGGTTAAAAAAATTATTAAACGACTCATGTCAATTTTAGATTGAACCACACTACCTTTTTTTTTAAATTAATCTTTTATTTTTGGATATGATAAATTCTTATCCATGTTTTTAGAATAAAGGATAGAAAATCCCATTATTAAACAATTTTTTTATTTTTGCGTATAATAGATAGGAAGATCATTAGGATATTTTTTTTAGGCTATCATACAAATTCTAGAATATTTATTTTATTTTTAAATAGAATCTTTTTTTAACTAAGATATCTTAATTGAATAGTCTTGATTATTTATATGATAATTGTCTTATCTTTTTATGCAGATCATAGCTTGATCTTGTGTTGATAGATAGAATCGTTTTTAGTAGCTTCAATTTAAAAAAAGCTTCGATTGAATACAAAATATATATACAAAAAAAACTTGACACATAAGATTAGAATATTAGCCATATATCTATGAATATAATTATTTTGATAAGATTTTACATCTATATATAAATAGGCTAGAGTCCCACATTGAATAACATCATTCATTTTTTTTTAAATCAATCTAATTGGTTGAAATTTAATTATATTATTTTTAATTAGTTGTATTTATATATTAATAAAATTAATGCATTAGTTTTTATTTTTGGATATTATAGATAAAATATGTACTTATAGTTTTAGAAAAAAAGTATCCTTAACAATATCAATTTAATAAAAATTAAAAAATATAAATAAATAATACGATAATCTATAAAATCCCGGAACTAAGACTAGTAATTTTACTAAACACTACGCATCTAATTAGTTCTTCACGACTTCTCAAATTTCTTATGGCGTCAATCTTTACAACCTTTCGACATTTCAGAGGAGGACCTTTTTGTTTGAAAAGTGGGAGTAGAGCCGAGCAAGAAAGACTTAACTACCTATGAAATATGACGTTATCCACCAATGAGCAAATGAACTTTGAGAGGACGAAATCCCATAATTTAGCTTGGTGTTTGGTGATCGATCTCTTCTTTTTAATTTATTCACATAATAAATTACCTACATGTAGTCATAACTCATAAGACATTTTCTTAACCAATTGTTCAATGTCTTAATTTGTGATAGAAGAAGCTACTATAGTAATATGGAAAATACGCCTAGGTTTTTTTTGGCTAAGGAAAAATTTAGGTGTGAGATAGGACTAGCTCGAATTCCGACCTATAGCATCTTCAGCGGCGAAGCTATAGATTTTCGGAAACATCAATACAAACAAGTTTATTTAATTTGTATAAAAATGACAAAATGCATTTTTTTTTTCAATTTGACTATATTATTCTTTTGCAAATTACAATTCGCAAACACACAATTATTAAAACTTAATTTGAAGCCTATAATTTATTTCCAATATCTAACAAAAAAGGCATGGGAGCCACACTACGTACAAAATATTTGTCGATCTGCTTCTATCAATGTATTCAATTGTTCTAGTTTATAATCACCAATTATGTTACTAATAATGCACATAATTAAGATATCAGATTAATTACAATGATCATTTCTAATATAATTGTCGGCATGAATATATACAAACTTAACATATATTAGAAATATAGCATTCCACGTTCGACCAAAAAAGTTGTCCTCCAATGAATTTAATTGCTTGGCTTGTTCAATGAATTAAACTATTCCTTGTCTTAATATTCTTTTGAAGGAAAAGGAAATCATATTGTTAACAATCTTATCATAATAATTAAAACCATATATTATATTAAAATGTCAACAATCAACCCATTCGTCGGTCGTCTGATCAAGTAAAACTTCACCGTTCCCGTTGACTACGCATACTACGTACAAATAATATACGTACGCGTGTACTTGTATAGTAAACGTAGATCGACAGTATTTATGTGCGTAGGCACAGACATAATATTTAATTAGGTATTATAATCTAACTGAAGATTACCAAAGTCCCTAATTAAAAAAATTACCAAAGTATGAGGTGAGTTCGGTAGTTTAATCATGTATCCAGGGAATGAATTAGATCGATTACACGAGTTATTAATATGAGATGCTGTTCCCACTCAGTTACAAATTAACAACTGAGTTAATTAACTAACTATTATTGACTTTATTATCTAACTAACTATAATAGTAATCTCAACATCCCCTCAAGTAGGATGAGGAGGAACACGAACAAGACCCAACTCAGATCGCAAGTCAAATACTGATGATGGTGCTCAGTGCACACCAAGTGGTTTAGTAAGCTGTAGATGGTGAACCGTCGCTAAAACAGTACTGAAAGCTTTCAGTTTCGAGATTAAGTTTTTTGAGGGTCAACCTCTTATAATTTTATGAAAAGTAATCGGTGTCTTACGATTGTTTACACAATTAATGACACATTGATAAGAGGAGTCGAGACCTTTGAAAATATACTCGGTGAAGTCTTTCTTGAGAAGAGTTAATAAAGTCGATATGGGGGTTGGTCTGTAGATAGATTTAGAATGGACACATATGAGCGTACATGTCCGTTAAGATCCAACACATAATTCTGGTGGGGTCTTATCCTAAAATCAATTGATCATAGGAGAGTAATTTAAGAATTTAATTATATACCAGGGAAGTTGATCAATGTGGGATATATTCTCCTTGACAAAAGCTCTCATGACAAGTACTAATTAGACCTTTTTACACTTTGTCCTGATTAAAGTGGTAATCAATGTAAGGTACTAGGTGATGAGCTAACTTTATTATCACGCTTAAGCATTATAGGTGAATGCGCTAGAATTTTTATACCTTAACTAATCTAACGAACCAATTCTCCAACAATAGAAGACATTGCTTTGTATTCAGGCTTAGTACGTTAAAGACTTAGACATGATCTTCTCCTTTAATTTTAGTCTTCCAAGACATAAGAGACAAGTCCACTGGATTACGATACACCATAGTTCCTTGTCAAGTCCACTGGGTTTACGCATACGCACGATCTCCTATTATTGCCCACATAGTTCCTTGTCCAGTCTCGAGTCTCGCTTCTAAGGTTGATGTGGATTACGATACACCAAGGGAAGAATCAATTAAATCTATATTCGGATAAGATTTGAATCGTGAGAACACTTTCCAAAATCAGAATTTTGCCCCTTACAAGCCTTAGGGAATCCGTAAAATCTGAAGTGAGATAAGACAAATCTTCTAGTTCTCTCCAAGGCTTTATGGTGAGAACAAAGCTATAGAAAATGTATTAATGGAGTATGACTTCGATTTGATTAGATCTAGAGTGAGATCTTTTCAACCAAACTCGACTCTATCTCCCTTTGTCCTTAAATAGGTCATGGAAAATTTATAGTGAGTGGTTTCTGGCAGTTTTCAGAAGTTACATGACAGCTATGGGCAGTTACATGGTGGTTAGTGGTTACCAATTGTTCCATCTGTCACCAACGACTCTTATTAAAGAACCATGTGTTTTAATAGAAACCAATCATAAAAAGGAAGTTACAAAGTGGTCAACGTCAGTTATCAAGTCAGTTTTCACCCAATCGACACGTTGTGAAAATAACGCCATATCGCAGAACTGTAGTTCCCTGCAACAGAACTGTAGTTCCTTACCAAGGAACGACGTACCAAGAGAACCGTTGTTCCCTCCAAGGGATCAACCCATATCATTCATCCTTAATGTCATATGCAGACTTCTTGTCTTAGGGACATTGTTGCTTACCTGGAACTATTGTTCTGTTGTTCCATTGTTCTTTATTGAGTAACGCAACATATTATTAATATATCCCTCTAGACCTCAAGTATACTTACACAGGCATGTACTCCACACCTCTAAACTTGTGATATAGCTAAGTGAGATCACATAGCTTCGTATGAACCCCGATCACAATAAAAGGCATTGTTTCCTATGTAGTTTCCTACTAGGGAACAATCAATTGATGACACTAAAATCACCAACATATTTATCTTTTCCCGATTAATTAAAAAAATAATTTCTCTGAAAAGAATGTTACAACATGATTTGTTATCATATACCCTAAGAGCATAAATTAAAAAGACCATATACAAAAAGAAAATAAAATTTGTTGTAATGAAAATGATAAAAGTGAAGAAAGACATGGAGATTTAACGTGGTTTACTAATAATGTGTTAGCTATGTCCACATGTATAGAATAGAATTCTTATTATGGAGGTTAAAATACCATATTATAGTTATGAAGTATCTTATGAGCATATATAGAGACTCAAAAAACCCTAATTAGATCACAATAGGCCCAGTAATGGAAAACATAACATACTATTTTGGTGGAGCTAGTTGCGCATCTCCCCAGCCTTGCTAGCGGCATGTCACCCCTTGAACTCCTGATTTGCTGACCAATTAGCGAGACCACCGACCACCGTCGTGGGGCACTGTCCTCACACCCCTTTTTAAAACTTTCGTGAATATCAGTCAGTAAATAATTCAAGGCACATGAACAAAATTAAAGGAGAAAGAATCAATTTCCCATCAACAAATGCCCATACTAAAAACAAATGTCAAAATCACGAAGCTATATATATAAGAAAGTAGTTCAAGAAGACAAGAAGTGAACATTTTATTCAAGTACAAGACATGTATAAGGTATGGAAATTTAAAAATTTATACCAAATAAGACATGCATCTACACGGAAACAAGCTTTATGTAGAGCTAGTGTGGAAGGTTGATGGTTAAGTCAAGTTGTGTCGTCATGAGCCAAACTACGGTGAGAAGCTCTCCGCCGTTGCCGAGTTGTTGGACATGACTTCTCCCGCTGCTATGCCCTGCGAAATACAACAAAAGATCTATCCATATGTCGCTCCTAATCGCCTCCGTTTCTCCACTCAAATCTAGTTTTTCCACCATATAGGATGCCAATTCTGAAATCAATTGCACTGATAGTTCCCCACTATTCTCTTTGCTTAAAATTTCACGAATTTCCTGCTCTTGCTTCTCCAACGCTTCTCTTTCATAAGTTTGCAACCTTTCCGTATGTAACATGTCTTCATCTCCCCAGCTGATGTATTCAAAGAAAATTTTCAAACTTTCCGTATTCTCGGGTACTTGTTTCTTGAAATCCTCCAAGCGTTTTTTCATATCCTCCAACGACATGATAAGTTGGGCCCCTTCCAATACCATCTTGGGTTGGTGGAAAACGAGATACATCAAGTACTCGGAGAGTTGCTTGTTGAATTGGGAAAAGATGGTCTCGTTTTCTTGTGGTTTCACAACCTTCCACTTGGAGTAGAACAAGTCGGTCATTACATGCCAAATGAGCAAGGTGTCGACGATCCCCACACCCTTGCAAATCTGTCGGATAGCGTTAGAAAGTAGCTCTTTCTCGTCGAACATCTTTGAGACATACCCTGCTAGTACTCTTTCATTCTCGGGCAACCACTTGACTCTGGCATAAATGCTTCTGAAGATTTTCTTTTTCACTTGATCACTTAACTCAACTACTGAGACATTACTTTGGTATGATCTCGTGATGCAGTCATACAGCTTGCGTAGGGGGCGGAACCCACAACAGCGTTGCTCCTTGTATTCTGACAGTTTGAATTGTTTGATGGATCCAGACCAACGACGAAGCAAGACGAATCGTTTGGCCCATTTTTGGTTCTTGACCGAGAGAACCATGTTCATGGCGGAAGAGACAAGGCGAGAGTTAGGACAAAGCTTGTACAAGCGGCAAATCACCAAGTCAGAAAACACGAGCTTCAACAGGGATACCATACCATGTCAAGAAAAACACCACCGAAGAGCAAAGCATTTGTCAGCCTGACATCAACCTTTTTGTAGACGCGCTTATCCGCCAGGACCCAAAGGAATAGAGCCGCTACTTCGCTAGCCAGGGATACGAGGTGCAGAATCCCACCTACTTTATTCTCGATGATCGTCCAAATCTTGGTGTAGAAAAAACCATAGGCGAGGCCAAGCTCAATTGCCATCTCAATGAGAGCTTGTTGTGGACTTAGGGAAGACAACCTTTGTCTAACCCTCGAAACCTCTTGGTCGGTTTTGATGGAGAGACTGCAAAACATGCCCTTGAACTGTTGAAACAAATCATACGACTGTGTCACCATTGCAATGTGCTCTCTTGAACCATCATAGGCGCCTTCTACGACAGCCCCTTTCACACGTTGGGCCGCTTTCTCTTCGCTAAAGGAGTCCCTCAATGAATCCAACGAGCCTTTATAGAGAGCCCAGATCCTCCCAGCATACCGAGTCAAGGCAGCCACGAACACCAACAAGGTCGGTGCCAATAGCCGTTTCTTCGAGAGGCACCGGACTATGGCTTTGATGGTGGCTACCCCTTGAACGACTATGTGCAACATGCTCCGATCCCATAGCTCGTTATCCTCCAAGGAGAAACCCGCGATGGTGTTTGGACCGCCGATGTGCAAGAGCAAGAACGGGGCCCAAAACGAGCGGATGTCGTACATATTGGCGTCTTCTAGTCTGTTGATTGGGACGACAAGCCCAATGGCATAGTAGGCAGCCCAACCAGATCGCACGATGAACCCCGGATCTTGAGGTTTGGATCCTCAAAGAGGATCCTATGATCAAGATACATTGTAGAGAGAAGCTGACGATGATGAAGCCTCTTAGATTCCATAGATGCCAAATAATTTTCAACTTTGCAAAGATTTTGAGCAAGTTGATCATGGTGCTTGATTTTTTAACCGGTTAGATGAGCTTGCTAGCTTGTAATGTTTTTGTTTTAGGGGATGTATAAGAATGATTTAAAAAATACTTGAACAAATTGAAGCATTTTGTTTAATGTCGTTCATGCTGGACAAAAGAAAAGAAAAAAAAGAGTGGTATGAGTAGCGTAAAGGAACATAAACTATACAATAACATTGTCTGAATTAAAGAATAGTATCAACTTTTTTTTCACGCACAAGTTTAGCATTTGCTTCTTTCTTTCTTTATTTTTGTAATGACGACACGTACTTTTGGCCCACTTCATCTCTTTAATCTATTCGATCTACAACACATGCTCGAAACAATGCATGGTTAGTTTACCATTGACGCCAACTCTGCCATTAGCTTTTGTATCCTATGTGGGCTTAATTGAGTTATAATTAATTGACAGATTGTAGATATGGTTCATTGAAATTTCTGTTTATAGTAATTTATAAGAAAACATGTCACTGAAGAAGAGAGGGAATTGAGAATTTTTATAAATATTAACGAGGAGAGATCAAAATCAATCATCCAAATTTTGAACTTTTTGTTGGATTCGATCAAAACAATATCACCAAACTTATCTAATGAAAATTATCACTCTAAATAGTAAATATGACATTGACATCCAAAACAAAGAGCTATCCATTCCATTGACATCCGAAACAGATTTGAATGAAGCTGGACCAAGCAAGAAAGGGAAACTAAAATTACACCAAACTTCAAAACAACTTATTAAGGAGGGACACTTTCAAGTAAAGAACATATTTAAACTGTAATTGTGCAAAAAGTAATCATTGATTGTATTAAAGTCCAGTAGGCCAATACTGACGACTCGACGAGGGTATTCATCCTGCGTGCACATGCGCATTAAGCTCAACAAATAAGTCTAGTAAGGTTCCATTCTAAAACCAATATGGTCATATGAAGAGTAACTAAAAATATTAAATACTAGGCAAGTTTATGACCCAAATTTAGACATCGTAAGTAATATTCCAACAGATTGTTTAATCTTCAATAATGTATACAAGTGTTGACATATTTAAAAAAAAAAACAGATATGACGAAGCATGGTACACAACAAATCTTAAGGAAGCTTGTACATTTGACGTTGTACATGGAATCACGGTTCTACCATTGATTACGACGGAAACACAACCTATATAGTTTCAAGAAACTCAATTCAACTAGAGATGATAAAGTTGAATTGTAAAAGCAGTAACTTGAGATAAAGCAAGCAGACCACAACCTATGCAATGTCAACAAACCAAGCTGGAGAAGACGGAACTGAATTATGAAATAAAGCAAACACAACCATAGCAATGTCAACCTATGTAGTGGCAACAAACCAAACTAGAGATGATAAAACTAAACTGTAAAAGCATAAACTTGAGACAAAGCATACACAAAGAAACTTCTTGAATCAAAACGAAAGAATGATCATGAATTTGCTGCTATTTTTTTGAGTTTCAAGAAAACCTACCAATTTGCCAATGTGTGGAAGAAGAAGAAAAAAACATGTATTTTTTGCCCAAATTTATTTCCCCCAGCTCCCATATCTGCTTTAACCAAAAATGAATCAAAGACTCTATAACGATCTTCATTATCTGCCCCACAGAGCACACATGAGTTTGTTTGAATCAAACCAAATCTGAAGAGTTTAGAGGTTGTAGGAAGTCTTTGAAGGGTGATCAACCAACAATGAAAACTCCACCTTCTTGACTAATCTCATGCCAAATAACTAAACACCAATCCAAAGTAAGATGTTGATTTCTAAGGACATTATAAATTTCTTTCTAATCCAGCTCCCCATCAGTTTTTGTGTAACTAATATTTCTCATAGCCTAGAGTTAACTTGAGAAGAAGATAATTTAAGAGTTTGAATAACATGCCCTCTAATATTTTTTTTGCATTTTTTTCAAATCAAGATGTTTTATTAGAGACTTTGGGCTCAAGTACAAGATGTTTGAAAAGAGAACATAGCTGTGGATTGAAACATAAGTTTTTGCACTGATAGCAATGTCCTGTTCAGCCAATATTTACTGAATACATGATAATTCTCATCCTCCACTGATGCATAGCATTGTAGTTATACATTTTCACATGAGCAAACAATTGATATTATAGACCAACCACTGATGATGATGCCATATGCTCAGGGTATTTATCCTGGTTGAGATTCAGATAATTTATAGTCTCAGATTACAATACAAGAATTAAGCAAAGAACCTGAAACGATGAAAGGTGTGTTCTCAGTGTTCTAGGAATTTAATCTTCTCAACACAATTCTGCACCTGCAGATTAATTGCTTCAGTGAGGCGATCTCCTACAGCAAGCTTATACTGCTCAAATTTCGCTTCCTCACACTTCAAAGCCGCATATTTACACGCCCGGATGCTTCCTGCAAAGGTCATATAGATATGCAAGCTAAACCCTAAAAATCATCTGAATAGTAGACACAACAAGAAAAAAAAATTATGAACTCTCACCACTCAAATCAAGCAAATTGAACAAAACTGGGCAATTTCCAATGCTTCTGACCATTGTAACAGAAGACCAGATCATTTGATACTCCTTCCTTGAGGATCTGATCACACACGCCTTCGTTATGGGATTCACGTACTTAACTATATAGAAGAAGCAACATGCTTAGGTTCCAAAAGGAGGAAGCAAATGACTTGAAACAATAGAGGAATAAGAGAAGAAGCAATGAAGCATGAGCTTACCCTGGAATGAACCAAGAGAAGAAGCCAAGCCACACTCGCCAAAATTCACAAGTATGCTGTCTTTAATAGCCTTGGCCACGTTGAATTGGGTAATGATGATAGGATCATCATTTCCTATGAGATCCTTGTTGGGGTCCAGGAAGATCTCCATTACCATATATCTGTTTTTGAAACTCACCATGCTTTCTCTCAGTTGTCGTTTCCTGTAAAACCAATACATACACACACAATAAAACATTGATTCAGGAGCAAAGATACATGAACCTTCAATCAACAGTTAGAAGCCAGGCCATTCCTTGGACTTGCCAAAATGTTTACAAAGTGGCGATGCAGAAAGGAGGGACATGAAGAACATATGTTATTAATTAACTGATTTAACTATGCTCAGAATTCCCCAGTAATATCTAGGTTGCTGCTGCAATTTTAGGGGGATTATGCATTAACCCCCAATTGAATTCTTTTTCTCTGAAAACTATATCAAATCATATCTCATTCCTCAGTGGCGGCTGCCGGGAGTTATCGGCCAGGCGCCAGCGGGAGAAAACAAGTGAAATTTTGGATATTTCTTGAGAAACTCGGTTGAATTCAATTTGAGAACGACAAGTACAAGCCGATCAAATTTGGATTTTTAAGAATTACAAATAAGACGAACGAGAGGAAAACCTAGAGATACATAGACGAAGTTTAAACATACCTTTGTAGTCGACTTTGACGAGGCAGAGAAGATATGCCGCCGCCGGTGAAGAATTCTGAATTCCTTCTCCTTGGCAAACTCCAGAGTCCTGATTTTTTCTCTCTACCCGAGCGGCGACCTGACTCCAATGAGTGAACTTGGGCCTGTCTTTTAAACAGGCCCGTGATCAGCCCGGCTCATTAGATGGGCTATACAGCTGAATGCCTGAATGAACGTGCTGTCAAACCGATTTCATCTTCTTGAAACGGATTATTCTATTTTTGTTTTTAGGTGAGAAGTTATTTAGAATATTTGTTGATAGTTGTTGGGAATAATTTCACCCGTTATTTTCTCAAAAAAAATATAGGGTTTAGGGTTTATTGAATTTCGGAATTAATATGGTGAGCTTAATATAAATGATATAATAAAATAAAGAGAAAAAATGATATAATAAAATAAAGATAATTGGGGTAGAATTTCTACCAAGTATAATATAATTTATTTTAAAATTAATTTAATTAAAATATGTCATGTGGTGCATATTTTTTAATAAAATTTATTTCTTTTTATAATATATTAGGATAGATAGAAGGGAGTACAAGCATTTGCTAAAGTATATAGATTATTCAAGGGATTGTTATAGCAGATTAGGTCAAAATATGACCCGATCCGATTCACCGGTGAATTATGTTGATCTGATTTATGATTCCACATGTATAATATTAAATATTATAAAATAGTTATTGTTATTAATATATAAAATATATTGTTAACACTAATAAATTAATACTGCAATATTTAATTATAGCCCACACTTATTCAACGAAGATGTTTAGTTAAAGTCTAAACCACCCTCTGAAAAATCAATGCAAATGTTTGTGACTGAATGGACATCTTTCTGTTGATAATATAAATTGTAGTTGGATGAGGTCTGGAAACTTTGATCACTAGAATTTTGATTAGATTAAGAGAAAAAAATTAACGAAAGTGATAAATTCCGGCGGGCTAATACACCATGGGATACACGTATACGTTTATTTATATGCATATGCATGCACATTAGACCCAAATAAGTCCACAAGAATTTCATCCTAAAACCAATTAACAATACGATGAGTAACTTGGAATTGAATCAGATAGAAACGGGTGTTAACGTGAAAACTGAAAATCATTTATGTCCATTAGATTGTGTATGTTGTACGGCTGTGATTAGCGCGTGTATTTTTTCAATTTTTAAGAATCAAGGGCAAATTTGTCATTTGGCCTCTTTTATCATCTTCTCCAAACTGCCTGCAAGACACCAACGTACAATATTTCTCCTCACTTCTACATGGCACAAATTCAACCAGTTCTTCTTTATATTTGTGATCTCTTATCTCCAATTTCTCCATTCAATCAATTCTTTTTTGTTTTTCCTTCTTAATGGTTTCAAATTAAGATATGTGGTTTGCTCTTTTTGAGTTTTATTTTATTTTTTTATACTTTGGGTTGATTTCAAGTTTAAAATCAAAATTGACAATATGAGATCGAATTGGTAGATAATTTCAAGAATTCATGTTGTTTTTCCATAGTCCATTGGCCAATACTTTGTTTTTTCGATTTATTTGATCTTATAGTTTGAGATGCATATAACATGTTCGATGAAAGTCCTAAGAGATGAGAGTTTTCTTCTGTGCTGAATTGGATTACGTGAACGTATTATGTTGTTATGTGAACTTTATATATTTTTGCGTGAACCTTGCAACAAAATGTGCATTCTTTTATTTATTTTTTTGTACATTCGCCCTTTATTGTAGGCTGTCCATCAACTTCTATTGATTTGAGTGGTGAAATGTCATATACTTGTAGTGTGGATAATGTTGATGTCACGATTATTTAGAATATAGATTTAATTGGTTATCATTAAGTTCATAAACCTACATTATCTTGGTTATTTTCTTGTTGTCACCAGTAATAGTCATGAATTATAACTCCATTTTACGGCCTTTAGAATTGCTTATTAAGTATGAAAGTTTTGATCTTGTATTTGCATATATGCAAGATCATTGGTGGTCATGGTAAAAAAATTCATCAGAATATGATCTATTGTGCTTGTGCAATCCTTGTAAATGTCTAAAATTTCATTTGATACTATACTTGTTGGTTGTCCAACTATAATTAGTGTCGATACATTGCAATTAACTTGAAGATGGAGGAGCCTTGTTTTGAGAATGAGAGCTCTAAGTCCGAGGAGTTTGAAAAGTCAAAGATGAAGATCTTTGTGAAGGTTGTAGACAATATCATCGCCATTGAGTTGGAAAGCTCTTACACAATTGAAGATGTGATGACCATAATTAAAGCCAAGGAAGGCATTCCAAGTGATCATCATGTGCTAATTTTTTGCCATACATATTTGTCAAGTTGAGTATGTTGGCAAACTATAACATCAAGAATAAATCAACCCTGGAACTACTCACTCACTTTAAGAGCCATATGTAGATCTTTGTGAATATCCTCATGGACTTGGGCTATACCATCACACTCGATGTAACAAGATTTGACACAATTGGAGATGTCATTTCAACTCTCGATTTTTCGGAACTGATTTTACCTTTTTTATCCATTTTATTTCAATGCTATAATGAACGATACATCTTCATTTGAGTTCATGTTGAGTTTTAATTTTTTGATATTTCATATGTTTGATATAAGGAAGGCACTTATGCTTCTGTCCTATTTTATTATGGTTAGTAGTTTAATTTTTCATTTCATACTATATGTGAACACAAATCTTAAATATTTGAATACAAATACTAAATATGTGAACCTACAACTACTATATATGAACATTCACAATTTTTGGTTCAAGTTCATTTGTTTTTAACTTTCATGTATCAAGTTCAGTTACAGTCTTTGTTAGCATAGTTAAACAACAAAAGTATAAATCATAAGACCAAGTTTGTTATATTAATGTGAATGAAATACAATAAAATAAACATGAACATACATAATAAATATGTGAACGTGGACATAATAAACATGAACCTGACCAAACTGGGTGTCAAACTTCATATGTGAAATAGTTTTGTACCTTCTTACAAATGTCATTCCACGTCTTTTTATTATCTACTATCCCACCAACATAACTTCATCTCAGTTTGTTAGCTTAACATCAACCATCGATCTAGATTCTATATCATCATAACTATCTAGTTATTTTCAAAATAATTGCTTTCTTCAATGTTTTCCATTCAAAATAGAAGTAGACCATTTGCATCCTCCAACTTTCTTTGGCTTTTTTGTTGGTTGAGCCGCAAGATCATTCAAAATTCCACCATCTTCTTCCAAACTTTGGTTGCTATCATCTCTAATATCTTCACCACCAACTAGTTCAACTGGATTGTAATTCTGGTCCTGACCATCATAATTTGATGACACGCCACTTTTGCTTTCTATATTTATATTAAAAAAAAAAGAAGATATAAGATATTAGCTTTTTCGATCAAACAATACAAACATGTGGACAAAATACATAAACCTCTTAGTGTTATACATGAACCTTTAAATACAATACGTGAACGCCAACCTTTTCTATAAATTATATGAACCTTGTTGACATGTGAACATTCAAACTATGTTCATGAACATGTCAAAAAAATAAATAAACCTTTAAATGTAATATGTGAACATCTATAATAAATCACATTTCAGACCAACAATACAAGTATTGAAAGCTTGGAAACAACTTACATATCAGTCTGAATAAGGTAGAGAATAACGAATTCTCTCCATGTTTACAAACTGGATAAGATTTCAATAAGTTCAAACTTTCTATGTTCCTCTCAATTTTTAGTTTTCTCTCAAATCCCTTTGTAGCATCACTGCTCAGATCTCCACCACAAAAATCTAAAAATTCAGCACCCCCATATCTACATTCCATTTACAAAGTTACATACAATCTTCAAGCCAAACATCAAGTCTTATGAAATATTTTCTAGCAATCTAAAAATTCAACACCGCCCCTCAGATCTCCACCCCTAATACTCTCAATTTGTAAAAAATTCAAATTATGCATGCAAAATTCACCCAAAACAAACACATTTACTCTAGAATTAAAATCTTATTTGATAGAGAAAGTATGAACCCTAAAAATAAAATAAAAAATCAAAGAAAAAAGGGTTTCGTACCTTTTTTGAAATCGGATTTCAGAGATTGCTTCTCCTCATTTGCCATGGAAAGTGACTCTAATCTCTAATTGATGGTTTTGAGTATTCGAATGGAAGGGAGATGAGTGAATTTGGAATCAATTTTGGGAGAGAGTTAAGAGGGGGAGTCAAGAGAGCAAAGAGACGTCAGATTTGGGGTTTGTGGAATAGAAGGTTGGGATTTACTATTTTAGAGTTAGTTTAAGTGATATTTGCAAAAATGCCATTAAAGCCTCTATAACCAGCGCGCCCCCATTATTTTACTTATTTCCTCTCTTTTAATCCTAGCCTTCCGTTTATTCAATCTAATGGCTCAAATTCATTTTCAGTCACCCAATGGATTATTTCCACCCGAACTGCCCTCTACAAAAAAATCCATTTAAATTATATTAGTTTTGACTGTATATTTTTCTAAGAAAAAAATCCATAGTACAAAAATTTCTACTTTTTAACCAATTATTTATTTTATTTATATTTATTAAAACGCATACAAGGTACGGGCTCTTACACTAGTAGTTTCTCTATTTTAAAGAATGTAATATTTATACTTTTATTTATATATTGTAAAATGCTATACAATATTTATTTAATAAATAAATAAATAATTTTTGACTAATAAGGAAATAAAAATATCATACAATCTTATCCTAAAAATAATAAATTATTTTTATTTGTATAGTAAGAAAATATCAAGGTTATCCAATGTTAGTTCAAATGGAATTAAATAAAATTGTAGAACAAATTTTCTTATATAAATCTCATCCCTTTTTTTTTGGGTAGCAAAAATCTCATCCCTTTTGTTATGTCATATACACATACTTTGTTTTCAGATCTTTGTGAAATTATTTTTTTGTCTAGTCATTTTTTGAAATTATACTTTGAAAACGATCAGCCCAATCTCTTTTATATTACGTGCAATTCAATACTATATATTTTATACTTTATAGATTTAAATACAAGCATGTACTTTGTAGAATCAAAACAAAGTGATTCGACCAAAAAAAAGAATCAAAACAAAGTGAGAATTGGTTCCCCATTTAAAGTAGAAACAAAAACTTAATGCCATACCAAAGTAGAGGTACGTATAACATTTAGAATTGAGAAAAAGTACATTAGATAGCATTATTGTTAAAACTTTGGAGCTCAGGCTCCCCATTCAAAATGTCTTTCATTTTCAGAACTTATTATTCAAATATCAACTTAACATTCTTCATTAAGCGAGTACCAAAAAAAACATTCTTCATTAAGCAGAGTGAAAAGTTACACGTCCACTGCAAACAAAGCTGCATCCGCAACATATCAAATCAATTGCCAATAATCACTTGAGCTTCTCTAATAATTTTGGGGCGACCTGTGTTTGTGAAAATACCGATTCAAGATCAAGCAACAGATAATTAAGTTAGTTGAAGGCAAATTAAAACAATAAGATGAAGGAATGAATGCTTACACATTTGTCCACACACGACCAGTAATCAAAATACTGTCCAGTGCAATGCTTGTGCCCACTTTCATCACCCTCGATCCTTTGAACACATGCCTGCAAATGGACGCAATGACAGAGATTTATCTGATGAAGCTTAGCCTTAAAAATGGAATGTTTGTAAAAAAAAAAAAAAAACAGATGGATTCATTCAGGTTATTCAGGATGATTCACCTGATAGTCAAACAAGGGCTTGGCACACTTGGGCTTGCATCGGTCCTCAAGATACTTTTTCTGATCAACAAGTTCATCATCCGCCCTGAAAGAATCAAGGTCAGGAATTAGTAGCAGTAAAAGCTATTTAGCATAAGCTTGCCCTTCTAAAGCATCCACCAAGGTTATTAAGATGCATTAACCACGAACACAGCCAATACGTAAGTGGACTTCACTGCCATGTTCTACAGCGCTAGTGACCAACTGACCATGCCGTGCAAGAAAAGAAAGAATTTATACATACAGTGTTGTACTCACATGGATAAGAATTTGATGTCAAACCGTTTGTCAAAGCCCGAGACAGAATTGTTGCCTGTATTATGGAGACGAACATTACTCAGGTTCAAGAATTAGAAAACTTTAAGTGTAAGAAATAAAACTTCAACAGATGAGTTCAATCTGATAGCATAATGGTACATTCAAGCATTTCTTATCGGGTCAATGTTTCACATCTTCTGTCTCTATCACTAATCGACAATTAGGACAATTGCTTTCAACAAGAAATACATATAGCAAAGTAGAAAACAGATACATTATCTATCTTAAATTCCCTGCTTTAAACCGAATCCTCTCAATTCTTATCATTTATGACTTCCACTCATCTAAAGCTTACACAGAGAACAATTGTGTTCTCTGGCTTCAATCTCAAACCTCCACCATTTCAAGCTCCTACGGACTACGGTACAGTGCACCACCCTCAAATCCAAACATGGAGGTGCCTTCATATTATCTAACTTGTATAAATGATGCAACTACACACTACAGCCAACCCATAAATCATTGAAAATAGCATTCCACAGCTTCCATACCACGCTATTGAAGAAAAAGAGAAAACGAAGGTGAATATTGAAAATTTCAAATGAAAGATAGATTTCAGAAACAATTCATTTTCCTCAAGTTTTGTTTCTGCTTTGAATTCCTTAATTAGGCGAAATCAGGAGATCAACAGCAATATCCTCATAACACTCTAGGTCGTAACTGAGACATGGAAGAAGCCATAAAAAATTGAATCAATAACAAATCTACAATCAAATATCATCATAGACTGAAAGATCAATCAGAAAAGACAGCAGGATTAAATATAAACACGTATAATGGTGCACAGTTCAGATTTGGATTGAACAATCGGAGATTTAGGCCCCGTTTGGTTGTGAGAGGGGAAACCTAAACGTAAACGTAATGAAAAAGGAAGGGAAAGGAAACCCATTCCATTACCATCCAAGTTTTGTTTGGCATGAAAATAATGAATGGAATGATTACCTTTCCTATTCTAATTAGGTGTTTGGTTGGGTTGAATTCAAATTTTTTTAAGAATCAAGTAAGATATCATAAAAATGATTAAAAATTCAAGGAAATCAACCAAATCCAAAATCCAAAGTATAATCCTGATCATCCTCATAATGACATGGTACCAGTGGAATGATGAAATAATATGATGTTCATACTTTAAATTTTGAAGGTGCATTTACACATCCTATAAGTAAGTGGGTGAATCAACAATAATTGTGGAGATGAGCTGTTTAATTGCTCTCAGTAATACAACTTTTAACTTGTAAGTGCATATGCATAAAAAAAGGACCAGACAGAATGGGACGATGCAAGACATCATAGCTAAGTGCTTAACCAATTGCAGAAGAATAATGCTATTGTGACTGCTAGACATCAAACCAAAAGCTTTTCGAGAAGGGTGGGTGTTGTAATTGTGCTTGAACTGTATAATACATCAAACCAAAAGATTATTGGATAAATCCAATGAAAAGGAAGGCACAAGTGTGTGTTACTACGCGTTTGCTGAACATTTGTGATTGTTGTGAAGGGCATGACAGGTGTTCATTGGTTCCTAGAGGTAAATTCTGGTGAAGGAAAACAAATCAGACCATTTATTTGCAACCAAATATTGGCAGGTTTAGCAGTGATGCCATTTATATGCAACCAAATTTATGTGATGGTGTTTATATGCAACCAAATAGAAGATAGAAGACTTCGATTGAAATAAATCCACTTTAGTCTTCAGACTTCGATTTGTGTTGTTTCTCGATCCAAAGCACAAATAGAAAATGCAGTGGTTTTCTCGAGAACAGATTGAAGGAAATCCAGGCTTCGATTGAAACGAGACCAGGGAAGAGACAAAAAATCAGCACAAATAGAAGAGGATGGATAAATCGAACCGTACCTCTCGAGAACTTCAGACTTCGGCAAACGAGATCCGGATCGGAAGAGCAGCCGAGATCCAAATCAGAAGAGCAACCGATCGGGGGAGAGAGAGGCGATCGGTGGTGAGAGACGATCAGGGGAGAGAGAGGCGGAAGAGCAGACCTCTAGGCTTCGAGCCTCTCGAGATCCAAGATTGGCGGCCAGAAAGAGTTGTTTCCCCTACTTTTTTGGATGGAAACGAAAGCCTCATTGTTTGCGTTTTTCAGACTAATGTCCATATTGATCATGCTTAAAAGTCCATATTTTCTAAAATAAACGGACCAGGATCCAGATTTGACTCGGCCCAATACGAAATAACCCAACTTATAGCATCTTGTATATATACTTCTTATCTGCATCGATGAAGTTAATGGTATATGATTTAGAGTATGTTTACAATTAAGTTGAGTGAAATCATAATGTTCAGAGTTTTTTTTATATAATTTTATAGCCCAAAATCGTTAAATATAATAATAATAATAATACCCAGTTTAACAATTAAATCTGGTGACCGTATTTCAAACTATTAAATCAATTGAAATGAACCAACTCAAGAATATCACCCAGCTTAACGATTTAAAATTTGGTGACTATATATATTCATTAAAAATCACCCGCTGTCTTGTTTATTTTATTTATATATAAACATTTTTTTTTCTATTGCGTTGATTTGTTAAAAAAAAAAGGTATTTTGGGTGGAATGGAATATTATGGGACTATTATTGCTTGAAATATGTGATCATATTTTTGCTGTTTATAGAAAGTGGGGTTTAGGGGAAGCAAACATCTGTGAGCATCTAAAATGGAACTTAGTGATTTGATGAATTAATAAATTTAATAAGAGGATATGATATTGATAATAAAGTTGGTGCTTTGTGATTAATTAATAGACGAAGCATGTGATCGTGCTTCCATGTTTAGGATGTTAACAACATGTCATGTAGCCACATATCGTTCTTTTTCAACTCAAGTGTGTGCTTTATCACTTTATACAGATTTAGATTATATCTCCCCTTTTTAATATTTTTAATGTTCTCAATTACTTATCTTTTTATGTTACTAGCAATTGCGATATGGATTAGTCTATTCTCCTGGCCTATGCACATATTTGATTATACCGTGAAGCGTACTATAATCATTAGCACTAAATTTTATACTCTGGACACAATAGACCTTTTAATGAAATGTTAACTAATGTTATCAAACTCAATCATTTAGCACAAGACAACTAACTTCTTTGAACCTGCAACTCCTTCGATCATGAACCCCATTGACAAGTAATCTTAAGATCAGCATAATAAATTAAGAATAGGCATACACATCTTAAATTAATGAAATGTTAACTGATCTATCTCTTAGTTCTCTGGAAATGGTCCCTCCGTCCTAAATTCATTCATCATATCAACACTAAATTAATGCAACACTGTCAAAAAGATTTTTTTTGGAATTGGAATATCCACCAAGTAGCTCTACATGCCTTGCCTCAGCATAATAACTACTCTACAATGCTTCAGCTCTTACAACTTTCCCTTGAATAGATTGTTTTACAATTGGAAATGAAGCTCAGATCAGAAAATCCAAGAATCCAAAGCTGAAATAATGGTATTTACATCATCGATGCATTGTAAATGTAGGTAGCATAGCTTGGATACTTCCAGTACACTCCACACTCCGAGAAACACATAGCCCAAGTTCAATGGAGTTGTCCATATCATTCGCTGCAATCAGCTGATTCCCATCTACATCCATGTAGCTGGAAGAAATAATCATATCAATCATGAGTATATCAAGGAGCCATTTAATACGATAACGGTATCTGCAAATATTATTTCCATTTCCAGGAGAAGATCCCAAGAAGTCCTTTGATGTGCTATACTAATTCAGCTTCAAGATTTTCATTCAGAACATATTTCTCTCTGTATAACCTAAATGAGCAGCTCTTTTCAGTAAAGCATATCAATGATCAATGATAGAAGAATATAGGTTAGAAAAATCGTTATATTTTTGGTGATTCATATTTATTTATCTTCAAGGTGTCGAGAAAAATTGATGAGCCTTCCTCTTTCTACTATAGAGGTTGTTATCGGTAGTGATACTCTTCAAGTGGATTCTGAAGATGCTATTTTCGACTTTATCTTGGAGTGGGCCTATGCACACTATCCCGAACAAGAAGAGCGCCAAGAGATCCTTAACGAGCACTTGATACAGTTCATACGTTTCCAATACATGACTTCCATGAAATTGAAGTCGATCCTAACTTACCCTGAATTTGATAATGAAAGAAGTGTACAGCCTTGTTATCGAAGCTCTCTACTTCAAGGTTGAAGCGCAACACAGCCATGCCCTAATAGACCGAGCAACCACCAAATGCAATAATGTAGAACGAGTCTACAAGTATCGGTCTATTAAGGTTGTGCAGTTTAAATTGGCGTGGCCTCAATGTGCTATCTACTTTGACCTAAAAAAAGAAGATTGTGCGAATCTATTCCGATTAAGAGAAGTCCTTTCTGAGCCGATTCTCCTAGGGGGGGCGACGTTTTTTCCTCCTTCCACAATGCAACAAGGACCAACAAGACTCATTGTACCACTTCGGTTTATTTTTGACAATGGAAAAGAATTCGGTATCTTGCATGTTAAGTTATGAGTTTGCAGCGCTGAAGAAGCCATCGGTAAAGTTCAGAAGCAAGTATTGTGCCGAAAACTGTATTTTAGACGGGGGTGCCTTCGCGGGGACACGAGACATGTTCAAAATCCCATGGAATACCTTCATGAGTAATGATAGTAAGTATTTCATCGACGGGATCCTACACCTTCGAGTCTATCTCACCGTCAAGAGCTACTAAGTCTCTAACATTACGCACCATGACAAACTTATCAGTGAACTTGAACAGTTTGGGAGTCGCTTGCTTTGATTATGTGGGGGTATGTTGATTGTAAAATTGATGTTATATGTATATAAATGGTGGTCTAGAACTCTAGATTGATTTTGTATGCACTAACCGAAAACGTACTCATAATATAAGTTGTCAATATGCTCAGTTATTTAGGAACATAAATTGCTCACTTTATGTCATGAATATTTGTACTCTTTTTTTTGGTAGAAATGAATATTTGTACTCTTAAAGTATACCTTGTGATATGAATATTTGTACTCTTTTAACTAATCAAAGTTTTATTTGTCCTTTTGAGATGACAACTTGATTTCTAACGGTTTTTCTTCATGTTCAAAGGTGCAACTTGTTATTCCATGCATCAATCAATCAAGGGTATCCTAATAAAGAAATACTATCATTTTTAAGGGTTTCTCACAAAGAGAAGAGCTTGCACGTGTATGTACGATTGTGCGTCGCTTTTTGTTTAAACAAACTAATTAATCCACTTTGGTTGAGTTAGATTATGACATTATGTTGTTAGAAGAAAGGATTCCTTATGGAGGCTTTGGGTTTAATGGGCTCGTGCTCTATTATAAAAAAAATTGCAACCGACATTAACTATCTTCTAATGACAGTTACTAATACAGTTACATAACCCACTAACATGACAGTTATACACCTTATTTAACACGTCAACAATTAACTTCTGTTGACTAAAACACACAACTTTATTAAAACAGAAAAAAACGAATAATGAAAGCAACTTAAGAAATAATAGCAGACACTTAACTTTTACCTATGAAATGCACACAACAGACTTCTTTAAAAAACAAGTTTAATCCTAACACTTTATACAACACTACTAAGAGTTTCAACAATTTTTTTTTCATATTCATCTACCATTTTCAGGTGACTGTTATCAGGATAAACTTGATAACACTAGAAAAGAATGGCCCCAACTGATCATCGATATGCAGATTTTAACTATGATGGATCTCCTTGTACAAACTTAATTGATATAGGATTCCTTCATGGTTTAGGGCATTTTTCCCTTCTGTTGCTGAATGGGATTGCTTTTACACTTGATTTAGGATTCGTTTACGCTTTAAGCTCATATGTAGCCCTGGGAGCAATGGCTGTAAATTTTTATGCTAAATAAAGGTAACTAACCTGTTCTCATATGCCCTTTTTTGTGAATACAGGTTAATTAGCCCTGGGAGCAATGGAGTTCAATTCTGTGTGGTAATGATATGCTCTCTCAAAATCTTGAAGAAAATTTATATTATTTTCACTTGGTTTCTCGAATGTGTGGATTAATGTCTATCACAAGTTTAGTGGGGGATAAGCACCGGCTTTTGGGGATGGATTGACACCTTATACTTTGTGTATAATATCGTTAGCTATTTATTGTACCAAGCTTTTGTAAATTTTGAAGGAACTAGATTTTGTAATATCTCATTGGGTTTGGTCTTGATCTATTTTATAGTTGACCATTAATTTCACTCTAGCAATCAATCAAATATATACAATGATCGATCGAGTATATGTAATCATCACGATATATGACTACGGAAGAAGGAGAAGACGACCCACTTTCTGAAGCAAGGCTCTATCCTCCAATACGGCCAATCGAGGAAGATATACAAAAAATGTTCCCTCAAAGTTAACCACGGTTTTTTTTGAATCTTCTCGGCCGCGTGTCTAGCCAGGTCATGCCCAACCTAATCATCAATACAGCCAGGGAAACAAAGAACTTAAACCATATATATTGTCAATTCAATTCAATCAATAATTTGGAAAGTTCATTAATTAGCTAGAATGAATCAACTTAATTGATTACCTCATGGCCAATGACGGTTGCTATCTCAGCATCAGACTCTAAACGATCAAGAAGACCAGTAAAGATAGCGATCTTCCCACCATAACAGCACACCTTAGCAATAGGCTTATCAATGACAATCACTTCCCAGTTGAGATAGTCGGGAAATTGTGTAGCAATCGATGGTGTGTTCTTATATGACACCGTAAATGGCTCAAGAAAAGGTGCTTCTGCCAGATTTTTAGTTATTAAGCTCACCCTCACGGTATGAGGGTGTTTGGGTGGCAATATATGCTCCTTGAATTCCTCCTTAATCTTATTAAACTTGGACTCTAACAGCTTCTTTTCCAGGTATCTTGGCACCAGCACCACATGAGGCCTCCCCTTATAAGGTGTAAACTCTGTATTATATAAGCAAATTGGGATGGCAGCTGCAACGCTAGATAAAACAGTAACCTTAAATAATCTCTTGTAATTCGTATTCGAGGAGGATCTTCTTTCAGCATCAAGCAATACACTGCTTGGGGTACCCTGATGAACAAATCTGGAAAAATCGCCCATTTTCCATTGGCTTTTGGAGAGTTGTTTGGGACCTTGGGCCAAGTTGCGAAACAACTCCGATACAAGCTTTGATCTTTGGTACCATGTCATCATGTCTTGTTCTGTAAAACCAAAAACTTTGAATGTCATAGTATTCAAGATGAAATTTTGTGTAAAAATGTTGTATGCTCGTCTGCTGGAATATACCAGACTACCAGCCCACCTAGGTCGGCCCCCGTCTAGGCGTTAGGCAACACCTCTCTACTTAGAGTTTACCTAGCGTTTTTTAAAGCATTAGGTGTATGTATTATTGATTGATAACTTTGCTTAAATAGAGTAGATTATTAAAACTTATAACAACATGATATTAAGTAATAACTAGATATATGAAATAATATCCTAACAATAAATCTAATCTAAAACAACAAATAACTAATCTGATTTATAATTACGACTTTTCTAACCTAGGCTCTAAGGGCATAGGTTAAGAAACTTAAAAGGGAAATTGTTTGTTAAATTTTATTATTTAAGGTTATTTTGACTTTTTTGATAGGGTTTATTAATTTCGGTAAGCATATTTTTTTATACGCGCAGGTCTATATTAATAGTTTTGAAAAGCAGGCTACTACGAAATATTGACTCATGGGTGGGGGGATTTTAGTTTCTAAATCTAGTATTTTTAACTGTTATAATTATCATAAAGTTTCCGTGACCTTTCAGCACATACAGAGGAGGCCGCCAGAACCTCCAGCACGAAGGATCGACAGCCTGATCACTAGCGAGTTTAGCAGGGAAAGAGGCAGGCCTAAAAGCAGAACCTCTCCTACTTGACAATCCCAGCAGGGTTGGCCCTGTGCAGGGACCAATAGCGGGAGAAGATCACAGTGACAGAACGATAGTCCAGGTTGACCCAGAGGGAGCTTCTCTTACCCATCTCTCTCTTTTCAGTTTCTTTATTGATTTTCGGCTTTCTTCGTCCTTTTACCTCTTACCCTTCTCTCTCTTTGATCTCGCCCTTTTCCTCCTTTTCTAGTCGCTGCTTTTTCCTTTGTGTTGGTTTTCCGTTGGTTTGGGCCCGCCTTACATACCCTCCCCATTTGCACCCGGGGCAAGGATACGTACATCTCGACCCCCAGACGCGTTCCTTGAGTACCGGGATCCATCAGGGTAGATGTTGTTGTTGTTGTTCCGTGACCTTTCAGCAGACCTAGTTGCTATCCCTATCCCTTGGAGATTTCCACAGAGGAAGGGATCGACCGAAAAATGCTGAGTTAGGAATTTCAGCAAATCTATTAGTATGCAGGGACAACTAGAGGAAGGAAATTAAGGTAGCGGACAACTAGTTATTGAGATAGAGAAGTTTTTTCCCCACTTTTGGAACCACTCAGTTGTTGCTCTTGAGTCTATCATGGGCAAGGGGTGCCCCCCATCTTGACTTTCCTGGGTCAATCAAAGTTCCCGAGACTTGGTACCATACCATGTGATAAAGTTCACTACTTTCTTCCATTAAAGCCATAGATGAGTGATGCATGATCAAAATTTCTGAATACATGTATCCAAAAACAATGGTCGTTTTTACCAAAGCCTCAAAGAATGGTTTTTTACTTTAGGATCTAGGTCAATCACCCAAATTGTTAACCAAAAGAAAAATCCATGCCACCGGTCTGGCTAGGGGTTGGGGGAGGCAGAAATTGCGCCACCAAGAGCCCCACAGATCCGGCCGGGGTGGTCTCCCTTTGAATGAGAAATGAACAAATAAATAAGTAAATCTCAGATCCACGCGTAAATCACTCACAATTACAAAGAAACACCACAAATTGGTATGCATATCAACGGATCAAGCAACTCAATTTAGGCCCCAAATCAGCAATCGATCATAATGCAGCAATTTCACCAAGACGGGCATCGAACCCAAAAAACACATGCTCCGAAATCCGATTCTCACAAGAAAGAAAGAAAGGAAAAAAAAACAGAAGCGAATCACAAAAAAAGGACCTGATAAGAGAAGCCACGGAAGAGGATGGGAACAATTCTCAATGACAATATTTATGAACTAAAGGAAAAACGGGGTTTTTCACATTTTTTTTTTCTATTATGTGTTCCATGGCTGATTATAAATTAGCTTAATTTTTCGGTGAAATTTTGCGCACTCCGTTTTTTCAAATGCGCACTTTAATATGTGCGGATTCTAAATCCGTCCATAAATATACGGTTTTTTTTGTACGAGTTTGAAACCCGCCCATGTTTTGTGCTATTTTTTTGTGCGGGTTTGAAACCCGCCCATAATTTTTGTTCTTTTTTTGGACTGGTTTGGAATCCGCCCAAGTTGGAGTGCAAAACACAAAAATCAAGCGTGCGCAAATAAACCGCCTAATTTTTTCTTTTATTTATTCTAGGTTGTTCATCCTAACTTATCTCGTTCGTATAATGATGCTAGGAAAAAGAGTCACGTGCGAATGGCCGCCTGGGTGAGAAATAAGAATAAATCTCGATCGTTCATTCCAAAAAATCAACGTCCCTGATTAAACATTCATTAAAAAAAATAAAATACGGCACGGGCGAATTTTTCCCGTATTATTCGCGTATTTTTCCAAATACGACACGGACGAATTTTTCCCGAATTATTCACGAATTTTTCGAAAAATATGTTTTTATGAGACGCGCTCAGTTTGTTCATCAGAAATAGCGATTTGTTCATCAATATTCACCAATTGTTCATCAATACTAACTAATTGTGCATTGAGTTTTTGATAACATTGTTCATCGATTTCGAACTTTTTTAATTTTTAATTTTATTTCTTAACCTTATTTATGTGTAGGAATACAATATTATGTAGTTTTTTATGCACATATAATTAGTTTTGATATACCCATATTTGTTCATTGATATAGTCGTATTTGTTCATTGATATACCCCTATTTGTTCATTGATATACCATTATTTGTTCATTAGTATACTATTATTTGTTCATTAGTATACTTCTTTTTTGTTCATTGGTATACCATTATTTGTTCATTGATATACCCTATTTGTTCATGGATATACCCTTATTTGTTCATTGATATAACCTTATTTGTTCATTATTATACCCTTATTTGTGAAATGAAATAAACTTATGTTTTATGTGTCAATGCTATCAACTTGTACATTTAGGACTATTAATACCATCAACTTGTACATTTAGGACTATCTATTTGTGCATTTTTTGCATTTATTTTGTGCTTTAAGGCTATCTTGAATTCAAAGTATAATACGAATGAAGTGCTTTAAGGCTAATTTGTCAATACGAATGAAGTGCTCAATATAGTACCAAAATAAGATAAGTTTGATGTAGAAACTTGAATGCAAAAGATAATAGAGATAAAGAATTTGACTTTGCAATAATATGGTGTATGCTAAGAGAAAGAGATAGCAACAAATCGAAGATGTGTGCTTGTGCCTTATTTAGCTATGAACAAATCGATGTTATTAATGAACAAATATGCATATAGTAATGAACAAATTGAGGTTACTAGTGAACAAATATGCATCTAGTAATGAACAATTATATGAAAAAGGCAATGAACAAATATGCATAAACCAGTGAACAAATTGATATTACTAATGAACAAATATGCACAAACCGATGAACAAATATGCACAAACCGATGAACAAATATTTTCGTTTTTTTATGAACAAAATCACAATGTTGATGAACATATTGCATGTAATTTTGATACACATTTGTTCATTTTTTATGTACAAACAATAGATTTTTGATGCACAAGCAATAGTTTATTTATGCACAAAATCACAGTTTTGATGAACAAAATCACAGTTTTGATGAACAAATCCACATTATTGATGAACAAATCCACAATAGTGATGAACAATCTGGGCGCGTGTCCTATTTCCGTTTTTTTTTTCAAAAATACGCGAATAATTCGCCCGTGCCGTTTTTTCCCCTTTTTAAGTGAAATGATCAGCGCCTTTGATTTTTCTTGATCCAACGGCTCCTGTTCTTTCTTATTTCGCACCTGGGCGCCTATTCGCACGTGAACCGGACTCAAGATGCTAGTAATACTATCTATAACTATATACTAGTTTTACCCGTCGTACCATGTACGACTATGATGCGATATTTTATAAACATTATAAATAGGATGTTAATAAATAAATAAATGAATATAAAATATAAACTTTAATATAAGTAAATTGTTTAATCAAGTATTATATTCTTCATATTTTATTACTTTTCATGTACGTAAATTTAAAGTTTATCAAATATTTTAATATATCTATTAAATATTTTATTATCTATTTTTATTAATTTTAAAAATTATAAATATTTATCATTAATTTTTTTATAAATGAAAATCACTATATATCTATAAATAAATTCGTCAAAAGATATATATATATATATTAGGATATTTATTTTTTAAAAATTTTATCTTTAATTTTAAATACTTGTATAAGGAAGCTTTCAAAAAATATTATTATACTAAATAGATATTTATTTGATGTTAGAGATAAATTTAAATAGTTAAAAAAGAATTTAATAGAAAGAATTTATAATAATAGAAAGAAAAATTAATTTTCTGAATATGATGTAGGGTTAGAATCGTTCTGGTGAATCGAAAAAGTACAACTTTAATATATAGTTATAGATTATCTAAACCTAGCATATATGCATTCTATCTGAATATAAAATAAATATCCTAATATTTTTATAGTTATATTATATATATATAATTATAATTTTCGTACCTTATAAGAAAACGATAGATTTTTATTTAAAAAATAAGAAAAATATCTCTATCTATAAAAATATAATAGAAAAATAAAAATCAAAATTATTTGAAAAAAAAGAATTTATCTTTGAACGTAAGAAACATAAGTAGATAATATAATTTTTAGATAAATTATCTTTTTTTAATTATTAATAATATAGTAGAATGTTGTTTAGATAAGAATTAGATTTTTAAATTAGAATAAGATAGAAATAAAAAAAAATGAAAAAGTAGAAATAATTTGAATGAAAAAAAAGTATTTTTTTTTTAAAATGAAGTGGGGCCAGAATCGTTCTGGTGGCTCGAAAAGGGACAACTTTAATATATAGTTATAGATTAAAGTTGTCCCTTTTCGAGCCACCAGAACGATTCTGACCCACCTCATATTTACAAAATTAATTTTTATTTCTAATATTTTAACTTTACCCTATTATATTCTTCTTTAACTATTTAAATCTATCTTTAACATCAAACAAATATCTATTTAGTATAACAATATCTTTTGAAAACTTCCTTATACAAATATTTAAAATTGAAGATAACAAATTTAAAATATTTTTAAATAAGTATAAATATCTTTTACCTTTTAGCATGATGTCTTTTCATGAAATTATTTATAGATATATTTTTTCTTTTATAATAAAAAATTAATGGTAAATACTTATAATGTTTAAAAATAAAAAATAGGTAATATCTATAACTATATATTAAAGTTGTACCTTTTCGAGTCACCGAAAGATTCTAGCCCCACCTTATATTTAAAAAATCAATTTTTATTTCTATTATTATAACTTCTTTCTATTAAATTATTTTTAACTATTTAAATTTATCTCTAACATCAAAAAAATATCTATTTAGTATAACAATATTTTTTGAAAGCTTCCTTATACAAGTATTTAAAATTAAAGATAAAATATTGAAATATTTAAAAATATTTAAAAATAAATATAAATATTTTATCATATATCTTTTGACGAATTTATTTATAGAAATATAGTGATTTTATTTTATAAAAAATTAATGAATAAATAGTTAAATTTTTAAAATTAATAAAAATGGATAATAAAATATTTAATAGATATTGAAATATTTGATAAACTCTAAATTTACGTACATGAAAAGTAATAAAATAGGAAGAATATAATATTTGATTAAAAAATTATATGCATTCTACGAACGATAAATTACTTATATTAAAGTTTATATTATATTTTTATTTATTTATTAATATCCTATTTATAATGTTTATAAAATATCGAATCGTAGTCGTACATGGTACGACGGGTAAAACTAGTATATCTTGGTATTCTAATCTACTATATATATATATATAAGCAATAAGGTTTGGAGCCTCCACGTTGCGTCACGTCAGCTTTTTCCACATGTCGCTCTATTATTAATCCACATAGGATTTTGCCACATGTCATTTAATCTTTGGCCCATAAAAATTTTATATTAATTATTCTTTCCACTTCATATTCCACATTGAAAATTTTTTCCACTTAATTATAAATTATTTATTTCCCAAATTTAGACAATATCTTAATTTTTGGTAGGAGATAATATCTTAACTAAAAGAATTTAACTAATGGTTGAATTTTTTTCCTTATAAGCCAATAAAATGTATATGTTTAATCTTTTTAACATTTTAGTTGTTTCTTTCTCTATCTTATATTAAAAGATTATTACATATATTATTAAATTAATTATTAATTTTCAAAATCTCATCTCTTCCATATTTTCAATATATATCATCTTTGTTTTATTTTCTTCATATTTTATCTCTTTCTTTTAAATTAAACCTATTTATAAAATATTGTCAAGGAAAATGAGCAATGTAGATTATTTTATCTTAATAATCTATGTTTATTCTCAATTTTAAACTTAATAATCTAAATTTAATTTGTTTTATTTGATTTTAGAAAATATAATTTTTATACATATTACGGGCAACAAATTACTTACATTAAATTTTTATATTAAATTTTTATTTATTAATATCTTTTTATAGTATATCTAAAAAATATCGAGTCATAGTCGTGCATGACACGACGGGGACAACTAGTAAATTTAACTTTTTAAGGCTTCACACAAAGAGAAGAGCTTGCACGTGTATGTACGATTGTACGTTGCTTTTTGTTGAAACAAACTAATTAATCCACTATGGTTGAGTTAGATTATGGCATTACTATATCCTTGAATCTCTACATTTCGGCCGAGGCATGATGAGCCAAAATAAATATTCGATTTTATTATATAAATTGCCTATTATAAGGATTTTTATTTATAAAGATTTGGTCAAGGGTAATTCGTCAAGATTATTTAAAAAAAATTATGGGGTTTACTGTTTTTTTAGTATTTAGGTTTTCAGAAAAAGTTATCTTATAATGTGCTCTTAATGAAGGTACACTATAGAAAAATCGGCTAAATATTTAAGGATTATTGGCAAGTTTAACCAAAAATATTGGTATGGGTGATTATTGATTATATGCATAAGAAACTAAGGCTTCTGAATTTGAGGCACTTGTAATATATCCAAATCTGACATATCTATGATTAAATCTTTTTTATCAGCAATTTCAGATGAAGAGTTCAAACTTCAAAACCTATCCAATGTGCATGTTGAAGTGTTGAGAACGATTTTTATGATGTTTTTTTTATGATGTTTTTAGAACTTAAACACTTTATATTATCTAATTGAAAAGAAAAAAGAAAGAAAATTCTTTACAAGAGCTTGTTTGATTTGGTTTTCATTTTTTTTAGTAATTAGAAACATATATTTAGAAATCGTTTATTTTTTAGCTAACAAGTAAACAACTATGCATCAAAATGTGACATAATTATTATAAAGATTAAGAACTCGCAACTCACAATAATGTTAAAGGAGTCAAGCATAGTCATTTTTTTTTTGGTTTCCCATCCGGTTCGCCCTGTCCTAGTGGATTCGAGTAGCATAGTCATTTTTTGTTTGACCATGTTCCTTAAACTTCTACGGTAGTCCCACAACATCTGCATTGATCCGAATCCAATGGACACGTGTAACAAAATATGATTTCTGATGGTAACTCAATTGATATATGTTTGATGAGGAATAAGATATTTACACTATTACACCTTCAAACAAAGGAGGAGGTACTAGCCTTGAAATTTAGGAGACCCTTTGCTTGCCCTTTTGAAGATAAAGGGTGGTTTGTAGGAAAAACCTATAGCTAGCTAGTAGTATATATCAAATAATATGAAGTACTCCACGTTCCCCAATCTTATATAGTTTTAAGTAAAGATAAGAATTGGATTTCTTGATGAAAAGGTCAATCACAAAGAAAGTACTAAACCCAAAAGGATTCATTTGCCAAAAGACTTGCACCAAAGCAACTTAAGCACATAGATTTCCCCATTCTCATTTCCAACTCCCAACATTAGTTCTATCAAAAACTCAATTCCTATTACCTTAATTCCAATCCCCTCCCAAACAATTCAACCATTAACAATGCTCCCAAGATCACCCCTTCTCTTCATAAGCCTCCTCTCCTTACTCTCCCCACACAAAGCCTCTAGCTCATTCATCATCTCAAACAACTGCCCCTTCACTATCTGGCCTGGGATCCTCGCTAGTGCTGGGATCCCCGAGCTCTCCACAACAGGGTTTGAATTAGACTCTGGTATGAGTGTTAAGATCTCTAGCACACCCGGTTGGTCAGGTAGAATGTGGGCTAGGACCGGTTGTCAGTTTGACAAGGTGGGATCAGGCAAATGTGTCACCGGAGATTGCGGTGGTAGGTTGGAGTGTAAGGGCAATGGGGCCACCCCACCGGCTTCGCTCTTTGAGATCACCCTAGGAAAGGGAACAAGTGACAAGGATTTCTATGATGTCAGCCTTGTGGATGGTTATAATCTCCCCATTGTAGCTTGGCCTCTTGGAGTTTATGGTAGCCAATGCAATGCAACAGGATGTATATCAGACATCAACTTGGGTATACCACTCTCGACCTTTTGGATAAGATCAAGTGTAGCATATGTTCTTATCAATTTGATATCAAATTAGGTAGTTCCTTGTCATTCCATTAGGGTTGCGTTTGCATTACCCAAGATAATGCAAGATATAAAATGCATTATAATTTATAATGCATTGTCTTGGGTAACTAAAAAAGGCCCTAATTGTCATAGTCCAAAGACCTAATTATGGTCACATTGTTCTATTTGAGCTTGCCAACTTTAGCTAAGTAACTATTTTTGGTTAATAGGCTGTCCAAAGGAGCTTCAAGTGATGGGCAACGATGGTGTTGAGGCGTGCAAGAGCGCATGTGAGGCGTTCGGGTCAGATCAGTACTGCTGTAGCGGGGAGTACGCGAACCCAAACACGTGCAAGCCTTCGTCTTACTCCATTGTTTTCAAGAAAGCATGTCCAAGGGCTTATAGTTATGCATTTGATGATATGACCAGCACTTTCACTTGCAAGGCTAGTGCCATTTTGTTCTGCCCCTCAGCCAAAAGGTGTGAATACAATCCTTGATAGTCAATTTGGTCCAGAATAACTCCCAATCTTCTGAAATATATGTCACTTTTTGCAAACACTTGAAAACGAAGAGAATTGTCCGATGCAGGGCAAAGGAACCAGCTGGGCTGTCTCCACCACCACCACCAATATACAGTTATCCACCACCACTGCCGCCAATATACAGTTATCCACCACCATCACCACCAACATACATGTATTCATCACCATCGCCACCACCACCAACACACCGACATAGCAACAGTGCAACTATGGGGAAGATAACGTCTTCACATTTACTCCAATCAATTTCAATCTTGATCCTTTGGCTGGAGATCTTCACCTTGTTGAGTTAGCAACTTAGCCCCATTTGAAATCCTTTTAGCATATGAACAGATTTGTCAGGTCCTCATTCGAATATGGTGTTTTCTAGTACAATAATGTCTAAGGATTATTAACCAGAACCATAGCATTTGTAACAACTGCAAGGAAAAACTAATTTAATCCCTAATGCAGCATTATGCTGGCTAGCTAACTAGTACCAGTTCATTCTCTTTGACTCCTCCTAAGCCTCTAGCACTTTTGGACGAGAAGCATGATAGAAAAAAAAATCATCTTCTCAAACTGGATATACAAGCAAAATACAAAACAGAGGATATTAAACTAACATCTTTCAGACAACAATTTTCCCATCTCTGGAGCCTACAAGAGTTTGCATGATATCTTTATGCAAAGGAGAGATGAAATGCTAACATGATGATATCACATCCACATTAAATCTTATTGTAATGATCTATAAAGAACTCACAACTTTTCAATAAACTGAAAAGTGACAATTGATGAAGAAAGGAACAAATTTCAAATTTTGCAAAAGCGTGACAAACTAACAATTGACAAGCTATATGGTTTTCCACTACTACAATAATTGATCAATCAAATGAAGGATTGCAATACAAAAAAGTTATACATGGGCCTGGTGCAAGTGCATGTCCAACCCCTCGGCCCTCTCATCCCTCTAAAGGAACATCAACAATTGAATCTATAAATATACTCGCGTTTCAGTTCATTCAAATGTGAAAATGACTTCAGAATCATGCAAGCTAACAAATGGTGTTGTCATCTAATAGTCACCTGAAAAGGTCGTTTCCTGTTGTCCTTAATCTGACATGGTTGGAATTCTCAGGTACTTGTACTTCTGGTCTCTGTTAAAGCAACCGCTTGCTGTAAAGCCTTTTGTAGCAAGAAGCTTCACTCCATTGACGCCGTCTTCTAGAGCATCATTTATCTTGACGACAAAAATGGTAAAAAATACATTATGGGATGAAAATAGCAATGCAGGGAACTACAAAATCAAGCAGGTTTAGTGCATCATAATGTAACTTTCAGTTAAAGGTGGCGTTATACATGTAAATGGATACATGCGTATTAGCATATATGTGCATGAATATACAAATGTGCTGGGCACATATGCATATATAAGCAAGTATACTTTTTTAGAAAGTCGGGTGCAAAGTTGAAAGTTGTTGATGCAATGAGGTTTAAAGGAATATCAAACAAACTTAAAACTTACTCGTTCTTGAGCCACAACATTGAATTTCTGTAGCAGGAATGCTTTGTGATCCATTTGACCAGGAGGCCTACCAATACCTGACAGTAAAATAAAAACTTAGACAATACTGCTGACATATAAAATAATTTAGATAAATAAAAATGGCATACAGAGTTATAGATATTGGAAATACCAATTCTTAGGCGAGGAAATTCTCTCATCCCTCGGAAATGATGTATCACGCTCTTCAACCTAAAACATTACCACAAGTGAACTTGCTGCATAGGAGGTTAAAAAATACAAATCATGAAGCTAGCAGTGAAATTATAACCATCGGTCCAATTCAGCATAGTATGCAAGGGACGCAATGATGCATTTTCAGGGAAACCTTCTTTAAAACCTTGAAACTAATACATCAACTGGCATATCAAAAAGTTCTTACACAGTATTTTCATCGTCTACACTAGTTTAAAGTAGCTTCTCATCTCTTTTACAAGGTGGAAAGTATGAAATCATCCTGAGGTGTAGACCACCAAAAAAAAGTTCAAAGTGTATACGGAATGCACCAAAATCTAGAAATTAGAATCTCAATTGAAGTAAGTTGCTCCCCAAAAATAAAGGCTTCTTAACTGACAGTGACAACACATTCCTCCCCATGAGTTAAAGAACTGATATAATTTTTCTTTATACTGAAAATGAAAGAGATTGTCTATGTATGAATATATCAATGCATTTTACATAGATTAAAAACCAGAAAAGGAGAAGGAAATGAAATGTGATCTTTCAAATGCAAGGAATTTACTCCAATAGGATAAGCTTGCGCAAGGGAAAAATCACTAATAAACTTAGTCCTTTTCATTGGTGTTAAATCATGTAAGTCATACCCATTATGGCTTCCATGCCCTCCTTTCTGTTGAAACCGCAGCACCCCGCATGACAATCCCATGTCATCATGGAACTAGGATAGAGACCAAAATAAGGTGTAAAGTCAGAGATATTATCCCCTTGAGCAATATAATGTTCCAGAATATATAAGTATGAAATCAAAGACATACCACAACGACACGATTTAGGGGTAATTTGTAGTAAGCAGCCAATGGTCCCACCTGGAATTGAACATTGAACAAAGTGAATATAAATCAGTTCAACCAATCCTTGCCCCAATACCAAGAGACTAACGATATGCTCAAGTTCAATTACCATACCATATCCTTTGATGCTCATGATCTCAAAATTATTCAACAAAATTATAATATCATTAAGCTATAATAGTATGCACAATAAACACGGACTTGAGAAATATAAGGAAGAGAAAAGAGTCGATGAAGAAACTTGAAATGGACAATGCACTTACAGATTCACCACTTAGATTCATGTAAGTTTGTGGTTTAGCCAAAAAGATTGGAACTTCATCTATGTATCCTGCAAGAGTCATCTCCTCGTCAACGTCATATACAACCAAAATTACTCAAATGGGGGACCAAAATAATCAATACTAAGATTATACCAAGCAATTACCTTGTCCAAACAAGGCTTTGCAATGAGGTTGGTTCACTGAAATGCCCAATGACTCAGCAAGGGCATCAATCATTTCAAAGCCCACCTGTTTATATGATTCAAAATCAATAAGTTATACACGATAATTTTTTCCACAGCACTGAGTAATAACTGAAAGGGAAAAGAGGAGTTCTAGCACACATTATATCTGGTGCCTCTAAATTTGTCACCAGGATTGCCAAGACCCACAAAGAGCCATGGCTGTGCAGGGGAGCTGCACAAAGTGCGCTTGCAGATTCTGCTAATAAGCATTTTTATCGATGACTCTCATCAACCTTGATTCTAATCATCCGCTTAGACAATCGAGCAATCTATGAATAAGAAACAAGTTCTCCCCGTTAATTACAATCAGTATAAACCCAATAGCTCTCTTCGACATTTTATCAAATAGTTAGTGTGCAGAGCAAAAAACCTCAACAGATGTTATCAGATCAGCTTCAAGCCTTCAAATGATCAAAACCTTCTACACGACAGAGGCCAAAGCGAAAGAATGATGAACATAATGTGAATGGGATGCAATTGCAATTTCGCCTTCTGAAACTTGGTGTATGCTATAGAGATTTGACTCCAAAGGATCGTCAACCGTATTTCCCTGTTGAGTTCTTTTTATAGCTTTGCCCACTTCGAAGTTTGAATCGAACTGATCACAAATTAAACAAGGGAAATTGGAGGCGGCAAAACGTTAATATGAGATGATTGTTGCTTCGTGAAAGGGGGTTCTAGAGATGTCGAACGGAGCCTTATTTCAGTGCTGAAAGTGAAAGTAATACTACACAGCAAAAAGTTGGGTTATTTATAGGAAAATGGGTAACCAATAACATTAGCATCTACATTCTATACGCTCATAAAGTTCCAAGCTTTTTTCGACGGTGTTGGGTTTATGAGTTAAGAACAATACAGCTTAATGCAATCATGAAGCATCTAACTTGTGCTCAACAAAAGTGCCAATTTTGATCAACAGACACCAAAATCTTATAAGCATTTGCAGAATAAGTAAATTTTTACAGGTCAGAAAAAAAATTTAAAATGTGTTTATTGCATACATAATATGAGACATGAAAACAAATATATAAACATTCATGTCACAATACATTGAAACCCATTGCATTTGATTTCACAAGCAAAAATGTTTCCAGCACTGCCACAAACTAATTAATCTGATGACATGACATTTGCTTAATGAAAGATATCTACCCTTCTAAATTGGTCCGTTTACTGATTATCAGAACTCAAGAAAGAGAACTTTAGGAATGAGAATGTGTTGGAGTTTTTTTTTTTATAAAAAAAAACAGATATAACTTTGTCTAGCCATCCCTTATAACAAAAAAGCAATAACATTTTATAATTAATGAATAAAGTATAGATTACAAAAAAAAGGTCTGGCTTCTCACATTGCCATTAAGAACCAAGAGAGCTTATTTCACATCAGAGGTCCAGAATGGTTAGATATTCTAATTTCATAGTTTTAATTTATATAATTAGATAATCAGATGTTGAGAAGAGCTACATAAAACAACAAAAGCCAAAATTGACGCTCACTCGGGCATTTAATCGAACAATTGGCATGCATCATTCAATCACAACTTCAAGATTTTTTATGCTTTGATTTCTAAGTTCAAAAGCAGGGGACCATTGAGAAAGTTATGAAATAGGAAACAGAATACGAGAATTGAGGCCAACTTACCTTTGTGGATGACGACATTGACGAGCATGATTATAAATTTGGTTAAAGGTGGGACAAATACAGGTAGTGGGTGGTAAGTGGTAACCAATGTAATAATACGAAAATTTTCATATATGTATTGTCAAATCAATTACCTAAAGTTTGGTCAATATGTAGTTTTGTCATATGTATTCCTCTCGTTCGACTCACATATGCATGCTTTCAACATGTGAAATTTTGGATATTTATTGAGAAATAAGAAACTCGGTTGACATAAAGACATTAGAAAGAAGAATTCAATTGAGAACGACAAGCTCAAACCTATGAAATTTGGAGTTTTAAGAATTACATAAAAGACGAACGAGACGAATACATACACGACGTTAACCTACCTTTGCAATCGACGTTGACGAGGCAGAGAAGATATGCCGCCGGCGGTGAAGAATTCTGAATTCGTTCTCCTTGGCAAACTTCAGAGTCCTGATCTTTTCTCTCTGTGGTTCTAGGCAGAGAAGATGAACTTGGGCCTGCTTAAAGACAGGCCCGTGATCAGCCTGGCTCATCATTAGATGGGCTTTATTACAGTTGAATGAACGAATTTGCTCTCAAAATACTTCCAAACCGATTTCATCTTCTTGAAACGATTATTCTATTTGATTTTTGGAGTTTAGTTCAAATGAAACAAATACTTATTTTTAAAATAAACTATTATCTTAAAATTAATATACTTTTTCTAGTTCATAGTGTACTTTTCCTATTTCGGATTGCACTTTTCGTATTTTTCAATGCACTTTTTCGTATGAAAAGTGCATTACGAACTAGGAAAAGTATTCATTCGTTTTACGTTTTAAGATAAGAGTTTGTTTCATTTGAGCAAAAATCTGTAATTATATTTAGAGATCTTAAAATTTGACAAGTGACAGAAATATAATATTCATTATAAAATATTTTTTAAATATAATATTACTAATATACATTTATTTTTAGAGATCTTAAAATTAGGCAAGTAAAATAAACATTATCTTCATTATAAAATATTTTTTAATATTAAGAACGCAATATTACTATTTTTTAAAATATTAGGAACATAATTATTATATTTGAATTCTTTTAAAATGATTATTAATATTTAATTTAAAATATTAAACTATATATAAAAATCTATATATGTGTATAAAACATATTTTACTATTATAGACCCATACGAGACATGTGAACTAGTTTAGAAACTAAAATCCTAAAATAGAATCAATAAATCTAAAAAAACTATATATTTTTAATAAAAAAACTCACTAAAAAATTAACTTTTTTATAATTCATCATTAAAACACATTATGGAAAAAATCCTATAAGTTGACCTAGTATTTTGTATCTTTATTCGTAAATGGAAGGTTACTTTTTTTTTTGATGGATTACCTTTTTTAAGAAGTAAGAGGTCGCTTTTGCGTCGTCACAACTCACAATATAAATAAATGGCTTCTTCTCTTGTGTTAATCCAACCCAACCCCCATTTCAGTAAAGAAAAGCAAAAGCTTATTCCCAACGCAGGGAAAGAGAGAGATAAAGATGGAGACGAAAGTGTTGGTGGTGTGTACAGTAGTTGGATTTCTAGGGCTTCTCTCAACTATTCTGGGTTTTGCTGCAGAGGGCAAGAGGATTAAGGTAAATTTTTCTTCTTCTTCTTTAGAAATGAAAAGCCTCTAGAGAAGTTGAAATCTCCGGTTTCTTCATCCAGATTGTGCTGAGATTTCGTTTCAGAGATTTTACTTCTGTACTTCCAATTCGTAGTTGATTTGGTGAATGGAGATAACTGGTGTGATGGATTTTTTTGTGGTTAGTTAGTTTCTAAAGTTGATGAATAAATTTGGGTTTCCGTGGAACACTGATTTTTCTGGGTGTATGAATGGTGTGTTAAGAATTAAGACTGGAGATTCCCATTTCATACCTGAGAGTGATCTGCGGGATCCAAGTGTATTATTATTATTATATTAAAACCCAGATCGGAAATTAGATTGAAGGCCCTTCTAGTTATGTTTTTATATTGATTAAATGCTGCTCAACCTGTTACACCTTCATTTCTTTAAATTGGGTTTGTGAATTAGAATTATGCTATCAACCCTTATTACCAATGGAATCCAGCATCTACAGTTAGTTACTTTTGAAATCTTCTGTAGTTTATGATGTAATAAATTGATTTGTGGGTTATGTTGCAGGGTTCTCAGGTTACTCAGGATGTTAATAGTCCTAGTGTTTGTATTTACCCGAGAACCCCAGCATTCGGCCTTGGCTTGACAGCGGCGGTAAGCCTTTTGGTCGCTCAGATAATCATCAACATTGCAAGTGGGTGCATTTGTTGCTGCAAAAGATATGTTCGTCCCTCGAACTCTCGTTTCCACTGGACTCTAGCAGTAGTTTGCTTCGTTGTCTCATGGTAATTTGACTTCGTAACCTTCTGATATTATCTCAATCTTGTATGTCCTTATGGATTAAGTGTGCTGGCTTTAGACATTATAAGGAGAACTGCCCAAAAATTGTGTTATGTGAGAGGCTTACTATTTTACGCTTTGGTTAAGCTGTTAATACTTGCAGTGAGGAATGTTGGTTTATATTGACATGTTTATACCATCCTTCACCTCTATACATTATGTTAGCTGTTCATTTTTATGCTGTTGACAACCCCGGTATGAGGTAGTGCGACTAGTGTCCTTTGGTTGTTCAGGCATATGTGATTCGGTTCTTTCTGTTTGGAGTTTCATTTGAAATATTTGATAGAATGGCATGTTGCTTTCTGTAATTTGTCCAACATTTCACAGGATATTTGGCCGATTACAAGCAGTGTTCATATCTACACTCAAAATAGGATTGCTGTCACTTGTACAAGGAAAAGAAAATACTGAATTGATGATTTGAAATTGACATTGTACTTTTTTTTGCAACGGTATCTTGATTGCAATGCAGGCTCACCTTCGTTTTGGCGTTTCTCCTGCTACTTGGTGGCGCCGCCCTCAATGATCAACACAACATGGACAGCATGTACCTCAACTACTACTGCTACGTTGTCAAACCGGGCGTCTTTGCTGGGGCTGCTGCCTTATCCTTCATCAGCGTCACCCTTGGGCTCATCTATTACCTCAGCTTGACATCCAGCAAGACCGGGACAGTGGGCACGTCCGTGGTCCCCACCGCCGCTCATACTAACGGTATTGCCATGGGGCGTCCCCAAGTTCCTCCCACAGCACAAGAGCCGGTTTTCGTGCATGAAGACACATACGTAAGACGCCAATTCACATGATCAATATGCTTATGCAAGTGAAGGTAAGAGTCTTTTTCGGAGTTGGTTCAAGTTAGGGTTCTTGTGTGCCTTTTTCAGATTATGCGCTGTTATATGTAAATATCAGATCTATTGTGGTCCACATCCGTTACTCTTTTTGTAGCTGCTATATTGCTGTCATACACGAGCTTGAATTAACTTGATCTGTGAGGCTGGAAGAAACCTTATGCTTTTGTATTATTAAGGAGCACATAATGTTATTCCTTTTTTTTTTCTTTTGTATTCTTCATTTGTGTTTGATAGAAGTGTACATTTTGGGATGTGGTTGCATTGGAGCTGGTTCTAGTGGCCATGGAGGAAAGTGAGTTTTGGGTTTTGCTTTTGAGTGCATTGTATCTCTTGGTGTGCAATAGGAAACCTCTGTTGGATAAAAAATCTTACCCGATTTGGAAACGTGTGATGTGGGACTATGGAGGAGTGACATGTCGTTGTCGACGTCTACTCAAAAGTCCCACACAACAATGTGGACACGAGGAAATGAGTAAGCTGTATAGAAGTCCATGGTTAGGAACTTTTGAGGAGTCGTCTGGGATTGGTATTGGAAATAGTTTGGTTTATGAAACTTTGATGGTTGATTGAGTTATATTAGTAGAAGGATGGATTGAAAGCACATTGCATCAATAAATATTCATGAAGATATGATTTTTAGGGGTTATGGACCTATGGTGCTGATGATTCTCATCCCCATGTCTAAAGTCATGAACTAAACCGACTTGAAAAACCTAGATATGTCTTTCTGAATCCCGGTTTGAAAAGAAAAACAGATCATTTGAAAAACAAATGTTTTATGTGACAACTACAACCCTACAAGTTGAAAGGTCCAAATCAACCGAGCCTGATCGAGTGCAAGGCACGTGACATGAATATGAAAATACACGACAAACCTAGACTGGGGCAGTATGGACCCACTGGATTCGGATTATAATACTTCTTATTTGATCTTCACATTTCTCAAATTACACAAGAATTAAGAAAAATAAATTTGTGGGTTTTATGATAGAGAAAAATGTTGGAAAGTGAAGAAAAAAATGTTGCAAATTGAGAGGAAGGCGTTGAAGGTGTGAGAAAAGTATTAAAAATGATAAAAGGTGTAGCCTTTGGAGTAATTTTTAGTGTTATATGAGGACAATATAGTAATTTGAACACTTCTAAAATGGAAAAAAAAGTAAGAAATAAGAAAAATAAAGGGGGACACCCGAAATAAAAATGGGAAGATCAAAAAGGGACGAGGCGGTAGAAGATTTAATTTGATTTGATTTTAGGGGGCATTTGATATGAAGGTACGAAGAATTAAGTATGAGTTTAGAAATGGGAAGCTAATATCTAGTATTTGGTTCGGGTTTTTAAAATTGAAACTCATATGAATTTTTCATATCTCACTTGGGGATGTGGGTTGAGCATCAGCCCATTAAAAAAAAACCAAATAGGTGTTTACCTTTGTATTAAAAAAGAGTGAATATTCTCTTTTTGTATTTGGCTTGGCAAGAATTTGATCAAATCAGTCTCAATTTATTGAATATTCCTTATTATTTGGTTTGGGACATATCCTTATGTTCATTGGCTTTTATACACCGACTTTGAAATGAATTTAGTTCCTATATTAATTTAGGTGAATTCTAACTAAGCTCAATTATTATCGTCACATATCTGAATTTCAGTTTTTTTTCGGTCTATCAAGCGTATTCCCTTGCATTGGCAGACGTATTCCATCTTGACCCTCCAAATTCCGCTGTAACGGAACCTCACTAGGTCAATGTTATTTTCCTTATTATTGGTATGATCAAACAAAATATAACTTTTAGAATTTACTATTTATTTAATCACGATAAATGTCACTTTCACACCATGATAGCCAATAAATCTTCTGGCAGCACGGCAGCACCATATTCCTCCTTTTTTCTTGCGTGAATAGCATTCACACTTTCTGTGCACATACTTGTTTGCTTGTTATTTGCACTCCACATACTCTCTGCATGTCTTGCATTTTTTGAGAAAAGCGTTTCTCCAACATGTGCAATCACGGTGCAAGTTGATTATAAACCAAAGGAAATGAATTTAGTACAAAAATCTGGACTTGTAGCTTTTTATTTTTCGTAAAAAAATGAATTTGCTGATCATCAATCATTTTCCACATATATAAGTGAGTTTCAAAGTAGTGAAATTAATCATTCTATTAATATACTCTACTCAAAACACAAAAATAATATGACCATCCGTCAAGAAAAAAAATTCTATCAATATATCATAGCATCAAAGTGTGTGTACTATATTCAATTCGTTTACATTTTCATTTTCATAGTTTTACACCAAATGATCCTTGTCCTCTTCTTAGGGATGTCCAATGGATCCGTTGACCTGAAACTTTTGTTTATGTTTTCATTTTCATAGTTTTACACCAAATGACCCTTGTCCCATTCTTAGGATGTCCAATAGACCCGTTGACCCATAACCCGATCCTCCCGTGAATTTACGGGGCGGGTGTCTGACTCGTAATTTACGGATCGGATCACGAGTTAGATTTTTTTACTTTACGGGCCATGTTACGAGTTGACCTGCCAGGTTACAGGTCTATCCGTAAATTTATTTTTTATTAAAAATATTGCACACGTAACATCATATTTTTTTATTTTTTTATTTTTAATTAAAAAATACCTAGAAGATTGGTCAACTAGCTAGGAGTTAGTTACCAAAAAATGTCCTTGGGAAGTTGAGATGTTGATATCAGATATTATGGTATCTCTACAACAATTCAATAATACCTCTCTACACTATGTTGCTAGGGATTGCAATGTTGTGGCCGACAAAATTGCTAAGCTGAGCCACATCATCCCTAGTAACCTCCTGATAGATAATGAAGATTTCCGTGTTCTTATCCGCAAGGATGCTTTAGGACGCCCCCCTTAGGGGATCCTAATTCTTACCAATATCAAAAAAACTAACTAGGAGTTAGTTGATAGAAACTTTTGAAAAATATTAATTATTATTATTTTTAAAAAATTAATTATGTGTTAACGGGTTGACCCGTGACCCGGCCCGTAAACCGAGATGCAAGTCAGGTCACAAGTCAAGTTTAATTTTTTTACGGAGTTGACCTGTTGGACACCCCTACCCCTTTGTCATATAATTACATTTATCAAATAGAAATATCTTATGATTTTTTTGGAAAAAGGTAAGAATTTCAAACGAGCTTGATAAACCGAGAGGCCACACAAGGAGGCAGCCGAGAAAACGGCTAGGTAGGGACATGGACTAGAACAGTTTAAAAGAGCGAGCAAGAAGCACAAATAACGCCCGACAAAACGAGTCCTCACAGCCCAGGTACAACGACGCAATTATCAGGGACGTCAACCCAATTTGAGATGTGCAAAAGAACAGTTGACATTCCATCCATTAAGATGGAGGATCTTCAGAAGTTATGAAGCACAAAAAACGACCTAGGTCTGACGACTTTGTTCGAAACCAAAACTCAAGTCTAAACTCTTTGGAGAAGTATTAACACACTCGACCTAACCTGCAAACCAAAAACACCAATTGATCTACACACAAACTGATGGGCTGAAAATCTAACAAAAAGCCCGAAAACCCCCCAAAAAAAAGAGATCAAAGTCTTAATACAATTTGTCCAAATTAATTTCTCAACATTAATTCGAAAAACTCCAACAAGTCAAAGAATGGACCTTATATTGGGCTTCAAATGTTCTTGTGGCCCACCAACCACCCACATTGAAGGACTCTCATATTTAATAAAAATAAAATAAAAATAAAAATAATTGGTGAGAGATCCATTTGAGTATCCGCTTTTCACCAATGGAGATGCCAAAAAGCGTCCTTCAAAATCGAAACAGAAATATGGATAGGTGAAAGGCGTTCAAAAAAGAAGAAAATGGAGACAAAATGCTCAAGAAAGGGCAAAAGAAGAGGAGAACAAGATCGGTAGACTAAGAATTTAAGATAATCAAGACCGAAGCTCCTTCAGATGAAAAAGTTAGATTGCCATAGGCAATTGAACAAACTTTCAAGGCAAGGATAATAACTCATCGAAACTTCCTATTATGAGGCGAAGGTCTCACAAAAATTTAATCTCATCTACGTCTGAGGAAGCTAATGAGATTTCTTAAAAACTAAAATATCTTATGATACTTAATTAAACGAGTCCTACCCCTTTGTTATATAATTGTATGATTAAAGTATACAATTTTATCAAATAAAAATATCTTATGATACTTGGTTAGGTTGAGTCCTAAGAATCTAGGATCGATACTATGATACTATTAAGGTAACATATATGTCGGTCAGTCCGAAAGCCAAGGCACCAAATCAATATTTTACGTACTATAACTTTCCGGGCCGGGCCGGGCCCTTTAGATCAACATCCCCAGCTTGACCGGGGCTCTTCTCCGGGCTGGATGGGCTGACCCGGAACAGGGCTCGTCGTTATCGGAGGAGCATTATTTTGTTAACATAGACGACGTCGTTTACTCCGGGCTGGATAGCAAACGACGTCGTCTATTTTATTTTTGTTTAACATAAATAATACTAGTAAAAAAAGCCCAGTTTGCCATCAGCGAGTCTCTCCCAACTAATAAACAATTTTTCTTGTTTCTTCTTACGCAAGCTGGACCTTAGATCTGGTACGTGGTTTGCCGATCGTCGTTATCGGAGAAGAGAAGCGCGTAATCGAGATATTGAGAAACCCTAGAAACGGGTAGATGTTAAGATATTCCTTTCCGCCGAGATCATTACTTTAAAGATTGAATGGAAACCCTAGCTCGAGCTGAATCCGGATTCACCGACATCGGATCGTCCTTTGCTGGTGGTTCCAGTAGTCGGATCTTCCTTTTCTCTCAGTATTTTGCTGGCGGTTGATCGATTGCTTGACGTATAGCTCAGTTGATCCGGAGATAGATGCTGATTCGGGAAGCAGATGTAAAGTAGCTTTATATTTTCTACTAAATTTCATTTCTTAGGGTTTTAGTTGCTTTTTCAATCAGTAGAAACGCCGTTTTGTAAAGATATATACATAGATAAGTTTTCAGTTCTCGGATACTAGTGTGTGTGAAAGGCAGCGCGATGGGAAGCGCAGAAAGTGGAGGACTTGGACTGTTAGATAGCAGGATCGGTTCCATTGTTTGGGTTCGCAGGCGAAATGGGTCTTGGTGGCCTGGTAAAATCCTCGGGACAGATGAGCTGTCTGCGTCTCATCTCATGTCTCCTCGATCTGGAACTCCTGTCAAGCTACTTGGGAGAGAAGATGCCAGTGTGTAAGCTTCTTCTTTTCCTGATCAACAATAACTTGTCAGATTCCATGCATTTCTGATTTTCCGTATAGAGTTGTTACATTAGATCTGTGTTTTGGTCAGTAAGAAAGAATATGTTCACGTGGGGATATTGGCTAACTGAAGGTCATAGCAGAGTTAATGGGATTAAAGTAAGGGCACTAACTAGTATGAATTGATGATAAAGATATAAGACTATAAAGCGTTATACTGATGTCTTGCTTACATATGAGAATGTGAGACTTGGGAATTTACCTTGTATCTATGTTGGTAGCTAACCTTATGTTTTCTAACAGTGAATGGAGAAGTCTACATCAAGCTGATATTGTTCGATATTCCTTAGTTGGCCACATAGAGTTGCTTCCCTATTTATATTCCGTGAACAAAACTGATTTTTAGTAAGAAGAATTACAGAAGCATTTTTTTTATATCCGCTCTTTTGCCAAGCAATCACTACTGCTCTACTTGTAGCTTCCCTTGCCCTAATACAGTCAAGTTCCTTTTATTCCCATTTAATGATTTATACACATTATCAATTCTCAGGGATTGGTACAATCTTGAGAAATCCAAGCGTGTGAAGACATTTCGATGTGGTGAGTTTGATGATTGCATTGAGAGAGCTGAAGCCTCCCTAGGCCTTCCTGCAAAAAAGCGAGAAAAATATGCTCGCAGAGAGGATGCCATTCTTCATGCTCTTGAGCTTGAGAAGGAAAACGTTGAGAGGAATCATGAGAAAGTAGATGCTAACTCTTCTATTAAACATAATATCTGTGGATCTGCTGGGAAAGACTTGCATACAACTTTGGGAGACTTAAGAAATGGTAATGGCAGACTTGAAAACACGGATTTGCAGCAATTTTATAAAAAAGTTGTTTCACCAATTGAGGATGAGTGCAATATCAATTGTTTATCTACACAAAAAGTTGAAGGCGGTGCTTGGCAGAACTCAGTTAATTCTGAAAGCAACACCCTAATAGGAGGCCCGCAAGACTTTATCCTTCCTAAGAAAATTGTATCTGCTGCTTCGAGTCCATCGCGTAAAGCAGCCAGTGTTGATCAGGCTCAAGCTGTTTCTGCTGGTGGTGTTTATGGTGATGTTGATTCTGGAAATTATACAGACAAGGGAAAGGGGTTACTCAATATGTCCATTGAGGAATCTAACATTAAGATACGTGATCGGCGTCGTCCTCTAGTTCATGTGTTGCAGAATAGCACTACATGGCCTGGTCACTCTTTGCAGCCGGAAGGTGATACCTTCTCCATGTCAGGTGTAAACAATTCAGGAGAAGATGCTCAAATGAAAAGGCGTCGGTTACTGTACTTGCATTCACAAATCACCAGTATTATGGATCCATGTGGCCAGATGGAGAGCTTAGCTCCACGTCAAAGAGTAGGCATTCATTCTCACGCTGATGCTTTTCATAAGGATGCTGCTTCTGAATCATCAGAAGATACTGAATCTGATTCTGATTCATCTGAGACTGATTCAAAGGAGCACTATACAAATGTTGAGATGATCAGATATTCAGGTCAGTTTGGCTATTCTTGTTCCTTCCTTCTGTTTGCATGTCATGGGGCACTTTTTCTCATGATGCTTTTTTATGGTATTGAATGCTCTTTTGATGCTCTATTCTGTATGTACAACTTTCAAGTTTTGCATAGCAGTGTGGATGGTCTGTGCTGTACAGGAATCTACATTATATCAGATCTAGTTTGAAATTTTTTGGATTTGGAAAATTGATACGATTCTATTTACTTGCTGAACATTGAACACAAACCAAAAGTTTGAAGTTGAGATCAGATTAGATCTTATTTTGGGGCTTTACTAAATTATGATGCTATCTTATTCCTAATTGAAAAGCTCATCAGTGTTAATTAGTTATATACCTTTCTACCAAAAAAAAATTAGTTATATACCTGCAAAGTAACGAAGTTCCATCCAGAGTAGTTGAAGAAAATATTGAGAATGTGTTGATAATACATCAAATGGGGCTCTACTGTGTGATGTAGAATATCACCCGGTTGCTAAATCCAGTGAGGCACTTTGACTGATAGAATATGTGGAAGAAATTCTAATCCTTTAGTTGAATCAATCAGTGCGTATTTTTTTGTAGTTCAGTACTTTATCCAAGGAAAAATTTGTTTATTTAAAAAGACTTGCTCTTTTCATGCTACTTTTGTATATACTGCATGTGTTTTTTAATGTACTTTTTTTTTTGTATTTATGAGATCTTTGATGTCCAAAATAATAATGGATTCATGTAGTATTGACCTATGTTTTGGATTTTTAAATCAACAAGTCTATGTCCAATTCCATTCTTAAAAATTCAACTCCAAGTCTCCAACTTTGAATTTATAGTCCAAAACTCTTACGCAAACCTCTAATTTAGTTGGATTGATAAGATTTTGTATATTGATCCAAAAATCATAGTTGTTTGCTGCATTTGATAGCAATATGATTTTTTCGATTGTCATAGGACTCGTGCAGTTTCAGCTGTTGCTATCGTAACTTTGTTTTTTGCACTATGCTATGTTATTCAGCTGTTAGCATGATTATGAATGCTAATGCCTTACAGCTTATTGCCTGTTCTACTCCTAAATGGTACAATGGAGATGGGTTCTTTTGTTACTACTTTTTGGTTCTAACCCTGGTTTGCTTATTCAGATGTGCATACACCTATGGAATCGCAATCAACAGCTCTAAACGGTTTGGTACAGCAAGGGGATCATGCAAGCTCAAGCAGTGAGGAGTCTGATAAATTATTTCCTCATGATATGCCTCCATTTCATCAGAAAAATCCTGTTTCACTTGATGTAGGGGTCTCAAGATGGCAGATGAAGGGTAAAAGAACTGCTCGTATGTTTTCAAGGAGGTCTGTAGACAAATTCACTTGTGGAACAAACTTTGAACCAAGTTCTTTGGTCCAGAGACCAGGTTATAATTTGAGTTATTATCACGGTCATGATGGTGACAACGAGGTTAATTTCATTGAGGATGATCCTGAGCCCTTTATAGAAGGGGGAGGATGTGGAAGAAGAGCACACATAAGTAAATCACAAGCTGCATCTAGAAGGAGGAATTCCCCTGGTTCAAATATAATAGACTCGAAGGAGTTAACAAGGAGGGATAGCTCCTTTGAAGGGTACCGGGGGGATGGGTTTGGTGGCTTTCATGGTCAGGAATTGCTTCTTGATGTGGGTTTGAAGGTGCAAGCTAGCCATAGACGTGAGCATGTCCCATTTGTATCTTTGATGAGCAGATTAAATGGGAAGCCAATTATAGGGCATCCTATACAAATCGAAACACTTGGAGATGGCTCCACGGATGCTCTTTTCTCTTCAACTGATGCTTTTGAGAATTTTGAAAATGATGATGGAAATAGGGTCACACCAGTATGGTCAACTTCCAGGAGAACAGCTAACTTTCGGGCCCCTCATCTTCATTTATCTCAGTTAGATGATGTTGATAACCAGACTGTTGATCAAGATCAAAAATTGCAATTTAGAAAATCAGTTGCTGCAAAGAAGAAAAACTTATCAAGAAGGAAATCTCATCAAACTCCCAAGCTTCCATCATCAGAGAAAAAGAACCCTCCTAAGAAATCAAGCTCATCTTCCAGCCAAAAGATCCGGCCTCTATCTTCATTAGGCATGGATCAGAAGCTTGTTTCTGAGCCAGGAGATAGTGGTTTGGTTAGATACATGGATGGGGCGATGAAACCTTTGGATTCTAGACCCCCTATTGTAGCCTGCATTCCTGTTAAGCTTGTGTTTAGCAGGTTGCTGGAGTCTATTGGTAGACCTGCCTCTATGCCCTCTAGTCACAAGGGTTTCAATGAACAGCAATAAGTACAAAACCCTCGTAGGTGTATGGAAATTGTAATAATGCAGTTTAAGTGATGTTATAGGAACATTGGAAACGTGGTGTCTGTTGAACTTTGTTTATGACAGGAAACCCTCTCTCTATACATTAGCATCAGGAGCAAAGCAAAGGAATCTGTTCTGACAAGGAAAGCCTTGTAAGATGAACCATATGGAGAGTTGTTGATAGTTGGCGCCTTCAGGCTTTGGAAGTTGGGTGGCTTTGCAGCTTATAGAAGTTATTTCAGCTGTTAGTGTGAGAGGAATACCATATTAATGGAGAAAATAGAGCACATTTCTACTTTATTTTTAGAACTGTAAATTAAAATTATGTGTAACAGCATTTGTTGAAAGTTTCTTTTTGAAACTCTTGTTATCTATCTACAATGAACATGATAGTTTCTGAGCAACATGAGCAGAGATTATATGAGATAGTGTAAGAATCTGGGTGATAAAAAACAGGATTATGTATTTTGCATAGGATTGTGTATATGAGTAGTAATATCTATACTGACCTTCTGTTTTCATGCTGTAGTTTGAGTTTTGCAGGACTTCACTACTCTCTCTAGTTTTGATAGCAGGGTTTTGCTTCAAAATTGAATTCTTTCTGAAATCGATACACTTGTTTGTTAGATTTGAAAAATGAATTTAAAAGTGTTGAAACACATCTCAGTCAAGCTTCCGAAGTGTTTTAAATATTTTTTATGTTTTTTTTCTTTCTAAAATAAACAAACACTTTCGGATCTGATTTGGCTGTTATAAAAAATATGTTGGTGATGACTCAATTTTGTGGCATTGCTTCTGTTAGATCTGCTAATCTTCTAGTTAGGGCTTATGTTGTGCGTTTGCAGCTTGGAGAGGTTCATCCCTAACAGATTAACAGTTCAGCAATGGATTTCGACATTGGATCCATTGCTGAACTAGAGGCTAACAGAGGAGGTTGCACTTAACTTTGAAAGGTGGCTACCAGTTACTGAGTTGAGTTGCTGGCATAAAACAACCACATCCTTACTACTGGTTGAATGAATGCAAAGATTATCAGCAATGGTAGTTGAAGTGAAATATCACAAATTGTCAGATTTTGACAAGGATTATCATTTGAGCAGCCATTTCATAATGTCAAATCGGATTTGTCATATGCCATGAAGCAAGGAAATGGATGAAGATTGCAGGCAAAATGCAGACCCTCCCCATGCTGTTAGGAATTTCGTGAAGAAGTATAAACGTGCATACGATGTGCAGAATTAGCATACTTGTAGATAAATTAATAGACCAATTTTGCCAAGCTCAACATCACTTTGGAACACCGATTTAGAAAACAAAGCCTTAGAGTTGTAAAACTTTTCAAGGTTCTTTGTCATCCATGATTCATTCTCTCTCTTCCAACTCACTTGGGATAACCAAGTAAATTGCTAATTGGTCTCGAGGTCCTTTTTCTGTTTTGTTTTGGAAAACAATTCTACACCAAGGCTATTTTTCAGCAAAACTTTAACCAAATACATGTAAAATTTTTGGATTATATTGGAGGACAATAGTGTGATTTTGCATGTGGTTGATAATATGAATCATACTTGACACTTCAACCGATAGTGCCTTGAGTAACAACAGATTTACATCTTCCTGTTCCAAATCAACCACATTTTGATTACGACTATATGCACACAAGAAATAACCATACTTACATATCACCAGAATGAAATCCCTAAGCATCTACAACCACCCTCTAACACAACACACATGTTATGTACATCTTCTTACACATTTGCATACATTACAATCTCATCTCAACTACATCTCCATCTTTTAGCTCAGTACTCGGAAGAACCAAATGCCCATTCACCAATACTATTTTTCCCTCCAATCCCACTCTTCTAGCGGCATCAGCAGCCGTGCTACCAGCACTCAACCTCATAATGTCACCATAAGGCCAACACACAATTGCAACTTCCCCAAAGTCAAGAGCGTTGTCCCTGCTTTGAAACGTAAGGGAGCCATTGGCTCCCTTTACACCCACTTGAGAACATAGCTGTGTTTCCCACTGAAGCATTGTCCTTAATAGACGGACCTATTACAAAATACAAAAAGATGCAGTTCTTTATTAACTAGTTTAAACCACAGCACTCAGAATCCAAGAACAATTAGCTTTTTTTATTGAAACAGACTGCAAACCTTGTTATTGATGTTAGACTCTTTGGAAGTCGTCATAGAGACAGGGTTAGCAGTAAGTTTCTCAGAGCTTGGTGTGATTGAATCAACATCTCCACCCTCAAAAACAACAGACACAACACTCCTGTATTCAGATTCTTCTATCTCTGTCAGTTGAATGACTTGGATATATGTGGGTAATAGGCGGTCAAATTGATCTTGCTGTGAGAAAGAATTTGTAACGAAACATGGAGTTAGGTTCATCATCATAGGCTATTAATAATGATCAAGCATGCAGTGCGCTTGCTCAATAAACAAGTTCACCAAAGTAAAATCTAATCTTGTTGACTAGACTTGTTAGAAGAGTTTTTTTACAAACAAAGCAAATATCGATATACAAATATTAGCCAAAAAGTACAGAAATATCCTTGTTTCAGAGGCTTCGAAGAGATGAATGAAGCTTCTAGCTTAGAGTTACACACTGTATTCATACCATATAAAAACTCAACATAATGATGAAACTTCAATTTTTTATTCCAATATGCACGGATAAACTTCTAGAAGCTTGTACACGTTGATTAGTATATTTCATCATCAAAGTTCATTACTTGGTGTACCATGTCTAAACTGGCAATAGCTTGTGATTGAAAACATTTGTCCAGAAAAAGAATAACAAATAAAAAATCTTGACATATTGCATACCTTGTGATAAATACCATCACGACAAAGGGTATACTTCTCCAGACAGGTACACCAATCCCCATGCCCAGGTTCAAACCACCATTCATCACAAACCTACAAAGCAGTACATTGACCCGGGAAACAATTTAACAATTCCAGGTCTAACATCAAGATAATGGAAATAATTGAAAGGAAGCATAGGATTGAGGAAAAGGGTATTGACTGAATATGCATCTGTTCATTAGTGATTAATCAAGAAGTTTAATGAAGGGGAGAATATGGGGTCTATCCATGTAGAATCTTCAAAAGCAACTTGGAGTTCTAAAGTGCTACTTAGAAACTAAAAGACGATTGACGAAAATGATACAAGATAAAAGTTCCAACCTTCTTGTACAATCTTGCATAAGCTTCCCACCTCTTTAACTGAAATGAAGTTCTTCTCTCAGCAACAGCCTCAGAAGCTCCTAAACCAAAGCTGACCGCAACAAGAAGTTCCTTTCCATTTTTGTTGACACTGGAGATAAATAAGTTCCATAATACATTTTGTAAATGCCAACCAACTAAAACCAGAGGCATAGGCAGCAGCATGAGAATACGTATAATTTCAATATATTCTAGAGAATTTTTTTTTTTACAGTAACAACACCTGATGATGACAGCAGCTAGTAAGTGGCTTCCTTCCACTCTAAGAACAGGATGGCCAGGTTTCAAGCAACTATACTTGAAATAGAAATCCTCTTCCAATGAACTTTGTTCGTCCACATCTTTTGAAGAAGTAGATTCTTCTGTGTCAAAACCATCTGCATTTTTTGCTGATAATGAAGTACTTTCGATTTCTTTATAGAGCCAGTGAGCGGCAAGCCCATGCTCTGCGTATTCATGCATCCTCTACATAATATTATGCAAAATTGACCAATCAGGAGTTCAAGGCAGATTAATCAAGGAGGAGATGAAGTTCAAGATACAATATGGAATTTTAACCTGTGTCCTTATTTGAACTTCGAGGGGTGAATTGTCAGGACCTAGAACAGCAGTGTGCAAAGACTGCAATAAAGTCAAAGTGTGTTAGTTGTGAAAAATATAGGCCTCTAGAGAAATGCAGCTAAAAGACTCTTCACAAAAATATTTGATAACGGTTGAGTCTCTGTTGTTTTGCTCAAGTGTAAGAGTGAAAACAAAATCTAACCTGATAGCCACTAGGCTTTGGATTAACGATATAATCATCAAGTTCACCATCAATTGGAGCCCAAAGCCTGCAGTTGATGGTGAAAAGGTAAGATAAATATTACTTAGATCTATTGCTTAGATGAAATAGTTCATAGTTGCAAGAAGCATTTGTCATTCATCAAGAAGTATGAGAAGATGTTAGCAATTAATTTAATCATCCATTTTAGTAAAAACTAACCTGTGAACAAGATCAAGAATACTGTAGCAACATGTAACAGCGGGTCCATGAAGTGTTCCATCCTTATCTCCAACAACTATCCTTAATGCACGAGCATCAAAAACTTTGCTTATGCCAACATCTTTCCTTTTCATCTGCATGCAAACACAAGAAACTGATATCAGCCTCTTACAAATTTCTTAAGCTTCAATAAAGCACAATCATGGTATCTTATGTCTAACTAAAATGATTTTAAAATCCAAACAAAATAAAGTGAGCTCTTCTAATGAACATAAACTTGCGCACCTTGCTATATATACTGTACAAACTTTTAAGACGGCTTGACAGAGTAACTTCCATCCCAGGAACATAGCTGCAAATACAATACAGAAAAAAACGTATTAAGTTGCTACTTGATCAAACTTTATGTAATAAAATCTACAAGAATGTGAAGATGAACACTTACGAAGTTGATATGAGTAGCTCTCTCTCAAGTGCTTCCTCACATACCGCTAGTGATGCTAAAGCTATTCCAGCATCCCTAATAATCTTTGCTTTTCTTTGATTATTATGACAATTTGTTAGATTACTTGTAAAACTAATTCTCTTTTTCCGATCTGACAACAGATCAAAAGGTAAGACAGCTTCCAAAAGATCCTGCAGATTGTGCAAGAAAAAGAAACATACATTCCAATAAATAAGAGCCATAAATTACTAATTTATCAAACAGCTTTGCTGAATTCCCACTTGTGTGCAGAGTGCTTTTTTCTGAATTTCCACAGTGCGACGTTTTGGAAAGCCTTAATTTACAAGATTAACCAATTTGAGGTAGAATGAATCTTTTTTTTCATGCAATACCTTCATCCTCATATCATCCTCGTCAATTGCCAATGATCCATCAACTGGTGTACTTTCACCCAAGGTTGCAAGAAAATCGCCTTTTAAAAGTAGCCTTTTAGAATTTCCCATTCTTTTGCAAGGACTCCACATTGAAGCTAACTCTGCTCTTAATTGGCAAAATATATGAGGCTGCATAGTAGGAGATTATAAAAATCAGCCTTTTATTGTAAGTCTTGTAATCTTTCAAAATCAACCTATTATCAATTCAAGAGAAAATTATATGTCCATAATTGGCATTAACATATTCCATTATAAGCAGTGATAACAAAAAAAAAGACCTAATGTAATTGTGATGTCTACTATTGTGATACATATGTGTACCTGTAAAACAGCAAAACAAAGATCTTCTAGTTCAGCTTTTAAGGCCCAGAGACCGAGTCTTGAAGCAAGGGAGCACCATATTACTAATGTCTCTTGTGCAACAGCTTGAGCCTTGGATAATGGCAAAGCATAGCTGAAAAGCACAATATAATCATTATACAAAGAAAGGAGGCAAAGAGGGGTGGAAAGGACTGCATGGCAAGAGGCCATACATGGTTCTCATGTTATGAAGACGATCTGCCAATTTAATGAGTACCACCCGTGGATCATCAACCATCCCCAACAGCATCACTCGCAAATTATTTGCCTATGATAAACAGAAAAAAAAAAATCAATAAGAACCATAAATTGCCTAAATATGATACTCTTACTACTGTATTCTTGATTTTAACTGGCAATAAACTTGTAGACATCATGCCCATTAGAATATATGTGAGATACTTAATTCTAATGCTTCAATGACTTGGAATACCTCATCATGAGTAAGAGAAGTCTGGCTTGCATTAATTCTTCGGCGTCTTCTCAGTAACTGCAGAGGACAAGAAAAGGGGGGTTACAACAACAATCAGGCTAACATGATACATTAACTGCAATTACTTTCTTTACCTGGTTGATGTAGCTCAACCGAGAAACACCAGAGACCAATGTTGCTACCTCATCCCCAAATGCTTCTCTAACACTCATTGCAGATTCACTTGTATCATCAATTACATCATGCAGAATTCCAGCTACAACAGTATCTACAGCCTGCACCAGAATTCTAAAATTAGGGTTACGAATTCCTGAAAACCACAAGTGAACATGAGAAGGAACGCGTACTCGTTGTCCACTTGATGGCGCCAAGGCTGCTAAGATTCTTCCAGTATGGATACAGTGTGTCAAATAGGGGTCTCCTGTTTTCCGTGACTGTCCATCATGAGCTTTCTTTGCAAAAGAGATTGCCTTCCGCACCTGCCTTCAAGAATTTTACTTGTTTAGGGGCGGTGCTGAGCTAAATTTAGAGAATAACAAACAAAGCAAGTAAATATGTTAAACCTTCAAATCGTTGAATATAGGGTAACCAGTGACATCTACTCCTTCCAATATCAGAGGACCTACATCAGATTCGCTCAATTTGTCAGCACAAAACCACATTCATAAACAAGAAACCCTAGAAATCAATTCCATGACTTAACTGGGCTGTTCCTCCGGTTTAGGCCACAAGAAGTCGACCTTCGTGGAGAGGCAAGCTCCGGACGCGACAGCCACCGCGGTAACGGCCAATTGAGTGATCGTGGAGGTGACAGCGGCGTGTGCGACGACCGAGGAAGACGAGGCGGTGGAAGCCGCGGCGGCGGCGGCGATGACGTTTCCGAGGGAGGAGTAGACGGTGAATACTACGGGGCGGATTTTGGGGCGGGTTGGGGAAGTACGGATCCTGTGGAAGAGGAAAGTGGAAGTCCTGTACTGGGCAAGCATCGATGGCGCTGTGGAGATGGCTGTTGTGGAGTGGCATAAGAGCATGGCTTCTGTTACGATACCAGATTGGCTCTGCTCTGATCTGATCTCTGTGGCCTTCAATGGCGGAATTTCAGCATGATTTATTTTTCGGAGGGGAGGTTTGGGATGTGTGGTTGGAGAGAGAGGAAGTGACGGTTGATTTTTAACGGACGGTTAGGTTACTACTATACGCATTTTTCCCACGTTAAATTAGGTGTGGTAATTTTTTTTCCCTTTCTTTTAAATTTATTTTAATTATTATGCATTAAATGGACTTTTCTATATATATGTAATTCAATCACCTTATAAAAATTTCAATTTTATCCACTCACTTTACTTAATAAATTTTTTTTATCAATTTTATATGAGATTGGATAAAATTTTAACTCTATCCATTATTTTTATCTTTGTTCATGTTCATTATATTATAATATTTAATTATCTTATATCCATATAGTATAAATAAAATATATTATATAAGAATTTATATTTTTTTGAGATTGGATAACTTTCCATATAGTATAAATAAAATATACTATATAAAAATTGATATATCTTTTTCAATTTACTATGAGATTGGATAACTTTTTATCTCTACCATTCTTTTTATCTTTGTTCATGTTCATTATATTGTAATATTTAATTATCTTCTATCCATATAATATATATAAAATATACTACATAATTGATCGTATGGTTATTTTTTTCACAATTACGGTTTATATGTACAATATTTATAAAAATTATACTATATGGATAACGAAATTTGTAAAAAGTATAGTTAAAATATATCAATTTTAATGATTACGATTTGCCGCATGGAAATTAACTTTATCTTGAAAATTTTTTTATTATATTCTAATATTTAATTATCAATTTGGTATGATTATCAATTTGAAAATTTGGTACGATTTTTCATTATTTTTATCTTTGCACATGTTTATTATATTGCAAATGATAGTTTTTTGTTGATAAGAGAGGTATAATTTCTTAGAAATATACTTACATATATCAATTTAATCAAAATTTAACAAATACAAAGAAATAATACAATAATTCTATCCATATGTATGACACATAAAAATACTAATTTAATATATTAGAGTAAAATAGATAAGTTTTTTTATCCATAAATATGATAATATAAAATAATTTTTTTTTAGCTTTTCTATCTATAAATATATTTTTAATATTAAGTTTCTATCCATAAATATGAAAAATATCTAATAGTAATTTAATATCCCAACTATCCTTTTTTACTTCAAAATCCCATAATAAATTAATTTAATATCTCTAAATTAAATAGATAATTTTTATATCTATAAGTATAAAATATGGACCATATTTTAATTTATGGATTTTCCATATTAAATTTTCAGATTCTTTTATATTAACTTTTTATTAAAAATTATACTAATGTTTTTAATTAGTATGAACCATCTTTTTAATCATGTATTTTTATATTAATTTCGGATTTTAATATTAATTTTTTGTTTATAAGTATGCCAATGTTTTTAATGAATATTGACCATATTTATCATATTAATTTCAAAATTTTCAATATTAATTTTCTATGCTTAAGAATGATAACTTTTTACATTTTCATTCATAAATATGTCGGATTTTTATATTAATGTTCTATATTTAAATATGATAGTTAAATACAATAATGACATTAAATTTTAATTTCAATCACCATAGTTTTAGTTACGAAATTGTTTAAATTAGTATTGCATCCATAACTATGCCTACACTTTTTTAATTAATATGAACCATGTTTTTTATGCTAGAATTTATATTAACTTATATATTTTCGTAGATTAATTTTTCATTCACAAATATGACAATTTTTTAAATTTTCTATCCATAAGCATGATGATTTTTTATGCCATTTTTATATTAATAAGTATGACAATTTTTTAATTAATGTCGGTATAGTTATGTTATGTTTTACAATATATAAAATTTCAATTAATAAGTATGTTGCTTTTTTATATTAAAGATCCCTTAATAAATAAATAAATAAATATTGATCCCTTAATGTTAAACCAGTTAATCGGGTCAATTCAGTCAGGTTTAGGCTCGGTCATTTCAGGTTAGGTTGTGTACAAGTTCATGTCATTAAAATTTTACGGGTTGATTAGGTTAATTCATTGTCGTTTTTGTGCGAATTCAAGTCAACCCAATGATTTAAGAACGTCAACTTTTGTATGATTATTACATAAATATTATAAATAACATTTTTAAAAATAAGATAATATTTATATTCATTTTAATAATAAAATATATTATTATAATTAACTTAAATATGTATAATATTATTTTATTATATAAATTAAAATACCTATATCATATTTAAATAATATATCACAATTTTTATTTAAAAAAATCTCCGGGAAAAACATAGGTCATCAACTAGTATCTATATATATAAGAGTCAGGAGATTAATTTCTACCCAAAAAAATAGCCAGAAGATTAATTGTACAATTTTAATTAAGAAAAAAAAGATATAAATCAAATAAGTCGTAAAAGATAATAATTCAAGCCCTATGACATTTCTTAATCTTAAAAATACATAATGATACTCTGAAAATTAATATTTCGTGGTATTATTTGGGAGTTATGGTGTTTTTTTGTAATTTAAATAGATTATAATCTAAGATTTATTTATATTTTTTCCAAAAATAAACGAAGTTTGAATGAACGAATTATACTAAAAACATGAATTTGGTATATTTTTTGTTCGACAAATTAATTTGGGTTTTTATAATTGTTTTTTTTTTTGCGATCTGATAATTGTACGTATATCTGAACCTAGATTTGATCTTTTTTTTATTGTGATTTGTAAGGCTTGGAAAAAAAAAGAGACAAGTTCCTAAAAGTACGACACACATTCCTTCTACGATTATCATGGTTTCTTTCACCGTAATAGCAAGGTGGCTCCAATCCGTCGGCCGCCGTGGGTTTAAACTACAGTCCGTCGATACTCCCTTCTTGTGGCGATACAAGTTTAAGTTACTTGTAATACAAGTTTCGACCGAAAAAAAAGTTACTTGTAATACAAGTTTGAGCTAGTTTAGGAAAGTTTGAACACTATTTACGCTGCAAATTTGATAATTTAATAAGATTATAATAAAATTAATTAATTATATTTTTCCAAAAATAAAACAAAATTTCAGCGAACGACTTTTACTAAAAACGTGAATGTAGTAGATTTTTTGTTCGACAAATATTTTAATGTCGGTTGGTCAAATCATAATGAGTTTTCTGATTTTTTTTCCTGAAATAGGCGTTCTAAATAATTTAATACAAAAATTAGGCTCGGCGAGAATAGGCTGAAAATTACGATTTGGAATAAAGTCGTTGGGTGGTACTGAGAGTTTTTTTGCGGATTGAAACACGTGATGTGATATAAGTTGTTGCTAATGGAATGATGTGTTATCTTTGTTTGTAGAAAATGTGATTTTAAAAGGGGTGTGCTCAGCGGCCCGACACTTTTTGCTCAGCGGCCTGGGTTTTATTTTTGTTAATTACAGTTCTTTTTCTTTTATTTGCAGTATCTACATTTCATTCCCGTTATTCTTAGATAATTATAAAATTAATCATTAAGTTATAAAAAATATTAAAAATATCCTTAGATTTAAAAATATTAGCTTTATCAAATATCTTTTTCTTAGTATCGCTTAATTTCTCGCTTAATTTAATATAGGTCCTGAAATTTGGTATCAGAGCCATACTAAACACTATTATAGACGATAATTTATCTAGTCGACAAGCTGGAAATTTCCGATAAATGTCCTAATCGAGAATCTCCACATATTAAACATCTAAAAATTGGCGAAAAACATTATGAAGCTATATTAAACACCATTGTCGACGACATTGCAGATTTAAAAAGTTGTATTTTTAGATTAAGTGAGAAAATCCAAAAAATTAAAGAAGAAATTACTTTAGTCCAACGAATCCACCAGGAGGAAAACCAAAAAATTGTTGTTGCACTTACTAACGAAATTAGACACCAAGGTGTTATTACTAAAACAGTAGTGGGTAAAAGATTAACTCAGTTTCCACATAAGTATCCTTTTCAGAATCAAAACCCATTAAAAACGTTCTCAGTCCCTAACTTAAAAATTGAAAAGAAAACCGAACCTGAAGATGAAGAATCATGAAATAGAAAATAACTCTAAGTCACTTAAAAATATCATGGAAGAATCAGGTATAACGAGTAGCGAAGAATCTGAATATGATACTGAAGAAGAAGAGATGTATCAACAAATGGGATTAATAAAACTAAAAGATATGGAAACAATACCCATTAATGAAGTCAAAAGAAGAGTGGATAAAATGGTTGGTAAAAAGGTGGTAGATTTGAATGAAGTTGAGGAAGAGATAACACCCATAATGTTAGAAGAGACTAATGAGGCAAACAGATCCTACTATAAAAAATATGAAGAAGGATCATGTAGCTATCGAAGGCCCAATGTTAAACCTAAAGAGTTTTTAGAAAAAACGGCTAGATTTGGAGTAATAATCATGCCAAATCATCAACCTAATAAAAAAGAACTCACTTTAGAGCCAATAAGTGAAACTGGATATAAGTTAAATCTGGATGGCGTAAGAAGACGAGAAGAAATATTAGATTTTTGGAAGAAAAGCATGATGAGTGTCTTAAACCTAAATACAGATTGGAGATCGTCAAATTTTTTAAATTACATAGAACACAGTCTGTATGGTATAGTAGCTGGCTGGTATGAAGGAATACCTGAAGAATATAAAGAAAATCTTAGAACAAAAGAATCTCCAGCAGAAATGTTTACCGCATTATGTGAAGCTATAGACGAAGAGTTTGTTGGAGAAAGAGATGAAATTGACAAAAAATTTATCGAGTGGCAAAGAAAGTTAAACACTTTTGAAATCTGTAATATGAGATATTTGGATAACTATCTCTCTGAATTTGAACATTATTATTATAAGATAGGAGAGAACCAAACTAATCTTCAAATGCTCTTCGATAAGCTCCCAAAACCCATTAACCAGGGGCGTAGCCAGAAATATTTCATTGTAGGGGCCAACAAACTTTTTTCCGAACATATCTAATGTACGTTTCAAGAAAGATGTACAAATAAAAAATATAAATTTAGATAAAAAAAAATAGAACATATTTTATAGAGGAGAGACTAAAATATTTCAAAATATAATTACATTAAGAAAATAAGAGTTTATAATGACAACTTATATAATTATGAATTATGTTTCAAAATACATTTAGGTTAAAAAAATAAAAATGTTTCAAAATACAAATCAATTGAATCTATAAATTTTAAAAGCTCGTAACTAAAAAACAAAACTCAAACTAAAGCCCTCGTGCTAACAATGATTTACATTATTCGAGATATCCCAACAATACCTTATTGCTTTAAGTTTTTGAGTTCAATCACAATATGAAAATAGGAAGTTTAGTAAAAGATAAAAGCATTCTAACTAAGTAAATGACTTGTTATTCTAAGAAAAAAAATAAATGACTTGTTAGAACTGGTTTGTATACGTTCAATCTTCAAATGCTCATAACTTTTTACTCAAATGTCAGAATGGAGCTTATAATATATCAAATCGAAGCTATTGACATAAAGAACATATATACGGAAAAAAATTTGGATTGGGGGGGCCATGGCCCCCACCCGTCCCCAAATAGCTCCGCCCCTGCCATTAACAAAGAAATTAGTGATGGATACCATGAATGGAAAAATAGGTATAATTCTAGAGATACTTTGGGTAATAGAACAAAATTTATAAAAAGATGGGTAGAAAAGAAATGTCGAGAAGTAAAAGGAACACAACAAATGAAGAGACAATTTCTACCATGTTAGGATTTACCAAATGAATGGGGGTGTAATAGAAGAGATAATCAAAGAAGAAATAATTATAGAAAGAAAAGCTTCAACAAACAAAGAGGAGAGAAATATCATAAGAAGTATTATAAGAAACCGTTTATTAAGAAAAGAAGGTTTTTTAGGAAAGCTTCTTACTGCCCTGAAAAAAAAAAGAAATTGCAAGTGTTGGGCATGTGGCGAAACTGGGCATTATGCTAATGAATGCAAAAATAGAAAAAATAACAAGTTATCAGAAGCACTAGGAAGTATGGATTACATTGAAATTTCTGAGGATGAAGCTATTGAATTACCCTTAAGCAACAACAAAGGAGTTGTTGAAGTAGTTGAGGAAGAAGAAGGCGAAGAATCGGATTATGAGGAAGTCAATGAGATGATGCAAGGAGAAGAAATAGATTCTTCAAATTTCACCGAAGAAGCCTTCGATTCAGGTGGAGAAATGACCACTCTAGCTCAACTCCAAGAGGCAGAATCATCCATAGATGAAGAACAAATAGAAAACATGCGAAAATCAAGGGTCGAATTCCCGGTTATCGCTAAAGAACAGTTCTTCAAGAGACATTTCTTCCCAGCATTCTCTAAATTCGTGTGCGAAGAAATGCTAGGAGATATAGTAATAAAAAATAACGAAAATCAAGCTACTGAAATCAACCTAATTAATTGGAAAAATATTCAAAAACACAACAAGGACAAAAAGTACAAATATATTTATGTGTGTGGAATCCAAATATTCATTACTCCTCTACAAGATTTTGGTAAAAATGTGCATTGCATTAACTTTGTTTGTGACACTAGGCACAAGAAATTTAGTGACCAAACCATTAGTGGAGTAGTGTGTAACTTGAGTCAAGGACCAGTGTCTTGGATATGTAGCCCAACCTATTATGTTAGTTTAGAAGACCAATTTGCATCTAAGTTTTTATCGTTAAAACTGTTAACTGAAGGGATTAATATGCATAAAGGAACTTGTCCTCTACAGTTAAAGTGGAAGGTAGTGTATAAGTTAGAAAATACCACCAATCCTCCACTTAGAACCCAAATGGTAGAAGCTGATAAATATGAGATTAGTGGACCAGGACAATTAGCAGTACCCGTTAAAGTAAAGCCGGAGCAAATTAATTTAAAAACAGTTTGGGTAAATGCCTTTGAAAACCCTTCAACCACTAAGCATGAAAAGGTTTTAAGAATTGATGAGGAAGGAAAAATCCATACAAACTCACAACCTCCAGCAAGTTTAATAAGAAATAGGAGTCTTTCTAGAAGTCAAAGTTCTAGGTTCAATCCTAGTCTTAATCTTGCTCAGAGAAACCAGTTATCCCCTTCAATTAGAGGTGTTAAGGAAGAGAGTCCATTTCGAGTAGATGAAGATATTGCTAGTCTTCTTGCAGCATTAAATAGGAAGTTAGAACTTAACAACCTTGGAAGAACACTTCATGAACCAGCTAGACATAGTATAGATCTAGGATCAACATCAATGTCTAGTTCTAGTTCTAGTGCTAGCTCAAATCCTTCATTTCTTCAAGCCACACCAAGAGAAGCGTCTACTTCTAGAGCTGATAAAAGGTTAATAGGGTTTAAAACAAAAACTATTAGTGAACCTGTCTATGAAGGAGACGAGGAATCAAATATGCAGATAGAAACGCTCATGAGAGTCACTAACCCAAATAGCATATATATCCCTATAACTATATGCATTGAAGGATTTAATAATTATGAATTATGTGCTTTCGTAGATAGTGGATGTTCTGTGTGTTTTGGAAAGAAATCTTTATTTCCAGAATTTATGTGGAAATCAGCATCCAAACCTATTCAGGTCAGAATAGCTGATAATAGTATCATGACTCACTCAGAAGTCATTCTAGACCTACCAGTTATGCTAGGGGGTTACCCATGTATAATTCCTATATTATGGCTACTGAACAAACATCTCATGACATGATATTAGGAAATAATTTCCAAAGGTTATATTCTCCGTGTACCCAAAGCTTAGATAAAATGATTTTTACTGTTAATGGAGAATTAGCTTGGGTAAGAAAAATGAAAGAGGTCTATACGCATCAAAAGATTGAATTCACGCGCAGTAAGCGTGGTGAGGAGCATATTGTTCCTACACAAAGAGAATTTGCACTACTAATAGATGAGATAACTATAAAAGAACAAATTATTAGTCAACAAAAGGATTTGTGTAAAGAGTTATACTCTGAAGACCCTTTAAAGTTTTGGAATAAGGATAAGTCATTTGCTAAGATAGAATTAATAGATCCTAAGACTGTTATTAGAGTAAAGCAGATGGTTTACACCTTTAAAGACCAACAAGAATTTAAGGAGCAAATTGGTGATTTACTAAAAAAGAGTTTAATTAGAGAAAGTAAAAGCCCGCATTCTAGTCCTGCATTTATGGTTAGAAATCATGCTGAAGAAAAGAGAGGAAAGGCTAGGATGGTTATCAATTATAAGAAATTAAATGATAATACTGTCTTTGATGGATATTATATCCCTAATAAAACAGTTCTATTTAATAGAATACAAGGAGCCACATGGTTCTCAAAAATGGACTGTAAAAGTGGATATTGGCAAATTAAGATGGAAGAAGACAGTATACCATTAAGGGGGCGTTTGGTCACTGAGTATCGGGAATGAAGGTATCGGGTTTGGGAATGAAAATCCCATAACTAGTGTTTGTTATGCTATTTTTTAATTTTTAAATCCATACCCTAAACCTGATAGGTATGGGGTTCTCAAACTCTACCCCTCCCTCGGGTATGAGATTTCATTCCCGCTTATCTACTGTTCATTATCTTCAACCTCCCGTAACTCCATCTTCAACCTTCTTCAACCGAGCGAGCCGTCACTGTCTCCTCCAATACTCTGACAAGCCTTCGTCGTCTCCTCCAACAGCCGCTCACCGGCGAGTCGGTGACGCATCAGATGGCCGGCCACCGCGACTTAGCGGACGCATCAGATGGCCTTCAATTGAATAATTAGTTGATTTCAAATTGTAAGTTTTGATTACGGTTTTCATATAGTTAGGCTTTTGATTACGGTTTTGATATAGTCCGAAGATTACAAATTTCAACCCCTCACTTTATTACGGTTTTGATTTCTATCCAGTTGTAATGCTTGAAAAGTTCAATTGAATATAAAAAAAAAAGTTCTGCACGTTTCATTAGATCTTTTCGTTCAATATTATTGTGATTTTCATATAGTTAGGCTTGATTTGTATAGTTGTACTCCCTCTTTCTCTATGTTCTCTACTATCTTTTTCACTTGTTGAACAATGAAAATTGGTAGAATTTGTAAATGGGAGATGTATACAGGTATAAAGATAGGAGTATATTTATTGAATTTGGGGTAAAATGGTAGAATTAAAAATAAAAAATAAACCTAATTTTCATTCCCAAATATAAACCAAACACTAGAAATCAGGAATGACGTTCCATCCCCATACCTATTTAACCCGATACCTTGTCCCATTCCCATACCCGAATTTATACCAAACGGGCCCTAACGGCTTTTAGTGCACCACAAGGTCATTATGAATGGGTAGTTATGCCATTTGGTCTAAAAAATGCACAACAAATATTTCAAAGGAGAATGGATAAAATCTTTAAAAACCTTAAGCATTGTTGCCTTGTCTACATTGATGATATTTTGATCTTTTCCAAGACATTAGAACAACATATGCACGACCTTAGGGCTATAACTCAAGAATGTGTTAATCATGGCATTATCTTAGGGCAAAAAAAATGTATTTATACTGTGCCAGAGATTGAATTTCTTGGGTTGAAGATTAAAGCTGGACAAATAGTATTACAAGACCATATCCTAGAAAAGGTAGAAAAATTTCCTGATAAAACAGAGGATAGGAAGCAATTAGAAAGATTTTTAGGATGTCTTACTTATGCATCTGATTTTATAAAGAATTTAGCCAAATTAAGAAAGTCATTACAAGTCAAGTTGAAAAAAGAAGAGGTTTGGAACTGGACTAATCGGGATACAAAGGTAGTCCAAGAACTTAAAAAATGTTGCATGAATCTGCCAGTATTAACTCTACCCAATGAGGAGGATGAACTTGTTCTTGAAACTGATGCTAGTAATTATCATTGGGGTGCTGTTTTGAAATTAAAGAAAGATAACAAGCTTTGCAGGTACAACAGTGGAAGTTTCAACAAAGCCGAATGTAATTACACTGTAATGGAGAAGGAGATTCTTGCTATCTTAAAAGGAATTAATAAGTTCATAATCTTCCTTGCTCCAAAACCCTTTACAGTGATAACTGATTGTAAAGGAATATTGGGATTTATCCATAATAATTTGGATAATATGAAAGCGCAAGGGAGGCTCCTGCGTTGGCAATTAGCCCTTAACCAATTTTCCTTTAATATTGAACATGTGCAGGGATCAAAGAACTCATTAGCAGACAACTTGACACGAGAACTTGCAAGTGAGAAGAATGGAGAACAGAGTACCACCTCCACTACCAATTTTAAGAATGTATCACGATTATGGGTACGAGAATTTCTCTCCAGAAGAAATGGAAGAAATAGTCCACAATTCTCTATCTCAGCGTCCATCAAACGCAGAGAGGCGGGAACTTGAGGAGAAAGAAAAGTACCACAAGGGATGGGTGTCACCTCCCATTCAGTTTAAAATTTCAATAATGGAAGAAGTTAGTAAGAGTAAGTGTCGTTATGGGTATCAATTGGTGAACCATTTGATGACCTTGCGAGTGTTAGAATTGGAAATAACCAATAAAATACTTCAGCTCCCTTGGGAGCTCCAAGAAAAGCTGAAGGGTTATTGGAAGTATAAAGAGTTTCCACAATGGTATTCTTACGTGATGAGCAAGGACATTTGATCTTCTCCCCATCCATGAAATTCGGTTGAGCTGTTGCAAACTGAATGAATGTTTCAACACCATCATAAAATTCGCTTCTCAAATCTTCACCATTAGGAAGACATCTATCATATATATGGTACCTATATTCAAATAAGTAATAATTAATAGATCAAAAACAAGAAAATATTAGGAACGAATTAAAGAACAGGTGGCTAATTTTGTGGTTAATTCTGAATATTTTGGCACTTAAAATAGGTTACAATCACCAATGTATGTTGTTATTGTAAAAAAATATAAACATAAGCATAACACACGTACATGATTCAAGCAATTATGGGTGATAGGCAAACGATAGATCGGTTTTGACTCTCAAGACCCACTCCGTTAGCCCCAAAACGAAGAACTCGTGCCAAACTTCGTGGCTACTTCTGAAAAATTTCCCAAAAGCAAGAACCTTTCTTGCACCAACAAAAGCAAGAACCTTTCTTGAACCAACAATGGAAGAGAAATTGACCACTTGAACAAGAATGTACCAGATTCAAAAGAAGAAATCAATGAAACTCGGTTTCCATGTGTTTTGTTTACTTGAGACAAATTGAAATGGGATGGAATAAGAGACAAAAATGTGTGATGAAAGTAATATTGCAAGAGAATGTGAAGAAATGTAGGGTAAAGATATCGAGTTCGTACGATTGTTGGTGTAGATTATTGAATGAAGGTTGGTATAGATCATTTAATGAGCTGCTGAATCACCTTTTTTTTACCCAAAAATTTAACCACGAAAATAGCCACGAGTCATCAATGTGGGAGACGACTTGAACGTTAGGCGCTATTAACGGGCTATTTCAAAAAACATTTGGGCTCATGAGCCTTATTGGGCCTTATTTGTCTTCAGGCCCACAACCAAACTCGATCTCATGAGGCTCTTTGAGCTTGTCTTTTAGGGTTTTGGGACCACACAACCGATCGAACTACTCCCTCCATTCCCCCCATTTCGCTCTTGCCTTCATTCCTTCTTGCCTCCACAACCGATCGAACTACTCCCTCTCATTTCCCTCCGCCGGCTTGGCTTGCCCGTGTTCATCGGTGTCGAATCGTCCTCTCTCCACCAGCTTCTCCGATCCTCCAGGTAAACCCCCGAATCGGCTTAGCTTGCTCCCATTCCCCCCGCCGGCTTGCTGCCTCCATTCCTCGAATTTTTGGATTAGATTTGATATCCCACTCCTTTTCTCTTTGTCAATCTCATTTTTAATTCATTTAGGTTGCAAAAATCTCCACAATTCATCTAGATTAGATTTGCATGTCTTTGGATTAGATTTGCATGTCTCTTGCCTCATGTCAATCTGAAGCTGAAACTGATTGGCATGGTATACATGTGTTTTGAATGATTTCAATGTCTTAAAACCCTAAAAATTTATTTGCATTTAGATCTGAATGTCTTTTGGATCTAAGGTTTATTTTTGTCTTCATGTTCACTTAGTACAAACATCTCAACGAATCATGAATATTCTGAAACTGATTGGCTTTTAACAAATCTAAGTGTTGTTAAGTACATGTTGTTTACATTTATTTGGTATAGCAAATTGACTGTCAATCTGATTGGCTTATAACTGATTGGTAACAGAATTACAAATGTTTGGCATGCATTTATTTGGAATAGCAAAAGTAAAAGTAGTTTTTTTAAGTAGGTTGATGTGTGTGTTGCAACATAAATATGATAAGAATGTTTTGAAGTGCATTTTGAGCAGGTTTGGTAAGATAAGAATGTTTATGTCACTTGAGGTTTGGATCATGATAGTTGAAATGAGAATGGGTGCATTTATGCCTTTTAGTAACAATTTATTTGATTGCTTTACTTATTTTCTCAAAACACTTTTTCTATTTGTCAAAATACTTCAATGCTCTATTTGATTGCTCTACTTAAACTGGTGCATTTCGTTTCTTCCCAGTATGTGGAAATGCCAAGGAAGTGGACACATGAGGAAGAGTTGATCTTCCTTAAGATTGTTCGAGAGCTTAGTCCTCCCTTGGATGATACCCAGTGCCCTAACTGGGTTGATGTGAATGAGCGTTTTCGGGCTGAGTGTAGGTGCCCGTGTACAAGAATCATTGCGCGATCAAGGTACTATCACTTTTACAGGCTTTGGAAGATATGGTGGGATTTCCGCCACACCAAGGGGGGCGTTTTGTGGGATACAACTACTTGGAAAATTATTGGTCATGAAGAGTGGTGGGCGGGGAAGTTCAAAGTAAGTGTTTTGTTTCTATTGTACAATGCTACAATGTGAGAGTGCTTTCTTAGTTAATTAATCTAATTTCCTCGTTTTTGTTGTCATGTATTCATTCCAATTCCTAAAACACCCAACATTGTTCATTAGAAAACATCATGTCATCATTACGCGTTTTCTGCCTTAGAGAAGATCATGTTATTATTTAAGAACATCATTACATAATATTCTAGGGGTACCTAACTTATAAATTTGCACCATATAATAGAAATTCATGATTTCTATCACTTTTGTTCGCCTAACACCTTTTCCTTCAATGCTTATGTTTTGTTTTTATTATTTATGCTTTGCACTTCTCTTGTTTGTTAGGAATGCCGCTATTACAAACATTTCAGAACTTATGGCATGGACCTCAATATGAGTCGTCTTTTGGACGGTATTTGGAATGGTCGACTCATGGATGATGAAGGGATGGTGTTCTACCTGAGTAGTGACGATGAGGAAGAGGAGGAAGACGTGGGTTGTAGCAAACAAGAGGAAGAGGAAGAGGAAGAGGAAGAGGAAGAGGAAGAGGAGGAAGAGGAGGAAGATGAAGAGTAAGAGTAAGTTTAAGTGTAATGGTAAGTGTTAAGAGTAGGAGTAGGAGAATTGAAATTTAGGGTTTTATGTGAAATTTTCTATGGATTTTATGTAGCAAACAATGTTGGATGAATGTTGACATTGACAATTATGTTGGGATAGGCAGGTTTATATAAGTTTGGGCAGGTTTAGGCAGGTTTATGTGCATTTTGGGGGAGGATCTGTCCAAATTTTATGTGTTTTTTTCAGCAGGCTTATGACATTCAATTGTGAACATTTTATGTGTTTGCCCAAATGCATGTTTGGACCTCTTTAAGTGCTCTATGGTGTTTGGAACATACATTTGAGGCATGTTTGTGCAAGATGGTGTTTAGAACAGAAATTAAGTGCATTTTGAGCAGGTTTTCATGAACGAAAAGTACTTGGGCTAGTCTTGTGACTATTTTTGCATATTTCTCTCGAAATGAAGAACTCGTGGATAATGTCGTGGTTATTTCTGCAGATTTCTCACGAAACGAAGAACTCGTGGCTAATATCGTGACTATTTCTGCAAATTTTGCCAAACAAACAAAGTTAGACACGAAACGAAGAACTCGTGACTAGTCGCGTGGTTATTTCTGCAGATTTCTCACGAAATAAAGAACTCGTGGCTAATCTCATGACTGTTATCACAAATGTTTCGAAACAAACTATGTTAGACATGAAAATAAGAACTCGTGGCTAGTTTTGTGGTTATTTCTTAAAATTCTAACGAAATGAAGGACCATTTATGAGTCAATGATTCAAATTACCCACACAAATATCCAGAAACCTAGCCACGACTAGTATGTGGGTACTTAGCTCCAAACTTTGTCTTGAATATACACACGAATCTTATTTCGTGGCTAATTACCTACTACTCTAGAAGTGAATCTAGCTGCACAAGAAATTCGTGTCCATTGGGCCTTAACGTTAGCCACGAGCTTGTTTTCATGACAATATGGCCAGAAATCTACAAACAAATCTAGCCGCGCTCACTTTTCGGAGCTATTCGGCCCCAATACTAGCCACAACGCTATATTTCATGGCTATATTACCGCAAACTGAAATATTTGTGGTTAAACTTATGGCCGTTGCCACCCAATTTAACCTCGCCAAAATTCGTGGCTAAATATTTTCTGGCTACAGACGCGTTTTCCAGCAGTGTACTCCTTCCGTTCAGAAATACATGATGTTTTAGAACTTGTCTCTAAAATTAAAAAGGTGTGTGATTTGACTTAAATATCCCTAATCTTTTGAAGATCTTTCCTTTTCTATTTTCTATTTTTATTATTCTTTTCAAAATAATAAGGATAATATTGGAAAAAATATGGTAAATTATGTAAAACATCAAGTATTATTGAACAAGAAAATCAAGCTAAAATATCATAGATTTTTGAACGGAGGAAGTATTTTCTAGTTCAATTGCATAAACAAGCAAGGGATTTATTTTCAAAAAATATAAATAAAAAAATTAACCGAAATTACTATTATATCTTTAATCTAATACTTCATCCTTTTAATTTAAGAGCTCTCATTTATGCTTAATTTTAAAGATAGAGAAATGTTTCATTTGAACCATCCTCGTTTAAAGAAAAATATTTATTTGTCATAACCTCTTTAATACAGTACTCCCTCCGTTAAGGTAAACGAATTAGAGTTTGTCTTAAAAATTAAGGAAGTTATTTGATTTTACTCAAATACCCTCAATATTGTTAAGATCTTTTACTTTTTTGTAGATTTATGTAAGGCCCGAGGCCATAGAAGCGCTATCACATGCCAACCCTAGGACTTCCCAAGAGGTCACCCATCTTGGTACTATTCCCGCCCCTGCACGCGGTCACCCATCCTGGTACTACTCTCGCTCCTGCACGCTTAACTTCTGAGTTCTTTGTCCACACTCGAACCCAGAAAAAGAAGAGCTCTTGTTGACATGGGTAGCACCTCAATTTCTTATAAACCATCGGGGTGTTACAATCTCCCCCACTTAAACACTTGACGTCCTCGTCAAGGCCCAAGCATCATCCTCTAGGTCGATTCACCGCCCTCCGAGCCAAGTGCACTCGTAACCTAGAGTCGGCTCTGATAGCATTTGTAAGGCCCGAAGCCTTTAGAAGCGTTATCCCATGCCAACCCGAGGACTTCCCAGGAGGTCACCCATCTCGGTACTACTCTCACCCCTGCACGCTTAACTTCTGAGTTCTTTGTCCTCACTCGATCCCAAAAAAGGAAGAGCTCTTGTTGACATGGGTAGCACCTCAATTTCATATAAACCATCGGGGTGTTACAATTTATGTAAATATCTTTATTTAATAGGGATATTGTTGAAAAAAATGGATTTTAAATGACAACTTTTATTGAACAACATCAAACTAATGACAAGTTTAGCTTGACGGAAGGAGTATCAATTATGAATATGTGCATCAAATTCCCCCCGGATGAAATAGCACACGAAGTCTAACGTATTTGTGGTTAGTTTTGTTGTAGTATTTGGAGTAATTTTCAGTGAATCTTAGATGTATCTTTATCCGGCTTATATACCCTAATACATTATAAAGCAGAATCCAAGTTTGTTGTAAAATTTGCGCCACGTGGCATTTTTGAATAAATTAATGTGAAATTATATTTTAATAAATTTTGTAACAACTTATAGTATTCTTGCTATATATACTAAATAGATAACATGTTTATATAATTTTTTATGTATATAATTTTCTATCTATGGAATATGTATTAGTTTACTACAATAGATAACATATTTATATAATTTTTATATACATAAATTCCTATGAGATTATATTTTCCATATTAATTAAATATTTTTATCTCTTAACAAGATTTAGGTTCTTAATATATTTTTGTTTATCTTTTAACAAGGCTTGAACTCCAAGTATAAAATTTATATCTATATAATGATACAGTTTTAAATAACATATTTTGTATGCTGATATATTTTTATTTTGAGAAAAAGATATAATTTTATGTTGATGAGAGATGACTAACATTATATGTAAATGTCAAGAAAAAAATTTCGAATTGTAATTTTAATAATAAAATTAGATTTTCTTTATCTTTTTATGCATTTATATTTCTTAAATCAAAGTTTGATAAAAAAAAATAGAAAAATTTACAAATCTTGATGGATACTTTCTTAAATTGAATTTTGATAAAAATTTACATTAAATTTTTCTAAATTTCCTTTTTATTTTATTTATGTAAATATAGAATTTTTTTTATCTAGCCCCACCTTTCATTTAAATTTTTTTATCTATATGTTTTTTGTAATTTAATATGTATGATAGGTTGATTAATACATTGAATTTTGTAAATTTTCATATACATTAATTTCCTTTATATTTTATTTCTTCGTTATGTAAATTTAGTGTGGAAAACAGCTTTATAGATGGATTGAATTTTGCAAAATAATAAATGGATAATTTTGTCTATATTTAATCTCTTAAATCAAGGACAATGTTCTCTTCTATACTAATCTTTATATTGTATTTTCCATATTTAAAAACATTCGTATTATTATAGAGTAAAATATAAGAACCCTAATACATAGCTTTAATAAATTAACCCTAAAATAGAAAAATTTTGGGCAATCAATGCCTCATTAAAATGACCTAATATTTATTTTTAATTTATTTTCTAATCATCTATAATCTATATATTCTATCTTCTATCTATCTATCTATAAACATATAACACAAGCATTTTTACAATGAATGTTTATGTATTTAATGTGAAATTTTATTCAAACTGAAAGATAAAATTATACATATTCTAAAAAATCTTCTATCTATCTATCTATAAAAAAAAATATAAATTAGGGAAAAAATGGCAACTAATGCTTATGTATTTTAATGAGACATTTTATTTCAAACTAAATACATATGCCAATGTAAAATGAGAAATTTTATTTCTATCTATCTATAATACTAAATCCCCTTAGAAAGTAATATACTCATTTAACCTATAAGGTTTTTATAATTACATTGCAAGCATACCCATATAATAGACATAAAGTTCCATGCAAATGTATATAATGTGATATTGACTATATATTAGCATATTAAAACAATGATATTTCTTAAAAATTATTTCTTAATTAATATGATATTTTATAATTTCATTTCAACCATACATTTAGATAATATAAAAAATAAACTCATTCACAATTAATAATTTTGAACCATATGATATTATGTATCCCGTATCAATAAGACATTTTAACAAACAATACCATATATCAACGATCCAGATATTAAATTCTTAAAATCATACAATAGCAGTATACCTATGAATTATTCAAAGTAAATTTGTATTATAATATGTATTCTACATTCATACGATTAATTATTTAAAAAATGAATTGTTATATGTCATATATATTTTAATTACTACATTATAATTTTGCACTATTACATTCATCCATCTTGATGATAAAAATCTTTGAAAAAATTTGTCAAATTATTTTGTAATTTTGTGGTCTAAAGTTTTATTTTATTTATATATATATATGAAATTTCATCTCTATAATTATATTAAAATTTCATATTGGGAATTTTTTATAAAACAACAAATAAATAAAGAGATGTTAATGTTGTCATTTGTCATCTTTTTAACTCTCTAATTTTGTAACCCCTATTTAACTCTTCACATTCGATTTGTCTATCCCATCACATTCCATAACCCCTATAAAACTAGATAAGATCAAATTTATTACATTAATTTTTACAATAAAAAGGAGAATTTATTTATCCAATAATTAAGTCTCATGTATTGTATCATCCTTATTTATGTGTTGGCGGATAAAGTTTAGCTAATTTGGATGATTTCTATGGCATGGAAAAGAGGGAGTGAACTACTAGATGGGATACTTTTGTTCTTTCATAATGAAAGAATTTACAGAATACGAACAAAGAGCAACGAAGTAATTGGTTCATCATTTTAAAGCTTTCATTCCATTTTGTATGTTTTTTAATTCAATGACAAATATAATTTTATTTATATTTATTTTCCTACTATATTTATAAATTTTTATATTCTGGCTCTAAATGACTTTCATGGGCAATTGTAGTTAATCTTAAGTTCTCATTTTTTTGGTGTATTTGTCTTCTTTTTATGTGGATTATAAGATTATGAGAGTATGTTCATGACAAAAAGGATTGAACGATCATCAACCTAAATTATTAAGGTAAAGCATAATCGCTTTTTATTTAAATTATGAAAGTTATTATATTCATCTGATGTAATATTTATTATAGTAAGTTTATTATATTTTTGGTATTTTCTAATCAAAGGTGGAATCAAATCGATATTTTTAGGATGATGAAAGAAGACAAATACCTAGAAAAAAGATGTAACATCTATATATATATATTGTGTTAAAAATGCTATTACAAGTGGATTGTGCAGATATATAGTAACTAGAGATTTCATAAATTTTTTAAGACACAATAGACTATTTTTTTAAATATGCTTTTTACTTTAAATTGCAAAAATATAAGAATGATATCGATCGTGGAAGACAAAGAGATTGTGATTTATTATCTCATTTAAATACGGCAAATCTTTACGCACATGAAAAATACGCTCGGCGCACACGGATTCATACGCTTCATGAAGCGTATGACCTAAAGGGTTCCCTCCCAGCAGGTCATGCCCAAACCATTACGCTTTATAAAGCGGTACGCTTCATAACGCGTGACGCATTTAATATATAAATCGCTTTTAAAAGTGTTAGGTCATCGTCTCCTACCTCGCAATCTTCTTTCTCCCGATAGCGAAACCAAATTTCGAATTCAATTGAACACATTTTCTTCCTAATCATTCGGAAATGGTCAGTGTAACACATGGTTGTATAGCTGGTGCTGGCAGAGGACGTCATTTGACGGAGCAATACGCCAACGTCGATGTGCAGGGTGCTGGTGTGGAGGCTGATGGTGAGAGAGACGTCAATTCAGCAGGTAAGTTTAAAAATAAGAGTAGATTGCACTAACAATAGGTGTTCAATTCTACAAATTTGAAATTGAAATCAAAAACCTAGTTATTTGAGTTATTGAATTTTGGGGAATTTGAGTGCAATGTAGCTTATATAAAGTCATCTTCAATTGTCGTATTTGCTTTAACAACACAAAAATTTGCTTTAACACTGATTCTGGCACTGATGGAAAGCCGACAGACATGTTCTCTATTGTTGAATTTGCTTTAAATTTAAATTTGGTGGTAGAATCTGGTTCAATTTGTTATGCAATTGCCTCTGTTGCTGAAATCCCTCCTCAAGGGCTCAAGGGCATGGGCACAAAGGTTATAAATGATGAAGAAATTGACAGCATGAGATACTCAAGCTGTGGAAACATGCCGGTTTTGCAAATCATTTGTTGCCCTAAATATGCATTCCACAACCAAAGTATCTTCAAATTTGGAAGCTTCCCAAGAGTCTCAATTGGATCTCGTCCTTGAAGTTGAGTATAATAAAGCTCCAATTTAGTTAGATTCGGCGGAAAGGACAGGGGTAGCTCTTCTATTATCCTTCCTTTTAGTATCATTAATCGTAGATGTTCACAGTGGCCAAGTTCCAATCTCTCTAACTCTATACCAGAAAGAGAACACGAGTTATGCGACAACCATGACAGTGTCAATGAGTGCATATGATCTGACACAATACTTGGGCATTGAAAAACTGCATCCAACTGTTCCTTTTTGGATATATCTGTAATTGCAAGCTTCTGAATCATTGAGCTTGATTTTACAAGCTCTGTCGTCATCCAATTTCCTCCTCCTATACCCCACAGTGTTCTCAGATCTTGTAAAGTGTCTAGTTTCAGTTTATCCTTTGAATGCAAGGCGCCCCACGGTAAATAGAGATGTCTGAGTTGTGTCATCTTCCATAAGACGTTGGGCACTTCCACAGACTCAGCACCGTCTTTGATCCGCCTATAGTCCAATGTTAACAAGTTATGTAGATTGCCAATGGATGGTGGAAGCTCACTAATATTATTAAGCCTGATCCCTAAGTATCTCAGGTGAATCAAGTTCCCTAGCTGCTTTGGCAATGCTTTATCAGGAGTACGAAGACCCCATAAATTTAAGACTCTAAGTAACTTGAAGTTTACACATATAGAGTCCAAATTCAATTGTCTTGGAACTTCTGCAGTTCTGTTGACTGGTCCAAGTTGAACTAGAGACCTAAGATGTGAGCACTGTTTAGGAGAGAAGAACCTGCAGGATAACAAATACGACTAAGTAACAGTAAATCATGAAAAGACAATTCACAACTTCTGTACTGATTCTGAATCAAAAAAATGTTCTTTTTGTTTTTTCTGGTGTGTGGGATGGGTTAAGAATGGAAAGAAGTCACCAAAAATAAATAAATGGTTGCATCCTAAAACTCTGAATAATTTACATTTCAATGCTACATTTTAAACTTTCAATGCTACATTTTAAACTTTCAATCACCTTTCTAATAAGACTAAAATAACAGAAAGAGATATACTATCATTGAAGTAACCATGTACATTTCCACAGATAAAAAGAAGGATTTTCTTACATCAGTGCAATCAAATGAAAACTTCAGTTAGATGTATCAATGTATCATGAAGGAGAAGTATAGAGTAATTGGAAACAACCATCATGTACTACTGAAACAGACATTGATTTAGGGGTGTCCTCTTGCAGATGTGTAGGATTTGGGTGTGGTTACTGGTTTTACTCAATTTGTTTTGTGATGATGGTTTTTGAAATGGTAGCTGGCTTTTGGTATTTGTGAGTCAACTATATTGCCAAATGGATGTGAGGAAGTACACAAAAAGTAGCTTGCCTGGAAAAGGAGGGATGGGAAATTAATTTAAGTGGTCTGATCCCGATCCAGGGAGAAGAGAATAGGTCTAGTATGAGACAACTCTACCAGTGAAGTTTGAGGTGCTTACTTGAGTTATTCGGCTTTTGCATGTATATTTGGTCATTTACATAGTAGAATAACTGTTTATGTCTGTTTCTGGAGTTCCTGTTCTAAGTCCTAACTGATGTTATTATGTGAATCCTTGCTGGATGCAGTTATGATTTCCTTCTCACTGAGACTCAGACTCTAGGCTTAGAAATGATAAATTTCATTTATTGTTGATGATACTTCAAAATTTACTGTAGTGATTACTATCAAAACTATGAAGATGTTGACCATTTACAGCTTCACGAGGAATTAGATAAGATGATTCTTTCTAAGCTGGAGGAAAAAGTTGGATTGTTTATTAATCATATCCTTATATTAACGATTAGGCAGTTTTGAGTTTTAGCCTTCTATCAACATATCATGATTTCGTTGTTTTTATTGTACAGTTGGGGGTATGGATGTTGAGGCTAGTGATAGGGCTGCTGATGTTGTTGGTGGAGATGATGGTTTGAGGATTGTTGGGGAGGGGGGGGGGTTCTCCGACTCATGCTGATACGAGGGATGGTTGGGGTGAGGCTACCATGATGGTACGTATTCTTTAATTTAGTAATAATAATATGAAATTAGAATTTTTAAAATATCATATACTAGTTATTGTATTACTTGTAATATATGATTGAAGTTTATTAAGTTGGTTTTGTTATAGTAATGTAGTTATGGGCCTTTATTTAGTGAATTTAATCTTATAAGTATGTAAATAGACACTTATTTATAAAAAAAATATGTAATACCAAAACTGAAGTTAAATTGACAAAAAAATGCAAGAAAATGTAATTGAAGATTGAAGTATAAAAAGTTAATAAAAAACATAGCAATTGAATGTAATACAAAAAGTAAACAAAATGAAAATCCTAAGCAGGCGTTTCAGGAGTTGAGTTGGGAGTTGCGTACTCCCGACGCTTCTACACCTGTTGTGCCGAAGAAGAAGAGGACTCGGAATGCGAAGGCACGAGGTATACTACAGTCTGATCGTGCTGAGGCCCCTCCGCCGAAAAAGAGGGCTAGGAGATTAGGGGCTGATAAGTTGATATCTGAGCTACGGCGGGACGAGGCAGCGCATGATGCTGTGGATATTCAGACAGAGCAGGACGTTGGTCCGTCTGCTCCAGTTGAGACTGCTGCGGAGATTCCGATGGATGGCGTTATGACTGATCAGGCAGAGGACGTCGATCCGTCTTCCCCTACCCCTACCCAGCAGCCCACCCCTCGACTAGAGTCTGAGCACATTGATTCAGTTAGTCTAGAGACTCCGATTGGGACCGGAGAGGATCTTTCGAGAGACATCGATATGACTCCTGCACTTGCCTCGGTTTCACCTTCTCAGACCTCTCATATCCCGTCCCCTCCCATCATACAGACTACAGTTTCTGAGCCTCCACTTCACCCGCCTGATATTGTTCAGCCTGCAGTTGCCCCGGATCCTCCCATTGTTGACCCTCCTCCCGCTCCGGTGCCTCCTGTTGCCGACGTACCCATGTGGCAGCCAGGAGGACCACGTTTGGCCGTCCTCCTTCGACACTACCCCACTCATACTGCGGAGTCGATATGGAGGTGGACTCCTCGAGATGATCCGACCCCTCTTGCTGCCGTCGAGCCTGCAGCTGCTCCGGCCCCTCATGCCGCCGTCGATGGTGCAGCTGTTCCCGCCCCTCATGCCGCAGTCGATCCTCCTGCACCAGCTATCGAGGATGTATTGGTGAGCTTATTTACGATTTTTTTTAATTTTTCTGTGTATAGACATAACTGAACTAATCTATTTTTTTTTCTTAATTTTGACAGTGGAGGAAGCTGTATAAGGCATACTCAAGGATGTTGGATTGGACTGATATTGAGCCCCACAGAGTTGATGAGCCGGGTACGTGGTGGCATATTGCAGGGCGTAGTGGATTGAGGCATATCGGGGCTATGGATTTTCGAGGATCGAACCACGCCATCATTTCGGCATTTATTGAACGTTGGTATCCGGAGACCAACAACTTTCATTTTCCATGGGGTGAGATTTCCATCACGTTGCATGATGTGGAGCGCATTTTAGGCTTGCCGATCGACGGGGAGCATGTCGGCAAGCAGTTCTCTGAGATGGAGTTTCAGACGCGGGTCATGCAGATGTTCTCGATTGATGTGCGGACGTTTCGTAGATATGATTCCCGTGGCATTCATTTTGACGACCTCAAGGCACATGTCATTAGGATGATTGCAGAGGGGGCAACACCTAATTTTATAGCTGCTGCGTACTTGTTGTGGGTCATTGGTTCAGCACTATTCGTCAACAAGAGCACCAACAATGTCAGCATTGAGTATTTGCATTGTCTCTTAGACCCCGACCGCACGAGTACATTTGCTTGGGGTGCTGCGGTTCTGACGTTCATGTACCGCGAGTTGGGTGTTGCGTCACGACGTGATAGCAAGGGCATTGCTGGATGTGTTCTCCTTCTAAGGGTAAGAAAATTATTTAAGTAGTACTTTTGTATTTCACTTTATTTTTTAGTTATGTAAGAAACTAACTAAAATTTATGACATAGACTTGGATATCGGAGTATATGCAGCTTTTTGTCGGGCATCCGATACTGAGGATAGATCTTTTGGTCAACCCGTACGCGGGTGCCCGATCTAGAGTTGAGACACGCGCTCCTCCGAAGAAGCCAGAGCGGTTGGAGGCGATTCGTAAAGTTTTAGACAAGGTTCGCGCTGATGAGGTAAAAAATTGTAATGTCAAAATATTTGGAATGAAATAACCCTAAACACTGGATATGATATTCTCTTAACATCTGTATTTTTATTTCAGATTAAGTGGCAGCCATGGAGAGGCATAGATTTCGAGTCAGAGCGTTACCGGGTTTCGAGGTTTCGAGGCGTGCTTGAGTGCTTTACTATTCGAGAGGCTTACATGCTCGATAGGTGGCTGCGTCAGTACTTCCGGGTCCAGTGCATACCTCTTGATCCGATTGTGCCGGCTACAGAGGTTCGCAGCACGTCTTGGCGCAAGTATGAGGTGGAATTTTCCGACGATCAGCTCTACTGGAACCAGCGGTACGACCACCTCATTGACCTTCAGCGGCACCCTTTGGCTCGGTATGCTTACCAGGCGGACCTCGCGTACTGGGATTGGTTTAGTGACGTGACACATCCGTATGTAGATCCGAGGTCAGAGCGTCAGGACCGTCCGCGCGAGCCACACACCCACCCATCAGCTGTAGTTGATGCTACCATTGTAAGTAAAAGTTTATTTAATAAATAGTTCATTCAATCCTTAATCGTTTGTATATTTTTAGGGTTTATGTAAAATGTGTCTTAAATTATGCAGCGACAACAGCAGCTCGTTGGATATGCTCACGACGCTTTGGCAGCGATGCCTGGTGATCATCCAACAAGGCCATACTTGTTGGACATGCTGAGCATATTAGGGGATGATCGTCCCCCAATGCCACCTCCTTTGAGCAGGCCGTTTCGGGATTCTAGATATGATCCCGGTGAGGGGAGTGGGTCTGGAGGTGCCGCACGGTGACATCAGTTATTTTCCATTTAGGGATTTGATACTTTGTGCATTTGACTATTGACATTTTGTATTATAAGGAGATGTATTATTTGTGTATTGAAAGAATGCCTTCAATGCAACATTTTCCTTCAGTGAAGTTGATTGTCCCAATTTAATGGCTTTACCAAAGAGTTTTCAAAATCTTAAACAATTACAAAGGTTGAAAATTGTTGCTGATATCAGCTATTCTCTTGCCTCCAAGTTACTTGATGGGGTTGGGAGAAGGAAATAACCGGGCAGCTTTAAAGTCTGGTGAACTCTCTGTGCCCCTACCTAACAAACTCTATCTCCCTAGATGCTTATTATGCAACTCCCTTTGTTAATCAATCTGAAAGTGAAAAGAAGGTGAATTGTGTAATTCACTTGAGTCCATCTTATGTCTTAAAAACTTCTCACTACCAGAAGTGGATGAGTAGATTTGGGGATGTGCAACATATATTTGCTGGACATGAAAGGTAAATTGCTTTATTCTTGTACAACTTCCATTCTTGTTTCTTCCATAACATTCTTATGCATGAAAACAAAATTTCTAGGACCTGCCCTTATTGATGTCCTGCATAATTCTCAAGTATGACACTACTATGAACATTCTCTTAAGATGGCAAAGAAATATATATTATACGAGGAGTTAAAGGTAACATTTCATCTCTAGACCTTGAAAACCAGTAGCTAGTGCAGAATGGTTGGTTTATTTTTTTATTAGTTTTTCTGTTAAATATCTAGGAGAATATCTGATAACATTGCTTTGCGTTTGTTTTCCCTGAGATGTGCTGATGTGATTTATTGCAAGTTTATCCAACAGTTCTTGGGTTTGTGCTTTAATCTGAATGCAACCATTCTATATATTTCATGTTATTAGATTCACTGTGCTTTATTTGTAATCTCCAAACCATCAAACTCCTGTTCAGTATTGCTAACAACTTAAAAGAAACTAGACTGTATGTATCAAAATGTGCATCTTGGTGACATGCCTTGAAAACATCTGTTTGCTTTTCATCTCTAGACCTTGAAAACCAGTAGTTAGTGCAGAATGGTTTGTGGTGATTCTGTGACTTGTGTTTTTTTATAGGCTTACCTTACGCTTCATGAAGCGTACGCTTCATGAAGCGCAAGGATTATCAGAAAACGTCACTGGTGTTTTTGCCCGCTTCATGATGCGTAAAGTTAATTCGAAAAAAGGGGTGGTTTTCGCTCGTCCCCCGTTTCGAACCGTAGACATACTCCTCAAACGCGTGTACCTGGACCAAGTGTGCCACATTGGCTATCGATATAAATAGTATATAATTAAATTTTAAACTAACACAGGTTGGAGTGGGTTTGGTCCGGAATTAAATTAAACGGACCGGTTCACCTATTTTTTGGGTTCCAATAAAAAAATTAAAACCGGTTCCTAAGAGATTGCACTTTATACAATTTTATGGAGCTATAATAAATGAATTTATGTATGATTTAGGGTGTGAACCCTTATTAATCCTATTAAAACTTTAATATAACCGAACCGGCCTCAAAAGAAACTGTAAAAATAAAAATTGTTCCGGTTCTTGAAATTTCATGTTGGACCAGTTATTACCATAATTTATTTTAAGGTTCCGATTTATTGTTAGGTTTAGGGTTTAGGGTAGGTTAGGGTTTAGGGTAGTTTTTATAATTTAGGAGCCTTCCAAACAATAACCCGAAATCATGTCAAGTACTTTGTTATGTTTCTTGACAAGGATTTAGGGTTTTGTGATATGGTTAATCTTATTGTTAGGGTTTAGGGTTTAGGGTTTACGGTTTAGGGTTTAGGGTTTATGATTTAGGGTATAGGGTATAGGGTTTAGGGTTTAGATGCAAATATGTTATTTGGTTTAATATTCATAATCAATTACCTATAATACTAACATAAAACGATATTTAGCATTACACTCCTACAATGCGCCAAATATCCATTACAAATACTACCGCTATTAGGGTTTTAAAAAAACCATACTAAAAACAACAACTTCACCCCATCTATTTAACACTTTAACCATACATAATGTTCAATCTATTCATCTAAAACGTATATCGTAAACCCCAAACATAAACCCTAAACCCTAAACCCTAAACCCTAGACCATAACAATAAGATTAACCATATCACAAAACCCTAAATCCTTGTCAAGAAACATAACAAAGTACTTGACATGATTTCGGGTTTTTGTTTGGAAGGCTCCTAAATCATAAAAACTACCCTAAACCCTAACTAAACCCTAACCTACCCTAAACCCTAAACCTAACAATAAATCGGAACCTTAAAATAAATTATGGTAATAACTGGTCCAACATGAAATTTCAAGAACCGGAACAATTTTTATTTTTATAGTTTCTTTTGTTTGGAAGGCTCCTAAATCATAAAAACTACCCTAAACCCTAAACCCTAAACCCTAAACCCAAACCCTAACTAAACACTAAACCCTAACTTACGCATCATGAAGTGTGCGCTTCATGATGCGTAAGGCATTGTACTAGAGACGTTTTCTGATAATCATTGCGCTTCATGAAGCGTACGCTTCATGAAGCGTAAGGTAAGCCTTGTACTTTACTTGCTTTAATTCTTGCGCATCATGAAGCGTGCGCTTCATGATGCGCAAGTTCTCTGTTCCAGCATCGAGAAAATCTTCCGCGGGCGGTTGTAGATAACTCTTCATCAGCCATGATCCTATATTTACGGAAACGATCTGCGATTTCCGTAAGTTGCCTTGATTTGGCTTTGTTTTGGCGCACAATTTACCCGCTAAAATCAAACCATGGCCAATCAAATCCAAGCTTCTTATAAAAACTTCACCCCACCTCTCTAAAACCAGTTGCCTTCAATGCTTCTTCATATCTGCTATATCTCCATCAATGGCATATCCTATTCAAGATGATTTTCGCAAGCACTTGGTGGATGTACAAGAGATCCGTCTCTTCATTCGGGAGCTAATCAACAACAAGGAAGTAGGCTTGAAGAATGTCGGGAAACACCTTGCCCGACTCGGTTACTTCACAACGCTGGAGAGAATTTTCAAGGAGGAGATGGAACTCCAAGAAATTGCTCTCTTCAATGCCGAAGCAAGGGCCAACGGCAACCCTGAGATTGAAGTCCCGTCATACACTGATTTACGCCTAGTGAAGCACGAGGAAGAGGATGATGGTTTCGATCCAAACAATCCAATCATCATAGACTAGATTTTGTCTTAGTACTTTGTTTAGGGCTAGATTATGATTTAGTAATATGTTTTAGACTATATAGTTTATGCACTTGTTGGCTTCTAATATGAATTATGTTGCCCTCTGTTTAATGAAAATTTGATTCTCATGGTTTTACCAATTGTGTTACCTTGTCTAAATTTATGCTTTATCCCGTGGTTTTGATCTGATTGCATTCAAAGAGCTACAACATGAAGGACTAGAGGCTGCCACATTGTGACAAGCTTTTGCTACTTCTAATGGTTGTTCAAAGTCAAGAGGACAAACTGCAGAACATTCATATAGTTAATAATTTCCATAGTCAACAATGTGTAACTGAAGAAAAAATGTCAAATAAACCTCACTTATATAGATGAAGAAATAATGTCTACAACCAAAATAAGTGCCATTCAGAATGGGAAATGCGGCCAATGTGTAGAGCTCCATCCATCCAGTAATATTTACTTATAGTATGTCATACTGATATGGTACTTCTTTATGTTAAAAAGGCCTTACAAGGTCATAAGATCACTTTATAAGGTAAAATATGCTGACAGGTACCCTAAAAGGTCATTTTGTTGCCTGCTGAAGACCCTTACTTCACTGTAAAACCCGTCCCCTAAAGTCATATGTTATCAAGTATCTTGCTTTCCAATCTCTACCTGTCAGCTCAGTAAAAAGCAATTCAACCTCCCATGTTTTTTTAACTTGCAACAAGCTTAACGGAAGTCCTATTCAGCAGCCATTTACACCTACCAAAACGTTACTAATGTACTCGTGAAACTAATTGTCTCTTTTCAAATAGTCGCAGCACGATATCATATGGATCCTGATAATAAAACTAGACAAGTACACAGTGGGACAACACATTTGCTGGTGTCATACTTGCGCTTCATAAAGCTTGCGCTTCATGAAGTGCAAGTGTTATGCTGGTGTCGTGCCTCCTTTGATCATGTCATATTTGCCGGTGTCATACTTGCGCTTCATAAAGCTTGCGCTTCATGAAGCGCAAGTGTTACAGTATCTGACTTTGATTTGCCTTCGTTTGCCCTGATTCTTGCGCATCATGAAGCGCCCGCTTCATGATGCGCAAGGCTATGCCAATTTTGTTCTCAATAACATTCATGGTTACTTGTAATTATATGATCCAATTCAAAGCCATTAACAATTATACCAGCACAAAACCATATTTATCATAAGCAGCGAACACTAATCCCAAAAATTCATTACAAATAAGACTAATATGTTTCTAACTAATTACATATATCATCAACTTCATACATCAACATTTGGTTCGAGATTATGGCTAATTCACTTCTCGCGCCATTTTACCATTCTTTGTCTAAACGGCTCATCCCACCCGTTGACGCTAGGTTGATGGCTTCTTGTCCAATCTCTTGGCGGAGGAGGAAGTGGGGAGTCGTCGCTCAACCAGACCTACAAATTAAACAGATAATATATTACCGAGTAAAAAAGTATAAGCGCTAATTTACTTTCATAGAAGATGATGTATGACTCACAGGTATGAAGTGATCTTTGTTTCCCACGAGCGCTATGGCATATATCTTCGATGGAGGGTACCGGTTCTCCCCTCTCGCCTGCATCGGCAAGCATGTATGCGATCCATCCCACGACAACAAAACAACTGCAACATGATGTATTGTGGCAAAGATCAAACCGGCTATGGGCATCTCCATCCAATATCTTTGAGCGCAAGGGCTAACCACATAGGGCATAGTATCCAACATGTCACCAATACGAGATTTGTTCCAAATAGGCTCATATACATCTCTGTTCCTCCTCAATTCGGCTGTCAACTCCAACCGAACTCTGTGGTACTCGCTCTGTAATTCTCCCAACAACACGGCGAGTGATCGATAACTGCAATGCCCATCTGCCATTACATCGTGCACCTGATCAATGTAAGGAAACATGAAGTCGTTAACATTGTCAACTCCAAAGTTGAAATCCAGCCACATCATGCCGACCCTCTCTTCTTGTGTACTTGTCCCCGTCGCAACTTTTTTCTGGGCCTTGTTGGTTGAGCCCTTTGGCCTTCCACGCTTTTTGCCGGGCAATGAAGTTTTTACTTGGCTCTCCTTTTCCTTCTGTTGCTTCTCCTTTTCATATGCCTCCATCTGATGCTCAAGCAAAGTATTGTTCCTCTTTGTTGACCACTTAGTGGACCCCTTTGGTCGTCCCCTCTTCATAGCATCTATCTGCTCAATCAAAGACGACTCTTTTCCCAGCACATTGTCTACAAACGTCTCTGTGATCGAGTACACATGGTCATATGTCAATTCACCCCGACGCTTCCTCTCCACCATATCTTCCCATCTGATATCGGTAAGTTTTTTTGCCTCTTTGTCTTCTATGGGCATGCGCTTCGGATCAACTCCCTCCCATACCACCTGATGCCAAAATGGGTGTATGTCACTTGGCGGAATCGGCCGCTTAGTTAGAATGGCTTGGGCAATCCTATGACGGCAAGGAAGACCCATGCACTCCCGTACCCAAAAATCAGCACACTCTTTCTCTAATTTTCCTTCTGTGGCGTCCCTGTTTAGGTCGTAGTACATATTCAACAACTTCATAATGCACAAAGTTGACACTTTGTAAAATAGGCGCATGAATATCGTCCTAACTCGACTAGGGACACTATTCAACTCAGTTGGAATCTTGCTACGTGACATCTCCAAATCCCCCCTTATATCATTAACTTGGGACTGAATGTGATTGTGGATCCTTCCGATCACTGTGTTGAAGCCTCCTCGAGAACTGTCAAGTATTTTTTTAAGCACGATGTGCATTCCCTCCGCCCTGTGTCATACATATTAGTGTTATGTACATTACAAATGTGTAAATCACATAATTTCAACAACCAAAAATATGTAAAACATTAAAACGTGTGTACCTGTTTGTTGTTCTCGTTTCGAAGTGGGTACAGTGATCGGTTCATGCTCTAACTATCGACTTCTTGTAAGGCCCGAGCCACGACCTCTCAACATACTTCATCAGCCCTGGCCAATGTTGTTTGACTCTTGTAAGCCTTTCATCGTATTTTTCCTCCGTTGTCGACATGAATATGCCCCAACATCTATTAGCAAACCTTTTCGCCTTTTCTTGGTCTTTTAGGATACCTACAGCGTATGCTAATATGTTGCCCTTAACATGCACCCAACATAGAAGATGTTTGACTTCCTCTCCAAACACAGCGTCCTTTGCGTTAATGATTGCCCTCTCTCGATCTGTGACAATCGCATTTGGCATCGCTCCCACTTCCTGGAACAAACGCTTCAAACGCTTCAACACCCATGTATAACTAGCTGTGTCTTCTCCTTGATAGAAATGCAAAACCGATGTTGAAAGATTTGTTAGTGCATGTAAACCCAACCATCTGCAGCAAAGCCATGTCGTACCTGTCAATACATGAAATAATTATACAACTTTACAAAAACAATATTTGCCTCAATATATAGAAAAAAACTTAACGGATTGTACCTGTTGGTCTTATATGTGATGTCCATAATTGCGACATACGGAAACAACTTCAGTAGATGCAGCGACGTGGGGTGCACAAAGAAGAGTATATCAATATAATCTGAACCACCTATCCTATTCGGAAATACTCTGTAATCGTTTATTTGTAGAAAATGCAGTGCATATTGGGTGGTTGTCAGATTTGCACTATCCTCTTTCAAATACCGTGCCCTCAAATTTGAAACTTGCTTCCTTGATGTCACATTTCCGGGGTAAAGATTTCTCAACCGCTCCACTATACGAGCAGGTGGCACATATATATAGCTCAATTCCTTCACAAGCAGTTTTTGTGCTTCCGTCATTCGGCCTGAAAATGAATTGCCAAGCAAACTAGTGGGGAGGTCGTGGTTGTGAACTCCGCACACAACCGTTAGTGCCCACTTCCCGGTCGATTTACTTCTAACGCCAAGCAACTCGAATTTGCATTTGCACTTTGTGTAAAGGGTTCGCACCTGAGGCGGTGTAACAGTAGGGATGCAATCACCCTTCTTCCCAGGTCTATACATACCATGCCTATGACATGCTAGCCTGACCAAATTTTCATTTGACGTTTTTATAGGCAACGTCATATATCTTTCACGCCCAACTTGCCTAGCCCAGGCTATCATTTGATCTCGACTATCCCACACCCCCATCGTGATGAAAGTCAGCAGAAAAATCTCTCCCGTTTACCTATTTATAAATTATAATTACTTTCAATATAACTGTAAATACACAATATGTTTTTAACAATAACATATTTTTTACTATTATTTTCCATTCAACTCTACACTATTGAATAACAATAATATTATGTCTAAAGGTATATAATCAGTACAAATGTATAAGATTAAATACCATACTAAATGTATTTTATTAATTTAGATTTGAAAGGCAACTCCCAAAATGTCTTCTTTTATGCAAATTGCAACTTTTCGTTTCTATATTTATGTTTGTATTGTGATCATATTTTCTCTAATAGAATAGTAGAAGATTGCAAAAGGAGTGATAACAATTATTTAAAACAAGGAACAATATCAATGTATTTTTTATATTAGTTTTTTATGGATGCTTAAATCTATCGCTAAATATATAATACAAAATGGAAAACGTATTGCATAGTCGTACGACTTAGAATTTACAATTTTATTTTTAACATAAATTAACTTTTATACATTCAAAATTTTATTCCTTCTAACTTAACCTGCAATAGTTAACATTATATTATTTTTGTACTCAATTAATCAACCACGCTTCAACGGTCTATTTAATTACATTAAATATTTTTTAATATTTTCATCATATTAGGAATGATGGCCTGTGTGCTTACATTTTCACACATCCCACTAAAGTACAAAAAATATACGAATAATATATAAAAAAATATAATTTCACCTATATAATATAAAACATAATCAATAAAAACTCGTGCGACAGCACGGGCCATCCACCTAGTTAAAAGCAAAAGTTGAAAATTATTCTCAAATATCTTCTAAGTATAAATTGATTAACACTAAAAAAGTAAAATTAATAAATAATTAACATATTTGTTTAGCAGGCTGGATGTAGGCAAGGAAGGAGGAGACGTTAAGAAAATAGCATGTATAATTGTACACACAATTTTTTTTTGAGGGTCTGACATTTTTTTTTATAAATGCGTAAGATTTCGAGTAACTTGATTTGAAAAATACCCTTAAAAATGGTATTTTTATGTAGAACATATAACAAATCCATCATATTCATAATCATAATGAATATTTACTTTATCTATAATTAAAATAAAATTTTAATAACGACATTATATATCACAATAGATCAAAACTAAATATTAATAAAGTAAGCTAATTTTCTTTCTCTACTCTCATGACGCTCGTCATATTGTGCTCAAACTGTGATAATCTTGACACCTTTCAACGTTCTTAGTTTGTAAGATTTTTTGTTTGCTTATTTCTTGAGCCAATTTGTCTCGAATCCCTTTCTCGGCTTATGGAACTACCACTCTACCAGGTTTATTTGATACTTTAAAATATCTTATTAAAAAAGAAAAGTGGGCCAATTACTCCGAACTGCATTTCATAAGCCCACAAAGTGATCAACTAAAATAATTGTGTAGGACATAATATATCTACAATCAATTACTCCGTATAAAAATAATAAGACGTCATTTTTTTAAAATTTATTCCATATGATTATCAGTATCGACTTGGCAATCTAAAGCGATCACCACCAAATTCAAATTCAGAATCATATAAAGACAGAGAACATAATTTTTTTATAGGGCCAGAGAGAACACAAATGCGGATGAATATCCTCTGTACAAAGATCATCATTGACATGCGCAACTTCAGTCATCTGCTCATCTGCTTTAGCTTAACAAACAGATAGAACTTCCACATATTCTAGGCCCATTTAATCCGACAACGCCCAGCTTTGCTCCTATCTAAACAGTGTCAATGAAGTAAAAATTCAACCCACATGAGAAAAAGGCTGCAACTTTTGGCACATTTTAACCCTACACAAGTATCCAATGAAACATTTGTCTTAGTATCTACAAAATATTCACAAGGCTTTCAAGGGGCAGCCTCTTCAACCTCCCCATGGTGACTGCAATCTGAAACAGATGACGAAGCAACCGCTTTCCCCTTGTCTTGTGGTGATAATGCTGGAGTTGCTTCCTCTTTCCTCTGAGCCTGAAGGTGTTGCAGCTGACTTTGTAGAATCTAAGGCAAAACATAAAAGGTTCATTACTTTGTCAGCAAAATAGAGCCAAGTGAAGCATCTTCAGTCAAATTCCCTATACTAAATCAACATTGAAAAGCTGCCCACTTTATGCAGAACTTGGTCAAAAGGGTGATTACCTTAATTTGGTGTTCTAAGAATTCCTTCTGGTTCTTGATATCAGTTTCGCTAAATTTTTTATTATAATTCACCCCTGATGTTGTGTCTGAACCAGGTGCCTGGAAGGGCAGGAAAGCAGATTGAGGAAACTGAGTAAATGGTGAGCTCATGTTTCCACCAGCTATTTCGCTCTGTCCAACTGATGCCTGTCCTTCACCAGAACCTATGGAAATAGAGTCCTGAAATTGAGCATGAGCTTGAGGAAGCATAGCATATCCTGGGGTCCTGCAATAAAAGAATATCTACTGTTTATCTTCAACCAGATAAAACCTCTACAACTCAGTACATCCAAACACAGCATCCCAACCACAGATGCCCATTCTAGACAATAGGTAGCAGATTTTATGAAAATGTTGTATGAAGCCAACTCAAAATGATATCTATAGAATTAAAGATCGCTTTGAATTACAGCTTCTTGAAGAACTTTCTAAAAAAGTTCATGTATTGAATCTTCATACCAAACTACATAATCACACAGCCTGGTTGTTCCGAAAGACTGAAATCATATTGCATACTTACCATACTAGTGTGTTTGCAGCTGGATAAACAAAAGACTTCTCATACAATGAAGCTGCTGCAGCGGCTGCAGCCTGGAGTCTGGTGTCTCTAATCACATTATCATCTGCTACACCAATGTTTGAGCTCTGACCGGATGTACTGGTAGAGGCTGCAAATTACAGATCATTAATTAGACAAAGGTAAAGATGTTATTTATCAGCCACCCAAAAGATATGGCGTTGATTTGTTGAATAAAGGACTGGATTCTTAGTTAGTCAAATATGAAATGTAAACCAAATTGCATAACAAAATCATAGCATACCAGGTTGATTAGAATTAGTATGCGACACGTGTGGTCCGGCAACTGAGGTTGTGCCAGTCTCAGAAGGAATAACATGAGCTCTGCAAGTAGGACAGGTATGTTGTCGCTCTAACCAAGACCGAAGGCAATGCACATGAAAGAGATGTCCACATATAAGCTTCTTAGCATTGGTCATTTCCTCACGACAGATAATGCACGTTGCATCACTCCTACATACCCAATAGAAAGTGTTAGCACTTAACAAGCCAGCAACATGAAGGCAAAAGAGAGGATTTATGTGTTGTGTTCAATCAATAAAACTTTCTATTGACTTCTAGCGAAATGTGAAAACTCACGCATTCAACTCTTCAGATGTCGCATCCGGAAAACGGTCATTCATATTAGAAGTAATCTTCCTGTAGCGAATGTAATCAGCAATACGGATCTTGAAGTTACGGAATGTCTCATAAAGCTCTCTTATAAGGTGTAGAGGCACACCATAGTTTCTGTACATGAAATGCAAATATACGAGTTACTAAATTCTTTATTGATATAATGTGAGTTCAAAAGGAAAAGTACCTATTGTCAAACCGCAGAAACAATTCCACATGAATTAACAAATTTTCATGTTTGCTCTCAACTGCCCACTTATGCATCAGTTGCCACATTTCAACTACTTCACAAATAATGGCCACATAATCATTCAATCAATTACCCACTTCGGAAACAATTTCACCAAGAATTTGAATTTATTTGTGTGTGGATATTACTCTTAGCAACAAAAGAAATTTTGACAGTAGATAAGTGATACTAGCAATTGACTTCTCAGTTGGTTCAACTACAGGTTATGCGAAGGAAACTGAAGTAGACTTATTCAGCATTTTATTTGTCTTTCATTCATATTTTTTTTATTGAAATTCTCACTCCTTCGGAGAGTATATCGTCGTCCTTCTTCAAGTGTCAAGAAATAAACATAGACAACAACAATGCAGCAACAACATACGTGGTCATAGCAATTTTCTTCCTAACTCAGAAATGTGGTTTATGAAATACTATGTACCACTTTATCACAAAGAAGTTAACAGACAATAAATCAGAAAGATGTTTTTGACCAATCAAGGAAAGTGCATTTCGCCTGATAAACCACATGTATTTCTATTTGAGACACTAAGAGTAAAAACCCACTCTTTTTTGTCTTTTCCTCGAGGAATATTTCATCTAGTTAAAAAGGAAAGTTGTTAAAGAAAATATCAGCAGAACCAAATATTAAAGACTTACACGAAAATCGTCATAAAGAAGCAGAGGTACATAGACAAGTGCAATAAATCCCGGATTAGTTCCAAGTAGAAGTTATAAACAGCTTTCTTCTCCCATTGGCCTTCCATAAGCACATCACATACATAAAACACATATTTTACAAAAATGGCCACAGTCGTTGTTGCTAGTATCATGTACCTGCAAAATAGAGTCCATCATCAGCTAAAAAGTAGAAACTAGAAAGCAAGAAAGAAACTTAAAAAGAAGAGCACCACATAATCAGGCCATGTTAAAATAGGATAACACAAAACATACAAATAAGGAAGCCCTCAATTTAGTAAAAAGCAATACCAATATACCATATATGTTTAAGCCCTAAATCATATACATACACTGTATTTTTGCTTCCAATAAGAAGAATTCCATATTTAGTCAACCAACTTCAATATTATTGCTTTTCAAGTTGAGATTTGATGGTGTGTTTTGATATTTACGAACAAATTAAATAGTGTTCTTTTCAGTCTGTAGCAAAGTAAGATATTTAGTTCACTAGATTTCGTACGATACGATTCCCTAATTAATAATAATAATAATAATACAAGACCACATTTGTAAGATATTTTTGTCATAATTGAAAACAACACTATGATCTACAAAACTTACTCAAATGAGAAGAACAGAGAAACCGAAGCCTGTCGTGTCTCAATCAAATATTTCAGAGAACTGTATAGGAAGAGGCTATCAATTAGTAGGAGGAATCCCATAAATGAAACAATCCTGATATGAGACATCCTGGTCACAGTTGGAGTTGTCTCTATGTACTCCACTCTCTTCTGTGCCATCCAGTGCAAAGCCTTGATTAAGAGGAGTGCTGTAACCATAGAAAGAAAAGGCACCGAGAAGTCTTGTCTGAATATCGTGATTGCAAAAAGGATTTCCATGACCTCCCTCCATGACTGTTCATTCAATCTCTCCATCTCTGCCTCACGAAGAGAGCCAAGAAAGATCTTCTTGGTCAATTGCCATAGACCGCACATTATCACTAAGCCCATGTTGAGAAGAAGTACAAGACTAATCTTTGAAGTAGATAAATAGACCATAGCAGGGTAGAACTGGACTCTGCTGTGAAATGCATGATAAAGCACACCAAGTGTTGAAAACAAACTCAGTGCAGCATAGGTTTGCAGCTTCATCATTTTCTGAATAAGGCTGTTTAATCAAAAGATAAGCATCACCTTATCAGAAGACAATAATAAGGCATACATCAAAATAATCAAAAAAACACTCAAATGCGCAAATCACTAAAATAATAATATTAAACAACAAAATCAACAGGTCTAGCATGATAATGAAGCTGTAAGAAGATCACATGTAATTGCGGCAACTGGCAAAGTAATCTCACTTACATATAGCCAAACATCTTTTAGTAATTCATTTCATTATTCTGCAATATGAGCGAATTTTAAAGAAAATTAGATTCAATGTAAAACTCTATGTTTGAGTCATGAACAATCAAATTGAGATGCTCCTGTAACACATTATACGTTACCAAACCCTGTAAAATCCTTAAGTGCATAATCGGATAGAAATAGAAAGACCTATCAAACACCTGGCCAGTTAATCCCAACTAAGGTTTGAAATCAGCAAAATAAAAATCACGTGAGCATGAAGGCAACTGAAAGAAGATGGAGGGGAATTGTCCATACCAACAACCTCTGAGGCAGCTCGCTAAGATCAAAGATGGTTATGCAATTGTCAGCGCCCTATTCCTCGAGAATCAATGAGTAATATCCAAAGAAAAAATTAAAATACCAAACTAGGCATTAGGAATTGAACTGTTGTGAATTTTAATGGGAGTTGGAGATGCAAGGGGAAGGGGATAAGATCACCGATGACAGAAGAGTGATCGGCACGACGTAAGAAACCCTAACTCGATGCGTTTTGGGGCTTTCTGCGAACGACCGCATAGAGTGAAGTGCGGCTGTGCGGGAGTTTGTTTTTCTTTGTTTGGAAGGCGAAGGATGAATAAAGACGACGAACACTTCCACGTCAATAGAGTGAGATTATACCAATCATTTTACGCCATGTGGTGGTCCACGAATTCGTGTTTGCCACCTGTCATAGGTAAATGGAAAGTAAAATGTATTTAAATACTCCGTATTTCATACTCTAGAAAACTTCTACTGTGATGTTCTCTAAAAAATTTAACTGTTATTTTTTCAAAAAATAAATAAATTACGTTTGATATAACTAAATCCAACTGAATCGGACAGATTTATGTATGTTCAATCTGATCAATGGAAAATATTTATAAGTGAGCGATATAGTATTTTATTACGGAGTAGTAAAGTTTATTGGGTTGAGATTTCGGGATGTTACAAGTATAACCATACCATTTTAAAAATACTAGTGCACTTTTCGTAAATTTATTTGATGTTTTTAAAATTTATATATGTTACGTTGATTGAACCCAAATTTTATACCCTTGAAGTTATTTAAAATATAGATTAGCTGATAAATGAATCTATAATTATATATTAAAATTATATCTTTTCGAGCCACAAAACTATTCTGACTCCACCTTATAATTACAAAATTAATTTTTATTCCTAATATTTTAACTTTTTCTATTAAATTATTCTTTAACTATTTAAATCTATCTTTAAAATCAAACAAATATCAATTTAGTATAACGATATCTTTTGAAAACTTCCTTATACAAGTATTTAAAATCAAAGATAAAATATTTTAAAATAAATATAAATTTTTTAGTAAATATCTTTTGACGAATTAATTTATATATATAGTGATTTTCTTTTATAAAAAATTAATGATAAATATTTATAATTTTAAAATTAATAAAAATAGATAATAAAATATTTAATAGATATATTGAAATATTTGATAAGCCCTAAATTTACGTAAACAAAAAGTAATAAAATGTGAAGAATCTAATATTTGATAAAAAAAATTATACATTTTACGAGAAATAAATTACTTATATTAAAGTTTATATTATATTTTTATTTATTAATATTCTATTTATAGAATTTATAAAATATCGAATCGTAGTCGTACATGGTACGACGGGTAAAACTAGTTAATAATAATGTGCTCATAATTTAGAGAGTGAGTTCATAAAAAGGCTCAACTTTTAAGAGAATGATACAATGCTATTTGAGACTATAAACTTGAGGGTTAGTAGGCGGAAATTGAACCCCTTTGTAGGTGCGGGTTAGCGAATTGGAGAACGACAAATTTCAGTTAGTATCTTTATATTCTCCACTAAAAGAGAGAGGAAAAACACACACAAAAGAAAATCCAATGATCTAAAATGAAGGAGCATTAAAAATGAATTTGGAGAGAAAGTTACACAAAACCGATGACCACGGTTGGCCCGACAAGTGAATTTGAGCTCCGATCATCAAAGATTTATCGTTTCACCGTCCGCAAATGGAAAGTGGAAGTTTCCGATGAGGGAGGAAGAATTGATGAAAGCAAGGGAATGATTTTTCTTGAGCTCATATAAATTTGCGTTGATACTGTTTGCATGCGGCTTTTTTACTAGCTGCACCACACAATTTGTTTGTGTGAACTCACACAAACAGTTTGAGTGGAAAAATGTTCCTTCTACCGTCTTTTTTATAGGATTTTGCCGACCCTCTTTTCAACATATTACGATACAGACCAAGTTCCATTCGCTCCGAGCCCTTCGTCTAAAATACATTAAGTATATTGTATATATGGGCGGAGAAACACTAGGGTGAGTGGGGGCTACAGCCCCCACTCAATTTTTTTTAAAAATAAAAATATATAAAAATACTAGGTTATTTGATAAAAACTAGTTTATTATGTTAGAAAGGGTTAAATTTTTTTATGAAAAATACAGAAAAAGGGTTCTAAAATACATATTTTTTATATAGAAAAATATAAAATTTTAAGAAAAAATATAACATTTTTAGTATAAATTAAAATGGTTTTATACATTTTTTTTTCCATAAAATACAGAAAAAAATAGCTCATTTGATTTTTTTTTCTATATCCAAGAATTCGACCCAGAGGAATTTAGCCCCCTCTAGGTCAAATTCCTGGCTCCACCACTAATTATAGAGATGGTGGATTCTTAATTATCTATGCATAATTAATTATGGCCATAGTTAGAATGAATTTGTGCAGATAGTTTAAATTTAAGAGGTTGTAGAGTAAGTTATAATTAAATTGAATAAAACAATACTCAAATAATAAATTCAAGCCTATTAGGGTTTAGGGTAGAGTATATGATAAGTATTAGGGTTTATGATTAGGATTTTACGGTTTAGGGTTTAGAATTTAGGGTTAAGGTTTAAGGTTAGGGTTAGGGAGTAAATGTTAGGGTTAGGATTTAGGGTTATGGATTAGGGTTTAATGTTCGGGTTAGGATTTAAGGTTAGAGTTATGATTTAGGGTTATTGGTTAGGGTTTAATGGTTTATGGTTTATAATTTAGGGTTATAGTTTAAGGTTTAGGGTTAGGGAGTAAAATTTAAGTGTAGAATTTAGGATTATGGGTTAGGGTTTAATGTTTAGGGTTTAGGGTTAGAATTATGATTTAGGGTTATGGGTTAGGGTTAGAGTTTAAGGTTAGGATCAAGGTTTATTATTAGGGTTAGGGTTTAAAATTTAGGATTTAAGATTAGGATTTGAGGTTTAGTTTTTATGGTTAGGGAAAGGATAGATTTTAGGGTAAGTATTAGGTTTTAGGGTTAGTGCTTAAGGTTAGGATAAGTATTTAAGGTTTCAATTGGTATTATGTAGTTGGGTAGTTAATTTGATCTTTATCTATTAATAGATAATGGGTAGATACCATATTGTATGTGTAGATTGTTTCATATAATATCACATATTAAAAAAAAAAAAAAAATACACTTATCTTAAAAGTTTTAATTAAATGATTAACATTACTAAATAAAAAATGGATTTATGAAGATTGAAGGGTTTTTAGGGTATGATTTTAGATGTTATAAAATAGATAATGTATATATAATCGAGCTAAAAAGGCGATCGACAAAACACTAAAAGAAGGGACACGAGAAGGGGCATATCTCCACTCAAACTGTTTGAGTGGACTCCACTGAAACTGTTTGTGTGGACTCCACTCAAACAGATTGTGTGGTGCAATAAGACATAATACAGTGTGCAAACAACATCAACCTAAATTTGAGGTGGATGGAAAATTGTCGGAGAAGTGGAGAAGAAAGATTGGCCTAAATTAAAAAAATTAATTACTAAATTTTTTATTCAGCAATTGCCATGTGGTATAATTTTTTATACGTTTTGCTTTGATATTGTACTGTACTAGATATTTACATCTCAAAGAAGACCCTCTTTTTTATTTTAAATTTCAGGTGTCAATCGGGTGGATCGGGTCGGGTTTGGGTCGGGTCATTCCGGTTTCGGGTAAGTTCGGATCCGGGTCTGTTTCGGATATTTTGACCATCGGGTCACTTCGGGTTTGGGTCGGGTCGGTTCCTATCTTAATTTAATCGGATAAATTCGGGTTTTCGGGTCAAATTTTATCAGAATCGTTCGGGTTTCGGTTAAGTCGGATTACGGTTAAATCGGATTTAGTTGAGTCGGATTGCGGGTGAGTCGGAGATTTCGGTTGATTCTGACTTCGGGTGATTCGGATTTCGGTTCAGTCGAATTTCGGTTCTGTCAGATTTCGGTTCTGTCGGATTTCGGTTCTGTGGGATTTCGGTTGGGTCGGAGATTAGACTCGGTTCGATTTCAATTGAGTTGGATTTCAGTTCATTCCGGTTTCAGTAGAGTTGGATTTCGGTTGAGTTAAATTTTGACTAGGTTGATTTCGAGTGATTTTAATTTTGATTTGAGTCTGATATTGGGTGAATCGAATTTTAGCTGAGTCAGAATTTGCTTAAGTTAAAATTTTGTTGCGTCGGATTATGTGGAAATCGAATGTGAGTGAAGTTAGATTTCGAATGATAAAATAGTCAATGTAACATTAAAGATAAAAACATAGTATAATAAATATTCACTATTATAACATTGTAAGAAAATAATATCTCTATTTTTTGAGGTAAACAATATCTCTAAATTTTTATATTTGATAAATTATACTCCCTCCGTCCCTAAAAGTTGTTCTCATTTCTAAATTTGCACAAGTTTTAATAAAATGGAGTTTAAGGGTTTGAAAAGAGAGTAAAGTGTTGAAAAGTGGGAGTAAAGTGTTGGAAAGTGGGAAAGAAGTGTTAGAAAGTGTGAAAAAATATTAAAAATAGTAAAAGGGGTAAAGTAGATAGATTTTGGGGTATTTTTTAGGATTGTATGAGGATATAAGTGTAATTTTGCCACTTCTAAAAATGGAAAAAAAGTATAAATGGGATCAACATTTTAGGACACTCAAATGGGGAAATGGGAACAAGTTTTAGGGACGGAGGGAGTATATGATAATAAACAATCAAAGGCAAACTAACAACGAGAAATATGGACGTTTCATTGAGGAGGAAACATTATTTTAACAAAGGTGTAAGAAACAAAAAATAGCATGATAAATATTGATACCATTCATATGATTATTGAATCCATTCACATGGACATGGCTAAAAAATTATGAAATGTTCGGGTAATATTGGGTCAGCACCTTCGATTATTCGGATGATTTCGGGTCGTGTGACTTCGGTTTTTCGGATGATTTGGGGTCGGGTGACTTCGGTTTTTCGGATGATTTCGGGTCGGGTTGCATCGGACATCGGGTTGTATCAGGCTAGTCCATTCGGATATAATCGGTTTCGGATTAATCTCGGGTTCGGGCTTTTTCCGGATTTGGGCCAAATCGGTTCGGGCCATAAAATCTTGGGTATACATTTTTTTAATTTTTTTTCAGATCTCGGTTCGGGTTCGGTGTCGGTTGGATCGGGTGGGTCTTTCGGATCGGTTCAAGTTTTGACAGCCCTAAGCCCTTAATTGGATAGTTGGATCGCTAGATTTAATACTTTCAATAGGACAATCTAAACATGGGCTAAAGCATTGGTCTAACTTATGTTGATTCTGTCCTAGTTTGTGTTCTACAAAAAGATTAATTTTTCCTACAAAACAAAAGTAATTTTGATTGGCTCAAGCCATAAAATATAATGCTTGAAGAGTTTATGTTTAGTAATCTCTCAAGCTGCTTTTAGTTTAGGTAGACTATCCTTTTTTCAATTGGATCTTTTGACTCATTTCGGAAATGTTAATTTTACAGCTTTTGCAAGGAATTTCGTTGTTGTTATGCAATGCAGATGATAAGGTCTTAGTGTAATTAACACATCTCCTATAACAAATACAGATCCAAGCCTGAGAGGTTAAAACGGGTGGGTCTCCATCATTAGTTCTTTACAAGCATATAATGTGGGATTGCTTTCAAAAGAAAAGAAACAGGGAAGCATCCAATTCCCCAAATATCAATAGTTAATCTGAAGAGAATGTCAAAATATACATCTTTTTTTTTGTCACATGGTAGTTTCAAAGAGAGTGATTGAGGAGACACCCACTGAAGCAAAATAACCCAGCATTGTTAGCTTCTTTCTTGCACAACAACATTCCATTGTCACCTAATTCTTACATTACTTTCTCACATTTGCACAGTAGAACTTTCCTCAGCTACAGTGGGTAAATTTCAATGGCTTCAGTTTAATCTGGCCAAAAACACAAATAATTGCATCAGAAGACGCAAAGTTCATCAGCTTAGTATAGTCAAGCTCAAATTTAAGCAGGAACACAAATTTGTGCTTTTCAAGAATCTAAACTCAGTTTGGAAAAAAGAATTTGCTAAAACTTATGTAATCTTAAAAAAGATGCAAGGTTTTAGATTATGCTTAGGCATATGGCAAGTTCAAATATCAAAACTTCAGCCAAACAAATATTTCTCTGCAGCTAAAATTTAAACTGCTTTCATTAGTCAAATCAAACATGATGTAAAGTTATAAGAAGATTGTGTTTACCTGCTTAAAAGGACACCACTGAAGAGTACCCAGCCGCTTTTACTTCCTTGAGGGTGCTAGATAACCAGTCCAATCCTTCATAGAGACCGTCTCCTTTAAGTGCACATGTTCCTTGAATGTGCCATTTTCTGTTCTTGAGGTCAAAGAGACCAAGCCCTTCACACACCTCCATTGGAGTCATTGCTCCTCTCTTTAAAAGAGTGCAACGAAAGAGAGAAACTGTGTCAGTCTAGTGACAGGTTTGTTTGTGCAAAAAGTAACTAAAAAATTTGTAAAATCTGTATCATTAATTTGTGTTTGCTATGTCTACACTCATCTTCGTTCATTCTTTATAAGAATTTAGTTGACTACAAACAGCCCAGTCCAGAAGTTCACCTCTATCTGATAGCACGAGTCAAGTGAACATCATTGTATTTTTATTGCTTGAATACGAAGCTCGGCTTTGAAATTATTGAAATAGGACCAGGAGAGCAGTGTTTTTTTTATACTAAATCTCTACGCATATGCACCTCAATTGTAACAAGCAGTAAGTTAAATCTCTTTGCTGTAAGACTCTCACAATAATTTCTTTTCTTTCTAGATGTGGTTGGTTTTGCTTGCCTTTAGTTCTTAACTGTTTAACCAAAAAAAATAGCTCTAAACTGAATAATTTTAGTTTGCAACATGCAATATATTTCGTCCGTTAACTTTTTCAAAGTCACAATCAAGGTAGATATGTGGCTGTTAAGTTGTTCAAGTTTGTGAAAAAAGATATACATAGATACAACAATTATTTTAGGGGTATATGTCTCAGAAGAAACCCAGACGATAAAATGACCTTGGAACATAACTAACCAAGCAGTAACGTTTCAATGGTTCTAGGCATAAAAAAATTCCTCCACACACACAACCAACACATACACCCACACACAAAAGCAATGATATCTCAAAAGATAAGAACCAAACAATACATTGTTGGTAGTGAAAAGATTGTTTAATTAGAAAAAATCTTGTACGTAAAACATGAGAAGGCCAAGCGATTAAGCAAAGGGATTGTTTGATTAGAAAATAAAATTCTTATCTCGGAGGAAAATATAGAACAAATTTTGAAAGCAGCAGGGCAGCAACGTAAACTGCAATGGGAATCTGTTCTAGAAGAACAGCTTCCTTATTGCAGTGGTCATGACTAATGATTGTGAATGAAACAAGACAAAAAAGGGCAAACTCAGATCAACCTAATAAGGATTCTGTTATTGAGAGGATCAGAGGATAACATATTTTTTACTCGTGTTGTAGTAAAGCAGATAATAAGAGGTTTTTGTGGAAGAATCAACTGTGAACAGCAGTTCATCATGGTCTACAGAATAGTGTTTTGAGATGTATGATCACTATTCACTAGTAGCCTCAGACAATACTACATTAGTGCCAGTTGACTACAAGTTGTTAATTAGATAAAGAGGAGACGAAGACAACATACCAGGTCCTGTTTGTTAGCAAATACCAAGATGACACTGTTAAGCATGAATGGATCGCTGATGATATCCTGAGAGAAAAAGAGATAAGATCATTAAAAAAAGTGGCTTCCCCTTTATTGAAAAAGGAATCATCATAAATGAAAGTGAAGCTATTCTATTGTGCATTAATAGTCATCGTACCTGGAACTCCTGCTTCGCCTTGCTAATTCTCTCTCGATCCAAGGAATCAACAACATAGATCTGCCAGAAAAGTTTAAAATCAGGTTGCGGACTTTGAATGGAATGTATATTGAAATAAAATTTAAGAAAGTTTAACCAGTGACAATTAGAAGGCCACTGTTAGGAGAGGCAGTGCAGCACAGTCATGTCAGGATAAAATTTTTAAATTTGTAACTGTGCCAGTACCAGTCCGTCCGTATTGTTGAAGTAATGCCTCCAGAGAGGTCTAAGTTTCTCTTGACCACCAACATCCCATACAGTGAAAATCACATTCTTATACTGAACCTTCTCCACATTAAACCCTGCAAAAATCGAGATAACCATGTAAATTCATTTCATAATGAAAAAAAGAGAAAACACACAAGCTTAAGAGAAAATACAAAGATAATAATTGTATATCAAATCAATAGGAAAATCAAACAGATACCTAGGAACTCTTCAGGTAACAATGGAGATTGGGTAAAAGCATGTAACTATGATGAGAATACAAGAAGTGACGATCTTTGAGTTTAAGGGTATATCACAGCCTTGAGTTATTTGTTTATTCCAGGGATCAATCTAACAATTATACCCACTATAAGTAGTTTCTCGCCAGATCAGCAGTCTAAATTTATAATGTTGAGTCAGTTTTACACCATTGCATTAAATCTCCTGATATCTAAGAAGGCATGTAAGTTATTCAAGTCATCAAATATGTGAGATAAACAGGATACAACATATCATAAAATGAAGAAGTAAAATCAGAAGCTCATAAAGACTATTTTTATACCCCAATTTGCAAAAAAAATAAAAATAAAAAGTGAGCCGTGCTTTGAAGCTAAGATGACTAACAAAGTACTCAGCTGAACAATAGCCTAGTTAACTACAACTAATCTAAACTAAGTATATGACTTGTTTAGTCAAGGCTCAGCATTCATAACTATTTATGAGACAAAATCAGCAATTTTTTTTTTCATATCTTTCTTTTAAGAATTCAGCCATTCAAAGCATACATTTTAGGTAAGCACAAGCCTTGCATAACCTATTGTTCCCACATACACCTAAAGACTCATTAATAAGGCATGGTAACTTTTTGTAGAGCCCATACACTTGTTTAACTTTTGAAGAGCCCATACACATGTTGAATTGTCTCATACAGCTTATGGCATTTTCCGAGGTTTCCATCAATTTCTTAGAAAGGCTATTCTTGTAATCAAGATAATACAACTTACCAATTGTAGGAACTGTTGACAAAACCTCCCCTATGTGCAGTTTGTAGAGAATGGTTGTTTTGCCAGCTGCATCAAGACCAAGCATCACAACCTGAAAACATAGAAAAAACATAACATAGTGGCTAAGATAAGCATCGGCTATAGCTTCTAAATGAGCACAGCTAAATATGAGCATTGACTTGGGAATTCAAAGTTTGAAAATCATCAAATACAAACTCAAATTCTGAAGAAAATCATAAAAAAAAGCTTCCAAAGGGCATGTCTGTTAGAGCACAAGTGTGGATTAAAATCAATATTCAGTAACCTTGTACAATTCAACACAGGCAACTTCATCCCAGCTCAAGCCAACTGCTTTCCGGCTAGTAAACACTCCAAACAGATAAACCCTACAGGTCTATAAAGTCAAAAGGGCCAGTTTTCCGGCTATTAAGAAGTAACGTTTCAACCCAACGCGAGAAGCCCTGCGATTTCCAGATCGCAAACCCCCACAAAAGTCCCCCAACATCAAAACAAAAATAAAAATTGGGAGCCTTTGATATAGATAATCCCTGAGCGCATCATAAACAAGGGAAAAAAAAGTCCGATCTTCAAAATTATACTACCCGGGTGCAGAAGTTCAGCGAAACCATAAATGATCATATACTAATAACATCAATAACGCGATATTCCACCAGAGAACAGGATGTGTATCAGCTCATATAAAACCGGAGAAGAAAAACTGAAATTGAGAACCGTAAGAGAGCTAACCCTCATCTCGGAGTTGCCAAAGAAAGTATCGAAAAGCTTCCGAAAAGCTTGACCCATCTTAGCAGCTTCGCGAATTGCAACCACAGGCCAAGAATCGTCAAATAACCGAACGTGCAATGAAGAAGGAGAAAAATCTTAGTTTAAAGGGTATTTGAAAAGGTAGGGGATTTTTTGGGTACTTGAGAATTTCGATCGAATAAGTTTGGGAAAGCTCCGAGAAGGTTCTTTCAACAGAGAGTTGGTTTGCGGGATGATGGCGAGACGACGAATAAAATTTGATGGTTAAGCACCGGCACTTTTCCTTCCGAGTTCCGGCTTCCACAACTCCGCGTTGGCGAAAAGCTTATTCTTCGTGACCTTTTGGATCTTACTCAGTGCTTTTTTACAGTAATTTTTTTCTCTCTCAAGTCTCAATACATTAAAATGATTTTTGTTTTAATATCTTTTTTACAGTAATTTTTTCCAAATATATTACATTTTCTTTGAAATTTGTATTTATTTAGATTTAATTAATTTTTATTGATGTTGATTGATATTTATTTTTGGTAACACAAGTAAATATGAGAAGCTATTTATTTCACCTACAATAAAATACAGTATTCATCTACAATAAAAGAAAATGTAATGGGACATGTGTTTGGTGTTTAGAGAAATATATATTTGGACATAATTTCTCATTTATGCTATATATTAGGGTGGATTGAGAAAAAACATATTCATTTTATCAAAATGAGATATCGATAAAATAATATATAAAGCAAGTTATATATCGTTTTTAATTTATTACTAGTTGTTTCTGTCGTGTCCTGCACGACTATGACATGATATTTTTAGATATACTATATAAAAATATTAATAAATAAAAATATAATATAAAATTTAATGTAAGTAATTTATTACTCGTAATATGTATAAAAATTATTTGTTTTTTAAAATCAAATAAAACAAATTAAATCTAGATTATTAAGTTTAAAATTGAGAATAAACATGGATTATTAAGATAAAATAATCCACATTGCTCATTTTCCTTGACAATATTTCAAAAATAGGTTTAATTTAAAAGAAGGAGATAAAATATGAAGTGAATAAAGCAAAAAAGATATATTTTGAAAATATGGAAGAGATGAGATTTTGAAAAATAATAATTAATTTAATTTAAATTAATATTATATAATTTAATAAGAAAAATGAAGATAATTTATTTATTGTAAATAGGTAAAATAAAAACAATTTAATTTATGATAAGGTCCAAAATCGTTCTAGTGGCTCTCTAAAGTAACAATTAGATAAGATTAATTATTATATTATCTATATTTTTTGATTAATTTTCATGTACATAAGTTTTGATATTATCAAATCTTTCAATATATCTATAATATTAAATATTAAATTATCTATATTTTTTATTATTTTTAAACAATATAAACATTTATCATTAATTTTTTATTGTAAAAGAAAATCAACACATATCTATAAATAAATTCGTCAAAAGATATCTTGCTAAAAGACAAAGGATATTTATACTTTTTTTTTAAAATATTTATCTTTATTTTTATTTATTTTTAAAATAAAATTTTCAAAAGATATTGTTATTTTTTTTATTTTAATATGTTGTGAAGATATATATATTTTGAAAAGTTAAAATATACTAAATAAGAATTGATTTTATGTTAAGGATATATTTAAATAAATAAATGGAATTTAATAGAAAAAAGTCGAAATAATAAGAGTAATTTTTTAAAATATAAATAAGGTGGGACCAAAACGATTTCGGTGGCTCGAAAAAGTTCATCTTTAATATATAGTTATAGATTTCACGTTCAACCATATACTTTTATTACTAAAAGTGTAAATTTAGAATTGATCTAGCATTTATTCACAAAGATATGACAATTATTAAATATAAAATTTATTTTATATTAACTTAATTATATGAATTATGGAATCATGATATAAAATATTCATAATTAAATATAGGAGAAAATATCCGTATTGGCTTGATTTGACCATAATTGAGTATATTTATCTTTTAATATAAGAGAGAGAAAGAAACAACTAAAATGTTAAAAAAATTGAGCATATATGTTTTATTGGCTTATAAGGAAAAAAATACAACCAGTAGTTAAATTTTTTAGTTAAGGTATTATCTTCTACCAAAAATTAAGATCTATAACTATATATTAAAGCTGTCTCTTTTCGAGCCACCAGAACGATTCTGGCCCCACCTCATATGTACAAAGTTAATTTTTATTCCTAATATTTTAACTTTTTCCTATTAAATTCTTCTTTAACTATTTTAATATATCTTTAACATCAAACAAATATCTATTTAGTATAACAATATCTTTTGAAAACTTTATTATACAAATATTTAAAATTAAAGATAATAAATTTAAAATATTTTAAAATAAGTATAAATATCTTTTATCTTTTAGCATGATGTCTTTTCATGAATTTATTTATAGATATACTATTTCTTTTGTAATAAAAAAATTAATCATAAATACTTATAATGTTTAAAAATAACAATTAAATAGGTAATATCTATAACAATATCTTTTATCTTTTAGCATGATGTCTTTTCACGAATTTATTTATAGATATATTTTTTCTTTTGTAATAAAAAAATTAATGATAAATACTTATAATGTTTAAAAATAACAAAAATAGGTAATATCTATAATTAGAGCTGTCAAAAGCTGACCCAACCCGAAAAACCGACCCAAACCGCCCGAAAAATTTAGGGTCAAGACCCGAAAATTTGAACCCGAATGCCAAAATAATCCGAACCCGATAGACCCGAAACCCGTTGGGTTCAAACCCGAAAAAACCGTTGGGTTGACCCAATTTGTTATATTTTAAGAATATATAATATATTTTGAAAATTATAATATATTTTATTGTGAAAATATATAAAAATAATAGATTTATTATTAAATATCATTTTTAATAAAAATATTTTAATAATTGTAAAAAATCAATTTTCTTGACCTGTTAGGTCGACCCGACCCGCCCGACAACCCACAATGACCCGACCCGATTTGACCGATGACCCGTTACGACCCGAACCTGACTCAACCCGAACCCGAAATAACCGAACCCAAACCCGACCCGACCGACCCGTTTGACACCTCTATCTATAACTATATATTAAAGATGTACATTTTTGAGCCACCAGAACGATTCTAGCCCCACCTCATATTTACAAAATTAATTTTTATTTTAAATATTATAACTTCTTTCTATTAAATTCTTTTTAACTATTTAAATTTATCTCTAAAATCAAACAAATATCTATTTAGTATAATAATATTCTTTGAAAACTTCCTGACACAATTATTTAAAGTTAAAGATAAAATACTTAAAATACCTTAAAATAAATATAAATATTTTAGCATATATCTTTTCATGAATTTATTTATAGATATATAGTGATTTTCTTTTATAAAAAAATTAATGATAGATATTTATAATTTTTAAAATTACTAAAAATATATATAAAGTATTTAATAGATATATTGAAATATTTGATAAACACTAAATTTACGTACATAAAAAGTAATAAAATATGAAGAGTATAATATTTGATTAAAAAATTATATACATTCTACGAGCAATAAATTACTTATATTAAAGTTTATATGATATTTTTATTTATTTATTAATATCCTATTTATAATGTTTATAAAATATCTAATCGTAGTTGTACATGGTACGACGGATAAAACTAGTATTAAATAAATTGGGAAATAAAAATAAATTTTAGTTAAGTGGAAAAAATTGCATGCGGAATATGAAGTGGAAAGAATAATTAATATATAATTTTTATGGATCAAGGATCAAATGTCATGTGGCAAAATCCTACGTGGATTAATAATGAAATGTCATGTGTTAAAAGTTGAGGTGACGCAATGTTGTGGTTCCAAACATTATTGCTTTTATATATATAGTAGATTATTACTCCGTATTTATTAATTTTTTGGTGTAATAAGAGGTAATTAAGACATTACAATACTGGAATGAGGATTTGAATTTATATTTTTATTTTAAATAAGAAATTTGTGAGTATATCTTTTAAATAAGAAAAAAATAGCTACATGTTGGTGATTTGTGTCAAGTCATCAACTCCCTATTAGAGCATGTTGAGGTTTTAGAGTCATATTGGGAATGTCGATGGGTATATTGACATATATGACTTTCCATGATGGTTTAATTGTTGTCATAAGATCCAAAGGTTAGTCGCACACCAACACCGAGGCGAAGGAACCTCGTGTGCACCATTGCTTGGCAAAGGTGCGCCTTGCGTAGGCGTGGCTCGGTGCAACGGCGCGGTACAAGCGCGGGGCTCGGCTTGGACCTCGGTTTTGAGGTTCAAGGCTCGGCATTGGGTGTGGCGCGCCTAGGAGCGCACTTGAGGTTCAATTCAAGGCTGCAAGGGCGTGCCTAGGGTGGTGCGATGGCACGGTGAGGCTAGTGAAGCGGCTACGAGGCTGCGGTGGAGCTCTCGGCGCGCCTAGGGCACTTGTCCAAGGCGTCGAGCACTTATTGTGAGGCTAAGGTATGGTTTTGAGCTTGATCATTGAGTCTTATAACTTTGTGCATATTCTAATGTGAATTAGGAAGCTTCTCTAAAGCTTGGTAGATGCTTTAAGCAAGAACCAAAGCTAGAGTTTAGCTTGGCACATAGTTAAATATGCTAGAAAGACGTTTATAAGCTTCATACTAGCTTAGAGTGAACTCTAGGAGCTTAGACAAGCTCGAGACTCATTGTACATGCTTTATAAGAAGCTCATGTAGCTAGGGACTAGCTCATGGAAGCTCAAGTTAGCTCACACTAGCTCAAGTTAGCTCAACTAGCTAGAAATTCAGCTCAACCTAGCTCACACTAGCTCAAGCCAGCTCAACTAGCTATATGCTAGCTCATGGAGCTAAGGGGTAGTGACACTACCTAGGTGACCTAGCTAGGTGGTGGGGCTGGTGGGCCGGCCCAAGGGGCGCGCCACATGGGCTGTTGGGCCGTGGACACATGCGCATGGCATGGGCCTTGTGCCTTGCCATTTGGGCCGATTACCATGGGCTTTTGGGTTGGATTTTGGGCTTTCATCTTGGGCCTTTATAGGCTGGATTTAAAGATGATTTGGAGTCCAAGGGGGGATGTATTTGGACGCCCCATTTGATGACAAGGAGAGAGGGAATGGAAGTTGTAACTAACTCCCTAAATTCACTCTCGGCCGCACGTTTGTGTAACCGAATGTAACCGCCACTTTAGGGCAGTATTGGACAGATTTCTCACGCCTATATAAAGGGGAGAATGTCGTGGATTTGGAAAGAGAAGAGAGATAACGAAATCAGTCCACTCGTCCATTCAATTTGGTGAAAACACAACTCTTATAGTCGGATTGACTAGGGCTTGTTTGTGTGAGTGCTTTCTCAAATAAATCAAACACAAGAGTGATATCATGGATCGTTCTTCTAAAGTGAAGATGGAGAAGAAACCTCAAGTTGAAGTGCATGGAGCGTTCATCCAAGTGAAGGAAGAACCATGCACATCATGGGACGAGGAGTTCGTTCATGTCAAGATCGAAGAGGAATCTTGTGACTCGAATAAGGTACGCTTGTTCTCAATGGTTGTGTCTTGCCAACACTTCCATTGGTTTGTTTAATTACGTTTTATCCCACAGCGGTATTGCACAACCCTTGGCATGGAATAGGGGCAATATACGTTGAAGGAAAGCGGGATCTCATCCCGTGACTCGTAGTCTTATATCCAAGTCGAATTACTTAACATGAATAAGGGTCGATGGTGATTGCCTTCACGGCCTACACCCACGAGACTACCCTTCAATGGGTCTACTCGTCATGCCTTGATTATCCTCATGGATCTACAAGGATCGACTTCCCTTCAACAAGACAAAGCAAACATATTAAAATGATTGCATGCAAACCCTAATGCTAAAACAACCCTAGAAACCAACAATCTTCAACGTATAATTGTATTTAATTGTAGTTTTGCTTCGTTTTGTTCATGTCCTTGTTTGCTTTGTTGGTTTATGTTGTTTAGTTCGAGGATAAGACTAAACGAGGGGATAAGACGGTGCATGACATTACCTCACAATTGAGGGAAGTCAAGATAGAGCCTCCGAGTCCCATTCGACCCATCGAAGTGCAAGGTGGACTCATGGACTTTGATGAATGGCTAGAGGAGTACAACAAGAGTAATTTCTATTGGGATTGGGTCCTTGCTAACGTAAGGTGTGAACCTGATTTCAATGATGCCCTACAAGGTGAGGTTTTAAGGCCTCAACCCTCCACGATGATGGAGAATCATGGTCCAAGGCGAGATCATGAGGCAAGGCATGTGTAAACGGCATTCAAGCGCCATGGCAAGTCTAGGGTGAAGCACTCACGTGCTAAACCGAGAAGAAACGTCCCTAGGGGCGTGGCCTTGGGAGATGGTGGGGCGTCGGTAGGAGGAAAGTATTGGCAAGTGGTTTATGGGAACCAAAGGCCAAAGAAGCCCGTTTATTGTTCTCTTTGTGGCGTGATACGCCAAGGCTGATTTTACTTGTATTTGTTTCCTTTGTGTACGTGTGTGGATGTATGTAGCATTAGACGTGTGCTATGGACTATGTGTGTGATGTTTGCCTTGACTAAAGGGCTATTAGTGTGTGTATTGATCATGTTAAAAGATCATGTGATTGTTTATGTTATGAAATAAACTATGGTTTGATTCAATGTTAATCTTAACGACATGTGTGCAAGAAAAGGACTCAAGTCTAATTCTTGGAATCAACTTGGAAAGTTTGATTGTTGGTTTCGTTCACTAAGAATGATCCAAACCAGACTACCCTTGAGTCAACCACTCTTTGATTGGGACGACTCATGCTCTAGACTACCTTCGGGTCTACTAGAGTAATTAGATTACCTTCGGGTCTACTAATAGGGTCTACTGGACCAGACTACCCTTGAGTCGACCATTCTTTGATTGGGACGACTCATGCTCTAGACTACCTTCGGGTCTACTAGAGTAATTAGACTACCTTCGGGTCTACTAATGTAAGGGTCTACTGGATTGCCCCCCCACGTGAGAGGGCATACACATGTTGGCCATGTATGCACTAAAAACACATAGAAGAGATGGTAAGAGTCTCTTGATGAGATGCATGTGGAATTCACTAAGTGATTTCATGGAATTCATGCTTCTTATGGAAAAGGGAAACAAGGAAGTCTTGATTGGATTAGATTGAGACTTGTAGTATTATTGTAAGGGAGCAATGATTGTATGAGAGTGAGATCTCTCATGGCTAAGTCAAATAAGATTGACAAGGCATGAAAAGTGTCAAATGGAAGTTTGATACTTAGACATGATGAAAAATGTTCATGTCTAGACCGTTTCATCATATGGTTGAATCCTAAATAAATAAGACTTGTTTAAATTTGGAAATATGGTTTGATGTTAACAAAATGAATGTTAGCATGTTAGTTTGTCTTAAGAAAGACATGGAAATGTCAAAAGAAATTGCTTTGCAAAAGGTTTGGGATCGGCGCATAAGGTGGCTAGGGTTAGAACCTAGACACGCCTAGGCTAAGCCATAGGCGCGCCGAGCGGTGTCGTGACTCGACATCAATCCTCGAAGCGCTAAGCGCTCGTGGTTGGATCCCATGGAGCATCCGAGGCACGCCCTAGGAGGGGCCGCTGCCTAGAAACCCTTGGTGCGTGGCACTAGACGAGGTTCGTCGCATGGGGGAGGTGTTGCATTAATTGCAACACATAGGCCTAAGCCTTGGAACGATCTCGGGATCGAGCACGCCGAGGCGCGCCGAGTCTTAGCACTCGGCACATGGCAAGGCCAAGGATGCTAGGCAAGGCGTGGTTCGCACGAACCCGATGTGTCGCAAGCCAAGTGCGAAGCGCTCGGCACGCAGCGACACAGTGCGAGGTTTTGGACCTTGGCACGGCTGGCTGCGCAAGGGCGCGCCACGGCTGGGTGATGCCGCTACCATGGCACAACCGGGTGTGCAAGGCGCGCCGAGGCTGGTTGAAACCGAGCCTTGGCTTCGACGAAGCGCTTGCCGCATGGCGTCGGTGTGCCCACGATTGGCACAATAGGCGCGCCTACCACAAGGCAATTGTTTGATTGGTTTAAATCAATGAAACCATGTTTGAAGTCATATTTGGCTTTCCTATTTTAGGGTTTAATTTAATTTGTGATTGAAGTAGGAAGAAACTTGATCTATCACATATTCCATATGATTGCTTAGATTGCTCATGTTTTGTGTCATTGCTTGGATGGATAGAACTTGTGTGGAAATTTGAAAGACTGGTTTTATGACTTTCAAATGGACAAGCTATGGTCTAGAAAAGACTATGAGGAACACATTGAATCCTCGGATCCAAGGAAAGTGTCTAAGAGTCACTAAGGCTTGAAATTGACAACTTTGGTTGATTAGTCTTATGGTTGAGAAATCATTGAAAGGATTAATGGATATAATGACATGATAGATAAAAGACAAATCTTAACATGTGTAAAAACACTTGTGGAAAAGATGATTGTCATATGAGCATAATTCTTCTAAGTTTTCTTTAATGAAAGATCTTGAGAAAGAAGAATTGAATCATATAAATACATAGATGATGTTCCTATGGGAACTTCCAATGATTTGGTAGTTAGGATGAAAGGAACATAAAGTGGACTACTTTGTGTTTGAATGGCCAAAAGAAAAGTAATGTCATTAGGAAGTCTTTTAAAAGATTTTATATGCTTTGCATGATGAGATATAGAAAGTTTAGTCACTTATGGTTGATTAGTGTCTAATGAATCTATATTGTAATGACATGATCTACTTGGTAGAAACCAAGTTGTAAGGCTAAATGATAAGACCTTGTTCTTCATTGGTTATTTGTGAAGATGTCAATGTATAGAGGTGAAAGTGGATTAGATTGTTCTAAATCTTCGTCTTGGTTGAAATACATTGAGATGGAAACAAGAATTCCATGGCTATACACATAGTTAAGAGACATCTTTGGATTGATGAACACATGGTTATAAAGTTGGATGTGTCATGACTTGGGGACGCTCAAGTGGATATTAAGATGTGGATATGTTGACATAGGCCATTTGTCAAAGATATGGTTGATGCTTAAGGCATTGGATGTGTATAGAAACTTCCTAGGCTGGAAAGTTTGAAAGCAAATTGGATCACTAAAATTTGGAAGACCTTTAGTGCACAATTGGTCATAAATTCCTATTTTGGGTGATAGGCGCGCATTCTTGGAATTTCCAAGAGGCAATTTGCGATACTCCAACTTCTTAGTTGGAAAGTGACATCTAAGTATGAGGGAACCTTGTAATGAGGCACATGCCATAACTTAGAGTCAACTCGTTTGATCTTTGTTAAGCACATTGAGGTTGTTGATTTCTCTCCGAGAAGATTGACATAAGTGTTTGTGTTAATTTCAATCGAGGGATGGGGGTAATAATCCTTACAACTCTTAGATTTGGATACCCAATTCCCCTACATCGAAAGGTGTGGGCTGAATTCAATGTGGAAGGCCAATTTGTAGAGTTGGAGAGCATTCATAATATTTTAGATATTATTATTACCCATCAAGGATTATGCTCTAGGCCACATGAAACCTAGTCTTGAAACAAAGTTTTCATTAATGAGTTTTGGTTGCTTATGTGGAGCATGATAGGAAACTCAACTATGCATATGTGGAAGTATAAGGCTTCTTCCAAGTTAGAGTAAGTAAGGATGACTCGACTAAAGCATATGTGAGAGGATATGGGACGAAAGAACCTTGATTATAAAAAGCGTCAAAGGAAAAGGATAAGCGTAAGAGACTCATGTGTGAATGTTACTACTTGCACTTAGACAAGTTGATGTGGTTCAAACCTTAGGAGCACCACTAGATTTTAGTGCATGAATGTGACATTTACAAGGTGTAAATTCAAGTCTACGGACATTTACATTGATACATAGAGTTTGTTTAATAAACTTCGAGTTTTGATGACATGGCTCAAATGGGGGAGGAATGTTGGTGATTTGTGTCAAGTCATCAACTCCCTATTAGAGCATGTTGAGGTTTTAGAGTCATATTGGGAATGTCGATGGGTATATTGACATATATGACTTTCCATGATGGTTTAATTGTTGTCATAAGATCCAAAGGTTAGTCGCACACCAACACCGAGGCGAAGGAACCTCGTGTGCACCATTGCTTGGCAAAGGTGCGCCTTGTCGTAGGCGTGGCTCGGTGCAACGGCGCGGTACAAGCGCGGGGCTCGGCTTGGACCTCGGTTTTGAGGTTCAAGGCTCGGCATTGGGTGTGGCGCGCCTAGGAGCGCACTTGAGGTTCAATTCAAGGCTGCAAGGGCGCGCCTATGGTGGTGCGATGGCACAGTGAGGCTAGTGACGCGGCTACGAGACTGCGGTGGAGCTCTCGGCGCGCCTAGGGCACTTGTCCAAGGCGTCGAGCACTTATTGTGAGGCTAAGGTATGGTTTTGAGCTTGATCATTGAGTCTTATAACTTTGTGCATATTCTAATGTGAATTAGGAAGCTTCTCTAAAGCTTGGTAGATGCTTTAAGCAAGAACCAAAGCTAGAGTTTAGCTTGGCACATAGTTAAATATGCTAGAAAGAAGTTTATAAGCTTCATACTAGCTTAGAGTGAACTCTAGGAGCTTAGACAAGCTCGAGACTCATTATACATGCTTTATAAGAAGCTCATGTAGCTAGGGACTAGCTCATGGAAGCTCAAGTTAGCTCACACTAGCTCAAGTTAGCTCAACTAGCTAGAAATTCAGCTCAACCTAGCTCACACTAGCTCAAGCCAGCTCAACTAGCTATATGCTAGCTCATGGAGCTAAGGGGTAGTGACACTACCTAGGTGACCTAGCTAGGTGGTGGGGCTGGTGGGCCGGCCCAAGGGGCGCGCCACATGGGTTGTTGGGCCGTGGACACATGCGCATGGCATGGGCCTTGTGCCTTGCCATTTGGGCCGATTACCATGGGCTTTTGGGTTGGATTTTGGGCTTTCATCTTGGGCCTTTATAGGCTGGATTTAAAGATGATTTGGAGTCCAAGGGGGGATGTATTTGGACGCCCCATTTGATGACAAGGAGAGAGGGAATGGAAGTTGTAACTAACTCCCTAAATTCACTCTCGGCCGCACGTTTGTGTAACCGAATGTAACCGCCACTTTAGGGCAGTATTGGACAGATTTCTCACGCCTATATAAAGGGGAGAATGTCGTGGATTTGGAAAGAGAAGAGAGATAACGAAATCAGTCCACTCGTCCATTCAATTTGGTGAAAACACAACTCTTATAGTCGGATTGACTAGGGCTTGTTTGTGTGAGTGCTTTCTCAAATAAATCAAACACAAGAGTGATATCATGGATCGTTCTTCTAAAGTGAAGATGGAGAAGAAACCTCAAGTTGAAGTGCATGGAGCGTTCATCCAAGTGAAGGAAGAACCACGCACATCATGGGACGAGGAGTTCGTTCATGTTAAGATCGAAGAGGAATCTTGTGACTCGAATAAGGTACGCTTGTTCTCAATGGTTGAGTCTTGCCAACACTTCCATTGGTTTGTTTAATTACGTTTTATCCCACAGCGGTATTGCACAACCCTTGGCATGGAATAGGGGCAATATACGTTGAAGGAAAGCGGGATCTCATCCCGTGACTCGTAGTCTTATATCCAAGTCGAATTACTTAACATGAATAAGGGTTGATGGTGATTGCCTTCACGGCCTACACCCACGAGACTACCCTTCAATGGGTCTACTCGTCATGCCTTGATTATCCTCATGGATCTACAAGGATCGACTTCCCTTCAACAAGACAAAGCAAACATATTAAAATGATTGCATGCAAACCCTAATGCTAAAACAACCCTAGAAACCAACACTACATACAATCATAAACGTGGTTAAGATTTCTTACCTAAATAATATCTATTTTGGTTGACTTATAAAATCGAACTTATATTGTGTGTATATCTTTTCATTAATTTTTATGTAGTAAAATTATCACCATTTTTTTTTTTGAATTTTGTAATTATTAACTTGCATTCACGTTTTTGGAAATTTTTTATTTCCTTGTATTTAATTGCATGGAATTTAAATTAACCCTACATTTTATCCCTTTTCATTGTATTTCAGAAATTCATATATTTTTCAAAGACTAAGATTTTATTTTTTTAGATTTGGAAAAAAAAAAATGCTTACATAGTATAATCTTAATAGTTTGTTCAACTTAGTTGTTTTGTGGACTAATAATAATTTGTTAAATATCCATATAGTTAAATAAAAGAACTAAAATTCTAAAATAGAACTAATAAATCTTAGGAATTTTTTTAATATATATATATTAAATAAAAGATTTACAAAATCTTTTCAAATTTCGATTTATATATAGAAAAATCTATAATAATTTAACCAAAAGAAAGTGATTTAACTAACATAATGAGATCGGTATGAGATATGGTTATTTCAAAAATTAAAAGCTATGAGTAGATACAAAGTGAGTTATTTCATGATTTTTTTTCAAAAATGCATGTAGAAAACCTTTACTAAAATTATATGTAATTTTTTGAAAAGTAAATAAAATAGGGAAGATATGAGATTTTGTAAATAAGGTAGTTTGACTTGACAAATCTTCAATATAGTTTTTTTTGGTAGAATCAAATCTTCAATATAGTAAATTTTTTATAATAGTATAAAAAAAATTATGATGTGTACATGACGTGAAAAATTTATTAATAGTTTAAGTTTATATTAGCATATGTACCCGTACCATGTACGAATTTGTTTATTTATAAATGATACTCCTATATTTTAACATAAATTAATTTAAAAATATTTATTTCTTATTTTTTATGTAAAGATGAACAAAATTTGTCAATTATTTTAATGCAAGACCTATTATTTTAAAATTTTAAAAAGGTTAAGGATAACATTTAACTAATTATGCAAATACATTTAACATAACAATGTAATTAATTAAGGAAGAATTAATGATTTGAGTAGATATAGTTCTATTTATATTTAAACAAATTTAGATAAGGATGGATATATTTTGTTATGATTATCTTTCATGAACAATTAATTTAAATATGTTTTACAATTTTTGATGATGTGGCGTCACATATGTTAAATGAACCACATGCCGACACATAGGCGAATTCAACCAGAGGTTGACATGTATCATAAAGACTTCTTCTTTAGTATATAGATAGATGGTATTTTTAGAAGAAAAAAAAGTAAAATTATGTAGATTAATATGGTAATGACATGTGGCAAAAGCTGAGATGGCGCATTATTAGAACGACATGTGGCAAAAGCTGAGGTGGCGCAACGTGAAGACTCCAAACCTTATTGCTTATATATATATAGTAGATTTAAAGGATACTATTAATTTATTATTTTTCAAAGGGTACTTCTGAAATTATTTATGCATAATACTGATTTTTTAAAATAAAATAAACTTGCTCAAATATAGAAAATAATATATAAAACAATTGTTTTTTATTTAAAATGAGATTTTCATGATAAAAAAGGAATTTGTGTAAAATGATCTAAATTCTTTAGATAAAAAAATGAAAAATGGTATTATAGATGGCAAAATCACCACTTAATTTCCTCAATGCAACTCTCCTCAAGAGGCAAGTCTTGGATATGTGTTTGTGCATTAAAATTTCATGAAAAAATCTTATTTATGTATGTGCATAATAACTCGCCGAATGTGCATCAAAATAACCGAAAAAAGTCTATCTTGTTCATGCATGTGAATCGAAACTAATGGTATGTGCATCAAAACTAACTAAACTACATGCTAAAACCATATTCATGTACATAAATAAGGTAAAAAAATTGTAATCGATGCACAAGCAATTAATTTTGAAGAGCATAGGGTTAGTTTTTATGAACATTCAAGGCGAAATCGATGCATAAAAGTGTGTGTTATTATGTATGTGCACTAAACCTAACTATATGTGCATCAAAACAACCAAAAAATGCATGTTATTTTACACGTGCATCGAAATAAACAGTATATACACCAAAAACTAACTAACTATATGCTTTATAAATATAACTAAAAGGTTAAAAATTAAAACAATAAATAAAAAAATCGAAATCGATGCACAAACTATTAGTTTTGATGTACATATAGTTAGTTTTGATACACATTCAAGACGAAACTGATGTACATGATGCACATGTCTCCTAGAAACGAATTTTCGAAAAATACGAGAAAATACGCGTGTGCCGTATTTTACCCCTCTTTAATGAAAATCTAATATAGCATGTCGATTTTTTTCAACGGGCGAAATTTATTCTTATTTCACACTTTAATAATTATTCGCGCATAACTCTTTTCATATATATATAATTATTATAATAAAAATGCAAATAGAAAACTCGTCATAATCCACGTTGATTTTCTTAGAAAAAACATACTACCATATAACTTTGTTTAGAAATCGGTAGTGAGGTGAGAACGGACCGAGTAGCGACTCATAAGTTTCCTTAGAAACTCGTTCATGAATTAATGGAATTTCAAGATAAGTTTTAATGTCACTAGTTATCCCAATGCCACTCTCAAAATGATCGAAGACATGCAATAAGCTCCAGGTTTGTGTTCGAGGACATAAACAATTGACTTTAGTAAGCTCACTTTCTGGCCAAAACATTGGAGAGAAAGGAGGTGCCTTATAAGACAATTTAACCGGTTTCCACAAACCATCACTAACCGTCTGATTAATTCGTTGGCATATTCTCTCAATAGAATGAACAAAGAAGTACAAGGAAATAGGATCACCTTGTCTTATGCCTCTTGAGGGTTTGAAACTATTGGTCATCTCCTCATTCCATAAAAGTCGCATAATGGAAGTACTTAAGCAGTCTCCAATCCACCCACACCATTCACATGGAAGCCCGCCATCAGGAATAGTATCAATAATAAAGTCCTATCGTAACCGTTCATAAGCTTTTTAAGATAAAGTTTAAGAATCATCCACCTCTTTCTACCCTTTCTCCGCTACATATCGAATGGATAACTTCTTGAACAAGTACAATATTATCAGTAATGAATCGACCAGTTAAAAAGCTACCTTGATCTGGGCTAGCTAATAAGTCAGTTCATCAAGATTTTCAATGGGTTCATCAATACCTTTTGCAATAACTGATCACATTCCAAAAACTAATTGGACGGAATTGAGAAATAGATTTCGGCTAGGCAACTTTTGCAATAAGAACAAGCAATGTGCCATTCATAGAAGGGGGCAGCCAACCAGAACTAAAGAACTCTAGCAGTATGCAACATACCAAGACCTAACAGTAGGCCAACGTAACACCCCCAAATTATCTTAGGAATGGCACACACTAGTGACTTCAGATTTTAAGGTACGAAGACATTAAAGACTTTGCATTAGTTATATATTTTTCATAAAAAGGAAATAAGAAGTAGCGAAAGAAAATCCAAATAAACTTTATTTATATTTGAAACTCCACAAATAATAAAATACAGCAAAAGACATCAAAGCTTGATACATTTCTTTAAAAAATTTTAAAAACAAACAACTCAATCATACTTAAAACATTTCCTTGTAATATTAAGAGATCCTTCCATCATCACCTTGAACACTCATGGCTTGATGCTAGCCGCATAATACCTGGTACTATAAGTGGTCAACCCTCAACAGAGTCAGCTAAGTCGAGTTCGACTCCAATATTTATTAGGTCAAATTTAACATCGACTCAATTGTATTAACATGGTGATGCACTTTTTTTATACATGTCTAGTGCATTTTAACCTAATATCAAACATTATATATAGAAGATATCATATGGAAATCATAAGGAGACTTTAATATCTAACCTTGACTAAAATTAAACATTCACTCAAGCACATCATCTTTTAATAACACTAAAGACTCAAATGAAGTCCCGAAACGGGTATTTAACACGAGAGATTCAATTTAATGTGCATGCACTTATCGTATATGATTATCACAACAAGGTAACTTATACTTGATCTTAGGCTTATGAGTTAATTTACTTAAACGAGGAGGTGCCACTCAGCATGAACCATATGACACTAATACAAAAGGACTCTTCCCTTACAATGTGAGATGAGTCATGCATCATGATCTAATAATATCATTAATGGTGCACTAACCAAGAATTTTGTTACTTCCTCCGTCCCACAATGTTTGTCCACTTTCTTTTGTAAATTAGAAAGGAAAAGTGGACAAACAATGTTTGACGGAGGGAGTATAAAAAAGTATTTATAGTGATGTGTTTGTAAATATTCCTACCACTACCCTCACTACTAGCATTAATGGTATATAAACCATTAATGTTGTTATAAAGAAATATTTACAATGATGATGCTCGTAAGTACTCTTATCATACATTACTTATGTATTATTTGAGTTTATAATATCACACACAAGCCACAAATAATTCATAAATTCCACACACAACCCCCTAGGAAATTTTATAAAGAAAGTTTTTAATTTCCTAGTAAAATTTGCTAACTTTAATAAGATGATTGAACTTACAAAGAAACTATCTAGGACCTACTCTTTGAAGCCTTTACCGAGCTTCTTTATTCCTCAGCTTGGTTTCGGCTTATTTTATCCATTTACGCGCAGTTAAATCCATGCACCATGAATTATTTAATGCTTTTTTCTTCTTTTTTTTCCAAATAATTATCATGAATATCAAAATTATAAAATTTAAATTTTAAACATATTTTTTTAGGACATCTAGTATTATAATAACATTGTAAGTCGTGAGATCTAGTATCAAATAATAGCAAAATGAGAGATTAACTAGTTGAAGTCATGTGAAATTCACGAGATGATTTTACTAAAAATTTAGAATTTTATGATATTAATAAAAAAATATGTATATAATATCATAATTAAAATTAATTAAGTTGGAAATTTTTTTTAGATCGTGTCCCATATTTCAATTGTATATATGTAAATAATTTTTTATTTTTTGTGATCTTGCCCCCAAATTGAATTTTAAATTATTAAAATATTACTTTTACTTGAATTGAATATTCTTAAATATTTTTTCTATTTTTATTAAGACACTAATATGCATAAAATAATTAGAGTACGCTATCCATAAACATAATATAATTTATTAAAAATATTTTTAAAGATATTATTTTAAGTTAATGTTTGTAATAAATAAGATAATGTTTGTAAATATGAAAAATATCAGTATACAAATTGGTAGAGAAGATAATATAGAGAAAAAATATATACAATATAATATTATAAATTAAAGATAATAAGGGTAGAATTTCTAGCAAGTATAATATACTTATTAAAATATTTGTTAGAATTATAATGTATTAGGTAGATATATCATATTCAATAAAAAAAATTATTAGAATAGAAAATATCACCATATAGATAGAAAAAACTATATATATTTGAAGTCCAAATCTTGTTAAAAGATAAAATAATATGCATAAAAAATAATATAGAAAATATCAATATATAGGTCAAGTTAATATAATATAAAAAATTGGATGTATAGAAAAATAATACAAGTTATTATAATATTTATTATTAAAAATTGACATTATTTTATTCAAGTAATGCCAAGCGGCATAATTTTTTCAACTGGCATGGTTTCTGCTTTATAATGTATTAGGTAGATTTTAGAGATTAATAAAAATAATGTAAAATTGCATGCAGAAGTGTGAGATAAAAAATTTAGCACTTTAAATTACAAAAAGTATTGTAAGTCAGTCAGTTATATTCAATTTCTATTAATCTCTTATGTTTTCACGCCATTTCCCAATGGTCACCTATCGCGTAAACTTGTTGATCAGCAAAAAGGCACAATGATCGTATCAACCGATTACTGATTTCAAAGGAAGAAACTGACAACAAATTCGGTTTCGTATTGCAAATTACCTATCATTTTCGTTAGCTCAATGACACTGATTGACATCAAATGAGGATTGATTTGATTCCGGAGTTCTTGAAGCTGTTTTGAGTTTTGTACGATTTGATTCAAATTATTAGGTTTTCAAATAATTGTGTTTGTTAGCATAATCTAGTTTTTTTTTTGTTTGTAAACTACCCGTTGATTTTAAAAATTCTTCTCCCCCACAACCTTCTCTCTCCTCACCACTACTTTCTCTCTCATCTTTTTAGGCAAAAATTTCGTTTTTTATTTATCCACATAAATTAGCACAAATTAGGTGATAAACTAAGGCTCCGTTCGGCGGTGTTGAAATTGACCTTAAACAGCCTTATTAAGCTTTAAGTGAAAAAAATAAAGTTATGACCATGTGTTCAACGTTGGGAGTTGAGGATACTCACATGAGCTTATACAAGTTGATCGGAGTTGAAATGTTGGCAAAAAATTCAACTACCACATACGACTTTATCCAGCCTTATGAATGTTAATTTGTTTTTTTTCCTTCAAATGTCCTCCAATTTCAATTTAAGAAAATAGTTTAAATGAGATTTTTATTAAATTATTAATTAAATAAATTCTTTTTGGTAATTTTACATCATCTTTTTATAAAATCAGTCTCGATCAACTCTATCTATCGAACACCACATATTTTTTTTATAAAAATAAGCTAATCATTTCAACCCTAAAATCAACTAGTAAAATCAGCATCAACCACCAAATTAGTATCAACATCAACATCAACTCATATCAGGCTAGAAGCGCCGAACAAACTCTAATTTTTTTAGCTTATCATTTTAACTAGTTTATTAACCAATTACTAGTTTATTTATGCAAGACAAACGTAGTTCATGAATTTTTTAAAACTACTTCAGGTTTATTAACTAGTTTATTAATTTTGACAAACACAGTCTAACACTCGTTAGGGGTTTAATTTTGTTGGTTTTTTTCTTTTCCTTATTGCAGCGAGACATTTTTCCAACCTTCACCGATCGATTAACCTTGTTGATCAGCAGAAAGCACACTGATACCGATTATTGATTTCAAAGGAAGAAACTGACGGCAAGTTCGGGTTAGTATTGCAAATTACCGATCATTTACTTTAGCTCAATGACACTGATTGACAACAATTAAGAATCGATTTGATTCAAGCATTCTTGAAATTGCTTTGAGTCTTGTATGATTTGATTCGAATTATTAGGGTGTCAAATTAATGACCGTTAGTTTTTTTTTCCTTCTTGTAGCGAGGCAATTTTTGCAACGTTCACCGACCGAGTAAACCGTTGATCAATGGTAGAAGTAGGCCGTTCCAAGAGATATTGCAGAATCGAAGACATTCCCCACGAAGTGTTATTCATCATATTGCTAAAGCTGCCTATCAGGTCCATTTCAATCAATTCAAAGCCCTATGATGAAACAAAATTTGGGAATAATTAAACATAACAAATAAATAGGCTTTTAAATTAGTGTAGTAAATAAGTAGGCCTTTTTATACAATTTTTATTTATTTTTGAATTAGAAAATCAATAGGACTTTTTTAACATTTTGTAAATTAATGAACCTATATTTATTTATAATAATTTTCAATTTGGGGATGCCTTTATATATCGGGGGCCATGGCGACCGCCTCCAACCCACCCAATTAGTCGGGCATGTTGCCTATCAAGTGTGTGGTGCAATCGCGATGTATCTGCAAACAATGGAATACAATAATCTCACCGTCGTGGTTCAAAGCGCAGCGAAATGCCTCCGGCATATTGGATGAAGATGAAGACTGGCTTCTAGTGGTTGAGCATATGGATATGGGCAACTCCAACCAAGTCTTTGATCTATTCGTTCCACTGTTTAGTTCCTAATGTTGCCGAAGAGAGTGGAAGCACGGGTAATTTGTTGTGAGAAAGTGTTTGTTGGCACCGTGAATGGTATCATTTGCCTACGGGGTTTAGAGCACCCCCAATAAGTTTTCCAAATATTTCTCCAAATTGGTGAAACAAAAGTCATCTATATATACTAAAGAAGTGACTTTTCTAACACATGTCGGCCTCACATTCATTTCGACTATGTGTCGCCTCCATATTCAATTAGTCTATGTGTCGCCACATCATCAACACTCTTAAAAAAAACAATTCAATAATAATTTAAAAAAATATATTTAAAATTATTTAGTTTTATTTTTATATAGGTTTGTTACAAACTAATAACTAAATCTTAGATTCAATCTTATCTCATTCCACTTTGATTAGTTATACATTTTATTGATTAATTATATATTCAAATCTCATATTATAATGGAAAAATTATATAAGTAAAAATTAAACTTTTGTTTGATATTATATGTATAGATTCTAGATTTAAACATATGTGTACAAATTTAAAAATTGTTAAAATAATTCATTTTCTTTTAGTAAAGAAAAAAATATTGGATATTACATTAAAATAATGCGTAAATTTTATTCATATTGACATAAAAAAATTAAATTAATTTATTTTTAAAATAAATGATTTATATTTGACTAAATCCGTACAATGTACAGGTAATTATGCTAGTTTTCTTTAAAAAATATTTGCTCTAACTCTAACAGTTTCTCTATTTTAGAGAATGCAACATTTATTGTTGTATAATAATTTATATGTATTAATCAAGCTAATCATAAATCATTTTTACCCTCTCTCTCCATTATAAAGAATTACTACATTCCCTAAATTTAGGGAAGAGACTTAATATTTTTGCCTCCTTCCCCATTATAGAGAACAAGATGGGGAAATTGTTGGGCTAAAAACATGCTCCTGCTTCCCCAAAAATTCAATTTCCAAGAATTTGGGGAAGCTGTTGGGGTTGCTCTTAATGGATCAAAGGATGCCTCCGGCAATACCCATAGTGGTATTTTGGAACCCGTTGACCGGAACAGCCCAGTCGACTCCAATTCTAGAGAGATATTTCATCGAAGGTTTCGGTTACGATCTTGGATCGAGGCAATTCTAAGTTATTGCAGCATACAATGATGATGTCTCATCGGTGCAATACCAAGTTTGCTCGCATGGTGATCTAAGTTGGCATAAGCTTCTAGTTGAGTGTGACGTTCTTGGCACCAGCATAGACGTGGAGTATGTGCACATGCCTATATATTATCGAGTGTCCATCCACTGGATCCGTTATGAACAAGAGGGGTTCGTGTTAGGTTTCGATTGCACCAACTAAGTTTTCCACCGACTCTATTTGCTAGAGAAGTTAGCTAGCATTGAGCGTCCAAAAGGCTATTGGCTGCAGCACGTCTACAAATACTGGAGGCCGGAGGCACTTTTTGTGGACGAGTGCTTAGGTAGTCTTGCCGTTTATCACTTTAGTCACCGCGACATCAATTCGAACTTGCAAGTTTGGCTTATGGAGGAGTATGAAAACAGAGAGTCTTGGAACAAGTACTTTCGTGTCCCTATGCATGAAACTTTGATTGACTTGAAGTTTTCATTGCAAAACACCCAGGTGTGGATGTGGCGGTTGGGTGAAACGGTGTTGAACGGGGTTGAGTCGGCTACACATCGGGATGGAGGAAGAATCGAGGATCAGACTATCGTAATATGTGGCGATAAGAGGAGTCTCAAGGTCCTCCATCTCAGACAATCACATCTTCAAAGATATTCCATGGCAGCTTCATGTTATCGGAGGAATGAAAGTCTGGGCCTTAGAGTGACAGTCCTGATTCTGATCAGTTGACGAATTGATGAGTTGCAACTGGATGTGGAATTTTATTCATTTTTTACTCTCCTATTGACCTCCTATTGACATACATGGATTTGTTCTAGTGCTCTACTATATAATAGGCTTAAAACATATACAGCCCCCCCGTACTTGTGCAAATTTGTCAGATAGACACCCCACCTTTGGTTTGAACCTATTGAACACTTAAACTTAACAATTTGGACCTATTAAACACCTGGTCGCTGACAATCTCGTTGAGTGTAACACACGCATGTTGACATATTCCAATTTTTTGTCCAAATGTGTGCCACATAAGCTTATTTTGCCACATAAGATGCCACATAAGCCCAATCTTTAACACCATTATTTTAATAAAATCAGAAAATATAAAAAATACAAAAAGAAAAAAAAATTGCACAAGTACAGGGGGCTGTATATGTGCGTTTGACTTACACGTACTTCGCCACGTCAGCGATCAAGTGTTTAATAGGTCCAAATTGTTAAGTTTAAGTGTTCAATAGGTCCAAACCAAAGGTGGGGTGTCTATCTGACAAATTTGCACAAGTACAGGGAGCTGTATATGTTTTAAGCCCTATATAATAGCTGAGTATGTAATGCATGGATTTTTCACTCTCATCTTTTAATCTTTGGTTTATGTAACTAATCTGCATGTTGATGGATGCATTCCTTTGGTTTTGTGAGCTTTGTATATTTTACGCTAATTATCTTCTTTTGATAATTGGTTGGAAAAAAACGAGGTATAACCTCATTTTTCACCAAGCAACTTGTGAAAAAAAAATCAATTTGAACCAGCTATTTCAAGGAAGTCCATGTAACACTCCGGATTTGAGATCCTTTATAATATATTAAAGTGGTATCCATGTCAACAAGAGCTCTTTCTTTTATGGGTTCAAGTGAGGACAAAGAACCCAGAAGTTAAGCGTGCAGGGGCGAAAGTAGTACCAGGATGGGCGACCACCTGAGAAGTTCTCGAGGGCATGAGATTGCGCTTCTAAAGCCTCGGGACTTTCAAATGGTATCAGAGCCGATTCTAGGTTACGAGTTGGCTTAGCCCGGAGGGTGGTCACTCGACCTAGAGGACGGTGCTTGTCAAGTGTTTAAGTGGGGGAGATTATAACACCCCGGATTTGAGATCCTTTATAATATATTAAAGTGCTACCCATGTCAACAAGAACTCTTTCTTTTCTGGGTTCAAGTGAGGACAAAGAACCTAAAAATTAAGCGTGCAGTCGGGTTGGCATGAGATTGCGCTTCTACGGCCTCGGGCCTTTCAATCCACTTCCTAACGTTAATCTTACAAAACAAGATGGTAAAAAGGGGAACCCCCAAGATGGTAAAAAGGGCAATCCGAGACTCCATTCCATGTCATAAGAGAGAAGTAATTTGAGCACCGTGCAACAATAACTTGATCTCTTGAATGAGATGGTAATCTGGATGAGTTGTAGCTCTATTGTGCTGATGTAACAACTGACAGGCTACTAGAGAATGATTTCAATAGCCAACATTTGTATGTGTAATGTAGAAGCTACTTTCAAACCATGAAGAATTGCCATCAGTTGAGCACGTAAAGGGGTAAAAGCACCACAAGCAAAGGAGAAAGCTGAGATAAATTGACCCATGTGCTGCGAATGGAGGATTGTTTGTAACAGAGGCATCAATATTACGTTTGATGCAGCCTCGGGGTGACAAAGTCCATTGCACATCAAGTCGGGTGACAGAAGACGAAAGTAAGGCTTCAGCTGTTAGTGAATGAACCTGATACGCATGATATCGGGTCGGTAACAGAGGCACCATCCTCGGTAACGAGGCCTATTCGTGAGCGTCGACTTTCAGTGCGTTTTAGGGATTAAAATTAATTAATGTAATATTTTTATACAGAATTTTATAATTCTCTTCTCGGGTTTTCTTTACGGTTCTTTCCCGGGACGCTTTTATTGAACCGTTAGGGTTAGCTATAAATACTCTTATTTTGTATTCTAGCAGTTTATCAATCAGAAAGAATTATCTTATTCCAAAAACCCTAATCTCTCTTTATCCTTCTCCTGCTTCTTTCCTATCGTCTATTTCTTCTATCTATCTTCAATCTCTTCTTCACAATCAATTCGATCTCTTCTTCTTCTAATCCCAAACTCTATCGTATCAATTGGTGCTTTCATCCGGAACTCGATCATGCCTTCAGATTCCAAAAATTCGGGTGACACTACGATCGCAGCGCTCGCTGAGATTCGTGAGATGTTAGTTAATTTAACACGTGATTTGGAGATTGAATGTCGGAGGAAGGATCGGTTGACTCAACAGACCGATCAAATTTTCGACCTATTAGGCGAGCGGGATCCCACGCTTAACCCCGACGTCACTACGGTGACCGCGGATTGGCTTGAAGCCTGCCAACCGCCGATTTTGCCGAGTCCACCAGCCGTGATGCCCTTGCGCGAAATCCGGCCGCCGGATCCACCACAGCAACAACTGCCTGTCGTTCGCGATCCATCGGCGCCACCGCCTGAGCATCGCGCCGTCGTTCGAGATCCACCACCCCACGTCCCAAATCCTAAAATTCGGGTCGACGCGCCCCGCTTCAATGGGTCAGATCCAACGGGTTGGATTTTCAAGGCTCATGCTTATTTCGATTATTTTCAGACGTAGGATCATGATTGCCTTCGGTTGGTAGGGTTGCTTATCGATCATCCAGCTTCCGATTGGTTCCGTTATCAGCGACGGAACAATTGTGGGGGCACGTGGGCTGCGTTCATTGCGGATGTACAACGTCGTTTTGACCCGCATCACTACGAAGATTACGTAGGCTTGCTCGCTAAACTTCAGCAGAAACCCTCAGTTTTGGATTACCAGACAGAGTTTGAGGCCCTACTGAACAAGGTTGAAGGGCTGTCCCAAGCTACTCTGATTTCCTTCTTCAAACGGATTAAATCAACCTATCAAACGCGAGTTAAATCTGCGCAATTCGACGTCGCTAGCCCAAGCGTTTGCCCTAGCCCGTGAACTCGAGGCGTCCTATGTTGATACGGTGGCAAGCTTGACTGCGACTAGTTTCCATCCGGGTAGCGCTAACAAGCCGACTGGGGCATCGCCATTGATCACAAACCTGATTTCTGCTGTCAGTGGGCCTCTTCCGGGGACCAATGTCATGGATCTTTCGATCAAGCGTTTGTCTGCTGCAGAGCGCGACGAACGCGCAAAAAAGGGGCTCTGTTGGAATTGTGACGAGTAGTTTGCTCCCGGTCATCGTTCCTTAGCGTTGTTAGGTAGTGAAGACGACGCTGCGAAAAACGTAAACGACGTCTCCAACTGTCGTTTCATGGAAGCTGAGTTTTTTGGGTTGACACCTATGCCTATCGACAAGCCGCCACCGGAAAATGTTCTTGATTTACGGCTTGCGGACAAGCCGAATCTCATCGGGGGAGAGATTGATACGCACGATATCGGGTCGGTAACGGAGGCACCGGCCTCAGTAACGAGACCTATTCGTGAGCGTCGACTTCCGACGCGTTTTAGGGAATAAAATTAATTAATGTAATATTTTTATACATAATTTTATAATTCTTTTCTCGGGTTTTCTTTACGGTTCTTTTTCGGGACGCTTTTATTGAACCGTTAGGGTTAGCTATAAATACTCTTATTTTGTATTCTAGCAGTTTATCAATCAAAAAGAATTATCTTATTCAAAAAACCCTAATCTCTCTTTATCCTTCTCCCGCTTCTTTTCTATCGTCTATTTCTTCTATCTATCTTCAATCTCTTCTTCACAATCAATTCGATCTCTTCTTCTAATCCCAAACTCTATCGTATCAGAACCCGAGTCTGTTGGAAAGCTACTGCCTTGGTTTCAGTCATATGAATCAATGAACTGCGCTGATCAAGCCCATTAAAAACTAGCTTATTTCTGCCTTTCCATATGTATGGATGCCTTTCCATATGTAGTGCTCCAAGAATTATGTTATTGATATTACGGTTTTTCTATCCTATGCCCTTAGGGCATAGGATAAGAGTACTAATTTTAGGAACTAAAATCCTAATAGGAAACTAATAAACCCTATTGGAAAAATAATTAAATCTAAACAAATACAATTCTAAAATATATTGCCATTTTTAGGCTCTTAACCTATGCCCTTAGGGCATAGGTTAGAAAAATCGTTAATATTATAATAACCTCGGATTTTTCTAATAACCTCGGATTTTTTTGCCATTTTCTAATAACCCCGGATTTTTTGTTATTGATATTATAATAATTTAATAGTAATCAGAATTATGGTAGACTAGGATAAGAGCATCCCGACACTCGAAAACTTGAGAATGCAAATCGAGTTGGAGCACTTTAGCAACAAGGCAAGCCTGATAAAGATCAACAAACCATTGAACTGAACCTTACGTTTCATCATGTATACTCATTTACAACCCATATATATTCGGATGGAGAGGAAATTAAGACCATACACTTATTTTTGCAAGGCATCAAACTCAAATTGCATAGTGGTGAACCGGTGAAGATGTTTTTCGGCTTGGCGAAGGTTTGGAGATCATGATCAAGCAAGGTATCTAGTGAACGGGGAATTTTTATGGAATTATAGGCTTTGGCTTTGAGGCTTAGGCTCACGGTAAAGTTGTCATTGCTGACATTTATAGAGTTCAAAGGTTCTTTTGAACAAGGCCTCGAATTTATTTTGGACCCAATATTTCCTTGTCCCATTATGTTTATATTTATAATTTTTAGTTATTTAAATAACCTATTTAAAGTCTTTTTCACGCTTTATTAGTGTAAAGCTCCATCTTCTATCTATTAAGCTTCATCTCATAAAGCAAGTTATATATCATTTTTATTTTTATTTTTTAAAGGGTGCTATTAATTTATTATTTTTGAAAGGGTACTTCTGAAATTATTTATGCATAATACTGATTTTTTAAAAATAAAATAAACTTGCTCAAATATAGAAAATCATATATAAAGCAATTGTTTTTATATGAAATGAGATTTTCATGATAAAACGGGATTTTGTGTATAGATTGCAAAATCACCACTTAATTTCTTTAATGCAATCACTCTCCTTTCATTAAATGTAAAGAAGAAATTTGACCCCTTGAAAAATGTTGTCACGAAAAAGACTTGCATCATCTTGGACAAGAACACAACTACTACATAATAGAATTAGAAATTCAATTCCTGATTTTTCTGCACCCATAACTTTGAATAGATGATTAGAACCACTGAAGCAACAGCACAATGCCAGAAGACAGCAGAAGAATCATACACAAAACCAGCTCATAAAAATTATAAAATAGGACCAACTAAATATCAAAATTGTGTATATGATACCAATCTCGGAGATCAACACGTCAAGGGGAGTAAGTAAAACTGAGATTTGTGTGCCAAATCGTTTTCTCTAACATGGTTTTAGGGTTACATTTGTCTTTGAAGAATTGTACAAACTGACAAATCTTACAAGTACTCGTTGAACAACTCCAAAGCAGAACTGATCATTCTTTGAGTATCCACTGTGACATTTTGTGGCACTATCTACAAAATATTCACAAGGCTTTTCAAGAGGCAGCCTCTTCCTTCCCCACATGGCTACCACAATCTGAAACTGATGATGAAGCAACCGCTTTTCCCTTGTCTTGTGATGATATCGCTGAAGAAGCCCCATCTTGATTAGTTGTCTGAAGGTGCCGGAGCTGCCTTTGCAGAACCTACAAGAATATAAATGAAAATATATATATATATATATATATATATAAGTGATCATTTGTTTCCAGATCCCATATACCAAAACAACCCTGAAAAGCAGAATCACCTCAATTTGATGTTCTAAATCAGCTTCAGTCATCATTTGGTTAGGTGGAAAAGCAAATTGAGGGAACTGAGAAAATGGCGAGCTCATGTTTCCGCCAGCTGAAACCTGTCCTTCACCAGTTGTAGAGTCAGAAAACTGACCATGAGCTTGTGGAAGCATGGCATATCCAGGAGACCTGCAATTAGAAGAAGTGTATCATCAATTGTTTGTCCACAACTAAAATAACTATACCACAGGATTATAGGATAGTTTCGTTTCTACTGGTTCATGCAAATCCAATTATCCAAATCATCAAATGTGGGGAGGCCTTTCCAAAGAATAATGCTGTTTGAGGTTCAGATAAAAATAATATATAAAAAAACTGATGCAACTGATTTTAGCTTTTGCAGAGAAAAGCTAATTCCAATAAAATTATAAATCAACTTCGTCTTTTACGTTAGGCCACAAAAGAACTAGGCACACCTGCAGGTTCTAACATGAACACTAAACATCTCATGGTTCACCGTGGCTCTATTGTAGTGACATTTATAAGATCCCAACTATAAAGGTTGTTGCCTGGCCAATTAGAAAATCATACAGAGAAATTTTAGACAGGAGAGAAATCAAGAACAGGGACATTGTACTCACCATACTAGCGTACTTGCAGCTGGATAAACAAAGGATTTTTCATACATTGAAGCTGCTGCTGCAGCTGCAGCCTGAAGCCTGACATCTCTGCTCATGTTATCATCTGCTGCACCACCAACATTTGAGTTTTGACCAGATGCACTGCCTGAAGGTGTAAAATTGTATATCAGTAATTAGACAGCTATAGAAAAGACATTCACTCAATCTCCAGAACTTCTAACCATGAAGGAGGACCAAAATCATAGTTGATTAAATACACCTTTGAACATCATACTAAAGAGTAGCATACCGGGTTGATTTGAATTAGTATGTGGTGCATGTGGTCCTATAGCTGTGCTTGAACCGGTTTCTGAAGGAACAACATGAGCTCTGCAAGTAGGACAGGTATGTTGTCGCTCTAACCAAGACCGAAGGCAATGCACATGAAAGAGATGTCCACATATAAGCTTCTTAGCAGTGGTCATTTCCTCACGACAGATAATGCATGTTGCGTCACTCCTACATACCCAATAAAAAAGTGTTTATGGAGCCAAAAACATGAAATAAAGGTGAACGAAGGGAATGAGTCTTGGGTAATAAAAGTTTTTGTTGATGATTAAAAGAGATGTGAAACAACTCACACATCAAGCTCTTCAGGTGTAGCATCTGGAAAACGGTCATTCATATTGGAAGTAATCTTCCTGTACCGGATGTAATCAGCAACACGGATCTTGAAGTTACGGAATGTCTCATAAAGCTCTCTTATGAGGTGTAAGGGTACACCATAGTTTCTGCACATGGAATGCAAACATTATCAGTTACCACAACCTCTGGAGATATAAAATGACAGTAAGAGGAACGGGGGTGAGGAGGAACAGCAACCAATAACATTTTGAGCATGCTAGAAAGAAAAGTCTAGATGCACCTAGTCACTTACTACTTCATTTCAGATTCCTCACATATAAAAACAACATTTGATCAAAATTGTCCAATAGGAGATTGCTTTTAATAGAAGTTCTTTATCATTAAAACTATACACCTAACTTGGTTCAGTTTCAGGTTAATGAAGAGATGTATTCAGCATTTCATTTGCCTTACATTTCATAACTAAACATTAGTTTTATGTGAGAAAAATGTTTGGCTATCCAAGTTAACAAACCAATCAAGGAAATAATGGTATGCCTAATATACCATAAAGGGATTTCCTCTTTGAGCTATCTAAATTAAGTACCCACTCATTTTGGAATTTTCGGAGATATAATCATATATGACAAGCAATTTACTGTGCAAATTAAATGTCAAGAACATTCTAACAAAGCTATCAATCGATCCAGATGTTGACTTACACAAAAATCACCATAAAGAAGCACAGGTACATAGACAAGTGCATTAAGTCCCGGATAAGTTCCAAGTAGAACGTATAGACAGGCTTCCTCTCCCATTGACCTTCCATAAACACGTCACATACATAAAACAAATATTTGACAAAAGTCGCTACTGTTGTTGTTGCTAGTATCATGTACCTGAAAACATGTACTCCATTATTAGCAAATGAAGAAAAAAAAAGAAAGCACCTAAAAAAGGAAACACCTCCAGTAAGGAAATGCGGACTTGGCCTTGGAGGACACTATCAAATAGATAAAGAAGCAAGAAACTTAGCACTGCCATTACCTCATACGTTCAAACCCTAAAATTGTGATTCATTATTGTTTTTTTTATTGATCAGAAGTTCTTATTTAATTAGCCAATTACAGATCTTCAGCTGATGCTGCTAATCTTCCCAACCCTTCTTGTAGATGTTTATGGATAGATCTTATGAGGATCCATGAGTTTAGAAACAAAACTAAAGTAGATTCGAACAACAACAACAACAACAACAACACTACTCTATTTTGGCTTGATTGGTGCGGCGGTTAGGCATCCATAGACAAAAGAGTGGTCTTTCAGGATTGGTCGTTGTCATTTCAGGAAAAAAAACAATTAAACGAATCCTTATTCAACCAGGAAAGGGGGGAAAGAGGTTGTTTTTTTTAAAACTAACAACTCCATATTACTAGATTCTACCTGATGACATTATTTTGCTAAGAATAATCTACAACCATGTTAACCAAATTGAGAAAAATTTGTCATATAGAAAGAGCGTAATGATGTCAGATGAGGACGAAACTTACTCAAATGAGAAGAATAGAGATACTGATGCCTGCCGTGTTTCGATTAAATACTTCAAAGAGCTGTAGAGGAAGAGACTATCTATAAGAAGAAGGAAGCCCATAAACGAAACAATCCTGATGTGAGACAACATAGTCACAGCTGGAGTTGTCTCTATGTACTCCATTCTCTTCTGTGCCATCCAGTGCAAAGCCTTGATTAAGAGGAGTGCTGTGACCATAGCGAGAAAAGAAACCGAGAAGTCTTGTCTGAATATAGTGATTGCAAAAAGGATTTCCATGACCTCCCTCCATGACTGCTCATTCAACCTCTCCACCTCTGCCTCACGAAGAGAGCCAAGAAAGATCTTCTTGGTCAACTGCCATAAACCACACATAACCACTAGACCCATGTTGAGAAGGAGCACTAGGCTGATCTTTGAAGTAGACAGATAAACCATAGCGGGGTAGAACTGGCCTCTGCTGTGAAATGCATGATACACAACAGCAAGTGTGGCAAACAAACTTAGTGAAGCATAAGTTTGCAGCTTCATCATCTTCCCAAAATCACTGCCCAACCACAGGATAAATATCACCTTATCAGAAGACATACATCAATATCAAAAAATATGCAGATGCAGATGTCAACAAGATCATGAGTATCAATTTTAATATCCAAACTGGTCCAGATACTTGGTGGAATACCTTCTCCCAACACCCGCTCCCCAACAAAGACAGAAATGGTACGCTCCCCAACAAAGACAGAAATGGTAAGTAAGCTGTCAAAAAAAAGGTGGTGGTGGTAAAGAGACCACATTTTGTGTGCCAATCTCACTTACAACTCGTTCTCCAGGCTCAATGAAAGCACGATTTTAAGCATTCATTAACCAAACACTGCAAAGCTTGAATGAAGAAAGATCCCTTGACACAAAATGCATTACGCACAACCCAAAAATCCAAAATTGGACACCAACACAGAAAGTAAGAACCTTTCAAGCATCTACATAATTAATCTAACCAGCTAGGGCTCTATACATAGCATTAATTCTGAAAAAACGCAAATTACTCGAAAATAAAAATACAGGAATTTTCGATTCCACCAACCTATAACACAGCTCTTTAAGATCGAATGCGGTTCTTCAATTGTCCAGCGACCTCTTACTTGAAAAATCGAAATTTTTTGAAGGGCAAAAAACTAAAATATCAAAGTAGCCATAAGAATTAGAAGTCTTCTGAATCTAATCTGAGAGAGAGGGGAATATGGAAGAGAGAAGGGGAGAAATTAGATCATCGACGAAACTCTTGAACATCTACAACGCTGCGTTTCAGTCGCGGACCGGATAAAATGCTGAGCGGAAGAAGATCAACACTTCCGCGTTACTACAGCGAGCTTCTTCCAATCATCTAACGCCACGTAGTAGTATACAATATTTCTCACACTGGATGGGCTGGCCCAATATTAGGCCCAACATAAAAATCCCAATCAAAATTTTGGCTGCTCTATCGCTGAAATCTCAGGCCGTCCGGCGTTCGGAGGAAGAAATCAGAGAAACAAGTCGCTGTAAAGATGGCTTCTTCAGGTGCCACCGGCTCCTCGTCGTCGGGGAGTTCGCCGGCTCCGAAAATCCTCCTCGCAAAGCCTGGAATTGCTTCAGCTAGTCGATCCGCTGGTAAATTCATCCGTGGCGGTAGCGGCGGCGGCGGTAGCGGCGGAGGAGGAGCTGAGGATGATTCTGCTTCCATCCGGTCTCGGCTTCCTCCTGTTGGCTCCCTCAATCTCCTCTCTGATTCTTGGGAGTTCCATATCGATCGTTTCCTTCCCGTAAGTCTTAATCACACACGCACACTCTCTCCTCTCTGTCCATCTCAATTTGCGCGGAGGAATTGGAAAATTAATTTGTACCGTTTTCTATTGGATTTTTGCGGCTTTCAGTTTCTGACAGATAATACGGATTTCACGGTGGTAGGGGTGGTCGGACCTCCCGGTGTTGGAAAATCCACTATCATGAATGAGATTTATGGCTTCGATCCTATTTCGCCTGGTAATACTCTCTACATTCGTTCTTAAATTTATTGCTCCTTCTCGAGAAAATGAATTCGAAGTGTTGGAACTTGGAAGTCCTTGAATCTGGCAATTCCATGATTAGCTCTTCTGCTAGTAACGTTGCTCCGACTTATTTCACGATTAAGTACTTTTTGAAGTTTCAATACAAGCATGTGTGTTTGTAACTTGGAGCAGTGTTCAGTTTAGTTGATGATATTGCGTTTGACTCGGATATGGTCTCCCGTTAGTCACCATATAAAGGAATCAACTAATCGGAGAAGTTGATATGTGGACTTAAATCTTATACTTTTATACTCAGAATGAAGAATGATATGATTAGGTTGCATACTTGCATTTCAAATATATGTAGAATGGACAAACATTTTATAGCCAATCATGCCATGAACGGTTGACAATGTTGATATGTAAAGTGTAAGGCTCCGTTCGGCAATGTCAAAAAAATTTTAACTACCCTCAAATCAACTACATCAACTCCATAATGTACCTCCCCCAACCTTATATTTTTTGCAAAATATCAACTACTATCAACTTCATCAACTCCATAAACTCAAATCAACTACATCAACTACCCATTGCCGAACGGAGCCTAAACCTCTTTGAAATCCTATCAAATAGATGTTTCTGACAGTAAATTTCATGCAGGCATGTTACCACCTTTTGCATTACAAACTGAAGAGAGTAGAGCAAATGCAAGGCATTGTACTGTTGGAATTGAACCCAGGGTTACTGGTGAACGGATCATACTACTTGATACACAGGTTTGTTTTAATGCCCAACCTCATTTTGTTTCAGTTTTTGTTACAAATTTTTTTGTTTGTTGTTGCTCAAGATGTAGCGCAAACTCATTTGATTACTGTGCAGTTTTCATAAATAATTTATGGGTTAGATTATAGCATCTCAGTCATAAACATTAAATAGTTCTAGGATTGTTTTGCCATTTGATATATTTCATTGCTTCATAATAACATGTAACTGTGGATATAATTTTTACACATGCAGCCCATATTCAGTCCCTCTATTCTAGCTGAAATAACTAGGCCAGATGGCTCATCCACAATTCCAATTTTCAATGGGGAAAATATGTCTGCTGAATTGGCCCATGAAATTATGGGCATCCGGGTAAGTCTATATTCTACAGAACATGCTTTTATTATGTGGAGATCAGGATCAGTGATTTTTATGTTGTTCCATAAGGAACTATGATCCAGCTTAACCACAGAGGTGTTGCTTTGTTCTTACTGAAGTTATTATCCATATGTCATGATAGTATCTGTCTAATGACTATTTCCTTTTCTTGATTCTGCAAGAATCTTTGTAGCTTGGTACCCTTTTAGCATCAGTCTGTCACATACTTCTGGTTGTTTCAGAGGGAGTTCATGATAGTAGGACGTGGAATCTGATGTCTACGGTATTCATTACTCCATCCTCACTTATTAAATGTTTTTCAGAATCCTTCATAATTTTTTTTAAAGATTTTGTCCTCTGAAATATTTATTTCACCTAGTAGATTTACTAAAATTTGGGAATTGGGAATAGTTCTGATGACATAAACTTCTCTCTACATTTCAGGTTGACTTGGTGAAACATGGAATTCCAGACCCTTCATCTGTAACAACTTCTAGCTCTAATCTAGGTTCTGAGAAGGAAAACAAGGACAAATTGCAGGATTATGGAGAAGAATATATGGCATCTCCTGTGTTTGTCCATACCAAGTTAGTCTGTTTTTAAGTATTCATGTCCAATTTATTCAAGATTATGTAAAACCATATTTGTGATGCATATTCACATGTGCTTTCGTCTCTGTTATCCTGCCATACATAATACTATCTAGTCATATATTGTTCCATGATCTGTCTTTGTCGATGTTGTTGCTATGGGGCTACCACTTCACTGACTTGTTTGTGCCTTGTCCTCGCCTTCCGCAGGTTGCGAGATGAAGATCTCACTCCCAGGAATTTAGAGCTCATGAAAAAGTTACTCGGAAGATATTTTGGCTCATCATCATTTTTGCAGGAAAGATACAGAAGCATGTCAAGGCAGCCTCTCTCTTTCTTAAAGTCATGTGACTCCCTCTCTGAGGATGTGGAATCTATGCCATTAAGTCTGTCCATGCTCCCTCTAAAGTGCAAAGATGATTCATCCAAAGATCTCTATAGTAGTTATGATGTGACACTTAAAAATCTAAGAAATCAGGTCTTGCTTCCTTATTAGTTTAATTTGATAGAGAAGAACACTGTATTATAAGTTTTCACAAACTCTGTTGGTTTCTGATATTGAAATTTTCTTGGAAAAAATCTTTTAGGTTTTATCAATGAAACGCCCTGCATTCTCCAGAGCTGTGTCTGAACGGGACTGGCTGAAGAACACTGCCAAGATATGGGAACTGGTCAAGACTTCATCAACTGTAGCAGAGTATTGTAAAATGCTTCAAAATTCAGGTTTGTTCAGGAGATAGTTTTGTCGTGTATGATTTACTTGGTTGAAATTTCATAGTGAAAAATCAGTAGGGATGGTAGAGGTTTATGGCTTTAGTCTGCAGAGTTCAGTATTATAGTTTTGTTAGTAGGACAATATAATTCAAAAGTTGCTTAACCAGTCAAAGATTGTTATGATGAACCTGCACTTTATAAATTGGCTACTTCGGCACTAGGTTCTGGGCTGCATTTAGTTGAAGCCTCTATAGAAGGATGATGTTAAACTCAGAACACTGCATCACTCTTTCTCTTGACAACACAAATCAGAACACAAGTATCCCAATTGCAGGCTTCTTTTGCATCACAGATGTCAGATATGATTTGGGTTTGCACACTGCACAGCACACCCACACTCACCCACCAAAAAGTATACTAAGCAAACAAAATTGGATGGGCATTGCTAAGTTAGCTCAGTATGGCAACTTTTTTTTCCCTTTTATAAATTTTGGGGTTAATGGTGACTATGTTGGTACAAACTACAAAGAGATAGGAAAGAGATCGTTGTGATTGTGCATACTGGACTTAGGGTGTTTAATGAGGACTTATCTAAGCCGTTAAATCAAAGGAATGGGCGACCATGATTCGAAGGGGCGATTGGCAAAGAAAGGCATTTTAAAATTCACTCCTTTTTTTTTTTTGCGTCTGAGGATTGCAAATTGTGTACTTGAGATTCATGATTCGAAGGTACAAGTTGTAGCTGCATTCAAGTATAAAAGCAAGCTTGCATATTCATTTACCCAGGAAACGTGATGGGGCTGGAGAAAGCATGTGCAGCTAACAGCGGCAAGCGGTTGTTGCTCAAAAATGTAGTACAAATTTAGACAAGAGAGGTTGTTGTATGAACAAGTCTTCAACTTTCATCCCATTCTCACATCCTAAAAGAAATTGACTGATTGTTGGGATCGAGTTTTGAAGCTAGCTATATATACGTACATATTAGCACATTCAACAAACATATTATATATAGAAAACAAACTTAATTACCGGGGAGACCAATTATTATAAAACCTTTCATCAAAATACAAGATCGATGCATGTTTTTCATCTCTTAAAAACTCGTCACTAACCAAATTTTTATGGGTTCAGAATCTTCAGATCGATTCAAATAATAATTACCGAACTCCATCTAATCCATCTTCTAATTATATATTGCAAAAGCAATCAACACCCAAACAATTTGAATTGAACTACTTGTACAACACATGACCCAAGCAACTTCATTGCCATCTCTTCATCTTGATCCTTGACCATTGGATTGAATTGTACTCGAATGAAGCTCACTAATTTTAAGTGAAGAAAATCAGAAGAATTGGGTTTATTTTATTTAGCCTGGGATATTGCATCTGCAGCCAACTTAGCTCGGAGCTCTTTCCTTAGGATCTTCCCAGACGGCGATTTCGGGATCGCGTGAACAAAGTACACCTTGTGCAGCTTCTTGTAGAAAACCACCTGAGATTTCAATTCAATTTCCCCATACCAACAACAATCATTAAGTTTGAACTTGCTTTATTATACATAGATTAGTTTAATTTGTGTAACAAATTTAACATTACTCACCTGCTTTGCCACGAATTCTTTGACTGCTTCTTCTGTTAGCTCAAACCCTTCAGACCGAACCACAAATGCCACTGGAACCTCACCAGCAACTTCATCCTTTTGCCTGTAAATTAAATCAACCCATCTTCAACCATTTCGTGTACATGATTTGTGAAAAAAAAAAATTGTTCGAAGCTATATGTGTTTCACGGTAGCAGTATCATTTCATAATTTTACACTAGAAAACGAGTTTCCGAGTTTCTGTTTCTGATTTTACGACATGAACGGGAAACTATGTTACCCGGATGCTCCAATAGGATAACGCTTTCCGTTACTGTCCATGTCGGAAACTCGAAAACGGAAACTCGCTCTTAGTGTAAAATTATGGAAAAGATATGTGTCCCGTATGCCCCTTATCCATATTATCATTTCATTTCCCGTTTCTGTGTAACATAGATTAGATCAATTTCCGGGCTTTTCGGGATAGGGTTGTCCAACGGGCGGGTTGACCCATTAGCCGACTCGACTCGCCCGCAATTTTACGAGCAACATGTCAGATTTTTTAGTTTTATGGGTTACGGGTCGACCCGTAATATTAAAAAAAAATGTTATTGTCGTAGTTAGTAAAAGGCGAAACGGAACCATAAAACGGGTTACGGGATGGGTCACGAGTAGACTTTATTTTTTTTACAATTCATCCATAACCCCGTAAAATGAGTTGCGGGTCGGGTTGACCCCGCTGGACAGCGCTATTTCTAGGTAAGATGGGATGGAATTGTATTAATTAACAATACTTACGGGACGACAGCGGCATCGGCGATGGAGGAATGGCTCACTAGAAGCGCCTCTAGCTCTGCTGGCGGTACCTGAAGTCAAGGGTACGTAATAATGATTAAGTCTAGTGATCTTGATACTTATTATGTTAATTAATTAACATTGAATAATTAAATATAATAAAGTTTGTATTAGACCTGGAATCCTTTGAATTTAATGATCTCCTTTACTCGGTCGACAATGAAAACCTCGATGTCTTCATCGACGTAGCCAATGTCCCCGGTGTGAAGCCAGCCCTGGGCGTCTATGGTCGCAGCTGTGGCCGCGTCATCGTTTAGATACCCTAAACCAACCGTTCAATGTACGTCAATTACACTTAATAAGATCAACATCAAAATGAATGGCAAAATCAATCAATGCATTCACTACACTGGCTGGCCTAGCTAGATTGGACATTTAATTTATTTATTTTGCATGTGATATAGCTTGGTGGTTTGGTCGAATTATAACCACTAGATGTTTGGGGCATTTTTGGTTTGAAATCTATGAAAACAGAAAAATGGAAAGACAACATTCCACATTAAATTTCTATACTGTGATTTCCATATACTCACTATTCTCCCTTCCTTCCCGTTGTAAGAGCATCCCAAGAGATTCTCTATATATATTGATATTTGTATTTTTTAGAGATTGAGGGGGGGAAATGAAATGATTTCCCTATATTTAGAAAATTCTCCAAATGCATTTGGTTAAATGTAGATATTATACATGTACACATGCAATTAGTTGTATTAAATTTTTGTGTATTTTGGAAAATATTTTATATATATAATAACAAATAATAAATGATAAGTTCTTCAAAATAAGGAAACTGTTGGAGTTAGAGTAGATTTTTTTTAGAGAATTTGATCTTTGGTTCTCCATTTTAGAGAAAATTATAGAGAAAATGTTGGGCATGTTCTAAGAGCAAACCCAACAGATTTCCTATCACTTTCTCTAAAATAAAGAACCAACTGCCAAATTCTCCAAAAAAAATCAACCCAATTCCAACAGATTCTTCATTTTGGAGCATTGCATTTAATACTTTTTATTTTTACCATATAAATGATTGTACATTACTTAATTAATAATTAATTAAATTTTATTTTACTTATGGATAAAAATATTTTAAAATCTTAACCTAATAAATGATAAATTATTTGTTATTTGACTTATAGGAAAATAAAATATAATAGAATCTTACATAATAAATAAAAAATTATTTATTATTTGACTAACAAGAAAACAAAATATTTTAAAATCTTAGACTTATAAATGATAAATTATATGTCATTTGACTAATAAGAAAATAAAATACTTTAGACTCTTAGAATAATAAATGATAAATATTTATTATTTGATTAATATAAAAATAAAATATTCTAGAATCTTAGACTAATAAATGATAAATTATTTCTTATTTCACTTATAAAAAAAATAAAAACATTCTAGAATCTTGATTTATAAAGTGATAAATAATTTATTATTTAAATAATAAGGAAATAAATATTTATAATTTTACATATAAATATTAACATTTTTTTCATTTCATTCAAATATTTTTTCATATTTGTCTCAATTTTAAAAAAAAAAGTGCAATTGCTTATTGGTTTGGTTCAAGAAAATGTATTTTAACCCTAAAAAGAAAAAAAAAAGATTTTGGGGATTTGTAGATCACCTTATATTTGGGAAAATCTCTACCATATTTGAAAAATCTCTATATAATGGAGAATGGGATGGAGAAACTGTTGGAGCAAAAAAGTGGTCCAAATTCCCCAAAATTCTAATTTTCAAAAATTTTGGGAAATCGGTTGGGGATGCTCTAATGACTTTATATTTCTTATAAAACTAAAAGAATGAACGAAAACAAAACGTAACATACCTTTCATGATCTGATCTCCACGGATGCAGATCTCACCGGGTTGATTGAAGCCGAGAGAGGAGCCGGTTTCCGGATCGACGACCTTCATCTCGGCATTACGGACGACGGAGCCACAAGAGCCGGGCTTGGTGGGCAAGGGCTCCTTTGCAAATCCTAGGCACATTGCTAGCACTGGCCCTGCCTCCGTCATTCCATAGCCCTGCAATCATTAATTAATTAATTAATTATTTAATCAAAGCATAGTCATTTTGAATATACAATAAAACTGCTTATGGATTCTAAGACCACCCACAATGGTAGTTTTTAACATTAAAAAAATATTAAAATTCTTCTCTACAGTACAAAAAAATTAAGAATCCAAAAATTGGATTCCAAATAGAAGCCCACAAAAGCCGGATTCTTAAATCCTAAATTTACCTTCAAAATTTTGTAAGTACAAGTGGCACCATGTGAGCCTTTGGATTTCAATGGATGGTCAACCTTTTTTTTCATTTTTGATATATATATAATTACTTTCGGTATTATTTTAACAATTAAATGATATTATCTTTTCAAAAAAATATTTATAATATTTATATTTCTTTTTTATCTACCATAGACACCCATGTTGAATACGTTTTGATTAAAAATAATATTGATAAATATGAGAAATAAAATTTAAAAAATTGCTTAAAATTAATCTTTGTAATTTTTTATGTAAATAAATTTACTTATTACCAAAAATAATATAATTAATTCACTTAGTGACATAAGATATTATTTGTGTACATTTTAATAGTAAAATAAATATATTTTAATGTATTATACATATAAATTAACATATTTTAAGGGCTTAAGCACTAATTAGATGTATTATAAAAACATGAGGTTACATTAAGTTGAATAATAACACATAACTCATAAGTGATAAAATATGAGACTACATTAATTTTAAACTTCATACTTTTATTCATAATTGCTAAAAAATTAATAAAATTTATATAATTATGTATTTACATAGAATATTATCACGTATTGTTAAATATTCCCGAAATTAAATAGTAGAATTGGATAAATAAAGATAAAAATAAATAAAAGATAGTAAATTTTAAAGAATAGAATGGGAATGTGGGTTGTGGAGATAAAGTAGAAGTGAGTTTTAAAATGAGGTGGAGGAGTGATAAAATTGATTTAAGGAGGGTAAGAATCCACTTTTGGATTTACCATTGCGGATGGTCTAATCACATCAAATTAAAACGTTGGCTCAAAAAAAAGTCACATCTAAACTCAACGCTTTGAATTGGCAAAGCTTTATGATAAGTAGTGCTGTAAAAGCAAACCTAATCCGCTAACCCGACCCGAACCGCCCGATAATTTTAGGGTCAAAATTAGGGATGCACAAAAAATCCGTGGGGACGGGGAATGTACTATCCGCCTTGAATCCCCGCTATATATACCCGATATGTTTTTTTTATTTTTTTATTATAAAACATGGAATAAAAATAGATTTTGAATATAATTGTAGGCTTTAATTTAAAAAGCTTATATATATATATATATATCTACAAATTATATAGTAAAATTTAAAATTTATGTTATTGAATTTGATATTTGTAAAAAAAATCTAAAGTTTAAATTATTTTTTATACTAAACGGGGCCCCGTTAATACCCCGATAACTGACGGGGATTCCCCGCCCCGATTCCCGCGGGAATTAAACGGGGACGGGGCGGGGATGGGGAATATAATAGTATTCGGGGATGGGGACGGGGAATGGATTCCCCGCCCCGCTCCGCCCCCATGTGCATCCCTAGTCAAGATCCGAAAATTTGAACCCGAAACCCGAAATAGACCGAACCCGAAATCCGTTGGGTTGAAACCCGAAACCCGATGGGTTGACTGATTTAGTATATTTATAGAATTTTTAAATTTTATTTTGAAACTTATAATATATTTTTATTATTAAAATAAATAAAAATAATATATTATAATTAAATATTATTATTTAATTAAAAATTGATTTTAATAATCATAAAAAAGAAGAAGATATTTCATACCCGCTGGTCAACCCGATCCGACCGAAAACCCGCTACAACCCGACCCGATAGACTCGTGACCCATAACGAAACTGAACCCGATTTAACTCGAACCCGAAATGACCGAACCTGACGCGTCCGACCAGACCCGATTGACAGATCTAATGATAAGTGATTAATTACGTGGGTTTCCGATAATTCTATTTTGGCACATCCATCTTATTTCATTTGGTTCTTTATGCCTGCACAGATTGCTAATACTCACTTTTTGAAAGTTTTTTTTTTTTTACGGATTTTCTAACATGTACATAGGCACACAATAAGAATTCTAATTTTGGTAAATCTGGATATTGTTCGCTAAATTTTTTTTTAAAAGGGTTCATTAATTCTAATTTATGAAATAGTTTTAAAATAATTTTCAAAACTAGTATTGTTATGGTGTGTCCATGACCAGCAGTAATCCTTTATTCCAAAATCTTGTTCCACTTTAATGTTCCAATTAGCTATATAAATATTAAATTAATGTTAAATTTTTTTTTAAAATTATATTTGTATTTAAAACAACTATATGTATATGTGTTCAAATTTTTAACTTAAAAATCATATTATATAATTTTTAAAAATTAAAAGGGTAATATTTTGTACGAAAATCATTCTCTTAATTATTAAAAATTTTATAATAAGATTTTTAAGATAAAAATTTGTACACATATGCATATAGATGTTTATAATAGAAATATAATTTTTAAAATTTTTTTAATATTAATTTAATATTTATATAGCTAATTGTAACATGGAAGTGAAACATAATTATGGAATAGATACATTAGCCAAACCTTTTTTTTTAACATAGTTCCAAACTCCGAATATCACGGACAAAAATGTTACAAATAATAAAACTTTTCCTATATTTGGCGTTATATGTAAAATTTACCATAAATGCTATGAATTTAAAGATATTTTCAACTAATATTCATAGCTTTCGTGTGTCTAGGAGTACGTAGTTGAAAAGTAATCACTGTCCTTGAAATATCAAATATAGAATGCTCCTTTATACAATTAGGAAAAAACAATACCAAAATATATAGAACGGTCCTAATTTATCAATCAATATTGATAAGCTATATGAATATTCGTTAATTAGCAACAAAAAAATTAGACCAACTCTTCGTTGACTTTTTTTAAGTTTACATTTTACGAAAAAATGACACCTACCCATCTGCCATTCTACTCCTATATGAATTTTTACCACAAAAAAAATGTGTTAAAATATCTCCAAAAAAGAGCTAAACTTTATGACAGAAATCCTCTGTGCAAATTTGGCAGATCCAAGTCCAACTTCTCCGTCATTAGCTTTCTTAATTACTTTGGTAATTTTAGCTTTGTTAATTAAATGGATTTAATTTTTGCTTCGGTCATTTATTCTAGATCATCCGGAGGTCTATGGTTCGAATCTCATATATGAAATTATCATCTTGACCAACTCTAGACTCATTAAAGTTTTTATTCATAATGGATGCTTTAAAGCCTTAAAGTAGTACTCTTTTCATTGAAAATAATGTATAAAAAGATGTTTTTTTCATTGAAATTACGGTATAAAAATTATGTAATTATAGTTATCATTTTTTTGAGCAGTAATTATATTTTTTTTAATAGATAAAAATTAGGACAACGATAATTATAGTTATCTTGATTCTTCAAAAATTGCAAATACTTTAAATTTCGTTGAAACTCGTGTACAAAAAATATATACTCCCTCCGTTTCACAATAGTTGTCCATAAGGACTATTTTTCTTGTTTCACAATAGATGTTTATATATGAATTTTTTCCACTTATACCCCTAATAACTACACCACTTTAATTATATACACTTTTTCCAATGCAACTTTTAGGGGTAGTAGTACCATTTAATAGGGGTAATTTTGGGAGAAATTTTTTTCCTTAATATATGTGCAAATTTGTCTATGAACAACTATTTTGAAACGGAGGGAGTAAGGAATATTAACGTACAGTCCTTTTTTCACATAATACTCCTATCAGATTTATTAACTATAACTTGTTTATCTCATTTCATCCATTTTCTCCCTTTCTTTTACACTATCACCAGCGATGATACAAAATATCACAAGTTGGAATGATGAGATTAATCAAGAATTGAAACGCACCTGACCGAGCATGGCGTGCGGGAGCCGACTCCGGAGGGCGTCCTCGAGCTCCTTCCCGAGCGGCGCCGCACCGGAGAGCACCGCCCTGATGGCGCTGAGGTCGAACTTCTCCACCATGGGATTCTTTGCTAGGGCCAGGACGAGCGGCGGGACGACGGCGGCCACTGTGACGCGGTGGCGCTCGAGCTGCTCGAGTAGGGTGGCGATCTCGAACTTGTGGACGAGGAGGACGGCGCTGCCGGCCCTCATGGCGCAGAGCAGGACGGAGTTGAGGGAGTAGATGTGGAAGAGCGGGAGCAGGCACAAAACGACGTCGTCCGGGGTCAGGTGGAGATTCGGGTTTTCGCCGTCGACTTGCTGTGCGACGCTCGTTATGAGGCTCTTGTGCGTCAGCACCACCCCCTTTGGTAGCCCTGTTGTTCCTGATGAGAACGGCAGCGCCACCGCCTCCGTTGAGTCGAATCCTTCTTCTACCGTTTCGGTTACCTTGGATTAATTAGGGCACAAGGAACACAAAATTTAAGAGCAATTTGAAAGAGATCATGATCAATTGAAGTGTTTATAAGGTGCACATGAGCCTATCAAAGTCCGGTGGGCTAAATACGGATAAAAGGGGAGACCATCTCTCACACATGCGTATTAGGTTTAGAACATTTTATTCCAAATTAATTGACAATAGAAAGAGTAATAAAGTATATATATATTAGGTGATTTTATTCCTAATTTTTTGATGTGAGTTAAATAGTTAAGTTTCTAAAATAGTACTCAAAAGTAAGTCTTTGATCTACGTCACCCTTCACCAAACAATAAACATATATAGTAAGCTATTGGATCAAGATCAATTGATCGAAGTGTTTATGAGGGCTTCGTGGATCGATTTCATCCTTATATTTATGTTTGACTGATTGTTAAGTTAATTTATTGCAATGAGAAAACAATTTTTCACTTAAGTTTAAAATTTGTTCGTCTAAAACCTTTAAATACACAAGCTAGCTATAACCTACTTGACTAGGAAAAAAATTGGACTTTTTTTCGTAATGCATCAAATCAATTTTCATTAATTTAATTAAAAGTGAAAAATGAATTTTTAAATGATGTAAAATCATAAATCAAACGGTCAAACACACTCTAATAATAGTATAGCCCTTGATATCAAAATAATAGTATAGCCCTATTTGTCAATTTCGATCTACACATTCATTGATCCACCACGAGTCTAAGTCTCTAAGATGTATGTACCTTAAGATCCTTATCGTCGGCGTCAGAGAGAACCGAGAAATGGAGGCAATTCTCCGGCGGATCATCGACGGTGACAACAACATACCCATCCTCCCCGACGCTAAGCCCGCCGGGATGGAGTTCCCGGAGCTTGTCAACATACTGGGCATGCGTAATTATAACCTTAGCCTTGGACAAAGACAACTGCTTAGAGATCTCGGCCGAGGTGTAGTACGGATTAGCGGTGGTAACGACGGCGCCGATCATGGAGGCGGCGAAGAACGAGAAGGCGAACTCGGCGTTGTTGTGGAGGAGCAGCATGATGGCGTCGCCCTTCTTTACACCGAGATTAGAGAGCCCGGCGGCGGTCTTGCGGCAGAGGAGGTGGGTCTCGGCGAAGGTGTGGATCTTTCCGGTGGGGCCCACGATGAGGCAAGGGCGGTCGGCGATGGCCGGGAGGTTCTCGAAGCAGTAGGTGTGGAGAGGGAGGTGGTTCGGGATTTGGATTGGAGGGAGCCTTGATTTGAAAATGTGTTCTTTATCGGGTGATTCGGGTGAGTCAGGTTTTGTGGGAGGAGCCACCAGGGCCTCAGCTGCTGCCGGAGCTATAAGGAGTTCTGGCAGCAGCTGAGGCTGAGGCTCGACGGAGGTAGTCATGGCGTAAGTAGGAAATAGGGATTTGGTCAGATTTATGTAAGGAGGTTAAACCAAATTAATGTTGATGGATCGATTGCATGTATATATGATATATATGATGAGTGTGCATGTTTGGTTTGGGTTATGGAGTTAGGTGGGAAGGTGAGTGATGATGAGTAGGAGGAAGAGGTGATCGAGAGCCATATTTCTATCTTCCTTTCTATAACTATTAAGTACGTGCGACCAACTCGCATCACATAACTTACCTACCCACACACCCCTCTCTTCCTCTAGTTTTTGGTGAGATTTGAGAGACTTTATTTATCATCATTTGTAGATCAAATCATAGAATGTGGATTTAATTTGACACTATATTTATTTCATTGGTCCAATTGCATGGGTTGAAGTTTTATTAACTCTATATAATTTTATTTTAAATAAATCATCAATCACGAAAAAGTATTATCATTTGTAGATCCAGTCATAGCATACTTATTCGATTTAACTTATATTTTAGACTTCGCCATTTAGTTAAGCGGTTAAGACATAATAGTAGTACCTTCCGTTTCGACTCCTATGGCCAGACTGCCCAAGACCAAAAATTTAACCTATATTTCATTGGTCCAATTGTTTGGGTTGAATTTTTATCGGCTTTATAATTTTATTTAAAAATGAATTGATGAATCACGAAAAAATAATAATATATGGTAAAAATTTTCATTTAAATATTTAGGATAAATATAATATTAAATATTATTTTAATAATAGTATAATATTAATTATTTTAATAAACATAAAAATAAAGGTTAACAAAATTGACGATCGTGACCCGTTGGATCAACCCAAACCGTACGAAATCCGTAACAACCCGGTCCATATGAACTCGTGAATTTAACGACCCGAGACCCGTCTTGACCTGAACCCGACCCGACCCGACCCATTTGACAGGTCTAAAATTAAGGCATTGTTCTTATCTTATGGAATATTGATTATATATATTACATGTTTATAATACATATGCACAAAATACATTTTTTTCACTTTGGGGCGAAAAATAAAAGAGTTACTCTAAAAGGGATTCACGGCCAATGGCAAAGACGCCAGAGTAAAGCATTATTTTGGAATATACTAGACTATTAGTTGTGTTCTTCCAATTGCTTATACCTTACCAAAGAAACTATCATACTAATTTTAGAAAATTGATTGCTTCTAATTAAGGACTTGTGTGGTAAACTTTGTAGATAAGGTAAATAACTATGCAAACATGGAACTATACAAGCCTAATAACGTAAAACTGTCAGTTGCTAAACACACCCTAAAAGAGTAAAAGGAACTAAAAGAGTAAAAGGAAGGGATGAAATAAACTTTAGCATTCATGTGTACAAACTACTAAATGGTATCAAACACAACAATACCCATCAATCTTCCTACCAACCTGTTGCAACATCCTCAAATTATTGTGACTCCTGTTTCTCTCAACTTGGTACCAACATGAATGCACCACATCTACAAGTCATTAATTATGTATGGCACATTGGTTATACGAATACGATCATTAGTTGCATCTAAATGTAGAAACATTCAGTCTAATCCTAGGCGAAATTCTCATTCTTCCCACAACGGAAGAAAAAATTGTTTGATCCTCTATAAGTTCTGTTTTTAATACAATAGTAGCAGAGACATTGAACAATTACAACTCTTTACCCAAGACATCTCAAACAATTCAACTGAATCAACTAATCAACGAACAAACTGAACAATAACAGGTAAAAAAATTACCCAGAAAGAGAGAGCTTCACCAGTTAAGGGAACTGAAAAGAGCCTCCGATCTCGCTAGTATCGGATGGCGGTTTAATGGCAACCCACAGCAAAGATATAGTTATAGCAATCAGCCCAGACCACACAAACACAATTGTTGGTGTCTTTCCTCTTCTTCCCATCAATCCTTTAGCAAATGGATACAAATGAGCCAGAACCCAGAAACTGAAGAACACTCCACCCAATAGCTTGCTCCATTGTGCGTTCGTACTGTATATCGTCCGGCTAAACCCAACGGCAATGCCGATCATATTCATCATCATGATCACAATCGGCGGTATCATCAAAGACGTCCATTTGAAGATGTAAAGATCAGCAAACTCATCATCATCGTCAGCGCCTGATTTAGACGTTAGGGTGAACGAGATTTCGATCCCAGCAACGACCTTCAACAAACCCTGAAGAACAGCTGCAAGGTGAGCGCTCGTCCCACCGATCAACCAAAACTGCTCGTTTCTCCACCAATCCTCGAGATTAATTCCCGACCACTTGATCTCAAGCACAGCTAGCAAACACAGAGTGATGGTAATTGTCAAAAGGTAGACAAGGAACGTTATGTTGAGGCTTTGAACAATGAATTGGCCCGAGAAGAGCGAGAGTGCCGGTAGGAAGCAGTATACGATAAGAAAGATGGACGTGAACGGGTATATTCCAACGTTCAAATACGCTATCCGTTGCAAGAACTTCATTTTCGGGCTAGCTAGGAGAGCGTTGTTACGAGAGAAGAATATCTCGACTGAGCCCGTTGCCCAACGAAGAACCTGGTGGAGCCGATCAGTGAGGTTAATGGGCGCAGTCCCACGGAAGGCGTCCCGAGACGTAACACAGTATATCGATTTCCAGCCACGGTTATGCATACGGTAACCTGTGACAACGTCTTCGGTTACTGACCCGTAAATCCACCCGACACGGTCTCCCCATTCAGTCTTGTCCTCGTACCAGCACGAGATGGCGTTGATCGCCTCTGCGACGGTTGCAGCATCAAGAAGACGTCGGCTCACAGTGAGAGTTCCCGGCAGCCTCCCGTTCTTGACCGATGGGTGATCGGCTAAGGGCCGGCCTTCGTACTCTGCAACCGGGATAGAATCAAGAAGAGTTCTTGAATTTCCAAATTTCTTAGGAAATTGAGATGCCTGCATTTCCTCATCATCAGAGTCACCCATTCGTAGAGCTCGGTTTTCTTCATGATTCTCATGAGCCAGAGTATGTTTCTTTCTACGAGAGAAGCAACAGTCCCAGATGCTCGGGGCACGGTCTTTCGAACGTGGTGGATCAAATCCATACAGAGCCATTCTTCTAAAGAGGCAGCCCGTACCTACATAGACCGGGCCCTGAAGCCCGTCGAGAGCCCGCATGTTGACATCAAAAAAGACGGTGTTGTTGTTGGCGTATCGATCAGATGGGTCGATCCCTTCAAACCGCTGTGGGAACTGAACATAACATATTCGGTCTCCGCCACGGTCCATCATGAAGCACATGCCTTCTCTCATGGCCTCAGAGTTGTATATGTAATGATCACAGTCGAGGTTGAGAATGAAGGGCCCATTTGACATGATTGCTGATGCTCGTACCAGAGCGTTCATGGCTCCTGCTTTCTTGTTGTGGTCGTATCCAGGACGCTTCTCTCTGGAGACGTAAACGAGCATGGGAAGGCGAATATCAACGTCTGTCACATCAATAAACCTGTTGTCATCAGCAGTCCCCATAAGTGGGTCACTACTAGGAGGCTTCAGCATGACCTGTTTGGTGAAACCAAAACATATGGATCAAAAATCAAAATAAATATATAAATTTTCAAATGAGAGTTTGGATAATGGAACTATACCTGTATGATCCCAGCATGGTCACCCTTAGAGTGTTCAGATGCAGGACTAGTCCATGTGCCGGGCCAATGAGTGCCATCGGTCATCCAAGTGGCTTTAGGAATTTTGACCATCTCCATGATCTCATCAGTCATATTTTGTCTCTGAATTTTCAAGGCTTTGATCTCTTCCCTAGCATGAAAAGCATCAGAACGGCGACGGATAGAGTCGGGTAAGCCATTGATTCGGACCTTGAACTCATCGTATTCTCGCTTTACACGTCTCCGGTCCTTGACAAAGTCGTTGCGCACTTTGTTCTTGTATGGATCTTTCTTTAAGTTGAAGTAAGAGTCTGGATTCCTTGGTTCAATATCATGCTTGCGACAGAATGGAACCCACACATTTGCAAAGCTTGCAGCTTCAGCCATAGCTTCAAATGTTAATAGAGCACCTCCGTCATCAGAAACGTAGCAAGAAAGCTTATCAACCGGGTACTCTGCAGCTAGAATGGATAAAATAGTGTTTGCAGTGACTAATGGAGGCTCTTTCTCTGGATCTGCGGTAGAAACAAAGATATCAATTCCAGGGAGATCAGATTTTCCAGTCGGGTTATCACAGTATGGTGTCTCAAACTTCTCCTTCAAGACATTAAGATCTGTAGCTCGATTTACAGGGCAGAGTTTAGGCAGTTGATCAAGAAGCCAAGAGAAGGCAAACCAAATCTCACAAACAACAGACATTCCCCATAACCACATTGCATCTTCATTTGGGTGTTTGACCCTCCAAGTAAGGAAGAGAGCAAGCACAACCATTCGAATAAGTATCAAAAGCCTGTAACCAAAGTTCAGCAGAATAAATAAAATTATACAGTTCAAGATTAATAAGTAGCACATTTGGAGTCTTTATGTGGAATTGCTGACATGATTGTCAAATTTATAATAAACATTATCTTATGCAATCATTAATATAAGAGCAAACACATTGAACAATGAACTGGCAAACAACATATACATCTATGCAAGAAAGGCAATGCATGAAACAAACCAATTTTTGTAAAAAAAAACTTGCAAAACAATAAGAAACGGAAGCTGTACCGATATGGACTAATAACAGCAGCAGGTATCTTCACTTTACGAGTCAAAGGCCTCCACGGTTTGTTATTTAACTCGGTGGGTTCCTGTGTTCCTTCACCATCATCACTGTTGCCAAGGCCTCCTTCCTTAGGCCATATTGCATTTCCATACCCGTAAGTTCCCTTTGTTTCAAACAACCAACGGTTATGATCAAAGTCACCCGTCTGGCTTCTCATCATCATAGACATTGACTTAGCTGATTTTACTAAAGACAATCTCTTCTCCATCCTTGACATCCCACCTGGCGGTGGAGGAAGTGGAAGTGGTCTCTCATCACCACCAGACATTTGATCTAACTCAGTGTTCTTGTAAGGCTCCTTACACCCAGGACAAACTGGTTCACCAGACTTAACCGCATCAATATAACAATCCCTACAAATCTTGAAATCACATTCACAAGGAAGAATATCCTCTCCCCTCTCATCGCTCACGACTTTTCCATCACACCCGGGAATTGCACATGAAGATCCTTTAGCACCAGCCATTTGAGGGTGGCTTGTATCAGAATCAATGACTTTGTCCATCAGATGAGCTCGAGTTACACTGTTGAATCCTCCCGTAAAAAGAGAGCTCGACACATATTGTTCCTCGACTCTTTGTGACATTGTAGGGTCTTCTTGCATTGGCTGGTTGTCGGGTGTGGCGGGAATTTGAACTGTGTAGTTCATGTACTCACCACTCCCGATTTCGCTGTCCAGATCATCTCTTGAGTAGCTTACATACCGACCCGATGAAGTCCTTCTAGCAAAGGTTACACTTGGAGGCAGTGGAGGTCTAATCTTCTGTAACTCAGATGCATCTGAGCTATGTGACAGATTTGTTCTACTTTGCTTAAATGAATTTGATGCCATGATCCAGAATTACAGGCGAGTTCACTTATCCTGTATATTCACAGAGTTAGCAAATTCTTTATTAAAAATCCAATAATAATATTGATTCCTGTAACTGTAGTTTTGACTTAGATCTTGAAACGAAGGAAACTGAAAAGATTCAAATTTGAAGATACGAATAAAGTGGACACTGGACAGGGGACCCAAATCTAAAAAGATCAAAGCTTATTGAGTGCCGTTGTTTTCACTGTCCACGGAAAAGTGAAACGAAGCTAGGGAAATGAAACCCTCTCGAATCAGAATAAAATATTCAATCTTGTATATTCTTACAAACTAAGGCTAAAGACCCATGGAGCCAATCAACAGATTGCGAAGAACCAAAATCAGACTTCTAACAAGTAACAGCTGCTTGAACCTAAAAAACTTCAGCAAAGTAGCAGCTCTAACAGGCAGACACAAAACGGCAAGCACCCTAAAATTGGTAAGAACTCAAACACATGAGCTGAAGAAAACCCTACTTCTAAAAATCCCCAAAAATTAAAAAAAAAGGGCAGATTTTTTTTAGGACAAGGCAAATTGGTAAGAAGATAAGCAGACCCAAATTAAAAAGAACTTTACCTCGTTGAGCAGAAGCATTAGATATTTAGATCTCTTGCGCCGATGTTCAAAATTTCAGTGGATTAGAAGCGGAAAAATAAGAGAAGGTGTGAACTAAATTTGTGGAAATCTTCTGCAACCCACGACTTGGTTTGAACAGAGAAGAAAGGGATGGCTGAAGAAGAGCTTGTGAACGGGGGAGATGCAGAGAATTTTGAAGTGATACTATTGTTAAATTTTGAAAACATATACTCTGTATATGGTGGTACTCGGTTTCATGTGTAGGCCGGAAAAGGGAATAAGCAAAAAATTTAATGGACATGTGTTGAGAAAAATGTGCCTTGTTTTATTACAAAAATTACAGTCTGATCTGCCCTGTCTCCGAGTTAGACACGCTAAAACAATAATTTAATCGAATTGTTTTCCTTGCTCATTTTTGTCATTAACACATTTTCTTATCTATGGTAATAATCACTTTTTGAAATCAATAATATCCATATGGATTATGGAGTATGATATATCGAATCTCATAGATTATCTATTACATTTATTTTAATAATAACTTAAATTTTATAGTTGGTAAATATAATTGTGGTTGAAAAACGGCTCCTCTCATATTATTAGCAAATGGCAGCCATAATTTAGAATTTTAAATTATAATGTATGATTAGATTACATAATTATCATTTTTTCCTTCAACCAAAAAAACATAATTATCATTTTTAATACTCAATTGTTCTATCGATATAATAATAATTTTTTTTGTCCGAGGTTAGAGATTCAAGGTATCCCCAAATCCATACGGATTGAGTACTAATTTTTGTTTGCGATATCCGAGAAAATTTTACATACGAGAAGATTCGACATATGACCTCCCGCTAAATAGATCGTTTCCTTGTCGTGTGAGTACGGTAGGGTCTTACACCACTACGCCCACCAGTTGGGTTATGATTAACTTTATTGTTAGGAGAGTCTTTCAAAATAGGATATTAACATTTTTCTAATACATGAACCAAAAAACTTTTTAAATATAAAGAAAGATTTAGACATACAAGCCTAGTTATAGTTTGAGAGACTTAGACAAGCTCAATAGCTCGACAAATAGATATAAAAAATAAAAAAATATATCAACAAATTAAAAAGAAACAAATAAATCGACTAGAAAACGCGGAAATTTCAGAATAAGATAATTTATATAGTGACATTGGCCTATCAAATTGAACTAGTCATCGAAAGGAACCATAATAAATTGATAAAAAAAAATAGTTGCATAATGAGGTACAAGTTGAATATCGGAAGCAAGTAAAATATCACAAATTAAAGGCCATACGTACACATTTCCAAATTGAATTGGGGAGTGGCTGGCAAAAATGAGGATAGAAGACGCGTGACGGCGAGTATGGGTCAAACTACTTTCCTTCCTAACTTGCAATGTAAGGAGCAGTTTTAAGATCCAACGGCCCAGGCTTGACAATGTTTACCATTTCCAACCTACGATCTAACTTCAAAACTCAATATTCCACCCCATCTACCTGCCACCGCGTTTCAAATTTTACAATTTCTTTTTTGTTTAAGTAGGAATTCAGACAAGTCTCGTAAATCGAAAAATCAAACGAGACGGCAGCCGAGACCAGCTAAGAGAAGACACGAACTAAACAACCAAAATAAACTAGTGAAAAATACAAACAATTAAAACAGATGGAAGCACTATACCATTTTCTTCTTCTTTTTTTTTCGTTACAGAGGAAAAAAATTCTGAGTATTTATTAGTGTTTTTTTCCAGCATATACTCCGTATTGTATTAATTGATATGAAACATATTTTTTAAAAAATAACATGAAACCAAAAAGACCAGAAAAAAAGGAGAAATAAGAAAAGCGTGTTATAATGATAGTGTGTAGCGAGGCCCATGTGCTTAATCAAGAATGGCATGCTGCTGAGTGGCAGTTCAGCTGTTTCCTCCTGCGATCATCTCACATGTGACATGCTTAATTAACTTCTAAATAACCTTTATTATCTACCTTTACACGCTATTATGACTTCTTCATAGATGTTGTCTAGTTCTTGTTTTTTCAACCCACAAAAAAATGTCTACTTCTTGACAAGGATATACTCCTATTAAAAAAACTATATGTCTAAATGATATAGCAATTGTTTATAGAATTGATGTCATGCTGTTATTATCTGGCTTATAGCTCGGTTTAAGTTCCCTAAAAGAAGCTTATTATTCTTGTGTAACTAGCAATGAGAACCATCCACGAATATTTGACCTATTCGAGCAATTGTAATGAATGAAAATCCGATTTAAGCTGGGTGATGGACGAGTATTGGATCGGATGCAGGTGAAGATCCATTTGAACTGGAAAAGCTCAAGAAACATTTCTCTTATTTATTTCACCTGAACCACCTGAATATCAGACTAATGGTGGGCCTGTTAGATGCAAATGATAGATGAGTTGGGTGGAGTGATTGACCTCGCGAATCAGGTGATAGAAGTGGTGAACTCATCCATCACCCAACTCATTTCTATCCCTTCTTGTAATTAGTATGTTGCTAATCTATTTTTACATCTAAACAATTCGTTATGTTTCCTGAGGCACCTTCGTTTCTCTATTTTTTTTCTGTTTTAAAAACGTCACTCTCTATTCCTATTTGCTTCCCCATATCTTACATATGGATTTGGTTATAGTGAAGTTGGTGAACGACCTTATTACATATACATGTCATTTCTAATCTTAATATGTTTATACTTCGGGTCATAACATAGCAATCCAATTTGTTAAGGTTATCTCTAATGAACAACAAGATCTAACAACTGGATATGTATCAAGCCCAAAATCTGAAAGCCAGATCTGCCACATTACATGTGAATTACTTACAGAAGATGCCAAAAAAAAAAAAAAAAAAAAAACCAAGTTTAATAACTCCACAATCAATACTTCTACTGACGGGTCTGGATCTAGATCCACATCACATGAAACAAGCTGGTCAATTAAACTTGTCAAATTCAAATGATTCATATGCAGGAAAAAAAAAAGTATGTCCCAGAAGAACTTCATATTATATCCTGTACTGGCATTAAACATCAGAATTCACAAAGCAACATTTAATAGCCTTAGAAGGATATGAGATCATCTTTACCCGGTGTCTGTTTCTTCTTCTCATTCCCACTTTCGGATCCAGACCCAACTTTGTTCCCAAATATCATCTCATCAAGATCTTCCAGCATGTCATCATTTTTCGTAAAGCCTTGGGATCCGGACGTCTTCCTCACGAGGGCTTCTTCTTTCCCAGCCCGGGGCGACTCCTCTGGCTCCACTGCAATGGGAATCATGGCGGGCTCGGGCTCATGCTGGGTCATCATAGGCTTCTTCAGCTCCTCGTACTTGGTCAGAATTTTCTGGATCTCGTCGTTCACGTTTAAGGCTTCAAACAGAAGGGCCTCGTTGTCGCCTGATGTGTCGATGATTCTCAGGATGGTTGACTGGGATGATCGGCATTGGTGCACAAGTGCTGTCGTCAAGTCGTCCTGCTCAAGAAAAAGTGGAATTGATGCCAAACATTCAATCAGAATTTCGAAATTTGTTGATTATGTGGGAAACACGCAAGAATTTAGCAATATTGGGCAAAATCATAGAATATGTGACTTGTTAGTAACAATACACCAGAGCAATTTTATAAGCCATAGTTTAAGCATGCACAGAACGGACTAAAAACCATTGTAACTAGGCCAAAAATGAAAAAGACCTTATTGATGCTATGTTTATGTTATCATAACCTCCCTTCATAAGAGAAATATCTCTAGAATTAGTCGGAAATCAATATATGCAGTGACGGCTTAGAAAGCTATAAGCTATTAGTCAGGCTAGAAGTTCAGCCTACAATGCATCCAGCATGAACAAGAACAAGATATGCCGAGAATCAAAGATAGACTTGTGCAATAAAAAATTCTGCAATGAATATAAAAGTTCATGTAAAACAAACAGTAAATCCATGTTGGTATTTTCAGAATGTTAATGATTTTATTTAACTCCAACTATTAGCATTAGAAACCCATTGATGAAATATAAAAAGCTAGATTTAGCAGATGTTTTAAATGCTACATTGATGTTTTTCTAGAAAAGTTATTTTCAATGTCAATGCTACTTTCATGTATGTATATGTTACCAAATTATAGTCCTCGACAGCAGAAAAAACTTCAAATAATACTTCATCTCTTTTAGTAAGAGATTGAGGAAAAAAAGAATGGCATGTAGAATCATATCATTTCTAAAGCATCTTCCAAGCATGTCTTTTTAAATTTGAGTCAAACTCTTATACATATAGAAAGTCACAAAAACAAAGACTGCATGAATTTCTAGAAAGAAAAATCTAGCATTATTATATATCTATAGTATTTTCTATCATGGTGCTTTCAGATTTTTTTATAACATGGACAGGTTCCAAGCCTTACAAGGGCAAGAAAGCACCCTCATCCAAAATGAGCCAGAAAGTTCTCATAAACTATTGTATGTATCATTCAGAAAATTCCTTTTAACAACTCAGCCTGGTATTCCAATTAAAGTAACCTTAATAGGGGCAAAAAAAATGGGCTGAAAAAGCACAGGATATATGACAAACATAAAATGAATCTAACGAAGTTTGATTCATTTTCTAATTGTTGAAGCATAGTCTTTTCTGTCCACTCTATAAAATACCAAGAAAATCTTTCAAATGAATTAATATATCACCAAAAAACAAAACTACAACAGATAAATGGATTCAAGAACCATGTATTGAGGCACTCTTATATAATAGAATCTAATACAGCACAAACTATAACTGAAAAAAAAACTACTCCATTTACAGAATAGACAACATAAAATAGATATAAATTATTAAAAAATTACAGCAATATAATGTACCTCCAGAGCATCTTGTTGAGGTGAAGATGATAAAACAGTTGAAAGAAGTTCAATGCTATTCCGAGCCACATCGAATGCCTCCTTTGTCTCTTCAGATGAAAAAATCTGTACAGGAATATCATGTTCATAGTCTTCAAGTCCAACGTTGGTTTCTGCTTCAGGAATGGTGCGAGGAGCAGTAAAAATAGGTGCCAGACTTTCATTGTCACGACCAGGAAATCGGATGCCTCTTGACCTTAAACTCTGAAGGCAAAAAAGAAGAGAGAATATATGAGAACTCATAAGGAACTCTTTCCAAAAAAAAACTCAGTGAAGGAACTCTAGAGGGATACAAAAAGACATCTAAACCGAATATTGTGACATTGGTAAATTTCTGGTAGTTCCTGAGAACAAATACAGAATATGATAAGAAACTTCTATCAATCTCCAACAAAGGATTAAGGGAAGTCAGTGGTCTATGCAGGGACTTGGCTACTAGCTAGAAAGAAACACATAATTGCTAGTCTAAATGGAGAATGTCCACATAAAAGGTAAACTTCAAAATTTCAAGTTCCCAATCATACTAAGCTAAGTACAGGTAGTATATCATCTTCTATGAGATACTCAATGCACATGATATAACAGGCAGTTCAATGCAAAGCTTACTAGAATTAAATCCAAAATGAGAAAATTTTAATCCTGTCATTTTTTTTTGCAGCTAAGATCTTTCCCATCTCGCTCAATATATTAAGCATCAATTTCATATAACATGTATCACAGTTTCAACCAAAAAAGTTTCAGCTCCTATCATGTTTGGCTAGATCAAAAGTAGTTTTGTTTTTTTCTAAAATATGTTAAGCCTAAAACTGCATTGCAATAGAAGATAACTTTTCTTTATGGAACAATTAACAATGACATACAGTTTTTAAGGAAATATCATCAAGAATCATTCCACCACAATCTTGAAAGACAACAATTCATAACTGAGACTTTATCCAGCCATATAGATGCTGAATGTGAAACCAAAACAATCAAACTAAAACATGATGCCCACTTTTAAAGAATAGATTCTATCATACCTTGTATGTTTCTTCATAAACAGGTAGATATCTCAACTCCTCTGAGGATTCTCCCCAAGATTCAATCATCATGAGAGCCTTGTTCCTGTTATTCACCACAGTCTCAGGATCATCAATCAACTTCACAATCTCATCCAAGACCCTCTCAGCTGCAATCTCAGAGAAAGCCTTTTCACAATTTTTCACAATGGTCTCAAGCAAAGCCAGAGCCAAGTATTGGATCCTTGGATTCTTCAACATGATCCGCTTTTTAATTCCCCGAATCAATTCAACACTATTGACACTCTCATGGTTAATCATGTCACAGATCTCAAGATTAGTAGCCCAATCAGGCTCGTCTAGTGACTCAGAAGTTGCCTCCTCAACGATCTTATCAGCCTGGTTTGGGCCCTGAAAGAATTCCTTCATCTTGAAGCTCATTGAGCTCATCCCAGCACTCATTTTCTTTCCCACCTCGGTTCCACTGATCTTCAGGCGCTCGCCCAAAGAAGTCACCTTGTCCATCAAGTTGTCACTCATATTTGCTTCAGAACCCTAAATCCCCAATCCGATAGAGCGAGAGATGCAGAATTTCTCAGACAATCAATCACCAAAACCTTAATCGTGAACAAGAACACACAAAAAGAAAATATAAACAAGTTAGAATTCCGCAATAATTAATGTCGGAAGGTGATGGGGAAGCGAGAACAAATTGCGGGTAGAAATATTCAAATCGTTGAACTTTCAGCGAAGCCAGAAGTCAACAGAGGATCATTCCAAGAAAGAGAGACAAAGAGAAGCAGATGGCCAAAAGATAATCAAAAGATCAAAGAGCAAAACTACGCCAAATATGACTAATCATGTGAAGACATAAAAAAGTAGGGATGTAACAACCAAATAGAGACAAATCAAAGAAAAACAATTCGATATCAAAATCCGTAAAATACACATAAACCCTACCGGCAAAAGCCAATAATAATTGTGATGAAAGGGAAGAAAATCGAAGACCTCGAATAACAAGAGATCGGAATTGAGTTGGCAGTTCGGACGAATCTTTCAGAAAACAAGTACGAGAATTTTGAGATGATTGTGGGGTTTAATGGTTGAAGATGGGAGTTCGTTGCGTCATTTTGCTTTTCCTGTACTCCTTCGCTACTTTACCCTTCTCAAGTTAATTTCTTTTTAATTACCAAAAAAGACCGGATCCGTTTGGATCGCTAAAAAAGTCCTCAGCTTATGGCCTAATTTACATGAAACCACCCGCTATAAATAACATTATTTGAAACCACCCATAAATATTATAGACCAGTAGTTATACACCCTATTTTGCTCAAAACCATCCATTATAAACTCAGTTCGTTCATGGTCGATCACCAAAGCTCATTTTTGTTAGGATTCCCATTAAATTGTTGAAATTATGAATTCTTGCGATATTTACATGGGTTCGGGGCGGTTTAGGAAAGAAAATTAAGAGTCTGAGATATGGGTGAGGGGATATTGTGAACCGGATTTCTTCCATTAATCTCTTGTATAAAAAAAACATTCACTTTCATTTTCACCTCATACAAATTAGGATTCTTGAGTCAAACAATTGGGACAAAGGTGTAGGTGAATTGCAAGTAAAAAATCGTGGAAATTTGGGCAAAACGAAATCTAGGAGAATCATGAGTACTTCTTTCTTCCCCCTTCTCTAGGACAACCCTAAATACGTTGAATCCTAAACTAACTTGGATCATAGATTAAGTATCGCTGTGTGATAAAAAAAACCACATCAAATCCTGGACGAAATTAGGGAAATAGCAACCAAGGATGAGATGGAACTCCTTACTAACGCCTGGTGGAGCATCTGGTTCGCTAGAAACAAAAGAACCTTTGAAAATGAAAATAGCCCGACTTTGAACAATGTAGGATTTCTTTGTGAACTTACCCATAACCAGATCAAAGACTGGAAGTTAACATCAGTTACAGAAACTCAATGCATGCCTTCCCGGTCCGTGAGAACAAGGCACGGGCGGAAGACTGCTAAATGGGCAAAACCCAAGGATGGCTTTGTTAAATTGAATTTTGATGGTGCAGTTAGCTCGGATGGCGTGGCCTCGTTCGGTTTCATCCTCAGGAACTCCGGTGGCTCCCTCATCCATTTCGACGGAGGACTGATTGGTCGACAGTTTGTGCTTATCTTCGAGACCATCGCCTTGCGCCAGGGACTCCTCGAGGCTTCTAGTCGTGGCATTCCCCGGATTCAGATTGAAGGCGATAATCTTCAGCTGGTCAAAGCCGTACTTGGTGAATGGCGCTGCCCGTGGGAGATTGAGTTGCTTCGTTCGGACATCCACTGCTTGTTGGCTCGCTTTCGGGATTGGAGTATCACACACGTTCATCGTGAGTGCAATTCGGTGGCGGACTACATCACTGGCTCTTTCCAACGCGTCTCCTCTATTCCGCTCGCAGTTGACTTGGGGTTGCATACCCTCATCCGCCAGGATGCCCTTGGTCGGTCACTGGTTCACTAGTGACCTCCCAAATTCCTTTCTTTATCAAAAAAAAATGAGTACGTTAAAAAGACGATTATTGAGAATCTCGACAACAAGTTGTGACCGTGCTTCCATTGACATAGTGATACGCCTCAAGTCAAATATTCGAGACCGCAACAGGATCGACGTAGGCAAAGCGTTATGAGGATTAGTATTTATCTTAATTTAGTATTTTATTTAATAATGCAATTTTTTATAAACTAGAACTTTGCTCTCTTCTCGAGTTTTCTTTACGGTTCTTTCCCGAGACGCCTTTTTTGAACCGTTATGGCTTAGGTATAAATATTCTTGTTTTACCTTTTCATAATTTATCCAAGAATTATTAGCCCTAATTTTCTCTCTACCTTTTTCCTCGCCCTAAAACTCGTTCTCTGAGTCAGGCGTCCACCTCGGACTCCGCTCAACCCCTTGACCAACAAGGGTTCGATACGCGGTCCACATCGGGCTCGTATCAACTGGTGCTTTCATCCCGAACACCATGACTACCACCGAGAGCAGTAACACCGCCACCGAACCTACCATGACAGATCTGCGCGACATGATCCTGCAGTTACATAACGACATGCAGAAAATCAGTCTTGATCAGGATCATATTCGTCGGGAACAAGAAACCGTTCGTCGCGAGCAAGAGATCGAACGCCTTCGGACCGACAATGTCTACGATCTGTTGAATAACCAATCTGCGGCGGCTGTCGCAAACCCTAATCCAGCGCCTGCAAACGCCGCCCTTGCGCTCGCGATTCCAACGCCGGCCCAACCCGCACTCGCGGCCATACTCGCGCCCGCGGCGGCTGTTCCCCCGCTCGCAACAATCCCCGCACATGCGCCAGCCAACCTTGCGCTTGTGGTAATCCCAGCCGCGCCGCAAAATTTGAACCCAACGCTTCCACCGGGGCAACTAAACCCCATTCCATTGCTGCCGGCACCACCGCCGATTGCTGTCACCCAGGTCGCGGCTCGCGCACCACAGGTTCCGGAGAACACACCTAAAATACGGGTTGACGCTCCGCGCTTCAATGGATCCGATCCGAAAGGGTGGATCTTTAAGGTACAAGCATACTTCGATTATTTCTATACAACTGACATTGATCGTTTACGTTTAGTGGGTATGCTATTTGATCATCTTGCGTCGGACTGGTTTCGATACCAACGTCGCAATAATTGTGGAGAGACATGGCCCGCTTTTCTCTTGTCAGTCCAACAACGCTTTGATCCACATCATTATGAAGACTATGTGGGTTTGATTGCTAAGTTACAACAGCGCACTTCCGTCCTTGCTTATCAGACAGAATGTGAGGCTCTACTTAATAATGTGCAAGGCCTGTCAGAACCTACTTTGATCTCTTTGTTCAAGGCAGGTTTAAAGCAACCCATGAAGCGGGAGTCGAATCTGCGTAATCCCGTCTCCTTGTCTCAAGCCTTTGCTTTAGCACGGGAGTTGGAAGCCTCCTTTCAGGACACCACATCGCTAGGATCTTCCAATTTTCGGCGGCCTTGGAATTCGGCCGCACCAAAACCGAATCTGCAGCCCCCTTTGAATACGACATAGCCGGCGGCTCAACCCTTGGCAGCCACCGGATCACGGCCGCAAAATACGCAAGGTAACTTTTCGAACCTCCCGATTAAACGCCTTACTATTGCTGAACGCGAAGAGCGTACTAATAAAGGCTTATGTTCGAATTGTGATGAGAGGTACCACCGGGGTCATCACTGTAAACCCCGTTTTCTAGCCTTGCTGAGCTGTGATGAAAGTGACGATGATGAGCATGACGAGGTCACTGAGGAATTGGCGGTTACAGGCGATATTTCTATCCTTCAGACAATGTCTTGCTTTCCTAACCCACGATCTTTACGTCTTGAAGGCTTGGTTCGGAACACTCCGGTCCAAATACTGATTGATGGAGGTAGTACTCGTAACTTTATCCATCCAGGTATCGTCGAGAAATTGCATCTTTTAGTTTCTACTATTTCGCCATTTTGTGTTTTCGTGGGGAACGATGCGTATTTATTGTGCACACATCAATGCCCGGCAACTTCTGTCCACATTCAGGGGCACGAATTTTCTATTGATCTCTATGTGTTGGAAGTGCATGGACCACCTATTGTCCTTGGCGTTCAATGGTTACAGACTTTAGGAACTGTGCTCATGATTATGCAAAACTAACAATGCAGTTTTCTTGGAATGATAAGCATGTCTTTCTGCAGGGTGATCGCCAGTCACCGAAACAAATTTCTGGGCATGAATTGCATTCTCTTTGTGCATCTGACGGGATAGTTGAGTGCTTTGAAATCCTTAGTGTGCCGCCTGATCTGCCGCCTTCTTCATCTGACGAGGCTACCGATTTTCCAACTGATATGCCTCTGGCACTCCGTGACATCCTTCAACGGCACTTCTCTGTGTTCAGCATGCCCACGGGTTTTCCCCCTTATCGAGCCTGGGATCACCGGCTTCACTTGCAACCGGGCTCCAAACCGGTTAATGTGCGTCCGTATAGATATCCTTATTTTCAGAAATCAGAGATTGAGCGTCAGGTGAAATCGATGCTCGATTAGGGCATTATCCGGCACAGCACAAGTCCATTCTCTTCGCCGGCATTATTAGTAAAGAAAAAAGATGGCAGCTTTTGTTTCTGCATCGACTACTGCGCCCTCAATAACATCACAGTCGCCGATAAGTTTCCGATTCCTACTGCTGATGAGTTAGGTCATGCAGTTATATTTACTAAACTCGACCTTCGTTCAGGGTACCATCAGATACGCATGCATGCTTCAGATATTTACAAGACAGCTTTCCGTACCCACGATGGCCATTTTGAGTTTTTGGTCATACCTTCCGGTTTGACTAACGCGCCATCTACATTTCAGGCTACAATCAATACTCTCTTTGCCCAGTATCTACACGAATTTGTTATCGTGTTCTTTGATGATATTCTGGTTTATAGTCCGTTTGTCACAGAGCACGCCTCTCATTTGGATACAATGTTACAAATCCTTCATGCTAATAATTTCTTTGTGAAAGGTTCAAAATGCTCATTCGGCACTACTCAGGTCGAATATTTGGGGCACATTGTGACTGCAGGCAAATTATTAGCTGATCCTGCAAAATTAGCGGCTATGGCGGACTGGCCTACACCAAAATCAGTTAAACAATTGCGTGGTTTTCTAGGCCTCACAGATTACTATAGAAAATTCATCCGTAATTATGCTATGCTGGCAGCCCCGTTAACAGATCTCTTACAGAAAGACAAATTTGTATGGTCCGAAACCGAAGAGGCAGCCTTCACACGTTTGAAAGAAAAAATGATGCAACCACCAATTCTGCAATTGCCCGATTTTTCTAAGCAATTTGTGGTTGAAACTGTCGCTTCAAATGAGGGTGTCGGCGCAGTGCTACTACAGGATGAACGACCGCTTTCTTTCTTCAGTAAAAAATTAGGAGTTCGTCGACGCGGTTCATCAACTTATCATCGTGAACTCTTTGCTATTGTGTCTGCGGTTCAGAAATGGCGCCAATATTTGTTGGGCCGGGAATTCTTAATTCGAAGTGATCAGAAGAGCCTAAAAGAACTTCTCACTCAGGTAATTCAAACTCATGATCAACAGTTTTTCATGCGAAAGCTTATGGGCTACAAGTTTCGTATCGAATACAAATCCGGGGCAAGCAATAAAGTGGCCGACGCTCTATCTCGCTGCATGATTGAGGACACGACGTCATTACAGTAATTTCTCTCCTTCACCACGCCACTACCGGATCTCTTACAACGAATCCAATTGGAAATTACTAGCCTTGAAGATTTGTGCGCTTGGCAGGCAGCCGCGAGCACGGGCACTCTCCCAGCCCCGTTCCAAGTTCACGATGGCGTTCTATACTACGGCCATCGCCCCGTGGTGGGCACAACTTCTCCACTCAAGGCTGACATCCCGGTGTTGACCGCACATTCCGTCGTGTGGCGGAGGTTTTTTATTGGAAAGGCATGTGCGCGGATGTTAAACACTTTGTGGACTCTTGCCTCGTATGTCAGTCCACCAAATATAGCACTAGTAAGCCTGCCGGATTAATTCAACCATTGCCCGTTCCTCAACAGGTTTGGGACGATGTGTCCATGGAATTTATTACAGGTTTACCCCCTTCTCGTAATCACACCACAACTTTAGTGGTCGTTGACAGATTGTCCAAATACGCGCACTTTGCCGCTTTGGGCACTTCGTTTGACGCTCCGAAAGTGGCAGTTGTGTTTGTTGATATTGTTGTTAAGTTGCACGGCATTCCGGCGTCAATTGTTTCTGACAGAGATCCCATATTCCGCAATGCTTTTTGGACTGAGCTGCATTGTCTTAGTGGTACTAAACTCCAGCATAGCACCGCCTATCACCCACAAACAGACGGTTAGACTGAAGTTAAAAATCGGAGTCTTGAGCAGTATATTCGGGCGTTTACTCACGGCCGCCCTAGGCGATGGTTCGATTTCTTACCTTGGGCTGAGCTTGCGCTGAATTCTTTATTTCATGAAGGTTTGGGAATGTCGCCTTTTAAAGCCTTATACGGTCGGGAGGCTCCTCCTATTGCCCGCGTCACCGTCCCCATTGGGCCCCCAACGCCAGCTGCAGCGGCAATCCTCGATCAGGATCAAGTCCTGTCGTTGATTCGTTCTAATTTGACTAAAATGCAAGCGCGAATGGCATCACAGGCTAATAAACATAGCAAGGATGTTGAATTTCAGGTCGGCGATAGGGTGTTGCTCAAACTCCAACCTTATCGTTAGCATTCCGTTGCCCGACCCTTATCGACCAAGCTTGCTCGTCGCTATTATGGACCTTTCTTGATTACCGAGCGCATTGGCCCGGTAGTTTACCAGCTAGAGCTTCTGTCCACGGCCAGAATCCACAATGTGTTCCATGTCTCCTTACTGCGGCCATTTATCCCTGATGGATCACCAATTGTGCCAGCCACGTAGCACGTAGAATTTCTATATGACAGGCCACTCTCTCGGCCGACTCGAGCCACTGCCGAACGTACGGTGTTTAGCGCCGGACAACCTCGTTCTGAATGGCTTGTCGAGTGGGATGATGGTAATCTTGACCTGGCTACTTGGGAACCGGTGGACGATATTCGACGCTCTTTTCTGGATTTACGGCTTGAGGACAAGCCGAATCTCATCGGGGGAGAATGATACACCTCAAGTCACATATTCGAGACCGCAACGGGATCGACGTAGGCCAAAGCGTTATGAGGATTAGTATTTATCTTAATTTAGTATTTTATTTAATAATGTAATTTTTTATAAACTAGAGATTTACTCTCTTCTCGGGTTTTCTTTACGGTTCTTTCCCGGTACACCTTTTTTGAACCGTTAGGGCTTAGGTATAAATATTCTTGTTTTACCTTCTCATAATTTATCCAAGAATTATTAGCCCTAATTTTCTCTCTACCTTTTCCCTCGTTCTATGAGTCAGGCGTCCACCTCGGACTCCGCTCAACCCCTTGACTAACAAGGGTTCGATACGCGGTCCACACCGGGCTCGTATCACATAGTAGGTAAAAAAGTGACAATTGGTACCTTAGAAATGCACTCATCATGTGCAACTTGATAGTCAATAAACATTACCTAAGTCATGGGTCCATAAAAGATGGCAACATCTTACAAATTCACTCGTCATGTACAACAAAAGGCAATCTCATAATGTTACATGGTATCTAAGCAAGGGAAGAACCACCCCTAAAAGCTAGCCAATAGGGGTGGGGAACCCCTCACTTATATACCACACATTAGAGGTCATGACTTTCCAATGTGGGAATTCCCCCCATAAGGAATTTCCTGCAACAGGGCACCGTCCTTGAGTGCCGACGTCTCGGCGGCACCCCATAATACCTTCCGAGACGTTGACCCGGCGTTCCGACGGATACCGAATAGGGGACTGGGTTTCTCTTTACATCTTACGTCCCGAAGCCGGTACCACGCGACGACCCTTAGGGGACTGGACTTTTCCGTGCCTCTTACGTCCCGAGAAGGGCCAATCGTGTCGGAAGGCCGGTCCCAGCTCTGATACCAATGTTACAGGGTATCTAAGCAAGGGAAGAACCACCCCTAAAAGCTAGCCAATAGGAGTGGGGAACCCCTCACTTATATACCACACATTAGAGGTCATGACTTTCCAATGTGGGAATTCCCCCCATAAGGAATTTCCTGCAACACATAACTTAAATTACACCATCATACAGTCATAAAACTAACCATAATAAGAGTATTCATGGAAAGAAAAACACAAAATTCAATCCCATAGCTTAATTACTCCATAACAGATTATCCACTAACTTTGTCCCTTAGTCTCTGGTTGCACCTTTTGACTCTCGTGGTAACTAAATTTCTGTGGTTGCAACTTCAATGTTCTAGAACTTGTAGTGTTTGAAGTTTGAACCACCAACTGCGACTTTATTTTGCTAAGCTCCTTGCACTTGAGTTCTCTGAGTTCATTGCACTAGAGTTTCCTGAGTTCCTTACACTTGACTCGCTCAAGTTCAAGTACACTGATCCATGTTAAGGTAAAGCATTAGTAAAAAAAATATGTGTGCTTAAAACCTTTGATTCAATTCACAATCAGCTTGAGTACAAGTACTCACCATTGGAGTAATTTGTGCTATTGAACATTGGGTTGCAAGCAAAGAATCTTCACACATTATATTTTAAATTAACTCTAATTCAACAACTTCATCTCTTCGAGAAATCAAAAAATTCACTTATTAATTAAGGGACAACTCAACTCCATTGTTGAAAGCAAAATTTGTAAGGGAAATGACATTACATTGCTCCTCACTTCAGGTGCATTTCTAGACTGAACTTAATATCAATATTGAGTATGGATATAGATATAGAGTGATGATATCTTTGATATACATATTTTTTAAGATATATCAAAATAAACAATCCGATACCAATCTATCGATACCAAACGATCCTTATTATGGCTTATAATTTAATGTCCACCGAAGAATATTAAGCCGAATCGGCGGCCCTCTTATAATGGACCGGCCCAATAATCCATCCTGATTGAGCGAGCGCAACTAAGAGAATTTGAGATAGTTATGGATCAGATCTGCTTAATCGTGCGGCCAAGATCTCTTCTTCCATCTCGAATCACGTGCCCAACTACCTCTCCCATACACACTCATCAATCATTTGAGCTCTCTAGCTCAAGCAGACAAGCAGTCAAGCCTCAAGCTAGCTAGCAAGAAGATCGATCCATACACCCATCCATAATCCATTTACTCCGATATATAAAGAAATCACATCACTTATAGTTATAGAAGATAGATAGATCTATGGGGATGCAATGGCGCCGGTGGTGGATGGCGGTGGCATTGGTGGCGGCGTTGACGGCGGCGCAAGTGAAGCGGAGTGAGCAGCTGAGGAGGAGCCACCCGCTTCATGAGGTGGTGGATAGAGTCAACGCTAGAGGTGGGCCCTACGTGGGTCTTCTGATGACTTTTCCTGTGGAAGAGGCTGCCCTCATGTCCTCTGGCTTCTTTGTTGCTAGCACTCTCTTCCCTGCCATTCAACTTGCAGGTTAGTTAGCTAATTAATTATATACATCTTGTACAATTAACTAATTAATTAAGCTCTTCTCTCAGTCTGATTTCTTTAATTAATGTTATCAAAAGTACACTCCATTGCATATATTTTCTTTATCTCATGTTGAATTGAAAATTTAGGCTACACAAAACTACGAATGGCACCCATAAGCAAAATTAAGCTATTGCAATTAAGAGATTATAAAACTAATTATAAAGCATTTGTATTATCGTTAATTATGACGACGTTCTGTCTCAACAAATTAAAAGATTGCCTTTTTATTTCTACTTTTTTATTTTTAACGGTCGGGTCCACATGCATAAGTCTTACTACACTCTTACTAGTTTTACTACTGATCGAATAAATTAAGATTGTATGGACCAAAAAAAAGAATGAATTAAGATTGCTAAACAAATATGATTTCAAATCCATTAATGGAGTGTGAATGAATATCATCGAGGATGGTCAAACCCCTAATCCATTTCTTTATTAAAAACAATAAAAAAAATCGAGAAGTCAATTATAACGAGTTTATATGATCAGTTTTTGGGGCTTGCACTTGCGCGCTGTCGAGTAAATGTTTATTTCTTTTGGCTGAATACATTTGTTATGTAAATGTAAATATAATATTGGATATTTTGATTGAAATGCCTTAATTTTGGGTAGTTCAGTAGTTGGATATATTTGCTGTCGAAATCAAACAAAAAGGAGCATCGTGATTCATGTGGTATAACTTTACCTGATTTGTCTCGATTCGTACCGAAAAAAAAACGAGCAAGGATGGGGCCTGCCTCGTCGTAGCTCCATAAATTAAATGTATCAATTTAACTTAACCACTATTCATTTATATTTAAAAAGAAAAGAAATTCAGTACGTTACAGGTTACGTGGTAACCCCATGCCTATATTAATCACATATAATATATACGTACACTTTCTGAATAAAGAAGCGTGACCGGTGACCGCCCATTACTAATTTAGACTATTAAATACCATGTTTATGTACACGATCAGGAAGGAGATTTAACATAGGAACGATACGAGGCGTGAATGTGATTTACGTGATGAGTGGTGAACAGATAGTAAGTTCCAAAATAATCCAATATATATTCACTTCATATCTCAAAACCCTATATTTGATCAAATATATATAATACAGTAGTGAATTATGTACATTGGATGGCAGATAAATGCAGGGATAACAACCCAAATCCTGTACGATGCGTTTGATGTGGTGGGAGTGGTTCATTACGGCATCGCCGGATCCTCCAACAACTCAATCCTCATTGGAGACGTTGCCATTCCTAGTCATGTCGCCTTCACTAGCTCCTGGAATTGGCAAGTACGTGAGATCGATCAACTTATACTATCAAATCCTTATAATTAACTAATTAAGTACTTAATCAAGCAATATCACTTTGCACCAACAACCCCCTATCCTTCTATAATTCTATGCAGGAAATCGGATCGTCACACGAAGGAGCGACATCATTGAACGTTGGGGCGTACAACGTCCCCAAGAAGGGCAACAACCTATTAGGGGACATAGAATTCACCCCCGTACAACTCTTACCCTCTGATCATTATTCTAAACCTAATAAAATGAAGAAGCTCTTTTGGCTTCCTATTGATCCAAACTGGTTCCAAATTGCCACCCAAATTAAGGTATATATAACATACATTACTCCGTATAAAGCAAAGTACGCGACAGAACGCTATTGCCTGTCCGAAGCAAAGTACGCGACAGAGATGCTATCTTAAAACTAAAACTAATTGACGATAGGAGGAGTACATATTCTCAAACGTGTAATTTGGTTGGTTTTGTAGGACACGGATCATGTGTTACAAAGATGCATAAATAACGCGACAGAACGCTATTGCCTGTCCGAAGCACCGAAAGCGGCGTTTGGAGTTAGAGGCTCAACCGCCGACGTGTACCTAAACAACGCAGCCTACAGAGGCTTCCTGTGGGAGAAATTGAACGTCTCGTCTGTGGACGAGGAGAGCGCCGCCGTTGTGATGACGTCCTTGTCGAATGGGAAGCCATGCGTAGTGTTTCGCGGCATATCGGATTATGCTGGAGGAAGCGGAGCTAGGGTGTCGACGTTGAAGGGCTTGGCCGATAGTCTGGCTGCTACAAACGCTCTCAACCTTGCTGTTGAGTTTATACAGCTTATTGGTAATCCTAATTATGGTGGACTTGAAGAGTGAAAGGCACATTTAATTTCATGCATCCATCACAAGTTCCACTGACATCCCACAATTTTGAATGTTTTCAACTTATAATCACATCCCGTGCAATGGCATCTTGGCGTGCCATGACATGCTTGTAGCCGGCCGTGCCATGGCTTGATGCAGTGATATGAGATCATTTGTACCAACAGATGGAATAAAGTCCACACCTCTCTGATGCAGAGGTACATTAACTAAATCAAGTGATGTTAAATTCACCTTGGATGTTCCAAGTTAACCGAATTTTATTCATTACAAAAATTTGGAATTTTTTTCATCTTCACCTTGGATGTTCCAGAACAATCACAAGGGGCTTCTAATGGATCTTCACACTCTTCGTCGAAACAAATTCTACAAGTCTTAAAAATTTACGGAGATAGGCTGGCTAGGTTAGGGATTGAAAATCCCTGCAGAACCAACGACCTCTCTCTATATTTTTTTTTACAAATTTAATTAAACCTCTAAATCTTTAATAGTTTGCCGCACCACTTGTGCAAATTAGATGTCCAACATTCAAAGTTGGATGGTAGGATGCCATATTATTTATTTATTTTTTGCATGTTAATTTACATATTTATTTCTCTTACAAACTATATACTTATTTAAGCAAAAATAATCTATAAATATATTATTTACTTACTTATAGACATGTCAATCGTGTCGGTTCGATCATTTTATGTAATTTAATAATAAAATATATTATAAGTTTCAAAATAAATTTTATAAATTCTATAAGGGTTTTTTTAGTTCGTATGTGCTCATGGGCACACGCTAATAATGATTGAATTTCTTTAATTAGGTAAAAAGTGTAAATTGGGAAGGAGGAAACAATATAAATAAATAAATTATTAATTTAATTTTAGTAGGATAATATTTTTCTTTATTACTAATTTACCTTTAGACTTCTACTTATGAAAACCACAATCATTGTTACTAGAAAAATCCATTCTATAAATACTAAATCGGTCAACGCAACAGGTTTTAGGTTTCAACCCAACGGGTTTCGGGTTCTATCGGATTCGGTTTATTTTGGATTTCGGGTTTAAATTTTCGGGTCTTAACCCTAAAATTATCGGACAATTCGGGTCGGGTTTGCGGTTTGGGTCAGTTTTTGACAACTCTACTTATCTAGGATATTTTGTATTTTATATATATATATATATATATATATATATATATATATATATATTTGCACATATAGTTCTTAACTTAAAAAAATCGAGTAAATTTATTGAGTATTTTTTATAGTTTTTTGTGAGCGGGTAAAACAAACATAGTTACCATAGTTATTTTTGCTATTAAAAAGGTATTTTTTAAATTACTGCGCATTTATTATTATTTTTATTATTTTTCTTATTATTAAATATATGGTAGTTATGCAACTTTATGGAAGATCTATCCTACAAATATGATAAGATTAAACTTGGAAAAGGTGGGAATCTTCCTAGCTTGGGCTTTAAGCAAACCCTAGGAGATAAGTAAAATTAGGCCCCCTGATCTCCTTATTCCATTATAAATACACGCCCTAGGCGTGTATTGGGAGAGCCACATGTGCACATCGGCATATTCAGAAACTCTGGACAGGCTAATACTCGCTTAGCTCGACTGTTCAGGGATTCACCGCTCTCTTGTTGTACCTCGTCGCTCGAAACGACAATTCGCCCTTTTAACTTAGGCATCAGAGGTGGATTAGGGGGTCCCCGCCCCCTGTGTCCATTGTTTTGCAGGTTTTTAGGTCAAGAGATTGAAGGCGGAGCGGAAGAGGAGGAGTTCTTAATTAGTGCATTGAAGACGGATTGAAGACGGAGATTTTGTGCACTAACATTTTTAATTAAGGATTGTATTGTATAGAGTTTGGTTGAAATGAAACAAACACTTATCCTGAAACAAACTCTTATCCTTAAACGAATGCATTTTTCCTAGTTGTTTGTGTACTTTTCATACTTGTATGTATTACACTTTTCTTATTTCAGATTGCACTTTTCGTACTTTGTAGTGCACTTTTCGTACTTTTTATAGTACATTTTTCGGATTGCACTTTACGTATTTTGCAATGCATTTTCGTATGAAAAGTGCACTACTAACTAGGAAAAGTGCATTCATTTTATGTTTCAGGATAAGAGTTTGTTACATTTGAATCAAACTCGTATTGTATATTTTCATATTCAATTAATTAAGTTAAACATATAAATTTATTGAGTATTTTTTTTGTATTTTTGAGGATTGTATTGTGTATTTTTATATTTAAAGAAAATATATAAATTTATTGAGTATTTTTATATATTTTAAAGACTGTATTGTACACTTATATTGAGTATATATATATATATATTTTAAAATATATATATATATTTATATATATTTCGTACAGGATGCAAGTGTTACATTAGTTATCATAATTTAGATGTAATTTATTGTTACATGTATCAGTGGGACGAAAGTGATCCGACAAAAAATTAAAGTACATACATTTAATAATATATTTATATATTAATTTTACTTAAATAAATAAAATTTGTAAAAGAAATAAAATATGTACATCATGCAAAAAAAAATAATGTGGCATCCTACTAGCCTACCTTGAAGGGTTGGCCCTCTAATTTGGGACAAAAGTGTGGCCCGATAAAACATTAAGGGATTAACAATTTTTGTGAAGAAAAAATATAAACAAAGGAATCGCTTGCAGGACTCTCAATGAAAAACGTGCCCCTTCGAACAATGACTTTCTTCCTAACCTAATAGTCAGCCTATCCCCGTAAAATTTTATAATTCGAGCCTAAATTCTTAAATCAAAGTTTTTGTGAGCCTATGTTGGAAAAAATTCTATTCTTTCTTTCCCTTACCCTGCATTTTCTAGCAAGTTTTTCCTTTAATAAAAAGTGAAAGCCAGTCAGATAAGATGAGAAAGAAATAGTACCTAGTAGATGCTCCCTACATTAGTTTTCAAATGCCAAGACACTGCAGTTGTATGGCTCGTGACCTACCAACAGGCAGACGAACGGGTCGTAGCCCGAGTGTTAGATACAACACTTTTCGAGTTGGTGACCTTGTGCTTCGATGGGTCATGATGTTCGTGTTTTTAGTATAGTTTTTTATAGGTTTTATTAGGTTATTAGGACTAGTTTTGATAAGTTTAGGAGTAGTTTTATGTGTTTTTGGATAGTTTTGCATATTTTGTGAAAAGTATGGAAGCTACTCCGTTTTGTGTCTTTTTGTAGGTTTTAGCAAGGAAAAGGTGTTGTTTGGAGCTGAATTTGGAGAGCTATGATAAGAGATGGAGGAATACAAGATGAAGAAGCTGAAGTTCAAGTTTCTGGAAGAGAAGTGTTGAAGAAAACCAAGCTCAGGCTCGTTAACGAGGCTGTGAGGGCTCGTTAACGAGGCCACGAGATGAAAATGTTCGAGAGTTGACTTTGTGACTCACCGATCGTGTGCGGGAATTTATTTCCGTGTCGGTAGAGTATCTTTTTGTGATTTTAGGGTTATTATATTATGTATTTTAGGTCTTGTTATCTTTTGAGATTTTATTTCTATCTTTTAGAATAGATTCTATCTTTTTAGGAAAGTTTATATCTTTTAGCCTTTTTTAGTTTCTAGCCTCTTTTTAGTATAAATACCCTTCTATCTAGCATAGAAAGGGGAGTCGAATTTTGGAGAATAGAGCCGAGAGAGAGAAGGACGGATCGGAGTCGTGATTGAAGGAGCTCGGTAGACGAAAGTTACCGGGGTCGTTAGTCGTGTTTTTGATTCGGAATTTTGGTGTTTTCGGTTTCTTCTGAATCTCTGTAAGACGATATTTCTTATTCATTTGAGTAGTGATTTGTTTTCAATGTTTCCTTTGATTAAAGTTATTAGTTTCTTAGTCATGATTAGTGAGTAGTCTTTTTATCTAGGGTCGGGGTTGAAACCCGGCATAGTTGTGCATGTTTGGTGAGTAAGATTATGTGTTGAATGCCTTTTATCTATTGTTGAGATTGTTTGTTGTGCTTATACCAAGATGAAAGTTGAGGTAATTTGAGTTGTTGACTTGATTGAAAGAGAAAGTTATAAACTTGAAGGTTGATATTGTTTAAATACGAAAGTTTCAAGCTTTAGATCCGAAACAAGCAATTGGGTGAGTTAGTTTATGAAAGTAGATTAATTTGCTTGCTAAGTCAATGAAAGTTGATGCGTCTATCTATTTAAAGGCATGATATTTATCTTCTTACGAGCTTGTGTGCATGACTATGTTGTGGTAACCCTTGTCCTGGATATTTTCGTTTTTATTTGATTTCTTTCAAGAACATATTCGTTATTGAGTTCGTTGGCTCGGTACTGAACCTGTCTAGGTCGTTAGTTTTGGTTTTTTTATTCTCGGTGGTTCGTTAACGAGGCTGACAACTTCGTTAACGAGGCTGCTTGTATGTTTTGCTTGCTTTTTGTTTTATTCTTTTTAGGAGTCGATAGATAAACAAATCTTGCTTCCCGTGGAACGATCCTGACTCCCCTATACTCAGCGGGGTCTTGACTACAAATTTATTTGTTGTTGAACGACTCTCCCAACAAATTGGCGCCGTTGCCGGGGAGGCAACGTGTTTTGTTTATTTATCTGTGGGTCTGGGAATAGCCCGACCCCGTTTTTGTTTTTAATTTTTGTTTTCTTTGTCTGTTTTCTCAGCGCATGCCGGTAGGACGTCGAAGGCTTGAGTTTGACAACGCTAGTTATTACTCAGAACCTGAACGTTCCCTGAACCGTAGACGCCGAGAGAACCGAGCCATGGCCACACCTGAAGAGCTGGCTCGTCAGCTAGAAGTCCTCCAAACACAGATGGAGGCGTTGAAAACTGAGAAGGAAGGCGCTGCCGCCGAGGCTGAGCGTCAACGAGCTACCAATGCTCGTCTACAAAAAGAGCTGAATGCCTATCCAAGGAATGTCAAACAATACATGCATCCAGAACTAAGGGTGCCAGAGTCTCCAATTGTGCTTCCGGAGATAGAGAAATCTTTTGAGATTAAATCTCAATTTATATCCTTGATCAAACGGGCTCAGTTTGAAGGGAAACCTACTGAGTGCCCTATGGAACATATTAGGAATTTTCTTGACTTATGCGACACCATAGCTGCAGAAGGTATCTCACTTGAATATGTTCTGTTAAAAGCTTTTAGGTAGTCTCTTTCTGGAAAGGCCCTGAGCTGGTTGGAGAGCTTACCTCCTAAGTCTATCAGGACTTGGAAGAACTTGTATGATCAATTTCTTACAAAATTCTTCCCGCCTGCCAAGACGACGGAGTTGAGAAAACGCATCACCTCCTATCACCAGCTTCCTAATGAAACATTTGTTGAAACATGGGAAAGATTTAAAGAGATGCTTAGACAATGCCCTACTCATGGGCAACCTTTATATGTTCTGCAAGAAATCTTTTTCCAGGGTATCAACGCGGAGACCAAGAACCGCATCAACACGCATACTGCGTGCGGTTTTATAGAGATGGACCCAACGGCTGCATGGGAATTGCTGGATAAGCTGTCCAATTATGATGCCATGTATGGAACCCAGCAAACTCCACAGCCCCAGAAACGTCTCTACATGCCTAACCGAGACGAAGTTGACCCAGATGTTAAAAATCAATTCCTGCAAGACGAGGTCAACCGTCTGAAGAAGCAGGTTAGAGCCGCTGAGACAATTGCTGAGATGAGTTATATGAGCGGACCATACAGGAACCAGTCTAGCTATTTTGACAGGTCAAACAACTATCAGGCATGGGGCAATCAGAATACAAATCAAAACTATGCAGCGCCTCCGCCAGATAGACGACCTGCACCCTATCGACCTCCAGGCCATCAGGAGCCACCATCATGGGTTCAAGGATTACAGGAAGGCATTAACGACGTGACCAACAAAGTTAACGAAGTGACCAACAAGGTTAACGAAGTTCAAGCTAACCTGAACCAACAAAATAAAAGATGGGGAGAGTTCGATATATGGAAGAAGAGTGTTGATTCCCAACTAGGGAACCTCGCTGCCCAGATTCCGAGACCACAAGGGCAACTCCCGGGCCGCCCCGAGGAAAACCCTAGGGGACAAATAGCAGCGGTGCACCTTAGGAGCGGGAAGACATTGCCGGAGCGAGTCCAAGCTGAGGACAAGAAGGAAGAAGACGTCATAATTCAACTCGGTAACGAGCCAGCGAGGGCAAATACTGAGCCCGTATACCATGGTGACGAGGCTCCGAGGGTATCTAACGACCCTAATCCAGGTAAGTCTACTAATCCGAGCCTTCCTCTCTATCCCAGGGTAGTTAACGACCCCATCAGGGTCGGTAATGACCCACCGAGGACACCAAACGACCCCAGTGTCGACCCGGTACTCTCACCTCTCGAGCCTAACTTGGTTCCGAGAATGATGAAATCTCTTCCATTTCCAACTAAGAAATCTATGGACTCTACTGAGAGTAAGTTCAAGCGTTTCGTGAAGATTCTTCAGGGCATTAATATTTCCATCCCATTCGCTGACGCCCTAAGCGAAATGCCGGCTTACACAAAATTTTTGAAGGATTTTCTTAGCAGGAAAAGGTCCATTGCAGAGCTACAGGATGAAGTCAGATCAATTGCTCTACCAGAAAAGCTTGGAGATCCAGGGAGATTTGCCATCACGATTGGCATAGGCGACCATAAATTTAAAGCTTTATGTGATTTGGGAGCCAGTGCTAGTTTGCTTCCTCTCTCCATCTGGTCAAAAGCTAACATAGGACCGTTAGAGCCAATCAACATGCGGCTATACATGGTTAATGGCTCTTGCATCAGAACAACAGAGATTGTAGAAGATTTTCCAGTACAAGTGGGCAAATTCTTTGTTCCAAATGATTTCATAGTCACGACAATGCCCGAAGACCAGGTAGTTCCCATTATTCTCGGGAGACCGTTCCTTGCCACCGCTGAAGCCATAATTGATGTTAGGAGGGGACTCCTAACTTTCGAAATTGGGGATGAGGTGACAGAATTCCGATTCAAACAATCTATGAAGGATATTGATAGAGCCGAAGTCAAGATGCTCTACGCCCACAATGAAATCATCGAATGTGGGGACCCTGTTGGAAGATGGGTGTCGCATAAAGAGTTCTCCAGCCAAAGATGGGCCGAGATCGCCCCTGCAGCTTCGGTAACGAGCCCCCGTACCTCACTACCGACCTTCCCGGCAGAAGAAGCAAGCTCGTTAACGACCTCATCAGCATCGTTAACGACCCTGGCTGAGGATTGTGAGATTTCAGCATTCGAATACCTGGAAGAAGTGTTGAAGACGGATCCAGAAGAACCAATTCTCATTCCAGCCGAACCTTCTCCAACACTAAAGCCTCTCCCAGACTTTCTCAGGTATGAATTTCGAGGTCCTAATTCTACTTTACCGGTCATCATTAATGCCAAATTAAAAGATGAGGAAGTAGAGAAACTGTTGAGCATACTTAGAGTGCATAGAAAAGCCATAGGCTACTACCTTGATGATATAACTGGCATATCCCCCTCTCTCTGCATGCATAGGATATACATGGAGGATAATCATAAACCCACCATAGAGCATCAACGTAGGTTAAATCCTAACATGAAAGATGTGGTTAAAAAGGAAATTATTAAATTACTTGATGCTGGGATCATATTTCCTATATCGGACAGCCAATGGGTGAGTCCGGTCCATGTAGTTCCAAAAAAAGGGGGGATGACTGTTATTGAAAACGAGAAAGGAGAGCTTATTCCAACTAGAACCACCACCAGTTGGAGGATGTGCATTGATTATAGGAAGCTTAATAGTGCTACTAGAAAAGATCATTTTCCGCTTCCTTTCATTGATCAGGTATTAGAGCGTTTAGCCCAGCATGATTATTTCTGTTATCTAGATGGCTATAGCGGTTTTTGGCAGATTCCCATTCATCCTGACGATCAGGAAAAGACTACCTTTACATGTCCTTATGGAACCTTTGCTTATAAGAGAATGCCATTTGGGCTTTGCAATGCCCCCGCCACCTTTCAAAGGTGTATGATGGCCATTTTTTCGGATATGATAGAGGAGATTGTAGAGGTTTTTATGGATGATTTTTCTGTTTATGGTTCTTCATTTGATACTTGTCTTGCTAATCTTGCACATGTGCTTAAACGTTGTGAAGAAACCAACCTTGTTTTGAATTGGGAAAAATGCCATTTCATGGTTCAGGAGGGGATAGTACTAGGACACCTTGTCTCTAAAAGAGGGATAGAAGTAGATAGAGCAAAAATTGAGCTTATTGAAAAACTACCTCCCCCTTCTTCTGCCAGAGACATTAGGAGTTTCCTAGGGCATGCTGGATTTTACAGACGTTTTATTCAGGATTTCTCTAAGATAGCTAAACCTTTGACTAACCTACTAATGAAAGATGTAGTGTTTGAGTTGTCCCCAGAGTGTCTTGAAGCTTTTCACAGGTTAAGAGCAGCCCTCGTGTCCGCCCCTATTATGCAGTCTCCAGATTGGCCACTCCCCTTTGAGATCATGTGCGATGCAAGTGACTATGCAGTCGGCGCAGTTTTGGGACAACGGAAGGATAAGAAACTCCACGCCATCTACTACGCCAGTAAGACGTTGGATGAGGCGCAGAGTAAGTATACCACGATGGAGAAAGAGTTTTTGGCTGTGGTATTTGCCTTTGAAAAATTCTGGTCCTACCTTGTTGGATCAAAAGTGATTGTTTATACTGACCATGAGGCCGTTAGATACCTAATGGCCAAAAAGGATGCGAAGCCTACATTGCTTCGTTGGATGCTCTTATTGCAGGAATTTGACCATGAAATAAGAGACAAGAAGGGAGCAGAAAACCTAGTGGCAGACCACTTATCCAGACTACCGGTTGAGCATATCACTGAATCCAACAACGAAGTGCCAATAAATGATTCCAGACCAGACGAACACCTCATGCTGAACGAGGTCGAACTCAACAAGACCCTCGTCACCGACCCCTTCAGGGTCGTTAACGAGGCACCGAGGCTGGAATGCATAGATCACGAGAGAAAAGCCCCAAGGAGCATCGACGCATCAGTTCGGCAGAATGCTACCATGCCACGGGAGGTCGTTACCGAGGGTCACATAACCTCTCCAGGGTCGTTAACGACCCACCCAGGTCCGATGACGACTCGGCCAGGTAAGATCTTTGAACCAGAACAAGCTAGATCCAGTTCAATTCCTTCTCCTTCTACTACTTCTTCTTCTTCAATATCATTCCATGCTGTTAGAAGGTCGAAAGTCCCTTGGTTCGCGGATTTTGCTAACTATCTTGTAGGAGGCATAATTCCCAACGGACTAACTCCATAGAAGAAAAAGAAGTTTCTCCATGACGTAAAACAGTACTATTGGGATGACCCTTACTTGTTTAAACAAGGGAGTGATCACCTTTTTAGACGCTGTGTCCCAGAAGAGGAGATAGAGAAAGTGATCCGTCAGTGTCACACATTACCTACCGGAGGCCATGCAAAAGGTTTCAAAACCACGGCGAAGATTCTTCAAAGTGGTCTTTATTGGCCTACCATGTTCAAGGATGTTCAAGCTTATGTGACAGCATGTGATGAATGTCAACGCTCAGGCAATATTACTTGGAGACATGAGAACCCACTAACCGGGATACTAGAGGTCGAGCTATTCGACGTATGGGGGATAGACTTCATGGGACCTTTTCCCTCATCTGGCCCCTACAAGTACATCCTAGTGGCGGTCGATTATGTCTCCAAGTGGGTGGAAGTCGTTGCTACAAGGACCAACGACGCTAAAACCGTGGCCAAGTTTATTAAGACTAACATTTTTCCTAGGTTTGGCGTTCCAAGAATACTCATTAGTGATGGCGGTGCCCATTTCATAGAGCGGAGTTTTGAAGCACTTTTGGCAAAGTATGGGGTATCACATCGGGTGGCAACACCATATCATCCCCAAACTAGTGGCCAAGTTGAAGTTTCAAACAGGCAAATAAAGAGCATATTGGAGAAGACAGTTTCGCGTTCTAGGAAGGATTGGTCTTCTAAATTGGATGACGCTCTTTGGGCATACAGGACAGCATACAAGACGCCTCTGCGCACCACTCCCTATAATCTAGTGTATGGCAAAGCATGTCACTTACCGGTCGAGATGGAGCATAAAGCACTATGGGCTCTTAAAGAGCTCAACATGAACCTCGACGCAGCTGGAGCAAAACGATTCATGGATTTGCAAGCACTGGAGGAGTTGAGACTTAAGGCGTATGAAAATGCTGAAATTTACAAGGAGCGCACCAAACGGTGACATGATCGGAAATTGGTGCCCAAAACCTATGAGGTTGGTCACAAAGTACTTCTTTTCAACTCTAGACTCCGTCTATTTCCAGGGAAGCTTAGGACAAGATGGAGTGGGACATTCGTGGTTCATCACATTTATCCCCACGGTGCGGTAGAGTTGATCGATAACCAAGGCACAATATTTATTTGCTTGCTAAGTCAATGAAAGTTGATGCGTCTATCTATTTAAAGGCATGATATTTATCTTCTTACGAGCTTGTGTGCATGACTATGTTGTGGTAACCCTTGTCCTGGATATTTTCGTTTTTATTTGATTTCTTTCAAGAACATATTCGTTATTGAGTTCGTTGGCTCGGTACTGAACCTGTCTAGGTCGTTAGTTTTGGTTTTTTTAATTCTCGGTGGTTCGTTAACGAGGCTGACAACTTTGTTAACGAGGCTGCTTGTGTGTTTTGCTTGCTTTTTGTTTTATTCTTTTTAGGAGTCGATAGATAAACAAATCTTGCTTCCCGTGGAACGATCCTGACTCCCCTATACTCAGTGGGGTCTTGACTACAAATTTATTTGTTGTTGAACGACTCTCCCAACAGGTCATGGGAAGCGCACGAGATCCCGTAGATGGCAAGCTCGACCTGAATTGAGAGGGACCGTATCAAGTGACTACAACGTATGGTCGAGGAGCTTACTCGCTGAAGAGTCTTGATGGGAAAGTCATCCCTCAGACTTGGAATATCACTCATTTGAAGAATTTTTTCCCGTAAAGGAAACTGCGACCGCGGATTATCGCTGCAATCGCAGCCTCATTGCCGCGATCGCGGATCGCCGACAATGAACACCTTTCGAAACCCCTCGCATAGATGTCGGTTTAAGAATGGCTAATGGAACAAGCTCATTATTTTTTGTGTTTTTGCTTTCTTGTTTTTTAATAAAATCCTGGTCAAGACAAGACTTCCAACTCCAAAGATGTACACACATACAAACGCAATTTTGGCCCCAAAAATACAATAATCGAGTAAGAATAGGGACTCAAAGAGTGTGAGATTGAGAGAGACCTCGAATCGGAGAATTTTGGCACCGTGTTGTTGGGTAAGAGACCAAAGGGCGGAAGAGGAAAAGGTCGAGAGAAAGCCAGATATGAAAAAAGGAAGAAGGAGACGAGAGTGAAGGGGAAAAGCGACGGAGAGGAACAATGTTAGGTGAAATAGGGTTACACACTTACACGGGTAATTTTAGGAATTATGTTTACTTTTATTTATTTATAAACCTAAAATGAATTGTTTTAAGAAAATCCCTCCTTTTTAAAAAAAAATAGGCATGCATTTCTTTTTGTTTTTAAGAACATTGAAACGATTTTATGTGGCATTGTCTAAACCGGTTGTACACCACGTGATGTTGTCGAAATTATAGGAATAACGATTAGTGCATATAATCCGAGTGATTGAAGATATGATTTTATGGAGATGAGATCAGATCTCACGAGGCTCTATAAATAAGGATGTGACTTTTAGGTTAAAGGTGTGGTTTTCTAGTGGTTGAAGTCTTGAAGATGACGAACAAGAGAGAAGTGAGAGCTTGAGATCTGAAGATCTTCAAGGCAAAGATGTACATAAATAGTGCCCTAGGATCTAAAGATCTGCTAAGGGTAGTAAACTGCAAAACTTCCAAGGATGCATGGGAGGCCATTGAACAAATGCATATTGGCAGCACAGATCTAAAGGAAAGTCATCAAAAGGAGGCCAAGAAGGAATTCTAAATACCTTGTTCCTGTTTACTGTTATATCCGCTGCTTAGGGAACATTGCTAGTTCCCTGCTTTGTTACTAATGCATCACAATCCAACAGTCCCCATTGTCCTTTTTAAAGATTACAACCATGGGTTATCGGGCTCCAGAAGTATTGCTTGGAAGTGATCACTACACCACATCAATAGGCATGTGGTCTATTGGCTGTATCTTCTGGGATTTGGTTATGTACGATGAAAGTTCACTTCGAACCCTTTTTGATGTTGAGGGATTAGTATTTGAGGAGGATGTAATTGATGAAATTTTTATGTAAGGATTAAGACTAATTTTTTTTGGTTGAAATAGCTTTTTGACAAAATACAAAATTTTGATCATTATTAATTTCAAATTGTAGGAAACTCGGTTGTCCCACAAAATCTGCTTGGCCTTGGGTGACTTCCCTTCCAAAATTTCCCAATACATCGAGGAGTATACAACTGCGGGGAACTTGAAAATTGATCCAAGATTTACTGAATTTGGAGTTGATTTGCTGAAGGTAAATATTATTAATGTTTGATAAGATAAGATATTATCTTACTTTCCTATCTTATTTTATTTCTTTCTTTAATATATTTTATCTATCAAGATAGAAAAGATCATTTCCTGTATTCTGTTATCTTGTAGCCGTTTGTTTGTTGATTTGTTTCCTAGGATTAGGCGTCTGTTTAGGCCATGATTTGGTCTTTCTTTTGTTTTTATGTTATGCTTTCTCAATAGACATGACAAGGCAGAATTGATGCCAATTGAGTGAACTCAAATTCCATTTCTGTTGTTCGTTTTTACAAATCCTTCTCCTATTTTTATCGGCAAAATTTTGCACACTCCGTTTTTTCTGATGCGTACTCCAGACTTTGTGGATCCTAAACCCGCCCATAGTTTTATGGGAAAAAAATTGTGCGGGTTTGAAACCCGTCCATATTTTGTGCCTTTTTTGTGTGCGGGACGGGAATCCGCCCATATTAGAGTGTGCAACACAAAATTGAGAGTGCGCAAACCAACCGCCGTTTTTATGTTCAGCTTTCTCAATAGACAAAACAAGGCAGAATTGAAGCCAATTGACTGAACTCAAATTGCATTTATGTTGTTTTTTTCTTTTGTTGTACTTACCCGTTTGTTAATTTTTTTTATTTCAGAGATTGTTTTCTGTTAATCCCATGATGAGAATTACAACAGAGGAGGCTCTTAAGCATCCATTCCTTGCTACATCAGAAGATTGAAGATTGAATTGTTCTAGAAACTTAAAAGTCTCTACTACAACGGCTGGAATAGTCTTAGTTATTTTTTGTCTCTTTGAGTTTTGAAATTTGGATGGGTGACTTGCAATTGAGTTTCTTGGATGTATTTTTCTAGCATGTTGAGAGGATTTAAAACAGGGGAAGATGATAAAGACTAAGCTTTAGTCTGAAGGAAAATCTATTGAAGGGGCACGTGTCGAAATGGGAGAGTCAGAAAGAGTGACTAATATGGGTGTTTGTCATAGACGTGTCAAATGTTCGAGTTATGAAGGATTTTTTTTTTTGGTAGAAGGAGAGGCGGCACTCTCCGGCCTCGAGTTATGAAGGATTGACCATGTGTAACTACTGTATATATAAAAGCAATAAGGTTTGGAGCCACCACATTGCGACACCTCACCTTTTGACATATGACATCTCATTATTAATCCACATAGGATTTTGCCACATGTCACTTAATCCTTGCTCCATAAAAATTATATATTAATTATTCCTTCCACTTCATATTCCACATGGAAAAAAATTTCCACTTAATTAAAATTTATCTTTATTTCCCAAATTTAGATAATATTTTAATTTTTGGTAGGAGATAATATCTTAATTAAAAAAATTTAACTAATAATTGGATTTTTTCCTTATAAGCCAATAAAATATATATGCTCAATCTTTTTAACATTTTAGTTGTTTCTTTCTCTCTCTTATATTAAAAAATAAACATACTCGATTACATATATTTTATTTCAAAAATTAATAAAAATTTTAACTAAAACTTAGCTTTTGATACATGGCATCCCATTACTATTGTTGAATTGTTTAAGTTTAAGCCAAGTTTTTAACCACCATTACAAAAGAATTACATAAACCTCATACAAAACTAGAGAGATGAGAGACAATATCTCTCTAGAAAGAACTAAAAGAAGAATAGGCTGAGGAAGCCTTCTTCTTTTTGCCTATTCGGCTGAGAAAGCCATTATCCTTTAGCTGAGAAGCTGCGATAACACCCCAGTGGGATTGTGATGGAAATTATTTGCTCAACTTGGAACTTCCTTTGTCCAATTTCATGAATAATTTTAATGTTTCTATGTGGTAGATTTGACATTAAGATTTCCCATCATACTTTGGTTTGTCCTTGTATCCTCTTGGAAGTTTGCTTGCTGCCCTTTCGGCCAGAGAACTTTATGTTCTTGTTTCAATGCACTGTTTTTGTATTAGAATTTTCTAAGATGTTGGGTCAGATTTGTGAGAATTTATGTTTGAATCTGGCCTTTTGCCCCGTCCATATATAAGGCTTGTTATTCGTGCTTCTCCTTTCGAAGTTCGACTATCGCCGGTCGTTATCGCCGAATCATCGTCTTCTGACGGGGTCTGTGCGGTGATTCGGTCGGATCGCGGATGACCATTTTTGTGCCCTTTTGATTGATGTTCAGACTTGCTACAAAGCTAACTTATTTGCTTGTTAATCCGACAATCTGTTGCCCCTTCTTGGTTTAACGTTTTCGGCCTTGCCTATTCCTGTTCTCGGTGACGCTGTCTGGGTGGTTTTTTCATTGTCGGCGGTTGCCTCTCGTTTTTCCGTATCCGATCAATTTAGAGATTGCCATTTGTGGCTTAAAGATTGCCTGCGTGGCTGTTTAGTTGCCTTATCTTCTTTGATACCCTTTTGGGCTTTTTTGTTTAGGCTTAGCCCATTTTGTTCCTCTTTAGGCTTTGCTTAGACTACTTGTTGTTTTGTTTGAGCCGAGTTTTCTAGGTTGGGCTGTTTGTGTTTGTTTTTTTTCCCTTTTGTCGGGATTGTTGTTGGTTTGTTGTAGGTGTTGTCAGACTCTCTTGTTCGGCGCTTGTACTTCTTCATTTGTGGAGTAACTTTGGGTTTCCAACCCTCTTCCAAGCTGGTCCGTGGTGCTGTGGAGTCTCCTCCCAACGTCGCCTTTATGTTTTCAGTTTCGTCTTGCACAAGCTTGTCCGATCACCGGGTTTCCGGTCTCTTGATTGTGCCAAGCTTGTTTGGTCAATCAAATTTTTTCATACTCAAACAAAATTACAAAGGAATTACATTAGAACGATTTTGGCCCTATCATGCCAAGTTTTTAATCTTATCTAATCGTTATTTTACGAGCCACTAGAACGATTTTGGCCCTATCATAAATTAAATCAGTTATATTTTAACTATTTACAATAAATAAATAATCTCTATTTTTCTTATTAAATTGTATATAATTATTAAATTAATTTTTTTTTCAAAATCTCATCTCTTCCATATTTTCAAAAATATATCATTTTTGCTTTATTTTCTTCATATTTTATCTCTTTCTTTTAAATTAAACCTATTTATGAAATATTGTCAAGGAAAATGAGCAATGTAGATTATTTTATCTTAATAATCTATGTTTATTCTCAATTTTAAACTTAATAATCTAGATTTAATTTGTTTTATTTGATTTTAAAAAACAAAATAATTTTTATACATATTACGGACAATAAATTACTTACATTAAATTTTATATTATATTTTTATATATTAATATTTTTAAATAATTTATCTAAAAATATCGAGTGAGAGTCGTGTAGAGCAAGACGGAGACAACTAGTACATGGAAAAAGGATTTAACTTCTTAATTCTTATGGTTTGTAACCTTGTCACGTCAAATTCGTATATTCTGACACGTGGAATTGTATTGGGTTGTGTCATGTAGGCGAGCCCAAATGGAATCTGAACAATGAAACGCATGGGAGCCCAAAGTCCATTTATATAGTGTGATACTTATCTGAGTCCTCGAGATTAAGATGAAAGTCCCTCGTGGTCATGGGCTTATTATAGATCCATCTCCCTTAAAACTTTATAAAAAAAATTTAAATCAATTTGTTAGGATGATGAATTTTATGATTGTTGTAACACATATTTCTGTTTTCACAAGAACAAAATGTAAGAATAGTCCCGAGGTAACCTAGCAACAAGAGATATGGGTGAATGTTGAAAGGTTTCGGGTTCGATTCCCGACTTTAACTCTTTACTTATATGATAAACCATGTCTCACAAATTTTCATTCTACTAAGTTAAGTCAGTCAGTGTAAACTAATTTACCAGGTTCTCAATCTTTATCAACTGAATTATGGATTTAAAGTTTACCATCAAACATAGTTTCCCAATCTTTATCAAGTGAATTATGGAGTTGAAGTTTGCCACCGAAGATAGTTCCCGTCCATAAAACATGTAAAATTATATTTAACTAGTAATTTATAAATATTTTGCTCAAAATCATTCCATGCGAATTAAATTGTTTTGGTCAAATCTATGCGAGTTAAATGGATTGGCCTTTCTGTTGTTATGTGTACACTTCTGTGTTCTTTAAAATTGTGCACATAAATTAATATACATGTACATTTTAATCAAACCAAATCTTCTATGGAAAGAACATTTTAACATTGGCCAATAGAGAAACGCTCTCAATGAAATCCCAAAACCCCGGACCCCCAAAACCAAAAACTACTCCGCTGCCACACCTTCCAAAAATCCATTGATTTTGATTAACACCGTTCTCCGCCTTCTGTCTTCCGCTACTCCATCTCTGCACATCACCGTTTCCACCGCTTAGATCTTTCACCTTCCAGGCTTTCCACCACTGTTGGGGCCTCCTCGATTTCAATACCATGAGACCCCACATCTCCGACCCGACTCCTCTAACCTCAACCCAACTCCTCCGCTTAGATCCGATTTGTATGAAGGTTAATGAGTTGGTTTTATTTGGTTTATAATTTTGAGCAAATCAATCCATTTTTGGGCTAATGAAGCCATTGTTGAGGAAACGTTTTGATCGGTTGAGAAAGCCATCTCCACCTGGCTAAGAAAGCCATCTTAACTTGGCTGAGCAAGCCACCTCCTTTTCAAACCAACAAAGTCATAGCGGGTCTAGAGCCGGTTCGATCACATCCGACCAGATTTGAACTACTTGAACCCGAAGGCTTCACTTTTCCCGAACTGCTCTCTCCGGCTTGGACCACGCTTAAATTGTTGATTTCCGGCTTATGCTTTGCATGCTACATCCTCCGTTTTGGGATTACGCGGCCGCTGGTGCCGTTTCGAACCCATCCGCTTGCCCAACCTTTCGTCGCCCAAGCCTTCGTCAGTTTCGTAGGCTTGTTCGGCCTTCTAAGGTCGGGTGGGTCGACGTCCTTTCCCAAGTTGTCGTTTCCATTGCCGATCATCTTGAACAGTGACTTAAGTATAAAGGAAAAAGAGGTGTTGTCGAGGAACTGAGGGACCTTTTGAGGAATATATATATATGTATATGTGCATTTGTTGGATGGCTTCCCACATTTCCTTGGTGGTTTTTAGATTGGTCACCCTATCGCTATCTTGTTCGAACATAGAGTTGTTGAAGTACATCTTGGCCTTGTAGTTGGCCTCCATGCATTTCCACTCATTTTGTCCCCATTTAGACAAATCGTCGCGAATGGCTAGATCAACTTCGAAGTTTCCTCTCTCGATGACACACCAGGCCTGGAAGTCATGATTGTGCATCCAATCCTTCATCTTGACTTTCCAGTTCTCGAATCATCCAATAATAAGTGTTGGAGGCTTGTTGTTCCCATGACCGATTTGAGTCAGTTCTGAAGACATCTTGTATACATGCGAGACTTTAACATAGAAATCTAGAGCAACAACTGCTCTAATAACAATTGTTGGATTGTGAGTGTTAGTAGAGAGTTGAGAACAGACGTTGGATTGTTCCCAAGGCAGCGAAAGTATAACAGAAAAATACAAGTAAATAAACAGAATGAGACATTGTTCCTTTATAGAGAACCTCACTACAACCAACTAGTTGTATGACAAACCTCTACCTTCACTTGGAGGATTTTGAATGACTTTCTTCTTTTATTGATAGTTCCCTAAGCTACTACAAAGCAAAGTTCAAACTTCTCTGTTCCCAACAGTCACCAAACTTTGGGAGCACTAATGAACTCTGTCAACCTAAGTACTAGGATAACATATCAACTAAAAGAAGGAACTCAAAGCTTCACACGCTATGCTCGTATCGTTACTCAGTTTCCTATCACATGGGAACACTGGATTCACCGTCGCCGAGATCACACACTCGTCGTCGGGGACTTCTCTTGGTTGCTTTGTTCATGACTTGCTCCTTTTCTAATTGCTTGAGGCTTTTGCGAGAAGTGCCTTACAAGTACACTATTCATTGGATTATATAGACTCTTGATGCTTGAGGCTCAATCTTCATTTTGCATTGATCCAAAATGCCCTTGTCTTGCTATCCAATTGTGTACTTTATTCCATTTGAATTTTTCAGCTCTTCAAGCACGTTCATCAGGTCATTGGATCAAACGGCTTAGTCTGAGGAACAGAGTGCACCTCTACTTTTCCGTACGTGTTTCACATTGAGTTGTCTTGTTTTCACATGTGAGTTCCCATGTCTTTAGAACTTGTCTCTCTAAAATTCCCTTGATGGGAACTGTTTCTTCCATCCAACCTTGTCATGTTGCGTTCTTGAGTACCCTTAAGAGAATGTGTATTCAACTTGAAGTTTCCTTGAAATACTTGCACATAACACATTAGTTCCCAAATAGAGTTTGTCATTATATATCAAAACCGGAGGGTGTTGGGCCCTAAAATATCGGACTAAATTCCGAGCTGGGGCCACAAAGATATGAACAGATCGGAATGAATTAAAGACATTATTCACCATTAATGGAGCATTAAACTGCATGGAGGAAATCAAGGAGTAAAAAAAGAGCTGTTGCAATGCATTAACTGCAGGGCGAAAATCACGGACGCCTTAAATGCCTAACGCATTGACGATTTAGCAGAAGTAGTAACTGGTCAAACTAGCCGTTGGAGGACATTAATAACAAGGCGAGATTCTCGGGATTGATACTCATAAATGACCAGAAGGTGAGCCTATAAAAGGAGAGGAAGAACATCAACAAAGAGACTCTCCTTCTCTCTCTCTCTCTCTCTCTCTCATTATGGCAAAACAATCTACATACAATTGTATTTTCATTCTTCGATTATTCATCCAAGATCTCAAAAGTTATTTTGCTCTTCATCTTCTCTCTAGTGTACTCCTCAATCGCTCTTCAAGGTCTGAACGGAATCATAGTGAAGTTTATCCTCGTTATTTTATATTTTTGCTTATTTATTTCGATATCTATTGTTTTATCAATTAACATGTCTACGACTTATCATTAATATCTAATCATAAGGAGTAACTCATAGCAGTGCAATTGCAATATTATTTCGATCACTATTTTGAATTCATATCTCTTTTTTTATTTGTTTAGTAGTTCATTTGCTATATCTCTTCGCAAATTCCTTATTATTTGCGAATTAACGCGTTTAAACTGATTTTTTTACTAGAGTTCCCTCATTTTAGCAGATAACGCGTTTACGTGTTAAATCTGCCCAAAACAGAAGAATCGATCGTTGTTCCAATATTGTGGAACGCAAGTTCCCAACACTTTCTATTCTCTTTCATTTTCTTCTTCTTAGAGTTTTCTCTACTTCTGATTTCTTAATCTCGTGTTCAAAATTTATCAACACGGGAAAAGGCCAAGAAAACAAGAGTAGCGCGAGTAGTGCGACTACTACTAGTTAAGTGTGTATATATAGTTCTTTATAGGAGCTAGCTGCAAGACCCAAAACTCTTCGTCGTCATCGCCCAGATTTTATAGTATAAATGGCTAAAACTAATCCAATAGAGAATAATATGCATGCATCATGCATAATTGTGCGTTTGATATATGGCTAGATAGTTGATTTTTGGCAATCTTCATGCAATAAGATCCATTTATTTTTCTGTTTGAAGATTAATTAAATGATTATGACCGTACTTGTGCCCAATTATTATACATCATCATGTTGATTAAAGTTCAAAATCTGAACTACATACAAGTTACAACCTATTAATTATCAAATCTACTAAGTAGTTATACATTTGGACATCATATACACGTCGAAGTCGCCTTCGAGTATTTGGTTCGGCGGTTAAGACTTTGAGGTAGTATCCCGAGGTCACCGTTTCGAATCTCACGGGCGGCGGTTTGCCCATTTCTCACTAGAATTGGTTAGTAACAAGCTCTCATCCCTAGTGGATGCTCTAGGCGAGTCCAACTATATTATTTGTGGCGACTCTAATCCTTACCCAACTCCCTATAATCAATCAAACCTTTGAACATCAAATCAATCAGTTTAGCTTTCAAGATAATATCTGAGATTTCGTTTTAGAGTGAATTTGGCCGAGTTTATTGAAGTTCTTTTTGCTAAAAAGGCTATATAATTGACGGTTTAGAGCAGCTCCAACTAGGGCGGAGGCACATAGTGCCTAGACCAGTAGACCCCACTCAATTTTTTTTAATATATAAAATCACTAGGTTATTTAATAAAAACTAGTTTATTTGACTAGAAAAAGTTAAATTTTTTTTATGAAAAATGGTTCTAAAATAAAATAAAAATTATACAGAAAAATATAAAATTTTAGGTATAAATTTTTATATACAAATAATTTTTTTCATAAAAAAAACTAAATCATTTGAAAAATACAATTTTTTTGGGTTAAAAATCGAAAACCACTCGTAAGATAGGGGTATTTACCGCAAACCATCCCTTTTTTTCATATTACCGCAAACCACCCACATAAGGTGTCCCGTTAGCCAAATACCACCCACGATACTATTCCATCAAAAATCTGTAAAATGTGTGTGCACAACCCTTGATTTAAGCATTGAAATGTCAAACTTATTCCTATCTTCTACCTTTCCTCCTTTTCTTCAACTTCTACCTTCCCCCATCTTCTACCTTTCCTCCTTACTACACTCATCCATGGTTGCCCCCATTTGCTTCTATCTCAATTATCCAACAAATCACACACAAGTGTTTCAATTCAACTACTAAAATGTTGTAACCCTAATTTATTCTCAAATTCGTTCAACCTTAATTCGAATTCACTCCTCAAAACCTATTTCCCCAAATCCGATCGCAAGATCTAGAGTATGTCAGACCAGACTTCGATGGAGAAATAGTTGCTCGAACATGGTGTCTTTTTGTTGAAAATAATAACCTATCCCACATCTAAAATCCAAAGAGATCAAGCCTAGCATATATATGCTTGGATTACTCCTCCTATTGTCAATTGGTTTTAGGATGGAACCCCATGAGCTTATATGTTAAGCCCATCCGTGCATGTGTGCGCTCAACCCAACACGTTCTCAATACTTCGGCAAGGTATCAGAGCGGTTCGGTCCTTCATGCTACCGCATCAGTCTAATTTCTGTCTAGCCTTCGCGCCGCCTCCTCAATCGCCCTTGGGCTAGTAAATCTGCTTCGTCACCCCTGGTCATGTGCCTTTTATTGACTTTCTTTACCTATGTCCAAGTGTCAACTGGCTAACTCAGTTACACTTGAGGGACGTGTTGAGAATAATAACCTATCCCACATCTAAATTCCAAAGAAATCAAGCCTAACATATATACCCTTGGGTTACTCCTCCTATTGCCAATTGGTTTTAGGATGGAACCCTATGGGTGTATATGCTAGGCCCATCCACACATGTTTGCGCTCAACCCAACACACCCCCAATACTTCCTCACATGGCCAATTCGGTTTTTCAACTGATAGGCCGTTATAACACGAAATATCATTGATCTATATAAAAAAAATATCACAATTAAACAATATCTAAGTGAATTTTAAGTGTAAGCGGGTAAAATTAATTACCTTATTATTTCGCTATTATCCGCCAAAAATGTATTTATATTTATTATGCTTTTAACACTACAAAAAAAAGCGGATTTAGCGACCATATTTATGGTCGCTAAATGCAAAATATGGTCGCTAAATGCATTTAGCGACCATATTGTGGTCGCTAAAAGGCCGGTCGCTAACCACTTGGCGACCATATGGTCGCTACAATTAGCGACCATTGCGACCATATGGTCGCTACAATCAGCGACCATGGTCGCCGTTGGTCGCAACCAATGCAACGACCAATATGGCGACCATAGCGACCATATGGTCGCTGATTTTAGCGACCATATGGTCGCTACAGGTCGCTGCATTTAGCGACCATATGGTCGCTAATGTGGCCAGATTTTGGCCAAATTAGCGACCATATGGTCGCTAAAAGCACCAAAAAAACGCACGGGGACGCCTTTCTCTGGTTCAAAGGCGCACGATCGTGCACAAAGGTGCACGATCCTGTTGTAAATTAGCGACCATATGGTCGCTAATTGTTTTTAATTTAAAAAAAAATAATTACGAAATATTATAAATAATTACTAATTAATATAAATAGTTAATATTTAATGATTCAATAATTACTAGAAATTCATTAATTTCCATAAATTCATTAATTTACATACATAAATTCATTAATTTACATACATAAATTCATTAATTTACATAAATTCAAATAATTTACAATAATATAATAAAACTACGCTAATCTATACGGCTTCGCCGGAGCCGTCGTTGTCGTCGGAGCCGTCGGGACGGATCGGCGGGACGTTCCCTCACTCCCTTGGGACCGGCGCATCCACTCCTCGAACATCGAGAACTTACTCTTGAGCTCATCCACATCTTGCCTAAGGCTGATGTTTTCCTGCGATAATTCCGCCACACGAGGAGGTGCACGACGCGGCGCCGTCAATCGGTCACCGTAAAACTCATGGGCGGCGTTGCCAAGGCCGAAGACGGCACCTCCCGGGCCCACCCCCCCAGCGGCCGTAAGAAAGGCATCACACTGGTCCTGGAAGGACGGCGGGGTGCCCGTTTCCACCGACCTCTGGGTGAGGATCTCTTGGGTCCGAGCCTAATCACGCAAATAATTAAAATAAAACAACAACAACAACAAATCAAAAACAACATCAATCAACAACAAGAACAACAAACAACAACTAAATCATTTACAACATCAACAACAAATCAACAACAACAACAACAACAACAAAAATCAACAACAACACCACCATTTAACGACAACAAGCTAAGCAACAAGCACAAACAACAACAACAACAACAAACAACAACAACATCAAACAACAACAACATAAACATGAACAACATCAACATCAAAAACAAGCACAAACAACAACAACAACAAACAACAACAACATCAAACAACAACATCAAACAACAACAACATCAACATGAACAACAAACAACAACAACATCAACAACAAACAACAACAACATCAACATCAACATCAACAACAAACAACAACAACATCAACATCAACAACAACAACAACAAACAACAACATCAACATCAACAACAACAAACAACAACATCAACAACAACAAACAACAACATCAACATCAACAACAACAAACAACAACATCAACAACATCATCAACATCAACATCAATAACAACAACAAACAACAACAACAAAAACAAACAACAACAACAACAACAACTTCTCAATCAAATCAAACAACAACACAACACCAACACAACACCAACTCCTTTTCAAATTGAGGAAAATGACGAAAAATAATCAAAACTTACAGCGATTAAGGACGACCGCTCGTCTATAAAATGCCGATCGGCACCCTGCGTGTGCGTTTCGATGAGAAGCTCGAGAGGCGTGATGGGGCGTTGCAGGTGTTGCTCCTACGAAATTCATTAAGGGTGTTACGAACTATTAAAAAAAATTAACTTAATTTAAATTTAATCAAATTAAGTTAAAATACTTACCAAGCGACGCATGGTGTCGAGGTGGGACCTCGAACCACTACTGTGGTTCGACGGATTGGCATTCCGGATTGCCTTCTGGCGGGCACACTTGGCTTTGAACTCATATGTGGCCCAATCCGTCGTCTGCCACTTCTCCCAAGTGGCGGATTCGATGAAGTCTGGCCTCTTCCCGGAATTTCGATGCTTCTCGATCAAGTCATTGTACCTCTTCTTCGCTTTCTTCTCCCACAGCAACCGGACGGACTCGACGTCCATACCCGGCTGGGAGTTATCCCATCTAAAGTGCGTCTAATTAAATCCAACAAACAATTAATTAAAAATAGTAATTAATTAATGTGGAAATTGTAAAAAGAAATACAAAAAAAAAAATTTACCTTCCAAGCATCAAACCAACGTTGCTTCGACGCGGCAGAGGCAAAGTCGAACTCCGACGCCCTATTGTCGGGTTGACTTTGTATGATGCTTGTCGACCACCACGACACAACTCCCGACGGCTGCAAGCTGCGAGATTTGAAAACACATGTTATAACATATTTAAAAGTAAGAAAAGACTTTAAATAATAATTTTGTCTTACAAGAAATGGTACGTACCATCCGCCGGCAATAGAAAGATCCCAAATGCGACTGGGATCGAGCGCTCCTCGACTCGATCCCGATGAGGACGCGGACGTAGTGGTCCGAGACTCCTCCGCTTGGGTGCCCGCCTCCTCTGTACTAGGATGGCGGGCCCCGTCGTCCTCGGACAAATGTGGTGTGTCCGGGTGGGTTTCCTCGGACGAGTGATCGTTCGGCTCGTCCGGACGAGGACCTCGTCGACGTCAGCGTGATCCTCCGGCCATAATAACACAACTAAAAAACAAATAATTCAATACAAATTCATTTTTCACAACATTTGCACAACAACATTCAATTTCATTCAAACTTAACAAATGAACAATCAACTTGTTCTAATTCATTCAAACTCTATCAATTTCATTTTTCCCAACAACAATCAATTTATTCAAAGTCTATTAAACAACAACAATCAATTTAATCCAATTTTTTTCCAAATCAAACTCTATCTCAATCAATCAAATTTTGCTCAATCAACTTCTAAAACAACAACAACAACTAACCAATAACAACAAAAAACTACAACAACAACTTCTAAACAACAACAACTTATCAATTTCTCAAATTTTCCCAAATTCAACAACAACAACAACTAAACCCTAACCTCTAAACAACAACAACTAATCAATTTCTCAAATTTTTCCAAATTCAACAACAACAACAACTAATTAATTTCTCATTCAACAACAAAAACTAAACCCTAACCCCTAAACAATACCAATTTTCTCAATCAATTTCTCAATCAATCAAATTCAACAAACAATTTCTACAAAAACTCAATCAATTTCTCACAACAACAACTAAATCCCCAATCAACAACAATAAAATAAATATCAAAATCTACAACAACTACAAAAATCAACCAACTACTTACCTTTATGGCGGGGAGTAGGTGGCGGTCGGGTTGGACGGTGAGGAGGAGGAGGAGGCGGAACTCCGGTCGGAGGAGGCGGGTCGGAGTGGAGGCGGGTCGGAGGGGAGGCGGGTCGGAGGAGGCGGGTCGGAGGGGAGGCGGGTCGGAGGAGGGCAGAGGCGGGTCGGAGGAGGGTAGAGGCGGCGAGGTGCTCGGGATCTCGAAAGAGGAAAGAAGACGGAGAAGGCGGAAATGACGAATCCGAAAGCCCTTTCTCCTTCTTATCTAGGGTTAGCGACCATATGGTCGCTAAATGGTGCTAAAATTTATAAGGTGGGCCATGCACCACCTGGCGACCATATGGTCGCTAAATTAGCGACCATATGGTCGCTAATTGGTTTTCGCGACCATATGGTCGCTAATCAAAAAATTTCGCGAAAAATCGAATTTTCAGATTTCCCCCCACGTGGCGCCATAAATTTCGTTTTTAGCGACCATATGGTCTCTAATTAGCGACCATATGGTCGCTAAATCGAATTTTCAGAATTCCCCCACGTGGCGCCATCAAACTACGCGCTAAAAAACCAAATTTCGAGCTAAAATTTTAGATATAGCGACCATATGGTCGCTAATTGTGGCCAAAAAACGCACGAGGGACGCCTTCTCTGGTTCAAGGCGCACGATCGTGCGCAAAGGTGCACGATCATGTTGTAAATTAGCGACCATATGGTCGCTATATCTATCAACAATATTTGGCACATCCAACTACAATCCGTCTTAGTACATCG